>OX465596.1:203207500-205707500 GCA_950022295.1 Bromus sterilis
GAAGAAGAATCAGTCAAGGCGCACACACGCTGATCAAGTTATATTAAGATTATCTCAGTTGTTGTTGTCTATGAACAAGGAGTAGGTCTCAAGTCGTCCATAACCGTGGACACGGCTTCTCGAAAAGATTTAACCCTGCAGGGGTGTACCAACTGCCCATTACAAGGCTTCACATGTTCGCCCATCTCTCTCAGTTGCTACCAATTATAGGCAACCATTTTATGATTTAGTTCCAAGAGATCCGAAACGACAGGTCCCTCTAACTAACAACGAACAAATCCGGGTGGCCCCCGGGGAGTCGACAGCCAATCCAAAAGCTGGCCACGCTCTCGGATCGGACTCTTCCGTACGGCTAAGGTCGAGATATCACACCTGACATCAGGGGACCCCGAGCTCACCAAGTGTGGACCAACAAAGGAACTAAGTCTCCGCTGGCCCGAGTTGTTTGAAAACTACTGGCAGCTGACCAGCACACACACGGTTTCAAATGATAAATCAAGTTGGGCCACAACTAGAAATGTTTGAAGCTAGGTAGGTAAGAAGAGGGGACCCCATAAAATCCCACACGCGATTAGGAACTCTTAGTATTAAAACCAATACCCGGAACTCGGATCCTAGGTGACTCGAATGGAACAAAGCGTCGGGCGGGATAGCCTAGACCTTCCATCCTTCGTCGAATATAGTCAACATTATAATAATCATATCATCGAAAACAATATAATATTGTGATAGCCCAACCAAGGAGTAACAGGGTAACATCGTAGCATCCTAAGCATGCATACTAAGCAGGGGCTGAGCAACGAGCAATAGTAACATAGCAGTACATGGTTTGCTGGGAGGGGACATGGCTGTATCGGTTTATTAGAGGTTGTAAACATGTGGTAGGATCAACATCGAACCTAACCTATACTAGCATGAAAACCTCTGGTTGAAATAGAATGGATCATAAGTAATGTATAGTCCTTGCCTGTTGATAAGTCGGGTTCCTAAGGTGTAGTTGATCGCAAGCTCGCATCGTCTCCGAGAGGTACCCGCGGAAGCACACCAGACGATAAACACTAGAAAGCAATCAACGAGCAAGCATCTGTTACTATCAAGCATCACACGATCAAGAAGTCAACACATAGCACGACAACGCGATACGGATCTGTTGATGAGAACGGTTACTAACAGTCTAAGTGGGGTATCGGTCACACACGACGAATACCCCACGTTTACGGTGGTTTAAGTTGCTTAGCTACAGGTGATCAACAAAGTTTGTTAACATGGCATATCAAACAAGCATGGAATAGCACACAAACATGGAAAGAGGTGAAGCACAAAGTAGACTATCTATGCTAGTCAATTTAAGTGGGGCACAACCTAAACATGGCATAACACTAAGTGCCGCACGATGATTAAAAGATTTGGTACTGTTCTGTACTAAACCATATTTTAGTTTGGTTAACATCAGCAAACAATAGCATAAACACAAAGTACACGAAAAATTAATCAAGTTACATATAAAGAACACCGCAAACGGAGTTACAGTTAAAAAGATACAAGCAAAACAAGTTACGGGCACAATCTGCCAACATCAGGTAGCACACTTTAGAGCATTAAAAAAACAGGAAAATAAATGCAAACATGCTCCAAAATGATATGAAATTTAAGTATACATGACAGGGAAGGCATGGCAAAAAGAATCATGCAAATAGAAATCATAGATCAAAAGATATTAAGCATGCAACATGGCATCGCAAAGTAACAGTCTTAGTGAAAATCAGAGGTGGCTGTCAACAACAGCAGCATAGAAACTTTGGAGCTAAATATCTATATGACCAGGAATTCTAACATGAAGGTGCAATACCTGTAATGAAAGTAGACATGATGCTTAACAATATGCAATTGGAATCACTCAATTCCGATAAACGGTCGCGACACACTCGTCGACCGAAGTTGCAACAAAATATAAACAGCATCACTCTAACAGCAGGTGAGCTACTTTGGAGCAAGATACAATCATGATGCAGCAAGCAATTATGGCATGTGAAAGCATGAAACTTAAGTAGAAACAATGCTTAACGCAACGCAAAAAGAATCACTCAATTCCGACGCACGGTTGCGAAGCAACCGTCGCCCGATGTTTCAATAAAATAACAGTTTCAGCAAGTTTAACAGTAGCAGTTGCAATTAACGATCTGATGCCATGTTTGACCCGCAAAAACTATATCTAAACAACCTCAAAACAATTAACTCAAAAAATATAATAGTTATAGCACGCAATTCTAAACATTTTGTCTTTTGGGCGCGAAGTCATCCGGGCTACAGATCTACCGCAAAACGCATCGCAAAAAGGAATACAACATTAAAATCTCTCTGACTTAGTGAAATTCGCAGGTCCTTGAAAAAAACGAAAAAAAAATAGAGGGGGGGCTTCGGGCCGCATCTCACCCTAGTGGGCTTCGGCCCATGGCAGCTGAGGCGGCTGGGCCTTGGAGGCGGCCTGGCTGGCGCTGGAGCGGGCCGTGGAGGGAGGCCGGCCCACCTGGCGGCGCAGCCTGGCTCGCCCGCCCGATCCCGCCTAGATCGCGACGGCGGTGGCTGGGCTCGCTGGCCGGCGAGGGGAGAGGAGCCAGGCGGTCCGCGTCGGTGCGGGAGGCCGAGAACCCACCGGATCTGGCGACGGCGGCCGTCCGGAGGCGGCGCGGTTCAAGGCGGAGGAGCCGGCGAGCTCGGGCCCGAGTTCATGGCGCGGCGGCGCTCAAAGCTCCGTTCGTGGCTGTCGTCGGCGCGGGAGGCCTGCAGAGAGAGGGAGGCGGCGGGGTGAGAGAGAGCAGGGGAGAGGGAGGCGCGGGGAGGAGGGAAACCGGCGGCTGGTGGCTGCTCCGGCGGCTCGCCGGCGCAGGCGCAGAGGCTGCGGCGTCCACGAGCGCACGAGGAGACAGAGGAGAGAGAAGGTCCAGGGGGCGACGTGGCAGCCTCCGGGGCCGTCGGATCTCCGGATCTGACGGTCCAGGACGAATTGGGAAAAATTTCAGATCTGGAAGTAGGGTTTGGTGCAAAAATGGGGCAATTTTTGGGGCAAAGTGGAGGGGGTGGCTGCAATTTTGGACTAGGGAAATCCTAGAAATGGGTGGGAGTGTGGTGGTCTTTATATAGCCCAGGTGGCTGGCAGTTTGCAAAAACATCCCCGGTTTTTCTCTCGCGCGCGCGGTGCTCACGTTTCTGACCGCCGGGGGTCCGCAGTACCTCCGATTCGGGTAAAACTTCGAACTGTGCGATCAACGAGTCGAGCCGGAGGCGCTCACCTCGCGCTGGAACCGTTCCGAGAACACTTTCCGGCGTGCTATAAAAATAACCCGTTTAATTATTAAACGGGGTTTTCGTTCCGTTTGTTGTGGCTGGTCTCGTCCGGTTATCGCGACGGTGATCGGGCGAAACCCGGTGTCGCAAAGGTCGAGTGTCAAGGTGGCAAGGGTCGGTCTTCGTCCGATACGAGATAAGAGGGGGAAAAATAATCGCAGATCGATAAATCGGGGATGCAAACACCGCAAACAAATCAGACAATCAAACAATTCACACCGAAAACAAAATTTGTAATTTTTGTGACATCTGGGCTGTTACAATACAACACCACCAACAAGGGATCTCGTCCCGAGATCCAGGACGATCCGGGGGAGAAGGGGTGAGAGAAAAGAATCGACGACCTTCAACACCACCAAGAAGGGAATCTGCTCCATGTCGAACGAGGACCTTCCGTCGAGAAACTTTCCGCAGAGAGACGACATCGTAAGAAAAACGAAACCATCGGTGTCAAGAGCAAGAACGACAATTCAAAGCGACGATCAAGGGAAGCATTCTCACTGAAATCGTGAGGATACTCGGCAAGGGAACTGAAGTCAACAGAAGACCAAGATGTTTACCCATAGTCGGAAGAACTAAAGGTACTACAGGATTTCCCAAACCTGATATCGGAATCGAGACAATACGCTGCAAGCAAGGCATTGTAACGGTTCCGATACTCCACACACTCGAGATCCTAGAGTTTTGAAGGGGATAAGATGAGAATAAAATACTTACGACACTTCTCCTGACCAAAGTAAGGGTAAGGATGTCGGGACCCGGGGTTAGCATATGCAAGTCCAGCTAAGACATAGTCATATGGAGAGCCGAGAACCGTACCCACTTGTCTAAGCAGACAAGGCCAAGCACAGAACGTTCTCGGAAAGCATCGTACGTGAGGGGCATCCCATCCAGGCCGGATAATCAACTGAGATGGGTCCTCATCGCCCGCACACAAGTCTAATGATATGGGTGGTGAACTACAATATTCAAAGACAAGTCGCCTCAACCATACTATCGACTATCTCAAAACTCTTACATAGACTTACTCCAGCCCGATCATTTAGTCGGGGTCTAGGGCGGGCTCGATCATACCACAAAGTGTGCACGAGACGGAGTCTCGAACAATCGCATCGCGATGCCCCAAGCTGCGCACATCTAAGGGCCACTTGGTGTATGAAAGACCGCCAGCCAGAACACAACTAAGGTCTCGAATACCCATACAAAGACATGCATTTTATAAACATACATGCAGCACACATGCCTTGTATGAACAGCAGGTACCATTGCAATTCTCTACAAAGTGTACAATTTTATTGATAACTCTTATAGAGTGCAAACAGAGATCACAAACATGTGATCCAACATTACAACACAAACGGAAGCAAATTATGTCTGAGTACAGACAAGTTTAACAAATGGCTTAAGAAGCCTTATTTAAACACAAGCCGTCCACGAGGGAACCAGTCGTCTGACTGGGACTAGATTAGTTGGTGTTCAGTCGTCCACCTTCGGGGTCAATGGTCTCATCTAAAACATAGATTAAGAAAACGTGAGTACAAAGTCGTACTCAGCAAGACTTACATAGGAGCTATACTAATGCACATGTATCAAGGTGGGGTTCACTTGCAGAAATGCCAGCTTTGACTTGGCTAATCCTGAACTACGAGTACCAGACTTTGAGGTAAGAAGCGTACACGAGTCCACTACTTTCTCCAACCAATTACACCACTATGGTGCCTTCCTCGACTTCCCCACGAGAAAGCACGCCATAGCACTCACGCTTATCTTGGTGTGTTTTAGAAGTATCCAGTTCAAGTTGTCTAAAAATCAAGCTAAGCTTTCCAAGCAGTCCATAACCGCGGACGGGTCTATTCGAATATTTTTGTTAACCCTGTAGGGGTGTACCGCTACACACACATGATCATCATTTACCGCCTTTGATCTCGACACAATTCAAGGGGTGCCAGCGAGGATGCTCAACACAACTGTTACCTCATAGCCGATCTAGTCCGAGAAATCCGCCTACTTGGGTTGGTTACCACTATCGTGAACCCGGCCGGTTTACCGAAATGGACCCAAGTGATGTGTGCGTGGTGCATAAGCCGGTCTCGGATGAGCCGTTCTCTCACTTGGCATCCAGGCCACAAGCCTACCAGAACTCCGAACTATTGCGACATCTGGACATCGAAAGGGATGAGTTAGTAAGCTGAGAGGGGTCAGTGAGGCCAATGTGTGGTTGTACTCTTCATCTTGGATCACCACACAAGAACTCGGACTTAGGGCGGTGTTCAACGAGACAACCCACCGTGTACTCCTACACAGCCTCTCATCGTTCACCTTGTATTAGGGTCGATTCACCAACACTTTTCTACCATCATCAACATGATCATTCCCATCCCGACTCACATCACAGTATCATCATGGTATCATACTAAGCATGAAAATAAGCGAGAAACATTTGCAGGGGCCACATGATATCAAACAACTCCTACATTTGCTAGGATTGTGGTTTGCTTACTACTGTGACAAAATGATAGGTCATGCAAAGGAATGGGTTCATCTATGCGGTAGAAACGAATCATGGTGATGATCCTAAACAATGCATAAGCGATAGATGAGAGGGAAGTGGGATTTTATCGACATGATCAATGGGGATTTGCTTGCCTTGCTGACGAGGTTCGGGTTCTGGGTCTTCAACGAAGGGGGCAGCCTCCTGCTCCTGTTCCACCTCTACTCGACAAACAACAAGCAAAGTAGCAAAGTAAATACAATGCACAATCACATGATGGAAGGTTGAAACTTGATGTATATGCTTTGATGTGTGAAGCAATTCCATTTAAATGGAGTATATTGAAAATTGAATTGCAAATTGAAACTCCAATTTGAATTCAAACTTAGTCAAGTTATATGTGACATGGTTTGATCAATTTGAATCATCTTCAAATGTGTATGATATGCCTCTGAGGTGTGGTTGAATTGTAGCATAATTCCATGGTCCAAGTTGCAAGATCATTTGATTTGAATTTGAATTAATTCCAAATAATTCAATTGACATATGCTACTGGTCCCATTTTAAAAACAACTCAAACATAGTTGAAAGTTGCATATTTGGAAAGATAATTTTCTCCTGATCATTTTTCATATATTATTTGTCCAATTTGGAGTTAATATGAATTTTCTATGAATTTCCAAAGTTTGGGGTATTTTCTGGAATTTCTGGAATTCTTTAAATCAATTAATCTCTGGAAATTCATTAAATCGATTTAATGCGTCAGGCTGACGTCAAGGTGGCGTCAGGGGGGGGCTGACAAGGGGGTCCCACCTGTCAGTTGCTGGATGGTTTAATCCGCTGGGTTAATTCAATCCAGTGGCTTAATTAAGCCACTGGGCCCACTGGTAAGTGACCCAGGGGTGGGTTAGGAGGTGGATTAGCAAGGGGGGTTTGAGCTAACCCGCCGGCGGCTAAACGCCGGCGGCCTGGTCACGGCGGCGACTCGCCGGAATGGGCTAGGGGCCACGGGAGGCTACGGGGAGGACATCAACGGGCGCAGCAACTTCGTCCTCGTCGTCTGGAAGCATCGTAGGTTCACGGGGAGCTCTGAATCGATGGCGGCGATGACTCCGGCGGCAACAGAACGGCGGCGAGGTCGCAGTTGTCGTTGCAGTGCACGGGTTGAGTCGATTCGGGGCGCGTTCGAACGCTAGCACACGCAGGAGTCAAACGCGTGCACTCGGGCTTCACGACGGGCACTGGAGCGAGGAGAGCGACGATCATGGCGGCGAGGTGCTCGGGTTCCCATGGAGGATCCGGCTAGAGGAAGCAATCGAAGGGGTAAAAGGAGGGGTTTCGGTCGTGAGCTCACCAGGAACTCAGCAGCGCAGACGGTGAGGTGAACGGCGGCGTGATGATGACGAATTCGTCGGAGAGTTCTTGCGGGTCCGACGGCGGCTCGAGTTCGATTCAGGTGGCTAGGAGGGCTCCGGGCTCGCCTTCTTCTGCAGGTCGATGTAGACGACGACGAGGAAGACGATGGACAAGCTCCGGGGGCTTCTCGGCGTCGATGGCTACGCGGGGGCTCGACGGCGCTCCGGCGTTCTTCTCGGGCGACGATGAATCAGGCGAGAGAGGAAGGCAAAGACGATGAGGAGGGGGGGGGGGGAATGAACTGGGGCGGCTCCAGGACGCGTCCAGACGAGGAGAGATGGCACGGGGAAGCAGGAGGTGGCCAGGCACGGCGGCGGGGCTCGCCATGGCCGGCACGCAGCAGTGCGCCTGCTTGAGGAAGACGACAGGGAAGAGGAGGTGGGTTGGGCCGCTGGGGAGCTAGTCGGGCTTCTTTGAAGGTAAGCCCTTCTTTCTTTTTCTCTCTGTTTAATCTTTCCTTTCTTTTTCTGTAGTTTTGTTTTGGCTCTGATAAAAATATCAAACCATTTTATAAAATGCTGAAACTTTTTATGTGGCATCATAATAATATAGACTAGCCACTTATAAAGTTTCAACATTTTTAAAATTCAAATAATTTGAATCATAAATCAAATAGGGTTATTTCTTTAATTCCAAGGCACTGTTTGAAAATTTGAAAAATCTATGAGCATGGGTTGGGTCCCACATCACTTGATATGTGATCACACTCATTTATAAGACTTTTCAAAAATCTAACATGAATTTTTGGAAAAGATTTTTATCTGGCCTTTTGAATTAATTCATCTCGGGGGGGGGGGGGGGGTTCCTTCTCCCATTTTGATTTTGAAAATGAATTTCCTTTGATTTCTTTCATGAATGGAAAGTGAAAAAGATCCTAGCACATTACCTAACAGAGGGTTCTGACAACTCGCCCCCACTCAAAAGAATCTCGTCCCGAGATTCAGAAGTCTGCGGGAGGAAGGTGGGGTACTCGGCACTGAGACGGTCTTCTCTTTCCCACGTAGCTTCTCTTTCAGAGTGGTGTGACCATTGCACTTTCAGAAACCTAATCTTCTGACGACGAGTGACACGCTCTGCGGAATCAAGAATACGAACGGGGTATTCTCGATAGGAAAGGTCATCTTGGAGATCAAGCGTTTCATGGTCGATTTCGCGGATGGGGTCCTTGAAGCAACGCCTGAGTTGGGACACATGGAATACATCATGTACTCGGGAAAGGTGCGGGGGTAGTTCAAGTTGGTAGGCAACTTCTCCACGTTTAGCAATAATGCGGAAAGGTCCGATGTAACGTGGGGCCAACTTGCCTTTGATACCGAAACGTTGGGTTCCCTTCAGAGGAGTAACCCGAAGGTAAGCCTTCTCATCCAGATTGTAGCTCTCTTGCCTATGATGACGATCATAGTAGCTTTTCTGACGAGACTGGGCTGCTTTCAATTGATCACGAACAATGCAAACTTGCTCTTCTGCTTCCTTGATCACATCCGGTCCAAAGAATTGTCTTTCACCGGTCTCTGACCAGTTTAGTGGTGTTCGACATCTTCGTCCATATAGGAGTTCAAGAGGAGCCATGTTCAGACTAGATTGAAAACTATTGTTATAAGCAAATTCGGCGAATGGAAGAGACTTCTCCCAATTATTTCCGAATGAGATAACACAAGCTCTGAGCATGTCTTCAAGAATTTGGTTAACCCTTTCGACTTGACCGCTAGACTAAGGATGGAAAGTTGTACTAAAGGAGAGATGAGTTCCCATAGCATTCTGAAAGCTTCCCCAAAATCTAGAGGTGAAAAGGCTACCGCGATCAGAATTGATCTCCAAAGGAACACCATGAAGGGATACAATTCTGGAGATGTACAAGTCTGCTAACTAGCTAGCAGTTATAGACTCGCGAACCGGAAGGAAGTGAGCAACTTTGGAAAGCCTATCTATGACAACGAAGATGGCATTGTTTCCTTTCTGGGTTCTTGGAAAGCCTGTGATGAATTCCATACCTACTTTGTCCCATTTCCACTCGGGAATAGACAAAGGTTGAAGTGTACCAGCAGGTCTTTGATGTTCTGCCTTAATGCGACGACAAACATCACATTCGGCAACAAATTGAGCAATGTCTCTCTTCATCCTAGTCCACCAAAATCTCTGGCGTAGATCTCGGTACATTTTTGTGCTACCGGGATGAATCGAGAGGGGTGTGTCATGGGCTTCCTTGAGGATGAGTTGCCTTAGTTCCCTATTCTTAGGTACTACCGAAGGATTTTCAAAGAATACCGTTCCCTTGCTATCTGTGGAGAAACATTTAGCAACTCCGCTAGCAATGTTCTCCTTGATCCGGCGAACACCTCGTGCACGCCTTTGGGAAACTATGATTTGATCCTCAAGAGTTGGTTTCGCCACCAAGGTAGAAATATAGCCATGAGGAACAATTTCAAGGTTGAGCTTGCGAAAGTCCTCATGAAGAAGTGATTGATACTGTTGTAACATGAGGTTGTTACAATACGACTTACGACTTAGTGCATCAGCCATAACATTGGCTTTGCCTGGGGTGTAAGAAATTACTACGTCGTAATATTTTATCAACTCAATCCAGCGTCTTTGCCTGAGATTAAGATCTGGCTGGGTGAAAATATATTTGAGGCTTTGGTGGTCGGAATAAATCTCACAACGATTACCAAGGAGGTAATGTCGCCAAGTTGTTAGGGCATGAACTACGTCAGCGAGTTCAAGGTCATGGGTAGGATAGTTCTCTTCATGTGGCCGCAACTGGCATGAAGCATAAGCTACCACATGTCGATCTTGCAGAAGTATGCATCCTAACCCTTGCCGTGATGCGTCACAATAGATCTCGAAATCCTTTTTGGTGTCTGGAGGTGCAAGTACGGGTGCAGAAGTCAATCTTCTTTTTAGCTCTTGAAAGCTTTCCTCACACTTGGGAGTCCATAGGAATTTCTTATCTTTCTTGAGGAGTTCAGTTAGAGGCTTTGCAACTTTAGAAAAGTTCTCGACGAAGTGACGGCAATAGCTGGCTAGGCCAAGAAAACTCCTAACTTGCCTAACCGATTCAGGTGGAGTCCAGTCAAGGACGGCCTGAACTCTCTCGGGATTCACCACAATGCCTTTTGCAGAAATCTGGTGGCCTAAGTAGGTCACTTCTGGTAGCCAGAATTCACACTTGGAGAATTTAGCATACAGGCGATGCTCTCTAAGTTTCATCAATACCAGCCTTAGGTGTTCGGCATGCTCTTCTTCATTCTTCGAGTAGATGAGAATGTCATCGAGGTAAACCACGACGAAATGGTCCAAATACTCCATGAAGATCGAATTCATCATGCGTGAGAATGTGGCGGGGGCATTGGTTAAACCAAAGGACATGACGGTGTACTCGTAAAGACCATAACGAGTAGTAAAAGACGTTTTGGGAATGTCCTCGTTTCGGATTTTGATTTGATGATAACCTAATCTCAAATCCATCTTGGAGAAGACAGAGGATCCTGCAAGTTGATCATAAAGATCATTGATCCTGGGCAACGGGTATTTGTTCTTTATCGTCGCTAAATTTAGCGGGCGATAGTCTACGCACATCCTTTCTGTTCCATCTTTCTTCGTTACGAACAGAACGGGGCAACCCCATGGCGATGAGCTAGGGTGGATGAAGCCTTTTTCCAACAAAGCTTCCAGTTGGGTTTTAAGCTCAGCTAACTCACGTGGGGCCATTTTGTATGGGCGTCTAGAAATAGGTGCGGTTCCTGGGGCAAGATCCACTATAAACTCTACACATCTTTCGGGTGGCATGCCCGGCAGCTCTTCAGGAAAGACATCCGGGAAGTCACGAACCACCGGAATATCTTCAAGTTCGGGAAGGGGAAGTACATTCAAGGAATGCACTTGGGTTCTTGTTCTGGGTGAGGTATAGTTGACTGTTTTGCCTGAAGGGTGGGTGAGTTTCACGGATTTGCCTTTGCAATCCAGGTAGGAATTCTATCTTGATAGCCAATCCATGCCAAGGATGACATCAATGTCTGAAGACTTGAGGGCTATGAGTGAAGCAAGGAATACTAAACCCTCAATTGCAATTTGATTACCATGGCTTACTCTATTCGTTTGCCATCTTGACCCTGGAGTTTGAATAATCATTGGGGTGGACAATTCAACAAAGGGTAACTCATGACGAAGTGCATAACTTTCCGACATGAATGAATGAGATGCTCCTGGATCGAAAAGAACGGAAGTAGGAACATAATTGACTAGGAGCGTACCAAGAATGACGTCAGTGGTGTCGTCAGTCTCTTCGGCGGCAATCTGGTTCACACGTCCACGAGTGGCGGGAGGAGCGGTTTTGGCGGTGTAGACCTTCTGGGGTGGCTTGCCACGAGCATTGTTATTGTTGCCTCCGGCACGGGGTGGAGCATTCTGGTGCTGGATCTGGTTCTGGGGACACTCACGAGAGTAGTGGTCTGCCTGACCACACTTGTAACAGGCTCCGAAAACAGTGCGTGGAGCTGGGTTGTTTGGTGGAGCTGGGTGGAACTGGGTTGGTGGACGAGGCGCCACATAGGATGGCCTCGGTGGGTTGTTCTGGCGGAACATGCTGTTTGGGATCCAGATCTTGCGCTTCTGGGAGCCAGAATTGGATGAACTGCCGTCTCTAGGGTGTTTGCGGAAATCGTTAGGGGTGTTCATGTCCTCGGCCTTGATGGCCTTGTTGACAAGGACCTGGAAGGTGGGAAAGTCATGAAGATTGAGCTCACGACGGAGTCCAGAGTTGAGGCCACGACGGAACCTCTCTTGTTTCTTGGAGTCGGTGGAGACTTCTTCGGTTGCATAACGAGCAAGTCGGTTGAACTCACGACTGAACTCGTCAACAGTCCTTCTGCCTTGAATGAGGTTGCAGAACTCCTCACGCTTGCGGTCCATAAGACCCTTGGGAATGTGGTGCTCGCGGAAAGACGTGCAGAATTCCTCCCAAGATGCAGGTGGTCCAACGGGACGCATATTCAGAAATTTCTCCCACCAAGAACTAGCTGCACCTTCAAGGTGATAGGTGGCATAGCTGACCTTGTCACCAGTTGCAACATGGCCTGCTTGGAGCTTCCTTTCGATGCTGCGAAGCCAGTCATCGGCGTCAAGGGGCTCGGTGGAGTAACTAAAAACCGGGGGATGAAGCCGGATGAAGTCGTTCAGGGACACCAACTCATTGCGCTGCTGAGTGGTGTTGCGTGCAATGACTTCCAGCAGGTGGTGAGAGTCTCGACGGTTCCTCTCGACCTCCATCAAAACCTGAGCCATCGTGGGTGGGGGTGGAAGGTTGCCTTCCTCCTGGTCATTCCCACGACCTTGGTTACGACCAACCTGGCCACGGGTTCCTTGAGACATCCTGAAGGTGAAAACCAAAGTCAAACAGAGTTGATGTGAAGAGTCTAAACAAGGTATTGAAGTACTGGAAGGATTACAGAGCAAAGGAAGTAATCATCTTGACAACATGGTGATAAAGCATACAAGCCATATATTCACAAGCTGTCATACAACCATACATCGTTTTAGTACAAGCCCCAAGCTAATACAAACGTGATGAAGATGATACATCCTTCAGAGGCACTCTGACTTCCTATACATTATTTATCTAAGCCTCTGGAACTTAGACACCTTGCATACAACATACTAAGATACTACTACATCATCACTAAGTAAGACCACAGGCGGTCTCACTCATCTCCATCTCCATAGTAGTCCTCATAAAAGTTACCCGCGTATCCTGGTAGCTGGAGGTGACCATCAGAAAACACGGAGGCTTGTGGACCCTGATATCCATTTGGGCAAGGATGGGGCCTAGGTCCAGCATAGGGTGGAAGCAAAGGACCACGGGGTGGAAAAATGCCTCCAATCTCGGGCCAAGCAACTCGAGAAGGCATCTGAGTCCTCACTTGGTAGATAGCATCATGCTCAACTGATCCAACATTCACAAAGGGTGCCAAAAGTGTCAGTGCTCGATACAGACGAACACGGGTGGCGTGGAGCTCGAAACGGAGAGCGCGTGCATCACGATCTCTGTCACTAGCAAACCTAGCAGTCATCTGAAGTGCGGGATCCTCCGCAGAGTGATCTGAGTAGAGTCCGGTGTAATATCCCTCTTCTCCTGGAAGTGCAGCAGGGATATAGCGGAAAGAGGTCTCTCTCAGCAAAGTGTGCTCCTCTCTCAGGAGTGTCATATATGAGTATGCAGCATCCTGCACAACCATGTTCTCGGTAATACCAATGCCATGTCCAAAGTGGATAGGCTGAGGGGCTCCAACGTGGTGCGGGTAGATCCTGACAATGGAGTGGAACTGCGTCTGGTTGAAGTCGTGAAACTGCTCCTCGACGGTGTACTCAGGGTACCATCGATATCCCACATAGGACATCATCTCGATCAATGTGGCGGGATGGCCACGCACACCGAGGCACCTGGTCAAACGAACAATCTGCCGAGGGGGAAGATCTGCCATCTGAAACAGAAAGGAGTTTGCAAATGCATCAGATTATGAGATAAACCTGGAATGACTCGGACAGCATAACGGCCGTAATTGCAAGAAAAAGACAATTTCTTAGAACATGGAAACAACACTTACATACGATGTAATAAATCAGGAAGCATAACCACTCTAACAAACCGATCACAACTTTCCTACGGCTACAAGGAAGCAAACAACGAGATGTTTTAATCAGACAGAGGAGAGCCTAGTCCTATCTTCCCGTAGAATAAGATGAGGGTGACTCAGAACTCAGAACGAAGGGGTAAGGAGAAAAAAAGAAGCCTTACGTTGTTCCCTTATATACCCAGAGTAACTATATAACTATAGCAAGCTAGACTCAACTTCGGCCAAGGCTACTAGTCCTACAGTCAGTCCTGCTCTGATACCAAGTCTGTCGGGACCCGGGGTTAGTGTATGCAAGTCCAGCTAAGACATAGTCATATGGAGAGCCGAGAACCGTACCCACTTGTCTAAGCAGACAAGGCCAAGCACATAACGTTCTCGGAAAGCATCGTACATGAGGGGCATCACATCCAGGACGGATGATCAACTGAGATGGGTCCTCATCGTCCGCATACAAGTCTAATGATATGGGTGGTGAACTCCCATATTCAAAGACAAGTCGCCTCAACCATACTATCGACTATCTCAAAACTCTTACATAGACTTACTCCAGCCCGATCACTTAGTCGGGGTCTAGGGCGGGCTCGATCATACCACAAAGTGTGCACGAGACGGAGTCTCGAACAATCGCATCGCGATGCCCCAAGCTGCGCACATCTAAGGGCCCCAAGCGGCTTTCTCTACAAAGTGTACAATTTTATTGATAACTCTTATAGAGTGCAAACAGAGATCAAAAACATGTGATCCTACATTACAACACAAACGGAAGCAAATTATGTCTGAGTACAGACAAGTTTAACAAATGGCTTAAGAAGCCTTATTTAAACACAAGCCCTCCACGAGGGAACCAGTCGTCTGACTAGGACTAGATTAGTTGGTCTTCAGTCGTCCAGCTCGATGAAGAAGCCACCTTCGGGGTTGGTGGTCTCATCTAAAACATAGATTAAGCAAACGTGAGTACAAATTCGTACTCAGCAAGACTTACATAGGAGCTATACTACTCATGCACATGTATCAAGGTAAAGGGAGGTGGGATTCACTTGCAGAAATGCCAGCTTTGACTTGGCTAATCCTGAACTACGAGTACCAGACTTTGAGGTAAGAAGCGTACACGAGTCCACTACTTTTCCAACCAATTACACCACTATGGTGGCTTCCTCGACTTCCCCACGAGAAAGCACACCATAGCTCTCACGCTTATCTTGGTGTGTTTTAGAAGTATCCAGTTCAAGTTGTCTAATAATCAAGCTAAGCTTTCCAAGCAGTCCATAACCGCGGACGCGGCTATTCGAATAGTTTTGTTAACCCTGCAGGGGTGTACCGCTACACACACATGATCATCATTTACCGCCTTTGATCTCGACACCATTCAAGGGGTGCCAGCGAGGATGCTCACCACAACTGTTACCTCATAGCCGATCAAGTCCGAGAAAGCCGCCTACTTGGGTTGGTTACCACTATCGTGAACCCGGCCGGTTTACGAAAATGGACCCAAGTGATGTGTGCGTGGTGCATAAGCCGGTCTCGGATGAGCTGTTCTCTCACTTAGCATCCAGGCCACAAGCCTACCAGAACTCCGAACTATTGCGACATCTGGACATCGAAAGGGATGAGTTAGTAAGCTTAGAGGGGTCAGTGAGCCCAATGTGTGGCTGTACTCTTCATCTTGGATCACCACACAAGAACTCGGACTTAGGGCGGTGTTCAACGAGACAACCCACCGTGTACTCCTACACAGCCTCTCATCGTTCACCTTGTATTAGTCAATTCACCAACACTTTTCTACCATCATCAACATGATCATTCCCATCCCGACTCACATCACAGTATCATCATGGGATCATACTAAGCATGCAAATAAGCGATAAACATTTGCAGGGGCCACATGATATCAAACAACTCCTACATTTGCTAGGATTGTGGTTTGCTTACTAGTGTGACAAAATGATAGGTCATGCAAAGGAATGTGTTCATCTATGCGGTAGAAACGAATCATGGTGATCATCCTAAACAATGCATAAGCGAGACATGAGAGGGAAGTGGGATTTTATCGACATGATCAATGGGGGTTTGCTTGCCTTGCTGACGAGGTTCGGGTTCTGGGTCTTCAACGAAGGGGGCAGCCTCCTGCTCCGGTTCCACCTCTACTCGAAAAACAACAAGCAAAGTAGCAAAGTAAATACAATGCACAATCACATGATGGAAGGTTGAAACTTGATGTATATGCTTTGATGTGTGAAGCAATTCCATTTAAATGGAGTATATTGCAAATGGAATTGCAAATTCAAACTCCAATTTGAATTCAAACTTAGTCAAGTTATATGTGACATGGTTTGATCAATTTGAATCATCTTCAAATGTGTATGATATTCCTCTGAGGTGTGGTTGAATTGTAGCATAATTCCATGGTCCAAGTTGCAAGATCATTTGATTTGAATTTGAATTAATTCCAAATAATTCAAATGACATATGCTACTGGTCGCATTTTAAAATCAACTCAAACATAGTTGACAGTTGCATATTTGGAAAGATAATTTTCTCCTGATCATTTTTCATATATTATTTGTCCAATTTGGAGTTAATATGAATTTTTATGAAATTCCAAAGTTTGGGGTATTTTCTGGAATTTCTGGAATTCTTTAAATCAATTAATCTCTGGAAATTCATTAAATCGATTTAATGCGTCAGGCTGACGTCAAGTTGGCGTCAGGGGGGGGGCTGACAAGGGGGTCCCACCTGTCAGTGGCTGGATGGTTTAATCCGCTGGTTTAATTCAATCCAGTGGCTTAATTAAGCCACTGGGCCCACTGGTCAGTGACCCAGGGGTGGGTTAGGAGGTGGATTAGCGAGGGGGGTTTGAGCTAACCCGCCGGCGGCTAAACGCCGGCGGCCTGGTCACGGCGGCGACTCGCCGGAATGGGCTAGGGGCCACGGGAGGCTACGGGGAGGACATCAACGGGCGCAGCAACTTCGTCCGCGTCGTCTGGAAGCATCAGGGGTTCACGGGGAGCTCTGAATCGACGGCGGCGACGACTCCGGCGGCTACAGAACGGCGGCGAGGTCGCAGTTGTCGTTGTAGTGCACGGATTGAGTCGATTCGGGGCGCGTTCGAACGCTAGCACACGCAGGAGTCAAACGCGTGCACTAGGGCTTCACGACGGGCACTGGAGCGAGGAGAGCGACGACCATGGCGGCGAGGTGCTCGGGTTCCCATGGCGGATCCGGCTAGAGGAAGCAATCGAAGGGGGAAAAGGAGGGGTTTCGGTCGTGAGCTCACCAGGAACTCAGCAGCGCAGACGGTGAGGAGAACAGCGGCGTGATGATGACGAATTCGTCGGAGAGTTCTTGCGGGTCCGACGGCGGCTCGAGTTCGATTCAGGTGGCTAGGAGGGCTCCGGGCTCGCCTTCTTCTGCAGGTCGATGAAGACGACGACGAGGAAGACGATGGACAAGCTCCGGGGGCTTCTCGGCGTCGATGGCTATGCGGGGGCTCGACGGCGCTCCGGCGTTCTTCTCGGGCGACGATGAATCAGGCGAGAGAGGAAGGGGAAGACGATGAGGAGGGGGGGGAATGAACTGGGGTGGCTCCAGGACGCGTCCAGACGAGGAGAGATGGCACGGGGAAGCAGGAGGTGGCCAGGCACGGCGGCGGGGCTCGGCATGGCCGACACGCAGCAGTGCGCCTGCTTGAGGAAAACGACAGGGAAGAGGAGGTGGGCTGGGCCGCTGGGGAGCTAGTCGGGCTTCTTTGAAGGTAAGCCCTTCTTTATTTTTCTCTCTGTTTAATCTTTCCTTTCTTTTTCTGTAGTTTTGTTTTGGCTCTGATAAAAATATCAAACCATTTTATAAAATGCTGAAACTTTTTATGTGGCATCATAATAATATAGACTAGCCACTTATAAAGTTTCAACATTTTTAAGATTCAAATAATTTGAATCTTAAATCAAATAGGGTTATTTCTTTAATTCCAAGGCACTGTTTGAAAATTTGAAAAATATATGAGCATGGGATGGGTCCCACATCACTTGATATGTGATCACACTCATTTATAAGACTTTTCAAAAATCTAACATGAATTTTTGGAAAAGATTTTTATCTGGCCTTTTGAATTAATTCATCTTGGGGGGGGGGGGGGTCCTTCTCCCATTTTGATTTTGAAAATGAATTTCCTTTGATTTCTTTCATGAATGCAAAGTGAAAAAGATCCTAGCACATTACCTAACAGAGGGTTCTGACAAAGGAGTAAAAAGATTCCTACTCTCCGATAACTAACTTATTAACTACAAAATAGTTTTTGTCTAGACTCACTTCGGCAAGAGAAGGGATCCTACGGTCAGTAAGGCTCTGATACCAAGTTGTAAGGCCCGATATGTGGTACTTTTCCAGATCTAGGTGTTTCCACCCAGATCCGGGGACGATACACATATCGGTCCCACCGCGACATATGACAAAGCCATATGCCCCGGATTTTCCAACATGATATCACAACATTACAAATAAAAGGATACAACATCTCATACAATCGGAATACAACTGCCTTAATACAATACAACAAAGGAAGATACATGTCTAGCTACAGACTACAAGCAAATGCCTAGTGGCAAAGAGAAAAACATCGATCCCCATAACCACACGGGTCCAGGCCCTCCGCCGGGATCCGCCTAACTAGACGTCGTCGAGTCTCCACGTGAAACGTCGGTCACCAAACCTGTTGTCGATCACGAACCCTGAAAAGAGTTTGGGGGTAGTATCATGAGTACAGAAGTACTCAACATCCAATTATAGTGGTCATCTGACCCAGCAAGGACTTCATGACTCGTCATTCTAGGACAACTAGTAGTTTACTGTAAGGATGGGGTAAGTGGTGAGGTTGCTGGCGCACTAGCATTTATGAAGTGGCTAACAATCTAGAGAGTTAGGTAAGAAGCCAAGCATTCGATGAGGAATCGCCTCCAACAAGTCTTGCTATCAGCTACTTACGCAAACATAACACCTATCCTATCCTTGTCCTCTTCTTCGCATCCCGACGAAGAAGAAGAAGTCAAGGCACACACACACGTTGGTGAAGTTATATTAAGATTATTTCAGTTGTTGTTGTCTATGAACAAAGAGTAGGTCTCAAGTCGTCCATAACCGTGGACACGGCTTCTCGAAAAGATTTAACCCTGCAGGGGTGTACCAACTGCCCATTACAAGGCTTCACATGCTCGCCCATCTCTCTCAGTTGCTACCCATTATAGGCAACCATTTTATGATTTAGTTCCAAGAGATCCGAAACGACAGGTCCCTCTAACTAACAACGAACAAATCCGGGTGGCCCCCGGGGAGTCGACACCCAATCCAAAAGCTGGCCACGCTCTCGGATCGGACTCTTCCGTACGGCTAAGGTCGAGAAATCACACCTGACATCAAGGGACCCCTAGCTCACCAAGTGTGGACCAAAAATAGAACTAAGTCTCTGCTGGCCCGAGTTGTTTGAAAATTACTGGCAGCTGACCAGCACACACACGGTTTCAAATGATAAATCAGCTTGGGCCACCACTAGAAATGTTTGAAGCTAGGTAGGTAAGAAGAGGGGACCCCATTAAATCCCACACGCGATTAGGCACGCTCAGTATTAAAACCAATACCCGGAACTCAGATCCTAGGTGACTCGAATGGAACAAAGCGTCGGGGAGGGATAGCCTAGACCTTCCATCCTTCGTCGAATATAGTCAACATTATAATAATCATATCATCAACAACAATATAATAATGTGATAGCCCAAACAAGGAGTAACCGGGTAACATCGTAGCATCCTAAGCATGCATACTAAGAAGGGGCTGAGCAACAAGCAATTGTAACATAGCAGTACATGGTTTGCTGGGAGGGGACATCGCTGTATCAGTTTAAAAGAGGCTGTAAACATGTGGTAGGATCAACATCGAACCTAACCTATACTAGCATGCAAACCGCTGGTTGAAATAGAATGGATCATAAGTAATGTATAGTCCTCGCCTGTTGATAAGTCGGGTTCCGAAGTTGTAGTTGATCACAAGCTCGCATCGTCTCCGAGAGGTACCCATGGAAGCACACAAGATGATAAACACTGGAAAGCAATCAACGAGAAAGCATCTGTTACTATGAAGCATCACACGATCAAGAAGGCAACACATAGCACGACAACGCGATACGGATCTATCATCGAGAACGGTTACTAACAGTTTAAGTGGGGTATCGGTCACACACGACAGGTGATCAACAAAGGTTGTTAACATGGAAACTCAAGCAAGCATGGCTTAGCACACAAACATGGCAAGAGGTGAAGCACAAAGTAGACTATCTATGCTAGTCAATTTAAGTGGGGCACAACCTAAACATGGCATAACACTACGTGCCGCACGATGATTAAAAGATTTGGTACTGTTCTGTCCTAAACCATATTTTAGTTTGGTTAACAGCAGCAAACAATAGCATAAACACAAAGTTCACGAAATACTAATCAAGTTACATATAAAGAACACCCCAAACGGAGTTACGGTTAAAAAGATACAAGCAAAACAAGTTACAGGCACAATCTGCCAACATCAGGTAGCACACTTTAGAGCATTAAACTAACAGGAAAATAAATGCAAACAAGCTCCAAAATGAGATGAAATTGAAGTACACATGACAGGGAAGGCATGGAAAAAAGAATCATGCAAATAGACATCATAGATCAAAAGATATTAAGCATGCAACATGGCATCGTGAAGTAACAGACTTAGTGAAAATCAGAGGTGGATGTCAACAACAGTAGCATAGCAAATTTGGAGCCAAATATCTATATGATCAGGAATGCTAACATGAAGGTGCAATACATGTAATTAAATTAGACATGATGCTTAACAATATGCAATTGGAATCACTCAATTCCGATAAACGGTCGCGACACACTCGTCGACCGAAGTTGCAAAAAAATATAAACAGCAGCACTCTAACAGTAGGGTAGCTACTTTGGAGCAAGATACAATCATGATGCAGCAACCAATTATGGAATGTGAAAGCATGAAACTGAAGTAGAAACAATGCTTAACGCAATGCAAAAGGAATCACTCAATTTCGACGCACGGTTGCGAAGCAACCGTCGCCCGAAGTTTCAATAAAATAACAGTTTCAGCAAGTTTAACAGCAGCAGTTGCAATTAACGATCTGATGCCATGTTTGACCCGCAGAAACTATATATAAACAACCTCAAAAAAATTAACTCACAAAATATAAAAGCTAGAGCACGCAATTCTAAAAAATTCATCTTTTGGGCGCGAAGTCATCCGGGCTACAGATCTACCGCAAAACGCATCGCAAAAAGGAATACAGCAGCAAAATCTCGCTGACTTAGTGAAATTCGCAGGTCCTGGAAAAAACGAAAAAAAACAGAGGGGGGGGGGGCTTCGGGCCGCATCTCACCCTAGTGGGCTTCGGCACATGGCAGCTGAGGCTGCTGGGCCTTGGAGGCGGCCTGGCTGGCGCTTAAGCGGGCCGTGGAGGGAGGCCGGCCCACCTGGCGGCGAAGCCTAGCTCGCCCGCCCGATCCCGCCTGGATCGCGACGGCGGCGGCTGGGCTCGCTGGCCGGCGAGGGGAGAGGAGCCAGGAGGGCCGTGTCGGTGCGGGAGGCCGAGACCCCACTGGATATGGAGACGGCGGCCGTCCGGAGGCGGCGCGGTTCAAGGAGGAGGAGCCGGGGAGCTCGGGCCCGAGTTCATGGCGCGGCGGCGCTCGGAGCTCCGGTCGTGGCTGTCGGCGGCGCGGGCGGCCTGCAGAGAGAGGGAGGCGTCGGGGTGAGAGAGAGCAGGGGAGAGGGAGGCGCGGGGAGGAGTGAAACTGGTGGCTGGTGGCTGCTCCGGCAGCTCGCCGGCGCAGGCGCGGAGGCGGCGGCGTCCACGGGCGCACGAGGAGACAGAGGAGAGAAGGTCCAGGGGGGCGACGTGGCAGCCTCCGGGTCCGTCGGATCTCCGGATCTGACGGTCCAGGACGAATTGGGCAAAATTTCAGATCTAGAACTAGGGTTTGGTGCGAAAATGGGGCAATTTTTGGGGCAAAGTGAAGGGGGTGGCTGCAATTTTGGACTAGGGAAACCCTAGAAATGGGTGTGGTGGTCTTTATATAGCCCAGGTGGCTGGTAGTTTGCAAAAACATCCCCGGTTTTTCTCTCGCGCGCGCGGTGCTCACGTTTCTGACCGCCGGGGGTCCACAGTACCTCCGATTCGGGTAAAACTTCGAACTGCGCGATCAGCGAGTCGAGCCGGAGGCGTTCGCCTCGCGCTAGAACCGTTCCGAGAACACTTTCCGGCGCGCTATAAAAATAACGCGTTTAATTATTAAACGGGGTTTTCGTTCCGTTGGTTGCAGCTGGTCTCGTCCGGTTTTCGCGATGGTGATCGGGCGAAACCCGGTGTCGCAAAGGTCGAGTGTCAGGGTGGCAAGGGGCGGTCTTCGTCTGATACGAGATAAGAGGGGGAAAAATAATCGCAGATCGATAAATCGGGGATGCAAACACCGCAAACAAATCAGACAATCAAACAATTCACACCGAAAACAAAATTTTTAATTTTTGTGAAATCTGGGCTGTTACATGAAGTAAGCAACCTTAGGTTGTGAACAGCGCCATTATTCACTTCACCACCTTCTTGTATCCGTTGGAGTCCTACTGGTTCGATACTCAACCTTAGCATCTTCTCTAAGGGAAATTGCTGCTATCTACATCTCAACCTTCCACTTTGGGTAACCAACGAGGGGGCGTTAATTCGTACCATCAAAAGCAATTTCTGGCGCCGTTGCCGAGGACTCCACTCTTCAAGATAAGGGAGTTGCACACTATCTTTTATCTTTGATTTTTAGGCTTTTTAGTTTACCTTTCAGTTTTTGCTTATGTGTCCTTTATCGAAAATCAAAAAAATAGTTATCTTTCTTGCTGCTGCTATGGGTTCCTCTGAGAACACCAAGTTGTGTGACTTCACTAGTCACAACAACAGTGACTTTATCTGCACTCCTATTGCTACACCTGCTAATTCAGCACCTTCTTATGAGATTAAACCTGCTTTGCTGAACCTTGTTATGAAAGATCAATTTTCCGGTGCTAGAGATGATGCTGCTTTGCACTTAAATAATTTTATTGAGTTTTGTGATATGCAAAAGTACAAAGAAGTAGATGGTGATATTGTTAATCTTAAGCTTTTTTCCTGTAGAGATGAAGCTAAAATCTGGTTTCAATCCTTGCGTAAGAATAGCATAGACTCTTGGGACAAGCTAGTGCAAGGATGCTTTTATTGGGAAGTAATACCCCCCTACTAAAATTATCCAAATAAGGAGTTTTATTATGAATTTTAAACAATTGGATAATGAACACGTTGCCCAAGCTTGGGAACGCATGAAATCTCTTGTTAAGAATTGCCCTTCGCATGGTTTGAATACTTGGATGGTTATCCAAACTTTTTATGCAGGTTTGAACTTTACCTCGCGGAACTTGATAGATTCGGCCGCGGGAGGAACCTTTATGTCAACTACACTTGGTGCTGCCACAAAACTTCTCGATGAGATGATGACCAACTATTCCCAATGGCACACCGAAAGAGCTCCAACAGGTAGGAAGGTAAACTCTGTCGAGGAGATCTCCTCCCGAAATGAAAAAGTTGACTTGATTATGTCTCTACTTACCAAACAATCTCTTATTGATCCTCATGATGTTCCTCTAAATTCTTTGATTGCTCAAGATCAAGTAGATGTGAACTATATATCTAGAAACAACTTCCATAAAAATGCTTATAGGAGTAATTTTTGTAGCAATCCTAGACTGTTCCCCTCCAACTACGGGAACAACAACACTTATCCTAGCACCAAAAACTCCACTTATTAATTAGAGAGTATGCTTAAAGAATTTATCACTACCCAAAAAGCCTTCAACAAGAGTGTAGAGGAAAAACTAGACAAATTAGATAACCTCTCGTCGAAGGTAGAAAATTTAGCCCATGAAGTAGAATTGCTAAAAATTAGGACTTCTCCTCTTGAGGAGAGGAAGGTCACTCCTATGAATGCTATCCAAATGCAAATTAATGAAAACATTAGGATGATGTCTAAACTTATAGAGAGATGGTCTAGAGAAAAGGAGGAAGAAGATAGAATTAATAGTCTTCCTACACACCATACTATTTCTACTATCCAAGTTGTTGAGGATATCCAAACTCTTAGCACCCAATGCACCCCTAGTCCCATAGGACCTATTAATGGTGATGCTATGACCTCATCCGTAGAAGAAGAAATTCCTATGACTATAGAAGCTACCAAACAAGTGAGCCTAAAGGACACCACTACCACTTTACTTGATAGTAGTGACCCTAATTTTGATAATTGCACCCTTTCTGAAGTTATCTGTTTCCTTCACAAGATGTTTAGAGACCCCCACACTAGCACACTTAATCTTGACTTCACGGAGCATATAACTAGTGCTCTTATCAAAGCTAGGGAGGAGAAGCTTAGGGTAGAAGCCTCCATACCTAGGAAGCTAGAAGATGGTTGGGATCCTATGATTAAAATTAAGTTGAATAACTTTTCTTGTTATGCTTTATGTGATGTTGGAGCTAGTATCTCCGTTATGCCCAAAATAATGTATGATATATTTGAATTGAAACCTTTTGATCCTTGTTCTTTTGGTGTTCGTCTTGTCGATTCTTCCATAAAGAAACCTTTGGGGAAGATCGATGATATTCTTATCATTGTCAATGACAATTATGTTACCGTTGATTTTACTATCATGGACATTGAATGTGAACCTTCTTGTCCAATTATTTTGGGACGTCCTTTTCTTCGCACCGTGGGTGCTATTATTGATATGAAAGAACGGATTATAAAATTACAATTACCTCTCAAGAAAGGGATGGAACACTTTCCTAGGAAAAAGATTAAGTTGCCTTTTGAGTCCGTCACACGGGCTAGTTATTTTCTTGAAAAGACTTGATCTATTTGCATTAAGCCTAGCTAATGGCTTTAAAGAAGTGCTTTCGGGAGGCAGCCCACAACGAATTTAGGATTTCCTTTTTGTTTTTCTTCTGTTTTTAGTGGTCTTTATGATTGTTACTACTGTAGCAACATCATTGTATCTTTACTTTTCAAGCTTTGTGCCATTTATAGCCTCATATGATAAGGGAAGTGAAAGTTGTGAAATGCTGTCCAGAAAACAGATTCGGTCCTCGTGTCTAGAAAAATCAGAGAAAATTCCCAGTTCATATTTTTGAGCTGAATTTTTTACACAACTTGATCTATACAATTACGGAACTTTTGTATGTTCTGAGTTTTTTTATTTATGTTGCAGAAGTATCCCTAAAAAATTCTTTACTACCTTCTGGTCTGTTTTTCACAGATTATTTCCTGTTTTGCCTTTCCTTCGTTATGCAAACCTTAAGCTTGATTTTTCTTTGCAAATTTTTTTTGGCAATCTTGAGAAACAGTAGCTCTTCAAGATTATATTTATTTCCAGTAGAGAAAAATATATTTTATTATGGGTACTAACCTCGCTAATCAGATTATGATGAGTTATGTATGAAGGGAGTTTTCAAGTGTGCGAGGGAAGATGGTGAAAGAAGATTCAGGAGTTTCAAGCGTTCAAGCTTGAGGATGCCCCCATTCATCCCCAATAAATATTCAAGGAGACTCAAGCGTCTAAGATTGGGGATGCCCCCGTGCATCCCCTTCTCCATCAACAATTATCAGTTCGTCTCTCGTCTCATTATATTTTTATCACTTCATGCGTTATGTGCTATGCTTGGAGCGTCTCGCTCTTAGGTTTTATTTTTAGTTTTCTTTAGCTTTGCTTGCTGTTCATAAAAAGTTAGAAACCAGCTTTATTTGTGTGGGAGAGAAACACGCTCCACTTCCAAAATCTAGAACACAACATAGGATTTTTCATGCTTATCTTTGTTGTGTGTGTTCTTTAACTTTTTCATAGCTAGTGCCATGTTTCTCTCTTAGTTTTCATGTTTATCTTTAAAAAGAGCTTTTGTTTAGTTTGTTGCTGGAACTTTCTTGAGTTTACATGTTTATCTTGTTTAGAGAGTTTGCATGTTGCACTGAGTTTTGTGTCTTGACTTGAAGTAGGTAATTGAGGTTGCTATTCTTTTGTAGTAGTAACTTGCAATAGTTTTGAGGTATTGCTTTGAGTAATGTTTGGACTTTTGGTGTCAAGGGCTTTAGCCTATTAGTGATAGATGTTGTATTTTGGGCAATCCGTGTTTATTTTCAAAACTTACAAAATTAGTTGAGAACTTTAGCTACTAGATGGATAACTACTCTTTTGAGGGGTCGAATATTAGAGTACACTCACGTACCATGAGTCGAGGATGCGCAAGGATAACCAAACCCCCATACACTCCTCCTCGGGGTTCTTGTCTCTTTGTGAAAACTCCTTATTAGATTGAGAGTTACCGATAATAAGTGCATGAGTTCTTCGGACTAATGTGAGTATTCGAAAGTTGACACTTCCACCTTCCCATATTTTTCTAGCCTCTCATGTGTCGTGCATTGCTTTCTTCTCACTCCGAGAGTTGGCGTCCACTGTCAGAACCCTAATTTAGGTTTGTGCTTTTCTAAGCTAGCATTTTTCCATCATGAAAAGAAATTGCAAAAGAAAAAGAAATGGGGAAGCAGAAAGCCCCAAATTAATCAATTAAAAGTCCAGAAATAAATATTTTTCCAAAATTCTATTGGATATGTTGAAAAATCCTAAAAATGAGTGTGATCATTTTAAAAGTGATTTGGCATTAAACCCATGCTCATATTTTTTTTTTAAATCCAAACAGTAGCTTGGAAATTAAATCAATTGCATATTTGAATTGGAATTCAAAAAATTTGAATTTCAAAAACTCCCAAAATTTGGGGTTGACTAATATAAGGTCACATAGGTTTTATAAAATTACTTGGGAATTTTATTAAAATGCCCGGGCTATTATTTTTAGGGCAAAACAAATTAAGCAGAAGAAATAAAAGAAAACAGAAGGAGGAAGACTTACCACTTACCCGGCCCATGTGGCCCAGTCTGGCTTCTGGCCCAGCCCAGCCCACAGGGGAGGGCTGGGTCGTCTTCTACCCGAGGACAGGCAGGCAGCTCGCCGCCGTGGCGAGCATGCCCACGCCATGCCACATCCTGCTTTCCCCTTGGCATCCTTTTCCTCCCCGTGGACGCCTGGAGACGTGCAGGGTCTTCTTCCCGTCTCCCAGTTCTTCTTCCTCCTCTGTCTCGGCAGTTCCGTGCGAACCCGCAGCTCACCGCCTGCCACCGTAGTGCGCAGCCATGTCCAACGGAGACGAGGGGCTCCACCTTCGTGTCCAGATGCACCTCCGCCGTCATCTTCATCGAATACCGCAGTCAATTTGAGCCGAGGCTCCCGGAGGATGACGCCCGCATCAACCTCCTACGCCACGACCGCCGTGCTCCTCGCCAGCTCCCAGCTCCGTTTCCCCCCATCCGTGCTTCTCCCCGAGCCCTCTACACCGTCTTCGCCATTAACAGGAGCTCCAGCCGCCGCTCTCCTCGTCGCAGCCATGGCCACAGGCCTTCTCGAGGTTCCCCTGGTGCTCCACTAGATGCGCAAGGCCACTAGGCACACGCCCGTGCCATCCACGTGCCCTCCCATGGCCGGGAACCCTATTCCGGCGAGCGCCGCCGTGGACCAAGCCACCGGCGTCAAGCCGCCGGCCTGTTAGGCCTAACCACCCGTGCTAAACCCCCCCCCCTTTGACACTGACAGATGGGCCCCAGGCCACTAATAAAACTCAGTTTATTTTAAATCGAGTTAATTAACCCCTGAGCCTATGACAGGCGGGCCCCACTGGTCAGCTGACCAGTCAACCCGCAGACGTCAGCATGACCTAGTGCTGATGCAATAATCTTTTAATTTAATTTATTCAGAAATTCCAGAAATTCCAGAAAATATTCAAAACTTTGAATGTTAATATCTTTTAAACCATAACTCCAAATGAAAAGATTTATATATGAAAAATGATCAGCAGAAAATTCTCTATCCAAATTTCCAACTTTCAACTTTGTTTCAGTTGATCTTAAATAGGGACCAGTAGCTTTTGCTATTTGGTTTAATTGGAATTAATTAAAATTGAATTCAAATGCTATACCAACTTGAACCAAAGCAATGCAAACATTATCACTTGCACATCAGAGGCATATCACACACATGATAACATGGTTTACCATGATGAAACATTAGAAAATGCAAGTTGACCTAATTTGAATAACATTTGGAGTTTGAATTTGAATTTACTTATCAATTCAACTTCAATTGACATGTTGCAAATTAAACATAGGTCACATCAGTACCTTTCCATGCTATGTTTTGCATATTGCTTGAGCATTGTATTATCTTGATTGTGGTTTTCCTCCAGTGCTTCGGTGATTGCATCTTCTCGGTAGAGTTGATCTCGGGGACGAGTTCAACCTCACGTCAGAAGAGTGTTACATCGTGATCTTCAGCAAGGCAAGCACCCCCTCTTTGATCATGTCGATAAAATCCCAGTTCCCTCTCATTCTCGCTTATGCATGTTTAGTATGTCACCATGATACGTTCTACGGCTAGTTGAACCCATTCCTTTGCATGACCTGTCATTTTTTCACAGTAGTAAGCAAACCACAATCCTAGCAGATGTAGGAGTTGGTTGGTATCATGTGGCCCCTGCAACTGTTACAGCTTATTGCATGCTTAGAGGTTACATTGAGGCTACTTTGTTGTGAGTCGGGATGGTAGTGATCATGTGAATGATGGTGGTAACGTGTTGCTGAATTTGACCTAAACAAGGTGAACGATGAGAGGCTGTGTAGGAGTACACAGTGGGTTGTCTCGTTGAACACCGCCCTAAGCCCGAGTTCTTGTGTTGTTATCGAAGACTAAGAGTACGACCACACATTGGGCTCACTGACCCCTCTCGGCCTAGTACCTCACCCCAGACCAAGTCAAGGAGTCGCAAATAGTTCGAGCTTTAAACAATCTCAAGCAGGTACATCAAGCTAAGTGGTGGACATAGGTTGTGGGCACGTTGAATCAAGTGATCAGGATCGAGTTGAGCTTGATGGCGGTCACACAACGTTTGTGTCCGAATTAGAAAAATCGATCGGATTCTGATTGTGGTCCCAACTCAAATAGGCGACTCCCTAGGACTAGAGATGGTGCTGTGAGTGAAGTGTCGTGGCAACGTCCTCGCCGGTACTCGCTTGAAGGGTCCACTCCCAGGCGGTAACTGATGCGTGCGTGTGTGTAGCAGTACACCCCTGCAGGGTTAATGAACTATTCGAATAGCCGTGTCCGCGGTTATGGACTACTTGGAGACCTTACTTGATCATAGACAACTTCCATGGTTACTCTAAAATTACCAAGATGAGTGTGAGTGCTATGGCCTGTTTCCTCGTGGGAAGTCGAGGAAGTATCCATAGTGGTGTATTGGTTAGAGACTTCATACTTGGACTCGTGTACGCTCCTTACCTCATTCTAGTATTCGTAGTACAGGACTAGCCAAGTCAAAGATGGCACTTCTGCATTGAAACCACAACTCCCTTTGCCTTGCTACTTGAGCATGAGTAGTATAGTTCCTATGTAAGTCTTGCTGAGTACGTCTTTGTACTCACGTTTGCTTATTCTATGGTTTAGAGACGAGACCACTGACCCTGATGGTGGCCTCTTCCTCGAGCTCGACGTGGACCAAGTCGTATAGTTCTAGACAGCAGCCTGTCCCCTTTGGAGGGTCGTTGTATTTTCTTTCAGGCTTCTCAAGCCATTTGTTAAACTTGTCTTTACTAAGACATAATTTGCTTCCATTGATGTTTGATGTAATGTTGGATCACAGTCATGTGATCTTTTCTTGTAATACAACTACTATGTCTGCTCTGTTTAGCAGAAGTTATAAAGACTATGAGTTTGTAGAATTCATGTTTTGATTACCTGGTGATTACACTGGACATGTATGTTGCGTTATGATTATAACATGCATGTCTTAGTGTGGGGTTAGATAGCTTAGTTGAGTTCTTGCCGGCGGTCTTTTATACACCAAGTAGCCCTTAGATGTGCGCATCTTGGGGCATCGCGATGCGATTGCTCGTGACACTGTCACGTGGCACACTTTGTTGTATGATTGAGCCCGCTTGAGACCCCGACTAAGTGATCGGGCTGGAGTCTGTTTATGTAAGTGTTATAATTCAATCGATAATATGGTTGAGGAGACTTGTCTATGAGTATGGGATTTCACCACCCATAATCATTTAGACTTGTGAGCGGGCGATGTGGACCCATATCAGTTGATCATCCGGCCTGGATGGGATGCCCCTCACGTTCGATGCTCTCCGAGAGTGTTCTGTGCTTGGCCTTGTCTGCTTAGACAAGTGGGTACGGCTCTCGGCTCTCCATATGATTGAGTTGTGACTGGAATTACATAAGAAAACCTCGGGTCCCGACAGACTTGGTATCAGAGCAGGACTGTCTGTAGGGTAATCAAACCCTTGGCCGATGTCGAGTCTAGCATTCTATAGTTTTATAGTTACCTTGGGTATAAGTGAACAACGTAAGAGTTCTTTTTTCTCCTTACCCTCATCGATCTGAGTTCTGAGTCACCCTTATCTTGTTCTACGGGAAGATAGGACTAGGCTCATCTATGTCTTACTAGAACATCTCATTGTTTGCTTCCTTGTAGCCGTAGGAAAGTTGTGTTCGGTTGTCTAGAGTCGTTGCGCTTCCTATTCTGAGACTTCTTATGTAAGTGATGTTGAAATGTTGTGAGGATTTCCATTTCTCTTGCAATTACAGCCGTTATGCTGTCCGAGTCATCCCAGGTTTCTACATAATCTGATGCATTTGCAAAATCCTTCTATCTTTTTCGGATGTCTTTCCAGAAGAACTTCTAGGTGGTATGCCTGAACTTCTAGAAACCTATACTGATTCATTTGCAGCTCTTCCTCCCAGCTTAGATGTCTTCTAACCAGAATAACCACACTAACCATCGTGTTGTGGTAATTTGCTACTCTGACATATCGGTTCTAGCCCCTAGTAAGCCATGGTCATCCTCAGGAAAACCATCCACTAACCCAACCCCATAAATCTTGCCACCTACAGATCCGTAGAGTTTTTTGTAGATCTTATCCGAGGAACCGCCCCAATATCGGGACGCCCATATAGAATGGTCGCACGTGAGTTAGCTGAGCTCAAAATCCAACTTGAAGCTTCGTTGGAAAAAGGCTTCATCCGCCCTAGCTCATCGCCATCGAGTTGCCAGGTTCTGTTCGTAACGAAGAAAGATGGAACAGAAAGGATGCGCGTAGACTATCGCCCGCTAACTCTAGCGACGATAAAGAACAAGTACCCACTTCCCAGGATTAATGATCTTTATGATCAACTTGCTGGATCCTCTGTCTTCTCCAAAATGGATTTGAGATTAGGCTATCATCAAACCAAAATCCGAAACTAGGACATTCCCAAAACGTCTTTCACTACTCGTTATGGTCTTTACGAGTACACTGTCATGTCCTTCGGTTTAACCAATGCCGCCGCCACATTCTCGCGCTTGATGAATTCTATCTTCATGGAATACCTAGATAAATTTGTTGTAGTTTATCTTGATGACATTCTCATCTACTCGAAGAACAAAGAAGTGACCTATTTAGGCCACGTGATTTCTGCCAAAGGCATTGCTGTCAATCCCGAGAGAGTTCAGGCGGTCCTTGAGTGGACTCCACCTGAATCAGTTAAGCAAGTTAGGAGTTTTCTCGGCTTAGCAAGATATTGACGCCGCTTCTTCGAGAACTTCTCCAAAGTTGCAAAGCCTCTAACTGAACTCCTCAAGAAAGATAAGAAATTCGAATGGACCCCCAAGTGCGAGGAAAGCTTTCAAGAGCTAAAAAGAAGATTAACTTCTGCACCCGTACTTGCGCCTCCAGACACCAAAAGGGATTTCGAGATCTAATGTGATGCTTCACGTCAAGGGTTAGGATGCATACTTATGCAAGATCGACATGTGGTAGCTTACGCTTCACGCCAGTTGCGTCCACATGAGGAGAACTATCCTACCCATGATCTTTAACTCGCTGCCATAGTTCATGCCCTGACAACTTGGCGACATTACCTCCTTGGTAATCGTTGTGAGATATTTTCTGACCACCAAAGCCTCAAATACATATTCACCTAGCCAGATCTTAATCTCAGGCAAAGACGCTGGATTGAGTTGATAAAAGATTATGACTTAGGAATTTCTTATACCCAAGGAAAAGCCAATGTCATTGCTGATGCACTAAGTCGTAAGTCGTATTGTAACAACCTCATGTTACAACAGTATCAACCACTGCTCTATGAGGAACTTCGAAAGCTTAATCTTGAGATTGTTCCTTATGGATTCCTTTCAACCTTAGTAGTGAAACCAACTCTTGAGGATCAAATCAAAGCTGCACAAAAACGTGCTCGAGGTATCCGGTACATCAAAGAAAACATTGCTATTGGTAAGGATAAATGGTTTACCATAGACAATGAAGAAGTTGTAAACTTTGAGAACAAGATAGTAGTACCGAATAATAAGAACCTTAGACAGCTGATCCTTAAAGAAGCCCATGAATCTCCCCTCTCGATTCATCCCGGTAGTACTAAAATGTATCAAGATCTACGCCAGAGATTTTTGTGGACTAGGACGAAGAGAGAAATTGCTCAGTTCATTGCTGAATGTGATGTCTGTCGTCGCGTTAAGGCAGGACATCAAAGACCTACTGTTACTCTTAGACCTTTTCATATCCCCGAGTGGAAATGGGATAAAGTCAGTATGTACTTCATCACTGGCTTTCCAAAAACCCAGAAAGGAAATGATGCCATCTTCGTAGTCATTGATCGACTATCAAAAGTTGCTCACTTCCATCCTGTTCGCGAGTCTATAACTGCTAGCCAGTTAGCGGACTTGTATGTCTCTCGAATCGTGTCTCTTCATGGTGTTCCTTTGGAAATCAATTCAGACCGTGGTAGTCTTTTCACTTCTCGATTTTGGGAAAGTTTTTAGAATGCTATTGGAACCCACCTCTCCTTTAGCACCACTTATCACCCGCAGTCTAGTGGTCAAGTAGAAAGGGTCAATCAAATTCTCGAAGACATGCTCAGAGCTTGTGTTATCTCTTTCGAAAAGAAATGGGACAATTCTCTTCCCTTTTCCGAATTTGCGTATAACAATAGCTTCCAATCTAGTTTGTGCATGGCTCCTTTTGAATTTCTCTATGGACGGAAATGTCGAACACCCCTAAACTGGTCTGAAACCGGTGAAAGACAATTCTTTGGACCGGATATGATTCAGGATGCAGAAGAGCAGGTTCGCATTGTTCGCGAGAAATTGAAAATAGCCCAGTCTCGTCAGAAAAGCTATTATGATCGTCATCATAGGGAAGAAAGCGATAATCTGGATGAGAAGGCTTACCTTCGGGTCACTCCTCTGAAGGGTACCCATCGCTTTGGTATCACACTACTAGAGAAAAGCCTATACATGGAAATCTTATTGGTGGCGCATCTACAGTGTAATGCGCCACTAGGGTGTAATGGGTGGCGCACTGGTTAAAAATGCGCCACCTCTAAGATCTTAGAGGTGGCGCATGTTGTAAAATGTGCGACCCATAAGGGGTGGGCAAACCCTGGATCCTCTTGTATGTAGCGCATTTGGAAAAATGGGCCACCCCAAAGAACCTTATAGGTGGAGCATAGTGCTGATGCGCCACCCCTAAGAGCTTATGGGTGGCGCATATTGGAAATGCGCCACCCCTAAGAGCTTATGGGTGGCGCATACTGGAAATGTGCCACCCCTAATATCTTAGAGGTGCCGCATTTCCCATATGCACCACCACTGACATGAGATATGCGCCACCCCTAAGTGTGGAGCTACCCTTATCTACTCCACCCCACCTACCACCTCTCATTCACTCCACACACTTCTCAAACTAGATCTACTCTTCTCACCTAGCTCTATTCGGTTTTGTGCTCCTCCCCACCTCATTTCTTCCATTTATCCATCCCATACTTTGCTTGAAATCTACTTTGTTTCATATTAAAGTAAGTGGGCCTCCTCCCCAACTCTTTTCTTCCATTTAACACCCATAATTCCCTTTATTTGCTTGGGCTATGTGAATCTTGAGTTTGATGTATATGTGAAATATATATGTGAAGCTTGTGGTGGTTTGAGGTATATGTGAAAGCTTGAGGTGGTTTGATGTATATGTGAAAGCTTGAGGTGGTTTGATGTATATGTGAAGCTTATGGTGGTTTGATGTATATGTGAAGTGTATATGTGAAGCTTATGGTGGTTTGATATATATGTGAATCTTGAGTTGCCAATGTTTTGCCGAAATGTTGATTCATTTCCATTTTGGCAAATTTCTGGCGCACTCTCCGCATGCTCCCATGCATTATTAGGGAAGGTCATGCCAAATTTTTCCGGCGACGACCGTGATATATAATTGTGTTGCTCTCTGTGCACGCAGGAAATCATGGTCCGCGAGATGCTGAGCGATATCACCGTGACTAGGTGGATGCAATGTGCGACAAGCGACATGCTACAGAATAATAGGACAGATATAAGATGTCCGTGTCGGAGATGCAAACTGTAGTGCGTGACAGAGCCTGATTCCGGAATATTGGAAAGACACCTGAAGCGTAATGGTTTGATGGATGGCTACACACGGTGGATAAGTGATGAAGCTGGTGAGGAGGAGGACGTCAATGCGCCTGTAAATGAGGAAGGCAACCAGACAACAACGGCAGGAGAGAAGACGAAGAGCATCCCGTACATGATCATGAAGAAAATGCCGTAGCAGATCATGAAGATCGAGATGCCGGACATGAGGATTCAAGCTGGGTGCGGGACCCTCATGTTCAAGAGCTGCTTGTCAAAGAGGCGGTGAACGCAAGAGGTGCGGCTAGAGAGAAGGCCAAGATGGCGCAACTCGAGAAAGATGCGATTACGAATTTGTACGAAGGATGCAATAACGGGGATACCCGCTTGAATGTAACACTTGGGGCTGTGGAGATGAAGGCAAAACACAAATGGACCGACGAAAGCTTCGATGATAACATGGCATTCTGGCACGATCATCTTCTGAAGGGAAACACGTTCCCAACTAGTATCGCTGAGGCCAAGAAAGTCCATAGCCCTCTCGATCTTCCGCACGTTAAATACCACATCTGCATAAATGATTGCATCATCTATCGGGGTGAGGACGAAGATAAAACCACATGTTCGGTGTGCGGTGTTAGTCGATACAAGAGAGGGAAGAAAGTTCCTAGAAAAGTGGTATGGTACTTTCCGATCACTCCCCGTCTGTAGAGGTATTTTTTAGATCCCGAAGAAGCAAAGCTCATGACTTTGCACACGGATAGAAAGAAGCTAAAAGATGATGACCCGAACCCGGATCCGGAAAAGGAGGACATGCTGAGGCACCCTTCAGATGGTATCCAATGGACTGCGTTGGACCTCGAATACCCAGATTTTGGGAAAGAACCAAGGAACCTCAGGATTGGTGTCAGCGCCGATGGAGTTAATCCGTTTGGCGGCCAGAGCAGCACACACAGTACCTGGCCCGTGTTTGTATGCATATACAACCTTCCCCCTGGAAGGGCATGAAGAAAAAGTACATAACAATGTGTATGCTAGTTCAAGGGCCGAAACAACCAGGTACGGACCTCAATCTATATCTTCAGCTGTTGAAAGAGGAGCTAGAAACTTTATGTAAAGACAGAGTCAATACGTGGGACGCCGCGGCAAAAAAATATTTCCCAATGAAAGCCGCGGTGATCACGACGGTGCACGACTATGTCGGATACGGATATTTATCAGGGCAGGTGGTCCAAGGATTCTGTGCATGCGTTAGGTGCATGTATAATACAACGTACCGCCATCTACCAAAAGATCCCGGATCTTCAAAAACCGTGTTCCAGGGGCCTCGTAGGTGGCTTCCCAAGAAACACGCGTGGAGAAAACAGGGACATCTGTTTGATGAAAGCGAGGAGCTCCGAGCACCCCCATCTCGAAGGAGCGGCAAAGAAATCGACAACTTGCTGAAAACATCGAAAGAGTGCCCCGCACCGGGAAATAAAAAAAAGAGGACTCAGCCGTTGATGAGGGTATGGAAAGCGAGGTCTGTTTTCTGGGATTTGGAATACTGCAGTCTCCTTCGCAGTCCTCATAGCCTTGATCTCATGGCGTGTGCGAGAGCTTGTTTGGCACGCTGCTCAACATGCCGGAGAAGACAAAGGACGGGCCAAAAGCAAGGAATGACTTGAAAGTTATGGGCATCAGGAGGGAAATTCACCCCCCTAGTGACGACGATGATGAGCCGGAGGAGGAAGAGAATACGGAAACACAAAACTCTCGCAAATGAAAAAGGACGACCAAGAAGAAGACCGGTATTGATCACTCCCCCCCCGTCATGCTTCACTCTGTGCGAGGAGGAGATCAAGCGATTTATCCATTGCCTCATAGGACTAAAATTTATGAACGGCTATGCGGGGAAGATAAGAAGATACCTAGACGAGGCGAAGCAACGTTTCAGCGGGATGAAATCTCATGACTGTGCCGTGCTGATGACGCAGATTCTCCCGGTTGCGATCCGAGGGATAATGGACGAGCACGTCCGTAAAACGTTGTTTGGCCATTGCAACTTTTTTGACGTCATCTCTCGGAAGTCGATTTGCGCTACACAACTCAAAAGGCTACAGGAGGAGATTGTGGTCATACTATGTGAGCTTGAGATCTATTTCCCGCCCGCGTTCTTCGACATTATGGTGCATCTGCTGATCCTTGTCGTGGAGGATATCGTCCAACTCGGGCATGCGTTTCCGCGCACCATGATGCCGTTCGAAAGGATGAATGGACACATCAAAAAATACGTTCGCAACAGGTCCCGTCCAGATGGAAGCATAGCGAAGGGCTTTCTAACCGAAGAGTGCATCTCTTTTTGCACGAATTATCTCAACACCGTCAACAAGCACTTTGGCAGGATCGATGGGTGTGGTCACCAGGCGGGAAGCCACGCAATGCATGTCAACTTCGAGGGTCGAGGCATCGACTTTGAAAGAGCAAGCCTAGTCGCGCTACAACACATCCAGCTGGTCGATCGTTGGATAATAAAGCACAAGGATGTAATCAGGAAGAAGTACAGTGACCAGGGCCTACAGATAACGGACCGAGATCCACGGCTAATCAAAGAGCACAACTCCGGTTTCTGAGGACGAAAAGATGATATTCATCTTGTCACAGGGTGCCGCACTCAACCTGATGACCTATCAAGCGTATGATATCAACAGCTACACATTGTACACGGAGGAAAAGGACAATAACTGCGATTACCAGAACTCAGGGGTAACTAGGATGTTCTACACCGATGACGTCAAGGAAAGATTCTACAGAAGGATCGAGGACATATGGGAGCTCGACTACTGTGGAGAGAAGGTGTCGATGTTCCGTGTGAGATGGGCCAAGAGCGTCGTAAAAGAAGACCGGTACTTGACCACCATGGTTATACCCGAAGCCAAATCCAAGTCTGTGGGCGCAAACGTCACCGCGAAAAATGAGCCATGGGTACTGGCTAGCCAAGTGGACCAATGCTTCTTCATTACCGACCCATCAAAGCCGAGCTGCATTGTAGTGAGGAGAGGCAAAAGAAACATCATCGGAATGGATGGAGTCGCCAACGAGCAAGACTTTGACAAGTACGGCGACCCGAAGATGGAAGATGACTACGCCGCTCAGGATACATACACCACAACCCTACCGAAGAAAGGTCTCCCGTTCAAGAGGAAAAGTGAAGGCGTCCCGGGCCTAAGTTATTCAACCACGACAAAGAAGGGAAAGAAGAAGATCGTGGGGAGACGCTAGCTAGATATGTAGCTCCAAATTTAAGAAAATCTTTTGTAATTTATGATCACTTTGTGTATGCATGGAATTAATATGCACTTCATAATTTATCAAAGTATTTGGTTCCCCACAATATCAAATATATCACTCTAAAAAACAAAATTATGAGGAACTAACAAATAATCATTGTTTATATAAAAAATGAGTAAAAAATGCTAGTACAATTGCATATGGAAAAATGGAAATTGAAAAAAAAATGGCAGAATTGAAATTGCAATAATAAGTAGGCAAAATAGAAATCCCTTATGGGTGGCGCATTTTGCAGAAATGCGCCACCAAGTAGATCCTTATGCGTGGCGCATTCTGCAGATATGCGCAACACATAAGGATCCACTTGGTGGCGCATTTATGCAAAATGCGCCACCCCTAAGACTTGTCCTATCGAAAACTACCCCCTCCATGGCCGAACAGTACCCATTCCCCCCCCACTCCCATCGATGACTCTCAGCCGCCACCTCACCTCGCTCTCCGGCCGCCGCCCTCACCGGAGTCTTAATCGTGCCCCCGCTCTCCGGCCGCTGCCCTCACCGCCACCCGAGCCTCCCCCGCGCCCCCATCCACGGCCGCCGACGTCCCCGGGCGCCACCCGACCTAGGCGACGCCGGAGCCGCCACCTCAATGCCGGAGCCGCCGCCCTCGACGACGGAACCACCTCCCTCGATGCCGGAGCCGCCGCCCTCGACACCGGCGACGCCCTCTCGACGCCTAAGCCGCTGCCCCAACCCTAGCCGCAACACACTCTACCCCTGCATCCTCTCAGGTGATCCCCTGCCCAACCCTATCCTTGTTCTTGTTCTTTCTGTTGATGATGCCCTACACATAATTGGTGATGATAATGGCAGGTCCTTATTATTGCAGTTGCTAATTTTAGTTTAATGATATTGGTGATGATAATGAAATTCCATGGTGTTGTTCTTCACTTGTGTGTGTGCCCCTGTTCTTCACTTGTGTGTGTGTCCATGATAATGAAATGCCATGCCATAATTTTTGTACTAAATTCAGAGCTAGTGCCCATGTTCTTCACTTGTGTGTGTGCCCCTGTTTTGGATTTTTAGCACAGGAGAACAAATAGAACTCCTAGGTCCAAATAGATATTGTAACAAAGGTAAATTTTCTAATATGGTTTGACTCTTATATGCTTTAGAAAAAAAATGTAAAGTAACTTCCATCAAATGAAGTTTATAGCTTAATGAAAAATTTTGTAGATAAATGCATGTATATGAAATTTTGGGAAGATCTACTGATCTTTTTATATATTGTAGTGCAAATTTACCATATGAAAAACCCAAGCAAGTGTAGAATTTGTTCTTAACAGAATTAAAAGAGAGAGGAGGAAAACTAGTAGGTAATGGGTGTGGCAAGGTGTTTACAATGGAATAGAATTCTAGTCTTCTAGCTAGCTATATGCCTCTCTATTGCTGAGCAGAAAATCCACATCTTGGATTTTTATAGACAAGTAGTTGCTACTGTTGTTGTTGTGAATGATCAAGCAAAGTGACAAGTAGTTGCTACTGCTGTTTTTGTTGTTTTTAAATGATGTTTTTAGTGCATTGACAAGATGCTTTTCTTATCAATATTTTTATGCACTTTTTAGTACATTGCTAGAATATGTACTGTTCTACAATATATATATATATATGTTGCTTGTGCCTATATGTAGGCTTTTTTTTTGTGGTGGTACAAATCATTATCTCCTTTCTCCCGAAATGTTGATTAACATCCGTTTCGGTTGAGAATGGGGCACTCTCATGTTAAGAAAAATAGCAAAGGTCATGCAGAATTTTTCCGTGAATTCGTGCATGACCTTTGCTATTTTTTTAACATGAGAGTAGTTGCATTTATTTATTGTGATAATTAATTAAGTAGTTGCATTTCTTAATATTGTCCTAGTGCAAACATGTCGACAGGAGCGGACGTCGGTCCTTCTTCTCAGCCGGGAAAAAAAGGAAGGAATTTCGGGAATACTCACAGGAAGAGGTTGAGGAGCACAGAGAAGATGAAGTACCTCCGGGCGAGGAGGAGGAGTATGAGGAGGAGATAGAGTCCGAGTCCGTCTCATCGGAGGATGATGACATGGAGGAAGGGGAGGGGAATGCCGCCGACGAGGATGATCATACCGGTGGATCAAACACAAATGGTAGCCAATCGAGGAAGCGGAATCGGAAACCAACCAAGGTCGGCACCATCAGGCAAGAGTTTACCATTGTGACCTCCGTTGGGATTCCTACCGAGCCCCAACGTCTCTCGGAAGGGTACGGCCGTCAAGTCGCGGCGATCCTCCGGAACACCGTCCCGATCACCACAATAAACCTAAGGAGTCGTGACAACAATTATTATTGTCAGCTCCTTCTCGACAAGTTGCACAGACGATACAAGTTCCCGGACCCGTACGACAACAAAAACCTCAAAGGGAACAAGGTAAACAAATGGGACCTCAGGAAGATGAGAAAAGCCTTGTCCAGTTGGAAAACCCGGGTGAAGGAGGCAATTATGGAGCACGGCAAATCCAGGGAAGAGCTCAAGGAGAAAGAGCCGATGATCGACGAAGCTACCTACGACCTTTTCAAGGCTAGGTGTGAGTCCGAGGACACCAAGGCCGCGAGTGCAAAGGGCAAGGCGATGCGGGCGCAAGTCATAGGTAACCACCGTCTCGGAGCCGGTGGTTACAGACATTCCAAGCCTAAATTGGACATGGAGGATGCCGAGTATGCCGCTCTGGGCCTACCTAAACCCTTTGACAAATACAAAGTTGATCCACGGACTGAATTCTTTGTGAGGGCCCGGAGCCATGAGGACAAAGAAACCTCAAACATAATTCTCGATCCTAAGGTTTAGGAGTTCACGGCTTCCGCGGTAAGTAGTTCACCAAGTGACTTCCTTGTCGATTGAATTCTAGTTCCTGAAGTTCAGCTTCTTAGTGTTTCACATTCTTTTTGCAGGAAGATGAATTCGCCGCGGTCTCATCATAGGGCTCGTCTATTAAGCCGGCCGGACCGTGGGACACCACTTTTAACAGGGCGATGAACAAGGTTAAGAAGGTTGAGAACGTGGCGGTGAAGCCATCGTCAGCCGGCCGTGTGGTCAGCTTTGGTGCGGACCTAAATTGGTCTGAATATTATGGTAAATCGGCGGAGCAGTCAGGTTCGAGGGGGCGCAAGGCGAGAAGGACCGAAGAAGACGCCGCTTATGTTCGTGGACTGCAGGAGAAAGTGAACATGCTTCCGCAGCTTGTCCAGGACGAAGTGGCCAAGACGATGAGCGCCCTCCTTCTTGATATGATGCAATCACTCGCGAATTGGCAAGCGTGTGGTGGACAAGGGCCCATACCGGTCCCGAGCATGGTCGGCAGCAACTCGGGCACCGCGGCGGCCGCAGTCCCGGCTCGCGCACCGACTCCGGCTCCCGCACCGACTCCGGCCGCCAACACCGCGACCCCGGCACATGACGTGATGGTGACTCCTCCAGCCACGATCGAGCAACCGGGGCATAATAATAATGCACCTGCCGGTAGTGAAAAAAGGGCGACCGACGCCACGGGAGGCAACGCACCCTCCGTCTCTTGCATGCCCGCCGTCGTCGGCAGGGTCTCTTCATTGCCCGACCTTGACGCCCTCAAGGTAACTATAAGAGTCTGCAACTCAAACGAGGACTTCATCTCCTTGCCTTTTATTACTGGCATCTCTATGATCCCTAAATGCATATGTCTCTTTCATAGGAGGACACTCCATGCATTCTACTACAAGTCGTGGACGGCGAGTTGAAGGATGTTGCCAAAGGTAAAATCCTTCAAACCCAAAATCAAGTGATGCACAATAGGCCGATGGCACCGGAGATGCATAGGGTTCAAATCTCTCTCGTGATTTCGGGCTACGAGAGAGTGAAACCTCCCATTCAACCCCCCGGATACGATGAGGACGAGCCGGTAGTCCTCAATGATTGTTTCAGCCAAATATGCCTTTGGACGAAGACCCAAATGCGTTTGATGATGGGGGAAAGGGTAACCACACCAAGGACAACGCCGGTAGTCGTCGTGCCGACGCCAGATGATCCAATCGCCGCACAACAAGAAGACGACGATCTTGATGATGATATCAGCGCCGACCAGTTCATCAATACTTTCTATGATGCTGATGACTTATTCATTCCTCCTGATAAAGGAGCCTATCAGCATGACCAGGAAGCTCGCGGTCCAGCTGATCCTGCGGAGAAGCCTGCTTGCTCTACGCGTCTCTTCGCTGCTTCTCAGGAGATGTCTCCAGCAGCTTGCGCCTTCAACGAGCCTTTGGCAGATGCCACAATGAGATATATTCTCAGCCCGTCCACACTCCATAAGGCGGCCACTGAGCAGATAAAGGCCGGTGAAGACTGCTCGAAATCAGAAAAGAAGAAGGGACGGAAAAGGAAGAAGGGCGCTTCGAGCAGCCAACCTCCGATGCCGATCAGGGCTCAGGACGGGCCACCGAGACCTAATGATCTCTCTTTTGAAATCCATGTGGCGGGTATAGCGATGCTACCTAATGACATGATCGACCTTGCAACTTCGGATATGCAGAGTGTGCATCATAGTGTTATGGCATTAGAGAAGATGCTTCTTCGAGAGAAGGATCCCTCATACCCAGTTTTCATGGCCAAGGTGCCACTCAACATGGGTTTCATCAACAATGTCCCCGCGGATATGATAATCCTGCGGTTCACAGAGATCTTCAATTTTTTTCATCACAAGCGGCTGGACCATAGCCTTATCCGTCTGTTCTCGCTCAGTCTTTCTATGAGTATCAGGAGAGATAAGACCCCGGGCGTTGCGATATTGGACCCCTTCTATATGCGTGAAAGCATCTTGAGGGACGATGGGGACCAGACTCTTGCGGCGGGGTAAATCAGAGAATTCATGCTACAGAACGCCGACAAGGATTCATTTCTCATGACCTACTCTCCCAAGTAAGTCATTCGCTCGCCGCCGCAGCATATATTCCTTTTGGATTGTTTTAATTATGCAGTGAGGATCAAGACTGCGTGCTCATCTGCTTTTCACCGCAACACTCGCATGCCGTGTATTTAGACTCGGGGAGTGTGAAGAACAAAGATTACAAGTATATCATGAGAGTTTTGGATGATGCTCTCGCCGGCTACAAAGAAGCCCGAGGCAAGATTGTGAAGCACAAATACAGGAAGAATCATCCCGTCGTGAGCGTGTTCAACCACGTCACGTAGTTCCCGTGCGTCAAGCAGCCGGCTGGCAGTGTGAGGGATGCGTACTACGCCCTCCATCACATGCGGGCGATTGTACAGGAAGAGCGAAACCTTATGCTTCCAAGTCATCTAAAAGTGTGGGCCGAAAGGAAGGCGGCAATCGCCGATGCAAATCTTAGGCAGGAGTTCTTTCACATCCAAGGGGAGATGGCGACTATCATCCGTCATGAAGTACAGATGAAGGGGTCGATCTTCCATAGCAACATTGCACCATCCAATGGGGAGATAGAAGCCCGCCTAAAGCCCTTGCGTGACACAAGGCCTTTCATGACGAAAGAAGGATGCCGCCCATTCCCTGAGCCGGGTCTCAAGTGATGACGATCAATGTGAATTTCATGCTACATTGTTTAATCCTTAGCGTTGTTAGTTCCGAACAATATTGATGATTTGTGTTCTAAATAACTTTATCTCTATTGCACAAACACTTTGCCATCTTTGTATAAATGTATCATGCATTATTTTGGCTATGCTACTAGTTTAGCTGAAAAAGTTCTTATTAAAGTTGTGTTGTGTGTATGTATCTTCCTATATGCTTAAACGATTAATTTGGTCATTGATACCATTGTTACTCACACTCGCTTGTTTGCTGCAACAGATCGATCAAAATGATCAACATTATCAAGATGGACTGAAGAAAACAATACTCGAAGATTAGTTTTAGGGTTTTCTTTTATTTCATTTGTAATAACTTGTATTCGATACTTGTAAACAATATTCGAAAAGATGTAATGCTTTCTCTAGTTCTGCAATGCTTCTATTTATGTAATAATTTCTGTGATTCCATTTATGTAATTGTTTCTGTATTTTGTTTTCTTTTTCTATAATTTGATTTTTTTTGTTTTCTGTAATAAATATTTGGTGGCGCATCTCTTGTACAGTTAGTGGCGCATCTGAAATGCGCCACCCATAAGGGTCTTAGGGGTGGCGCATCCAGAATGCGCCACCCCTAAGCCCTTATTAGTGGCTTGTCCTTAGTGGCGCATCCATAATGCGCCACTAAAGGCTAAAAAAGGGCGCCACAATAAGCCATTTCTCTAGTAGTGTCAAAGGCAAGTTGGCCCCACATTACATTGGTCCCTTTCGCATTCTCGCTAAACATGGAGAAGTTGCCTACCAATTGGAACTACCCCCTCACCTCTCCTAGGTTCATGATGTCTTCCACGTCTCTCAACTCAGGCGTTGTTTCAAGGACCCAATCCGCGAAGTAGACCACGAAACGCTTGATCTCCAAGATAATCTTTCATCTCGAGAGTACCCTATTCGTATTCTTGATGAAGCCGAGCGTAGCACCAGTCGTCAGAAGATCAGATTCCTCAAAGTGAAGTGGTCACATCATTCAGAGAAAGAAGCCACCTGGGAACGAGAGGATCGTCTACGAGTTGAGTACCCCACCCTCTCCCCGACGACTTCTGAATCTCGGGACGAGATTCTTTTGAGTGGGGGCGAGTTGTCAGAACCCTAATTTAGGTTTGTGCTTTTCTAAGCTAGCATTTTTGCATCATGAAAAAATTCTGCAACAGAAAAAGAAATGGGGAAGCAATAAGCCGCAAATTAATCAATTAAAAGGCCAGAAATAAATATTTTTCCAAAATTCTTTTGGATATGTTGAAAAATCGTAAAAATGAGTGTGATCATTTTAAAAGTGATTTGGGATTAAACCCATGCTCATATATTTTTCAAAAATCCAAACAGTAGCTTGGAAATTAAATCAATTGCATATTTGAATTGGAATTCAAATAATTTGAATTTCAAAAATTCCCAAAACTTGGGGTTGACTAATTGTTAGCAGAACAATGATGTTGAACCGACCATAGTATTGAATGATATACTTAGAGATCACATCCTAACAACGTTATAAGTCATATCATGAAATGTTATCATGTACGTAATTCCTTAGACCATGAGAGTATCGAGTTGCTTCACACAAGAAGATGTACTTTGGTTCTTAGGTGAATCTTCCCGTTACTGGGAAGTAGTAAAATAAGTTTTGGGTATATCGGATAATGTGTCTAGTAATTGCGTTAGTTCAAGATTGGGATTTCCTCCTTCACGATTAAGAACATATTCACTTCGTGCCCACTCGGTATGACGATATCCATTATAGTATGGCCATACGCATTGTGATTTAGTCACGGGGATACCGGCATACGATAACGAGAAAAGGGAAAAACGACCAAAGAGGATAACGAGTGGCTTGTTTTCAAGAAGTTGTTACACATAGGTTCCAAACTTATCTCCTCTAACTTTGTCATATATCATGAAGCAAAGGGAATGGTAAATGACTAAACATAATGGTTCACTCGAAGTTTCTTTGTGTACGTGCGGGAGTCAACATGGGTGTCCATGGCTCCGCTGTTGATTATTGGCTATTGACAAAAGGCTGTTGACATATGTCCGGAAGATGTTCTGAGTCATGTCCGCATTATACGGAACCTATTGGGTCACACACTTAAAGAGCAGTAGTCTGTTAGAATACTGGAATGGTAGAAGGTCTAGTGGAAGTAAAACAGAATAGTTCATACGGGCACCGGAAGTAGTTCCGGGTATTTATGGAATTGTTCGTAAGGGCACCAGAAGTAGTTCTGGGTATTTAAGGATATGTCCAGATCTCTCTATAATAGACCCCGGTGGTTCCGGAGCATATCAGAATGGTACTGGGGAAGTCCTGGATCGACCGGAATAGTTTCCGGTTAATCTGTGGACGTCCCGACAAACTAACGCGGTCGTCGGATTTCTTAGACTGTAACTCAGATGGTATTGGAACCTATCCAGATAGTTCCGAGACGTACGAAAACTGCCCCAGAAGGTCTTGGATGTGTTCCAGAAGGTTCTGGAATGTCCCGAAACCATCCCAGAAGGCCCTCGAATGACCGAGAATGGTCCCGGCAGGTCCTGGAAGGTCCTGGAAGGTTCCGGAAGGTTTTGGAAGGTTCCACAAGTTTCCAGATAGTACCATATGCACCCCACCACCCTTAGCCATGGGGGTAAAAATCTAGTGGTGGGGAGGAGTCCTCCTTGGACTCAGACTACCCGGTGGGAAGGACTCCCTTTAGGAGTAGGAGCCCCGGAGGGACTCCTACACCCCTTCGGTCGGCCAAGGGGCCTCTTGGCCACCTATATAATGAGGGGAGGGGGTGGGGGCGCAACACACTTGATCCCCAAGGCCTATGAGCCACCCTCCCTTCCTCTAAACCCCGCTGCTCCAGAATTAGACCCCGGTTTAGACGTTGTTCTAGATCGGAACCCGTTAGGGTTTTCTTCCTCTAGTTTTCTCTTTGGCGTTCTTCTCTGGACGGCGGACCGCTGCTGGATTTCTGCAGGAGGGGTCATACCTTCGACCCTTCTTCGAGGAGCTTGTTCGTGGGACCTGTTCGCGCGACTAGATCGCGGGACGGTTCGAGGGATCGATATCCTCGCGGTTGGGAGGTCATTGAAATTCCTAGCTGCGGGGATCTTCACCGACGGTCTTCACCAACTCTAATTCCGCTACATCGGTTGGTGAGCCATGACCTAAAACCTTGGATGCAATCTTCATGGATGATCTTGGGTGATTGCTACGTAGGCCCATTTTTTTTGTTTTCTACTGCGTTTCCCAACAAATTACAGCTGGGAAATTGACAGAATTATAAACGCACCACAATGCTAATTATGCTACTGGAAAGCTAGATGCTCAAAAGTAGTGTAAGTACGCCAAGACAAGTATACCGAACCCATCTGCATCTACTCACTAATCATCCACCGTGAGATATCTATCCAGAACATCTCGCTGGTATTAAGTTGCGAGCCCAACCCAAAGTGTAAACTCAAAGCAACATACAACTACCTTAACAAACTTTGCGTAAGGTATACAATCCTTGCAACCGCGGTTACAAGCACCATTGTTTTCTCCCTGGTGGCAACAACACATCCCCTACTCTCATGTATCTACCACTCAAGCTAGACATTGGGGGGCATGAACCCACAATCATGCATAAACGCTCCCTCTTGGAGTTACTATCTACTACTTGGACAAAGCAATAAAAAGTAATTGAGAAAATGCAAAGATTAGTCACGAACAAAATATAATAGGTAAACCAAATATATAACTCATCACAATCTGAACATAATCTCATAATCCATTGGATTCCAGCAAACACAACATAGCAACAAAAGGAAAATTGCAAAGATGCCTTGATCATGTAGTGCAGCTCACAAGGGCTAAGAATTGAAGTAGAAGATTGGAGAGAAGACATCATATAGCTACATTTCATTGACCCATGGTCCAAGGAGGACTACTCATGGCACATCCGGGAAGCTTCCATGGTGGTGGAGAAGCTCCCGGGATCAATCCTCCCTCCGACAGGGTGCCGGGAAGAGTTCTTCTGGTGCTCCCGATCTTGGAAGCGCAACGACAGCAGAACAGAGAGGAAATTCATGATGCAGGGGTCTCCTGAGGGTTTTTGGAGCAATGCGCACCAGGGGATGGCCCCACCTCCCAGGCGCCCTGGTGGCGTGGCTAGGGAGGGGGGGGCGCCACCTGGCCGCCTGGGTGGGGCCTGGCCCCCCTCCGGCACTTCTTCGGTGATTCTGGAAGCTTCCTGTACGCTGATATTTATATGATTTTATTGGAATTTTCGGAGCTCTGTTAATATGGGTAAAAACCTACAACTTACAGACATCAGCAGACAGGAACTGGCACTGGGTGCACTGGAGTTAGTAGGTTAGTCCAAATATGTGTAAACATATATAAAATTTTAGAAAAACACATAGCAATGTCACCTAAAGGAGCATGGAACAATCAGAAATTATAGATATGTATCACATACCAAAGAACAAATGCGCCAAATCTCAGTTGAAATGGAGGGTTGTGGAAGGAGATCAATGAATGCAGCAAGGAAGCCAAGAACTTTACCTCCACTAAAAAATTGGGATTTTTGAGTGAAGGGAGAGAGGGAGGAAGAAGACTTACATGTTGGAGAGCTTTGGTGGGCCCAGGCGCCCTAGTGGCGCGGCAGGGGGTGGTCGCGCCCTTTGTCCGCCTCGACTAGGGGTGCCCCTGGTCAGCCTTAGGTACCTCCAGGGATCTTTTTTCGCACAAAAATTTATTTGTATTTTTCCATAATTTTTCTGACAACTTCATTTTTGGATAATTTTCGAGGTAAAGAAAGATGCAGGACTTCCAAAAACTCGAAACAGTGGTCAAACTTATGAAGTTTCAAAAACATAATAGTAAGGAACAACAAGGACAAGTGAAAACAAAGGCTAATATGAATTCTACCCCTTTTGCTTAACATAGAACGAGTTTTTTAGTAAGGTTGATCAAGTCTTACTAGCAAACAAATTTTATATCGAACAAAAGGTTTTACTTCCGAAAAGTAACTATTATACCTTCACTTTTAAGGACATTGTCCTCACCATAATAGTTTTATATTTATGATGCACATGTAGGGGATAATCCTAATCTCCAATTTTCACGGTCTCAAGATTTTCAATGGAATTAAGGCCATTCCTTTTAAAAGCCTTCTTCGGAAAATAAACCATATGCTCTTTGTCATAAACATTGATAGTAAGTTTTCCTTTGTTGCAATAAATAATGGCACCTGCGGTGTTAAGAAAAGGTCTTCCAAGAAATATGGACATGGTACCAGCTTCGAGCATGTGTAGCACATCAAAGTCAGTGAGAATCAAGCAATTTGAACTTCAATAGGAACATCCTCTTAAATACCAATAGGTATGGTTGTAGACTTATCATCCATTTGAAGAGAGATATATGTAGGGATTAGTTTCTCTAAACAAAGCCTCTTGTATAAGAAAAAATGCATAACACTCACTCCTGCACCAAGATCACATAAAGCAGTTCTAACATAATTATTATTTATGCATCAAGGAATGGTAGGTATACCTGGATCTCTGAGCTTCTTAGGGATTTTGCCACTAAAAGAGTAATTAGCAAGATTACTAGAAATTGCCTCATTAGAAAATTTTCTTTTATTAGTAACAATATCTTTCATATAATTTGAATATGGAGGCAATTTAATAGCATCAGTCAAAGGGATTTGAAGCAAAAGATGTTTCATCCATTCACAAACACTAGTGCAAAACAGGTCATTAGAACAGGTTATGGGAGGCCATTCGAACCGGTTTTGGCAACCAGTGCTAAAGGTTCGGTGCTAGAGGGTGAACCCCTTTAGAACCGGTTGCTCACGAACCGGTTCTAAAATCTCTGCAGCCAGCAACGTGGTGGTAGGTTAGGCGCGAGGGCTCGGGAACCTTTAGCACCGGTTTGTAACACAAACCGATTCTAAAGGTTTAGAGGTTTAAGTTTTTTTTAATTATTTTATTTTTGGGTTTAATAGTTTAGGGTATAGGGTTTATTAATTCTTTTCTTTTGGGTTTAGGATTACTGTTTGTTTTACGCTATTACATAATGTACAATGCATATATATATACATGTAGAATATCTCGTAGCTAGCTAGAACCATCATACATAGTAGAATTATCGTAGCTCCAACATATATATACATCGATCATATATAGTACTAGTGCCTCACCACCGCCCCTCTTTGCTTGCCTCGAGCCCACAACAGTGGAGGCCATTTGAATATACATAAAGTTACATCATATGGACAACACACCAGTTTCCTATTACATATGGTAAGGGAATTCTCCGGTCGACTTATTTATGACTTCACGAAGAAGAAATCCCGCTATTTCCTCTTGAAGTGCTCGCATGCGATCATTTATGTCGAGTTTATCCTGCTTCTCCCAAATCTTATTATTTAAAGAAGATGATCAATATATGAATATATTACATCTGGTAAGAACAAAGTCTTGATAGTATTTACGTACCATCATTGTTCTTTTATTAAACTTTTCGGTCATATAGCGAATGTTCTCCATTACGATGTAAGCACAAGGTTCAGTCCCTGATGTCTGCCTCATACACTTCACAACAAAATATATTCAAACAGATTTAATAATCAAGCATATATATGATAATGGTATATTGAAACTAGAAATATAATTAAATCGAATGTTCTCTCACATATTTATCGTACTGCCACGTCAGCTTCTCCTTCCATTCACCGCGCTCGAGTTTTTTGAACTTTCCCCAAACTCTGTCGTCAAAGAAAATGTATAAAGGAGTTAATTACTTGATATAACAGAAACTTAAAGTGAACACTAAAGAAGCATACATGTGTGATAATGATTAAAATTACCTGGCGAATGAGTTCTTAATTTCTTTATACTCACTAATATCTTTACGTAGTGAGTCCATTACTGTAACCATTCCTTTTTCCATTTCAATGTCTAGCAGGATGAAGTGATAGCTGCACACACGTAAGCGGGTATAACTTATATAACAATATCGAGTAAGCAAAACTATAATTTGTAGTACAAAATAATGACAATCACTTGAAGTTGTAAGGAAATAGTATATGTTCTTCTGCATGTAGATCCCTAAAACTTTTAAGAAAAATGGTCTCCGCGAATTATGTATTATGTTTTACTGTTACTTCATGTATGGTATTTGGGTCAATGAACCCAATGCCAAAGACTCCATCTTTTCTCATTTCGTACATCTTCATTCTGCGTAATACCACACACAAAAGAATATATATAGTGAGGATAATACAGTTAATGACGTACGAGCTGAGCTAGAAAGAAATCACTTACAGACAATACAAACTGACGATAGATTTGTCGAGTGCCAATTGATGGAATAACTGAAATAATTCATCCTTTGCAATCCACAAGTCACCAGTTCCATTGTCGAAATAATCTGGCCTGATCGGAATCCAGAAGCCGGTCATGTCGAACGGTATAGCTTCTGTGATGTACCACTTATGCAAGTTGCGCATTTCCATTGATAATAGCTTCTCTTCTTCTTCAGTGACCATAGGCTCCCCTTTTGCATATTTCCTTTTTGGAGATGGCTCACTTGACAAGTCATCAAGGTTTAAAATTTTTTCAATAGTAAGACCCGCCTCTCTAGCAAATGCTCTTTGTTCGTCGGTTATCTCTTCCTGCTGCTTGGTATTCACCTTGAGCGGGGCTATCGATTGCACTGTCTGTTCTCCGAGTTGGGCAACAGTTTTCCCGCATTTTTTACTGCCTGAGTGGCTGCTTCTTGAACCCTTTTGCAGAAATGACTTGTTAATAGAGCGTTCGTAGTCCGAGAACACGGTCTTAACAGGGGGTTCAAACATCTTCAATAAGTATTGTACTGTTACCTCGGGTATTTTCTCCTTCGGTGGCGGGGGAGGTTTCGGTGCAAGGTGCTTCGCCACGGGTTCATCCACTATGGCCTTGGTTTCAGCTACACTCCTATCCCAGGGTAAGACCGGCGGACTCTTCTGGGGTATAACTTTCTTTGTTTTCTTCTTCGGTGGACTGCTATGACGCGGCGGAGGTCGATTAATTTTTGATTGTCGTGTTTGCCTTCTATCCATCACGGGGGGAGCTGGTGGGATCGGTTGGCGCTACGGACTCGCGACGTGGGGTGGTTGTGGTGGAATCGACTGGCGCGGCGGAGTCGCGCTGCGCTCCACGGGGATGGATGGTGCAGGACTAGGCTGACGTCGCAGCGGATCAGTCCCACTGTGCTCCATCTCGGGGATGGATGGTGCAGGACTCGGTTGATGTTCCGAGTCGCACTGCGCTCCATCTCGGGGAGGGGTGCAGGACTCGGCCGATGCTGCGGAGTCGGGATGCACTCCATCTCGGGGGGTGGTGGTGAACTTGATGTCGAACGCGTTGGACTTGACATAATGGATGGAAATATGATCCATTGTTTTCTCCATAGATAGATACCACTTTATTTGGCTTCTCTGAGGGTCTTCTGCCCTTCACCTCCAGGAATATCAAGGTTTAGTTCTTGATATTCTGTCACAACTTCATCCACCCCGACACGAGCATAGCCAGGTGGAATCGGATTGCAGTGGTGCAGTGCTCCAGGTGGATTTGTTAAAGCAAAGCCGTACGCCACCTTAATGGATATATTGTTCATTTTGAAGATTAGATCGCAACGTTTCTGCTCTGTGATATCATCCACGGGGTAGTGACCATCATCGACCCCCGTGGAGCCCACACTACTTTTCGTCATACATGGGACGGTAGTTCCTTCAGGTGGATCTTGAGTTGGCTGCGGTTGCTGGCTAAGTGACGACTGTACTCGTTCCTGCATATCCTTCATAGCATTTTCCAACTTTGAAAGACGGTCTTCTTCCAGCTGCTTCTTTCTTGCACGGCTTTTGTAAGTATCTTTACACTCCGCAAACCCCTCATACCATGGAACAACGCCTACGCCTCGCGTTCGTCCCGGATGTTCAGGATTCTTGAGGGCGCGTGTAAGCTCGTGTTTCTCTCTCTCGGGGATGAAAATCCCATTCCTAGCATCATCAATTTCATTTAGTATCTCTTGATCGGCTCTTTTAAGACTTGCCTTTATAATCACCTTCCCTGTCTTTGGGTACAACTTTCCCCCATGCCCAAAAAACCAACTCCTGCACTTGGGTGGAAAATATATTGTGACTGGAGTGACCCCTGCAGCAATCAGCTTCTTCTCAAATGCATCCCACTTAGGCGACGCGGACTTGTAGTCACCTGTCCCCATGATATGGAAAAGCTTATGCTTCTCAGCATTAATCTTGTTTATTTCCGACCGAAGTTTAGCTTCATCTGATTTGTTGTATTCCACAAATTTGTCCCAATGTGCTTGTACCTTCGCTAGTGCTCCAGTGAAAATTGGAGTCTTCTTATTATTAGCGACGTATTTGGACCATAGCTTTACCTTCCAAGATCGGAATAGTTCTCCCATCTTCTTAAGAGCAACATGCTTGACTTTCAACACATCGTCTGGTGTCGCCCAATCTGGTAGGGTGAAATATGATAAGAGTTTAGCCCAAAGATACTCTTTTGCTCTATCGCTAACAAAACTCTTGTTTCCACCTTCCTTTGGCTGATGCCATTCTTGAGTGCTAATCGGGATGTTATCTCTAACAATTACTCCGCATATAGCTATCCATTTCTTCACGTGAGCTTTCGGAGCATTCGGCTCGCCACTCAAACTGATCCCATCGATGTTGTACTTTACATCATCCCGCGGCAATTTGGCCGGGCCACGTTTTGCTTTGCTTGAAGAAGATTTGCTCGATCCGGGTTTCTAGAAGAAGAAATATTTGTTAACTATTAGTGATAAATCAATTATTTGTAAATTTTATGATCACCAGAGACCTTATATATATATTTATATATATACCTCGGCAGACTTTGTTGTTAATTGAAGATCTTGTTCTTCTCCTTCGTCGAACATTCCCTCACCGGAATCGTTCAGATATCGTGAGCCGTCATCATCGATATCGGCGTCATCATGAGGACCGATATCGGCTTCGGCGATAATTTCGTACATATCATCTTCTTGCTCTCTCCCGCTATTGAACATGTCGTCCATAGATTAACTAATATCGACGAGATGCAGAAAAAGATAAAACAATTTAGTATAATCAAATATAGAAAATGACATCTCAAATAATCAATTTCACATGCAACAATAATATTAGAATAATAATCCAGCTTACATCTCGAATAATCCAGTTCACATATATGCAACACTAATATATATGTCGATCACTAGAGCTAGTACATATATATATATATAACATATCACTAGCTAAAACTGTAAACGACGTCGGCTCCGGTTGGCGGTGGACACCCAAAGAGAAGGAACCATCACCCACTCGTAGCTAGGGTGAGATCCCTGAAGCACCTGCCATAAACTGTAGTACCCGGCGTCCAACGCCTCCATGTAGCGACGGATGTGGTCGTCCTCCTCCCTGATACGTCGACGTACAAGCTCCTCGAGGGCCGGCTCCCTCCGCACCGACTGTGGCCCACGCGACCGCCACCAAAGAAGATCCGGGTCGACGACAAGACCCGGATTCCTCGCTAAGCGACGCACCTCGGAAACCACCTCCCAGTGCCATCCCGGCGGAGCCCAGTTCAAGACATTGCGCATCCTGTCAAGAACTCCCGGAGCGCGACGGTAACGAGGATGCGGGTCCGGCATTCTCACTAATGAAACTAATAACATTAAAACTAAAAATATCTTAATATTTTCATGTTAATAGCTATTGATCTATAGCTCAAATTGTAGAACATCTCATATATATATATATATAGTAATAATATTTAGAACAATATATAAAGTAATAATATTTATAACAATATATATACTAACAAAATTTCATAGATATACTTCACTACAAGGCTTACAACAAAAAATTTCATCTAGCAAAATGTTCATGTAGCAAAAATGTTCATCTAGCAAAATTTTCATCTAGCAATATGTTCATCTAACAACATGTTCATCTAGCAAAATGTTCATCTAGCAAAATTGTTCATCTAGAAAAATTGTTCATCTAGCAAAGTCCATCTAGCAAAAATGTCCATCTAGCATCGTCGTTGGGATCCTCGCCGGGGTACTACGACGTCGAAGCTCGCCGTGGACACATGCATGTGGTCGGCCAGGGGGGGAAGAGGAGAGCTCACCAGCGGCGGCGCCGGTGGAGTCGAAGGCGAGGAATGGTGACGACGGCGGCGGAGTGAGGGCGACGTCGGCGGCGGAGCGCAGCAGCCTGGCGGAGAGGGCGATGACGACGGCACAGCGCAGCAGCCTGGGGGCGTCAAGTTTCGATCTGGGTGGCGGTGGTTTGCCCCGTGAGGAGGCGGGGTTGTATAGCGGATACCTTTAGAACCGGTTTGTATCACAAACCAGTACTAAAGACCCTTTAGCACCGGTTGCTAACACAAACCGGTGCTAAAGGTCTCCAATTTAATCAATTTTTCGGGCATATTTTCCGCGGGAAGAGTGGAGAACTTTAGCACGGTTCGTATCAAAAACCGGTACTAAAGATATATATTTTATATTTATTGATTATTTGTTTTTAGTAATTCTTTTGAAGTCATTTGGCACAAAATAAATCATTAAATGCATGAAAAATAGCAAATGAAGTCAGAAAGGGTTCAAATTTTAGTATGTGGCTTTGAATGGTGCATATTGAATGCACAAAAAGTCTTGAGTTCAAAAAAGTTTAGAAAAATGAAATGCCTTTGTAACAGATGAGTTTTCGTCTAAAACCCACACACTTCGAAAGAGATGCTCTAGTTTGTACACGAAGTGCATCCAGTTTTTGTCGTAACCCTCTCAACTTTTGCACACATGTTATATGGGTCAAGTGATGATACCATGCCAAGTTTCAACCTTTTCTGAGTTCATCTATAGGTTCCTTCCATTTTCAGGGTCATTTGGCACAAAATAAATCATTAAATGCATGAAAAATAGCAAATGAAGTCAGAAAGGGTTCAAATTTTAGTATGTGGCTTTGAATGGCGCATATTGAATGCACAAAAAGTCTTGAGTTCAAAAAAGTTTATAAAAATGAAATGCCTTTGTAACAGATGAGTTTTCGTCTAAAACCCTCACACTTCGAAAGAGATGCTCCAGTTTGTACACGAAGTGCATCCAGTTTTTTTCGTAACCCTCTCAACTTTTGCACACATGTTATATGGGTCAAGTGATGATACCATGCCAAGTTTCAACCTTTTCTGAGCTCATTTGGAGATGATTTACATTTTTAGGGTCATTTGGCACAAAATAAATCATTAAATGCACTCATGAGCCACCGTCGGGCTGTATGCAGGGGAAACCTTGTGTTTTGTTCTACACATAGAAATCTTTCAGTTAATCGACCGAATACAAATCATTCGGATTCCCTGCATACTATTTCTTCGCGTGTTTCCCTTTCTTTTTGCACCGTAACCATGGACAATCTTCTTCATTTAACACGATGCTTGGGTCAGTCTTTACTGTGAAGGGAGGAATTTCATGAAACTTTTCATAATCTTCTGACTTGTCTGTCTTGTCCTCCACTCCCACAAGGTTTATTTTCCCTGAAAGAACTATGTGGCGCTTTGGCTCACCGTATGATGTATTCGCTTCCTTATCTTTCCTTTTTCTCGTTTTGCTAGACGTGTCCTTCACATTGAAAACCTGAGCCACATCATTGGCTAGGACGAATGGTTCCTCTTTGTACCCAAAATTGTTGACATCCACTGTTGTTAGTCCGTACTGCGGGTCTACCTTTACCCCTGTCAGATTGAACCATTTGCACCGAAACAAAGGGACCTTAAAATCAGGTCCATAGTCAAGTTCCCATATCTCCTCTATGTAACCATAATATGTGACCTTTTTCTTATTGTTGATTGCATCATCAAAGAGGACACCACTGATTTGGTTGGTGCTCTTTTCATCTTGGGCGATCGTGTAAAATGTATTCCCATTTATCTCGTACCCTTTGAAAGTCATTATAGTCAAAGATGGTGTGCCGGACAACAACTACAACTCCTCTTCACCAGTGTTGTTACCCGTGAGATGGTCTTGCAACCAGCCGTTGAAAGTCCTATTGTGTTCCTTCTTAATCCAGACTTCAGAATGCTCCGGGTTTTTTAAGCGTAGAATATTCTCGTGTTGATCGATATACGGGGCCACCAAGGCAGAATTCTGTAGAACAATATTGTGTGCTTTCTTCCAAGATTCTGCGTCCCTACATATTATTGGGCGCGATGCTAGCGTGCCTTTTCCACCCATTCTCTCCTCATGCCACGATTCAGGAAGACCAATCGGTTTAAGGTTAGGAATAAAGTCAACACAAAACTCAATGACCTCCTCTGTTTGATGGCCCATGGAGATGCTTCCTTCTGGCCTAGCACGGTTACGAACATATTTCTTTAAGACTCCCATGAACCTCTCAAAGGAGAACATATTGTGTAGAAATACAGGACCCAGAATTGCAATCTCGTCGAATAGGTGAACCAGCACGTGCGTGATAATATTGAAGAAGGATGGTGGGAACACCAACTCAAAACTGACAAGACATTGGACCAAATCATTTTGTAACCTTGGTAGACTTTCTGGATTGATTACCTTCTGAGAAATTGCATTGAGGAATGCACATAGCTTCACAATGGCTAATCGAACATTTTCTGGTAGAAGCCCCCTCAATGCAACCGGGAGCAGTTGCGTCATAATCACGTGGCAGTCATGATACTTTAGGTTCTGAAAAAAAAATTCTGTAATATTTATTATTCCATTTATGTTCGATGAGAAGCCATACGGCACCTTGATACTGAGCATGCATTCAAAAAAGATTTCCTTCTCTGCTTTGGTGAGAGCGTAGCTGGCTTGACCCTCATACTGCTTTGGGGAATGCCTTCTTTTTCGTTCATATGTTTCTTGTCCTCTCTTGCCTCTGGTGTATCTTTTGTTTTCCCATACACACCCAAGAAGCCTAGCAGGTTCACGCAAAGATTCTTCGTCACGTGCATCACGTCGATTGCAGAGCGGACATCTAGGTGTTTCCAATAGGGTAGGTCCCAAAATATAGATTTCTTCTTCCACATGGGTGCGTGTCCGTCAGCGTCATGCGGAACAGATTTTCCACCAGGACCCTTTCCAAAGACCACTTGCTCTGGTAAATCCTTGACCATATCAAGTATATCATCACCAGTACGGGGGACAGGCTTCTTCCGTTGATCTTCCTCGCCTTTGAAATGCTTGCCTTTCTTTCTTAAGGGATGATTGGTCGGAAGAAACCGACGATGTCCTAGGTACACATTCTTATTGCAGTTGGGAAAATATATACTTTCAGTCTCATCTAAACAGTGTCGGCATGCCTTGTATCCCTTGTTTGTCTGTCCTGAAAGGTTACTAAGAGCAGGCCAATCATTGATGGTTACAAACAGCAATGCTCGTAGATCAAATTCCTCCTGTTTGTTCTCATCCCACACACGTACACCTGGTTTAGCCCACAACAGTAAAACTTCTTCAACTAATGGCCTTAGGTACACATCAATGTCGTTGCCGGGTTTCTTAGGGCCTTGGATTAGCACTGGCATCATAATGAACTTCCGCTTCATGCACTTCCAAGGAGGAAGGTTGTAGATACATAGAGTCACGGGCCATGTGCTATGATTGCTGCTCCGCTCCCCAAAAGGATTAATGCCATCTGCACTTAAACCAAACCATATGTTCCTGGGGTCCTTTGTAAACTTGCCATTTTCCTTTTCTTCCATTCTCTCGATTTTTCTCCATTGTGACCCATCAGCGGGGTGTTTCAAATTCCCGTCTTTCTTACGGTCTTTGTTGTGCCATCGCAACAACTTGGCATGATCTTTGTTTCTGAATAGTCGTTTCAACCGTGGTATTATAGGAGCATACCACATCACCTTGGCAGCAGCCCTATTCCTGGGGCGCTCGCCCTCAACATCACCAGGGTCATCTCGTCTGATCTTATAGCGCAATGCACCGCATACCGGACATTCATTCAAATTCTCGTACTCACCACGGTAGAGGATGCATTCATTAGGCATTCATGTATCTTCAGCACCTCTAGTCCTAGAGGGCACACAAGCTTCTTTGCTTCGTAAGTGTTGTCAGGCAATTCGTTATCCTTTGAAAGCCTCTTCTTAAATATTTTCAGTACCTTCCCAAATACCTTGTGAGGTATACCATACTCTGCCTTCCATTGCAACAATTCCAGTGCGGCACCGAGCTTTGTGTTTCCCTCTTTGCAATTTGGGTACAATCCTTTTTTGTGATCCTCTAACATGCGATTGAACTTCAACTTCCCCCTTTCGTTTTCGCATCCTCTCTGTGCATCAACAATGACACGGCGAAGCTCATCGTCGGGCTCATGTGATGCCTTTTTTTCACCTTCTTGTTCTTTCTCTTGTTCTTCATTTTGTTCCCCCATTATACCACCGTATTCAGGCAGCTGGAACCCAGGATACCTGTCATCATCCTCATCTTCTTCATTCTCTTCCATCAGAACCCCTCTTTCTCCGTGCTTGGTCCAGCAGTTATAGCCGGACATGAAACCATGCTTAAACAGATGCAGGTGAATATCTTTTGATTCAGAGTAGCTCTTATTATTCTTGCAGACACCACATGGACTACACATAAAACAATCCCGCTTGTTAGCCTCGGCCACTTGCAGAAAACTATGCAAGCCATTAATGAACTCGCCAGAGCGTCGGTATTCGGTGTACACCCATTGCCGACTCATCTTCATATTGGCACAACATCAAAAAGATAAAATTAATACAAGTAATTCATATACATAAAATTGATCATACATGCATAAAGGTTGTTCATACATAAAGTTCATACACATACTTATTATCACAAAAACAACATAAAACTATCTACCTAAAGCATTTAAATGCAATAATAAATGCGATCAATATCGCAACAAAGGTACCAATTGATCCAACAGCATAATGATACCAAGCCTCATTAGTAAGGGCATATTTTCTATCTTTCCTAATCTTCATGCGCATACATCCATCTTGTTCTTGTGATCGCCGACGACATCGGCAACATATAACTCCAATATCATCTTCTCTTCTTCAACTTTTTTCAATTTTTCTTTCAAATACTCGTTTTCTTTTTCAACTAAATTTAACCGCTCAACCAGAGGGCCAGTTTCAATCTCCGGTTCACATACCTCCTAGATAAAAATATCTATGTCAACTTAATTGGTCATCATTGTCAAACACGAAAAATGGAACAAATTAATAGTTATAAAAGATAATATATATATATACCACATCTGAATCATAGACAAGACGAGGGCCAACATGCGCGGATAACATAACCATCGCACTATGTATAACCAAGAATCATACAAGTAAGAAAATTAGACAAGTATCTATCTAAATCATACAAATAAAATTTCTTATATAAAAAAAAGAAACACATATATAGAGGCTCACCAAGGTGGTGCCGGTGAAGAGGGACGATGGGGGCGATCGACGGTGGTAACTATACGTCCGTGTGCGGGAAGGCACTAAGCAATCACTACAAATATGCATGCTAATTAACTTTAGCTCAAAGTGCATATAAATCAAATAAACTCCACATATCACTATATAGCTAGCTCCCAAACTAAAGTCCACAAATCTTCACATATAGAGCATAGCACAGGCTAATCTAGAAAAACGGAGAGAGGACAAAGCTGCTAACCTTTGTGAACACTTGGATGTAGAAGGTTTTCTTCAAATCTTCACAAATCTTGGCCAAAATGGAGGATGAACTCGAGCAAAGAGAGAAGTGAGCTTCAAAAACAGAGAATGAGCTTGGCCGGCTCATGTTGAAGAAGAAGGAGTATATATAGCTATATCTTTAGCACCGGTTGGTAGCACCAGCCGATTCTAAAGGTGGGACACTAGAACCGGCTGGTAGCACAAACCGGTGCTAAAGGTTCTAACGGGCCCCCCAGCCCAACGGCAATCTGCCTCATCGGGCACAAATGCAGCGGAATCATCAAAATACTCCTAGAAAAACAGCGGGGCACAACCAACAAGAAAGTCCAGAGCATAGCACGTCCTAGTAATCGTCAGTCGCATCACCGTCAAATACTTGCTCCTCCAAGCCTGGCCGTTTGAATAACCAGGGACAAAGCCGTGAGTACATACAAAGTAATCGCAAACCACCTCAAAGAAAAGAACAAAAAAATTACATAATAAAATAGTAGGAGAGCTTTATGGCTGATTCATTTGGAGGAAAACCTGTCTACAACAAGTTATTAACAGGTATAATGTTCACTTATCTTGAGAAAGTTTAATCATTTAATAAGACAGGTTAGATCATCAACCCTTTTCATCCCTTACATAATCATCATTAACCATTTCATCATTCACCATAACCAAAGTTTGTTCAAAGTTCAGGTGTTCGCTTGGTGTGGCCTCACTAGCTGTGCATGACCGTGGACTCCGGAAATTCGAATAGTTTTCACTCTGCAGAGGATGTACACTTTACGCACAACATTCGATACATCCGTTGTGAGTCCCCACGGATCTTCATACCTCGGTATGCGGGTCTCGAATAATAGACCTTAGTCTTCCCCTTGTCTACCCTAGTACTGGTGATCTACCCAATGCACACATCCTAAAATGTCCGCATGCAAGGTCATGTTCCTCTTGGACCCATGCCTTCAACGTAGTCGAGGTGTAGCAAAGTTCCGGGCTGACACTGAGAGCATCGTATTTCACCCGCAGGATCCCAGTTTATAGGACTCCCATGTCCATTATGTAGTTATAAGATCCCCATACTAAGGTAAACAAGATTCCAACTAGCCCTGTCCCATACCAGGGTAATGTGGTTGTAAGGTAGGGCTAGGTTTTAGCGGCACTTCAGCCCTAGATATTCATTTGAGTCTTTGCTTATGTTGCCATATTTTATAATCATCCTTGGACATCACATCCCTCGGATGTATGCCACAATACCAATCTTGGCCATCACATCCCACGGATGTATGCCATCATCATCAAGGTGTTGCATGATCACCATCTTAATTAAGTTGTTAATTATTAACCTATAATGGCTGGGGGAAAATATTGATAGTACAACAAGATCGTTAGGGTGCTAAGTTTTCATGATCCATAGGTAGGTTGGGGGTGTAGTGGTGTCACGTACTACAACTACAATAGTTCCCATCCCATATGATATAACTAACATAATAAGGATAGATAGCATGATACGAAGAAATGCTTTTTTTAAAACATAGGACAAGGGTTGAGTTTTGGGAGATGGCTGCCTTCCTCGATGGTGTCCGCTGGTACGGCTTCTTCGGCAGCTTGGGAGGAGTCTTCACCTGCAAAGTCAAGCGTCTCGTCTACGCGTTGCGGAAAAATAAACACACAATTACAACCACGACAATCATACGAAACATATAAGCAATATTCCCTCATAGCATAGCATCACAATGCTAACAACACAAGGCAAACAAAAAGAGTGTAGAAATTTCAATATATTTTATTTTAACATGGTGGTTATTAAGCAAGGAGCATAACAATTAAGGTGACAACACAATTAACAACAAGATTAATAACTAAGTCAAGTTATTCAGTTAGTTAAAGTCTTCACTAACAATATTCTTAAGTGTCATAGGATGAAGTCAACATTTTTACTTAAGTGATAAAAAAACTTAAACATTCTCCTTAGGATTTAATAAGTACTTTTAGTGTTATTTTTATTTATATTATTTTAATTCATGATTTATTCAAAAATTACGTACTAATCAGAGAAAATTTTAATAAAGTGTTATCAAACTAATATCACTAACAGAAAAATTGTTGAAATCAAAATAATAATAAAAGATGAAAACTTTTAATTAAGCAAAACAAAATTCTAGAAATGCAAACCAATAAAGCACAATTTTAAAAACAGTAAACAATTTGTCTCATATTATTCGGACATATATTTATTTTTCTTAAAAGTGTTTTTTTCGTTCTGAATTATTAAAAGGAAAAACAAAATTCGTGGTCGGCCCACAACTATCATGTGCCCACGGGCATTTCTTTCCAGTGGGTGAACCCATACACTACGCTGCACTTCCATTTTTTTAATAAACCAAAGGGGTATGGGAGCGTCTGGGGCGTTGGATCTTGGCCGATCCAACGGCCCTGGGCTTTCTTCCCAGCGAGCTCGGCCAGCTCTGCCTAGGGAACGTCCATGGTGAACAGGGGGTTGGAGAGGCTCACCCGAGACCTTCCGGGCGGCGTGGGACGACGGGGATGGCCGGCGGGGGTGCGGGGCGACGTTGCAGCTCCATTTTGTGTGTCGTGGAATTCAAATGATGGCTTGGGCGTTGGTATGCAGGTGGCTCGGTAGGGGCAGAGCTTCGGCTCAGGAGGGACTCGCCGGGGAGCCGCCGGCGAACCGGCGTCGAGGCGGAGATCCTCGGCCTCCTCCTGGTCGCGTCCTCCTTCCTCCTGGCCTTCTATTTCCTTTTTCCTCCTTCCCTTACCTTCTTCCTCCTCCTCTTCTGCTACACCTCCTCCTCGCTAGCTGTTGTTCCTCCTCGCCTCCTAGCTGTTGGTCGGGTGGGGTGGGGTGGAGTGGTGTTGGTGTCGTGTTGTGTGGGCGCCTGGGCGTGGCTTATATAGGCTTGGCCGAAGCAGGAAGGGGCGAGCGTGTTCACAACAGCGTGGGAAGTGGCGGGGCGAGAGCGTGGCTGGATCGGTCGGGTGTGTGATCGAACGACGAAGCGCGGCATGCGGGAAGAACGCGATACGCGGACTCGTCGGGGACTGGGTGAGAGGGACAGTGGACGAGCTCGTGAGAGAGAAGGGGAGCGTACGCGGGCGAGCGAGCATCTCTCCGGCCACGTCGCAGGCGATGACTGGGGGTATACGAGTGCACTACTATTGAACACGTCGTCTTACGGGGATCAACCCCGGAAAATCCCATGGTCAGGGATCCTGGGTTAGTCATGAGAGGCACATGTTGGATGATAGCTCGTCGGCAAACAGGAAGGCTCGCTCCTTCTCGATATTATTGATGGGGGAGATGCGATTACAGTGGATGCCAAGGCTGGAGCGCTCAAGGCTAGGGTTACAGGTGATATTGGATGTCTCTTGTGTCGCCCCTCCTAGCCCTTATATACTGGGCTAGGTCTCGGAGAGTTCATCTACGTTTACAGGTAAGCTTTCCTAACCCTAGCTTGCTCCGTACGGCAGGTCTTCGCACCTTCCTTGTGAGTCGTAGACTCCTACGTCGGTGCCAATTAACAGGCCGAGGATGTATCTTCATGGGCCTTCTGTCTTTATGGACACCAGGTAGGCTCATCCGTAGGAGTAGTGGGATCACCCCCTCGTCAGTATCCCCCGAGTGCCTGGGGGACTCGAAGAGTCACGAAGGGACTCGAGTACATTCATTTGTCGGTTATTAGTATGCGCGGTACATCCGCGGGTCGCTGGAAGTCTGGTGGCCATGACAAAAACTGTTTCGAGGGATGCTAAGCTGAAAGGGCCCAAGGATTCGACTGGTCGAGCCTTGGTGAATTGCACTAGGGAAAATACCAGAGTAGCCCAATCAAACCCACGTCACTCGACGTGAGCATGGCACACTGGTGTCAAGCAAAAGTCCGGCCGCTTCAGGTCTTACGGTGTTCATTCGCCGCCAGTAATGTGCATAGCCTAAGGCGCGTCCGCCCGGCTTTTTCTATCATGCGCAGCGCATGGAAAAGGTTGGGAGTGAAATCGCTCTTCGGCAAGTCCCAGCCCGGCCGTACTTCGCAGCGGGGTCTTACCTACACGCTAATCTTGCGTGGCATCTGGGCACGGTGTATCGTGTTCCAGGAATGTGTGTTTTTGAGGCGCGGAGCCTTATTACATTGCACCCGCTTGGAACAAAACATCAAGCGAGTTGTTCACTCATGCTACCGTGGAGCTTGTTTCGAGTGCTCAGACGGGGGTTTTTTTGCGAGTAGTCACTCGAATGTCATTTCGGTTCTTAAGGTGAGGGAGCACCTGAGACTCTTAGCGCCGTATGATCTTGGCGTATGCATGTTTGTCTTGCGTCGGGTTAAGGGAGCACCCGAGACTCTTCGTGAGTGCGAGTGGTCACTCGAGCACATTGCTGACCTTTAGGTGAGGGAGCACTCGGGACTCTTATGATGTACTCTCCCGATGGGAGTAAGATGTTTTTTCTTCATCGGGAAAAAGATCTGAGAGATGGAATCTCAGGGCCTTGATGTCTGTTGGTTTTCTTTGCCGCTTGTCAGGGATAGCGATGCCTCCGTTTGATGGCTGTCAGGGATGCTCTGCCTGTGAATCGTCACGTCTTCATGACCGGTCATAATAATGGCTGTTGTGGCGTGCGGAAGGCGCCGGTTGAGTTTCCAATACGCGCATTGGAAACACGCGTGAATTGACGCGTCTTGCGCACAGTGCGTTACGTTGGAAAGTATCTTGGTATTTGGAGTTTGAGACGTCTGCGACCTTTGGTCTTTGAATTAATTGCTGTTGTCGTCTTGGCTTCTCTGTGCTTGAGGATTGTTGTTCTATAAATAAGCCTTTCTCTTCCACAGCGTTCCGCCTCTAACCAGCTTGCTGCTTTGCCTCTTCCTTCTTCTCTTGTTCCTCTCATGGCTCCCAAGCGGGGTGTTGGCCGTGGCCGTGTTCGTCGTGGCCGTGGTGGCCGTACACCACACTCATGCTGTGGTGGTCGCCATGGTGCGGCGCTAGTGCCTTCCTCTTCTCCCTTGAAGGAGGGATTCTGGCGCTATGACTTTCTTTTACGTGTTCGTGGCCAAAGTGCCAATCGCGTTCTTCTTCCTTCTGCTTTTTCCGCCATTGTTTCTGAACGTGGCTTGGATGGCTTGCTTCTGCATCTTCAAGGGAGCTGTCGATCTCCTTCTTATGTTGACTTGGAGGTTGATAGCTCCCGCTTGATTTTCCTTGGCTCTGGTTGGAGTTTGTTTGCTCGGCGGTTGAATTTGCGAGATGGAGATATGCTCAGCTGTCTTTTTGACGGCGAAAGCACTGTCACTGTCCGTGCATTCGACCTGAGCGGCAACCTCATGGATGCGCGCTGGCAGGAGTCGAGCAGCGACAGCTCCACAATGGCTCTTCCTCCGGGGACTCTTCTGGTGCTGGTGGTAAGCCGTCTTCAATTGCTTCCCCCTCTGGCTCTGAAGAGGACCTCGATGTCGAGCCACCGGTTAAACGAGCGCGGCAGGCGACCTTGTAGACCTGGAGGAAGCGGAGTCATCTTCGCCGGCAGCTCGGGCGGAGCTGGAGAAGAAGCTAGAGGAGCAGGAGAAGAAGCTGGTGGAGCATCATCTTCAATTGCTCTGAAAATAAGTCGAGCTCCACCTTTTGTTACGTCATTGTCATCATGGGCCTGCTGCTTTGATTCCTCCTTTTTCTGTGATGATGCTTGCTATCTTAGTGACAATCATCCCAGCATGGGCGCACATGTAGAAGTCATAATTCCTTGGGTGATTGAGGCTGTAAGCTTTATCGACTTCTTGTGTCTTTTGTAACTAGGTTAGCTCTTGATGTAATGAGGATTGCCTTCGAGTGATCAGATCTTGCTTCTATCCAAATGTAGTTGAATCCTTGTATGGTTGAATTGAAGTTGTGGTTGGGATCTTGTTATAAACTGTGTTCTCGACTCCTGTGGTGTCATGTCTTCGACTCCTTCTGATAGCGCATAATTTCTCTGATTTCATCTGATGATGTGGAGTGTCTTAGGCTCCTCCCGCGATGCACTGACTTTAGCTTTCTAGTGAGTTCTATCGGGTGCGCGGCAGCGCTCCCGATGGGAGTAGCCCCCGAGGCTATGTTTAAGTTGTAGAGTCAAACGTAGGATTTAGATTTGCTTCCCTTGTCGTTCTTCTGTTAATTTCTGTCCTTTTATCTGGTGCGCGTCAGCGCTCCCGATGGGAGTAGCCCCCGAGTCTTTAGGTGATCGTTGGCGATCGGATGAAGACTAAGAGGAGTCCGTGTCTTGTGCTCCATTCAGAATTTCTTCAGAGTACTTGCTTCTCCATCTGATTGTGGCCATGTTTTTTGAGCCTTTCTCTCGGCAGGTGGGGCTGGCCAGCTGTTTTTCGCTTGGGTTTTTTAAGCTTCAGACTGCGCGAGAGGTCTTGAGGAGGTGATGCTTGAGCTCCCGATTTCTTGGATGTATAGGTCGCGTAAGTGGCGATAGCGTCTCTCGGGGGGATTTTATGCTTAAGCCCCTAAGTTCTTGGGTTAGGATCGCGTAGGCGATAGGTCTCTCGGGGGGATTTGATTTTTTAAGCCCCCGAGTGCTTGGTTAAGATTGCGCATGCGATAGCGTTTCTCGGGGGGGGGGGGTTTATTCTTAAGCCCCCGAATGCTTGGTTTAAGATCGCGTAGGCGATAGCGTTTCTCGGGGGGATTTTATTCTTAAGCCCCCGAGTGCTTGGTTTAGATCGCGTAGGCGATAGCGTTTCTCGGGGGGATTTTATGCTTAAGCCCCCGAGTGCTTGGTTAAGATCGCGTAGGGGATAGTGTTTCTCGGGGGGGATTTTATGCTTAAGCCCCCGAGTGCTTGGTTAAGATCGCGTAGGCGATAGCGTTTCTCGAGGGGATTTTATTCTTAATCCCCCGAGTGCTTTGAGATGGCAGTATTTGGGCAACATTTATTTTATTGCGTTCGAGCGGTTACATGATTTGCCAGTCATGTCCGACCGATGGGGACTATGGATAGAACAGTCGCAAGTTTGCTATGTTCCATGGGTTGCCCACGTCCTCGTCTGTCTTCGGGTTCTTCAGCCTGTAGGCGCCACCTCCGATGACTTCTGAGACTATGAATGGTCCTTCCCATGGGGGGGGCAAGTTTATGGACCTTCTCTTGTATCAGTCGTAGGACTAAGTCACCTTTGTTGAAGGTTCTAGTGCGCAATCTACTGCTTTGGTAGGTGCGTAGCTTGTCCTGGTACCCCTCTGATTTTGCAAGGGCTGTGTCTATTGCTTCGTCAATCGTATCTTTGTCATCTTGTAGTGCTTCTTCTGCTTCGTCTTCTTCGTATCCGGTGACCCAAGGTGCTCTGAACTTGAGGTCATGTGGTAGGACTGCCTCTGCCCCGTACACCATGAAGAAGGGTGTGTACTGGGTCGCGGTGTTTGGTGTAGTTCGTAGGCTCCATAGGACCGCGGGGAGTTCTTCTACCCAGTTGCCGGCGGCTTGCTCGAGTGGTGCGAGGAGCCGTTTCTTGATTCCCCCGCATACAAGTCTGTTTGCTTTTTCCACCTGGCCGTTGGACTGCGGGTGCGCGACTGATGCATAATTGATTTTGATTCCCAGTTCTTCGCAGAAGTTCTGGAACTCTGCAGCTGTGAAGTTCGTGCCGTTGTCCGTGATGATGTTGTGTGGCATTCCGAACCTGAAGATGACCGACTTGATGAAGTTGACAGCCGTGAGGGCTGTGGAGCTGGTGATGGGCACTGCTTCAATCCATTTAGTGAACTTGTCGACTGCGACGAGCAGGTGTGTCCTTCCGCCCTTTGATGATTTCTTGAGTGGGACCACCATGTTGAGTCCCCAGGTGGAAAACGGCCAGGATAGTGGTATGGTCTTGAGCTCTGAAGCGGGAGTGTGTGGTCTGTTGGAGAATTTCTGGCAAGCGACACAACGTCGCACGATTTCCTCTTCATTTTTCATGGCTGTGGGCCAGTAGAACCCAGCTCGGAATGCTTTGGACACGAGTACTCGACTGCTCGCGTGGTGCCCGCAGGTGCCTTCGTGAATTTCGAGTAGTAGGGCTTTGCCGTCCTCTTCGTCGATGCACCTTTGGAGTATCTGGGTGATGCTGCGCTTGTATAGTTGTCTGTTGATCGCCGTGAACGCCTTGGATCGTCGGCTGATGCGTCGTGCTTCGGCCACATCTTGTGGTAGCGTGCCTTTGATTAGGAATCGGAGGAACGGTTTTTTCCAGATGGGTCCGTCGAGCTCTGTCGGAGCTGTGCTGTCGGATGTGCTGGTGCTTGTGCCTTCTGATGGGGTTGCTGCTGCCACCTGCGGCATTTTTGATGCGTCTTCGCCGTCCACGACTGCGTTAGGTGTTGCTGCCTGTACCTTAATGGATCTCAAGGTGATGCTTTCAAGGAAAACGCCGGGTGGTACAGGTCCCCGGGTCGAACCGATGTTCGCGAGCTCGTCAGCTTCTGTGTTGTTGTCCCTGGTGATGTAGTTGAGCTCGCAACCGTCGAAACTTCCTTCGAGTTCGTTGTAGCGCTTTTGGTAGGCCGCCATGTTGTCGGCTATTGCGTTGCAGTTTCTCATCGTCTGCTGTACGACGAGATTGGAGTCCCCGTAAATTATGAGGCGAGTGGCTCCGCATGTTTTGGCCATGCGCATGCCATGGAGGAGTGCCTCGTATTTTGCTTCGTTGTTGGAGGCGTGACTGAAGTTGATCTGGAGGACATATTTCAGCTTTGTTCCTTTGGGGGAGATGAGCAAAACTCCTGCCCCAGCTCCTTGTTGTCTCTTGGACCCATCGAAGAACCTTGACCATGAGCTTGATAGGTCTGGGGGGCCTGGTGTCTGAACTTCCGTCCACTCGACCAGGAAATATGGGAGTATTTGGGCTTTGATTGCTGTTGGATGGTTGAACTGCAGGTCCCGTGGGCTGAGCTCAATGTTCCACTCGGCGACTCGCCCGGTTGCTCCAGGGTTGTTGAGTATGTCAGCGAGTGGTGCGCTGCTCACAATTGTGATAGGGTGCTCGTCGAAGTAGTGGGACACCTTTTTTGAGGTCATGACGATGGCAAGTAGTAGCTTCTGATAGTGCGGGTACCGCTGCTAGGATTTGGTCAGGAGCATGCTGAGGTAGTAGATTGGTCTTTGTATGCTCTGGACCTTGCCTTCCTCTGCGCGTTCGACAACGAGCGCTGTGCTTACTACACTGCTACGTGCTGCCACGTAGAGGTATAGCTTCTCTCGTTCCTTGGGTACCGCCAGGATTGGTGGGCTCGAGAATGTCTTGTTCAGATCCGCGAATGCTTGGCGGGCTTCCTCCGTCCATTCGAATTTCTCTCCTTTCCTGAGCAGCTGATAGAAAGGCAGCGTGCGTTCTCCCAGCCTGCTGATGAAGCGGCTTAGGGCTGCGAGTTTTCCAGTGAGCTTCTGTACTCCTTTGACGTCGTTTGGTTCTTGCATGCGGGTGATGGCTTGGACTTTCTCAGGGTTTGCCACGATCCCTCGGGAAGAGACCATATAGCCAAGCAGCTTCCCCGCCGGTACGCCGAATGCGCACTTCTTTGGGTTGAGTTTGATTCTGTATTTGTTGAGCGCAATGAAGGTTTCGCGCAGGTCATCGAGTAGTGTGGCTGCTTTGTAGGTCTTGATGATGATGTCGTCCACGTAGACTTGCACGTTTCTTCCGATTTTCTCCTTCAGGCAGGCCTGCATCATTCACTGGTAGGTGGCGCCTGAGTTTTTGAGCCCGAAGGGCATGGTTCTGTAGCAGAATACGCCGTAGGGGGTGATGAACGATGTGTGCTCTTCGTCTTCTTCCTTCATCCTGATCTGGTTGTATCCTGAGTACGCATCAAGGAAGGAAAGTAGATCGCACCCTGCTGTCGAGTCGATTATCTGATCGATTCTAGGGAGGGGGAAGTGGTCCTTCGGGCAATGCTTGTTGACTGGTCCGTAGTCGACACACATGCGCAGCACGGTCGTGTATTTCTTGGGCACCAGCACTGGGTTGGCTATCCAGGTGGCTTTCTTCATTTCTCCGATTGCTCTGCGCTTGGGCTCCGAAAATCGTCTCAGCGCTTGCTTCACCGGCTTCGTGTTTTGCTTGATGTGTAGGGCGTGTTCCGCGAATTCGCGTGGTATCCCAGGCACGTCGGCTGGGCACCAGGCGAATATTTCCCACTCGTCTCGAAGGAAAGAGACGAGAGCCGTCGCCTGCTCCTCTGGTAGGTGGGTGTACACACGGACTATTTTGTCCGGGTCCGTCGGGTGCACTTGGTGAATGACTGTGTCGCTGTCGATTCTGAAGTCGCGTCCGTACTCTCTGGATTCGCTTCTGTTTACCAATGGGAAGGTACTCTTGTCCGTCACCATGGCTATTTCTCTGAGTTCTTGTTCATCTCTGAATGTGTCGGAGATTCTGTGGAAGTCACGATCACATTGATCTGACTTGATGAATCTTCCGTTGATCGTTTGGACTCCTGCTGATCCTGACATCTTGAGTTTGAGGTAGGCATAGTGTGGGACCGCCATGAACTGCGCGAATGCTGGCCGTCCCAATATGGCATGGTACTACGATTTCCAGTCGAGTACCTCGAACTCGAGGACGTGCTTTGCGAAGTTGCGTCGGTTGCCGAAGACAACTTCGAGTTCGATGACTCCGAGGGATGTGGCTGCTTCTCCTAGGACTACCCCGTTTAACTCGGTGCTTGATTTTCTCCATACTGATCGTGGGATCAGCATCTTTTGTAGGGTGCTGGCGAAGATGATGTTCATGCTGCTGCCTCCATCCATGAAGACCCTATTCATGTCGTATCCTCCGATTTGTGCATCGAGCACAAAGGGCACGTGTCCCGGTCTTGGGACTGCGGGTTGATGGTCCTCTTGTGTGAACGTGATGCTGGGGTCCGTATCATGCAGCTGGTAGACCTCGACTATTTTTATGCTCTCGGTTGCTCTGGCTTGCAGGGTGTAGGCGTCGCATTGTGTTTGCGGCACCCTTCCCTCTTGGATCATGAGCCCCTATCCTTGCGGCGGAATTTGACGTCCTTCCGGGCTTGAGGGCGGCGACTGTTCGGGTCGCCGATTGCGCCTGTCTTCTTTCTTCTTCTCCTTCTTGAGGTCCTCGGCTAACTCGTTGAACAGGCGGCAGTCTCTCAAAGTGTGACCTGACCTGACGTGTCCCCATTCATCCTTGAAACTGTGGATCGTGCAGGGTCCTGCCAGCTGCTCTCTAGCCGTGAGTTTGCTAGATCCGGCGTTCCTCTTCCTTCTTGAGATTCTAAAGATTTGCTCGTGATCCTCCGAGTGTTCGTGGAAGCGAGGGTCGGTTTCGATTCCTCGGCTCATGTCTTGGTTCTTGATGAAGTTGGCGAATTCATCCGGCCTTCGATCTGGGTCATAGTACTCGCCCACAGGTGTCTTGGAGTCGCTGTCCTGGTTGGCGGCAGGTGCTCGTGCGACGGCGTGTCGTCGAGTGGTCGTCGGTTGTACGGCTGCGTGACGTGGCTCGTTCGCTGGAGCCTCGCCGTAGATCTCCCGCGCGCGCCTTTTGGATCGTCGATTCCTCCTTCCTTGGTGATGGTTCTGCTGGTCGCTGGTTTCGATCTCGTAGTCGTCGTCTTGATGTGCGGCGGGTGCCCGGGCGGCGGTGGGTTGTCGAAGGATTCGCGAGTCCTCTGCTGCGTGTCGCGGTTCGTCGAGTGGAGTTCCTTCGTAGAGGCCCCTCGCCTTTCTTCTGGGTCGTCGATTCCTTCGGCACTGGCGCTGCACTTGGCCGTTACCGTAGTATCGGTCCTGGCACAACTGTAGCTCGAGTGGTCTTGATGGGGTGGCGGAGATGTCCGCCGTGATCTTGAATCCTTCGAGTGGGCTAGATCTGGTTCTTGCCCTTGAGTTGTAGCTTGCGGAAGACGCGACCGCCGAGATCGTGATCCCAACTTGTGTAGTTCCCACAGACGGCGCCAATTGACGGGGATCAACCCCGGGAAATCCCATGGTCAGGGACTCTGGGTTAGTCATGAGAGGCACAGGTTGGACGATAGCTCGTCGGCAAACAGGAAGGCTCGCTCCTGCTCGATATTATTGATAGGGAGATGCGATTACAGTGGTTGCCAAGGCTGGAGCGCTCAAGGCTAGGGTTACAGGTGATATTGCATGTCTCTTGTGTCGCCCCTCCTAGCTCTTATATACTGGGCTAGGTCTCGGGGAGTTCATCTACGTTTACAGGTAAGCTTTCCTAACCCTAGCTTGCTCCGTACGGCAGGTCTTCGCACCTTCCTTGTGAGTCGTAGATTCCTACGTCGGTGACAATTAACAGGCCGAGGATGTATCTTCATGGGCCTTCTGTCTTCATGGACACCAAGTAGGCTCATCCGTAGGAGTCGTGGGGTCACCCCCTCTTCATCGTCCCTGATACGTCGGCGTACAAGCTCCTTGAGGGCCGGCTCCCTCCGCACCGACTGTGTCCCACGCGACCGCCACCAAAGAAGATCCGGGTCGACGAAAAGACCCGGATTCCTCGCTAAGCGACGCACCCCAGAAACCACCTCCAAGTACCATCCCAGCGGAGCCAAGTTCAAGACATTGCGCATCCCGTCAAGAACTCCCGGAGCGCGACTGTAACGAGGATGCGGGCCTGGCATTCTCACTAATGAAACTAATAAAATTACAACTAAAAATATCTTAATATTTTCATGTTAATAGCTATTGATCTATAGCTCAAATTGTAGAACATCTCATATATATATATATATATATCCTCGGCCTCCTCCTGGTCGCGTCCTCCTTCCTCCTGGCCTTCTCTCCCCTCTTTCCTCCTTCTCTTCCCTTCTTCCTCCTCCTCTTCTAATACACCTCCTCCTCGCTAGCAGTTGTTCCTCCTCGCCTCCTAGCTGCTGGTCGGGTGGGGTGGGGTGGAGTGGTGTTGGTGTGGTGTTGTGTGGGCGCCTGGGCGTGGCTTATATAGGCATGGCCGAGGCAGGAAGGGGCGACCGTGGTCACAACAGTGTGGGAAGAGGTGAGGCGAGAGCGCGGCTGGATCGGGCGTGTGTGCGATCGAACGACGAAGCGCGGCGTGCGAGAAGAACGCGATCCGCGGACTCGCCGGGGACTGGGCGAGAGGGACAGTGGACGAGCTCGTGAGAGAGTAGGGGCGGGTACACGAGCGAGCGAGCATCTCTCCGGCCATGTCGCCGGCGAGGACTGGTGGGTATACGAGTGGGTTGGCCACCCCAGCGATCCTCGGGATCTCTTACGGTTGGGAAAAGCCGGGTAGCGAGGCTGACAGTGGGGTTGTCTTGAGAGAGAAGAGAGTATATCCAGGGGAGAGAGGGAACCGTGGGGGAGAGGGAAACGAGAGGGAGAGAGAGAACCGAGAGAGAGGGCTCTCTACGTGAGAGAGGGAGGGAAGTTAGGGGTGAGAGAGATTAGGGAGTGTTTAGGGTAGTTTTTTCTATAGGAAAAAAATTTATTTACTAAATTCAAGTAATTACAAAAAGTGCACCTAAGGTGTTTGTGGAAATGCCTCAAACGAATTTTTGTTGAAAAAATCAATATTTTTTTCTATAAGATGATTTATACAGATCATGTCATCACCTTAATATGATTTGATGTATGTAAAGAAATTTAGTTGCTGAAGTTTTATTATTATTATTTTTATCAAACACAAGGTTAATGCCTTAGGGTTTTGTGATACTTAAAATTATGATAACTATAAATATATTACAGAAAATATATAATGATTTATATTCCTTATACATTTACCTCACAAACAGAGGAAAAAAATAGGAGCAAAACAATCTACAAGCAAATATTATGACAGAGTGCGAAAGTGCTAAATGATGTGAGGGTCTAATTTAAACTATATAGGTGCTAGGTTTTTAGTGTGGCCTACCTTATGATCATGTTAATATGATCAATAAATAGTGTGGGAAACCTATACTATTCATAGAAGTGCATTTACCACAATGACAACCACACAAGTTTAGCATGATAACACTAAGCACACACATTCAAACATGGATTCAACATCACACAACTACAAATCATGCAAAGTTTTTTTTTGTTCCAAAAGATGATCATCCACTAGTTGCATATATCACAAATTCAAATTTTGGGATGTGACAGACCTTCCCCCCTTCAAAAGAATCTAATCCCCGAGATTCACAAGCTAGTGAAGAGGTGTGGAAACTCGCGCTTGAGGTAGTCCTCCCGTTCCCAGGTGGCTTCCTTCTCGGAATGGTTGCTCCACTGGACCTTGAAAGACTTCAGGGCAAGCTTTCGGGTGACGCCGGTTGCTTCCTCCAAAATACGAAGGGGCATTTCTCTGTATGTGAGGATCTGGTTTATGTCCATCGTGCGGTGAACGATGTTCTTGAACACCTCTGGCTTGTCTGGCACCTCTAGACATTTCCGATGCTGTGACACGTGGAAGAAATCATGCACATTGGATAACTCTGGGTGAAGCTCTAGCTGATAAGAAACTTCTCCTCATCGGTCTAGAACCTTGAATGGGCCAATATATCTTGGCGCGAGTGTTGGGGGATTGGTACCCGGGTAGGCTAACCCAAGCGGAAGCAAGCTTTCAAGACAAGGATGGGCCGATTGGGCTGCAGCTGGGCCGAGCTGGGCGGAGGTACGGCCGATTGCTCCAAGGCAATCGACCATACCGAATGCCAGCAGTCGGCCCAGGCGCAATCGGCCCACCCTTCCCTTATCAGACATTCGTCCGATTGGTCTGCAGCTGGACCGAGGTTGATTCCTAGAAGGCCGAATACCCAGAGCAATCGGCCTTACCAGGAACCACCAATCGGTCCAGGCGCAATCGGAGCAACCTACCACCCAATCGGGGGTATGATTACAAGGTCATAAATACCATATCCCGAGATATCTGGGTGGCAGGAAGGCCAGGTCACATCGAGGATTTGCTGGAGATACGGTGTCGACCTCCCCGCCGATTCCACGGACAGGCCGACAAGACCGCACCCCCTAGCTCCACTGTTCGTCACTAGGCTCTACGAGGTAGCAGCATGGGCCGCCGCTCGTAGGCTCCGGATCACCCGGATAGGAGAAGTCGGTGGGCCCAGGCCGATTAGAGGTTGACAGCTGGGCCCATTCGGCACTGAAGTTACCGAAGTACCCTGGACTCACACTATAAGAGCTAGGGTACCCCTCCTGCGCGAGGGACGCCACACCTGAGATCTCATTACCTCATTCCCCCTTCAGCTCATTTACTGCCCGTAGTCACTCCTCACGGAAGCAGGAGAAGACCTTGCCCACGGCAGCGGTTTACTCCTTCCCCTGAGATGACAGAGGAGCAGTTATTGTAGTTCCTTCATTGATATATAAGAGACAAGCAGGAGTAGGGGTGTTATCTCTCCGGAGAGCCCCGAACCTGGGTACATCGTGGTGTCTTTACCGTGCTTATGCCCAACCCGATTCCGGCACCATCGACATTCTCTCCCTCGTGTCTTCCCCTCACTTTAGCCATCCCCATGGCATTTGCCGTCACATATCGACGACAGTTGGCGCCCACCGTGGGGCAGACCGAGGCGTCGACTGGAGTCAAGATCCGGATGGGATCAACCTCTGCATCGGGCGGTAGCCACGCTTCCGGCCTGATTGTGAGGCGTGGGGCAATCGACTATATAGTGGACTACTCGGCGCGGTACAAGGCAGGAGCTCCCTTGCCGCCCGGGCTGTCGCTGCAGGTGGGAAGTCACCGTCTCTTCATCGGTAGCTTCCCTGAGGCATATCCAAGGGACATCCGTGTTTTCTCGTGTGCTACAGACCCTCTCTTGAACAGGGGCTGCGCTGCAGCGCCTGGCCAAGGGGAGGGCCGACTGCACGCCGCTGTCATGATGGCGGGAGCGTCCTCCTCGACCAATCGGGACCCGACGAGTGCAGCAAGGAAGGCCAAGGAAGTAGCTGATGCGGCAGAGCGAATCGGCACCAGTGTGTTGCGGGATGTGTTATACACACCGGTGAACCGGAATGGTGATCCGGAGCAGGTGCACACCGAGCTGGAAACAGCACGGCTCGCTCTGGCTCGCAGGGCTTAGCAAGTGTTGGCAAAAGAGCGTCGACTGGGAGCCATCACAAGGGAGTACAACGCAGCTCATGCAGGACCGCGCCGGCCGATTGAGCCCGCAGTCCTGGAAGACCTGAGAAGCCGAGGAAGAGCCGTCCACCAGCAGCTATCAGGAGCTGAGCAGCCGGAGCGTCCGAGAAGGCCGGTGCAACCGGAGCAGCCAGCGCAGTCGGCATTCATCCAGAGGCCAACATATAGCACACCGGACAAGAATTTGAGAGCCGCCGAGCAGATAGCGCTCGAGCTGGAAGAATTGGAAGGAGATGAGCGGCGTGAACAGTCGCGCCGAATGCGTGAGCTGATAGCGGCCGCAAAAGAACAGAGGCTTGTGGAAATGGGCAATCAGAATGCTGAGCCAGAGGCATCAAGAGGAACTGTGAGGCCGAATGCGGGAGCTAGCCAGCGACCGAATGCATCACGCCAGAACAGGCGTCAACCTGCACCGTCTCGGCACGACAGCAAGGTCAGAAGCAATCGGCCACCCCCAGCAGCAAGGAGAAGAATGGAAGAGCCAGCTGTTAACAGCAGGCGCCATGACATGCCGCAGCAATCGGCGCCAAGACCAGCAATCAGCACCCGACTTGGCCCTCGCCAAATCGGCCAGAACGACGCAAGGCATCGCATTGAGCTCCTGGAGAAGGAGGCTCAGGAAGATGAAGAAGGAGAAGCTGGCCCATCATGTTTTGGTCACCGCATTCGGACGGAGAGATTCCCGAAAGGCTTCACCTTACCGAGAGACACTCCCAAGTACAATGGCTCGGTGAAACCGGAAGATTGGCTGTCCGACTACCTGACGGCAATCCGCATTGTAGGAGGCAACCGGCGTGTAGCAGTCCGCTACGCACCTCTCATGCTGCAAGGCTCAGCGCGGACGTGGTTGAACAGTTTGCCCAAGGACAGTGTGAATTGCTGGGAGGATTTCACGACCGCATTCATTCACAACTTCACAAGCACGTATTAGAGGCCCAACCTCCCACGACAGTTAGCTCTGTGTGTGCAAGGCAAGGACGAGCCCCTCCGAGATTACCTATCTCGGTGGATCAAGCTGAATAATTCATGCGAAGGAGTCCATGACATCCAGGCCATTCAGTATTTTACTGATGGGTGCCTGGCGGATTCAATGTTGAAGCACAAGTTGCTCCGCAAAGACTTCACGTCGCTCGCTGAGCTTATGAAGGTGGCAAATGCGTTCACTATGTCTGATTCTGCGATGCGCCCTATCCAACTCGGAGTTGGAGGTGTGATCCAATCACCAGGGGCTCCGCAGTCGGACACAGAGAACCAAGGCCTCAGTCGGAAGGAGAGAAGGGAGAAGAACCGCAACAACAACAACAACAACAACAACAACAACCAGCAGAACAAGCGAAAGGACGAGCAACCGGACAATCAGTATGGCAGTCGGCAGGTGGCCGCTGTTCACAACGAGGAAGACCCAGCGGCTGCAGGAGGCAGTCGGAAGATGAGGCCAAACGTGAGACCTCCAGGGCAGATGAAGCCCAAGTACACATTTGAGGACATGTTAGATGCACCATGCAAGTTGCACAGTACGCCTGGGAGGCCGTCTGCGCACACTACTCGGCAATGTGATTTCGTGAGAAGGATAGCAAAGTGAGAAGCTTTACCACCACCACCACCACCACCGCCACAGAACAGAGGACCACCTCAGCAGCAGAACCAGTACCCGCAGCAAGATGCAGCATATATGATTTTTACCAGTGAGTCTACAGATAAGGGCAGTCGGAGAGCCCGAGCCCAGGAAGACAATGCAACAATGCCGCCGAGTCCCCAAATCATGCACTGGTCCGAGTGTCCGATATCCTGGGACAGAGCAGATCACCCCACTATTTTACCGAATCCGGGCAACTATCCGCTGGTGGTGGATGCTCTGGTCGCAGGACCAAAGTTTTCATGCAAATTCTCACGAGTGCTAGTTGATGGAGGAAGTACAATCAACATCCTGTACCGAGATACGATGCTCAAGCTAGGACTTACAGAGAGGGATTTGGAGCGCAGTCGGACGACATTCCACGGGATTGTCCCTGGGTTGTCTTGCACCCCCTTGGGTCGCATTCGGTTGGATGTCATTTTTGGCACAGAGGAGAATTTCAGGAGAGAGCCGATTTGGTTCGAGGTGGCCGACCTCAGCAGTCCATACCATGCTTTGTTGGGATTACCACCATTTTCCAAGTTCATGATCAATACACAGCAGACATACCTTAAGATGAAGATCCCTGGGCCAAGCGGCGTCATCAAAGTCACCGGAGATTTCAGGAAGTCGCTCGAGTGCACATCCGCTGGTAGCAGTTTGGCTGAGTCCTTAGTGGTGGAGACAGAGAAGCGTCAGCTTGGCAAGGTGATCGCAATGGCGCAAGCGCAGAGCAAGAATCCACTGCCGGTTGGCCCAGCAAAGAGAGCAGATGAGGAATCGGCTTTTCAATTGGCCAAGGACAGCAAGAAAATCGCTCTAGATCCCTCCGACTCGACCAATTTGTTGTGGTCGGAGCTGGACTTAGCGACAAATAGGAAAGCGAGCTCGTCGAGTTTCTCCGTGAGAATCGGGACATCTTTGCATGGTCTCCACAGGACATGCCTGGTGTTCCGAGAGAACTCGCCGAGCACAAGCTGCACATTCGGCCAGGCTCGAAGCCGGTCAAACAACCTGATAGAGGCGGGGTGTCCCGATCTTTCGATGAGAGATAACTATCGATTTGGTGGAGACGACTCTGACGATCCGACTACGAACGTGCAACAACGTCGCGCCTTAGCAATCGCTAAACCAATCTCCGGAGGTTATTGACCACGTCGGAGCACGATCAACCTGACCACGAAGGTCTAGTGCCTGCAAGCAATCGAAGAACAAGCAAGAACTATGATAAAGCAATCTGAATATTGCGAATATGTAGATGATGTATAAATAAAGTTGGGATTCCGAAAGCGGTCTTGATCTGGTCGTTGGACACAAACCGAGTACACGAAGATGCAGCAATTAGCTAAGCAGTCTTTTTAACTAAAAGAAATCCAAAGAAAAACCCTAGGGGTTGATCTACTTATATAGGACTAAAGGGTGGAGGCCAAGGGGATGGAAGGACATCCCAAGGAGTCCTAAAACTAAACCTAGGTCGTACAAGGCACTTGGCCCATGTGGAGGTGATGCAACACCTATTGAGTTGGACTTTGATTCGGATTCTGCTGCTGGGTCGCACCGTTTTCGCAATATCTCCACGCTCCGAAGGAATTGGAAGGTGAAACCAATTGCGTTATAAACTAGACGAGATAAGCTATCACCAGAAAAAAGAATCACCCAATTTGGAGTTCGTATGTAGAAACGGCGGCTGTATGAAGTTGGGTATATCTCTGCAGTCCGAATCTGAGTCCATGACGTGAAAGACTTGGTCTCTATCTTCTCTTGGGCCAAAAGTGACGTGAAATAACTTCTTGTACAGCACACAATCATGCCCCTTTGTATTGACTTCATTTCTTGATCAAATATAGAGGAATTGATGGTCATATCCATGATAATTATGTCCTCATCATCTTCATGCTTGAACATGCATCGACGTTAGGCAGCATCATATTCACATGAACATTAGAAACATTACCAAGAAGCGAAAGTACCTGATAATTTAATTGGTGTGCACGATCTCTAGTAATTGGTCCAGTAGGTATATTAGCAGGGGTTGTGGCTGTAACTATGGTAGCCATGTCCTCATCATCCTCCCCTTCTTGAAAATAAAGCCGTCCCCGGCGTTTCTTAATCTGAAATGTGGCTAACAAAAGAGACAAGGTGTACATGTTTTATATATATATGTCATCCATTCTTACTTCCCTTAGTTTTTGGACATGTAACACATGTATATATGAGTAACTTTCGTATGTCGTGAAATATAAACATATATGATCATCACAATACATAAACGACATGAAAGTATTGCAACTTAGTTTGCATATATAAGTGAAGCTCTTATTCATATCTAAAGATGTACAATGCTCATCATTAAACCATCCCAATACTGGTGAAGAAACATTAATGTTTTTCGAAGGGCATGCTACAACAGGCTTAACTAAGTAGTCATGCAAGAAGTCATTCGACGCAGAATCATCACCAAGATTAGAGGTCATATCAAAATGATTAAGAGTTGACAGTTTCATAATAGTAACATGATTATCCAAAATAGATGGTGTGCTCAAATCAACAGGTAACTCAAGACATGATGTATTAAAGTCTATTAGGCAAGCAACATCTTCATGTGAAGTTATGACATTCTCGAAAATTGGTTGTGTGATGAAACTACTGGATAGCTCAACACATGTTGCTTTTAAATCAGCAAGGTTCTCATGTGGAGGGGAAAGATCCATACTTTTGTCATTACCTTTTTGTGATGATAGATCAGATATTGGAGGAGTGCTTACGACAATTGATGTGGTTATGGTAGTGCTCATAGTGGTTGAAGGAAAAACCTTCTCAACTTGTGGTATTTGCACATTCCGCTTGTTCGTCTTCTGGGCAACACGTCTGTCGATTTCCTGTTCAGCTTTACAAGAAAGACGAAACAAACGATCCATAGGATAACACTTTTCATGAATTAGGATATCCTGAATGTCACGGTTTAAACCTTGCCAAAATATGTCCATGAAATATTCTTCACTTTCCTCTAAAAGAGAATGCAAGAATGTAGTTTCTAAAGCATCATAATATTCTGAAACAGTTTTAGTACCTTGTTTTAAATTTTTTAATTTCCTAACCTTGTCACGAGTATAATAAGAGGGAACGAATCTATATCGCATAGCAAATTTGAGATCATTCCAAGTATTAGGTATATAATCAGGATATAAACTACAATATTCATTCCACCAAATAGAAGCAAAATCTTTGAAAGCACTAATTGCAGTTTTTACTTTCTTATGCTCAAGAAAATTATGGGAAACAAATAAATCATTTATTTCAAACTCCCACTCAATGTATAAATCAGGTCTTAGACGTCCATGAAAGTGTGGTATAGAAACAATAACCTGATCATGTGCATGCTTATGTGTGTTTACCTTTTGCAGTGACTGTTGTGTAGTTGTAGGTGGTGGCAAATCTCCAACTATAGCTGCCGCCCAAGAAGATCTAACTCTAGAACCTGCCATGATTAGTAGAAAACAAGAAACAAATCACAAGTATATGTCCCTATGAACTACTAGGATGTGGTGGTAAAACGCTCACAGGATAGCAAATATCAATTTCTTACTAGTTCTTACCATGCAGCAGGTGGTGATCGGCAACCAACGGTGTCAAAGAACTCCAAAGATTAAGTAGAGCGATTGCCAGGTGAACGCACGTATACACGATGTAGAAATATGTGGAGCTTGGAAGGCTTTAATATGGTGGCAAAAATATCAGCAATAATCAATTCAGAGATGCAAAATTGAATTAACGCTCAACGACGATACTGTGTTGGTCCTAGTCTAGACCGGACGAGAGACGCGAGCCTAGAACACTAATGTGGTCACGGCGTAGCACAACTAGCAGCAATGAATGATATGAAGTAGCTCTGAATAGCAAGATATAAGTGAAGATCATCAACAGAGCAAAGATAATGGTGAAAATAGGCTCCAAATCAAGATACACCAATATTCTCCCTACAACTTTCCTCTGAAATATATTTGCTAATTTTTTGATATTTTTCCTCCAATAGGGCACTGACTTAAGCTTTCCGACGCAATAAGAATCACTCAATTTAGAGTTCGGATGACGTGTCAAAAAAATTGAGAATCAGCCCGAAATCTGACAAAAACTGTGTTCGGAAACTTTAGAGGTCAAAAAGTCTGTCTTAGAAGCCGATCTGGACTTTCAAATAACACACTAGCTCCAGAACTATTTAGAAGCGGCTCGGAAATATCTTTAATTTGAGTACTCGTGGAGCCAAAACGGACTTCGGATGACAAAGTTATGCCCGTTTTAGTGGACACTGCTCAAAATTGATTCCGACGAGATTTCAAATACGAGTTCAACTAGAGATAGATCCGAAATTTTTCTTCTTTTTTCTCTTTTTTCCTTTTTTATTTCTTTTTTTCCTTTTTCTTTTTTTTCTCTCTTTTTTCAACTCTTTTTTCTCTCTTTTCCTATGGTGGATGGTAGAAGTAGGCAGCGGATGGGATGATGGTGCAGCGGCGGCGGTGACTAACGTGAACAGAACTCGAAACTCTAAAGGACTAGATACTAAGACCAGCAACTGAACACGACGATGCAACCGATAATTCAATAAAGCAAAGCACCGAAAAGAAAATTGCGAAGTCTCAGATTGGTTTGGATATGATGATCTAATCCTATTTTTGCATGGTCGAGTTTCTCCGTGAGAATCGGGACATCTTTGCATGGTCTCCACAGGACATGCCTGGTGTTCCGAGAGAACTCGCCGAGCACAAGCTGCACATTCGGCCAGGCTCGAAGCCGGTCAAACAACCTGATAGAGGCGGGGTGTCCCGATCTTTCGATGAGAGATAACTATCGATTTGGTGGAGACGACTCTGACGATCCGACTACAAACGTGCAACAACGTCGCGCCTTAGCAATCGCTAAACCAATCTCCGGAGGTTATTGACCACGTCGGAGCACGATCAACCTGACCACGAAGGTCTAGTGCCTGCAAGCAATCGAAGAACAAGCAAGAACTATGATAAAGCAATCTGAATATTGCGAATATGTAGATGATGTATAAATAAAGTTGGGATTCCGAAAGCGGTCTTGATCTGGTCGTTGGACACAAACCGAGTACACGAAGATGCAGCAATTAGCTAAGCAGTCTTTTTAACTAAAAGAAATCCAAAGAAAAACCCTAGGGGTTGATCTACTTATATAGGACTAAAGGGTGGAGGCCAAGGGGGTGGAAGGACATCCCAAGGAGTCCTAAAACTAAACCTAGGTCGTACAAGGCACTTGGGCCCATGTGGAGGTGATGCAACACCTATTGAGTTGGACTTTGATTCGGATTCTGCTGCTGGGTCGCACCGTTTTCGCAATATCTCCACGCTCCGAAGGAATTGGAAGGTGAAACCAATTGCCTTGGAAACTAGACGAGATAAGCTATCACCAGAAAAAAGAATCACCCAATTTGGAGTTCGTATGTAGAAATGGCGGCTGTTTGAAGTTGGGTATATCTCTGCAGTCCGAATCTGAGTCCATGACGTGAAAGACTTGGTCTCTATCTTCTCTTGGGCCAAAAGTGACGTGAAATAACTTCTTGTACAGCACACAATCATGCCCCTTTGTATTGACTTCATTTCTTGATCAAATATAGAGGAATTAATGGTCATATCCATGATAATTATGTCCTCATCATCTTCATGCTTGAACATGCTCCAATGCTCATCCTTCTTGTCCATGCTAGGTCCTTCATTTGTCAGCAACAGAAATATATCGACGTTAGGCAGCATCATATTCACATGAACATTAGAAACATTACCAAGAAGCGAAAGTACCTGATAATTTAATTGGTGTGCACGATCTCTAGTAATTGGTCCAGTAGGTATATTAGCAGGGGTTGTGGCTGTAACTATGGTAGCCATGTCCTCATCACAACCCCTGAGACGTTTTTCTGAGGACAAGAGAAGAGCAATCGGCGAAGAGATTGCAAAGTTACAAGCTGCAGGTTTCATCATGGAAGTGCTTTACCCCGAGTGGCTGGCCAATCCAGTCCTCGTCATGAAGAAGAACAAGACTTGGCGTATGTGTATAGATTACACTTGTTTGAACAAGGCATGCCCCAAAGACGCGTTTTCTTTGCCCTGAATTGACCAAGTGGTTGATTCTACGGCCGGCTGCGAGTTGTTATCCTTTTTGGATGCTACTGCTGGATATCACCAGATAAAGTTAGCCGTGGAAGATCAGATCAAGACAACATTCATAACCCCTTTCGGGGCCTATTGCTATATCACCATGCCTTTTGGTCTGAAAAATGGAGGTGCCACTTATCAGCGCATGATGCAAAGATGCACACACTCTCAGCTCGGCAGAAATATCCACGTTTACGTGGAAGACTTGGTGGTGAAGTCGGCAAGGGGAGTCACATTGTTGGACGACCTCAGAGAGACCTTTGCAAATCTAAGAACCTATCAGATCAAGCTCAACCCGGAGAAGTGTGTGTTTGGAGTCCAAGCCGGCAAGCTCTGGGGGTTTCTCGTTTCCGAGAGAGGAATCGAATGCAACCCCGAGAAGATAGCCGCAATAGAGCGCATGGAGCAGCCCAAGACCTTGAAGCAAGTGCATAAGTTCACCGGTTGCCTCGCCTCCCTCAGCCGATTCCTCAGTTGGCTGGGCGAGAAGGCAATTCCCTTGTACCAGTTGATGAAGAAGACAGAGAAGTTTACTTGGACCCCCCAGGCAAATGAAGCATTCCGAGAGCTCAAGCGCACGCTATCCACGGCACCGATTCTGGCTGCCCCGATTGAGAAGGAGCCCATGATGTTATACATTGCGGCAACCAATCGGGTGATCAGCGCAGTTATGGTGGTGGAGCGGCCTGAGAAGGACAAGGCACAGCAAGTCCAGCGTCCAGTGTACTACATCAGCGAAGTGCTTTCGGCATCCAAGCAGAACTATCCTCACTACCAGAAGATGTGCTATGGAGTATACATGGCGGCCAAGAGATTGAAGGCATATTTTCAAGCCCACTTGATCACTGTTGTCAGTTCGGCTCCATTAGCCGACATCATGGGAAGCAAAGATGCAACCGGAAGAGTGGCGAAATGGGCAATCGAAGTGGCCGGTCATGGCATCCAATATGAGCCAAGGACTGCAATCAAGTCGCAGGCACTGGCCTATTTCCTGGTGGACTGGGCTGAAACTCAGTACATGCCACAGCTCCCCATGTCGGATGTCTGGCGAATGCACTTCGATGTCTCCAAGATGAAGAATGGCCTAGGGGCTGGGGTGGTGCTCACGTCCCCAAGAGGAGATCAATTGCAATATGTGCTCCAGATTCACTTCGCAGCATCAAACAATGTAGCCGAGTACGAAGCCCTTGTGCATGGTGTCAAGTTGGCCAAGGAAATCGGTATTCGGAATATTGAGTGCTATGGTGACTCCGATCTGGTGGTACAGCAGTGCTCGGGCATGTGGGATGCTAAAGATGCTAATATGGCAAGCTACCGATTCCTGGTGCAGCAAATCAGTGGATACTTTGAAGGTTGTGAGTTCCATCATGTTCCAAGAGCAAATAATGAAGCAGCAGATGCATTGTCCAAGCTTGGTTCCACAAGGCAAGCAATTCCACCAGGCGTATCTCTCGAGCACATCAAGAAGCCATCCATCACTCCGTCACCAGACTCCTAGTCCATATTCATCTCGGAGACCGATCTTGAAGCTCTGAGAAAGGCAAAAGAAGTTCAACCGGCCAAGCCTGCAACCATGAAGAAGCAATCCAGCGCTCAGGGTGTCTCGGCAATAGCACCAGGGGCTGCCGATTGCGAACCAGGGGCTGCAGAAGAGAAGAAGAAGAGCGATACCTCAGAGAAGCAAGCAGAGGCTGCGCCAGAGGGCACAACCTCTGGAGAGCAAGTGATATCAGAGATTGCCGATTGCAGTAATGAAGTTTCAACCCCAGATGAGAAGTCAGCACCAGAGGCTGCCGAATGCGTGCCAGGCGCCGCAGTCGGCAGTTCGCAAGCAGAAGAAGAGATAGCAGAGGTTCAAGAGGCCGAGATCGAGCAGGCCAATGCTCAAGAGACCGAGATCCAAGAAGAAGTCTTACCCCAGCAGGCAGCAGTAATGGTAGTGGTCAGTGCGCCATCATGGGCACAGCCGATTCGAGATTTTTTGGCAGATGGGATCCTTACACCAGATTTGGCGTTGTCCAGGCAGATCAGTCTCCGATCTTGGGCATATACAATCATCAACAACGAGCTGATGCGCAAGAGTCCGACTGGTGTTCTTCAGAGGTTTGTTGAAGACGATAGAGGTTTGGAGCTGCTCAGAGATATCCATCAAGGTGAATGTGGTCATCACGCGTCGGCAAAGGCCATAGCCAACAAGGCTTTCCGACATGGTTTCTACTGGCCAACTGCACTTGCAGCGGCTGAGAATTTGGTAAAGCACTGCGTCGGTTGTCAGAAGTTCAAGGCAAGAAGTCATCAGCCAGCATCGGCACTGAAGACCATCCCAATAGCGTGGCCCTTTGCGGTTTGGGGTCTGGATATGGTTGGACCATTCAAGAGAGCTAGAAGTGGCATGACACATCTCCTGGTGGCAATCGACAAGTTTACCAAGTGGATCGAGGCAAGACCAATCAAGAAGTTGGATGGACCGACTGCAGTCAAGTTTGTGGCCGACATCGTATGCAGATATGGTGTTCCTAACAGCATCATCACCGACAACGGAACAAACTTTGCAAAGGGGGCATAGGCTCGATATGCATCTCAGCAAGGCATTCGGCTTGATCTGGCATCTGTGGCACACCCACAGTCCAATGGTCAGGTCGAAAGGGCAAATGGACTAATCCTATCGGGTATCAGGCCCAGATTGGTAGAGCCACTTGAGAGGGCACCTGGGGCATGGATTGATGAGCTCCCCGCAGTACTTTTCAGTTTGAGGACCACGCCGAATAGGTCGACTGGATTCACTCCTTTCTTCCTGGTATATGGTTCAGAAGCAGTCATCCCCTCCGACATCGAGTTTGATTCACCTCGGCACGCTTTATACACTGAATAAGAAGCTAAGTTAGCAAGAGAAGACGGCGTCGACCTCAAAGAAGAAGCTTGTTTGTTGGCCTTGTCTAGGTCAGCAATCTAACAGCAGAAGTTGCGGCACTACCACAGCAAGAAGATTCGACCTCTCTCTTTCCGAGAGGGGGACATGGTGCTACGCCGAATCCAGAAGTCAGATGGGCAGCACAAGCTATCCTCACCTTGGGAAGGGCCATTTATTGTCAGCCGAGCGCTCAAGAACAACTCCTACTACCTGATCGATTGCACCAAGGGAACTCGGCACAAGGACACAACGGGAGTAGAGACAGAGCGGCCGTGGAATGCCGAGTTGTTATGTCCGTTCTATAGTTGAACGACATAAGTTTATGTAAGCCATTCGGCAAACAATCAGTTAAAGTTATCATGTCTCTGAAAATGAGCATTCGAGTACTTTCGTATAATTCCATTCGAAGAGCTAGCTGTAATCGGCAACGCTCCGTCAGACCCGAGATGCGCATAGCATACCCGGGGACTGGCCGACCACGAGGTCAAGAAAATAAGCCATCGTGGCACGGGGACTGCAGGTTGGCTCTCAATCGGATACCTAGCTCAAGCGCAAATCACTAAAGGGTTGTGGCATTGAAAAGCGTGACGATTGAGGCAGTCGGTGGTATAAATCCCGAGAAACAATTCGAAACATGCCGCCATGAGCAAGAGCACTGGCGAAGTAAAGTCGCCGATTGCGCCGCAAATCAGGACACTAGATCCAGAAGCGAAGCAATCGGCGCCTGCTATTGCAGAATCCTTTGCGTTAAAAATCTTGTCGTGTAAAAAATAAAAACTCATCGAACCTTGGCCGGATGTCTGCTGTTGATCCGATTGCGGGCCGCATAACGGCAGCAAGACCGACACAGTACACATTCCCAAGTGCAGCCGGTGAAGGAAACCGGCAAAGACGCAAAGTTGATCGTGCATGCAAAAAGATAAAACGAGCAATCGATTGGCATCAAAAGCAGCAGGCCCAAGGCCGAATAAGGTCAATACATCCAAGTCACACCCAGTAGGTGTCGACAGAATTAAAAATATGTGTTACAAGCGCGCAGTCGGAGTACAAATTGAAGATAACATAGCTTAAGAAGTCGGAGGCACTGAGCTAGAAGGTGGAAAAGATGGGTCCGATTGAGCTTCAGAAGTCGCAGCACCTGTCTGTTTGGACTTCGGAGACGTCTGGGATGAGCCGCTATCGGAGAGCTCCTCGGCCAGGCCAGAGATGGTAGAGGCAGGGAGCGGTTTCCCTCCCTGGTCGAGATGCGGAGTATACTCGTAGGGAGAAAACCAATTCACCATAGTGCTGGCTAGCCGATTGACTTCGACGTAGGTCTTCTCAAGAAGGTCAGAGGCATTGTCTCAAAGGCTTTACAACCGGGAGAGATTCATTTGAGGGTACCAAGTCAGCACAGTCTGAAGAGCGGTCTCCGCACCAGTCCTTCCGGCAGAATTCAGCAAAACGTCGATCCGACGTGGGATAGCCTTAAGGAGAGTCCGAGTTTGCTCAGTGGTGGCATTCGGAGTGTCCCCTTGGTCAGAATCCTTGCCATCCTGAGTGTCTGCCTTACGGATCTCGGCGGAGGAGTCGGCAGCATTCTTCATCTTCTGGAGTCCGGCCTTGAGCTCAGTCGGCGACCACAGCGCTTCAGCAATCTTCAGAATCCCGAGTTTGAAGGATAAGGCAATTCCTTGGATAACAGGAATGCGGGCTTGGGTGCCGATCAGATATTCATGCCGGGTCCAGACGTCATCTACACGGTCACAAGTCCCTCCAGCGGCGATGGTATCCTCTCGGGACTTGGCGACAGCTGCATAAGAAGTCGCTTTAGATTCAGGCCAAGCTTCTGCATCAAGAAGGAAGAGCATAAGCAATAAGATAGGAGAAGAAAGCAACCGGAAAGTGCACTCGGCAACAAGGAGGACTCACGGCCAAGGAGGAGATCCATTTCGGTCAATGTATCGCAGAAGCCTTTGGCTCGGCGGCGCATTCGGGTGGTGTCCTCATAGCTGCGCTTCTCCAGTTCTTCGAACTTAGCGACGAGCTCGTCATGATCTCGGCGAATGGAGTCTCGGGCAGAAATTGCCTCATCCCTTTCAGTTTGCAGAGCAACTTGGGCGGCGACGGCAGCATCTTGTTCAGCAAGAAGCCCATCACCAGTAGCTGTCACTGCGGCGATGTCGGCCAGATGTTTCTTCTCAAGAGCAGCCATTTCAGATTGGAGGCCGTGAATAGTCCGATTCAAATCATTCTCTACCCCCTGCAGCCGAGTTACCTCCCCGGTGGCTTTACACAGGGCTGGACCTTGTTGGCTAAGTTCTGTAGCCAATTCTGCAATTCGGCCTTGAAGATCATTTACCATAGGAATAGAAGCTACAAGAGAGCGCGAAGATTTCAGTACCAGAGCGGTTGTCAAGTGAAGAAGAGACAGCGGTGAGATAGAGGATACCTCTCAGCTTAGTGATTTCAGCCGATTGGTTATTAACTTGCAGCTGGGCCTGGGCAAGGGTTCGAAGGCTGGCAGTATAAGCTTCCAAGAGTTTTTCGAAGACAACCCTTTTCTCTTCCATGACAACCTGTGACGAGCAGCAAGACGGAGTCAGACGTAAAGCAACAAGTGAGAAAGATCCGAACCGATTGTGACCAATCGGCCCGAATCTCGGGGACTACACCCAGTGGGTGCGCTTGCGCGCACCCACCGGAAGAAAGTCTACCGATTGAGGAAGGCAAACGATAAAGCAAAAAATTGTAAAGATCCGAACCGATTGTAGCCAATCGGCCCGAATCTCGGGGACTACACCCACTGGGTGCGCTTGCGCGCACCCACCGGAAGAAAAATTGCCGAAGTAAAATAGAGGTACAGAAGGAAAGGTTAAAGATTTTACCGAATGGTGAGAGGTCAGCTGTTGAAGGTCCCGAGCAAGGGCTTCGGCGAACTCATTCACCCGACTCAGAGTGCTCGTCACGGGATCCCGAGGACGAGGCGAAGCGTCAGGCTCAGCGCCGACATGACGGGCGCGAGAATACTCGGCTCGGAAGTGATCCACCGAGCGCATAAGAATCTCGGAGGTGGAGGAAATCGGCGGTGGCGCTGAGGTAGGAACGATGGCGAAAGCTGTAGTGGGAAGGACTGGCGGCACGGACGTTGGTGAAGGACCGGACTCACCCGATTGCGGCGGCGGCGCAACCGGGCAAGTCGGAGCAGAAGTGGTAACAATGACTGGCGGAAGGGTCGCGGTCGTCGGCGGCGCTGACAGAACAGCTGGTTGTGCAGTCGCTGTAGTTGGTGGTGCCGACATCACAATCGGCGGCGAGCTCGTCACCATTGGCGTGTCGGACACGGAGGTTATAGCAGGGGCAGTCGCAGCAGCGGCGGCCGGACTGGAGCGGGGTGGCGGAGACGGGGCAATCGGATCGACCGATTGCGTTCCTCCAATACCAGGCGACACCGGGTCGGCCGCGCGCTTGGAGGCTTTGGGAGCAAGGTTGGAAGAGGAGGTCTTCTGAGCCGCAGCAAGGCGAGCCTTCTTGGCAGCACGCTCGGCGTCCTTGGAAGAACGACTAGTGGCAGTCGGCCGCTTGCGAACGGCTGCAGCAGAAGCAGCGGGCGAGATGATGGCGCCGATATGAGCCGGAATGTCGGTGTCAATGTCATCAAGCCCAATCGGCTCACTGAAATAAGAAAGGGAGAAGAGTCAGTAGAAGCAAAGATAGCAAAGTACTGCGCGGAAAGACAGAAACATACTCGACTATCCGGGGTGCGCCGGTATGCATTCGGCAGCGGAGCGGGGCAACGTTCAGCGGCGCCTGAGTGGTCGGCCTCCGAGTGATCGTCTCCTGGGCTTGCTTGCCCTTGTGGGCAGTCGTCGTGGTTTTGGTGATTTTGGGGAGAGCCGTACCAGAGGAGCCAGCGGCCGAGGTGCGTTTAGCTGGCACCTTCGGGGGTTTATCCCGAGGAGCTGCATCAGAAGCAGCACCCTTTGAGACACTATCATCGTCACTCCACTCAGCCAAAAATTGCTCAAGGGAAGGGTCAGGCGTACCCCCTTGAGCTGGCGGCCGAGTGTTGGTATTCGGAGGGTTGGCGCGCTCGGCGTCATCATCATCAGCATCCATGGGGTCGGAGGATTCTCCGGAAGACTCGTCATTGTCTTCATTATCCCCACTGGTCTCGGCGGAAGGAATCTCGCCGTCATACTCAAGGTCGGTAGGATCCTCTTCCGTGCGGTCAGGGGTGTACACGCCAGCTTCCTGGCCTTCTTCCATGAGGTTGGACTGAAGGAAATGCTGAAAAGAAGACATAAGTGATCAGAGCAATCGGAAGAGAAAGCAATCGGAAGAACGTGCAACTGGATGAAAAAAGTCGGGGCGTACCACAGGTGGCTTTCGCTGGCGCGTGAGGTAGTCAAGCCCGAATCGGAAAGGATCAGGCAACGCGCTAGCAGTGATGGCCTTCAATCGGGCGCAAAGGACTTCTGTCGTCACCTCCCACGTGCAGAGCCGAGTGGGATCTCGAGGTCCCGACACGTCGCAGAGGCGGTGCACTCGGCGTTGCAGGGGAAGAATCCGAGCATGAAGCCATGCAGCTACCAAGTCGGTGGGGAGGAGTCCCTCTCGCTCCAGCTGGGTGACCCTGGTGGCTTGGGCGTCGACATCGCAATTTCCAGTGCCGTGTTTCAGGGACCACTGATGCTTCTCAACCGGCCTGGCGAGTGAGAACTCGGGCAGATTGAGGAGATCGTGGCTCTGATCAGGAGACTTGACGTAGAAGAACGAAGTCTGCCAATTCTTGTAGGATTGGACGATTTCGGGGCTCGGATATTTTAACTTGTCGGCTGCAGCAAGGCAACTGCCGCAGTCGGTCATGTCAGTCAGATAGGTTGGTTTTCCGCCTTCAATGGTGGAGGCCACTACTTCTCCCGTCCGAGCGTTGTGGGCTCGGAGGTTGAAGAAGCGTTTGAAAAGCGCGATGCTGGGTCGGCAGCCGAGATACCCCTCGCAGAGTGTCACGAACCCGGAGAGGTTCATGATGAAGTTAGCTGGAAGGTGGTGAGGCTGAAGTCGGTGGAAGTCGAGGAATTCGCGGAAGAAGACGCTAGCGGGAAGGACGAATCCACGCTCAAAGTGAGCGCGGAACACGACCCTCTCGCCCGCGCGCGCGCTGGGCACGACATCGGCCCTGCCCGGGATCCGCCATTCGATCTCCGCAGGCATTTTTCGGGCGCGGATCAGGGCTTCGACGGCGGCAGTGGTGACCTGGGATCCCTTCCAGCACCCGCGGCTCGCCTGCGATACGTCCCGTCGCGGCGCCATGGATTTCGCAGAAGAGGAAGAAGAGGAAAAAGATCGAGGCGGAACACGAGAACGACGACGATGAACTGCTGCTGCGGCGGCGGCGGAGGCGGCGAAGAACACAAGTCAGTGGCTAGAGCAAGTTGGAGAGCAGAGGTCCACGGGAGAGAAAGTTTGCGCGAGGAGCAGCAATGGCGCGGAGAGAGAAAGCTAGAGGTGAAGGAGGCTTTGGGAAGAAGGAAGAGGCAAGGCTCCCCCCCCAGTGGCTTATATGGGCGGCGGAGGAGGGGAGTGGGATGACCCTGCGGTCGTGTGGCCCGGTGTGGCCTAGGGCACAGGGAGGCCAACCGACGAATCAGCACAAAGGATCCCGGCGCATAAGGCGAGGCGTGCGACGTGGGGGTCAGCTCCTGCAGTTATGTCACGTCGCGCGTGGGTCGTGAGTCCCAACTCATTGATCACATCGTGCGCGAGTCGGAGGTAACCGTTGGAGCGCAATCGGCAGAAGATACTTTTGCCAGAAAATGAAGACACGAAGTGAGAAGGACCCAAGGCCAATCGGGTGGAAGTGGGGTCAGCCGAGTGTGATCTCCGAGTCGGCCGACGGGCTCGGAGTAACGTACTCGAGGAGGCCATAGCTGTCGGAAAACGTCAAGACAGATTGAAAAGCTGCAAAGGCCCCGCGGTCAAGTGACCGTGGGACCTTTACAGCTTTAGGGGCTACTGTCGGGGGATTGGTACCCGGGTAGGCTAACCCAAGCTTAAGCAAGCTTTCAAGACAAGGATGGGCCGATCGGGCTGCAGATGGGCCGAGCTGGGCGGAGGTACGGCCGATTGCTCCAAGGCAATCGACCATACCGAATGCCAGCAGTCGGCCCAGGCGCAATCGGCCCACCCTTCCCTTATCAGACATTCGTCCGATTGGTCTGCAGCTGGACCGAGGTTGATTCCCAGAAGGCCGACTACCCAGAGCAATCAGCCTTACCAGGAACCACCAATCGGTCCAGGCGCAATCGGAGCAACCTACCACCCAATTGGGGGTATGATTACGAGGTCATAAATACCATATCCCGAGATATCTGGGTGGCAGGAAGGCCAGGTCACATCGAGGATTTGCTGGAGATACGGTGTCGACCTCCCCGCCGATTCCGCGGACAGGCGAACAAGACCGCACCCCCTAGCTCCACTGTTCGTCACTAGGCTCTACGAGGTAGCAGCATGGGCCACAGCTCGTAGGCTCTGGATCACCCGGATAGGAGCAGCCGGTGGGCCCAGGCCGATTAGAGGTTGACAGCTGGGCCCATTCGGCACTGAAGTTACCGAAGTACCCTGGACTCACACTATAAGAGCCAGGGTACCCCTCCTTCGCGAGGGACGCCACACCTGAGATCTCATTACCTCATTCCCCCTTCAGCTCATTTACTGCCCATAGTCACTCCTCAGGGAAGCAGGAGAAGACCTTGCCCACGGCGGAGGTTTACTCCTTCCCCTGAGAAGACAGAGGAGCAGTTATTGTAGTTCCTTCATTGATATATAAGAGACAAGCAGGAGTAGGGGTGTTATCTCTCCAGAGAGACCCGAACCTGGGTACATCGTGGTGTCTTCACCGTGCTTATGCCCAACCCGATTCCGGCACCATCGACATTCTCTCCCTCGTGTCTTCCCCTCACTTTAGCCATCCCCATGGCATCTGCCGTCACATATCGACGACAGCGAGCTTTCCCTTCACATGGAATCGCTGCATTCCCTTGAGAGGGGTGACTCGAAGGTACACAAAATTTCTGGGGTTGATGGTCACGTTACAGCACTTAGACTCAGCATAGCTCTTCTATCGGGACTGTGCTGCCTTGAGACAGTCACGAATGAGGCAAACTTGCTCTTCTGCTTCCTTGAGAACATCCGCTCCGAAAATCTTCCCTTCCTTGGTCTAAGACCAGTTTAGGGGCGTGAGGCACTTCCGTCCATACAGGGCTTCAAATGGGGCCATCTGCAGACTCGACTGATAGTTTTTTTTGTAGGAGAACTCTGCATAAGTCATGCAGTCCTCCCACTTGGAACCATATGCTAGAGCACATGCGCAGAGCATATCCTCAAGTATCTGGTTCACTCACTCGGTCTGGCCTCCAGTCAGCCAGGGATAAGCTGTGCTGAATGTGAGCTTGCTGCCTAGTGCCTCCTGAACTTTCTTTCAGAATCGCGAGGTAAACTGGGTAACTCGGTCTAACACAATCTCCTTTGAGACTCCATGCAGACAAATGATCCTCGACATGTACAAGTCTTCCAGTTGATCACCTCGATGGGTGTTTCGCACCGGAATGAAGTGCGCTACCTTGGTGAGTCAATCGAAAATGAGCCAGATAGAGTCGTCACCTTCCTGTGATGAGTCGATCGGTAGTCCTGTGATGAAGTCCATGCCTATCCGTTCCAACTTCCACTTAGGAACTCAGAGCGGTTGCAGCATACCTGCAGGTCTCTTATTTTCTTCTTTCACACTCTGACAGATGACGCACTTGGCAGCATAGCATGCAATCTCATGCTTCATACCGTGCCACCAGAACAGATCCTTCAGGTCTTGATACATCTTAGTCCCTTCGGGGTCGATAGAAAAAGGTGTGTCATGAGCTTCCTTCAAGATGAGGTCCTTCAGCTCCTTCACATTTGGCACACAAAACGACCATTAAACCAAAGCACTCCATTATTATCTGTTATGAACTTTGGGGCCCTGCCTAAGGGTATCTGTTTCTTGATTCCTTCAATGCTCTCATGTCCCTTTTGTGCCTCCTTGATCTGATCAAACAAAGTCGGAGTCAGCTCGAGGTGAGAAAGATAGCAGGGAGTAACAACCTCCAATCCCAACTTCTTGAACTCCTTGTAAAGCGTTGGCTTGTTCTCTCGGATCATGAGATTAAGTGTGCAGGACTTGCGACTTAGGGCATCTGCTACCACATTGGCCTTGCCGGGGTGGTAATGGATTTCCAGATCATAGTACTTGATCAACTCAATCCATCTCCTTTGCCTCATGTTCAACTCCTTCTGAGATAAAATGTACTTCAGGATCTTATGGTCGGTGTATATGTCGGAACAGTGACCCGTCAGGTAATGGCACAATCTCTTGAGAGCGAGCACAACAACGGCTAGCTCCAATTTATGGGTGGGGTAGTTTACCTCATTCGGCCTCAGTTTCCTGGACAGATACTAATCCGATCTTCGATGCATCACAATACACATCAAAGCTCTTGGTCAGGTCAGGCATCGTCAAGACTGGGGCAGACTCCAATATCCTCTTCAACTCCTGGAAACTGGCTTCACATTTATTTGTCCAGACGAACTTCTGGTCCTTCTTCAGCAATTGCGTCATTTGGTGAGCAATGCAAGAAAATCCTTCTACGAACTTGCGGTAATATCCTGCTAGTCCAAGGAATCCTCTGACTTCTATTGGGTTTGTTGGGGCTGTCCAGTCCATGATAGACTGAATCTTGGATGGGTCTACTCATATTCCTCCCTCCCACAATACATGTCCCAAAAATCCTACTTACTTGAGCCAGAACTCGCACTTGCTGAACTTGGCGTACAGCTGGTGTTCTCGCAAAGTCTCAAGGACTAAGCGTAGGTGCTCGGCATGCTCTTCTTCGGTCTTGGAGTATATTATGATGTTATCAATGAAGACCACAACAAACTTATCAAGGTACTTCATGAAGATCTTGTTCATGAGGTTCATGAAATAGGCCGAGGCATTGGTAAGTCGGAATGACATCACAGTGTACTCCAACAAACCATAACGGGTCGTGAAGGTTGTCTTGGGAATGTCTGACTCTCGGACCTTCAGCTGGTGATATCCGGTCCTCAGATCAATCTTTGAGAAGACTCGGGCTCCATTCAACTGGTCGAACAAATCCTCGATCTTGGGGAGCGGATAAATGTTCTTGATGGTCACTTCATTCAGCCTACGGTAGTCCACACACATGCGTATGGTGCCGTCTCTCTTGTCCACAAAGAGAACTGGCGAACCCCAGGGTGAACTACTGGGTCGAATTAGTCCCTTCTGGAGCATATCATTTAACTGTTTCTTCAACTCAACCAGCTCGTCGGCATTCATCCGGTAGGGTCTCTGTGCAATTGGGGTTGTGCCAGGCACTAACTCAATGATGAACTCGATATCCCGACCAGGCGGCACTCCGGGTAACTCCTCTGGAAAGACATCTGGGAATTCACATACAACATTCACTTCCTCAAGGGATGGCACCGAGACACTCTGATGACATCAGGCTTGGGCAGTGTCTTCCTGGTCTGTATACTTTATCTGAACTCTGTCAACACCGGTGAGGTCGACTGTCCTTTGAACACAATATATCCGACCTCGGTACTTGGAAAACCAGTTCATGCCGAGTATCACATGATTCCCTTTGGTTCCCAACACGATTAGATCGTCTGGAAACTCAACTCCATGGATTTCCACCGGAATACTAGAGCGAGAAAGATAAGCCCTAACCTTGGATCCAAGGATGTGCACATTCATGGATCTCCTTAGGGGTTCTTTTTTCCATCTGGCTTCTACCCACGAATGGTTCGGTAACGAATGAGTGAGATGAACCCGAATCAAACAAAACTTTTGCAGGGACCGAATTAACAAGGAAAGTTCCCATAACAACATCTGGGTCTTCTTGGGCTTCCTCAGCATTTACATGGTTTAGACGACCGTTGGCGGCTTTGGTAGTTCTGCGTGGGGCATTGCTCTTGTTATGGCATCTTTGTCCTGGTGCTGGGGAAGGTGCATTGAGATGTGGACTAGGCTTCTTCATGTTGGGGGAAGTTGGGGCGCGGCGCAGAGTAGAGATTTCTTTGCGGCGGCGATGCAAGTCTAGCTGGCTGGGTTGGGCGGAGTCTGGGGTTGCTGGATCCTCCTTGCTGCATCATACGACTCTTGCGATTCTCAGCGACCACGCTTCTCTTGTCTTCCACCAAGATGGCGGCGTTGGCCAAAGCTTCCGTATCTGGAAACTGCATGGCGATGAGCAAACACTGTAGCTCATCATCTAGGCCATCGAGAAAGCGGTCCTTCCTCTTCTCTTCAGTGTCCACCTCTACACAGTCATACCTCGATAGCTCAATGAACTTGTTGACGTACGCGACCATGGTCATGCCTCCTTGTTTGAGGTGGCGGCACTCATCTTTCTTCCTCCGAAACAAAGCGGAGGGAATGTGCGCCTTTTCAAACTTCTCCTTGAACTGCTCCCAATTAAGCACTTGCCCTTCATCCAAACGGGCACGTAGTCCTTCCCACCAGCTCCTTACGGTGCTAGCAAGGTATTGGGTGGCATAGAGCACCTTTTCATTGTCTCCAACTCCCGCCACTGTCCAGTCATTCTCGATGTGCTGAGCCAATCTGCAGCATCGAGAGGTTCCTTCGACTATGAGAACATGAGCTGGTTGGATCTAGGCTCCTCATTCCCTCTTCCTTGGTTGGCGCTACTTGCGGAAGTTTGGACCATCTGTTGGAGGGCTGCGAGATCATCTTGGCACTCTAATCGGGAAGCTTGGAGTTCCTCTCGGACAGCTTGGATCTGTACTTGAGCAACTTGTCGCTCCTCCATTAACAAGCGCACAATTTGCGCCATGTACGGGTCAGATGGCGGTGGTGGCGCATCACCAGGTCCACCTGGGTGAGCTCGAGTGTCTCTCGGTATCCTAAAGTTGTGTGGCGCAAGAGTGCACATGTTAGTGTTATCCTAAGTGGGGGTACGATTATTATAACTTAAGACTAGACACCACAAATCAAACAAGCATAATATCACATATTTCGGTAGGGGACTAAAGAAAAACTTCCACTAGTTCTCATCTTCTACAGGACACCATCCCTTCTTAATCTTCGGTCTCGCTTGGTTTAAAACATTTTCAAAGGGGTAAGAGGTATAAGATATATATATATACATCTATTTATTTACCAAAATATTTCTATCTAACGTCCATGCTAACTAGGCTGCTATAGTATGAACAGAGGATCTGATACCAAGTCTTTGGGCACCCAGGATTATATACCCGAAGCGGCCAGCTGCGCACCCGTCATGTTCCCATGATTAGTGATACATGACGCGCAACTCGACAGGTAATACAGATCACATGTTCATACAACATACCGAACAACATAGTCTTACAACACATAGTCTTACATTGCCTCATCGGGCACAAATGCAGTGGGATCATCAAATTACTCCTAGCAAAACAGCGGGGCACAACCAACAGGAAATTCCAGAGCATAGCACTTCCTAGTAATCGTCAGTCGCATCACCGTCAAATACCTGCTCCTCCAAGCCTGGCTGTTTGAATAACCAGGGAAAAAGCCATGAGTACATACAAAGTACTCGCAAACCACCTCAAAGAAAATAAAATAAAAAAATAAAATAGTAGGAGAGCTTTATGGGTGGTTCATTTGGAGGAAAAAGCAGTCTACAAAAAGTTATTAACAGGTATAATGTTCACTTATCTTGAGAAAGTTTAATAATTTACTAAGTCAGGTTAGATCATCAACCCTTTTCATCCCTTACATAATCATCATTAACCATTTCATCATTTACCATAACCAAAGTTTTCTCAAACTTCAGGTCTTAGCTTGGTGTGTCCTCACTAGTTGTCCATCACCGTGGACTTTGGCTATTCGAATAGTTTTCACTCTGTAGAGGTTGTACACTTTACCCACAACATTCGATTCATCCACCGTGAGTCCCCACGAATCGTCATATCTCAGTATGCGGGTCTCGGATAATCGACCATAGTCTTCCCCTTTTCTACCCTAGTACAGGTGATCTACCCAATGCACACATCCTGAACTTTCCGCGTGCAAGGTCATGCTCCTCTTGGACCCATGCCTTCATCATAGTCGAGGTGTAGCAAATTTCCGTGCCGACACTGAGAGCAGAGTACTTCACCTGCAGGATCCTAGTTTCTAGGACTCCCGTGTCCATTATGTAGTTATAAGATCCCCGTACTAAGGTAAACAAGATCCCAACTAGCCCTGTCCCATACCAGGGTAATGTGGTTGTACTGTAGGGCTAGGTTTTAGCGGCACTTCAGCCCTAGATATTTCTTTGAGTCTTTGCTTATGTTGCCATATTTTATCATCATCCTTGCCTATCACATCCCTCGGATGTATGCCACAATACCAATCTTGGCCATCAAATCCCACGGATGTATGCCATCATCATCAAGGTGTTGCATGATCACCATCTTAATTAAGTTGTTAATTATTAACCTATAATGGCTGGGTGAAAATCTTGATAGTACAGCAAGATAGTCAGGGTGCTAAGTTTTCATGATCCATAGGTAGGTTGGGGTGTAGTGGTTTCACCTACTACAACTACAATAGTTCCCATCTCACATGATAGAACTAACATAATAATGATCGATAGCATATAAAAAGAAAGGAAAAAGTTTAAAACATAGGACAAGGGTTGAGTTTTGGGAGATGGCTTGCCTTCCTCGACGGTGTCCGCTGGTACGGCTTCTTCGGCAGCTTGGGAGGAGTCTTCACCTGCAACGTCAAGCGTCTCGTATACGCGTTGCGGAAAAATAAACACACAATTACAACCACGACAATCATACGAAACATACAAGCAATATTCACTCATAGCATAGCATCACAATACTATCAACACAAGGCCAACAAAAAGAGTGTAGCAATTTTAATAGAGTTTATTTTAACATGGTGGTTATTAAGCAAGGAGCATAACAATTAAGGTGACAAAAAAAGTAACAACACGATTAATAACTAAGTCAAGTTATTCAGTTAGTTAAAGTCTTAACTAACAATATTCTTAAGTCGCATAGGATGAGGTCAACATTTTTATTTAAGTGATAAAAAACTTAAATATTATACTTAGGATTTAATAAGTACTTTATGTATTATTTTTATTTATATTATTTTAATTCATGATTTATATCAAAATTAGGTACTGATCAGAGACAATTTTAGTAAATTATTATCAAATTAATAGCACTAACAGAAAATTTGTTGAAATCAAAATAATAATAAAAGACCAAAACTTTTAATTAAGCAAAACACAATTCTAGAAATGCAAACCAATAAAGCATAATTTTAAAAACAGTAAAAAATTTGTTTCATATAATTCAGACTTATATTTATTTTTCTAAAAGTATTTCTGTTGTGCTGAATTGTTAAAAGGAAAAACAAAATTCGCAGTCGGCCCACAGCTATCATGCGCCCACTGAGATTTCTTTCCAGTGGGCGAGCCCATGCACTGCGCTGCACTTTCATTTTTTTTAATAAACCGAAGGGGTGTGGGAGCGTTTGGGGCATTGGGTCTTGGCCGATCCAACGGCCCTAGGCCTTCTTCCCAGCGAGATCGTCCAGCTCGGCCTAGGGCACGTCCATGGTGAACAGAGGGTTGGAGAGGCTCACCGGAGACCTTCCGGGCGGTGCGGGACGATGGGGATGGCCAACAGGGGTGCGGTGCGGCGTTGCAGCTCCATTTTTGGGGTCGTGGAAGTCGAACGGCGGCTCAGGTGTTGGTATGCAGGTGGCTCGGTAGGGGCGGAGCTTCGGCTCCGGAGGTACTCACCGGGGAGCCGCCGGCTTACCGGTGTTGAGTCAGAGATCCTCGACCTCCTCCTGGCTGCGTCCTCCTTTCTCCTGTCCTTCTATTTCCTTCTTCCTCCTTCTCTTCCCTTCTTCCTCCTCCTCTTCTGCTACACCTCCTCCTCGCTAGATGTTGTTCCTCCTCGCCTACTAGCTAATGGTCGGGTGAGGTGGGGTGGAGTGGTGTTGTTGTAAAGTTGTGTGGGCGCCTGGGCATGTCTTATATAGGCATGGCCGAGGAGGGAAGGGCCGAGCGAGGGCATAGCAGTGCGGGAAATCGCGGGGCGAGAGCGCGGCTGGATCGGGCGTGTGTGCGATCAAATAGCGAAGCACGGCGTGCGGGAAGAACGCGATCCGCGGACTCGCCGGGGACTGGGTGAGAGGGACAGTGGACGAGCTCGTGAGAGAGCAGGGGCGGGTACACGGGCGAGCGAGCATCTCTCCGTCCATGTCGCCGGCAAGCATTGGGGGGTATACGAGTGGGTTGGCCACGCCAGCGATCCTCGGGATCGCTTACGGTTGGGCAAAGCGGGGTAGCGAGGCTGACAGTGGGGTTGTCTTGAGAGAGCAGAGAGTATATCCAGGGGAGAGAGGGAACTGTGGGGGAGAGGGAAACGAGAGGGAGAGAGAACCGAGAGAGAGAGCTCTCTACGTGAGAGAGGGAGGGATGTTAGGGGTGAGAGAGATTAGGCGGTGGTTAGGGTAGTTTTTCTGTAGGAAAAAAGTTTATTTACTAAATTCAAGTAATTACAGAAAGTGCACCTAAGGTGTTTGTGGAAATGCCTCAAAGGAATTTTTATTGAAAAAAAATTAATATTTGTTTCTATAAGATAATTTATAAATATAATGGCATCACTTTAATATGATTTGATGTATGAAAAGAAATTTAGTTGCTCAAGTTTTTTTTATTATTTTTATCAAACACAAGGTTAATGCCTTAGGGTTTTGTCATAGTTAAAATTATGATAACTATAAATATATTACAGAAAATATATAAGGATTTATATTCCTTATACATTTACCTAACAAACAGAGGAAAAAAATAGGAGCAAAACAATATACAAGATAATATTATGAGAGAGTGCAAAAGTGCTAAATGATGTGAGGGTCTAATATAAACAATATAAGTGCTAGGTTTTTAGTGTGGCATAGCTTATGATCATTTTAAGATGATCAATGAATAGTGTGGGAAACCTATACTATTCATACAGGTGCATTTACCACAATGACAACCACACAAGTTTAGCATGATAACACTAAACACACACATTCAAACATGGATTCAACATCACACCAGTACAAATAATGTAAAGTTTTTGTTGGGTCCAAAAGATGATCATCCACTAGTTGCATACATCACTAATTACAAATTTTGGGATGTGACAGACCTTCCCCCTTAAAAAGAATCTCGTCCCCGAGATTCACAAGCTAGTGAAGAGGTGTGGAAACTCGCGCTTGAGGTAGTCCTCTGATGGCTTCTCGCCCCTTCGTTGGTTACCCCAAGTGGAAGGTTGAGAAGTAGTACAACAGCAGTTTTCCCTCGGTGAAGATACCAAGGTTTGTCTCTAGCAGGACTCCAGAGATGATAAGTAGGTGTCAGCGGTGCAACTGACGCGGACCTGCACACAGACACAGATAACTTTGTTCCCAACGAAGTCAGAGAGGTTGTCAATCTCTCCGGTCTTGTTGTTCACAAGGATAAAATGCAAGGGATAATGATAGCAAGTAAAAGCAGTAAAGTAAATATAGCGTGGAAACAATAATGAGGATATGGACCGGGATACGTGATATTCGCTAGTGATATCTCTTTCCCAAAAGACGATAAAATTGCTATGCGAGGTAAACAAATTACAGAAAGGCAATTGAAAGGATTATGAATGCACCGCAATGCTAACTATGCTAAAAAGAAAGGACGAGGTTCAAAAGCACAGGCAGTACGCCAAGATAAGTAGAACGAAATCCATCTGCATCTACTACTAATCATCCACCTTGAGATATCTATCCAGAACATCTCGCTGCTATTAAGTTGCGAGCCCCACCCAAAGTGTAAACCCAAAGCAACAGACAACTGCATTAAAAAGAACTCTGCGTAAAGTAAACAATCCTTGTGACCGCGGTCACAAGAACCGTTGTTTTCCCCCTTGTGGCAACAGCACATCCCCTAGACTCATGTTTCTGTCACTCAAGCGTGTCATCGGGGGGCATGAACCCACAATCTAGCACAACGTTCCCTCTTGAAGTCACTACCTACTACTTGGCCAAAGCAATAAACAGCAACGGAGAACATGCAAGAATTACTTAGGAACAAAAATATAAGAGATAAAAACCAAATATATTGCTCTATCACAATCTGAACATAATCCCATAATCCATCAGATCCTATCAAACTCAACATAGCAATAACAGAAATATTACAAAGGTGCCTCGATCATGTAGGGCAGCTCACGAGGTCTAAACAATGAAGATCAAAGAGGGGAGGAGAACATCACATAGCTACTGATCACGGACCCATGGTCCAAGGAAAACTACTCACGAGACATCCGGGGAGCATCCATGGTGGAGAGGAGACTCTCAGAGGTCAATCTTCCCTCCGGCAGGGTGCCGGGAAGAGGTCTTCGGGTGCTCCCGATCTTCGGAAGCGCGGCGGTGGCGGAACAGAGGCGAGTTCGCGGAATAGGGTTCCTCCTCTGGCGTTTTCCTGTGACGGAGAATAAATGGGCGAAGGGGGGCAGCCAGAGGTGGACCAGGGGCCGCAGGCGCCCCCTGGCGCGGCCAGGTGTGGGGCCGCGCCGGGTGGCCGCCTGGGCCCCCTGGCTCCCCTCTGGCCCCTCCCGGGCTCTTCGCGAAGCTTCCTCCATGCTGATTTTTTATCTGAATTTTCCCGAATTTTCCTGGAACTTTTTATATGGGGGAAAACTGAAATAGAAAAACAGCAGAATACAGGAACTGGCACTGGGGTGCACTGAGTTAATAGGTTAGTCCAAATATGATCAAAAGTGTATGAAAGTGTATCTAGAACATAGCAATATCACACAAAACATGCATGTAGCAAGCTGAAATTATAGATACGTTTTGGGCGTATCAACATCCCCAAGCTTAATTCCTGCTCGTCCTCGAGTAGGTAAATGATAACAACATAATTTCTTGAGTGACATGCTAGCAACCATAAAAGAACTTTGAAAAGTAAAGTAATGAAGGTTAGAGATTCAATTCAAGTCATAACATGCAAGAGTCTATATTAGCATTGAAATAAGTAACAAAAGAACATTAGGTGCAAGAGCTCTCTCTGTCCGTGACTCGAATGTCTCCAAATGGTGTTTGCGTGCAAGAAGGGGGATAGGGAATACGAGAAAAAAGTATTTTTGTGTTGATAACTCAATCTACTAAAGTTTCACACTTGGTCTTCTTTGTAATCTTATCTTGACTCGTCCCCAGACTACTAGCCAGGTACAAGTCAATTTGATCCACTCCTTTTCGATATTTTGAGCACTCATGCAATGGATGAGCGTAAGAACGAGAGTTGACACTTAGGATGGCAAAGAGAGAAGTACGGGGGAGGAAGACAAAAAGGATGAGAAAGGCTCACATCCATGAGGACAATCATAGGCAAGAGATGCCAAATGATAGATATGATGTGAGGAGTAGGGATTGCCATGCAACGGATGCACATACGAGCTAAGAAGCTCTCCAATGGAACTAGTGGGGGTTCATCTAACTTGCTCGCTCATGAAGACCTAGAGCTCGTTTGAGGAGGATCATCCTTGGAATATGCAAGCCAAGTTCTATGGTGTGAAGGTCCCCACATAGCTATATGCATAATGATCATCTCTATGGAGTACAAGGATATAAAGGGAGTACTAGTGTGGATCTCTCAATAGGATAGTAGTGTTGCCCCTTTCTCTCTTTTTATTTATTTTTCTCTTTTTTTCTTTTTTTTTGTATTTTTTTGTGGCCTCAATGGCTCTTTCTATTGAACTCTCATTTGTCCTCTTTGGGGTCTTTTATTGTGTCCACTTTGGGATCTTTTCCTCACTTCATGGAAACACTCTATTTTACAAGGAGGTAAAGGAAATCTTTCACACTTTACAAGGTACTCAAAATCATAAAGAAGATGTAACTATCATGATGTATGCAATGTATGTCGCTGCCAGTGTAGCAGGAATATGTATGTCATGAAGATCAAGTCATGACGAGGTGGATGTTGCATGGCAATATATCTTGGAAAGGCTATGGAAATGCCTTGATAGGTAGGTATGGTGGCTGTTTTGAGGAAAGATAAAAGGAGTCTTATGATGACAGAGCGTATCATGCCAAGGGTTTGGATGTACCGGCGAAGGTGGACGCCAACTCTCGGAGTGAGAAGAAAGCAATGCACGGCACAGGAGAGGCTAGCAAATATGAGGAGGTGGAAGTGTCAACTTTCAATACTTACATTAGTCCAAAGAACTCATGCACTTATTATCGGTAACTATCAACCTAATAAGGAGGTTCACAAAGAGACAAGTACCCCGAGGAGGAGTGTATGGGGGTTTGGTTATCCTTGCGCATCCTCGACTCATGGTACATGAGTGTTCTCTGATATTCGATCCCTCCAAAGATTAGTGATCCATCTAGTAGCTAGAGTTCTCAACTAGTTTTGTAGGTTTTGAAAATACACACGGATTGCCCAAAATACGACACCTATCACTAATAGGCTAGAGCTCCTGACACCAAAATTTCAAACATTACTCACATATATACCTCAAAACTATTGCAAGTTACTACTAGAATAAAATAGCAACCTCAATTACCTACTCTCAAGACAAGACACAACTCAGTGCAACAACCAACTCTCTTTAACAAGATAATCATGAAAACTAAAAATAGTTCCAGCAACAAACTAAACAAAAGCCAAGGCTCTTGCTAACGACAAACTAAGACTAAGACTAAACATGGCAGTAGCTATGAAAAGGTAAAGAACACACAACAGCAAAAAGATAAACAGGAAAACTCCTATGATGTGTTCTAGATTTTGAAAGTGGAGTGTTTTCTCTCCCACACAAAGTAAGATGGGATCTAACTTGTTATGAACAGAAACCAAAGCTAAAGAAAACTAAAAATGAAACCTAAGAGGGAGACGCTCCAAGCATAGCACATAACGCATGAAGTGATAAAAATATAGTGAGACGAAGGACGAACTGATGATTGTTGATGGAGAAGGGGATGCACGGGGGCATCCCCAAGCTTAGACGCTTGAGTCTCCTTGAATATTTGTTGGGGATGCATGGGGGCATGCCCAAGCTTGAGCGCTTGACACTCCTGGATCTTCTTTCATCATCTTCCATCGCACAATTGAAAACTCCCTTCATACATAACTCATCATAAGCTGATTAAAGAGGTTAGTACCCTTAATAAATAATTTTTCCTTACTGTATATAAAGATATTCTTGAAGAGCTACTGTTTCTCAAGAGTGCTAAAAAAATTTCGCAAAGAAAAATCAAGCTTAAGGTTTGCAAAAGTTAGGAGAGAAAAAACGTGGCAGAATCTGTGAAAAACAGAACAGCAGGTAGTAAAGAATTTTTTAGGGATACTTATGCAACTCAAATAAAATAACTCAGAACATACGGAAGTTTCGTAATTGTATAGAGCATGCTGTGTAACAATTTCAGATCAAAAACTCGAACTGGGATTTTTCTGGAATTTTTCTGGTCACGAGGACAGAATCTGTTTTCTGGACAGCATGTCATAACTTTTACTTTCCTTGCCGTTAGAGGCTATAACTTGGCATAAAGCTGAAAAATAAAGATACAATGATGTTGCTACAGTAGGAACAAACATCAAGACACAACAAAAGAAAAAAGAAACCTAATTCGTTGTGGCTGCCTCCCAAAAGCGCTTATTTAGAGCCATTAGCTAGGCTTAAAGATTATAGAAGATGCTCTTACAAGAATAAGAATTTTGAAGCAAAAGAGAGCATCAAGAAGCAAATATGAAACACATTTAAGGCTAACCCACTTCCTATGCATAGGCATCTCGTAAGAAAATAAACCGAATAAGCACAAAGTGACATGCATAGGAAGGTGGAACAAGAACAACTTCAAAACTTTCAACATAAAGAGAGGAGTTTTAGTAATATGGAAGTTTCTACAACCAAACTTCCCTCTCTCAAAATAATTTTCAGTAGTATCATGAACAACATCAAGAATATAACTATCACATAAATCGTATTGTTCATGACCTACAAGCATACATGTATTGTTTTCAACATGGTTTTTAGGATCGTAAGATAAATGCAACCCATCACATTGAGCTTTGATAAGAGGAAAATTCTCCGGAGTTGGAGATTTCAAAAGGATAATAGGACAATCAAGTGTGGGTGCAATATCAACAATTTCATGCTTAACATAAGGAACTTTAGAGAGTTCATTTTTGTTAGCATCATCTATAGTGGCATCTTGGCCATCAACAAAGCAAGTATCAAAATTTTCAGAAAGGGATATTTCAAGTGAGTCCTCGGAATCATGGGATTTCTCCTCAAAGCAATCATTGGCCTCTTCTTGGGAAGCAAAAATTTTATTTTTAAAATCCTCAATATAAGAATTGTAAGTATAATTCTCGAATCAATAAGCAAGAACTGCAAAGTTTTCAGACTCGAAAATAGTATCGTGATACTTTTCAATCAAAGAAGCAATCTCATAGGCACCTTTAAAAGCAACAAACTCTTCAATCTTTTCAACATCAAAGTAATCATAAACACCTTTAGCATAAGAAGATAAGATCTCATTTTCATTAAACTCACATTGGAAAGGAAGGTGTTTATGTTCTATATTAGAACAGCAAGTAAAATCATAAATGTGGCACAAAAGTTTAGCATGGCAATAAGAAACATGTATTTAATCTCATAAGTGTTTCCCTTTCTGAGATAGGCGGTGCCGCGTATAATGAGCATGCTCATCCTATGCTTTTCCCTCAACCAAGTCGGTTGGGTTTTTAGCACGAGCACAAATTGATCGAAGACGATCAAAGTGAAACATGTCCATCCTACCATATTTGGGTGGTTCATCACCCATGGTGAGGATAGCATAAATAGGCAAAGAAAGACAAAGGCAAAAGGTAGCAACTATTTTTGTGGTTTTTCATAAAGGACACTGAGATAAAAACAGAAAGGTAAACTAACAAAACTAAAAAACAAAGGTAAAGGGTGATGTGCAACTCCCCTATCTTAGCACTTGGAGTCCCCGGCAACGGCGCCAGAAAACTTTGCTTGATGGCTTCTCGCCCCTTCGTTGGTTACCCCAGATGGAAAGTTGAGATGTAGTGCATCAGCACTTTTCCCTCGGTGAAGATACCAAGGTTTATCTCCAGCAGGACTTCAGAGATGATAAGTAGGTGTCAGCGGCGCAACTGACGCGGACCTGCACACAGACACAGATAACTTTGTTCCCAACGAAGTCAGAGAGGTTGTCAATCTCTCTGGTCTTGTTGTTCACAAGGATAAAATGCAAGGGATAATGATAGCAAGTAAAAGCAGAAAGTAAATATAGCATGGAAATAATAATGAGGATATGGACCGGGATACGTGATGTTCGCTAGTGATGTCTCTCTCCCAAAAGACAATAAAACTGCTATGCGAGGTAAACAAATTACAGAAAGGCAATTGATAGGATTATGAACCCACCGCAATGCTAACTATGCTACAAAAGAAAGGACGAGGTTCAAAAGCACAGGAAGTATGTCAAGATAAGTAGACCGAAATCCATCTGCATCTACTACTAATCATCCACCTTGAGATATCTATCCAGAACATCTCGCTGGTATTAAGTTGCGAGCCCCACCCAAAGTGTAAACCCAAAGCAACATACAACTGCATTAAAAAGAACTCTGCATAAAGTAAACAATCCTTGTGACCGCGGTCACAAGAACCGTTGTTTTCCCCCTTGTGGCAACAGCACATCCCCTAGACTCATGTTTTTGTCACTCAAGCGTGTCATTGGGGGGCATGAACCCACAATCTAGCACAACGTTCCCTCTTGAAGTCACTACCTACTACTTGGCCAAAGCAATAAAAAAACGGAGAACATGCAAGAATTACTTAGGAACAAAAATATAAGAGATAAAAACAAAATATATTACTCTATCACAATCTGAACATAATCTCATAATCCATCAGATCCTATCAAACTCAACATAGCAATAGCAGAAATATTACAAAGGTTCCTCGATCATGAACGACAGCTCACGAGGTCTAAACAATGAAGATCAAAGAGGCGAGGAGAACATCACATAGCTACTGATCACGGACCCATGGTCCAAGGAAAACTACTCACGAGACATCCGGGGAGCATCCATGGTGGAGAGGAGACTCCCGGAGGTCAATCCTCCCTCCGGCAGGGTGCCGGGAAGAGGTCTTCTGGTGCTCCCGATATTCGGAAGCGCGGCGGCGGCGGAATAGAGGCGAGTTCGCGGAATAGTATTCCTCCTCTGGAGTTTTCCCGTGACGGAGAATAAATAGGCGAAGGGGGGCAGCCAGAGGTGGAACAGTTGCCCCAGGCGCCCCCTGGCGCGGCCAGGGGTGGGGCCGCGCCGGGTGGCCGCCTGGGCCCCCTGGCTCCCCTCTGGCCCCTCCCGGGCTCTTCGCGAAGCTTCCTCCACGCTGATTTTTTATCTGAATTTTCCCGAATTTTTCTGACACTTTTTATATGGGGGAAAACTGAAATAGAAAAACAGCAGAAAACAGGAACTGGCGCTGGGGTGCACTGAGTTAATAGGTTAGTCCAAATATGATCAAAAGTGTATTAAAGTGTATCTAGAACATAGCAATATCACACAAAACATGCATGGAGCAAGCATAAATTATAGATACGTTTTGGACGTATCATCCTCCCGTTCCCAGGTGGCTTCCTTCTCGGAATGGTTCCTCCACTGGACCTTGAAAAACATCAGGCCACGCCTTCGGGTGACGCGGGTGGCTTCCTCCAAAATACGAAGGGGCCTCTCTCTGTATGCGAGGTCCTGGTCGATGTCCACCGTACGGTGATCGATGTTCTTGAACACCTCTGGCTTGTCTGGCACCTCTAGACATTTCCGAAGCTGCGACACGTGGAAGACATCGTGCACATTGGACAACTCTGGGGGAAGCTCTAGCTGATAAGAAACTTCTCCTCGTCGGGCTAGAACCTTGAATGGCCCAATATATCCTTGCGCGACCTTTGCCTTCACATGGAATTGCTGCATTCCTTTGATAGGGGTGACTCAAAGGTACACAAAATTTCGGGGTTGATGGTAGGGTTGCGGCGCTTAGAATCGGCATAGCTCTTCTGCCGGGACTGTGCTTCCTTGAGACGGTCACGAATCAGGCAAACTTGCTCTTCTGCTTCCTTCAGAACATACGGTCCAAAAATCTTCCCTTCCTCGGTCTGAGACCAGTTTAGGGGCGTGAGGCACTTCCGTCCATACATGGCTTCAAATGGGGCCATCTGCAGACTCGACTGATAGCTGTTGTTGTAGTAGACTTCTGCATAAGGCAAGAAGTCCTCCCACTTGGAACCATATGCTAGAGCACATCCGTGGAGCATATCCTCAAGTATCTGGTTCACTCGCTCGGTCAAGCCTCCAGACTGCGGGTGATAGGAGGTGCAGAATGTGAGCTTGGTGCCTAGTGCCTCCAGAACTTGCTTCCAGAATCGCGAGGTAAACTGTGTACCTCGGTCTGACACAATCTCCTTCGGGACTCCATGCAGAGAAATGATCCTCGACATGTACATGTCTGCCAGCTGATCCCTCGATAGGTGGTTCGCAGCGGAACGAAGTGCACTACGTTGGTGAGTTGATCGACAATGACCCAGATAGAGTCGTGACCTTTACTCGACCTCGGTAGTCCTGTGATGAAGTCCATGCCTATCTATCTCCACTGCCACTCTGGAACTCGAAGCGGTTGCAGCAAACCTGCAGGTCTCTGATGTTCTGCTTTCACCCTCTGACAGATGTCGCACATGGCAACATAGAAGGCAATCTCACGTTTCATACCGTGCCACGAGAACAGATCCTTCAGGTCTTGATACATCTTAATCCCTCCGGGGTGGATAGAATAAGGTGTGTCATGAGCTTCCTTAAGGATCAGGTCCTTCAACTCCTTCACATTTGGCACACACAAACGACCATCAAACCAAAGCACTCCATCATCATCTGTCGTGAACTTTGGGGCCTTTCCTGAGGGAATCTTCTTCTTCATTCCTTCAATGCTCTCATGTCCCTTTTGTGCCTCCTTGATCTGATCAAACCGAGTCGGAGTCAGCTCAAGGTGAGGAAGATAGCCGGGAGTAAACAACTCCAATCCCAACTTCTCGAACTCCTCGTGCAGAGCTGGCCGCTTCTCTCGGATCATGACATTCAGTGTGCATGGATTGCGATTTAGGGCATCTGCTACCACAATGGCCTTGCCGGGGTGGTAATGGATTTCCAGATCATAGTACTTGATCAACTCAATCCATCTCCTGTGCCTCATGTTCAACTCCTTCTGAGAGAAAATGTACTTCAGGCTCTTATGGTCTGTATATATGTCGGAACGGTGACACATCAGGTAATGGCACCATCTCTTGAGAGCGAGCACAACAACGGATATCTCCAAGTCATGGGTGGGGTAGTTTACGTCATGCGGCCTCAGTTTCCTGGACAGATACTAATGACCTTGCCGACCTGCATCAGGAGACATCCTAATCCGATTTTCGATGCATCACAATACACATCAAACTTCTTGGTCAGGTCAGGAATCGTCAAAACTGGGGAAAACACCAATCTACCCTTGAACTCCTGGAAACTAGCTTCACATTTATTTGTCCAGACGAAATTCTGGTCCTTCTTCAGCAATTGCGTTATTGGGCGAGCAATGCTAGAAAATCCTTCGACGAACTTGCGGTAATATCCTTCTAGTCCAAGGAATCCTCTGACTTCTATTTTGTTCGTTGGGGATGTCCAGTCCATGATAGACTAAATCTTGGATGGGTCTACTGATATTCCTCCCTCCGACAATATTTGTCCCAAAAATCCAACTTCCTTGAGCCAGAACTCGCACTTGCTGAACTTGGCGTACAGCTGGTGCTCTCGCAACGTCTCAAGGACTAAGCGTAGGTGCTCGGCATGCTCTTCTTCGGTCTTGGAGTATATTAGGATGTCATCAATGAAGACCACAACAAACTTATCAAGGTACTTCATGCAGATCTTGTTCATGAGGTTCATGAAATAGGCTGGGGCATTGGTAAGTTCGAATGACATCACAGTGTACTCGAACAAACCATACTGGGTCGTGAAGGCTGTCTTGGGAATGTCCGACTCTCGGACCTTCCGCTGTTGATATACGGTCCTCAGATCAATCTTTGAGAAGACTCGGGCTCCGTTCAACTGGTCGAACAAATCCTCGATCGTTGGGAGCGGATACTTGTTCTTGATGGTCACTTCATTCAGCCTACGGTAGTCCACACACGAATCAGTCCCTTCTGGAGCATATCATTTAGCTGTTTCTTCAACTCAACCAGCACTTCGGCATTCATCCGGTAGGGTCTCCGTGCAATTGGGGTTGTGCTAGGTACTAACTCAATGATGAACTAGATATCCCGAACAGGCAGCATACCGTGTAAATCCTCTGGAAAGACATCCGGGAATGCACATACAACATTCACTTCCTCAAGGGTTGGCACCGAGACACTCTGATGACATCAGGCTTGGGAAGTGTCTTCCTGGTCTGTATACTTTATCTGAACTCTGTCAGCACTGGTGAGGTCGACTGTCCTCTCAGCACAATATATTCGACCTTGGTACTTGGACAACCAGATCATGCCGAGTATCACATCAATCCCTTCGGTTCCCAACACGAGTAGATCGGCTGGAAACTCAACTCCATGGATTTCCACCGGAATGCTATAGCAAGAGAGATATGCCCTAACCTTGGATCCAGGGATTTGTACATTCATGGATATCCTTAGGGTTTCTATTTCCATCTGTCTTCTACCCAAGAATGGTTCGGTAACGAATGAGTGAGATGCACCCGAATCAAACAAAACTTTTGCAGGGACATAATTAACAAGGAACGTTCCCATAACAACATCTGGGTCTTCTTGGGCTTCCTCGGCATTTACATGTTTCAGACGACCGTTGGCGGCTTTGGCAGATCAGTGTGGGGCATTTCTCTTGGTATGGAATCTTTTTCTTGGTGCTGGGGAAGGTGCATTGGGATGTGGACTACGCTTCTTCATGTTGGGGGCAGTTGGGTCGCGTCGCAGAGTAGAGATTTCTCTGTGATGGTTGTGCAAGTCTAGCTGGCTGGGTTGGGTGGAGGCTGGGGTTGTTGGATCCTCCTTGTTGCATCATACGACGCTTGCGATTCTCAGCGACCACGCTTCTCTTGTCTTCCACCAATATGGCGGCGTCGGCCAAAGCTTCCGTATATGGAAACTGCATGGCGACGAGCAAACACTTCAGCTCATCATCTAGGCCATCGAGAAAGCGGTCCTTCCTCTTCTCTTTAGTGTCCACCTCTTCAAGGGCATACCTCAATAGCTCAATGAACTTGTTGAGGTACGCGACCACAGTCATGCCTCCTTGTTTGAGGTGGCGGAACTCATCTTTCTTCCTCCGAATCAAAGCGGAGGGAATGTGTGCCTTTTCAAACTTCTCCTTGAACTGCTCCCAATTAAGCACTTGCCCTTCAGCCAAACGGGCATGTAGTCCATCCCACGAGCTCCTTGCAGTGCCCGCGAGGTAGTGGGTGGCATAGAGAACCTTCTCATTGTCTCCAACTCCCGCTACTGTCAAGTCATTCTCGATGGTGCTGAGCCAATTTGCAGCATCGAGAGGTTCCTTCGACTTTGAGAACAAGGGTGGGTTTGTTTTCAGGAAGTCTCTGCGCTTGGATCTGGGCTCCTCATTCCCTCTTCCTTGGTTGGCGCTACTTGCGGAAGTTTGGAACATCTGTTGGAGGGCTGCGAGACTAGCTTAGCGCTCTTCTCGGGAATCTTGGAGTTCCTCTAGGACTTCTCGGAGCTATACTTGAGCAACTTATCGCTCCTACATTAACAAGCGCACAATTTTCGCCATGTTTGGGTCAGATGGCGGTGGTGGCACATCACCGGGTCCACTTTGGTGAGCTCGAGTGTGTCTCGGCATCCTGAAGTTGTGTCTCTCAAGAGTGCACAGGTTAGTGTTATCCTAAGTGGGGGTACGATCATTCTAACTTAAGACTAGACAACACAAATCAAACAAGCATAATATCACACATTCGGGTAGGGGACTAAGAAAAACTTCCACTAGTTCTCATCTGCTTCGGGACAACATCCCTTCTTAATGTTCGGACTCGCTTGGTTTAAAACATTTTGAAAGGGGTAAGAGGTATAAGATATATATATATATATATATATATATTTATATTTACCAAAATATTTCTAACTAACGTCCATGCTAACTAGGCTGCTATAGTCTGAACAGAGGCTCTGATACAAAGTCTGTGGGCACCCAGGATTATATACCCGGAGCGGCCAGTTGCGCACCCGTCATGTTTCCATGATCAGTGATACATGACGCGCAACTCGACATGTAATACAGATAACATGTTCATACAACATACCGAACAACATAGTCTTACAAGACACAGTCTTACACTGCCTCATCGGGCACAAATGCAGCGGAATCATCAAAATACTCCTAGCAAAATAGCGGGGCACAACCAACAGGAAAGTCCAAAGCATAGCACGTCCTAGTAATCGTCAGTCGCATCACCGTCAAATACCATCTCCTCCAAGCCTGGCCGTTTGAATAATCAGGGACAAAGCCGTGAGTACATACAAAGTACTCGCAAACCACACCCAAGAAAAGAACAAAAAAATTTACTTAATAAAATAGTAGGAGAGCTTTATGGGTGGTTCATTTGGAGGAAAAACCTGTCTACAACAAGTTATTAAAAGGTATAATGTTCACTTATCTTGAGCAATTTTAATCATTTACTAAGTCAGGTTAGATCAGCAACCCTTTTCATCCCTTACATAATCATCATGAACAATTTCATCATTTACCATAACCAAAGTTTGCTCAAAGTTCAGGTCTTAGCTTGGTGTGGCCTCACTAGTTGTCCATCACCGTGGACTCCGGCTATTCGAATAGTGTTTACTCTGCAGAGGTTGTACACTTTACCCACAACATTCGATACATCCGCCGTGAGTCCCCACGTATCGTCAAACCTCAGTATGCTGGTTTCGGATAATCAACCATAGTCTTCCCCTTGTCTACCCTAGTACAGGTGATCTACCCAATGCACACATCCTGAACGTCTGCGTGCAAGGTCATGCTCCTCTTGGACCCATGCCTTGACCGTAGTCGAGGTGTAGCAAAGTTCCGTGCCGAACTGAGAGCATAATATTTCACCCGCAGGATCCAGGTTTCCAGGACACCCGTGTCCATTATGTAGTTATAAGATCCCCGTACTATGGTAAATAAGATTCCAACTAGCCCTGTACCAAGCCAGGGTAATGTGGTTGTACTGTAGGTCTAGGTTTTAGCGGCACTTTAACCTTATATATTCCTTTGAGTCTTTCCTTATGTTGCCATATTTTATCATCATCCTTGGCCATCACATCCCTCGAATGTATGCCTCAATACCAATCCTGGCCATCACATCCCACGGATGTATGCCATCATCATCAAGGTGTTGCATGATCACCATCTTAATTAAGTTGTTAATTATTAACCTATAATGGTTGGATGAAAATCTTGATAGTATAGCAAGATCGTTAGGGTACTAAGTTTTCAAGATCCATAGGTAGGTTGGGGGTGTAGTGGTTTCACCTACTACAACTACATTAGTTCCCATCCCACATGATATAACTAACATAATAATGATAGATAGCATGATACAAAGAAAGGAAAAGGGTTCAGTTTTGGGAGATGGCTTGCCTTCCTCGATGGTGTCCACTGGTACGGCTTCTTCGGCAGCTGGGGAGGAGTCTTCACCTGCAACGTCAAGCGTCTCATCTACGCGTTGTGGAAAAAAAAACACACAATTGCAACCAAGACAATCGTACAAAACATACAAGAAATAGTCACTCATAGCATAGCATCACAATACTATCAACACAAGGCCAACAAAAAGAGTGTAGCAATTTTAATAGAGTTTATTTTAACATGGTGGTTATTAAAGAAGGAGCATAACAATTAAGGTGACAAAAAAATTAGCAACAAGATTAATAACCAAGTCAAGTTATTCAGTTAGTTAAAGTCTTAACTAACAATATTCTTAAGTGGCATAGGATGAGGTCAACATTTTTATTTAAGTGATAAAAAAACTTAAACATTCTCCTTAGGATTTAATAAGTACTTTTAGTATTATTTTTATTTATATTATTTTAATTAATGATTTATACCAAAATTAGGTACTGATCAGAGAAAATTTTAATAAAGTGTTATCAAATTAATATCACTAACAGAAAAATTGTTGAAATCAAAATAATAATAAAAGACCAAAACTTTTAATTAAGAAAAACAAAATTCTAGATATGCAAACCAATAAAGCACAATTTTAAAAACAATAAACTATTTGTTTCATATTATTCGGACTTATATTTATTTTTCGAAAAGTATTTCTGTTGTGCCGAATTATTAAAAGGAAAAACAAAATTCGCAGTCGCCCCACAACTATCATGCGCCCATGGGAATTTCTTTCCTGTGGGCGATCTCGTGCACTGTGATGCACTTTCAGTTTTTTTTTATAAACCGAAGGTGTATAGGAGTGTCTAGGGCGTTGGATCTTGGCCGATCCAACAACCCTGGGCCTTCTTCCCAGCGAGCTCCGCCACCTCGGCCTAGGGCACGTCCATGGTGAACAAGGGGATGGAGAGGCTCAGCGCGGGTCGACGTGGATGGCCGGTGGGGGTGCGGGGCGACGTTGCAGCTCCATTTTTGGGGCCGTGGAAGTCGAACGGCGGCTCGGGCGTTGGTATGCAGGTGGCTCGGTAGGGGCAGAGCTTCGGCTCCGGAGGGACTCGCCGGGGAAACGCCGGCTTGCCGGCGTCGAGGCGGAGATCCTCGTGTTCTTAGTTTGCTTCTTGTAGTAATCAGTATGTCTTGCTCTTGCGATTTTGATACTTTGCATGAAGCTGAGATCCATTCTTTCAGGCAAAAGAATATTGAAAATTTAAAACTAGCTTGGGAGAGACTTTCCGAAGCCCATAAAAGGATTATGCCTTGGATACCTATGCGAATTTTTCTTAGAACCTTTTATTATGGCGTCTATGGGTGGTGTAAACAATTTTTTGGATTTATTAGCCGAAGGAGATTTTATAGAGAGTGAAGAGACCAAAGCTCTTGATATTATAGATAGTTTATCCATTGTTTTTGTTCATGATCATGGAGTTGATTCTATAATAGATAGACTTGATAATATCGATAGGAAGATTGATGCCTTGAATTTGAAGGATGTAGAGATGCCCCCGCCAGATGGGAAAAATCTTCTAGAAGTAGAAGATGATTGGGATCCCTTCATTAGAATTAGTATTCTCGACCAAGAATTTCTTTCTAATTGTGATATTAGATCCATGGTGTACACCATGCCCAAAAATGTTTATGATTCTTTAAAGCTTGAGAGTATGGTTGATTTCCCCTTCTATCATGCACATGCTAACTGTGATCTCTAAGATTGTAGGGAAGGTTCATGATGTCCAAGTCACTTTCAAGGAAAAGAACACTTCAATGAACTTCATAATTTTGGAGTCAACAAGTCAATGGAACATAGTGCTTGGAAGGACCTTTCTTCAAGCTATGAAGTGATTTAATGATGTAAAGAAGGGACTTATAAACTTCTGTGGGAAAGTCAAAGGTAAATATGTCTTCACAAATAAAAAGAAAGAAGGGATTATTAAGGATCCATTTTCCAATTTTGATTATCCTTTTGATGATGAGATTCATGCAACTTGATCTTTTGCTTTGTGCCTAGCTAACAGGCGTATAAGAAAGCGCTTATTGGGAGGCAACACAGAATGTTTTATTTTTATCTTTAGTGTGTCTTGGTGTTTGTTACTACTATAGCAACACCATTGTATCTTTATTTTCAAGCTTTGTGCCATGTTTTAGCCTCGAATGAAGGGGAGAGCAAAAGTTGTGACATGATTTCCAGAAAACGTATTTTGTTTGCTTCATTGCACAAATATTTAAAAATCACCAGATCATCTTTTTGATCTGAATTGTCTACATGATATGTTCTATATAATTTCCAAACTGTCATTAGTGTTAATTTTTCTGATTTGAGCTACATAATTGCCTAAAAAGAATTGGGTTTCCCATGTTGTTCTGTTTTCCTAGATTTCTGCCTTGGTTTTTGCATTTTCATCTTTTGGGAACTTTGTTCATTGTTTTTCTTTACAAGAACCTTAAACAAAGTTGGGTAATAGTAGCTCACACTAGTACCGACCGCAACTATTAGGCCTTCTATATCGCACACGATAGCGCGAAACTGTGTGCGATGACTACAAAGCACACGCTAGGAATATCAACCCGTTTGCCCAAAAGTGAAGCATGGGCGTTGAACGTGAAATCACTGACCACCGAGACCTATCACTCGTGGGCGATGTAGTACACACAGTTGCATTTGAAAAATTGTGGGCATTGTAAGCATGCTATTCAAATGGTTGAACTAGTAGAACCGTATGTGATCCAGTTCTGATAGTTCTCAAGAAGGAACTATCAGGGATTTAAGTTCATCACACACAGTTATTATTCTGAATCTTGCGCCGCTGTGTACAGACAACATGTTTCGTGCTTTCAACAGTTTGTGAAGGGGAACCATCGTCTCGGGCTGTAGAAGGGGAACCTCCGTCTCGCGCCCTGACGAACCTAAAGGACGCGCTGTCTATTCGGTTACCATATAAGCCAGGACTAATCATCCCGCATATCAAAAGTTGCATCGTCTCCTTCATCAGCCCTCACGAGCGGTTCCCCATGGTTGCACTACATCCTCAGTTGTGGGGAGAGGAAGAGGCGCAAGACGACATGGATGACGGTTCCCCTCCGGCGCGTCGACGTCGCCTCACAGACATCAGCTCCGAGCCACCGATGACCTTACAACTGTGTTCTCCATCAGCACTAGCGCAGACTTCTTCAGCGGCCCAAGGTTTGCATCATCTGACGCTAAAGTTATGCTCATCGTCCTTGATCGATGTAAGAAGACGTCGAAGTCGGTGCTCGGGAAACCGTCTGTAATCGATAAATTACGTGAGTTGCGGGGACAGGAACATGCACCAATGAGCGAGAAATGCACCATCACCCCTTTGGATTCCACACCTCTTCTAACGATGATTTTCTCCAACCCTCAGGTAAGTGATCACGCACACATCATTACATAATTTCATTTTTCTATCAGCCTACCAAGATTTTTGACGATCCAACTGGGCAACATGTTTAGGTTGGTGCGATCGGCGATTGTATGGCCTGTCTTCTAAGTAACATATGCGTCCAGTTGCATAACGTGTACACTGGCACATAGTAGATGTGCCTCCATTTTCATCTATTGGCCTTTGTCCCGTTAGTTCGATCTGGGAAAACACGGGACGTACTTTTATCTATGATTTATAAGCCCTATACTGAAGAAGACATCCATTTCAGACCCACCTTCAAGGTGTTTTAAGTTCGGAAACTACGATCTCATCGCCGTCTTCGACAATAGGATTGTCATCACTGACTGGTGCGTTGTTACCCACTCCTTAACAAGTTACATGCTCACCACACCCCATCTGACTCCTTCCGGGATATGAAGATGTCGTTAACCATGTCAGACGGTACTTCGCCGTGTGATGGGTGTAGATAACACCTCCTTGTTGATTACCCCAAGTGGATGGTTATGAGGTAGATAGCAGCAAATATCCCTTACAAGAGGACTGCAAAGTTTATCGAATCCAGGAGGACTCCAAACTGCAAGGGTAAACGAGCAACACACCATCTGAAGAGAGGTTGTCAATCTTTCCGGTCTTGTTGTTTACAAAGAATCAAGACACACAGGGAATAATAATAGTAGTGGTGATTGCAACGGAAATAAAATAAAAGCAGTAAATAGTAGCGGTGTAAACTACGGTGAAAATATGGATCGGGGTCCCATGACTTTCACTAGTGATGTCTCTCTCCCAAAAGATGATAAATAACTATGTTGGGTGAACAAATTACAGTTGGGAAATTAACAGAATTGTAAACGCACCGCAATGCTAACTATGCTACAAGAAAGCTAGAGGCAATCGTATGGGCAGTACGCCAAGACGAGCAGACCATTTATTCATCAACATCTACTCACTAATCATCCATCTTGAGATATCTATCCATAAAATCTTGCTAGTATTAAGTTGCGAACCCTAGCCAAACTGTAGGATCAAAGCAACAGACAACTGCAATAACAAACTATGCCTAAGCTAAACAATCCTTGCAACCGCAGTTACAAGCACCGTTATTTTCTCCCTGGTGGCAACAACACATCCCCTAGTCTCATGTTTCTGTAACTCAAACTGGACATCGGCGGGCATGAACCCACAATCAAGCATAACACTCCCTAGAGGCGTCACTATCTACTACTTGGCCAAAGCAATAAAAAGCAACGGAGAACATGCAAGAATCACTACTGGAAATCTGTAGTTTGCCATGTGTCATTGTATTTGCCGTCTGCATTCCATCGGGGCAGACGTCAAAGAGGTTGGTTGCCGTCTGCTACCCTAAATGCAGACGACAAACATCTGACATATGGAAAACTAGTTGTATGTCGTATGGTTTGCGCAGGCAGACGGAATCGTCACCTGTGCCGTCAGTCTGATGGCACAGACGATGGTGGGCCCGCCCAGGCCGTGTTACAAGTGGCGGTTAACGGCAGGGGCTTTGCTGCCTACCCACAGACGACAGAATTCCCTTTGCCATGTGGCGACAGACGGCAAAGACATGGTACCGTTAATCGGGCACGACTTGCCCCCACGCACCTTCCTCTCTCTCTCTTTCTCTCTCTCTCTCCCACGGCTCCATCTCTCTCTCTCGTCGCCGCCGACGCCGCCTTGCCCAGCGCCCACCCTGCCCCGCACCACCGCCGGTGAGGCCCGCCCTGCCATCCCTACGCCGCCGCCGGTGAGGCTTTCCCTGCCCTCCGCACCGTCGCCGTGGCCCCGCCACCACCCGCCCAAGCCCGCCCCTCTCTCTTCGGATCTCCATCGCTCGCCATGCCCTCCCCACGCCGCCGCTGCGCCATCCCCCGGCCCCGCCCTTGTCCGCTGCCGTCGTCCCCCACTCCGGCAGGTGAGCCCCCTCCTCCTCTCTGTTTTTTTTCTGTTTTAGTTAATTGTAGTTAGTTTAGTTAGTTGTAGTTAATTGTAGTTAGTTTTAGTTAGTTAGTTGTAGTTAGGTTAGTCAGTTTTAGTTAGAATTTTAGATTTTAGATTTATTTTATGTTTTAGTTAGTTGTATTTAGTTTTAGTTAGAATTGTAGTTCTGTTAGTTTCTAGTATATTGCAATATGCTAAAAATATAAAGGATAATAAAGATTAAATGTAAATAAAAAAAATGAAAAGGAAGAGATGTATTAGTGTTGTTCACATTGTAGTCACATTGTGTTAGGTTAGTCATATTTTACATTAGAAAATTTAGTAAGGTTAGTATTGTTACTGTTTTTAATTGCTACTTTTTTAATATAAGTTAGTTAGTTTTTAATTGCTATAGTCTTTAATAGATTTTAGATTAGTAAATTTTAGTATTGTATTCAATTAGTCTATTGTAGTTTGTTAGTTGTATTTAGTTTTACTTATTAGTTGTAGTTAGTTTTTTTAGTTAAATTTAGTTAGAAGAAGGAAAGAATTAGAAAATAAAAATAATTAGAAAAGGAGAAGGAAGAAGAAGAAGAAGAAGAAGAAGAAGAGAAGAAGAAGAGGAAGAAAAAGAAGAAGAGGAGAAAGAATAATAAGAAGAAGAGGAGAAGGAAGAAGAAGAAGAAGAAGAAGAGGAGAAGGAAGAAGAAGAAGAAGAATAGGAGAAAGAAGAATAAGAAGAAGAATAGGAGAAATAAGAATAAGAAGAAGAGAAGAAAGAAGTAGAAGAATAATAATAGGAGAAGGAAGAATAGGAAAATAAGACGATTTAGAAAAGGCAAAGAAATAGATGAAGGAAAAGGAAAAGAACGGAAATAGAATAAGAAGAAGAAGAAGAAGAAGAGGAGGAGGAGAAAGAAGTAGAGGTAGAAGATGTAATTACCGGGACAAAATGTCTGTATTGATCGGTTGCTTTCTAATGTGCAGTACTTTCCCTGCGAGGGTCTGGTGTTCGACGAATTCCCCTTGTGTTCGACGATCTCCCCCTGCACTCGAGGGTGAGGAGAACATGTCCTATCCTCCTGTTCCCCCTTCCTTTGCTCTGTTCCGGTCTTTGTGCCTATGACACTAGCTAGTTATAGGTAGATTCAATATAAAGTCGCGTAACCAGTATGAGTCTCCCGTTCAAAAGGGTTACAGTTATAAATATGCATTCATTTTCATATTTATAATAGTGATTCTTTCGAATTGTCCAACGTTATCCATGGATAGCCCGAATATGTGTAGATTGGGTCATTTTTCCATGCTTTGTTCCTGATCCAACGTGGAATTTTGTCAGCGCCTCCCTGTTGTTCTACGGATACAACCTCTCGGCTTGTTGTCGAGACGTGTATTACGAGAGAACAGCGGGGAGGTGCTGCCGAAATTCTGCGTCGGGTCGGGAACAGAGCATGGGAAAACGAACCCAATCTACACATACTCGGGTGGGATTAGGACCTATCTTTACCTATTAGTGTGTAGGTTAATTAATTTCATATGACGTAGATATGTATGATAAAAGCAATAAAAAGTGGAAGTAATAAAATTGACAAACTTGTATATTTGTTGTTAAGTAGCTAGCTAGTGACAAGATGAGCGATGATCATGCCTGGATGTACACCGGTGACCCTAGTCAGAAAGAGATGACCACTGAATGGGCAATGAAAACCAAGGAGTTTCTGAGAGCGACGCTTGCAAATGGTCAGAAAAAAACCTGGTGCCCCTGTGTTAGGTGCGACAACTATAAACACTCGACAGAGGTGGATATGGGTAAACACTTGCAGAAGTGGGGTTTTAAGCCTTGTTATACGGTGTGGACCATCCATGACGAGTCTGCCGGACGCAGGAGACAGGAGGTGGTTCGCCAGCGCAAGGACGAGTACGGACCGGGATGAGGACGACGAGATGGAGGAAACTTCAAAGGCCTTCTATGAGAAGTTGGAGTCTTCAAAATGTCCTCTCCATGCTCGCATTGAGCTTTGTCAGCTCGATGCCATCGCACAAGTGATGGCTCTGAAGGCCCAATTCAACTTGGGAACAAAATGATACAATGCAATCATGACCTGTCAGAACCCCAACTAGGATAAGTGCTAGGGATGTTTGACCCTTTGCATCATGTAAAAATTCAAATGAAATCCAAAATTGGGAAAAGAAAAGCCCTGAGAAATTAATTCAAATGGCCAGATAAAAATATTTTTCCAAAAATCATTTGAATATTTGGAAAATTCCTATAAATGATGGTGATCATTTTAAAAGTGGTTGGGTTCATTCCCATGCCCATGGAATATTCAAAAATACAAAAGGTGCCCTGGAAATTAAATTTGACCCTATTTGAATTGAAATTCAAAATAGATTGAATTTCAAAAATTTCCAAATTCTATATGTGGCTAGCTACTGGTCACCTAGTATTTATAAAATTCGTTGGCCATTTTTATAAAATGTTTTGGTATTTTTACCAGAGCAAAACAGAAGACAGAAAATAGAAAAAAAGAAAAGAAAACAACAAAGGCTTACCTTTCGCCCAGGGCGACGGCCCAATTCCTCTGGCCGGCCCAGCCCACCCGGCCGCGTTGTCTTCTTGCTCCCATCGCATCCAAGCAGCTCGGTGGCGAGTCGAGCGCCGTGGACGCCACCGAGGCTCGCCTAGACCAGCCCGAGGCGTCTCCTTGCGCCACGCAACGCCCAGAGACCCCCGCACCTTCTCCCTCCTCGAGCTCGCCCTCTTTCCTCCTCCCCATCGAGATCCCGCGGCCACCCGAGCGCTCGACCTCGCCACGCCGCCGCACAGACGTGGCCAACAACCACCTCCCAGCGAGCCATCGTGTCCAGTGAAGTCCCCACCGTCGTCTTCTTCAAGCCGTGCCTCCAATTCGAGCCCATCTTCCCCAACGACGAGGCCATTCTCAATATCTCGCCTCCGGCCACCGCGGGACCTCGACGAAGAATTCGCCGCCGCCTGTACCTCCAAGCCTCCGTCGTCTGCACCATCTTTCTCCCCGGTTCATGGTGAGCAAAAACCCCCTATCCACGCCTCCAATCCCTACCCCATTCAAGATCCACCATGGGAGCCGTGGTTCCTCGCCGCCGGTGTACTCGCCGTCGAGCACACGAGCCGCCCGCGTCGTCTTGTCCACGTCCAGTGGACGTGCGACGTCCCAAGGAAACCAACGCCTCTCTCCGTTCTCTGTTTTGCACTCGCTGGCAACCTCCTCGTCGAATCACTGCCACGGCCGCCGCGCCTTGTCGACGCCGGCGAGGCTCCGGCCACCCCCGAGCCTCCCCGTGGGCACTGGGTGACGCGGGTGACCTCGGGCGTCCCTTTGGTGGCCTCGGCGAGCTCTCCCATGGCCGGATTCACCACTCCGGCAAGGCGCCGCCGCGTCATGTGACGCCGACGTTGAGCCGCCGGCAGCCCAGGCCATTAGGGCCTTAATCACCTTGCTGATCCCCCCTGGAGTCTATGACAGTGGGCCCCATCCCCCTCTAATTTAAGCACAATTTAAATTAAACCCCGGGTTTAACCCCAGAGCCACTGACAGCATGGCCCCACTGGTCAGCCCCCCTGCTGACGCCATGCTGATGCAGTGCTGACGCAGTAAATAGAAAAGAATTTAAAACAAATTACAGAAATTCCAGAAAATACCCAAAACTTCAAAAATTCATAGAAAATTCATATTAACTCCAAATTAGACAAATAATATATGAAAAATGATCAGAAGAAAATTCTCTATCCTAATATGCAACTTTCAACCATGTTTGAGTTGATTTTAAAATGGGACCAGTAGCTTTTGCCATTTGGCTTAAATGGAATTAATTCAAATTTAATTCAAATGCAATTCAAATTTTAACCATTACAATGCAAACATGATCACCTGAACTTCAGAAGCATATCATCCACATGATCACATGTTTTCAAATGATCAAACATTTTCAAATGGAATTTGGTTAAATTGAAATTCATATGTGGAGTTTGAATTTGCATTTCAAATGCAATACACTTCATTTAAATCAAATGTACCACAAACCAACACCACTCACCTCATGGACAACTATATCATGTGCTTCTGCATTCTATTACAATGTTGCCCCCCCCTTTGTTGATGATTGTTTCCGGTACCAGCTTTTCCGAGACGGTGATCACCCCCGAAGGAGAAGACCACCGTTAAGACCCGTGTTTCTTCAGCCAGGCAAGCAAACCCCATTGATCATGTCTATTAAATCCCAATTCCCTCTCAGTCTCGCTTATGCATGTTTAGGAGATCACTTTGTATCGATTCTACCGCATAGTTGAACCCATATCCGATGCATGACCTATCATCTTGTCACAGTAGTAAGCAAACCACAATCCTAGCTGACATAGGAGTTGATTGATATCATGTGGCCACCGCAACTGTTAATGCTTATTGCATGCTTAGTGGTACAATGAGGTTGCTTTTGATGTGAGTCGGGAAGATGGTGAACATGGTGTTGATGAAAGTGAAACTGTGTCGGTGAATCCACCCTAATACAAGGTGGACGATGAGAGGTTGTGTAGGAGTACACAGTGGGTTGTCTCGTTGAACACCGCCTTAAGCACCGAGTTCTTGTATGGTAATCCAAGACAAAGAGTACAACCACACATTGGGCTCACTGACCCCTCTCGGCCTAGTACCTTGATCCGTATCGACGTCCAGGATTCACATTAGTTCGGGCTTTCCATTTGGCATCTGCATAGAAAAATAATGAAGGAATGGTTGCATCATATAGATATGTGAGTGCACCTGTGAGGCAGGAAAACCATCTGCCAGAGGTGGCGTCTCGGTCACTTGCATTGTTTGAGTCCGTTTCGTTGATCCGGCCGGGCTCTCGAGCAGAGGCAAACTCAGATAGTCGACTCCTGGAATAGACCGGTTGTGAGCGAAGTGTCGTGGTGAACATCCTCGCTGTCACCTCTTGAACGGTGGCGAGCAAAAGGCGGTAACCTATGGTCATGTGTGTGTAGCTTACACCCTTGCAAGGTTAACAAAACTATTCGAATAGTCGCGTCCGTGGTAATAGACTACTTGGAACCTGTACCTGATTATTAGACAACTTGAATGGATACTTATAAAACTCGCAAGATAAGCGTGAGTGCTATGGTGTGACTTGGATAGTGGACTCGTGTACGCTTCTTACCTCAAGTCTGGTATTCGTAGTACAGGACTAGCCAAGTCAAAGCTGGCAGTTCTGCATATTGAAACCCCACCTCCCTTTACCTTGATACTTAAGCATGAGTAGTGTAGTTCTGATGTAAGTCTTGCTGAGTACGACTTTGTACTCACGTTTTCTTATTCTATGTTTTAGATGAGAACCCGGACCCCTATGGAGTCACCGACCTGAAGCTCGACGTTGACTAAGTTAGCATAGTCCCAGACAGCAGTCTGGTCCCTCGCGGAAGGGCATGTTTGTTTACAAGGCTTCTCTAAGCCATTTGTTAAACTTGCCTGTACTCAGACCTAATTTGCTTCCGTTGTATGATGTAATGTTGATCACTGACATGTGATCTTTGTATACTCTATGTGTAAGTAAATAAAGAAGTACTTTGTAGAGTTATGTGATGATACTTGTTGTTCATTCTAGGCATGTGTGCTGCGTGTATGTTTATAATATGCATGTCTTAGTATGGGTTTTCGAGACCTTAGTTGTGATCTGGCTGGCGGTCTTTTATACACCAAGTGGCCCTTAGATGTGCGCAGCTTGGGGCATCGCGATGCGATTGTTCGTGACTCTGTCACGTGCACACTTTATTGTATGATCGAGCCCGCCCTAGACCCCGACTAAGTGATCGGGCTGGAGTAAGTCTATGTAAGAGTTAGGATTCAATCGATAACATGGTTGAGGCGACTTGTCTATGAGTATGGGATTCACCACCCATAAGCATCTAGGCTTGTGAGCGGACGATGAGGACCCATCTCAGATGATCATCCGGCCTGAATGGGATGCCCCTCACGTTCGATGCTTACCGAGAACGTTCTGTGCTTGGCCTTGTCTTCTTAGACAAGTGGGTACGGTTCTCGGCTCTCCATGTGATTGTATCGTGACTGAAATTACATACGCTAACCCCGGGTCCCGACAGACTTGGTATCAGAGCAGGACTGTCTGTAGGCTTATCAAACCCTTGGTCGAAGTCGAGTCTAGCATTCTATAGTTATATTGTTACTCTAGGTATAAGGGAACAACGTAAGGCTTCTTTTTCTCCTTACCCTCATCGATCTGAGTTCTGGGTCACCCTTATCTTTTCTACGGGATTATAGGACTAGGCTCATCTATGTCTGACTAGAACATCTCGTTGTTTGCCTCCTTGTAGCCGTAGGACAGTTGTGGTCGTCCAGACTCATCGTTCTGTTGAGTTCTTTGAAGAAGTTATGTCCAATTTCTTCGAGGTTGTTTCATTTTCCATCCCGGTGTAGCCGTTATGCTGCCCGATTTATCCCGTGATTCTATGAATCTTTGCCTTTGCATTACAATCTTTTCCTCCTAGTTATGTCCTCTTGTCTTTGATTCCATCATACAACCTATTCTGATTGTTGATTTTTATCACACAGGATTTCAGGTGGAACTCGTAGTGCTGTTTGTCGGAATCAAGACCGTGTTCGGAATAGAAATGATGATGAACCTCTACCACTGCCTTCTGCGGCGGAAATCATGATTGAAGCTGAGAAGAATCGACGTGATCAAACACGCCTTCTGGAGCTCATCGAGCAGAATACCTCACGTCATCGCAATGTGGTTGTGAGCATTCAGGACTTCATCCTCCTCAAGCCACCGGTATTCCGATGTTCTTCTGAGCCCCTTGAAGCTGATGATTGGCTCCGTTCCATGGAGCGTAAGCTTGATACTGCACATGTTGCTCCAGATGATCGAGTTATATTCGCGGCATACTTTCTGGAAGGTGCTGCTGCTGAATGGTGGGAGAACTATGTTGCGATGCAGCCTGATGGTAACCTAGTGACTTGGCAAGAGTTATGTGTTGCCTTTCGAGGGTACCACCTTCTGGATCAGTTGATGGAGCGCAAGAAAGAAGAGTTCTGCAACCTGACTCAAGGAGAGATGTCCATTCATGAGTATGTGAGACAATTCAACCGTCTTGCTCGGTATGCCCAAGATGAGATCACCACCGATGCCAGAAAGCAGGAAAGGTTCCGTAAGGGACTTAGCCCCATCCTTCGTCATGATCTCAACCTCATCGAATTTTCCACCTTTGAGGATTTAGTCAACAGATCCTTCAGAGCTGAGCATGGCAATGAAATTTTCGAGGAGTCTCGCAAGCATGCACTTGAGCTTGCTCCTTCTTCAAGTTCAGCCCCTCAGAAACGCCGAATTTGGATTCCAACCAGTGTCATACCTCAAAACCTTCTCCAGAGGCCACCACCAAATATATGCCATCCACCCCAACACATTACTCCACCCCGGAATGATGGTGTGCAGCCATGTAATCCCACTCCTAGCAATTCAGACAGGGTATGGTTTAAGTGTGGTCTTCCAGGCCATTACTATCGTCAATGCCCTCAGGTCTTGATGGCACCACGTCATTCTCGACCCAAGCCTCCAAAGAAATCAACCACCAAAGCCTTTCTAGCAAAGCCTTCATCCACTAGTAGTGTTTGTGTGAACCAAATCTCAGTTGAGGACACCACTGCTGCTTCTGACGTCATTCTTGGAACACTCCCAGTCAATCATGTCCCCGCCTCCGTTCTTTTCGATCCAGGAGCTTCTCATTCATTCATGTCGGAGAGTTATGCACTTCGTCATGAGTTTCCTTTTGAATAAATGTTTTCTCCAATGATCATTCAAACTCCTGGTTCAAAGTGGCAAACTAATAGAGTAAGCCATGGCAATCAAATTTCAATTGAGGGTTTAGTATTCCTTGCCTCACTTATAGCCCTCAAGTCTTCGGACATTGATGTCATCCTAGGCATGGATTGGTTATCAAGGCAGAATGCTTTCCTTGATTGTAAATCCAAATCAGTCAAACTCACCCATCCTTCAGGCCAGATCATTGACTACACATCACCCAGCTCTAGAATCCAGATGCATACTTTGAATGTGCTTCCCCTTCCAGACCTTGAAGATATTCCGGTGGTTCGTGACTTCCCGGATGTCTTTCCTGAAGAGCTGTCGGGAATGCCACCCGACAGGTGTGTAGAATTCATTCTGGATCTTATACCAGGCACAACCCCAATTTCCAGACGTCCATATAGAATGGCCCCACATGAGTTAGCTGAGCTAAAAACCCAACTTGATGCTTCGTTGGCAAAAGGCTTCATCCGCCCTAGCTCATCGCCATGGGGTTGCCCCGTTCTGTTCGTAACGAAGAAAGATGGAACAGAAAGGATATGCGTAGACTATCGCCTGCTAAATCTAGCGACGATAAAGAACAAGTACCTACTGCCCAGGATCAATGATCTTTATGATCAACTTGCTGGATCCTCTGTCTTCTCCAAGATGGATTTGAGATTAGGCTATCATCAAATCAAAATCCGAAATGAGGACATTCCAAAAACGGCTTTCACTACTCGGTATGGTCTTTACGAGTACACCGTCATGTCATTTGGTTTAACCAATGCCCCCGCCACATTCTCGCGCTTGATGAATTCGATCTTCATGGAGTACCTAGATAAATTTGTTGTGGTTTATCTTGATGAAATTCTCATCTACTCGAAGAACGAAGAAGAGCATGCAGAACATCTTAGGTTGGTATTGATGAAACTTAGAGAGCACCGCCTTTATGCCAAGTTTACCAAGTGCGAATCTTGGCTACCAGAAGTGACCTACTTAGTGTGACGCCCCCAAAATCAGTCCGTGTACAGTAACCATACACACAGGGTACACGACTGAGATTAGGGTGCCACGGTGATAATATCACAGCACAACACTAAACACAAAAGGATAAACAAATATGTTACAATAGAGGGGGTCACGCGGACCCGAATACATAAGTCATACAAGCCATAATATCTGAGTATAGACATAGTTAGTCAAGTTTTGCCTTAAGAAGGCTAGCACAAATCACATCAGAGATACCGATCGAAAGGGCGAGGCCTTCTGCCTGGGATCCACCGAACTACTCCTGGTCAACGGGGAACTCGACGTCGTAGTAGGCGCCTCCAGGTTACTCCTGCTCCTGGGCTCCAACGTCGGCTGCAGCGGCCGATCAGGAAAAACAGTAAAGGAAATAAAGCAGGTGAGTATCTAGTATACCCGCGAGTCTTACGTCCGCTACTAAGCATTATGCATTGTATCAACGGAAAGAAGAGGCTGTATATAGTGGACTGAAAGACAGAAATCCAGAGCAATGGTAAGAAGCTAGGCCTAACGAAGACTAGCATCTTCCGACGATGTCTTGCAGCATGAGGTAAGAATCAGCCAATAGTTCATATAAAGCATAAAGTAACAATGCAGCAGAAGTTGCTGCAGCATTGTATAATAATAAGTTGTAATAATTAACAATGCCTCCGAGTTCACCTCCTCGACATCCCCGCGAGGAAGAGAACCCGGAACCATACAGTTTAATAATAATAGTTTCTAGTGGTAAGATCCAGCTTCAGCATAAAGCGTCCTGTTACCGTGGACACGGCTATTCGAATAGATTAATCTTCGCTGCAGGGGTGCACTTGTGTTACGCTACACGCACGGATCTCCAGGGTGGCGGGAACCTTGTTAGGGAACGCTCCACCGAGGCTATCCGACACTTCATAGCCCATCTTTCAAACTCAACAGAGAGGTCATCCGCCGGTCTAAATCCTAAGTACGCCGAGCCTTGGACCCCAACCCGAACGTACTCCTGCACGGTGCGTGACTAGCCGGTGAAGTTGAAGCAAACCCAAATAAGACATCACCGCGCGAGCAAATAAGACAACACCACTTCCCAGCAATCAGCCCGCAGTACTGCTGACGTCTGAAGAGTCCTCGGACGACACTACGAAGCAGAGGAGCCAACTCAAGACATTCACTGAACCATTTAACATTTTAATTAACCTGCGTGACAACCGTTATCGTTGCCTCGACTTAACTGACCCTCGGACAACGACAGCAGACAGGACCACCAGTACATCGGTGCCTGCCCCGTCGTCCCACCAAGTCACTGCGGTTACCAACCGGGTGAACCGTCTCCTTACCTTGTCTCGCGTGTGCTCCAGGAGGAGCTCGACTTTCGTGGTTTGGTAACTCTCGCGGCCAACGATCAGGGGCCAAGCACACCGGTACACTAATCGTACCCTCCCTGTCGTCCCGTCGCAATACCTCTCGCGGGCACCGTTGGGTCGCCTGACTTCTCACCTGAAGGACAATCGCCGTTCAGGACCCTATGGCGTTAAGACAAAGTCAGCCTCGAGTGGAGTACAAGGATTACTCCTTGATAGCTCACACTTGAGGTGACTAGGCATAACCCAGATAGGGGCCTTAGACGGTGTCTGCATTGTACCGTACCTGTGCAGTTATAATATTTGTATCCGCGTTCACTCCCCTGAGTGATCACGGCCCGCTATCTAATCCTAGCTAACAATGCGCAGGGCTCACTGCTGAATAATGCATAAAATAATAGGCAGCATAGGATAAAGGAGGTACATCAAGGGGCGACAAAAACGGGTTATGCAATTGAATAGGATGGTAACGTAGCAGCAGCAGTAACAATGCCTAGTGCAAGAAATGTACGGAAAGATAGGCAATATCTGGGGAAGAGAATGGCTCTGCTTGCCTGCAAGCTCGACGGTAGTAGTAGGGTCGTCGACGACGTAGTCGTACTCAGCAGCGGTGTAGTCGACGGCAGCAGCGGGGTCTATCGGAGATTAAGGGGGGGAAGAAAACAGTAAATACACACCAAGCATATACAAATAGATGCATGACATGACAGATGAAATGTTAACGGTATTCTAACGCAGTGCAATGCACGTTGCTCGGAGCGGGAATTCATCTGGGGATGAACTACCGGCTCCGGATGATTATCGGACAGGGTGTCCGGAGGGGGAAGGATCAAGCCGGAGGTGTCGTGGGTACCGGACAAACATAAGGGGGGTGTATCCGTGCTATTTGATCTATTCCGAACAACATTCGTGTTCGGAATAAATTCATCCGGGCACTCTAACAGTACCGGACAATTTATCGAACAGTCGGTCCGGAGGGGGACGGTACGATGTTCGTTGTGTTAGAGGGGTGTGGTAGACATACGGATAGCGTATTTGTATTCTTTATATTTTTCTGATCAATTTTCATGTATAAAGTTTTTGAATCCGAGTTACGGTTTAAAACTTATTGAATTTCAAAGGTTAAATCAATTTAAATGATTTTCTGGATTTCTTTTATTAGTTATTAAACATTATCCAAAACATTATCCACAAAATTATCCAGAACAGTGCTGACATGTGGGACCCACATGTCAGCCTCTGTTATTTATAAAACATTTAATTAAATCAGAAAATGCCTCTGGACCCACATGTCAGTGACTCAATTTTTAATTATTAGATTAACCTAAAACATTAAGTTAATTATTTAGAGGGGACCCACCTGTCAGTGACTCAGGGGGGGGGTTAGCTTTTCTGTTAAGTTAACAAGAGATTAGCCGGGGGGTTAGCGAGTGGGGCCGTTGTCAGTGGCCCAGGGGTTTGACTAACCCCTAATTAAGCTGGCTGACACGGGGGGCCCGCCTGTCATCCTCATCGGAGGGCTCACCGGAGCCCGTCGCCGGCGAGGTCGACGGGGAGCTCGCCACACGGCACCGTTGGGCAGGCCACCGGTCGCGTTCGAACCGCAGGAGAACGGCGCTTCGACCTTGACTTGTTTCACGAACGGGGACGCACCGAGGCGATGGCTAGGTCAACCGCGGCGGAACCGAGCTCGGGCGTCAATGGCGTATCGCGATTCGTGAGGCAAACGAGCAGTCTAACGCGTCAAATTGGAAGTGCAGTCCAGCAGCAACTCGTGCACGCCAAAATCGTGAGCTGGGGCGACCTGTGGGCACGACTGTGACGACAGACCGCGGCGGCCGGAGCAAGCAGAAGGGGGCTTTCGCGTTGGGACCCCACGGACTTCAAAGGGAGGCTGGCGACGGGGGAGAAGCTCACCGGGGAGGTGTAGAGGGAGGCAGCGGGCTCGATGCGGGCTTGTGGTGGCCGGAATTCGTCGCGGATCCCGCCGGAGCCAAAGACGAAGGCGGTGGATTAGCGCTCGCTGTGGTGGACTCGAGCTCGATTAATCGTTGTAGTCGACGAAGACGACCAAGGCGCAGCCTCTGGACACCACCTCGGGGCGGACCGTGCCTGTTGGCCACGTCTGGCCACGACAATGGCAACGGCGACGCTCGGGAAATTTTCCCCGAAGCGTGAGAGAAGAGGAGGAGGGGAATGGAGGTGCGGGGGTGTCCAGGGGGTCGACTGGGTTGTTCTTATCGCCTCCGCGGCGGAAGGGAGCACGTGAAGGGCGGGGCCGGCCTGGCAGCGGCGTTCCCACGGAGGCCGCCGTACGGGAGCAGGTGGGGGTGGTTGGGGGTGGAAGAAGACAAGGTGGGGTGGGCTGGGCTGAGGTGGGCCTCGCCCTGGGCGGGTTTTAAGCCTTTTCCAAATTGTTTTGATCTGCTGCTTATTCTATTTCTTTCTGTAATTGATTTATTAACCCTAGCATTTTTGTAAAAGGTTATTAGTGTTTGTAAATTAGGGTTACATATTACTAAGGTGCCACAAAAGTTTTTGCAGCAAAAGAAAATCCTTTGATATTTCTTTTCATTATTAAATTCCCAAAGTAATGGTTTTAACCCACTATTTGAATTATTTGGAATTGTCTGTAACTACAAAAATTTCCAAAGTTGGTCCAACATGGTTATAATGATTTTAGGCAATTCACAAAAATGGTTTCAGGATTTATGGAACAACTTTATTTTAGCACTTTTGTTTTATTTTTCATTCAAAGAAGTTTCAACTAGGGTTTGGTATGTTAGATGAGCAAGGTGCATTTAGCTTTGGGTTTTGATCCCAAGGGCCCAAGTACATGGTGCATGGGGTGTTGATCAACCACAGTAAGGTTTGATCATTAGCATCACAAAGTTTTATCAAGGTCAGGATATCAATCAGTGATAATCCAACAGTGATGATCAACAGTGATGATGATTACTGTTACAGAAACTGAGGGTGTTACACTTAGGTCACGTGATTTCTGCGAAAGGTGTTGCAGTCAATCCCGAGAGAGTTCAGGCCGTCCTTGACTGGACTCCACCTGAATCGGTTAAGCAAGTTAGGAGTTTTCTTGGCTTAGCAAGCTATTGCCGCCGCTTCGTCAAGAACTTTTCTAAAGTTGCAAAGCCTCTTACTGAACTCCTCAAGAAAGATAAGAAATTCCAATGGACCCCCAAGTGCGAGGAAATCTTTAAAGAGCTAAAAAGAAGATTGACTTCTGCACCCGTACTTGCACCTCCAGACACCAAAAGGGATTTCGAGATCTATTGTGATGCTTCACGGCAAGGGTTAGGATGCATACTTATGCAAGATCAACATGTGGTAGCTTATGCTTCACGCCAGTTGCGTCCACATGAAGAGAACTATCCTACCCATGATCTTGAACTCGCTGCCGTAGTTCATGCCCTGAAGACTTGGCGACATTACCTCCTTGGTAATCCTTGTGAGATTTATTCTGATCACCAAAGCCTCAAATATATATTCACCCAGCCAGATCTTAATCTCAGGCAAAGACGCTGGATAGAGTTGATAAAAGATTATGACTTAGGAATTTCTTACACCCCAGGCAAAGCCAATGTCATGGCTGATGCACTAAGTCGTAAGTCGTATTGTAACAACCTCATGTTACAACAGTATCAACCACTTCTTCATGAGGAATTTCGAAAGCTCAACCTCGAGATTGTTCCTCGTGGATCTCTTTTCAACTTGGTGGCGAAACCAACCCTTGAGGATCAAATCATAGTTGACCAAAGGCGTGCATGAGCTGTTCGCTGGATCAAGGAGAACATTGCTAGCGGAGTTGCTAAATGTTTCTCCACAGATAGCAAAGGAATGGTATTCTTTGAAAATCGTTTGGTAGTACCTAAGACTAAGGATCTACAGCAACTCATCCTCAAAGAAGCCCATGACACACCCCTCTCGATTCATCCCGGTAGCACAAAAATGTACCGAGATCTACACCAAAGATTTTGGTGGACTAGGATGAAGAGAGACATTGCTCGATTTGTTGCTGAATGTGATGTTTGTCGTTGCATTAAGGCAGAACACCAAAGACCTGCTGGCACACTTCAACCTTTGCCTATTCCAGAGTGGAAATAGGACAAAGTCGGTATGGACTTCATCACCGGCTTTCCAAAAACCCAGAAAGGAAATGATGCCATCTTCGTTGTCATTGATAGGATTTCTAAAGTTGCTCACTTCCTTCCAGTTCGTGAGTCTATAAGTGCTAGTCAGTTGGCAGACTTGTACGTCTCTAGAATTGTGTCTCTTCATGGTGTTGCTTTGGTAATCAATTCTGATCGTGGTAGCCTTTTCACCTCTAGATTTTGGGGAAGCTTCCAACATGCTATGGGAACTCATCTCTCCTTTAGTACAGCTTTCCATCCTCAGTCTAGTGGTCAAGTCCAAAGGGTTAATCAAATCTTGGAATACATGCTCAGAGCTTGTGTTATCTCATTTGGAAAGAATTGGGAGAAGTCTCTTCCATTCGCCAAATTTGCTTATAACAATAGCTATCAATCTAGTCTAAACATGGCTCCTTTTGAACTCCTTTATGGACGACGATGTCAAACACCTTTAAACTGGTCAGAAACCGGTGAAAGACAATTCTTTGGACCGGATATGATCAAGGAAGCAGAAGAGCAAGTTCGCATTGTTCGTGATCGTTTGAAAGCCACTCAGTCTCGTCAAAAGAGCTACTATGATCATCATCATAGAGAGGAGAGCTACAATATTGATGAGAAGGCTTACCTTCGGGTTACTCCTCTGAAGGGAACCCAACGATTCGGTATCAAAGGCAAGTTGGCCCCATGTTACATCGGACCTTTCCGCATTCTTGCTAAACGTGGAGAAGTTGCCTACCAACTTGAACTACCCCCTCACCTTTCCCGAGTACATGATGTATTCCATGTGTCACAACTCAGGCGTTGCTTCAAGGACCCCATCCGCGAAGTCGACCATGAAACGCTTGATCTCCAAGATGATCTTTCTTATCGAGAGTACCCTGTTCGTATTCTTGATTCAGCAGAACGTGTCACTCGTCGTCAGAAGATCAAGTTCCTCAAAGTGCAATGGTCTCATCACTCCGAGAAAGAAGCAACCTGGGAAAGAGAAAACCGCCTCCGTGCCGAATACCCCACCTTCCTCCCGACGACTTCTGAATCTCGGGATGAGATTCTTTTGAGTGGGGGCGAGTTGTCAGAACCCCAACTAGGGTAAGTGCTAGGGCTTGTTTGACCCTTTGCATCATGTAAAAATTCAAATGAAATCCACAAATGGGGAAAAGAAAAGCCCTGAGAAATTAATTCAAATGGCCAGATAAAAATCTTTTTCCAAAAATCATTTGAATATTTGGAAAATTCCTATAAATGATGGTGATCGTTTTAAAAGTGGTTTGGGTTCATTCCCATGCCCATGGAATATTCAAAAATTCAAAAGGTGCCCAGGAAATTAAATTTGACCTTATTTGAATTGAAATTCAAAATAGATTGAATTTCAAAAATGTCCAAATTCTATATGTGGCTAGCCACTGGTCACCTAGTATTTATAAAATTAGTTGGGCATTTTTATAAAATGTTTTGGTATTTTTACCAGAGCAAAAGAGAAGACTGAAAATAGAAAAAAAGAAAAGAAAACAACAAAGGCTTACCTTTCGCCCAGGGCGACGGCCCACTTCCTCTGGCCGGCCCAGCCCACCCGGCCGCGTTGTCTTCTTCCTCCCCTCGCATCCAAGCAGCTCGGTGGCGAGCCGAGCACCGTGGACGCCACCGAGGCTCGCCTAGACCAGCCCGAGGCGTCTCCTTGCGGCACGCAACGCCCAGAGACCCCCGCACCTTCTCCCTCCTCGAGCTCGCCCTCTTTCCTCCTCCCCATCGAGATCCCGCGGCCACCCGAGCGCTCGACCTCGCCGCGCCGCCGCACAGACATGGCCAACGACCCCCTCCCGGCGAGCCGTCGTGTCCAGTGAAGTCCCCACCGTCGTCTACTTCAAGCCGTGCCTCCAATTTGAGCCCATCTTCCCCAACGACGAGGCCGTTCTCAATATCTCACCGCCGGCCACCGCGGGACCTCGACGAAGAATTCTCCGCCGCCTGTACCTCCAAGCCTCCGTCGTCTGCACCATCTTTCTCCCCTGTTCACGGTGAGAAAAAACCCCCTATCCACGCCTCCAATCCCTACCCCATTCAAGATCCGCCATGGGAGCCGTGGCTCCTCGCCACCGGTGTGCTCGCCGTCGAGCACACGAGCCGCCCGCGTCGTCTTGTCCACGTCCAGTGGACGTGCGACGTCCCCAGGAAACCAACGCCTCTCTCCGTTCTCTGTTTTGGACTCGCTAGCAACCTCCTCGTCGGATCAGTGCCACGGCCGCCGCGCCTTGTCGACGTCGGCGAGGCTCCGGCCACCCCGAGCCTCCCCGTGGGCACTGGGTGATGCGGGTGACCTCGGGCGTCCCTCTGGTGGCCTCGGCGAGCTTTCCCGTGGCCGGATTCACCACTCCGGCGAGGCGCCGCCGCGTCCAGTGACGCCGGCGTTGAGCCGCCGGCAGCCCAGGCCATTAGGACCTTAATCACCTTGCTAATCCCCCCTGGAGTCTATGACAGTGGGCCCCAGCCCCCTCTAATTTAAGCACAATTTAAATTAAACCCCGGGTTTAACCCCAGAGCCACTGACAGCATGGCCCCACTGGTCAGCCCCCCTGCTGACGCCATGCTGATGCAGTGCTGACGCAGTAAATAGAAAAGAATTTAAAAGAAATTACAGAAATTCCAGAAAATACCCAAAAATTCAAAAATTCATAGAAAATTCATATTAACTCCAAATTAGAAAAATAATATATGAAAAATGATCAGCAGAAAATTCTCTATCCAAATATGAAACTTTCAACCATGTTTGAGTTGATTTTAAAATGGGACCAGTAGCTTTTGCTATTTGGCTTAAATGGAATTAATTCAAATTTAATTCAAATGCAATTCAAATTTTAACCATTACAATGCAAACATGATCACCTGAACTTCAGAAGCATATCACCCACATGATCACATGTTTGCAACTGATCAAACATTTTCAAATGCAATTTGGTTAAATTGAAATTCATATGTGGAGTTTGAATTTGCATTTCAAATGCAATACACTTCATTTAAATCAAATGTACCACAAACCAGCACCATTCACCTCATGGACAACTATATCATGTGCTTGTGCATTCTATTACAATGTTGCCCCCCCCTTTGTTGATGATTGTTTCCGGTACCAGCTTTTCCGAGACGGTGAACACCCCCGAAGGAGAAGACCACCGTTAAGACCCGTGTTTCGTCAGCAAGGCAAGCAAACCCCATTGATCATGCCTATAAAATTCCAATTCCCTCTCAGTCTCGCTTATGCATGTTTAGGAGATCACTTTTTATCGATTCTACCGCATAGTTTAACCCATATCCGATGCATGACCTATCATCTTGTCACAGTAGTAAGCAAACCACAATCCTAGCTGACATAGGAGTTGATTGATATCATGTGGCCACTGCAACTGTTAATGCTTATTGCATGCTTAGTGGTACAATGAGGTTGCTTTTGATGTGAGTCGGGATGATGGTGAACATGGTGATGATGAAAGTGAAACTGTGTCGGTGAATCCACCCTAATACAAGGTGAACGATGATAGGCTGTGTAGGAGTACACAGTGGGTTGTCTCATTGAGCACCGCCTTAAGCACCGAGTTCTTGTATGGTAATCCAAGACAAAGAGTACAACCACACATTGGGCTCACTGACCCCTCTCGTCCTAGTACCTTGATCCGTGTCGACGTCCAGGAGTCACATTAGTTCGGGCTTTCCATTTGGCATCTGCATAGAAAAAGAATGAAGGAATGGTTGCATCATATAGATATGTGAGTGCACCTGTGAGGCAGGAAAACCATCTTCCAGAGGTGGCGTCTCGGTCACTTGCATTGTTTGAGTCTGTTTCGTTGATCCGGCCGGGCTCTCGAGCGGAGGCAAACTCAGATAGTCGACTCCTGAAATAGACCGGTTGTGAGCGAAGTGTCGTGGTAAACATCCTCGCTGTCACCTCTTGAACGGTGGCGAGCAAAAGGCGGTAACCGATGGTCATGTGTGTGTAGCTTACACCCTTGCAAGGTTAAAAAAACTATTCGAATAGCCGCGTCCGCGGTTTTGGACTACTTGGAACCTGTACCTGATTATTAGACAACTTGAATGGATACTTATAAAACTCGCAAGATAAGCGTGAGTGCTATGGTGTGCTTCCTCGTGGGGAAGTCAAGGATGTAACCGTAGTGGTGTATTGTTTGGAGACTTGGATAGTGGACTCGTGTACGCTTCTTACCTCAAGTCTGGTATTCGTAGTACAGGACTAGCCAAGTCAAAGCTGGCACTTCTGCATATTGAAACCCCACCTCCCTTTACCTTGATACTTGAGCATGAGTAGTGTAGTTCTGATGTAAGTCTTGCTGAGTACGACTTTGTACTCACGTTTACTTATTCTATGTTTTAGATGAGAACCCGGACCCCGATGGAGTCATCGACGTGAAGCTCGACGTTGACTAAGTTAGCATAGTCCCAGACAACAGTCTGGTCCCTCGTGGAAGGGCATGTTTGTTTACAAGGCTTCTCTAAGCCATTTGTTAAACTTGTCTGTACTCAGACCTAATTTGCTTCCGTTGTATGTTGTAATGTTGATCACAGACATGTGATCTTTGTATACTCTATGTGTAAGTAAATAAAGAAGTACTTTGTAGAGTTATGTGATGATACTTGCTGTTCATACTAGGCATGTGTGCTGCGTGTATGTTTATAATATGCATGTCTTAGTATGGGTTTTGAAGACCTTAGTTGTGATCTGGCTGGCGGTCTTTTATACACCAAGTGGCCCTTAGATGTGCGCAGCTTGGGGCATCGCGATGCGATTGTTCGTGACTCTGTCACGTGCACACTTTGTTGTATGATCGAGCCCGCCCTAGACCCCGACTAAGTGATCGGGCTGGAGTAAGTCTATGTAAGAGTTAGGATTCAATCGATAACATGGTTGAGGTGACTTGTCTATGAGTATGGGATTCACCACCCATAAGCATCTAGACTTGTGAGCGGACGATTAGGACCCATCTCAGATGATCATCCGGCCTGAATGGGATGCCCCTCACGTTCGATGCTTACCGAAAACGTTCTGTGCTTGGCCTTGTCTTCTTAGACAAGTGGGTACGGTTCTCGGCTCTCCATGTGATTGTATCGTGACTGAAATTACATACGCTAACCCCGGGTCCCGACATGACCCTATTTGGGCGGTTTCTACCAAAAGATCATGTTATGCCAGCAAACCTGTACCAATCAGATAAGATCCTCAAGGTACTTAAGATGCCCTATGAGTAGATACATGCTTTTGAGAATGGATGTGCTTTATTTAGGAAAGAGTATGCGTAGGAAGAATATTGTCCCAAATGCAAGTCATCCAGGTATGTTGTGGTAGGCAATGGTCAAGGGGAGAAGACGCAGACCAAAATACCCGTAAATGTTCTTCGGTATCTTCCAGTGATACCAAGAATTCAACGCCTTTACATGATGGAAGAGACAACCAGACAGATGACATGGCACCAATATGGGAACAGAACGGAATTTGATGCAGGTGGGAAGCCGATGTTGACTCACCCATCAGATGGTTTAGCATGGAAGCACTTCGATGAAAAACATTGGCAAAAAGCTAAGGAGCCAAAGCATTGCCAAATCACCGTTAGCACGGATGGTTTCAATCCTTTCGGTCTGATGGTAGCCTCATATAGTTGTTGGCCTGTATTTGTCATGCCACTCCATCTCCCCCCCTCAGAGATTATGAAAAGTGTGACGCCCCCAAAATTAATCCGTGTACAGTAATCATACACGCAGGGTACACGACTGAGATTAGGGTGCCACGGTGAGAATATCACAGCACAACACTAAACACAAAAGGATAAACCAATATGTTACCATAAAGGGGGGGTCACGCGGACCCGAATACATAAGTTATACAAGCCATAATATCTGAGTACAGACATAGTTAGTCAAGTTTTGCCTTAAGAAGGCTAGCACAAATAACATCAGAGATACAGATTGAAAAGGCAAGGCCTCCTGCCTGGGAGCCTCCAAAACTACTCCTGGTCCTGGTCAGCGGGGGTCTCGACGTAGTAGTATCCACCTCCGGGGTACTCCTGCTCCTGGGCTCCAATGTCGACTGCAGCGGCCGATCAGGCAAAACAGTAAAGGAAATAAAGCAGGTGAGTATCTAGTATACCCGCGAGTCTTACGTCCGCTACTAAGCATTATGCATTGTATCAACGGAAAGAAGAGGCTGTATATAGTGGACTGCAAGATAGAAACCATAATAAGGATAAGAAGCTAGGCCTATCGAAGACTAGCATCTTCCCACGATGTCTTGCAGCATGAGGTAAGAATCAGCCAACAGTTCATATAAAGCATAAAGTAACAACGAAGCAGAAGTTGCTGCAACATTGTATAATATAAGTTGTAATGATTAACAATAATAATAATGCCTCCGAGTTCGCCTCCTCGACATCCCCGCGAGGAAGAAAAACCAGGAACCATACAGTTTAATAATGATAGTTTCTAGTGGTAAGATCCAGCTTCAGCATAAAGCGTCCTGTTACCGTGGACACGGCTATTCGAATAGATTAATCTTCCCTGCAGGGGTGCACTGGAGTGACTCTACGACGCTCGGATCTCCAGGGTGGCGGGAACCTTGTTAGGGAACGCTCCACCAAAGCTATCCGACACAAAGTAGCCCATCCTTCGGCAATCAACAGAGAGGTCATCCGCCGGACTATATCCTATGTACGCCGAGCTTTGGACCCTAACCCGAACGTACTCCTGCACGGTGCGTGACTGGCCGGTGAAGCAAAATCAAAGCAAATACAAATACACCGCTCGAGCAAGAGAAGACAACACCACTTCCCGGCAACCAGGCCACGGTACTGCTGACGTCTGAAGACCCTCGAACGAGACTACGATGCAGGGGAGCCCACACTCCTTATCCCACGTGTAGGTAGTGCGTACAAGCCAAAAGGCTACTCAAGACATCCGCCGAACCATTTAGCATTTTAATTAACCTGCGTGACAACCGTTATCGTTGCCTCGACTTAACCGACCCGCGGTCAACGACAGCAGTCAGGACCACCAGTACATTGGTGCCTGCCCTGTCGTCTCACCAAGTCACTGCGGTTACCAACAAGGTGAACCGTCTCCTTACCTTGTCTCGCGTTTTCTCTTGGTAGAGCTCGACTTTCGTGGTTTGGTAACTCTCGTGAGATACGAGCAGGGGCCAAGCACACCAGTAACGTCGGTCATACCCTCCCTGTCGTTCCCGACGATATACCTCTCGCGGGCACCGTTGGGTCGCCCGACTTCTTAACTTAAGGACAACCGAGGTTCAGGACCCTATGGCGGCAAGACAAAGTCAGCCTCGGGTGGAGTACAAGGATTACTCCTTGATAGCTCACACTTGAGGTGACTAGGCATAACCCAGATAGGGGCCTTGGACGGTGTCTGCATTGTACCGTACCTGTGCAGTTATAATATTTGTAACTGTGTTCACTCCCCTGAGTGATCACGACCCGCTATCTAATCCTAGCTAACAATGCGCAGGGTTCACTGCTGAATATATGCATAATTATAATAGGCAGCATAGGATAAGAAAGGTACATCAAGGGGCGACAAAATCAGGCTATGCAATTGAATAGGATTGTAATTCATAGCAGCAGCAGTAACCATGCCTCGTGCAAGAAAGTACGGAAAAGGTAGGCGATATCTGGGGAAGAGAATGGCTCTGCTTGCCTGGAAGCTCGACGGTAGGGGTCGGGTCGTCGACGAAGTAGTCGTACCCGGCAGCGGTGTAGTCGGCGGTAGCTGCGGGGTCTACCGAAGATTAAGGGAGGAGGAAACAGTAAATACACAGCAATGATATACAAACATATGCATGACATCACAAATGAAATGTTAACGGTGTTCTAACGCAGTGCAATGCACGTTGCTCGGAGCGGGAATTCATCCGGGGATGAACTACCGGCTCCGGGTGATTACCGGACAAGGTGTCCGGAGGGGGAAGGGTTCATGCCGGAGGTGTCATGGACATCCGACAAACATAAGGGGGGTGTATCCGTGTTAGTTGAACTATTCCGAACAACTTTCGTGTTCGGAATAAATTCATCCGGGTACTTCTTATCGGTACAAGAAATTATCGACAAACAGCCCGGAGGGGGGGAATGTCGATGATCGGTGTGTTAGGGGGGTGTGGTAGACATACGGATACGTATCCGTATTCGTTATATTTTTCTGATCAACTTTCATGTATAAAGTTTTTGAATCTGAGCTACGGTTTATTTTCTATGATTTTCTAAAGTTTTAAGAAATTTAAATCATTTTTAAATTATTTTATTTATTAACAGAACATTATCCACAGCACAGTTGACTGGTCAAACTGACCAGTGGGTCCCACTGGTCAGCCTCACAGTTAATAAAAATGGTTTTATTAATTCTAAAATCCAGTGGACCCACATGTCAGTGACTGTTAATATTACCTAACTTATTTTAATCAATATATGACAAGTGGGGTCCAGGTGTAAGTAACTATTAGCTTATTAACTAGTTTTCTTTGATTTAAAATGGTCAGTGGCCCACCTGTCAGTGAGACAACCTAATTAACAGTTATCACTAACAGCACCTAATTACATCTAACAGGGGGGTTAGGACTAATCCATCATTAGCGCTAACCCAAATCGGGCGGGGCCCGCGCATCAGGGACAGGCCACGGCCATCGCGCGCCCACGCCGGCGGCGACACAAGGGGGCAGCAGCGAGGCTAGCGGGCGACACCGGCGACCAAATCGAGCGGTGCTGGGCGGAATCGAACGGGGGGAACACCGCGCGTCCATTGCCGTACCCCACGGACGACGGGGACAACCGTGGCGGCGGCTACGACGAAGGCCGCGGCGGCCGGAGCACTGGTCCCATGGCGACGGAGCCACGGTGGGAAAACGGCGCGTCTGAGCAAGGGGAAAGGGGCGGGGTGCACACAAGGGCCGAGTAGTGGAGGCAGTTTGGCCGGGGGAGCTCGGGGTGAAGCGCACGGGCGAAAATGGCGCGGGCAGCCGAGCTTGAAGACGAAGTCGATTCGCAGCCCACGGTCCGTCCTGGCTCCAATCCGCGGTACAGCTTGGCGTAGCAGTCCCCGGCGCGCCTCCTGGACAAGACGGCGGCGTGTGGGGAGCCCGTTGGCCGCGCCGACGGCGGTGGCGCGCCCACGGCCAGAACACGGATTCGAGCGGGCGAGGAACGGGGCGAGCTCAGGGGGAATGGAGGAGGGGGAGGCTGTGATCCACTTTTTCCGGGCAGGAGGGGGCGAGATATTTGTCTCGGGCTTCGGCACTGTCGCGACCCATGGCCTCGAGCTGGTGCAGCCAGCCATGGCGCCCAGGTCGGCCGAACAGGGTAAGGGAAGGAGGGTAGGTGGGCCAGGAGGTGGGCTGTGGTAGAGGTGCCCACAGGCGACAGATAACCCTGTAGCTTTTCTGTTTTCGTTTTTCTTTTCTATTAAATACAGTTGCATTTATTTTATTGGCCTAGACATTTTGAAAAAAATACAAAGCAGGTCCCATAATTAGCATAGCACCATAAAGGAGTGCCACAAAAGAATTGGCCTTATTAAAAGTGATTTTCTATTTGTGTAGAATTTTCAAATGCCAAAAGGTTCTGGTTGGCTACTGTTATTAATTTTTTAGAATTTTCAGTGGCATCATAAAATACCACAATCACATGGGCATGGTCCAAGGAATATTTGTGAATTTATAAAAGTGGTTCCAAGATTTTTGGAAAAGATTTATTGTCACCCTATTTTTTTAATATTCATCAAAGGCATTTTAGGGTTTGTTTGCATTTCAATTCAAATGGCTTGTACTTGTTTTGATTCCAAATGATCAAGGTCCATGATCACCAGGCATTCAAGAACATCAAAGTGGAATTTGAAATTTTGCACTGTTCCAAGTTGATCAACAAAAGTTTTGAACAGTACAGATGAACAGTAACCCTGATTACTGTTCACTGACAGTGAGAGTGTTACAAATCTCCCCCACTACATGAATTCTCGTCCCGAGAATCTAAGCGGTAGAGGGGAAAAGATCGGGGTATTCCTCACGAAGGCGATCTTCGCGTTCCCAAGTGGCTTCATCTTCAGAATGATTTGACCACTGAACTTTAAGGAACTTGGTTGTCTTATTGCGGGTTTTGCATTCAGACTGATCGAGAATGCGGCTTGGATGTTCTTGATAAGTCAAGTCCTGTTGCAGCTCAATCATATCATGCTCCACTTTACGAATAGGGTCTTTGAAGCAGCGTCGGAGTTGCGACACGTGGAATACATCGTGGACTTGAGAGAGGTTCGGCGGCAATTCCAAACGGTATGCCACGGGTCCACTTCTGGATAGGATACGGAACGGGCCAATGTAGCGAGGAGCTAACTTGCCTTTGATTCCGAAACGATGAGTGCCTCGCATTGGGGTGACATGGAGGTACGCGTATTTGCCAGGTTGATAGACCATTTCCTTATGCTTGCGATCATAGTTGCTCTTCTGACGAGACTGAGCAGCTTTCAAGTGTTCACGGATAACGCGAACCTGATCTTCGGCATGCTGTATGATGTCCGGACCAATGAGAGTTCGTTCTCCAGTCTCTGACCAATTCAGAGGGGTTCGACACTTACGTCCATAGAGAACTTCAAAGGGTGCCATCTTCAGACTAGCTTGATAGCTATTGTTGTACGAGAATTCAGCAAATGGAAGAGATTCCTCCCATTTCTTACCGAATGAGATGACACAAGCTCGAAGCATGTCCTCAAGCACTTGATTAACTCGTTCGACTTGTCCTTGCGACTGGGGATGATAAGCGGTGCTGAAATTTAGATGCGTTCCCATAGCTTCTTTGAAACTATCCCAAAATCTTGAGGTGAAAATACTGCCACGGTCTGAACTGATCTCCAACGGAATGCCATGGAGGGACACAATTCTGGAAACATACAAGTCTGCCAACTGACTAGCAGAAAGTGGGCAACCTTGGAGAATCGGTCGATGACGACAAAGATCGCATCATGACCCTTCTGTGATCGCGGAAAACCGGTGACAAATTCCATTTCAATCTTGTCCCATTTCCATTCAGGGATCGAGAGTGGTTGCAGAGTTCCAGCAGGTCTTTGATGTTCTGCCTTGACGCGACAGCAAACGTCACATTCAGAAACATATCAGGCAATGTCTTGCTTCATGTTAGGCCACCAGAATTGCTGACGAATGTCTTGGTACATCTTGGTGCTTCCAGGATGAATGGACAACGGGGTATCATGAGCCGCTCTCATGACCTTCGGGGTCATATCCAGGTTCTCATGCCAGCCCTTGCTGTGAGTAACCACTAAACGGTTCTGGTAGAACGCCGCACCTTTGCTATCAACGGTGAAGGGTGAGGGTCTCCCATTGGCGATATCGCGCTTAATCTTGTGTACGAAATCATCATAAAATTGTATACCCTTGACGGACTTGACGAGATCCGGTTCGATAACCAGGTTATTTGCATAACCCTGAGGAACAATCTCGAGGTTTAATTTTTGAAAATCTTCATACAGAAGTGGTTGTTGAACTTGAACTTCAAGTTCACTATAGTAAGATTTATGGCTCAAAGCATCGGCCATCACATTAGCCTTGCCAGGGGTGTAATGAATATCCATGTTGAAATCGGCTATTGTCTCGAGCCATCTTTGTTGGCGGAGATTCAGGTCTGGTTGAGTAAATAGGTACTTCAGGCTTTGGTGGTCGGTGTAGATCTCGCAACGATTACCGACGAGGTAATGTCGCCACAGCTTCAATGCATAAATTACCGCTGCCAATTCGAGATCATGAGTTGGATAGTTCTCTTCGTGAGCACGCAACTGACGAGAGCCATAAGCAATCACTTTGCGCTCTTGCATTAGGACACAGCCTAATCCTTGACGAGACGCGTCGCAATAAATCACGAAGTCCTTCTGAGTATCAGGGGGAGCTAGCACTGGGGTAGAAGTGAGCTTGTCCTTGAGGGCCTGGAAAATTTCCTGACATTTATCTGTCCACTCAAACTTGACCCCTTTGTGAAGCAGATTAGTCAGAGGCCTGGCAATCTTGGAAAAGTTCTCGACGAAACGGCGGCAATAGCTGGCGAGTCCGAGGAAACTTCTGACTTGCTTGATAGTCTTGGGAGGAGTCCAGTCAAGAATAGCCTGGATACGTTCTGGGTTGACGGCAATGCCATCCTTGGAAATCACGTGACCAAGGTAGGTCACTTCAGGAAGCCAGAACTCACACTTAGAATACTTAGCGTAGAGTTTGTGTTCTCGAAGCTTTTCAAGTATAAGCCGAAGATGTTCAGCATGTTCTTCTTTATTCTTGGAGTATATTAAGATATCATCCAAATAAACCACGACAAACTTGTCGAGGTATTCCATGAATATATAGTTCATCAATCGGGAGAAAGTGGCTGGAGCATTCGTCAAGCCAAAGGACATGACAATGTACTCGTATGAACCATAGCGAGTAATGAAAGCGGTCTTCGGAATGTCCTCTTCACGGACTCGGATCTGATGGTAACCCAACCTCAAGTCGAGTTTCGAAAACACCATGGATCCAGCAAGTTGATCATACAGATCGTTGATCCGGGGAAGCGGATATTTGTTCTGGATCGTGGCCTGGTTGATGGGTCGGTAATCTTGGACCAAACGATTTGTTCCATCGCTCTTCTTGACAAAAAGCGAAGGTGCTCCCCAAGAAGAGGAACTTGGGCGAATGAATCCTTTGTGAAGTGCTTCGTCAATCTCCTTCTTCAGTTCAAGGAGGTGGTGAGGTGGCATCTTATAGGGACGCTTGGCAATAGGGACGGTGCCAGGCTTCAGGTCGATGACAAATTCCACCTCTCGGATCGGGGGTATTCCCGGGAGTTCTTCTGGGAAGACGTCGGGAAAATCACGAACGACTGGAACGTTCTCAATCCCGTCGAGAGATGAGACATTCAGAGCATTCATCATATAGATATGCGTTTCAGCATCACGGGTAATCCGGGTGGTGTGGTTAACAATCTCGCAGGAGGGGTGAAAAAGTTTGACAGAACTGGTGCCACAATAAAGTGCGCCATCGTGGACTTTCAACCAATCCATGCCCAGAATGAGGTCTATAGTGGAAGACTTCAGGAGGATGGGGGAAGCAAGGAACTCAATTCCTTCAATTTCGACGATGGTTTTGGGCACTATCTTGGAGGTGTGGCAATGAACTATCGGAGTGCGGACAACCATCGGTGGATCCATCTTTTCTACCATGAAGTTATGCGACAATGCAAATGCTTCCGACATGAATGAATGCGGTGCTCCTGTATCAAATAAAACAGTAGCAAGTACTGAATTAACAAGAAGGGTACCCATCACGGTAGCAGGTTGCTCCTGAGCTTCTTCGACATTAATGTTGTAAGCATGTCCGCGAGTGTGAGAAGAAGAACCAGTGTTATAGTTGGGGGTCCTGTTGTTGCCACGGCCATTTCCACGGCCAGCAGGGTGAACTACCAGTTGATTCTGTCGCTGGGGGCAGTCTCTGGAAAAGTGACCTGGCTGATGGCACTTGAAGCACAGGCCATCCTGAGGACGGAGGGGTGCAGTCTCAGTCTTCGGCTGTCTCGGTGGGGGCGGAGGCAGACGAGGTGCAACATACGACGGCCTTGGTACAGGGGCATTTGGACGATACACACTGTGTGGAACCCAAACGCGTTGCTTCTGTGATGTGCCCGAAGATGAGCCAGCATCACGGGGGCGCTTCGCCGAACCACCGAACTTAAGCTGAGCGGTCTCAAGGGTGATAGTCTGATTCACCATGGTGGCGAAGTCGGGGAAGACGTGCAAAGCCAGTGCAAGCTGGAGATCTGCGTTGAGTCCATCACGGAACTTCTCTTTCCTACTTGCATCATTGGGGAGGTCACTTGCAGCATAGTGGGAGAGGCGGAGGAATTCCCTCTGATATGCCTCGACAGTTTTGTTGCCCTGAACGAGGTTGAGGAACTCGGCCTTCATACGGTTCATAATCGCCCGGGGGACATAACGAGAACGGAAGGTAGCCTTGAAGTCATTCCAGGTGACGACAGTCCCTTCAACTAGCGAGCCCTTGTGAGTGTCCCACCACTGAGCAGCGGGGCCACGCAGGAAATAGGACGCAAAGTTGACGTAATCAGCAGCACTCACATTAGCGAACTCCAGCTGTCGAGTGATGTCACGAAGCCAATCATCAGCATCGAGCGGCTGTTCAGGCTGGTGGAAGAGAGGGGGATTGAGACGCATGAAATCCCGCAGAGTAACCACAGGCGGCTGATGCTGGTGCTGGTTCTGGTTCTGGTTCTGATTCTGGAGCTGATCTATGACTCCTTGCATAAACACTTGGTTCATCTGAAACTGCTGCATCATCGCGGCCATGTAGTCCGGCGGCGGAGGTGGATCGTTGGCACCACGACCACGACCACCACGACCAGCCATCCTGCTAGAATTTAACAGGGGTATTTCAGCGATGAACATTTTAACGAGATACCGGAAACGAGTAAGAGGTAAAGCGACAACAAAGAGGAGGCGCGGATATATAGGAGTAGTCATATAAGACATACACATCCACACATAGAATTAATCGAAAATCGGGCAGCGTAACGTCGTAGAAATTAAGGAAAAAGGACACACTAGGGGGCGCGCAGACCGCGGTAAGGATTACACGACACGACATAGATTCCACTATGTCAATCACGCCGCAAGAAAACTGTTGGCCACAGGAGTTGATGCCAGAGAACGCGCGGCCTGCCCAGAATGACAATGGGATCCGCGGTCCGGGATCTGGGGTACGACTCCTGCGATACGACTCAATCAATGAGGGTAGCACCAAAAATGCCGGGTGGAATCAAGAGAACGTGATCCTAATGTCAGATTTTTTAAAACTTACCAGCAAGGATAAGAGAGCAGATTCCCAGAGCATAGGTAAGGAGAAAAAGGATCCTAATACCATAGATATCACACGTAGTGACATCGATGTGGGCCCGTAAGCCAAATATTAAGTTAGCAAAATAGTTTTTCAAAGTCTAGACTCAACTTCGACCAGGTAGTGGTGGGATGGCTTCCTACAGGCAGTCGGCTCTGATACCAACTTGTGACGCCCCCAAAATCAATCCGTGTACAGTAATCATACACACAGGGTACACGACTGAGATTAGGGTGCTACGGTGAGAATATCACAGCACAACACTAAACACAAAAGGATAAACCAATATGTTACCATAAAGGGGGGGTCACGCGGACCCGAATACATAAGTTATACAAGCCATAATATCTGAGTACAGACATAGTTAGTCAAGTTTTGCCTTAAGAAGGCTAGCACAAATAACATCAGAGATACAGATCGAAAAGGCAAGGCCTCCTGCCTGGGAGCCTCCGAAACTACTCCTGGTCCTGGTCAGCGGGGGTCTCGACGTAGTAGTATCCACCTTCGGGGTACTCCTGCTCCTGGGCTCCAACGTCGACTGCAGCGGCCGATCAGGCAAAACAGTAAAGGAAATAAAGCAGGTGAGTATCTAGTATACCCGCGAGTCTTACGTCCGCTACTAAGCATTATGCATTGTATCAACGGAAAGAAGAGGCTGTATATAGTGGACTGCAAGATAGAAATCAGAATAAGGATAAGAAGCTAGGCCTATCGAAGACTAGCATCTTCCGACGATGTCTTGCAGCATGAGGTAAGAATCAGCCAACAGTTCATATAAAGCATAAAGTAACAACGAAGCAGAAGTTGCTGCAACATTGTATAATATAAGTTGTAATGATTAACAATAATAATAATGCCTCCGAGTTCGCCTCCTCGACATCCCCGCGAGGAAGAAAAACCCGGAACCATACAGTTTAATAATGATAGTTTCTAGTGGTAAGATCCAGCTTCAGCATAAAGCGTCCTGTTACCGTGGACACGGCTATTCGAATAGATTAATCTTCCCTGCAGGGGTGCACTGGCGTGACTCTACGACGCTCGGAACTCCAGGGTGCCGGGAACCTTGTTAGGGAACGCTCCACCAAAGCTATCCGACACAAAGTAGCCCATCCTTCGGCAATCAACAGAGAGGTCATCCGCCGGACTATATCCTATGTACGCCGGGCTTTGGACCCTAACCCGAACGTACTCCTGCACGGTGCGTGACTGGCCGGTGAAGCAAAATCAAAGCAAATACAAATACACCGCTCGGGCAAGAGAAGACAACACCACTTCCCGGCAATCAGCCCGCGGTACTGCTGACGTCTGAAGACCCTCGAACGAGACTACGATGCAGGGGAGCCCACACTCCTTATCCCAGGTGTAGGTAGTGCGTACAAGCCAAAAGGCTACTCAAGACATCCGCCGAACCATTTAGCATTTTAATTAACCTACGTGACAACCGTTATCGTTGCCTCGACTTAACCGACGCGCGGTCAACGACAGCAGTCAGGACCACCAGTACATCGGTGCCTGCCCTGTCATCCCACCAAGTCACTGCGGTTACCAACAAGGTGAACCGTCTCCTTACCTTGTCTCACGTTTGCTCTTGGTAGAGCTCGACTTTCGTGGTTTGGTAACTCTCGTGAGATACGAGCAGGGGCCAAGCACGCCAGTAACGTCGGTCATACCGTCCCTGTCGTTCCCGACGATATACCTCTCGCGGGCACTGTTGGGTCGCCCGACTTCTTACCTTAAGGACAACCGAGGTTCAGGACCCTATGGCGGCAAGACAAAGTCAGCCTCGGGTGGAGTACAAGGATTACTCCTTGATAGCTCACACTTGGAGTGACTAGGCATAACCCAGATAGGGGCCTTGGACCGTGTCTGCATTGTACCGTACCTGTGCAGTTATAATATTTGTAACTGTGTTCACTCCCCTGAGTGATCACGACCCGCTATCTAATCCTAGCTAACAATGCGCAGGGTTCACTGCTGAATATATGCATAATTATAATAGGCAGCATAGGATAAGAAAGGTACATCAAGGGGCGACAAAATCAGGCTATGCAATTGAATAGGATTGTAATTCGTAGCAGCAGCAGCAGTAACCAGTCCTAGTGCAAGAAAGTACGGAAAAGGTAGGCGATATCTGGGGAAGAGAATGGCTCTGCTTGCCTGGAAGCTCGACGGTAGGGGTCGGGTCGTCGACGAAGTAGTCGTACCCGGCAGCGGTGTAGTCGGCGGTAGCAGCGGGGTCTACCGAAGATTAAGGGGGGAGGAAACAGTAAATACACAGCAATGATATACAAACATATGCATGACATCACAAATGAAATGTTAACGGTGTTCTAACGCAGTGCAATGCACGTTGCTCGGAGCGGGAATTCATCCGGGGATGAATTACCGGCTCCGGGTTATTACCGGACAGGGTGTCCGGAGGGGGAAGGGTTCATGCCGGAGGTGTCGTGGACATCCGACAAACATAAGGGGGGTGTATCCGTGTTAATTGAACTATTCGGAACAACTTTCGTGTTCGGAATAAATTCATCCGGGTACTTCTTATCGGTACCGGAAATTATCGACAGACAGCCCGGAGGGGGGGAATGTTGATGATCGGTGTGTTAGGGGGGTGTGGTAGACATACGGATAGCGTATCCGTATTCGTTATATTTTTCTGATCAACTTTCATGTATAAAGTTTTTGAATCTGAGCTACGGTTTATTTTCTATGATTTTCTAAAGTTTTAAGAAATTTAAATCATTTTTAAATTATTTTATTTATTAACAGAACATTATCCACAGCACAGTTGACTGGTCAAACTGACCAGTGGGTCCCACTGGTCAGCCTCACAGTTAATAAAAATGGTTTTATTAATTCTAAAATCCAGTGGACCCACATGTCAGTGACTGTTAATATTACCTAACTTATTTTAATCAATATATGACAAGTGGGGTCCAGGTGTAAGTAACTATTAGCTTATTAACTAGTTTTCTTTGATTTAAAATGGTCAGTGGCCCACCTGTCAGTGAGACAACCTAATTAACAGTTATAACTAACAGCAACTAATTACATCTAACAGGGGGGTTAGGACTAATCCATCATTAGCGCTAACCCAAATCGGGCGGGGCCCGCGCGTCAGGGACAGGCCACGGCCATGGCGCGCCCACGCCGGCGGCGACACAGGGGGGCAGCGGCGAGGCTAGCGGGCGACACCGGCGACCAAATCGAGCGGCGCTGGGCAGAATCGAACCGGGGGAACACCGCGCGTCCATTGCCGTACCCCACGGACGACGGGGACAACCGTGGCGGCGGCTACGACGAAGGCCGCGGCGGCCGGAGCACTGGTCCCATGGCGACGGAGCCACGGTGGGCAAACGGCGCGTCTGAGCGAGGGGAAAGGGGCGGGGTGCTCACAAGGGCCGAGTAGTGGAGGCAGTTTGGCCGGGGGAGCTCGGGGTGAAGCGCACGGGCGAAAATGGCGCGGGCGGACGAGCTTGAAGACGAAGTTGATTCGCAGCCCACGGTCCGTCCCAGCTCCAATCCGCGGTACAGCTTGGCGTAGCAGTCCCCGGCGCGCCTCCTGGACAAGACGGCGGCGTGTGGGGAGCCCGTTGGCCGCGCCGACGGCGTTGGCGCGCCCACGGCCAGAACACGGGTTCGAGCGGGCGAGGAACGAGGCGAGCTCGGGGGGAATGGAGGAGGGGGAGGCTGTGATACACTTTTTCCGGGCAGGAGGGGGCGAGATATTTGTCTCGGGCTTCGGCACTGTCATGACCCATGGCCTCGAGCTGGTGCAGCCAGCCATGGCGCCCAGGTCGGCCGAGCAGGGTAAGGGAAGGAGGGTAGGTGGGCCAGGAGGTGGGCTGTGGTAGAGGTGCCCACAGGCGACAGATAACCCTGTAGCTTTTCTGTTTTCATTTTTCTTTTCTATTAAATACAGTTGCATTTATTTTATTGGCCTAGACATTTTGAAAAAAATACAAAGCAGGTCCCATAATTAGCATAGCACCATAAAGGAGTGCCACAAAAGAATTGGCCTTATTAAAAGTGATTTGCTATTTGTTTAGAATTTTCAAATGCCAAAAGGTTCTGGTTGGCTACTGTTATTAATTGTTTAGAATTTTCAGTGGCATCATAAAATACCACAATCACATGGGCATGGTCCAAGGAATATTTGTGAATTTATAAAAGTGGTTCCAAGATTTTTGGAAAAGATTTATTGTCACCCTATTTTTTTAATATTCATCAAAGGCATTTTAGGGTTTGTTTGGATTTCGATTCAAATGGCTTGTACTTGTTTTGATTCCAAATGATCAAGGTCCATGATCACCAGGCATTCAAGAACATCAAAGTGGAATTTGAAATTTTGCACTGTTCCAAGTTGATCAACAAAAGTTTTGAACATTACAGATGAACAGTAACCCTGATTACTGTTCACTGACAGTGAGAGTGTTACAAAAAGGAAGAACATTTTCCTGACATTGATAATATCAGGGCCCAAATATTCTGGGAAGAATATGGATGTGTACATGCAATCGCTTAAGGAGGAATTGCAACAAGCTTGGGATGAAGGGTTCAAGACATAAATGCATCTAGCAAAAAGACCTTCAGAATGCATGTGTGGTACCAGTACTCGATGCATGACCTGCCGGCGTATGCGATTTTCTCTGGCATGTGTGTTCATGGAAGGTTCGGATGCCCAACATGCAAGGTTGCTCTTCAGTTGAACTCTCTCGAGCCTGATCCAGAACGTCCCGGGTATTTCAAGGGATATAATTCGGAACACGCATGGACTCAATAGACATGCTTCTGGGATCTTCCCTACTTCAAAGACCTCAAACTTCCACACAACATTGATTTTATGCACACTGAAAAGAATATCGGTGAGGCCCTATTTGGTACATTTTTCGGCGTAGATGTGAAGTCAAAGGATAATCCTATTTGGTTTTGACTTTAAGGTCTGTAAATTTGAGAAATAAGACATCAACCGGTATCGCTTTCGTACCGTTGGCAAAGAAAAATTATGGCATGGCCCATTGCGTCGTACAAGAAGGCCAAGGCACTCTCAGAGTCGGATTTTTCCACTCCGTCGACTTTCACCAACGTTGCCGCCTACAGTAAGTTGAAGGATTATAATGAGGTGGCGAAGGAGAACCATGGGAAGGATTATAACCCGGTTGGGAAGCCTATTGAACTAGAGCTGGTGATGAACTCTAGTGGCGGAAGGTGCCATGGCCCCATGGCCATTGGAGATAAGTTGATTCGATGCAATAGGACTCTTCCTGAGATCAAGGCGCGCCAAACGAGCTCTTCTCCTGCTATAAGGACTCGTGCACGGCTAGTCGATCTCGCTCTCGAGGTTATCCATAAGGACTCTTGCATTCTTGTGTTCTCTCATCGAATATTGCAGTGCTAACAACAGGAGTGGGGTTGCAGGAAGCTCTTCAGAGAGAGCGACATAATACCCAACGGCTACTCGAGGAGAAGGAGCGGTTGGTGGAGGAGAAGGCAGCAAAGAGAGAGCGGTTGGCGGAGGAGAGGACGGCGAAGGATCTTGAGGAGGCTGCGGAACGCCACGATGCGTCGAACCGGGCCTTGTATGAGCTCATCGTGGTAAGTCACTTGTTCATATTCACCCATAGAACGCATGTTATAATGTTTGTTTATATTAGGAACTAATATGATTGACTCGTGGAAAATAAATGTGTAGACTATGTGCGAGAAGACTGGCCAGGCTGCTCCAACGATGCCGATCATTTCTCCTGTGGGGACGGTGAGTAGCTTTCAATGATCGTCAATACCTTATTGAGGGGTGTCATGCTAAACGCTAGTTGATCTTTTGTGCAAAATACCTCTCGGGCTGCATCCCATGACCCTTCTCCCCCGTCAACCTCGGGCAACCCGACTGATGCTTCTCAGCCACCTCAGCCTTGAGGGCTACACTCCGGTAAGTTGTCTTCCATACTTACCTTTAGAATTCCTATATTTATCCGAAAAATGTCATACTTGACTAATTATGCACCAAAAGGGCATAATTTGCTTTTTACTTAAAAAACTGACATAGTCAACTTAGTTAGACATAGTTATCTCAAAACATATCATAGTTAGCTTAGTTATCTCAAAAAATGACATAGTTAGCTCAACAAATGGAATAATTAGCTAAGTCGGCTCAAAAATGGCATTATTAGCTAAGTTAGCTAAACATGATATAATTAGCTAAGTTAGCTAAAAAATGGAGGCTATTTCTTCATCTTCTTCACCATGCATCATCTTATTATTATTCTTTTCTTCATCATCATCTCCTTCTCATTTTCTTCTTCTTCTCTTATTCTTCCTCTCCTTCTTTCTTCTCTTCTTTCTTCTTCTTCTTCTTCCTCTTCCTCTCCTTCTTTTCTTCTTCTTTTCTTCTAACTTTCTTTTCTTTCATTTTGCAAATTAGCTTCACGGGAGTCATGCCTTCATGGAGTGGTGCTTCTTCACTTTTAGTATACTTGTTTATTTTGAGACTTGTGTTTGATGGAGTGATGTATGTGTTTCACACTTGTGTGCACTATGTATATAGATCACTTGATGTTCATTATGTATTTGGAGACTATAGATCACTTGATGTTTATTATGTGTTTGGATCACTTGATGAGTTGTGATATGTGCTTCTGGTACTGCTGGTATATATGTATATATATTTTTGTCAAATGCAGGGCATTATAAGAAAAAAAACAGTGGTTATGCAACGTCTTTGCCGTCTGCTTGCAGTCGGCAAATGTCTTGGCCGTCTGCTAGTGGTCGGAAAAGGTGACACATGGCACCCAGCTGTGCAATCTTGCAACAGACTGCGTGCCCTTTGGTCATAATGCCGTCTGCATATGTCTGGCATACGGCAAAGAGCATTACTATGCAGTCTGCCCACCAGTCGGCAAGATCTAATGAGAGGTGACATCTTGATGACCTCACCATTTCTTTGTTGTCTGTCGGTAGACGACACACCTCGCCGTTAACGCCCTAGCGGAGGGGCTTGTAATATTTTTTTCCGTCAAGCTCTCGTTGCCGTCTACTTGTGAGTATACGGACGACACAGGTCTTTGCCGTCCGTCAATTATATGCAGACGGCAAAGCACCTCTTTGCCGAAGAAACGACTGACAAGAGTTGTGCCGTCCGGGGACAGACGCCAAAGATCTTTGCCAACAGCTAAAGGGGTGTTTTCCGTCTGCCATGGCAGAAAGCAAACAAGATAATTCCAGTAGTGAATACTCAAGAACTAAAACATAATAGGTAAACCAAATATATTACTAATCTCAATCTGAACATAATCTCATAATCCATCGGATCCCAGCAAACACAGCATAACAACACATAAACTAATACATAGGTGCCTTGATCATGTATGGCAGCTCACAAGGGCTAAGAATTGAGGCACGAGATTGGAGAGAAAACATCACATAGCTACTAATCAGGGACCCATGGTACAACGGCGACTACTCACGACACATCCGGGAAGCACTGATGGTGGTGGAGGAGCTCCCGGAGATCAATCCTCCCTCCGGCAGGGTGCCGGGATAGGGTCTTCTGCCGGTGCTGATCTCGGGATCGCGGTGGCGGTGAAAGAGTCGTGAAAATCGCATAACAACTGGCCTCCCGAGGGTTTCGGGACATGAGGTAAATATAGGCCGAAGGGGGCACCAGGGGGGCCCCACCTGACCAGGCGGCAGGGTGGCCAGCCCCACCACTGGCCACACCGGGTACCTTCGTGGTGAGGGGGGGAGCCGCTCCAGCTCCCCTTCGGGCTTCTGGAGTCTTCTATTCTGCTGTTTTTTGTATGATTTTCCCGATCTTTCCGAGCACTTTAAATATTGGTATTTTCCTGCAATGCACGGACAACAGTAGAATGAAAATGGCACTGAGTTAGTAGGTTAGTAAAAATATGTTGAAATATGTAGAAAAACATATAGCAAAGTCACCCATAAAACCGTGGAACAAGCAGAAATTATTGATACGTTTGGGACGTATCAACATCCCCAAGCATAATTCCTGCTCGTCCTCTAGCAGGTAAATGATAACAAAGCTAATTTCTGTGGTGACAGGCTACCAACAAAATATTTGAACTTGAAAGTTCAACAACCATGGTATGTAATTCAATCAAGTCAATAATAAGCAAAAAATCTATATCTACTATTGAAACTAGCAAAGTAAGAGCATAAAGGTGCAAGAGCTCTCGCTGTCCGTGACTCAAATGTCTCCAAATGGTGATTGCATGCAAGAAGTGGGAGATGGGTTTAGAGCATAAAAATACTATATAGTTAATTGAGAACTCAATATACTAAAACTTCACACTTGGTCTCCTTCGGAATCTTATTATGACTCGTCCCCAGACCAGTAGTCAGGCACAAGTTAAACTGATCCTCTCCCTTTCGACTTTGAGAACTCATGCAATGAATGAGCGCGAGAAAGATATGTTGGCACTTAGGATGGCAAATAGAATAATGATGGGGAAGGAAGACAAAAAGGTGTGAAAGGCTTACATAATTTAGGACAATCATAGGCGAGAGAAATCAAAATAATGGATATGACGTGAGGAGTAGGGATTGCCATGCAACAGATGCACATATGAGCTATGGAAAGCTCTCTAATGGAACCAGTGGGGTTGCATCCAACTTGCTTGCTCAAGAAGACCTAGAGCTCATTTGAGGAGGCTCATCACTGGAATATACAAGCATAGTTCTATAGTGTAAGGATCCCCACATAGTTATGCATGAATTATATGAAACTCTCTATGTAGTACAAATATTACTGTTGAGTATGTGACGCCCCCAAAATCAATCCGTGTACAGTAATCATACACGCAGGGTACACGGCTGAGATTAGGGTGCCACGGTGAGAATATCACAGCAGAACACTAAACACAAAAGGATAAACCAATATGTTACAATAAAAGGGGGTCACACGGACCCGAATACATAAGTTATACAAGCCATAATATCTGAGTACAGACATAGTTAGTCAAGTTTTGCCTTAAGAAGGCTAGCACAAATAACATCAGAGATACAGATCGAAAAGGCAAGGCCTCCTGCCTGGGAGCCTCCGAAACTACCCCTGGTCCTGGTCAGCGGGGGTCTCGACGTAGTAGTATCCGCCTCCGGGGTACTCCTGCTCCTGGGCTCCAACGTCGACTGCAGCGGCCGATCAGGCAAAACATAAAAGGGGAAATAAAGCAAAGGTGAGTATCTAGTATACCCGCGAGTCTTACGTCCGCTACTAAGCATTATGCATTTGTATCAAATGGAAAGGGGAGGCTGTATATAGTGGACTGCAAGGTAGAAATCAGAATAAGGCTAAGAAGCTAGGCCTATCGAAGACTAGCATCTTCTGACTTGTCTTGCAGCATGAGAAGAGAAACAGCCAACAGTTCATATAAAGCATAAAGTAACAACGAAGCAGAAGTTGCTGCAACATTGTATAATATAAGTTGTAATGATTAATAATAATAATGCCTCCGAGTTCCCTTCCTCGACTCCCTGCGAGGAAGAAGACCCGGAACCATACAGTTTAATAGTAATAGTTTCTAGTGGTAAGATCCAGCTTCAGCATAAAGCGTCCTGTTACCGTGGACACGGCTATTCGAATAGATTAAACTCCCTGCAGGGGTGCACTACTGTTCATCCTGCACGTTCGGATCTCAAGGGTGGCGTGATCCTTGTTAGGGAACGCCCCACCGAGGCTATCCGACACGACTCAGCCCATCCTAGGCTCAACAGAGAGGCCATCCGCCGGACTATATCCTATGCGCCAAGGGGTCTAGGACCCTCACCTTTGCACGCTCCTGCACGGTGCGTGGCTGGCCGGTGAAGCGAAAGCAAATCCAAAAACACACCGTCCGGACGAAGAAGACACCACTTCCCGGCGCAGGCCGCGGTACTGCTGACGTCTGAAGAGCTTTCGGACAAACTACGACGCAGGGGAGCCCATAACTCCTTATCCCACGTGAAGGTAGTGCGTACAGAACAACGGGCCTCTCAAGTCATCCGCCGAACCATTTAGCATTTTAATTAGCCAGCGTGACAACCGTTATCGTTGCCTCGACTTAACCGACCCGCGGTCAACTTTAGCAGTCAGGACCACCAGTACATCGGTGCCGGCCCTGTCGTCCCACCAAGTCACTGCGGTTACCAACAAGGTGAACCGTCTCCTTACCTTGTCTCGCGTGTGCTCTTGGTAGAGCTCGACTTTCGTGGTTTGGTAACTCTTGCGAGATACGAGTAGGGGCCAGGCACGCTAGTAACGTCGGTCGTACCCTCCCTGTCGTTCCCGACGATATACCGCTCGCGGGCACCGTTGGGTCGCCCGACTTCTTACCTTTAAGGACAACCGTTGTCCAGGACCCTATGGCGGCAAGACAAAGTCAGCCTCGAGGGGAGTACAAGGATTACTCCTGGATAGCTCACACTTGAGGTGACTAGGAATAACCCAGATAGGGGCCTTTGGCGGTGTCTGCTTTGTTCCGTACCTGCAACAGTTATATATTGTATCCGTCTTCACTCCCCTGAGTGATCACGTCCCGCTATCTAGTCCTAGCTAACAATGCGCAGGGCTCACTGCTGAATATATGCATATTTATAACAGGCAGCATAGGACAAAGGAAGGTACAGCAAGGGGCAACAAAAACAGGCTATGCAATTGAATAGGATTATAACGTAGCAGCAGTAGTAACAATGCCTAGTGCAAGAAAGTACGGAAAAGTTAGGCGATATCTGGGGAAGAGAATGGCTCTGCTTGCCTGGAAGCTCGACGGGAGGGGTAGGGTCATCGACGAAGTAGTCGTACCCGGCGGCGGTGTAGTCGGCGGTAGCAGCGGGGTCTATCGGAGAATAAAGGGGGGAAGAAACAGTAAATATAAAGAAATCATAGCAAACAGATGAATAGCATGACGTTTCCGATGTTAACGGTGTTCTAACGCAGTGCAATGCACGTTGCTCGGAGCGGGAATTCATCCGAGGATGAACTACCGGCTCCGGGTGATTACCGGACAGGGCGACCGGAGGAGGAAGGTATCATGCCGGAGGTGTTGTGGACATCCGACAAAGACAAGGGGGGTAAATCGGTGTTAGTTGATCTATTCCGAACAACTTTCGTGTTCGGAATAAATTCATCCGGATACTTTAACAGTATCAGACAAATCATCGGACAGACGGTCCGGAGGGGGATGGTTCTACGTTCGGTATGTTAGAGGGGTGTGGTGAAGGTATTGGTATCGTATTTGCATTATGTGATCCGTTCTGAGCAACTTTCGTATACAAAGTATTTCGATCCGGGCAATTTTTATCTGTACCGGAAATTACCGACAGACCGCCCGGGAGGGGGGTGTCGATGTTCGATGCATTAGGGGGGGTGGTAGACCTACGGATTGAATAACTGTATTCGTTATATTTTTCTGATCAATTTTCATGTATAAACTTTTTCGATCCGAGTTACGGATTAAAAGATATTGATTTTAAAAGTTTTAATCAATTTAAAACATTTATAAATCATTTTCTATTTCTTTTGCTATTTATTTAATATAAATTATATTAGTTTTAATACTGACCAGTGGGTCCCACTTGTCAGTGGCTTATTTAAATAAAAACATAAAATTAACTAATATGACAGTGGGGTCCCACAAGTCATACTAACACTTTTAATAAAACAATTTCTTATTAAATAAAAGGCTAGGGGGCCCACCGTAAGTGACTGTTAGTTTATTAAACAGTTTTCTTTTATTAAAAAAATGGCCAGTGGCCCACGTGTCGGCGAGACACCCTAACTAACAGTTATCTAATTTAATCAAATGGGGGGGGGTTAACAGGGGGGTTAGGCCCCTAATTAACCCGGGCGGGGCCCACAGGTCAGGGAGCCAGAGGAGGGGGCTCGAGCCCGTCCTCAACAGAGCACGCCAGCGGGATCCCGACGCGGCGGCGCTGCCCTCCCGGCGGCGACGAAGAGCTACAGAGCGGCAGAGGCAAGGGAATCGAGCTGGGGGGTTACCACGCGTCTACTGGGGCTATTAGAGCGGCTAGGGCTATCGAGGTCGACATCGGCGACGTCACACAGCGGCGGCCGTTGCTGTGCTCGAAGGCGACGGGGCTCCAGTGCGTGGAAATGAATGGGGGAGGGGGAAGTCCGTAGCTGCGCTCACCACGGGCGTGTAGGGGAGGGCAGCGTGCTTGGGGACGCCCGTAGTCACGGGAATCGACGATGGAGACGGCGGCGATGCGGAGAAGAGGGCGGCGTGGGGCGTCGTTCTTGGGGCATCCGGGGGCGACTCTTCGGGCGTGGCGACGAAGACGGGGACCGCGCACACGGTGGACATGACTGCGGGGTCGGGGGAGCTCAGTGGTCGCGCGGTCTCGAGGTGGCGCCCATGGCGGTTTCGGAACGAGAGGAGGAAGTCGACCGCGAGAGAGAGGGGAGGTGAGATCCAGGGGCGGGGGAAAAAATAGGGTTAGGGTTGGGCGCAGGGGCGCCGTCCGCGACTTGTAGCCGCCGAGGTGCCGTCGATGGCCGACACGGCGATGGCCATCGCGGTGGCCACGGCCGATGGCCACCACGGGGGGGGGGGGGGGGTGCGTGAACAGGGGAGGAAGATGACCCCCCCCCCCGGGGTGGGGTTTGGGCTGGATTCGGTGGGGGTTGGGGAATGGGCCTCGGGCCAGACGGGGGTTTGTTAGGTTTAGCTTTATTTCTCTTTTCTCTTTTCTTTCTTTTGTTTATTTCTGTTATATATTTGTTTCACCCACTTAGGCATTTTTGTAAAATATGGGATGTGTCCCATAATTTAGTATTTACCTAAGGTTGGTCCCACAAAAGATTTGGGCATTTTTTAAAGTCATTTAATATTTGCATTAAATATTAAATTATTAAATTGGGTTTTTTGGTGCCTGTTTTTATTTTTTTAGAATTATTTAGAGACTAATAAAATCTCCAACTTGGTGATACATGCTCCACTGAATATTAGTAATTTAATAAAAGTGGTAGCACAATTTTTGGACAATGTTTTATTTTCACCTTGTTTTTATTATTCCACCAAAGGGCAATTGATTTGATCTCAATTCAAAGGTAGTTTGATTTGAGTTTGATATTGCTTTGATTCCACATGACAAAGGTCCATGATCAAAATGCATTCAAGAACATCAAAGTGGAATTTGAATTTGAACTGTTCCAAGTTGATCAAACAAAAGTTTTGAACAGTAGTGATGAACAGTAATAGTGATTACTTTTCACTAACAGTGAGGGTGTTCAAAGTCTCCCCCACTACAAGAATTCTCGTCTCGAGAATTTAAGTGGTAGCGTGAAAAATCTCGGGGTATTCTTCACGAAGACGATCTTCGCGTTCCCAAGTGGCTTCATCTTCAGAATGATTCGACCACTGAACTTTGAGAAACTTAGTCGTCTTGTTGCGGGTTCGGCGTTCAGACTGATCAAGAATGCGGCTTGGATGTTCTTGATAGGTCAAGTCCTGCTGCAGCTCAATCATATCATGTTCCACTTTGCGGATAGGGTCTTTGAAGCAGCGTCGGAGTTGCAACACATGGAAGACATCGTGGACTTGAGAGAGGTTTGACGGCAATTCCAATCGGTATGCCACCGGTCCACTTCTGGAAAGGATACGGAACGGGCCAATGTAGCGAGGAGCTAATTTGCCTTTGATCCCGAAGCGGTGAGTGCCCCTCATGGGAGTGACACGGAGGTACGCGTATTCGTCAGGTTGATAGACCATTTCTTTGTGCTCGCGGTCATAGTTGCTCTTCTGGCGGCACTGAGCAGCCTTCAAGTGTTCACGAATAACGCGGACCTGATCTTCGGCATGCTGTATAATGTCCGGACCAATGAGGGTTCGTTCCCCAGTTTCTGACCAATTCAGAGGGGTTCGACACTTACGTCCGTAAAGAACTTCAAAGGGAGCCATCTGCAGACTAGCTTGATAGCTATTGTTGGACGAAAATTCAGCAAATGGAAGAGATTCCTCCCATTTCTTCCCGAATGAAATGACACAAGCTTGAAGCATATCTTCAAGCACTTTATTAACTCGTTCGACTTGCCCTTGCGACTGGGGGTGACAAGCGGTGCTGAAATTCAGGTGAGTGCCCATAGCTTCTTGGAAACTATCCCAGAACTTCGAGGTGAAAATGTTGCCACGATCTGAACTGATCTCCAACAGAATACCGTGGAGGGAAACAATTCTGGAAACATATAAGTCTGCTAACTGACTAGCAGAGATCGTCTCCTTGACTGGCAGAAAGTGGGCAACTTTGGAGAATCGGTCGATGACGACAAAGATCGCATCATGAACCTTCTAGGATCAGGGAAAACCGGTGACGAAGTCCATTTCAATCTTGTCCCATTTCCATTCAGGAATAGAGAGTGGTTGCAGAGTTCCAGCAGGTCTTTGATATTCAGCTTTGACGCGACGGCAAACGTCACACTCATCAACATAACGAGCAATGTCTTTCTTCATGCCAGGCCACCAGTACCGTTGACGAAGGTCCTGGTACATCTTGGTGCTACCTGGGTGGATCGACAACGGGGTATCATGAGCTTCTTTCATAACATCCGGAGTCAAGTTTAGATTGCCCTTGCTAAGAACCACTAAACGGTTCTTGAAGTACAACGCTTGATCATCAGCAAGCCTGTAGTCTGAGGGCTTTCCTGTGGCGAGATATCGCTTCATCTTTTCGTAATCAGAGTCAGCTCTTTGGATGAACTTGATGTCTTTGTCGAGGTCTACTTCAACAACAAGGGAATTCACATGTCCCTGCGGAACAATTTCAAGGTTCAACTTGCGGAGCTCTTCATACAAAAGTGGCTGCTCTATCTGGACTTCAAGTTCAGAACAATAGGCTTTGCGGCTTAAGGCATCGGCCAACACATTAGCTATGCCAGGGGTGTAAGAAATTCCCATGTTGTAGTCGGCTATTGTCTCGAGCCATCTCTGTTGGTGGAGATTCAGGTCTGGTTGAGTAAATAGGTACTTCAGGCTTTGGTGGTTGGTGTAGATCTCACAACGATTACCAACGAGGTAATGTCGCCACAGCTTCAATGCATAAATTACCGCTGCCAATTTGAGATCATGTGTTGGATAGTTTTCTTCGTGAGCACGCAACTGACGAGAGCCATAAGCAATCACTTTGCGCTCGTGCATTAGGACACAGCCTAATCCTTCATGAGACGCGTCGCAATATATCACGAAGTCCTTCTGAGTATCAGGCGGAGCAAGCACTGGGGGAGAAGTGAGCTTGTCCTTCAGAGCTTGAAAACTTTCTTGACATTTATCTGTCCACTCAAACTTGACGCCTTTGTGAAGCAGGTTAGTCAGAGGCCTGGCAATCTTGGAGAAGTTCTCGACGAAACGGCAGCAATAGCTGGCGATTCCGAGGAAACTTCTGACTTGTTTGACAGTCTTGGGGGGAGTCCAATCAAGAATAGCCTGGATACGTTCTGGGTTGACGGCAATGCCATCCTTGGAAATCACGTGACCAAGGTAGGTCACTTCAGGAAGCCAGAACTCACACTTAGAATACTTAGCGTAGAGTTTGTGTTCTCGAAGCTTTTCCAGTATAAGACGAAGATGTTCAGCGTGTTCTTCTTCATTCTTGGAGTATATCAATATATCATCCAGATAAACCACGACAAACTTGTCGAGATATTCCTTGAATATATAGTTCATCAATCGGGAAAATGTGGCTGGGGCATTCGTTCAAGCCAAAGGACATGACAGTGTACTCGTATGCACCATAGCGAGTAATGAATGCGGTCTTCGGGATGTCCTCATCACGGACTCGGATTTGATGGTAACCCAACCTTAAGTCGAGTTTTGAAAACACCGTGGATCCAGCAAGTTGATCATAAAGATCATTGATCCGAGGGAGAGGGTACTTGTTCTGTATTGTGGCCTGGTTGATAGGTCAGTAATCTTGGACCAAACGGTTCATGCCATCACTCTTCTTGACAAAGAGCGAAGGTGCTCCCTAAGCAGAGGAACTAGGGCGGATGAAGCCTTTGTCGAGTGCTGTGTCGATCTCCTTCTTCAGTTCAAGGAGGTGGTGAGGTGGCATCTTATATGGGCGCTTGGCAATAGGGACGGTGCCAGGCTTCAAGTCAATGACGAATTCAACCTCTCTAATCGGGGGTATTCCTGGCAGTTCTTCTGGGAAGACGTCGGGAAAATAAAAAACGACTGGAACTTTCTCAATTCCTTCAAGAGGCGAGACGTTCAGAGCATTCATCATATAGATATGTGTTTCAGCATCACGGGTAATCCGGGTGGTGTGGTTAACAATCTCACCGGAGGGGTGAAAAAGTTGGGCAGACTTGGTACCACAATACAGTGCGGCATCGTGGACTTTCAACCAATCCATTCCCAGGATGAGGTCTATGGTGGAAGACTTCAGAATGATGGGGGACACGTGGAATACAACTCCTTCGGTTTCAACGACGGTATTGGGCACCATCATGGTGGTTCGGCATTGGCCTATCAGGTTGCGAACAACCATCGGTGTGTTCATCTTTCCTAGCGTAAAGTTATGCGACAATGCAAATGCTTCCAACATGAACGAATGCGATGCTCCTGTATCAAATAAAACAGTAGCAGGTATTGAGTTAACGAGGACCCGGGGTTAGCGTATGCAAGTACAGCTAAGACATAGTCATATGGAGAGCCGAGAACCGTACCCACTTGTCTAAGCAGACAAGGCCAAGCACAGAACGTTCTCGGAAAGCATCGTACGTGAGGGGCATCCCATCCAGGCTGGATGATCAACTGAGATGGGTCCTCATCGTCCGCACACAAGTCTAATGATATGGGTGGTGGACTCCCATATTCAAAGACAAGTCGCCTCAACCATACTATCGACTATCTCAAAACTCTTACATAGACTTACTCCAGCCCGATCACTTAGTTGGAGTCTAGGGCGGGCTCGATCATACCACAAAGTGTGCACGAGACGGAGTCTCGAACAATCGCATCGCGATGCCCCAAGCTGCGCACATCTAAGGGCCACTTGGTGTATGAAAGACCGCCAGCCAGATCACAACTAAGGTCTCGAAAACCCATACAAAGACATGCAAGTTATAAACATACACGCAGCACACATGCCTTGTATGAACAACAGGTACCATTGCAATTCTCTACAAAGTATACAATTTTATTGATAACTCTTATAGAGTGCAAACAGAGATCACAAACATGCGATCCAACATTGCAACACAAACGGAAGGAAATTATGTCTGAGTACAGACAAGTTTAACAAATGGCTTAAGAAGCCTTATTTAAACACAAGCCCTCCACGAGGGAACCAGTCGTCTGACTGGTACTAGATTAGTTTAACTTCAGTCGTCCAGCTCGATGAAGAAGCCACCTTCGGGGTCGGTGGTGTCATCTAAAACATAGATTAAGCAAACATGATTACAAAATCGTACTCAGGAAGACTTACATAGGAGCTAGACTACTCAGCTTTGACTTGGCTAGTCCTGAACTACAAGTACCAGAATTGAGGTAAGAAGCGTACACGAGTCCACTACTTTCTCCAACCAATACACCACTATGGTGCCTTCCTCGACTTCCCCACGAGGAAGCACGCCATAGCACTCACACTTATCTTGGTGTATTTTAGAAGTATCCGGTTCAAGTTATCTAATAATCAAGCTAAGCTTTCCAAGAAGTCCATAACCACGGACGCGGCTATTTGAATAGTTTTGTTAACCCTGCAGGGGTGTACCGCTACACACACATGATCATCATTTACCGCCTTTGATCTCGACACCATTCAAGGGGTGCCAGTGAGGATGCTCACCACAACTGTTACCTCATAGCCGATCTAGTCCGAGAAAGCCGCCTACTTGGGTTGGTTACCACAATCGTGAACCCGGCCGGTTTACCGAAGTGGACCCAAGTGATGTGTGCGTGGTGCATAAGCCGGTCTCGGATGAGCCGTTCTCTCACTTAGCATCCAGGCCACAGACCTACCAGAACTCCGAACTATTGCGACATCTGGACATCGAAAGGGATGAGTTAGTAAGTTGAGAGGGGTCAGTGAGCCCAATGTGTGGTTGTACTCTTCATCGTGGATCACCACACCAGAACTCGTACTAGGGCGGTGTTCAACGAGACAACCCACCGTGTACTCCTACACAGCCTCTCCTCGTTCACCTTGTATTAGGGTCGATTCACCAACACTTTTCTACCAACATCATCATGATCATTCCCATCCCGACTCACATCACAGTAACAACATGGTATCATACTAAGCATGCAATAAGCAATAGCATTGCATGGGTTACATGATATCAATCAACTCCTACATTTGCTAGGATTGTGGTTTGCTTACTACTGTGACAAAAAGATAGGTCATGCAAAGGAATGGGTTCATCTATGCGGTAGAAACGTAGCATGGTGATCATCCTAAACAATGCATAAGCGAGACATGAGAGGGAAGTGGGATTTTTTTGACATGATCAATGGGGGTTTGCTTGCCTTGCTGACGAGGTTCGGGTTCTGGATCTTCAGCGAAGGGGGTAGCCTCTTGCTCCGGTTCCACCTCTACTCGACAAACAAAGCATGAAGTAGCAATCAATATGAATGCAATGCTCAAGCACATGATTGAATGCTAAAACTTGAAGTATAAGTTTTGATGTGTGAGGCAATTCCATTTAAGTGGAGTATATTGCATTTAAAATGCAAATTCAAACTCCACATTTGAATTCAACTTACCCAAGTTGTATGTGACATAGTTTGATCATTTTGAACCTTTTTCAAATGTGTATGATTGCCTCTGAAGTGTGGTTGAATTGTAGCTTAAATCCATGGTCCAAGTTGCAAATTCAATTGATTTGAATTTGAATTAAATTCAAATAAACCAAATGACATATGCTACTGGTCCAATTTCAATATCAACTCAAACATAGTTGAAAGTTGCATATTTGGAAAGATCAATTTCTCCTAATCATTTTTCATATATTATTTGTCCAATTTGGAGTTAATATGAATTTTCTATGAATTTCCAAAGTTTGGGGTATTTTTTGGAATTTATGGAATTCTTTTAATTCAAATAATCTCTGGAAATTCATTTAAATGATTTAATGCGTCAGACTGACGTCAAGCTGGCGTCAGGGGGGGCTGACAAGGGGGTCCCACCTGTCAGTGGCTGGGTGTTTTTAAACCGTGGGGTTAATTAACCAAGTGGCTTAATTAAGCCACTGGGCCCACTGGTCAGTGACCCAGGGGGTCATTAGCTTAGTGATTAAGGGAGGGGGGGTTTGCTTGGCACGCCGGCGGCTAAACGCCGGCGACTGGAGTCGGGGCGGCGCTGCTCATTCTTCCTCTCCTGGCCTCCAAACTCTGCGCTGAGACCACCGTTCGAAAGCCCGTGAAGAGCTGCGTCGAAAGCACCAATTGCACGTCGCCGGGGAGGTCACGTTCGTCGACTGCTTCGACCTTGGTGGCGGCCGGAGCAGGCATGGTCGCGGGGAGAAGCAGGCATGGTCGCGTTGGGTTGCTGGGGACTCCAGGAGTACTATGGACGCGCTGGCGAGGACGAAGGTGCACGGGAGCGAGCGCATGGTCAACCTCGGCGGCAACCGTGCTCGGCTTCCATGGCGGATCCGGCTAGAGGGAGTAATCTAGGGGGAGAAGAGAGGGGTTTCGAACCCGAGCTCACCAGGAACTCAGTAGAGGTGGTGGCGAGGGCTGGGGTGGCTCAACGGCGACGGAATTGACGAAGTCCTTCACGGCGGCCGGCGGGAACTCGAGGAAGAATCCGGTGTCTACGCGGGCTCCGGGCTCGATTCCTTGCACTGCTCGACGAAGACGACGACGAGGAGGAACTTGGACACGGTCTTGGGGCTTCTCGGCGTCAATGGCTACGCGTGGGCTCGACGGTGCTCCGGCGACCTTCTCGGGCGGCGATGAAACGGGCGAGAGAGGAAGGGGAAGACGACGAGGAGGGGGGGAATGAACTGGGGCAGCTGAGAGACGTCTCCAGGACGCGAGAAGAGGGCACGGGGCGGCCTGGAAGGTCTTCGACGACGACGTGTCTTCCCCGGCTAGCTCGATGGCATTCCACCGAGCAGCTTGGAGGCGCGGGACGGGGAAGAAGACGCCGCTTCCCCTGTGGGCCGGCTGGGCTGGGTGGGCCGGCTCCGCCTAGGCGCCAGGTAAGGTTTTTCTGCTTCCTTTTCTATTTTTCTTTTCTGACATTTGTTCTGTTTAGCTAAATAAATAGCTAAACATTTTATTAAATGATGAAAACTTTTATGTGGCCTCATAATAATATAGACTAGCCACTCATAAACTTTCAACATTTTTAAAATTCAAAAGATTTGAATTTTAAATCAAATAGGGGTATTTCTTTTATTCCAAGGAACTGTTTGAATATTTGAAAAATCTATGAGCATGGGGTGGGTCCCACATCACTTGATATGTGATCACACTCATTTATAAGAATTTTCCAAACTCTAACATGAATTTTTGGAGAAGATTTTTATCTGGCCTTTTGAATTAATTCATCTGGGGGGTGTTCCTTCTCCCATTTTGATTTTGAATTTGATTTCCAAGATATCTTTTTGAAATTTTGACATGATGCAAGAGTACTAGCTAACCCTAGCACATACCTAACAGAGGGTTCTGACAACTCGCCCCCACTCAAAAGAATCTCGTCCCGAGATTCAGAAGTCTGCGGGAGGAAAGTGGGGTACTCGGCACTGAGACGGTCTTCTCTTTCCCACGTGGCTTCTCTTTCAGAGTGGTGTGACCATTGCATTTTCAGAAACCTAATCTTCTGACGACGAGTGACACGCTCTGCGGAATCAAGAATACGAACAGGGTATTCCCGATAAGAAAGGTCATCTTGGAGATCAAGCGTTTCATGGTCGACTTCGCGGATGGGGTCCTTGAAGCAACTCCTGAGTTGGGACACATGGAATACATCGTGTACCCCGGGAAAGGTGCGGGGGTAGTTCAAGTTGGTAGGCAACTTCTCCACGTTTAGCAATAATGCGGAAAGGTCCAATGTAACGTGGGGCCAACTTGCCTTTGATACCGAAACGTTGGGTTCCCTTCAGAGGAGTAACCCGAAGGTAAGCCTTCTCATCCAGATTGTAGATCTCTTTCCTATGATGACGATAATAGTAGCTTTTCTGACGAGACTGGGCTGCTTTCAATTGATCACGAACAATGCGAACTTGCTCTTCTGCTTTCTTGATCATGTCCGGTCCAAAGAATTGTCTTTCACCGGTTTCTGACCAGTTTAAAGGTGTTCGACATCGTCATCCATAAAGGAGTTCAAAAGGATCCATGTTCAGACTAGATTTAAAACTATTGTTATAAGAAAATTCGGCAAATGGAAGAGACTTCTCCCAATTCTTTCCGAATGAGATAACACAAGCTCTGAGCATGTCTTCAAGAATTTGGTTAACCCTTTCGACTTGACCGCTAGACTGAGGATGGAAAGTTGTACTAAAGGAGAGATGACTTCCCATAGCATTCTGAAAGCTTCCCCAAAATCTAGAGGTGAAAATGCTACCGCGATCATAATTGATTTCCAAAGGAACACCACGAATGGATACAATTCTAGAGATGTACAAGTCCGCTAACTGGCTAGCAGTTATAGACTCGCGAACCGGAAGGAAGTGAGCAACTTTGGAAAGCCTATCTATGACAACGAAGATGGCATTGTTTCCTTTCTGAGTTCTTGGAAAGCCGGTGATGAAGTCCATACCGACTTTGTCCCATTTCCACTCGGGAATAGACAAAGGTTGAAGTGTACCAGCATGTCTTTGATGTTCTGCCTTAATGCGACGACAAACATCACATTTGGCAACAAATTGAGCAATGTCTCTCTTCATCCTAGTCCACCAAAATCTCTGGCGTAGATCTCGGTACATTTTTTCGCTACCGGGATGAATCGAGAGGGGTGTGTCATGGGCTTCCTTGAGGATGAGTTGCCTTAGTTCCGTATTCTTAGGTACTACCAAACGATTTTCAAAGAATACCGTTCCCTTGCTATCTGTGGAGAAACATTTAGCAACTCCGCTAGCAATGTTCTCCTTGATCCGGCGAACACCTCGTGCATGCCTTTGGGCAACTATGATTTGATCCTCAAGAGTTGGTTTCGCCACCAAGGTAGAAAGATAGCCATGAGGAACAATCTCAAGATTGAGCTTGTGAAAGTCCTCATGAAGAAGTGGTTGATACTGTTGTAACATAAGGTTGTTACAATACGACTTACGACTTAGTGCATCAGCCATGACATTGGATTTGCCTGGGGCGTAAGAAATTCCTACGTCGTAATCTTTTATCAACTCAATCCAGCGTCTTTGCCTGAGGTTAAGATCTGGCTGGGTGAAAATATATTTGAGGCTTTGGTGGTCGGAAAAAATCTCACAACGATTACCAAGGAGGTAATGTCGCCAAGTTGTTAGGGCATGAACTACGGCAGCGAGTTCAAGGTCATGGGTAGGATAGTTCTCTTCATGTTGCCGCAACTGGCGTGAAGCATAAGCTACCACATGTCGATCTTGCAGAAGTATGCATCCTAACCCTTGCCGTGATGCATCACAATAGATTTCGAAATCCTTTTTGGTGTTTGGAGGTGCAAGTACGGGTGCAGAAGTTAATCTTCTTTTTAGCTCTTGAAAGCTTTCCTCGCACTTGGGAGTCCATAAGAATTTCTTATCTTTCTTGAGGAGTTCAGTTAGAGGCTTTGCAACTTTAGAAAAGTTCTCGACGAAGCGGCGGCAATAGCTGGCTAGGCCAAGAAAACTTCTAACTTGCTTAACCGATTCAGGTGGAGTCCAGTCAAGGACGGCCTGAACTCTCTCGGGATTCACAGCAATGCCTTTTGCAGAAATCACGTGGCCTAAGTAGGTCACTTCTGGTAGCCAGAATTCACACTTGGAGAATTTAGCATACAGGCGATGCTCTCTAAGTTTCATCAATACCAGCCTTAAGTGTTCGGCATGATCTTCTTCATTCTTCGAGTAGATGAGAATATCATCGAGATAAACCAAAACAAATTTATCTAGATACTCCATGAAGATCGAATTCATCAAGCGTGAGAATGTGGCGGGGGCATTGGTTAAACCAAAGGACATGACGGTGTACTCGTAAAGACCATAGCGAGTAGTAAAAGTCGTTTTGGGAATGTCCTCGCTTCGGACTTTGATCTGATGATAACCTAATCTCAAATCCATCTTGGAGAAGACAGAGGATCCTGCAAGCTGATCATAAAGATCATTGATCCTGGGCAGTGGGTATCTGTTCTTTATCGTCTCTAAATTTAGCGGGCGATAGTCTACGCACATCCTTTCTGTTCCATCTTTCTTCTTTACGAACAGAACGGGGCAACCCCATGGCGATGAGCTAGGGCGGATGAAGCCTTTTGCCAACGAAGCATCAAGTTGGGTTTTTAGCTCAGCTAACTCATGTGGCGCCATTTTATATGGGCGTTTGGAAATTGGTGTGGTTCCTGGAACAAGATCCACTATAAACTCTACACATCTGTCGGGTGGCTAGGTTTAAGGAGTTTTGGTTACTGGATGGTTTTCCTGAGGATGACCCTGACTTACTAGGGTTACAACATATATGTCAGAGTAGCAAGGTACCCCAACACGAGGGTTAGTGTGGTTCTTCTGGCTAGAAGACATCTAAAGTGGGAGCAAGAGCTGCAATTGAATCACTAACGGTTTCTAGAGCAAAACCTACAACAACTCTATGGAACTGTCGGGCATGCCACCTAGAAAACTTCTGGAAGGACACACGAAAAAGATAGAAGCATTTTGCAAATGCATCAGATTATGAAGAAACCTGGGATGACTCGGACAGCATAACGGCTGTAATTGCAAGAAAACAATTTTCTTTCAATGTAGATACAACACTTACATAATACGATGTAAGAAATCAGCATTACAACAATGCTAGGAAACCGGGCACAACTTTCCTACGGCTACAAGGAAGCAAACAACGAGATGTTCTAATCAGACAGAGGAGAGCCTAGTCCTATCTTCCCGTAGAATAAGATGAAGGTGACTCAGAACTCAGAACGAAGGGGGTAAGGAGAAAAAGGAAGCCTTACGTTGTTCCCTTGTATACCCAGAGTAACTATATAACTCTAGCAAGCTAGACTGAACTTCGGCCAAGGCTACTAGTCCTACAGTCAGTCCTGCTCTGATACCAAGTCTGTCGGGACCCGGGGTTAGCGTATGCAAGTACAGCTAAGACATAGTCATATGGAGAGCCGAGAACCGTACCCACTTGTCTAAGCAGACAAGGCCAAGCACAGAACGTTCTCGGAAAGCATCGTACTTGAGGGGCATCCCATCCAGGCCGGATGATCAACTGAGATGGGTCCTCATCGTCCGCACACAAGTCTAATGATATGGGTGGCGGACTCCCATATTCAAAGACAAGTCGCCTCAACCATACTATCGACTATCTCAAAACTCTTACATAGACTTACTCCAGCCCGATCACTTAGTCGGGGTCTAGGACGGGCTCGATCATACCACAAAGTGTGCACGAGATGGAGTCTCGAACAATCGCATCGCGATGCCCCAAGCTGCGCACATCTAAGGGCCACTTGGTGTATGAAAGACCGCCAGCCAGATCACAACTAAGGTCTCGAAAACCCATACAAAGACATGCATGTTATAAACATACACGCAGCACACATGCCTTGTATGAACAGCAGGTACCATTGCAATTCTCTACAAAGTATACAATTTTATTGATAACTCTTATAGAGTGCAAACAGAGATCACAAACATGCGGTCCAACATTGCAACACAAACGGAAGCAAATTATGTCTGAGTACAGACAAGTTTAACAAATGGCTTAAGAAGCCTTATTTAAACACAAGCCCTCCACGAGGGAACCAGTCGTCTGACTGGGACTAGATTAGTTTAACTTCAGTCGTCCAGCTCGATGAAGAAGCCACCTTCGGGGTCGGTGGTGTCATCTAAAACATAGATTAAGCAAACGTGAGTACAAAATCGTACTCAGCAAGACTTACATAGGAGCTATACTACTCATGCACATGTATCAAGGTAAAGGGAGGTGGGGTTCACTTGCAGAAATGCCAGCTTTGACTTGGCTAGTCCTGAACTACGAGTACCAGAATTGAGGTAAGAAGCGTACACGAGTCCACTACTTTGTCCAACCAATACACCACTATGGTGCCTTCCTCGACTTCCCCACGAGGAAGCACGCCATAGCACTCACACTTATCTTGGTGTATTTTAGAAGTATCCGGTTCAAGTTATCTAATAATCAAGCTAAGCTTTCCAAGCAGTCCATAACCGCGGACGCGGCTATTCGAATAGTTTTGTTAACCCTGCAGGGGTGTACCGCTACACACACATGATCATCATTTACCGCCTTTCATCTCGACACCATTCAAGGGGTGCCAGCGAGGATGCTCACCACAACTGTTACCTCATAACCGATCTAGTCCGAGAAAGCCGCCTACTTGGGTTGGTTACCACAATCGTGAACCCGGCCGGTTTACCGAAGTGGACCCAAGTGATGTGTGCGTGGTGCATAAGCCGGTCTCGGATGAGCCGTTCTCTCACTTAGCATCCAGGCCACAGACCTACCAGAAATCCGAACTATTGCGACATCTTGACATCGAAAGGGATGAGTTAGTAAGTTGAGAGGGGTTAGTGAGCCCAATGTGTGGTTTTACTCTTCATCTTGGATCACCACACCAGAACTCGTACTAAGGCGGTGTTCAACGAGACAACGCACCGTGTACTCCTACACAGCCTCTCATCGTTCACCTTGTATTAGGGTCGATTCACCAACACTTTTCTACCAACATTATCATGATCATTCCCATCCCGACTCACATCACATTAACAACATGGTATCATACTAAGCATGCAATAAGCAGTAGCATTGCAGGGGTTACATGATATCAATAAACTCCTACATTTGCTAGGATTGTGGTTTGCTTACTACTGTGAAAAAAAGATAGGTCATGCAAAGGAATGGGTTCATCTATGCGGTAGAAACGTAGCATGGTGATCATCCTAAACAATTCATAAGAGAGACATGAGAGGGAAGTGGGATTTTTTTGACATGATCAATGGGGGTTTGCTTGCCTTGCTGACGAGGTTCGGGTTCTGGATCTTCAGCGAAGGGGGTAGCCTCTTGCTCCGGTTCCACCTCTACTCGACAAACAAAGCACGAAGTAGCAATCAATATGAATGCAATGCTCAAGCACATGACTGAATGCTAAAAATTGAAGTATAAGTTTTGATGTGTGAGGCAATTCCATTTAAGTGGAGTATATTGCATTTAAAATGCAAATTCAAACTCCACATTTGAATTCAACTTACCCAAGTTGTATGTGACATAGTTTGATCATTTTGAACCTTTTTCAAATGTGTATGATATGCCTCTGAAGTGTGGTTGAATTGTAGCTTAAATCCATGGTCCAAGTTGCAAATTCAATTGATTTGAATTTGAATTAAATTCAAATAAACCAAATGACATATGCTAATGGTCCCATTTCAAGATCAACTCAAACATAGTTTAAAGTTGCATATTTAGAAAGATAAATTTCTCCTGATCATTTTTCATATATTATTTGTCCAATTTGGAGTTAATATGAATTTTCTATGAATTTCCAAAGTTTGGGGTATTTTCTGGAATTTCTGGAATTCTTTTAATTCAAATAATCTCTGGAAATTCATTTAAATGATTTAATGCGTCAGGCTGATGTCAAGCTGGCGTCAGGGGCGGGCTGACAAGGGGGTCCCACCTGTTAGTGGCTAGGTGTTTTTAAACCGTGGGGTTAATTAACCCAGTGGCTTAATTAAGCCACTGGGCCCACTGGTCAGTGACCCAGGGGGTCATTAGCTGAGTGATTAAGGGAGGGGGGGTTTGCTTGACACGCCGGCGGCTAAACGCCGGCGACTGGAGTCGCGGCGGCGCTGCTCGTTCTTCCTCTCCTGGCCTCCAAACTCTGCGCTGAGACCACCGTTCGAAAGCCCGTGAAGAGCTGCGTCGAAAGCACCAATTGCACGTCGTCGTGGAGGTCACGTTCGTCGACTGCTTCGACCTTGGCGGCAGCCGGAGTCACGGCTTGGAGTAGAACTTGCAAAACGGCCACGGGGAGAAGCAGGCATGGTCGCGTTGGGTTGCTGGGGACTCCAGGAGTACTACGGACGCTTTGGCGAGGTCGAAGGTGCACGGGAGCGAGCGCATGGTCAACCTCGGCGGCAACCGTGCTCGGCTTCCATGGCGGATCCGGCTAGAGGGAGTAATCCAGGGGGAGAAGAGAGGGGTTTCGAACCCGAGCTCACCAGGAACTAAGTAGAGGTGGTGGCGAGGGCTGGGCTGGCGAGGGCTGGGGTGGCTCAACGGCGACGGAATTGACGAACTCCTTCATTTCGGCCGGCGGGAACTCGAGGAAGAATCCGGCGTCTACGCGGGCTCTGGGCTCGATTCCTTGCACTGCTCGACGAAGACGGCGACGAGGAGGAACTTGGACACGGTCTTGGGGCTTCTCGGCGTCAATGGCTACGCGTGGGCTCGACGGTGCTCCGGCGTCCTTCTCGGGCGGCGATGAAACGGGCGAGAGAGGAAGGGGAAGACGACGAGGAGGGGGGGAATGAACTGGGGCGCCTGAGAGACGTCTCCAGGACGCGAGAAGAGGGCACGGGGCGGCCTGGAAGGTCTTCGACGACGATGTGTCGTCCCCGGCTAGCTCGGTGGCATTCCACCGAGCAGCTTGGAGGCGCGGAACGGGGAAGAAGACGCCGCTGCCCCTGTGGGCCGGCTGGGCTGGGTGGGCCGGCTCCGCCTAGGCGCCAGGTAAGGTTTTTCTGCTTCCTTTTCTATTTTTCTTTTCTGACATTTGTTCTGTTTAGCTAAATAAATAGCTAAACATTTTATTAAATGCTGAAAACTTTTATGTGGCCTCATAATAATATAGACTAGCCACTCATAAACTTTCAACATTTTAAAAATTCAAAAGATTTGAATTTTAAATCAAATAGGGGTATTTCTTTTATTCCAAGGAACTGTTTGAATATTTGAAAAATCTATGAGCATGGGGTGGGTCCCACATCACTTGATATGTGATCACACTCATTTATAAGACTTTTCAAAACTCTAACATGAATTTTTGGTGAAGATTTTTATCTGGCCTTTTGAATTAATTCATCTGGGGGGTGTTCCTTCTCCCATTTTGATTTTGAATTTGATTTCCAAGATATCTTTTTGGAATTTTGACATGATGCAAGAGTACTAGCTAACCCTAGCACATACCTAACAGAGGGTTCTGACACGAGTACCCATCACTGTAGCGGGCTGTGCCTAAGCTTCTTCAACGTTAATGTTGTAAGCATGTCCGCGAGTGTGAGCAGAAGACCCAGTGTTATAGTTGGTGGTCCTGTTGTTGCCACGACCAGCAGGGTGAACTACTAGTTGGTTCTGTCGTTGAGGGAAGTCTCTGGAAAAGTGACCTGGCTGATGGCACTTGAAGCACAAGCCATCTTGAGGACGGAGGGGTGCAGTCTCAGTCTTCGGCTGTCTCGGCGGAGGCGGAGGCAGACGAGGTGCAACATACGACGGCCTTGGTGAAGGGGCAGGTGGACGATACACACTGTGTGGAAGCCAAACGCGTTGCTTCTGTGCTGTTCCCGAAGATGAGCCAGCATCACAGGGGCGCTTCGGCGAACCACCGAACTTAAGCTGAGCGGTCTCAAGAGTGATAGTCTGGTTCACCACGGTGGCGAAGTCGGGGAAGACGTGCAAAGCTAGTGCAAGCTGGAGATCTGCGTTGAGTCCATCACGGAACTTCTCTTGCGTACTTGCATCGTTGTGGAGGTCACCTGCAGCATAGCGGGAGAGGCGAAGGAATTCCCTCTGATATGCCTCAACAGTTTTGTTGCCCTGAACGAGGTTGCGGAACTCAGCCTTCATACGGTTCATAATCGCCTGGGGGACATAACGAGCACGAAAGGTAGTCCTGAAGTCATTCCAGGTGACGACAATCCCTTCAGCTAGCGAGCCCTTGTAAGTGTCCCACCACTGAATAGCGGGACCACGTAGGAAATAGAACGCGAAGTTGACGTAATCAGCAACGCTCACATTAGCGAACTCCAACTGACAGTTGTTGTCACGGAGCCAATCATCGGCATCCAGCGGCTGTTCAGGTTGGGGGAAGAGAGGGGGATTGAGACACATGAAATCCCGTAGAGTAACCACAGGCGGTTGGTTCTGGTGCTGGTTCTGGTTCTGGAGCTGATCTATGACTCCTTGCATAAACACCTGGTTCATTTGAAACTGCTGCATCATCGCGGCCATGTAGTCCGGCGGCGCAGGTGGATCGTTGGCACCACGACCACGACCACGACCACCACGACCATCCATCCTTCTAGAACTTAACAGGAGTATTTCAGCGATGATAATTTTAACGAGATGCCGGAAACATGTATGAGGTAAAGCGACAACAAAGAGGAGGCGCGGATATATAGGAGTAGTCATATAAGACATACACATCCACACATAGAAACAATCGAAAATCGGGCAACGTAATGTCGTAGAAATTAAGGACTCACTAGGCGGCGCGCAGACCGCAGTAAGGATTACACGACGCGACATAGATTCCATTATGTCAATCACGCCGCAAGAAAACATTTGGCCACAGGAGTTAATGCCAGAGGACGCGTGGCCTGCCCAAAATGAGAATGGGATCCGCGGTCCGGGACCTGGGGTAGAACTCCTTCAACACGACTCAATCAATGGGGAAGAACCCAAACTCCGGATGGAAACAAGAGAACGTGATCCTAATGTCAGAGTTTGTAAAACTTACCAGCAAGGATAAGAGAGCAGATTCCTAGAGAATAGGTAAGGAGAAAAGGATCCTAATACCATAGATATCACACGTAGTAACATCGATGTGGGCCCGTAAGCCAATTATTAAGTTAGAAAAATAGTTTTTCAAAGTCTAGACTCAACTTCGACCAGGTAGTGGTGGGTGGCTTCCTACCGGCAGTCGGCTCTGATACCAACTCGTGACGCCCCCAAAATCAATCAGTGTACAGTAATCATACACGCAGGGTACACGGCTGAGATTAGGGTGCCACGGTGAGAATATCACAGCACAACACTAAACACAAAAGGATAAACCAATATGGTACAATAAAAGGGGGTCACGCGGACCCGAATACATAAGTTATAGAAGCCATAATATCTGAGTACAGACATAGTTAGTCAAGTTTTGCCTTGAGAAGGCTAGCACAAATAACATCAGAGACACAGATCGAAAAGGCAAGGCCTCCTGCCTAGGAGCCTCCGAAACTACTCCTGGTCCTGGTCAGCGAGGGCCTCGATGTAGTAGTACCCGCCTCCGGGGTACTCCTACTCCTGGGCTCCAACGTCGACTGCAGCGGCCGATCAGGCAAAACATAAAAGGGGAAATAAAGAAAAGGTGAGTATCTAGTATATCCGCGAGTCTTACGTCCGCTCCTAAGCATTATGCATTTGTATCAAATGGAAAGGGGAGGCTGTATATAGTGGACTGCAAGGTAGAAATCAGAATAGGGTAAGAAGCTAGGCCTATCGCAGACTAGCATCTTCTGATGTGTCTTGCAGCATGAGAAGAGAAACAACCAACAGTTCATATAAAGCATAAAGTAAAAAACAAAGCAGAAGTTGCTTCAACATTGTATAATATAAGTTGTAATGATTAATAATAATAATGCCTCCGAGTTCCCTTCCTTGACTCCCTGCGAGGAAGAAGACCAGGAACCATACAGTTAATAGTAATAGTTTCTAGTGGTAAGATCCAACTTCAGCATAAAGCGTCCTGTTACCGTGGACACGGCTATTCGAATAGATTAAACTCCCTGCAGGGGTGCACTACTGTTTAGCCTGCACGTTCGGATCTCCAGGGTGGCGTGAACCTTGTTAGGGAACGCCCCACCGAGGCTATCCGACACGACGCAGCCCATCCTAGGCTCAACAGAGAGGCCATCCGCCGGACTATATCCTATGCGCCAAGGGGTCTAGGACCCTCACCCTTGCACGCTCCTGCACGATGCGTGGTTGGCCGGTGAAGCGAAAGAAAATCCAAAAACACACCATCCAGACGAAGAAGACACCACTTCCCGGCGCATGCCGCGGTACTGCTGACGTCTGAAGAGCTTTCAGACAAACTACGCCGCAGGGGAGCCCATAACTCCTTATCCCACGTGAAGGTAGTGCGTACAGACCAACGGGCCTCTCAAGTCATCCGCCGAACCATTTAGCATTTTCATTAGCCTGCGTGACAACCGTTATTGTTGCCTCGACTTAACCGACCCGCGGTCAATGACAGAAGTCAGGACCACCAGTACATCGGTGCCGGCCCTGTCGTCCCACCAAGTCACTGCAGTTACCAACAAGGTGAACCGTCTCCTTACCTTGTCTCGCGTGTGCTCTTGGTAGAGCTCGACTTTCGTGGTTTGGTAACTCTTGCGAGATACGAGCAGGGGCCAAGCACGCCAGTAACGTCGGTCGTACCCTCCCTGTCGTTCGCGACGATATACCTCTCGCGGGCACCGTTGGGTTGCCCGACTTCTTACCTTTAAGGACAACCGCTGTCCAGGACCCTATGCCGGCAAGACAAAGTCAGCCTCGAGGGGAGTACAAGGATTACTCCTGCATAGCTCACACTTGAGGTGACTAGGCATAACCCAGATAGGGGCCTTTGGCAGTGTCTGCCTTGTTCCGTACCTGCAACAGTTATATATTGTATCCGTCTTCACTCCCCAAAGTGATCACGGCCCGCTATCTAGTCCTAGCTAACAATGCGCAGGGCTCACTGCTGAATATATGCATATTTATAACAGGCAACATAGGACAAAGGAAGGTACAACAAGGGGCAACAAAAACAGGCTATGCAATTGAATAGGATTATAACGTAGCAGCAGTAGTAACAATGCCTAGTGCAAGAAAGTATGGAAAAGGTAGGCGATATCTTGGGAAGAGAATGGCTCTGCTTGCCTGGAAGTTCGACGGTAGGGGTAGGGTCGTCGACGAAGTAGTCGTACCCGGCGGCGGTGTAGTCGGCGGTAGCAGCGGGGTCTACCGGAGAATAAAGGGGGGAAGAAACAGTAAATATAAAGCAATCATAGCAAACAGATGAATAGCATGACGTTTGCAATGTTAACGGTGTTCTAACGCAGTGCAATGCACGTTGCTCGGAGAGGGAATTCATTCGGGGATGAACTACCGGCTCCGGGTGATTACCGGACAGGGCGACCGGAGGAGGAAGGTATCATGCTGGAGGTGTCGTGGACATCCGACAAAGACAAGGGGGGTGTATCTGTGTTAGTTGATCTATTCCGAACAACTTTCGTGTTCGGAATAAATTCATCTGGATACTTTAACAGTATCGGAAAAATCATCGGACAGACGGTCCGGAGGGGGACGGTTCGACGTTCGGTATGTTAGAGGGGTGTGGTGAAGGTATGGGTATCGTATTTGCATTATGTGATCCGTTCTGAGCAACTTTCGTATACAAAGTATTTCGATCCGGGATATTTTTATCGGTACGGGAAATTACCGACAAACAGCCCGGGAGGGGGGTGTCGATGTTTGATGCGTTAGTGGGTGTGGTAGACATACGAATTGCATAACTGTATTCGTTATATTTTTTTGATCAATTTTCATGTATAAACTTTTTCGATCCGAGTTACGGATTAAAAGATATTGATTTTATAAGTTTTAATCAATTTAAAACATTTATAAATCATTTTCTATTTATTTTACTATTTATTTAATATAAATCATATTAGTTTTAATACTGACCAGTGGGTCCCACTTGTCAGCGGCTTATTTAAATAAAAACAAAAAATTAACTAATATGACAGTGGGGTCCCACATGTCATACTAACACTTTTAATAAAACAAATTCTTATTTAATAAAAGGCTAGGGGGCCCACTATAAGTGACTGTTAGTTTATTAAACAATTTTATTTTATTAAAAAAAATGGCCAGTGGCCCACGTGTCAGTGAGACACCCTAACTAACCGTTATCTAATTTAATCAAATGGGGGGGGGGTTAACAGGGGGGTTAGGCCCCTAATTAACACGGGCGGGGCCCACAGGTCAGGGAGCCAGAGGATGGGGCTCGAGCCCATGCTCAAAAGAGCACGCCGGCGGGATCCCGACGCGGCCGCGCTGCCCTCCCGGCGGCGACGAAGAGCTACAGCGTGGTAGAGGCAAGGGAATCGAGCTGGGGGGTTACCACGCATCTACTGGGGCTGTTAGAGCGGCTAGGGCTATCGAGGTCGACGCCGACGACGTCACACAGCGGCGGCCGTTGTTGTGCTCGAAGGCGACGGGGCTCCAGTGAGTGGAAATGAATGGGGGAGGGGGAAGTCCGTAGCTGCGCTCACCACGAGCGTGTAGGGGAGGGCAGCGTGCTTGGGGACGCCCGTAGTCGCGGGAATCGACGATGGAGACGGCGGCGATGCGGAGAAGAGGGCGGCGTGGGGCGTCGTGCTCGGGGCGTCCGGGGGCGATTCTTCGGGCGTGGCGACGAAGACGAGGACCGCGCACACGCTGGACACGACGGCGGGGTCAGGGGAGCTCAGTGGCCGCGCGGGCTCGAGGTGGCGCCCATGGCGGTTTCGGAACGGGAGGAGGAAGTCGACCGCGAGAGAGAGGGGAGGCGACATCCAGGGGCGGGGGAAAAATTAGGGTTAGGGTTGGGCGCAGGGGCGCCGTCCGTGACTTGTAGCTGCCGGGGTGCCGTCGATGGCCGACACGGCGATGGCTATCGCGGTGGCCACGGCCGATGGCCACCACGGGGGGGTGCGTGAACAGGGGAGGAAGATGACCCCCCCCCCCCCGGGGTGGCTTTGGGCTGGATTCGGTGGGGGTTGGGAAATGGGCCTCGGGCCAGAGGGGGGTTTGTTAGGTTTAGCTTTATTTCTCTTTTCTCTTTTCTTTCTTTTGTTTATTTCTGTTATATATTTTTTTCACCCACTTAGGCATTTTTGTAAAATATGGGATGTGTCCCATAATTTAGTATTTACCTAAGGTTGGTGCCACAAAAGATTTGGGAATTGTTAAAAGTCATTTAATATTTGCATTAAATATTAAATTATTAAATAGGGGTTTTTGGTCCCTGTTTTGATTTGTTTAGAATTATTTAGAGACTAATAAAATCTCCAACTTGGTGATACATGCTCCACTGAATATTAGTAATTTAATAAAAGTGGTATCACAATTTTTGGACAATGTTTTATTTTCACCTTGTTTTTATTATTCCACCAAAGGGAAATTGGTTTGATCTCAATTCAAAGGTAGTTTGATTTGAGTTTGATATTCCTTTGATTCCACATGACCAAGGTCCATGATCACAATGCATTCAAGAACATCAAAGTGGAATTTGAATTTGAACTGTTCCAAGTTGATCAAACAAAAGTTTTGAACAGTAGTGATGAACAGTAACAGTGATTACTGTTCACTGACAGTGAGGGTGTTACAAATCTCCCCCACTACAAGAATTCTCGTCTTGAGAATTTAAGTGGTAGCGGGAAAAAGCTCGGGGTATTCTTCACGAAGACGATCTTCGCGTTCCCAAGTGGCTTCATCTTCAGAATGATTCGACCACTGAACTTTGAGGGTGTTACAGAGTACGACTTTGGATCTTTCAAAAAGGAACAGTAGTGTTGCCCCCTTGTCTATTTTTTTTCTTTTTTTTTTTCCTTTTCCTTTTTTCTATTTTTTTATTTTGTGACCTCATTTGCTCTTTCTATTTTTCTCTAATTTGTTCTCTTTGGGATCCTTAATTTGTCCTCTTTGGGATCTTTTATTTGTGTCCTCTTTGGAATCTTTTCCTCACTTTAAGGGCAGCAATCTATATTTTACAAGGATATAGAAGATCACACACTTTATAAGAAGTACTCAACACAAAGAAAACTGAAAAACTATCATGATGTATACAAAGGTATGCCTCTGCCAGTGTAGCAGGATATGCAATGATACTAGTGCGTCATATATCAATTATAAGGGCAAGACCCAACTAACATGTGGCTCCACGATCAAGAAAAAACATGTATGACATGAAGATCAAGTCATGAGATGATGGATGTTGCATGACAATGTATCTCGGAAACACTATGGAAACGCCTTGATAGGTAGATATGGTGGATGTTTTGAGGAAGGATATAATGGGTTTATGATGACAGAGCGTATCATGGCAAACTTTTGGATGCACCGGCGAAGTTTGCACCAAATCTCAAGATGAGAAAGGGCAATGCATGGTACCGAAGAGGCTAGCAAAATATGGATGGTGGAAGTGCCAATAAGCGAATACTCACATTAGTCAAAGAAAATCATTCACTTATTATCGGTAACTCTCTATCTAATTAGGAGGTTCACAAAGAAACAAGTACCCCGAGGAGGAGTGTATGGGGGTTTGTTTATCCTTGCGCATCCTTGACCCATGGTACGTGAGGGTACTCTACATATTACAACCCCTCCAGAGGTTAGCGATCCATCTAGTAGCTAGAGTTCTCAACTAATTTTATTGTAGTTTTTTAAAATAAACACGACAACTATCACTAATAGGCTTGAGATCTTGACACATAGAATTCCAAACATTACTCAAATCAATACCTCAAAACTATTGCAAGTTACTACTATACTTAAATAGCAACCTTAATTACCTACTCAGGTCAAGATAAAAAACTCAGTGCAACAGGCAAACTCTCTAAACAAGATAAGAATGAAAACTCAAGAGAGTTCCAAAAGCAACAACCTAAATAAAAGCTCTTAAAAATATAAGCATGAAAACAAGAGCTAAACATGATAGTAGCTAGAAAAAGTAAAGAGCACTCAACCAAGATAAGCATGAAAACTATGTTGTGTTCTAGGGTGAAGCAGAGCGTGTTTCTTTCCCAAAAAATGTAGGATATGGTCCAATTTTTGATGAGCAACAACCAAAAGAAAACAAACTACAAAGTAAATGCAAGACGCTCCAAGCATAGCACATAACATATGAAGTGATAAAAATATAGTGCGGAGAAGGACGAACTAATGATTGTTGATGGAGAAGGGGATGCACGGTGACATCCCCAAGTTTAGACGCTTAAGTCTCCTTGGATATTTCTTGGGGATGCATGGGGGCATCCCCAAGATTGATCTTTTGACACTCCCGGGTCTTCTTTCATCGTCTTCCTTCGCACACTTGAAAACTCAATTCGTACGGAACTCATCATAAGTTAATTTGAGTGGTTAGTACCCATAATAAAATAATTTTCCTCTACTGGAAATAAATATTTTCATGAAGATCTACTGTTTCTAAAGATTGCCAATAAGTTTTTGCAAAGAAAAAGCAATTTTAAGATTTGAAAAACAGTGAAAACGCAAAACAGGGCAGATCTGGAAAAAAGACTAGCAGTTAGTAAATAATATTTTAGGGGCACTTCTGCAACTCAAATCAAAAAACTCAGCATAGAACGCCGAAAGTAAATTGTATAGAGAATAGTGTCAAAATTAATCAGATCAAAAATATGATCTGGTGATTTAGCTAGGCATGATGCAAGAAGATCAAGTTTTATCAATATCAAAGGAATAGCTTTCCCGTGTAACGGACTCAAATGGTTACTTCATCTTCTTTCTAGGGAAATTTTACATACCGTTCTTGATGGGAAATTGGAATCTAATAATCCCTTCTTTCATATCAATGATAGCATCAACGGTGCGGAGAAAAGGACACCCCAAAATAATTGGACATGAGGAATCACACTCAATGTCAATGACAAGAAAATCAATGAGAACATAATTATCATTGAAAGTATAAGAACATCATCAATCTTCCCTAAAGGTTTCTTTACGGAAGAATCAACAAGGCAAACACAAAAATAAAAAGGATCAAAAGGTTTCAATTCAAGCATATCTTACATTCTTTTGGGTAAAACGAGGCACTAGCTCCAACATCACATAAAGCAAAGCAAGAAAAAATATTCAATTTTATTTTGACCATGGGATCCCAACCATCTTCTAATTTTCTAGGAATAGAAACCTCTAATTTATTCTTCTGCTAGCTATCTTTGATAAGAGCATTGGTGATATGCTCGGTGATGGTAATGATAAGTGAACTAGTGTGGGGGTCTTTGGCAATTCTTGGCACAAAAGTGATCACTTCAGAAAGACTACAATTATCAAAATCAAGTTCACTACTATTAATTAAAGTGGTAGTGATGTCATCCAATCTCATTTTCTTGGTAGTATCTAAGTTCATGGGACCTTATTGTCCTAAAATTGAGGTATCAACATCACCATTGATGGGTGAAGGTTTTAGGATCCTCAAAAATATGTATAGTAGCAAGTGTGGTGTGTGTAGGAAGGCTCTTAACTCTATCTTCTTCTCATTTTTCTCTAGCCCACCTATCCTTAAGTTTGTCTAGCATTCTAATGTTTTCATTGATTTGCATTTGGATAACATTCAAAGGTGTAGTTTTCCTTTCCTCAATTGGAAAGGCCCTAATTTTGAGCACCTCTACATCATGAGCTATGTTGTCTACCTTCAAAGAGAGTCTATCTAATTTGTCTAATTTCTCTTCTACACTCTTGTTGAAGGCTTTTTGATAGGTGATAAAGTATTTAAGCATGCTCTCTAGGTCAGAAATGGAGTTTTTGGTGCTAGAATAAGTGTTGTTGTTCCTATAAGAGTTAGAGCGGAACGGTCTAGGATTGTTGCTACCAAAGTTACTTCTATAAGCATTATTGTTGAAGTTGTTCCTAGAAATAAAATTAACATCTATTTGTTCTTGAGCAACCAAACAATTTAAAGGAACATGATGAGGATCATTAGGAGCTTGCTTAGTAAGTAAATACATGATCAAGTCAACCTTTTCATTTAAAGAGGAGATCTCCTCAACAGACTTTACCTTCCTACCTATTTGTTATCTTCTGTTGTGCCATCGAGAATAGTTTTTTATCATCTCGTCCAATAGTTTTGTCGGGGGGATAATTCATGGAGCGGGAAGGAACAACAAGAAGGCTTTCGTTGAGATAATAAAGTCGGCTCGTGGGCTGGCTCGACGAAGAGAAGGCCCAGAAGAAGGTTCGGCTTACAAGATGACCAACTTACTATGTGAAGACTGACGCTAGAAGGAAGGAGTCCAAGCTACCTTTAATATCAAGACAAGTCATCAAAGAGATAGAGTAGGACTCCACCTCGTTTGATAGTCGGTCTCATTGTAAAACCCTAGGGCTCAGTGTGTATAAAAGCTTGAGGCCTTGGGACGTCCTAGAGGCGAATCAATCTAGTATAGTTCTTGAGACACCGGCGAGACCTAGCGCCCTTGTAATCGAGATCTCCCACATATAATACAAGAAAGGAAGGAAGTAGGTATTTACCTCATCGAGGGGCCGAACCTGGGTAAATCCATGTGTCTCTCTTGTAACGGTCATCGGTTCGTCTCTCCGCCAATCGACTCTCCCTCCTCGCGCACACTCGTAGTAAGTTCCCCGCAATCAAATTATCTATGAGGACATTTGGCGTGATTTTCCCACGATAGTTGGTGCCCACCGTGGGGCCTACACACAAAGGTGTCGAGATCCACGAGGAAACTTGACGCAACGTGGAGATCACGCTGATCGGACAGCCAAAGGACGGCAAAATCAGCTCCACGCCAACCTCGCTGTCAAATACTTGGGAATGGATCTCGTTTACGAGATCCCTATCGGGTCCGTCCTCCTCTGCATCAACCAAGGCGGTAAATCTCCGTCAGCACCAGCTCAGGTCCGCACGATCAACCACGAGGACCGATCCCCGGACGACACCACCCGTGCTCAGACCGGCTTCGCCCAAGTAACTGTTGGAAATATGCCCTAGAGGAAATAATAAAATGTTATTATATATATATTTCCACGTTCGTAATTAATGTTTATATGTCTGTGCTATAATTGCAATGACCCTGACTGTGAGATTCAGAAGAAAACTCATTTGCATGTGTGGAAATGTAAACACCAAGAGTTCCTGGTTTAGCCTCTAAGACCAGCTCGTGTGCTAACTGATGATTACGTTTTCTTAATCATGGACATTGTTCTTGTAACAAGGATGTCAGTAGCAATGGGAACATATTGTTAGCAGAACAATGATGTTGAACCGACCCCAGTATTGAATGATATACTTAGAGATCACATCGTAACTACGTTATAAGTCATATCATGAAATGTTATCATATACGTAATTCCTTAGACCATGAGAGTATCGAGTTGTTTCACACAGGAAGAAATGCTTTGGTTCTTAGATGAATCCTCCCGTAAATGGGAAGTAGTAAAATATGTTCTGGGTATGTCAGATGGTGTGGCTAGTGACTGTGATAGTTCAAGAATGGGATTTTCTCCTTCACGATGAACAAGATATTCACTTCGGGCCCACTCGGTATGACGGTATCCATTAGAGTCTGGCCAGACGCATTGCGATTCAGTCACGGGGATACCGGAATACGATAACGAGAAAATGGACAAACGAGCAAAGAGGATAACGAGTGGCTTGTGTTCAAGAAGTTGTTACACATGGGTGCCAAACTTCTCTCCTCTAACTTTGTCATATATCACGAAGCAAAGGGAATGGTACATGACTAAACATAATGGTTCACTCGAAGTTTCTTCGTGTATGTGCGGGAGTCAACATGGCTGTCCATGGCTCCGCTCTTGATTATTGGCTATTGACAAAAGGCTGTTGACCTATGTCTGAAAGATGTTCTGAGTCATGTCCGCATTATACCGAACCTATTGGGTCACACACTTAACGAGCAGTAGTCTGTTAGAATACTAGTATGGTAGAAGGTTTAGTGGAAGCAAAGCAGAATAGTTCATACGGGTACCGGAAGTAGTTCCGGAGATTTATGGAATTGTTCATAAGGGCTCCAGAAGTAGTTCTGGGTATTTAAGGTTATGTCTGGATCACTCTGGATTAGTCCCAGGTGGTTCCGGAACATATGAGAATGGTACTGGGGAAGTCCTGGATCAACCGGAATAGTTTCCGGATAATCGCTGGGCGTCCCGACAACCTTCGCGGTCATCGGGTGGCTTAAACTGTAACTCGGATGGTCTTGGAAACTATCCGGATGGCTCCGGAACTTCCGAGAACGGTCTCGGAAGGTCCTGGAAGTGCTCTAGAAGTGTCCGGAATGTCCCGAAACGGTCCCGGTATGTCCCGGAAGGTCCTGGAAGCTTCTAGAAGGTCATGGAAGGTTCCGGAAGGTTCCGGGCAGTACCACCCACTCCCCTGCGCCCCTAGCCTTGGGGGGAAAGCCACCTAGGCTGCCCTGGCCGGCCAAGGGGTGGGGGGCGCACCAAAGGGAAGGAATCCCCCTCCAGGTGGAAAGTCCAACTCTCCAATATGGCAGGTTTCCGGTGGGAAGGTTTGGGAGGTTTGGGAGTCCAAGTTGGACTCCCCACCCCCCTTATTGCGCCCCAAGGGCCTCTTGGCCACCTATATAATGTGGGGGAGGGGTGGGGGCGCAACACACAAGCAATCCCCAAGGCCTATGCGCCACCCTCCCTCCTCTAAACCCCGTTGCTCCACAATTTGACCCCCGGTTTAGACGCTGTTCTAGATCAGAATCCGTTAGGGTTTTCTCCCTCTAGTTTTCTCGGTGGCGTTCATCTCTGGACGGCGGAGCGCTGCTGGATTTCTTCTACGGGATGTGTGGATACTAATGGAGGGGTCGTACCTTCGACCCTTCTTCGAGGAGCTTATTCATGGGACTTGTCCGTGGGACTAGATCGCGGGACTTGTTCGTGGTATTGATCGAGGGACTGTTCGTGGGAGAACTTGCGAGATCTACTTCCACTACGTCCACGAGCTTCACCAACTCTACTTCCGCTACATCGGTTGGTGAGCCATGACCTAAAACCTTGTATGCAATCTTCTTGGATGATCTTGGGTTCTTGATTCGTAGGCCGAATTTTTTGTTTTCTACTACGTTTCCCAACAGTGGTTTCATGAGCGATCCTTGATTAGATGCATGTTTAGGTCTAGATCATATGTGTGATATGAGGCATTGATTTTCTTGTTGCTTCCCTGTCATGTGATTTTTTCTATGCTTGATGGCAAGTTGAGGTTTTGCTACAAGGATTGAGTTTTCCATCGATCCCTCTATGCTGCTTTCAGTATGCTGGTTGCCTTGATCATGGTCTACATCAAACTCCTTGGATCTCATCTTAATCTCGCAATAGAAGATTTAACATGGAGAGGCTTGTGGATTTTATGAACTCAAATCCACACGGGGGTCACGCGTTTAACGAAGTTTGGCTTGTGGAATTAGTTGCTGCACGCACCCCGTATGTTAAACTAGCAACAAAAGAAGTATCGTGTTTTGTTTTATCTAGGGTTTCTCGTTTGCCTTGTAAACCTGCTTAACAACCACGATAAAAGTTGCAACAACCCGTGTAGATGGCGATCTAACTCGTTTTTGCAGTGTATGCATGTGATGTGGTATAGCCTTCAAGATTTGCAATGTGTTTGTATGAGATGCTATATGTTATGTAATGTTTATTCGCGACCTGCGTGTCGTGGTACGGCATGATGACTGGAGTCATATGATTGTCACTTAATTATGGCCTGCGTGCCAGAACTGTTTATTAGCTCGAGGCAAAGCAATAGATAGATGCAAGGTGATGATCTACGATGCGGAGGTGGACCCCGACGCACATGCCGGAAGCCGTGGTGATGTTCCCGGCGCCAAGGAGAAAGTTGGTGGACGCGGTGACTTCTACCACGACGGCGTGAAGACTACGAAGACTTCACGAAACAAAGGGCTATATCATATCACATAATTTTATGAACTTCCTGTGATGTTTATCCCTTTGATGCACCCTTGTTTGATGCGCGGTAGTCGTGTTTTATTAGGGTGATCTCTCGCAAAACAATATCAAGTTGATAGTGTTCTTCCAACTGTAGCACCGTCTATACTATGTTTCACATCGGAGCAGGTCATGTCACATGGGTGCACACGTGTGTTACGCATAAAAGGCGGGTGTGTTAAAAGAACACACAACACATTACACTTGGTTGTCTTGACGGTTTCGATAAAAGTTTGCTACCGGAACACGCCCATCGAAAGATGAACAAGAATCACCTTTGGCGTGATTGGCAAGTTGGCCTACCGGTCCAGTCTAAGTCATCAGTGATGTCACATCAATGGCGGACGATTGGGTCGGATCTTGAATCACTCCAGCATCAATTACGAGAGATATTGATCTGAGTGGGAGCGCACTAAGTAATTAAATTAATTAATCACAAGTGCAACTTAATTATGAACAAAGTCTTAGTATTTGCATAATCGTTGTAGAATAATGGCTTGCGTTACCACCTTCCCAATTGATTTTGATTAACTGTATTATCTGGTAAAAACTTTACGATTGGTACCGTATTGTGAGGACTATCCTCAATAGTGCCGAGAAGGACCATGTCCTATCGAAAAATTTTGATGCTCTCCCGCTGATGCTATGGATGATGTGACTTACGTCCATAATCCAAAATGCTAGAATTCCACCACAGCTAAGTGCATTGTCTTCACCACCATGAAACCCGAACATCGAAGAGTTTGGGATAGTTATGTTATATTCATGGAACTGAAAAATAAGTTTTCAGTAGTAAGACAATTAATGTTGGATATAAGATATCTAGTACAATGTATGATTGTAAGCATTAGTGAAAATGTTCATTGTGCTCTAAACAAAACTGATAAGTGTGGGATCCAGAAGAACAATGATCATATGATGATGAGGATTAAGGGAAAGGAAGTTCCATAGGGTGTTAGTAAGACTTACACGCCGGAAAGTCCATGGCCTGCGCCACCCTTGATCATGTGTGATCTTCTGTGAGTAGGAGTGACATTGGAAATAGAACTATGATACGTATAAAGGCAAAACGAAAGAAGGCTGGAATAACCAGCTCAGAAATGAAAGTCATACGGAGTTATAGATGAATTCATTGCTGGTCAAGAGATGTAATTCTTGGGAATCATGATTAAGCAGTTAATTGTGGATTCTGTATATTGTGATTAAACTGTTGATCACCGGAATATTACATCGATTGCATATTGTTGCAAATCGATGCAAGAAATACTATGGCCTTTATGACTAGCTAATGATGAGTTTTGACACGCTCGGGAACACGGTAAAAGGTTTACTATACCGTGTGTTGACTCTATGATTATGTTCATAATTCATTTTAGAGTTGAGTAAATTGTTACTATACTTTAGCCTTGTTGCAAAACATCATTTTGAATCATGTTTGTTGCAAGAGAGTTGTTCAAAGCTATGAATAACGTAAAGGCCATACTTCCATTATGAATAGGTTGTATTTTATGAATCTTGATAATAATACTAAAACATCCATAACACTGACGCTAAACGTCGCAAGACTGACAGAAATACCACATAGATGTGGCACTGCCGTTTATCACAAGTGACATAACATGCATGAAGATTTTCCATAAGTGATGGACTTTCGAGTCATATGATTATGAATCACTTGACGCTTGCGATCTTTGTCTCGAAGTAATGTGACTAATACACCGTTGATAGGCCATACATGAACGGGCAACTAAACCATTGGTAATCATACATGATGATGTGTGTAGTCCAATAAGTGTAGTTGTGTGCAGTGGATTCCCTATCTTCACTCATGAGTTCAAGCAGATATGTGGATATCTGTTCAACAGAGACATACGTCTGAAATCTTTGAAATGTTCAAGGAATTTTAAAGTGAAATAGAAATTCATTGTAACAAGAAAATAAAGCTTCTGCAAATTAGATTGTAGAAAGTAATATTTGAGTTACAAGTTTAGCGAACATCTGATGAGTTGTGAAGAAGTGTCATAACTTGCGTCTCCCGGAACACCACTATGAGTAAAGTGTTCGAGAGATGTAATCAAGCCATGTATGACACGGTAAGATCAAATATGACGTTTATCAATTTGCCATTATACTTGTTAAAGTTATGCGTTAGTGACTATGGCTTTTACACTGAAAACAGCACCATCAAATCTGTTGAAATGACACCATATTAGATGTGGTATGAACTATTAAAACCATGTTGTCTTTTCTTAAAATTTGGGTATATGAGGCATATGTTTGACATACTCAAAACCCCAAATCAGATAAGTGCTACTTTGTTAAGGTTATGCCAAAAGTTTTGGTATTCCTCTATCACTACACAAAAGCAAAACTGTTTGTTGTTAAGAACGGTGTGTTTTGAAGAAAAATAGTTTCTTACAAAAGAGTGAGTGGGAGGACAGTGCAACTTGTCAAAGATTGTTGAATCTTCAGAGAAGTGCGCAGCTGAACCACACAGGTTAGACATAACTCGTACAAACATTCATGATATGTAAAACGAGATATTGTTGTTTGACAATAATAAACGTGTGATATACAAAGAAGCGTTGATGGGCCCTGACTCCGGGATTTGGCTAAATGCCAAATAATCTGAGATAGTATCCATGGAAGTAAGTCAAGTTTTGAACTTGGTGGACCCTCCGAAAGACTAAAAGTCTGAAGAATATATATATCGATCTATTATTGATTCGGATGAAATTGTTTTATCCATAAAGCTCAACTCGTTAGAAAATTGTTTTCTAGCAAGTTCAAAGGTTGACTACGGCGAAATAGTGTCGACCGTAGAAATGCTTTAGTCAGTTCGGGTTATACTAGCAATTACTACATATCTCATTTATAGGATATGGTAGAATGAACGTCAAAACAAAGTTCCTACATGGAAATATAACAAAGGACGTATACGTGATACGACCGGAATGTTTTGTCGATTCAAAGGATGCTAAAATAGATGCAAGCCTTGGATATCCAGTGATGGACTGGAGCTAGCATAATGGAGTTGGAATTTTCGTTGTGATGAAATTGCCAAAAGAGTTTGTTTTCATCAGGAATAACGAAGATGCTTGAATATTCAAGAAAGTAAGTGGGAGCTGAATAATATTTCTAAAACCTTATGTAGATGACATATTGTTGATTAGAAATGATATAAATTTCTTGACAGGAATAAGGACTTCATTGGAAATAGTTTTCAGTTGAAGAACATGGGCTGATATAGCATTAGTATTGAGCATAGTGATCTATGAAGATAGTAAGTGCCTGATCATTCTAAAGCCAACACTACATATTGACATGATACTAAAGTAGTTTAGTATGAAATGCCAAGAAACATGTTCTTGCCGAAGTCGTGGTGAAAAGTTGTTTGCAGAAATCGGTGTTGATGAACACAGATAAGCAAAAACAAGTGAATTGAATTCCACTCACCCGTGTGTTTGGATTAATCATGTACACCATAATATGTAAAACGACCAGATATGTCCAGTGCTTCAAAAGGTTATGAGCAAGATACCAAAGTGATCAATATGTTGATCATTGGACAAACAGTGAAAAGTTAAACTTATGATAGATAAGATATGTTTCTCGGAAAATGGAGATAATGAAGAGCTCGTTGTAACAAGTTACACCAGCTGAATTTTGATGTAAACAGTTACACCAATTCAGTCTTCATACTTACTCCGATCGATTTTCGATTTTAATTGGGATTATGTGTTTCACACATAAGGGTGGCACAGTATGAAGGAACTGTGTTAAAGTTAGATACTGTGGCGAATTCTATAACAGAGGCTAAGTATATTGTTGCTTAAAGAAGTAACAAGGGAGGGTATTTTGAATCATCAGTTCATTTATGAACATGGTATGGTTTCCTAGATGCTTGAAGCTCATGGAACATTGATGAATGATTTCATGACTTATTCTAAGGAACCAAGGTCCTACCAAATGATTCAAACATATACAAAGCTAAACTGATAAAATTAGTGAATTTTATGACAGCGTGAAAACGCGAAGATATGCAAGATACAAACGGGCCTGAAACGTCAGATCCGAAGATGAGGTCTATACCACAAATGAGGCATTTATTACACCGGTATGCCATAGGTGTAAAGTGCTCAAGCACTGACAATATTATTGACTCTAGTGCAAGTGGGAGACTGTTGGAAATATTCCCTAGAGGCAATAATAAAATGTTATTATATATATATTTCCACGTTCGTAATTAATGTTTATATATCTGTGCTATAATTGCAATGACCCTGACTGTGAGATTCAGAAGAAAACTCATTTGCATGTGTGGAAATGTAAACACCAAGAGTTCCTGGTTTAGCCTCTAAGACCAGCTCGTGTGCTAACTAATGATTACGTTTTCTTAATCATGGACATTGTTCTTGTAACAAGGATGTCAGTAGCAATGGGAACATATTGTTAGCAGAACAATGATGTTGAACCGACCCCAGTATTGAATGATATACTTAGAGATCACATCGTAACTACGTTATAAGTCATATCATGAAATGTTATCATATACGTAATTCCTTAGACCATGAGAGTATCGAGTTGCTTCACACAGGAAGAAATGCTTTGGTTCTTAGATGAATCCTCCCGTAAATGGGAAGTTGTAAAATAAGTTCTGGGTATGTCAGATGGTCTGGCTAGTGACTGTGATAGTTCAAGAATGGGATTTGCTCCTTCACGATGAAGAAGATATTCACTTCGGGCCCACTCGGTATGACGGTATCCATTATAGTCTGGCCAGACGCATTGCGATTCAGTCACGGGGATACCGGAATACGATAACGAGAAAATGGACAAACGAGCAAAGAGGATAACGAGTGGCTTGTGTTCAAGAAGTTGTTACACATGGGTGCCAAACTTCTCTCCTCTAACTTTGTCATATATCACGAAGCAAAGGGAATGGTACATGACTAAACATAATGGTTCACTAGAAGTTTCTTCGTGTATGTGCGGGAGTCAACATGGGTGTCCATGGCTCCGCTGTTGATTATTGGCTATTGACAAAAGGCTGTTGACCTATGTCCAGAAGATGTTCTGAGTCATGTCCGCATTATACCGAACCTATTGGGTCACACACTTAACGAGCAGTAGTCTGTTAGAATACTAGTATGGTAGAAGGTTTAGTGGAAGCAAAGCAGAATAGTTCATACGGGTACCGGAAGTAGTTCCGGAGATTTATGGAATTGTTCATATGGGCACCAGAAGTAGTTCTGGGTATTTAAGGTTATGTCTGGATCACTCTGGAGTTGTCCCAGGTGGTTCCTGGAAGTGCTCCAGAAGTGTCCGGAATGTCCCGAAACGGTCCCGGTATGTCCCGGAAGGTCCTGGAAGCTTCTAGAAGGTCATGGAAGGTTCCGGAAGGTTCTGGGCAGTACCACCCACTCCCCTGCGCCCCTAGCCTTGGGGGGCAAGCCACCTAGGCTGCCCTGGCCGGCCAAGGGGTGGGGGGCGCACCAAAGGGAAGGAATCCCCCTCCAGGTGGAAAGTCCAACTCTCCAATATGGCAGGTTTCCGGTGGGAAGGTTTGGGAGGTTTGGGAGTCCAAGTTGGACTCCACACCCCCCTTATTGCGCCCCAAGGGCCTCTTGGACACCTATATAATGTGGGGGAGGGGTGGGGGCGCAACACACAAGCAATCCCCAAGGCCTATGCGCCACCCTCCCTCCTCTAAATCCCGTTGCTCCACAATTAGACCCCGGTTTAGACGCTGTTCTAGATCAGAATCCGTTAGGGTTTTCTCCCTCTAGTTTTCTCGGTGGCGTTCATCTTTGGACGGCGGAGCGCTGCTGGATTGCTGCTACGGGATGTGTGGATACTAATGGAGGGGTCGTACCTTCGACCCTTCTTCGAGGAGCTTATTCATGGGACTTGTCCGTGGGACTAGATCGCGGGACATGTTCGTGGGATTGATCGAGGGACTGTTCGTGGGAGAACTTGCGAGATCTACTTCCACTACGTCCACGAGCTTCACCAACTCTACTTCCGCTACATCGGTTGGTGAGCCATGACCTAAAACCTTGTATGCAATCTTCTTGGATGATCTTGGGTTCTTGATTCGTAGGCCGAATTTTTTGTTTTCTACTACGTTTCCCAACAGTAACCCCACGCAAAACCGAACAACAAAAACTCATCGTCACCGTCTCAAGTCAACATGAGAAGACCCCCACCGACCATGGTCACCTAGGATGACCCAAAGAAATTTCTCACGCCGCCTCCTACCACGTTTTTAGCACCACCAATTGTCGAAGGGACGGGAAGAACACACAGCTTGACGTAATACTCTCGGTCTCTCAGACCCCGACGGTTCCTAGGTGGCTTAAGTGGTCCGAGCAAATAATAACTTGGAGCAGAAGCGACCACACCCCATGAGTCGACTGTCTAGTAAGCCTAGCCCTCGTGGTGGCACCCCAGGTCTATGTCTACACCTTGGAGAAGGTCCTCATGGACGGAGGAAGCAACATAAACATACTCTACTTCAAAACCTTCCAAGAGATGAGCCTGACCCGGAAACAAGTGTAGCCGTCCTCTACGGTTTTCCATGGAATCGTCCCAGGAAAGTCAGCCCATCCTTTAGGGAAAATACACCTTGAATTGGCGTTCAGAAGCACTTCCAACTTTAGATCAGAGATATTTCCTTTAGAGGTTGTGGACTTCAAAAGCCCCTACCACGCGTTGTTCGGAAGACCGGCCTACGCCAAGTTCATGGCACGCCCATGTGTTGGAATTATGCCCTAGAGGCAATAATAAATTGTATTATTATAATGCCAGGTTGATTATTAATGTTTATATTTATGTGCTATAACTGCAATGGCCTATGCGGAGGTTTCCAAGTGCATGTTAACTTCCTTCGGAGGAAAACCCATATGCAGGTGTGGAGTATAAACACAAAGTGTTCTTAGTCTGCATCTAGGACTAACCTGTGTATTATGGATGTCATGTTTTCCTTACATAGGGCATTGAATATGCCGGTAATACATGGGAGCACATTGTTACCAGAACAAGGGTGTTGAACCGACCCAATTGTATGATTTGGTTTGAGATTTCATCATCATTGCATTATGAGTTAAATCATCAAGTGAGTTGACATTTGCATGTATCCTTATAGACCATGAGAATGTTAAGTACCTACATACTGGAGGGTGGGTTTTGAATCTGTCCAAACACCACCCGTAATAGGAGTGGTTATAAAGGCTTTGCTCACTCACACTCGAGATTATGTCTAGGGACTTGATGATTCAAGTCGGGATTTGCTACTCCTATTAAAGAGAGATATTCCTTGGGCCCTCTCGGTAACACGTATCCACCAACATCCGGCCGGATATTTTGTGAATAGATCACATGGGTGTCGGGACCCGGAATTTGTGTATGTAATTCCAGTCACAACTCAATCATATGGAGAGCCGAGGGCCGTACCCACTTTTCTAAGCAGACAAGTCAAAGCACAGAACACTCTCGGAAAGCATCGAAGGTGAGGGGCATCCCATCCAGGCCGGATGATCAACTGACATGGGTCCTCATCGCCCGCTCACAAGTCTAAATGATTATGGGTGGTGAAATCCCATACTCATAGACAAGTCGCCTCAACCATATTACCGATTGAATTACAACACTTACATAAACATACTCCAGCACGATCACTTAGTCGGGGTCTCGGGCGGGCTCAATCATACAACAAAGTGTGCCACGTGACAGAGTCACGAGCAATCGCATCGCGATGCCCAAGTTGCGCACATCTAAGGGCCACTTTGTGTATGAAAGAACGCCAGCAATAACACAACTAAGCTATCGAACCCCACACTAACACATGCACGTTATATCCAAACACGCAGCATACATGTCTAGTGTAAACAGCAGGTACTCATCACATGAACTATACAAAGTATATCTTTATTGACTTACACATAGAGTACACAAAGATCATATGACTATGATCCATCATTACATCAAACAGCAGAAGCAAATTAGGTCTGAGTACAAACAAGATTAACAAATGGCTTAGAGAAGCCTTGTTCAACATACATGCCCTTCCACGAGGGACCATACTGTTGTCTGGAACTATAATATCTTAGTCAACGTCAAGCTTCAAGAAGGTGACTATATCGGGGCCTGGGTTCAAATCTAAAACATACAATAAGCAAACGTGAGTACAAAGTCGTACTCAGCAAGACTTACATCAGAACTATACTACTCATGCTCAAGTTTCAAGGTAAAGGGAGGTGTGGTTTCAATGCAGAAGTGCTAGCTTTGACTTGGCTAGTCCTGTACTACAATTACCAGATTGAGGTAAGAAGCGTACACGAGTCCACTACCAAGTCTCCAACCAAATACACCACTATGGATACTTCCTCGACTTCCCCACGAGGAAGGACACCATAGCACTCACACTTATCTTGGCAATTTTAGAGTAACCATTGAAGTTGTCTAATAATCAAGCACAGGTCTCCAAGTAGTCCATGACCGCAGACGCGGCTATTTGAATAGTTTGTTAACCCTGCAGGGGTGTACTTCTTCACATGCGTGTCATCACTTACCGCCCAGGAATCTTAATCCTTCAAGTGGATGTCGGACGAGGATAATCACCAAGGCACTTACCTCACATTACCTTATCTAAGCCAGGAGTCGACTATCTGAGTGGTTACCACTCGAGAGTCCAGCCGGTTCACGATACGGACCCAGCCAATGCAGGCGACCGAGACGCCACCCTGGAAGATGGTTTTACTGTCTCATAGTTCCACCCACATATCTAAATCATGCAACCTCTCATTCATTCTTTTTTTATGCATATGCCAAATGGAAAGCCCGAACTAGTGTGACTCCTGGACTTGATGGAGGGTGAATTAACAGGCCAAACGGGGCTCCCATAAACCCTACATGTGGTAGTAATCTTTGTCTTGGATTACAACACAAGAACTCAGGGCCTATGGAAATGTTCAACGAGACAACCCACTGAGTACTCCTACACAACCTCTCATCGTTCACCTTGTTTAAGTCAAATTCACCAACACGTTACCATCATCGTCCTCATGATCACTACCATCATCAATTCATCACCCAAGATGGACCAATGCTTCCACAACTCTAAGCATAGCATAAGCATATCATGGATGAATGGCCACATCATGATCACGAACAATTACTAGATCTCCTAGGTTGAGGTTTGCTTAATACTGCGGCAGAAATGAGAGGTCATGCAAAGGAATGGGTTCAACTAGCGGTAGAACGTATGATGGTGAACTCTTAAACATTCCTAAGCGATAATGAGAGTGAAATTGGTTTTTATAGACATGATCAATGGGGTTTGCTTGCCTTGCTGACGATACACGGGTTTAATGGTCTTCTTCTTCGGGGGTGACCTCCGTCTCGGAAAGTCTGTCACCGGAGGCAATCATCAACAAAGGGGGGCAAAAATTAAGGTACAATGCTCAAACACATGTTAATGTTGTCACATGATGTAAAGGGTACTGGTTTGTGGAAAATTCATCTTAATTGAAGTGTATTGCAATTGAATTGCAAATTCAAACTCCAAATTCAAATTCAAATTAAGCCATATGCACATTTGCTTCTGTTCACCCATTTTAAATTGGTCAAACATAAAAAAAGTGCATATTCTTAATCCTTGCATTTTTCTGATAATTTTTCATATATTATATGTTAAATTTGGAGTTACTATGAATTTTCTATGATTTATTGAAGTTTAAAATATTTTCTGCAATTTCTCTAATTTCTTTTTAAACTAAAAATGAATTACTGCGTCAGCATGACGCAGGGCTGACGTCAGTGAGGCTCTGGCCAGTGGGGCCCTGATGTCAGTGTGAGTGTTGGGGTTCGGGGCAGAAAACACAAATTTTTCATAACCTACGAGACCCATACCCAAGAACTATGCTATGATGATGCAAGTAACGGACAGAAATAGATCACATACCAGTATGTAGTCCGTTAAGCGGGAAACGTTCCCGCATGAACGTGGTTGATGTAGTCGTACCGGCAATCCCCAATGCCGCACAGATCCACGACGACTCCTGTAGCCACCCGATCCTTGTAGACCGATGACGGGATTACGTACCCGTCGGAACGTTGCTGATGAAGACCTCGCGATACGACCACGACGATGAAGTAGCACCACAAGTGTAGTGCCTCGCGGGATTATACACATACAGTATACCCGACGTCCCTCCGGGCTCCGAACCAGTAGAGCAACGGAAAGAAGATGGATTCGGATCCCGATTCCAGCAGCACGACGGCGTACGTATAGTGGAGAAATCCCCAACCAAGTGTAGACTCCAAACAAGGGGAGTCCACTCGAGGAAGGAGAAAGGAGGGAGAGAGAGATGAGAGAAACTTGTCTCAAATCAATTTGTATGAAGAAAAAAGGGCACCCTACCCCTCCTTATATAGGCCAAGGAGGGGTGCCACCCCCCATCCACTTCCGGGGTGGGACTAATCCCAAGGGAGGGGGGTTTTGGCGCAGCCCTAGGGGGGTGGGCCCCCCTCATGGAGCCATGGCCCATGGGGGAGGACTCCCTCTCCCCCTAATGGGCCCTATGAGGCCCATATGCCTTTTCTTCCATTTTTAATTATATTTAAATACATTTTAATATTTAATTCAGATAATTAAATAATAAAACATATATTAAACATTATTAAATATATTTTGAACCTTTCAAAATACCCGGAACAACTTCCGGCCTTCATCGGAACAATTCCGGTGTTCTCTCCAATTTCTCCGGTGATCCCGAATCAATCCTTACTGCGTCGAGTACCCTTAAGTGTAACACCCTACGGTCCGGAAAACAGCAGACATGATCGACACAATTCTCATTGATCAATGACTAATCAATTAGACCTGGTTACAATCCTTGATAGCCCCTGCGCTTCCATGGAATGAACTTCAATCGCTGTTGGATCCGTTAACCGTGTGCCTGTTCCCTTTGTCCTATGGTACTTTGCTTGTCCGAGGTTTGATCATCGGTATCCAATATACCTAGTTCGTCCTCGTTCTCAACAAAAAATTTTACTCATTCCCGTGATATTACAACCCCGTGACCTAGTCACACGTTTGCAAACTTTATGATGCAATATCATCGAGTGGGCCCAGAGTACCTATCCGTCACATGGATGGACAAATCCCGCTTTGATCTATTTGCATACTCATCAACCATCTATTTCGGAATACCCAAAGTGCACCGTTATAGCCAGCATATATTAGTCAGGCGGTGGGATACAAATCAAAGTCTCCTCATAGATGAAAATTACGTATGATCATTACGGTCAAAGGATCTGGTCACTACGTTATAGTTATCGCAATGTCGAACTATGTGACTTGATCACATCGCAACACTTCTGGTGGGTGTATGTCCATCATATCATTATCCAATGATACGACTCCATTGTCAACAGACGCCATTGTCTCATGATCAGGAAACCTTGATCATCAATCGCCCAATGGACTAGTATACTAGGGATAACTAGGGACCTGGTTGTTTGTATACCACACCTGTATTAATGTTTCCACTTAATACAGTTCTAGCACAGTATCAAACGTATTATGAACTAATGGAATATGCTCAATAAAACATATTTTATTTGCCTCTAGGGCACATTCCCAACAGTCTCCCACTTGCACTAGAGTACAAATAATCTAGTTGCATTTTCTCTGGATCATAAATCCTTATTGATCATGCTTGCCCGTGGAAGAGGTTGTATCAACGGTCTGGGTACCATTCAGAACCGTATGTCCTTTTGCAAATCGTAATGTCACCTAATTTGACATTCCTTCATTATCCACTATAATGATGAGGTATATATATTTGGCGGTGAAGTGAGACTTCGTTTTCTGTGTCATAGTAATGACATCCGGTGGGTCATGCGGACTTTCCCATAGTCATGCACACTTGAAACTCACTCAATCAGAAGTCGAACTTCTTAAGCCATAATATAACTCCTGCTACTTCTAAAGCAGCCACATCAATGTAGATTCAATCCTTAGTGCATTGTATGCAACTTTGATGTCTAACCATGTTTCTTTCAACATAGGCATTCATTAGTATGATATCTCAATTTTCTAGGTTAGTGTCAAAACTTGAACCAGCATAACATTTATGGTCAAGTCCACTATCCTTTACAAATTTGAGATGTATCCTTTGTTCGAGACACTGAAGGATAAACTTAACTCTTTGTTCAATGATTTACTCATAAATCATATCACAACATGTTCTTACTACTAATAACTTGGGTCACATTACGTCGAGTACATACTCTGGTTTTATATGAAAGAACCTATGACAAAGGCATAGAGGATCCAACACATCCATTTCTTTCAGTAACCATTAACCATTGTTCTTGTACTGAGATTAACTCAACACTTCTCTTGGATATACAAGTAAGGACCACTTCTTGACTTGTCCCATTCTGAACTCCTTCAGAATCTTATCCAGGAAAGTATTATGACTCAATGTTATTAAACACATATCTATCTTAATAGATATTCAATGCTTAATACTTATTCATCTTCATTTATGAAAGATTCAAATAATCATTAACACCAACTGCACCATTCATAATATGTTATCCATATATGAGAATGTTATCATGCTCCCACTCAAATATGTCATGCACATATTAAGTTATAGGATAACACTCATATTGCTCCCACTCAAAATATGTCGGCCACATATAAGACAAGGATAACATCCACATGGCTCCTACTTAGATATGTCTGACACATATTAAGTTCAGGATATTAACCACATGGCTCCTACTCAAATATGTCATTTACATATAAGTCTAGGATAATACTCCCATAGCTCCCACTCAAAATATGTCGTCTACATATTAAGTTTCAGGAAACTATTCAGCTCCCACTCAGTTTCATGCAAATGCATGTTTCCTCGATATGTTGGTTAAGTCCAAAATCCTTTGATCATCCATCAAAATGAGAATTCAGTTTACGAGACACTAGTATCCATATGTTTTTTCCAAAACCTTCTTGTTGTACCAATTACAACACTTCTTCAAATACAGGATTTGAGGAAGTCACGGTATTGATAACAATCCTGGATCAATCGTGGTGAACATCCCTTTGACTCAAGAATTGTTACACATTGTAGTCAACCCATTGAATTTGTCAGAAACAATCTTTGTGACAAACCAATCTTGACGTCCCTTTGATGTTCACATTTATTCCTCATAACTCTGAAGTTATTGAGAATATCAAGTAACCTCCTTACTTGATAAGATTCAAGCAATCTTAAATGTAACTCAACATAGGATTTCATGACTCGTAGTCATATCTCGTACTTAGGTCCACCATCGCTTCTTTGTAGTTCGTAGGAATGTCTTGTTCCATTAACATGACAAGTGAATCATGAATATCATTTTGCACCAGGGGCAAATATATATTCTTGAATCCTACCTTTCTCAGTAAAAGCTCCCATCAGAAGATCATGATCATTATCATTAGTTTCTCCTCTTATTGTAGAGCTTTGCTTCCTGAACATATTCCGTTGCACTACTCTGACATTTGGAGGCAAGGTCAATTACCTTGGTTGAACTTTCACTTTTCTTCCATTACCACATTTATCAAGAACAATTCTTGACAAACACCAAACATAGCAATACAAGTTTTGCTCCTTTTGGTTCTAGTTGTGGAAGATGCATCTATAGTTTTCTAAGGATACACTACAAAGATAATTTATCTTACATAAATCAAGCTTTCTAGAAACCACAACACACCATGACATATATAGTGTTGGTTTCCACGAACTCAGATGGTTCCCTATGCTGAAGTGAGTGTTTGCATATTAATTTAATAACTCTAAACAATAATAATGTAACTTGGTAAGAGATAACTTAGACCATACACTATTCAATAGAGTATGATTACGATGTTCAGGCACATCAATCAATATTGAAATGTCTCAAAACATTACAATTTGTGGAACATCTTTCACACAAGTCTTTATGCCCAAGACTAACTCAAAACATTTGTCACTTTGATCAAATCGTAGAGACTTGTCTTTCTTGTTAATTTAATATCCATCTTTACTCTGAAATCCCTTTTGATCATATCAAATTATTTCAGACTCATGTTTCATTAGTGAATACAAATATTCATCTAAGTCCACATACGACGTTCACGAAATAATGAAATTCACCACATGCTGACATACGATACATCACAATGTATGATACTCAACAATCAGTACACATCCCGTTTACCAGAATGCGAGGTTTTAGTCATCTCACCTAAAAGGCATGGTTTGTATGTGTCAAGAGATCAAGTATCTTAAGACATCATCATACCATTCATGACTTAAACTATAGTGTCATTATTAAGCCTGGATATTTCTTGGCATTACAATATTTCTTATAAATGATCAAACAACTATCATCAATATAAGAATAACTCATTCATAATCGTAATGTGACCATAAGAGATATCATTCATAAAAGAAGAACAACTGACTTGTTTCTCACTAATATGAATAATTGTCTTCGCGAGATGCAAGACACACTAATAAAGTCCTCATTCAAACGGTCATAACATTTATTCATATATTCATCAATTGATAGATGTAGAGGGAGAGTGTTGTCGACCATCAACTATCTTGATTGCCGTCAGCACACATTGTCACCTCATCCCTTCCAAGCCACTCTCAAGCAGTAAGTTCAAGCATCGAATACTTAATCAACCGCAATTAGTGTTTCGTGGGAAAGACATTTATAACTCGTATATCAAATATACCTTCTCCGTCAATGACCATTCCTGCATTGGTTCTACTCTTAAAGTTCTTAACTTTAACCATGACCTCATGACAGGTGAACGATTCTCCTTCATGACATAGTCCAGACATGGTCTTTGTAACTGGGAGGAAGCGGATGCAACTTCCCAGTTATCGCAAAGTAACTGGTCATTCAGTAGTCCAAGTTATACACAAGGTGTTCCATGTATCTTATACATTTTCCAAGTGACTTTCTCAGCAGGTTGTTCCTTCCACCATGGTTGAAAGAAACCCCGTCCATATACTCATATTCCATTACTCTGATTTGTGACCAAGTGCTTTCAAGTTCACCTAGCACGTCATACGTGTTGGTTAACATGCATTCACAATTCAGACTCATAGAATGAAGTATGGTGTATTGGACAGTCATTCATAAGTGACGGTGAGTACGATACTCATCATCATCTTCCTTGAATACGGATTTAACAGGTTTATCTCCTAGCAGTTCTTCGTATTATGTTTAGGAAGTCATTACTAACGAGTATGTCTCTAATGGTGTTGGTACACATCAATGAAGTAAGACCCATTTACCTTAAGTTCTGTCATACTAAAAGAGCCATAGTTCTAAACATTGGTATGCGGTTATCTACAATGATATTTTCTAAGACATGAAGATTAAGTTCATAATATGGAGTTCATGTTTCAAAAAACAATTCTGGAACTCCCACTCAGACAACATCCCTCATAGTTTATTCTAAGCGATTACACGATCCTTGAACACCATACCTCCCCGGATCGTCACGGCCATCAGTATGTTGTTCAAGGTAGGCCATCATGCCAATCACATCATCCATGTGACTCATGCTCGACCTTTCGGTCTCTTGTGTCCCGAGGCCATATCATATACATATGCCAGGCTCGCCACCACACCCTATGTGATTTGTTGCTGTGTCATGCAAGGCCATATCATATACATATGCCAGGCTTGCTACACCCACCTCATGTGAACGAAAAAATGTTTGACACACGTGTGACATGTGGTGCCTCCATAATGTAGAACTTTCCAGGTGGTGCTCACTAGGGTAAGGACACTATGTTGGTTTTAGTGAGGGATCATCCTATTATGCTACCGTCGTATATCTAACATATTAGCAAAACAGGATGCAACATAAATCATACATGCTATGATTCCCCCCCGACATGCAAATTAAAGTTGAAAACGCCTTTCTACTTTATCTTTTGCAAGTTTTACGTGGCTGCTAGGCGTTTTGAGAAAAGAAACGCTTTCTATCCTGCGAAAACAAGCCACAACACCAATCCCGCAATTGTCTCTATTACACCCCTGTCGGGGACCTCCGTTGCAAACATCTTCGCATCGCTAATGCAGAGAGACAGACACCCCCCCCAGCCACTTTATATGGTACAAGCCATATGTCAAGCGTGGAACCAGTCTCGCGTAAACGCGTAAGGTCGTTCGGGGGCCGCTTCATCAAACATTGCCGCAATGCTAAATGAGTACACGTGAGAGGGTAGCAATTGGAGAATTGATTCCCACATTGTAGATGTGTTCTATCCGTACAATACAGCTACGCATAGCCTTGCTCTGATACCACTGTTGGGGTTCGGGGCAGAAAACACAAATTTTTCATAACCTACGAGACCCATACCCAAGACCTATGCTATGATGATGCAAGTAACGGACAGAAATAGATCACATACCAGTATGTAGTCCGTTAAGCCGGAAACGTTCCCGCATGAACGTGGTTGATGTAGTCATACCGGCAATCCCGGATGCCGCACAGATCCACGACGACTCCTGTAGCCATCCGATCCTTGTAGACCGATGACGGGATTACGTACCCGTTGGAACGCTGCTGATGAATACCTCGCGATACGACCACGACGATGAAGTAGCACCACAAGTGTAGTGCCTCGTGGGATTATACACATACAGTATGCCCGACATCCCTCCGGGCTCCGAACTAGTAGAGCAGCGGAAAGAAGATGAATTCGGATCCCGATTCCAGCAACACGACGGCGTGCGTATAGTGGAGAAATCCCCAACCAAGTGTAGACTCCAAACAAGGGGAGTCCACTCGAGGAAGGAGAAAGGAGGGAGAGAGAGATGAGAGAAACTTGTCTCAAATCAATTTGTATGAAGAAAAAAGGGCACCCTACCCCTCCTTATATAGGCCAAGGAGGGGTGCCACCCCCCCGCCACTTCCGGGGTGGGACTAATCCCAAGGGAGGGGGATTTTGGCGCAGCCCTAGGGGGGTGGGCCCCCCTCATGGCGCCATGGCCCATGGGGGAGGACTCCCTCTCCCCCTAATGGGCCCTATGAGGCCCATATGCCTTTTCTTCCATTTTTAATTATATTTAAATACATTTTAATATTTAATTCAGATAATTAAATAATAAAACATATATTAAACATTATTAAATATATTTTGAACCTTTCAAAATACCCGGAACAACTTCCGGCCTTCATCGGAACAATTCTTGTGTTCTCTCCAATTTCTCCGGTGATCCCGAATCAATCCTTACTGCGTCGAGTACCCTTAAGTGTAACACCCTACGGTCCGGGAAATAGCAGACATGATTGAGACAATTCTCATTGATCAATGACTAATCAATTGGACCTGGTTACAATCCTTGATAGCCCCTGCGCTTCCATGGAATGAACTTCAATCGTTGTTGGATCCATTAACCGTGTGCCTGTTCCCTTTGTCCTATGGTACTTTGCTTGTCCGAGGTTTGATCATCGGTATCCAATATACCTAGTTCATCCTCGTTCCCAACAAACAAGTTTACTCGTTCCCGTGATATTACAACCACGTGACCTAGTCACACGTTTGCAAACTTTATGATGCAATATCACCGAGTGGGCCCAGAGTACCTATCCGTCACACGGATGGACAAATCCCTCTTTGATCTATTTGCATACTCATCAACCATCTATTTCGGAATACCCAAAGTGCACCGTTATAGCCAGCATATTTCAGTCAGGCGGTGGGATACAAATCAAAGTCTCCTCATAGATGACAATTACGTATGATCATTACGGTCAAAGGATCTGGTCACTACGTTATAGTTATCGCAATGTCGAACTATGCGACTTGATCACATCGCAACACTTCTGGTGGGTGTATGTCCATCATATCATTATCCAATGATACAACTCCATTGTCAACAGACGCCATTGTCTCATGATCAGGAAACCTTGATCATCAATCGCCCAATGGACTAGTATACTAGGGATAACTAGGGACCTGGTCTGTTGTATACCACACCTGTATTAATGTTTCCGCTTAATACAGTTCTAGCACGGCCAACAGCGAGGGCACATTCCCAACATCGAACGTATTTTGAACTAATGGAATATGCTCGATAAAACATATTTTATTAGCCTCTAGGGCACATTCCCAACAGCGAGGGGGATTAATCCCTCTCTGTTTAAACTGACAGAGGGGTTAGGGGGCCAAGGGGCCCACCTGTCATTGGGTTTAGGGGTGATTAATCCCCTAATCAACCGGCCACTTCACCACTCGCCGGCGGCGACCACAGATGCGCCGGAGGGCTCGCCGGAGTGCCCGAATGGTAACGGCTTGGCGAGGCACGACAACCAAATCGAAGCCCTTAATCGTGCGCGTCTTCTTGAGCAGTGCAGCATCACCGGGGAGGCCGTGCTCGTCGGGAGCGTAAAACGAGGCGGTGGCCGGAGCCACTGGATATAGGAGCGGCGGCTATGGGGCGCCAAATCGAGCATGAGGTTGGGGGAATTAACGGGGCCTCACCGTGAAGACGATGGAGTGGCCGGTGGAGGCAGAGAAGCAACGGCGGCGAAGAAATTCCGGTAATGGCGCACGGCGGCCGTGGGGAGGAAATCGACGCGAGCGGAGTCTCCATAGGTCGACCGCGGAGAACCTCCTGGACATGTCTTCTGGGCGGTTGGTCGTCGCTGGCCACGGTGGTGCGCATCGGCGTGCTCCGGCTAGGTTCGGTCGGCGCGAGATTCGCGAGGAAGAATAAGGGGGGCGACCTGAGAGTGAGAGGATGGGATGCGGGCGTCGAGGGGATCCTCTAGGACACGCTGGTGGCGTCGAGGGGATCCTCTAGGTCTCCACGGCGTCGTCGGCGACCCCGGCATGGTCGCCACGCACCTGTGCGCGCGCCTGCCTGGGGAAGACGACATGATGGGGTGTGGGCTGGGCTGGACTGATGGGCCAGGGGGGATGAGTTGGGCCCAAAACAGGTAAGGCCCCCTTTCTGTTTTTCTTTTGTTTTTCTTTCTTTATTTTTGTTGTGCCTTCATAAATAAATACCTGGGAAATTTATAAAATGTCCAAAACCTTTATATGGTCTTATTAGACATACTAGTAGCCAATCCCAAGTTTTGGGAATTTTTGAAATTCAATTAGTTTTAATTTCAAATCAAATAGGGGTTTAATTTAATTCCAAGGCACTTATAATATTTTTGAAAAATCAGTGAGATTTGAGTGGGACCCACTCCACTTTATATGTGATCTCACTTATTTCTAGGACTTCTCAAAAATATCACAGTGATTCTTGGAGCAACTTTTTATCTGTCCATTTGAATTAAATTCTTTAGGGATTTTATTTTTCCCCAATTGAATTTCAATTTGAAATTTTTGCATGATGCAAAGGCACACTTGAACCCTATCACATACCTAGACAGGGTACTCACGATAAGAAAGGTCATCTTGGAGATCAAGTGTTTCATGGTCGACTTCGCGGATGGGGTCCTTGAAACAATGCCTGAGTTGTGACACATGGAATACATCATGTACTCGGGAAAGGTGCGGGGGTAGTTCAAGTTGGTAGGCAACTTCTCCACGTTTAGCGAGAATGCAGAAAGGTCCAGTGTAACGTGGGGCCAACTTGCCTTTGATACCGGAGCTTTGGGTACCCTTGAGAGGAGTAACCCGAAGCTAAGCCTTCTCATTCAGATTGTAGCTTTCTTGGCTACGATGGCGATCATAGTAGCTTTCTGACGAGACTGGGCGGCTTTTAATTGATCACGAACAATGCGCACTTGCTCTTCTGCTTCCTTGATCATATCCGGTCCAAAGAATTATCTTTCACCGGTTTCTGACCAGTTAAGGGGTGTTCGACATCGTCGTCCATAGAGGAATTCAAAAGGAACCATGTTCAAACTAGATTAGAAACTATTGTTATAAGCAAATTCGGCAAATGGAAGAGATTTCTCCCAATTCTTCCCGAAAGATATAACACAAGCTCTGATCATGTATTCGAGAATTTCGTTAACCCTTTCAACTTGACCACTAGACTGAGGATGGAAAGTTGTACTAAAGGAGAGATGAGTTCCCATAGCATTTTGAAAACCTCACCAGAATCTAGAGGTGAAAAGGCTACCACGATCAGAATTGATTTCGAAAGTAACACCATGAAGAGACACAATTATAGAGGCACACAAGTCCGCTAACTGGCTAGAAGTTATAGACTCGTGAACTGGAAGGAAGTGAGGAACTTTAGAAAGTCGATCAATGATCACGAAGATGGCATCATTTCCTTTCTAGGTTTTTGGAAAGCCGGTGATGAAGTCCAAACTGACTTTGTCCCATTTCCACTCGGGAATAGACAATGGTTGAAGAGTACCCACAGGTCTTTGGTTTTCTGCCTTAATGCGACGACAAACATCACATTCAGCAACAAATTGAGCAATGTCTCTCTTCATCCTAGTCCACCAAAATCTCTGGCGTAGATCTCGGTACATTTTCGTGCTACCGGCATGAATTGAGAGGGGAGTGTCATGAGATTGTTTGAGGGTGGTTGCCTTAGATTCCTATTCTTAGGTAATACCAAACGATTTTCAAAGAATATCGTTCCTTTGCTATCTGTGGAGAAACATTTAGCAACTCTGCTAGCAATGTTCTCCTTGATCAGGCGAACACCTCATGCACGCCTTTGGGAAACTATGATTTGATCCTCAAGAGTTGTTTTCGCCACCAAGGTAGATAGGAAGCCATGAGGAACAATCTCGAGATTGAGCTTTCGAAATTCCTCATGAAGAAGTGGTTGATACTGTTGCAACATGAGGTTGTTACAATACGACTTACGACTTAGTGCATCAGCCATGACATTGGCTTTGCCTGGGGTGAAAGAAATTCCTAATTCATAATCTTTTATCAAATATATCCAGCGTCTTTGCCTGAGGTTAAGATCTGGCTGGGTGAATATGTATTTGAGGCTTTAGTGGTCGGAAAAAATCTCACAACGATTACCAAGGAGGTAATGTCGCCAAGTATTCAAGGCACGAACTACGCAGCGAGATCAAGATCATGGGTAGGGTAGTTCTCTTCATGTGGACGCAACTGGCGTGAAGCATATGCTACCACATGTCGATCTTGCATAAGTATGCACCCTAACCCTTGCCGTGAAGCATCACAATAGATCTTGAAATCCCTTTTGGTGTCTGGAGGTGCAAGTACAGGTGCAGAAGTCAATCTTCTCTTTAGCTCTTGAAAGCTTTCCTCGCACTTGGGGTCCATTTGAATTTCTTATCGTTCTTGAGGAGTTCAGTTGGAGGCTTTGCAACTTTGGAGAAGTTCTCAACGAAGCGCCGTCAATAGCTTGCTAGGCTAAGAAAACTCCTAACTTGCTTAACGGATTCAGGTGGAGTCCAATCAAGGACGGCCTGAACTCTCTTGGGATTCACAGTAATGCCTTTGGCAGAATTCACGTGGCCTAAGTAGGTCACTTATGGTAGCCAAAATTCGGACTTAGAGAACTTGGCATAAAGGCGATGCTCTCGAAGTTTCATCAATACCAACCTAAGATGTTCTGCATACTCTTTTTCGTTCTTCGAGTAGATGAGAATGTCATCAAGATAAACTACAACGAATTTATCTAAGTACTCCATGAAGATCGAATTCATCAAGCGCGAGAATGTGGCGGGGGCATTTGTTAATCCGAAGGACATGACTGTGTACTCGTAAAGACCATACCGAGTAGTGAAAGCCGTCTTGGGAATGTCCTCATTTCGGATTTTGATTTGATGATAGCCTAATCTCAAATCCATCTTGGAGAAGACAGAGGATCCAGCAAGTTGATCGCAAAGATCATTGATCCTGGGCAGTGGGTACTTGTTCTTTATCGTCGCTAGATTTAGCGGGCGATAGTCTACGCACATCCTTTCACTTCCATCTTTCTTCGTTAGGAACAGAACGGGGCAACCCCATGGCGATGAGCTAGGGCGGTTGAAGCCTTTTGCCAACGAAGCTTCAACTTGGGTTTTTAGCTCAGCTAACTCATGTGGGGCCATTCTATATGGACGTCTGGAAATTAGGGTTGTGCCTGGTACAAGATCAACTATGAACTCTACACACCTGTTGGGTGACTAGATTTAAGGGGTTGGGTTACTGGGTAGTTTTCCTAGACGATGACCATGGCTACTAGGGCTAGAACCGATATGTCAGAGTAGAAAAGTATCCCAACACGATGGTTAGTGTGGTTATTCTGGCTAGAAGACATCTAAAGTGGGAGGAAGAACTGCAAATGCATCAACATCGGTTTCTAGAAGAAAATCTACAAAAAACTCTATGGAACTGTCGGGTAGGCCACCTAACAAATCTTTCGGAAAGACATCCGAAATAGAGAGAAGGGTTTTGCAAATGCATCAGATTATGAGGAAACCTGGAATGACTCGGACAGCATAACGGCTATAATTGCAAGAGAAATGGAAATCCTCACAAAATTTCAACAACACTTACATAAGAAGTTCAAAACATGAAGCACAACGACTCTAGACAACCGAACACAACTTTCCTACGACTATAAGGAAGCAAGCAACGATATGTCCTAGTAAAGACATAGATTAGCCTAGTCCTATCTTCCCGTAGAAAAGATGAGGGTGACTCAGAACTGAGATTGATGAGGGTAAGGAGTAAAAAGAAGTCTTACGTTGTTCCCATATACCCGAGTAACTATATAACTATAGAATGCTAGACTCGACTTCGACCAAGGGTTTGATAATCCTACAAACAGTCCTGCTTTGATACCAAGTCTTTCGGGACCCGTAATTTGCGTATGTAATTCCAGTCACAAATCAATCATATGCAGAGCCGAGAGCCGTACCCACTTGTCTAAGTAGACAAGGCCAAGCACAGAACACTCTCGGAAAGCATCGAACGTGAGGGGCATCCCATCCAGGCCGGATGATCAACTGATATGGGTCGCCATCGCCCGCTCACAAGTCTAAATGATTATGGGTGGTGAAATCCCATACTCATAGAGAAGTTTCCTAAACCATATTATCGATTAAATTATAACACTTACATAAATAGACTCCAGCCCGATCACTTAGTAGGGGTCTCGGGCGGGCTCAATCATACAACAAAGTGTGCCACGTCACGGAGTCACGAGCAATCGCATCGCGATGCCCCAAGCTGCGCACATCTAAGGGCCACTTTGTGTATGAAAGACCGTCAGCAAGAACACAACTAAGCTATCGAACCCCACACTAAGATATGCACGTTATATCCATACACGCATCATACATGTCTAGTGTAAACAACAGGTACTCATCACATGACCTCTACAAACTATATCTTTATTGACTTACACATAGAGTACACAAAGATCATATGACTATGATCCATCATTACATCAAACAACGGAAGCAAAATAGGTCTGAGTACAGACAAGATTAACAAATGGCTTAGAGAAGCCTTGTTCAACATACATGCCCTTCCACGACGGACCAGACTGCTGTCTGGAACTATACTATCTTAGTCAATGTCGAGCTTCAGGAAGGTGACTCCATCCGGGGTCTGGGTTCTCATCTAAAACATGGAATTAGAAAACGTGAGTACCAAGTTGTACTCCGCAAGACTTACATCAGAACTATACTACTCATGCTCAAGTTTCAAGGTAAAGGGAGGTGGGGTTTCAATGCAGAAGTGTCAGCTTTGACTTGGCTAGTCATCTACTACGATTACTCGATTGAGGTAAGAAGCGTACACAAGTCCACTACCAAGTCTCCAACCAATACACCACAATGGATACTTCCTCGACTTCCCCATGAGGAAGGACACCATAGCACTCACACTTATCTTGGAAATTTTAGAGTAACCATTGAAGTTGTATAATAATCAAGCACAGGTCTCCAAGTAGTCCATGACCGCGGACGCGGCTATTCGAATAGTTTATTAACCCTGCAGGGGTGTACTTCTTCACATGTGTATCATCACTTACCGCCCAGGAATCGTCATCCTTCAAGCGGATGTCGGACGAGGATAATCACCAACGCACTTACCTCTCATTACCTTCTCTAATCCAGGAGTCAACTTTCTCAGTGGTTACCGCTCGAGAGTCCGGCCGGTTCACGATACGGACCCAAACAATTCAGGCGACCGAGACGCCACCTTGGAAGATGGTTTTACTGTCTCACAGGTCCACCCACATATCTAAATAATGCAACCTCTCATTCATTCTTTTTCTATGCATATGCCGAATGAAAAGCCCGAACTAGTGTGACTCTTGGACTTGATCAGGGGTGAGTTAATAGGACAAAGTGGTATCCCATAAACCCTACATGTGATAGTAATCTTTGTCTTGGATCGTAACACAAGAACTCGGGGGCTAGGGAAGTGTTCAACGAGATAACTCACTGTGTACTCCTACAAAACCTCTCATCGTTCACCTTGTTTAGGTCAAATTCACCAACACGTTACCATCATCGTCATCATGATCACTACCATCATCAATTCATCACCCAAGATGTACCAATTCTTCCACAACTCTAAGCATAGCATAAGCATAACATGGATGAATGGCCCCATGATGATCACCAACAATTCCTAGATCTTCTAGGTTGAGGTTTGCTTAATACTGTGGCAGAAATGATAGGTCATGCAAAGGAATGGGTTCAACTAGCGGTAGAACGTATCATGGTGAACTCCTAAACATGCATAAGCGAGAATGAGAGGGAAATGGGTTTTTATAGACATGATCAATGGGGTTTGCTTGCCTTGTTGACGATACACGGGTTTAATGGTCTTCTTCTTCAGGGGTGACCTCCGTCTCGGGAAGTCTGTTACCGGAGGCAATCATCAACAAACTGGGGCAACAATTAAGGTACAATGCTCAAACACATGTTAATGTTGTCACATGATGTAAAGGGTACTGGTTTGTGGAAAATTCATCTTAATTGAAGTGTATTGCAATTGAATTGCAAATTCAAACTCCAAATTCAAATTCAAATTAAGCCATATGCACATTTGCTTCTGTTCACCCATTTTAAAATGGTCAAATATAAAACCAAATTGCATATTCTTAATCCTTGCATTTTTTGATAATTTTTCATATATTATATGTTAAATTTGGAGTTAATATGAAATTTCTATGATTTATTGAAGTTTAAAGTATTTTCTGCAAGTTCACTAATTTCTTTTTAAACTAAAAATCAATTACTGCATCAGCATGACGCAGGGCTGACGTCAGTGAGACTCTAGCCAGTGGGGCCCAGCTGTCAGTGAGAGGGGGATTAATCCCTCTCTGTTTAAACTGATAGAGGGGTTAGGGGGGCCACGGGGCCCACCTGTCATTAGGTTTAGGGGGGGATTAGGGGGTGATTAATCCCCTAATCAACCGTCCACGTCACCGCTCGCCGGCGGGGACCACAAATGCGGCGGAGGGCTCGCCGGAGTGCACAAATGGCAACTGGATTGACGAGGCGCGACTACCAAATCGAAGCCCGCAGTCGTGCGTGTCTTCTGGAGCAGCGCAACATCACTGGGGAGGTCTTGCTCGTCAGCGGCATCAAACAAGGAGCGGCAGGAGCCACTGGACAAAGGAGCGGCGGCTACAGGGCGCCAAATCGAGCGTGAGTTGGGGGAATCAACCGGGGCCTCGCCGTGAAGACGATGGAGAGGTCGGTGGAGGCAGAGAAGCAACGGCGGCGACGAAATTCCGGTAATGGCGCACGGCGTCCGTGGGGAGGAAATCGATGCGGGCGGCATCTCAAGAGGATTCCGGCTTGATTCGTTGCTCCTAAAGACGAGGTCGACCGCGGAGAACCTCCTGGACACGTCTTCTGGGTGGCTGGTCGTCGATGGCCACGGTGGTGCGTAGCGGCGTGCTCCGGCTGGGTTCCGTCGGCGCGAGATTCGGAAGGAAGAAGAAGGGGTGCGACCTGAGAGTGAGAGGATGGGCTTGGGATATCGAGGGGGTCCTATAGGACACATAGGTGGCGATGGGGAGGCAGGCAGGTCGCCATGGCGTCGTCGGCGACCCCGGCATGGTCGCCACGCACCTGTGCGCGCGCCTGCCTGGGGAAGACGACAAGATGGGGTGTGGGCTGGGCTGGACTGATGGGCCAAGGGGATGAGTTGGGCCCAAAACAGGTAAGGCCCCCTTTCTGTTTTTCTTTTGTTTTTCTTTCTTTATTTTTGTTGTTCCTTGATAAATAAATACCTGGGAAATTTATAAAATGACCAAAACCTTTATATGGTCTTATGTGACATACTACTAGCCACTCCCAAGTTTACGGAATTTTTTAAATTCAAATAGTTTGAATTTCAAATCAAATAGGGGTTTTAATTTATTTCCAAGGAACTTATAATATTTTTGAAAAATCAGTGAGCTTTGAGTGGGACCCACTCCACTTTATATGTGATCTCACTTATTTCTAGGACTTTTAAAAAATATCATAGTGATTTTTGGAGCAAATTTTTATCTGGCCATTTGAATTAAATTCTTCAGGGATTTTCTTTTTCCCCAATTGAATTTCAATTTGAAATTTTTGCATGATGCAAAGGCACACTTAAACCCTAGCACATACCTAGACTTTGGTTGTGACAATGGGATACGGAATACGTGAACGAGAAAAGAACAGAACCGATATGAGGATAATTGGTATAATGATTAATGAGTTGATCATGTGGATACCTATATAATCTCACCTCATGTTTTTTAAAGTATCACGAAGAAAAGGGATTGGCATGTCAACTAGAGGTTCACTTGAATTCATATTCGTGTAGGTGCGGGAACCATTATGGGTGTCCATGGCTCCGCTATTGGTATTGATCCAAAGACAGTCAGTTTCTGGGTCATGTCCGTATTCTACCGAACCTATGGGGTCACACACTTAAGGGTGGTAGAATTTTTGAGTATTAGAGTGATAGGAGCAAGAGTATAACACACCGGAAAAGTTTCAGAGTGATCGAGATTTAATCGGAGAGAAAAACCGAAATAGTTTCGGGGCACCGGTAAAGTACCGGGAAGAGTTTTGAGAAAACCGGGTAAAACCGAAGGGCCGGAAAATTCCGGGATGGTCTAAATATGTTTAATATTTATTTATTGTGAATTCCTGTAACACCCTCAGTGTCTGTAATATTAATCACTTTTTTTGATGACAATTACTGTTGCTAATCATGCCTTGATCATCTTTGCATTTAATCATCTCAAGAATCCCCTTTGATTAATATTTAAAACAATGTGAAAAATAAAACTTTGTCCAAAATTTATGCAACCAATTTTGGAAAATCCCTAAAAACCAGTGGACCTTGTTACACCAGCATTGGGTATTATTTGAAAATTCAAATATTCCAAACAATTCAAACCCGTGGCAATAACAGCCCAATTATTCATTTGGTAATTATATAAAATACCAAATGAATTTATAAATGCCCCAAACTTTTGTGGCACATTAGTAATGTGTAACAATATTACTAGGACCAGTTCCACATTTAAAATAAAATAAAATGTGAGCAAAACAAAAGAAAACAGAAAAGAAAGAAGAGAAAAGAAATAAAGAAAATGAAAAAGACCTAAACTACGCCAAGTGCAACGACCCACCCCAGCCCACCTCCCCCTTCCCCAACACCGGCGCCATGCCGTCGACGCCATGGACGCCGACGAGCCGGCCCCGCCTCTCACCTGCCCCTGCCTTCGTGGCCTCGTCGTCGTCGTTAAAATATCTCCCGCGAATTGTGGATCAGGCCTCGCCACTTTCCCCCTCATTTTTCTTCTTCCCCACCTCACTGGCGCAGCCATGGCCACAGGCTCATGAGAACGCGTGCCCATTGTCGTCCCCGAGCCCGACCAGTGTGTTTGGCGTGACCGCAACCTTCTTCTTCCTCATCTAGCGCGCGGAATCAGCCCGAGGAGCTCCACGGCTCGCGCATCGCCGCCGACCCCCCTTCTGCATCCACCATTGTCGGCGAGCAATTCCGGCCGCTACCGACCTCCATCGTGCCCGCTGCCCTCCCCATCCGCCTCTTAGTGAGCTCCCGCAGCCTCCCCAACCTTTCGCGCATGAAATGGTGCCTGCCGTAGCCGCCCCCGTCGGAGCCGTGTTCCGGTCGCCGCGCGCATCGTCCACTACTAGGGAATAACCTTTTAGTGGCGTCCTTTTTTTGCGTTTAGTGGCGCATTTCAAATGCGCCACTAACGACAAGCCACTAATAAGGCCTTAATAGTGGCGCATTTCAAATGCGCCACCCCTAAGAATCTTATGCGTGGCGCATTTCGAAATGCGCCACCTATAAGCCCAAATGCGCCACCCATAAGAGTCTTAGGGGTGGCGCATTCTGAGAATGCGCCACTATTAAATTTTGTGAAATTTTGAATTTTGAATCTGGATCTGGAAAACAATTTTTTTTATTTTTTTTATTTTTTTATTTTTTATTAATCCCAGGTTAGTATGCTTAATGCCCGATCACTATGCTTAATCTCAGGTCAAACTAACCTCCGTGGTCAAACTTCCCCGAGGGTCACCCATCCTAGCACTACTCCAGCCCCAGCACGCTTAACTTCTCGGTTCCATTCAACTCTCACTCCAGCTCACCTAGCAGGCACTTGTTGATATATCTAACATATAAATTCTATTAAACCATGTTGATGTCTAGGACCTTGTTAATGTTTATGGGTGTGCTAAAAATTTCAACATTTTTTTGAAACTTTCTCGATGGGACCATTAGCATATTATGAACTTAAAAAAAATTTGATTTGTTTTAAAAAAATTAAATTAAATTTTTTTAAATTTTTTTTTAATGTTACTATCTAAAATTTTCAACTTTTTTTTAACTTCCGATTTGTCCTCTAGCCTATTTTTGAATTTAAAAAAAAGTAAAAAAAATTCAAAACTTTTTTTTGTTAGTAGTGGCGCATTTCATACAAAATGTGCCACTACTAAGTTCAAAAAAAATTTCAATTTTTTCTCTTTTTTTGGGCCTCCAGATCTTTAAACGCCCGTAACTTTTTTTCTGTTAGGTTTTTGAGGATTCTAAAAATGTTCAACGGGTTACACGCCGTTGAATTTGGATATAACTTTTCAACTAGATGATTTTTCATATAAAAAACTTTTTCATCCGAGGTCGTATGCAAAAGTTAAGCCCATTTTACGTAATTCTCGGGAGATTTTGCAAAAAAAGTCGAAATTCATATTTGTAAATTTTCCTAACAACTAGACCACATATCATTTGGAAAACTTATTTTCTTTTATTTTTTTGACATTTCTATCATTTTCTTTTATTTTTTTTCATATTGAAAAGGCGGTCCACAGGGGGGGGTGTATTTGGGAATTTTCCCGCCCAGTTTTTTCTTATTAGTGGCGCATATGGGAAATGCGCCACCCCTAAGAGCTTATGGGTGGCGCATTCTGGATGCGTCACTAATAATCTAATTCCTTAGGGGTGGCGCATTTCCAGAATGCGCCACCCCTAAGCTCTTAGGGGTGGCGAATTTCTCCAAATGCGCCACGTATAAGGGGATCCAGGGCTGGCCCACTCTTAGGGGTGGCGCATTTTGGAAAATGCGCCACCTATAAGAGCTTATGGGTGGCGCATTTTTTACCAGTGCGCCACCCCTTACAACATAGTGGCGTATTACATATAAAATGCGCCACTAATAAGCTTTCCATGTATAGCTATTTCCCTAGTAGTGGTCGCCATAGACATTCTAGACCGCGCCAGCCCATGCTATTTGCACCACTAGACGCGCGCTGTCGTGCACACTCGATTCCTCCCTCTCTCTCGTCAAATGGCGCTGGGGGCTCGATCCCCCACAGTTTAGATTAGCTGCTAAACCCCCCTTACATCCATGCCCCACTTTATTGAAATAAGCTAACAAAAATTCTTTAATAAAAATGGGTCATATGACATCTGGGCCAGCCCCACTTAACCCCCTGTTACTTAAAATAACTATTAAGTTAAATTTGTCCCTATGACATGTGGGCTTTGGCTTTTTAACTAATCACTTGATTAATATTAATAATAAATTAACACTGGAGTCACTGACACCTGGGCCCCAGGCCTTTAACTAATTCTCTGGCTTAATAAAACAAATAATTACATAATGTCCTACTGACAACTAGGTCCCACCTGTAAGCAATTAGATTAATTACAATAGAAATTGGTACGTGCCACTTACATGTGGGCCCTCTTTGTATTTTCTAATTAAATAAAATGATTTAACGGTCATTGTCTATGACATGTGGGTCCACCTTGTCAATACTGTTTTGGATAAGGTTCTGGATAATGTTGGAATTAAAATAATAAAATAAATCGAGAAATGCTTTTTAAATGGATTTAAACTTTAAAATTTAATATCTTTTAAACCGTAAGTCGGATAAAAAACTTGATTAGAAAAATACGACGAATACGAATACGCCGCTCTAACACCCCCCTCTAACACAAAGAACACGAGTCTTTCCCCCTCCGGGTCGTGTGTCGATAATCACTCGAAGCCGGTATTTCATCCCCGGATGAATTCCTGCTCCGAGCATAGCACTTTTTATTGCGTTAGAACACCGTTAACATTGCATCTTTCATGTCATGCATCTGTTTGTAAATGATTCCTTTGTATTTAATGTTTCTCCCCCCTTTATTCTCCGATAGACCCCGCTATTGCCGCAGACTACACCGCTGCTGAGTACAACTACGTCGTCGACGACCGTACCCCTGTCGTCGAGCTTCCAGGCAAGCAGAGTCATTTTCCTTCCCCAGATATCGCCTATATTTCCGTACATTTCTTGCACTAGGCATTGTTACTGCTACTGCTACGTCACAATCCTATTCAATTGCATAGCATGTCGTTGTCGCCCCTTGATGTACCTTCCTTTATCCTATGCTACCCATAAATTTATTCTATTCGAATAGCCGTGTCCACTGTAACAAGACGCTTTATGGTGAAGCCAGATCCTACTACTACAAACTATTATTAATAAAGTGTTTGGTTCCGGGTTTTCTTCCTTGCAGGGAAGTCGAGGAAGTGATCTCGGAGGCATTGCTTATTATTACAACTTACTATTATACAATGCTACATCAACTTATGCTGCATTGTTAATTTATGATTTATATAAACTGTTGGCAATTCTCTCCTCATGCTGTGAGACTCGTCGGAAGATGCTAGTATTCGATAGGCCTAGCTTCTCTTCCTTACTCTGGATTTCTGACTTTCAGTCAAGTCCACTAATATAGCCTCCCCTTTCCATTTGATACAAATGAATAATTTCTTAGTAGCGGACGTAAGACTCGCGGGTATGCTAGATACTCACCTTTGCTTTGTTTCCCTTCTTTGTTTTATATACCCGACCGATTGCTGCCATCAGACGTTGGAGCCCAGGAGCAGGAGATTCCAGGATGAGCCTACTACAATGTCGAGTTCCCCGTCGACCAGGAGTAGTTCAGTGGATAACAGGCAGGAGGCCTCGCCTTTCCGATCTGTATCTCTGATGTTATTTGTGCTAGCCTTCTTATGGCAAAACTTGACTAACCATGTCTGTACTCAGATATTATGGCTTGTATAACTTATGTACTCATATCCTCGTGACCCCTGGATTGTAATATCAGATTTATCTTATTTTTCTCTAGTATTGTGCTGTGATATTCTCACCGTGGCACCCTGAGTTCGGTTGTGTACCCTGCGTGTATGATTAATGTACCCGACTTGATTTTAGGGGCGTCACAATTCTTAAATTTTTTGGAATTAATAAAATGAATATAATATCAATGGCCCCCCTCTCACTTGGAAGGCCCAAGTGGGGAGGGAGCACATGGACCAAGGAGGCCCAAGTGGTGGAGGCGCCTAGGAGGAAGCTTCCTCTAAGTGGAGGAAGCTTCCTACCCCCTTGTGGCGTACCCTAAGGGAGGGGAAAACCTAGGGCGCCCCCCTAGGGTTGCCCCCTCTCCAATATGGCCTCACCTCCCATCCCTCGATAAATAGATGAGAAGGGGGAACCCCCCAAGGAAACACAAGTTTGCTCCTTTGCCTCGGGGTTGCCCCTCCTCTCTCTTCTCTATTGGATCCAAACTCCACCTTACGCCGAAGGGCTGCTCCTCCCTCCTCTCTACTCCGGCAGCGCCGAGCTCTAGACAGCGGAGCCCTGCCGGATCTACTACACCGTACGTATGGATCAACCGTAGAGAAATCGTACGTTCGATCATCGTTCGAGGGACTTTTAGATCTGTTTGAGGGGTTGCGGTAAGTCAAGCTTCCCCAACTCTCCATCAACTTCTTCCACTGCGGGAGAACCACCGTTGAACGGTTGTTAAGGTTAACCAGATCGCTACCACTGTTTGCATCTATCTAGATCCAATCTTGGGACTTGGTTTTATAGTGTCGATTTTTTTTTCTACTCCGAATCCAAACAGCGGTATCAGAGCTAGTTCTAGCAATAGATGCATGTTTGATCTAGAGTTCATTGTGATGAACGGGCATTGCACAAAATTTTCATTGTGCGCGGTTTTTTTATAATAGATCTAAACTGAATCTTCTAGTTGCTTCCCCTCTAATTGCACAAGTTGACCCCTCCTGTATTGCATGATTTTGTTACAAAAATCTTGCCCCTCGGGGTCCTTCTATGCTGCTCCTGAGTATGCTGGTCGCGCGAAGATGATTTGGGTCTTTCTTTTGGTATGGAGAAATTGTGTAACAAAAGGGGCGTGTCAGATTGTTGATCTAGCACGGGGATCACGCGTATTGACGATTGTTCAGTATGGGTCATGAGATTAAATTGTAGTCTCATGGTTGATACGCACCGAGTGTTAATCTAGGAACTTGAAGATTGTGCTTTTTGTGGTTACATAGCTAGCATAATGTTTTTCCATGCAAACCCTAGTAGCCATGTAAAAGATGCAAAGAACGAGCAGACGAACGTCTAACTTGTTTTTGCAGGAACATGTGATGTGGTATAGTATTCGTCATGATAAAAGTTGTATGAGATGATCATACTTTGTACATGTTAAATTTGCATGACTTGCATGTCATGGTATAGCATGATGGCTGGAGCCATATGATTGTCATTTATTCGGCCTGCATGCCAAGCATCATGTAATTTTATTTTAGTAGAATAGATGCTAGTAATAGTTGTAGTATCTACATGAATATGATGATCATACGTCATGGTGCTTGACGACATGTCGTGAGTGGAGGTGATGCTCTCCGCCAAAAGAAGATGAAGAAAGAAAAGCATGGTTCTTGGATCTTCTTGAAGAAAAGGGCTATACCATATCACATACATTAAATTGTCTGTGATATTAATCCTTTTCATTGCATGTTTGAATGTGCAAGTAGTCGTGTTTAAATAGGTAGATCTCTCTTAAAATATCAAGAAGTTCGTGCTCTCCCAACCGTGCAACCGCCTGTAATAAACGCCACCCGCGGTGCGTCGTGTCACACGAGTACCAACGGAAAGGTAACAAAGAGACAGGTGGATTGAGTTGTCTCCACATCAATAGCGCTTGGTTGTCTTGACGTTCTAGCTTATTGGATCTGAGCTTGGAGCACAAGTGTCGAAAGACTAATACAAGAGTCATAAAATGGTTATGATTGGTTTTGTTAGACCTACCGGGTGGATATCCTCCATGGCTGAGTGTTACACCGGTGGAAGGTGTATTTATCCGGATCTTGATTACCCTAATATCAATTTTGAGAGATATTGGTTTTAGTGGGAGCATTAGATTAAACTTTTTAAGTTAATGCAATTAATTTTGAACCATGTCTAAATCAATCTTCTTATATCGTTGTAGAGAGATGGCCCACAACAACAATGATTTTAGCTTAGGACCGATGCTTAAAAAAGAGAAGCTTGCTGCAAATGGGGGAAACTATTCAGACTGGTTCTGTAATCTTGGGTTTTCCTCAAAGTTACTAAGAAGGACTATCTTCTCAAAGAAGCTCTCCCAGCCGCTCCCGCTGAAGATGCATCACAGGACGATAAGAACGTCTATGCGACTAAAGTGGATGACCACACCACAGTACAATGCTTGATGCTTAAATGCATGGATACTGAGCTTCAAAAACATTTTGAGAACTTCACCGTTTTGACATGGTGACACAATTGCACGCTCTGTATCTGAAGCAAGTTAGAACTAAACGTTCTGAGATAACGAAGCAGTTGTGGGAATGCAAGATGGCAGAAGGTATCTCCATAAGCGAGCACGTGATCAAACTTGTTGGTTACGCACAGAGGCTGAGGGCTCTGGGATTTGCGATCCCTACGATTCTCGTCACTTACATTCTCGTTGCGTCACTCCCCCCGTCTTACAACGTCTTTATCATGAATTACAAAATGAATGGGGTTGACAATACCACAGACGAATTGTTCTCTATGCTTAAGACTGCGGAAGCATCTATGCAGAAGGATCCCAACCATGCGTTTGCTGTGATGAACACTACCAGTTTCAAGAAGAAGGGAAAGGAAGAAATGCCAAGAGTGGTGGTAAGACCAAATCTCAGGTGAATACCAAGAGTGGCCCAACTAAAGATTCTGAGTGTCACTACTGCAAGAATAAGGGGCACTGGAAGAGGAATTGCAAGAAGTATCTAAGAAATATAAAGGGTGGTCTGATCACCAAAGGTATAAATAAGTTATTCTAAGTTAATAGACAATTTCATTATTTCACCTTCATAGGTATAATTGATACCATATCGATTGCTCATGTTTCGCAACTCGATATAGGGAATTATCAGAATTCGAAAGAGAAGAATGAATGAAGTGCAAGCTCGCGTCGGAAGTTAAGTCACCCAAGGTCGTCGGCGTTCGTCTATCAAGATTTATCTTAGAGTTTAAATAAAATTTATTTGATTCAGAGGTTGTCATTAATATCAGATTATGCCGTTTGCACGATGGATGTCTCATCCATGTTTTGAATAATGGTTCTTCGAAGTTAATACTCTCTGAATTTAACCCTTCGTGGTGAATTACTTAGGTTGAAATCTTGATGTTATGTCTATTTTCTTGATTGCTAAATAAATTAAGTTATGTGATGATAATGCTAAAATTGTAGTAGCATAAATGAATTTGTCACATTAGAATAAAGCACATGCGGAAGCTTCATATTGATGAAGTCATTCAATCTCTTGACTTTGAGTCAGTTGACACATGCAAATTTTTTTGATAGACAAAGCTTGTGTTTATATGAATTGTTCAAATCTTTAGTAAACTATTGGTAATAACACATATCGATGTGTGAAGAACCAATACATATTACTTTACATAAAACTTTGTGATAATGACTTGTATAGAAATACCGATAGTTAGACAATGCTTAAAGTCTGAAGTTTTGAATAAGTTCAAAGTTGTTTCAACACAAAGACAATCATCATCACACGTAGTTCAAATTTTTGACAATCTGATCGTAAAATAAATGAGTTAAAGAATTTAGCAAACATCACAGAGTGTATGACACATATCGATGTGTGAAGAACCAATACATAGTACTTTACATATAAGTTTTTGATAATGACTTGTATAGAAATACCGATATTTAGACAACGCTTAAAGTCTGAAGTTTTGAATAAGTTCAAAGCTGTTTCAACACAAAGAGAATCATCATCACACATAGTTCAAATTTTTGACAATCTGATCGTAAAATAAATGAGTTAAACAATTTAGCAAACATCACAGAGTGTATGAAGTCAGTTTATAAACTAGTGTCACCCGAAAGCCCGTATTGCTACGGAGTATGTTGACGCACAACCAAGCCCTATATGACATATTGGAATTAAAATTGTTTTCTACCCTGAATTTCAGCATGACATGGTGAGGTCGGTGATGCACTTAAACCACGCCCCCTTTCACTATAGTGCTTAACGCTTTAGAGAAACCACTAACGAACTAAATAGAGAGCCGTCATATGACTGTTGAAACAATGCCCTATAAGAATATGGCTTGGATAAGAACTCCAATTGTTGTTTCATAAATTCGGAGATATGTTTAGAATATACTCGATCCCGAATATAAGTATTATAAAAACATCATGTTACGAACAACACTTCCACTACCATACCCGTGAAAAATGTTTATCACGGAACATGGTATTTTTCTTGAGAAAATAGCTTTCTTGAAACAATTAAGTGGGAGGACTAATAGCTTGATAATGATTACATTGAATTATTTTGTTATATAGAATGGATCTCGAAATTCAAACTAGAGATAAATTCGGTGACCAAACGAGAAATTCCTACATCTGATGAAAAGGAATGATGAAACTCTGAAATACGTTCCAGAGATGAAATGATCAAGTCTGATGTTATATCACACAGCTTTATAAATTCACGTTGAACCAATATGGTTCTATTGTGCGATAAACCTGTGAACTACAAGAAACCATGACGAGCACTAAATCCACTATATGGTTTAAACATCATGAAAAATAAAATGAAATCCATCCACAAGAATCATGTTGAGAACTTGGTAAAACCCTCCTAAGGATACATGATCATTAGAGTGGATCGGACTTTCATAGATATGAACATAAACGATAGCTTCATCGTCGATAATGCTCGACTTATCGTAAAATACGTTTACGATAGAGTTCAAAAGGTTGACTAGTATGTGTAGTGATGAAAATGTTCATACGAAAAATTACTGATAATCACGGTATACTTCCGAAGTATGACATATGGATTTTTCTTCTAAGAAAATTAAATGAAGGGTGTATGCATGATGCAACCTGAAAGGATTTAATGATCTATACGATATTAGTAAAAATGCGAATGCTTCAAAGATTAGTCCATAGTTGAAGCAAATATCACAAATCTAGAATAATAGTTTTGATGAAGTTATAAAAGTTATTATTACATCAACTAGCAAAGTGGCCCGCTCTACGCGCGGGCTAGAATTTTGTAAAGTTTTACTATCAAAGCATATTATTCGATTTTATAAAGAATTTATGTGACCACATATGATGGTAGTTACAAATAGAAGACTTGCGAACATAGTTTGATATTAGGTATGTTTGATTTTTATTGATATATAAGTATATGTATTTTCCATCTAAGGTTTACCAGCTAATTATGCATTATGTACTAAATAATTATTTTTATGATCAATCGGGTTGTGCAAATTATATAAATTTTATGAAAAGTAATATCAACATTCACCATATGAAAAAAATATCATTAGATGCATCATAAATTTATTTATTTATTTGTATAACTCTAATATTATAGATTTTAATATTTTTAAATATACATATGAACAAACTTTACTAATTAAGTTTAATTTAAAATACATCCAATATGCGAAATAAAAATGATATAAGGGAGTACATCATGAATTAGTTTTATGGGTCCCACCAGGATATCCTTCATGTTCCCCCATTTTTAATAGCTTCCAGCCATGATCGATCAATAATAACTGAGGTATAGCAGCGCCCGTAGGCAATATAATTGTATATTTTTGGAAACGATGTTACGTATTCATGTAAATGTCTGATATTCTTCTATATGGAGTCAAAATTATATTTGATTCACTGTCACATAAAACCTAAAAGAATCTTTGTGCTATTTTAACATAACATGAACCATAATACAAACTAGATATTTTTCCTATTATCCCTACATATATATGTAAGGGGCTTTACTGTAAATAGGCGACTTCCTTGAAAACTTGCAGTGAAATCATTTATCATTGACTACTAATCAATAAAATTGTTCAGATTAATCATTTATAAATGTTGTATTGTATCTATCATGAAAAGTTGTTTACAAAGAAAACAATTTCGTCACATATTCACATAAAGGTAGATTATTATATAAGTTGCAGAATGAAGATTTGCAGAGTATAATTCTAACCTTATCATAACTGAAAACATATAAATAAAAGTGATTTGTTTTACCAAGAAAGTATAAGAGATTTGTTTCATTGTCAGTAATTATAAGAGTTAATATCACATGGTTTTTGATTAATCTAGATATTAAGGGGGGCGCCATGCCAAATAGTCCATTTCAGTACAAAACGTGTCCACAAAAAGATAATAAGTTTATGATCTGAATACCCAGTTTATAACAGTTGGCTCGCTATAACCATTACATGAAGGAATCACCGGCGTGGAAGTTTTATTTTACTGGTTGAAAGGGTATTTTACGTAAAGGCAGTGGTGGGTAATTTTTTCAAGAATGCTGCTCCCTCGTGCGTGGTAGTCCAATCGAGCGGATCTTCCTAATTAAGAAAGTTTAATCCATGCGCTAGTCTTACCTTTAAAAAAGGAAAGAACTAATCTCATAATACTTTTTCATACCATGAAACCATACGTACATTTATTATAATTTCAAAACATTTAAAAAGCCAAAACTTTTGATTCGTTTATCAAAATTTAAATCTATTTTCACCGTTAGGTTTCTCGCGATGAGTTCTTCAAAACTAGATCTCATATGGATAGGTTTCGACGAACTTTATTTTTTGAGCAACTTTGTATCACAATGAGGCAACTTTAGTGTTATAAGAAAGTTACTCTTCTTATTTTCTTAATATGAATTCTTAATAGCGTTTCTGTGTAAAATCGAGAAAATGACATAAATATGAGACATCTTTAGTGCTACATACAAACAACTATTTTACACTATGTGTAATCAGCAAAATAAATATCTTAAAGAATCCAAGCAACCGTATTACCAAAAACATAATACAAAGATGTTCTAGCAAAACTAAGAAACTATCATAGCAAAAACAAGCACCCGCTTTAGCAAATCCAAGCAACTACATTACAGAAAAATAAAATGCAAAATTGTCTGAGCAATTCAAGTAACTATCCTAACAAAACCAAACAACTATCATAGCAAAGATACACAATTGCCTAGAAAATCTAAGCTACCACATTACTAAAAACCACAATGAAAAATTGTCCTAGCAAACAAAGCACCTATCATAACAAAACCAAGCAACTATTATAGTGAAACTAAGCAATTGTCTAACAAATGTAAGCAACTAAATTACCAAAACTCACAATCCAGAATTACCTTATCAAATATAGAAACTCTCCTAGCAAAACCAGGCAACTCTTCTAGATAATCCAAGCAACTACATTACCAAAAATAAAATGCAAAATTATCCTAGCAAATCAAGTTACTGCCCTATGATGCAACTCTTTTAGGAAAATCCAAGAAACCACATTACCAAAAATAGAAATGCAAAAATTTCCTACTAAATCAATCAACTATCCTAACAAAATCAAGCAACTGCATTACGACGCGATGCAACTCTTTAAGAAAATCCAAGCGACTACTTTATTCCAATGATTCAAATAATTGCATATCTATCAATTTCACAATATGTATCTAGTTTCCTATTAATCCTCATTCTAATAGTCCTACTAAACTAAACAACTTTCCTAAAAATTCAATCAACTATCCTAACAAAACAAAGAAACTATCCTAGCAAATCAAGCAACTATCCTAGCAAAAACCAAGCACCTGACATAATAAAACTAAGAAACAACCCTAGAAAACCAAGCAACTATCCTAACTAACACCAAGCAACCATCCTAGCAAAAACCAATCAACTATCCTAACAAACCAAGAAAATATCCTAAATAAAACCAAATAACTATACTAGCAAAAACTAAGAAACTGTTCTAGGAAATTCAAGCACATACATTATCAAAAATCCATAATACAAAATGACCCTATCAAAATACGTTAGCATCATCAAAGTTGCCTATCGATGATGCTTAGTTGCCCATATACAAAAAAAATTGAGAAACTTTATGTGGTATGTAGGCAACTTTAGTTTTATAAGTAAGCAACTCATCTTGTTTGTCTTACAGGCAACAATATTACTAAATACAAATTGCAAAAAATAGCAGAACCAAGCAACTATCATAGAAAAATAAACACCTCTCCTAGCAAAATACAAAAAACTATATTACTAAAAACTAAAAACACAATGCAAAAATAGTGCTAGCAAACCAAGCTATTGTCCTAATAAAACTAATCAACTCTTCTAATAAATGAAGCCACTGTCCTAACAAAAATAAGCAACTACCCTAAACAAAGCAACAACAACTGTCGTAGCAAATTCATGCAATTATATTATTAAATCACACAATGCACAATGTTCTAGAAAACCAAGAAATTATCCTAACAAAACCTAGAAATTATTATAATAAACCAAGCAAATGTCTAAACAAAACAAACAACTTTCATAACAAAACCAAGCAACTGTCTTAAACAAACAACAAACAACTTTCATAACAAAACCAAGCAGAAGTCCTCTCAAACCCAAGCAACTATCCTTACAAACCAATCAACTAAATTATCAAATCACACAATGACAATGTCCTAGCAAACTAAGCAATTGTCGCAACAAACCATGCAACTAACATAACAAATGAAGCAATTGTCCTAACAAAACCAAGAAACTGTCCTAACAAACCAATCAACTATATTATCGACACACAATGCACAATGTCCTAGCAAACTAATCAGTTGTCCTAACAAACCAAGCAAGTATCATAACAAACCAAGCAATTCTCTTAACAAAAAAGAAAACAAACTTTTCTAACAAAACTAAGCAACTGTCCTAACAAACAAATAAATTGTCTTAACAAAATCAACCAATTTTCATAATAAAACTAAGCAACTACATTACCATATTTGATGAGGAAAATGCCTATCATATAACAATCCTTCTTGCTCTCCAAAGAATTTGTACGAATTTGATAGTAAAAAGGGTGTCATCAAATACGTTGTGATCACCAAAATACCTACCAATGATGCTTAGTTGTCTCTATATTATGAAGATTGCTTGCTATGATTTCTAAGTGCTCTATAAGATACTTGCGTAATTAATTCATCAGTATATATAGTGTACGATAGTTGCCTCGTTGAGCATGACAATTTCTTATTTTCGAAAAATCATCGAAATATATTCATATGGGATCTAGTTTTAAAGATCTCGTCGTTAGAAACCTAACGGTGAAAACGACTCTTCGTTTTGATGTTTGGTTCAAAAGTTATAGCATTTTGAAAAAAACGAAAACGGAATAAATGTGTGACATCAGCACATGCGTACGTACTTTCATCTACATGCAAATAGTACTCTCACCAGCATGCACGCGGTCCTTCCTGTCACTATCAATTTTCCTTTCGCGTAGTGGATGTGCCCGACACGCCGAACGAGCGAAGTTGTTCTTAGAAGATTTTAGGTTTTTTCAAACCTTTAAAACATTAGAAAAAAAATGGTCGTAATTTTATTATCTATCAAATAAACGGCCAGATGTTTCAAATTTTGTGGGATTTTCTTTTTAATTTCTCTTTTTTCTGGTTAACCCGTCATGTAATTTTAATATATAATAGATAATCATATAAGATATAGAATTAAGTGGGAGCACGAGTCTAATCATATATGTGAATAACATATGAGTGATTGAGAATAAATATTTTAGAAAAATAAAGCACTAAGGCATGGGATGTTCTGAAAGTGCAACAAGCACCAAAGTAATCTAAATAGTAGATTAGTCCTCTTGAATTACCTTAGACGAAGAAAGGTTGTTGGAGGAAGACTAAAGAGTCATTACAAATATATGAAAGAAAGTTTCATAATGATTTGTAGTATTTTTAATCGGTCTATAGGTAAGTAGCAAAATAGGATGTTGAAAATTGTTTTCAAGCTAAGGCACATAGCGAGATTTCTACAACGTATACGTGAAAGATGGAAACTTTGGAAGTTGCGTAGGAGGGTATTTGGATCAGGAACACCATCATAGTGATTGGCATAGTTTCGAACGTTTGATATACACAAACCATATTTTGATATGAGCATCATGATCAAAGCCAAGTAAGCTAAGAGCTCACTGCAGTCAAAACATGTTGAGAGATAGTGCACTATCTTGAAATACTTCATAAAGATGAAGGGGTACATTAAGATACGCAGGATTGGGACGAGCCTAAAAGAGTTAAGCTCCATGACGAACTCTATACCACAAGAGAGAATGAAGACCAAAGTGCCATTGGTATGAGCTAGTGGAGGAAGCTTCCTCCCCCTTTGTGGCGTACCCTAAGGGAGGGGAAAACCTAGGGCGCCCCCTAGGGCTGCCCCCTCCTCCAAGATGGCCTCCACTCCCATCCCTTTATAAATAGATGAGAAGGGGGCACCCCCCCAAGGACACACAAGTTTGCTCCTTTGCCTCATGTCTGTCCCTCATCTCTCTTCTCCATTAGATCTAAATTCCATCGTACGCCGAAGGGCTGCTCCTCGTTCCTCTCTACTCTGGCAGCACCGAGCTTTGGACGGCGGAGCCCTGCCGGAACTACTACACCGTACGTGTGGATCAACCGTAGAGAGATCGTATTTTCGATCTTCGTTCCAGGGACTTTTAGATCTTTTCGAGGGGTTGCGCTACGTCAAGCTTCCCCAACTCTCCATCAAATTCTTCCGCTGCGAGAGAACCACCGTTGAACGGTTGTTAAGGTAAAAATATCGCTACCATTGTTTGCATCTATCTAGATCCAATCTTGGAACTTGGTTTCGTAGTGCCGAATTTTTTTGTTTTCTACTCCGAATCCCAACACCATATTACGTGTACATTAAGCTGAAGATGTCGGGTCCTTAAGGTATAATTACCGTCGACGAAAGCCGCGAAGTAGCCGCGGCCTGCGAGAAAGAAGAAGACATTACTCAAAAGGCCGACTACCGACTCCAACCCTAAGTTTGAGCCGGCGGAAGATACCAAGAAAGTCGACTTTGTCCCAGGCGACTCCTCCAGGAACTTCATCATTGGGATAGGATTACCTGACAAATAGGAAAAGCGTGCTCATCGAGTTCATCTGTGAGAATCGGGACATCTTCGCAAGAAAACCCTCAGACATGCCGGGCGTCCCGAGAGAAATCGTTGAGCACCACCTTAACACTGACCCAAAGGTGAAGCCAATCAAACAATTCCTCTGCCACTTTAACGACGAGAGAAGATAAGCCATGGGAGAGGAAGTAGCTCGGCTCCTAGCTGCAGGGTTGATCGTGGAAATATTCCATCCAAATTGGCTGGCCAACCCGGTCCTAGTACTCAAGAAAAATGGAACCTGGCGTATGTGCGTCGATTATACGTACCTCAACAAAGCATGCCCCAAGGATCCATTCACCCTACCGTGGAAAGACCAAATCATCGACTCCACGGCGCGATGTGAACTCTTATGCTTCTTGGACGCATACTCCGGCTAACACCAGATAAAGATGTTGTCGAAGACCAGGTAAAGACATCCTTCATCACGCCCTTCGGGGCCTTCTTTTATACGTCAATGCCATTCGGTCTGAAAAACACAGGAGCCACATACCAACGCACCATCCAGAACTGCCTAAAAGAACAGATCGGGCGCAACGTTCACGCGTACGTCGGCGACATAGTGATTAATACCGAGAATACAGAATCACTGATCAAAGACTTAGACGAATCATTTGCGAATCTCCACACCTACCCGATGAAACTGAACCCGGCCAAATGCACCTTCAGAGTACCATCCGGGAAGCTTCTGGGATACATAATATCAGAGAGGGGCATCGAGGAAAATACAGAGAAGATAAACGCCATCGTGTCCTTATCAAAACCAACCTCCATTTGAGGCGTCCAGAGGATCACCGGGCCGGGTGCATCGCCGTTCTCAGCAGGTTTATAAGTCGGCTCAGTGAAAAAGCTACACCACTATACCGACTCCTAAAGAAAACCGACACATTCGTCTGGGGCAAGGAGGCCGATGAAGCCTTGGAGGCCCTAAAGCTCCAGTTATCGAAGGCACCAGTCCTAGCAGCTCCAAAGCCAAAGGAGCCCATGTTACTCTACATCGACGCAAACAGCAAAACCGTCAGGGCCGCTGTGGTGGTCGAACAAAAGGAAGAATGGAAGGATCAATTGATTCAACGACCTGCCTACTATGTCAGTGAGGTGCTATCCATCTTTTTGGATTTTTTAAGTTAGGAGTGGACGGTAAATACCACATATAGGTAGGTATGGTGGACTCAAGTGGAATAACTGGTTTGACAAAGGAGTTTGGAGACACAAGCAGAATTCAGCTTAGTGAGAGTGAAGGCTAGCAAAATATGTGGAAGCGACCAACTAGAGAGCAATAATTGTCATAATAATGCAGAGAGACAAAGAAACATTGAATCGGGCATGAAAGTGATATAACTATTCTGAAATAAAACAATCTTCAAGGCATGATAGACTTTTTAGTCATAAACATGTGTGAAAATGTACCAAGTCAATCCAAGAATTCTCTGAAGGGAAATACCAATTCAATATGCCAAACCATGAACAATGCGATGCATGTAAATCATTTCAACAACACATTATGCACTCTAGCTATTTGAGATCACCCACAAAGAAAACATGAAGACTGGGAAAGCATTGTAAACATAGCACTATGTCGCTACAAGCTGGTCTCTAGATTATAAGTACAGGCATATGTACAAAAGTAGAAACAAGAAGATTTCCTACCGGTTTTCCTTGTTGCTTCCCTTTCGTCGATCTTCGTCATTACTGCCTTGTCACTTGCACGACCGAACATGGGAAATATATCAAATGCCATCACGGACTCGAGCTGAACTCTGAAAACAAACCGGACTAAAGAGAGAAAGGAAATCTTTTTGGGTTTTTTCAAAGGTTTAACGAAAGAAAAGGAAAAGAAAATAGAAATATTTTTGTTGTTTTTGCAAATTAAAAGAACAACGAAGAACGGGCAAAAACTTCGAAAAGATCAAAGCAAACAAAATAAAAACGGATAATACAATGGAAAAGTGAGAAGGGCACGCACTCCCCCAATCTTAGGCTTTTGGCATAAGTTGGTAGCATCTACTGCCCCCAGGAGCCTCCTACTCCGGGGTGGTGGTAATTCCACGGGTCGTATGAGCCCTCCGCCGCGTACACCGAAGTCCTCGGGTCCTCCCATGAGGAAGGTCCTGCGCTCCAAGCAGAGGAAGACCCCTCACCATACTAAGTGACGGTCTCCCCCTTGAAAGGTGGGAACTCACCATACTCCTCCTCGTCGGGCACAACCCCCTCCATGGGATTATGCAGATGATACTGGTCCATGAACTCATCAAACTGGACATCATTGAAGGACCATCCATTCCTGCGGGTACGATCAAACAAAAGTGGTGCAGGTAGCCGGATCTCACGAGTAATGGTCTTTTCAAACTTCAAAATATAAACAAGGTTACCAAACTGGGAAGTCATGCTAACAAACTTATGTCTCTTCATAGCAGCAAGATCAAGACTTACGTAAGAAAAGGGAACATCATCAGGATGCGGGGTTCCGTTAAGAGACTCAAGGATAAGTGTGGCGTAAACACCACCAAAAAAATCACCCTTGTTACTATTTGTAACAAGGCGTCGAGCAATTAAGGCCCCAACATTATAATCATTCTTACCAGAGAGGGTGTTCACATAAATAGAAAAATATGGTGCAGAACCGTTGCTCGAGTTGTCACGAGCCAACACCCCTCTAGCAATAAAGTACGCAAAATACCTTATGTGGGGAAATAAAATGCTGGAAATCTTTGTATGCCGAATGTCGCTCTCCTCCTGGCTACAAACAGAGTTGAAGAGAGTCCTCAACTCAGAAGGGTGAGTGTTCATCCTCGCTGTCTGACCAGCGTTCGGCGCACCTATTATATCACAAAACTCTGCCAAAGACATGGTTATAATATTATTATAAATTTTGAACTCGAAGGTTCCAGCAACATGGTTGTAACAAAAAATGTTAACAAAGCAGGAGGTGAGCCTCTTATATTATACCACACGACATAGTGCTAGATGTATCAAACCTGCATTGGCGCAAAGGCCGTAAAAATCCTCCTTAATTCATGCAGCTTCAAGAAATTCATCTCATGGGTACATCATTGCGCACGCTGGACTTGTATCTTCCAACAACCCCAAGGGCACATGATCTTCATTTTAGCTCACTCTAGCAGCTGAGGGTGAGGCTGCACCTCTAGTAAATCGATCAAAGCTCTCGGACTTATTTTTCCCAAGCCACCCCTTTGCTTTTCCTAGCAAACTCATTTCTGAAATTTTTTACAATTCAAAAAAACAAGAATTTAAACAAAGTGAGTGGAGGCAAACTACTCTACTCACTTACCTAAGGCATAAACTTGCATCAAAACTTGGAAAATAAATTTCTACACATGCATGCAAGCTCATCTAAACAGCACAAAGAACTACTAAATACTCACAAATGAAGCCACCAATCAAAAATCTATTTGGAGGGGTGGAGGAGTTACATACCAGGGAGTATTTTCTCAAAATCTCACCTCAAATGGTGGGCCGTAGAGAGAGATAGAAAATTTCCTCCAAGAAGAGCAAGAACGCAAGAACTGGAGCAGAACTCGTGTTTTTGGAGAGAGAGAAAGGAGGAGGAAGAAGACATACCTGGAGGTGGGGCCTGTGGGCCCCAAGCGCCCTGTGGTCGCGGCCAGGGGGCTGGCCGCGCCAGCTGACCGCCTTGGCCGCTGGTGGCCCCCCCTGGGCAGCCCCAGGTGCCTCTGGGTCACTCCCGGCATGGAAATTTTATTTTAATTTTTTTGGAATTTTTGTGAAAATTCACTATTGAATCCGGAGATCAAAAAGATGGGAAACTTTCTGAAAACTTGAAGCAGTGATTAGAATTGTGAAGCTTCAAAAACATATAAACTTGGTACACCTAAGAGAATAAAACCTAAAGCCAATGAGAACATAACAAGCTCCACTTTTTACCTATATAAAACATGCTCACTAGCAAGGTTGATCAAGTCTTACCAACAAACCGGCGTTATATAGATCAAAAAGTCTCACCTCTTATGAAGTGATCATTGCACCTTTACTTTAATGGACATTGTCCCCACCATAATGGGTTTGTATTTGTGGTGCACGTGTAGAGGACAATCCCATTCTCCAATCTTCATGGTCTCGATATTCTCTATTGAGTTAAGGCCATGCCTTTTGTCGATCTTCTTCGGAAAATACACCGTTTGTTCTTTATCATCTACGTTGAAAGTAACCTTTCCTTTATTGCAATCAATAATGACACATGCAGTGTTTAGAAAAGGTATACCAAGAATAATGGACATGCTCCAATCCTCGGGCATGTCAAGCACGAAAAAATCTGTAAGAATCAAACAATTAGCAACTTCAATGGGAATATCCTCACAAATACCTATCGGGACGGCTGTTGACTTGTCAGCCATCTGAAGAGAGATATCCGTAGGGATTAGCTTATCTAAACATAAGGCAGTTTATAAAGAGAAAAATGCATAACACTCACCCCTGCTCCGAGATCACATAAGGCAGTTTTGACATAATTATTTTTTATGGAGCAAGGAATGGTGGGTATACCTGGGTCACCAAGCTTCTTAGGAATCTTTCCACTGAAAGAGTAGTTAGCAAGCAGAGTGGACTGCCTTATTAGGAACTTTTCTTTTATTAGTAACAATATCTTTCATATATTTGGAATAAGGAGGTAACTGGATAGCATCAGTCAAGGTAATTTGAAGAAAAAGAGGCTTCATCCATTCACAAAATTTATTATAACGCTCTTCTTCTTTAGACTTGAGAGACTTACCATAACCATGGTTCTCTTTCCTTCCCATGTATTCTTGCTATGGAGTCTTCTTTAGTGTATTTCTTGCGTTTATTGGGTGCTTCTTCTCGCACATCGGGAGGATCATTCTTCTCCTTATCATTTTCTTCGGGTTCAGCACCATCTTCAGTTTCAGCATCGGAGGTAGATATGTTGTTAGGGTCAACAGTAAATTATTGACTTGTAATAGGATCATTGGAGTTGTTAGCCTCCTTGTGTTTCTTCTTCTTCTTATTCTTCTTAGGAGATCTAACAATCTCGTCTTCTACTTGTACTTGAGAATCTAGCTCGAACCTCTTTGGATGCCCCTCAGGATAGAGTGGGTCCTGGGTGTGTGTTCCACCCCTAGTTTTGATGCCATAAGCTTGAATATCCTGTTTGGCATTATTAGCAAGCAAATCTTTTTGCACATTAGAAATTTGTTCAAGCTGAGTTTGAACCATATGAAAATGCTTAACAAGACATTTAACATCATTAACTATTCTTTCTAGAACACCAAGCAAACTTTTGATAGCAAGGGAATTATCATGCAACTGACTTTGTATCCTCCTATTGAAATGGTCTTGCTTAATAATAAAATTATCAAGCTCATCTAAGCATTGGTCGGGAGGCTTACCTTTACGGATGTCACTTTCAGTAATGTGTAATAGAGAGTGTACCTCTACCAATAGAGGGTGAGTAGGCTCACACAACTTCTCGATAGGAGGTAGATTCTTCACGTCTTCATCTTTAATGCCTTTCTCCTTTATAGACTTCATCGGTTAGACCAACTATACGAAACTTCACGTCTTCACGTCTTCGGCTTCTTGCATATCTTCGGGGCTCAGAACGAGCATGCCCCTATTATTTGGTGGTGGAGCTGGTTCAGGAACGGACTAATCTTCATGGTTCTTGGCAATCTTGCCCATTAATTCTTCGGCATCGTCCGGTGTTCTTTCCCTGAAAAACACAACCAGCGCAGCTATCCAGATAGGATCTAGATTCATCGGTTAGACCAGTATAAAATATATCAAGCAATTCATTCTTTGGGACTTCATGTACCGGTCTAGCCTTGATTAAATCACAATACCCCCCCAAGCTTTAGGGAGGTGCTCATCCTGCAAATGTTTAAAGTTATAGATTCTTTGCAAAGTAGCATATTGCATATGAGGAGGAAAATATTAATCAACAAAGAATTGAACTAATTCGTGAGGACTCTCAATGGACCCATAAGGTAGTGCATCGTACCTTGCTTTGGCGTCTTCCTTCAAAGAAAAAGGAAAAAGCTTGGCCACATAGAAGTTTCGTATCTTTTCATCAGTAGTAAATAGGTTACCCAACTCGGCAAGTTTGGTCAGGTGTGCTATAGCATCGTCATTTTATCTGCCATAAAAAGGGCCAGCCTCGACTTTAGATATAAGTGAAAGATCAACAGATAAATCATAATCAGGATCTGTGATGCATATAGGAGATGTAGCAAAATTTAGGATCGGGAGTAATCTTGTTCTTCATGGAGTGCTTTTCAAGCAGCTCCTTAACAGCACTAGGGTCAGAGTCGACACATTCTTTAAGTTCCCTGCAAAATCATCATCAAGAGTAATATAATCATCATCAAGGATCCTCTCCTTGAGTTCGTCTAAGTCTGGGTAACCAAAGGTTTTTCAAGTAGGAATATAGGTAGCAGGAGTCTCGGTCTCGGTTTCCTCTACAACCTTAGCAGTCTGAGTTTCAATATAGTGACCAAGAAAACTAGTATCATCAAGGGTAGTGGAAGCATCATCGAAAGTATCGGACATAGTAACAGACTCACTAGAAGTAGCATGTGGTGGTAGCGGTGAAGCGAACTTACTTATAATGGAAGGTGAATAAGGCGTAACACTGGTACTCAGAACCGTACCTTTTCTTGTAGTAGATGGCAGGATCGGAACCTTGAGGTCTCCTTTCTTACCCATAGCGGATTAAATGTGGCAGGCAGAATACTTTAAGTAGACTTGTAAATATCGGTATGCTCCCTGGTAACGGCGCCAGAAAACAATACTTGATGACCCTCAACTGTAGGGGATCGATTGCAGTGTTATCGCGGGTAAGTTAACCCAATTTATTGATTCGACACAAGGGGAGCCAAAGAGTATTTATAAGCTTTGACAGTTAAGTTGTCAATTCAACCGCACCTGAAATATACTTGCTTTCCACAAAGTATTAATAGCAACTGTGGTATGATAGTGAAAGCGATGGTGATAACAGCAAAAGTAAAGCAGCAGAAATAAACTAGTAGTAACAAGCAGGATTAAAACACTGTGGGCTAGGGAGTTGGATGGTTGGGCGTTGCATGAATAAGAGTGAACTTGTAATAGATTCTAACACGGGGCAAGGCATGCAGAAAAGAAATGATCATCTACGCAAATATCAAACATTAGGCATGTATCACGTAGGTACTTGTGCGTGCTTGCAATAAGAACTTGCACAACATATTATTTCCTACCATCCCGCTACGAACGGGGCCAAAAGGAACTTATGGAGATTAAGGTGCTCCTGTCAAAGAGCACCGGAACAAAGCAATAAACTCAATGGATACATGGAATCCTCAAATTATGGACCATCCCCTTTGGTGTCCAAAGTTTTCACCTTTGGGATCGCCGGTTCCTGACCATAATGGGTGCATACAACTCATAGATAGGATCTCAAACATAAATATACTCATGAAAACATAAGTGGTTCAGATATGAAAAAATGGCACTCGGGACCAAAGTGACCTAAATGAACTTAGAATCCCTTCTTGCCGAAGTCTCTACCTTTTTTAGTTTGATTGAGGAAAAAGTAGTTCCTAGAGTATTAATGATTTCCTCAATCTTATCTATCCTAGAAAGATCCATATCACGGGATTGGATGACCTCCAAAGTTTTAATAATTTTAAGCATGGAGCTATCAAGCCTATTCAAATTCCCTTGAATCTTGCGATCCAACTCATTTATCCTAGTTATACTTGGTATTTCTAACTCTATCTTTTCGAGTTTCTTCATAATGTGAGATAGAGTTATATCTTCTTGCATGCTAGCAATAGGGAGATTTCAAACAAGATTTTCAATAACATTAAGAGACTCCCAAGTCGGGGCTTCTAGAAAATTCCCATTGATAGCAGTATCTAATATGAACCTATTCCAAGGAGTAATCCAGACATAAAAATTTCTAAGCACAATAGTAGTGGATTGCTTCTTGGTGGCTCTTTTTTGAGAATCATTAATTCTATACCAAGCATCTTTTAAACTTTCTCCACCTTTTTGTTTAAAGGTGAGAACCTCTGTCTCAACAAAGGCAAAAGGGCCAGACATAATGACAACTAGCAAGATAATTTTTTTTTGTAAATTTTGATAAAAGACACAAAGATAAAAACTGAAAGATAAACTAACAAGACTAAAAAACAAAGGTAAAGGGTAGTGTGCAAATCCCCTATCTTAGCACTCGGAGTCCCCGGCAACGGCGCCAGAAAACTTGCTTGATGGCTTCTCTCCCTTCGTTGGTTACCCCAAGTGGAAGGTTTGAGATGTAGTGCAGCAGCAGTTTTCCCTCGGTGAAGATACCAAGGTTTGTCTCCAGTTGGACTCGAGAGATGATAAGTAGGTGTCAGCGGCGCAACTGACGCGGACCTGCACACAGACACAGATAACTTTGTTCCCAACGAAGTTCAGAGAGGTTGTCAATCTCTTCGGTCTTGTTGTTCACAAAGGATAAAACGCAAGGGATAATGATAGCAAGTAAAAGCATTAAAGTAAATATATCTTGGAAATAATAATGAGGATATGGACCGGGATACGTGATGTTCAATAGTGATGTCTATCTCCCAAAAGACGATAAAACTGCTATGCGAGGTAAACAAATTACAGAAGGGCAATTGACAGGATTATGAACGCACCGCAATGCTAACTATGCTACAAAAGAAAGGAAGAGGCTCAAAAGCACGGGCAGTACGCCATAATAAGTAGACCGAAATCCATCTGCATCTACTACAAATCATCCACCTTGAGATATCTATCCAGGACATCTCGCTGGTATTAAGTTGCGAGCCCCACCCAAAGTGTAAACCCAAAGCAACAGACAACTGCATTAAAAAGAACTTTGCGTAAAGTAAAAAATCCTTGTAACCGTGGTTACAAGCACCGTTGTTTTCCCCCTTGTGGCAACAGCACATCCCCGAGACTCATGTTTCTGTCACTCAAGGGTGTCATCGGGGGGCATGAACCCACAATCTAGCACAACGTTCCCTCTTGGAGTCACTACCTACTACTTGGCCAAAGCAATAAACAACAACAGAGAACATGCAAGAATTACTTAGGAACAAAAATATAAGAGATAAAAAACAAATATATTACTCTATCACAATCTGAACATAATCTCATAATCCATCAGATCCCTCCAAACTCATCATAGCAACAGCAGAAATATTACAAAGGTGCCTCGATCATGTAGGGCAGCTCACGATGTCTAAACAATGAAGATCAAAGAGGGTAGGAGAACATCACATAGCTACTGATCACGGACCCATGGTCCAAGGAAAACTACTCACGAGACATCCGGGGAGCATCCATGGTGGAGGGGAGACTCCCGGAGGTCAATCCTCCCTCCGGCAGGGTGCCGGGAAGAGGTCTTTTGGTGCTCCCGATCTCGGAAGCGCGGCGGCGGCGGAACAGAGGCGAGTTTGCGGAATAGGGTTCCTCTTCTGGAGTTTTCCCGTGACGGAGAATAAATAGGCGAAGGGGGGCAGCCAGAGGTGGACCAGGGGCCCCAGGCACCCCCCTGGCGCGGCCAGGGGTGGGGCCACGCCGGGTGGCCGCCTGGTCCCCCTGGATCCCCTCTGGCCCCTTCCGGGCTCTTCTCGAAGCTTCCTGTACGCTGATTTTTCCTGTATTTTTCCCGGAATTTTTCTGGCACTTTTTATATGGGGGAAAACTGAAATAGAAAAACAGCAGAAAACAGGAACTGGCACTGGGGTGCACTGTGTTAATAGGTTAGTCCAAATATGATCAAAAGTGTATGAAAGTGTATCTAGATCATAGCAATATCACACAAAATATGCATGGAGCAAGCAGAAATTATAGATACGTTTGGGACGTAACATGGAGCAGCCAACCGAAAATGGCGGGCGGGTGCGGTGTATTTTTAGATGGCGACCCCAATGGAGAAATGACTAAAGTGACCAGATGCGACAGCTTGACGCATGTCCACAAATGTTGGATTCCCAATCAATGCGCAACTTTCCTTGCGGAGAAAGATAGCTGACTCACAGAACGAGTTCTCTCTCGGAGGCACAAAGTACGATGACTTTGCCTTCGAGCCATTACTCGACTCAGAGATATTTCTCTTGGTAGACTATCTTTGGGTTTTAAGTTTATAAGAGCAAATTCACTTTGACTAAGATTTCAACTAGCAAATCCCTCTTGATAGTATGGTTTTTCCTACGACTCGAGAAAGTAAAAGAGAAACTAGCAAAGAGACTAAGTCTTCATCCAGCTTCAGCTTTCTCTTCGTTGCGATTCTTATCGAGAACATCTTCATTTTTGACGACATTTTTAGGGGTCGTCCTCCATCAAAGGCTTCGGTATATGTCTTCAGCTTCGTGTTAGTGTGTTGTCCTTTGACCTTCTACTTGCAAACTCCATTCTTCAGGAACCTAGATATCCTTTTATACTCGAAAACAATACTAGTTCCTCTACTGCTTTGTCCAACAATTTCCAAAACCTAAGGGGCAAAACTTTCTCTTAGAATCTCCCCCTTTTTGTACGATTGTTGAAAAACCAGGCATCACCAAATAATTGAAAGGTTTTGTATTAAAATGAAAAACCAGAGCTAAGATAGATGATATACTCCCCCTTGATGTATGCACGGAAGTTGAACATTTTCAGTAAAGTGCACATTTGATAGGGAATGAATCGAGGGATATCACCAATATCTTAGCGAGAAAGATTGCAATAAAGAAAATATCCAATCAGAAATATGCAATATCCACGAATGACCTGTGAACTTATATGATAGATAACTTCCTGCAAGGAAGATATCTTTTGCAAGCATAACTGATAGATATCATACGGTAAAGTAGCAGTTCATGGTCGACTTAGAGTTAGTTACAACTAGATCAAATAAGAATAGAATGTTTGTTGAAACTACTCAAAATAGAAAACCCTTAACCCCGTTGGCAAACTATTTCTTCGATGCAGCACAATCCCCCCCTTTTTGTCAATAATTGAACAAAAAGATTAAGATGGGATCAAGAGAAATCCTAATCGCTTGAGCGGCGGCGTTGATGACCCACAAGTGTAGGGGATCTATCGTAGCCTTCTCGATAAGTAAGAGTGTTGAACCGAACGAGGAGCAGAAGGTATTGACAAGTGATCTTGAGAAAGGAATAACTGCAAGCACTGAAATGTAACTTTTTATGGGTTTTCACGTATAAGCAACAAGGAAATAAAAGCAATGAAAGTAAATTGTACTGAGGTGCAGCAAGTGGCCCAATCCCTTTGAACAAAGGATAAGCCGAAGGATTAAACTTATAAGAGCTAAAACTTTCCTGAGGACACACGAGAGAAGTAGTCATGTGCTTTCGCCATCTAGTACTATGTTTTGTGTTCATAAGTGTTGTGTGGGTGGACCTTTGCTAGTGCACCTTCTAGACTAAGATAAGTGCATTCTTATGATTAAACCTCTTGCAGGCATTCTCAAATACAATAGAGAAACTAAGGAAAACCCTGACCATACAAATAAACTTTAGGATCCAAAACTCCCTCGTGCGAAAGTGTGTGAACTGGGGTTCAGGTTTCTGTCACTCCGACAACCCACCATAAGACTCCTTTATACACAATGTATTCCCCTAGGTCCTTAGAAAGGTGAAGTGATATGTAGTCGACGTTCACATAACACCACTAGAAGAATAACACCACAACTTAAATATCAATCAACACATATTACATCAACATCATATGACTACTAACAACTAGACTTCTCCCATGTCCTTGAGAACTAAAGGAACTACTCAAAAGACATAAAAGAGATCATGATCAGAGGTGATAAATATATGATAAACAATCTGGTCATAACAATAATTCTAAAACAAAACTTAATAGCATTCACCACAAAAGATTAATCAACACCGGTAAAGTAGAGGGGATGAATAGTGCAAGTTACATCTCGGATTGCATGGCGAGATGAGATGGGATGAAGATGGGGATAGTGCTGGTGATGAGGGTAATGATGATGATTATCTCGATGATACCCGTGACGATGGTGATGACGATGAGGACGATCTCCCACTCCAGGAGGAGTTCTCCCTAGCGGAATCTGCCCCAGAAAGGTCTTTCTTCTCTGTAGGTATCTGCCACGGAGCAGCGACGAGACTCCAGAAACTCTTATCGTTTTGGGATTTTTAGGTCACGATGATGATATAGGCCAAAGGGGGCACCGGAGGTGGGGCCCACCCCCAGGCGGCCACCTGGCGCGGCCTAAGGGGGGGGGCGCCACCAAGGTGCCTGGATCCCTGGTGGCCCCTCTCCATTTGCCCTTTGGCCAATCTTCGTTATATCTTCAGAAAGTTTCTCCCCGTGAATTTCAGGTCACTTGGAGATGTGCTGATATGGCCACTCTACGTGCACTTTTCTCTGCTGTTTCCTGCGTCTGCTATTTTGGCACCGGAAAGTTGTAAACTGTGTAAAAGAAGCCAAAACACTATAAGAACATCATCATAATATGAAATATATCAGTGAATAGAGGTAAATTATGACGTAAAATAGTGATGCATTTTGGACGTCTCAGGCGTGGACGTCGAGAAGATTCCGCGTGCGGTGAAGCTCGTGGCCTTGATGTAGAAGGAAGACGAAGGTAAGGGCGAACACCACGAGGAGTAGTCTTGTTGCGAAAGGAGTGCTGGTCGCAAGATGAATCAAGCTGAGATTCATCGGGAGTCTTGGGGCTTCGGGGAAGGGGCAGAGATACGTCCCAAACGTATCTATAATTTATGCTTGGTCCATGCTCTTTTATGTGACATTGCTATGTGTTCTGCTACATTTTCATATCTTTTACACATATTTGGACTAACCTACTAACACAGTGCACCCAGTGCCAGTTCTTGTCTGCTGATGTCTGTAAGTTGCAGATTTTTACCCAAATTTACGGAGCTCCAAAAATTCCAGAAAAATAATAAAAAAAATCAGCATACATGAAGCTCCCGGAAACACCAAAGGAGTACCAGGGGGGCCACACCAGGCACGCTGGTGCCTTGGTGGCGCGACCACCCCGTGGCCGCGCGAGGTGGCCGCCTGGGCGACCTGGCCCACCTCTGGTGCCCCCTTCGTCCTATTTTTACCGCTCCCTCCAAAAATACTCTGAGAGATCCCCCGCATCGCGAATTTCCTCTCTGTTCCGCCACCGCCGCGCTTCCAAGATCGGGAGTACCAGAAGACCTCGTCCCGGCACCTTGCCGGAGGGAGGATCGACCTCCAGGAGCTTCTCCACCACAATGGACGCTTCCCGGATGTGCCGTGAGTAGGCCCCCTTGGACCATGGGTCCATGACCAGTATCTATGTGATGTCTTCTCTCCAATCTTGTGCTTCAATTCTTAGTCCTTGTGAGCTGCCCTACATGATCAAGGCATCTATGTAATTTTCCTGCTGTTGCTATGCTATGTTTACTGGGATCCGACGTATTATGAGATTAGGTTCAGATCGTGATGAGTTATATATTTGGTTTACCTTTTATATTTTGTTCTTGAGTAATTCTTGCATGTTCTCCGTTACTTTTTATTTCTTTGGTCAAGCATTAGATAGTAACTCCAAGAGGGAGCGTTTATGCATGATTGTGGATTCATGCCCCCCGATGTCTAGCTTGAATGACAGAAACTTGAGACTAGGGGATGAGCTGTTGCCACCAGGGAGAAAACAATGGTTCTTCTAACCGCAGTTGCAAGGATTGTTTACCTTACGAAAAGTTTGTTAATGTAGTTTTCTGTTGCTTTAAGTTTACACTTTGGGTGGGGCTCGCAACTTAGCACCAGCGAGATGTTTTGGATAGATATCACAAGGTGGATGATTAGTGAGTAGATGCATATGGATTTGAGTCTACTTGTTTTGGTGTACTGCCCATACTTTTGAGCCTCTAGCTTTCAAGTAGCATAATTAGCATTGCGGTGCGTTTATAATTATATCAATTGGCCAGCTGTAATTTGTGTACCCATCTTAGCTATTTTATGGTATTTTGGGAGAGACATCACTAGTGAAAATCATGGGACCCCGGTCCATATTTCTACCACTGTTCACACCTCCAATATATTTACTGCTTTTACTTCACTACTGGAAAAAGGCCTTTATTGGCGCACCTATTTTGGCTACTAATGGTGCACATTAGGTGCGGCATTACTAGCATGCCACTAGTAACGTTTAGGAATGGCGCACATTTGGTTCGCTATTACTATCCCAGACAGTAATGGTACACCTATAGTAATGGCGCACTTTGTATAGGTGCGCCATTTGTAACCCAACTTACTAATGGCGCACTTATACAAAGTGTGCCATTACTATATCGAGGAATGGGTCAAACCTTGGTCAAACATAGTAATGACGCACTTTTCTAAAGGTGCGCCATTATTACCCCAACTTAGTAATTGCGCACCTGTAAAAAGTGCGCCATTACTATGTCCAGGAATGGGTCTTAATGGCGCACCACATGTATAGTGTGCCATTAGTGTCCATATTATCTATAGCCATTTTTCCAGTAGTGCTTTCAGTTGCATTTATCACTACTATCTACCCTTCTGTTTAATCCTTTGAAAATAACAAGGCTGGAGAGATTGACAACCTCTCTATACTCATTGGGAACAAAGCTATCTGTTGTGTGTGCATGTCCAGGTAAAGTAAGAAACCTCAGTTGTGAACGGCGCCATTGTTCACTTTGCCACCCACTTATCGACCTTGGAGTCCTACTGGACTGACTAAACCTCTGTATATTTGCCAAGGGAAATTTTTTGCTAGGACCGGCAATGGCTCTCCTCTACTCCCTCCTCCCACGGCCTCCTCTTTCCACCCACCTCCTCGTCCACCTCTCTTGCACATGGCGGCTCAGGTGATCTCTAGTCCCTCTAGGTCATCTTGGAGGACATGGCCGCTTTGTTGCATTGGGATTTCAACCCAGGCATCAAATTGGCCGATAAGGTACGTGCAAACTTTGGAACTTCAGTGCACTTCTCTCCTGCTGAAGGTACCAAGGAATTTTTCTTGGTAGTTTCCTTCTCTTCGGCATCCTTCCCTATATCTGAGGGTTCAATCGGGGTTGCTTTGCAATGTTGCATTGGTGGTTTGGCTGAAAAGTTTCGTGTGATTCAAGTTGGTGCCAGAGCTTTCAAATTTCTGTAGCTTCAAACAGGGTGGGTCATTTCATACATGCGTTGAGGGATAGGATTTGGCCGGATTTCGTTTGCCATTTTCATCTCTTCAGACCGGATAAAAATTATGAGATATTCTCGCACAGTTGGCATTTGGATGATGAATTGTTGGATATCTCTTCTAGACGCTCCGTGGCTATCAAATCAGATCTCTCTTTTCTGCATCCAGAAAAGGAAAAATCAGAAAGTTCTTGCATGAGGTTGTCTGCAACTGGTTTTTCACTCAATTCTCTGCATTCGGTTGAGGATGATTTGTCTTTGGAAGGTGATCCGTTGATCTTGGATAATCTCCGTAATTCTCTCCCTAATTCAAATTCAAATTTGAATGGCCCAGTAGTTAGTGCCGGAGCAATTAGGGAGAATATTAACGAGCCTTCTAAACAGAACAACAGTGATTCTTCAGGTTTAATGGATATTAATGATGTCTTAAAGCCAAATTCCATTTGTTTCGGGAAACTACCTCCTGTGGATAAATTTTCTCTTAGCCATGCCTCTGTTTTCTTGGGATCAAATTTTGCATGGTCTGCATGGAATTCTCTGGGACCCGATCAACTAGAAGGAATTTTGGAGGCTAGGCAGGCAGGCTACTCGAATTATTGTATTAAGGAATATCTTTAGATTTTCTCGCCCCCTCCCCCCCGTCGGATTTCATTTTTAAGGGATTAAACCGCTGTGGGAAATGCTTTAGGTTTGATCATCAAATGGACACCTGCCCGGGTGCTTTGTGTTTTGGCTGTTCGAGGAAGGATTGTCAATGTATTACTAGAACTAATCAGACTTCTTTTGACCAACCTCAGCCCACTGGTTTTCCTGTTAAAAATAGATCAGAGGATTCATATCAGCCATTGGCACGGCCTGTTAACCCTTTTTTCTGCAACAAATGTTTGGGCTGGGGTCATCTACATAACAATTGTTGGGTGGGCCTCCATTGCCGTAAATGTAAAGGTTTGGGTCATTGGGCCAAGGTCTGCTATCTATACAATTCTGAGAAGCGGCGGCCTCCATGCGCTATATGGGTTCCTAAAAGATGCTCTATCCAGATTTTGGAAGTTAACCGTGGGGATATGCATTCTTCTCCCAAGCGTATTTGGCACCCAAAATTATTGGCGGATACCAAGTTAATCGCGCAGGAAGCTCACAATTTGGAAGGCAACCAGATGGCGGTGAATGAGGAAATCCCTTTCCATAAGAATATGTCCCAGCATTGCCCTGTGGCTTCTATTGCTAAGCATACGGTGAAATCTATGTCAAGGATAAAATCCGGAAAGAAAATTTGGAGGATCAAATCCCAGGGTTTGCTGCAGGGAATTTTCAAAGATGCCCCTGACGATTCGTCTCTGCAGGTAATTGCTTTAAAGCCCAACCTTTCTCCTCAGAACACTTCTATTCCTCCACCTAGCTCCTCTGTTTCCACTCCAATGGTGAACATCCCGGTTATGCCCTACCATTACATGCCGGGGGTGCTGGACATTCAGCAAGTGGAAGGTCGTCTGCAGCGAGCCTTTGTGGTGGTGGGTGATCCGCCCCTGAATCATGATCATTATGCTCTGGTGACGGTAAACCCTCCTCCCCCTGATCTGCAACGTATGGATGTGTTAGCTGAGGTCCGTAGAGTGTTGCGGGATGATCATGATGTTGAACCTTTAGAATGGGAAGTTTATCCTTTTTGTGTTGGTCTGGTTCGTTTTCACTCGAGTCTGATTCGGGATAGCCTCATTGAGTCCAGTATGCATGCTTTAGATGATTACTCTGAATTCTCTTTGATTCGGCACAATGAGGGCCCCAATATGAGGAGGCCGATTATTGAAAGAGATGCTTGGGTCATGCTCTTAGGTTTTCCGTTGGATTACCAGAACCAGCATTATGTGAATAAGGTGGTTTCTTGTTTTGGTCGGCTGCTAGCTTGGCACCGCCCGGGAATCAATAAAGCTCGGGTGATTGTGCGTGTGTTGATTTATCAGGTGCGCAAGGTCCCGTACAGTGTGGTGATGCAGCGTTTTACTGATATTAGTGGTCCTGGCATGTCTTGGTCGATTCTTGTGTATATCCTCAATGGACACAACCCAAGCCCTGGCCTGCAAAGTAATGAGGATCCTCCTCCGCCGATGGGTGTCTCACCTCATCCTGATCAACATCAGTTTCTGAATGCTATGCAGCAGCAACAACATGATGCTCAGGTGTGGAAGCTTCAGAATGCTGCAAATGCATGGGACAATGCAGATCCTCCTCCAGTGGTGCAACAAGCAGGTTGGGGAGTTTGGCCGGAATTGCCTCCTATTCCTCAGGGGTTTAGGGTTATTAGTCTGAGGGAAATTCTGCAATATGATGGGCCATCTCTCATGGATGGAGTGGAACAGAAAGATGTGCAAGTTGGTGGGCTTCTCTTGTGGAATGAGCATGTTACTTTGATTGAGGAAGCTACTCATAAAGTGATCATGGGAATTGAGTCGGAAGTTGTGCAGTTGGTTAGAGCTGGGGTTCCATCACTGGTCATGTCCATTCCTGAGAAGAAATCCATATCTCTCTCTTGGGGACTGGTGGTCAGATTGGAAAAAGTTTACTTCTCCAGGCCCTGTATTGACTGGGATATGTGAAAGTCCAAGTATGTGATCAGAGGGGGAGGGGGTGAATGATCACTTCAAAATTTTCGACTGAAACTATTGAAGTGAAGCATAAGTAGAGCGGAACAGCGAAGTAAAACTGGAAGCGAAACTAAATGCAGTGAATGAAAACACATTGAAGCATAACTGTGAAGCAAATGCAATACTGAAGGTAAATGCTTGAAGTAAAACGAACTGAGACTCGGCGATGTTTGTTCGACCAGTTCAGGATCTGCAAAGCGCTACGTCTGGTTGGAGGGACTGGTGGTTGAACACCTGGAGCAAATCCCTCTGCGTTCGTTGCTCCACTGCACCAAACTCCTTGAGCTTGGTCAGTTCTTCACTCGTGGTTGATTATTGAGGAAATCACCGAAACCTTTGACGAACTAGACTTCGAGGCGAGAATTACTCTTCGCTCTCTGAAGAACAACACTCTAACCGTCTAGGAGAATTGCAGTTCTCCAAGATAAAAAGGCTAGTAAGCTTTCACCTAAGTCATCTCGAATCTACTCAAATCAATGGAACTTAGGCTTCAATATTCTGGGTTTTGGGTTTTGCTTCGGTGGAGTCTTTGGGGTGCTCTCTTCAATCTCTCTTAGGAATATTCTCAGAGCAACCACCCGCAAATGGAGGACGGGGCGGCATATTTATAGTTGGCGATCCCGAGGTGCGGAATGACCAAATTGACCCGAAGTGACAGCTTGACACGTGTCCACAACGGTCGGATTTGTAATCACTGCGCAACTTTACTTGTGGAACAAGTAAAGCTGACTCACGGACTTAGTTCTGCTTCAGAAGCCAAAGAACGAAGTCTTTGCTACTGAAACTTAACTCAGTGCACATGAGATTTCTTCGCTCAGGCTTCTCACTTGCTATGGATTTGATCTGAGCATTTTCTCAATGACTTCGGTGTCCACAAACTAAAGTCCCCTCTTGATAGTACGGTTTGTCCTATGACTCAAAGAACAGAAAAAAAACTACACAAAAACATCTAAGTCTTGCCCCATCTTCTTCAGTTCCTTCAATGAGTTGAGCTTCAGGACACCTTCATTTTTGGGGGTCATCCTCCGTGATTAAGCTTCTCTTAGGGGGTAATGCTTTGATAACTTGAAAACCTTCCCTGAAGCTTTATCACCTAGCTTGTCCTTCATGAACCTATTCAACTGTTTATACAAGAAAACATTGTTACTTCCTGTACTGTCTTGTCCAACAATATCCAAAACACACGGGGGAAAAACTTTGCTCTTACAATCTCCCCCTTTTTGTACTATTGTTGACAAAACAGGCATCGATAAAAGATATTGAAGTTTTTGTGAAGTGATGGGATAAACTCTAAGATATGACCTTTTTGGCTCCCCCTGAATGCAAGCATCGAAGATTTATATAATCGAAGTTAATTCTTGAAAGAACTTTCTTCGGTGGAGAGCAAAACAAATATCTTAGCGAAGACAATTGCAGTTGAAGATATATATCCAGTAATGTATGCAATTTCTTCCAATGACCTGTGACTTAGACAGTAATAACCACCTGCAAGATAGAAGATACGAAGCAATACTTGCAAGCAAAGGGGTTATTAAAAACTTTAATCGTAGCATAGGAGTAGCAGGACCGAAGTTTAAACTTAAGTTACGACCTAATCGAAGAGAATGGAATATTTGTTGTAAGTTAACCGAGTGAAGAAAAAGAAAATAGCAAAAGCCCTTTCCCCGATGCAAATCTAACTCATCGATGCCCTCATTCTCCCCCTTTTTGTCAATGATTGGACAAAGGGTTGAGAAGAGGTTCGAGAGAACTATTGGGCGACATCAGCACCCTCGAAACCCGACGAAGCGGAGCTTGACGAAGACTCATCCGACGAAGATTGATCGCTAGAGGATTCTTCTTTGGAAGAAGACGAAGGAATGGCTCGTGGCGCGTCTGGGTGATGAGGTTGATGTCGAGGTCGCTGTCGTCGAGGCCGTCCTCGTCCTTTGAGGTGATGGAGTCGTTTCCAGAGACGGTGTCAGGCCTGATAGGTTCTGGTTCGTTGACGAAGAATATTTCATCAATCTTGTGCAGGGGAGTGAGCTTCTGATTCGGGCGGTCCACAGTATCATCACGAGAAAAGTTTCGCTGGAGGTGCTCATACTCTTTGTAAATGCGATCTTTACGAAGGCCTTTGACAGAGTTGAATTTCCGGAGCCCCTTCCAGGAATGACGTTTGAGAACACACAAATACTGATTGTTATTGAGCGCAATGTTGCCAACGCGGTTGATCTCATCAGCAAGAAATTGCATCTGGCACTGATTGGCTTCAATGTAGTTTTCAAGCATTTGCTGCGACCGAAGATTAACTTCAAAGTGATGGTAGTCTTTCTGGAATTTCTTGGATAAGTTTCGCTCATTGAATTCATGGCGCACGCCAACTTATGTGGCAAAAGTATCATTTGGTTTCCTCAGAAATTCCAAAGTGTCACGCACTGGTGGAAGGAAAAGCTTCGGATGATGGCGAGCCACAAAGTCTTCATTCCTGCCATAATCGCAGACAACTTGCAGCCATGGTGCATAAGGCTTCAGGGTGATTGGCAGCTCTGCTGCATGAACCAAGTTCCTATTGAAGCAGTCTTCAAAGTCAAAAATGAGACCATGAGTGAGCTTCATAATTGCATGCCTTGTCTCTGGATAAATATTCGATTCTTCCGAAGCAGTAATCAATGGAATCAAAGAGTTGGACAAGATGTAGAACCATGTCCTGGAGATGAAGTTCAAATGCTTCGGGTGAATGTTTTCAGGAAATTAGTTTGCAGAGACTTCAGTATCTAGCAGGGTAGCAAATTCTGCTTTAGCTAGATCAGGTTCCAAGTGAATCTTTTCTTGAACTCCAGAATGCCTTGGAATATTGACTATCTCCATGAATTCGGCTGAAGACATTCTGAAGATTTGGCCTTCAATCATCCATTCCAGCGTCCATGAGCTGGGTTCATTGGCATCACGCGAAACATAAAGAGTGGCATAAAATTGCTTGATCAGTTCAGAATTGAAGGGAGTGCCTAAAGAAAACAGCCGAGACAGATTCTGATTCTAAATGGTTTCGGTGATGTTCTGAAAGCAAGTGGCAGTGAAAAGACTTCGCATATCCAGATATTTGTGCCTAAACAGATTTCCTTTCTGACAGAAGACTTTGGTGTATAGAATTTGTTGCTCTGCAGTCCAGAAACAAAGATCATCTGTAGTGTAAGCTGAAGCATAAGGACTGACACCAAAGAATCGGTGATGCTTCCGATGTTGTTCTAAGTTGAAATCCGGACCATGCCTTGAAGAATAACCAGCGCCCTTGAAGATAGGAAAAGTTTCACGAGGGTAATTTGATTCAAGATGGGTGTCTTGGCAGGGGCGCGAATGTGCGCGAAACCTTTGCAGAGGAGCAATTTGATTGGCTCTAGAAGGGCCAGCAGTTTCAGCAACTATGAGCGCTTGCTCTTGCGAAAGATTCAGTATCTGAACTTGTTCGTCTTCGTCTTCATGTGCTTCGGTGTGAGGCGCATGAGATTCGTACTCTTGAGCGGTTCGGGCAGGGATAAAATCTCGGGTGCCACGGGTTCTGAAGTGGGTTGGAGAGGGTATATGTGCTTCATGGGGAGGTGATGGAGGTGGTTCGGGAGCAGCTGGTGGTGTGGGAATCCTTTGCGGTTCGGGGGTTGGAGCACAGATGGGTGTGGGTGCACGGGGTGGAATGGGTGCGGGAGTTCGTGCTGGTGTTGGAGTTGGGGTAGGAGCTCTTTGTGGTGGAGTTGGTTTGGGAGTGGATCTGGTAGGAGGTGGTGTGGGGGTTTTGGTGGGTGGAGCTGAAGGTTTTGGTATGGGCTGGGAAGGCTTTGGCTTCGAAACAGGAGTGGGAACTGCTTCAGGAATTTCCTTCGGGTGCTCATCACTAGTGTCCATGTCAGCAGCTGAAGCCAAAGTAATGTTCCTCTTCTTGGTAGATTTCTTCTTTGGAGAAGGTTCCGAAGCCTTTGAAACAGTAGGCTTGGCAGCAACTGGTTTTGCAACAGCAGGTTCAGCTTCATGCGAAGCCTTGCGCTTCTGTGAATCCCTTTCCATAATGGACGCATTATGGGTCTTCACCATTTCATTGAGAACGGCTTAAATTTTTCCCCTGAAGATTTTGATGTTATCCTTGGTGGTGGAGTTGACGTCTGTGACTTGCTGAAGCAATTTCAGGGCGTGCTGTTTGAATTCTTCATCAGGTTCAGTTTCAGCGCGCTTCTGATAGTTGTGAATCTTTGTAACTTCAGATCTATCTCTAGAGTGCAAATCCTTCAGCTGACTAATCATTGTGGAGATCATTGCTTCGATGGAGCTTGAGATATAAACTTCACCTAGATCAACAACTTCAGGTTCTTCAGCAGCACACTTCTCCCAAAGGGCTTCAGTGATGCCCAACTGATCCCATGGTCCGCCTTTACGAGGGTCAGGGAACTGATGTTCACTAAGGCGATCAGCTTCAGTTTGAGCTTCAAGCAAAGATATGCCTTTCTGCTTCGATAGAATAGCTTCAGTGGAGGGGTCATATCAACAACGGGATTTTTCTGACTAGCCCTAGCCGCTGTCTCAGCTTTCTTTGTCCTGAGGCCTTCTAGTGAGGCCTTGCGTTTTGCTTCATGCTCAACTAGCTGTTTGGCTTGACCGACAGCTTTCTCTTCATTCTTTTCGGCTTCGGCGAGCTTGCGCTTCGTCTCTGCCTTTTCTGCAGCCAATCTGGCGGAGTCCAACTCCTTTTGCTTTCTGGCGGCATCCTCATCTGATTTCTTCTTTTCGACAGCGCTTCTGGCGAGAATGTTTCGCTGAAGTGCCTTTGCGAGGTCTTTATGTTTCAATTCTTCTTCAGTGAGCTTTCGCTTCGCTGAAGGGTTTGGAGGGGCAGACTGCTTTGGCTTCGCTGGTGCAGAAGCCTTTGCAGATTGTTGTGTAGAAGGGTCATTCCTCTGCTTCGATCGCCTCTCAGTGTTGAGAGCATCAGCCGGTGGCTTGGAGGCCAACGGCTTCGCAACCACCAAGTTTGATAGGTCAATGGTGGGGCGAGCAGAGGGCTTGTCCTTGTGTCTTGAATCTTTATACCTTTGGCAGCAGGTTTCTCTCCTGGCTTATTCTTCAAAGGAATCCGAAGTCTTTTCTTTTTGGGGGGAGCAGGATCTGATTCATCATCTGCTTCAGATTCAGATTCGTTGTTAGCAACAGCATTTGATTCGTCCAAAATTGAATCTTCCAGAGCATCTTGTTCTAGTCTAGCTTGCTCTTCATCATCTGTGGAAGCATGAGGAGGAGAAGCAGATTTCTTCTTCAGTTTCTTCTTCTTCGAGCTAGGCCCAACATCATGGGCTTCAGCTTCAGCCAACTTGGCATCTTTCTTGGCTTCCTTGAGTCTCTTTTTCTCAGCAGCAATTCTCAATCACTCTTGCTCTTCAGGATAGTCATCTGGAGTCTTGAGAGTATTGGGGTGAGGGACCTTGGGTGGAACTGGGTAGTATAAATGCCGATTTTCTTTGGTGTGCTGACTGCACATGGCCGAAGTATATTGATAGGGTGGACTGAAGGCAAATTGCATAGCCCACTTCCAGTCAGGGATGCTTTTGTACTTGTACCATCTGACAACCTAGTACCGGCGAATGTTTTGTAAGCGAATCTTGCGATAATCTCTGGTTTCTCCAGGAGGCATAACATATCCAAGCTCAATGCGAATGGATTCGGGGATGCCTCGAGCATTGATGGTTTCCTTGGTTCTGCCACCTTTCTTCTTCGGAGCAGACTGTTCTGCTTCGTTGATGTGATCAAGATTTGGGGACTCATTCCCGAAGCCTAAATCCTTAGACATCCTGTGAAAAGCATAAGGTTGCGAGGGAAAGAGGAAAGTATGGAATGAGCACCAGCAAAAGTTTCGACTCAAAAACAAAAGAGTTGACAAGATGTTCAGAGTTGAATATGGGAGAGATATTGTAACAGCCCAGTTTTCACAAAAATTAAATTTTTTCTTTTCGGCGTGAATTGTTTGATTGTCTGATTTGTTTGCGGTGTTTGCATCCCCGATTTATCGATCGGCGATTATTTTTCCCCCTCATATCTCGTATCAGACGGAGACCGACCCTTGCCACCTCGACACTCGACCTTTGCGACACCGGTTTTCACCCGATCACCGTCGCGAAAACCGCACGAGACCAGCCACAACCAACGGAACGAAAACCCCGTTTAACAATTAAACGGGATATTTTTATAGCGCGCCGGAAAGTGTTTTCGGAACGGTTCCAGCGCGAGGTGAACGCCTCCGGCTCGACGCACTGATTGCGCAGTTCGAGGTTTTACCCGAATCGGAGGTACTGCGGACCCCCGGCGGTCAGAAACGTGAGCACCGCGCGCGCGAGAGAAAAACCGGAGATGTTTTTGCAAACTGCCAGCCACCTGGGCTATAATAGACCACCACACTCCCACCCATTTCTAGGGTTTCCCTAGTCCAATTTTGCAGCCACCCCCCTCAGATCTGCCCCAATTTTCGCAGCTATTCCCCCCAAACCAGCAAACTCTAGCCCAGATCCGTTTCTAGCCGTCCGATCGCGAGATCGGAGGGACGAGAGCGCGCCACGTAGCCTCTCTCCTCTCCTCTCTGTCCAAGCATACGCCATGTCGTGGAGCTCCCAAGCGCAGCCGCCTGCGCCTCCGGCCGCCATGCCGCAGCAAACGCCGGACCCCCCCTCCTTCCCTGTCACCTCTCCCTCCTTCTCCTCCTAATCCCCCTGCCTCTCCTCTTCGCAGGACGCGCCGCGCCGCCGGTCACCTGCGCCCGCCGCCGCCACGGGAGGCCACAGCCGCCGCGACCTCCTCGTCTCCGGCCGCCACCGGCGCTCCTTCCGGCCGGATCCGCGCCCAGCCGCCTCCTCCCGGCCTCCCTTGGCCCGCCTGCACACCACAGCGCCTCGCCGGCGGGAACAGCGGGCGTTGCCGGCCGCCGCTTCCTGTTCGTCGCGCTCGGGTCGGGAGCACGATCCCGAGCATCTCCAGCCGCCTACACAGGCCGCGGCCCACCGCCCCTCCAGATCCGCTCGGCCCAGCAACCTCCAGAGCCCAGCGCCACCTCCACTGCAGATGGGCTCGGCCCATGGTGAGAGCCAGGCCGCCCCCTTTTTTTATTTTTGTCTCTTTTGTTTTTTTTTCTCCTTAGCACCCTAAAAATTCTGCTAAGTCCTTTGTTATTGTGCTGCTAATTCGATTCCGCGTTCCCGATAGCAAGCAAACCGTAGCTCCGATGAACGTGCCCCCAAAACGAAAGTTGCTCAGAATTGCGTGTATTTTAATTCTTATTTTGTGAGCTTTTGCATTTGAGCTCATCTTGATTGTGTAATTGTGTGCTAAAGTGGGCATCAGGATGTTAAACTGCTACAAATTCCTGTTATGTGCTGCTGTTATTATTTTATTGCAACTTCGGGTGACGATTGCTTCGCAACCGTTCATCGGAATTGATTGATTCCTTTTTCGTTGCGTTAAGCATTGTTTCTACTTCAGTTTCATGCATTCACATGCCATATTTGCTTGATTAATCATGATTAAATCTTTCTCCAAAGTAGCTATCCTGATGTTATTGTGCTGCTGTTGCTGAAACTGTTATTTTGTTGCAACTTCGGTCGACGAGTGTGTCGCGACCGTTTATCGGAATTGAGTGATTCCAATTGCATATTGTTAAGAATCATGTCTACTTTCATTATATGTATTGCATTGCCATGATATGATTGCTGGTCATATAGTTATTCAGCTCCAAAGTTTCTATGCTGCTGTTTTTGACAGCCACCTCTGTTTTTCTCCAAGTCTGTTACTTTGCGATGCCATGTTGTTTACTTAATATCTTTTGATCTATGATGCCTATTTGCATGATTATTTTTGCCATGCCTTCCATGTCATGTCTACTTTAATTTAATGTCATTTGTGAGCATGTTTGCATTGTTTAACCTATTTATGCATTGCTCTAAAGTGTGCTTCGTGATGTTGGCAGTTTGTGCCCGTAACTTGTTTTGCTTGTATCTTTTCAACCGTAACACCGTTTGGGGTGTTCTTTATATGTAACTTGATTAGTTTTTCGTGTACTTTGTGTTTATGCTATTGTTTTCTGTTGTTAACCAACCTAAAATATGGTTTAGGACAGAACAATACCAAATGTTTTAATCATCGTGCGACATGTAGTGTTATGCCATGTTTAGGTTGTGCCTCACTTAAATTGACTAGCATAGATAGTTTACTTTGTGCTTCACATTTTTCCATGTTTGTGTGCTATGCCATGCTTGCTTGAGTTGCCATGTTAACAACCGTTGGTTGATCACCTGTAGCTAAACAACTTGAACCACCGTAAACGTGCGGTATCGTCGTGTGTGACCGATACCCCACTTAAATTGTTAGTAACCGCTCTCGACGGTAGGTGCGATGTCTCGTGTTGCTTCTTGTTGATGCTTGCTCGTGTTTGCTTCGTAGTAATAGAGTGCTTGCTCGTTGATTGCTTTTTAGTGTTTATCCGTCTTGTGTGCTTCCGCGGATACCTCTCGGAGACGATGCGAGCTTGCGATCAACTACACCTTCGGAACCCGACTTATCAACAGGCAAGGACTATACATTACTTATGATCCATTCTATTTCAACCAGAGGTTTGCATGCTAGTCTAGGTTAGGTTCGATGTTTGATCCTACCACATGTTTACAGCCTCTTTCAAACCGATACAGCGATGTTCCTTCCCAGCAAACCCTGTACTGCTATGTTACTATTGCTCGTTGCTCAGCCCCTGCTTAGTATGCATGCTTAGGATGCTACGATGTTACCTGTTACTCCTTGGTTTGGGATATCACATTATTATTATATTGTTGTTGATGATATGATTATTATAATGTTGACTATATTTCGACGAAGGATGGAAGGTCTAGGCTATCCCGCCCCGACGCTTTGTTCCATTCGCGTCACCTAGGATCCGAGTTCCGGGTATTGGTTTTAAGACTGAGCGTGCCTAATCGCGTGTGGGATTTTATGGGGTCCCCTCTTCTTACCTACCTAGCTTCAAACATTTCTAGAGGTGGCCCAAGCTGATTTACCATTTGAAACCGTGTGTGTGCTGGTCAGCTGCCAGTAGTTTTCAAACAACTCGGGCCAGCGGAGACTTAGTTCCTCTGTTGGTCCACACATGGTGAGCTAGGGAAGTCCCCTGTTATATAGGTGAGACTAAACCCGACCTTGGCCATACGGAAGAGTCGGATCCGAGAGCATGGCCAGCTTTTGGATTGGGTGTCGACTCCCCGGGGGCCACCCGGATTTGTGCGTTGTTAGTTAGAGGGACCTGTCGTTTCGGATCTCTTGGAACTAAATCATAAAATGGTTGCCTATAATGGGTAGCAACTGAGAGAGATGGGCGAGCATGCGACGCCTCGTAATGGGCAGTTGGTACACCCTTGCAGGGTTAAATCTTTTCGAGAAGCCGTGTCCACGGTTATGGACGACTTGAGACCTACTCCTTGTTCATAGACAACAACAACTGAGATGACCTTAATATAACTTGATCAACGTGTGTGTGTTCCTTGACTGCTTCTTCTTCGTCGGGATGCGAAGAGGAGGACAAGGATAGGATAGGTGTTATGTTTGCATATGCTTGGCTCCTTATCTTATTCTCTAGATCGTTAGCCACTTCATAAATGCTAGTGCGGAAGCAACCTCACCACTTACCACATCCTTACCGTAAACTACTAGTTGTCCTAGAATGACGAGTGATGAAGTCCTTGATGGGTCAGATGACCACTACAGTTGGATGCTGAGTACTTCTGTACTCATGATACTACCCCCAAACTCTTTTCAGGGTTCCTGATCGACAACAGGTATGGTGATCGATGTTTCACGTGGAGACTCGACGACGACTAGTTAGGCGGATCCCGGCGGAGGGCCTAGACCCGTGTGGTTATGGGATCAATGTTTTTCTCTTGCCACTAGGCATTTGCTTGTAGTCTGTACTCAGAAATGTATCTTCCGCTGTTGTATTGTATTGAGGCAGTTGTATGCCGATTGTATGAGATGTTGTATCATGTATCTGTAATGTTGTGATATCATGTTGGAAATCCGGGGCATATGGCTTTGTCATATGTCGCGGTGGGACCGATATGTGCTTCGTCCCCGGATCTGGATGGAAACATCTAGGTCTGGAACAGTACCGCATATCGGGCCTTACAGATATTCTATCTGTTCTGAGCTATACTTCGCAATATCAGTTGAGTGACAAACCCTAACACAGAACAGATAATATCTAACCCTAGCTTCTAACCTGAATTGAGATGGGAACCTTTTGCTAGCAGAAACAAGTTTCCCAACGGAGCAAAGATCCAACGGATCAAAGAAACCTAAGAAAATTATCCAACAAAAGTACTAAGAACTCGGATCCAATCTAGACAAAGATGAACAGAGAGAGACGGAGATTGGATCGAGCGCTCGGCGTACCCTAACTCGGTGGCGTCGAACCGCTACGTTGACGACGAGCAGAGGAGGAGCTCAACGGCGGCGCGAAGTCCACGGAGGCGCTCTTCCGGCAGTGAAGCGGCGAGAACGGCGACGGAGACGAGGAGCTCGACAGCACACTCGGGAGTGATAGGGTTCCGGATAGATGAGAATGAGGAGATGAGATGGATTCACTAGGGGGTGCCTTATATAGGCAGGTCTGACAGGAGTTGTCAGATCTGATCGGACGGCTCCCGGCGACCGTCTCTCCGGATTCTATGGCGAGGATTTCGTGCCGAATCGCGAGAAAATCTCAATGAACCGGATTTGATGGGATCTCAACGAACGAAGAATATGTCTTCGACTTGAGTAAAACTTCGATAAAAATTGGAAGCGTTTGATTCGGAACTCAATGATGTTCGAAGCAAAATACTTTCCGTTTCAATTGTGCTCACCCATTTTGGACAGACAGAATAAGAATGAAGAAGAATAGAAGGGGTAGGGTCCGACACTTATCACCTCGAAGAAAAACCAAACGAAGCAAAATGTGATAAGCATTGAGGACTAAATCCAAGAAAAAATAAAGTTGAAGCAAAAACAAGTGACGAAACCAAATGATAAACACGAAGTAACTGAATATATACAAGGAGGTAAAGGTTCGGTCTTACAGTACATTGCGTGAGTCCAATATATTGAGCTCACACCTTAGTGCATATAACCTTTTCTCATCCAATGGTTTCGTGAATATGTCAGCCAATTGATCTTCAGTTCTGACATGACTTATGACAATATCTTCACGCTGAACATGATCACGAAGAAAATGATGGCGAATGTCGATATGCTTCGTGCGAGAGTGCTCCACAGGATTGTGAGCAATTTTGATTGCACTCTCATTATCACATAGAAGAGGAATTTTCTTCAAATGAATACCATAATCCTTCAGCGTTTGCTTCAGCCAAAGAATCTGAGTACAACATGACCCAACAACAATGTATTCGGCTTCAGCTGTAGATATTGAGACACAGTTTTGCTTCTTCGAAGCCCAACACACAAGTGATCTTCAAGGAAATGACAAGTCCCTGAAGTTGATTTCCTATCCAAACGATCACCAGCCCGTCTGAATTAGAATAGCCAATGAGATCAAACTGAGCTCCCTTGGGATACCACAAGGCCAAGGTTGGTGTGTGAGCAAGATACCAAAGAATTCGCTTTACAACAGTATGATGAGATTCCTTGGTATTGGCCTGAAAACGAGCACAAATACATACTGAAAGCATAATGTCAGGTCTAGATGCACAAAGATATAAAAGAGATCCAATCATAGGCCGATATTTCTTCTGGTCGAAGGCTTTTCCCTTCTCATCTGCATCTAAGAAGCCATTGGTAGGCATTGGAGTCTTAATAGTTTTGCAATCAGTAAGACCAAACTTCTTCAGGCAATCCTTGAGATATTTTTCTTGAGAAATAAAGGTGCCATTCTTCTGTTGACGAATTTGAAGTCCAAGGAAAAACTTCAATTCACCCATCATAGACATCTCATATTTCTTTGACATCATTTTGGCAAATTCTTCGCTGATTTCAGTGTTAGAGCAGCCAAAAATAATATCATCTATATATATTTGACATACAAACAAATCACCATTATAAGATCGAGTGAAAAGTGTTGGGTCAGTTGTTCCTTGTTTGAAGCCTTTATTCATAAGGAAGTCCTTCAGTGTGTCGTACCAAGCACGAGGTGCTTGCTTCATCCCATAGAGGGCCTTGTGCAACCTGTACACCATGTCAGGTTTCTTTGGGTCTTCAAAACCAGGAGGCTGCATAACATACACTTCTTCTTCGATTTCTCTGATAAGTAAAGCACTTTTCACATCCATTTGATAAAGTAGAATACCATTGAAATTTGCAAAAGCAAGCATAACACGAATGGATTCGAGACGAGCAACTGGAGCATAAGTTTCGCCGAAATCGATACCTTCGATTTGGGTGTAGCCTTGTGCTACCAGTCGTGCTTTGTTTCTTACCACTATACCATCTTCACCTTGCTTGTTGCGAAAAATCCACTTTGTACCAATGATGTTGTGCTTCGTGGAATCAGGTCTATCAACTAAGGACCAGACTTTGTTTCGTTCGAACTGGTTAAGTTCTTCGAGCATAGCAATTAACCAATCTGGATCCTTCATGACTTCATCGAACTTTGAAGGTTCTAGCATGGAGACAAACGAAAAGTTTCCACAGAAGTTAGCCAAGCGAGTACGAGAACGAGTTGTGGGACGACATGGTTGATGAATTTCTTCGAGGATCGAATCAACATCAACTCTTCTTCGAACTCTTGATAAAGTTGAATCATTTGCTTCAGGCTCAGCTTCTGCTTCAGGATCTGCTTCAGCTTCAGGATCAGCGTCAGCTTCAGTATCTGCTTCACCTTCAGCTTCAGCATTTCCTTCAGGATTAGCATTTCCTTCGTTCCCTTGCACTTCTTCGTCCTGTTCATCATTAGCTTCAGGATGTTGATTTCCAGCGCCCCGGGCTATGTGTGGGAACATTGGGCCATCATCATCCCTATTAGCTTGATGAGGATTGGCTTCAACAGGGTGAATATCTCCAATAGCCATGGACCTGATCACTTCATCAAGTGGAGGTTCATCTAGATCATGAGGCAAATGCTCTTTTTGAGAGCCATTAGTTTCATCAAACCTCACATTTACAGTTTCCATAACTTTCCCAAAGTGAGAGTTATACACCCTGTAAGTGTGAGAATTTGAGCCATAACCTAGAAGAAAACCTTCATGTGCCTTAGGGGAAAATTTGGATCTATGATTCATATCTCTAATAAAGCAAGGAGCACCAAATACCCCAAGATACGAAACATTTGGTTTGTTACCAATGATAAGATCATGTGAAGTTTTCTTCAGAAATTTGTGAAGGTAAACCTTGTTGATGATATGACAAGCTGTGTTAATTGCTTCGGCCCAGAACCTAATAGGAGTCTTGTATTCAGCAAGCATAGTTCTAGCCATTTCAATAAGAGTTCTATTCTTTCTTTCAACAACACCATTCTGTTGAGGTGTATAAGCAGAAGAGAACTCATGAGTAAAGTCATGATCATCAAGAAAATATTCAATATGAGTATTTTTTAATTCAATTCCATTATCACTTCGGATATGATTCAGAGATATATCATATTCGGTTTGAGATCTCTTTGCGAATGACTTGAAGATTTCAACAACTTTGCTCTTGTCATCCAAAAAGAAAACCCAAGTATATCGAGAAAAATCATCAACAATAACAAGACCATATTTGTTTCCTCCCAGACTTGCATAATTCGGAGGACCGAAAAGATCCATATGAAGCAATTCAAGAGGACAAGTAGTAGTCATGATAGTCTTCGCTGAATGATGTTTCATCGTAATTTTACCAGCTTCACAAGCACTGCAGAGACGATCCTTATCGAATTTTTCTTCGCTAATGCCAATAACATGCTTCTTCTTCACTAGATTATGAAGATTTCTCATCCCTGCATGACCAAGTCTTTGATGCCATAACCAACCAGATGAAGCTTTTTCCATTAAGCATGTGGATATGGCAGGGCCTGAAGAAAAATCAACAATGTATAAATCTCCTTTTCGGTAACCCTCGAAGACAAACGTATAGTCATCCTGTGAAAAGACAACACAACGTGAAGCAGAAAATAGAACAAGCATATCCATATCTCATAAGTTCGAAATAGAAATAAGATTGTATCCAAGTGATTGGACTAGCATAACCTTGCCAATGTGCTTATCTTTTGATATGGCAACCTTACCCAAACCTAAAACTTTACCCTTGTTGTTATCACCGAAGGTAATGTACTTCTGAGAAGATTGAGATAGTTTTTCTTCGGTGAATAACTCCTTGTCTCCGGTCATATGATTTGTGCAACCACTATCCATGACCCATTTGGATCCACCAGAGACATAGCCCTGCAGAAGAATTAGTTCTTCTTAACCACCCACAAACGGGCAGGTGACTGAGAAGAGGTTGAAGCACTGGTTGAAGCAATATTAAGGCGAACAGGAGTGTATTGCTTCGGTCTACCATCAAGCACACCATAAATGTAAGTCCTCTGTGAATGGTTATGATAAGAATGAGCATATGCAATCTTAGTATTGTTATCATGAGGACGATAAGTATAACGACTGGTGTGACTTCTGCCAAACATTTGATTCGGGCACCAGTGCATCATTTCTCGTTTCTAGAGAGTAGAAATGGTTCGGTGGTACCGAAGGCTTTCCCTGCATAGTATGGTTAGTAGGAATTTTTCCACAAGTGCTTTCTGCACCCATATCTGCCTCTTATAGAAGCCATTCTTAGGAGGAGTGCCAACATACTCAGCAGTAACCTTTCCCTGTTCGTCATTAATGAGCTTGTAGTCTGAATCAAGTGATTCATCCACAATGGCTTTGTTCATTTTGCAGTCGAAGCCTGAAAGGTTAGCAATATCAATAGGTTTCTTCTTCGCTAGGACCCAAACAGTTTTAGGATACTGCTCAGGTTCCCAATAGGTGCCATCAGGGTTTATCTTTCTCTTGAAACCAACACCTTCATTCGTGGGATTCCTGTGAAGGAGAGCCTTCCTCAGGATATCACAAAGATACTGGTGACCTTGCACACTTTTGAACATGCCTGTTTCAAATAAGTTTTTCAACCTGAGGAGTTCCTCGGTAACAGTAAGATTTTCCTCATCCGAGGCATTAGTATCATCAATAATAATAGGATCTTTGCCTTTGGAATCAGTTTTGCTTCGTTCCAGACAAATAAAGCAAGGTGAATCAGTTTTATGATTTGCTTCAGAACCTTGTTGAGCCATGAGAGAGAGATTGACGTTTTCCAACTCTTCATGAGCCTCTTTCAGTCTTTCGAGAGCCATTTTCCTCTAAATAAATTCATAGGTAAGCTTCTCATAATCAACTGAAAGAAGGTCATACCGAGAGGATAATTCTTCAAACTTTTCCTTCAGAGCTGCATGCTCATTAGTTAAAGTTTGACCTTTCTCTATCTCATCGATCAACAGAGTTTCTGATTTCTTAATGGTTTTTCTTAGCGAACCAAGTTCATCTTGTTGGATTGAAGCAATTTTAGCAAGTTTAGCATAGCTTATCTTCGAATCACTATCATATGAGGAACAATCAGAAGTATCGTAGTTGGATTTGGATGAAGATACCTTCGCCTTGGCTATGAAGCAATATGCAGGAGTTTCATCTTCACTACTGTTGTTGGTGAAGAATGAGCTCGAAGCTTTAGTCGAAGCATCTGCTAAAGCGAATGCCAAACCGGCAACACCATCTGATTCGGACCCAGACCCAGACCTTGAGCCTGATTCAGCTTCGGACCCAGAGGCTTCGTCTTCAGAGTGCATATCCTTTCCCAGATAGGCCTTGGCACGGTGAGAACTGCTTCGTCGAGACGAGTGAGTCTTCGATGAGGAACCCTCACGCTTCTTATGATACTTCTTCCTCTTGTCATCATCAGAATGTTTCTTCTTTTCTCTTCTCGAGCTGGAATCATGTCTCTTGGATTCATAGCTTCTGAAGGATCTGTGGGACTTTGTTGAGGAGTCTCTGAACGAATGCTTTGATTTGTTCTCATCTTCCCACAGAGGGAAATCAGCAATGTAGTGACCTTGTTTCTTGCACTTGTAGCAGCAGTTTTCCTTCGATGGAGAGCTTCTAGAGGATGAGCAGTGAGATGAGTGAGTTGAGCTTCTTGAAGAATAACTCTTTTTCGGTGAAGAAAAACCTTTTCTTTGGAAGCGGTTGATGCGTCTCATGATCAATGCTAAATCCTTTCCAATGCTTGCAGGATCATAAAATTCGACACCTGAAGCAGAACTGACTTCGGGTGAAGAATTACACGAAGCTTTTTCTTTCAATGCATGTGATCTTCTTCGAGAGCCATTTATGTCACGTTTCTCATCTTCTTCCATTTCAAAAGTATTGAGTCTCTCAAGAATGTCAGCGGCAACAAGACGTCTGAAATTAGTTCTTTCCTTGATCATCAGCACAATGTGATCAAACGAATCATCCAATGAGAGAAGCAAAGTTCTTACAACTGAGTGAGGAGTAATGTCATCAGCACCGAGGGAAATCAACTCATTAGCAAGAGCAGTGAGTCTGCTGTAAATGGAGCTGACTTTTTCGCCCTCGTTTCTCTTGAAGCGATAGAATTTGGTTCAGAGTGTGTCAATTCTGGCATCCTTCTGGGTAGAAACACCTTCACCAATATTTTCAAGACACCTTTGGCAGATGGAATATTCTTCACTTCATGATACTTTTTTGGTGTCAGATGATTGGTGATGAAAACCCAAACTACATAATCAAGATCAATCATTTTTGCTTCTTCAGGAGTGATGGCCTTCTCATCGGCAACTGTGACTCCATACAAGAAAACTTGCCAGGCAACTGAATTGATAGCCATGATATTTCTCTTCATTTTTGTCCTTCCAATACGGGTAGTCCTTCCCATTGAAAACAGGAATAGGTTCGCCGGAGCGAATAGCTGCGAAAGACATACTTGAAGACACTCCAGGAGGTTAATCCAAAACACACAGACTAGCTCTGATACCAATTGAAAGTCCAAGTATGTGATCAGAGGGGGAGGGGGTGAATGATCACTTCAAAATTTTCGACTGAAACTATTGAAGTGAAGCATAAGTAGGGCAGAACAGCAAAGTAAAACTGGAAGCGAAACTAAATGCAGTGAATCAAAACACATTGAAGCATAACTGTGAAGCAAATGCAATACTGAAGGTAAATGATTGAAGTAAAAAGAACTAAGACTCGGTGATGTTTGTTCGACCAGTTCACGCTCTTCAAAGCGCTACGTCTGGTTGGAAGGACTGGTGATTGAACACCTGGAGAAAATCTCTCTCCGTCCGTTGCTCCACTGCACCAAACTCCTTGAGCTTGGTCAGTTCTTCACTCGTGGTTGATTATTGAGGAAATCACCGAAACCTTTGACAAACTGGACTTCGAGGCGACAATTACTCTTCGCTCTCTGAAGAACAACACTCTAACTGTCTAGGAGAATTGCAGTTCTCCAAGATAAAAAGGCTAGTAAGATTTCACCTAAGTCATCTCGAATCTAATCAGATCAATGGGACTTAGGCTTCAGTACTCTGGGTTTTGGGTTTTGCTTCGGTGGAGTCTTTGGGTGCTCTCTTCAATCTCTCTTAGGAATATTCTCAGAGCAACCACCCGCAAATGGAGGACGGGGCGGCGTATTTATAGTTGGCGATCCCGAGGTGCGGAATGACCAAATTGACCCTAAGTGACAGCTTGACACGTGTCCACAACTGTCGGATTTGTAATCACTGCGCAACTTTGCTTGCGGAACAAGTAAAGCTGATTCACGGACTTAGTTCTGCTTCAGAAGCCAAAGAACGAAGTCTTTGCTACTGAAACTTAACTCAGTGCACATGAGATTTCTTCGCTCAGGCTTCACACTTGCTGTGGATTTGATCTGAGCATTTTCTCAATGACTTCGGTGTCCACAAACTAAAGACCCCTCTTGACAGTACGGTTTGTCCTATGACTCAAAGAACAGAAAAAGAACTACACAAAAACATCTAAGTCTTGCGCCGTCTTCTTCATTTCCTTCAATGAGTTGAGCTTCAGGACACCTTCATTTTTGGGGTTCATCCTCCGTGATTAAGCTTCGCTCAGGGGGTAATGCTTTGATAACTTGAAAACCTTCCCTGAAGCTTTATCACCTAGCTTGTCCTTCAGGAACCTATTCAACTGTTTATACTAGAAAACATTGTTAGTTCCTCTACTGTCTTGTCCAACAATATCCAAAACACACGGGGGCAAAACTTTGCTCTTACAATCTCCCCCTTTTTGGACTATTGTTGACAAAACAGGCATCGATAAAAGATATTGATGTTTTTGTGAAGTGATGGGACAAGACCATAATCAGTTTTTAAGGCAGAAATGTTTGGACACTCTTCAAGTGCACCTGGCTAAGAATATTGGAAATGCATGCCATTGTCTCTTCCCCTTTTCTCCATTTGAGAAAGGAACTACAGTGGTGTGTTGTGCCCCTAAGGTTTTTCAGATTCTAATCAAGGCCAATGAGGACTCCATGACTGATCTTCTCAAACATTTGGGTAGTATGGAAGAATCTGTTCTGGCTCACACCTTTTTTTCCTGAAGAGGGGAAGATGTCAGGCGCCCTGCACATTTAGCCTGGGGAAAATGACTTTGTGGTCAGAAAGAGGCGTAAAGTGGAAACACCTGTGGACATGTCAATGGTCAGACGTAGCACACACACTAGCAGGTACCAGGGATTCAAAGCCCTTTCCTTGGCTGAAGTTCCTAAGAAGCCTTCCATGGTAAAACTTCGCAAAACCCCTGCCATTGCTCCTGGAAGTGAATCCTTAGTTCTGCTGAATGTGGATGGACCAGAAGTCGCTCAGGTGAAGACCCAGGAAACTCCAATCAAGACCCTCCAGGATTGGGGAAAGAAGATCTATGGAATCCCTGAAGAGGAGCTCACTGAAGAAATTCTGTCTTCGGGGTCTCAGGAGGATGTTGAATAACTTCTTGGGTCTTCCTTTCATATTTATCACTAGTTTGATTTTCTTGGGGTCTGTTATCCAGTGGATGTCCATTGTAAACCTTTCTATTTGTATCCGACTTTATCTACTTTAATGACCTCATCTGTGTGGTCTATTTTGTGTTGGAACATGAGAGGGTTAAATTCTGGGGATAAGCAAATGGATTTAAAGAATAAAATTTATGGAACTGGTTGCACCATTGTGTGTATCTAGGAGACAAAAAAAGAAGAATATAATATTCAGTTCATTAGAGCATGTAGTCCTAAAAGACTGGACCAATTTGCTTTTGTGCCTTCATGTGGGGCCTCTGGGCTTACGGATGGTGTGGTCTAGTGAGCATTTTACTGGAACTGTTATTGACCAAGAGGAGTTCATTCTCACGGTGCAACTCCACTCCATTCAGCTTAATAAATCTTGGTTCCTCTGTAATGTTTATGGTTCTTGTGATAATGCTAAAAGACAGATTTTCATCAATTGGATTATAGACTTGCCCACAGAACCAGGTGATTTGAGGTTGTTTGTAGGGGATTTTAATATGAAGAGATCATCTGAAAACAAAAATTTGCCTGGAGGAAATATTGAGGTCATGAGCTCTTTAATAACATTATCGGTGAACTAGCCTTGGTTGAAATACCACTTCAGGGTCAGCAATATTCTTGGAGTAACATGCAAGAACAGCCACTTCTGGAGCAGTTGGACTGGGTGTTTTCTTCAGTTGAATGGACCACAACTTTCCCCAATACCATGGCTAAAATTCTTGCTAAGCCTGTTTTAGATCATGTGCCCATTTCGATCTCTATTGAGACTTTTATTCCCAAGAGTAGAATTTTTATATTTGAAAATTACTGGACTGAACATCAGGGGTTTATGGACATTGTCCAGTCTAGTTGGGATCATTATATCTATGCATCTAACAGTTCCACCCTGCTCTCAAAGAAACTCAAAATGTTGAGATATGCTTTAAAAAAGTGGAGCAAGTCTTTATCAAATCCCAGCAAACTTATTGAGAAATCAAATGAAATTTTACAGCGTATAGATAAGTTTGAGGAGAGAAGAGAGCTGTCAATTCCTGAGAGAAATTTTAGAAGAATCCTCAAAAGACACATCGTCCGTTTGTTGAATTATCAAAATGCTTATTGGAAAAGATGCACTTTTAGATATGTCACTTTGGGAGAGGAGAATACTAAATACTTTCATGCAAGGGAAACTGAGAGGTTCAGAAGAAATCATATTGCAACTCTGACTTTTCCCGATGGATCAAACATTGAGAGTCACCATGAGAAGGCAAGTGCATTCCATAACTCTTTCAAGGGAAGAATGGGCATACCTAGCAACTCTTCCTTTGATCTTCCAGTCTAGGAGCTCATTCAGGAAATTCCTGGCCTTGATGAACCTTCCAAACCTTTTACTAAGAATGAGATTGATCAGATTATCAAGATTATTCCCCTTGATAAAGCTCCTGGACCGGATGGGTTTAATGGACACTTTTTGAAACATTGCTGGGAAATAATAGCTCCTGATTTCTACAGACTTTGTGCTGACTTCTAGGAGGGTAAAATTGACCTGGTTTGCCTTAACAATTCCTTCATTACTTTAATTCCAAAGAAACTGAACCCTGAAACAGTCAATGACTACATACCTATTTCTTTGTTAAATTGTGCTGTTAAAATTATCACTAAACTTTTGGCTGAAAGACTGCAGCAGTGGATTATCAAGTTAGTGCACAGAAACCAGTATGGGTTTATCACAACCAGAACCATCCAAGGCTGCTTGGGATGGAGCTTTGAATATCTGCACCAGTGTCAAGCATCTGGGAACAAATGTGTGGCACTTAAGCTAGATTTTGAAAAGGAATTTGATACAATGGACCACTCTGCTATATTGAAAATCATGGAATGCAAAGGCTTTGATGAAAGATGGATCATGTGGATTAAGAAGATCTTCAGTTCAGGCACATCAGCTGTGCTAGTAAATGGGATAGCAGGTACTGAATTCAACTACAAAAGAGGGGTGAGGCAAGGTGAACCTTTGCCACCTCTTTTGTTTGTAGTCACTGCTGACCTACTTCAGTACATGATAAAAAAAACCCTGGCAGGAAGGGTTGCTATCCTTGCCCATTGTTCAACCTGCTTTTGAAGACTTTCCTATTATTCAGTATGCAGACGACACAATTATAATGCTCCCTCCCTCTGTGGACCAGATGAACACCATCAAATTAATCCTCAGTTCATAAGCTAGAGCTACTGGTCTGAAAATCAACTTTCATAAATCTCAATTGATTCCCATAAACCTGGATATTGTTGAAACACAGCTTTTGGCTGAACAATTGAGATGTCAAGTGGGATCTCTTCCCTTCACCTACCTGGGATTGCCAATCGGCACCACTAGGCCTACTGTTACTGAATTAATGCCCGTGGTGGAAATAATTGAAAGAAGACTCACGAGTACTGCAATGTGGCTGTCTTTTGGGGGAAGATTGCAACAAATCAATGTTGCTCTAACCCCAGTTCTATCTTATTCACTTGGATTGTTAAATTGCCAGAGAAAATTATATCCCTATTTGACAGAGCAAAAAGGCATTGTTTATGGAGGAAAAGTGTGGATAGGAATGCTAATGCTCACTCTTTGTCTGCCTGGCACTTAGTTTGCAAGCCCAAAAACAGAGGAGGAGTGGGCATTATGAACTTGAAAGTACAGAACATGGCTCTCTTAATGAAGTTCATGCAAAAATTCATTCATAGAAAGGACACTCCCTGGGTTATGATGATTTGGCATGCATATTACACAGAGATTGCTCCACAAGAAGCACAACCAATAGGATCATTTTGGTGGACAGACATATGTAGTCTGTTGGACACTTACAGAGGCATTACTTCTTGTGTGGTCAGAGTTGGGGACACTGTGCTTTTTGGAAAGATAATTGGGATGCAAGAGGACTTCTCATGAATGCATATCCCAGGATCTTCTCCTTTCTTCTTCAGGAAGATGACACGGTTCAAAGATTTTTGAGTAAGGAGAGCCTTTTTGAAATCTTTCACTTCCCTCTGTCCATTCAGGCAAGAGGAGAGTGGGACGCGCTGGAATCTTCTTTGCAGAGCCCGGAAATTGACCCATGGGGTCAGGATGAATGGATCAGTTGTTGGGGAGATACTGTATTCAAACCTAAAGATTTCTATAAATATTTCTTTCGAAATGAGGAAGCACCACCCCACCTCACTACAATTTGGAAATCCAAGTGAATTCTCAAACATAAAGTGTTTTCCTGGCTGATGCTCACGGATAGAATCAATACTAGAGACTTGCCGATCAGAAGGCACTGCAACATTGGCAGTGATCACACTTGCATGTTATGTGATAGTCAGAGGCTTGAACAAGAGATCACTTTTTCTTCCAGTGCCCTTCTAGTTTGCAATGCTAGGAGAAGCTGAATGTGATATCGAATGGTGATGCTGGTACACATGACAGGCTCAGAGAAGCTGCAACTGCGTGGGGGGCCACTGTTTCAAGAAATTTTCATTTTGGCATCCTGGAACATACGGAAAATCAGGAACAATAAGTACTTTGAAGGCATCACCACTGATGTAGAGGTTTGGGCTCACATGCTGATAGGTGACTGTAATAAACTTAAGTTCAGGGTCAAGCCAGTGTTGGCTGAAACTATCAATAATCTGTGTAATAGGCTAGCTGCTTTGTGAACTGTGTGGGGGTGATATGGAGGGTGTGAGTGTGTAAGTGTAAGGCCCGATATGCGGTACTATTCAAGATCTAGATGTTTCCATCCAGATCCGGGGAGGAAGCACATATTTGTCCTATCGCGACATATGACAATGTCATATGCCCCGGGTTTCGAACATGATTTCACAACATTATAGCTACAAGAACACAACATCTCATACAATCGGCATACACTGCCTTAATTACATTACATAAGCGGAAGATACATATCTGAGTACAGACTACAATCAAATGCCTAGTGGCAAAGGTAAAACACACCATTCCCGTAACCACACGGGTCCATGCTCTCTGCCGGGATCCACCTAACTAGTCGTCGTCGAGTCTTCGCGAAGGCGTCCAGAAGAAGGATCGTCAAGCTCCTCTGAAGTCCAAGATCGTTGCATAACGTGCGTAAAAGAGAAAATAAGGAGGTGAGCTATATTAAAAATATTGTAACTAACTTCTCAAGGTAAGATGGGGGGAGTGGTGAGGTTGTAGACGCACTAGCAATATATGAGTGGCTAACGGACTATTTTAGAGTAAGATGAGAACCAAGCATTCGATGAGGAATCGCCTCCAACAAGTCTTGCTATCAGCTACTTACGCAATCATAACACCTATCCTATCCTTGTCCTCCTCTTCCAATCCCGACGAAGAATAAGTAGTCAAGGCACACACACGTTGATCAAGTTTATTAAGATTATCTCAATTGTTGGTTTCTATGAACAAGGAGTAGGTCTCAAGTCGTCCATAACCTTGGACACGGCTTCTCGAAAAGATTTAACCCTGCAGGGGTGTACCAACTTCCCATTACAAGGCTCCGCACGCACGCCCATCTCTCTCAATTTCTACCCATCACAGGAAGCAATTATATGATTTAGTCCTTGGAGATCCGAAACGACAGGTCCCTCTAACTAACAACGCACAAATCCGGGTGGCCCCGAGGAGTCCACACCCAATCCAAAAGCCGGCCGCGCTCTCGGATCGGACTCTTCCGTATGGCCAAGGTCGGGGTTAGTATCACCTAAACCGCAGGGGACTTCCCTAGCTCACTAGTGTGGACTAACAGAGAAACCATGTCTCCGCTGTCCAGGGTTGTTTAAAAACTGCGAGGCGATCCAACAAACACACACACGGGGTTTCAAATGGTAAATCAGTTCGAGCCACCACTAGAAATGTTTGAAGCTAAACAATCCTTGCACCCGTAAGTACAAGCACCGTTGTTTTCTCCCTTGTGGCAACAACACATCCCCTAGACTCATGTTTCTGTCACTCAAGCTAGTCATCAGGGGGCATGAACCCACAATCATGCATAACACTCCCTCTTGGAGTCACTACCTACTACTTGGCCAAAGCAATAAACAACAACGGAGAACATGCAATAATTACTCTAGAACATAAATATAAAAGAGGAGAATCAAATATATTACTCAAACACAATCTGAACATAGTCTCATAATCCATCGGATCCCAGCAAACTCAGCATAGCAACAGCAGAAAGATTACATATGTGCCTCGATCATGTAGGGCAGCTCACGAGGTCTAATCCATGAAGAACAAAGAGGGAAGGAGAACATCACATAGCTACTGATCATAGACCCATGGTACAAGGTGGACTACTCACGGTTCATCCGGGAAGCATCCATGGTGGTGGAGAAGCTCTCGGAGGTGATTCCTCCCTCCGGCGAGATGCCGGGAAGAGGTCTTCTGGTGCTCCCGATCTTGGAAGCGCGGCGGCGGCGGAACAGAAGAGAGATCGCAAAAAAGGGTTTCCGTCACTGGGGTTTCACGTCACGAGGGATACATAGGCTAAGAGGGGCAGCCAGGGGGGCCACCAGGAGTCCAGGCGGCCCCCTGCCGCGGCCCCACCCTAGGGCGCGCCGGGAGGGCTCCTGGGGCCCTGGTGGGTCCCCTCTGGCCCCCCTCGGTGATTCCCAAAGCTTCTTTTGCGCTGATTTTTTATTGTATTTTTCCCGAATTTTTGGAGCACTTTTAATATGGGGGAAACCTGAAATAGAAAAACAGCAGAAAACAGGAACTGGCACCGGGGTGCACTGAGTTAATAGGTTAGTCCAAATATGATCAAAAGTGTATGGAAGTTCATCAATATCATAGCAATATCACACAAAAGAGGCATGGAGCAAGCAGAAATTATAGATACGTTTTGGACGTATCACTCGCGGGCCCAGATCTGGCCTTGCGTGGCCCGAACTGGGCTTGAGGCTGGCTAGCTCTCCAGGGGGTGACGTGGCGCTCTCTGGACGCTCGGATCGCTAGATCCAGCGGCTGGGAGCTCCTAGGGCTAGAGTTTCGGGATTTTGAGGGCTAGGTGGGAAGATCTGAGAATTCACAAGGGGTTGCTGCAAAATTGGACAAGGGGGAGCCCTACAAAGGGGTGGGAGAGTGGTGGTCTTTATATATGCGGTCTGGCTGTCAAGTTTACGCAAAAGACCTCGGGTTTTCTCCCTCGCGTCCGATACTCCACGTTTCTGACCACCGGGGGTCCATACGACCTCCGATTCGGGTGAAATCTCGAACCACGCGCTCAGCAGAGCGCGCCCGTCAGTCGTACCTCACTTCGATACCATTCCGAGAATATTTTCCGGTGCCCAATAAAATAAACCATTTAATTATTTAACGGGGTTTTTCGTTCCGATGGCGATGGCTGGTCCTATGCCGGTTGTCGCGACGGTGCTCGGTTGAAACCCGGTGTCGCATAGGTCGTGTGCCGTGGTGGAAAAGGGTCAGTCTAACATCCGATACGATAAATATGGGGGGGGGATATTCACCGATTAATAAATCAGCGAAGAAATTACTGCAAATAATTCTAGCAATCAACAAAATAAAGCAACAAACTTTTTTTTTAATTTGGGTGAAAATCCCGGGTTATTACAATACAACACCACCAACAAGGGATCTCGTCTCGAGATCCTGGACGATCCAAAGGAGAGGGGGGAGAGAAAAGAGAGACGATGATCTTCAACACCACCAACAAGGGACTCTGCTCCATGCCGACGACGAACTTTCGTCGAGATACTTTTTCGCATTGAGATGGCAACGTCAGAGAAAGAAACCATCGGGAGACAAAAAGAAAGAACGATAGTTCAAAGCTAAGATCAAGGGAAGCATTCTCACTGAAATCGTGAGGATACTGGCCAAGAGGACTGAAGTCAATAGACTACCAAGATGTTTACCCAGAGTCGGAAGAACTAAAGGTAATACATGATTTCCCAACCTGAAATCAGAATCAGGACAATAGGATGCAAGCAAGGCATTGTAACGGTTCCGAAACTCCACTTACTCGAGATCCTAAAGTTTGAAGGGGATAAGGCGAGAGTAAAGACACTTACGACACTTTTCCTGACCAGAGCATGAGTAAGGAGGAAAAAGACTCCTACTTTGCGATAACTAACTTAGTGACTGCAAAATAGTTTTTGTCTAGACTCCACTTCGGCCCAAAAAGGTATCCTACGGTCGGTAAGGCCTGATATGCGGTACTATTCAAGATCTAGATGTTTCCATCCAGATCCGGGGACGAAGCACATATCGGTCCCACCGCGACATATGACAATGTCATATGCCCCAGGTTTACAACATGATATCACAGCATGACAGCTACAAGAATACAACTTCTCATACAATGGGCATACAACTTCCTTAATTACATTACCTCAGCAGAAGATACATGTTTGAGTACAGACTACAATCAAATGCCTAGTGGCAAAGGTAAAACAAACCATTCCTGTAACCACACGAGTCCAGGCTCTCCTGCCGGATCCACCTAACTAGTCGTCGTCGAGTCTTCGCAAAGGCGTCCAGAAGAAGGATTGTCAAGCTCCTCTGGAGTCCAAGATCGTTGCATAACGTGCGTAAAAGGGAAAAGAAAGAGGTGAGCTATATGGAAAGTCTTGTAACTAACTTCTCACGGTAAGATGGGGGAGTGGTGACGTTGGAGACGCACTAGCAATATATGAGTGGCTAACGGTCTATTTTAGAGTAAGATGAAAACCAAACATTCGATGAGGAATCGCCTCCAAAAAGTCTTGCTATCAGCTACTTACGCAATCATAACACCTATCCTATCCTTGTCCTCCCCTTCGCATCACGGCGAAGAAGAAGCAGTCAAGTTACACACACGTTGATCAAGTTTATTAATATTATCTCAATTGTTGTTGTCTATGAACACGGAGTAGGTCTCAAGTCGTCACTAACCGTGGACACGGCTTCTCGAAAATATTTAACCTTGCAGGGGTGTACCAACTGCCCATTACAAGGCTCCGCACGCACGCCCATCTCTCTTAGTTTCTACCCATCACAGGCAACCATTTTGTGATTTAGTCCCGAGAGATCCGAAACGACAGGTCCTTCTAACTAACAACGCACTCTCGGATCAGACTCTTCCGTGTGGCCAAGGTCAGTTTTAGTCTCACCTGAACAGTAGGGGACTTCCCTAGCTCACCAGTGTGGACCAACAGAGAAACCATGTCTCCTCTGGCCCGGGTTATTTAATAACTGCGAGGGGATCCACCAAGCACACACACGGGGTTTCAAATGGTAAATCAGCTCGGGCCACCACTATAAATGTTTGAAGCTAGGTAGGTAAGGAAAGGGGACCCCATAGTATCCCACACGCAGTTAGGCACGCTCGTCAAGAGACACAATATCCGGAACTCGGGTCCTAGGTGACTCGAATGGAACAAAGCGTCAGGGCGGGATAGCTTAGACCTTTCATCCTTCGTCGAGTATAGTCAACATTATAATAATCATATCATCCACAACAATATAATAATATGATATCCCAATCCAAGGAGTAACAGGATAATAGTTGATAACATCCTAGCATGCATACTAAGCAGTGGCTGAGCAGCGAGCAATAGTAACATAGTCGAACAAGGTTTGCTGGGATGTGGAGGACATGGTTGTTTGGGTTTATTTGAGAGGCATGAATATGAAGTGGTAGGATCAAGCAATCATTCTATCGTACACCTAGGCGCGAGTGAGCTGAAAGTTTTAAGCATGATATATGATCCTCCTTACCTGATGAGAAGACGAAACCGAAGGTGTAGTCGATCGAAAGCTCGCATCATCTCCGGGAGTAACCGCGGAAGCACACAAGAAGGAAACACTGGAAAAGAAAATCGACGAGCAAGCATCTATTACTACGAAGCAATCACGAGCAAACAACATCAAGAAGGCAACACGAGACAACGCACGGGGAATCGCATCTATCATCGAGAGCGGTTACTAACAGGTTTAGTGAGGTACTCGTCACACACGACGATACCGCACATTTAGAATGGTTCAAGTTGTTTAGCTACACAACATGAGCAAGGTTATTAACATGGTATATCACCCAAGCATGGCATAGCACACAAAAATGACATGAGGTGAAGCATAAATGAAATATCTAAACTAGTCACTTTAAGTGGAGGGTAAGACCTATACATGACAACTATTACGGACACCACGATAATTATTGCATTTGGTACTGTTCTGCCCTAAACATAATTTTATTATTTTTATTAGCAATCAAGATCAACATATTCACATCCTACACGAAATTCTAGTCAAGTTACATATAAGAAACATTTTATTCGGAGCCACGGTTAAAAACTTACGGCCTATTACATTTACACGGTGGCAAGCAGTGTAATTAGAAGAAAAACAACATGTAGACAAGTCCATACATGGAAAAATAGCACATTTTAATAATCTATGCGAAAAACTAAGAAACTTTCATGTATAAAGCGCCTCAATCCGACAAACGGTTGAAAAGATAACGCCATTACAAAATATTACCACAATCTGCAATTTTAAAATGCCCAAGAAAAAATAAAATAGAGCAACGGGCCGAAACATGGGCATTGGGCCTAACAGGGGGCGCTAGATAACTACCAAATGCCATAGACGCTAAATAGAATAGGGACGGCCCAACAAAAACAAGAAAAAAGTTAAAAAAAAGGGGCTGGCTCACCTCGTTGGGCCTGGCCCAGTTCGGTGGGGGCGGGAGATAGCTCTGCGACGCTCAAGGGGAGAGGCGCGGTTGGGCCGTTTAGAGGAGCTGGGCCGTGAGGGTGCGCAGCCCACGGGCGGTGATCGGCATTTCTCGGTCGTTCTCGTCCGATCGAGACGGGACCCGACGCCGGCGGCGGCTCCCCTGGCCGGCGATGGGCGGCGCGTCGAGGGGGGCACGGACGGGGCGCGGAGTAGACGTGGTGGTGGCTGGAGGAGGCGGGTCCGGTGGAGAGGCGACGGAGGGCGCGCCTGGCGCGGGCGGCGGCTCAGCTTGACGTGCTCGAGCTCGCCCTTGCCATGGCGTGCGGCAGCCGGCGACGTCCGCGGCTGCGCAGTTGAGAGAGGAACAAGGTGGGGAGGAGGGAAGGGAGAAGAGAGGGAGGTGCGGGGGCGAGGTGACCTGCACGGGGCGGCGGCGCGGCATCCGAGCTTGGCAACGCGGCGACCAGATTCCCACGGCGGCGACGGCGGGTTGGATGGGCCTCCCGGGCCCAGATCTGGCCCTGCGGGGACCGAACCAGGCTGGAGGCTGGCTAGTTCTCCTGGGGGTGATGTGGCAATCTCTGGATGCTCGGATCGCCAGATCCAACGGCTGGGAGCTCCTAGGGCTAGGGTTTCGGTATTTTGAGGGCTAGGTGGGCAGATCTAAGAATTCAGAGGGGGGTGCCTGCAAAATTGGACTAGGAGGAACCCTAGAAACGGGTGGGAGAGTGGTGGTCTTTATATAGGTGGGATGGATGGCAAGTTTACGCAAAATCCCTCGGGTTTTCTCCCTCGCGTCCGATACTCCACGTTTCTGACCGCAGGGGGTCAATACGACCTCCGATTCGGGTGAAACCTCGAACCACGCGCTCAGCGCGGCGCACCCGTCAGTCGTACCTCACTTCGATACCGTTTCGAGAATATTTTCCGATGCCCAATAAAATAACCCATTTAATTATTAAAGGGGGTTTTTCATTCCGATGGCGATGGCTGGTCCTGTGTCGGTTGTCGCGACGGTGCTCGGGTGAAACCCGGTGTCTCAATGGTCATGTTCCGTGGTGGCAAAGGGTCAGTCTCGCCTCCAATACGAGAAATATGGGGGGGGGGGAATATTCACCGATTAATAATCAGCGAAGCAAATACTGCAAATAATTCTAGCAATCAACAAAATAAAGCAACAAACAATATTTTTTAATTTGGGAGAAAATCCCGGGCTATTACAGTAAGTGTACCCATGTAACCTGTAATTTTTTTATTTAATTGAAAATGAAGAAAAAGCACTAGGAGCCTTTCCTGTTGTTCAATCCTTCAAAAATAAAGGGAAAAATTGCTGCAACACTACATCTCAACCTTCCACTTGGTGTAACCAACGAGGGGTGAGAAGCCATCAAGCTAATTTCTGGCGCCGTTGCCGGGGACTCCAATCTTCAAGATATAGGAGTTGCACACTATCTTTTATATTTACTTTTTATTCTTGTTAGTTTACCTTATATTTTTTATCTTAGTTTCTTTTATCAAAAACCACAAAAAAAATGTTTGCTTTGTTCTTGCTTGCTGCTGCTAGTATGGATCCCATAGTCAAAATTAAATTGAATAATTTCTCTTGCTTTGATTTATGTTTTATTGGAGGTAGTGCTTCCGTTATGCCCAAAAGAATGTATGATAAGCTCAATTTGAAACCTTTTTATACATGTTCTTATGGTGTTTGTCTTGTTGATTCTTCCGTAAAGAAACCGTTAGGAAGGATTGATGATGTTCTTATTATTGTCAATGATAATTATGTTCCCGTTGATTTTCTTATCATGGACATTGAGTGTGATCCCTCATGACCAATTATTTTGGGACGTCTTTTTATTCGCACCGTTGGTGCTATCATTGACATGAAAGAGGGGAACATTAGATTCCAATTCCCCCTCAAAAATGTAATGGAACACTTCCCTCAAAAGAAGATTAAGTTACCTGATGATTCCATTACACGGGCAAGCTATTCTTGTGATATTGACAAAACTTGATCTTTTTGTATCATGCCTAGCTAAAAGGCATCCAAGAAAGCGCTTGTTGGGAGGCAACCCAACGTGTTTTTACTTTCAGTTTTAGTGGTCTTGATGCTTGTTACTACTGTAGAAACATCATTGTATCTTTATTTTCAAGCTTTGTGCCAAGTTTTAGCCTCCGATTGCAAGAAATTTCAAAAGTTGTGACATGCTGTCCAGAAACAGATTCTGTCCCCTTGACGGAATAATTAGCCAAAAATCACCGTATTATCTTTTTGATCTAATTTTTTAACAGTATGATCTATACAATTAGCTCTCATGCATCTGTTATGAGTTTTTTATTTGAGTTGTAGAAGTAGCCCAAAAAATTATTTTCTACCTGCTGGTCTGTTTTTAACAAATTCTGCCACGTTTTGCGTTTTCAACGTTTTCCAAATCTTAAGCTTGCTTTTTTTTGCAAAATCTTTTTGGAAATCATGGGAAATAGTAGGTCTTCATGATTATCTCTATTTCCAATGGAGAAAAAATATTTAGCCATGGGTATTAACCACTCTAACTAGCTTATGATGAGTTTCGTATGAAGGGACTTTTCAATTATGCGAAGGAAGATGACGAAAGAAAATTCGGGAGTGTCAAGCACTCAAGCTTGGGGATTCCTGTCGTGCGAAAGTCACGGCAGATGTCCGCTTGAGATAACTTAGTGTGGGACCTTTGCTCCGAGGAGGTGAGTCGGCTAGAACACAAGACACGAGATTTACCCAGGTTTCGGCCCCTCGAAAGGTAAAGACCTACTCCTGAACTTCTATTATGGGGTGTCGACTTCTCAAATACAAAGGTGCGAGATTGTTGCCTATGCCTCGAGAGGCTCTAAGTTGAGTCATCATTTTTGGTCCAAGGGGGCCGACTTATATAGATATTGAGTCCCTTGTTTACATGAATCCGACTTCCATACGAGATGGAGTCCTAGTCTAGTTCTACAATATAATTTCCTTATTACACAAAGTAAGTATATTTCCTTCTACAATCTTCTATCTTCACGATGACGTGTCCCGGCCCAAGCCGAGTCTCCTTATGGGCCTTCTTCTTGCTGAGTCGGCAGGGTTCTTCCGTATGCCGGTTCATGGTGCTAGGCCATCCCCCCGACATTATCCCACAAGCTTGGCGCGACGCTTCAGCTTCACGACGATCTTCCGACTTCCGTCATGTGCCGACTCTAATAAAATTGAGTTCTATTGATCTTTGCTGATTTCTTCTTTGGCTTTGGCTTGATCAAAACAAAACTTGGCCTTCTTCTCTTTTGTCTCTTGATTCAAAGAGTTGTTATATCATTAATTGTTGTATCTCCTTAACTTACTTTCGAAGAACGACGCGCCAACACTAAATGCCTTAAATTCTTCATGAAATTCGAAGAGCCTTATCTTTTTAATGCCGCCCATCATGGGGTTCCGCACGATCATAATGACATTTGTTCGTCGATTCCTGTTCATATAAATTGTATATATATATATATATATATATGTGTGTGGCAGATCTTGGGATGAAGCTCACGCTCCTTATTCTCCTTCTTTCTTTCTCTGCAAACCTTCCTCCCCATGGCTCCCAAGCTTCGCAATCATGACCCCGTGGGCTTCGAAGATCCAAGCCCTAGAAACCAGGAAGTTTCAGCCTCTCGTTGCTGTGATCGAGGAAGAGGCCGAGGCCGTGGCCGGGGCCGAAGTCGAGGCCGAGGAGACAGAGGTGGTCGCTGTTCTCGAAGACATGAAGCTTATGAGGAAGCACCTCCTTCCTCTTCTTTTTCTTCGCATGAGCTTGGTAATGATTTCCTCATGAGGCTTTCAAAACTTTGTCAATGGATTAATCTCCCTGACTCCTTTTCTCGGATCATGGTACATTCCAAGCCTATAGGTTTATGGCTTCGTGCCGACGGATGTCCACATGGTCCTACTTGGGTAACTACAAGTTTTTCCAGCAATGGATCTATGTTTTTAGAAAAAGGCCGGAAAACTTTTATTAGGTCACAAAACTTGAAGAAGGAGATGACATCCACTTTAGATATGATGGAGATGAGACTCTTTGGGCCAGGGCTTTTGACTCTGCTGGAGATTGCGTAGGATACTGCATAGAGAGTGCCAGTAGAGATCCTACATTAGTGATGAAGAAACTGACTCCAGTGGAGCTGAAGCTTGAAGTAACCGGGATGGTACCGCTTCTCGACGTTGACCCACGGGTAGTAGAACCTTTTGCTCAGATTGTGGAAGTAGCGCGGACCGACCTTGCCAAAGTAGCCGACTTATGGTCTCCTATTTGCTTAATGTATCTTATTTTCCTGTATGAGACCAGAATTTCAATAAGAAATATTTTGAAGCTTTCTTTTTAATTTTTTAATACTCTAGTTACTCGATTTATTTTACCGACTTTACTCCATGAAGAATTGATCCGAAAGAAAATATTTTAACCATATGTAACCCCCATGAATCGGGGTGATTGATTGTATATCATGCCGAATCATATTAGATTCTACATGTAGCCCCCATGACCCGAAAAAGACTTTTGTAGTCCCTTTGCCGAGCCATAGTAAAGTGAAAATTCAGGTGTAGCCCCCATGAGTCGGTATGATCAATTTATTTCATGCCGAGTCATAGTAATATCAATCATGTATTTGAAAGCGAGGTGTAGCTCCCATGTAGTGGTATGAATAATATATGTACATGCCGAATCATAGTAGAGTCGACCTGTAGCCCCCAAGTATCAACTTTTTATTTCTTCATATGACGTTTAATAAAGTCGATTTTTGATGGAGGGGAATATTAATACACTTGTATATACTGAAAAACGAAAGAAGTATGCTTATGAATTGCAAAAAAATATAAACAGCTCATATAGAAGTCGGTTGTACGCGTGACTGTCTCAGCATCCCAAAAATACGAGTTCAACACAAAACCGACTCCTCGAATAGGAGGATTCTGCTCATCTCGTAGAAAAGAAATGTTGGTCACTTAATTTATTTTTAGTCGAAACTTCTCTGTAAACAAGCATCGCATGACTTATTCTAGTGTTCTAGATTGATAGCATAAAACTCATCAAACCCCTTATAGGGTTTGCTAATGTTTACTCTATAATGGGTCACATAGGTCATACAAGTATGAGTTTGCATCAGCTTACAGGCAAATAAAGCCATAGTTGGCTAAATTCATTTATATGTCGAGTCCCCAGTTGCAGATTCGAAGTTAAAGGTCCTTCAAACCCCCAGGGTCTCTAAATACAACAATATACATGCCAGGTTCCAGGGAAGAGATGATTAGTCCTTCCAGGTTCCAGGGAGTTAAATACAAGAATGTAATGCAGTGCAAGATAAAGGAAATCGGCAGAAGAATATATATAACTTGAATAAAGAAAAACATAATTAAAAAAAACAGAAGAACGAGTCTGTTTTGTTGCTCACATCTTATATTGTCTTACAAGAACATTCCTGACTACCTAAGTATAATAGAGAAAGAGCTGGGCTATATTCCACGGCCTGGGAGTCTCTTCTTCGGACTTGCATGTGTGATGGCACTGAAGTAGTGCTCCTCGTTAGCTACCCCAAGTGGAAGGTTGGGATGTAGCTAGTAAAAATTTACATCGGTGAAGATACCAAGGTTGTCGAACCAGTAGGACTCCGACTGCTGCAAGTAGGTGTCAACGACACCAGATATTAAGTTGCCGGATGGTGACAAGTTGACGTGGACCTGCACACTGATACAAATAACTTTGCTCCCAATGAGTACAGAGCGGTTGCCAATCCATCCGGCCTTGCTGTTTACAAAGGATCAAAATCAAGAGATAATGGTAGTGATAATTGCAACTAGAAAGTAAAATAGAAAGTAAATTGAGGGTGTAAACTATGGTGGAAATATGGACCGGGGTCCCATGAAGTTCACTAGTGATGTCTCTCACCCAAAAGACGATAAACTACTATGCAAGGTGAACAAATTACAACTAGGCAATTGACAGGATTAAAAACGCACCGCAATGCTAACTATGCTACAAAAGAAAGGAAGATGCTCAAAAGCATGGACAATACGCCAAGCCAAGTAGACCTAAATCCATCTACATCTACTCACTAATCATCCACCTTGAGATATCTATCCAAAAAATCTAGCTGGTATTAAGTTGCGAGCCCCACCCAAAGTAGTGTAAACCCAAAGCAACAGACAATTGCATTAAAAGAACTTTGCGTAAAGTAAACAATCCTTGCACCCGCGAGTACAATCACCGTTGTTTTCCCCCTTATGGTAACAGCACATCCCCTAGACTCATGTTTCTGTCACACAAGCTAGTCATCAGGGGCCATGAACCCACACTCAAGCATAACGCTCCCTCTTGGAGTTACTACCTACCACTTGGCCAAAGAAATAAACAACAACGGAGAACATGCAAGAATTACTCAAGAACATAAATAGAAAAGGATAAGAAGAAAATATATTAGTCATCACAATCTGAACATAATCATATAATCCATCGGATCCCAACGAACTCAACATAGCAACAACAGGAAAATTACATATGTGTCTTGATCATGTAGGTCAGCTCACAACGTCTAATCAATGAAGAAGAAAGGTGGAGAGAAGACATCACATAGCTACTGATCATGGACCCATGATCCAAGGTGAACTAATCACGTCTCATCCGGGAAGCATCCATGGTGGTGGAGAAGCACCCGGAGGTCAGTCCTACCTCCGGCAGGGTGCCGGGAAGAGGTCTCCTGGCAGCCCCGATCTTGTAAGCGCTGCGGGGGCGGAACAGAGGGGAGATCGCGAAAAAGGGTTTTGTCCTCGGGGGTTTCGGGACAAGAGGTAAATATAGGCAAAGGGGGGCAGCCAGGGGTGGACCAGGGAGTCCAGGCGGCCCCCTGGCGTGGCCTAGGGTGGGGCGCGCCGCCTGGCTGCCTAGGCCCCAGGTGGGTCCCCCTATCCCCCCTTCGACCGTCTGGAAGCTTTTGTAACGCTGATTTTTTATATAATTTTCCCGGAAATTTCTGGCACTTCAAGTAATACGAAAACCTGAAATACAAAAACAACAGAAAACAGAAACTGGCACTCGGGTGCACTGAGTTAATAGATTAGTCCAAATATGATCAAAAGTGTATGAAAGTGCATCAAAAGCATAGAAATATCACGCAAAACATGCATGGAGCAACCATAAATTATAGATACGTGTGGGATGTATCAACATCTCCAAGCTTATTTCTTGCTCGTCCTCGAGTAGGTAAATGATAGCAAGAATAATTTCTATGGTGACATGCTACAAAAAATAAAAAAAACTTTTAAGTAAGGCAAGCAAGGCATGTAATTCAATTCAAGTCATAATAAGAAAGAGTCTATATTAGCATTGAAACAAGAAACATAAGAACATAAAGGTGCAAGAGCTCTCACTGTCCGTGACTCAAATGTCTCCAAATGGTGTTTGCATGCAAGAAGTGGGAGATGGGATTACGAGAGAATAAAAAAATACTATTTATTTTGGTTGAGAACTCAATCTATTAAAGTTTCACACTTACACTCCTTTGGAATCTTATCTTGACTCGTCCCCAGACCACTAGCCAGGTACAAGTCAAACTGATCCACTCCCTTTCGATATTTTGAGAACTCATGCAATGGATGAGCGTAAGCAAGAAAGTTGACACTTAGGATGGAAAAGAGAGAAATGATGGAGCAGGAAGAAAAAAAGGTGTGAAAGGCTCACATCAATGAGGACAATCATAGGCGAGAGAAAGCCAAATGATAGATTATATGTGAGGACTAGGTATTTACATGCAATGGATGCACATGTGAGCTATGGAGAGATCTCCAATGGAACTAGTGGGGGTGCATACAACTTGCTTGCTCAAGAAGAGCTAGAGCTCATTTTAGGAGGCTCGTCATTGGAATATACAAGCCAAGTTCTATAGTGTAAAGGTCCCCACATAGATATATGCATGCATGATGATCTCTATGGAGTACAAGATATAAGAGGGAGTGCGAGTGTGGATCTCTCAAAAGGAATTGTAGTGTGCCCCCTTCTCTCTTTTTATTTTCTTTTCTTTTTCTCTTTTTTCTATTTTTCTTGAATTTTTTTGGTGGCCTCAATGGCTCTTTCTATTTATCTCTCTTTTGTCCTCTTTGGGATCTTTTAAATTGTCCTCTTTGGGACCGTTTCCTCACTTTAGGGTAAACACTCTATATATTACAAGAAGTATAGAAGATAATTCACACTTTACAAAAGTACTCAGCATAAATAAGATGAAGCTATCATGATATATGCAAATGTATGCCTCTGCTAGTGTAGCAGGATATGCAATGATACTAGCGCGTCATGTATCAATGATTAGGGCAAGAACCAACTATCATGCGGCTCATCGATCAAGAAAAATCATGTATGAGATCAAGTCATGAGAAGGTGGATGTTGCATGGCAATGTATCTTAGAAAGGCTATGGAAATTCCTTGATAGGTAGGTATGGTGGATGTTTTGAGGAAAGATGTAAGGTGATTTATGATGACAGAGCGTATCATGCCAAGGGATTCGATGCAACGGCGAAGTATGCGCCAACTCTCGAAGTGAGAAAAGGAAATGCACGGTACTGAAGAGGCTAGAAAATATGGGTGGTGGAAGTGTCAACTTTCGAATACTTACATTAGTCTGAAGAACTCATGCACTTATTATCGGTAACTCTCAATCTAATCAGGAGGTTCAGAAAGAGACAAGTACCCCGAGGAATACTGTGTGGGGGTTTGGTTATCCTTGCACATCCTCGACTCATGGTACGTGAGTGTACTCTAATATCCGATCCCTCCAAAGATTAGTGATCCGTCTAGTAGCTAGAGTTCTCAACTAGTTTTTTTTAGTTTTTCAAAAATACACATGGATTTCCCAAAATACGACATCTATCACTAATAGGCTAAATCAATTGACACCAAAAGTTCAAACATTAGTCAAAACAATACCTCAAAACTATTGCAAGTTACTACTACAATTGAATAGCAACCTCACTAACCTGCTTTAAGTCAAGACACACAACTCAGTGCAACAGGCCAACTCTCTAAACAAGATAAACATGAAGACTCAAGAGAGTTCCAGCAATAAACTAAACAAAAGCTCTTAAAAAAGATAAGCATGAAAGCACAAGAGCTAAACATGAAAGAAACTACGAAAAGATAAAGAACACACACAAAAAGAAAGATAAGCGTGAAAATCCTATGATGTGTTCTAGGTTTAAGTGGAGCGTGTTTTCTCCCACAAAAATAAAGTTGGGTTCTAACTTGTTATGAACAGCAAACAAAGCTAAAGAAAACTTAAAAGTAAAGAGCAAGACGCTCCAAGCATAGCACATAACGCATGAAGTGATAAAAATATAGTGGAACGAAGGACGAACTGATAATTGTTGATGAAGAAGGGGATGCGCGGGGGCATCCCCAAGATTAGATGCTTGAGTCTCCTTGGATATTTCTTGTGGGTGCATGGGGGCATCCCCAAGCTTGATCGTTTGACACTCCCGGATCTTCTTTCATCATCGTCCCTCGCACACTTGAAAACTTCCTTCATAGATAACTCATCATAAGCTGATTAGAGAGGTTAGTACCCTTAATAAAATAATTTGCCTCTACTAGAAATTAAGATAATCTTGAAGATCTACTATATCTCAAGATTCCCCAAAAGTTTTTGCAAAGAAAAAACTAGCGCAAGATTTCCAAAACTGGGATAGCGCAAAACAGGGAAGAATGTTTGAAAAACAGACCAGCAGGTAGTAAATATTTTTTTGGGGTACTTCTGCAACTCAAATCAAAAAACTCAGAACAGATGCACGAAAGCTAATTGTATAGACCACGCTGTCAAAAAAAGTTCAGATCAAAAATATGATCTGGTGATTTTATTCGAATTTTTCCGTCAAGGGACGAATCTGTTTTCTGGACAGCACGTCACAACTTTTGAACTTTCTTGCAATCAGAGGCTTAAAAATAAAGATACAACGATGTTGAGACAGTAGTCACAATCAACAAGACCACTAAAAACAGAAGGGAAAACATATTGAGTTGCCTCCCAATAAGCGCTTTCTTTTACGCCTTTGAGCTAGCCACGAAGCAAAAAAGATCAAGTTTTATCAAGTGTAAGAGAATAGCTAGCCCGTGTAACGGACTCAAACGGTAACTTAATGTTCTTTCTAGGGAAGTGTTCGATGCCCTTCTTGAGAGGGACTTGGAGATTTATATGCCCCTCTTTCATATCAATGACAGTACCAACGGTGCGAAGAAAAGGACGTCCCAAAATAATTGGACATGAGGGTTCACACTCAATGTCCATAATAGTAAAATCAACGGGAACATAATTATCATTTACAAGGCTCACACTCAATGTCCATGATAAGAACATCATCAATATTCCCCAAAGGATTCTTTACGGAACAATCAACAAGGGTAACACCAAAAGAACAAGGATCAAAAGGTTTCAATTGAAACATATCATACATTCTTTTTGGCATAACGGAGGTACTAGCTCCAACATCACATAAAGCGTAGCAAGAGAAGTTATTCGATTTAATTTTGATCATATGATCCCAACCATCTTCTAGCTTTCTAGGTATGAAGGCTTCTAACCTAAGCTTCTCCTCCCTAGCTTTAATGAGAGAATTGGTGGTATGCTCTGTGAAGGCAAGATTTAGTGTGCTAGTGTGGGGGTCTCTAGACATTTTGTGTAGTAAACTAATAACTTCAGAAAGGGTACAACTATAAAAATCAAGGTCACTACTATCAACTAAGGTGTTAGTGATGTCATTTATAAAGCCTCTATGTTCATAGGAGTTTCTTCTTCTACGGTTGAGGTAATAGCATCACCATTAATAGGTCCAATGGGACTAGGAGTGTGTTGGGTGCTAAGAGTTTGGATATCCTCAACAACTTGGATAGTAGCAATGGTATGGTGCGTAGGAAGGCTCTTAATTCTATCTTCTTCCTCCTTTTCTCTAGCCCATCTATCTTTAAGTTTGGCCAACATCCTAATGTTTTCATTAATTTGCCCTTGAATAGCATTCATAGGAGTGGTCTTCCTCTCCTCGAGGGGAGAATTTATAATTTTAAGCAATTCTACCACATGGGCTAAGTTGTCTACCTTCAAAGTGAGACTATCTAGTTTGTCTAATTTCTCTTCTACACTCTTGTTGAAGGCTTTTTGGGTAGTGATAAAGTCGTTAAGCATGCTCGCTAATTCAGAACTGGATTTTTTGGTGCCAGGATAAGTGTTGTTGTTCCCATAGTTGTTGGATGGGAATGGTCCAATATTTCTACCAAAATTACTCCTATAAGCATTATTATTGAAATTGTTCCTAGAGATAAAATTAAAATCAACTTGTTCTTGAGCAACCAAAGAATTTAAAAGAACACCATGAGGATCAATAGGTGCTTTTTTAGTAAGTAAATTCATGATCATGTCAACTTTTTCATTTAGGGAGGAGATCTCCTCGACAAAGTTTACCTTCCTACTTGTTGGAGCTCTTTCGGTGTGCCATTGGGAATAGTTTTTCATCATCTAATCTAATAGCTTTGTGGCAGCACGAAGTGTTGTTGACATCAAGGTTCCTCCCGCCGCCGAATCTAACAGGTTCCGCGAGGTAAAGTTCAATCCTTCATAAAAAGTCTGGATAACCATCCAAGTAGTCAAACCATGTGTAGAGAAATTCTTACGAGAGATTTCATGCGTTCCCAAGATTGGGAAACGTGTTCATTATCCAATTTCTTAAAATTCATAATGTTACCCCGCAATTGGATAATTTTAGCAGGTGGGTAAAACTTCCCAATAAAATCATCCTTGCACTTATCCCAAGAATCTATGTTATTCTAAGGCAAGGATTGAAACCAAATTTTAGATCCTCCTCTCAAGGAGAAAGTAAAAAGCTTAAGCTTAAAAATATCACCTTCTACTTCTTTATACTTTTTCATATCACAAAGCTCGACAAAATTATTCAAGTGTAAAGTAGCATCATCTCCAGCACCGGAGAATTATTCTTTCATAACAAGGGTAAGAAAAGCAGGTTTAATTTCATAAGAATATGCTGAAGTGGCACGTGTAGCAATAGGAGTGCAGATAAAGTCATTTTTGTTATGACTAGTGAACTCATACAACTTGGTGTTATTAGTGGTACACATAATAGCAGCAATAAGCAATAAATTTTTTTTTTGTGATTTTTCATAAAGGACACTAAGACAAAAACAAAAAAGTAAACTAACAAGACTAAAAATCAACGATAAAAGATAGTGTGCAACTCCCCTATCTTGAAGATCGAAGTCCCCGGCAACGGCGCCAGAAATTAGCTTGATGGTACCGAAGTAGTGCTCCTCGTTGGCTACCCTAAGTGGAAGGTTGAGATGTATCTCTCGTTGAAGATACAAAGGTTGTCGAACCAGTAGCACTCCGACTGCTGCAAGTAGGTGCCAACGACGCCAGATATTAAGTTGTCGGATGGTGACAAGTTGACGTGGACCTGCACACAGATACACATAAATTTTCTCCCAACGAGTATAGAGGGGTTGTCAATCCCTCCGGCCTTGTTGTTTACAAAGGATCAAATGCAAGAGATAATGGTAGTGATAATTGCAACTAGAAAATAAAACAGGAAGTAAATTGGGGTGTTTAAACAGTGGTGGAAATATGGACCGGGGTCCCATGAAGTTCACTAGTGATGTCTCTCTCCCAAAAGACGATAAACATCTATGCGAGGTGAACAAATTACAGCTGGGCAATTGACAGGATTAAAAACGCACCGCAATGCTAACTATGCTACAAAATAAAGGAACACGCTCAAAAGCATGGGATGTACGCCAAGACAAGTAGAACGGAATCCATCTGCATCTATTCACTAATCATCCACCACGAGATATCTATCCAGAACATCTCGTTGTTATTAAGTTGCGAGCCCCACCCAATGTGTAAACCCAAAGCAACAGACAACTGCATGAAAAGAACTTTGCGTAAAGTAAACAATCCTTGCACCCGCGAGTACAAGCACCATTGTTTTCTGCCTTGTGGCATCAACACATCCCCTAGACTCATGTTTCTATCACTCAAGCTAGTCATCAGGGGGCATGATATGACAATCATGCATAACACTCCCTCTTGGAGTTACTAACTACCACTTGGCCAAAGCAATAAACATTAACGGAGAACATGCAAGAATTACGCAAGAACATAAATATATAAAAGGAGAAGAACCAAATATATTACCCATCACAATCTGAACATAATCTCATAATCCATCGGATCCCAGCAAACTCAACATAGCAATACCAGGAAAATTACATATGTTCCTTGATCATGTAGGGTAGCTCACAAGGTCTAATAAATGATGAACAAAGGTGGAGAGAAGACATCACATAGCTACTGATCATGGACCCATGGTGCAAGGTGGACTCCTCACGACTCATCCGGGAAGCGTCCATGGTGGTGGAGAAGGTCCCGGAGGTCAATCCTCCCTCCGGCAGGGTGCCGTGTAACAGCCTAGATTTCACAAAAATTAAAAATTTTGTTTTTTGTGAGAATTGTTTGATTGTCTGATTTGTTTGCGGTGTTTGCATCCCCGATTTATCGATCGGTGATTATTTTTCCCCCTCTTATCTCGTATCGGACGGAGACAGACCCTTGCCACCCTGATTATTTTTCCCCCTCTTATCTCGTATCAGACGGAGACTCGACCTTTGCGACACCGGGATTCACCCGAGCACCGTCGCGAAAACCGCACGAGACCAACCGCAGCCAACGGAACGAAAAAGCCCGTTTAATAATTAAACGGGTTATTTTTATAGCGCGCCGGATGGTTTTCTCGGAACAATTCCAGCGCGAGGTGAACGCCACCGGCTCGACGCGCTGATCGCGCAGTTCAAAGTTTTATCCGAATCGAAGGTCCCGCGGACCCCGGCGGTCAGTAACGTAAACACCACACGCGCGAGAGAAAAACCGGGGATGTTTTTGCAAACTGCCAGCCACCTGGGATATATAAAGACCACCACTCTCCCACCCCTTTCTAGGGTTTCCCTAGGCCAAAATTGCAGCCACCCCTCCACTTTGCCACAAAAATAGCCCCATTTTCGCACCAAACCCTAAATCCAGATCTGGTATCCAGCCCAATCGGTTCTGGACCGTCAGATCGGCCGATCTGATGGCCCTGGATGTGCCACGTCACCCTCCAGACTCCCTCTCTCTCTCCTCAGCCCGTTGCCGCCCACATGGAGCAAGCCGAGGCCGCCGCGCCGCCGCGCCGTGCAGCAGCTGCCGGAGCCGCGCCTAGGTCTCCTCCTCCTCTCACCTTCCTCTCGTTCCCTCTTCTCACCCTCTTCTCCCCCTCACCTAACAGGACGCCGCCGCACGCCATGGACGGGGCCGAGCCGAGCTCGATCCTCCGCCGGTGTCCTCCGCTCGACCACGCTGCCAAGAACCCTGCCAGCTTGCTCCCGCTCCGACCCGCCTCCACGCGTCGCGCACCCTCCTGGTCTCCCCTCGCTGTGCCTTGGCCGCTCCGGCGAGCCGCCGGTGCCACCAGCTGCTCTGGCCCCGATCCGGATCGAGAGATCGGGCGGAGCCAGCCGCCGGACGACGTGGGCTGGCCCATCCCGCCACCAAGCCAGGCCACCACGGCTGACCCCAGCGCCAGGCCAGTCCAGCAAGCCGCGGCCCAGTCTGCCAGGCCGGCCTCCCACCGCTGCTGATGGGCCGAGCCCAATGGGTGAGACCCTTCCCTCTTTTTTTTCCTTATGTTTTTTTTATTTTTTTGATTTTTGCTAAGTCATGTATATTGTGCTTCTGATTCGTTTTTGCAACGATAATTGCGAGTAAACTGTAGCTCGGATGACGTTGCGCCCAACAGGAAAATTGTTTAGAATTGTGTGTACTTCAATTCATCTTTTGTGAGCATTTTGATTTGAGGCCATCTTGATGTTGTTAATCACTGTTGAAGTGCGCATCAGACTGTTAAGTGCTATTATTTTCTACTAGTATGATGTTGTTGTTATCTTGTTGCAAGTTTTCTTGATGATTATGACACATCCATGAGGCCTATTGCATTGATTATTTTGCATACTGTTAAGCATCATGTCTACTTCCATTATATGTATTGCATTCTCATGATATGCTTGCTGGTCATCTAGTTATTGAGCTCCAAAGTCTGTAACGTTCCGATGCCATGTTGCATGCTTAATATCTTTTGATCTATGATGCCTATGACCTTAATTCTTGTTTGTACCTGATCATCATCATGTCTACTTCATGCCCATGTATTGCTATGTCATGTTGCTACAGTTTTGCATATAGTATTGCTCCTGTTTGTATAGCATAAAATAATAGTTTCTGCCATGTTTTCCTGATTTTCACAAAGTCCTTGACCAGTGTTTCCTTCTTGTTGATGCTTGCTCATGTTTGCTTCGTAGTAATAGATGCTTGCTCGTAAATTTCATTCCAGTGTTTATCATCTTGTGTGCTTCGGGTACCTCTCGGAGACGATGCGAGCTTGCGATCAACTACACCTTCGGAACCCGACTTATCAACAGGCAAGGACTATGCATTACTTATCATCCATTCTGTTTCAACCAGCGGTTTGCATGCTAGTCTAGGATAGGTTCGATGTTTGATCCTACCACATGTTTACAGCCTCTTTCAAACCGATACAGCCATGTCCCCTCCCAGCAAACCTTGTACTGCTATGTTACTATAGCTCCTTGCTCAGCCCCTGCTTAGTATGCATGCTTAGGATGCTACGATGTTACCCTGTTACTCCTTGGTTTGGGATATCACATTATTATATTGTCGTTGATGATATGATTATTACAATGTTGACTATATTCGACGAAGGATGGAAGGTCTAGGCTATCCCGCCCCAACGCTTTGTTCCATTCGAGTCACCTAGGATCCGAGTTCCGGGTATTTGTTCTAAGACTGAGCGTGCCTAACCGCGTGTGGGATTTTATGGGGTCCCCTTTTCTTACCTACCTAGATTCAAACATTTCTAGTGGTGGCCCAAGCTTATTTACCATTTGAAACCGTGTGTGTGCTGGTCGGCCGCCAGTAGTTTTCAAACACCCCGGGCCAGCGGGGACATGGTTTCCTTGTTGGTCCAACATGTCCGGTTGAGGACCCGGCCTCATGTGAGAATTACCGGAAATCCAAACCTGCGACAGACGGTAGAGACCAGATCGAGTGCACGGCCGGCTCCTAAGCTGGATGTCGACTCACCGGGGGCCATCCAGATTTTTTCATTGTTAGCTAGAGGGACCTGTCGTTTCGGATCTCTCGGAACTAAATCATAAAATGGTTGCATGTGATGGGTAGCAACTGAGAGAGAAGGGCGTGCGTGCGGAGCCTTGTAATGGGAAGTTGGTACACCCCTGCAGGGTTAAATCTTTTCGAGAAGCCGTGTCCACGGTTATGGACGACTTGGAACCTACGTCTTGTTCATAGATAACATCAACTGAATCATAACTATAACTTGATCAATGTGTGTGTGCCTTGACTGCTTCATCTTTGTCGGGATGCGAAGAGGAGGACAAGGATAGGATAGGTGTTATGTTTGCGTAAGTAGTTGATAGCAAGACTTGTTGGAGGCGATTCTTCATCGAATGCTTGGCTCCTTATCTTACTCTCTAGATCGTTAGCCACTTCATAAATGCTAGTGCGGCAGCAACCTCACCACTTACCCCATCCTTACCGTAAACTACTAGTTTTCCTAGAATGACAAGTGATGAAGTCCTTGTTCAGTCAGATGACCACTACAGTTGGATGCTGAGTACTTCTGTACTCATGATACTACCCCCAAACTCTTTTCAGGCTTCTTGATCGACAACAGGTATGGTGATCGACGTTTCACGTTGAGACTCGATGACGACTAGTTAGGCGGATCCCGGCGGAGAGCCTGGACCCGTGTGGTTATGGGGATCGATGTTTTTCTCTTTTCCAGTAGGCATTTGATTGTAGTCTGTACTCAGAGATGTATCTTCCGCTGATGTATTGTAATTAAGGAAGTTGGATGCCGACTGTATGAGATGTTGTATCCTTGTATCTGTAATGTTGTGATATCATGTTGGAAATCCGGGGCATATGACTTCGTCATATCTCGCGGTGGGACCGATATGTTCTTCCTCCCCGGATCTAGATGGAAACATCTAGATCTGGAATAGTACCACATATTGTAACAGCCCAGATTTCACAAAAAATAAAAATTTTGTTTTTGGTGTGAATTGTTTGATTTTCTAATTTGTTTGCGGTGTTTGCATCCCCGATTTATCGATCGGCGATTATTTTTCCCCCTCTTATCCCGTACCGGACGGAGACCGACCCTTGCCACCCTGACACTCGACCTTTGCGACACCGGGTTTCACCCGATCACCGTCGCGAAAACCGCACGAGACCAGCCGCACCCAACAGAACGAAAAAACCCGTTTAATAATTAAACAAGATATTTTTATAGCGCGCCGGAACGTGTTTTCGGAACGGTTCCAACGCGAGATGAACGCCACCGGCTTGACGTGCTGATCGCGCAGTTCGAAGTTTTACCCGAATCGGAGGTACTGCGGACCCCCGGCGGTCAGAAACGTAAACACCGCGCGCGCGAGAGAAAAACCGGGGATGTCTTTGCAAACTGCCAGCCACCTGGGCTATATAAAGACCAACACACTCCTACCCCTTTCTAGGGTTTCCATAGCACAAATTTTCAGCCACCCCCCTCCACTTTGCCAGATCTGCCCAATAGCACCTCATTTTCGGAACCCTAGATCCAAAACTTCCCCAACCGTCAGATCTGGGCATCCAGCGGCCCAGATCGCGCCACGTCAGCCCCGTTTTTTTTCTCTCTCCAATCTCTCCTCTCTCCTCGCGCGCGTGCCGCCTGCGGCAGGCCGCCACCGCCCATCCCGGCTGCTGGCAGTAGCCGTGCCGCCGCACCCCGCAGCAGGTCGCGGCGCCCCTTCTCTCCCTCTCCCCTCTTCTCCCTCCTCACCTCCCTATCTTCTCTCCCGCAGGCGAAATGCGCCGCCGTCGCCATTGTTGGCCGAGCCGGAGAGCTTGGCCCCGCGCCACTCTACCGCCCCTCCCGTCGTCGTCGAATGGATCCGGCAGCACCAGTGCCGCCGCGCCCCCCGGCACCTTGCGGCCAGCCGCCTCCCGCCTCGGTCCCGGCCTCCCCTCGCCGGAGAACCGAGCCCAGCCGCCGGGGCACCACGCCGCAGCCACCCTAGTCGGCCTCGTCCAGGAGGGACGACGAGCCAGCGCTCGATCCAGCGGCTGGATGCCCAGGTGGGCCACGTCCGGCCTGCAGCCCCACGGCCCAGCCGGCGGCCAGATCCAGCCCAGGCCTCTTGGGCCTCGGCCCACTTGGTGAGCGCCCAGCCATCCCTTTTTTTTATTGTTTTGCTGCTAGTGGGCTTGGCCCAACTGCTTGTTTTTTTTTCTCTGGGCTTATTAATTTAGCAGATTGTGTTTTTTTTCTTGCGAGGCGTATATCTTTTCATCGGTAGCTCCGATGGAGACGCTTTCTACATTAAAGTTGCTCCGTTTTGCACGTAGATTAATAAATTGTTGCTTGTTGCCATGTTTGCACTTGTCTACTTGTTGTTTACCTGCTATTTACAACTTCTTGCCACTGAAACTTTAACTGCCATAACTTTTTAACTGTTGCTATGTTTAAAATGCTTCTGATATATAACTTGACTAGAATTGCATGTAGATTGTGTTTTTTGTTGTTCTTGTTTGCTAATAAAATAATAAAATATTGTTTAGGGGAAAAACAGTACCAAATTCCATTTTCATCGTGGGGTCCGCAGTAGTTTGCCATGTATAGGTTTTACCCCCCACTTAAAGTGACTAGATTAGGTAGTTATTTATGCTTCACCCTTGCCATGTTTGCGTGCTATGCCATGCTTTTGTGCTTTTCCATGTTAACAACCTTTGCTCACCTGTAGCTAAACAACTTGAACCACCGTAAACGTGCGGTATCGTCGTGTGTGACGAGTACTCCACTTAACCTGTTAGTAACTGCTCTCGACGGTAGGTGTGATGTCTCGTGTTGCCTTCTTGTTGATGCTTGCTCGTGTTTGCCTCGTAGTAATAGATGCTTGTTCGTTGATTGCTTTCCAGTGTTTACCGTCTTATGTGCTTCCGCGGATACCTTCGGAGACGATGCGAGCTTGCGATCAACTACACCTTAGGAACCCGACTTATCAACAGGCAAGGACTATACATTACTTATGATCCATTCTATTTCAACCAGCGGTTTGCATGCTAGTCTAGGATAGGTTCGATGTTTGATCCTACCACATGTTTACAGCCTCTTTCAAACCGATACAGCCATGTCCCCTCCCAGCAAACCTTGTACTGCTATGTTACTATTTCTCGTTGCTCAGCCCCTGCTTAGTATGCATGCTTAGGATGCTACGATGTTACCCTGTTACTCCTTGGTTTGGGATATCACATTATTATATTGTTGTTGATGATATGATTATTATAATGTTGACTATATTCGAAGAAGGATGGAAGGTCTAGGCTATCCTGCCCCGACGCTTTGTTCCATTCGAGTCACCTAGGACCCGAGTTCCGGGTATTTGTTTTAAGACTGAGCGTGCCTAACCGCGCGTGGGATTTTATGGGGTCCCCTTTTCTTACCTACCTAGCTTCAAACATTTCTAGTGGTGGCCCAATCTGATTTACCATTTGAAACCGTGTGTGTGCTGGTCGGCCGCAAGTTGTTTACAAACGAACCTGGACCAGTGAGGAGATAGTTCCCTTGCTGGCCCACCTTGTCCGGCTGAGGACCCGGTGTCCCATGTCTGATTAACCGGCTATCCAAACCTGCGACAGACGGTTGAGACCAGATCGAGAGCGCGGCCGACTCTTGAGATGGATGTCGACTCACCGGGGGCCACCCGGATTTGTTCATTGTTAGCTAGAGGGACCTGTCGTTCCGGATCTCTTGGAACTAAATCATAAAATGGTTGCCTATAATGGGTAGCAACTGAGAGAGATGGACGTGCGTGCGGAGCCTCGTAATGGGCAGTTGGTACACCCCTGCAGGGTTAAATCTTTTCGAGAAGCCGTGTCCACGGTTATGGACGACTTGAGACCTACTCCTTGTTCATAGACAACAACAACTGAGATAAATCTTAATATAACTTGATCAACGTGTGTGTGTGCCTTGACTGCTTCTTCTTCGTCGGGATGCGAAGAGGAGGACAAGGATAGGATAGGTGTTATGTTTGCGTATGTAGGTGGATAGCAAGACTTGTTGGAGGCGATTCCTCATCGAATGCTTGGCTTCTTATCTTACTCTCTAGATCATTAGCTACTTCATAAATGCTAGTGCGGCAGCAACCTCACCACTTACCCCTTCCTTACCGTAAACTACTAGTTGTCCTAGAATGACGAGTGATGAAGCCCTTGCTGGGTCAGTTGACCACTACAGTTGGATGCTGAGTACCTCTGTACTCATGATACTACCCCCAAACTATTTTCAGGGTTCTTGATCGACAACAGGTATGGTGATCGACGTTTCACATGGATACTCGACGACGACTAGTTAGGCGGATCCCGGCGGAGGGCCTGGACCCGTGTGGTTATGGGGATCGATGTTTTTCTCTTTGCCAGTAGGAATTTGATTGTAGTATGTACTCAGACAGGTATCTTCCGTTGTTGTATTGTATTTGAGGCATTTGTATGCCGATTGTATGAGATGGTGTATCCTTGTATCTGTAATGTTGTGTTATCATGTTGGAAATCCAGGGCATATGGCTTTGTCATATGTCGCGGTGGGACCGATATGTGCTTCGTCCCCGGATCTGGATGGAAACATCTAGATCTGGAACAGTACCGCATATCGGGCCTTACACATATCGGGCCTTACATGCCAGGACAGGGTCTCCTGGCAGCCCCGATATTCGAAGAGCGGCGGCGGTGGAACAGAGGGAGATCGTGTAAAAGGGTTCTTTCCTCGGGGGTTTCGGGACAAGAGGTAAATATAGGCGAAGGGGGCAGCCAAGGGTGGACCAGGGGGTCCAGGCGGCCCCCTAGCGTGGTATAGGGTGGGGTCGCGCCTCCTGGCCGCATAGGCACCAGATGGGACCCCCAGCCCCCCTTCGGGTGTTTGGAAGCTTCGGTCACGCTGAAGTTTTATCTATTTTTCCCATAATTTTTCTGGCACTTTAAGTAATGGGAAAAACTAAAATACAAAAACAGAAGAAAACATAAACTGGCACTGGGGTGCACTGAGTTAATAGGTTAGTCCAAATTTTTCCAAAAGTTTATGAAAGTGCATCAAAAGCATAGCAATATCACCCAAAACATGCATGTAACAAGCAAAAATTATAGATACGTTTGGGACGTATCAGTGTGTAAGTTGGCTCGCGTATATCAACGAAGTAGTAGGATCCATTGTACAAATTCTTTCTTGCCACGAACGACCCTTCCCAAGGAGGGGATAACTTGTGCATCCTTTTACTTTTTTGTATCAGGAGGAGCACTAAGTCCTCCTATTGAAAGGTCCAACTCTTGATGCGTTGACTATGGTATCATCGCAGGTCTTGTTGGTAGATAGCTGACTTTGCTGCCGCTAGATCTCGTTCTTCATCGAGGACATCCAAGGATTCCTGTCTTGCTTGTTCATTGTCGGCTTCCACATATGCAGTAACTTGAGGTGAGTCATGTCGGATGTCGCTTAGGAGGACGGCTTCTGCTCCATAAACAAGGAAAAAGGTGTAAGACCAGTTGACATGTTGGGCGTAGTCCTGATACTCCAGAGCACAAAGGTCAACTCCTCAACCGAGCAACCCAACGTTCTTATTAATGGAACACGAAGTCGGGGTTTGATACCACGCAATAATTCCTGATTAGCTCTCTTAGCTTGTCCATTGGACTGCGGGTGGGCTACGGATGCATGATCAAGCCGTATATGTTCCCTTCCGCAAAAACGTTCCATCTCACCCTATGACAAATTGCTTCCATTTTTAGTGATAATGCTATGAGGGTAATCAAATCTAAAGATGATTTTCTCCAGAAACTTCAGTGATGTTGCTGCGTCACATTTGCTGACCGGCTCTGCTTCGACCCACTTGGTGAATTTGCCTACCTCAACCAAGAGGTGAGTATTTCCGCACTTGGATCACCTAAAAGGCCCTACCATATCAAGCCCCCGGACTGCAAAAGGCCAATTGATTGGAATCATCCTGAGTTCTTGAGACGGTACGTGATCTTTCTTGGCATAACACTGGCAACAATCGCATTTTTAACTATATCCTTCGCATCTGCATGAGCCATGGGCCAATAGAATCCATGGCGACAAGCTTTGGCTACTAGTGATCGGGAGCCGGCATGATGACGATAGACTCCAGAATGTATCTCATTTAGTATTTCTCGTCCTTCTTCTGGCGAAACATATCTCTGGAAGACTTTGGTAGGACTGGGCCGGTGTAGTTCTCCATTGATAATCACAAAAGATTTGTTGCGCCTGATGATTTGTCTGGCCAATAACTCATCAATAGGAAAGATGCCCCGAGTCTTGTAGTCCAAATACGACACAACCCACGAGGGAGTGGCATGTATTGCGGCTACTAGAGCCGAGTCTGGGTCTGGTATTTCAATATCCTGTTTTGTGGGGAGCTGCAAAGATGGATGTGACGGGATTTCAAGAAAAACATTTGGCGGGAACGGCTTCCACTGAGAACCGACTCTGGATAATGCGTCAACTGCCTCAGTTTTTCCTTCAATCCACATGATCCACTTGGTAGCAGGTGAAGAATCCAGCTTGCCTTGATACTTCTTGCATGTAAGCTGCCATAAGGGGGTCCTTGGAATCCCATGTCCCTGATACTTGTTGGGAAACAAGGTCAGAGTCACCAAAACATTGGATCCAGCTTATGTTCATATCACGTGCCAATCGAAGGCCATGGAGTAGGGCTTCGTATTCAGCCGCATTATTGGTGTAGGTGAATTACAGCTGTAAGACGTAACAAAATTTCTCCCCCCTTGGCGAAGTGAGAAAGACTTCGGCTCGTGAGCCCTGAAGCTGCCAACTTCCATCGAAGTGCATTATCAAGTATTTGGTAGTCAGCTGTTCAGGAAATGCCTGGATTTCCGTCCAATCATTCTTAAAGTCGACCAGTGCCTACGATTTGATAGTTGTTCGCGGCTCGTACTTGATGTGATAGGCTCCTAGTTCGATGGCCCACTTGGCTATTATCCCAATAGCCTCTCAATTCTTGATAATGTCGGAGAGGGGTGCTGAGCTGACTACTGTGATCGGATGCTCCTGAAAATAGTGCTTCAGCTTCCGACTTGCCATAAAAACTCCTACGACCAGCTTCTGCCATTGAGGATATCTTTTCTTAGATGATGTTAAGACCTCGGTAACATAGTAGACATGTCTCTATTGGGGATGCTCATTGCCCTCTTCTTTACGTTCAACCACGACCGCAGCGATGACCGCTCGGTTGTTGGCTGATATGTAAAGGAGCATGGGTTCCTTGGGTTTGGGAGCTGCAAAAATAGGTGCTTGGGACAATTTCTTCCTTAGTTATTAAAGCGCCTCATCTTCCTCTGCATCCCAGACGAATTTCTCAGTCTTTCACAGAAGCCGATATAATGGCATGGCTTTTTCTCCAAGCCGGCTTATGAACCGGATCAAGGAGGCCACACACCCAGTGAGTCACTGAACCCCTTTGACTAAAGTCGGCTTCTGAAGTTTCATGATAGCGCTGATTTTTTCTCGGTTTTCGTCAATCCCTCTCTTAGATACAATTTCATTGAGTTTACCAGCTGGGACTCCAAAAGTGCACTTGGCTGGGTTCAGCTTCATCTAATAAGTACGTAGATTCTTAAAAGTTTCCCGTAAGTCGTCGATCAAGGAGTCGGCTAACTAGGATTTTATCACTATATCATCCACATAAGCGTGCACATTGCGTCCTCTTTGGTCCTTGAGGCAGTTCTGCACCGTCCGCTGATAGGTGGCTCCTGCGTTCTTGAAACCAAAGGGCATTGAAGTATAGAAGAAAGCTCCGAAGGGGGTGATGAAGGATGTCTTCTCTTGGTCCTCAATGGCCATCTTAATTTGATGATACCTAGAGTAGGCATCGAGGAAACATAGGAGCTCGCATCTTGCAGTTGACTCTATGATTCGATCAATATGGGGTAGAGCAAAAGGATCCTTCGGGCAGGCTTTGTTTCGGTCCGTGTAATCAATACACATACGCCAAGTCCCGTTCTTTTTCAAAACGAGGACTAGGTTTGCCAGCCACACCGGATGAAAAACTTATGTGATGAACCCGGCAGCTAGGATTCGGGCTATCTCTTCTCCAATAGCATATCTCTTCTCTCGTCATTGAATCGACGGAGCAACTATTTATCGGCTTAAGATTAGGATCTTTCATAAGGTGGTGCTCAGCGAGTTCCCTCGGGGCGCCTGGTATGTTAGAAGGTTTCCATGCAAAGATGTCCCGATTCACACGGAGGAACTCGATGAGGGCACTTTCCTATTTATCAGAGAGCCCTGTCGCAATGATGAACTGCTGTGAGGCGTCACTAGGGACAAAGTAGACTTTCTTGGTATCTTGAGACGACTGAAACTTCCGGTTGGTATCCAAAGTCGGCTTTTTCAAGATTGTAGGATCCTCCAGATCTACATTCTTCTTATAAACCATCAAGTCCTCCTTGGGGCGGGCCGACTCAGCATATTGAACATGTTATTTCTCGCATTCAGTGGCCCATGAATGACTTCCTTATAACGTGATTGGTCCGTTGGGACCCGACATCTTAAGCTTTAGATAGGAATAGCAGGGACGAGCCATGAAGCAGGCGTAAGCCGGCCTTCCCAAAAAGGCATGATAGGGACTCTCGAGTTTGACAACTTCAAAGTGTATGATTTCAGAACAAAAGTTATTAGATTTACCAAAGGCCGTCTCGAGGTATATCTTGCTTATGGGTCGCGTCAACTTGCCGGGAACGATTCCATGAAAATTTTTGTTGGAGGGTTGTAGTTGTTTGTGGGTTAAACCCATCCTGCGGAAAGTATCATAATAGAGGATGTTGATGCTACTCCCTCCATCCATGAGTACCTTATGCAAGGTATATCCTCAAACTCGCGACGCTAGTACCAAGGCTAAGGACCCTAGGTTATTCACCACCATGGAGTGATACTCCCTTGTTGATATTATTGGCTGCTCAGACTAGTTGAGCCATTCGGGTATCGTCGGCTCCTTTGCTACAGACAAGGCTGGGCGCTATTGGAGTTTTCTATCCCTTCGGCAACTGCAGCTGGTGGTGAAGACGTGATATGCATCATGGTCATCAAGTTGCTTTGGGTTTTCTTAAAATCCAGCAAGCCCCGACTGCATCTATCTTCCGGCTCCGGCTCCATGATATTGGGATCCTGAACCGGATCCCGTATTGCTTGATTGCTGATTGTTATTGTTGTAGACGGCTCCCTGGTGGCCGTTTTGTTGGTTTCTATTATTATAACCAGCTCCTGAACCTAGCCCAGGGGTCGTTGGTGTCCTCCACCGTTGCCTCCTCGCCGTTTGAACTCTTTCATGATATTGAAGTTCTCCCAGGAGTGATTAGCCGGGCGACCGGGTCTGCTGTGTCTTGGGCATGGCCCCTTGATGGCAGACTCGTAACTATTTGGGTGAGAGCTTTCCCCCGTCTTCTGGTAGCTTCCCCTTGCCTCTGTCTTTGGGAGCCAAAATTTGTGTTGGCTACCAAGTCAGATGCATTCTCGTCGAGCCGAAACTTGTTCCGCTTACTCTGATTTCTGCCATTCTGCTGCTCTTTTCCACCACCTTTCTTTCCTTGGCTGATTTTGTCCTCATTGGATTCGCCGTCTTTGGTTTTGCCAGAGTAGGCATACTTGGTGACTGCATCCATGAGTCTCCCCATATCTCTAACCGTTCTCTTAATACGACTGAGTTTATGGATTAAGGGCTCAAATTTGCAGTTCTTCTCTAAGACTATAACGGTTGCTTGAGCGGTGATGCTGTCTGAGGAGTGGATTTTTTCTGTGACCCATCGAGACCAATGATGGGCCTACTCTCCTTCCTTCTAAACACAGTGCTCCAAGTCAATGATCGTGGTAGCACGTCGGCATGTACCCTGGAAATTCTTGATGAACTTCTCCTTCAACTCTGACCAGGAGCTGATGGAGTTTTCAGGGAGGTGTTTGAGCCAGGTACAAGCCGGTCTTTCCAACATCATCGTGAGTTATCGGGTGCATACTCCGTCACTATCCTGGAGCATGTCCACTGCTAGATCATAGATTTCGATCCACGCTACGGGATCCATATCTGTTGTATAGTTTGGGATTTTTCGGGGTCCTTTGAAATCCAACGGTATGCGGGCGTTCCTCAAAGCGGAGATTAAGAAACGATTTCGGACTGAACGGCTAACCCTGGCTGCCGATTGTGCGGTGAGACGGTCGCCTTCTATGGCTCGGGATCCGGTTGTTCTCTCTATTGACGGTGACTGCTGCAGATGCCGAGAGCCGGAGATTCTACTTGTCTACTTCCGCTTGGGCGAGGAGTCCCATGTAGATATGAGAAATCGTGTGAATATTGAGCTTGCTGAGCAACCGCTGTCTTGAGAAACTCTATTGCGTCTGGTGCGGCCTAGTCCGCAGGAGTGTACCCATGGATGGGTGCATTAGCCAGGTACCGAGTCGCAGCCATGACGTTCGCCACGGGGTTGTTATAATGGCTAGGCGGCGTATGGAATCGGGACGGCTCTCGTGGCGCGGTGAAACCCGACAGGGTAGATCCCTGTTGCGGGCTTTGGAAAAGTTCCTCCCCTAACATGCCTAGCGGGATCCGACTCACATGCCTGATCTGGTGGGAGGCTTTATAGTTCGCCATCTAAGCGTTAAAATGCTCTGATTGCTCCTGTACTCACTTGGCTTCATGCGCAAGCCGGGCTTCTTCCTGCACCATCTGCTCTTTTTACAATTGAATTTCCCTGCGGATCCTCGTCACTTGCTTCTCGATCTCTTCGATCTCCTCTTTGCGAGCCTCTTGATTTTACAGAGTGATCGGGGTAGCGAGAGCCGTTCGCCAAGCGTTCAGGGTTGCGGCAAGGGCGTTCGTTCCAGTGAGAACCGGTTACGGGGCACGGGCAGTCGATCCATCAGTCAGGTTTATGGTCGTATTCTGCTGGTCCTGGGGGCCTGCCATATAAACAATGGAGTAGTATGGTGGCTGGAAATAGGGGGAATTTGGATCGTAACCCCCTATTCCCAATCCGAGCCTGTCACCTCCAGCGGAACGGATTGACTCGGAATCCGACTCCTTTCCTTCGATGGGGTATGAATCGGCGTTGGAGTGCTCCGCTGAGTTGTCCTGTTCCAAGTTCTCGACAGAACATGCCGGCTCTGGAAATCCAATTGTGAATCCTACATAGACGTGCCTTGATTTGTTCATAGACCGGCTCGCGGATTTTTGAAGGACGTTGTGTTCTGGCTCTGGCGCAGATCCGTTTACTCTGCCAATGAAGATGTGGATGGAGAATCTTCTGGACCCGATGGCCTGACTCGATGGAGTCGGCTTCGGAACCCTAGGTGGTGTCGTCGATGTAGAGTTTTCCTCACCGGCATCTAGTGATTCGGTCGGCGACGAAATCTTGCATACCTCGTTGAGCTCCGTCGATGATCACAACGCCTACGCATGCAGGCCCCACGGTGGGCGCCAACTATCGTGGGAAATCACAGCAGATGTCCTCATGAGAGAACTTAGTGCGGGACCTTTGCTGCGAGGTGGTTTCGAGGAGGTTAGTCGGCGAGAACACAAGACACAAGATTTACCCAGGTTTCGGCCCCTTGAAAGGTAAGGACCTACTCCTTCTTTTCTATTATGGGATGTCGACTTCTCGAATACAAATGTGTGAGATCGCTGCCTATGCCTCGAGAGGATCTAAGTTGAGTCGTCTTGTTTGGTCCAAGGGGGGCGGCTTATATAGATACCGGGTCCCTTGTCTACATGAATCCGACTTCCATACGAGATGGAGTCCTAGTCTAGTTCTACAATATAATTTCCTTATTACACAAAGTAAGTCTATTTCCTTCTACAATCGTCTATCTTCACTATAACGTGTCCCGGCCCAAGCTGAGACTCCTTATGGGCCTTCTTCTTGCTGAAACGGACCGGTTCTTCCGTATGCCGGGTCATGGTGCTGGGCCATCCCCCCGACAATGCCCCCATGCACACCAAGAAATATCCAAGGAGACTCAAGCGTCTAAGCTTGGGGATTCCCCCCTGCATCCCCTTCTCCATCAACAATCATCAGTTCGTCCTTCTCCATGCTATATTTTTATAACTTCATATGTTATGTGCTAAACTTGGAGCGTATAGCTCTTTACTTTTTAGTTTGTTTGAGTTTTGCTACTGTTTATAACAAGTTGGATCCTAGCCTTCATTGTTTGGAGAGAAACACGCTCCACTTCACCCTAGAACACAACATAGGCTTGCATGCTTATCTTTCTTTTTGTGTGTGTTCTTTATCTTTTCATAGCTTCTGTCATGCTTAGCTCTTAGATTTCATGATTATTCTTTTTAAGAGCTTTTATTTAGGTTGATTTAGGAACTCTCTTGAGTTTTCATGCTTATCTTGTTTAGAGAGTTGGCTTATTGCACTAAGTTGGGTGTCTTGCATGAGTAGGTAATTAAGGTTGCTATTACAAGTGTAGTAGTAACATGCAATAATTTTGATGTATTGATTTGAGTAATGTTTGGAATTTTGTTGCCAAGAGCTTGAGCCTATTAGTGATAGGTTTCGTATTTTGGGTAATCCATGCTTATTTTCGAAAACTACCAAAAATAGTTGAGAACTCTAGCTACTAGATGGATCGCTAACCTCTGGAGGGGTTGGAATATATAGAGTACCCTCACGTACCATGGGTCAAGGATGCGCAAGGATAACCAAACCCCCATACAGTGCTCCTCGGGGTACTTGTGTCTTTGTGAACCTCCTTATTAGATAGAGAGTTACCGATAATAAGTGCATGAGTTCTTCAGACTAATGCGAGTATTCGATTGTTGGCACTTCCACCTTCCATATTTTGCTAGCATCTTCGGTGCTGTGCATTTCCCTTTCTCATCTTGAGAGGTGGTGCATACTTTTCCGATGCATCCAAACCCTTGGCACGATACATTCTGTAATCATAAACCTCCTTATATCTTCCTCAAAACAACCACCATACCTACCTATCTAGGTATTTCCATAGCCTTTCCGAGATACATTGTCATGCAACATCCACCATCTCATGACTTGATCTTCATGTCATGCATCCTTTTTCTTGATGGAGGAGCCGCATGATAGTTGGGCTTTGCCCTAATTATTGATACATGACGCGCTAGTATCATTGCATATCCTGCTACACTGGCAGAGTTATACATTTGCATAGTACTTCTTTTAAAGTGTGAAGATCTTTGATATTCTTGTAAAATATAGCGTGTTTCCCTTAAGTGAGGAAAAGATCCCAAAGAGGACAAATTAAATGATCCCAAAGAGGAAAAATGAGCGATAAATAGAAAGAGCCAATGAGGCCACAAAAATACAAAAAAATAAAAATAGAGAAAAAGAAATAAAAAGAGAGAAGGGGGAAACACTACTATTTCTTTTGAAATATCCACACTCGTACTCCATTATCAAATTTGTAATCCATAGATATTATCATTCATGCATAACTATGTGCGGATCCTTACACTATATAACTTGGCTTGCATATTCCAAGGATGAGCCTCCTCAAATGAGCTCTAGGTCTTCATGAGCAAGCAAGTTGGATGCACCCCCACTACTTCCATGAGAGAGCTTATCTTAGCTCATATGTGCATCCGTTACATGGAAATCCCTACTCCTCACATCACATCTATCATTTGGATTTCTCTCGCCTATGATTGTCCTCATTGATGTGAGCCTTTCACACCTTTTTATCTTCCTTACCCATCGTTTCTCTCTTTGCCATCCTAAGTGCCAACGTATCTTTCTCGCGCTCATCCACTGCATGGGTGCTCAAAGTCAAAAGGGAGAGGATCAGTTTGACTTGTACCTAACTATTGGTCCAGGGATAAGTCAAAATAAGATCCCAAAGGAGACCAAGTGTGAAACTTTAGTAGATTGAGTTCTCAATTAAACTGTATATTATTTTTATTCTCTAAACCCATCTCCCACTTCTTGCACAATGATGCTAGCGAGGAAGTGATAGCTCTTGCCCCTCGTTGGTTACCCCAATTGGAAGGTTGAGATGTAGCATAGCGGAAAATTTCCCTTGGCAAAGATACCAAGGATGAGATTGAACCAAGAGGACTCCAACAACGAAAAGTATGTGGTAAAGTGAACAATGGCGTCGTTCACAACTCCGTTGCTTACTTTACCAGGACCTGCACAAAAATACAAATAACTTTTCTCCCAACGAGTACAGAGGGGTTGTCAATCCCTCCAGCCTTGTCGTTTACAATGGGTCAAACGCAAGAGATAATGGTAATGATAACTGCAACTAGAAAGTAAAACATAAAGTAAATTTAGGATGTAAACAGTGATGGAAATATGGACCGGGGTCCCATGAAGTTCACTAGTGATGTCTCTCTCGCAAAAGATGATAAACAGCTATGCAAGGTGAACATATTACAGCTGGGCAATTGACAGGATTAAAAATGCGCCGCAATGCTAACTATGCTACAAAAGAAAGGAAGAGGCTCAACAGCATGGGCAGTACACAAAGACAAGTAGACCGAAATCCATCTACATCTACTCACTAATCATCCACCTTGAGATATCTATCCAGAACATCTCGCTGGTATTAATTTGCGAGCCCCACCCGAAGTGTAAACACAAACAACAGACAACTGCATTAAAAGAACTTTGCGTAAAATAAACAATCCTTGCACCCGCAAGTACAAGCACCATTGTTTTCCCCCTTGTGGCAACAGCACATCCCCTAGACTTTCGCTCAACCAAGTCATCGGGGGGCATGAACCCACAATCATGCATAACGCTCCCTCTTGGAGTTCCAGTCTACCACTTGGCCAAAGCAATAAACAGCAACGGAGAACATGAAAGAATTACTCAAGAATATAAATATAAAAGGAGAAGAAGAAAATGTATTACTTATCACAATCTGAACATAATCTCGTAATCCATCAGATCCCAGCAAACTCAACATAGCAACAGTAGAAAAATTACATATGTGCCTTGATCATCTAAAGCAGCTCACAAGGTCTAATCAATGAAGAACAAAGGTGGAGAGAAGACATCACATAACTACTGATCATGGACCAATAGTCCAAGGTCGAATACTCACGGCTCATCCGAGAAGCGTCCATGGTGGTGGAGAAGCTCACGGAGGTCAATCCTCCCTCCGGCAGGGTGCCGGGACAGGGTCTCCTGGAAGCCCCGATCTTGGCAGTGCGGCGGCGGCGGAACAGAGGGGAGATCGCGATAAAGGGTTCTGTCCTCGTGGTTTTCGGGACGAGAGGTAAATATAGGGATGGGGGCAGCCAGGGGCTACCAACGGGTCCAGGCGGACTCCCGGCGTGGCCTAGGGTGAGGTCGTGCCCCCTGGCCGCCTAGGCACCAGGTGGGCCCCCCCAGCCCCCCTTCGGGCATCTAGAAGCTTCCATGACGCTGATTTTTTATATATTTTCCCGAAAATTTTCTGGCACTTTAAGTAATTGGAAAACCTGAAATACAAAAACAACAGAAAATAGAAACTGGCACTGGGGTGCACTGAGTTAATAGGTTAGTTCAAATTTGATCAAAAGTGTATGAAAGTGCATCAAAAGCTTACCAATCTCACCCAAAACATGCATGGAGCAAGAAGAAATTATAGATACGTTTGGGACGTATCAACATCCCCAAGCTTAATTCCTGCTCGTCCTCGAGTAGGTAAATGATAACAAGCATAATTTCCATGGTGACATGCTACCAATCATAAAATAACTTTTAAGCAAGGCAACCAAGGCATGTAATTCAAGTCAAGTCATAACAAGCAAGAGTCTATATTAGCATCGAAATAATCAACATAAGAACATAAAGGTGCAAGAGCTCTCGCTGTCCGTTACTCGAATGTCTCCAAATGGTGTTTACATGAAAGAAGTGGGAGATGGGATTACGAGAGAGTAAACACATACTATTTATTTTAGTTGAGAACTCAATCTACTAAATTTTCACACTTGGTCTCCTTCGGAATCTTATATTGACTTGTTCCCAGACCACTAGCCAGGTACAAGTCAAACTGATCCACTCCCTTTCGAATTTTTGAGCACTCATGCAATGGATGAGCGTAAGCAAAAAATTGACACTTAGGATGGTAAAGAGAGAAATGATGGAGGAGGAAGACAAAAAGGTGTGAAAGACTCACATCAATGAGGAAAATCATAGGCGAGAGAAAGCCAAATGATATATATGATGTGAGGAGTAAGGATTGCCATGCAACGGATACACATGTGAGCTATGGAAAGGTCTCCAATGGAACTAGCGGGGGTGCATCCAACTTGCTTGCTCAAGAAGACCTGGAGCTCATTTGAGGAGGCTCATCATTGGAATATACAAGCCAAGTTCTATAGTGTAAAGGTCCCACATAGCTATATGCATGTATGATGATCTCTATGGAGTACAAGAGATAAGGGGAGTACGAGCACTACAAGAAACCTGCTTATCTGTGACGGATTTCTGATGACAGTCTGGGATTCTGTCACAGACTATGACGGCCCATCGCGTATTGTCATGGAAACCATCACTAGTTAGCAAGCCACGGATGGGCCTACGAAGGGCTACAAATCGATGACGGTCGTGGAGGAACTGTCACCCAAATCGTCAAGGACTGAACAACGTGGTCGAATCGGGCTTAGTATTTATTTTAGATACCGTCATGGATTACCACTTGCGCTAATGTGGCGTGCCTCACCTTATTTGACCCACATGTCATTTGGATTAATAAACACTCGACCTAAAAAAAGTTTTTATATTCTTAAAGCCGCGGAGACAAAAAAACAACCCCTTAATCGATCCCCTCGCTGGTTGCTGGTCGCCGCCGCCGGCCTCCGCCGTCGATTTCCCAGCCGAGGATGCCTAGATCCGGAAGTTGGTAATTGTGGCGCCATCTTCGAGATCCTGTCGGAGTCGTCACTGCCTGGGGTTTCCGTGCCCAACTGTCGACAAGTCGGCCACCGACCCCCATTGTTGCGATGACGAGCCGACGGCCGCCCACCATTGTTGTGCGTACGAGCCAGCCACCGCCCACATTTGCTTCAGCAGTCACTCCTCGTTGTAACCCGACTCAACGCCGACCGACAGCTAGGTACGTCTTAGGCCAAAAAACTGAATTTTTTCTGTTTTGGAATGCTTGATCATACAGATTTCTTCCATTATAATTGAATTGGTTGAGCTGAATGTCTTTTTGGGTACCACAAATTCAAGTGGTGGCATTCAAAAACAATTTCCAGTGGTTCGGTGTGTTCCTGGTATTGGACCTCTGAACCTGGTATTGGACCTCTGAACCTGGTATTGGACCTCTGAACCTGTAGGTGATGCACCTGGTAGTAGACTCATAAACATGTCAATTTTGATATATGTTCGTGTTGTGATTTTGTACATTATGTAATAGTATAAGTGGACTTGCTTTCGTTGTTGTCTGCAAGTTGTTTTTGTAGGTCATGTATCTTCCAGGGATTTGATGTTTTGCACAGCATGTTTCCTAGGAAATGCTAGTAAACATGTTTCCTCGATGATTATTTTCCTTTGATTAAGTTGGTATTTTCTGCAATGCAGATGGATAGACGTTGGATTTGTGGCACACTGTTCTCTCAGGAGTACATCATTGGTGTCAAAGAGTTTATGAACTTCATTCAAGCAAAATTCAGTGAGGATGAAGAAATACTCTGCCCATGTAGACAATGCCTTAATCACAAATACTGGCATCAAGTCATTGTGAACAAGCACATATTGAAAAATGGCATGGAAAGTACATATACTCGTTGGATATATCATGGGGAAGACTTCAATACAGATGTTATTGAGCATCCTGTTGATGTGCATGACTCCGAGGATGGTAACAATGGTGCTGATGACCGATTTGAAGAGATGTTTGGAGACCTACGCACAACACTAGAACAAGATCATAATGAAAATGAAAATGAAGATGGTAACAATGATGCACACCCTTCCGAGAAACAGTCCTTTCTGGAGAATGTGAGGAAAGAGGCAAAGCGGCACCTTTATCATGGTTGTACCAAGTTTTCAAAGTTCTCATTTTTGGTAAAGCTTCTTCATTTGAAGTCATGCCATAGGATGACAAATAGTGCATTTACTTATATTTTGAAGTTGTTGGCTAAAGCATTCCCTCAACCCAATACACTCCCAAAATCGTATGCTGAAGCAAAGAATCTTCTAAAGGAATTAGGCCTTGGGTATGAGTCTATACATGTGTGCATCAATAATTGTGTTTTTTTAGAAAGCAATATGCCAAGCATGACAATTTCCCAGTTTGTGGCATGTCAAGGTGGAAAGACCCTGCTAGAAAGAAGATACTACAAAAAGTTTTGAGACATTTTCCATTGGTGCCTAGGCTGAAGAGGATGTTTCTTTCCAAAAAATCATTTGAAGAAGCATAGTGGCACAGGATAAATAGGGAGCCCAATGAGAAGGAAATGAGTCATCCAGCTGACGGTGATGCGTGGCAACACTTTGATAAAAAGTATAAGGAATTTGCTAAGGATGCCAGCAACATCAGGCTTGGCATTGCCACCGATGGGTACAATCCTTTCTGAAACTTTAACGCAAACTATAGTATGTGGCCTGTGTTTGTTGTGCCATATAACCTTCCACCTTGGGCATGCATGGATCAGTCAAATTTCATGATGGCTCTATTAATTCCAGGTCCTAAATCACCAGGAAAGCACTTTGATGTCTTTCTACAACCACTTGTAGAAGATTTAATTGAGATTTGGAAGGGTGTGCGTACATATGATGCTGCTGAAGGAAAAATGTTTGATCTTCATGCTGCAGTTCTATGGTGCATTCATGATTATCCAGCTCTGAGCACTCTTTCAGGGCGTACCACAAGAGGCTATGCTGCATGTATTCATTGTGACAAACACCCTCTTTCGTACAGCCTAAGGAACAAAATTGGTTATATTGGGCATTATCGTTTCCTTCCAAAGGGACATCGTTTCCGAAGAAACAATGAATTTGTTGGTCTTCATGAACGCAATGATGAGCCGGGTAAATTCTCCAAGGAAGAGCTGCAAGCAGAACTGGAGAACGTTAGACCTGGGCGACAGAAAGAAAGCAGGAAAAGGAAGCGTTCTGACTTGGGCAGCAAGAAGGTTCGTGTGCTAATTTGGAGTCGGAGGGTTTGTTTGTGGGATTTAGAGTATTGGGGTAGTTTGAAGCTGAGACATAATCTTGATGTCATGCACATCGAGAAAAACATATGTGAAAATCTCATTGGGACAATTCAGAACATGGAGGGGAAGATGAAGGACACACTTAATGCAAGGCTTGATCTCCAAGATCTGAATATTAAAGAGAAGTTTCATTTGAGGAAGGATGGAAACTCATATATGATGCCTCCGGCCCGGTATACCTTGTCTAAAGAACAAGTGATTGCATTTTGTCAATTTTTACGAGAGTTAAAGTTTCCAGATGGGTTTGCTTCCAACATATCAAGATGTACAAGTGTTGATGGAACCAAGATCCAAGGCCTAAAACCACATGATTGTCACATTCTTTTGAAAAGAATCTTACCTGCTGGCGTGAGAGGATTTCTAGACAATGATACATATGAAGTAGTACCTGAGTTAGGCAAGTTTTTCAGGGAACTTTGCATCAAAACTCTTAACAGGGATGTATTGGCTGAAATGAAGAAATAAATCCCTGTAATTTTCTACAAGGTAGAGAAACTTTCCCCCTGCTTTATTTGATGTGATGGTGCACCTTGCGGTACATTTACCCTAAGAGGCATTGCTCCGAGGTCCCGTACAATATGGATGGATGTACCCAGTTGAAAGGAGGTTGTATACTTTGAAGCGGTACATTAGGAATAGGGCAAGACCCGAAGGTTCAATTGCTGAGGCATACATTGTCGATGAATGCCTGACATTTTGTTGCAAGTACATGGATGATTTCGAAACCATATCAAATCGGACACCAAGAATTGTAGGTTATTCCAATGAAGAAGCCTATGGTGTTGATGTTTTTGGGCATGGAGTAAATTTTACATCAGGATATGAATATAAATATGTAGATGAGAAAAAAGAATATGATCACTTGGTGTGGTATGTGTTGAACAATTGTGGCCAAGCTCAGAAATATATCCAGTATGTTCTCACTTCTGAATTTATGTATGTTGCATTTGTCTTGTACATATATGATCTATTGACTAATATGTTTTATCTTATTTCATAGAATATTCAGACATGAGTTAGAGAGAAAACGGGTGACAAACAGTGAAAAAAAGCTTCAGAAAGAATTTCATACATGGTTCAAGAACTATGTTAGTTTTTATTCATATCAAGTTATAATTTTTGGTTGTTAGATTTCAGTACAGATTCTAATGTATATGTTTGTGTGTTGCAGGGTATGAGGCTGCAGGATGAACATAGTGAAGAAATAGACAAAGATATCTTTTCCTTGGCATGTGAACCTGATCGGAGAGTCAGGAAATACTCATCGTGCATAGTGAATGGTATTAGATATAGCACTGTTAACCGTGATAGCAACAAGATAACACAGAACAGTGGAGTCTTGACTAAAGGTGAACATGGAGGTAAGGTCATAGATTTTTATGGAACCTTGAAAGAGATCATTCAGTTGGACTACAACTTGGACGGCAGGTCAGTTGTTTTGTTTAAATGTGACTGGTTTAAACTTGAAGGAAAGAAGACGGAGCTAAGAAATGATCGGTTTTTTAAAATCATCAATGTTCGTAGTTTATGGTACAAGGATGATTCTCTCATTCTGGCTACTCAGGCTACAAAGATCTTTTATTGGCCAGACACAAAGCATGGGAAAAACTAGCAAGTTGTGCAAACATTTGACCAAAGGCATATCTTTAATATTACTGAAACTGAGGGTGTACCTTTTACTAGTCCTGCATATCAAGAGGAGGAGTGCTGTGATCAGACCGGTAGGAGAACGTCGGTTTCTGACCATACATCCGAGAATCCTTTGCATAGAGACAATGAGCAAGGCATTGTTTTTGAAGCTGATGTAGTTGCACGCTTGATGAAAGAAAACAACACATAAGTGCATGATGATGGCAGTGAGGATGAAGATGATACAGGTCTGGAGTATTGCAGCGAAGATGAAGGAGGCGGCATGATGGATGTCGACAGCGATGACGAGTAGATGATTTACATTGATTTGTGTTAGATTTTGTGTTACTGAAAGCATCTATGATGTTGATGTTGTTATCTGAATGTATCTTTTGGGAGCTTATTCTTTCACACTTTGTCGTTTCTGAATGCCCATCTATATGTGAAATATCTGATGCACACTTAACTTATCATTTCTGGATGTCTGTGCATATGTGATATAGCTGCTGCACATTTAACTTTCCTATTTCTGTGCATATATGTGTACCAAGCTCACCAGGGTATAGCTATGATACAGTTTTAGTTGTTGCGGTGTATTTAGTATTTTAGTTTAATTTTCGTAGTTCTGTGTAAGAGCTTCTGTAATAATTTACAAGCATATCTCTCACATTTTGCTGTTTATTACCAAATCAAATGTTATGTTTTCTACTTAAATCTTATAAGAAAAACTGGAGTGTGATTTTCGTAATTCTCTGTAAGAGCTTCTGTAATAATTTACAAGCATATCTCTCACATTTTTCTGTTTATTACCAAATCAAGTGCTGTGTTTTCTACTTCAATCTTATAAGAAAAACTGCACTGAGGACCAAGGGAGCCTCCTCCAACGGCAACTAGGCGTGACAGTTTTCTGGATGTTGAATCGTGTTGATGTCCTGTTAGGTGCTGCATCTCTTGTGAAGTGACCCCAAGCAAGCCACCAGTTCTGTCCGTGTAAATTGGCAGATTTGTACTCCTTACTACCCTAGACATCTACCCAAAACTAATGGACAAAATACCTTGTGCAAGGCCATTGAATCAGCAATCAAAGTTTGCTGCAGGAATTGAATTTCATCCAAACGGTGCATCTATCCTTTGCCATTCACCTCTAACTCTTGATTATACTCTAATTGAGCACAGAATCACATTGTGACGCGCTCAATTTCTTAATATAATGCATAGGCCGGCATGCAATTGAGCGCGTGGTGACCACTGACCCGGCATGCAATAACCGTTCTCTATGCGTCGGCCGCCGGTGCCAACCACGGACGCTGTCCTCGCCTCGCCGTACCACCATGTCCCTGAGCTCTGAATCTACGGCATCCACCTCTCCACCAAATGAAACGGACGGAGGCGCCTCCGACACGGCGCCAGCAAGCCCGCCGTCCTCTTCTGCACCGTCCGCCATATTCGCCGCCACCAGCGCCTCCTCGACATCCAAGACCTGAAATACATGCTCCTGGTGAGCTTCTACTTCGTCCCCATCTCTCCAATCTGAAGCTCCCAAGCTCTAGCGACCTTCCCCGCAAGCCGAAAATCCAGCCGCCGCCATGGCCATCAAAGATCGTCGCCGGTGTCGTTTCTGACCTCCCCGGGTACCCCTGCTAGCCCCAAACAGAGCCCACTAGTAACAGCTTCCGAACTAAGCCCTCCACTGCCGCTCCCGTGGCTTCTGTTGCGAGCACCGCCGTGCCCTGTTGTCGCCGGCGGCTAAACACCGGTCGTACCCTGTTAATGGAACGCTAGGCCACAGACAGGTGGGACCCGACAGACTCATAAGTAGTAATTGACCCCTCTTTTTACCCCAATGACACTTTGGTCCAACACTCAGTCACACAGGCTAGCCCATCGGTCAATCAAACAGGCTAGCCTCACATTGAGTAACAATTTATTTTTTATTTATCAAAAATTCAGAAAATTCTGTAAAGTTGGAAAATCATAGAAATAGTCGATGATCCAAGATTGTACATGTTTCCTTAAGTGCGGCGAGGAACATGTGGGTTGATCGACTGTCTCTTCGTAGGTGACGACACTACGATAATAACCTCGCCACACTACAACCTTCAAGTGGTGGGACACCGCAATTTCGTGTTCCTCCTCGGCATGCCATGTGTCATCACACCAATCCAAAGTGCCAAGGCGGAATCAAGTGGATTCCCGTCGTCTTCTTCGTCTATTCAGGTTGAAAACATAGGTACGGGCGAAGTAGTAGATGATCCAAGATTGTACATGTGTCCTTAAGTGCGGCGAGGAACATGTGGGTTGATCGACTGTCTCTTCGTAGGTGACGACACTACGATAATCACCTCGCCACACTACAACATTCAAGTGGTGGGACACCGCAATTTCCTTACCGCATTGTTCATGTTCCTCCTCGTCATGCCAGGTGTCATCACACCAATCCAAAGTGCCAAGGAGGAAACAAGTGGATTCCCATCGTCTTCTTAGGCTATTCAGGTTGACAACATAGGTACGGGCGAAGTAGTCGATGATCCAAGATTGTACATGTTTCCTTAAGTGCGGCGAGGAACATGTGAGTTGATCGACTGTCGCTTCGTAGGTGACGACACTACAATAATCACCTCTCCACACTACAACCTTCAAGTGGTGGGACACCGCAATTTCCTTACCGCATTTTCGTGTTCCTCATCGGCATGCCAGGTGTCATCACACCAATCCAAAGTGCCAAGGCAGAATCAAGTGGATTCCCGTCATCTTCTTTGGCTATTCAGGTTGACAACATAGGTACGGGCGAAGTAGTCGATGATCCAAGATTGTACATGTTTCCTTAAGTGCGGCGAGGAACATGTGAGTTGATCGACTGTCGCTTCGTAGGTGACGACACTACGATAATCACCTCGCCACACTACAACCTTCAAGTGATGGGACACCGCACTATCCTTACCGCATTTTCGTGTTCCTCCTCGGCTTTCCAGGTGTCATCACACAAATTTGAAGTGCCAACGTGTAATCAAATCGGTTCTCGTCGTCTTCTTCGGCTATCCAGGTGAGCAACACGACACCAACTCTCGTCTTCTTCCACTATTTCGATACATAGCGTCGACCTGGGCATGGACGGGAGGATGTCAATGTCATGGCGATTGACTTAAGACGACATGTTTGTAACTAACTTCATTAATTGTAAGTAAGTTTTAAAAAAGTCAGCATATATGTCTTACTCATTTTAGTATTTTTGTTACTAATATATAGTGCATAAACAAACATATCCCTTACTATATCCTTTGTAATGTTCTAAATTTCATTTGGCGGCAAGAATACCCACCCACATGTATAATTTTCGCTCCAACGGCGCCAAGTCAAAAGTCCAATACTGCGAATTGACATTATTACCCATCAACCCATTCTTTCACCAGTGCTAAGCGAAGGTCATATTAGTATTTTGACAAGCTGGACGAACCTAATCCCCACCGCACGCCCGCCCCTACCCCGCAATTCGCCAAATCCTCTCTCGTTCCCCACCCCTTCCGTCTCCACCGCCGCAGGCCCTGGCTTCACCTCGTCCACCATCGTGCACTACTTCCACCGCCAAGAATGACTCCCCTCCCTCTTTCGCAGGCCACCACCCCACCCCGACAGCCGGCTAAGACTCCTCCCCCCTCCCCCCTCACCTTCGGCTCCACAAAACCCTAGAACAAGTCGTCGCCGCCACCATTGTCGCCGCTTGAAGGACCTCTCCACCACCGCACTCTCGTCGTTACTAAGGACATCTCCACCACCACGCGGATGGGGAAGAAGACTGCAGCGAAGAAACGGCAAGGAGGCAAGACATTAGTAGCAGGAATCGTCTTAACCTCTCCCCATGCCTGCCTATTTTCTGTTCGTGCACATACGTGCCTAATTAAAGGGTGGTAGAACGGTTTTTTCTTGTGCTTAATAAGATCCATGTGCTTCCAAGTACCTATGAAATAAGATCCTTGTTCTGTGTAGATTTGGTTCCCGTATTGATGCCATCTTAATAAAAATGAAGTGACTTGTTATTAAGCACTGTTATGCACATAGTAATTCGTGTTCATATCTCTATCTTAGAACGGCCACTACTTCCTTTGGAAGTTGATCGCCTCAGAACGTGCATGAGGAATAATTCAAGGATGCAATCACTTGGATTTTCTGCATTATCAACATTGTTTCTAAACAAAGTTGTCATTTCACCTGAGAAAAGAAAGCCTGAGCATACTCGCGATGAATTTGAAGATGAGTACCATCCTAAAGAGGAGGATACCAGTGAAGGAGACTCATTTGATGATAGTTTAGTAGATGAGAGGGAAGTACTGCAAGACATAAAGTCCACACAGTCTCCTAGCTCAAACTTGAAGGTGCTAAATCCCTCCATCTAGTCATTCCTAGATATATTGCTTGTTTGCTATTGCTACATAATGTTTGTTACACTTTATTGATTAAATCATTGTTTCATTTCTACTAGGGAACTAATAAGAAAAGATCCGCTGCCATGGCCCCTGGTGGAGTCAAGCCTCTGCCTACTAAAATGGTTTTTGCAGAGATCCCAGCGAGTACGCGAGTTACAAGGTGGAATAAAAGACCATTACTAGATGCTGATGAAAATTCTCAAAGCGAAGGGGTTTTAGATCCTAAACTTCAAACACCAATTGCAACCCAAAAGCCTACTGTTTCTGTGCCTGAATCTGATGAAACCGTTCCCAACTTTGATAACCACACACATGGTGCTGAAGGCAAGTTGTACTATCATACTCATGTTCTGTATTATGTATTTCTTTCCCAGTTCATTAACTTTGCTTGCGTCATGAGCATGCTCTCACTCGATGCCTTTTTGTAATAGATGGCGACTGTTCCCATTCTGATCTCGATGACTGGTTGACCAATGGGTCTGATCTCATTGCCCATCATGACAACCAGATGGACTTTGAAGCTGGTGGTAGTGCCGAACCTCGTCAGCAATCACAAGTTGAACCTGATAATGACACTAAAGGCATGTTACAAAACCCAAATCTTTGTAGCATTTTATTGGAGTTATAATAGTGGTGTTTTTGTTATCTAAACTAAACTAATAATTGGTGGAGCTTAAAAAAGTTATCTAAAATTACACTAAAGCTATGACCTTAATTCATGTTGTTCTAGTTACTGATCTTCAAAATATTTTCTCCATTTATCAGTGCGCTTCTATACTTTGTAATTGTGGTTGATATATGTATCCATTCTTGATTTACCTTCTTGGCAGGGCCACGATCTTATGAGGAAACAAGGGAAAGGGGGGCCAATATTGGAATAGGCCTAGAAAGGATGAGTCGACGTCGGGGGGGGGGGGCAAACTGCCGCTCGTCATTCCATATACCAGAGGCACCTGTTCTAGCTACAAAATTTGCAACTGAATGAAACATAACAGTTAGAGACCATGTGCCTGTGCATAAGCGCTGGAAGTATTACAAGGACCCGGAAGAAAATTTCCGAGAAGGGTTCTTCCAGAACTTTGTAGGAAAAGTTAGTGTAAGTACATTGTCCAACCCTTTCTCCCTCAAATGGCTAGCACCCTATTAATTTTGAGCTCTTTTATCATGTGCAATCATGATTCTTACACATGTTCTTTCATCTGACTAGAACAAGTTTGAGATGGACTTAAACGATGTTCCAGTTAGGAAGGCATGCACACAAATGCTGAAAGGTGCGATTCGCCAACAACGATACAGGCTCAAGAAGAAGTATTTTGATCCTTTCCCACTCAATTTGGTGACGAAAACTTCTCCGGTCCGCTCGATGACCGATGATCAGTGGAATGAGATTTTGGAAATATGGAAGGATCCCAAAAAGATGGTATGTTTATTTCTGGAGACAAATCTCTTGCCTTCTAGGAGTACATGCTAATCCAGAAAGGGCCTTACATGTATTCAGTCTCTTGATTCAGGAGATATCTGAAATTAAAAAAAATAACCGTGCTCAAGTCAAGTTTCACCAAACTAAGGGTTCACGCAGCTACCCTGTGCACGCCGATAACCTGCTAAGTCAAACATTTGTCTTTGGATGTGCAACCTGCAATTGTTTTCATGAGTTTTTTCTGCGTGGTATTGAGAAATATTATTGACCATAAGTTCATGTAAACCTTACCATTGCAGCTATTTTTCTTCTCTATATTTAATTTTTGAACTGGCAGCATGTTAAGGTTCAGTGTTTTAAGCTTGAAATATATCTCACCTCTTCTGCTCCTGCTATTTTTCTTGTCAACAATAATTTCTGATCCTTGTAATTTATTAGGTATGATAGGTTCTTAGTTTTCTAGAAGTAATGTATATATCTGTACATGATGCTCCCTTGCTTACAGCTAATAAATGCCTTTACCCCTGGTATCTCATCATGACTAAATGAATAAAGCATAGTTCAATATTGGTGCTACACATGTTGTTTCTTCACAAATGTTAACTTGCTTCTTATCTGTTGTTTTCAGGGAGACAAATAGAAGGAGAAAGAACCCACTGCCCTGGATTTATTCAAGGAGTGTCACTACAACAACAAAAAGAAATGCTACACCGATGTTGTGCAAGCTGCAATTGTGAGTAAGATTTAAAAGATTACCAACCATCATAATGTTAACCTTTTGCTACAGATCCAGTAGGAGGGTAATGAAAAATTGCAAAAAATACTTGCCATCTTTTATGCTTGTGCTAAAATACTAGTTGTGTCATGTCCTTGTGCTATAATACTTGCCACATTTTTTCCTTGTGTAAAGTACTTGCTATTTTCTGTCCTTGTGCTAAATACTTGATGTCCTTGGCCCCAGTACTTGCAACATCCATGTAGTGACTATAGTATAACTACATGTCTACATCTGTACATGGAAATGTGGAATACATATATGCAAATAACCTATTTGTTTGTTTCCTATTGAGCTCACCTTGTTCGTTTCTTGTATTGCTAGAATGAAATGGAAAGCAAAGTATCTCAACCTACAGAATATGGCCAACAACCGAAATCTCCAACCAAGGTTGTCGTTGAAGTTCTTTATTAGCATACTAAGAAGCCAACTTTTCTTAAGCATGTGGGGATCCAACACGTGCAAGAGAGATCCAGTCGTAGCGACCGTGAAGCAGAACTGGCAGCGCAGAAAAGGGGAAATGCTGAGCTTCGGGCGCTTGTTGAGACCTTGAACAGTAAGTTAAAGGAATCGGAAGAAGCAAGGACCAAGCAAGAAGAGGAGAACAGGCAAAAGCAAGCTGAGATGAATGCTAAATTGGACTTTTACTAAGCCAGGTTCCATCAGGATCAACTAAAGAGTAAGTTGTTTGTCCATGCTAGAAGCTGTGAAAATGCTGGAACTTGCCTTTAGTTAGAAGTTATATTGTAGCAAACTGCGTGTGATCTGGTTGGATGCAAACTAAGATGTATTTTGATGGTAGATGCAACTTGTGATGGATGGTTAGTGCATCTGGTATTTTGCTGGTAGATGGAACTTGTGTTGGATGTCTTATGTTGGATGGTTAGTGCATCTGGACTTGGAAGTTTAGCTATGTTGGATCTGTAATGCTGGATCAGTACTTATATTATTGTAGTTCTGGAGTTTAATATGTGTTCTGTGATGATGTGCTTCTTTTCTGTTTAAATGGTAAAGTTGTTGTACCAAAATTGGTTATTGAGACCAAGAAAAAAATTATTGAGCTCTAATGGGCCGGCTGTGGTAAAGTGAGCACCAGCAAAAAAAGAGAATACTGGCCCGACCAAAATTAATGGCCCAACAGTATTTTTTTTGCCTATTCGGCCTGGCTGGATAAAATTAACTGGGCCAAAATTATATAGGCCCAAAGGATAAACAGGCTTATGTGATGCCACATCAGATCCACATGGATGCCACGAAAGACACCACGGACTACCAATTCATGACGGATATGGCCGTCATAGTAACGCGGGCCCGACGGCAGGCCAGAAGAGCCGGTGGGTACCGTCATAAATCCGTGACGGTTTTGCGTCTCCGTCACGAAACGGGAGGCTGGCAAATTATGACGCGCAATACATGACAGATTGGAAATCCGTCACAGATTCACATGCATGACGGTTTTCAGCTCTGCTGTGACAGCTATAGTCCGTCACAGATAAGCATGTTTCTTGTAGTGGAGTGTGGATCACTCAAAAGGAATAGTAGTGTGCCCACTTCTCTCTTTTTATTTTCTTTTTTCTCTTTATTCTATTTTTTTTATTTTTTTTGTGGGATGAATGGCTCTTTCTATTTATCTCTCATTTGTCCTCTTTGGGATATTTTAATTTGTCCTCTTTGGGATCTTTTCCTCAGTTTAGGGAAAACACTCTATATATTACAAGAAGTATAGAAGATCTTTCATACCTTACAAAAGTACTCAACATAAAAAAGATGAAGCTATCATGATGTATGCAAATGTATGCCTCTGCCAATGTAGCAGGATATGCAATGATACTAGCGCGTCATGTAGCAATGATTAGGGTAAGGCCCAACTATCATGCAGCTCATCGATCAAGCAAAAGCATGTATGACATGAAGATCAACTCACAGGAAGGTGGATGTTACATGACAATATATCTCGGAAAGGCTATGGAAATGTCTTGATAGGTAGGCATGGTGTCTGTTTTGAGGAAGCATATAAGGAGGTTTATGATGACTGAGCGTTTTCATGCCAAGGGTTTGGATGCACCGGCAAAGTATGCGCCAACTCTCGAGGTGAGAAAAGGGCAATGCATGGTACCGTAGAGGCTAGAAAAATATGGGAAGGTGGAAGTGTCAACTTTCGAATACTTACATTAGTACGAAGAACTCATGCACTTATTATCAGTAACTCTCAATCTAATCAGGAGGTTCACACAAAGACAAGTACCCCGAGGAGGAGTGTATGGGGGCTTGGTTATCCTTGCGCTCCAAAGATCCCTCCAAAGATTAGTGATCCATCTAGTAGCTAGAGTTCTCAACTAGTTTTTGTAGTTTCTGAAAATAAACACGAATTGACAAAAATATGACATCTATCACTAATAGGCTAAAGCTCTTGACACCAAAAGTTCAAACATTACTCAAAACAATACCTCAAAAATATTGCAAGTTACGACTACAATTGAATAGCAACCTCAATTACCTACTTCAAGTCAAGACACACAACTCAGTGCAACAACCAACTCTCTAAACATGATAAACATGAAGAATCAAGAGAGTTCCAACAACAAACTAATTAAAAGCTCTTAAAACTAAATAAACATGAAAGCTAAGAGCTAAGCATGACAGAAGCTACGAAAAGATAAAGAACACACACAAAAAGAAAGATAAACATGAAAGTCCTATGATGTGTTCTAGGTACAAGTGGAGCGTGTTTCTCTCTGACACAAAGAAAGCTGGGTTCTAACTCCTTATGAACAGAAAACAAAGCTAAAGAAAACTAAAAAGTAAAGAGCAAGACGCTCCAAGCATAGCACATAACGCATGAAGTGATAAAAATATAGTGGAATGAAGGACGAACTGATAATTGTTGATGGAGAAGGGGATGCACGGGGGCATCCCCAAGCTTAGATGCTTGATTATCCTTGGATATTTCTTGGGGGTTCATGGGGGCATCCGCAAGCTTGAGCATTTGACACTCCCTCGCACACTTGAAAACTCCCTTCATACATAACTCATCATAAGCTGATTAAAGAGGTTAGTACCCATAATAAAATAATTTTCCTCTACTGGAAATAAAGATATTTTTGAAGAGCTACTGTTTCTCAAGATTCCAAAAAAGTTCTTGCAAAGAAAAAACTAGTTCAAGATTTGCAAAACTAGGAAAACGCAAAACAGAGCAGAATCTGTGAAAAACAAACCACCAGGTAGTAAATAATTGTTTTGGGATACTTATGCAACTCAAACAAAAAACTCGGAACTTATGCACGAAAGCTAATTCTATAGAGCACGTTGTAAAAAAAATTCAGATCAAAAAGATGATCTGGTGATTTTACTCGAATTTGTCCGTCAAGGGACATAATGTGTTTTCTGGACAACACGTCAGAACTTTTGAACTTTTCTTGCAATCAGAGGCTACACTTGGCACGAAACTTGGAAATAAAGATACAATGATGTTGCTACAGTAGTAACAATCATCAAGACCACTAAAAACTGAAGGAAAAAACATCTTGGGTTGCCTCCCAACAAGCGCTTTCTTTTACGCCTTTGAGCTAGGCACAAAGCAAAAAAGATCAAGTTTTATCAAGTGTAACAGAATAGCTAGCCCGTGTAATGGACTCCAAAGGTAACTTAATCTTCTTTCTAGGGAAGTGTTCCATGCCCTTCTTGAGAGGGAATTGGAATTTTATATTCCCCTCTTTCATATCAATGACAACACCAACGTTGCGAAGAAAAGGACGTCCCAAAATAATTGGACATGAGGGTTCACACTCAATGTCCATAATAGTAAAATCAATGGGGACATAGTTATCATTGAAAATAATAAGAACATCTTCAATCTTCCCCAAAGGTTTCTTTAAGAATCAATGAGACGAACACCAAAAGAATAAGGATCAAAAGGTTTCAATTCAAACATATCATACATTCTTTTGGGCATAACGGAGGTACTAGCTCCAACATCACATAAAGCATAGCAAGAGAAGTTATTCAATTTAATTTTGATCATAGGATCCCACCCATCCTCTAGCTTTCTAGGTATGGAGGATTTTAACCTGAGCTTCTCCTCCCTAGATTTAATGAGAGCATTGATGATATGCTCTGTGAAGGCAAGATTTAGTGTGCTAGTGTGGGGGTCTCTAGACATTTTGTGTAGTAAACTAATAACTTCAGAAAGGGTACAACTATCAAAATCAAGGTCACTACTATCAAGTAAGGTGGTAGTGATGTCATTTAGGCTTACTTGTTTGAAAGCCTCTATGTTCATAGGAGTTTCTTCTTCTACGGTTGAGGTAATAACATCTCCATTAATAGGTCCAATGGGACTAGGGGTGTGTTGGGTGCTAAGGCCTTGTTTGATTCATAGGATTTCAAAATGCAGGAATAGTAATAGGGATAGGAATTAGATAGGAATGCAAGTGGAAAACTGAGACCAAAGGAAATTTTCCCTTAGCTGCCTCGTTCCTTGCAAAGGAATGGAAAAAAGAGCTCCGGATGAATTGTTTCTTTCCTACGTTTTCCAAAGGAATATGATTGTAAAGGAAAAATTCCTTCAACTTTCCTTTTCTCCATTCCTTTGAATTAAACGCGGCTACAGTACAAATTCCTGCGGGAAAAATAATCCGAAACTTTTCCTATAAGAATCCCATGAAACAAACGAGGCCTAAGAGTTTGGATATCCTTAACAACTTGGATAGTAGCAATGGTATGGTGTGTAGGAAGGATCTTAATTATATCTTCTTCCATGGGGATAACTTCAGGTTTGGCTGCCATCTGGTTTATCAAAGTAGCTTGGGTGTGAGACATGTTTGAAACATAAGTCTCAGTGGAGGTGAGTCTAGTTTGAAGATTAGAAATCTCACTGTTCAGGCTCTCAAGTTGCTTGCTAATGTTTTGCAATATAGAGGAATGTTCACTTAATTGTCTAGAGAAGGCTTTGTATTGTTTTAAAACTGTGTGAATATAATTCTTAGTGGCCTTCTCTATCTCTACCAGTTTCTCATAGCTGGGCAAATCTGTTTCCCTAGGGGTTTGACCATACGAGTTGTTATTATTGTTCCAATAGTTGTTGGATGGGAACAGTCTAGGATTGCTACCAAAGTTACTCCTATAGGCATTGTTGTTGAAGTTGTTTCTAGAGATGAAGATCACATCTACTTGTTCTTGAGCAACCAAGGAATTTAAAGGAACATCATGAGGATAAATAGGAGCTTGCTTGGTAAGTAAAGACATGATCAAGTCAATTTTTAATTTAGGGAGGAGATCTCCTCGATAGAGTTTACCTTCCTACTTGTTGGAGCTCTTCAGTGCGCCACTGGGAATAGTTGGTCATCATCTCATCTAGTAGTTTTGTGGCAGCACCAAGTGTTGTTGACATAAAGGTTCCTCCTGAGGCCGAATCTAACAGGTTCCACGAGGTAAAGTTCAAGCCTGCATAAAAAGTATGGATAACCATCCAAGTAGTCAAACCATGCGTAGGGAAATTCTTAACAAGATATTTCATACGTTCCCAAGCTTGGGAAACTTGTTCATTATCCAATTGCATAGAATTCATAATATTAATCCTCAATTGGATAATTTAGCAGGTGGGTAATACTTCCCAATAAAAGTATGCTTGCACTTATCCCAATAATCTATGCTATTCCTAGGCAAGGATTGGAACCAAATTTTAGCTCCTCCTATCAAGGAGAAAGGAAAAAGCTTAAGCTTAACAATATCACCTTCTACTTATTTATACTTTTGCATATCACAAAGCTCAACAAAATTATTCAAGTGTAAAGCAGCATCATCTCCAGCAACAGAGAATTGATCTTTCATAACAAGGTTCAGCAAAGCAGGTTTAATTTCATAAGAAAACGATGAAGTGGAAGGTGTAGCAATAGGAGTGCAGTTAAATTCATTGCTGTTGTGACTAGTGAAGTCACACAACTTGGTGTTTTCAGTGGTACCCATAATAACAGCAGCAAGCAAGGTAAGTATTTTTTTGGTGTTTTTGGTAAAGGACACAAAAGCACAAAATGAAAGGTAAACTAACAAGACTAAAAATCAAATATAAAAGATAGTGTGCAACTCCCTTATCTTGAAGAGTGGAGTCCCCGGCAACGGTGCCAGAAATTTTCTTGATGCTAGCGAGGAAGTGATAGCTCTCACCCCTCGTTGGTCATCCCAAGTGGAAGGTTGAGATGTAGCGTAGCAACAAATTTCCCTTGGCAAGCATACCAACATTGAGATCGAACCAAGAGGACTCCACAACTCAGGGCTTCTTACATTACCTGGACCTGCACACAAATACAAATAACTTTTCTCCCAACGAGTACAGAGTGGTTGTCAATCCCTCCGGCCTTGTCGTTTACAAAGGGTCAAATGCAAGAGATAATGGTAATGATAACTGCAACTAGAAAGTAAAATAGGAAGTAAATTGAGGGTGTAAACAGTGATAGAAATATGGACCGGGGTCCCATGAAGTTCACTAGTGAATGCTCTCTCCCAAAAGACGATAAACAGCTATGCAAGGTGAACAAATTACATCTGGGCAATTGACTGCATTAAAAACGCACCGCAATGCAAACTATGCTATCAAAGAAAGGAATAGGCTCAAAAGCATGGGTAGTACGCCAAGACAAGTAGACTGAAATCCATTTGGATCTACTCACTAATCATCCACCTTGAGATATCTATCCAGAACATCTCGCTGGTATTAAGTTGCGAGCCCACTTGGGGAAACCCAAAGCAACAGACAACTGCATTAAAAGAACTTTGCGTAAAGTAAACAATCCTTGCACCAGAAAGTACAAGCACCGTTGTTTTCCCCCTTGTGGCAACCACACATCCCCTAGACTCATGTTTATGTCACTCAAGTTAGTCATCGGGGGGCATGAAGTCACAATCATGCATAATTCTCCCTCTTTGAGTTACAATCTACCACTTGGCCAAAGCAATAAACAACAAAGGAGAACATGCCAGAATTACTCAAGAACATAAATATAAAAGGAGAAGAACCAAATATATTACTCATCACAATCTTCACATAATCTCATAATCCATCAGATCCCAGCAAACTCAAAATAGCAACAGTAGAAAAATTACATATATGCCTTGATCATGTAGGCCAGCTCACAAGGTCTAATCAATGAAGAGCAAAGATGGAGATAAGACATCACATAGCTACTCATTATGGACCCATGGTCCAAGGTGGACTACTCAGAGCTCATCCGGGAAGCTTCCATGGTGGTGGAGAAGCTCCCGGAGGTCAATACTCCCTTCTACAGGGTGCAAGGACAGGGTCTCCTAGTAGCCCTGATCTTGGAAGCGCGGCGACGGCGGAACATAGGGGAGATCGCGAAAAAGGATTCTGTACTTGGGGGTTTCAGGTCGAGAGGTAAATATAGGAGAAGGGGCGCAGCCAAGGGCTACCAGGGGGTCCAGGCTGCCTCTCTCCGCGACCTAGGGTGGGGCCGCGCCCCCTGGCCGCCTAGGAACCAAGTGGGTTCCCCCAGCCCCCTTCCAGGAATTTTTCCGGCACTTTAAGTAATGGGAAAACCTTAAATACAAAAACAACAGAAAATAGAAACTGGCACTAGGGTGCACCGAGTTAATAGGTTAGTCCGAATATGATCAAAAGTGTTCGAAAGTGCATCAAAAGCATAGAAATATCACCCAAAACATGCATGGAGCAAGAAAAAATTATAGATACTTTTGGAGACATTTGGAGACATTCGATTCATGGACAGCAAGAGCTCTTGCACCTTTATGTTCATAATTTGCTAGTCTCAATACTAGATATAGACTCTTGCTTGTTATTATCTTGACTTTAATTTCATATCTTACTTGATTTACTTTGAAGTTCTTATATGTGTATTAGCATGTCACCACAGAAATTATCTTTGTTATCATTTACCTACTCGAGGACGAGAAGGAATTAAGCTTGGGGATGTTGATACGTCCCAAACGTATCTATAATTTCTGCTTGTTCCATGCTCTTTTATGTGACATTGCTATGTGTTTTGCTACATTTTTATATCTTTTTACACATATTTGGACTAACCTACTAACTCAGTGCACCCAGTGCCAGTTCCTATCTATTGATGTCTGTAAGTTGCAGGTTTTTACCCAAATTTACAGAGCTCCAAAAATTCCAGAAAAAATCATATAAAAAATCGGCGAATAGGAAGCTTCTGGAAACACCAAAGGAGGACCAGGGGGCTCCCACCAGGCACCATTGAGCCCTGGTGGCGCGGACACCCCCTGGCCGCGCCAGGTGGCCGCCTGGGCGACCTGACCCACCTCCGGTGCCCCCCTTCGGACTATTTTTACCCCTCGCTCTGAAAACCCTCAGATAGACACTACGAGAGAAATAGCTATACATGGAAACCTTATTAGTGGCACATTATATATGTAATGCGCCACTATGTTGTAAGGGGTGGCGCACTGGTAAAAAATGCGCCACCAAATGCGCCACCCATAAGCTCTTATAGGTGGCGCATTTTCCAAAATGCGCCGCCCCTAAGAGTGGGCCAGCCCTGGATCCCCTTATACGTGGCGCATTTGGAGAAATGCGCCACCCCTAAGAACCTTATAGGTGGCGCATTTTGGAAATGCGCCACCCCTAAGAGCTTATGGGTGGCACATTCTGGAAATGCGCTACCCCTAAGGAATTATTAGTGGCGCATTCAGAATGCGCCACCCATAAGCTCTTAGGGGTGGCGCATCTTGCATATGCGCCACTACTAAGAAAAAACTGCGCGGGAAAATTCCCAAATACCTGTGGACCGCCTTTTCAATTTGAAAATAAAATAAAAGAAAATGATAGAGATGTCAAAAAAATAAAAGAAAATAAGTTTCCCATATGATATGTGGTCTAGTTGATATGAATTTCAACCTTTTTTGCAAAATCTCTCGAGAATTTTGTAAAATGGGCTTCACTTTTGCATACGACCTCCGATGAAAAAGTTTTTTATATGAAAAATCAACTACTCGAAAAGTTATATCGAAATTCAATCAGGTGTCACGCGTTGAACATTTTTAGAATCCTCAAAAACCTAACAGAAAAAAGCTACGGGCGTTTGAAGATCTGGAGGCCAAAAAAATTAAAAAAATAGAAAAAATTTTTGAACTTAGTAGTGGCGCATTTTGTATAGTAACAGAAAAAAATTTGATTTTTTTTAAAAATAATTTTTTATTATTTTTTTTTAAATTCAAAATAGGCTAGAGGACCGATCGGGAAGTTTGAAAAAAAGTTGAAAATTTTAGCTAGTTACATTAAAAAAAATTAAAAAATATAAATTTTTTTATTTTTTTTAATGTTACTAGCTAAAATTTTCAACTTTTTTGAAACTTCTCGATCGGTCCTCTAGCCTATTTTGAATTCTAAAAAAAAATTATTTTTAAAAAAATTCAAAAAAAGTTGAAAATTTTAAATTCAAAAAAAGTTGGAAATTTTAGCTAGTAACATTAAAAAAAATTATTATTTTTTAATTTTTTTAATGTTACTAGCTAAAATTTTCAAATTATTTTTAAACTTCCCGATCGGTCCTCTAGCCTATTTTGAATATGTTAATGGTCCCATCGAGAAAGTTTGAAAAAAATATTAAATTTTTTAGCACACCCATGAACATCAACAAGGTCCTAGACATCAACATGGTTCAATAGGATTTATATGATATAAATATCAACAAGTGCCTGCTAGGTGAGCTGGAGTGGGAGTTGAATAGAACCGAGAAGTTAAGGGTGCTGGGGCTGGAGTAGTGCTAGGATGGGTGACCGTGGGGGAAGTTTGATCATGGAGGTTAGTTTGACCTGAGATTAAGCATAGTGACCGAGCATTAAGCATACTAATCTAAGACATTAACAAAAATAAAAAAAATGAAAAAAAAATTGTTTTCCAGATCCAGATTCAAAATTTAATTTTTTTTAATAGTGGCGCATTTTCAGAATGCGAAATGCGCTGCCCCTAAGACTCTTATGGGTGGAGCATTTTCAGAATGCGCCACCCATAAGGGCTTATGGGTGGCGCATTTCGAAATACGCCACGCATAAGAGTTTTTGGGGTGGCGCACTTCAAATGCGCCACTATTAAGGCCTTATTAGTGGCTTGTCCTTAGTGGCGCATTTGAAATGCGCCACTAAAGGCAAAAAAAGGACGCCACTATAAGGCCCTTTCCTAGTAGTGAGACCCTCGCATCGCGAATTTCCTCTCTGTTCCACCGCCGCCGCGCTTCCAAGATTGGGAGCACCAGAAAACTTCTTCCCTGCACCCTGCCGGAGGGAGGATTTACCTCGGGGAGCTTCTCCACCATCATGGACGCTTCCCGGATGTGTCGTGAGTAGTCCCCCTTGGACCATGGTTCCATGACCATTAGCTATGTGATTTGTTCTCTCCAATCTTGTGCTTCAATTCCTAGTCCTCGTGAGCTTCCCTACATGATCAAGGCATCTATGTAATTTTCATGTTGTTGATATGCTGTGTTTTCTGGGAACGGATGGATTACGAGATTATGTTCAGATCTTGATGAGTTATATATTTGTTTTACCTTTTATATTGTTCTTGAGTAATTCTTGCATTTTTCCATTAATTTTTATTGCTTTGGCCAATTAGTAGATAGTAACTTCAAGAGGGAGCGTTTATGCATGATTGTTGGTTCATGCCCCCCCCCCCGATGTCTAGCTTGAGTGACAGAAACATGAGACTAGGGGATGTGATTTTGCCACCAGGGAGAAAACAACGGTGCTTGTAACTGCTGTTGAAAGGATTGCATACCTTACACAAAGTTTGTTAATGAAGTTGTCTGTTGCTTTGAATTTACACTTTGGGTGGGGCTCGCAACTTAATACCAGCCAGATGTTCTGGATAGATATCTCAAGGTGGATGATTAGTGACTAGATGCATATGGATTTCGGTCTACTTGTCTTGTCGTACTACCCATACTTTTGGGCCTCTAGCTTTCCAGTAGCATAATTAGCATTGCGGTGCGTTTATAATTCTGTCAATTTCCCAGCTGTAATTTGTTACCCATCTTAGCTATTTTATCGTCTTTTGGGAGAGAAACATCACTAGTGAACATCATGGGACCCCGGTCCATATTTCCACCATTGTTCACACCTCCACTTTATTTATAGCTTTTACTTTCCTTTGCAATTATCACTACTATCTACCCTTGCGTTTAATCCTTTGTAAAAAATATGGCTGGAGGATTGACAACCTCTCTGTACTCGTTGGGAGTAAAGATATCTGTTTTGTGTGCAGGTCCAGGTAAAGTAAGAAACCTCGGTTGTGAATGGCGCCATTCTTCACTTTGCCACCTACTTGTTGACCTTGGAGTTCTACTGGACTGACTAAACCTTGGTTTCTTTGCCAAGGGAAATTTTCTTCTACACTACATCTCAACACTCCACTTGTGGTAACCAACAAAGGGCGAGAAGCCATCAGCGAGTAAACTCTCAGGGCACGTTGATTTGTGAGGTCGGAGTTAGAGGAGACATCATCAGTTGTGATGTGGTAGTAGTCATCCACGCAAAGAACATATTTGTTCTTCGGCAAGAGAGGAATGTTGAAATATGGTCGATCCACAGGATCATCATTTGCCCGGTGCCTTTGCAGATGGGGAGGATTTTCTTCGAAACCGCAGCGCTGGAACTGACCGAGAGAAATGAATTTTATAAGACCTTTCCAATCTCGGTGAAGGCACTCACGAAGCAATTTATTATTGTTCATCGTGATGTTGCGGAGAAGATTTATCTCATTCATCATGGTTTTCTTTTGCACACGATCTTCATCGATGTAGTGCTGGAAAATTTGTTTCGATCGAAGGGAAATCTCCATGTGATGAACTGGCTTGATGAATTTTGTGCGAATGTTTCATTTAGTCACATGAGCCCTCATTACAACATGCTCGGCAAATGGATCATTGGGGCAAGCAATAACCTTCAACACTTCCCTGACCTGAGGAGTGAAAATCGAGGGATAAATTGTAAAGAGGAATGGCACGTCCCGAGAGTAATTGCAAATAGCCATGAGCCATGGTGCATAAGGTTTGAGAGCAATGTGGTCATCTGCACAGGACACCATGGTGCGAATGAAGTAGTCTTCAAAATCGAAGGGAAGACCATTGACTAGCTTCATGATGGCATGTTGAACTTCATTTGGGATGGAAATATCATCATGTACATCCAACATAGGCATCAATGTCTTCGACAAAATGTAGAACCAAGCTTTAGCTTCGAAGATCAAATTCTTCGGCTTGGGTTCATCTGGATAATTATCTCCAACAACATTGGGATCCATCAGCATAGAGAATTCAGGTGGAGTCATATCAGGAAAATCATGCAGCTTGTGGGGTAATCCTTCGAACCGAAGAAAATTGATCACTACCAGAAGTTCATCGACCGTTAAATGAAATACTTGGACTTGGATCAGGTAGTCAAAATTCCAAGTGCTTGGCCGGGTGAGATCTCCAGTGACATACAAAGTGGCGTAGAACTGTTTGATAAGCTCTGGGTTGAATCCAGTGCCGAGAGCAAACATTCCATGTGCATGAAGTCCATCAACTATTTCGGAAATATTCTTGAAGAAGGTTGTTGCATATAACGAACGCATGTCCAGATATTGATGCTTGAATATTTTTTCCTTGTTCATCGAAATGCGAGCATAGTATACGGCTTGTCCTTGAGTCCAGAACTGAAGTGAATATGCATTTCTTGGAGCATTGTAAGGTCTTTCCTCGAATAAGTATGGCTTGTGCTCACGATGCCTGAAGATAGGACCTCCACTAGGAAAATCAGGGAAAAATAGTGGCAACATTTGTCTTCGATGTGCTGAATTCAACAGGTCATCGACGGGAAATTCATCCATTACACCATCTTGGAACTGCTAGCGAGGGACCTCAACAAAAGGTTGTGAAGATGGAACATTGATTATATACTGAGTGGGAGAAGCTTCAGCAGGGAGAATTTGTTTGACATTTTCTTCGACGGCATCTCCTTCCTCGACATTTTGAACTTCTTCAGCCTGTTCAGTTTGCATGGCCTCAAGATCAGCATCAACTTGTTCTTCAACATTAACCATGTCTTAATTTGAGGAATCAGAGGAGGATGAGGAATTTCCTTCGGAGCTCTCGTCCTCGGAGCCATCTTCAGCAGCAACTCCTTCACCCTCAATAATTGGCGGTGCGTTACGGCGAGGGAAAAAGTGGTGACATCCACATCTGTAACAGCCCAGGATCACAATAGGAATGATAGACTACTCATATCAACAAGGTGCACCTTATTTTCCGGGAACCCATCGGGAAAAAACTACCAGGTTAAGCATTCTTGGCTTGGAGTAGTCTTGGGATGGCTCACCGACCGGGAAGTTGATCCCGGGTGCACACGAGTGAGGACAAAGTGTGCAGAAAAGACTAGTTTTGGTTTGTGAGGACAGTCTAGATCCCAGGTGCACCGACCATGGAATCGGTGGTTAACCGGTTGGGAGTGGTGGGGCGTTACAACTGGTATCAAATCCGACCCTGGCGGTTACACGGTCTGTGTGTTGGTCGGTGAAGCTTACATGGGGTACATGTTGGATGCCTGCAACTGGCGCGCACAAACGTGTGCCAAAGGGGAACATTCCTGTTGGGCCGACGGGGACGTCGGTTCCTTTGATGGGTGGTGTATGTAACACCTCATGATCTCAATAGGAATGATAGACTACTCATATCAACAAGGTGCACCTTCTTTTCTAGGAGCCCATCGGGAAAGAACTATCAGGTTAAGCGTGCTTGGCTTGGAGTAGTCTTGGGACGGCTGACCGACCGGGAAGTTGATCCCGGGTGCACACGAGTGAGGACAAAGTGCGCAGACAAGACTAGTGTTGGTTTGTGAGGACATTCTAGATCCTAGGAGCACCGAACATGGAATTGTTGGTTAACCGGTTGGAACTGGTCGGGGCGTTACAACATCTTCCTCTTCTCGATCAGTACGGGTGGAGGAAAATTCCTTTTCAACTTCGGGAGGAGGAGGAGTAGAAACTTCTTTCTTGATTGGAGAAATTTTCTCGATCACAACAGGAGCACTAGGCTCAGCTTCTTTTTGGGGAGGTGTCGCTTAATGAGGTGGTGTTGGATCTCGGGGTGGAGTTGCTTGTCGGGGAGGAGTTGGGGCATATGGTGGAGTTTCTTGTTGAGTTGGTGCAACATAAACTTCGGTAGACTTCTTCTTCTTCTTTGAAGACTTCTCTGACGTCCCACGTCTAGAGGTATTGGTAGCTTCTTTCTAGGGAGACTTTCTATTTTGAGATTGCTTCTCGATTAGAGCAGCATTGTGAGTCTTGCACATTTCAGCCACAATCTGTCTGACTTTAGTGTGGACAGTTGTGATATTCTATTGTTGAACTTTTCTTGACTCAACAAGAGCAGCAAGTTTTGACTTGAAGAAATTCTTTGATACTTCATCTTCTTTTTCTTCTCGCAGTTGATCAGCATAGAAGAATTCATGGTGACGATCCTTGCGATTTTGGGCAAGATACTCGGCCCAGTGAAATAAGTACATTTTCAATCGAGCTTCGATTTCCTCTAGGACAAAGTCCTCGGGTGAAACATCGCTTGGAGTGGTGGCCTTCTTCCAAAAAGTCCTGGTAATCTCAACTGCATCCCACTCGGTTTTTTCAAGGGAATGCGCTTCATTTGAGCTCTCTTCATCTTGTCGAGCTTCTTGAACAGGGGGAACAACGGGGGCAGCAGGTGCTGGAGCAGCACGAGGAATTTGAGAAATCGGTGGCTTTTGACGAGCCTCCTTTGATTTCTTCTCGGCCACCTTGGTATCCTTCACATTTGCAACATTTTTCTTCATGGCACCAGAGGCCGAAACCTTTTCCTTCGAGGCATTAGAGGCCACAGTTTTCTCTTGCGCAGCACTGGGGGCTGCAAACTTTTCTTTCGTGGCACTAGGGGCCACAACCTTCTCGAGCTCAGTAGCAGCTGTAGCAGCATGTTGTTCTCCTTCGGCAGCCTTTGCCAAAAGGCGCTGAGGATCATACTTCTCGGACACTAGGTTCAGTATTCCAAACTATCTGGCAACCTCAGCTTTATTGCTTTCCGGCTGGCCATAGAAATTGAGCATCTTGGCCTTCTCCAGATCAGAAGCTTCGAGTTCCTTCTACTTGGCGGTCCTGGCCATCCTTTGGCTTAAAGATTCTTTATCTTCGGGCGCAGAAGTTTGCTTTCCCTTGGCAGCAGCAGTTGGCTTGGCCCGACGAGGAGAAACTGGGGTAGCGGTTGCAAGAGGGGGATCTATGACCAGATTGGTCATATCAATTGTTTCTCAAGGAGCCGTTGCCATGGGCTCCTGGATCCTGACACTCTTGGAACGAGGATTTTTCTTTTGTTTTCTTTTCTTCGGTGGGGAAGGAGGATTATCTGATTCATCATCAACTTCTGCACCTTCGTCTTTTTTCTCGGTGCTAGCCTCTTCTGCTCTAGATGTTGCTTCTGGTGGCGAAGCAATAACAGCCTTTTTCAGGCGTTTGGCAGATTTCTTGCCGGTCTTGGTGGTGGCACTTGGGACTGCACCTTGTGTAACTTCCTCGGTGCCAGCAACAACAACAACCTTCTTGGCCTTTGCTAACTTTCTCTTTTCTTCTTGTTCAGCTCGAGCAACAACTACCTCCTTAAAATTATCATCGGTTTCCAACGTGGAGGGGTGAGCATTCTTGGGAGGAGCAGGTCTCTTTGCTCGAGTCCAGCCAGGCTTCAAAGCTGCAACATCTGACCATGGGTTCTTTAGTGCGAACAACAATTACCAACGAGGAATTATTTCCTTGTATTGATACCACCGAAGAGCTTGCAACCTATGAATTTCTTGAATTTTTTTATCTCTTGTCTTTGCATCTTCTTAAGAGTTTTCTGCCATTTTGAGATTTTTCTCGATAATAAGATCTTCAGATAACATTTCGGAATTGTTCTTGATCTTTTTGTTGTGGATATAATCCTGGCAATGAGTATAGGGGTATGGAAGGTGCTATGTGAATATGTACGCAAGGAGGTTGATGCAGAGAAAGTATACATGTTAGGCCTCTCCGTAGAGATAACAACCTTAATCCTGTCCCAGGTTTGCTGGGGTGTTGATGACCCACAAGTGTAGGGGATCGAGATATCCTTCGCGGGTAATAATAACCCAATTTATACATTCGACACAAGGGGAGCCAAAGGATACTCACAAGCTTTGACAGTTGAGTTGTCAATTCAACCGGACCTGAAAAACAATTGCTTGCCACGAAGTATTAGTAGCAACGGTGATATGGAAGTGATGGTGGCAACGGAAATAGTGGCAGTGAAACAACGAAAGTAAAACAATAGAAGTAAACAACTAGTAACCAGCAGGATTGAAACATTGTAGGCTAGGAAGATGGATGGTTAGGCGTTGCTTGGATGAGAGTGAACATGTAATAGATTCTAATACGGGGCATGGCACACAGAAAAACAAGGATGATCTAGCCAATATCAAACATTAGGCATGTATCCCAAGGTAGTTGTGCGTGCTTGCAATAAGAACTTTGCACAACATCTTTTTTCCTACCATCCCGCTACGAACGGGGCCAAAGAGAACCGGAACAAAGCATTAACACTCAATGGATACATGGAATCCTCAAATTATAGTCCATGCCCTTTGGTGTCCCAAGCTATCATCATTGGGGTCACCGGTTCCGGACTATAATAGGTGCATACAACTCATAGATAGGATCAAGAACACAAATAAACTCCTGAAAACACAAGTGTATCAGATCTGAAAATATGGCACTCGGGCCCAAAGTGACAAGCATTAAGAGCAACAAGTTGTAGCAAAGATGATAAACGCCATACTAGATGATAGGCAACATGCCCCTAGATTTCTGACGAACTATTACATGATCTAACTCATCCAATCCCTACCATCCCCTTTGCCTACAGTAGGGAATTACTCACACATGAAAGGATAAGTCATGGAGGGATGATGGAGTGGCGATGATGATGACGATGGCCATGATCTCCCCTCACCGGAGGCCAAAACAGCCTCCAGATTATCCCTCCCGGAGAAGAACTGAGGGTGGCAGCGGCTCCGCGAAGAGAATAGGAAAATCGACTTCTGTTCTAGGGTTTCCTCGCGACAGGTAAAAATAGGGGCCAAGGTAGATCACCAGAGGAGGTGGGACCCACCCAGGCGGCCTCCCGGCGAGGCCGGGGGAGTCGCGCCAGCAGGGCGCCTGGGCCCCCCTCCGCCCATCTTTTTGTCCAGGACTCCTTCAAGTGCGTGGGTTTTCTATAATTTTTCTGGGAATTTTCTGAAGTACCTAAAAATCCATATTCCTGCACAGAAGAAAATCATACATGCAGCTCTACTAAAAACAGCGTCAGTACGGGTTAGTTTCGTTAAAATCATACAAGAATGAGGTCAAAACAATGGCAAAAGTGTTTGGAAAAGTAGATACGTTTGAGACGTATCAACTCCCCCAAGCTTAGCATATTGCATGTCCTCAAGCAATTCAGTTCAACTAACTGGACGCGACAAAGAAAATTTTGACAAACTCTTTTGCTTCATTAGATGTATATAAGCATGTACTACGAAAGAGTTTAGGAAGTATTGGAACAATGCTACTACAAAGACAATGCAAAAGGCAATCCTTCTTTCATGTGATCATTCAAAAACAACCAAGAGTAAATAATATGCTGTTGAAAATCAAGACAGGATCACAATGCACATAGCTTGAACGTACTAGAGTGGTATCTCGCTAGCCTCCGGAGTTTTAAAGGAGATTAGAACTAAGAATTTCAGAACAAGAAATATCACAATCATGCAGAAGACAATGTGGTACTTTGGGACAATGCACATTACACTCAGAATGAAAATTATGCTCTCAATAGTTGGTGCTTTGAAGAAAGAAGGTGGAGACTCTCGAACCGTAACTTTTGATGGCAAGGTTGAAAACCCGTGGCTGGAAACAAAGAATATACATGTACGAAAGCTCGTGGTTTTGAAAAAAGAGATAAATTTCTTTTTGAGAAGTGTGTGGGCACCCCGGACTATTTGTCCGAAGCGACCAGCTGTGTATACGGTCATGCTCCGATGATCAGTTCGCATGACACACAACTCGACATGGATATCATAGTCTCAATGTTCATACAATACCGAATACAATAAAATAGTCTTACAAGGCCTCATCGGGCTCGAATAGCAGCGGAATATGCAAAAGCATCAAAGGTAGCAGCGGCACAATCCACAGGGTAGATCAGAGCATAGCACGTCCTAGTAATCGCCGGTAGCATCATCGTCATATACCTGCTCCTCCAAGCCTGGCCGATTGAATAACCAGGGACGACGCCGTGAGTACATACAAAGTACTCGCAAACCACCTAAAGAATAGGGTGGCTATATGGTGGAGTTTTTCATAGGGATTTCCAATCTACTCAATATTATTATTAAGTTGGCAAAGTTTTAACTTGGTAAGTTTTATTTCCCACAATGAATTTTGATAAGTCAAGTCCAACCTTTTTCCAACAATATCAGCATCATCATCGCGAACCATAAACTCGGTACCGGGATTTCTCATCTATTCCCCACAAAGTGTGGCCTCACTAGCTATCCATGACCGTGGACTCCGGCTACTCGAATAGTTTTCACTCTGCAGAGGTTGTAAACTTTACCCACCACATTCGATACATCTGCCATGTGTCCCCACGGATCGTCATACCTTAATATGCGGGTCTCGGATAATCGACCATAGTCTTCCCCTTGCTTACCCTAGTACAGGTGATCTACCCGATGCCCACATCCTGAACTGTCCGCGTGCAAGGTCATGCTCCTGTTGGACACATGCCTTCACCGTAGTAGAGGTGCAGCAAAGTTCTGTGCCACCGCTGCCTCGGCAGCGACCTCACCTCCGACGCATCGGTAGGCTTATAGGATTCTATGTATTATGTAGTTAGAAGATCCCCGTACTAAGATATGCAAGCTTCCAACTAGCCCTGTCCCATAACAGAGTATAGTGGTTGTACCGTATGGCTAGATTTTGGCGGCACTTATAGAGAGTCCCTCCAGACTTTGTCCATGTCCAACGATGTTCAACAATACCTGCCATACCACCTTCTTAGGTTTATGTCGTACCATATAGGGTGAAGTATGACTATCCATCTAGTTATGTAATGCTAATTAATATAGCTGAGTGATGGAGTCGACCGAATGTCGGGATCACCGGGGTTCTACTTTGTTTTCCCAAATAGGTAGGCTATGGGGTGTGTGGAGTTTTCCTAACATACCTAATACAATCCCAAACAATATGAATATAATAGCATGATACAATATACATGATACAAAAGAAAAGAAAAAATGGGTAAAGCGAAGTTTGAGTTTGGACGGTGGCTTGCCTTCGTCGGCAGTGGTCTCCTGGTCAGCCTCGGGGGCAGCTTGGAGGTAGTCTTTTCCTGCAGGGTCAACCGTCTCGTCTACACGTTGGGAAACAAGGAATTTCACAATATTACAACGGGGCAATAACAAGCACAACATCGCTCAATTTTTCAAACAAAAACACAAGTTATCAAGGACAAAACAATTTTCAAGATTTTCTATTTTCTAAAATTTAAATTTTATACCACCTCAACAAGGTTAAAAATTATAATAAGGAAATTGGATAATTTTGTTGGATTTATTAACATCAATATTAAATCAAACAACTTTAACGAAAAGCAATGTTTTTAACCCATTTTATTCACTAACAACTTTTAAGTTTATTTTATTTTTATTAACTAAATGCATAACAAAATTTCTACAGACCAGAAGCAAATTTAATAATAATATCACAAATTAATACCATTAACATAAATTCTATAGAAAATAAACTAGCAATAGAAATAATAATAAAGGATCACAATTTTATCTAAGAAAAACAATATTCTACACATGCAGAAGAATAAAGAATAATTCTATGAACATCACAAAATTTATTTCATATTTTTCTGAGCTATAAATATTTTTCTAATATTCTAAAGGTTTTGCAGATTTAAAAAAAGGATCAGCATGCCGGCTCGGGCTATCCTGCGCCCATGGTCGCTTATTTCCAGTGGGCCGAGCCCGCGCAGCGGATGCTGTGTTATTTTTTTTCTTTTTTTCTTTTTTTCTTTCTTTAAAAAAACGAAGGGGTACGGGCCTTTCCTGGCCGTTGGATCAAGTATGATCTGACAGTCAGGGGTCGTCTTCTTCCCACGGACAGGCCAGCCGGCCTAGACACTAGCCATTGCGGCCAGGAGCGAGCCGAACCTCGCCGGCGTCCCTCCAGTGGCCGGCGGACGGCGGCAAGGGGCGGGGGAGGGGCGGCCAGGCGTGGGGGTTCCATTTTCCCCAAAAAGAGGGGTGTGTGACATGGGAAAACGAGGCGCTTCGCGACAGACATGAGGGTGTCCGGGAGCTCACCAGAGGTCCTCCGAGCAGCGGCGGCCGGCGTGGATGGGCGGCGGTGGTGCGGAACTCCGGTGGGTTTCCGTTTGTCCCGAAAGCGGAGGCGACAGACGTGGGGAAGAACAGTGGCTCGGGGTAGACGATCCGGCGGACGGCGGCGGCTCCTCCGGCTCCTTGCCAGCGTCTCCTCGCCGGCGAAGCTCCATTGTGGGGGGTGTCGGAGGCGGGGAGGCGCGCCGGCCTCTCCCTCCTCTCCTTCCCTTCCCTCTCCTTCCCTTCTTCTACTCCTCTACTTTTCTTTATTTCTCTCTTTCTCGATGGGCTGGGCAAGGGTAGCAGGTGTGGTTGCTGGGTGGTGCTGTTGAGGAGTGGAGTGAGGGAGAGGGGTGCTGGGGTGTGGTTTATATAGGGCAAGGGGAGGGGCGTCTCGGCGGGAAGGGCGAGCGAGGAAGCGGGGTCGAGCGTGCTAGCACCCCCCCCCCCGGCGATCCGTCGCCGTGCTCGTGGGTTGGGCAACGATGGCGGCCCAACAGCCGACGTCAGAAGGTGGGAGAGGGGCTGACATGCGCGCCAGGGGTGTAAGGGCTGGGAGAGAGAAGGTGGGGCGCAGAATAGACTGAGGAGATATGGGTTTCGGCCCAATAGGATAGGGTTGGTCTCTTCCTTTTTTATATACAAATAAAACCAGTTTTGCAAAAGTTTTACCTCCGGTTTGGTTTAAATTTGAAACGAAATTTCAAATTCAAACCTCCAAAATAATTTAGAAAACTCCTGGAGTAACATCCTAATTTATTTAGAATTTTTAGAGAATTTTTTTATTATGTTTATAATATAATTACTATTATAGTAATAGTAATAAACCATTTAGCCCGTTTTAAATCTTTTAATTAAATACTTTCTTCTATAGAGGTATTTTTAGTTATTTAAATAATGAATTTCTAAGCAAGAAAAACTTTATTTGGTGAAAATATTAATGATGCAAATCTGCTATGGTGGTGATATGTTGGTAGATCAATATGTGTGGTATGTGCTAATTATTTTTATTGGTTGATTCTTTTTGGCATGACGAGGGAAAACAAATCAGGGCATTAGCACAAGGCAAGAAGATAACAAGCATGACATAGCAACAAAGCATAAGGTTAGCATGGCAGAGCCATTTTATTTGCATCACATCACAACTTTAGCAAGTTTTTTGTTACCCCTAATTTTTGCCACTCTAATAACAGGGTAATAAAAGTTGGGATGTGACAAAGTGCAACTTTCCAGTCAACGGTAGACGGTAAAGGTTTCTCAATATATCCCATACCAACCACATTAATGGTGGTTCCCATGCTTTTTTTCTTACACTTATGTTCCCTTATCCATCTATAATTTGACGGTCTATGGTGTCTTTTATTTTGCCTCAAGTATGGAAGGAAAGTTCTCATTCCATCTATCATTAGCAGCATTTGACCCATTTTATTCCATCATCAAGTATGGGGGAAGTGTAATTTTTTATAAATTGTGAAACAAGTGGGAGTGGGCATTCTACAGACCGGCCTTTGCCTCATAAATTTGACTAGTTAAAACTTTGTCAAGGAGTAAAACATTTTTGGCATGGAAGATACTGATTTTCCCTCACCGCACCATGAGCTTGTACGGTTATAAAAAGGAAAGTTTTGAATGAATTTTGATATGGCACATGAAAGTCTTCGTTAGGTATGGCAAGTAAATACCATATATAGGAAGGTATGGTGGACTCATGTGGAATAACTAGTTTGAAAGGATTTGGATGCAGAAGCTGAATTCTACTTAGTGCGAGCGAAGGCTAGCAAAAGAGTGGGAAGCGACCAACTAGAGAGCAGTAACGGTCATAACCATGCAGAGCGACAACGCAACAATGAATCGGGCATGAAAGTGATATAACTATTCTGAAATAAAAAGATCATCAAGGCATGATAGACTTTTTAGTCATAAACATGTGTGAACATGTTCCAAGTCAATCCAAGAATTCTCTGAATGGAAATACCACTTAAACATGCCAAACCATGAACAATGCATTGAATTTAAATCATTTAAACAACACATTAAGCACTCTAGCTATTTGAGACTAGCCACAAAGAAAACATGAACTACTGGGAATGCATTGTAAACGTAGCACTATGTCGCTACAAGCTGGTCTCTAGATCATAAGTACAGGCATATGTACAAAAGTAGAAACGATAAGAGTTCATACTGGCTTTCGTGTTTGCATCCCTTCTGTCGATCTTCGTCATTACTGCCTTGTCGCTTGCACAATCCAACGTAGGAAAATATAAGAAAGTGCAAATGCCATCACGTAATAGAGCTGAACTCTGCAAATAAAGCAAACTAAAGAGAGTACAAAGAAGAACAGGCAAAAACTTCGAAAAGATCAAAGAGGACAACATAAAACTGATAGTACAATGGAAAGGGGAGAAGGGCACGTACTCCCCAAGCTTAGGCTTTTGGCCTAAGTTGGGATCGGCTATTGCGGTCCCCAGGAGCCTCCAGTTCTGGGGTAGTACTGGTGCGTCCACGGGTCATATGGGGCTTCAGGTGCGTAAATCGAAGTCCTGGTATCCTCGCAGGAGGAAGGCTCCGCGCTCCAAGAAGAGGAAGACCCTTCACCCCACTGGGTGACGGGATCCTCCTGGAATGGCGGAAACTCCACGTACTCCTCCTCATCGGGCACAACCCCCTCCAATGGGGGTTATGAAACTGCTGCTAGACCACGAACTCATCGAACTGGATAACGTTGAAGGACCATTTGTTCCTGCGAGTATAATCAAACAAAAGAGGTGCAGGTAGACGGATCTCCCGAATAGTGGTCAGTCCAAACATCATAATATAATTAAGGTTACCAAACTCGGAAGTCCTGGAAACAAACTCAAGCCTCTTCATGGAAGCAAGGTCAAATCTCACAAAATGAAAAGGCTCATCATCAGGATTGCAGTGCGCCCAAAAGACTGAAGAATAAGTGTGACATAAACGTCGCCAAAGATATCTCCCTTGTTAGCATTAGCATCAAGGAGGCGAGAAATCAAGGCACCCACATTATACTTACTCTCCCCTGAAAGGGTGTTTGCCAAGATAGCAGCATCCGACGCAGAACTGTTTCTTGTGTTGTCACGAGCTAACACCCCTCTAGAAATAAAATATTCGAAATACCTGAGATGGGGAAACAAGATGCTGGAAATCGTCGAACGCTGGATATCCTTCGTGTCCTGGATGCAAAGAGAGTTGAAGAGAGTCCTCCGCTCGGTGGGCTGAGAGTTCATCTTTGTCGTCTTTCTAGTGTTCGGCACACCTATTATTTCATAAAATCTTGCCAAAGACATGGTAAAAAGATCATTGTAAATTATAAACTCAACAGTAGCAGCATCATGATTATATCTAAAACTATTAATAAAATAGGCGGCGAATTTGCGATACTGAGCCACACAGCTTGTTGCAAGCCGTGTAAAAACTGTGTTAGCACAAAGGTTGTCAAACTCCTCCTGGATAGCTGCAGCATCAAGGAAAACTCGGCACGGATACGTCATTGCACGTGCCGGACTTGTCTCTTCTAAAACCTCTAGGGGCACAACATCATGGTTGTAGCTGACCCTAGCAGTTGAGGATGAATCTTAAGCTCTAGTAACTCTGTCAGTAGGCCCGGACCTCTTCTTCCCAAGCCATCCCTTTGCCTTTCCTAATAAGCTCATTTCTGAAATTTTTGACAAATTAAAAAAACAAAGATTTAGGAAAAATGAGTTGAGGAAAACTACTCTACTCACTTCCCAAAGGCATAAACTTGCATCAAAACTTGGAAAATAAATTTCTACACATGCATCTAAGATCATAAGAACATCACCAAGAACAACTAAATACTCACTAATGAAGCCACGGATCAATACTCTAATTGGAGGGGTGGAGGAGTTACATACCAGGGAGTATTTTCTCAAAATTTCAGCTCAAACAATGGGTTGTAGAGAGAGATCAAAGTTCCGGCTAGAGAGCAGCTGAAGAACTCATGTTTTTGGGGAGAAAGAAGGAGAGAGGAGGAAGACTTACCTGGGTGGCCGGCCTGGGGGGGGCCAGGCGCCCTGTGGGCACGGCCAGGGGCTAGGCCGCGCCACCTGGCCGCCTGGACCAGGGGTGGCCCCCCTGGTGATCCCTAGGTGCCTCTGGGTCCCTTTTCTGTAGAAAAATTGATTTTTATTTTTGCAGAATTTTTCTCACAACTTCACCGTTGAATTTTTTTTGAAGTTCCAAAAGATGCAAAACTTCCGAGAAACTTGAAATAGTGGTTACACATATGAAGCTTCAAAAACATAAAACTTTGGTACAACAAGGAGAACAAAAGCTAAAGGAAATGAAAACATAACAAGTTCCACTTTTTACCCATATAAAACATGTTAGCTAGCAAGGTTGATCAAGTCTTACCAACAAACCGTTGATATATAGAGCATAAAGCCTCACCTCCTATAAAGTGATCATTGTAACTTTACTTTAATGGACATTGTCCCCACCATAATGATTTTGTATTTGTGGTGCACATGTAGAGGGCAATCCCTATCTCCAATCTTCACGGTCTCGATATTCTCTATAGAGTTAAGGCCATGCCTTTTGTCGTTCTTCTTTGGAAAATACACTGTGTGTTCCTTATATATCATTCACGTTGAAGGTAACCTATCCTTTATTGCAATCAATGATAGAACCTGTTGTGTTAATAAAAGGGCTACCAAGAATAATAGACATGCTCCCATCCTCGAGCATGTTAAGCACAACAAAATCAGTAAGGATTAAGCAAATAGCAACTTCAATAGGAACATCCTCACAAATACCAATTGGGACGGTTGTTGACTTGTCGGCCATTTGGAGAGAGATATCTGTGGGGATTAGTTTATCTAAATAGAGCCTCTTGTAAAGAGAAAAAGGCATAACACTCACTCCTGCACCAAGATCACATAGAGAAGTTTTGACATAATTATTCTTTATGGAGCAAGGAATGGTGGGTATACCTGGATCACCAAGCTTCTCAGGAATCTTGCCACTGAAAGAGTAGTTAGCAAGCATAGTAGATATTGCCTCATTAGGGACTTTTGTTTTGTTAGTAACAATATCTTTCATATATCTTGAGTAAGTAGGTAACTTAATAGCATCATTCCAAGGTATTTGAATAAAAAGAGGTTTCATCCTGATGACCCTCAACTGTAGGGGATCGAGATAGTCTTCGCGGGTAAGATAACCCAATTTATTGATTCGACACAAGGGGAACCAAAGAATATTTATGAGCTTTAACAGTTGAGTTATCAATTCAACTGCACCTGAAATATACTTGCTTGCAACAAAATATTAATAGAAACAGTGTTATGATAGTGATAGTGGCAAGAGCAAAAGTAAAATAGCAAAAGTAAACTACTAGTAACCAGCAGGATTGAAACACTGTAGGCTAGGGAGATGGATGGTTGGGTGCTGCTTGGATGAGAGCGAACATGTAATAGACTTTAACATGGGGCAAGGCACACAGAAAGGCTAAGATCATCTAGGAAAATAGCAAACATTAGGCATGTATCCCGTAGGTAGTTGTGCGTGCTTGCAATAAGAACATGCACAACATCTTTTGTCCTACCATCCCGCAAAGAATAGGGCCAAAAGGAACTTATGGAGATTAAGGTGATCCTTTCCAAGAGCACCGGAACAAAGCATTAACACTCAATGGATACATGAAATCCTCAAATTATAGTCCATCCCCTTTGGTGTCCCAAGCTGTCACCTTTGGGACCGCCGGTTCCACACCATAATAGGTGCATACAACTCATAGATAGGATCAACAACATAAATAAACTCATGAAAACACAAGTGGTTCAGATCTGAAAAGATGTCACTCGTGCCCAAGGTGACAAGCATTAAGAGTAAAAAGTTGTAGCAAAGATGATAAACACCACAGTAGATGATAGGCAACATGCCCCCAACAATTTGAAGAACTAGTACATGATCTAACTCATCTAATCCCTACCATCCCCTTTGCCTATAGTAGGGAATTACTCACACATGAAAGCAGAACTCATAGGGGATGATGGAATGGTTATGGTGATGACGATGGTGATGATCCCCCCTCACCGGAGGAAAAAAACAGCCTCCAGATTAGCCCTCCCAGAGAAGAAGAGAGTGTGGCGGCGGCTCCGCGACGGAAACTGGGAAAACGACTTCTGTTCTAGGGGTTTCTCACGACGTGAATAAATAGGAGTGGGGCCGCGCCAGTAGGGCGCCTAGGGCTCCCATGGCTGCCCTCTGGCCCCACTTCTGGCTCCGGGATCCTTCGGGTGCATGGATTTTCTGTGAATTTTCCTGGAATTTTCTGACACACCTAAAAATCCATTTTCCTGCACATAAGAAAACCATACAAGCAACTCTTCTGAAAACAACGTCAGTCCGGGTAAGTTTAGTTCAAATCATGCAAGAATGAGGCCAAAACAATAGCAAAAGTGTTTGGAAAAGTAGATACGTTTGAGACGTATCAAATCCCCCAAGTTTAGCCTATTGCTTGTCCTTAATCAATTCAGTTCAACGAACAGCATGCGACGAAGAAAACTTTGACAAACTCTTTTGCTTCATAAGATGTGTATAAGTATGTACTACGAAAAGACTTTAGCAAGTATTGAAAAAATGCTATGAGGACAATGCACGAAGCAATACTTCTTTCAATTGATCAATCACAAACAACCAAAAGTAAATAATATGCTTCTGAAAATCAAGACAATATCACAATTCACATAGCTTGAACGTACTAGAGTGGTATCTCGCTAGCCTCCATGAGTGAAGCAAAATATAAATGCAGAAACTCCTCCGGAGTTTTAAAGGAGATTAGAACTAAAATTTCAGAACAAGCAAGATCACAATCATGCAGAAGAAAATGTGGTGCTTTGGGAAAATGCATGTTACACTAAGAATGAAAATTATGCTCTCAATAGTTGGTGCTTTGGAGAAAGAAGGGGAGACTCTCGAACCGTGGCTTCTTGATGGCAAGGTTGAAAACCCGTGGTTTGAAGAAAATACTAAACATGTACCAGAGCTCTTAGTTTTGAAAACAGAAAAAATGTTTTAAGAGGTGCAACTTTCCAGTCAACGATAGACGGTAAAGGTCTCTCAATATCTCGCGTACTAACCATATTAATGGTGGTTCCCATGCTTTTGCTTACACTTATGTTCCGTTATCCACCTATCCTTTGACGGTCTATGGTACCTTTTCATTTTGCCTCAAGTATGGAAGGAAGTTTCTTGTTCCATCTATCATTAGAAGAATTTGGCCCATTTGATTCCATCATCAAGTATGGGGGAAGTGTAACTTTTTATAAAAATGTGAAACAAGTGAGAACTGGGCATTCTCGAGACCGGCCTCTACTTCATAAATTTGACTAGATAAAACTTTGTCAAGGAACAAAACATTTTTGGCATGGAAGATACTGATTTTCCTTCACCGCCACATGAGCTTGTACAGTTACAAAAAGGAAGCTTTTGAATAAATTTCGAGATGGCAGAAAAAGTCTAAGTTAGGGATGGCAGGTAAATACCATTTATAGGAAGGTATGGTGGACTCAAGTGGAATAACTGGTTTGAAAATGAGTTTGGATGCACAAGAAGAATTACGCTTAGTGCGATTGAAGGCTAGCAAAAGACTGGGAAGCGACCAACTAGAGAGCAATAACGGTCATAATCATGCAGAGCGAAAAAGAAACATTGAATCGAGCATGAAAGTGATATAACTATTCTGAAACAAAAAGATCATCAAGGCATGATAGACTTTTTAGTCATAAACATGTGTGAACATGCGCCAAGTCAATCCAAGAATTCTCCGAAGGAAAATACCACTTCAATATGCCAAACCATGAAGAATGCAATGCATGCAAATCATTTCAACAACACATTATGCACTCTAGCTAGTTGAGATTAGCCACAAAGAAAGCATGAACCATTGGGAAAGCATTTTAAACATAGCACTATGTCTCTACAATGTGGTCTCTAGATCATAAGTGCAGGCATATGTACAAAAGTAGAAACAAGAAGAGTGCATACCGGTTTTCCTTGTTGCTTCCCTTCCGTCGATCTTCGTCATTACTGCATTGTTACTTGCACGATCGAACTTGGTAAATATAATAAAATGCAATCACGGGCTCGAGCTGAACTCTGAAAACAAAGCAAACTAAAGAGGGAAAGGAATTTTTTGGGTTTTTTAAAGGTTTAACGGAAGCGCAAGAAAAAGGGAAATATTTTTGTTGTTTTAGCAAATTAAAAGAAAACTAAGAAGAATAACAAAAACTTAGAAAAGATCAAAGCGAACAAAATAAAACGGATAATACAATGGAAAAGGGAGAAGGGCACGTACTCCCCTCAGCTTAGGCATTTGTCCTAAGTTGGAAACAGCTATTGCCATCCCCAGGAGCCTCCTGCTCTGGGGTGGTACGGGTGAGTCCAAGGGTCGTACGAGGCTTCAGGTGCATACACCGAATTCCTCGGGTCCTCCCACGAAGAAGGCTCCGCGCTCCAGGCAGAAGAAGACCCTTCACCCCACTGGGTGACGGTCTCCCCCTGGAAAGGTGGAAACTCACCGTGCTCCTCCTCATCGGGCACAACCCTTTCCATGGGGTTATGAAACTGCTGCTGGACCACATACTCATCGAACTGGTTAACGTTGAAGGACCATCCGCTCCTACGAGTATAATTAAACCAAAGAGGTGCAGGTAGACGAATCTCGCGAATAGTGGTCAGTCCAAATCTAAGAATATAATTAAGGTTACCAAACTCGGAAGTCCTGGGAACGAACTCATGCCTCTTCATAGCAGCAAGATTAAAGCTTAAATAAGTAAAAGGCTCATCATTAGGATGCTGGGTGCACCCAAGAGACTCAAGAATAAGTGTGGCGGAAACGGCACCATAGAGATTTCTCTTGTTGCCATTGGCAGCACGGCGATGAGAAATTAAGGCACCCACATTATACTTACTCTCCCCTGAGAGGGCATTCGCCAGGATGGCAACATCCGATGCAGAACTTTTGCTCGTGTTGTCACGAGCTAACACCCCTCTAGCAATAAAATAAGCGAAATACCTGAGGTGGAAATCTTCATACGCCGTATATCCTTCGTGTCTTGGCTGCAAAGAGAACTGGAGATAGTCCTCAGTTCGGTGGGCTAAGAGTTCATCTTTGTCGTCTCTCCAGCGGTCGACACACCTATTATTTCACAAAATCTTGCTAAAGACATGGTCAAAAGATCATTGTAAATTTTAAACTCAACAATACCAGCATCATGATTATCTCTGAAACTATTTATAAAACATGAGGTGAGTTTATGATACTGAGCAACATGGCATGTTGCTAGCCATGTCAAACCTTCATTAGCACAAAGGGCGTAGAAATCATCCTTAATTCCTGCAGCTTCGAGGAAAACATCGCATGGATATGTCATTGCACGTGCCGAACTTGTGTCTTCCAACAACTCTAGGGGCACATGATCCTCATTGTAGCTCACCCTAGCAGCTGAGGATGAAGTTGCATCTCTAGTAACTCGATCGGTGTGCTCAGGCTTCTTCTTCCCAAGCCACCCCTTTGATTTTCCTAGCAAACTCATTTCTGGGTTTTTTTTGAGAATTAAAAAAAACAAGAATTTAAGCAAGGTGAGTTGAGAAAAACTACTGTACTCACTTACCTAAGGCATAAACTTGCATAAAAATTTGGAAAATAAATTTCTACACATGGATACAAGCTCATATGAACAACACCAAGAACTACTAAATACCCACAAATGAAGCCACCAATCAAAAATCTAATTGAAGGGGTGGAGGAGTCACATCCCAGGGAGTATTTGCTCAAAATCTCAGCTCAAAGCTGGGCTGAAGAGAGAGATCGAAAATCGCCTCCAAGAACAGAAAGACGCAAATTCCAGGACCAGAACTTGTGATTTTGGAGAGAGAGGAAGAGAAGGGAAGAAGAAGTACCTGGCTGGCTGCCCTGTGGGCCCTAGGCACCCTATGGGCGCGGCCAGGGGGCAGGCCACGCCAACTGGCCGCCTCGGCCACTGGTGGCCCCTCCAGGTCGGCTCCAGGTGACTCTGGGTCACTTTTGTCATGGAAACTTTGATTTGTATTTTTGTGGAATTTTTCTGACAACTTCACTCTTGAAAAAATTTTGAGGTTCAAAAATCTGCGAAACTTTCTGAAAACTTGAAGCAGTGGTTAGGAAAGTGAAGCTTCAAAAACATTTAAAATTTGTACAGCAAAAAGAAGAAAAGCTAACACAAAACGTAACAAGCTCCACTTGTTTACTATATAAAACATGCTAGCTAGCAAGGTTGATCAAGTCTTACCAACAAACCGACGATATATAGAGCAGAAAGTATCATCTCTGATGAAGTGATCATTGTACCTTTACTTTAATGAACATTGTCCCCACCATAATGGTTTTGTATTTGTGGTGCACATGTAGAGGACAATCCCATTCTCCAATCTTCACGGTCTCGATATTCTCTATAGAGTTAAGGCTATGCCTTTTGTCGAACTTTTTCGTAAAATACACCTTGTGGTCTTTATCATCCACGTTGAAGGTGAAATTTCCCTTATTGCAATCAATGATAGCACTTGCGTTGTTAATAAAAGGTATACCAAGAATAATGTACATGCTCCCATCCTCGGGCATGTCAAGCACAACAAAATCAGTAAGTATTAAGCAATTGATAACTTTAACAGGAACATCCTCACAGATACCAATGTAGACGGTTGTTGACTTGTCGACCATCTGGAAAGAGATATCTGTAGGGATTAATTTATCTAAACATATCATCTTATAAAGAGAAAAAGGCATGACAATCACTCCTGCACCAAGATCATATAAAATTATTTTGACATAATTATCTATTATTATATAATTAAAACAAAAGACAAACAAGTTAGGACGTTCGTCCACATATATTAAATTATCTTGATCGTCGATTTTAGATATTAACGGTTAAGATTTATCAGATGTAGCGTTACATACAAAAAAAGTCATGTACACACAATTGGACATGTCACGTACAAAAATAGTTCTATTCGTTTTTTGAGTCATATATGCCTTCCTATTGAAAAGTCTTTCCGATTAAGGTTCATTTTTTTCCTTTGAGATGAGACCTAAACGTAAGATAGTACTACTTGCATACTAGGGCTGCCAATTGGAAGGAATAGTACGAGCCCCCCACAAAAAAGGAAAGAGTCGGAGTAAATTATTACATGATGATGTCATCTATGATTGTAGCGTAAATTAGGATGAAAATTCTATTTTTTACCACTAAAAGAAATTCAAACTAGACTCCAAGTGCTTCATGTTAGGATGATAAACTTTTGTCTATCCAATGTGGAATTTTTTTTCTCAATCTAGATAACAATATAAATATGTACGTATACAACACAAGGTTGGGCAAACAAATTACTACCAAAATACCTTTTATGAATTATAATCATACAATATTGTGTCTTTACAATAGAAGGTTAGCAGCAAAAAATATTGAACAGGAAGTTGAGAATCAAATTACATGAATATCTAGGAGCCAATAATTTATATTTCTATTTTTACAAACAAAAAAGTTAAGCATGACGTGTGTTCTTATTAACATAGTTCATAATCTAGATATTAATAGAAAGAAAAGGAGCATGGGAATGCTTCAGTGTAAATTAAGCCTTTTTCAAGAAAAATAGTCATGAGAAGGACCACATGAGAGTATATAAAAAATACGCCGTTTTGCCAATATATAAGGCTCACAAGTAAAAAAATACTCAATGTTATAAATTATGCACACTGATATACGCAAAATTATATGGATTGGGCATTTAAGAATCATATTGTCCGGAAATACTTTTATGCCATATCATTTAACTATTTATTTGACCTATTATAAATTAATATCATAACCTAATATTATGGATTGGAACTCGCAAATAATTAAATCTATGATATATTTTCGAAAATATTTAGCAACATAATTATATTAGGGGAAGGACACTTAAAAATGTCATGCCAAAGTCAGCAACTCTAGGATAACCTATGAATATCCCCATAACATACACTCAACGAGTTTCATTTGAGATAGTAATTCTGCTGAAGAAAACTAATGGAGTATCGAGCAAAAATCAAGTAATATTTTATTTTTGGGCAAAAAAGAGCGTAATGAGAGATGAACACATAGAACAATTATAGAAAATGTATATAGATGTAGAGTACGTATGAATATACCAATCATGTATGCTCAAGAGGGTTTATTTGCAGTAGCAATAGCACTAAACAGTCCAATGAAATGACGATACATCAAATCGAGGCAGATTTTATTTCTAGGAATAAAGGAGGGTATCTAGAGAATGCGATAAAAAATGGATAACATAATTATGCAAACATGATAGAATAAGGCATATGTGTCTATTCGCATGTACATGCATGCTAACATGTCGGAAGAAATATATCGACATGAAGACATGTCATCACGCTGGTATGAGGAATCCAAGTATATCATGTCAATTTGGGTTGGTGATCTCAATGATGATATGATATCAAGGATCTAATGGAGGATGACCAAGTGATTGAGAAAATGAAAAAAAATAGAAATTATATATTTTAATATTTTTGCGGAAATACTAGACATTATTTTGTTATATTTTTTTTGTATGATGGTTCCTAATTGTGATGGTTGAGGTTATAACTGAAGTTAAGAGGTATACATGTATTAGATACAAATATTCTTGATGGCATGCCTTTTAAAACGATTAAAATAGAGGTTGTTTGAGCTAAAAACCAAAAATTATTAGATTCAAGCTAATTCACACATTTCTTGGAATATAATTTTGTACAACTTTTTATATTTTTTGGAGGTAAGGCCGATGTATATATGAATATAATCGAATAGAAATTAACATCAAAGGACAAATTACTAACAGAAAAATACTAGGAATGAAAATATGTAATAAATCTACGAGCAAGAATGCACAAGCTACCACACCAGTAATGATCAGACGTACAAAGGAAGAAACCATGTTCAAATGTAATACATAAATATCTAAATTTAGTTATTTGTGGAAGTTTACTCTATGTTTTAAATGTCATAAAGAGTTATGGCTCCTTTGAGTTATTGCAAAAAAAAGTTGACTAATCAAAAAATAGACCGAGAGCGAGAAGAATGAGTGTTTCCGAAATTTATTTAACTAAATGATAATATATTAATGCTATTTCCATTGTCCAACAAAATAGTGTAAATATTGACCAACAATACTAACATTTTATAGGATATTCATATGAAAATAATGCAAAAAAATTTGATCTGGAGAGGCAATCAAAATCTTTAGTAGCATCCACACATGTCCTATCTAGCCGCGCAAATGCGCGGGTGACTCCGCTAGTTCCTTATGGAGCAAGGAATGGTGGGTATACCTAAGTCACCAAGCTTCTCAGGAATCTTGCCACTGAAAGAGTAGTTAGCAAGCATAGTATATATTGCCTCATTAGGGACCTTTATTTTATTAGTAACAATATCTTTCATATATCTCAAATAAGGAGGTAACTTAATAGCATCAAGGAGCGCCAAGGAGTCCTTCAATAAGCCTTTCTTCGCTGAAGTGGTGTTTACTGACTGGTGGAACATCTGGTTGACTAGGAATGCTAAATGTTTCAACCATGTGAGGCCCTCTTTTGCTAAGTGGAGGGTTGGCTTCATTCATGATTTAACCCTGCTTAGTTATAGAATTAAGCCTAGATTTAAGGATCTTTTACTTAGATGGATTGATTTCCTTCCACCTTGAGAGGTGTTTTTTTAAGCTTTTGCTGTACATTTGTAAATATTGTGTTCGTGGTAATAACATGCTGGGGGGAGCTTTACCCCTTAGTTTGAAAGCTTAAAAAAAACTTAATAGCATCAGACAAAGGAATTTGAAGAAAAAGAGGTTTCATCCATTCACAAAATTTGAGAGACTTACCTGGAAAGGTCATGGGTATCTGTACACATGGTTCTCTTTCCTTCCCATGTATTTTTTCAATAAAGCCTTCTCTTGTGTATTTCTTGCGTTTATCGGGTGCTTCTTGTTCTCGAAATTCAGGAGGGTCATTCTTCTCCTTATCTTTTTCGGGCTCAACGCCGTCTTCAGTATCAGCATCGGAGGTGGATATTCCATTTGGATCAACAGCAGGCTCTCCCTCCACTATGGGATCATTTGAATTGTCGGCTTGCTTGTGTTTCTTCTTCTTCTTATTTTTCGGAGAGCTAAAAATTTATTCTTCCTGTATTTGAGAATCTTGCTCGATCCTCTTCGGATGCCCCTCCTGATAGAGAGGATCCTGGGTGTTTATTCCACCCCGAGTCTTTATACCATAGGCCTATGAATTATCTTTTTTTGAATTGTTAGCAAGAAAATATTTTTGCACATCAGAAATTTGTTCAAGTTGAGTTTGAACCATATGGAAATGCTTAACAAGACATTTAACATTATTAACTGTTCTACCTAGAACATCAAGCAAATTTTGATAGCAAGAGTATTATCATGCAACTGACTTTGAATCCTCATATTATAGTGATTTTTCTTCATAATAAAATTATCAAGCTCATCTAAACATTGATCAGGAGGCTTACCTTGAGGGATGTCAGTTGCATTGAAATCTAAAAGAGAGTGTACCTCTACCAAAAGAGAATGAGTAGTAAGCTCACACAACTTCTAAATAGGAGGTAGATTCTTCACGTCTTCAGCTTTAATTCCTTTTTCCTTTAAAGACTTCTTTGCTTCTTGCATATCTTCGGGGCTTAGAACAAGCATGCCACTCTTCTTTGGTGGTGGAGGTGGTTCAGGGACGGACCAATCTTCGTGGTTCTTGGCAATCTTGCCCATTAATTCTTCTGCATCGTCCGGTGCTCTTTCCCTGAAAACACAACCAGAAAAACTATCCAAATAGGATCTAAAATCATCGGTTAGACCAACATAAAATATATCAAGTAATTCATTATTAGGGACTCCATGTCCCGGTATAGCCTTAATTAAACTGCAATACCTCCCCCAAGCTCTAGGCAGGTGCTCATCCTGCAACTGTTTAAAGTTATAAATTCTTTGTAAAGCAGAATGCTGCATATGAGCAGGAAAATACTTATCAACAAAAGACTGAGCTAAGTCTTGAGGACTCTTAATGGAACCATAGGGTAGTGCATCATACCATGCTTTAGTATCTCCCTTCAAAGAGAAAGGAAAAAAATCTTAGCCACATTAAATTTTGGTATCCTCTCATCAGTACTAAACAAGCCACCTAACTCAGTGAGTTTGGTCAGGTGTGCTATAGCATCATCATTTTCTCTTCCATAAAATGGGTTACCTTCAGCTGTAGATATAAGTGAAAGATCAACAGAGAAATCATAATAAGGATCATTGATGCATATAGGAGATGTAGCAAATTCAGGATCAGGAGTAATCTTGTTCTTCATGGAGTGCTTTTCGAGCAGCTTCCTAACGGCACCAGGGTCAGAGTCGGCACACTCTGTAAGTTCCCTGCATAAACCATCATCAAGAATAACATGATAATCCTCAAGGAGTCTCTCCTTGAGTTTTTCCAAGTCTGGGTAACCAAAGGCTTTGCAAGTAGGAAAGTAGGTAGCGGCAGTTTCAGTCTCGGATTGTTCTGCAACCCTAGCAATTTGAGTTTCAAGATAGCGACCAAGAAAACCAATTTCCTCGAAAGTAGTAGAAGCATCATCAAAATTATCGGATATAGCAACAAACTCAGTGGAAGTAGCATGTGGTGGTGGTGTTGAACAAAACTTACTTATAAACGAAGGTGAATCAATTGTAGCACTAGTGCTCAGAATAGTACTTTTCTTGTAGTGGATGGTAAGATCGGAACCTTGGTGTCACCTTTCTTACCCATAGTGGATAAAGTGGAGTAGGCAGAATACTTTAAGTAGACCTGTAAATAAATCTATGCTCCCCGGCAATGGCGCCAGAAAACAGTACTTGATGACCCTCAACTGTAGGGGATCGAGATAGTCTTCGCGGGTAAGATAACCCAATTTATTGATTCGATACAAGGGGAGCCAAATAATATTTATAAGCTTTAACACTTGAGTTGTCAATTCAACCGCACCAAAATGTACTTGGTTGCAAAAAATATATTAATAGAAACGATGATATGATAGTGATAGTGGCAACAACGAAAGTAAAACAACAAAAGTAAACTATTAGTAACCAGCAGGATTGAAACACTGTAGATTAGGGAGATGGATGGTTGGGCGCTGCTTGGATGAGAGCGAACATGTAATATATTTTAACACGGGGCAAGGCACACATAAAAGAAAAGATCATCTAGGAAAATATCAAACATTAGGCATGTATCCCGTAGGTAGTTGTGTGTTCTTGCAATAAGAACTTGCACAACATCTTTTGTCCTACCATCCCGCAACGAACGGGGCCAAAAGGAACTTATGGAGATTAAGGTGTTCCTTTCAAATAGCACCGGAACAAAGCATTAACACTCAATCGATACATGAAATCCTCAAATTATAGTCCATCCCTTTTGGTGTCCCAAGCTGTCACCTTTGGGATCGCCGGTTCCGGACCATAATAGGTGCATAAAACTCATAGATAGGATCAAGAACATAAATAAACTCATGAAAACACAAGTGGTTCAGATCTGAAAACATGGTACTCGGACCCAAATTGACAAGCATTAAGAGGAACAAGTTGTAGCAAAGATGATAAAAACCACAGTAGATGATAGGCAACATGCCCCCAACAATTTGATGAACTATTACATGATCTAACTCATCCAATCCCTACCATCCCCTTTTCCTACAGCAGAGAATTACTCACACATGAAAGGAGAAGTCATGGGGGGATGATGGATTGGTGATGGTGATGACGATGGCGATGATCTCCCCTCACCGGAGGCCAAAACATCCTCCAGATTAGCCCTCCCGGAGAAGAACAGAGGTTGGAGGCGGCTCAGCGATGGAAACTGGGAAAACAACTTCAGTTCTAGGGTTTTCTCACGATGTGAATAAATAGGAGCCAAGGTAGGGCACCAGAGGCGGGAGGACCCACCCAGGCGGCATCCCAGCGTGGCCAGGAGTGGGGCCGCGCCAACAGGGCGCCTGGGCCCCCTGGCTTCCCTCTGGCCCCACTTCTGGCTCCGGGCTCCTTCGGGTGCGTGAATTTTCCTAGAATTTTCTGAGACACCTAAAAATCCATTTTCATGCACATAAGAAAACCATACAAACAGCTCTACTGAAAAAAGTGTCAGTCCGGGTTAGTTTAGTTCAAATCATGCAAGAATGAGGCCAAAACAATAGCAAAAGTGTTTGGAAAAGTAGATACGTTTGAGACGTATCACATCCACTCAAAAAACTTATTGTAGTGCTCTTCTTCTTTCGTTTTGAGAGACTTACCTGGAAAGGGCATGGGTTTCTGTACTCATGGTTCTCTTTCCTTCCCATGTCTTCCTGCGATGAAGTCTTCCCTAGTGTATTTCTTGCGTTTGTCGGGTGCTTCTTCTTCTCGAACTTCAGGTGGATCATTCTTTTCATTACCTTTTTCTGGCTCAGCACCGTCTTCCGTCTCAGCATCGGAGGTCGATATTTAATTTGGATCAACAACAGGCTCTTCGCTTGCAATGGAATCATTGGAATTTTCATCTTCCTTGTGTCTCTTCTTCTTCTACTTCTTCTTCTTCTTCGGAGAGCTAACAATTTCTTCTTCCTACACTTGAGAATCTTTCTCGATTCTCTTTGGATGCCCCTCTGGATAGAGGGGGTCCTGGGTGTGTGTTCCAACCCGAGTGTGTATACCATAATCATGTAAATCATCTTGTTTGGCATTGTTAGCAAGCAAATCTTTTTGCACATTAGAAATTTTTTCAAGCTAACTTTTAACCATATGAAAATGCTTCACAAGACATTTAACATCATTAACTGTTCTACCTAGAACATCAAGAAAACTTTTGATAGCAAGGGAATTATCATTCAACTCGCTTTGTATCCTCTCATTAATGTGACCTTGCTTCATAATAAAGATATCAAGCTCATCTAAACATTGATCAGGAGGCTTACCTCGAGGAATGTCACTTGCATTGAAACCTAAAAGAGAGTGTACCTCTACCATAGGAGGGTGAGTAGTGGGCACACACAACTTCTTGATAGAAGGTAGATTCTTCACGTCTTCAGCTTTAATACCCTTCTCTTTTATAGACTTCTTCACTTCTTGAATAAATTCGGGGCTTAGGAAAAGCATGCCCCTCTTCTTTGGTAGTGGAGGTGGTTCAGGGATGGACCAATCTTCATGGTTCTTGGCAATCTAGCCCATTAGTTCTGCAGCATCGTTCGGTGTTCTTTCCACGAAAACACAACCAACACAACTATAAAAATAGGATCTAGATTCATCGGTTAGACCAGCATAACATATATCATGTAATTCATTCTTAGGGACACCATGTCCTGGCTTAGCCTTGATCAAACTGCAATACCACCCCCAAGATTTACGGAGGTGCTCATCCTGCAACTGTTTAAATTTATAAATTCTTTGTAAAGCAGCATGTTCCATATGAGCAGGAAAGTACTTATCAACAAAAGATTGAGCCAAGTCTTGAGGACTCTTAATGGAAACAAATGGTAGTGCATCATACCATGCTTTAGCACCCTCCTTCAAAGAGAAAGGAAGAAGCTTAGTCACATAAAAGTTTCGTATCTTTTCATCGGTAGTAAATAAGCCAGCCAACTCAGTGAGTTTGGTCAGGTGTGTAATAGCATCATCATTTTATCTGCCATAAAAGGGGTCAGCTTCAACTCTAGATATAAGTGAAAGGTAAACAGAGAAATCTAAATCAGGATCATTGATTCATATAGGAGATGTAGAAAATTCAGGATCAAGAGCAAACTTGTTCTTCATAGAATGCTTTGCAAGAAAGTTCTTCACATCATGGGGATTAGAGTCATCACAATCTCTGAGTTCCCTACATAAATCATCATCAAGGACAATATAATCATCCTCAAGGAGTCTCTCCTTGAGGCCACTCAGGTCAGGATAATCATAAGTTCCACCTATAGGGTAGCGAGTAACAGGAATTTAAATTCCAGATTGTTTGGTAGCAGCAGTGATCTGTGTATCAAGAGAGTAACCAAGTGAACCAATATCATCAAGGGTAGTAGTAGCATCATCAAAAGAGTCGGACATATTGCCTGACTCAGCAGAAGTAGCATGTGTTTCTCGTGAAGCAAACTTATTTATAACTGAAGGTGAATCAAGTATAGCACTAGTGCTCAAAACAATACCTTTTCTTGTACGGATGGTAAGATCGAAACCTTGGGTTCTACTTTATTTCCTATAGTGGATAAAGTGCAGCAGGCATAATACTTCAAGTACACTTGTAAATAAAGCTATGCTCCTCGGCAATGGCGCCAGAAAACATTTCTTGATGACCCACAAGTGTAGGGGATCGAGATAGTCTTCACGGGTAAGAATAACCCAATTTATAGATTCGACACAAGGGGAGCCAAAGGATACTGACAAGATTTGACAGTTGAGTTGTCAGTTCAACTGCACCTTAAATACACTTGTATGCAACAAAGTATTAAGTGAACCGATGATATGGAAGTGATGGTGGCAATGGAAATAGTGGAAGTGAAACAACGAAAGTAAAACAACAAAACTAAATAACTAGTAAGCAGCAGGATTGAAATACTGTAGGCTAAGAAAATGGATGGTTGGGTGCTGCTTGGATGAGAGTGAACATGTCACTGATTCTAATACGGGGCAAGGCACACAGAAAAGATGGGATCATCTAACCAATATCAAACATTAGGCATGTATCCCAAGGTAGTTGTGCATGCGTGCAATAAGAACTTTGCACAACATCTTTTGTCCTACCATCCCGGTATGAACGGGTCCAAAAGGAACTTATGGAGATTAAGGTGATCCTGTCAAAGAGCACCGGAACAAAGCATTAACACACAATGGATACATGGAATCCTCAAATTATAGTCCATCCCCTTTGGTGTCGCAAGTTGTCACCATTGGGATCGCTGGTTCCGGACTACAATAGGTGCATACAACTCATAGATAGGATCAAGAACACAAATAAACTCATGAAAATACAAGTGGTTCAGATCTAAAAACATGGAACTTGGGCCCAAAGTGACAAGCATTAAGAGCAACAAGTTGTAGAAAAGATGATAACCACCATACTAGATGATAGGCAACATGCGCCCGGCAATTTGATGAACTATTACATGATCTAACTCATCCAATCCCTACCATCCCCTTTGCCTACAGAAGGGAATTATTCACACATGAAAGGAGAAGTCATGAAGGGATGATGGAGTGGCAATGATGATGACGATGATCTCCCCTCACCGGAGGCCAAAACAACCTCCAGATTAGCCCTCCCAGAGAAGAACAGAGGGTGGCGGCGGCTCCTTGATGAGAATTGGAAAATTGACTTCAGTTCTGGGGTTTCCTCGCGATGGTTAAAAATACGGGCCAAGGTAGGTCACCAGAGGGGGTGGTACCCACCCAGGTGGCCTCTCGGTGCGGCCAGGGGGGGCCAGGCCAGCAGGGCGCCTAGGGCCCCTCTGGACCATCTTCTGGTCCTGGACTCCTTCGGGTGCATGTATTTTCTGTATTTTTTGTAGGAATTTTCGGAAGTACCTAAAAATCCATATTCCTGCACACAAGAAAACCATACATGCAGCTCTGCTGAAAACATCGTTAGTCCGGGTTAGTTTCGTTCAAATCATGCAAGAATGAGGTCAAAACAATAGGAAAAGTGTTTGAAATGTAGATACGTTTGAGACATATCAGGTGGTCTTCCTTAGGGTTCTTGGGGAAAGTGTGCTCGTAACCCTCCCCGGGGTGAGGGTAGAGGCTTATATAGAGTGCGCCTACACCGATTCAATACCCGGGTAATGGGTTATACTTACAAGTTGAAACGCCTATATTTATTACATGAAACTGCCTACCCACTACGACCCTTTAAGGAGAGGTAACGCCCCGTGTCTGCAATGTCTTCATGTCTTTTTCCCTTCCCTTCTTCTGAGTAGCGGGTAGCTCAGCAGTCTCTTCTTCCGAGTAATGAATTACTCAGAGACAGCTCCTTCCTCCGAGTAACGGGTTACTCGAAGGTTATCTTTTTTCGGAGTAACGAAAATCACGGAAGCAACGCGATTTGTGTTCCTGTGATTACCGAGCTATTGGTGACTCGATAATTATTAGAGTTTCCTTTGTTCTTAAATGTTTGGATGTCATGATATTTAAGGTGTTGGGATACGGGGAAGAAAACACAAATTTTTCATACCTACGATAACCCGAACCCAAGATTTATGCTATGGCGATGTAAAGTAACAGAGGGAATCGGAGTTCATACCTTTGAAGACCGAAAGAGGGAAACATTCTTGCGAACGTGGCTGGCGTAGACTCGGAACTACGACCTCCCTGTCGTGTTGAAGACCACCAGCAATGGAGACTCCCGGTTGACCTCCAGCGATGAAGTAGCACCACATATGTAGTGCCTCGAAGAGATTATACATGTGTATTACAATCGATATTCCCTCCGGGCCCCGAACCAGGCGAGTCACGGGAAGAAAGACGAATTCGGATCCCGACTGCGGCAGAGCGACGGTCTGCTATGGTGGACAACTCCAAACTAGGTGCAAACTCCAAACAAGGGGAGTCCGCTCTAGGTAGGAGAAGGAGAGGGAGAGAGATTTCTATGTGTTGGAAAAAGGGGGTGTATATGGGGGGAAACCCCCTCCTCCCCTAATGGACCCATATGGCCCATTAAGCCTTTTTCCACTTTTTTTATTTAATTGAATTATATTTTAATATTTAATTCAAATAATTAAATACTATAACATTATTAAATACAATTAAACTTTATTTTGAAGCTTTCAAAATATCCGGAACAACTTCCGTTCTCTCTCGGAACTATTCCGGTGATATCTCCTACTTCACCGATGATCCCAAATCTATCCCAATGCATCGATTGCACCTTAAGTGTAACACCCTACGATCCGGGAAACAGCAGACATGATCGAGACACTCTCTTTGATCAATGACTAGTCAGTTGGACCTCATTACAATCCTTGACAGTCCTTACGCTTCCATCGAATGAAATTCAGTCGCTTTTGGAAACCGTTAACGATACGACTTGACCCCTTTTTGTAGCGGTACTTTGTTTGTCCGAGGTTTGATCGTCGGTATCCATATCTTCCACAACAAAAAAAATTACTCGTCCATGATTATTAAATCTCTTGTGATGTAGTCACTTGCTTGAAAGCTATTGATGCAATATCATCTAGTAGGCCCAGAGTACTTGTCCGTCACTTGGACTGATGATGCGCCAGATATGATAATGGATTCTCTCCCTTCGTTGGTTACCCCAAGTGGAAGGTGAGATTGTGGGCACCCCGGACTATATGTCCGAAGCGGCCAGTTGTGCATACCGTCATGCTCCCATGATCACTGTCGCATGATGAACAACTCGAAAATGGATATCACTGTCACAAGTTCATACAGTACTGAATACAATGTTATACAACAACATATTCTTACATGGCCTCATCGGGCTCAAATAGCGGCGGAATAAGCAAAGCATGAAAGATAGCAGCGGCACAATCCACATGGTAGTTCAAAGCATAGCACGTCCTAGTAATCGTCAGTTGCATCATCGTCAAATACCTGCTCCTCCAAGCCTGGCCGATTGAATAACCAGGGACAAAGCCGTGAGTACATACAAAGTACTCGCAAACCACCTAAAGAAACAAATAAAGATTTTTGTATAGGAAAATAACGGGATGTCCATATAGTGGAGTTCATCAAGGGGTATCCTAGCTAATCAGTATTAGTTAAGTTGGCAACATTTTATTCTTGGCAAATTTTTAATCCCACAATTATATTTTGATTTAATCATGTCCAACCCTTTTCATAATATCAACATCATCATCGTGAACCGTAATCTCAGTACTATAATTTCTCATCTATTCCCCACAAAGTGTGGCCTCACTAGATGTCCATGACCGTGGACTCCGGCTACTCGAATAGTTTTCACTCTGCAGAGGGTGTACACTTTACCCGCAACATTCGATACATCCGTCGTGATTCCCCACGGATCTTCATACCTCAGTATGCTGTTTTCGGATAATCGACCGTCGTCTTCCCCTTGTCTATCCTAGTACAGGTGAATCTACCCCTTGCGTACTACATGGATTGTCCGCGTGCCAGGTCATGCTCCTCTTGGACCAATGCCTGCACCGTAATCGAGGAGCACCAAGGTTCCCTCCGACGCCAAGCCTAGCGAATTTCACCACTCGACTTTGAGGGCTATCAGATTCGTGGAATCAAACATCCATGTGTAGTTATAAGACCCCCATACAAAGATAAACAAGCTTCCAACTAGCCCTGTCCCATACCAGAGTATTGTGGTTGTACTGTAAGGCTAGGTTTCAGCGGCACTTATAGAGAGTCCCTCCAGACTTTGAATATGTTCAATGATGTTTCCAACAACCACAATTTTGTCCATCACATCTTCTTAGATGTATGCCATCACATTAGGGTGGAGAAAGATTAATCAAATTATTATGTTGTCATTAGTTCTTTAGCAAGGCTAGGGATAGTACATCAAGATCATCGGTGTCTAATTACTTTCTCCCAAATAGGTAGGCTTACAAGGTATATGGTGGTTCACCTAATAAACAAATACAATCCCAACCCAAAATGAAGATTACGTGTTAACCAAGGTGTTATTCATGGAGCTATCCAAAGATTGGTCAAGTTGATGTGTGCAAGGTCAAGAGGAGCATCACGAAGATATCATATTCTTGGAGCTTGCCGATCATTTGGTGATAATGGTTTTGTGAAGATATGCCTAAAAGAGGCTCACCCATAATGGAGTATGGGGGAGAAATTTACTAGTCTTTATCGAGCCGGCGCAACCAAGAAAGGTGTTCCAACTTGAGGCAGACATGATCGTCATCATCAAGCTCAAGCGGATTATGTGCAAGACAAAGGTTTGACCTTTATAGGTTTCTAGTTTACCGGTATCATGGTGGTAGTTAGGACTTAGGCTAGGCCGCATCGTTCGTGGAGATCTCAAACCTTTGCATCCTTGGCATCATCTTTATTGTCTCTTGATTGGCTTCTCTTTTGTGAGTTTTGGAGCCTGTGGTCTTCTTCTTGACAAGCTTGTGTTCATCGAAAACGGATTTCATATGCATCTTCTCTTATGATTTTCGATGCGGGAAATTTTCCGGTTATTCTTGGTTAGAGGTTTCACACCTCTATTTGTTTGGCATTTCTCCCTTGGTTAGAGATTTGTCATGATTAGGCAGCTCTGTTCGTTAGCTTTCCATTAAGCTTGAGTTTGCCTTAATCGGAGTTCATTTGCAGAAGTTGTGGCAGTTTAGGGTTTGCCTGTTTCATTTGGAGTTCATCTGTTTTGTATCATGGGCCCCCTGGGTCAACCAGGGCGGTAGTACCGCTTGAGTTACGGTAGTACCGTGCCATGGTAGTACCGTGGCTAGTACCGCACCCACTACCGTATTCCCACTGGATAGGGCGGTAGTGGGCATAGTACTGAGGCACAGTACTACCGCTGCCGGTACGATAGTACCGCGCCACGGTAGTACCGTGGCTAGTACCGCACCCACTACCGTATACCTCCTGGATAGGGCGGTAGTGGGGCACGGTACTATGCCGCAGTACTACCGCGGGGCGTGTGATGCCCCCAAAATCAGACCGTGTACAGTAATCATACACGCAAGGTACATGATCGAGATCAGGGACTCACGGTGAGATATCACAACCCAACTCTAGAAATAAAATAATACAAGTTGTATAATACAAGCCAGGGGCCACGAGGGCTCGAATACAACAGGTCGAGATCACAAGTTAGCGGAAGAAATAGTATCTGAGTACAGACACACGGTACACATAATCTGTCTTAAGAAGGCTAGCACAAAAACTACAATGATCGAAAAGGCGAGGCCTCCTGCCTGGGAACCTCCAAACTACTCCTGGTCAAATGGGAACTCGACATCGTAGAAGGAATTGGGGATCTGCACATTGCGGTGGTCGGCATCGGGGATCTCCTGCTCCTGGGATCCAACGTCGACTGCAGCGGCTGATCAGGCAAAACAAAAATGGGGAAATAAAGCAAAGGTGAGTATCTAGCATACCCGCGAGTCTTACGTCGGCTACTAAGCATTTATGCATTGGTATCAAATGGAAAGGGGAGGCTGTATATAGTGGACTGAAAGTCAGAAAACAAAATAAGGAAGAGAAGCTAGGCCTATCGAAGACTAGCATCTTCCGACGAGTCTTGCAACACAAGAAGGGAACAACCAACAGTTCAATAGCATGAATGTAATAACAATGTAGCAGAAGTTGCTGCAGCATAGTATAATAGTAAGTTTTAATAATTAATAAATATAAATGCCTCCGAGTTCCCTTCCTCGACTTCCCTGCGAGGAAAAGAAACCGGAACCAACAGTTTAATAGTAGTAGTTTGTAGTAGTAGGCTCTGGCTTCAGCATAAAGCGTCCTGTTACGGTGGACACGGCTATCTGAATAGATTATCATCCCTACACGGGATGTACTACTATTACCCTGCACGCTCGGATCTCCAGGGTGACGTACACCATGTTAGGGAATGCCCCACCGAGGCTATCCGACATGCCGAGGCCCATCCTACGGCTCATCAGAGAGGTCCCCGCCGGGCTACAGTCCTAAGCGCAAGAGCTTCATGGGCCATCACCTCTCGCACTCCGGGTCGTTGTGCGCCAAGTGTATCCAGTTCCGCAGCCCGATCCGACCCAACCACAATGCTGAAACTAGACGTCTTTCAGAGCTTTCGAACGAGACACAACGCGGAGGGCCCACACCATAATCCCACGTGGAGGTAGTGCGTATAGGGCACGTCGACCCACTCAAGTCATCCACCTGAACCGTTAGTCATTTTATTATTTTATATCGGGACAACCTTTATCGTTGCCCCTTTCTGGGTGCCTGCCCTGACGTCCCACCAACTCGTGCGGTTACCAACAAGGTGAACCGTCTCCTTACCTTGTCTCGCGTTTTCTCTTTGAAGAGCTCGACTTTCGCACAACAGGATACCTCTCGGCCACGAACAGTACCAGGCCCACCGCACACCGGTGGAATACACCTGACCTGTCGTTCCGCTAAGATACCATCCGCGGGCACCGTTGGGTCACCCGACTCCTTACCTATAAGGACACCAGTTGATTCGAGTGCCTACCATCAAGTGAAACCAGGAGGAATCACCCTCGAAGGTACACTTGAAGAGGTTCGACCGAGACATCAGCGGAATGAACTAAAGAGGAATATTATTGTATCACCCCGGTGGTGCCGAGACACCAGCGGAATGAACTAAAGAGGAATACCCTCGTATCATCCCAGTGATTCTACGCTACTGAGCCGACGAGAGTGAAATACAATTTCATCCACTCGTAAGTCAAACTCGTAGCGACTCGGCAGAGTCTCGCCATTGTAGGTTCCCTAGGGAGTCTACATTGATCTGTACCTGTTGCAGTTATAATATTTTGTAATCCGCGTTCACTCACCAGAGTGATCACGGCCCGCTGTTCTAAACCTAGCTAACAATGCGCAGGGTTTACTGCTGAATAATGCATAAGTAATGATAGGCAGCATAGGATTAAAGGAAGGTACTTCAAGGGGCGACAATGACAGGCTATGCAATTGAATAGGTAAGCAACGTAGCAGCAGCAGTAACAATGTCTAGTGCAAGAAAATTACGGAAAATATAGGCAATATCTGGGGAAGGAAAATGGCTCTGCTTGCCTTTAAGATCGATAGTAGGGGTACGGTCGTCGACGTAGTAGTCGATCACAGGGGCATCGGCAGCGGACGTCGAGACTATCGGTCAATAAGAGAGGTGGAAGAAACAATAAATACACGACAATAATAGAAATACAAATACAAGACATGGCAAACGTTAACCTAGAGGTGAACTAACGCGGTGCTCGATGATTTTCCCGGAGCAGGGATTTATCCGGGGATGACTCATCCGTACCGGTTGATTACCGAACAGATGATCCGGAGGGGGAAGGTCCCATGTCTGCAGTGTTAGAGACATCTGACAGACATGGGGATAGTGTATCTGTGTTCGTTGAACCATTCTAAAGAACTTTCATGTTCAGAAAATTTTCATCCAGAAAGTTTTACCAGCTTCGGGCGTCTTACAGACAGATGAACCGGAGGAGAAATGTTCCACGTTCGGTATGTTTGAGGGGTGTGGTGGCTATACGGGTAGCGTATTCGGATTCGTGTTATTTTTCTGACCAACTTTGATCTACAAAATATTTTCATCGGAGTTACATATTAAAAGATATTGATTTTCAAAGTTTAAAACAATTTCTGGATTTCTTTTTATTAACAAACCAACATTATCCAAAATAGTGATATTGACTGATCAAACTGACATAGGGGACCCACATGTCATAGGCTAGGCCTTTGACTAGTGAACTGACTAGTGGGCCCTATGTGTCATAGACTCCCAGTGGATCTCTCTAAAATTACTAAGTCTCAGAATTTGTTATATTTTAGACCCCCTGTTAAATTAATAACGAATTAATTAAGCCACAAACAAATAGTTGGAAATTATATTATTTTATCTAGGATATATGTACAAGATGCCCATGCCATTTGCATTATTAATACAAATAAATAACACAAAGTTTTGGGCTTATGAAGTGGCTAAGATAATACTACTGACTTCGCAGAAATTTGCTAAGTCTGGAAATTTCTGCTTTAACATTACGTTGCTGGTCTACAAACTATGCCTATACCTCCTATGACTTTGAGGAAATCATCAACTTTGAGCACCTATATATGGTCTACAAACTGGTACCAGTTTCATCAATATTAGAGTTCATTTTCCTAATTAAATCTTTGTTGGAAAGTGCTACATGATGTCAAAAACAGAAACTGTTAAAAGATACTCCCTCCGTTCCTTGATATAAGGCGCCTAAGGTTTTGAGAAAAAATCCAAAACACATGGCATATTGGTATTATACCACCCTTCTAGGTAAATATACCTACGTTAAGAGATAGAACGGAGGGTCTTTTCTATTATTGGCTGATTCACACTATTTTCTCTTGATTTTTCTTAGGGAAATATCAGTCCAATTGTAGCATTATACGTACGCGTTAATATCCGTGCAGAAAGCTTAGGCACCTTATATCAAGGAACGGAGGGAGTAGCAAATTTGCTTGAAGATGGCCATTGATCTAATGCTCCTATGGAGATACATCCTTTACGTGTTTTGCACTACATCATTTGTACTACCATGCCATGCCCTTAGATGGCATGAGAGATCCCTGTAAATTGTTCAACAACAACTCTAAAGTAGCTATGAACACACTACTGTTTCTGTCATTTCCTTGTTAACATAAACTTGCATTTTGTGAATTTCGTAGGATTTAATCCTTACACATTCAGGAGTTGGTCTAATGGAACAATTTGAAGCTTGATATATCTAATATTAGTTCATACAATTTTTCTGATTTTTGGGGACATTTTCGTTGCTATTTTGTAGGTGCCAAAGGGGGGTGCGACTGCTAGCCACCAAAAATTGCAGAGTAGCAGCAGCAACAGCATAGCTGCAGGGTAGCAGCAACACGCAGCTCCAGCAGCGGCACGAGCAGGAGGCGTGTAACACCCTCAGATCCAGTATAGTAATCACTACAATGATTCCACTGTCAGTGATCATTACTGTTGATGATCAAGCCATGATCACCTTTAATCATAGCTCTGTCAGATTCTCACCCTGATAAAATTTTCAAATTAGAGTGGACTATAGTTTTTCTCCAAGAATTGTGGATGCAAGTCAATCAACTTGATCTTGGTTAAACCAAATCATCCCTAGTCATTTGAATGATCCCAAGCCAATGATGATCATGAACCCAATGTTGTGGGGTTATCAAAATTATCATGGAATTTAAAATGGTAATGGAATAAAAGTCCAACCAAAAATGATGGAACCTATTTACGGAATGCCTAGCAATCATTAGGCCATGATTGAAATAACCATGGATATTCTATTAAAGTGTTTTAGAAAGTAATATGAAATAAAAACAATGGCTTGAAAATTATTAAATTGCCATGATGATTTTAATAAAAATGTGGGAATTTTAAATGTACTAAAAATTGGAGAACCAATTTTATAGAATGCCTAAATATCAGTAGGCTTTATTAAAAGTGGAATGGGTTTTTATTACCATGTTTAAAAATGTTAAACAAATAAAAACAGTGTCAAATTTGTGGCATTTAATGCATTTTAAATATAACAAAAATGCAAATAAATTTATTTCTTGCCCAAACTTTTTGTGGCATCACCTTATATTATAACATGAATATTAGGACCAGTGGAACATTTTTGAAAATTCATTTGCTAGTCTAAATAAAATACAACAGCAAAAAAACCAAATTTAATTCATTCTAAATTTATATAAAATTCAAACGAACTTATTTCTCTGCCCAAACATTTTTGGCTTTACTGTAAAGAGCATCACCATTAATAAAAACTAGTTTGACATTTAAAAAAAACAATTGCTATCAAAATAAAATGGTAACAGAAAACAAAAGGAAAAGAACAAATAAAAGAAAGGAATATGCAAGGGAGCCCATCCCCTGATTCCCTTGGGCCCAGCCCAACTTAACCACCCGCACCTCAGCCCACCTGGCCAGCCCAACCTCCCGCGGCCCCCTTCTTCCCCGCACTGCTCCCCCCCACCCCGTGGCGGCAATCCGGCACGGCCACGCCGGTCGGCCGTGGCGTGTCGCGCATCCGGCGGGTCGCCGCCGGGATAAGATGGCGCCCGACGCCCCTGCCCTTTCCCCAACCCTAGATCGGACGCCTGTTCCCCACTTGCGCCTCCCTCACTCTTCCCCACCACGGCCGAGGGAAACCACGACCTCGCCACCGGGATTGCCATGCACACCGGGCCTCCCCCGCCGCCCCAACGTGCCAAGGAGGCGTGCCTCCCTCTGCTTCGTCCTCCTCGAGGACCAGGATGGGCTGGGAGCCCCTCCCGCGCCGCCCCGGTCGCCTTCATCTTCACGGCCGACGAGTTCCACCTCGCAAATTCGCCGTCGTCCGCACCTCCTCGGCCTCCTCGAGCTCGAAAGCAGCATCCTGGTGAGCTCCCGTGTCGTCCCAGCCATCACACGACCGATTTGGCCGCTCCTAGAGCCATCCCCACCATGGCCGTGGCTCTGGCTGCCGCATATCCCCAACGCCCGCTCAAAGCCGGCCATCCCATGGCCTCCCACCGTCCCAACAGACGCGCGCCAGTGCCTGCTGCGCGTGGAGACCGCCCACGCTCGTTATCATCGCCGGAGACGCACCGTTGGAGCTCCTCGTCGTGCTTCTATTGCTATCGTCGCCGGCGTCGTCAGTTCTGGTTTCCTAGGTAGCCACTGGTTAACCACCCCTTTGTGTCCCTGACGTATGGGCCCCATGTCACTAATCCCCTGCTACCTAAACCCCCCCTGTGTTAAGATAAAAGAGACCCCCCCCAAGTGGATGACAGATGGGCCCCATGGCCTGATAGATTAAATTAAATCAGTTTTATTAGTGTTGTGTATGACATGTGGGTCCAGGGCATTATTTATAATAAAAATAAATTGATTAATAACTAGAGGCTGACATGTGGGACCCACTGGTCAGTTGACCAGTCAACCTTACAGGTGGGTCCCCTCTGTCAGGTTTGACCTGGTCAAATGCACTGTTTTGGATAATGTTATTTTAATAATAAAAGTAATTCAAAAAAATGATTTAAATTGTTTAAAACTTTGAAATTAAATATCTTTTAAACCGTAAGTCAGATTCAAAAACTTTATACATGAAAGTTGATCAGAAAAATATAACGAATACGAATACGCTATCAATATGTCTACCACACCCCCCTAACATACCAAACATCGAACCGTCCCCCTCCGGACCGTCTGTCCGATGATTTGTCCGGTACTGTTAAAGTACCCGGATGAATTTATTTCGAACACGAAACTTATTCAGAATAGTTCAACTAGTCCGGTTACACCCCTCTCACGTTTGTCGGATGTCCACGACACCTCCGGCATGATCCCTTCCACCTCCGGACCCCTTGTCCGATAATCACCCGGAGCTGGCAGTTCATCCCCGGATGAATTCCCGCTCCGAGCATATTGCATTGCACTGCGTTAGAACCCCGTTAACATTTCATCTGTCATGTCATGCATCTGTTTGTATATGCTTGCTGTGTATTTACTGTTTCTTCCCCCCCTTGATCTCCGGTAGACCCCGCTGCTGCCGTCGACTACACCGCTGCTGAGTACGACTACTTCGTCGACGACCGTACCCCTACTATTGAGCTTCCAGGGAAGCAGAGCCATTCTCTTCCCCAGATATCGCCTATCTTTCCGTACATTTCTTGCACTAGGAATTATTACTACTGCTGCTACGATTACAATCCTATTCAATTGCATAGCCTGTTTTTGTCGCCCCTTGATGTACCTTCCTTTAATCCTATGCCGCCTATTATTACTTATGCATTATTCAGCAGTAAACCCTGCGCATTGTTAGCTAGGTTTAGAATAGAGGGTCGTGATCACTTTGGGAGTGATCGCGGGAATGATATATTACAACTGCAACAGGTACGGATCAATTCAGACGCCCTAGGGAACCTACAACGGCGAGACTCTGCCGAGTCGCTTCGAGTTTGGCTTACGAGTGGAATGGACTCGTATTTCACTCTCGTCGGCTCAGTAGCGTAGCATCACCGGGATGATACGAGGTTTACCTCTTTAGTTCATTCCGCTGATGTCTGTGTCTAACCTTTTTAAGTGTTCCATCGAGGATGATACCTCCTGGTTTCACTTAATGGTAGGAACTCGAACCAACTGGTGTCCTTAAAGGTAAGAAGTCGGGCGACCCAACGGTACCCGCGAGAGGTATTGTGACGGGACGACAGGGAGGGTACGACCAGTGTACCGGTGTGCTTGGCCCCTGGTCGTTGGCCGCGAGAGTTACCAAACTACGAAAGTCGAGCTCCTCTTGGAGCACACGCGAGACAAGGTAAGGAGACGATTCACCTTGTTGGTAACCGCAGTGACTTGGTGACACGACATAGCAGGCACCGATGTACTGGTGGTCCTGGCCGCTGTCGTTGTCCGCGGGTCAGTTAAGTCGAGGCAACGATAATAAAATGCTAAATGGTTCAGTGAATGTCTTGAGTTGGCTATATGCCATGCACGCACTACCTACCCGTGGGAATTATGAGTTATGGGCTCCTCTGCTTCGTAGTATCGTCCGAGGACTCTTCAGACGTCAGCAGTACCGCGGCCTGCGCCGGGAAGTGGTGTTTTCTTATTTGCTCGTGCGGTGGTGTCTTATTTGGTTTTGCTTTAACTTCACCGGCCAGCCTCGCACCGTGCAGGAGTACGTCGGGGTTAGGGTCCAAAGCCCCGCGTACATAGGATATAGTCCGGCGGATGACCTCTCTGTTGAGTTTGAAAGATGGGCTATGAAGTGTCGGATAGCCTCGGTGGAGCGTTCCCTAACAAGGTTCCCGCCACCCTGGAGATCCGTGCGTGTAGCGTAACACAAGTGCACCCCTGCAGGGAAGATTAATCTATTCGAATAGCCGTGTCCACGGTAACAGGACGCTTTATGCTGAAGCTGGATCTTACCACTACAAACTATTATTATTAAACTATATGGTTCTGGGTTTTCTTTCTCGCGGGGATGTCGAGGAGGTGAACTCAGAGGCATTGTTAATTATTACAACTTATTATTATACAATGCTGCAGCAACTTCTGCTGCATTGTTACTTTATGCTTTATATAACTGTTGGCTGATTCTTACCTCATGCTGCAAGACATCGTCGGAAGATGCTAGTCTTCGTTAGGCCTAGCTTCTTACCCTTGCTCTGGATTTCTGTCTTTCAGTCCACTATATACAGCCTCTTCTTTCCGTTGATACAATGCATAATGCTTAGTAGCGGACGTAAGACTCGCGTGTATACTAGATACTCACCTGCTTTATTTCCTTTACTGTTTTGCCTGATCGGCCGCTGCAGTCGACGTTGGAGCCCAAGAGCAGGAGTTCCCGATGCCGACCACCACAACATGGATATCCCCGATGCCTTCTACGACGTCGAGTTCCCCTTTGACCAGGAGTAGCTTGGAGGTTCCCAGGCAGGAGGCCTCGCCTTTTCGATCTGTTGTTATTTGTGCTAGCCTTCTTAAGGCAACCTTGTACCCTTGTGTATGTACTCAGATACTATTGCTTCCGCTGACTTTGTGCTCTCGAGCTGTTGTATTCGAGCCCTCGTGGCCCCCTGGCTTGTTTTAAACATCTTGTGTTATTTTATTTGTAGAGTTGTGTTGTGATATCTCATCGTGAGTCCCTAATCTCGATCGTGTACCTTGCGTGTATGATTACTGTACACGGCTTGATTTTAGGGGCGTCACAAGGCGCACACTGGCGTGCCCAGGGCGCGGCGAGGGCATGGGCACGGGCGGTAGGGCGTGCGGCTACGACGTCCGGGCACACACGCGGGCACGTGGGCACGGGGAGCGCACGCCGGCGGGCGCGGCAGCCGCGCGGGCTCTAGCTATGGTGGTCACGGCGTGCATGGAACATCGGCAATGGGCGGCTTAGGGAGGGGGGCAGCAGGGGGAACTATGGAGGCTCACAGCAGGGCTGGGGAGGCGTCGGGGGAGTTGTCGAAGGGCTCGCGATGGAGGGGGGGGTCCAAGCAGCGGCCATGGTGACCCCGTTGAAGGAGGCCGTCGATTGCGGCGGCGTGGGGCGTCCCAGCCATCCCTGGCGTTCGAGGAGGAAGGAAGCGAACGCGGTGCGCCTCCAGGACGAGCTCCCACTCGCCGGAGACACCGGTGGCCGCGGCACGACGGCGGCACGCCCAAGACCGTGGAGGCTCCTGCGCACTTGGGAGGCCAGAGAGCGAGGGAGAGGTAGGGGAGGGAAAAAGGGGGCGGCCTAGGTCACCGGCGGTCGCGGTGGCTTATCTAGGGCGAGGGGGGCTCGCCGACCGTGGATGGGTGCCACGGCGCCGTCGCCGGCCGGCGAGCCGCGTGATGGCTGCCAGCGCGCCCTCCCCGTACCGGGAGTGTGGTGCGGACTGGCTAGGCCGGGTTGGGCCGGCTGGGCACGAGGTCGAGTTGGCCTGGGCCGGTTGGTGGTGAGAGGAGAGGGGTGGGGGGGCTTCTTCCCTTGGGCGATTTTTGTGTTTTCCTTTTTTTTGTTTTTGTTTTATATTTTCTTTTCTGTTTGCATTAGTTTTAGATGCCTTTGTATTTTTGTAAAATGGGAAACATGTATCACAATTAGTGTTACACTTTATAATAATACCACATAAATTTTGGAACTAAAATAAAATCATTGGCAATTTTTATTATTTAAATGGGATTAAATGCCACTGATTTGTCACAGCTTTTAATTGTTTGAATATTTATATGCCACAATAAATATCCATGACCATTGCACCATGGTATACTGATTTTTGTGCATTTAATAAAATTGGTTTCATAATTTTTGGATCAACTATAATTTCAAATTATGTTTGGAATTTCCATTTGGGTTGGAATTTGAATGAGCTACCATCAAGGGTGATCATCACAAGCTTAACCACAGTGACCTGGCATTAATCAAAACTGATTACTGTTGCTGGACACTGAGGGTGTTACAGGGCGGTAGTACCGCTCCGGTTGCGGTAGTACCGCACCACGGTAGTACTGCTCGCAGAGCGGTAGTACCGTGGTTGGTGGACTGTCAACGGTTCCCAACGGCTGGATTCGTGGGGGACTATAAAAGGGGGTCTTCTTCTTCCTTTGTCCCCACCGGTTTTGTGCAAGTTCTTCCCCCCATTGTCGACCTCTTTGAGCTTGCTTACTCTCTTCCCCTCCTATGGTTCTTTCTCCTTTTTGAGGGAAAAGAGAGAGAAGGTCTAGATCCACATGCTCCACCAAGCCATCTCTCCTCTAAGTGAGGGGAACCTTGTGGATCTAGATCTGGGAGTTCTTTGTGTTCTCCTTGTTCTTCCTCTCATATTCCTCCATAACTTTTGTTGCTTTGGTGGGATTTGAGAGTTGGGGACTTGAGAACTTCGTGTGCTCTTGCCATTGCATTTGGTGCATCGGTTTGAGTTCTCTCCGAGGATTCGTTGTAGTAAGTGAAGTTGAGAAGATAGATACTCTTGAGTGCATTGGCACTGTAGAGCTTGTACCTTGTGGGCGCGTTGGCACCTAGAGGCTTGTTGTTGCGGAGCTCAATCATTATGGTGGAAAGCTTCGGGACGCTACGGGAGCCTCCAATTCGGTTGTGGAGATTGCCCCGAGCATTTGTACGGGTTCGGTGACCGCCCCCAAGGGTTGCCATTTGTACGGGTTCCGTGACCGCCCTCAAGTGTCCTTATAGTGGAATCACGGCATCTTGCATTGGTAAGAGCGTGAGGAGAAATAGGGTGGCCCTCATTGGCTTCGTGTGAGCATTGTGCTTCTCACCCTCTCCAAACGGAGACGTACTTCTCGCAAGAGAAGGAACTTCGGTAACAAATCCTTGTCTCCATCGGCTCCACTTGCGGTTATCTCTACCTTTACTTTGAGCAAGCTTATTACATTGTTTATCGTGTGCTTACTCATATTATTGTGCATTGCTTGTCCCATAGGTTGTTCTTCTAGTCAACCTATTTATTTGTGCACCTACTTTGTGATAGACTTAGTGTTCTTTTTATATATCTTGCTATCACATAGTTGTTTATCTTGCTTAGTATAAGTTGTTTGTGCACATAGTTGAGCCTAGCTTATTTAGGTTTCTTGCTTGGCAAATTAAACTTTAAGTTTTATTCCGCATTTGTTCAAGCCGAAACCGTAATTATTTTAAGCACCTATTCACCCCCCTCTAGGCGACATCCACGTCCTTTCAGTTACCATCACGACATTCACAAACAAGGCATTCAAACCAAGCATTCAAACATATTGCAAATATGGTATTCAAATCAAGCATTCACAAACACATAGCCCACACTAAGCACTTAACGTAGCAACACATAACTAACACTAACAAGTGTATCATGATTTACTCATGGTTCACCATACATATAGGCATAATACTTTTTTAGCAAGTTTAACAAGTTAATAAGGCTAAGCAAGAATATTTAAGATTAGACTAACACAGTTGATAGGATCTAAACAAGTCCTTTTTATTTATTGAAGTCCTATTTTTTAATTACCTTTTTAATTTATCAACTATAACATATTTAGCTACTGTTAAAATAAATTCTTAATAAAATTAACATTGATTTATTTTATTAAAAATATTTTTTTATCCTAAACAGGGAATATTAGCAATATTAATAAGGTGGCCCTTAATTTATTTATGCAAGATATATTTTATTTTCACAGGAAATTAAAGCATAAATACAGAATCATAATAAAATTTACTTAACATTTTTATGATAAGCCAATATTTTATGAACAATATTTTACTTCTATACGAAACTAATAAAGAAACAAATTCTGCTATGGCCCAGGGAAATAATTCTTTCTAAGAGAAATTTTCTAGTGGGTATGCCTGGGTTAGGTGAGTACTGGATCTGTTAATATTTTTCTACATAATTATTTATTCATCCTATTTTTTTTTTTTTAAAAGCAAACAAAATGGATACTGATCAGAGACATTAAAAAAACTACCGAACTCAAATTTATTATACCAACAGGAAATTTATGAACACTTGATTTAAATAGGGATACATATTTATAATAATAATAAGTCCATTCTTTTATTTCAAAAGTCAATATAATAAAGCCCTTTATTATATATTCATTTAGTTAGTGGAAGGTTACTATGGCCTTTAACATGCAATGCTAATAGCAAGGTTAAGGATTAATTAAGCTTTAAGTAAAAGTTGGTGATAATACGAATCCAATTCAACAACCCATTATTAATTTATGTTATTTGAAGCAACTAAGTGTGCCAAAATTAGATATTGATCATAGGTAAATTTAATAAAATTACATTGATATAATTTCGTTAACATGAAAATTATTAAAACAACCTAATCTGCACATTAATGTGGTTATTAATTTTACAGAAACAATTTTACTTCAAGTGTAATTAAATATAAACATACAGTAAAATTAACCATTTTATCAGGAGCATGAAAAAATCTATATTTTATTTTTAGGGTTAACAAACATTTAACTAAAATTAAACTAAACTTCAATAAATTCTAAAAAGGCATATTTTTTTATTCTGCAAACAATGATTCTAAGAGCACAGGAAAATACTGCCTAAATTTAGAATCACAACGAAATTCCTTTCACATATTTATGAGGTCTATTTTTTTATACAAATATTTTAGTCCCTGCATTAGTAAAACGAAAAAAGGGGGCGGCCCAGGGCTATATCTCGCACGGGGTGAGGTCGAGCCCGTGCACTGTTGTCCGATGGCTGGAGAAAAAAAACGAATTGTAAAGGCCGAAGGGTTTTCTTTTGATATGGGCCGCTAATTCTATGATGATCGGACGGTGACCGGGTCTCTTCTTCGTGGAAGCTGCACACCAACAGGCAAGGCCTTAGCCATGGAGGACAGGGAGTACGGGAAGCTCACCGGAGGGCCTATGGGAGGTGTCTGATGACGTCGAATGGCGGAGGAGCTCCTGGGCGGTGAGGGGGTTCCATTTTTGTGGTTTCAGGCGGCGGGAAGCGAGTCGACGGAGAACTGCTCGTGGTAGAGGTGCGGGAGCTCACCGGGTCGGCTCCGACAGTAGAGGTAGAGAGGGGGCGCGCCTCGCCGGCCCTGTCCTCCTCCTCCTTACTTCTTCCCCTAGTCCTCTTCTCCTCCCTTCTCCCCTAGTCCTCTTTTCTTCTCTGCTTCTTCCTGTACGGGGTGGATTGGATGGGTGCGTGCGGGTTGGGGAGGTGGTGAGAGCGAGGCGAGTACGTGTGGCAAGAGAGGGGGACGAGGACTCCTTTTATAGCGGCCGAAGGGGGCGCTCTGAGCGGGAAGGAGAGGGGTGAGCGCGCGCGCTGGGGAGGGAGAGCGGGCGAGGTCACGGGTGCAACGGACGGGAGTGCCATCGGGGCAATCCGCGAGCTCTCTTCCGGCTGCGCAACGAGGGCGGTGGTGAGAGAGTGGGAGAGAGGAGGGGTGTGGGTAGACTCCGGCGTGGCTGTCGCCGGACACGTCCCAAGCAGTGGTTGGGGTGTACACGAGCGTTGTCAGTCCACGCCATCAATCTGTGGCGTCTGATCACGGCAGGCGTACCCACGGCATGGAGCGAGCGAGGGCGTGAGGGGGATGGCAGATGGGCCGGCGGGCTGCCAGGTGAGTGATGGGTTGAGGGAGTTGAGGGGAGGTGCAATTGTGGATGGTGCGGCTAGGGGAGAGGGGGAATCCGAGAGATGAGAGAGGAAGACGAGAGAGAGAGTATTTTTTTTTACGTGATGGAGACAGAGGGAGATGGCTGGGCCTTCTCTCCACATCTCTCAAATCTCTAGCAATTATAGCTAAGAAAGAGGGGGAAAGCTACCTTGCTCCGCCGCATAGAGATAGTATGGTGCGGCGCGTTGGTATGAAAAAATTGCATGCAAAGACCTGTTACATCATGCTGACATCATCATATTAAATGCGTTGTGTAAATTTTCAAAAGGATTTATCTTACAAAGCGTTAATCCGATTTGCGTTCCGTTTTCACCGTTGGGTTTGTTTTCACGAGGGCTTCGAAACAAGATCCCATATTGATATGTTTTGATGAAAAAATTTCATCACCGTCAGTTGCCAGATTAGGTCACCCTAGTTGCCATTTTTACCGTGAACTATTGCCACAAATTTTTGTACATAATTGCTGGGGAATAATTTTGTATACTTAAGCTTAAGATGCAACCCGATAAAATAAAATGGCAACTCAAACTGATAAAACTGGCAAGAACAATACCATCATGTCAATTAGATGTAAAGAATACTGTAACCGAACATAAGTAACCGGTAACCAATCATTCAAGCACAACAAGTCATTATGATTTTTGGGTATATATAACATGACAAGTATGAGTTTTTAGGTGATTTTAAAGAAAAACATATATAAATACCTTAAAACAAGTTTCACTTATGTATGTTAGTGTATAATGTTTTAACAATCAAGTTGATACAATCTAGCAACTATATGAATAATTATCAGGTAAGTAAAACAGTAATGTGGCAAGTAACTAATAAAAAACAGTTTTAACAACTAAGTTGGTATAATCTGGCAACTGCATGAATAATTATCAGGTAAGTAGAATAGTAATGTGACAAGTACTGATGAAAAAAATAGTTTTTCAAAATATATTGACATGGGATCTAGTTTTGAAGATCTCATCGTGTTAAAGTTAATGGTACAAACGGATTGTCAATCGAGTTAACGGTTTAAAAGATAAAACTTTTTATAATTTTCAAAACACAAAAGCTAACACTTTCTTCACTTTGCATGCACAAAACAGATCAACTACCAGCCGCCGCACGGGGATGGACTTGATGCGGCGCCGCTGGGTAGTCCGGTCCAAGAAAGAGAGGGACTTTAGCGGTGGTTAGGGGTAGGTTTAGGTGTTGTTTAAATTGCTTTTAAATAAATTTATATTTAATTCAAACTAGTACAATCATTGCACACATGGTGTTTGTTGACATGCCATAAAGAATTTTTTATTCGAATTTTAATATCTTTGTTTTGAAGATCATATATACTAGCATTCAGTGTATTATGCTTTGTAGAATTTTAATTGATCATGGTTTCCATTCTTTTTATTAGGCATAAAGTTAATGCCTTAAGATTTTGTGGTCGATAAAATTATTATTACTAAAATTATATTATAGAAAATATATAAGTCTTTATATTCCCTGTACATTTACCTAACAAACAGAAGAAATATATATGCAAAACAATCTACAAAAATAATATTATGGGAGGGTGCAAAAATGCTAAATGACATAAGGATTTTAGCTATATAGATGCTAGGGTTTTAGTGAGTCCTAAAAGATTAATCTAATAATTATTTTTCTTAAAATATATGAGGTTTCACACTCCTCATATATTTGTTTAGCGAACTAGTGCAAAAGATAACAAGAATGGAAAACACAATCATAAAGTGGTGGAAGAATGCTAAATGCTACTAGGGTTCACTTTATTACTATGTTTGATCATGTTTCTTTTTATGTGATCATCTTAAAATGATTTGCATACATGGGGGAGAGATGATCTTCACGACAATCACTTGTTTATCTATGCACCACAAAACGATCAACACTACATCCATGATTTTCTACTTAGCATTAAATTCAAACAACATGATCACCACAAACAACATGATCACCACATGTTCATCTTTCGGCTACATGCAAGATCATGATCATCTCTAAACACACACACACATTCAAACATTCATTCATCACACCACTGCAAGAAAAAAGTTTTTGTTGTCCCTCAAATTTTTGTCATCCACTAGCGACTTATATCACATGCTATATTTTTTGGGGTGTGACAAAGATGTAGCTAGCGGAAAATTTCCCGCGGTGAAGATACCAAGGTTTATCGAACCAGTAGGACTCCAAAAATGACAAGTAGGTGTCTTCGGCTCTGACGCTTACAGAACACGTGGACCTGCACACATCAACAAATAGCTTTGCTTCCAACGAAATATAGAGAGGTTGTCAATCTCTTCGGTCTTGTCGTTTATAAAGGATCAAACAAAACAGATAATGGTAGTGGTAAATGAAACTATAAAGTAAAAGTAGAAAGTAAATTGAGGGTGTAAATAGTGGTGGAAATATGGACCGGGGTCCCATGATGTTCACTAGTGATGTCTCTCTCCCAAAAGACGATAAAAAGCTATGCAAGGTAAAAAAAATTACAGTTGGGCAATTGGCAGGATTACGGGCGCATACCAATGCTAACTATGTTACAAAATAAAGGAAGAGGATCAAAAGCATGGGAGGTACGCCAAGATAAGTAGACCACAATCCAACTGCATCTACTACTAATCATCCACCTTGAGATATCTATGCAGAACATCTCGCTTGTATTAAGTTGCGAGCCCCACCCAAAGTGTAAACCCAAAGCAACAGACAACTGCATTAAACGAACTTTGCGTAAAGTAAACAATCTTTGCAACCGTGGTTACAAGCACCGTTGTTTTCCCCCTTGTGGCAACAACACTTCCCCTAGACTCATGGTTCTGTCACTCAAGCTAGTCATCAGGGGGCATGAACCCACAATCATGCATAACGCTCCCTCTTGGAGTCACTACCTACTACTTGGCCAAAGCAATAAACAACAACGGAGAACATGCAAGAATTACTCAATAACACAAATACAAAAGAGAAGAACAATATATATTACTCATCACAATCTGAACATAGTCTCATAATCCATCAGATCCCAACAAACTACACATAGAAATAGGACAAAGAATTACATATGTGCCTTGATCATGTAGGGAAGCTCACAAGGTCTAATCCACGAAGAACAAAGAGGGGGGAGAACATCACTGTAAGGCCCTATATGTGGTACTGTTCCAGATTTAGATGTTTCCATCCAGATCCGGGGACGAAGCACATATCGGTCCCACTGCGACATATGACAATGCCATATGCCCCAGATTTCCAACATGATATCACAACATTACAGCTAAAAGGATACAACATCTCATACAATCGGCATACAAGTTCCTTAATACATTACATCAGCGGAAGATATATGCCTGAGTACAGACTACAATCAAATGCCTAGTAGCAAAGCGAAAGAACAACATTCCCACGTCCACATGGGTCCAGGCTGTCCGCCGGAATCCGCCTAACTAGTCGTCGTCGAGTCTCCACGAAGGTGTCCGGAAGAATGGTCGTCGATCTCCTCTATAGTCCAAGATCGTTCCATAACGTGCATAAAAGATAGAAGAATGGGGTGAGCTATATCAACAAGTCTTGTAACTAACTTCTCACGGTAAGATGGGGGTAGTGGTTGAGGTTGCAGCCGCACTAACATTATATAAGTGGCTAACGATCTATTTAGAGTAAGATGAGAACCAAGCATTTGATGAGGAATCGCCTCCAACAAGTCTGCTATCAGCTACTTACTCAAACATAACACCTAACCTATCCTAGTCCTCCCCTTCGCATCCCGACGAACAAGAAGCAGTCAAGGCACACACACGTTGATCAAGTTATTAAGATTATCTCAGTTGTTTTTGTCTATAAACAAGGAGTAGGTCTCAAGTCGTCAGTAACCATGGACACGGCTTCTTGAAAAGATTAAACCCTGCAGGCGTGTACCAACTGCCCATTACAAGGCTCCGCACGCACGCCCATCCCTCTAAGTTGCTACCCATCACGGACAACCATTTTATGATTTAGTCCCAAGAGATCCGGAATGACATGTCCCTTTAACTAACAACGCACAAATCGGGGGGGCCCCCGGGTAGTCGACACCAAATCCAAGAGTCGGCCGCGCCCTCGGATCGGACTCTTCCGTATGTCTAAGGTCGGGGTAGCCTCACCTGAACTCAGGGGCTTCCCTAGCTCACCAGTGTGGACCAACAGAGGAACTCAGTATCCGTTGGCCCGAGTTTTTTTAAAACTGTTGGGGGCCCAACCAAGCACACACACGGGGTTTCAAATGGTAAATCAGCTTGGGCCACCTCTAGAAATGTTTGGAGCTAGGTAGGTAAGAAGAGGGGACCCCATAGCATCCCACACGCGGTTAGGCACGCTCGTCAAGAGACACAATACCCGGAACTCGGATCCTAGGTTACTAGAATGGAACACAGCATCGGTGCGGGATAGCCTAGACCTTCCATCAGCCTAGACCTTCCATCCTTCGTCGAATATAGTCAGCATCATAATAATCATACCATCCACAACAATACAATAGTGTGATAGCCCATTCCAAGGAATAACAAGATAACATAAGTAGCATCTTAAGCATGCATACTAAGAAGTGGTTAAGGATGCAAGGTACATGACCAAACAACGGTTCACTAGGATGGGGAGGAACATGGCTGTTTGGGTTTTAAATATGGAGGCATAAATGTGAGGTGGTAGGATCAAGCAATCATTCTATCATATACCTAGGAACAAGTGAGATGAAAGTTATAAGCATGATATATGCTCCCCCTTACCTGATGAGAAGATCGGTGCTGAAGGTGTAGTCGATCGCAAGCTTGCATCGTCTCCGAGAGTAACTGCGGGAGCACACAAGAATTAGACACTGGAAAGACAATCAACAGAGATGGATCTATTACTACGAAGCAATCATGAGCAAGCATCAACAAGAAGGCAACACAAGACACGACAATCGAGAGCGGTTACTAACAGGTTAAGTGAAGTATCGGTCACACACGACGATACCGCACATTTATCATCGGTTCAATTTGTTTAGATACACAACATGAGCAAAGGATGTTAACATGGCATATCACACAAAAATGGCATGTCACACAACCATGGCAAGAGGTGAAGCATAAATAAACTACCTAAGCTAGTAAATTTAAGTGGGGTGAAATCCTAAACATGCATATCACTATTTACCCCAGGATAACTATATCATTTGGTACTGTTTTTCCCTAAGAATATTTTATTATTTTTATTAGCAAGTAAGAACAACATAATCAAGATCCACACATAATTTTAGTCAAGTTACATGTACAGAACATTTTAAATGGAGCAACGGTTAAAAAGTTATGGCCTATTACATTTACGGTGGCATGCAATGTAAATAGCAGTAAAAAACATGTAGATAAGTTCAAACATGGAAAAGAGCAATATTTTGTTAATCTACATGTAAAACGGAGCAACTTTCCTGTAGAACTCGTCGCGATCCGACTAATGGTTAAAAAGATATATCACTCACAAAAATCTATTACAATCTGCCAATTATATATAAGAAAAAGGGCAACTAGTGCTCCTGGTCTGAATCTGCTTATAACGGGCTCACAAAGAGTGAGCGCAAGTCACTAAACTACGCTTGCTGGCGCTCTATAGCAGATCTGAGTCAAATAGTCCTGGCCCAACATCAAACAGGAAAAAAAAGGAGAGGTTGCTCACCTTGCGGTCCTTGGCCCAATTGGAGGTGGGCGGAGGTTAGCCGGTGCTCGCCCAATCCGACCTAGGCTGGGGGGAGCGGCTGGGCCGAGGGGATATGGGCCACGGGGGCGCTGGGTCGTGGCAGGATGCAGCTGGGGCAGGGGCGCGGCTAGCCCACCGCGAACGGCCACGGGATCGAGCGCTCGGATACGTCCTCTCCAGGGACGAACAGGGTGGCTGCGACGGTTGCCTCGCCGGCGTGCGACATCCCGAGGAAAGGAGGAGAGCAAGGGATGCGGGGTCGGCCGGGATCTGGGCGCGGTGGTGGAGGGGCTCGCCGGAACTGGCAGGATCCGGTCGTTGGTGTGGTCCGCAGGGAAGCGCGAGATCTCCTCGGGCGGCCATGGCGGCTCCTGTGGATAAGGACACGGGTTGAGAGGAAAAATTGGGAGGAGAGGAGGAAGGTCGCGAGGGGGGTACGACGAAATGACCTGGGGGTGCGGCGGTGCGGTGCCGGTGGCTCGCTGGAGGTGGGGCTTGCTGGCCGGAGGCGAGGTGGCCCGAGGCGGCGGGGTGGTTCGATGTAACGACCCGATTCACTAAAGAATCCAAGTCTCTGTGCATTCTGTGCTAGTCCCTGGATCAATAGCTAGCACACACAGTACATGATGTAATATCAAGAATAAACCACAAGTCATATATATTACATCGAAGATCCAGTATTACAATAAAGCATACCTGCATAGCTCAAGGCTAGCTTATAAATAGAATACAGCGGAAAACAATAAAGAGCTTCGTGGCGTCCATCAACTCCACAGGCAAGTTGAGTATAGACATCGCAACCCTACATCGCATCACTTACTCGTCATATACAATCCTGCAACACCGAAGGTTATAGCCCGACAACGGGTCAAGACATCTGATTTGTACGGCAAGTCACACGAAAAAACTATATAGCAGACCTACATCTACATGCAAGGTAGGTCAAAGGAAAGGCTTATGGTTTAGTTTTGCAGAAAGCCAATTTTTCCCACATATACTACAACTAATCAAATTTTAATTTATCTTGCTAGTCCTAAGTATGGTTGAATCGGGCTACACCAATACCAACCATCCCTTTATTAAAAGTTCCCACTCAAATTCTTATTAAGGTGAATTATCTGTCAAGACCATCCACCAACAATAATGCCCAGTTGCTCAAAGTTGTACGTAACCATGGACACGGCTAATCATGATCACTTTTTACACTCTACAGAGGTTTGTACACTTTCCCCACTGGACTCAACCCGAAGATTGAGACATAGTCTTTCAGAAGAGGTTGCCTCCACCCTTTGGTATCCGGTTCACCTATCATATCTACATCAGCTAGCTACCAGGGCCAGGTTTCCCACAACTTACTCATCTAAGCCAGAGCCCATATAGCCAGTGGTTGTACATGGAAGCTACTAGTCACACTATCTGTCTGATCTTTTTGAGCCTGGACGGCGCCCATTGCGTTCAGAGGGTAGACACCATGACGCACCCAGTCCACCACCAAAACAACCATTCGGGAAGCATTTAGCCCTGGTCCCTCCTTAGACAAGGCACGAGCCCCAGGATGCATTCCCTGCCCGCCTAGAAGTGATTTCTATTTAAGTTTGCTAGTCAAGTCATTAATCCTCACATAGCTCAATGATAACTCAACCAATCCCCGTCTACAAAGCAATAGTAGTATATAACAACCGTGATCCTAGGGCGACAATGAAATACAAGGTCAGAACATATGGCTATCCTACTAGGTTTAAATCGTAACTAATATATAGTCCTACACATGCATAGAGTGATAATTTGTTACATGCATAATAGAAAATATAGGTTGAGGTATGGTCAAAGTGTAACTTGCCTTTTCCATTCGGTGAAGTTCTTCGCTCTCACGGTCCAGTCAACTCTACTTGTCACACTCCGAGAAATCTATCGCAAACGAAGGAACTCGAATAAGCAATCATATCACAAGGCAAACAAAAGATCGACAAACAAACACAAAGGTTTTAGCAACAAAACAAGAAGCTTTGAAGTGCAGAGGTTTAGACGTGCTCGAAGGTGATCGGTGGAAGTGAACTCGAGAGAGTCAACAGATAAAGATTCATCGGTAAGGAATTGTGATCATGGACATTATGAATTCAAGGTAAATATCATGCCCACATGAAAAGTGTGTGAATCTTACCGATAACATGACTCATGTGATCCGATATGCAAAAAGAATCACGTGAAACGGAATACTACAATGCAGGTCATAGCAAGTGAAAAATTGAATTGAATTTGAATTTAAATAGATCAAGAAACATTTGAATTTTTGGGTACACATGGTATAAACAGAAAGTACATGGAACGAGTGATCCAACGCAAAAAGAATCACTCGATTTGGATCAACGGTTGTAAAGATACGACCTCCGGAATTTGAAATAAATTTAAATTCAAAAGTGTGCAAAGTGTGCAAAAATTTATTCCATGCTAAAGTACAGAACAACACGAGCGTGTAGAAAATTTATTCACCTCAATCCGACGCACGGTGAAGGAGATATTGCGAGTACGGCGCCGGGGTGTTTTCTGCCAAAAGGACTGATCCTCGAATAAAGTTTTTACGAAAAACGCGATCGGGTCCCTGGAGCGGATCTGACCGGAGTTGCTTCGGCGAGGGCTTCTACGGCGAGCGGTGGAGGCGGCGGCTTGGTGGCTACGGCGAGGCGCGGTGGAGGCGGCGTGGGGCGTCGGGGCGGCGCGGGGGCGCGTGGTGCGCGCGGCGGCGGCTCGGCCGTGGGCTGCTCAGGCCGGGGTGGCGGCGCAAGGGGAGGAGCACAGGGCGGACGCGGGCGGCGGCGGCGCGGGGCCCGCTAGGGTTTTCCAGAAAAACCAAAAAAAAGAAAACGAAAATTATCTATAGCCAGAGAAAAGAAATCGATCTGAGTTGGGCTCTAATTGGGGCCGCGAGCGGAAAACAACTACTGGACCGGCTGGGTCCGGGTTTTCTTTTTATTAAAAATCACCAACTTCAAACAATTGTAGAAAAATAAATACTCATCGGAAAAATGTGAAATAAATTTCTAAATTCATCAAATAATACAAATAAATTTATTTAATGAATGCATTTTCCAAAAAGGAAAATAAAAATAAAAACATTTTCTAAATACTTTATTTAAATATAAAATACTCTTCATAAATCAAATAAAGTCCAATAAATTATTTAAATATTTTTGTTTGGTCAAACATTGACAAACCATTTCTAAATAATAAAATATAAATTTTAAAGCTGTCACACCAATAAATAATTTTGTCCAATAAAAATATCCCATTGGAATATTCTTTTCAACTCTTTTAAAATATTTAATAAATCATTTTAATGAAATAAAAACTCCCTTAGCATTATAAAATCCCTAAAATAATTTTAGAGTTATTTATAATACTCATAATAATTTTTTTTAAAACTTTAAAGTAATATTCCAAATATTTTCCAACTTTATTAAAAAGGGGATAAGTCATTTTATATCCTCTCAAATAAATTTCCTTGAGTTGAAAAATGTTTTGAATATTCATAAGAATTCCAATAATGATTTAAAACATTTTCCAAACCTTTAAATATGTTGAAGGAGTCATATTACCTTCTCTCAGGTTGTTTTGTTGGTTTTGTTTAAAATAATAAATTCCCAAAAACATCAATTATGAATATTAGGGAAAGTCCTTTTATTCCCTCTCTTTTTTAATATTCAATAAACTTCAAAAAGTTTTAAATCCCAGAGAAAATCAAACACCTCAAGCAAAAATCATTATCTATTTAATTTTATTAACATTCCAAAATTCGGAGAATTTTGTGATTTTACACACTACCACCCTTAAAAGGAATCTCATCCTCGAGATTCGAGAAGGCTAGAAAGAAAGGTTAGGGTTCGGTTCTTCATGACGATCCACCGATCCTCCGATGAGCTAGGGTGCTACCACCCTTAAAAGGAATACGACATGGTCTTCAAAATCTTAATCCATCGATGACATCATTCGTACATTTCTCATACTCCTTGGAGATCATTAATCTTTAGCAAAAGGGGAATCTTCCGTATACTAAACCTTCTTGGTTAAAAAATCAGACGCCAATGATAAGCAACTATCGATTCCCTCATGGTGGTCATCAAGAATACTTTTACGGGATACCTGCAGGAAATGGTCTTGGCCTATGCTCACCGTATAACTTACTATTATTAACGATAATCTTATATAGGGGTCGAAATCGTACCATTCTATGGTTCAGGCTTAACATCGTCGTCTCTGCTATAGGTAAGTCACTCAAGATTTACTATCCCGCATAGCAAGAGCGAATAATAAGAGTAGTCGGCATGGTGATCAATCCATTCCGCACCCAAATCATTACCTTGTATATGGTTTAGTGAATCTCGCAATCTAACACTCGGTCATCCTCACAGGCATTGCAGAAAGTTCCTCTTGATCATGAACTGGGTTCAAATAAATCCATGGTTCTGCAAGACAAACAAACATCTATCGTTTCTTCACTATACTCAGGTTTACGTAGCCTGCTCTAAAACGTGCACTAGTGAACCACAACTTTCTCCATGGTTTTTCCTTCAACAAGATTGTGCTTGCTTGTCGTAAGATCCTAGGACATTGGGTTATCCTGGAACTCAGCATTAAGTTGCATCTATCTTTTATTCTAGTCTTGACTTTAGCAGCCCTTGTAGTAACATCTTCAGGATGAGAGGGAATAGAATGTAGATAGAGAGGTAGAGAGAGAGATAGCGAGAGATACCCATACCAACATCACACTAGTTTTGAAAATATAAGTTTTGATGTGTAGCTGTCAGTAAAAAACAAGAAATGATAGCTCACAGAAACGATCTAACGGTAGAAACGTTGATCTTCCAGGTCTTCAATGACGGTAGCTTCAGTTTCGCATTGTCGAAGCAATCTTCATATACTGTTGTCACTTGTCGAGTTATTCTCCCTGTTGATGTGTCTTCTTCAGTCTTGAAGCATACTAAATAGATGAGGGGTCTAATGAAATGTAAACTTATTCTACTCGCATAGAAGAAACACAAGCACAACACACAACATCAATCAAAACATAACAGGTTCAAAGGGCACAAGACAAAACTTAACAAAACAAACATGCCATAAAACATCTAGTTCATCCACAGCGAAAACATGCATCGATCCACATCTCCAACTAACATTAAAAGGTAACATCGCACACTTAGTGCACATTTACGAATGTCTATCCTCCAATTGCAAAGCATAAGATTCAATATGTCGACGTCTTCACTCCCATGTTCACAACTTCTTTCCCTCCCTTCAATTCTGGAGACATGTTGGCGTAACGTCCCATATTCCTGCACCGGAAACACTAAATTTGGCTAACGTCCTTCTTTTTCTTCTTCACGGGTGCTTCCCTGAATTCCTGGATAATTTTCTCCATTCCTTCCTTTTGATGCTGAAATACTTGTTGTGTCATGATGAAAAATTTACACTGAGCGGGGTAATGATCACTTCCTTCACACCTAATACATGTGACTTGAGCTGTGGGTCATTCTTCACCCATGTGCATTTCCTCACAATGGGGACATCCATCTTGGTGTCCTTCATAGGAGTGTCTGACTTCCCCACAAATTTTGCAGGCACAAGGCCTCTTACGGGTTACCGTCCTTTGCGTCGGGGTGATGAGGTGGGATCCCAACAAAATATTTGTGAATTCCTTCCAAGTAATCTTCCTTCGTGATTTGTCAATCGCTTGGTGCATCCTCCACCAAGTAGAAGCCTCTTCTACCAAGTACTAAATAGCATAGGGAACCATGTCCTCACTTCCAACCTTGTTTATCTTCATGTGCTCCTCCATACTACGAATCCATTGCTCCACCTTCAGTCTCGACATCGCCCAAGAAAAGGCGAGTCCTACTTCATACTCCATCTATTGAACCCAAACGACAAGGGTTAGGGGAAACTAGGATACAGACAGGAAGACAAACCTAAAGGTAGCACCAAGCATAAGCACACAAACAAGAAAGAGAAAAAACACACCTACGTTCAACGACAACACATAACAACAAACAATACAGTCACAAAAGTCAAAACACACAAACAACACCTAGAGTAAGGTCATATGTGCAAGACATACCATCTCATCATACTACACGAAATTCATTCATCTAATTTCACCTAAGAGGTGGTGGTCTGATTCTAGGCTTCATCCTTCTCAGCTAAGCTGGTCTTGAAGATCCCTCTCGTACTGTCAAAACTTATTTATCCTCATAGGGTATTCTTCTCGTTCTTGTCGTCATAAATTCAATTGATCCACGAGGTTGATGATGTACTCTCAAATGTCTCGACTTCAGGGGTAGGTAACTCAGAGGGGTATTTACAGTAAAACGAGATGAGGAGTTTTAGAAGATGAATAATAGATAAGAGATACTAGTGGAGAGAGTAAGTAATGAAAGAGTGAAAAATATTTTTGTTCCTATGGCTTTTCCTATCCATTTTCTAGGGTCACGACCTACAGTCAACATGGGCTCTGATACCATCTGTAACTAAACGATTCACTAAAGAATCCAAGTCTCTGTGCATTCTGTGCTAGTCCCTGGATCAATAGCTAGCACACACAGTACATGATGTAATATCAAGAATAAACCACATGTCATATATATTACATCGAAGATCCAGTATTACGATAAAGCATACCTGCATAGCTCAACGCTAGCTTATAAATAGAATACAGCGGAAAACAATAAAGAGCTTTGTGGCGTCCATCAACTCCACCGGCAAGTTTAGTATAGACATCGCAACCCTACATCGCATCACTTACTCGTCGTATACAATCCTGCAACACCGAAGGTTATAGCCCGATAATGGGTCAGTACATCTGATTTGTACGACAAGTCACACGAAAAAGTATATATAGCAGACCTACATCTACATCCAAGGTAGGTCAAAGGAAAGGCTTATGGTTTAGTTTTGCAGAAAGCCAGTTTTTCCCTCACATACTACAACTAATCAAATTTTAATTTATCTTGCTAGTCCTAAGTATGGTTGAATCGGACTACACCAATTCCAACCATCCCTTTATTAAAAGTTCCCACTCAAATTCTTATTAAGGTGAATTATCTGTCAAGACCATCCAACAACAATAATGCCTAGTGGCTCAAAGTTGTCCGTAACCGTGGACACGGCTAATCATGATCAGTTTTTACACTCTGCAGAGGTTTGTACACTTTCCCCACTGGACTCAACCCGATGATTGAGACATAGTCTTTCAGAAGAGGTTACCTCCACCCTTTGGTAGCCGGTACACCTATCATATCTACATCAGCTAGCTACCAGGGCCAGGTTCCCCACAACTTACTCATCTAAGCCAGAGCCCATATAGCCAGTGGATGTACATGGAAGCTACTAGTCACACTGTCTGTCCGATCTTTTTGAGCCTGGATGGCGCCCACTGCGTTCAGAGGGTAGACACCATGACGCACCCGGTTCACCACCAAAACAACCATTCGGGAAGCATTTAGCCCTGGTCCCTCCTTAGACAAGGCACGAGCCCCAGGATGCGTTCCCTGCATGCCCAGAGGTGATTTATATTTAAGTTTGCTAGTCAAGTCATTAATCCTCACATAGCTCAATGATAACTCAACCAATCCCCGTCTACAAAGTAATAGCAGTATATAACAACCACGATCCTAGGGCGACAATGAAATAAAAGGTCATAACATATGGCTATTCTACTAGGTTTAAATCATAACAAATATATAGTCCTACACATGCATAGAGTGATAATTTGCTACATGCATAATAGAATATATAGGTTGAGGTATGGTCAAAGTGTAACTTGCCTTTTCCATTCGGTGAAGTTCTTCGTTCTCACGGTCCAGTCAACTCTACTCGTCACACTCCGAGAAATCTATCGCAAACGAAGGAACTTGAATAAGCAATCATAGCACAAGGCAAACAAAATATCGACCAACAAACACAAAGGTTTTAGCAACAAAATAAGAAGCTTTGAAGTACAGTGGTGTAGACGTGCTCGAAGGTGATCGGTGGAAGTGAACTCGAGAGAGTCAACAGATAAAGATTCATCGGTAAGGAATTGTGATCATGGACATTATGAATTCAAGGTGAATATCATGCCCACATGACAAGTGTGTGAATCTTACCGATAACATGTCTCAAGTGATCCGATATGCAAAAAGAATCACGTGAAACGGAATACTACAACGCAGGTCATAGCAAGTGAAAAATTGAATTGAATTTGAATTTAAACAGATCAAGAAACATTTGAATTTTTGGGTATACATGATATAAACAGAAAGTACATGGAAAGTGTGATCCAACGCAAAAAGAATCACTCGATTTGGATCAACGGTTGAAAAGATACGACCGCCGGAATTTGAATTTGAAATAAATTCAAATTAAAAAGTGTGCAAAAATTTATTCCATGCTAAAGTACAGAACAACACGAGCGTATAGCAAAATTTTTCACCTCAATCCGACGCACAGTGAAGGAGATATTGCGAGTACGGCGCCGGGGTGTTTTCTGCCAAAAGGACTGATCTGCGAATAAAGTTTTTACGAAAAACGCGATTGGGTCCCTGGAGCGGATTTGACCGGAGTTGCTCCGGCGAGGGCTTCTCCGGCGAGAGGTGGAGGCGGCGGCTTGGTGGCTACGGCGAGGCGCGGGGGAGGCGGCGTGGGGCGTCGGAGCGGCGCGGGGGCGCGTGGAGGCGCGGCGGCAGCTCGGCCGTGGGCTGCTCCGGCGAGCGGCGGCCGTCGGTTGCCGCGGCCGCTGGCGGCGTGGGCTCCGGACGGCGGTGGGGGAGGCGGCGACGAGCGGCGCGTCTCCGGCCGGGGTGGCGCGGGGCGGCGGCACACTGGGAGGCGCGCGGGGCGGACGCGGCGGTGCGGTGGCTCCGGCGGACGCGGGCGGCGACGACGTGGGGCGGCCTGGCAGCGACGTTGACGTGGCGGCGGGGCCCGCTAGGGTTTTCCAGAAAAACCAAAAAAAGGAAAACGAAAATTATATATAGCCAGAGAAAAAAAATCGATCCGAGTTGGGCTCTAATTGCGGCCGAGAGCGGATAACAACTACTGGGTCGGCTGGGTCCGGGTTTTCTTTTTATTTAAAATCACCAACTTCAAACAATTGTAGAAAAATAAATACTCATCGGAAAAATGTGAAATAAATTTCTAAATTCATCAAATAATACAAAGAAATTTATTTAATGAATACATTTTCCAAAAAGTAAAATAAAAATAAAAACATTTTCTAAATACTTTATTTAAATATAAAATACTCTTCATAAATCAAAAAAGTCCAATAAGTTATTTAAATAATTTTATTTGGTCAAAGCATTGACAAACCATTTCTAAATAATAAAATATATATTTTAAAATTGTCACACCAATAAATAATTTGGTCAAATAAAAATATCCCATTGGAATATTCTTTTCACTCTTTTAAAATGTTTAATAAATCATTTTAATGAAATAAAAACTCCCTTAGCATTATAAAATCCCTAACCTAATTTTAGAGTTATTTCTAATACTCATAATAATTTTTTTAAAAACTTTAATGCAATATTCTAAATATTTTCCAACTTTATTAAAAAGGGGATAAGTCATTTTTTATCCTCTCAAATGAATTTCCTTGAGTTGAAAAATGTTTTGAATATTCAGAAGAATTCCAATAATGATTTAAAACATTTTCCAACCTTTTAATATGTTGAAGGAGTCATATTACCTTCTCTCAGGTTGTTTTGTTGGTTTTGTTTAAAATAATAAATTCCCAAAAACACTAATGATGAATATTAGGGAAAGTCCTTTTATTCCCTCTCTTTTTTAATATTCAATAAACTCCAAAAAGTTTTAAATCCCAGATAAAATCAAACACCTCAAGCAAACAATCATTATCTATTTAATTTTATTAACATTTCAAAATTCGGAGAATTTTGGGATGTTACATTCGAGAAGGAGGCGTCGGAGGAGCTCGGCGTGGGGCGTCAGGTGTGCTGGTGTGAGGCGACATGGCCTAATGTGAGACGCCTGATCCGGATCTGATGGCCCAGATCGTCAGATCTGGATCTGGGTGAGGGTTGGCTGGCTGCTGAAAACTAGGTGGAGGAGGTGGTGGCTAGGTTAGGGGAAACCCTAATTTGGCTTAGGTTTACTGCCTAAAATGGCTAGGAGGTGCTACTATTTATAACCAAGGGGTAGGTGGCTGACATATTATGGAAAAAGCCTGTTTTATCACCCGCGTCCCGCGTTACACGTTTCTGGCCGTCGTAACTCCGTCTGACCTCCGATTCGGACAAAACCTCAAACCACGCGCTCAGCGCGGCAACCCAATCACTTCTACATGACTTCGACACCGTTCCGATAAAATTTTCTGGCGCCCAATAAAATAATCCATTTATCAAATAAATGGGGTTTTTATTCTGATGGCGATGGCTGGTCTTGTGCTGGATGTTGCGACAGTGCTCGGGTGAAACCCGGTGTCGCAAAAGGTCATGTGCCATGGTGGAAAGGTTCGGTCACGCATGCCAGTACGAGAAGGAGGGGGGAAATATAAACACCAATTAATTAATCGGCGAAGCAAATACTACAAACAATTCTAATAATCAACAAAATAAAGCAACAACAATTTTTTTTAATTAGGGTGGAATTTCCGGGCTGTTACAATACAACATCACCAACAAGGGATCTCATCCCGAGATATAGGGACGATCCGGGGGAGAGGGGGAGAGAAAAGAGAGACGATGTCTTCAACACCACCAACAAGGAACACTGCTCCATGTCGTACGATGACCTTCCGTCGAGAAAATTTCCGCAGAGAGACGGCAACTTCGAAGAACGAGACCATCAAGTGTTCAGAAGAAGAACGATAGTTCAAAGCAACGATCAAGGGAAGCATTCTCACTCAAATCGTTGGGATACTGAGAAAGAGGAATGAACTCAACGAACGACCAAGATGTTATTCGGATTTGCAGAAACTAAAGGTACTACAGGAATTCCCAACCGAGATATCGGAATCGAGACAATAGTCTGCAAGCAAGGCATTGCAACGGTTCCGAAACTCCACTTACTAAAGATCCTAGAGTTGAAAGGGTATAAGACGAGAATTAAAACACTTATGACACTTATCCTGACTAGAGCAAGGTAAAGGAGTAAAAGAATCGTTTTTGTCTAGACTAGATTTCAGCCAGAGAAGGGATCCTACGGTCGGCAAGACTCTGATACCAAGTTGTAACAACTGATATGCGGTACTATTCCAGATCTAGATGTTTCCATCCAGATCCGGGGACGAAGCACATATTGGTACCACCGTGACATATGACAATGCCATATGCCCCGGACTTCCAACATGATATCACAACATTACAGGTACAAGGATACAACATCTCATACAATCGGCAAAGAAGTGCCTTAATACATTACATCAGCGGAAGATATATGTCTGATTACAGACTACAATCAAATTCCTAGTGGCAAAGGTAAAACACACCATTCCCACGTCCACACGAGTCCAGGCTCTCCGCCGGGGTCCGCCTAACTAGTCGTCGTCGACTCTTCGCGAAGGCGTCCGGAAGAATTGTCGTCGAGCTCCTCTGTAGTCCAAGATAGTTTCATAACGTGTGTAAAAGAGAGAAGAAAGGGGTGAGCTATATTAACAAGTCTTGTAACTAAGTTCTCATGGTAAGATTGGGGTGGTGGTTGAGGTTGCAGCCGCACTAGCATTATATAAGTGGCTAACGCTCTATTTAGAGTAAGATGAAAACCAAGCATTCGATGAGGAATCGCCTCCAACAAGTCTGCTATCAGATACTTAGGCAAACATAACACCTAACCTATCCTTGTCCTCCCCTTCGCATCCCGACGAACAAGAAGCAGTCAAGGCAAACACACTTTGGTCAAGTTATTAAGATTATATCAGTTGATGTTGTTTATGAACAAGGAGTAGGTCTCAAGTCGTGCATAACCGTGGACACGACTTCTCGAAAAGATTTAACCCTGCAGGGGTGTACCAACTGCCCATTACAAGGCTCCGCACGCACACCCATCTCTCTAAGTTGCTACCCATCACAGGCAACCATTTTATGGTTTAGTCCCAAGAGATCTGGAATGACAGGTCCCTCTAACTAACAACGCACAAATCCGGGTGGCCCCCGGGGAGTCGACACCCAATCCAAGAGCCGGCCGCGCCCTTGGATCAGACTCTTCCGTATGGCTAAGGTCGGGGTTAGCCTCACCTGAACTCAGGGGCTTTGTCGTGGGAAAGTGACGGCAGATGACTGAAGAGTTGGACTTAACATGGGACCTTTGCTGCGAGGCGATTTCGTGGAGAGAGTCGACATGGACAAGACCCTCGACGATTTACCCAGGTTTCAGCCCCTCTTTTTCTTGAGGTAAAAGCCTACTCCTACTTCTTATTATTATGGGTTCTTACTCCTCCAATAGAAGAGCCGGTGAGTCGATTACAAGAGACTCGGTTCGCAACCTTAGTATCGAGGAGATCTAGGTTACGCCGAAAAGTCTCTAGTCCTATCTTGGATTGAGATTGTTCTTGACCCTGGATCCCGTTGACCTCATCTTATAAATGTGCCGGGTCCCGGATTTCGGTGAGTCCGACTCCGACACGAGGTGGAGTCCTATTCTACTTTACAAATATGCTACGTACTATACAAGGTATGTCAAATTCCTTTTATGACTTCGATCTTCTTTGCTTGACGCAACCTGCTCGTGGTCGGGTCTTCTTTAATGGGCCTTCTGTAGGAGAATCTGCCCATAGATCTAATGCCCGGTTATGGGCTTGGTCCATCCCCCCGACATTAGCCCCTAGGATTGGTTTGATGCTTTAGTCTTCACAACAATCTTCTTGATTTTATCGTGTTCGCCGACTCTGCAATTGGTCAAACCGACTCTCCACTTTTTCAGATTTGTAAGGAGTCGGTACCAATTACCTTGTCTCTTTGCTTCACCTTCCAACCAGAGAATTTCTTTTGAATTTTTTAGTAAAAGATCTGTTTATTTCATTTATGATTTCACTGCCTGAAATGCCTATTGTAGGCATTGATATCCTGGTGGGAATCGAGGAGTCTTTCCATAAATGTCACCTACCATGGGTAGTTCACCGACGCTATTATGGCATTGATTGATCTTCTCCTCGTAACCGCTATAAAGAGTCATCAGGTAGTTTATCCTTTGAGTGCTCGTATCTTCTTCTTCCTCTTCTCATTTTGCCACTTTTTCCATGGCGCCCAAGCTAAGCACCCGTGTTCCTTTGGCGGCTGATGATCCTGGTTCTAGCGCGGGCTTTCATGGTGGTCGAGGCCGTGGCCGCGGTTGTGGCCGTGGATGGGGTCATGGTCGTTGTAGGGGAAGGGAAAGAAGTGCGCGCACTGCTCAGTCTTTGCCGGATCTTGAATATCCTCCTTCTTCTCCCAAGAGGAGTGAGTTCTTGATACATGTTCAAACGATCCGTCGTTGGATCAAACTTCCTGAATCTTTTGCCCAACTTGTGATGGATTCAAAGCCTTCGGGTCTTTGGCTCCGCTCCGAGGCGTGTCCCCATGGACCCATCTAGGTAGCAACTAGCTTCTCTGGTCAGGACTCTATGTTCCCGGAGAAAGGTTGGAAAACTTTTCTTCGCACCAGGAACATTTAGAGGGGAGATACTATCATCTTCAGGTATGATTGCGATGAGACCCTGTGGGCAAGGGTTTTTGACTCAGATGGCGACCGAGCCGACTCAGACTCAGATGTTCCAGTAGTAGTGATGAAGAATTTTACAACAACGCAGAAGAGGCCCAAGTAAGCTCATCTAATGATGAAGACGACTCCCGAAGACGACTCGTAAGCTGTAATTTTTATCTAGTAATATTCTGCCAAATTTGGCCTTTACTTTTTCTGTAATGTAAGGCTTCTCCTTTTGATGTAAGACTCGGCCGTTGATGAATGAAAACTTAAATTTCCCATCAGATTTGTAAGTCGGTTTGATACCTAACTTTTGAATATTGTATGAGAGCCATCTTGTATCTGTAGCCCCCTGAGTTGATTAAATATACTTTCGTCTTGGGTCGACTCATAGGATAGTTCGACTTGTAGACCCCATGATTTGGTGTGGTCATTTATGTGGCAAACCAAATCATTCAAGGGTTTTTTTTGTTTTGAAGTGATACTCCCCAAGAGTCGGCACGAACATCAGTTCGTCGTGTCAGGTCTTTGAAAATAAATATTGAAGTGTTAATCCCCAAGAGTCGGCACGAACATCATTGCGCCGTGTCGGGTCTTTGAGAAGAAATTTTGAAGTGTTTACTCCCCAAGATTCGGTGTATGCATCTGGGTGCCGTGCCGAGTCTTTGTTTGAGAAGAAACTTTGAAGTGTAGTCCCCATGAGTCGGTATATGCATCTGGGTGCTGTGCCGAGTCACATAGGTCTAACTTGTAAGAAAAATTGTTATAAATAACTTAAGATGCAAGATGATGTTTGAATGCAAAATGGAAATGCAAAGGCTAGTAGAACTCGACTCATGCCTCATCTTCTCGCGTTGAGAGAGATTATTGGTTCAAGAGTCGAAACTTCTCTGTAAAACCGGCTTATATGACTAATGTGCCCAGCTCTCAGGACTAAACTTGATAGGCGTTTTATGTAAGCCCCCAAAGTGTAGACCAACCGGGTTCACGTTAGTCATATGAGCTTGAGCTATATAGGCCAAACGGCGTGGGTGGCCAATTCATGTATATGCCGGGATTTCTTCAGTTAAGAGTTGATGGGTGCCATCTAACTCCCCTACTTCCCCTCAATAAGTCATACACATGTGGAGTTTTACATATATATGTCAGCTTCTCAGTTAAGAGTCGATGAGTATCGTCGAGCTCCCGGATTCTCCTGACTAAGCAATATACATGCTCAGAGCCGATAGAGGGTTGATCAATCCCCCAGGTCTCTGAGAAAAGGTGTAAAAATATGTAATTGATGCAATATGATGCAATATGTATGATGCAATGTTTTTAGGAAATATCAAAAGACATGCAATATGAAAGTAAACTTTATGCAAAAGTGTGGCGAGAGCCGGTGTGACGAGAGTCAACTTTAGATGTGGCGAAATCCTAGTGCGATGAAGATCAACTATATTTTTGGCGAAATCATGTTGTGCTGGAAATCGACTTTATGGCGAGAGCATGTTTGCGATGGAAATCGACTTTATGGCGAGAGCATGTTGCGATGAAAATCGACTTTGTGTTAGATATGGCGATAGCCTATTTGCGATGAAAGTCGACTTTATATGTTAAAAATGGCGATAGCCTAATGCGATGAAAAATCAACTTATTAGTTATGCGGTGAGAGCCAGTGCGAAGAACGTCGACTTATACAGATTTATAATAGTGTTCCTGTTCTACTCAAGTATAATATGGACTGAGTTGTGCAATGTTCCACGGCCTGGGAGTCTCCTCCATGGATGTGCGTGACTTTGCCTTCTCGCGTATATCAACTAGGTAGTAGGATCCATTGTACAGGTTCTTGCTAAACACAAACGGTCCTTCCCGTGGAGAAGATAACTTGTGCATTCCATCCTTTTTATGTATGAGGCGGAGCACTAAGTCACCTTCTTGGAAAGTCCGACTTCTGATACGACGACTATGATATCGTCGCAGGTCTTGTTGGTAGATAGCCAACTGAGCTGCTGCTAGTTCTCACTTTTCATCGAGAACATCCAGGGCATCCTGCTTCTCTTTTTCATTGTCGGCTTCCACATAAGCTGTGACCCTTGGTGAGTCATGACGGATGTCACTAGGGAGAACGACTTCTGCTCCATAGACCAGTAAGAAGGGTGTGTAGCCTGTCGACCTGTTAGGAGTCGTCCTGATACTCCACAATACTGAGGGCAATTCTTCCTCCCGGAAAACCGGTGTCCTTTCCAAAGGAGAAAATAGTAGGGGTTTGATGCCTCGAGCAACTCTTGGTTGGCTCTCTCGGCTTGTCCATTGGTCTGTGGGTGAGCCACTGGTGCATTGATATAATCGTTGCATAACCCCCTATGATAAGTTAGACCCATCATCAGTGATGCTACTATGAGGGTAGGCGAATCTGTATATTATCTTTTTCAAGAATTTTAGCGTCGTTGTTGCATCACATTTGCTGACCGGCTCTGCCTCAACCCACTTGGTGAACTTATCAACCGCCACCAGTAAGTGTGTATTCTTGTTAGCTGACCTTTTGAATGGACCCATCATATGAAGCCCCCATACTTCAAAGGGCCAAGTGATAGGGATCATACTGAGTTCTTGAGCCGGCACATGCGCCTGCTTTGCATAATGCTAACACCCGTCGCATTTTTTGACTATATCCTCTGCGTCCGCATGTGCCGTGAGCCAGTAGAATCCGTGTCTGTAATCTTTAGCCACTAGCGAACGAGAGCCGGCATGATGCCCGCAGTCTCCAGAGTGTATCTCATTGAGTATTTCTCTGACTTCTTCTAGTGACACACATCTCTAAAAGACGTGTGCAGGGCTTCGCCGATGTAACTCACCGTTGATGAGTAGGAAGGATTTGTTCATCCTGACAATTTTCCTGGCGAGTACCTCATAAGTGGGAAGGATTCCCCGGGTCTTGTAATCCAAATAAGGCACGACCCATGAGGGGGTAACATTTATTTTGGCCACCAGAGCCAGTTCCGGATCCGGCTGTGGTATGTCTTTCTCCGTTGGTATTTGCACGGACGACTTTGTTAGGACGTCCAAGAACACATTTGGTGGAGCCGGCTTTAACTGAGAGCCGAGCCGGGATAGAGCGTCTATGGCTTCGTTGAGCTTGCGCTCCACATAGTCCACTTTGTACCCAACAAAGAAACCGTCTTGTCTTTCCAACTCTTGCCGATAAGCCGCCATGGTGGCATCTTTGGAGTTCCATTTTCCCGAAACCTGTTGGGAAACAAGGTAAAAATCGCCGTAGCATTGGATCCGGCTTATGTTCATCTCACGAGCCAGCCTCCGCCCATGGAGTAGGGCCTCATATTCTTCTGCGTTATTGGTGTAGGTGAACTGCAGCTGCAGGACACAACAACATTTTCTCCTTTGGGAGAAGTGAGGACCACACCGGCTCCTGACCCTTGGAGCTGCCCACTCACATCAAAGTGCATTGTCCAGTATTTGGTAACCGGCTTTTCTGGGGGTGCTTGGCTCTCTGTCCAGTCATTGATGAAGTAGACCAGTGCCTGAGATTTGATGGTCGTGCGTGGTTCATCCTTGATGTGATAAGCCCCACCCTCTATAGCCACTTTGCAATCCTTCCCGTGGCCTCTCGGTTCTGGATGATATCAGCAAGCAGTGCTGAGCTGACTACAGTTATGGGTGCTCTTGGAAGTAGTGTTTGAGCTTCTGAATCGCCATTATTACACCAAGGACCAGTTTCTGCAAGTGAGGGTAGCGTTGCTTTGATGAAGTCAAGACCTCACTAACATAATAGACTGGCCTCTACAAAGGGTGTTCTTTGTCGGCTTCCATATGTTCAACCACAACCATAGCATTGACTGCTCGATTGTTGGACGAAATATAGAGCAACATCGACTCTTTTGGTTTGGGGGCCGCCAGGATTGGAGCCTGGGACAATTGTTTCTTCAACGCTTTCAGAGCTTGATCATCCTCGTCATCCCAGACGAACTTTTCCAACTTTCGCAAGAGTCGGTACAGGGGAATATCTTTTTCTCCAAGTCGGCTGATAAACCGACTCATGGCAGCTACACACCCTATGAGTCGTTGGACGTCTTTCACTGAGGCCGGCTTCTGGAGAGCCATGATGGCGTTGATTTTCTCCGGGTTCACCTCGATTCCTCTCTCGGACACTATGTATCTGAGAAGCTTTCCTTCAGGGACCCCAAATGTGCATTTGGCCGGGTTCAGCTTCATCTGGTACTTGTGCAGATTCTTGAAGGTTTCCCAGGCTCCTGCATTCTTCAAGACAAAAGGCATAGAATTCTAGCAGTATATCCCAAAAGGAGTAATGAAAGATGTTTTCTCCTGGTCTTCTAGAGTCGTTGGACGCCTTTCAATGAGGCCGGCTTCTGGAGAGCCATGATGGCGTTGATTTTCTCCGGGTTTGCCTCGATGCCTCTCTCTGACAATATGTATCGGAGAAGCTTTCCTTTAGGGACCCCAAAGGTGCATTTGGACGGGTTCAGCTTCATCTTGTACTTGCGCAGATTCTTGAAGGTTTCCCAGAGGTCATTGATGAGTGAGTCGGCCACCCGAGACTTGATAACTATGTCATCTACGTAAGCGTGCACATTGCGCCCAATTTTATTCTTAAGGAAGTTTTGCACCATTCGCTGGTTTCTGGCTCCTGCATTCTTCAAGCCAAAAGGCAAAGAATTCTAGCAGTATATACCAAAAGGAGTAATGAAAGCTGTTTTCTCCTAGTCTTCTAGAGCCATATTGATTTTAGCCAGAGTAGGTGTCGAGAAAACACAGGAGCTCGCACCCCGCAGTAGAGTCGATGATCTGATCAATGTGAGGTAATGCAAAGGGATCCTTTGGACAAGCCTTGTTAAGTCGGTATAGTAAATGTACATACGCCAAGTCCCGTTCTTTTTCAAAACGAGGACCGGGTTTGCAAGCCACTCCAGATAGAAAACTTCCATGATGAACCCGGCAGCGAGGACCCGAGATATCTCTTCCCCAATGATGTTCCTCCTTTTTTCATTGAAACGACGAAGGAATTGCTTGACCGGCTTTAGTTTTGGATCAATATTTAGGTGGTTCGCAGTGAGTTCCCTCGGGACACCTGCATGTCAGAAGGTTTCCATGCGAAAATGTCCCAGTTCTCACGGAGGAACTCGATGAGCGCGCTTTCCTATTTGTCAGATGACCCTATCCCGATGATGAACTTCTAGGAAGCGTCACCAGGGACAAAGTCGACTTTCTTCGTGTCCTGAGCCGGTTGGAATTTGGGATTATTGTCAGGAGTCTTTCTTCAGGATGGTGGAGTCGGCCGGATCTACCTTCTCCTGGTATGCAGACAGGTCCTCCTTGGCGCATGCCGAGTCGGAAAATTTGACGTGCTTCTCGTCACATTCCGTAGACCTGGACCGGCTTCCATCTACCGTGATTGGGCCGAAGGGACCCGACATCTTTAGCTTCAGGTAGCATGGTCGAGCCATGAACCTGGCATAAGTCGGTCTGCCTAAGATGGCATGATATGGGCTCTCGAGTTTTACCACCTTATAGTGTATGAGCTCAGAGCGGAACTTTTCAGCGGTCTGAAGGCCGTCTCTAGGTATATTTTTCCTATCGGGCGTGCCGACTTTCCTGGGACAATTCCATGGACCTATTCCAAGGAGTAATCCCGACATAAAAATTTCTAAGCAGGATAGTAGTGGATTGCTTCTTGGTGGCTCTTTTTTGAGAATCATTAATTCTATACCAAGCATCTTTTAAACTTTCTCCACCTTTTTTTTAAAGGTGAGAGCCTCTGTCTCAACAAAGGAAAAAGGGCCAGACATAATGACAACTAGCAAGATAAATAATGTTTTTATAAATTTTGATAAAAGACACAAAGATAAAAACTGAAAGATAAACTAACAAGACTAAAAAAAAGGTAAAGGGTAGTGTGCAACTCCCCTATCTTAGCACTCGGAGTCCCCGGCAATGGCGCCAGAAAACTTGCTTGATGGCTTCTCGCCCTTCGTTGGTTACCCCAAGTGGAAGGTTTGAGATGTAGTGCAGCAGCAGTTTTCCCTCGGTGAAGATACAAAGGTTTGTCTCCAGTAGGACTCCAAAGATGATAAGTAGGTGTCAGCCGCGCAACTGACGCGGACCTGCACACAGACACAGATAACTTTGTTCCCAACGAAGTTCAGAGAGGTTGTCAATCTCTCCGGTCTTGTTGTTCACAAAGGATAAAACGCAAGGGATAATGATAGCAAGTAAAAGCAGTAAAGTAAAGATAGCTTGGAAATAGTAATAAGGATATGGACCGGGATACGTGATGTTCACTAGTGATGTCTCTCTCCCAAAAGACGATAAAACTGCTATGCGAGGTAAACAAATTACAGAAGGGCAATTGACAGGATTATGAACGCACCGCAATGCTAACTATGCTACAAAAGAAAGGAAGAGGCTCAAAAGCACGGGCATTACGCCAAAATAAGTAGACCGAAATCCATCTGCATCTACTACTAACCATCCACCTTGAGATATCTATCCAGAACATCTCTCTGGTATTAAGTTGCGAGCCCCACCCAAAGTGTAAACCCAAAGCAACAGACAACTGCATTAAAAAGAACTTTTCGTAAAGTAAACAATCCTTGTAACCGCAGTTACAAGCACCGTTGTTTTCCCCCTTGTGGCAACAGCACATCCCCTAGACTCATGTTTCTATCACTCAAGCGTGTCATCGGGGGGAATGAACCCACAATCTAGCACAACGTTCCCTCTTGTAGTCACTACCTACTACTTGGCCAAAGCGATAAACAACAACGGAGAACATCCACGAATTACTTAGGAACAAAAATATAAGAGATAAAAACCAAATATATTACTCTATCACAATCTGAACATAATCTCATATTCCATCAGATCCCTCCAAACTCAGCATAGCAACAGCAGAAATATTACAGAGGTGCCTCGATCATGTAGGGCAGCTCACGAGGTCTAAACAATGAAGATCAAAGAGGGGAGCAGAACATCACATAGCTACTGATCACGGACCCATGGTCCAAGGAAAACTATTCACGAGACATCCGGGGAGCATCCATGGTGGAGAGAAGACTCCCGGAGGTCAATCCTCCCTCCGGCAGGGTGCTGGGAAGAGGTCTTCTGGTGCTCCCGATCTCGGAAGCGCGGCGGCGGCGGAACAGAGGCGAGTTTGCGGAATAGGGTTCCTCTTCTGGAGTTTTCCCGTGACGGAGAATAAATAGGCGAAGGGGGGAAGCCAGAGGTGGACCAGGGGCCCTAGGGTGGGGCCGCGCCGGGTGGCCGCCTGGGCCCCCTGGCTCCCCTCTGGCCCCTCCCGGGCTCTTCTCGAAGCTTCCTGTACGCTGATTTTTCCTGTATTTTTCCCGAAATTTTTCTGGCACTTTTTATATGGGGGAAAACTGAAATAGAAAAACAGCAGAAAACAGGAACTGGCACTGGGGTGCACTGAGTTAATTGGTTAGTCCAAATATGATCAAAAGTGTATTAAAGTGTATCTAGATCATAGCAATATCACACAAAACATGCATGGAGCAAGCAGAAATTATAGATACGTTTTGGACGTATCAACATCCCCAAGCTTAATTCCTGCTCGTCCTCGAGTAGGTAAATGATAACAACATAATTTCTGTGGTGACACGCTAGCAACCATAAAAGAACTTTGAAAAATAAAGCAATCAAATTAGAGATTCAATTCAAGTCATAACATGCAAGAGTCTATATTAGCATTGAAACAAGTAACAAAAGAACAATAGGTGCAAGAGCTCTCGCTGTCTGTGACTCGAATGTCTCTAAATGGTGTTTGCGTGCAAGAAGGGGGATAGGGAATACGAGAAAAAGTAATTTTTGTGTTGAGAACTCAATCTACTAAAGTTTCACACTTGGTCTTCTTTGGAATCTTATCTTGACTCGTCCCCAGACCACTAGCCAGGTACAAGTCAATTTGATCCACTCCTTTTCGATATTTTGAGCACTCATGCAATGGATGAGCGTAAGAACGAGAGTTGACACTTAGGATGGCAAAGAGAGAAATATGGTGGAGGAGGAAGACAAAAACGATGAGAAAGGCTCACATCAATGAGGACAATAATGGGCAAGAGATGCCAAATGATAGATATGATGTGAGGAGTAGGGATTGCCATGCAACAGATGCACATACGAGCTAAGAAGCTATCCAAACGAACTAGTGGGGGAGCATCTAACTTGCTCTCTCATGAAGACCTAGAGCTCGTTTGAGGAGGCTCATCCTTGGAATATGCAAGCCAAGTTCTATAGTGTGAGGGTCCCTACATAGCTATATGCATAATTATCATCTCTATGGAGTACAAGGATATAGAGGGAGTACTAGTGTGGATCTCTCAAAAGGATGGTAGTGTTGCCCCTTTCTCTCTTTTTATTTCTTTTTCTCTTTTTCTATTTTTTTGTATTTTTGTGTGGCCTCAATGGCTCTTTCTATTTAACTCTCATTTTTCCTCTTTGGGATCTTTTAATGTGTCCACTTTGGGATCTTTTCCTCACTTAAGGGCAACACTCTATTTTTAAAAGAAGTTAAAGGAGATCTTTCACACTTTATAGGGTACTCAAAACATAAAGAAGATGTAACTATCATGATGTATGCAATGTATGCCGCTGCCAGTGTAGCAGGAACATGTATGACATGAAGATCAAGTCATGAAGAGGTGGAAGTTGCATGGAAATATAACTCGGAAAGGCTATGGAAATGCCTTGATAGGTAGGTATGGTGGCTGTTTTGAGGGAAGATATAAGGAGGCTTATGATGACAGAGCGCATCATGCCAAGGGTTTGGATGTACCGGCGAAGGTGGACACCAACTCTCGGAGTGAGAAGAAGGCAATGCACGGCACGGGAGAGCCTAGCAAAATATGGGAAGGTGGAAGTGTCAACTTTCAATACTTACATTAGTCCGAAGAACTCATGCACTTATTATCGGTAACTCTCAATCTAATAAGGAGGTCAACAAAGAGACAAGTACCCCGAGGAGGAGTGTATGGGGGTTTGGTTATCCTTGCGCATCCTCGACTCATGGTACGTGAGTGTTCTCTGATATTCGACCCCTCAGAAGAGTAGTGATCCATCTAGTAGCTATAGTTCTCAACTAGTTTTGTAGGTTTTGAAAATACATACGGATTTCCCAAAATACGACACCTATCACTAATAGGAAAGAGCTCTTGACACCAAAAGTTCAAACATTACTCACAACAATACCTCAAAACTATTGCAAGTTACTACTAAAATTAAATAGCAACCTCAATTACCTACTCTCAAGACAAGACACAACTCAGTGCAACAACCAACTCTCTTTAACAAGATAATCATGAAAACTAAAAAGAGTTCCAGCAAAAAACTAAACAAAAGCCAAGGCTCTTGCTAAAGACAAACTAAGACTAAAACTAAACATGGCAGTAGCTATGAAAAGATAAAGAACACACAACAGCAAAAAGATAAGCAAGAAAAATCCTATGATGTGTTCTAAATTTTGAAAGTGGAGTGTGTTTCTCTCCCACACAAAGTAAGATGGGATCTAACTTGTTATGAACAGAAAGCAAAGCTAAAGAAAACTAAAGACAAAACCTAAGAGCGAGACGCTCCAAGCATAGCACATAACGCATGAAGTGATAAAAATATAGTGAGATGAAGGACGAACTGATGATTGTTGATGGAGAAGGGGATGCACGGGGGCATCCCCAAGATTAGACGCTTGAGGCTCCTTGAATATTTGTTGGGGATGCATGGGGGCATCCCCAAGCTTGAGCGCTTGACACTCCTGGATCTTCTTTCATCATCTTCCATCACACACTTGAAAACTCCCTTCATACATAACTCATCATAAGTTGATTAGAGAGGTTAGTACCCTTAATAAATAATTTTTCCCACTGGATATAAAGATATTCTTGAAGATCTACTGTTTCCCAAGAGTGCCAAAAAGTTTTTTCAAAGAAAAAGAAAGCTTAAGGTTTGCAAAAGTTAGGAGAGACAAAACGTGGGAGAATCTGTGAAAAACATAATAGCAGATACTAAAGAATTTTTTAGGGGCACTTCTACAACTCAAATAAAACAACTCAGAACATACGGAAGTTTCGTAATTGTATAGAGAATACTGTGTAAAAATTTCAGCTCAAAAAGATGAAATGGGATTTTTCTGGAATTTTTCTGGTCACGAGGACAGTACCTGTTTTCTGGACAGCATGTCACAACTTTTACTTCCCTTGCCGTAAGAGGCTATAACTTGGCACAAAGCTGAAAAATAAAGACACAATAATGTTGCTACAGAAGTAACAATCATCAAGACAGAACAAAAGAAAAAATAAAACACCTAAATTTGTTGCGGGCTGCCTCCCGAAAGCGCTTCTTTAAAGCCATTAGCTAGGCATAATGAAAAAGATCAAGTTGTATCAATCGAATCATTATCAAGATCATCAAAAATCTCTTCAATTGTACAACTAGTCTTAAGAGGTCTTTTAAATAAAGGCCTAATGAAGATACTTCTAGGGAGAAAACCAAAAGGCGGAAAATCAATGGAAGATTCATTTATAACATTATCAAAGAGAGGTATTTCTTCCAAAGTTTTCACGGTTTCAACTTCTTTGGCAATAGGTGGTTTATTTTTAGGTCGGAGAACCTTAGGGACATAAATGAACTTAGGTTCCCTTCTTGTCGAAGTCTCTACCTTTTTTGGTTTGATTGAGGAAAAAGTAGTTCCTAGGGTATTAATGATTTCCTCAATCTTATCTATCCTAGAAAGATCCGTATCACGGGATTTGATGACCTCCAAAGTTTTAATAATTTTAAGCATGGAGCTATCAAGCCTATTCAAATTCCCTTGAATCTTGCGATCCAACTCATTTATCCTAGTTATACTTGGTATTTCTAACTCTATCTTTTCGAGTTTCTTCATAGTGTGAGATAGAGTTATATCTTCTTGCATGCTAGGAATAGGGAGATTTCCATCAAGATTTTCAATAACATTAAGAGACTCCCAAGTCGGGGCTTCTAGAAAATTCCCATTGATAGCAGTATCTAATATGAACCTATTCCAAGGAGTAATCCCGACATAAAAAATTCTAAGAAGGATAGTAGTGGATTGCTTCTTGGTGGCTCTTTTTTGAGAATCATTAATTCTATACCAAGCATCTTTTAAACTTTCTCCACCTTTTTTTTAAAGGTGAGAACCTCTGTCTCAACAAAGGCAAAAGGGCCAGACATAATGACAACTAGAAAGATAAATAATTTTTTTGTAAATTTTGATAAAAGACACAAAGATAAAAACTGAAAGATAAACTAACAAGACTAAAAAAAAAGGTAAAGGGTAGTGTGCAACTCCCCTATCTTAGCACTCGGAGTCCCCGACAACGGCGCCAGAAAACTTGCTTGATGGCTTCTCTCCCTTCGTTGGTTACCCCAAGTGGAAGGTTTGAGATGTAGTGCAGCAGCAGTTTTCCCTCGGTGAAGATACCAAGGTTTGTCTCCAGTAGGACTCCAGAGATGATAAGTAGGTGTCAGCGGTGCAACTGACGCGGACCTGCACACAGACACAGATAACTTTGTTCCCAACGAAGTTCAGAGAGGTTGTCAATCTCTCCGGTGTTGTTGTTCACAAAGGATAAAACGCAAGGGATAATGATAGCAAGTAAAAGCAGTAAAGTAAAGATAGCTTGGAAATAGTAATATGGATATGGACCGGGATACGTGATGTTCACTAGTGATGTCTCTCTCCCAAAAGACGATAAAACTGCTATGCGAGGTAAACGAATTACAGAAGGGCAATTGACAGGATTATGAACACACCGCAATGGTAACTATGCTACAAAAGAAAGGAAGAGGCTCAAAAGCACGGGCAGTATGCCAAAATAAGTAGACCGAAATCCATCTGCATCTACTACTACCCATCCACCTTGAGATATCTATCCAGAACATCTCTCTGGTATTAAGTTGCGAGCCCCACCCAAAGTGTAAACCCAAAGCAACAGACAACTGCATTAAACAGAACTTTGCGTAAAGTAAACAATCCTTGTAACCGCAGTTACAAGCACCGTTGTTTTCCCCCTTGTGGCAACAGCACATCCCCTAGACTCATGTTTCTGTCACTCAAGCGTGTCATCGGGGGGCATGAACCCACAATCTAGCACAACGTTCCCTCTTGGACTCACTACCTACTACTTGGCCAAAGCGATAAACAACAACGGAGAACATGCAAGAATTACTTAGGAACAAAAATATAAGAGATAAAAACCAAATATATTACTCTATCACAATCTGAACATAATCTCATAATCCATCAGATCCCTCCAAACTCAGCATAGCAACAGCAGAAATATTACAAAGGTTCCTCGATCATGTAGGGCAGCTCACGAGGTCTAAACAATGAAGATCAAAGAGGGGAGGAGAACATCACATAGCTACTGATCACGGACCCATGGTCCAAGGAAAACTACTCACGAGACATCCGGGGAGCATCCATGGTGGAGAGGAGACTCCTGGAGGTCAATCCTCCCTCCGGTAGGGTGCCGGGAAGAGGTCTTCTGGTGCTCCCTATCTCGGAAGCGTGGCGGCGGCGGAATAGAGGCGAGTTTGCGGAATAGGGTTCCTCTTCTAGAGTTTTCCCGTGACGGAGAATAAATAGGCGAAGGGGGGCAGCCATAGGTGGACTAGGGGACCCAGGCGCCCCCCTGGCGCGGCCAGGGGTGGGGCCGTGCCGGGTGGCCGCCTGGGCCCCCTGGCTCCCCTCTTGCCCCTCCCGGGCTCTTCTCGAAGCTTCCTGTACGCTGATTTTTCCTGTATTTTTCCCTGAATTTTTCTGGCACTTTTTATTTGGGGGAAAACTGAAATAGAAAAACAACAGAAAACATGAACTGGCACTGGGGTGTACTGAGTTAATAGGTTAGTCCAAATATGATCAAAAGTGTATGAAAGTGTATCTAGATCATAGCAATATCACACAAAACATGCATGGAGCAAGCAGAAATTAGAGATACGTTTTGGACGTATCACCATCCTGCAAAAAGTCTCATAGTAAAGGATGTTGATACTGCTTCCTCCGTCCATGAGCACTTTGTCAAGCGTGTAGCACCCGATTTGCGGAGAAACAACCAGGGCTAGAGAGCCCAGGTTTTCTATCACCGGTGGGTGGTCATCCCTCGTTCAGGTGATCGGCTGTTCGGACTAGTTAAGCCACCTGGGACAAGCCGGCTCTGTGGCCACAGACATGGCGGCTCTCTGCTGCAGCTTCCTTTCCCTCCAGCAGCTGGTGGTGGTGAAGACATGATAAGCTTAGTGGTCTTGGAGCTATTTTGGGTTAATGGGAATCCAGCAAGACCTGACTGGTTTTGCTGTGCTCATCCCCTGGATCCTTGGTGTTGCAGTGCTGCGCCGGTTCCCTGGTGCCCAAATTCTTGGTTGTTGCTGTTTTGACCGGCTCCGCCACCTGACCTAGGGGGACCCTGGACTCCACGCCGTGCAAACTCTTTCATGAAGTTGCAATCTTACCAAGTTTGGTTTGATGGACGGCTGGGTTTACTATGTGTAGGGCAAGGTCTTTTCAGAGCTTCTTCAAAGCTGATTGCTCGGAAACCTCCTTCCAACTTGCGGTAGTTGTTGCCCCCTTGCTTCTGCCTTTAGAAGCCGACATTTTTGTTGGCTACCAAGTCGGAAGCATTCTGATCGAGTCGACACTTGGTCTGTTGATTCTGGCTTTGTGATCCCTTGCCGTTATTCTTTTTATTCTGGGCGGCTTCGTCCTCTTCTGGATCGACATCCTTGGTTTTGTCAGACTCGGCATACTTGATAACCGCATTCATGAGCTCTACCATGTTATTGATCGTCCTCTTGAGTCGGCCAAGCTTGTGCACTAGGGGCTCGAACTTGCAGTTTCTCTCCAAGACGATCACTATTTTTTGGGCAGTAATAGTGTCTGAGGAGTGGACTATATGTGCGACTCGTCGTGCCCAGCTTAGGGCCAACTCTACTTCCTTCTGGACACAGTGCTCCAAGTCGACGATTGTGGTGGCTCGCCGCCAGGTTCTTTGGAAATTCTTGATGAACTTCTCTCTGAGATCCGCCCAGGAGGTGATGGAATTCTCTGGGAGATTTTTTAACCTTTTACGAGTCGGCCCTTCCAACATCATCATGAAGTAACGGGCACAGACTTCTTCGTCGGCTTGCAGCATATCCATGGCGAGGTCGTAGCTTTCGATCCAGGCCGCCGGGTCCATGTGAGCCGTGTAGTTTGTAATCTTACGTGGTCCCTTGAAATCCGGGGCAAGCGTGTGTTCTTCAAAGCCGACACTAGGCACCGGTTACCCATGGATCTGCTGAAGAACTCGGTGTTTTGTTCTTGTGGGGGAAGTTGGGCCGCCGGCTTTGCATGGCGGTTGGTGTTAGGAGCCGGTAGGTCCATAATTCTAAGTGCCCCCTGAGGGCTCGGGGGTGCTCTGTGGTGGCGATGGCTGATCGAGGCAGCTGGAGCCGGCGACTCTGCTTTACGGCTCACACTTCGATATGGATTTCCATGTATGTATGGGACCCTCTGTGAGTATTGGGCTTGCTATGTGATCGCAGTCTTGAGGAGGTCGACGGCTTCTTGAGAGCCACGATCTGCTGGGGTGTCCCCCTGAATTGGCGCGTGGGTGAGAAAATGAGTCGCCGCCATGACATTAGCCATGGGGTTGTTGAAATGATGGGGAGGTGTATGGAAACGATCTTGGATTGGCAAATGAGCCGGTTGTCTATGAGGTGTGAATCCCGGGGGATACTGGTTAGGGCTGTGGAACAACGTTCGTCCTTGGTAACTAGAAGAGAGCCGACTCGCGTATCCCTGTGGGTGCATATGGGCAAGGCTTAATCGCTGAGCCTCTATCAGATCCGACTCTCCCCGGAGACGTGCGGCTTCCTGAACGAGCCGAGCTTCTCCCTTAGCCATCTGTTCCTTTTCTGTGCTGATTTCCCTCCGTAAGCTTGCTACCCGTGCCTTGATTTCGTTGACCCTTGTCCTCTAGGCCTCCTGATTCTCCGTCGTTACCGTTATGGCCAATGCCTCATCAAGGGAGTTTAAGGCATCTGTGAGGGCTTCGGCTGCAGTGGGGACTTTTTCTGACGAGCGGGCTGCCGGGTCCCTGTCTGCATTAGGAGCCGCGTTGACCGCCGGCTCTGCGCCTTGATTTTGGGTAGTATGACTCTCCAGTCCTCCAATGTCAGCCATGAACACCGTGGCACAATATGGAGGTTCAAAGTGAGGGTAATCCGGGTTATATTCTGGCACTCTAGTGCCGAGTCTATTGCTCCACACGGATTGGATGGACCCCTCATCTGAGAAGCTTCCTTCGCTAGGGTATGACTCGGCATCAGTTAGTTCTTCGGAGGCGTCGTACATTGGGTACTCGACAGAGTGCTCCGGCTCTGGAGACTCATCAATGAATCCGACAAAAGTGTTTTTGGAGCCGGCATGTCACCGACTTGAGGTTTCGATGGGGACTTCAGGATCTGGTTCTGGCTCAGATCCGTCCATCCTGCCAATGAAGATGTGGATAGACCCGATCGGGACTCGATATCTAGATTCGACAGAATTGCCTTCAGGGCCCCAAGTTGAGTTGTCGATGCAGAGTTTTCCGCGTCGTCTTCTAATGATCCGTCCGGCGACGGATCCCTCCATGCATTGCAGAGCTCCCTCCAAAATACCAACACCTGCATGCACAGGTCCCACGGTGGGCGCCAACTGTCGTGGGAAAGTCACGGAAGATGTCTAAAGAGTCGGACTTAACATGGGACCTTTACTGCAAGGAGATTTCATGGAGAGAGTCGACATGGACAAGAGACTCGGCGATTGACCCAGGTTTCAGCCCCTCTTTGTCTCGAGGTAAAAGCCTACTCCTTCTTCATATTATTATGGGTTCCGACTCCTCGAATAGAAGGGTCGGTGAATCGATTACAAGAGAGTCGGTGCGCAACCTTAGTCTCGAGGAGATCTAGGTTACGCCGAAAAGTGTCTAGTCCCATCTTGGATTGAGATTGTTCTTGACCCTGGATCCCTTGGAACTCGGGTTATAAAGGTACCGGGTCCCGGGTTTCCGTGGGTCCGACTTCGACACGAGGTGGAGTCCTATTCTACATTACAAATATGCTATGTGCTATACAAGGTAAGTCGAATTCCTTCTACGGCTTCAATCTTCTTTTCTTGACGCAACCGACCCATGGTCGGGTCTTCTTTCGTGGGCCTTCCGTAGGTGAGTCGGCCCATAGATCTAATGCCGGGTTATGGGCTTGGTCCATCCCCCCGACAAGCTTCCCTAGCTCACCAGTGTGGACCAACAGAGGTATTCTGAATCCGCTAGCCCGAGTTGTTTTAAAACTGTTGGGGGCCCAACCAGTCACACACATATGGGGTTTCAAATGGTAAATCATCTTGGGCCACCTCTATAAATGTTTTGATCTAGGTAGGTAAGAAGAGGGGACCCCACCCGACATGAGGTTAGGCACGCTCGTCAAGATACACAATACCCGGAACTCGAATCCAAGGTGACTCGAATGGAACAAAGCATCGAGGCGGGAGAGCCTAGACCTTCCATCCTTCGTCGAATATAGTCAATATGATAATAATCATACCATCCACAACAATGTAATAGTGTGATAGCCCAATCCAAGGAATAACAAGATAACATAAGTAGCATCTTAAGCATGCATACTAAGAAGTGGTTAAGCAAGCAAGGTACATGGCCAAACAACAGTTTGCTAGGATGTGGAGGAACATGGCTATTTGGGATTTAAATATGGATGCATAAATGGGAGGTGGTAGGATCAAGCAATCGTTCTATCCTATACCTAGGCACAAGTGAGCTGAAATTTATAAGCATGATATATGCCCCCCCTTACCTGATGAGAAGATCGGTGCCGAAGGGGTAGTCGATCGCAAGCTCGCATCGTCTCCGAGAGTAACCGCGGGAGCACAAAAGAAGTAAACACTTGAAATACAATCAATGGAGATGCATCTATTACTACGAATGAATCATGAGCAAGCATCAACAAGAAGGCAACACAAGACACGACAATACGATACGGATCTACCGTCGAGAGCGGTTACTAACAGGTTAAGTGAAGTATCGGTCACACACGATGATATCGCACATTTATCATCGGTTCAAGTTGTTTAGCTACACAACATGAGCAAATGTTCTTAACATGGAATATCACACTTTGTCTCGTGGTGGCCCTCTGGCCCCACTTTGGTGATTCTGGAAGACTCCATTGCGCTGATTTTTTATTCGATTTTTCCCCAATTTTGGAGCACTTTTAATATGGGGGAATACTGAAATAAAAAATAGCAGAAAACATAAACTGGCACTGGGTGCACTGAGTTAGTAGGTTAGTCCAAATATGATCAAAAGTGTATGAAAGTGTATCTAGATCATAGCAATATCACAAAAAACATGCATGGAACGATCAGAAATTATCGATACGTTTGAAATGTATCAACATCTCCCAGCTTAATTTCTGCTCGTCCTCGAGTAGGTAAATGATAACAAGCATAATTTCTGTGGTGACATTCTAGCAACCATATAAGAACTTTGAAAAGTAAAGCAATCAAGGTATGTAATTCAATTCAAGTCATAACATGCAAGAGTCTATATTAGCATTGAAACAAGCAACGAAAGAACATTAGGTGCAAGATCTCTCGCTGTCCGTGAATCGAATGTCTCCAGATGGTGTTTGCGTGCAAGAAGGGGGATAGGAAATACGAGAAAAATGTATTTTTGTGTTGAGAACTCAATCTACTAAAGTTTCACCCGAGGTCTTCTTTGGAATCTTATGTTGACTCGTCCCCAGACCACTAGCCAGGTACAAGTCAATTTGATCCACTCCTTTTTGATATTTTGAGCACTAATGCAATGGATGAGCGTAAGCACGAGAGTTGACACTTAGGATGGCAAAGAGAGAATATGGTGGAGGAGGAAGACAAAAATGTGAGAAAGGCTCACATTAATGAGGACAATCATAGGCAAGAAGTCCAAATGATAGATATGATGTGAGGGGTAGGGATTTCCATGCAACGGATGCACATATGAGCTAAAATGCTCTCCAATGGAACTAGTGGGGGTGCATCTAACTTGCTCGCTAATGAAGACCTAGAGCTCTTTTGAGGAGGCTCATCCTTGGCATATGCAAGCCAAGTTCTATAGTGTGAAGGTCCCCACATAGCTATATGCGTGATCATCTCTATGGAGTACAAGGATAAGAGGGAGTACTAGTGTGGATCTTTCAAAAGGATAGTAGTGTTGCCCCTTTCTCTATTTTTATTTATTTTTTCACCTTTTTCTATTTTTTGTATTTTTTTGGTGGCTTCAATGGCTCTGTCTATTTAACTCCCATTTGTCCTCTTTGGGATCTTTTATTTTGTCCACTTTGGGATCTTTTCCTCACTTAGGGGAAACACTCTAATTTACAAGAGGGTATAGAAGATCTTTCACACTTTACAAGGTACTCAAATCATAAAGAAGATGTAGCTATCATGATGTATACAATGTATGCCGCAGCCAGTGTAGCAGGAACATGTATGACATGAAGATCAAGTCATGAAGAGGTGGATGTTGCATGGCAATATATCTCAGAAAGGCTATGGAAATGCCTTGATAGGTAGGTATGGTGGCTGTTTTGAGGGAAGATATAAGGAGGCTTATGATGACAGAGCGCATCATGCCAAGGGTTTGGATGTACCGGCGAAGGTGGACACCAACTCTCGGAGTGAGAAGAAGGCAATGCACGGCACTGGAGAGCCTAGCAAAATATGGGAAGGTGGAAGTGTCAACTTTCAATACTTACATTAGTCCGAAGAACTCATGCACTTATTATCGGTAACTCTCAATCTAATCAGGAGGTTCACAAAGAGACTAGTACCCCGAGGAGGAGTGTATGGGGGTTTGGTTATCCTTGCGCATCCTCGACTCATGGTACGTGAGTGTACTCTAATATTCGATCCCTCCAAAGATTAGCGATCCATCTAGTAGCTAGAGTTCTCAACTAGTTTTGTAGGTTTTGAAAATAAACACAGCTTGCCCAAAATACGACACCTATCACTAATAGGCTAGATCTCTTGACACCAAAAGTTCAAACATTACTCACATCAATACCTCAAAACTACTGCAAGTTACTACTAAAATTAAATAGCAACCTCAATTACCTACTTTCAAGACAAGACACAAATCAGTGCAATAGCCAACTCTCTTAACAAGATAAACATGAAAACTAAAGAGAGTTCCAGCAACAAACTAAACAAAAGACAAAGCTCTTGCTAAAGACAAACTACGACTAAAACTAAACATGGAAGTAGCTACGAAAAGATAAAGATCACACAACAGTAAAAAGATAGGCATGAAGAATCCTATGATGTGTTCTAGATTTTGAAAGTGGAGCGTGTTTATCTCCCACACAAAGTAAGACGGGATCTAACTTGTTATGGACAGCAAGCAAAGCTAAATATAACTAAAAATAAAACCTAAGAGTGGGATGCTCCAAGCATAGCACATAATGCATATAGTGAGACGACGGACAAACTGATGATTGTTGATGGAGAAGGGGATGCACGGGGGCATCCCCAAGCTTAGACGCTTGAGTCTCCTTGAATATTTATTGTGGATTCATGGGGGCATCACCAAGCTTGAGCGCTTGACACTCCCGAATCTTCTTTCACCATCTTCCATCGCAAACTTAAAAACTCCCTTCATACATAACTCATCATAAGCTGATTAGACAGGTTAGTACACTTAATAATTAATTTTCCCCACTGGATATAAAGATATTATTGAAGAGCTACTGTTTCTCAAGATTTCCAAAAGGTTTTTCAAATAAAAAGCAAGCTTAAGGTTTGCAAAAGTAAGGAGAGACAAAACGTGGCAGAATCTGTGAAAAACAGAACAGCAGGTAGTAAAGAATTTTGTAGGGGTACTTCTGCAACTCAAATAAAAAAACTCAGAACATACGAAAGTTCCATGATTGTATAGAGCACGCTGTGTAAACAATTCAGCTCAAACAGATGAACTGGTGATTTGATCCGATTTTTCCCGTCAAGAGGACATAATCTGTTTTGTGGACAGCATGTCACAACTTTCACTTCCCTTGTCATATGAGGCTATTACTTGGCACAAAGATTGAAAATAAAGATACAATGATGTTGCTACAGTATTAACAATCATCAAGACCACTAAAAATAGAACTAAAAACATCTTGGGTTGCCTCCCAACAAGCGCTTTCTTTTACACCTTTAAGCTATGCAAGAAGCAAAAAGAAGAATCACGTTTTATCCAGAGAAAGATAATAGCTAGCCCGTGTACCAGACTCAAAAGGTAACTTGATTTTATTTCTAGGGAATTGTTCCATACCCTTCTTGAGAGGGAATTGAAATTTTATATTCCCCTGTTTCATATCAATGACAGCACCAACAGTGCAAAGAAAAGGACGTCCCAAAATAATTGGACATAAAGGTTCACACTCAATGTCCATAATAGTAAAATCGACGGGAACATAGTTGTCATTGACAATGATAAGAACATCTTCAATCTACTCCAAAGGATTATTTATGGAATAATCAACGAGACGAACACCAAAAGAACAAGGATCAAATGGTTTCAATTCAAACATATCGTACATTCTTTTTGGCATAACGGAGGCACTAGCTCCAACATCACATAAAGCATAGCAAGAGAAGTTATTCAATTTAATTTTTATCATAGGATCCCAACCATCTTCTAGCTTTCTAGGTATGGAGGCTTCTACCCTAAGCTTCTCCTCCCAAGATTTAATGAGAGCATTAGTGATATTCTCCGTAAAGGCAAGATTTAGTGTGTTAGTGTGGGGGTCTTTAGACATTTTGTGTAGTAATCTAATAATTTCGGAAAGGGTGCAACTATCAAAATCAATGTCACTACTATCAAAGGTGGTAGTGGTGTCATCCAGGCTCACTTGTTTGAAGGCTTCTATGTTCATAGGAGTTTCTTCTTCTATGGTTGAGGCAATGGCATCACCATTAATAGGTCCAGTGCGACTAGGAGTGTGTTGGGTGCTAATAGTTTGGTTATCCTCAACAACTTGGATAGTAGCAACGGTGTGGTGTGTAGGAAGGCTCTTAATTCTATCGTATTCTTCCTTTTATATAGCCCATCTTTCTTTAAGTTTAGCCATCATCCTAATGTTTTCATTAATTTTCACTTGAATAACATTAATAGGAGTGGCCTTCCTCACCTCGAGGGGAGAAGTTCTAATTTTAAGCATCTCAACATCAAGGGCTAAGTTTTCCACCTTCAAAGAGAGATTATCTAATTTGTCTAATTTTTCCTCTACACTCTTGTTGAAGGCCTTTTGGGTAGTGGTAAACTCCTTAAGCGTGCTCTCTAATTCAGAAGTGGAGTTCTTGTCGCTAGGATAAGAGTTGTTGTTCCCATAGTTATTGGATGGGAATGGTCTAGGATTGCTAGCAAAGTTACTCCTATAAGCATTAATGTTGAAATTGTTTCTAGCGATAAAGTTCACATCTAGTTGTTCTTGAGAAACCAGGGAATTTAAAGGAAAATCATGCGGATCAATAGGAGCTTGCTTGGTAAGTAGAGACATAATCAAGTCAAGTTTTTCATTTAGGGAGGAGATATCCTCGACAGAGTTTTCCTTCCTACGTGTTGGAGCTCTCTTAGGGTGCCATTGGGAATAGGTTTTCATCATATCATCTAGAAGTTTTATGGTAGCACCAAGTGTTGTTGACATAAAGGTTCCTCCCGCGGCTGAATCTAATAGGTTCCGCGAGGTAAAGTTCAAGCCCGCATTAAAAGTGTGGATAATCATCCAAGCAGTCAAACCATGTGTAGTGCATTTCTTAACAAGAGATTTCATACGTTCACAATCTTGGGAAACATGTTCTGTCGGGGGATTGGTACCCGGGTAGGCTAACCCAAGCGGAAGCAAGCTTTGAAGACAAGGATGGGCCGATTTGGCTGCAGCTGGGCCGAGATGGGCGGAGGTACGGCCGATTGCTCCAAGGCAATCAACCATACCAAATGCCAGCAGTCGGCCCAGGCGCAATCGGCCCACCCTTCCCTTATCAGACATTCGTCCGATTGGTCTGCAGCTGGACCGAGGTTGATTCCCAGAAGGCCGACTACCCAGAGCAATCGACCTTACCAGGAACCACTAATCGGTCCAGGCGCAATCGGAGCAACCTACCACCCAATCGGGGGTATGATTACGAGGTCATAAATACCATATCCCGAGATATCTGGGTGGCAGGAAGGCCAGGTCACATCGAGGATTTGCTGGAGATACGGTGCCGACCTCCCCGCCGATTCCGCGGACAGGCCGACAAGACCGCACCCCCTAGCTCCACTGTTCATTCCTAGGCTCTACGAGGTAGCAGCATGGGCCGCCGCTCGTAGGCTCCAGATCACCCGGAGAGGAGCAGTCGGTGGGCCCAGGCGGATTAGAGGATGATAGCTGGGCCCATTCGGCATTGAAGTTACCATAGTACCCTGGACTCACACTATAAGAGCCAGGGTACCCCTCCTGCGCGAGGGACGCGACACCTAAGATCTCATTAACTCATTCCCCCTTCAGTTCATTTACTGCCTGTAGTCACTCCTCAGGGAAGCAGGAGAGGACCTTGCCCACGGCGGCGGTTTACTCCTTCCCCTGAGAAGATAGAAGAGCAGTTATTGTAGTTCCTTCATTGATATATAAGAGACAGGCAGGAGTAGGGGTGTTATCTCTCCGGAGAGCCCCGAACCTGGGTACATCGTGGTGTCTTCACCGTGCTTGTCCCCAACCCGATTCCGGCACTATCGACATTCTCTCCCTCGTGTCTTCCCCTCACTTTAGCCATCCCCATGGCATCTGCCGTCACATATCGACGACAGTTGGCGCCCACCGTGGGGCAGACCGAGGCGTCGACTGGAGTTAAGATCCGGACGGGATCTTCCTCTGCATCCGGCGGTAGCCACGCCTCCGGCCTGATTCTGAGGCGTGGGGCAATCGATTATGTAGTGGACTACTCGGCGCAGTACAGGGCTGGAGCACCCTTGCCGCCCGGAGTGTCGCTGCAAGTGGGAAGTCATCGTCTCTTCATTGGCAGCTTTCCTGAGGCATATCCCAAAGACGTCCGCATCTTCTCGTGTGCTACAGATCCGCTCTCGACCAGGGGCTGCATCGCAGCACCTGGCCGAGAGGAGGGTCGACTGCATGCCGCGGTCATGATGGCGGGAGCGTCTTCGTCGACCAATCGTGATCCGGCAAGCGCAGCAAGGAAGGCCAAGGAAGTAGCTGATGCGGCAGAGCGAATCGGCACCAGTGCGTTGCGGGATGTGTTATACACACCTGTGAACCGGAATGGTGATCCGGAGCAGGTGCACACCGAGCTGGAAACAGCACGGCTCGCTCTGGCTCGCAGGGCTGAGCAAGTGTTGGCAGAAGAGCGTCGGCTAGGAGCCATCACAAGGGAGTACAACGCAGCTCACGCAGGACCGCGCCGGCCGATTGAGCCCGCAGTCCTGGAAGACCTGAGAAGCCGAGGAAGAGCAGTCCACCAGCAGCTATCAGGAGCTGAGCAGCCGAAGCATCCGAGAAGGCCGGTGCAACCGGAGCAGCCAGCGCAGTCGGCATTCATCCAGAGGCCAACATATAGCACACCGGACAAGAATTTGAGAGCCGCCGAGCAGATAGCGCTCGAGCTGGAAGAATTGGAAGGAGATGAGCGGCGCGAACAGTCGCGCCGAATGCGTGAGCTGATAGCGGCCGCAAAAGAGCAGAGGCTTGTGGCAATGGGCAATCAGAATGCTGAGCCAGAGGCATCAAGAGGAACTGTGAGGCCGAATGCGGGAGCCAGCCAGCGACCGAATGCATCGCGCCAGAACAGGAACCAACCTGCACCGTCTCGGCACGAGAGCAAGGTCAGAAGCAATCGGCCACCCCCAGCAGCAAGCAGAAGAATGGAAGAGCTAGCTGTTAACAGCAGGCGCCATGACATGCCGCAGCAATCGGCGCCAAGACCAGCAATCAGCACCCGACTTGGCCCTCGCCAAATCGGCCAGAACGACGCAAGGCATCGCATTGAGCTCCTGGAGAAGGAAGCTCAGGAAGATGAAGAAGGAGAAGCTGGCCCATCATGTTTTGGTCACCGCATTTGGACGGAGAGATTCCCGAAAGGCTTCACATTACCGAGAGACACTCCCAAGTACAATGGCTCGGTGAAACCGGAAGATTGGCTGTCCGACTACCTGATGGCAATCCGCATTGCAGGAGGAAATCGGCGTGTAGCAGTCCGCTACGCACCTCTCATGCTGCAAGGCTCAGCACGGACGTGGTTGAACAGTTTGCCCAAGGACAGTGTGAATTGCTGGGAGGATTTCACGACCGCATTCATTCACAACTTCACAAGCACGTATGAGAGGCCCAACCTCCCACGGAAGTGAGCTCTGTGTGTGCAAGGCAAGGACGAGCCCCTCCGAGATTACCTATCACGGTGGATCAAGCTGAAGAATTCATGCGAAGGAGTCCATGAGATCCAGGCCATTCAGTATTTTACTGATGGGTTCCTGGCGGATTCAATGTTGAAGCACAAGCTGCACCGCAAAGACTTCACGTCGCTCGCTGAGCTTATGAAGGTGGCAAATGCGTTCGCTATGTCCGATTCTGCGATGCGCCCTATCCAACTCGGAGTTGGAGGTGTGATCCAATCACCAGGGGCTCCGCAGTCGGACACAGGGAACCAAGGCCTCAGTCGGAAGGAAAGAAGAGAGAGCAATCGCAACAACAACAACAACAACAACCAGCAGAACAACGACAAGCGCAAGGACGAGCAGCCTGATTCCCAGTATGGCAGTCGGCAGGTGGCCGCTGTTCAAGATGAAGCCCAAATACACCTTCGAGGATATGTTGGACGCACCATGCAAATTGCACAGCACGCCTGGGAGGCCGTCTGCGCACACCACTCGGCAGTGTGACTTCGTGAGAAGGATTGCAAAGGGAGAAGCTTTACCACCACCACCACCACCACCACCCCAGAACAGAGGAACACCTCAGCAACAGAACCAGTACCCGCAGCAGGATGCGGCTTACATGATTTTTACCAGCGAGTCCACAGACAAGGGTAGTCAGAGAGCCCGAGCCCAAGAAGTCAATGCCACTATGCCGTCGATTCCCCAATTTGTGCACTGGTCCGAATGTCCGATATCCTGGGACAAAGCAGATCATCCCACCATTTTGCCGAATCCAGGCAATTATCCGCTGGTGGTGGACGCTCTGGTTGCAGGACCAAGATTTTCATCCAAATTTTCTCGAGTGCTAGTTGATGGAGGAAGCACAATCAACATTCTGTACAGAGATACAATGCTCAAGCTAGGGCTCACAGAGCGGGACCTGGAGCGCAGTCGGACGACATTCCATGGGATTGTTCCTGGACTGTCTTGCACTCCCATGGGTCGCATTCGGCTGGATGTCATATTCGGCACGGAAGAAAATTTCAGGAGAGAGCCGATTTGGTTTGAGGTGGCCGGCCTCAGCAGTCCTTACCATGCCCTATTGGGGTTACCAGCATTTGCCAAGTTCATGATCAATGCACAGCAGACATACCTGAAGATGAAGATCCCGGGGCCAAACGGTGTCATCACAGTCACCGGAGACTTCAGGAAGTCCCTCGAGTGCACATCCGCTGGCAGCAGTTTGGCTGAATCCCTAGTGGTGGAGACGGAGAAGTGCCAGCTCGGCAAAGACATTGCAATGGCGCAAGCAGAAAGCAAGAATCCACTTCCGGTTGGCCCAGCAAAGAGAGTAGATGAGGAGTCGGCTTTTCAGTCGGCCAAGGACAGCAAGAAGATCGCTCTAGATCCCTCCGACTCAACCAAGTTCGTTGTAGTCGGAGCTGGACTTAGCGATAAATAGGAAAGCGAGCTCGTCGAGCTCCTCCGTGAGAATTGGGACATCTTTGCATGGTCTCCACAAGACATGCCTGGTGTTCCGAGAGAACTCGCCGAGCACAAGCTGCACATTCGGCCAGGCTCGAAGCCGGTCAAGAAACCCCTGAGACGTTTTTCTGAGGACAAGAGAAGGGCAATCGGTGAAGAGATTGCGAAGCTGCAAGCGGCAGGTTTCATCATGGAGGTGTTTTACCCCGAGTGGCTGGCGAATCCAGTCCTCGTCATGAAGAAGAACAAGACGTGGCGTATGTGTATAGATTATACTTGTCTGAACAAAGCATGCCCGAAAGATCCGTTTGCTCTGCCCCGTATTGATCAAGTGATTGATTCTACGGCCGGCTGCGAGCTGTTGTCCTTTCTGGATGCTACTGCTGGATATCACCAGATCAAGTTGGCTATGGAAGATCAGATCAAAACTGCATTCATAACCCCTTTTGGGGCCTATTGTTATATCACCATGCCTTTTGGTCTGAAGAATGGAGGAGCCACTTATCAGCGCACGATTCAGAGGTGCACACACTCCCAACTCGGCAGGAATCTCCATTTCTACGTGGACGATTTGGTGGTGAAGTCGGCAAAGGGGATCACACAGCTAGATGATCTCAGAGAAACATTCGCAAATTTGAGAACTTATCAGATCAAGCTCAACCCGGAGAAGTGTGTGTTTGGAGTCCAAGCCGGAAAGCTGTTGGGGTTTCTCGTTTCCGAGAGAGGAATCGAATGCAACCCCGAAAAGATAGCTGCAATAGAGCGCATGGAGCAGCCCAAGACCCTGAAGCAGGTGCAGAAATTCACCGGTTGCCTCGCATCTCTCAGCCGATTCCTCAGTCGGCTGGGCGAAAAGGCAATCCCATTATACCAGCTGATGAAGAAGACCGAGAAGTTCACATGGACCCCTCAAGCAAACGAAGCATTCCGAGAACTCAAGCGCATGCTCTCCACGGCACCAATCCTAGCTGCCCCGATTGAGAAGGAGCCAATGATGTTATACATTGCGGCAACCAATCGGGTGATCAGCGCAGTCATGGTGGTGGAGCGGCCCGAGAAGGACAAGGCACAGAAAATCCAGCGCCCAGTGTACTACATCAGCAAAGTACTCTCGGCATCCAAGCAGAACTACCCTCACTATCAGAAGATGTGCTATGGAGTGTACATGGCAGCCAAAAGATTGAAGCCATACTTTCAAGCTCACCTGATCACAGTTGTCAGCTCGGCTCCGTTAGCCGACATCATGGGAAGCAAAGATGCAACCGGAAGGGTGGAAAAATGGGCAATTGAAGTCGCCAGTCACGGCATCCAGTATGAACCTAGGACGGCAATCAAGTCGCAAGCATTGGCCGATTTCCTGGTGGACTGGGCTGAAACTCAGTACATGCCGCAGCTCCCAATGTCGGATTGCTGGCGAATGCACTTTGATGGCTCCAAGATGAAGAATGGCCTAGGGGCTGGGGTGGTACTCACTTCCCCAAGTGGAGATCAGTTGCAGTACGTGCTTCAGATTCACTTCGCAGCATCAAACAATGTCGCCGAATACGAAGCCCTTGTGCATGGTATCAAGCTTGCCAAGGAAATCGGTATTCGGAACATCGAGTGCTTTGGTGATTCCGACCTGGTGGTACAGCAGTGCTCGGGCACCTGGGATGCAAAAGATGCTAACATGGCAAGCTATCGATTCCTAGTGCAGCAGATCAGCGGATATTTTGAAGGTTGCGAGTTCCATCATGTGCCGAGAGCAAACAACGAAGCAGCAGATGCATTGTCCAAGCTAGGGTCCACAAGGCAATCAATCCCACCCGGCGTATCTCTGGAGCATATCAAGAAGCCATCTATCATTCCATCCCCAGAGTCCAAGTCCATTTTTATCTCGGAGACCGATCTCGAAGCACTCAGAAAGGCAAAAGAAGTTCAACCGGTCAAACCTGCAACCATGAAGAAGCAGTCCAGCGCCCAGGGTGTCTCGGCAACAGCACCAGGGGCTGCCGATTGCGAGCCAAGGGCTGTAGAGGAGAAGAAGAAGAGCAAAGGGAAGAAAGCGGAGGCCGCACTAGAAGGCACAACCTCCGAAGAGCCAATGTCATCAGAAATTGCCGAGTGCAATGATGAATCTCCAGCTCCAGACGAGAAGTCAGCACCAGGGGCTGCCGAGTGCGTGCCAGACGCCGCAGTTGGCAGTTCAGAAGTAGAGGTCGAAATGACAGACGTCCAAGTGGCCGAGATCGAGGAGGTCAGTGATCAAGAGACCGAGATCCAAGAGGAAGTCCCACCTCAGCATGCGGCCGTAATGGTGGTCGTCAGTGCGCCGTCATGGGCACAACCGATTAGAGATTTCTTAGCAGATGGGATCCTCACACCAGATTTAGCAGAGTCCAGGCAGATCAGTCGCAGATCTTGGGCGTATACAATAATCAACAATGAGCTGATGCGCAGGAGTGCAACTGGTATCCTCCAGAGGTGTGTTGAAGAGGACAGAGGCTTGGAGCTGCTCAGAGACATCCATCAGGGTGAATGTGGTCATCACGCGTCAGCAAAGGCAATCCCCAACAAGGCTTTCCGACATGGTTTCTACTGGCCAACTGCACTCGCAACGGCTGAAAATCTGGTGAAGCACTGCAAGGGTTGTCAGCGATTCAAGGCAAAGAGTCATCAGCCAGCATCGGCACTGAAGACCATCCCAATAGCTTGGCCGTTTGCAGTTTGGGGTTTGGACATGGTCGGACCATTCAAGAGAGCTCGGAGTGGCATGACACATCTCCTAGTGGCAGTCGACAAGTTTACCAAGTGGATTGAAGCAAGACCAATCAAAAAGTTGGATGGGCCGACTGCGGTTCGGTTTGTGGCCGACATCGTATGCAGATACGGTGTACCTAACAGCATCATCACCGACAACGGCACAAACTTCACAAAGGGGGCGCTGGCCAGATATGCGTCTCAGCAAGGCATTCGGCTCGATCTAGCATCTGTGGCACACCCACAGTCCAATGGTCAAGTCGAAAGGGCAAATGGACTAATCCTATCGGGTATCAGGCCCAGATTGGTAGAGCCACTTGAGAGGGCACCCGGAGAATGGATCGACGAACTTCCAGCAGTACTGTTCAGCTTGAGGACCACTCCAAACAGGCCAACTGGATTCACTCCTTTCTTCCTGGTGTATGGCTCAGAAGCAGTCATCCCTTCCGACATTGAGTTTGATTCACCTCGGCACGCCCTGTACACAGAAGAAGAAGCAAGATTGGCAAGAGAAGACGGCATCGACCTCAAAGAAGAAGCTTGTCTGTTGGCCTTGTCTAGGTCAGCATTCTACCAGCAGAAGTTGAGGCACTACCACAGCAAGAAGATTCGTCCCCTCGCTTTCCGAGAGGGAGACATGGTGCTACGCCGAATCCAGAAGTCAGAGGGGCAGCACAAGTTATCCTCACCATGGGAAGGGCCATTTATTGTCAGCAGGGCGCTCAAGAACAACTCCTATTATCTGATCGACTGCACCAAGGGCACTCGGCACAAGGACACGTCAGGAGCAGAGACGGAGCTGCCGTGGAACGCCGAGTTGTTGTGTCCGTTCTATAGTTGAGCGGCAGAAATTTATGTAAGCCATTCGGCAAACAGTCAGTAAAAGTTATCATGTCTCTGAAAATGAGCATTCGAGTACTTGTGTATAATTTCATTCCAAGAGCTAGCCTCAGTCGGCAACACTCAGTCATACCCGAGATGTGCGTAGCACACCCGGGGACTGGTCGACCGCGAGGTCAAGTAAATAAGCCATCGAGGCACGGGGACTATAGGCTGGCCTTCAATCGAATACTTAGCTCGAGCGCAAATCACTAAAAGGTTTGTGGCATTGAGAAGGGTGGCGATTGAGGTAGTCGGTAGTACAAATCCCCGGGAAACAATTCGAAAGAGGCCACCAAGGGCACAGTCGACAGGACAAAGTCACCGATTGCGCCGCAAATCAGGACATCGGACCTTGTAGCGAGCAATCGGCGCCTGCTATTGCAGAATCCTTTGCGGTAAAAATCTTGTCGTGTAAAAAATGAAAACTTATCGAACCTTGGCTGGATGTCTACTGTTGATCCGATTGCAGACCGCATGACGGCAGAAAGGTCGACACAGCAGACATCTCCAAGTGCTGCCGATAAAGGAAACCGACAAAGACGCAAAGTTGATCGCACATGCAAAAGTAAAAAACAAGCAATCGGATTGCATCAAAAGTAACAGGCCCAAGGCCAAATAAGGTCATTACATCCAAAGTCACACCCAGTAGGTGTCGACAGAATTAAAAATATGTCTTACAAGCAGGCAGTCGGAATACAAATTGAAGATAACATAGCTTAAGCAGTCGGAGGCACTGAGCTAGAAGGTGGAGCAGATGGGTCCGATTGAGCTTCAGAAGTCGCAGCACCTGTCTGTTTAGACTTCAGAGACGTCTGGGATGAGCCGCTGTCGGTGAGCTCCTCGGCCAGGCCAGAGATGGTAGAGGCAGGGAGCGGTTTCCCTCCCTGGTCGAGATACGGAGTATACTCGTAGGGAGAAAACCAATCCACCATAGTGCTGGCTAGCCGATTGACTTCGACGTAGGTCTTCTCAAGAAGGTCAGAGGCATTGTCTCGAAGGCTGTACAACCGGGAGAGCTTCACTTGAGGGTACCAAGTCAGCACAGTCTGAAGAGCGGTCTCGGCACCAGTCCTTCCGGCAGAATTCAGCAAAACGTCGATCCGACGTGGGATAGCCTTAAGGAGAGTCCGAGTTTGCTCAGTGGTGGCATTCGGAGTGTCCCCTTGGTCAGAATCCCTGTCATCCTGAGTGTCTGCCTTGCGGGTCTTCGCAGAGGAGTCGGCAGCATTCTTCATCTTCTGCAATCCGGCCTTAAGTTCAGTCGGCGACCACAGCGCTTCAGCAATCTTCAGAATCCCGAGCTTGAAGGATAGGGCAATTCCTTGGATAATAGGAATGCGGGCTTGGGTGCCGATCAGATATTCATGCCGGATCCAGACGTTATCTGCACGGTCAGAAGTCCCTCCAGCGGAGATGGTATCCTCCCGGGACTTGGCGACAGCTGCATATGCATCCGCTTCAGATTCGGGCCAAGCTTCTGCATCAAGAAGGAAGAGCATAAGCAATAAGATAAGAGAAGAAAGAAACCGGAAAGTGCACTCGGCAACAAGGAAGACTCACGGCCAAGGAGGAGATCCATTTCGGTCAATGTATCGCAGAAGCCCTTGGCTCGACGGCCCATTCGGGTGGTCTCCTCATAGCTGCGCTTCTCCAGTTCTTCGAATTTGGCGACGAGCTCGTCATGATCTTGGCGAATGGAGTCTCGGGCAGAAATTGCCTCATCTCTTTCAGTTTGCAGAGCAACTTGGGCGGCGACGGCAGCATCTCGTTCAGCAAGAAGCCCATCGCCAGTAGCTGTCACTGCGGCGATGTCGGCCAGATGTTTCTTCTCAAGAGCAGCCATTTCAGATTGGAGGCCGTGAATAGTCCGATTCAAATCCTTCTCTACCCCCTGCAGCCGAGTTACCTCCCCGGTGGCTTTATCAAGGGCTGGACCTTGTTGGCTAAGTTCTGTAGCCAATTCTGCAATTCGGCTTTGAAGATCACTTACCATAGGAATAGAAGCTACAAGAGAGCGCGAAGATTTCAGTACCAAAGCGGTTGTCAAGTGAAGAAGAGACAGCGGTGAGATAGAGGATACCTCTTAGCTTAGTGATTTCAGCCGATTGGTTATTAACCTGCAGCTGGGCCTGGGCGAGGGTTCGAAGGCTGGCAGTATAAGCTTCCAGGAGTTTTTCGAAGACAACTCTTTTCTCTTCCATGACAGCCTGTCATGAACAGCAAGACGGAGTCAGACATAAAGCAACAAGTGAAAAAGATCCGAACCGATTGTGACCAATCGGCCCAAATCTCGGGGACTACACCCAGTGGGTGCGCTTGCGCGCACCCACCGGAAGAAAGTCTACCGATTGAGGAAGGCAAAAGATAAAGCAAAAAATGCTAAAGATCCGAACCGATTGTAACCAATCGACCCGAATCTCGGGGACTACACCCACCGGAAGAAAAATTGCTGAAGTAAAACAGAGGTACAGAAGGAAAGGTTAAAGAGTTTACCGAATGGTGAGAGGTCAGCTGTTGAAGGTCCCGAGCACGGGCTTCGGCGAACTCATTCACCCGGCTCAGAGTGCTCGTCACGGGATCCCGAGGACGAGGCGAAGCGTCAGGCTCAGCGCCGACATGACGGGCGCGAGAATACTCGGCTCGGAAGTGATCCACCGAGCGCATAAGAATCTCGGAGGGGGAGGAAATCGGCGGTGGCGCTGAAGTAGGAACGATGGAGAAAGCTGTAGTGGAGAGGACTGGCGGCACGGATGTTGGTGAAGGACCGGACTCACCCGATTGCGGCGGCGGCAAAAACGGGCGAGTCGGAGCAGAAGTGGTAACAATGACTGGCGGAAGGGTCGTGGTCGTCGGCGGCGTTGACAGAACAGCTGGTGGCGCAGTCGCTGTAGTTGGTGGTGCCGACATCATAATCGGCGACGAGCTCGTCACCATTGGCGTGTCGGACACGGAGGATACAGCAGGGGCAGTCGCAGCAGCGGCGGCCGGACTGGAGCGGAGTGGCAGAGACGGGGCAATCGGATTGACCGATTGCGTTCCTCCAACACCAGGAGACACCGGGTCGGCCGCGCGCTGGGAGGCTTTGGGAGCAAGGTTGGAAGAGGAGGTCTTCTGAGCCGCAGCAAGGCGAGCCTTCTTGGCAGCACGCTCGGTGTCCTTGGAAGAATGACTAGTGGCAGTCGGCCGCTTGCGAACAGCTGCAGCAGAAGCAGCGGGCGAGATGATGGCGCCGATTCGAGCCGGAATGTCGGTGTCAATGTCATCAAGCCCAATCGGCTCACTGAAATAAGAAAGGGAGAAGAGTCAGTAGAAGCAAAGATAGCAAAGTACTGCGCGGAAAGACAGAAACATACCCGACTGTCCGGGGTGCGCCGGTAGGCATTCGGCATTAGAGCGGGGCAACGTTCAGCGGCGCCTGAGTGGTCGGCCTCCGAGTGATCATCTCCTGGGCTTGCTTGCCCTTGTGGGCAGTCGTTGTGGTTTTGGTGATTTTGGGGAGAGCCGTACCAGAGGAGGAGCCAGCGGCCGAGGTGCGTTTAGCTGGCACCTTCGGAGGTTTGTCCCGAGGAGCTGCATCAGAAGCAGCACCCTTTGAGACACTATCATCGTCACTCCACTCAGCCAAAAATTGCTCAAGGGAAGGGTCAGGCGTACCCCCTTGAGCTGGCGGCCGAGTGTTGGTCTTCGGAGGGTTGGCGCGCTCGGCGTCATCATCATCAGCATCCATGGGGGCGGAGGATTCTCCGGAAGACTCGTCATCGTCTTCATCATCCCCACTGGTCTCGGCGGAAGGAATCTCGCCGTCATACTCAAGGTCGGTAGGATCCTCTTCTGTGCGGTCAGGGGTGTACACGCCAGCTTCCTGGCCGTCTTCCATGAGGTTGGACTGAAGGAAATGCTGAAAAGAAGACATAAGTGATCAGAGCAATCAGAAGAGAAAGCAATCGGAAGAACGTGCAATTGGATGAAAAAAGTCGGGGCGTACCACAGGCGGCTTTCGCTGGCGCGTGAGGTAGTCAAGCCCGAATTGGAAAGGATCAGGCAGCGCGCTAGCAGTGATGGCCTTCAATCGGGCGCAAAGGACTTCTGTCGTCACCTCCCACGTGCAGAGCCGAGTGGGATCCCGAGGTCCCGACATGTCGCAGAGGCGGTGCACTCGGCGTTGCAGGGGAAGAATCCGAGCATGAAGCCATGCAGCTACCAAGTCGGTGGGGAGGAGTCCCTCTCGCTCCAGCTGGGTGACCCTGGTGGCTTGGGCGTCGACATCGCAATCTCTAGTGCCGTATTTCAGGGACCACTGATGCTTCTCAACCGGCCTGGCGAGTGAGAACTCGGGCAGATTGAGGAGATCGGGGCCCTGATCAGGAGACTTGACGTAGAAGAACGAAGTCTGCCAATTCTTGCAGGATTGGACGATTTCGGGGCTCGGATATTTTAACTTCCCGGCTGCAGCAAGGCAACTGCCGCAGTCGGTCATGTCAGTCGGATAGGTTGGTTTGCCGCCTTCAATGGTGGAGGCCACTACTTCTCCCGTTCGAGTGTTGTGGGCTCGGAGGTTGAAGAAGCGTTTGAAAAGCGCGATGCTGGGTCGGCAGCCGAGATACCCCTCGCAGAGTGTCACGAACCCGGAGAGGTTCATGATGAAGTTAGCTGCAAGGTGGTGAGGCTGAAGTCGGTGGAAGTCGAATAATTCGCGGAAGAAGGCGCTAGCAGGAAGGCCGAATCCACGCTCAAAGTGAGCAAGGAACACGACCCTCTCGCCCGCATGTGCGCTGGGCACGACATCGGCCCTGCCCGGGATTCGCCATTCGATCTCCGCAGGCATTTTTCGGGCGCGGATCAGGGCTTCAACGGCGACAGTGGTCCCTGCGGCTCGCCTGCGATACGTCCCGTCGCGGCGCCATGGATTTCGCAGAAGAGGAAGAAGAGGAAAAAGATCGAGGCGGAACACGAGAACGACGCCGATGAACTGCTGCGGCGGCGGCGGAGGCGGCGAAGAACACAAGTCAGTGGCTAGAGCAAGTTGGAGAGCAGAGGTCCACGGGAGAGAATGTTTGCGCGAGGAGCAGCAATGGCGCGGAGAGAGAGAGCTAGAGGTGAAGGAGGCTTTGGGAAGAAGGAAGAGGCGAGGCGGGGGAGGGGAGTGGGATGACCCTGCGGTCGTGTGGCCCGGTGTGGCCTAGGGCACAGGGAGGCCAACCGACGAATCAGCACAAAGGATCCCGGCGCAAAAGGCGAGGCGTGTGACGTGGGGGTCAGCTCCTGCAGTTATGTCAGGTCGCGCGTGGGTCGTGGATCCCAACTCATTGATCACATCGTGGGCGAGTCGGAGGTAACCGTTGGAGCGCAATCGGCAGAAGATAGTTTTTTGCCAGAAAATGAAGACACGAAGTGAGAAGGACCAAAGGCCAATCGGGTGGAAGTGGGGTCAGCCGAGTGTGATCTCCGAGTCGGCCGACGAGCTCGGAGTGACGTACTCGAGGAGGCCATAGCAGTCGGAAAATGTCAAGACAGATTGAAAAGCTGCAAAGGCCCCGCGGTCAAGTGACCGTGGGACCTTTACAGCTTTAGGGGCTACTGTCGGGGGATTGGTACCCGGGTAAGCTAACCCAAGCGGAAGCAAGCTTTCAAGACAAGGATGGGCCGATTGGGCTGCAGCTGGGCCGAGATGGGCGGAGGTACGGCCGATTGCTCCAAGGCAATCGACCATACCAAATGCCAGCAGTCGGCCCAGGCGCAATCGGCCCACCCTTCCTTTATCAGATATTCGTCCGATTGGTCTGCAGCTGGACCGAGGTTGATTCCCAGAAGGCCGACTACCCAGAGCAATCGACCTTACCAGGAACCACCAATCGGTCCAGGCGCAATCGGAGCAACCTACCACCCAATCGGGGGTATGATTACGAGGTCATAAATACCATATCCCGAGATATCTGGGTGGAAGGAAGGCCAGGTCACATCGAGGATTTGCTGGAGATACGGTGTCGACCTCCCCGCCGATTCCGCAGACAGGCCGACAAGACCGCACCCCCTAGCTCCACTGTTCATTCCTAGGCTCTACGAGGTAGCAGCATGGGCCGCCGCTCGTAGGCTCCGGATCACCCGGAGAGGAGCAGTCGGTGGGCCCAGGCCGATTAGAGGATGACAGCTGGGCCCATTCGGCATTGAAGTTACCATAGTACCCTGGACTCACACTATAAGAGCCAGGGTACCCCTCCTGCGCGAGGGACGCGACTCCTGAGATCTCATTAACTCATTCCCCCTTCAGTTCATTTACTGCCTGTAGTCACTCCTCAGGGAAGCAGGAGAGGACCTTGCCCACGGTGTCGGTTTACTCCTTCCCCTGAGAAGATAGAAGAGCAGTTATTGTAGTTCCTTCATTGATATATAAGAGACAGGAAGGAGTAGGGGTGTTATCTCTCCGGAGAGCCCCGAACCTGGGTACATCGTGGTATCTCCACCGTGCTTGTCCCCAACCCGATTCCGGCACCATCGACATTCTCTCCCTCGTGTATTCCCCTCACTTTAGCCATCCCCATGGCATCTGCCGTCACATATCGACGACATGTTCATTATCCAATTGCTTAAAATATATAATGTTACTCCTCAATTGGATAATTTACCAGGTGGGTAATACTTCCCAATAAAATCATCCTTGCACTTATCCCAAGAATCTATGCTATTCCTAGGCAAGGATTGAAACCAAATTTTAGCTCCTTCCTTCAAGGAGAAAGGAAAAACCATAAGCTTAAGAATATCACCTTCTACTTCTTTATACTTTTGCATATCACAAAGCTCAACAAAATTATTTAAGTGTAAAGCAGTATCATCTCCAACACCGGAGAATTGATCTCTCATAACAAGGTTCAGCAAAGCAGGTTTAATTTCGTAAGATCCCGCTGAAGTAGCAGGTGTAGCAATAGGAGTGCAGATAAAATCATTTTTGTTGTGACTAGTGAAGTCACACAACTTAGTGTTTTCAGTGGTACCCATAGTAGCAGCAAGCAGGACAGGAATTTTTTGTGATTTTTGATAAAGGATACTAAAGCAAAGACTCAAAGGTAAACTAACAAGACTAAAAAGCAAAGATAAAAGATAGCGTGCAACTCCCCTATCTTGAAGAGCGGAGTCCCCGACAACGGCGCCAGAAATTTGCTTGATGCGCGAGAGATGATAAAGGCTTCTCGCCCTTCGTAGGTTACCCCAAGTGGAAGGTGAGATGTAGCTAGCGGCAAATTTCCCTTGGTGAAGATACCAAGGTTTATCGAACCAGTAGGACTCCAACAACGACAAGTAGGTGTCTTCTGCTCTGGCGCTTACAGAAGACGTGGACCTGCACATAACAACAAATAGCTTTGCTCCCAACGAAGTACAGAGACGTTGCCAATCTCTTCGGTCTTGTCGTTTACAAAGGATCAAACACAAGAGATAATGGTAGTGGTAACTGTAACTAACACTAAAAGAAGAAAGTAAATTGAGGGTGTAAATAGTGGTGGAAATATGGACCGGGGTTCCAGGATGTTCACTAGTGATGTCTCTCTCCCAAAAGACGGTAAAAAGCTATGTAGGTAAACAAATTACAGCTGGGCAATTGACAGGATTACGGGCGCAAACCAATGCTAACTATGCTACAAAATAAAGGAAGAGGCTGAAAAGCATGGGTGGTACGCCCAGATAAATAGACCAAAATCCAACTACATCTACTACTAATCATCCACCTTGAGATATCTATCGAGAACATCTCACTGTTATTAAGTTGCGAGCCCCACCCAAAGTGTAAACCCAAATCAGCAGACAAATTCATTAAAATAACTTTGCATAAAGTAAACAATCCTTGCAACCGTGGTTACAAGCACCGTAGTTTTCCCCCTTTTGGCAATGGCACATCCCCTAGACTCATATTTTTGTCACTCAAGCTAGTCATCAGGGGGACATGAACCCACAATCATGCATAACGCTCCCTCTTAGAGTCACTACCTACTACTTGGCCAAAGCAATAAACAGCGACGGAGAACAAGCAAGAATTACTCTTGAACACAAGTATAAAAGAGAAGAACCAAATATATTACTCATCACAATCTGAACATAGTCTCCTAATCCATCACGTCCCAGCAAACTCAACATAGCAACAGGAGAAAGAATTACATATGTGCCTTGATCATGTAGGGCAGCTCACAAGGTCTAATCCATAAAGAACAAAGAGGGGGGAGATAACATCATATAGCTATTGATCATGGACCCATGGTCCAATGTGGACTACTCATTGATCATCCAGGAAGCGTCCATGGTGGTGGAGAAGCTCCCGGAGGTCAATCTTCACTCCGACAGGGTGCGGGAAGAGGTCTTCTGGTGCTCCCGATCTTGGAAGTGCGGCGGCATCGGAACAGAGGTAAGATCGCAAAAAAGGGTTTTTTTCTCGAGGGTTTCAGGACGAAGAAATATATAGGAGAAAGGGGGCAGCCGGGGGGGGCCTGGCGCGACCCCACCCTAGGCCGCGCCCACAGGGCGCCTGGAGCCCTGGTGGGTCCCATCTGGCCCCCCTTCGAGTCACTGGAAGCTTCCATTGCGCTGATTTTTTATATATTTTTCAATGAATTTTTCTGGCATTTTACGTAATGGGAAAACCTGAAATAAAAAGACAGCAGAAGACAGAAACTGGCACTTGGGTGCACTGAGTTAATAGGTTAGTCCAAATATGATCAAAAGTGTATGAAACTGTATCAAAAGCATAGCAATATCACCCAAAACATGCATGGAGCAAGCATAAATTATAGATACGTTCGGAACGTATCAACTGACAAATCCCGCTCTGATTTATTGACATACTCATCAACCATCTATTTCGGAATACCCAAAGTACATCGTTATGGCCAACATATTTCAGTCAGGCGGTGGATGAAAATCAAAGTCTCCTAATACATAGCAATTACGTATGATCATTGAGGTCTAAGGACCGGGGTTCCAAGATGTTCACTAAAAGTAAAAGCAGAAAGTAAATTGAGGGTGTAAATAGTGGTGGAAATATGGACCGGGGTTCCAGGATGTTCACTAGTGATGTCTCTCTCCCAAAAGACGGTAAAAAGCTATGTAGGTAAACAAATTACAGCTGGGCAATTGACAGGATTACGGGCACAAACCAATGCTAACTATGCTACAAAATAAAGGAAGAGGCTGAAAAGCATGGGTGGTACGCCTAGATAAATAGACCAAAATCCAACTACATCTACTTCTAATCATCCACCTTGAGATATCTATCGAGAACATCTCATTCTTATTAAGTTGCGAGCCCCACCCAAAGTGTAAACCCAAATCAACAGACAAATTCATTAAAATAACTTTGCATAAAGTAAACAATCCTTGCAACCGTGGTTACAAGAACCGTAGTTTTCCCCCTTGTGGCAATAGCACATCCCCTAGACTCATATTTTTGTCACTCAAGCTAGTCATCAGGGGGAGATGAACCCACAATCATGCATAACGCTCCCTCTTAGAGTCACTACCTACTACTTGGCCAAAGCAATAAACAGCAACGGAGAACATGCAAGAATTACTCTTGAACACAAGTATAAAAGAGAAGAACCAAATATATTACTCATCACAATCTGAACATAGTCTCCTAATCCATCAGGTCCCAACAAACTCAACATAGCAACAGGAGAAATAATTACATATGTGCCTTGATCATGTAGGGCAGCTCACAAGGTCTAATCCATGAAGAACAAAGAGGGGGAGATAACATCACATAGCTATTGATCATGGACCCATGGTCCAAGGTGGACTACTCATGGATCATCCAGGAAGCGTCCATGGTGGTGGAGAAGCTCCCGGAGGTCAATCTTCACTCCGGCAGGGTGCGGGAAGAGGTCTTCTGGTGCTCCCGATCTTGGAAGTGCGGCGGCATCGGAACAGAGGTAAGATCGCAAAAAAGGGTTTTTTCCTTGAGGGTTTCAGGACGAAGAAATATATAGGCGAAAGGGGGCAGCCGGGGGGGGGGCCCTGGCGCGACCCCACCCTAGGCCGCGCCCACAGGGCGCCTGGAGCCCTGGTGGGTCCCATCTGGCCCCCCTTCGAGTCATTGGAAGCTTCCATTGCGCAGATTTTTTATATATTTTTCAATGAATTTTTCTGGCATTTTACGTAATGGGAGAAGCTGAAATAAAAAGACAGCAGAAGACAGAAACTGGCACTTGGGTGCACTGAGTTAATAGGTTAGTCCAAATATGATCAAAAGTGTATGAAACTGTATCAAAAGCATAGCAATATCACCCAAAACATGCATGGAGCAAGCCGAAATTATAGATACGTTCGGGACGTATCAACTGACAAATCCCGCTCTGATTTATTGACATACTCATCAACCATCTATTTCGGAATACCCAAAGTACATCATTATGGCCAACATATTTCAGTCAGGCGGTGGATGAAAATCAAAGTCTCCTGATACATAGCAATTACGTATGATCATTGAGGTCTAAGGACTAAGCCATATGTTACAAAGTCATCGCAATGCTGAACTATGTGACTCGATCACATTACAATGCTTTAGGTGGGTGTGTGTCCATCACATCATTCTCCCAATGATATGACCTCATTGTCAATGGACTTAAGTGTCGCCATGATCAGTAAACGTTGATCAATCAATTGCACAATGAGCTAGAATACCTGAGTTAAACTAGGGACTTGTGTTTTATACCACACGTGTATTAGTGTGTCCAAGTAATACAGTTTTAGCATAGTATAAAACGTATCATGAACAAAATAGATATGTGACAAATATTTTTATTAATTTTCCTCTAGGGCACATATCCAACAGTATCCCACTTGCACTAGAGTACAAATTACACTAGTTTACATGAGGCATGTATCTAACACCAATATTCTCTCAGTGTTCTTAAAACTTGCTCCGTGGAAGAGGCTTAGTCATTGGGTCTGCTGCGTTCAGATCCGTATGTTTTTGTCAATCCTAGTATGACCATCCCTGACGTAGTCTCGCGTCACATGGAACTTTCGGAGAATGAGCTTGGCTGAAGAGTGAGTTCTTGGTTCTCTCGCGTTAGCAATGGCGCCCATGTTGTCACAGAAGATACCAACGGGGTCAGTGCAGCTGGGGAATACACCTAGCTCGATCATGAACTTCTTCAGCCAAAGCGCTTTGTTTGACGCTTCGCAAGTGGCAATATACTCCGACTCCATTGAAGATTGAGCAACGACTGATTGTGTGCCGCTCCTCCAGCTAATTGCGCCACCGTTGAACATGAACACATTTCCCGTCTGGGATTTTGAGTCATCTGTGTCAGATCCGAGGCTAGCGTCAACATAACCTTTTACGGTGAGCTCCTCATCACATCCTCCATAAACGAGAAAGACATCCTTCGTCCTTCGCAATTATTTCAGGATGTTCTTTACTGCGGTCCAATGGATCATTCCTGGATTACTCTGGTAGCGATTAGTCATACTAATTTCCAGCGCTAAATCCGGCCGGGTACACATCATAGCATACATGATAGAACCTATGTCTGAAGAATAGGGCTTTGAGGACATCTCCTCCTTTTCTTTTGCCGTTGCTATACATTGAGTCACACTTTATTTGATACCTTTTATAACTGGCAAGAGACCTATCTTGGAGTTATCCATACTGAACCATTTCAATATTTTATCAATATAAGTTCTGTGAATTTGAGCCAATAGGCGATTAGTTCTATCTCTATAGATCTTAATGCCTAATATGTACGCAGCTTCTCCTAGGTCCTTCATGGAAAATTGTCCATTCAGTTATTCCTTCATTCCTTCCAAGAATTTTCTATCGTTCCCTATCAGCAATATGTCATCTACGTATAACACGAGGAATGCTATAGAGCTCCCACTCTGCTTCTTATAGACGCAAAACTCTTCGACGTTTTGGATGAATGCAAATGCTTTGATGACCTCATCAAATCGAAGGTTCCAGCTCCGAGACCCTTGCTTGAACCCATAGATGGACCGTTGAAGCTTTCACACCTTACCAGCATTCCTTGGATCAATGAAACCTTCTGGTAGCATCATATACAACTCTTCCTTAATGTTGCCATTAAGGAACGCGGTTTTCACGTCCATCTTCCATATCTCGTAGTCATGATATGCAACTATTGCTAGTAGGATCCAAATATACTTGATCATTGCTACAGGATAGAGTATCTCCTCGTAGTAAACTCCTTGAATTTGTCGGAATCCTTTCGCGACAAATCGAGCCTTGTAGACAGAAAAGTTTCCATCAGCGTCAGTCTTTTTCTTGAATATCCATTTATTCTCGACGGCCTTGCGGTCCTCGGGAATATCCAGCAAAGTCCAAAATTTGTAGGTGTACATGGAGTCTATTTCGGATTTCATGGCTTCTAGCCATTTCTCGGACTCAGGTCCTTCCATTGCTTCTTTGTAACTCTTAGGTTCATCTGGTTCATAAGCCGAGATTGCACTCACAAGTTATCCGTAAAACTTAGGAGCTTGACGGATTCTTGATGACCTACGTGGAAAAATAGGTTCCTCTTCATTCTCATCATGATCATCATGTATGTAAGGCCCGATATGCGGTACTGTTCCAGATCTAGGTGTTTCCACCCAGATCCGGGGACGAAGCACATATCGGTCCCACCGCGACATATGACAAAGCCATATGCCCCGGATTTCCAACTTGATATCATATCATTACAGATACAAAGATACAACATCTCATACATTCGGTATACAACAACCTTAATACAATACAACAGCGGAAGATACATGTCTGAGTACAGACTACAATCAAAAGCCTACTGGCAAAGAGAAAAACATCGATCCCCATAACCACACGGGTCCAGGCCCTCCGCCGGGATCCGCCTAAATAGTCGTCGTCGAGTCTCCACGTGAAACGTCGGTCATCATACCTGTTGTCGATCAAGAACCCTGAAAAGAGTTTCGGGTAGTATGATGAGTACAGAGGTACTCAGCATCCAACTGTAGTGGTCATCTGACCCAGCAAGGACTTCATCACTCGTCATTCTAGGACAACTAGTAGTTTACGGTAAGGAAGGGGTAAGTGGTGAGGTTGCTGCCGCACTAGCATTTATGAAGTGGCTAACGATCTAGACAGTAAGGTAAGAAGCCAAGCATTCGATGAGGAATCGCCTCCAACAAGTCTTGCTATCAACTACTTACGCAAGCATAACACCTATCCTATCCTTGTCCTCCTCTTCGCATCCCGATGAAGAAGAAGCAGTCAAGGCACACACGCACGTTGATCAAGTTATATTAAGATTATCTCAGTTGTTGTTGTCTATGAACAAGGAGTAGGTCTCAAGTCGTCCATAACCGTGGACACGGCTTCTCGAAAAGATTTAACCCTGCAGGGGTGTACCAACTGCCCATTACAAGGCTCCGCACGCACGCCCATCTCTCTCAGTTGCTACCCATCACAGGCAACCATTTTATGATTTAGTTCCAAGAGATCTGAAACGACAGGTCCCTCAAACTAACAACGAACAAATCCGGGTGGCCCCCGGGGAGTCGACAACCAATCCAAAAGATGGCCACGCTCTCGGATCGGACTCTTCCGTCTCAACAGGGTTTGGGTTACCGAGATGCCTCACGTGAGGCCTCGGGCCCTCGCCGATCAAAGGTGGACCAACAGGGAAACCATGTCCCCACTGGTCCGGGTTGGTTGGAAAACTACTAGCGTACGAGAAGCACACACACGGTTTCAAAAGGTAAAACCAGCTTGGGCCAGCACTAGAAATGGTTTAAGCTCGGTAGGTAAGAAAAGGGGACCCCATAAAATCACACATGCGGTTAGGCACGCTCAATCTTAAAACCAATACCCAGAACTCGGATCCTAGGTGACTCGAATGGAACAAAGCGTCGGGGCGGGATAGCCTAGACCTTCCATTCTTCGTCGAATATAGTCAACATTATAATAATCATATCATCAACAACAATATAATAATGTGATATCCCAAAACCAAGGAGTAACAGGGTAACATCGTAGCATCCTAAGCATGCATACTAAGCAGGGGCTGAGCAACGAGCAATAGTAACATAGCAGTAGAGGTTTGTTGGGAAGGGACATGGCTGTATCGGTTTGAAAGAGGCTGTAAACATGTGGTAGGATCAAACATCGAACCTAACCTAGTCTAGCATGCACACCGCTGGTTGAAATAGAATGGATCATAAGTAATGTATAGTCCTTGCCTATTGATAAGTCGGGCTCCGAAGGTGTAGTAGATCGCAAGCTCGCATCGTCTCCAAAGGTACCCGCGGAAGCACACAAGACGATAAACACTGGAAAGCAATCAACGAGCAAGAAATATATTACTACGGGGCAACACAAGATCAAGAAGTCAGCACACGACACGGCGACGCGATACGGACCTATCGTCGAGAACGGTTACTAACAGTTTAAGTGGAGTACTCGTAACACACGACGATACAACACATTTAGAAGGGTTCAAGTTGTTTAGCTACAGGTGATCAACAAAGTTGTTAACATGGCAAGGCACAGAAGCATGGCATAGCACACAAACATGTCAAGAGGTAAAGCACAAAGTAAACTATCTATGCTAGTCAATTTAAGTGAGGCACAACCTAAACATGGCATAACACTAAGTGTCGCACGATGGTTAAAACATTTGGTACTGTTCTGTCCTAAACCATATTTTAGGTTGGTTAACAATAGCAAACAATAGCATAAACACAAAGTACATGAAAAACTAATCAAGTTACATATAAAGAACACTCCAAACGGAGTTACGGTTAAAAAGATATAAGCAAAACAAGTTACGGGCACAATCAGCCAACATCACGAAGCACACTTTAGAGCAATGCATAAACAGTACAATCAATGCAAACATGCTCACAAATGATATGAAATTAAACTAGACATGACAAGGAAGGCATGGCAAAAAGAATCATGCAAATAGGCATCATAGATCAAAAGATATTAGGCAAACAACATGGCATCGCAAAGTAACAGACTTAGAGAAAAACAGAGGTGGTTGTCAAAAACAGCAGCATAGCAACTTTGGAGCTAAATATCTATATGAACAGCAAGCATATCATGACAATACAATACATGGGATGAAAGTACACATGATTCTTAACAATATGCAATTGGAATCACTCAATTCCGACAAACGGTCGCGACACACTCGTCGACCGAAGTTGCAACAAAATAACAGTTTTCAGCACAGCAGCACATTAATATCAGGATCACCACTTTGGAGCAAGATTTAATATAGCTAAAGAAGTCAAACATGACAAGTTAAAGCATGGAAATGAAGTACACATGATGCTTAACACATAGGAAAAAAAATCAATGCAATAGGCCTCATGGATGAGTCACAATCATCATGCAAAGTTGCAACAAAATATAAACATCAGCACTTAACAGGAAAAATTAGCAATTAACGGCCTGATGCCCTGTTTAACACACAATCACACAATCAAGATGACTTCAAATGCAAATGCTCACAAAAGATAAAAGTTTCACCACATCAAGCACAACAAATTTCCTTTTGGGGCCAACGTCATACGAGCTACGGATTCATCGCAATAATCGTCGCAAAAACAGATCAGCAACAATTATACACAGACTTAGTGAAAAACTACACATGCTTAGAGAGAAAAAAAAGGTTGGGCCCAAAAGCTCACCATAGGCCTCGGGGCCCATCTCGGCCTGGGAGAGGTGGATCTGGCCTGGCTTGGACTGGGGGCTTGCTGGGCTGCCAGGCCGGCCCAGCTCGGCGGCGGTTGGTGGCCTGGCCCACCTAGCCGGTGAGGGGCAACGCCGGCCCCATCCCGACCTGGATCGGGTCACGACGGCGGCGGCGGCTCTCCTGGCCGGCGTTGAGCGGGGGCGCGGCGAAGGGGGCGAGGCACGCGGCGTGGGGCGCTGGAGGAGGCCGGAGGGGGCGTGCGGGCGAGCTTCTCTCACCGGAGAGCCGAGGCGCGGCGGCCGTCGGGAACGCGAGCGAGCTCCGGCTCGGGCCTCCATTGCGGCGGCCGGTACCTGCGAGGGAGAGACGAGGGCGGCTGTGAGAGGAGAGCGGGAGGAGCGAGCAGAGGGGAGGGAAGGGGAGGCCGGCGGCTCCCTGCTGCTGCCGGCCGCTCCGACCGGAGGAGGGCGGCGGCGTGGCTCCATGGTGCAGGCGGCGCGGTGGGAGAAGAGGGAGAGGAGAGAGAAAGGGAGGTGGTTGGTGAGGAGTCTCCTGGGCCGTCGGATCGCGAGATCTGACGGTCCAGGATTTATCTGGCTAGGTTTTGCTACAAAAAGGGGCAAAATGCGAAAATGGGGGCTATTGTGAGGGGGTGGCTGCAATTTTGGCATAGGGGAAACCCTAATTTGGGGTGGGAGTGTGGTGGTCTTTATATAGCCCAGGTGGCTGGCAGTTTGCAAAAACATCCCCGGTTTTTCTCTTGCGCGCGCGGTGCTCACGTTTCTGACCGCCGCGGGTCTGCAGGACCTTCGATTCGGGTAAAACTTCGAACTGCGCGATCAGTGCGTTGAGCCGGCGGCGTTCACTTCGCGCTGGAACCGTTACGAGAACACTTTCCAGCGTGCTATAAAAATATCTCGTTTAATTATTAAACAGGGTTTTTCGTTCCGTTGGCTGCGGCTGGTCTCGTGCGGTTTTCGCGACGGTGATCGGGTGAAACCCGGTGTAGCAAAGGTCGAGTGTCAGGGTGTCAAGGGTCGGTCTTCGTCCAGTACGAGATAAGAGGGGGAAAAATAATCGCCGGTCGATAAATCGGGGATGCAAACACCGCAAACAAATCAGACAATCAAACAATTCACACCGAAAACAAAAATTTTAATTTTTGTGGAATCTGGGCTGTTACAATGTATGTTATGATCGTTATGAATGTCGTTCTGGCCATTCTCTTCAGCTCCCACTCTGGAAGATGGTTCCAGAACAATTTCTGTTTCCGGATCATCCTCTTGGAGTGATTGGTCACTCACTTCATCGAGGTCTATTTTCCTACCACTCAACTCTTTCAAGAGAAAATATTTCTCAAGAAAGTGCCCAGTCTGGGCGAAAAACGTTTTGCCCTCAGAATGGTTGTAGAAGGTGTATCCATAAGTTTCCTTTGGATAGCCCACAAAGACGCACTTATCCGCCTTTGATTTGAGTTTGTCAGGCTATAGTTTCCTAACATAAGCCTCACAACCCAAAATCTTCAGGTGAGAAAACTTTGTTTTTGTGCCATGCCATTCCTCAAATTGTGTTGTCTTTACGGATTTGGATGGTGCCCTATTAAGAATGTAAGCAGCAGTTTCTAACGCATACCCCTAGAATAACATAGGTAAGTCGGTATGAGACATCATAGATCACACACTATCAAATCGGGATCGATTACGTCGTTCGTCCACACCATTCCTTTGAGGTGTGCCCGCCGGTGTAAGCTGTGGCACGATGCCACAAGACTTCAGATGATTGCCAAACTCGTGACTTAAACACTCGCCATGTCGATCGGACCGAAGGTGATTGATTTTTTTCCCGAGTTGATTCTCGACCTCACTCTAAAATTCTTTGCTCATCTAACATACCAAACCGTAATTGAAACTTCTTTGAATGAAAAATAAAACAAAAGTGCTAAAATAAAGTTGTTCCATAAATCCTGAACCATTTCTGTAAATTGCCTAAAATCATTACAATCATGTTGGACCAACTTTGGTAATTTTTGAAGTTACAGAAAATTCCAAACAATTCAAATAGTAGGTTAAAACCCTTACTTTGGGCATTTAATATTTAAAATAAATATCTAATGAATTCCTTTTACTACAAAAACTTTTGTGGCACCTCAGTAATATGTAAACCTAATTTACAAACACCAATAATATTTTACAAAAATGCTAGGGTTAATAAATCAATTACAGAAAAGAAATGGAGCAAACAGAAAACAAAACAAAATAAAATAGGGGCTTAAAGCTCGCCTGGGGCGAGGCCCACCTCAGCCCAGCCCACCCCAACCTTGTCTTCTTGCTCCCCCACCTGCTCCCACCTGCCCCGTATGGCGGCCGCCATGGGCACGCCGCTGCCAGGCCGGCCCCGCCCTTCACCTGCTCCCTTCCGCCGCGGACGCGATAAGAACAACCCGGTCGACCCCCTGGACACCCCCGCACCTCCATTCCCCTCCTCCTATTCTCTCACGCTTCGGGGAAAATTTTCCCGAGCGCCGCCGTCGCCATTGTCGTGGCCAGACCTTGCCAATGGGCACGGTCCGCCCCGAGGTGGTGTCCAGAGGCTGCGCCTTGGTCGTCTTCGTCGACTACAATGGTTAATCGAGCTCGAGTCCACCACAGCGAGCGCTACTCCACCGCCTTCGTCTTCGGCTCCGGCGGGATCCGCGACGAATTCCGGCCACCACAAGCCCGCATCGAGCCCGCTGCCACCTCCGTCGTGCTCCTGGTGAGCTTCCCGTTCGTCGCCAACTGCCCGTTGAGTCCCGATAGCGCCGTAGCCGTTTCCCCCTTCGAGCTCGCTCCGGCCGCCGTGGTTCGTCGTCGTAGCCGTCGGCCTGGACCGTCCCAGCTCACAACAAGGACACCCGCGTGCTCCCCGTGGACCATAGATTCGATCCCACCCCGTAGCGCGTTCGTTTTCCTCGCCTGTACCATGGTGCCATTGGAGCCCGAGCACCCCCTCCGCCATTGTTGAGCTCGAGCTCGTACCGGTTCCCCCCAAGCCACCGCACCGCCACCAAACTCCTCCCCGTGGTCGTCCGCGTCGAGTGGTACCCGCCGCGCCTCCTCCCGTGCAACACAGAGAGGGCAGCATCCACCTCGCCGGCGTTCTTCCGCCGGCTAGCCTCCGGTGAGGCTGCCCTTTGGGCCCCGCCTGTCGGGTTCTCTGTTAGAGGCTAATGAGCCACTGACAGTGGGCCCAGCCCCGGTTAATTATCTCTCTGGTTAATTAAAATGGAAATAACTTTCAGTCACTGACATGTGGGCCGTAGTCATTAGGATAATCACTGGATTACTAAAAGGTTTAATTAGTGCTGGGTCAATGACACCTGGGCCCCCTTTGTCAGTTTATTATTTAAAAGATTTAATAAGAAATTCCAGTGGCTGACAGGTGGGTCCAGAGGCATTTTCTGATTTAACTAAATGTTTTATAAATAACAGAGGCTGACATGTGGGTCCCACATGTCAGGCACTGTTTTGGATAATGTTATGGATAATGTTCTGGATAATGTTTAATAAATAATAAAAGAAATCCAGAAAATCATTTAAATTGATTTAAACTTTGAAATTCAATAACTTTTAAACCGTAACTCGGATTCAAAAACTTTATACATGGAAATTGATTAGAAAAATATAACGAATACAAATACGCTATCTGTATGTCTACCACACCCCTCTAACACAACGAACATCGAATCGTCCCCCTCCGGACCGACAGTCCGATAAATTGTCTGGTACTGTTAGAGTGCCCGGATGAATTTATTCTGAACACGAATGTTTCTCGGAATAAATCAACTAGCACGGTACACCCCCCTTATGTTGGTCCGGAACCCACGACACCTCCGGCTTGATCCTTCCCCCTCCGGAGACCCTGTCCAGTAATCATCCGGAGCCGGTAGTTCGTCCCCGGATGAATTTCCGTTCCGAGCAATGTGCATTGCACTGCGTTAGAACACCGTTAACATTTCTTCTATCATGTCATGCATCTGTTTGTATATGCTTGTTGTGTATTTACTGTTTCTTCCCCCCTTAATCTCCGGTAGACCTCGCTGCTGCCGTCGACTACACCGCTGCTGAGTACGACTACGTCGTCGACGACCCTACTACTACCGTCGAGCTTGCAGGCAAGCAGAGCCATTCTCTTCCCCAGATATCGCCTATCTTTCCGTACATTTCTTGCACTAGGCATTGTTACTGCTGCTGCTACGTTACAATCCTATTCAATTGCATAGCCTGATTTTGTCGCCCCTTGATGTGCCTTCCGTTATCCTATGCTGCCTATTATTATTATTATGCATTATTCAGCAGTGAGCCCTGCGCATTGTTAGCTAGGATTAGATAGAGGGTCGTGATCACTCAGGGGAGTGAACGCGGATATAAATATTATAACTGCACAGGTACGGTACAATGCAGACACCGTCTAAGGCCCCTATCTGGGTTATGCCTAGTCACCTCAAGTGTGAGCTATCAAGGAGTAATCCTTGTACTCCACTCGAGGATGACTTTGTCTTACCGCCTTAGGGTCCTGAACAACGGTTGTCCTTCAGGTAAGAAGTCGGGCGACCCAACGGTGCCCACGAGTGGTATTGCGATGGGACGACAGGGAGGGTACGACCAGTGTACCGGTGTGCTTGGCCCCTGGTCGTTGGCCGCGAGAGTTACCAAACCACGAAAGTCGAGCTCCTCTAGGAGCACACGCGAGACAAGGTAAGGAGACGGTTCACCTTGTTGGTAACCGCAGTGACTTGGTGGGACGACGGGGCAGACACCGATGTACTGGTGGTCCTGGCTGCTGTCGTTGTCCGCGGGTCGGTTAAGTCGAGGCAACGATAACGGTTGTCATGCAGGTTAATTAAAATGCTAAATGGTTCAGTGAATGTCTTGAGTTGGCTATATGCCATGTACGCACTACCTACCCGTGGGAATTACGAGTTATGGGCTCCTCTGCTTCGTAGTGTCGTCCGAGGACTCTTCAGACGTCAGCAGTACCGCGGCCTGCGCCGGGAAGTGGTGTTGTCTTATTTGCTCGCGCGGTGGTGTCTTTATTTGGATTTGCTTCAACTTCACCGGCCAGCCACGCACCGTGCAGGAGTACGTTCGGGTTGGGGTCCAAGGCCCGGCGTACTTAGGATTTAGACCGGCGGATGGCCTCTCTGTTGAGTTTGAAAGATGGGCTATGAAGTGTCGGATAGCCTCGGTGGAGCGTTCCCTAACAAGGTTCCCGCCACCCTGGAGATCCGTGTGTGTAGCGTAACACAAGTGCACCCCTGCAGGGAAGATTAATCTATTCGAATAGTCGTGTCCACGGTAACAGGACGCTTTATGCTGTAGCTGGATCTTACCACTGGAAACTATTATTATTAAACTGTATGGTTCTGGGTTTTCTTCCTCGCGGGGATTTCGAGGAGGTGAACTCGGAGGCATTGTTAATTATTACAACTTATTATTATACAATGCTGCAACAACTTCTGCTGCATTGTTACTTTATGCTTTATATAAACTGTTGGCTGATTCTTACCTCATGCTGCAAGACATCGTCGGAAGATGCTAGTCTTCGATAGGACTAGCTTCTTACCCTTGCTCTGGATTTCTGTCTTTCAGTCCACTATATACAGCCTCTTCTTTCCGTTGATACAATGCATAATGCTTAATAGCGGACGTAAGACTCGCGGGTATACTAGATACTCACCTGCTATATTTCCTTTACTGTTTTGCCTGATCGGCCGCTGCAGCCGACGTTGGAGCCCAGGAGCAGGAGTACCCCGGAGGCACCTACTATGACGTCGAGTTCCCCGTCGACCAGGAGTAGTTCGGTGGATCCCAGGCAGGAGGCCTCGCCTTTTCGATCTGTATCTCTGATGTGATTTGTGCTAGCCTTCTTAAGGCAAAACTTGACTAACTATGTCTGTACTCAGATATTATGGCTTGTATGACTTATGTATTCGGGTCCGCGTGACCCCCTCTATTGTAACATATTTGTTTATCCTTTTGTGTTTAGTGTTGTGCTGTGATATTATCACCGTGGCACCCTAATCTCACTCGTGTACCCTGTGTGTATGATTACTGTACACGGCTTGATTTTGGGGGTGTCACACTCCATAGGACTGCGGGGAGTTCCTCTATCCAGTTGCCTGCGGCCTGTTCGAGTGGTGCTAGGAGTCGCTTCTTTAATCCTCCGCATACTATGTCGTTTTCTTTTTCCACTTGGCCATTAGACTGCGGGTGTGCGACTGATGCGTAGTTGATTTTGATGCCCAACTCTTGACAAAAGTTTTGGAACTCTGCTGCCGTGAAGTTGGTACCATTGTCTGTGATGATGTTGTGTGGTACTCTGAATCTGAAGATGATTGATTTGATGAAGTTGACTGACGTGAGGGCTGTTGAGCTGGTGATTGGTACTGCCTCGATCCATTTGGTGAATTTGTCGACTGCGACCAGTTGGTATGTTCTTCCTCCTTTTGATGATTTCTTGAGTGGGCCTACCATGTCTAGTCCCCATGTGGCGAATGGCCATGATAACGGTATGGTTTTGAGTTCTGATGCTGGGGCGTGCGGCCTGCTGGCGAATTTTTTGCAGACGATGCAACGCCGTACGATATCCTCTGCATTTCTCATGGCGTTTGGCCAATAGAATCCTGCTCGAAAGGCATTTTCCACGAGTGCTCGACTGCTGGCATGATGTCCGCAGGTGCCTTCGTGGATCTCGAGTAGTAGGGCTTTGCCATCTTCCTCGTCTATGCACTTTTGTAGGACCTGGGAGATGTTGCGCTTGTAGAGCTTCCTATTAATTACTGTGAATGCTTTGGATCATCGACTGATGCGTGGGGCTTCTGCAACGTCTCGTGGTAGGGTGCCTTCGATTAGGAATCGAAGAAAAGGTCTTTCCAGGCCGGGTCTTCGAGTGTTGCTAGTGCTTCAACTTCGATTGCTTGGCTGTTTGTAGCGTCAGCTGCGCTCGTTGCCGCCACCTGTGCTACCTCATTTGTGTCGTCTTCTTCTGCGACTGCTTTGGGCTCCGCTGGCTTTGCTTTTATTGATATCTGATTGATGCTTTCGAGAAAAACGCCTGGTGGTATTGGTCCTCGAGTCGATCCGATGTTCGCAAGTTCGTCGGCTTCTGTATTGTTTGCTCTGGTTATGTAGTTGAGTTCACAGCCATCGAATCCTCCTTCTAGCGCGTTGTAGAGCTTCTGGTAAGCTGCCATGGTGTATACGACTGCGTTACAGTTTCTCATCGCCTACCGGACGACGAGGTTTGAGTCGCCATAGATCGATAGGCGAGTGGCACCGCAAGTTTTTGCCATGCGCATGTCATGAATTAGCATCTCGTACTCTGCTTCATTGTTGGAGGCGTTGCTGAAGTTGATCTGGAGGATGTATTTGAGCTTCGTTCCTTTGGGCGAGACTAGGACGATGCCTGCTCCGGCTCCTTGCTGTCTTTTGGATCCGTCGAAGTACATCGTCCATGAGTTGGACAAGTTTGGGGGCCCTGGTGTTTGGACTTCTGCCCACTCGACTAGGAAGTCTGGGAGTACTTGGGATTTGATTGCTGTTGGATTTTTGAACTGTAGGTCTCGCGGGCTAAGCTCCATGTTCCACTCGGCGACTCGACCGGTCGCGCCGGGATTGTTGAGGATGTCTGCGAGTGGTGCACTGCTCACGATTGTGATGGAGTGTCCGTCGAAGTAGTGCGATACTTTCCTGGAAGTCATGATAATGGCGAGCAGGAGCTTCTGGTAATGTGGATACCGCTGCTGTGGCTTCGTGAGTAGCGTGCTCTGGTAGTAAATTGGTCTTTGGATGCTCTGGATTTTGCCTTCTTCTGTACGCTCGACGACAAGCACTGTGCTCAATACGCTGCTGCGTGCTGCTATGTAGAAATACAAATTTTCCCTCTCTTTAGGCACCGCCAAGATTGGTGGGGTTGAGAGGGTCTTCTTTAGGTCTGCGAATGCGTTGTTGGCTTCCTTGGTCCACTCGAAATTTTCTCCTTTTCATAGTAGTTTGTAGAACAGTAAGGTCCTTTCGCCTAACCTACTGATGAAGTGGCTCAGCGCTGCGAGCTTTCCTGTGAGCTGGTGTATTCCTCTGATGTTGGTTGGCCTTTGCATCTTGGCGATTGCTTGAACCTTTTCAGGGATTGCTTCGATTCCTCGGGCAGAGACCATGTACCCGAGTAATTTTCCGGCTAGGACGCCGAACACGCATTTTTGGGGTTCAACTTGATCCTGTACTTGTTGAGGGCCGCGAACGTCTTGCGTAGGTCGTCGAGTAGTGTGTTTGCACTGTAGGTTTTGATGACAATGCCGTCTACATATACCTGGACATTCCTTCTGATCTGGTCTCTCAGACATGCTTGCATCATCCGCGGGTATGTGGCTCCAGCATTTTTTATTCCGAAGGGCATAGTTTGGTAACAGAATACTCCGTAGGGGGTGATGAATGAGGTGTGCTCTTCATCTTCTTCCTTCATCCTGATCTGATTGTATCCTAAGTATGCGTCGAGGAAAGATAGGAGGTTGCATCCTGCTATGGAGTCGATTATTTGATCGATTCTTGGTAGGGGGAAGTGGTCTTTTGGGCAATGCTTGTTGATAGGCCCATAGTCGACGCACATCCTCAGTACCTCGGTGTCCTTTTTAGGGACTAGGACTTGGTTTGCTATCCATGTTGCTTTCTTTGTCTCTCTGATGAACTGTGCGTCGAGTAGTCGATTGACTTCTTCTCCGATTGCTCTGCATTTGGGCTCTGAAAACCGTCTCAGCGCCTGTTTTACTAGCTTCGTGTTTGGCTTGATGTGGAGCACGTGTTCCGCGAATTCTCGTGGTATCCCTGGCATGTCAGCTGGGCACCAGGCGAAAAATTTCCACTCTCTACGAAGGAAGGATATGAGGGTGGTTTCTTGCTCTTCTGGAAGGTGGGCATATACGCAGACTGTCTTCTCTGGGTATGTTGGGTGTACTTGCTGTGAGATCGTGTCGTTGTCGACGCTGAAGTCGCGACAAAATTCCTTCATCTCGCTTCTGTTTGCTAGTGGGAATATGCATTTGTCCGTCACCATGGCTATTTCTTTGAGCTGTTGTTGGGCTCCGAATGTGTCCGAGACTTTGTAGAAGTCGCGGTCGCACTGGTCCGATTTGGTGAAGCTTCCCTTGACTGTGATGATTCCTGCAGGTCCTGGCATCTTGAGCTTGAGATATGCGTAGTGTGGGACCGCCATGAACTGTGCGAACGCTGGTCACTCGAGTATGGTGTGATACTGCGGCTGCCAGTCAAGCACTTCGAATTCGAGTGCCTGCTTTGCGAATTTGCGCTTGCTGCCGAAGATCACGTGAAGCTGTATTTCTCCGATGGAGGTGGTTGCTTCGCCCGGGACTACGCCGTATATTTTGGTTCCTGACTTCTTCCACACAGATCGTGGGATGAACATCTTGCGTAGAGTACTGGCGAAGATTATGTTTAGACTACTGCCTCCGTCCATGAAGATTTTGTCCATGTCGTATCCTCCGATCTGGGCTTTGAGGACCAGGAGTGCATGCCCAGGCCTCGGGACTGCGGGCGGATGGTCGCTCTGCGAGAAGGTGATGCTGGTCTCGGCACCGCTCAGTTGGTATGTTTCGGTTATCTTTAGGCCTTCGGCTTCTTCGGCTTGCAGGGTGTAGGCATCTTGCTTTGCTTTCGATTGTCTTCCTTCTTGGATCATGCAGATTCTTCCCTGGGACGCGGGGTATTGCTCCTCTGCACTTGGTGTAGGTGACTGCTTCCTTCTTCGAGTGCGTTTGGCTTCATGCTGCTTCTCCTGCATGAGGCTATTGGATAGTTCGGCGAATAGGCGACAATCCCCCAGGTTGTGGCTTGCTCTGAGATGTCCTCGACTGTCTTCAAAACAGTGGATCGCGCAGGGTCCTTCTAGTTGCTCTTTAGCTGTGAGTTTACTGGAGTCGGCGTGCCTTCTTCTCCTTGAGACTTGGAAAGTCTGCAAGTGGTTTTCCGCTCGGCTGTGGACTCTTGGGTCAAGTTCTATCCCGTCACTGAGCGATTGGTTTCGGATGAAGTTGGCGAATTCGTCTGGTCTTCGATCGGGGTCGTAGTAATCTCCAGTCTGGGTCTCGGAGTCGCTGTCTTGGCGTGTCGTGGGAGTCCGGGGGTGGCGGGTCATCGACTGATGGGCAAGCCTTCGGCCGCGCGCCGCGACTCCTCGAGTGGTATTCTCGAGTAGCCTCCTTGTGCTTGTCTTCTGGGTCATCGAGTTCTTTTCCTTCGGTGATGGATCTGGCAGCCGTTGAGGTGCTGGACTTGGTTCGGCTGCGGGCTGGATGATCCTGATGGGACGATGGAGATTCTTGCGGTGAACTTGAATCTCTCGAGTGGACTGGATCTGGCTCTAGTCCTCGAGTTTTGATCTGTTGAGGGCGGGACCGCCGAGATCGTTATTCCAACCTGTGTAGTTCCCACACACGGCGCCAATTGACGGGGATCAACCCTGGAAAATCCCATGGTCAGGGACCCTGGGTTAGTCATAGAGATAGGCACAGGTTGGTCGATACTCGTCGTCTAACAGGAGAAGCACTTCCTGCTCGATATTATTTCTTGAGGGGGCGATTACAATGGAGGTTGAGAAGAGTTCTCGCAAGGCTAGGATGAGTAGATGTGTATTGAGTTGTCCTGGACGTCTCCCCTCCTAGCCTTTATATATTAGGCTAGGTCTCGTGGAGTCCGTACTAGGTTACAGAGAAGGTTTCCTAGTTCTAGTCTTTCCTTGTACGCCAAGTTGCACCTTCCATATTAGTCGCAGACTCCTACGTCGGTGCCTTGTTGGGCCAATCGTAGGCTTGTCGCAGCTTCCCAGCGGGCCTTCTGTCTTCATACGCACCAGGTAGCCTTACGTGCAGGAGTCGTGGGGTCACCCCCTCGTCATCGGGGCTGAGGTTTCTACCAGTAGCTATGTGGTCAATTCTCTCTCCCATGATGTGATCTGCGCTGTGATCATAGGCTCTATTAATCTAGGGTGATCCCATGATATTTCCCGTTCCTCTATGTATTGTATTTGATGTACTCACTTGATCTTATCTAGTATAATCCCCGAGACCATGGTGACAGCGGTCTATTGGACATGGGTTAGAAGAATATTTTCATGAGTGATTTCCTCTTTCGTTTATCGATTGAAGATTGAGAGTCTCTTGGTGCTTGTCTTTGACTATCCTTGAGATATGTTGTGGTGATTGTGGTACTCTCTTTGGATGGCCGCGGTGACATTGGGAAATCCATAGATTGAGAACTACGAACTTTGAGGTGTGCTTTTGTAGCCCTACATATTTCTCTTCCTCTCTTGACCACAAAGGAATGACCTCCGAGTACGTCTCCATTGATTGTTTTATGGGAAATATCATGTGATTAGACTATGTTAATGTTGTTGGGAGTTGCCACTAGTGAAAGTATTTGTCACATGTTTTCTTGCTGCACTTTTTATTACAGATTTATATTACCTTTCTTTGCCACACCTATCACCCATATTTTACCATCTCTTCGCCGAACTAGTGCACCTATACAACTATTAGTTGTATTAGGTGTGTTGGGGACACTAGAGACTTCTTGTATCTTAATTGCAGGGTTGCTTGAGAGAGACCATCTTCAACCTCTACTTCCCTGAGTTCGATAAACCTTAGGTCTCCCACTTGAGGTAAATTGCTACTGTCCTACAAACCTCCGCGCTTGGAGGCCCAACATAGTCTACAAGAATAGAAGCGTGTGTAGACATCAAGCTATTTCTGGCGCCGTTGCCGGGGAGGTGAGTGCTTGAAGGTATATCTTTAGATCTTGGAATTAATTCTTTTTGGTTCTTGTTTTTATTTTCACTAGTTACGCTTTATGGAAAATAACAAAAAATTATGAGAGAGCTTTATGAGTTCTATCTTAAGTTAGGACATGAAGTGTTTGAGGAGGAGATCAAAAAGCCTATGGAGCTTTATTATTTGAACAACACTCATGATAGTAGTAATTTTATTAGCATGTTTTCTTTGAATACTTTTGATACTAATGATATGCAAAGCCATAAGCTTGGGGATGCTACGTTTTATGAAGATGATCTTTTTAGCCCCCAAATTTTTGATGAGGAAATTTATTTTGATGATACTTTGCCTCCCATCTATGATGATTATTTTGATGACACTTATGCTATAAAGAATAAATTATTAAAAGTGCATCATGATAAAAATGATTCATGTGATAGCAATTTTGTTGAGTTTGCTCCCACTATTACTAATGAGAAGGATTTTGCTTATGTCGGGAGTAAAAAAATTTCTATGCTTGTGGATCCTGATAAGAAAGTTTTATGTGATACTTATATTGTTGAGTTTATTCATGATCCCACTGAAAATTATTATGAGAGGGGAACATATGCTCATAGATATTTCAATAATATCAAATTCCCTCTATGTTGAAAGTTTTGAAGTTGCACTTGTTTTTCCTTCCTATGCTAATATCTTTATGCTTCAATGAGTTATTCCTCTATCAGATCCCTTTGCATAGGAAGCATGTTAGACTTAAATGTGTTTGGTATTTGCTTCTTGATGCTCTATTTTATTCTTCAACTCTTATTCCTATGAGAGCATCATTAAAATCTTAAGCCTATCTTTATGGCTATAAAGAAAGAGCTCTAGGGAGACAACCCTTGTAATCTTCACTTTGAGTTTTTACTTTCAGTTTTTAGTGGTCTTGATGATTGTTACTACTGTAGAAACATCATTTTATCTTTATTTTCAAGCTTTGTGCCAAGTTATAGCCTCATATGACAAGGGAAGCGACAGTTGTGACATGCTGTCCAAAAAAAGATTCTGTCTACTTGACGGAAAAAATCGGATCAAATCACCAGTTCATCTTTTTGAGCTGAATTTTTTTACACAGCATGCTCTATACAATCACGGAACTTTCGTATTTTCTGAGTTTTTTGATTTGAGTTGCAGAAGTACCCCTAAAAAATTCTTTACTACTTTATGTTCCATTTTTCATAGATTTTGCCACGTTTTGTCTCTCCTAACTTTTGCAAACCTTAAGCTTGCTTTTTCTTTGCAAAAACCTTTTGGCAATCTTGATGAACAGTAGCTCTTCAAGAATATCTTTATATCCAGTGGGGAAAATTATTTATTAAGTGTACTAACCTCTCTAATCAGCTTATGAGGAGTTATGTATGAAGGTAGTTTTCAAGTGTGCGATGGAAGATGATGAAAGAAGATTCGGGAGTGTCAAGCGCTCAAGCTTGGGTATAACGAACCGATTCACTAAGAATCCAAGTCTATGTGCATTCTGTGCTAGTCCCTGGATCAATAGCTAGCACACACAATACATGATGTAATATCAAGAATAAACCACATGTCATAAATATTACATCGAAGATCCAGAATTACAACAAAGCATACCTGCATAGATGAAGGCTAGCTTACAAATAGAATACATCGGAAAATAATAAAGATCTTCGTGGCGTCCATCAACTCCACCGGCACAATTGAGTATAGACATCGTAACCCTACATCGCATCACTTACTCGTCGTATACAATCCTACAACACCGAAGGTTACAACCCGACAACGGGTCAGTACATCTGATTTGTACGGCAAGTCACATGAAAAAGGATATAACAGACCTATATCTACATGCAAGGTAAGTCAAAGGAAGGGTTATGGTTTTATTTTGCATAAAGCTGATTTTCCCCTCAATCTACCTAAGTCAAAATTTTAGTTTAACTTACTACATAGGGTTGAATTGGGCGACACCAATTCCAACCCAAACCCTTTATTAAATCTTTCCCAATCAAGTTTTATTAAGGTGTTTCATCTATCAAGATCCTCCATTAACATTAATGCCTAGTTGCTAAAAGTTGTCCATACCAATGGACACGGCTAATCATGATTAGTTTTTACTCTGTAGAGGTTAGTACACTTTTCCCGCTGGACTCAACCCGAAGATTGAGACGAAGTCTTTCAGAAGAGGTCACCAACACCCAACGGCAAGCCGGTACACCTATCATAATCTACATCTGCTAGCTTTACACGGGAGAGGCTTCCTACAACGTACATGACTAAACCAGAGCCCATATGGCCAGTGGCTGTACATGGAAGCTCCTAGTCACCAAGTATGTCTGATCTTTTTGAGCCTGGACGGTGCCCACTTACGTTCATAGGGTAGATACCATGACGTTCTTTATACCACCAATACCAGCCATTAGGGTTACAACCTGGTCTCGCCTTATATAAGGTACGAGCCCCCAGGAAGCACTCCCTGCCCGTCCAGAGGTGTATTCTAATTAAGGTTTGCTAGTCAAGTCATTAAATCCTCACACAACTCAATGTATTCTTAAGATAATCCCCGTCTACAAGCATAGCAATATATATATATTTATATATATATATATATAACAATCACGAACTAAGGCGACAAAGAATACAGGATCAGATCATATGGCTATCCTACTAGGTTTGTAGCATAATAATACATAATAGTCCTACACATGCATCGGGTGATATTTGCTACATGCATAAGTAAAAATATAGGTTGAGATATGGTCAAAGTGTAACTTGCTTTATACATTCGATGAAGTTCTCCGCTCTCACGGTCCAGATAACTCTAGTCGTCACACTCCAAGAAATCTATCGAAAAGGAAAGAACTAAAATAAGTAATCACGCCAAAAGAAAACAAAATATAAACAAATCAAACACAAAGAGGTTTAGCAACAAAAATAACTGGGCTCGATACGGTAAAGGTGGCGATGTGCTCGAAGGTGATAGGTGAAACGTGAACTCGAGAGAGTCAATGGATAAATAATTATTGCTATAAAAGATTATGACCAAAGGCATTATGAATTCAAGGTTTACATCATGCCAATATGAAAGGTGTGTGGATATAGCCGATAGGATGTCTCATATGATCCAATATGGAAAACGAATCATGTGCGACAAAACACTAGAACACGGATTATAGCAGGTTGAAGTTTGAATTAAATTTAAATTCAAACATATCAAAAGTATTTGAATATGGTTTATAGATGGTGTGAACAGAAAGTATATGACATGAGTGATCCAATGCAAAAAGAATTAATCGAATTGGATCAACGGTATAGAAGATACGACCTCTAGAAGTTTGAATTTGCAACTTCAAAAGTGTGCGAATGTGTGAAAAGTTTACTCTATGATAAAGTACAGATCACTACGACCGTGTAGGAAAAAGATTCACCTAAAACCGACTTACGGTTTAAGAGATATGGCTAAAAACGGTTCTAGGGTAGAATATGTGAAAAGGACTTATCCGCAAATAAAGTAATTACTTCATCACAGATAGACCCTCGCTGCTACGAAGTGAACGACGTTCGCCCCGGTGGAATTCCGGCGAGCGTTCGCTGTATAAGAAAACCGACAACACTGGTTAACCAAAGAAAACCCGAGTCAACTCCGGTTAACCAAAAAAAAACGAAACCCTAGATCTGAGATCTGCTAGATCTAATTTGAGCTGTCGGATGGGGATCCAACGGATGAGGAAGGCCGGGATGCTCACCGGCGGCAGCTCCGGCGAGGTGGCGCGAGGCGGTCCGGGCGACAACGGCGTGGCCGTACGGAGGCGGTGCGTGGCAGGGTGGCGGCACACGGCGGCTTGCCGGCGTGGCGGCGCGGCGAGGAGGCGGCGGCGCGAGATGGCCGGGAGGCGGTGGCGGCGCGAGATGGCGTCGGGGACGACGGGCGGCGCTGGAGGCGATACTCCGGCGGCGGCAATGCAGGTCCCGCGGGGGCGTTTTTTAGGGTTTCAAAAAAAAGAGAAAAATAATTTCTAAAAATACTTTTATAAAGAGAAGAAAAAGAAAAGAAAAAAAACGGAACCGACTCGGGCTCAAACTTCCCACGCGGCGAGAAAGTGTATTGGGGTGGCTAGGCGGCCCAACCGCGTCACGTTTTTCTTCTTTAAATAACGGAACTTCAAACAATTTTAATGAAAATAATACACATCAGAAAAATAGAATATAAACTCCTAAATTCGTCAAATAATCTAAAGAAAATTACGCAATGAACATATTTTCCAATAATATAAATAGAAATAAAGACATTTTTCAATGACTTTATTTAGTTATTAAATATTTCAAAAATCAACAAAAATCTCTAATAATTATTTCAATAATTCCCACTCCATTTTTTTGAAGAAGTCATTTTATCTTCCCTCAAGTTGTTATTATTTTTGAATGGGAAATTATTTAAGTAAATCCAATTAAAATAAAATCACATTAAAATATTTCCAACTTTCTTTTATAATGAAGGAGTCATTTTACCTTCTCTCATTTTATTTATAGTTGGATTTGTTTTAAATGATAAATTCCAAAACACCAAAAAATAATATTAGGGGAAAGTCCTGTTATTCCGTCTCATTTTTTTAATATTCAATTCAACTACAAAAGTTTTAAGTCTTACTGAAAATCAAACATATCAAGCAAACAATCATTATTATAATTTATTTATTAACATTTCAAAATTTGGAAAATTTTGTGATGTTACACACTACCACCCTTAAAAGGAATCTCGTCCTCGAGATTCAAAAGGCTAGAAAGAAAAGGTTAGGGTTGGGTCTTCCTTGACAGCTCATCGATCCTCTGATGGTATAGGGTGCTACCACCCTTAAAATGAATGCGACGTGGTCTTCCGAAATCTTAATCTGTTGGTGACAGCCTTCATAGAAATTTCACCTCCTCTAAGGGCTTGAGTCCTTAGCAAGGAGGAGTCTTCCAAATACCGAACCTTCATGGCTGACAAGTCAGGCGCCAATACTAAGAAACTATCGAATCCCTCATGGTGGTCATCAAGAATACTTTTATGGGATACCTGCAGGAAATGGTCTTGGTCTAAACTCACTGTATAACTTACTATTATTAACGATAATCTTATATAGGGGTCAAACATCGTACCATTTTATGGTTCAGGCTTAACATCGTCGTCTGTTAGCTATATGTAAGTCACTCAAGATTTACCAACCCACATAGCAAGAGCGAATAATAACAGTAGGCGGCATGGTGATCAATCCATTCCGCACCCAAATCATTACCTTCTATATTGTTTGTGAATCTCGCAATCTAACACTCTGTCATCCTCACAAACATTGCAGAAATTCCTCTTGTTCATGAATTGGCTTCAGATAAATCCATGGTTCTGCAAGCCAAATTAAACATCTATCATTTCCTCACAACTCTCAGGTTTGCGCAAACTACTATAAAACATGCACTGATGAACTACAACTAGCTCCAGGGTTCTTCCTTCAGCAAGATTTTTCTTGCTTATTGTACGTGTTGGGGATCGGCGCAGAAAACAAAAAATTTCCTACCTACGAGTCCCAAACCCAAGATCTATGTTATGCTGATGTATCTAACGGAAGGAATCGGTGTTCATACCTTTGAAGACCGAAAGAGGGAAACGTTCCTCGAACGTGGTTGGCATAGACTCTGATCCTACGACCTCCCTGTCGTGTTGAAGAACCTCCGACGATGAAGTAGCACCACACGTGTAGTGCCTCGCGGGATTACACACGTACGATGCAACCGACGTCCCTCCGGGCTCCGAACCAGAAGAGCAACGGAAAGAAGATTGATCCGGATCCCGATTCCGGCAGCGCGACGGCGTCCGGATGATGGTGAAACCCCCAACCAGGTGCAAACTCCAAACCAGGGGAGTCCGCTCTAGGTCGGAGAAAGAGAGAGAAAGAGAAACTCAATGTTGTGTTGAAAAAGGCACCCCCACCCCTCCTTATATAGGACAAGGAGGGGCTCCACCCCCTCCCCTTCCCCATGTGGGACAAAACCCCGAAAGGGGGGAGTGGTGCGGCTAGGAGGGGGGATGGGCCCCTCCCTTGACACCAAGCCCAGGGGGGAAGGCTCCCCCTTCCCCTCATGGGCCTTTTAAGGCCCAAATACCTTTTCACCTTTTTAACTAATTATTTAAATCATTTTTAATATTTAATTCTGTCAATTAAATAATAAAACATATTTAAACATTAATATATATTATTTTGAACCTTTCAAAATATCCGGAACAGGTTCTGGCACCTCCCGGTACATTTCCGGTGTTTTCTCTCTTTTCGCCGATGATCCCGAATCAATCCTTAATGCATCGATTTCCCTTAAGTGTGACACCCTACGGTCCGAGAAATAGTAGACATGATCGAGACACTCTCTGACCAATGACCATCATGTGGGATCTGGTTACAATCCTTGATGTGCCTCTACGCTTCCATCGAATAAACTTCATCGTTGTTGAACCGTTAATAATATGACTTGATCCCTTTGTGCTTCGGTACTATGTTTGTCCGAGGTATGATCATCGGTATCCAATACCTAGTTCTTCCTCATCTCCGACATAACATGTTTACTCGTCTGTGAATGTTACATCTCTTGTGACCTAGTCACTTGCTTGCAAGCTATTGATGCAACACCACCGAGTGGGCCTAGATTACCTATCCGTCACTCGTATTGACAAATCCCGCTCTGATCTTTTTCATACTACTCAACATATCTACTTCGGAATACCCAAGATACACCTTTTGAGTTACCATGTTTCAGTGTAACGGTTAATGCACTCAAAGCATCCTAATAGATAACAATTATGTATGATCATCACGGTCTAAGGATTCATTCACTATGTTATTAAGCCATCGCAATGCTGAACTTATGTGACTTGATCACACTGCAATGCTTAAGGTGGGTGTGTGTCCATCACATCATTCTCCTAATGATACGACCTCATTTTCAATAGACTATTATGTTCTCATGATCAGGAAACCTTGATCATCAATTGCCCAATGAGATAGTATTCCTGAGTTTAACTAGGGACCAGGTTGTTATATATCACACGTGTATTAATGTTTCCGCTTAATACAGTTGTAGCACAATATATAACGTATTATGAACAAACAGATATGTGACAAATATCTTTATTAATTTGCCTCTAGGGCACATATCCAACAGTCTCCCACTTGCACTAGAGTACAAATTACACTAGTTTACATCAGGTATGTATCTAACACCAATAGTCTCTCGGTGTTGTTCAAACTTGGCTTGTGGACGAGGTTTAGTCATTGGGTCTGACGGATTCAGATCTGTATGTATTTTGCAAATCCTAGTATGACCGTCCTTGACGTAGTCCCGCGTGACATGGAAACGCCGGAGACTATGCTTGGCTGTAGAGTGAGTCCTCGGCTCCCTTGCGTTAGCAATGGCACCCGTATTGTCGCAATAAATGCTAACAGGGTCAGTGCAACTAGGGAATACGCCAAGCTCGATGACGAACTTCTTCAGCCAATGCGCTTCGTTTGACGCTTCGCAAGCGGCAATATACTCCAACTCCAACGTAGATTGGGCGACGACTGACTGCTTACCGCTCCTCCAGCTAATCGCACCACCATCCAACATAAACACGTATCCCATCTGGGATTATGAGTCATCTGGATCAGTACCAAGACTGGCATCGACGTAACCTGTTACGACGAGCTCTTCTTCACATCCTCCATAGACAAGAACCAGATCCTTAGTTCTTCGTAAGTACTTAAGGACGTTCTTCACTTCAATCCAATGATTTCATTCCAGGATTACTTTGCAAACGATTAGTCAGACTAACCGCCAGGGCCACATCTGGTCGAGTACACAACATAGCATACATGATAGAACCTATGGCTGAGGCATAGGTCTTTGAGGACATTTCCTCCCTTTCTTTTGTTGTTGCTGGGCATTGAGTCACACTCAATTTACTTCCTTTCATAACAGGAAAGAGGCCTCTCTTGGCGTTATCCATATTGAACCTCTTCAATATCTTCTCAAGGTAAGTTCTCTGACTCAGTGCTAATAGGCGTCTTGATCTATCTCTATAGATTCTAATGCCTAATATGTATGCAGCGTCACCTAGGTCGTTCATGGAAAATTGTCCATTCAAATATTCCTTTACCCCCTCTAGAAATTTCACATCATTCCCTATCAATAATATGTCATCCACATATAGTACTAGGAATGACACAGAGCTCCCACTCGCTTTCTTATAAACACATAATTCTTCTTCATTTTGGACAAATCCAAAAGATTTGATCACCTCATCAAAACGAAGATTCCAGCTCCGAGATTCTTGCTTCAACCCATAAATGGACCGTTGAAGTTTGCATACCTTACCAGCGTCCTGAGGATCAATAAAACCTTCCGATTGTACCATATACAACTCTTCCTCAATGTTGCCATTTAGGAACGCGGTTTTCACATCCATCTGCCATATTTCATAATCGTAATAGGCAGCAATTGCTAGCAATATCCGGATAGACTTTAGCGAAACCTTTTGCGACAAGTCGAGCTTTATAGACATATACGTTTCCGTCTGCGTCAGTTTTTTTCTTGAATATCCACTTATTCTCGACGGTCTTTCAGCCCTCGGGAATGTCCACCAAAGTCCATACTTTGTTGGCATACATGGAGTCTATCTCGGATTTCATGGCTTCCAGCCATTTCTCGGACTCGGGTCCCTCCATTGCTTCTTTGTAGTTTGCAGGTTCATCAGGTTCGTTTAACATGAGTGCATTGACAAGTTGCCCATAAAACCGAGTTTTTACTCGAGCTCTTGATGACCTGCGGGGTACAATAGGATCCTTATCATCTTGATCATGGTCATCATGTATGTCGCGATCGTTATGAATATCATGATGACCGTTCTCTTCAGCTCCCACTACGGAAGATGGTTCTAGAACAACTTCCATTGCCATTTCTTCCACTTGGAGTGATTGTTCAATCATCTCGTTGAGGTCTAATTTCCTCCCACTCAATTCTTTCGAAAGAAACTCTTTCTCAATAAAGCATCCAGTCTTGGAGATAAACGTTTTGCCCTCAGACTAGTTGTAGAAGGAGTATCCAACGGTTTCCCTTGGATATCCCACAAAGATGCACTTATCCGCTTTTGATTCGAGTTTGTCAAGCTGAAGTTTCCTAACATAAGCCTCACAACCCCAAATCTTCAAGTGAGACAACTTTGGTTTCTTGCCATGCCATTCCTCAAATGGTGTTGTCTTTACGGATTTGGACGGTGCCCTATTAAGAATGTAAGCGGCAGTTTCTAATGCATACCCCCAGAATGACACAGGTAAGTCGGTATGAGACATCATCGATCGTACGCTATCCAATAGAGTGCGATTACGTCGCTCGGAAACACCGTTACGCTGAGGTGTTCCTGCCGGCGTAAGTTGTGGTACGATGCCACAAGTCTTAACATGATCGCCAAACTCGTGACTTAAATACTCGCCTCCTCGATCGGATCGAAGGTGCTTGATTTTCTTCCCGAGTTGATTCTCGACCTCACTCTGAAATTCCTTGAACCTTTCAAAGGTTTCAGACTTATTTTTCATTAAGTATATATACCCATATCTGCTTAAGTCATCTATGAAGGTCACGAAGTAACGAAGACCATTGCGTGTGGGGACGTTCATAGGTCCACATACATCTGAATGTATGATCCCTAACAAGTCTTCCGTACACTCCATTGTTCCATTGAATGGAGTCCTTGTCATCTTGGACAAAAGGCATGGTTCACATGTGTCAAGGGATCCAAAATCCAATGACTCCAGAAGTCCATCATCATGAAGCTTCTTCATGCGCTTTTCACCAATACGACCAAGTCTACAATACCACATCGTCATGTGTTCTTTGTCACTAGGTTTTAATATTTTGGCCTCTACGTTATCAATATGAAGTATATCACAATCGAGATTAAGAATGAATAAGCCATTTTTCTCTGGTGCGTGAACATAAAACACATCATCTTTATAAATCACACAACCAATTGTATCTGACTTCAAAGAATAGTGCTCTCGCTTCAAGCAAGAACCACTAACGATGTTCACACTCAATGCGGGTACATAGTAGCACTTATTCAAAATCAAAACTAATCCAGAAGGGAGACTAAGATGCTTCGTGCCGACCGCCACCAATTCAATCCGGCAGCCATTTCCCACGCGCATCGTCACTTCATCTTTCATCAAGCGTCGCCTATTCCGTAGCCCCTGAGAGGAGTTAGAAATATGAGCAACAGATCCTGTATCAAATATCCAGGATTTGTTCCCAGCGCTTGTTAAGAAAAGATCAATAACGTGTATATAAAATATACCTTTGTCTCTTCTGACAATCTTGCCAGCCTTCTTATCCTCTAGGTACTTGGGGAAGTTGCGTTTCCAGTGACCATCACCCTTGCAGTAGAAGCACTCAACGTCGGGCTTGGGTCCAGGTTTTGGTGCCTTACGAGAAGTGACAACTAGCTTGTCACCCTTCTTAGGGCTTCCCTTCTTTCCCTTCTCCTTCTTGCCAGACTTCTTGAATTCAACGGTCTTGTTGACCATGAATACGGCATGCTCCTTCTTGATCTCAACCTCAGCAGTTTTCGGCATGGAGAACAACTCAGAAGGAGTCTTAGTCATCCCCTACATGTTGTAGTTCAACACAAAGCCTTTGTAGCTAGGGGGCAGCGACTGCAGCACCCTATCAAGACCAAGTTCATCTGGAATCTGACATTCCAGAGCATTCAAGCGTTGAACATAGCCAGACTTCTTGACCACGTGCTCACTAACACTGCTATGTTCATCCATCTTTGCTGAGAAGAAAGCTTCAGAAGCCTCATAACGTTCAGCCCTGGCTTGGGGTGCAAAGACGGCCTTGAGGTCGGTGATTATCTCATATGCACCCATCCTCTCAAAGCGTTTCTGCAACTCAGCCTCCATGGAGTAAAGCATTCCACACTGGACAAGGTTGTAATCATCCTTCTTGGAGAGGTAGACATTCTTCTTATCCTGACTAGCGTCTGCTGGTGGTTCGTCACCTAACGCGGCCTCTAGTACGTATGCCATCTTGAGGGGAACAAGGAGAATCCTCAGAGTGCGGAACCAGTTGGTGAAGTTTGACCCATCGGTTTTCAATTTGTCTTTGTCTAGGAATGACCCTAAGTTGAATGAGGGGCGAGGTGCAGCCATCTACAATGGTTATTTGCAAAACACATATTTAGACTTTGTTCATAATTGGAGTTCAATTTTAATTAATTCTAAAACTCCCACTTAGTTAAACATCTCTCCAAATTGACTAAGTGATTAACATAATCCTAGTTTGAATGATCGTCCTCGAATATCACACGGCCGACGACACATCTCCCTAGGTAGGTTATCATGCCAATCATATCTGTTATATGACTCATGCTTAACCTTTCGATCATCCGTATCCCAAGCTCATATCTACCTATGTCAAGCCTGCCAGTCGAACCTTAGTTTATGGGTGTTCAGCAAGGCCATATCTGCATATGCTAGGCTTTCCAAACCCAACCTCATGCGATCGCTAATTTATGTATGACACCCAATCGTCACGGCCTACCTATCATAAAGAGATCCTTCTAGGCAGTGCCCACTAAGGGAGAATACAATCATGGTATTGACAGAGATTATCCTATCATGCTACCGTCGCATATCTAGCATATTAGCAAGACAGGAAGTAAAACTGTAAATCATACAAGCTATGATCCCCCTTACATGAAAATTAAAGTTAAAACGCCTTCTACTTTATCTTTTGCAAGTTTTACGTGGCTGCTAAGGGGTTTCGAGAGAGAACCGCTTTCTATCCTGCGAAAACAAGCCACAATACCAATCCTGCAATCGTCTCTATTACACCCGTGTCGGGGCCCTCCATTGCGAACGTCTTCGCGCCGCTAATGTTAGAGAGACAGACACCACCCAGCCACTTATATGGTACAAGCCATATGTCAAGCGTGGAACCAGTCTCGCGTAAACGCGCATGGTCGGTCGGGCCGCTTCATCAGGACATTGCCGCAACGCTAAACGAGTACACGTGGGAGGGTAACAATTGGAGAATTGATGCCCACATCCTAGATGTGTTCTACCCGTACAATACATCTACGCATAGCCTTGATCATGATACCACTATTGGGGATCGGAGCAGAAAACAAAAAATTTCCTACCTACGAGTCCCGAACCCAAGATCTATGCTATGCTGATGTATGTAACTGAAGGAATCGGTGTTCATACCTTTGAAGACCGAAAGAGGGAAACGTTCATCGAATGTGGTTGGCGTAGACTCTGATCCTACGACCTCCCTGTCGTGTTGAATAACCTCCGACGATGAAGTAGCACCACACGTGTAGTGCCTCGCTGGATTACACACGTACGGTTCAACCGACGTCACTCCGGGCTCCGAACCAGAAGAGCAGCGGAAAGAAGATTGATCCGGATCCCGATTCCAGCAGCGCGACGATGTCCGGATGATGCTGAAACCGTCAACCAGGTGCAAACTCCAAACCAGGAGAGTCCGCTCTAGGTCGGAGAAAGAGAGAGATAGAGAGAAACTCAATGTTGTGTTGAAAAGGCACCTCCACCCCTCCTTATATAGGCCAAGGAGGGGCTCCACCCCCTCCCCTTCCCCATGTGGGACTAAACCCCCAAGGGGGGCGGAGTGGTGCGGCTAGGAGGGGGGATGGGCCCCTCCCTTGGCGCCAAGCCCAAGGGGGAAGGCTCCCCCTTCCCCTCATGGGCCTTTTAAGGCCCAAATACCTTTTCACCTTTTTAAATAATTATTTAAATCATTTTTAATATTTAATGCTGTCAATTAAATAATAAAACATATTTAAACATTAATATATATTATTTTGAACCTTTCAAAATATCCGGAACAGCTTCCGGCACCTCCCGGTACATTTCCAGTGTTTTCTCTCTTTTCACCGATGATCCCGAATCAATCCTTAATGCATCGATTGCCCTTAAGTGTGACACCCTACGGTCCGGGAAATAGTAGACATGATCGAGACACTCTTTGACCAATGACCATCATGTGGGATCTGGTTACAATCCTTGATGTACCCCTACGCTTCCATCGAATAAACTTCATCGCTGTTGAACCGTTAACAATATGGCTTGATCCCTTTGTGCTTCGGTACTATGTTTGTCCGAGGTATGATCGTCGGTATCCAATACCTAGTTCTTCCTCGTCTCTGACATAACATGTTTACTCGTCTATGAATATTACATCTCTTGTGACCTAGTCACTTGCTTGCAAGCTATTGATGCAACACCACCGAGTGGGCCCAAGTACCTATCCATCACTCGGATTGACAAATCCCGCTCTGATCTATTTCATACTTCTCAACATATCTACTTCGGTATTCCCAAGATACATCTTTTCAGTTACCATGTTTCAGTGTAATGGTTAATGCACTCAAAGCATCCTAATAGATAGCAATTATGTATGATCATCACGTTCTAAGGATTCATTCACTATTTTATTAAGTCATCGCAATGCTGAACTTATGTGACCTGATCACACTGCAATGCTTAAGGTGGGTGTGTGTCCATCACATCATTCTCCTAATGATATGAACTCATTGCCAATAGACTATTATGTTCTCATGATCAGGAAACCTTGATCATCAATTGCCCAATGAGCTAGTATGCCTGAGTTGAACTAGGGACCAGGTTGTTATATATCACACGTGTATTAAAGTTTCCGCTTAATACAGTTCTAGCACAATATATAACGTATTATGAACAAACAGATATGTGAAAAATATCTTAATTAGTTTGCCTCTTGGGCACATATCCAACAATAAGATCCTGGCACACGGGGTTAACTTTGAAGTCAACATTAAGTTGAATCCATCTTTATTCCAGTCTTGACATTAGCAGCCATTATAGTAACTCCTTTAGTGTAGGTATTGAGTTGAGGGGGAACAGAATGTAGAGAGAGAGAGATATCCGTACAAGCATCACACAAGTTTTTGAAAGTTAGTGTTGATGTGTAGCTGTTGGTAAAAACAAGAAATGACAGCTCACGGAAACGATCTAACTGTAGAACGTTGAATCTTCCAGGTCTTCAAGTCTTCAGGTCTTCAATGAAGGTAGCTTCAGTTTTGCATTGTTGAAGAAATCTTCGTATCGTCGAGTCATTTATCGTCATATTCTTCTTATGGTTGCCTCTCCTTCAGTCTTGATGCATACTAAATAGATGAGGGGTCTAAGGTAACATAAACTGATTCTACTCACTTAGAAGAACCGCAAAGCACAACATACAACATCAATCAAAGACATATCAAGGTCAAAGGACAGAAGCAATACTTAGCAAAACAAACATGACATAAAACATCTAGTTCAACCACAGAAAAACAGTCATCGATCCACATCTCTAGCTAACATTAAAAGGGTACCATCATGCACTTAGCGCACACCTACGAACGCCTATCCTACAGTTGCCAAACATAAGCTTCAATATGTCGACGCTCTCGCTCCCATGTTCACATCTTCTTCTTTCTCTTTAATCCTGTACACATGTTGGCGTAGTGTCCCATGTTCCTGCACCGGTAACACTCAAGTTGGCTAAGGTCCTTCTTTTTCTTCTTCACGGGAGCTTTCATGGACTCCTTGATAATTTCATTCATTCCTCCCTTTTGATGTTGAATCACTTTTTGTGTCATGTTATAAAGGTGACACTGAACGGGGTAAGGATCAGTTCCTTCACACACAAGACATGTGACTTGAGCAGTGGGACATTCTTCACCCAAGTGAATTTCCTCACAATAGGGACATCCATCCTGGTGTCTTTCATAGGAGTGTCCTACTTCATACTCCATCTATTGAGCCCAAACCACAAGGGTTAGGGAAACTAGGATACAGACAGGAAAACAAACTAAAGATAACAACAAGCACATGCTCACAAACATGAACATGGAAAAACACCTACGTACAAACAACATTACATAACATCAATCAATGAAGTCACAAAAGTCACACCACACAACAACACCTAGAGTAAGGTCTTATGTGCAAGACATATGATCTCATCATACTACGTGCAATTCGTTAATCTAACTTCAACTAAAAGTGGCGTTCTGAATCTAACTTCATCCTTCTCAGCTAAAATGATCTTAAAAATCCTCAGTGTCAAAACTTATTGAATCCCATAGGATACTCCTTCTAGTTCTGGTAGTCGTAACTTCAATTTATCCACAAGGTTGATGATGTACTTCTCAAAGTCATGTCTTCAGGGGCATAAGCAACTTGGAGGGGTATTTAAAATAGAACAAGAAAAGGAGTTTAGAAAATTGAATAATAGATGAGAGATACTAGTGGAGAGAGTAAGAAATCAGAGAGTGATAAAATATTTTTTTCCTATGACTTTTCCTATCCATATTCTAGGGTCACGACCTACAGTCAACATGGGTTCTGATATCATCTATAACGACCCAATTCACTAATAATCCAAGTCTCTATGCATTCTGTGCTAGTCCCTGGATCCATAGCTAGCACACACAGTACATGATGTAATATCAAGAATAAACCACATGTCATAAATATTACATGAAAGATCCAGAATGACAACAAAGCATACCTGCATAGCTCAAGGCTAGCTTACAAATAGAATACAGCGGAAAATAATAAAGAGCTTCGTGGCGTCCATCAACTCCACCGGCACAGTTGAGTATAGACATCATAACCCCACAACGCATCACTTACTCGCCGTAAACAATCCTGCAACACCGAAGGTTATAGCCCGACAACGGGTCAGTACATCTGATTTGTACGACAAGTCACACGAAAAAGGATATAATAGACCTACATCTACATGCAAGGTAATTCAAAGGAAGGCTTATGGTTTTATTTTGCAAAAAGCTGATTTTTCCCTCAATCTACCTAAGTCAAAATTTTAGTTTAACTTACTACATATGGTTGAATTGGGCGACACCAATTCCAACCCAAACAATTTATTAAATCTTTCCCACTCAAGTTTTATTAAGGTGATTCATCTGTCCAGATCCTCCAGTAACAGTAATGCCTAGTCGCTCAAAGTTGTCCATAACCGTGGAAAAGGATAATCATTATTAGTTTTTACTCTGCAGAGGGTAGTACACTTTTTCCGCTGGACTCAACCCGAAGATTGAGACGAAGTCTTTGAGAAGAGGTCACCAACACCCAACGGCAAGCCGGTACACCTATCATAATCTACATCTACTAGCTTTGCATGGGAGAGGCATCCTACAACGTACTCGACTAAGCCAGAGCCCATATGGCCAGCGGCTGTACATGGAAGCTACTGGTCACCAAGTATGTCTGAGCTTTTTGAGCCTCGACGGCGCCCACTTACGTTCAGAGGGTAGATACCATGACGTTCTCTATACCACCAATACCAACCATTAGGGGTACAACCTGGTCTCACCTTAGCTAAGGTATGAGCCCCCAAGAAGCACTCCATGTCCGTCCAGAGGTGTATTCTAATTAAGGTTTGCTAGTCAAGTCATTAAATCCTCACACAACTCAATGTATTCTCAAGCCAATCCCCATCTACAAGCATAGCAATATATATATAACAATAAAGAACTAAGGCGACAAAGTATACATGATCAAATCATATGGCTATCCTACTAGGTTTGTAGCATAATAATACATAATAGTCCTACACATGCATAGGGTGATATTTTCTACTTGCAGAAGTAAATATATAGGTTGAGATATGGTCAAAGTGTAACTTGCCTTATACATTCGATGAAGTTCTTCGCTCTAACGATCCAGTTAACTCTACTCGTCACACTTCGAGCAATCTATCATAAAGGAAAGAACTCAAATAAGTAATCACGCCAAAAGAAAACAAAATATCAACAAATTAAACACAAAGAGGTTTAGCAACAAAAACAACTAGGCTCGATACGGTAAAGGTGGTGATGTGCTCAAAGTTAATAGGTGAAACGTGAACTCGAGAGAGTCAACGGACAAAGAATTATTGATATAAAATATTATGACCAAAGGCATTATGAATTCAAGGTGAACATGATGTCAACATGAAAGGTGTGTGGATATAGCCGATGGATGTCTCATATGATCCAATATGCAAAAAGAATCACGTGCGACAGAACACTACAACACGACTTATAGCAGGTTGAAGTTTGAATTAAATTTTAGTTCAAACAGATAAAAAGTATGTGAATATGGTGTATAGATGGTGTGAAAAAAAAGTATATGACATGAGTGATCCAATGCAAAAAGAATTAATCGAGTTGGATCAACGATATAGAAGATACGTCCTCTAGAAGTTTGAATGTGAATTTGAATAATTCAAATTCAAAAGTTTACTCTATGATAAAGTACAGATCACATTGAGCGTGTAGGAAAAAGATTCACCTAAAAACGACTTACGGTTTAAGAGATACGGCTAAAAACGGTTTTAGGGTGCAATCTGTGAAAAGGACTTATCCGCAAATAAAGTAATTACTTCATCACAAATAGATCCTCGCTGCTAACCGGCGAGCGTTCACTCCGGTGGAATTCCGGCGAGCGTTTGTTGTATAAGAAAATCGACCACACTGGTTAACCGAAGAAAAACCGGGTCAACTCCGATTAACCGAAAAAAAAGAAACCCTAGATCTGAGATCTGATAGATCTAATCTGAGTCGTCGGATGGGTATCCAACGGACGAGGAAGGCGGGGATGCTCACCGGCGGCGGCGAACTCCGGCGAGGTGGCGCGGGGCGGTCCGGGCGACGACGACGTGGTCGTCCGGAGGTGGCACACGGCGCGGTGGCGGCAAACGGCGGCTTGCCGGCGCGGCGGCGCGGCGAGGACGCGGCTGCGGCGGCGCAAGACAGCGTCGGGGACGACGGGCGGCGCTAGAGGCGCGCGCACGGGGAGGCGACGAGGGCGGCGCGGCCTATGAGCGGAGGGGGCGGCGCGGAGAGGCTAGGTGGCGGTGGAATCTGGCGATGCTCCGGCGGCGGCGGCAAAACCCGGTGGCGGCGATGCGGGTCCCGCGGGGGCATTTTTTAGGGTTTCAAGAAAAAAGAGAAAAGGAACTTCTAAAAATCCTTTTATAAAGAGAAGAAAAAGAAAAGAAAAAAAAACGGAACAGACTCGGGCTCAAACTGCCCACGCGGCGAGAAAGTGTATTGGGCCGGCTAGGTGGCCCAACTACGTCACGTTTTTTTTCTTTAAATAACAGAACTTCAAACTATTTTACAAAAATAAATACACATCAGAAAAATAGAAAATAAATTCCTATCTTCGTCAAATAATCTAAAGAAAATTACGCAATGAACATATTTTCCAAAAAGATAAATAAAAATAAAGACATATTTCAATGAATTTATTTAGTTATTAAATAGTTCAAAAATCAACAAAAATATTTAATAATTATTTAAATAATTCCCACTCCATTTTTTGAAGAAGTCATTTTATCTTCCCTCACGTTGTTATTATTTTTGAATGGGAAATTATTTAAATAACTCCAATTAAAATAAAATCACATTAAAAACTTCCCAACTTTCTTTTATAATGAAGGAGTCATTTTACCTTCTCTCATTTTGTTTATAATTGGATTTGTTTTAAATGATAAATTCCAAAACACCAAAAATGAATATTAGGGGAAAGTCCTTTTACTCCCTCTCATTTTTTTAATATTCAATTCAACTCCAACAGTTTTAAGTCTTACTAAAAATCAAACATATCAAGAAAACAATCATTATTATAATTTATTTTTTAACATTCCAAAATTTGGAAAATTTTAATTTTGTGATGTTACATTGGGGATGCCCCATGCATCCCCAACAAATATTCAAGGAGACTAAAGCGTCTAAGCTTGGGGATGCCCCCGTGCATCCGCTTCTCCATCAACAATCATCAGTTCGTCCCTCGTCTCACTATATTTTTATCACTTCATGCGTTATGTGCTATGCTTGAAACGTCTCGCTCTTAGGTTTTATTTTTAGTTTTCTTTAGCTTTGCTTGCTGTTCATAATAAGTTAGACCCCATCTTACTTTGTGCGGAAGAGAAACACGCTCCACTCCAATCTAGAATATGTCATAGGATTTTTCATGCATATCTTTTTGCTATTGTGTGTTCTTTATCTTTTCGTAGCTACTGCCATAGTTAGTTTTAGTTTTAGTTTGTCTTTAGCAAGAGCCTTGGATTTTGTTTAGTTTGTTGCTGGAACTCTCTTTAGTTTTCATGTTTATCTTGTTAAGAGAGTTGGTTGTTGCACTGAGTTGTGTCCTGTCTTGAAAGTAGGTAATTGATATTGCTATTTAATTTTTGTAGTAACTTGCAATAGTTTTGAGGTATTGATGTGAGTAATGTTTGAACTTTTGGTGTCAAGAGCTCTAGCCTATTAGTGATAGGTGTCGTATTTTGGGCCATCCGTATTTATTTTGAAAACCTACAAAACTAGTTGAGAACTCTAGCTACTAGATGGATCACTAATCTTTGGAGGGATCGAATATTAGAGTACACTCACGTACCATGAGTCGAGGATGCGCAAGGATAACCAAACCCCCATACACTCCTCCTCGGGGTACTTGTCTCTTGAGAGTTACTGATAATGAGTGCATTAGTTCTTTGAACTAATGTAAGTATTGAAAGTTGACACTTCCACCTCCTCATATTTGCTAGCCTCTGTTGTGTCGAGCATTGCCTTCTTCTCACACCAATAGTTGGCGTCCACCTTCGCCAGTACATCCAAACCCTTGGCATGATACGCTCTGCTATCATAAACCTCCTTATATCTTTCCTCAAAACAACCACCATACCTACCTCTCAAGTCATTTCCATAGCCTTTCCGAGATATATTTCCATGCAACATCCACCTCTTCATGAATTTATCTTCATGTCATACATGTTCCTACTACACTGGCAGCGGCATACATTGCATACATCATGATAGCTACATCTTCTGTGTGATTTGAGTACCTTGTAAAGTGTGAAAGATCTTCTATACCCTCTTGTAAATTAGAGTGTTTCCCTTAAGTGAGGAAAAGATCCCAAAGTGGACAAAACAAAAGATCCCAAAGAGGACAAATGAGAGTTAAATAGAAAGAGCCATTAAGGCCACCAAAAAATGAAAAAAAAGAGAAAAAGAGAAAAAGAAATAAAAACAGAGAAAGGGGAAACACTACTATCCTTTTCAAAGATCCACACTAGTACTCCCTCCTATCCTTGTACTCCATAGAAATGATCATGCATATAGCTATGTGGGGACCTTCACACTATAGAACTTGGCTTGCATATTCCAAGGTCGAGCCTCCTCAAAAGAGCTCTAGGTCTTCATGAGCGAGCAAGTTAGATGCACCCCTACTAGTTCCATTGGAGATCTTTTCAACTCATATGTGCATCCGTTGCATGGCAATCCCTACTCCTCACATCATATCTATCTTTTGACCTTCTCACCTATGATTGTCCTCATTGATGTGAGCCTTTCTCATCCTTTTTGTCTTCCTCCTCCAACATATTCTCTCTTTGCCATCCTAAGTGTCAACTCTCGTGCTTACACTCATCCATTGAATGAGTGCTCAAAATATTGAAAACGAGTGCATCAAATTGACTTGTACCTGGCTAGTGGTCTGGGGATGAGTCAAGATAAGATTCCAAAGAAGAACAAGTGTGAAACTTTAGTAGATTGAGTTCTCAACAAAAAAAAATTCTCGTATTCCCTATCCCCCTTCTTGCACGCAAACACCATTTGGAGACATTCGAGTTACGGACAGCGAGAGCTCTTGCACCTAATGTTCTTTCGTTGTTTGTTTCAATGCTAATATAGACTCTAGCCTGTTATGACTTGAATTGAATCACATATCTTGCTTGCTTTACTTTCAAAGTTCGTATATGGTTGTTAGTATGTCACCACAAAAATTATGCTTTTTATCATTTACCTACTCGAGGACGAGCAGGAATTAAGCTTGGGGATGTTCATACGTCCCAAACGTATCGATAATTTCCGCTTGCTCCATGCATGTTTTGTGTGATATTGCTATGATCTAGATACACTTTCATACACTTTTGATCATATTTGGACTAACTTACTAACTCAGTGCACCCCAATGCCAGTTCCTGTGTTGTTTTTCTATTTTAGGTTTCCTCCATATTAAAAGTGCTCCAAAAATTTGGGAATAAACAGATAAAGAATCAGCGTTCCGGAAGCTTCCGGATTCACCGAAGAAGGGCCAGAGGGGCCCCACCTGGTGCCTACGCGGCCACCCCGCGCAGCCTAGGGCTTGGCCGCGCCGGGTGGCCTCGTGGGCGACTGGGACCTCCCCTGGTGTCCCCCACTTGGCTCTTATTTATACACCCATCGCAAAAACCCTGATTCCAGACCCCTTTTCTACAGAAGAAATTCCGATCTCCACCGCCATCGCCGACAAGCTTCGGGGGACCAGAATTCCTGTGTCGGCACCCTGCCGGGAAGGGTAAGTGCCCCCGTATTCATCTCCATCGACGTTGCTTCCTCCCTCCATGATGCGGGAGTAGTCCCTCCTCGGGGCTGAGGTTTCTACCAGTAGCTATGTGGTCAATTATCTCTCCCATGATGTGATCTTCGTTGTGATCATAGGCTATGTTAATCTAGGGTGATCCTATGATTTTTCCCCTTCCTCTATGTATTGGATTTGATGTACTCACTTGATCTTATCTAGTATAATCCCCGAGACCATGGTGACAGCGGTCTATTGGACATGGGTTAGAAGAATATTTTCATGAGTGATTTCCTCTTTTGTGTGTTGTTTGAAGATTGAGAGTCTGTTGGTGCTTGTCTTTGACTATCCTTGAGATATGTTGTGGTGATTGTGGTACTCTCTTTGGATGGCCGCGGTGACATTGGGAAATCCATAGATTGAGAACTACGAACTATGAGGTGTGCTTTTGTAGCCCTACATAATTCTCGTCCTCTCTTGAGCACAAAGGAATGACCTCCGAGTATGTCTTCATTGCATGGTCTATGGGAAATATCATGTGATTAGACTATGTCAATGTTGTTGGGAGTTGCCACTAGTGAAAGTAGGAAGCCTAGGCCTTGTTTCCACCATTGCAATACCGTTTGTGCTCACTTTTATCACATGTTATCTTGCTGCACTTTTTATTACATATTTATATTACCTTGCTTTGCCACACCTATCACCCATATTTTACCATCTCTTCGCCGAACTAGTGCACCTATACAACTATTAGTTTTATTAGGTGTGTTGGGGACACAAGATACTTCTTGTATCTTAATTGCAGGGCTGCTTGAGAGAGACCATCTTCAACCTCTAATTCCCTGAGTACAATAAACCTTAGGTCATCCACTTGAGGGAAATTGCTGCTGTCCTACAAACCTCTGCGCTTGGAGGCCCAACATAGTCTACAAGAATAGAAGCGTGTGTAGAAATCAGTCGGCCATATTGGAGGTCTTTACAGGTGGTGCCCACTAAGGGAGAACACAATGTTGGTATTGACAGAGATGGTCCTATTTATGCTACCGTCGATATATCTAGCATACTAGCAGAAACAGGAAGTAAAAATGTAAATCATACAAGCTATGATCCCCCAACAAGCAAAGCAAAGCTAAATGCCTTTCTAATTTAGCTTATGCAAGTTTTACGTGGATGCTAGGGGTTTCGAGAGAGAATCGTTTTTATCCTGCGAAAACATACCACAACACCGATTCCCCTATCGTCTCTATTACACCCCTGTCGGGGCCCTCCGTTACAAACATCTTCGCTTCGCTAATGTTAGAGAGACAGACACTCCCATCCAGTTATATGGTCGAAGAAATATGTGAAGCGTGAAACCATTCTCGCGTAAACGCGTAAGGTCGGTTGGGGCCGCTTCATCGGGACATTGCCGCAATGCTAAATGAGTACACGTGGGAGGGTAGCGAATGAAGCTTCGATGCCCACATCCTAGATGTGTTCTAACCGTACAATACATCTACGCATAGCTACCTCTTATACCACTGTTGGGACACGGGGAAGAAAACACATTTTTTTCATACCTACGTTAACCCGAACCCAAGATCTATGCTATGGTGATGTAAAGTAATAGAGGGAATCAGAGTTCATACCTTTGAAGACCGAAAGAGGGAAACATTCTTGCGAACATGGCTGGCATAGACTCGGAACTACGACCTCCCTGTCGTGTTGAAGACCACCGACAATGGAGACTCCCGGTTGACCTCCGGCGATGAAGTAGCACCACAGGTGTAGTGCCTCGAAGAGATTATACACATACAGTACAATTGATGTTTCCTTCGGGCCCCGAACCAGGCGAGTAGCGGAAGAAAGACGGATTTGGATCCCGACTCCGGCTGAGCGACAACCTGCTATAGTGGACAACTCCAAACCAGGTGCAAACTCCAAACAAGGGGAGTCCGCTCTAGGTAGGAGAAGGAGAGGAAGAGAGATTTCTGTGTGTTGAAAAAAGGGGGGTGTACCCCTCCTTATATAGGCCAAGGGGGGTGCCATCCTCCTACCCCCTCCCAAGGTGGGACTAAACTCCCAAGGGGTAGGGGAGGTGCGCCGGCCAGGGTGGGGGGATGGGCCCCACCCTTGGCGCCAATCCCAAGGGGGGAAACCCCCTACTCCCCTAATGGGCCCATTAAGCCTTTTCCACTTTTTTATTTAATTTAATTATATTTTAATATTTAATTCAGATAATTAAATAATAAACATTATTAAATACAATTAAACTTTATTTTGAACATTTCAAAATATCCGGAACAACTTCCGTTCTCTCCCGGAACTATTCCGATTATATCTCCTATTTCACCGATGATCCCGAATCTATCCCAAAGCATCGATTACACCTTAAGTGTAACACCCTACGGTCCAGGAAACAACATACATGATCGAGACACTCTCTTTGATCACTGACTAATCAGTTGGACCTGGTTATAATCCTTGACAGTCCCTGCGCTTCCATCGAATGAACTTCAATCGCTTTTGGAAACCGTTAACGATACGACTTGATCCCTTTGTCTAGCGGTACTTTGTTTTTCTGAGGTTTGATAGTCGGTATCCAACATACCGAGTTCACATCTCGTTCACAACAAACAAGTTTACTCGTCCGTGATTATTAAATTTCTTGTGACCTAGTCACTTGCTTGCGAGCTATTAATGCAATATCACCGAGTGGGCCCAGAGTACATGTCCATCACTTGGACTGACAAATCCTTCTCTGATCTATTGACATACTCATCAACCATATATTTCGGAATACCCAAGGTACATCGTTATGGCCAGGATATTTCAGTCAGGCGGTAGATGCAAAACAAAGTCTCCTGATAGATAGAAATTACGTATGATCATTACGTCTAAGGAATAAGCCATATGTTACAAAGTCATCGCAATCCTGAACTATGTGACTCGATCACATAACAATGCTTTAGGTGGATGTGTGTCCATCACATCATTCTCCCAATGATATGACCTTATTGTCAATGGACTTATGTGTCTCCATGATCAGGAAACCTTGATCAATCAACTGCCCAATGAGCTAGAATACCTGAGTTAAACTAGGGACTTGTGTTCTATACCAGACATGTATTAGTCTTTACAAGTAATAAAATTTTAGCATACTATAAAAAGTATTATGAACAAAATGGATATGTGACAAATATCTTTATTTATTTGCCTCTAGGGCATATATCCAACATAAGGGTACCCCCCCCCCCGATATTCAATACTTAAGGGTATGCATTTGGTATAACAACGACAACTCGAAATTTGAGAAGGTTGATATCATTGTAGAGGAGTATTTATTTCTTTCTATGGATGATACATTCATAAGGTATACGAAGATTAAACTCAATAAGAGGACCAGAAATACTTTACTGATGTTTGAACTTTTCCCTTCCGTGTTGTTTGCGCAAGTTAAAGGAAAAATCTGGCGACACTCAAGCGTCTCTCGGAAGAGTTGGACTGAGGCCCCGGAGGGCGTGTCTTGGAGTAAATGGCCTTAAACTCCATATAATCCAGATTTGTAAAGTTTGACATCCTAAAGCGTCATAAAAATGAGCATTAGGTCATACCACGTGGGATATCAATTCTTTACCCCTTGCACCTTATCATACTAATAATCTGGCAATCTTCGTCAGAGACGGATTATTAGCAAATTAACTACTCGGAACTTTTCTCGAGTAATTAATGAATACAAGATTTTTCCGTTTGTTGCGCATTTCAATGTACGGCCTCTTTCAAGCTCGTTAATTAGTTGTGGGTGGTATCTGATACGTCCAAAACGTATCTATAATTTCTGCTTGCTCCATGCATGTTTTGTGTGATATTGCTATGTTCTAGATAAACTTTTATACATTTTTGATCATATTTGGACTAACCTATTAACTCAGTGCACCCCAGTGCCAGTTCCTGTTTTCTGCTGTTTTTCTATTTCAGTTTTCCCCCATATAAAAAGTGCCAGAAAAATTTGGGAAAATTCAGATAAAAAATCAGCATGGAGGAAGCTTCACGAAGAGCCTGGGAGGGACCAGAGGGGAGCCAGGGGGGCCCAGGCGGCCACCCGGCGCGGCCCCACCCCTGGCCGCGCCAGGGGGGGCGCCTGGGGCCCCTGGTCCACTTCTGGCTGCCCCCCTTCGCCTATTTATTCTCCGTCACGGGAAAACTCCAGAGGAGGAACCCTATTCCGCGGAATCGCCTCTGTTCCGCCGCCGCCGCGCTTCCAAAGATCGGGAGCACCAGAAGACCTCTTCCCGGCACCCTGCCGGTGGGAGGATTGACCTCCGGGAGTCTCCTCTCCACCATGGATACTCCCCGGATGTCTCGTGAGTAGTTTTCCTTGGACCATGGGTCCGTGATCAGTAGCTATGTGATGTTCTCCTCCCCTCTTTGATCTTCATTGTTTAGACCTCGTGAGCTGCCCTACATGATCGAGGCACCTTTGTAATATTTCTGCTATTGCTATGTTGAGTTTAATAGGATCTGATGGATTATGAGATTATGTTCAGATTGTGATAGAGTAATATATTTGGTTTTTATCTCTTATATTTTTGTTCCTAAGTAATTCTTGCATGTTCTCCGTTACTGTTTATTGCTTTGGCCAAGTAGTAGGTAGTGACTTCAAGAGGGAACGTTGTGCTAGATTGTGGGTTCATGCCCCCCCGGTGACACGCTTGAGTGACAGAAACATGAGTCTAGGGGATGTGCTGTTGCCACAAGGGGGAAAACAACGGTGCTTGTGACCGCGGTCACAAGGATTGTTTACTTTACGCAGATTTCTTTTTAATGCAGTTGTCTGTTGCTTTGGGTTTACACTTTGGGTGGGGCTCGCAACTTAATACCAGCGAGATGTTCTGGATAGATATCTCAAGGTGGATGATTAGTAGTAGATGCAGATGGATTTTGGTCTACTTATCTTGGCGTACTGCCTGTGCTTTTGAACCTCGTCCTTTCTTTTGTAGCATAGTTAGCATTGCGGTGCGTTCATAATCCTGTCAATTGCCTTCCTGTAATTTTTTTACCTCGCATACCAATTTTATCGTCTTTTGGGAGAGAGAAATCACTAGAGAACATCACGTATCCCGGTCCATATCCTCATTATTGTTTCCACGCTATATTTACTTTACTGCTTTTACTTGCTATCATTATCCCTTGCATTTTATCCTTGTGAACAACAAGACCGGAGAGATTGACAACCTCTCTGAACTTCGTTGGGAACAAAGTTATTTGTGTCTGTGTGCAGGTCCACGTCAGTTACGCCGCTGACACCTACTTATCATCTCTGGAGTCCTGCTGGAGACAAACCTTGGTATCTTCATCGAGGGAAGACTGCTGCTGCACTACATCTCAACCTTCCACTTGGGGTAACCAACGAAGGGGCGAGAAGCCATCAAGCAAAGTTTTCTGGCGCCGTTGCCGGGGACTCCGAGTGCTAAGATAGGAGAGTTGCACACTACCCTTTACCTTTGTTTTTTAGTCTTGTTAGTTTACCTTTCAGTTTTTACTTTTGTGTCCCTTATCAAAAATACCAAAAATACCTACTGATGCTATCTTCATCATGGGTGATGAACCACCCAAATATGGTAGGATGGACATGTTTCACTTGGATCGTCTTCGATCAATTTGTGCTCGCGCTAAAAACCCAACCGACTTGGTTGAGGGAAAATCATTGGATGAGCATGCTCATTCTTTTGCAGTATCCGTCCGAGTGGTTCTGAATCGCTCCCCGGAATAGAAGATAACATTGCTTCTACTTATGAAGATGTTGGCACCTGTGGGGTGGGCTATTTTCCCGTGATGGACACCATCCCTGAGCACGTTTCTGTTGAGAGTAAGAAAGTCTCTTTTCTAGTATATCTGTCGAGCTGAAATAAACTGACGTTTCTTTCCACTTTTCTCACTCGGGCCTTTCAGTGGACGTGGATGTTGAAGCTTCTCTTGATGACACTCGGGCAGTTAGTTGCCCGAATCCATCTGAACCCACTGCTGCTTCTGGAGATGTGCTTCCTGAGGTTACCCATCCTACTAGTGATGTTTCATCTGATCCCCCAATTCCTCCAGTGGCTCCTACGCGGGAAGTTCTTCAAGAAGCTACTCCAGCTTCTTCGTCTCCAATTTCTTCTGCCATCCTTATTGAAGGTGTTGTAGTGAACAGGTTAAAGGATTCTTTACTGAAGGCTTCCCAGTTTGAAACGCAACTTCACAAGTTGGCCACTGATGTAGAGCTCATGTAGAACTGCATGCACATAAGTACTTATGTAAGTTCTTCATCCACTGGAGTCCCGAGTGACATGTGCAAGTAACTCGAAACATGATTTATATTTTGGTTCTTCCAGTGGGAATATTTCTTAGTGCCACCAGTGGTTGTAGCCCCCAAGGCTCCAAGTAGCTTCTTGAAGTTACTCGGAGTCTTTGGATAGGGAATTAATAATGATGATTCTTCTAGTGGGAGCACTTCTTAGAGCACCCACTTGGTGTTGCCCCCAAGGCTCCGAGTAGCTTCCTGAAGTTACTTGGAGTCTTTTGATAGGAGATTAAAAAATGATAATTCTTCCAGTGGGACCACTTCTTAGTGCACCACTAGGTGTAGCCCCTAAGGCTCCGAGTAGCTTTTTGAAGTTACTCGGAGTATTTTTGATAGGAGGTTAAAAATGACAATTCTTCTAGTGGGAGTACTTCTTGGTGTACCCACTGGGTGTAGCCCCCAAGGCTGCGAGTAGCTTATTGAAGTTACTCGGAGTTTTTGATAGGAGGTCTAAAAAGATGATTTTTCGTATGACAGGAAGCTTGTGAGCTAGGCTCGTCCTTTATGAAGTTGTAAGAAGAGAATGCTGCTACTCAGAAGGCATATCAAGTGTTGCAAGATGAAGACCAGAAATTGAAGAAGCAACATGTTGAAGATAACGGTGAGCCCGGTTGTTTGAGTCTATTGTGGAAAAGAAAACTTTTCCTTATCTTAAGATTTCTCCTTTGTCAATGTGCAGAAGCTGCGAAGAAGGCATTTAATGCTAAGGTGAAAGAGAATGATGAATCTGTGCAGAAGATGAAAAAGGAAATTGAGCAAACTGAGAAACGGGCTAGGGAGAAACAATCTTTGGAGCAGCAGGTACAAGAGTTACAGGAAGTCCGAAAAAAGAACGACGCGGCACTAGCAAAAATGCAATCTGATCTTGAGAAGGTGACCGAGCTGCCTACAAAGGACCAGGAGGCCCACAAGGTAGAATTGGAAACTTCTCAAAAAGCTATCACCATAGGTTAGTGCCACAAAAGGTTTGGGAAATTTTAAAAGTCATTTTATATTTGAATTAAATATTAAATGATTAATATGGAATTTTTAGCTACTTTTTGATTTGTTTGAATTAATTGGTAGAGCAATAAATTACCACAACTATACCAATAAGGTCCACTGAATATTAGTGAACTATTAAAAGTAGTTTCATAATTTTCTAGAACAAGTTTATTTTAATCTTTGTTTTTTAATATTCCACCAAAGGAAATTTGATCTTTGATTTGTTTGAAATTGGTTATGGGGTTGGACTTGGTTTTGATTCATGTTGATCAAGGTCCATAATTCACATTGCTTGCAACAATATCAAAGGGGAAAACTGAAGTTGAGCTGAACCAAGTTGATCAAACAAAAATTTTGAACAGTAGTGATCAACAGTAATGTGATTATTGTTCACTGACAGTGAGGGCATTACAAATCTCCACCACTACAAAGAATTCTCGTCCCGAGAATTAAAAAGCTAGTGGTAGGGGTAGAGTTTCGGTTACGTAATCTAACGATTCTTCTGGTGTTTGTAGCCTTCTCGAAGAAGTCAATCCTTCTCGTTGAATTCTTGATTTCTCTGCATCAGTGCATCTCGACGAGTTGTCCTCCTCCTACCGGGGCTGCATCGTAGTTACGATTAGGGTAGGAGGAAAAACTTGAGGGGGGCGGATCGGTACAAGGTTAATCAATCGAGGTTAACCAAGGGAATGGGGTACAAAGTATCTTCCGAGTTTATACCCAGGGGAATACATCGAGAGAATCAAAAGGAGGTATGAGAAATTTCAAGCGGACAGACCTGCAGTTGATGTCGACGACGGATGATGAAAAGGGGTCCCAAGCATCAGGCATAAGCATTGTGTCTGGTATCGGACTGAATATCACAAGGTAGGTGACTCGTGAATTGCATACGAGGTCAAGAACGGGAATAACCTCGAGAACAGAAAGGTACAAGAGAGTCAGGTTTCGATCCTGTGGAACAGTGGGTTATGGGCCCACATTGAATAAGAAGGGTGGCGACATACCAAGCGATCAAGATGCAAGGTTTGACAGATAACAGCTTGTCAGCTAGGTCAGTAACAACATCGGTACCAGGAGCAGTGGACATTGAGAACCATTTTCCTGCTCGTTAATACGAGGCGGACCAATTGGCAAAGTTCTCGTCCCGGTGGTTACCAAAATGTCATCAACAATGGCAACAAGGTGTTACTGACGAGGTTGTACATCGAGGTGTTTACATAAGCAGGGGGGTTATCACTGCTTAGGTTATAATGAACGCAAGAAATGTTAAACAGACCAATGGAAGGGAAAATGTGATGATACACAAGTATTAGGTGTATATATTTCCCAAGGGAAAGCAGAGCACGATATATTCGACCAAGTTGTATTGGCAGAGAGTGAATGGAGGTTGTCGATGATAACACAAATCATCGAGGACAAGGATGGTATTTCACACAATGAATCCAATCGACACATGGAAGAAGGCATGTAAGATTAGTTGGATAATAATCCACCATAGGTCAGGTGGTTCTCAAAGAATCTGATGTGGGTATCGGCACTCAATCAGAAGGAGGAAGAATGCAAAGGCATCGGGTGATAGAAGCATCGAAATAATTTGATGCTTAAGTACAAGGGAATTATGATTTCCAGATCGGGAGGTGGATGTAATTATCCATATTGAATTATCGGTGGTGGGGGATTGAAAGGCGATGAACACATAGGTTCTCAGGAATTTATCGAACAGTAATCTTCAGAATCTTCAGGTGAAGCAACCGATCATGCTGGGTGAAGGGCTCTCCGAGTATATGCGACCATGAGATCCTAATGTCAGAGTTAGCAAAATTACCCGAAAGGATAAAAGAGTAGAATCCCAGAGTAAAGGTACGGAGAAAAAGGATCCTAATACCACCAGGTTTGCGACGTGGGCCGATAAGCCACACGACACGGTTAGTAAAGTAGTTTTGTAAAGACTAGACTCGACTTCGACCAAGGAGTTGGAAGGGGGTGTCCTATAGGCAGTCGGCTCTGATACCAACTTGTGACGCCCCCAAAATCGAGTCGTGTACAGTAAACATACACGCAAGGTACACGACCGAGATCAGGGACTCACGGTGAGATATCACAACACAACTCTACAAAGAAATAATACAAGCTGTTTAATACAAGCCAGGGGCCACGAGGGCTCGAATACAACAGCTCGAGAGCACAAAGTCAGCGGAAGCAATAGTATCTGAGTACAGACACAAGGATACAAGGTTGCCTTAAGAAGGCTAGCACAAAATCAACACCGATCGAAAAGGCGAGGCCTCCTGCCTAGGAACCTCCAAACTACTCCTGGTCAAAGGGGAACTCGATGATGAAGCAAGCACTGGGGATCCTAATGTTGTGGTGGTCGGCATCGGGGATCTTCTTATCCTAGGCTCCAACGTTGACTGCAGCGGCCAATCAGGCAAAACAAAAAGGGGGAAATGAAGCAAAGGTGAGATCTAGCATACCCGCGAGTCTTACGTCCGCTACTAGCATTTTTTCATGTATCAAATGGAAAGGGGAGGCTATATATAGTGGACTGGAAGGTAGAAATCAGAGTAAGGATAAGAAGCTAGGCCTATCGAAGACTAGCATCTTCCGACGGGTCTTGCAGCATGAGAAGAGAATACCCAACAGTTCAATAGCAACAATGTAATAACAATGCAGCAGAAGTTGCTGCAGCATTGTATAATAGTAAGTTGTATTATATAACAATTATATATGCCTCCGAGATCCCCTCCTCGACTTTCCTGCGAGGAAGAAAACCCGGAACCAACAGTTTAATAGTTGTAGTTTGTAGTAGTAGGATCTGGCTTCAGCATAAAGCGTCCTGTTACCGTGGACACGGCTATCCGAATAGATTATCTTCCCTGCAGGGGTTGCACTAATGTTACCCTACACGCTCGGATCTCCAGGGTGGCGTACACCTTGTTAGGGAATGCCCCACCGAGGCTATCCGATACGCCGAAGTCCATCCTTCGAGCTCAACAGATAGGCCATCCTCCGGTCTAAATCCTAAGTACAAAGGAACTTTGGACCCCTGTCCTTTGTACTCCTGCACGGTACGTGGCTGGCCGGTGAAGCAGACCCACTTCCCACTACCGGAGTAAGTGGTCCAAGCCCGGCAATCAGCCCGAGGTAAAGCTGACGTCTGAAGAGCCCTTGAACGAGGCTACAACGCAGAGGACCCACACCGTAATCCCACGTGGAGGTAGTGCGTAAAGGGCACGACGACCCACTCAAGTCATCCACCTGACCCATTAAGCATTTTAATTATTATCTGTCGGAACAACCGTTATCGTTGTCCTTATTTAGGTGAGCTGCGGACAACGACAGCAGTCAGGTCCACCCCCATTACCAGAGCCAGTGGCCGCTTGCCCTGTCATCCCACCAACTCGTGCTGCTACCAACAAGGTGAACCGTCTCCTTACCTTGTCTCGCGTTTGCTCCGGAGAGCTCGACTTTCGTACAACAGGATATTTATCGGCCACGAACAGTACCAGGCCCGCCGCACACCAGTGGAATACACCTGACCTGTCATTCCGCTAAAATACCCTGCGCGGGCACCGTTGGGTCACCCGACTCCTTACCTTTTAAGGACACCAGTTGATTTGAGTGCCTACCATCAAGTGAAACTAGGAGGAATCACCGTCGATGGTACAGTTGAAGAGGTTCGACAGAGACATCAGTGGAATGAACTAAAGAGGAATACTCTCGTATCACCCCGGTGGAGCCGAGACACCAGCGGAATGAACTAAAGAGAAATACCCTCGTATCATCCCAGTGATGCTATGCTACTGAGCCGACGAGAGTGAAATACGAGTCCGTCCACTGGGTGTAGCCCCCAAGGCTGCGAGTAGCTTCTAGAAGTTACTCGGAGTTTTTGATAGGAGGTCTAAAAAGATGATTTTTCGTATGACAGGAAGCTTGTGAGCTAGGCTCGTCCTTTATGAAGTTGTAAGAAGAGAATGCAGCTACTCAGAAGGCATATCAAGTGTTGCAAGATGAACACCAGAAATTGAAGAAGCAACATGCTGAAGATAACGGTGAGCCCGGTTGTTTGAGTCTATTATGGAAAAGAAAACTTTTCCTTATCTGAAGATTTCTCCTTTGTCAATGTGCAGAAGCTGCAAAGAAGGCATTTAATGCTAAGGTGAAAGAGAATGATGAATCTGTGCAGAAGATGAAAAAGAAATTGAGCAAACTGAGAAATGGGCTAGGGAGAAACAATCTTTGGAGCAACAGGTACAAGAGTTACAGGAAGTCCGAAAGAAGAACGACGCGGCACTAGCAAAAATGCAATCTGATCTTGAGAAGGTGACCGAGCTGCCTACAAAGGACCAGGAGGCCCACAAGGTAGAATTGGAAACTTCTCAGAAAGCTATCAGGGTTTCTCAGGAATATTGTGCTGATAGATTTGTTGTTTTCAGCAAAAAATTAGCTGGTGAGTTCATTTCGCCTTAAAAATATGAGCCTTTTCCTTGTGGCATGTCGAATATGTGATGACTTACCGTTCTTCTTGCAGTATATGCTTTAAACCCTGAAGCGGAGCAAGCTCGAATGGCTGAGTTTGTAGAGATTATGAAGAAAGATAAATACAAGCCTGTTACTTTGGAGTTTTCTTTCGCACTTGTCCTTCTGCACATGCGGACATCAAAAGCCACAAAATTTGGTGAAGAGGTGATGGGTGCTACACTATCACTTAAGAATAGCATGCCCCCCTGAAGTAGCCCACTAGTTGTTTAATAATCTGAGGGGGTACTTTATTTTTTGATCGTTAATTAGCCCCCAAGTTATTAGTAACTTGAAGGGGACACTTTGAAAAAATTTCTAAGCGTATCTTCTGAGCTGCACGCAACTCGGAAGAGAAACTTGATTTTTTGATCGTTAAGTAGACCCCAAGATATTAGTAACTTGAAGGGGACACTTAGAAAAATTTGCTAAGCGTCTCTTCCGAGATGCACGCAACTCGGAAGAGAAACTGATTTTTTTTATCGTTAAATAGCCCCCAAGTTATTAGTAACTTGAAGGGGACACTTAGAAAAATTTGCTAAGCGCCTCTTCCGAGCTGCACGCAACTCGGAAGAGAAACTTGATTTTTTGATCGTTAAGTAGACGCCAAGTTATTAATAACTTGAAGGGGACACTTAGAAAAATTTGCTAAGCATCTCTTCCGAGTTTCCCGCAACTCGGAAGAGAAACTTGATTTTTTGATCTTTAAGTATCCCCCAAGTTATTAGTAACTTGAAGGGGACACTTAGAAAATCTTGCTAAGCATGTCTTCCGAGTTGCACGCAACTCGGAAGAGAAACTTGATTTTTTGGTAGTTAAGTAGCCCGCAAGTTATTAGTAACTTGAAGGGGTGTGACGCCCCAAAAATCGAGTCGTGTACAGTAAACATACACGCAAGGTACACGATCGAGATCAGGGACTCACGGTGAGATATCACAACACAACTCTACAAATAAAATAATACAAGCTGTTGAATACAAGCCAGGGGCCACGAGGGCTCGAATACAACAGCTCGAGAGCACAAAGTCAGCGGAAGCAATAGTATCTGAGTACAGACACAAGCATACAAGGTTGCCTTAAGAAGGCTAGCACAAAATCAACACCGATCGAAAAGGCGAGGCCTCCTGCCTGGGAACCTCCAAACTACTCCTAGTCAAAGGGGAACTCGACGATGAAGCAAGCACCGGGGATCTTCATGTTGTGGTGGTCGGCATCGGGGATCTTCTGCTCCTAGGCTCCAATGTTGACTGCAGCGGCCGATCAGGCAAAACAAAAAGCGGGGAAATAAAGCAAAGGTGTGTATCTAGCATACCTGCAAGTCTTACGTCCGCTACTAAGCATTTATGCATGTATCAAATGGAAAGGGGAGGCTATATACAGTGGACTGCAAGATAGAAATCAGAATAAGGATAAGAAGCTAGGCCTATCGAAGACTAGCATCTTCCGACGGGTCTTGCAGCATGAGAAGAGAATAGCCAACAGTTCAATAGCAAGAATGTAATAACAATGCAGCAGAAGTTGCTGCAACATTGTATAATAGTAAGTTGTATTATATAACAATTATATATGCCTCCGAGATCCCCTCCTAGACTTCCCTGCGAGGAAGAAAACCCGGAACCAACAGTTTAATATTAGTAGTTTGTAATAGTAGGATCTGGCTTCAGCATAAAGCGTCCTGTTACCGTGGACACGGCTATCCGAATAGATTATCTTCCCTGCAGGGGCTGCACTACTGTTGCCCTACACGCTCGGATCTCCAGGGTGGCGTACACCTTGTTAGGGAATGCCCCACCGAGGCTATCCGATACGCCGAAGTCCATCATTCGAGCTCAACAGAGAGGTCATCCGCCGGTCTAAATCCTAAGTACAAAGGAACTTTGGACCCCTGTCATTGTACTCCTACACGGTACGTGGCTGGCCGGTGAAGCAGACCCACTTCCCACTACCGGAGTAAGCGGTCCAAGCCCGGCAATCAGCCCGAGGTAAAGCTGACGTCTGAAGAGCCCTCGAACGAGGCTACAATGCAGAGGGCCCACACCGTAATCCCACGTGGCGGTAGTGCGTAAAGGGCACGACGACCCACTCAAGTCATCCACCTGACCCATTAAGCATTTTAAATATTATCTGTCGGAACAACAATTATTTTTGTCCTTATTTAGGTGAGCCGCGGAAAACGACAGCAGTCAGGTCCACCCCCATTACCAAAGCCAGTGGCCGCCTGCCCTGTCGTCGCACCAACTCGTGCGGCTACCAACAAGGTGAACCGTCTCCTTACCTTGTCTCGCGTTTGCTCCGAAGAGCTCGACTTTCGTACAACAGGATATCTGTCGGCCACAAACAGTACCAGGCCCGCCGCACACCGGTGGAATACACCTGACCCGTCGTTCCGCTAAAATACCCTGCGCGGGCACCGTTGGGTCACCCGACTCCTTACCTTTTAAGGACACCAGTTGATTTGAGTGCCTACCATCAAGTGAAACCAGGAGGAATCACCCTCGATGGTACACTTGAAGAGGTTCGACAGAGACATCAGCGGAATAAACTAAAGAGGAATACTCTCGTATCACCCCGGTGGTGCCGAGACACCAGCGGAATGAACTAAAGATAAATACCCTCGTATCATCCTAGTGATGCTACGCTACTGAGCCGACAAGAGTGAAATACGAGTCTATCCACTAGTAAGTCAAACTCGAAGCGACTCGGCAGAGTCTCGCCGTTGTAGGTTCCCTAGGGCGTCTGCATTCATTCGTACCTGTTGCAGTTATAATAATTGTAATTCGCTATCACTCACCAGAGTGATCACGGCCCACTATTCTAAACCTAGCTAACAATGTGCAGGGTTTACTGCTGAATATTATATATATTTATAAGGCAGCATAGGATAAAGGAAGGTACATCAAGGGGCGACAAAAACATGCTATGCAATTGAATAGGATTGTAACGTAGCAGCAGTAACCATGCCTAGTGCAATAAATGTACGGAAAGATAGGCGATATCTGGGGAAGGAAAATGGCTCTGCTTGCCTGTAAGCTCGGTAGTAGCGGTACGGTCGTCGACGAAGTAGTCGTACCCAGCAGCAGTGTAGTAGGCGGCAGCGTCGGGGTCTACCGGAGAATAAGGGGGGAGAAACCAATAAATACACAACAATAATAGCAATACAAATGCATGACATAGAAAATACAAAGAAAGGGGGCACTAACGCAGTGTTCGTTGATATGCTCAGAGCAGGAATTTCTCCGAGGATGACTCATCAGTACCGATAGATTACCGGACCGATGATCCGGAGGGGGAAGGTTCCATGTCGGAGGTGTCGTGGACATCGGACAAACATACGGAGGGTGTATCTGTGTTAGTTGATCCATTCTGAACAACTTTCGTCTTCGGAATAAATTCATCCGGATAGTTTAACGGTATCGGGAAATTATCGCACAGACGGTCCGGAGGGGGGAATGTCGATGTTTGTTGTGTTAGAGATGGGTGGTTGACATACGGATAGCGTATTCATATTTGTTGTATTTTTCTGGTCAACTTTTATGTATAAAGTTTTTGAATCCGACTTACGGTTTAATAGTTATTTAAATTTGAAGTTTTAAATAATTTTGAATCAATTTCCTGAAAAAAAAAATTATTTAATCTAACAATATCCAAAACAATAATGTGGACTGGTCAACCCTGACCAGTGGGTCCTATCAGTCATAGACACAGCTCTAATAAATTCATTTTATTTATTCAGATAATAAAGGGGACCCACATGTCATACACACATATTATTAAACAAAGTTTAATTTAATTAAATTGTGATTTGTCAAGGGTGGGACCCATCTGTCATTCTGTGCTATTAAACTAAATTCCTTTTATTTAATCAGGCAGTTGTTTAAAGGAGCTGGCCCCACTGGTCATAGGCTAGGGGGTTTCTGTTTATTTAAATGGGAGGTTAGGGGGGTGTTTAACCTCTAATTAAACATTAGAATTTAATCTAATGGGGGGTGGCCCCAGCGGTCAGTGAGAGGGGGGAGGGTTAACGCACGGGTGTGACCACGCCGGGCACACCGGCGACAGTGGGCACGACGGAGGCCCGCCGGGGTCGCGCTCCGGCGTCCACGGGCGCGGCGGAGGGTACCAGGAGGTGGCCCCGCACTTGCGCACGCGCTGGGGCATCCCAACGACGACGGGGATGGCTAAGACGACAGCGGAAGTACATGCGGCGGCGGCCGGAATCGCAGTGTGACGACGGCGGCGGCTAACAGGGCCAATTCAACTGCGGCGAAGGGGAATCGGAGCAACACCTCACCATGAACGCGTAGGGAGGCAGTGGGCTCGGCGGGAGGGCGTGAGGCGCTCGATTTCTTTGGCGACCGGCGACGAGGAAGACGACCGGGGCGTCAGGTACGGGGCGTCGCGGCTCGATTCAATGCGCGGGTCGATGAAGCCGGGGTTGGTGAGGCAGATGGACATGGTGGCTGGTCTCCTCCTCGTCGTTGGCCGCGGGAACCACGGCGGGGCGGCCATGGTTCCGGGCGGGTCCGTTCGGGGTGAGGTGGACGCCAAGGTCAAGCAAGGGGGTGCGAGGGGGATTGGACAGGGGGAGGGGGCGAGCTACGGTTCGCGCTGGGGTTGCCGGGGTCTTATCGTCGCCGGGGAGCCGCCCGATGGCCGACACGACGGCGTCGGCCGCGGTTTCCATGGCCGATGCGTGCCACGGGGGGGCGTGAACAGGAGGTAGGGGACAGTTGGGGGTGGGCTGCGGGCTGCTGCTGGGCTAGGTGGCCCAAAGGGAAGAGGGAATGGGCCAGGTCGGAGTGGGCTCTGGCAGTAGGTTAGGGCTAGGTTTTATTTTTCTCTTTTATTTTTCTATTCATTTTCCTTTGCATTTTTTTTCCCAACCTAGGCATTTTGTAAAATGTGGTAAGTGTCCCATAATTTATTAATCACCATAGGTTAGTGCCACAAAAGGTTTGGGAAATTTTAAAAGTCATTTAATATTTGAATTAAATATTAAATGATTAATATGGGATTTTTAGCTACTTTTTGATTTGTTTGAATTAATTGGTAGAGCAATAAATTACCACAACTATACCAATAAGGTCCACTGAATATTAGTGAATTATTAAAAGTAGTTTCATAATTTTCTAGACCAAGTTTATTTTGCACTTTGGTTTTTAATATTCCACCAAAGGCAATTTGATCTTTGATTTGTTTGAAATTGGTTATGGGGTTGGACTTGGTTTTGATTCATGTTGATCAAGGTCCATAATTCACATTGCTTGCAACAATATCAAAGGGGAATACTGAAGTTGAGCTGAACCAAGTTGATCAAACAAAGTTTTTGAACAGTAGTGATCAACAGTAATGTGATTACTGTTCACTAACAGTGAGGGTATTACAAGGGGACACTTAGAAAATCTTTCTAAGCATCTCTTCCGAGATGCACGCAACTCGGAAGAGAAACTTGATTTTTTGATCGTTAACTAGCCCCCAAGTTATTAGTAACTTGAAGGGGACACTTAGAAAAAATTGCTAAGTGTCTCTTCCGAGCTGCACTCAAGTCGGAAGAGAAACTTGATTTTTTTGAAAAGCAGACAAGAACATGGAAATTCATACAATCATTCATCCATAAAAGGACTATACTTTATTCATGTAACGTGACTAACTTTATGCATAAAACCGATGCAACAACTGAGCATTCCATGCATGTGGTTCTTCTATATCATTTGTTACATCATATAGCCGATAAGCCCCATTATCTAATACCCGAGATATTACGAAGGGACCTTCCTATAGGTGGGCTAATTTCTGATTCCCTTCTTAAGTCTGCTTCACACGTAGCACCATCTCACCTTCTTGAAATGAGCGAGCTCGGACATCTCGGTCATGGTACCGGCGAAGATCCTGCTGATAAAAGGCAGAACGAGTGAAAGCTAAGTTTTGCTCTTCTTCAAGGAGGTCTACACCATCTTGTCTTGGAGTCTCGGGCTATGCTTCAGTATATTGAGTTAATCGAGGATAATTATGCTTTAAATCACTTGGAAGAACGGCTTTTGCACCATACACAAAAAAGAAAGGGGAAAACCGAGTAGAGAAACTTTGTGTTGTTCGCAGCCCCCACAAAACCGAGGGAAGTTCATCCACCCAAGCACCTGCTGCTTCTTTCAATTCCCGAAGTAGGTGTGGCTTGGTTATTTTAAATATCAATCCATTAGAACGTTCAACCTGACCGTTGGACTGTGGATGTGCCACTGAGGCATAATTCACTTGAATTCCATTGGTCCAACAAAAAGCTTTGAATTCAGCTGAGTTAAAATTCGAGCCATTATCTGTAATGATGTCATGAGGGACACCAAAATGATGTATAACGCCCTAAAAAAATGATCGTCATTGCTGAAGCCAAATACTTAATCTGTTTTGCTTCTATCCACTTTTTAAACTTGTCGACAGCGACTTGGATGTGAGTGAAACCATGCTTGCCTGTTTTGAGTGGTCCAATCATATCAAGGCCCCAGAAAGAAAAGGGCCAAGCTGAAGGAGTTGTCTTCAACTCAAAAACAGCAAATAGGCATCCTTTGCAATGGTCAACAATATGCTTAGCATCAGCTAGTGCTTTAGTCCAAAAGAAACCAGCTCGGAAGTCTTTTGCGACTAACGTCCGACTTGAAGCATGATGTCCGCAATCGCCCGAGTGGATGTCTTGTAATATGAGTCAACCCTCAACTTCTGATATACATTGCGAGCGAAGTTTGGTGGCGCTGTTTCGGTATAACTCATTGTTGATTACCGAGTAGGACTTTGATTTGCGAAAAATTTGCTTCGCTTCTAGCTCGTCTTCTGGGAATTATTGTCTTTGTAAATAAGCCAAGATAGGTAAGGTCCACTCAGGTTGTGCCACCTCTACATCGAAAACCATATCTATTACTGCAGGTATGTCTTCTTTGTCAGGTATATTTTTGTCTAGTAGCATCTCTGGATCAGCCTCCAAAAAGGATCTTCTTTGACAGTTGGAGAATGCAGATGCTCAAGAAAAATTCCAGATGGAATCTGACCCTGAGTTGATCCTAGCTTAGCCATATCATTAGCTGCTTGATTCTGATCCCTTGGAATATGACGGAGTTCTAGCCCATCAAATTTTTTCTCAAATTTTCGGACAGCTACACAGTAAGCTGTCATCGTTGGACTCTATAACGACTCGATTCACTAAGAATCCAAGTCTCTGTGTATTCTGTGCTTGTCCCTGGATCAATAGCTAGCACACACAGTACATGATGTAATAACAAGAATAAACCACATGTCATAAATATTACATCGAAGATCCAAAATTACAACAAAGCATACCTGCATAGCTCAAGGCTAGCTTACAAATAGAATATAGAGGAAAATAATAAAGAGCTTCGTGGCGTCCATCAACTCCACCGGCACAGTTGAGTATAGACATCATAACCCTACAACGCATCACTTACTCGTTGTATACAATCCTGCAACACCGAAGGTTACAGCCCGACAACGGGTCAGTACATCTGATTTATACAACTAGTCACACGAAAAATGATATAACAGACCTACATCTACATGCAAGGTAAGTAAAAGGAAGGCTTATGGTTTTATTTTGCATAAAGTTGATTTTTCCCTCAATCTACCTAAGTCAAAATTTTAGTTTAACTTACTACATAGGGTTGAATTGGGCGACACTAATTCCAACCCGAACCCTTTATTAAATCTTTCCCACTCAAGTTTTATTAAGGTGATTCAACTGTCAAGATCCTCCAGTAACAGTAATGCCTAGTTTCTCAAAGTTATCCATAACTGTGGACACGGCTAATCATGATTAGTTTTTACTCTGCCGAGGTTAGTACACTTTTCCCGCTAGACTCAACCCGAAGATTGAGACGAAGTCTTTTAGAAGAGGTCACCAACACCCAATGGCAATCCGGTACACCTATCATAATCTACATCTGCTAGCTTTGCACGGGAGAGGCTTCCCTCAACGTACTCGACTAAGCCAGAGCCCATATGGCTAGCGGCTGTACATGGAAGCTACTGGTCACCAAGTATGTCTGATCTTTTTGAGCCTGGACGGCGCCAACTTTCGTTTAGAGGGTAGATACCATGACGTGCTTGATACCACCAATACTAGCCATTAGGGTTACAACCTGGTCTCTCCTTAGATAAGGTACGAGCCCCCAGGAAGCACTCCCTGCCCGTCCAGAGGTGTATTTCAATTAAGGTTTGCTACTCAAGTCATTAAATCCTCACAGAACTCAATGTATTCTCAAGCCAATCCACGTTTACAAGCATAGCAATATATATATAACAATCACGAACTAAGGCGACAAAGAATTAGGATCAGATCATATGGCTATCCTGCTAGGTTTGTAGCATAATAATACATAATAGTCCTACACATGCATAGGGTGATATTTGCTACATGCATAAGTAAAAATATAGGTTGAGATATGGTCAAAGTGTAACTTGCCTTATACATTCGATGAGGTTCTTCGCTCTCACGATCCAGATAACTCTACTCGTCACACTCCGAGCAATCTATCGTAAAGGAAAGAACTCAAATAAGTAATCACGCCAAAAGAAAACAAAAGATCAACAAATCAACCACAAAGAGGTTTAGCAACAAAAACAACTAGGCTCGATACGGTAAAGGTGGCGATGTGCTCGAAGGTGATAGGTGAAACGTGAACTCGAGAGAGTCAACGGATAAATAATTATTTCTATAAAATATTATGACCAAAGGCATTATGATTTCAAGGTGAACATCATGCCAATATGAAAGGTGTGTGGATATAGCCGATAGGATGTCTCATATGATCCAATATCCAAAAAGAATCACGTGCAACAGAATAGTACAACTCGGGTTATAGCAGGTTGAAGTTTGAATTAAATTTAAATTCAAATAGATCAAAAGTATTCAAATATGGTGTATATATGGTGTGAATAGAAAGTATATGACATTAATGATCCAACGCAAAAAGAATTAATCGAATTGGATCAACGGTATAGAAGATACGACCTTTAGAAGTTTGAATTTGAATTTGAATAAATTCAAATTCAAAAGTGTGAAAATGAGTGAAATCTTTACTCTATGATAAAGTACAGATCACTACGAGCGTGTAGGATAAAGATTCACCTAAAACCGACTTACGATTTAAGAAATACGTCTATAAACGGGTTTAGGGTGCAATCTCTGAAAAGGACTTATCCGCAAATAAAGTAATTAACTCATCATAGATAGATCATCGCTACTACGGAGTGAACGAAGTTCACTCCGGTGGAATTCCGGCGAGCGTTCGTTGTATAAGAAAACCGACAACACTAGTTAACCGAAGAAAAATCTGGTCAACTCAGGTTAACCGACAAAAAACGAAACCCTAGATCTGAGATTTACTAGATCTAATCTGAGCCGTCGGATGGGTATCCAACGGACGAGGAAGGCGGGGATGCTCACCGGCGGCGGCAAGTCCGGCGAGGTGGCGCGGGGCGGTCCGGAGGCGGCGTGCGGTGCCGTGACGGCACACGGCGGCTTGCCGGCGCGGTGAGGAGGCGGCGGCGGTGCGAGACGGCGTCGGGGACGACAGGCGGAGCTGGAGGCGCGCGCACGGGGAGGCGACGGGGGCGGCGCGGCCTACGCGCGGATGCGGCGGCGCGGCGAGGTCGGCTAGCGGCGGAATCTGGCGATGCTGCGGAGGCGGCGATGTGGGTCCCGCGGGGGCGTTTTTTAGGGTTTAAAAAAAGAGAAAAGGAATTTCTAAAAATCCTTTTATAAAGAGAAGAAAAAAAAAGAAAAAAAACTGAACCGACTCGGGCTCAAACTGCCCACACGGCGAGAAAATGTATTGGGCCGTTTAGGTGGCCCAACTACGTCACATTTTTTTTCTTTAAATAACAGAACTTCAAACAATTTTACAAAAATAAATACACATAAAAAAATAGAAAATAAATTCCTAAATTCGTCAAATAATCTAAAGAAAATTACGCAATGAACATATTTTCCAAAAACATAAATGAAAATAAAGACATTTTTTAATGACTTTATTTTGTTATTAAATATTTCAAAAATCAGCAAAAATCTCTAATAATTATTTAAATAATTCCCACTCCATTTTTTTAAGAAGTCATTTTATCTTCCCTCACGTTGTTATTCATTTTGAATGGGAAATTATTTAAATAACTACAATTAAAATAAAATCACATTAAAACATTTCCAACTTTCTTTTATAATGAAGGAGTCATTTTACCTTCTCGTTTTATTTATAGTTGGGTTTGTTTTAAATGATAAATTCCAAAACACCAAAAAGGAATATTAGGGGAAAGTCCTTTTATTCCCTCTCATTTTTTAATATTCAATTCAACTCCAAAAGTTTTAAGTCTTACTGAAAATCAAACATATCAAGCAAACGATCATTATTATAATTTACTTATTAACATTCCAAAATTTGGAAAATTTTGGAATGTTACAGACTCCGAATTTCCATTTCTTCATCACTTGATTTATCACCAAATCTGAATCTCCGAATACCATCAGACGCCGAATTCCGAGTGAAATGGCCATCCGTAATCCATACAAAAGGGCCTCGTACTCGGCTTCGTTGTTTGTCGCTGGAAAATGAATTTGGAGGACATACCTCATTTCATCTATTCTTGCTGAGAGCAAAACTACACCTACCCCTGCTCCATTCAAGATCTTTGATCCATCAAAAAACATGGTACAGTGCTCCGGGATTGGCTGGGAAGGATGCTATTTCCCCGTCCACTCGGCTAGGAAAGAGCATGTGATTTGATTGCTTTCTTGGGATGGTAATGGATATCATAAGGCAGCAGGTCAATTCCCCACTTTACTATTCTACCCGTTGCATATCTGTTGTTCATGATCTCTGCAAGAGGAGCTTCCGAGACGACTATGATTGAGTGATCTTGAAAATAGTGAGCTAGTTTTTGTGATGCCAAGTAAATTCCCATCGGCAACTTTTGGTAATGTGGGTAGCATTGTTTGGATGGTCTTTGAACCTTTTGTTCTTTCACTTCTTCCCTTTCCACCACAATAGAAACCCTGACACCTTGGTTTGTGGCTGCAATATATCACAACAAGTTCTCTTTTTCCCTCGGAGCGGCAAGAATTGGCCGGGTTGACAACTTCTTCTATAAATCTTCGAAGGATACTTGAGCCTCTTCAGTCTAGGTGAAATTTGGCGATTTTTTCATCAGCTGATAGAGCGATAAGGCCTTCTCCCCAAGTCTGGAAATAAACCGATTGAGTGCTGCGAGGCACCCTGTTAACTTCTAGACATCTCGAAGCTCTTGTGGCTTTTCATGTTTTGAATAGCAGCAATTTTTTTTGGGTTAGCTTCAATTCCTCGCTCCGAGACCATAAATCAGAGTAACACCAAAGGCACATTTTGCTGGGTTTAACTTGATGTTGTAAGCTCGGAGATTTTGGAAAGTTTCAGCCAAATCTGCTAGATAAACATTTCCTTTAGCAGATTTGATGACTATGTCATCTACATAAACTTCCACATTTCTTCCGATTTGCCATATCAAGAAATTTTGCATCATGCGCTGATATGTTGCTCCAGCATTCTTGAGTCAGAATGGCATTGTTGTGTAACAAAAACATCCAAATGGAGTTATAAACGTTGTTTTCATCTCATCTCGTTCATATAGTCGGATCTGATGATAACCCAAGTATGCATCGAGGAAACAGAGTCTCTCGCAACCTGATGTAGAATCTACAATTTGGTCAATGCGAGGAAGAGGAAAATGATCTTTTGGACATACTTTGTTCATATGAAGGAAATCAACACAAGTCCTCCAAGTTTTATCTTTGTTTAGAACCATAACAGGGTTGGCTAATCACTCGGAGTGGAATATTTCCCTCATGAATCTGGCTCCTAGTAATCTTGCCACCTCTTGTCCGATGGATTTTCTCGTATGAGAAGAAAATCGCCTTAAGGATTCCTTAACAGGTCTTGCTTTGGGATCTACATTCAGTTTGTGCTCAGCCAACTCTCTTGGAATTCCTGGCATATCAGAGGGATTCCATGCAAAGATATCCCAATTCTCACGAAGAAAGTTAATGAGATCGAGTTCCTATTTAGGATCTAAATCAGTTGCAATATTTTTGAACTTGTCATATTCGATGGGATCGGGATGAGGTCTCGTGCGCAACCTTCCGCGCCCGGCTGGGCCACCTCCGAGCATATGTGGGCCGCGCGCCCCTCGGCCCAACCCGCACTGCCAGCCGCAGCCATCTGTTTCCTAGGGCGATAGCGGCCTATCTGTCGCCCACCTCGGACTCTTGGGCCGGCCAGAAGTGAGGCCCTTTTCTTTTTATTTTTTTCCTTCTCTTATTTTTTTCTAAGTCTGATAAACTGTTATTTGTTTCCTGTTTTGCGCCTAGTTTTGCGATAGATCCGTAGCCCGTATGACGATGACCCCAAAATGAAAATTGTTCTCTATGATGTTCTTTAACATTTTGCTTTATTGAGTTAATCTATTTAAGGTCATCTTGATGGCATAAAACCCTGTTGAAGTGTGTTGCAGAATGTTAACTGTTGCTGATGTTATTTTCTTCCAAGTTTGGTTGATGTTTGTGTCACATCCATGATGCATATGCTAGTAATTCTTTCTTGAATGTGTTAAGCATCATGTGTACTTCAATTATATGCATTACTTTGCCATGTTTACATGTTGTAGCTATTTTATTTCTTGTTCCAAATTGTGTACCTGATAACATGTGCTGCTGTTTGTATTAAGTTGCCTACTTTGATGTCTTCTAGTTAATGATCCATACCTCACATGCTTTAGCTCCAATGTAATAAATTGCTCCTTTTCATGTATACTTTGATTTGCCATGATATTGTTGCTTTTAATATAGTTATTGAGCTCCCACAGTGCAACCCTGTTGTTTTCTGGCACATACCCTGAGATTTCACAAAGTCTGGAATATAATATAGCTGTCTTGCATGATTAATACTTATTCATCCATGGTTCCTTTGACCACAAGTGCTATGTATGAAATGATTACCATCATATAGTCTCCATGTTCATATATTCCATGTTCATGTTGCTGTTGATTGGCTATTACTTTTGCTACTGTATATATAGCATGTTTATAACAGTTTGCCATGCCTCTGTATTCACTAAGTCCATAGACCAGTAGTATTATTTAGCATTTTGCATGGGTTACAATTACTTGTGCTTGATGCTCATGTACATGAAACCTTGATTTCATGTCATGCTTGTCATGTCTACTGTTTATCCACATCTTTTTTGTGCATGTTTGCATTCATTAGGTTGTTGTTGCATTGCTCCCAAGTGTGCTATCTGATGTTGGCAGCTTGTGTTCATAACTTGTATTGCTTATATATTTTTAACTGTAACCCCGTTTGGAGTGTTCTTTACATGTGATACGTCCCAAACGTATCTATAATTTCTGCTTGCTCCATGCATGTTTTGTGTGACTTTGCCATGATTTTCTTGAACTTTCATACACTTTTGAGCATATTTGGACTAATCTATTAACCCAGTGCACCCAGCTGCCAGTTGATGTTTTCTGCTGTTTTCTATTTCAGGTTTTCCGGCCATTAAAAGTGCTCCAAAAAATCCGGAAAAATATGATAAAAAAATCAGCGACCCGGAAGCTTCCGGAATAACCAAGGCAGTGGAGGGGGGCCACCACCAGGAGACCAGGAGGGTCTCTGGCGCGGCCCCACCCTAGGCCGCGCCAGGAGGCCTCCTGGCTGCTTGGTGGGTCCCCTCGACACCCCCCTCCGCCTATATTTAGCCCTCGGGGTGGAAACCCCTAATATCAATCCCCTTTTCGAGATCTCGCCTCTGTACCACCACCACCGCCGTTTCAAGATCGGGGATGCCTGGAGAAGCTGCTCCGGCACCCTACCGGTAGAAGCTACCCCCTCCGGGAGACCATCCATAGCCATGGACGCCTCCCGTATGTACCGTGAGTAGTTCCCCTTGGACCATGGGTCTGTGACCAGTAGCTATGTGATCTATCTCTCCCCTCTTTGTGCCTCCACTTTCGATACCTCGTGAGCTGGCTCACATGATCGAGGCACCTTTGTAATTTTCTGCCGTTGCTATGCTGAGTTTGTTGGGATCTGATGGATTATGAGACTATGTTCAGGTTGTGATGAGTAATATATTTGGTTCTTGTCTTTTATATTTTGTTCTTGAGTAAATTCTTGCATGTTCTCCGTTGCCGTATTTTACTTTGGCCAAGTGATTTGTTGCAACTCCAAGAGGGAGCGTTATGCTTGATTGTGGGTTCAGCCCCTTGATGTCTAGCTTGAGTGACAGAAACATGAGACTAGGGGATGTGCTGTTTCCACCAGGGATAAAACAACGGTGCTTGTATCCGCGGATGCAAGGATTGTTTACTTTAGGCAAAGTTCTTTTAATGAAGTTGTCTGTTGCTTTGGATTTACACTTTGGGTGGGATTCGCAACTTAATACCAGCGAGATGTTTTAGATAGATATCTCAAGGTGGATGATTCGTACTAGATGCAGATGGATTTCGGTCTACTTACCTTGGCGTACTGCCCATTGCTTTTGAGCCCTTCCTTTCTTTGCAGCATAGTTAGCATTGCGGTGCCTTCATAATCCTGTCAATTGCCCAACTGTGATATGTTTACCTCGCTAGCAATTTTATCGTCTTTTGGGAGAGAGACATCACTAGTGAAAATCACGGCACCCCGGTCCATCTTCATATGATTGTTTACATCTTTAGTTTACTTTTTAGTTGCTATCACTATCATTATTCCGTGTGTTTTGTCCTTTGTAAACAGCAAGGACGGAGGAATTGACAACTCCTCTGTACTCGTTGGGAGCAAAGTTATTTGTATCTGTGTGCAGGTCCAGTTGAAGTTAGCAATCCTTGGTTGAGAACGGCGCCATTGTTCACTTTACCACCTTCTTGTATCTCTGCGAGTCCTCCTGGACGATACTCAACCTTAGCATTTTTTCTAAGGGAAATTTTCTGCTACGCTACATCTAACCTTCCACTTGGGGTAACCAACAAGGAGTGAGAGATCCTCACCGTATTAAGCCAATTTCTGGCGCCGTTGCCTGGGACTCCAGTCTACAAGATAGGGGAGTTGCACACTATCTTTTATCATTGCTTTTTAGTCTTGTTAGTTTACCTTTCAGTTTTTACTTTTGTGTCCCTTATCAAAAATATCAAAAATATCTGCTGCTACTGTGGGTTCCAATGAAAACACCAAGTTGTGTGACTTCACTAGTCACAACAGTGACTTTATCTGCACTCCTATTGCTACACCTGCTACTTCAGCACCTTCTTATGAGATTAAACCTGATTTGCTTAACCTTGTTATGAAAGATCAATTCTCTGATGCTAGAGATGATGCTGCTTTGCATTTAAATAATTTTATTGAGCTTTGTGATATGCAAAAGTACAAAGAAGTAGATGGTGAAATTGTTAAGCTTAAGCTTTTTCCTTTCTCTTTAAGGGATGAAGCTAAAATTTGGTTTCAATCCTTGCCTAAGAATAGCATAGATTCTTGGGATAAGTGCAAGGATGCTTTTATCGGGAAGTACTATCCCCCTGCTAAAATTATTCAATTGAGGAGTAACATTATGGATTTCAGGCAATTGGATAATGAACACGTTGCCCAGGAATGGGAACGTATGAAGACGCTTGTCAAGAACTTCCCCACATATGGACTGACTACCTAGATGGTTATCCAAACTTTTTTATGCAGCCTTGAACTTTACCTCATGGAACCTGTTAGATTCGGCCGCGGGAGGAACTTTTATGTCAACCACACTTGGTGCTGCCACAAATCTACTTGACGAGATGATGCTGAACCACTCTCAGTGGCACACCAAAAGATCTCCAACTGGTAAGAAGGTAAATTCTGTTGAGGAGATCTCCTCTCTAAATGAAAAAGGTTGACCTTATCATGTCTCTACTTACCAAGGAAGCTCCTATTGATCCTCAGAATGTTCCTTTAAATTCTTTGGTTGCTCAAGAACAAATAGATGTGAACTTTATCTCTAGAAACAACTTCAACAATAATGCTTATAGGAGTAATTTTGGTAGCAACAATCCTAGGACTTTCCCATCCAACAATTATGGGAATAACAACACTTATCCTAGCACCAAAAACTCCACCTCTGAACTAGAGAGTATGCTTAGAGACTTTATCACTACCCAAAAAGCCTTCAACAAGAATGTGGAAGAAAAACTAGTTAAATTAGATAATCTTTGTTTGAAGGTAGATAACTTAGCCCTTGATGTTGAGATGTTAAAAATTAGAACCTCTCCCCTTGAGGAGAGTAAGGTCACTCCTATTAATGCTATCCAGTTACAAATCAATGAAAACATTAGGATGATTGCTAAACTTAAAGAAAGATGGGCTAGAGAAAAAGAGGAAGAGGAAAGAATTAAGAGCCTCCCACCTACCACACAGTAGCCACTATCCAAGTAGTTGAGGATGTCCAAACAGTTAGCACCCATCACACCCCTAGTCCCACTGGACCTATCAATGGTGATGCTACCACCTCAACCAAAGATGAAGAAACCTCTATGAATGTAGAGGCTTTCAAACAAGTGGTCCTAAATGATATCACTACCTCCTTGATAGATAGTAGTGATCTAGACTTTCACAACTGCACTGTAGCTGAAGTTATTGGTTTCCTACACAAGATGTCTAGAGACCCCCACACTAGCACACTTAATCTTGCCTTCACAAAGCATATCACCAATGCTCTAATCAAAGTTAGGGAGGAGAAGCTTAGACTAGAAGCCTCCATACCTAGGAAGCTAGAATATGGTTGGGATCCTATGATAAAAATCAAATTGAATAACTTCTCTTGTTATGATATTTGTGATGTTGGAGCAAGTACCTATGTTATGCCCAAAATAATGTATGATATGCTTGAATTGAAACCTTTTGATTCTTGTTCTTTTGGTGTTCGTCTTGTTGATTCTTCCGTAAAGAAACCTTTGGGGAAGATCGATGATGTTCTTATCATTGTCAATGACAATTATGTTCCCGTTGATTTCACTATTATGGACATTGAATGTGAACCTTCTTGTCCAATTATTTTGGGACGTCCTTTTCTTCGCACAGTTGGTGCTGTTATTGACATGAAAGAGGGGAATATCAAATTCCAATTCCCTCTCAAGAAAGGAATGGAACATTTCCCTAGGAAAAATATTAAGTTACCTTTTGAGTCCCTCACACGGGCTAGTTATTCTCTTGAAAAGACTTGATCTTCTGCTTTAAGCCTAGCTAATGGCTCTAAAGAAGCGCTTTCGGGAGGCAGCCCGCAACGAATTTAGGTTTTTATTTTTTCTTTTCTTCTGTTGTTAGTTGTCTTGATGATTGTTACTACTGTAACAACATCATTGTATCTTTACTTTTCAAGCTTTGTGCCTTTTATAGCCTCATACGACAAGGGAAGTGAAAGTTGTGACATGATGTCCAGAAAACCGATTCTGTCCTCGTGACTAGAAAAATCATGGAAAATTCCCAGTTCATCTTTTTGAGCTGAAATTTTTACACAGCGTGCTCTATACAATTACGAAACTTGCGTATGTTCTGAGTTTTTTTATTTCAGTTGTACAAGTACCCCTAAAAATTCGTTTCTATCTGTTGTTCTGTTTTTCACAGATTCTGCCACGTTTTGTCTCTCTTCACTTTTGCAAACCTTAAGATTGCTTTTTCTTTGCAAAAACTTTTTGGCAATCTTGGGAAACAGTAGCTATTCAAGATTATCTTCATTTCCAGAAAATAAAAAATAATTTTATTAGGGTAATAACCTCTCTAATCATTCTACAATGAGTTATGTATGAAGGGAGTTTTCAAGTGTGCGATGGAAGATGATGAAAGAAGATCCTGGAGTGTCAAACGCTCAAGCTTGGGGATGCCCATGTGCACCCCCAATAAATATTCAAGGAGACTCAAGCGTCTAAGCTTGGGGATGCCCCCGTGCATCCCCTTCTCCATCAACAATTATCAGTTCGTCTCTCGTTACACTATATTTTTATCACTTCATGCGTTATGTGCTATGCTTGGAGCGTCTCGCTCTTTACTTTTCTTAGGTTTGTTTTTGCTTTGTTTGCTGTAGTAACAAGTTAGATCCCATCTTACTTTCTTTTGTGTGGGAGAATTACACGCTCCGCTTGAACTAGAACTCCTCATAGGATTTGCTTTCTTATTCTTTTAGCTGTGAGTTGTTCTTTTTCTTTTCTTAGTTGCTGCTCTGTTTAGTTGTAGTGCTTTAGTTTTTCTAGAGCTTTTCTTTTGTTTTAGGTTGAACTTTCTATAGGTTGCATGTTTTATCTTGTTAGAGAGTTTGCCTGTTGCACTGAGTTTTGTGTCTTGACTAGAAGTAGGTAGTTGATGTTGCTTTTCTCTTTGTAGTAGTAACTTGCAATAGTTTTGAGGTATTGACTAGAGTAATGTTTGAACTTTAGGTGTCAAGAGCTCGAGCGTATTAGTGATAGATGTCGTATTTTGGGCAATCCGTGTGTTTTTCGAAAACCAAAAACCCCTGTTGAGAACTCTAGCTACTAGATGGATCACTAACCTCTGGAGGGTTCGAATATTAGAGTACACTCACGTACCATGAGTCGAGGATGCGCAAGGATAACCAAACCCCCATACACTCCTCCTCGGGGTACTTGTCTCCGATTAGATTGAGAGTTACCGATAATAAGTGCATGAGTTCTTCGGACTAATGTGAGTATTCGAAAGTTGACACTTCCACCCACCTATACTTTTTCTAGCCTCTTCGGTACCGTGCATTGCCCTTTCTCACCTTGAGAGTTGACGCATAATTTGCCGGTGCATCCAAACCCTTGGCACGATACGCTCTTTCATCATAAGCCTCCTTATATCTTTCCTCAAAACAGCCACCATACCTACCTACAAGGCATTTCCATAGCCTTTCCGAGATACATTGCCATGCAACATCCATCTTCTCATGACTTGATCCTCATGTCATACCGTTGCATCATGATTGTTATATCTTCTTTATGTGAGTACTTTTGTAAAGTGTGAAAGATCTCCTATATTCTTGTAAAATATAGAGTGTTGCCCCTAAGTGAGGAAAAGATCTCAAACAGTACAAAATCAAAAGATCCCAAAGAGGTCAAATGAGAGTTAAATAGAAAGAGCCATTGAGGCCACCAAAAAAATACAAAAAATAGAAAAAGGAGAAAAAGAAAAATAAAAAGAGAGAAGGGGGCACACTACTATTCCTTTTGAGAGATCCACACTAGTACTTCATCCTCTATCCCTTGTACTCCATAGAGATCATCATCATGCATATAGCTATGTGGGGACCTTCACACTATAGAACTTGGCTTGTATATTCCAGTGATGAGCCTCCTCAAACGAGCTTTAGGTCTTCTTGAGCAAGCAAGTTAGATGCAACCCCACTAGTTCCCTTGGAGAGCTTTTCGCTCACATGTGCATCCGTTGCATGGAAATCCCTACTCCTCACATCATATCTATCATATGGCCTTCTCTCGCCTATGATTGTCCTCATTGATGTGAGCTTTTCACACCTTTTTTCTTCCTCCTCCACCTTCTTTCTGTTTCACCTTTTAGGTGTCAACTTTCTTGCTCACGCTCATCCATTGCGTGAGTGCTCGAAATATCGAAAGGGAGTGGATCAGTTTGACTTGTACCTGGCTAGTGGTCTGGGGACGAGTCAAGATAAGAATCCAAAGGAGACTAAGTGTGACACTTTAGTAGATAGCTGTTCTCAACAATTACCTTTTCTATCTCGTATTTCCCTATCCCCTACTTGCACGCAAACACCATCTGGAGACATTCGAGTCACGGACAGCGAGAGCTCTTGCACCTTTTGTTCTTTTGTTGCTTGTGTCAATGCTAATATAGACTCTTGCTTGTTAAGACTTGAATTGAATTGCATGCTTTGATTGCTTTACTTACCAAATTCTTATATGGTTGTGTGTCATGTCACCACAGAAATTATGCTTGTTATCATTTACCTATTCGAGGACGAGCAGGAATTAATCTTGGGGATGTTGATACGTCCCAAACGTATCTATAATTTCTGCTTGCTCCATGCATGTTTTGTGTGACTTTGCCATGATTTGCTTGAACTTTCATACACTTTTGAGGATATTTGGACTAATCTATTAACCCAGTGCACCCAGCTGCCAATTGCTGTTTTCTGCTGTATTTGTATTTCAGCTTTTCCGGCCATTAAAAGTGCTCCAAAAAATCCGGAAAAATCAGATAAAAAATCAGCGACCCGGAAGCTTCCTAAATAACCAAGGCAGCGGAGGGGGGCCACCAATAGGAGACCAGGAGGGTCCCTGGCACGGCCCCACCCTAGGCCGCGCCAGGAGGCCTCCTGGCTGCCTGGTGGGTCGCCTCGACACCCCCCTCCGCCTATATTTAGCCCTCGGGGTGGAAACCCCTAATATCAATCCATTTTTCGCGATCTCGCCTCTATACCGCCGCAACCGCCGTTTCAAGATCGGGGCTGCCTGGAGAAGCTGCTCCGGCATCATGCCGGGAGAAGCTACCCCCTCCGGGAGACCATCCATAGCCATGGACGCCTCCCGTATGTACCGTGAGTAGTTCCCCTTGGACCATGGGTCCATGACCAGTAGCTATGTGATTTATCTCTCCCCTCTTTGTGCCTCCACTTTCGAGACCTCGTGAGCTGCCTCACATGATCGAGGCACCTTTGTAATTTTCTGCCGTTGCTATGCTGAGTTTGTTGGGATCTGATGGATTATGATACTATGTTCAGATTGTGATGAGTAATATATTTGGTTCTTCTCTTTTATATTTTTTTCTTGAGTAAATTATTGCATGTTCTCTGTTGCCGTATTTTACTTTGGCCAAGTGATTTGTTGCAACTCCAAGAGGGAGCGTTATGCTTGATTGTGGGTTCAGCCCCTTGATGTCTAGCTTGAGTGACAGAAACATGAGACTAGGGGATGTGTTGTTGCCACCAGGGATAAAACAACGGTGCTTGTATCCGCGGATGCAAAGATTGTTTACTTTACGCAAAGTTCTTTTATTGCAGTTGTCTGTTGCTTTGGATTTAAACTTTGGGTGGGATTCGCAACTTAATACCAGCGAGATGTTCTGGATAGATATCTGAAGGTGGATGATTCGTAGTAGATGCAGATGGATTTCTGTCTACTTACCTTGGCGTACTGCCCATTTCTTTTGAGCCCTTCCTTTCTTTGCAGCATAGTTAGCATTGCGGTGCCTTCATAATCCTGTCAATTGCCCAACTGTGATTTGTTTACTTCGCTAGCACTTTTATCATCTTTTGGGAGAGAGACATCACTAGTGAAAATCACGGGACCCCGGTCCATCTTCATATCATTGTTTACATCTTTAGTTTACTTTTCAGTTGCTATCACTATCATTATCCCGTGCGTTTTATCCTTTGTAAACAGCAAGGCCGGAGGAATTGACAACTCCTCTGTACTCGTTGGGAGCAAAGTTATTTGTATCTGTGTGCAGGGCCAGGTGAAGTTAGCAACCCTTGGTTGAGAACGGCACCCTTGTTCACTTTAGCACCTTCTTGTATCTCTGCGAGTCCTCCTGGACGATACTCAACCTTAACATTTTTGCTAAGGGAAATTTTCTGCTACGGTACATCTCACCTTCCACTTGGGGTAACCAACGAGGAGTGAGAGATCCTCACCGTATCAACATGTAACTTTACTAGAATATCAAGTAGATTGGATTGGTGATATTTTTTGTTGTTGTTAACCAACCTAAAATATGGTTTAGGGCAGAACAATACCAAATGCTCTAATCATCGTGGGGCACTTAGTGATATGCATGGTTAGGATTTTTCCTCACTTAAATTGAGTAGCATAGATAGTTTACTTTGTGCTTCACCTTCTTGCGATGATTGTGTGTTATGTCATGCTTGAGTGATATGCCATGTTAACAACCTCTGCTCCTGTTGTGTAGCTAAACAACTTGAACCATTCTAAATGTGCGGTATCGTCGTGTGTGACGAGTACTCCAATTAACCTGTTAGTAACCGCTCTCGACGATATATGCGATATCGTAGTGCGTTGTCTCATGTTGCCTTTTTATTGTCGCTTTCCCGTAATATATGCCTGCTCGTCGATTGCTTTTCCAGTGCTTTCTTCTTGTGTTCTTACGCGGGTACTCTCGGAGACGATGCGAGTTTGCGATCGACCACACCTTCGACTTCGTCTTCCCATCAGGTAAGGGGTAGCACATATCATGCTTATAACTTTCAGCTCACTTGTGCCTAGGTGTAGGATAGAACTATTGCTTGATCCTACCACCTCATATTTATGCCTCTCAAATAAACCCAAACAACCATGTCCTCCACATCCCATCAAACCTTTGTTTGTCCATGTACCTTGTTTGCTTAACCACTTCTTAGTATGCATGCTTAGGATGCTATCAGTTGTTATCCTATTACTCCTTGGATTGGTGATACGTCCAAAACGTATCTATAATTTCTGCTTTCTCCATGCATGTTTTGTGTGATATTGCTATGTTCTAGATACACTTTCATACATTTTTTATCATATTTGGACTAACCTATTAACTCAGTGCACCCCAGTGCCAGTTCCTATTTTCTGCTGTTTTTCTTTTTCAGTTTTCCCCCATATAAAAAGTGCCAGAAAAATTCAGGAAAATTCAGATAAAAAATCAGCGTGGAGGAAGCTTCGCGAAGATCCCGGGAGGGGCCAGAGTGGAGCCAGGGGGGCCCAGGCGGCCACCCGGCACGGCCCCACCCCTGGCCGCGCCAGGGCGCGCCTGGGGCCACTGGTCCACCTCTGGCTGCCCCCCTTCGCCTATTTATTCTCCGTCACGGGAAAACTCCAGAAGAGGAACCCTATTCCGCGAACTCGCCTCTGTTCCGCCTCCGCCGCAGTTCCGAAGATCGGGAGCACCAGAAGACCTCTTCCCGGCACCCTGCTGACGGGAGGATTGACCTCCGGGAGTCTCCTCTCCACCATGGATGCTCCCCGGATGTCTCGTGAGTAGTTTTCCTTGTACCATGGATTATGAGATTATGTTCAGATTGTGATAGAGTAATATATTTGGTTTTTATCTCTTATAGTTTTGTTCCTAAGTAATTCTTGCATGTTATCCATTGCTTTTTATAGCTTTGGCCAAGTAGTAGGTAGTGACTTCAAGAGGGAACGTTGTGCTAGATTGTGGGTTCATGCCCCCCGATGACACGCTTGAGTGACAGAAACATGAGTCTAGGGGATGTGCTGTTGCCACAAGGGGGAAAACAACGGTGCTTGTGACCACGGTCACAAGGATTGTTTACTTTACGCAGAGTTCTTTTTAATGCAGTTGTCTGTTGCTTTGGGTTTACACTTTGGGTGGGGCTCGCAACTTAATACCAGCGAGATGTTCTGGATAGATATCTCAAGGTGGATGATTAGTTGTAGATGCAGATGGATTTTGGTCTACTTCTCTTGGCGTACTGCCTGTGCTTTTGAACCTCGTCCTTTCTTTTGTAGCATAGTTAGCATTGCGGTGCGTTCATAATCCTGTCAATTGCCCTTCTGTAATTTGTTTACCTCGCATAGCAGTTTTATCGTCTTTTGGGAGAGAGACATCACTAGCGAACATCACGTATCCCGGTCCATATCCTCATTATTGTTTCCACGCTATATTTACTTTACTGCTTTTACTTGCTATCATTATCCCTTGCATTTTATCCTTGTGAACAACAAGACCGGAGAGATTTACAACCTCTCTGGACTTCGTTGGGAACAAAGTTATATGTGTCTGTGTGCAGGTCCGCGTTGGTTGCGCCGCTGACACCTACTTGTCATCTCTGGAGTCCTGCTGGAGACAAACCTTGGTATCTTCACCGAGGGAAAACTTCTGCTGCACTACATCTCAACCTTCCACTTGGGGTAACCAACGAAGGGGTGAGAAGCCATCAAGCAAGTTTTCTGGCGCCGTTGCCGGGGACTCCGAGTGCTAAGATAGGGGAGTTGCACACTACCCTTTACCTTTGTTTTTTATTTTTGTTAGTTTACCTTTCTGTTTTTATCTCAGTGTCCTTTATGAAAAACCACAAAAATAGTTGCTACCTTTTGCCTTTGTCTTGCTTTGCCTATTTATGCTATCCTCACCATGGGTGATGAACCACCCAAATATTGTAGGATGGACATGTTTCACCTGGATCGTCTTCGATCAATTTGTGCTCGCGCTAAAAACCCAACCGACTTGGTTGAGGGAAAATCATTGGATGAGCATTCTCATTATACGCGGCACCGCCTATCTCAGAAAGGGAAACACTTATGGGATCAAATACATGTTTCTTATTGCCATGCTAAACTTGTGTGCCACATTTATGATTTTACTTGCTGTTCTAATATAGAACATAAACACCTTCCTTTCCAATGTGATTTTAATTAAAATGAGATCTTATCTTCTTATGATAAAGGTGTTTATGATTACTTTGATGTTGAAAAGATTGAAGAGTTTGTTGCTTTTAAAGGTGCCTATGAGATTGCTTCTTTGATTGAAAAGTATCACGATACTATTTTCGAGTCTGAAAACTTTGCAGTTCTTGCTTATTGCTTCGAGAATTATACTTCCAATTCTTATATTGAGGATTTTAAAAATAGAATGCTTGTTGCCCAAGAAGAGGCTAATGATTGGTATGAAGAGGAATCTTATGATTCCGAGGACTCACTTGATACTTCCCTTTCTGATGATTCTGATACTTGCTTTGTTGATGGCCATGATGCCACTATGGATGATGCCTACGAAGATGAACTTGCTATAGTTCCTTATGTTAAGCATGAAATTATTGTTGTTGCACCCACACTTGATTTCCCTATTATCCTTTTGAAATCTCCAACTATTCCGGAGAATTTTTCTCTTATCAAGGCTCAATGTGATGGGTTGCATCTATCTTATCATCCTAAAAACCGTGTTGAAAATAATACACGTGTGCTTGTAGGTCATGAACAACATGATTTATGTGATAGTTATATTCTTGATGTTGTTCATGATGCTACTGAAAATTACTTTGAGAGAGGAAAGTTTGGTTGTAGAAACTTCCATGTTACAAAAACTCCTCTCTTCATGTTGAAAGTTTTGAAGTTGTTCTTGTTCTACCTTCCTATGCATGTCACTTTGTGCTTCTTTGATTTATTTTCTTACAAGATTCCTATGCATAGGAAGTGGGTTAGGCTTAAAAAAATTCACATTTGCTTCTTGATGCTCTTTTTTTGCTTCAATCCTTATTCTCTTGTGAGCATCTTTCATAATCTTTAAGCCTAGCTAATGGCTCTAAAGAAGCGCTTTCGGGAGGCAGCCTGCAATGAATTTAGGTGTTTCTTTTTGCTTTTGTTGTGTCTTGATGATTGTTACTTCTGTAGCAACATCATTTATCTTTATTTTTCAGCTTTGTTCCAAGTTATAGCCTCTTACGGCAAGGGAAGTAAAAGTTGTGACATGCTGTCCAGAAAACAGATTCTGTCCTCGTGACCAGAAAAATTCCAGAAAAACCCCAGTTCATCTTTTTGAGCTGAAATCTTTACACAGTATTCTCTATACAATTACGAAACTTCCGTATGTTCTGAGTTTTTTGATTTGAGTTGCAGAAGTGCCCCTAAAAAATTCTTTACTATCTGCTATTCTATTTTTCACAGATTCTGCCACGTTTTGTCTCTCCTTACTTTTGCAAACCTTAAGCTTTCTTTTTCTTTGCAAAAAACTTTTGGCACTCTTGAGAAAAAGTAGCTCTTCACGATTATCTTTATATCCAGTGGGGAATTTTTTTTTATTAAGGGTACTAACCTCTCTAATCAGCTTATGATGAGTTATGTATGAAGGGAGTTTTCAAGTGTGCGATGGAAGATGATGAAAGAAGATCCAGGAGTGTCAAGCGCTCAAGCTTGGGGATGCCCCCATGCATCCCCAATAAATATTCAAGGAGACTCGAGCGTCTAAGCTTGGGGATGCCCCCGTGCATCCCCTTGTCCATCAACAATCATCAGTTCGTCCTTCGTCTCACTATATTTTTATCACTTCATGCGTTATGTGCTATGCTTGGAGCGTCTCGCTCTTAGGTTTTGTTTTTAGTTTTATTTAGCTTTGCTTGCTGTTCATAACAAGTTAGATCCTTTCTTACTTTGTGTGGGAGAGAAACACGCTCCACTTTCAAAATTTAGAACACATCATAGGATTTTTCCTGCCTATCTTTTTGCTGTTGTGTGTTCTTTATCTTTTCATAGCTACTGCCTTGTTTAGTTTTAGTTTTAGTTTTTCTTTAGCAAGAGCCTTGGCTTTTGTTTAGTTTGTTGCTGCAACTCTTTTTAGTTTTCATGTTTATCTTGTTAAGAGAGTTGGTTGTTGCACTGATTTGTGTCTTGTCTTGAAACTAGGTAATTGAGGTTGCTATTTAATTTCAGTAGTAGCTTGCAATAGTTTTGAGGTATTGATGTGAGTAATGTTTGAACTTTTGGTGTCAAGAGCTCTACCCTATTAGTGATAGGTGTCGTATTTTGGGAAATCCGTGTGTATTTTCAAAACCTACAAAACTAGTTGAGAACTCTAGCTACTAGATGGATCACTACTCTTCTGAGGGGTCGAATATCAGAGAACACTCACGTACCATGAGTCGAGGATGTGCAAGGATAACCAAACCCCCATACACTCCTCCTCGGGGTACTTGTCTCTTTGTGAACCTCCTCATTAGATTGAGAGTTACCGATAATAAGTGCTTGAGTTCTTCGGACTAATGTAAGTATTGAAAGTCGACACTTCCACCTTCCCATATTTTGCTAGCCTCTCCTGTGCCGTGCATTGCTTTCTTCTCACTCCGAGAGTTGGTGTCCACCTTCGCCGGTACATCCAAAGCCTTGGCATGATACGCTCTGTCATCATAAGCCTCCTTATATCTTTCCTCAAAACAGCCACCATACCTACCTATCAAGGCATTTCCATAGCCTTTCCGAGTTATATTGCCATGCAACTACCACCTCTTCATGACTTGATCTTCATGTCATACATGTTCCTGCTACACTGGCAGCGACATACATTGCATACATCATGATAGTTACTTCTTCTTTATGATTTTGAGTACCTTGTAAAGTGTGAAAGGTTTCCTACACCTTCTTGTAAAATAGAGTGTTGCCCTTAAGTGAGGAAAAGATCCCAAAGTGGACACAATAAAAGATCCCAAAGAGGACAAAGGAGAGTTAAATAGAAAGAGCCATTGAGGCCACCAAAAAAATACAAAAAAAATAGAAAAAAGAGAAAAAGAAATAAAAAGAGAGAAAGGGGCAACACTACTATCCTTTTGAGAGATCCACACTAGCACTCCCTTTATATCCTTGTACTCCATAGAGATGATCTTTTTGCATATAGTTCCATTGGAGAGCTTCCTAGCTCGTATGTGCATCCGTTGCATGGCAATCCCTACTCCTCACATCATATCTATCATTTGGCATCTCTTGCCTATGATTGTCCTCATTGATGTGACCCTTTCTCTTCCTTTTTGTCTTCCTCCTCCACCATATTTCTCTCTTTTCCATCCTAAGTGTCAACTCTCGTGCTTACGCTCATCCATTGCATGAGTGCTCAAAATATTGAAAAAGGAGTGGATCAAATTGACTTGTACCTGGCTAGTGGTCTGGGGACGAGTCAAGATAAGATTCCAAAGAGGACCAAGTGTGAAACTTTAGTAGATTGAGTTCTCAACACAAAAATACTTTTTTCTCGCATTCCCTATCCCCCTTCTTGCACGCAAACAACATTTGGAGACATTCGAGTCATGGACTGCGAGAGCTCTTGCACCTAATGCTCTTTTGTTACTTGTTTCAATGCTAATATAGACTCTTGCATGTTATGACTTGAATTGAATTACATACATTGATTGATTTACTTTTCAAAGTTCTTATATGGTTGTGTGGCATGTCGCCACAGAAATTATGTTGTTATCATTTACCTACTCGAGGACGAGCAGGAATTAAGCTTGGGGATGTTGATACGTCCAAAACGTATCTATAATTTCTACTTGCTCCATGCATGTTTTGTATGATATTGCTATGTTCTAGATACACTTTCATACATTTTTGATCATATTTGGACTAACCTATTAACTCAGTGCACCCCAGTGCCAGTTCCTATTTTCTGATGTTTTTCTATTTCAGTTTTCCCCCATATAAAAAGTGCCAGAAAAATTCGGGAAAATTCAGATAAAAAATCAGCGTGGAGGAAGCTTCGCGAAGAGCCCGGGAGGGGCCAGAGAGGATCCAGGGGGGCCCAGGCGGCCACCTGGCGCGGCCCCACCCCTGGCCGCGCCAGGGGGGCGCCTGGGGCCCCTGGTCCACCTCTGACTGCCCCCCTTCACCTATTTGTTCTCCGTCACGGGAAAACTCCCGAAGAGGAACCCTATTCCGTGAACTCGCCTCTGTTCCGCCGCCGTCGCGCTTCCGAAGATCGGGAGCACCAGAAGACCTCTTCCCGGCAGCCTGCCGGAGGGAGGATTGACCTCCGGGAGTCTCCTCTCCACCATGGATGCTCCCCGGATGTCTCGTGAGTAGTTTTCCTTGGACCATGGGTCCGTGATTAGTATCTATGTGATGTTCTCCTACCCTCTTTGATCTTCATTGTTTAGACATCGTGAGTTGCCCTACATGATCGAGGCACCTTTGTAACATTTCTGCTGTTGCTATGATGAGTTTGGAGGGATCTGATGGATTATGAGATTATGTTCAGATTGTGATAGAGTAATATATTTTTTATCTCTTATATTTTTGTTCCTAAGTAATTCTTGCATGTTCTCCGTTGTTGTTTATTGCTTTGGCCAAGTAGTAGGTAGTGACTTCAAGAGGGAACGTTGTGCTAGATTGTGGGTTCATGCCCCCCGATGACACGCTTGAGTGAGAGAAACATGAGTCTAGGGGATGTGATGTTGCCACAAGGGGGAAAACAACGGTGCTTGTGACCGCGGTCACAAGGATTGTTTACTTTACGCAGAGTTCTTTTTAATGCAGTTGTCTGTTGCTTTGGGTTTACACTTTGGGTGGGGCTCGCAACTTAATACCAGCGAGATGTTCTGGATAGATATCTCAAGGTGGATGATTAGTAGTAGATGCAGATGGATTTCAGTCTACTTATCTTGGCGTACTGCCTGTGCTTTTGAACCTCGTCCTTTCTTTTGTAGCATAGTTAGCATTGCGGTGCGTTCATAATCCTGTCAATTGCCTTTCTGTAATTTGTTTACATCGCATAGCAACTTTATCGTCTTTTGGGAGAGAGACATCACTAGCGAACATCACGTATCCCGGTCCATATCCTCATTATTGTTTCCACGCTATATTTACTTTACTGCTTTTACTTGCTATCATTATCCCTTGCATTTTATCCTTGTGAACAACAAGACCGGAGAGATTGACAACCTCTCTGAACTTCGTTGGGAACAAAGTTATCTGTGTCTGTGTGCAGGTCCGCGTCAGTTGCGCCGCTGACACCTACTTATCATCTCTGGAGTCCTGCTGGAGACAAACCTTGGTATCTTCACCGAGGGAAAACTTATGATGCACTACATCTCAACCTTCCACTTGGGGTAACCAACGAAGGGGCTGAAGCCATCAATTGGGATATCGCATTATTATATTTTTGTGGATGATATGATTATTATAATGTCGACTATACTCGACGAAGGATGGAAAGTCTAGGCTATCCCACCCTGATGCTTTGTTCCATTCGAGTCACCTAAGACCCGAGTTCCGGGTAATATTTCTCTTGACGAGTGTGCCTAACCACGAGTGGGACTTTATGGATTCCCCTTTTCTTACCTACCTAGCTTCAAACATTTCTAGTGATGGCCCAAGCTGATTTACCATTTGAAAAAATGCATATATGTCTTTCGCGTCGGTCCTAACAGATATCCTTTAAAACAACCTGGGCCAGCGAGGACATGGTTTCCTTGTTGGTCCACCCATGGCCGGCGAGGGCCCGACCCCATGTGAGGTGTCCCGGTAACCCAAACCCTGTTGAGACAGAAGAGGCCGATCCGATAGCGCGGTCGGCTTTTGGATTGGGTGTCGACTCCCCGGGGGCCACCCGGATTTGTTCGTTGTTAGCTAGAGGGACCTGTCGTATCAGGTTTCTCGGAACTAAATCGTAAAATGGTTTCCTGTGATTTGTAGCAACTGAGAGAGATGGGCGTGCGTGCGAAGCCTTGTAATGGGAAGTTGGTACACCTGTGCAGGTTTAAATCTTTTTGAGAAGACGTGCCCACGGTTATGGACGACTTGGAGCCTACGTCTTGTTCATAGGTAACATCAATTGAATCATGATTAAAACTGGAACAATTGTGTGTGCCTTGACTGCTTATTCTTCATCGGGTGATGAAGGGGAGGATAAGGATAGGATAGGTGTTATGATTGCATAAGTAGCTGATAGAAGACTTGTTGGAGGCGATTCCTCATCGAATGGTTGGCTTCTCATATCACTCCAAATAGAACGTTAACCTCTCATATATTGCTAGTGCGGCTGCAACCTCGCCACTTGTTGATATAGCTCACCCCTTTCTTCTCTATTTTATGCATGTTATGCAAACAGTCTTGGACTTCAGAGGTGCTCAACAACCCTTCTTCTGGACGCCTTCATGGAGACTCGACGACGACTAATTAGGCAGATTCCGGTGGATATCCTGGACATGTGTGGACGTGGGAATGGTGTGTTTTACCTTTGTCACTAGGCATTTGATTGTAGTCTGTACTCATATGTATCTTCCGCTGATGTATTGTTATAAAGAAATTGTATGCCGATTGTATGAGATGTTGTATCATTGTAGATGTAATGTTGTGATATCATGTTGGAAATCTGGGACATATGACAGTGTCGTATGTCGCGGTGGGACCGATATGTGCTTCGTCCCCGGATCTGGATGGAAACATCTATATCTTGAACAGTACCGCATATCGGGCCTTACATGCATGATATGCACTCGGGAAATCAACCACCTCAAAGGTGATTTTCTCCATCCGAAAGTTACTCGGGGTACCCAAAAAAACATTGAAGGTAATCATGCCCAACGTCTGTGCTTTCTTTCTGGGTATAATCCCATGAAACTCTAGATAACTTTTGTGTAACTTAGACATTGGAATATTCATGCTTTTCAGGGTACTCGCATATAGGATGTTTATGCCACTACCACCATCCATCAGAACATTTCTCAATCTAAAGTTCCCACTTCATGTTTCCACTAATGGATCAACAATCAAAGCATATCTTCCTGGATGTGGAATATGGGGAGGATGATCTGATTGGTCAAATGTAATCGGAGTATCTTCCCACTTCATGTAACTCGGAATAGCTGGAGCTGCCATGTTAACTTCGCAAAACCGAATTTTCTCAATTTTCTTGGATTCCTGGCCAGCAAAAATGACCTGTACACCATCTTCACAGGGGGTACCACTCGATGTCCACATCTGAGTTATCCACCCTTTTATTACTATTGTTCTTAACTTCTTGAGACCCTGCCTTTGCATTTTGGGTTACCCTTTTGATCAAACAAAACTGGCGAGCTGTATGCTTTGGGAGAATTAACTTTCCTTTAGCATCTCGGGTTGTATGAAGGGTACATGGTTTCTCTAAGACATCATCGTCGTTTGCTGGTTTTTTCTGACGAGGTTTCAATTCTTTCTTGGGATGCACCCTGCCATGAATACCCGAGGCATTTGCAACTGCTACTAATGCCGTGTCAATAGGGGCATCCTCCGCCTTTCGCTTATTATTTCCTCCAGGCTTTGGCTTAGGATTTGGTGCCGAGCTACTTCCACCGCGATGCTACTGATTCTTTTGACGGATCGCCTCCTCTCCATTGTCATATTTGTTAGCAATCTCCATAAATCTTCCGAGTGAGGTGACATGCGGGGATCGAGCGAGCTTGAGACTCAATTCTCTATATTTGACTCCTTGTATGAATGCGTGTGTGGCCTGGAACTCGGAGACCCCTTCTACCCAGTTGTGAAGTGTGATCCACCACTGAATGTAATCCCGAGTGGACTCAGTGTTCCCTTGGACGCAAAGCTTCAACTCGGTCAGGCCTCCGGGTCTCGTGTAAGTTCCTTCAATTTTTTTGATGAAAACTCTTTCCAAATCTTCCCAAATCCAAATACTATTGGGGGGTAGCTGATCCAACCATGTCCTAGCCGATCCCTCCAGCATCAATGGGAGATGCATCATATCTATTTTGTCTCCCCCCTCCGATTTGTACCACAATTCTGTAATCATCTAGCCATGTCTGGGGTTTTGCATCACCTCGATATTTATCTACCCCTTTTGCTATTCGGAAGTGAGGAGGGATTGGGGTGGAATGAATCCTCTCAGTGAAACACACAGGCCCCGTAGCCATTGAGGGACGAGCTTGATCTTGCCGTTAGAACCTAGCTCGATCAACTCGGCCCTGGACGAGGTGACTACAGGCATCATCATCAATGTTGGTGTATCGGTCACCTTGGTAACCGACTTGGTGTTGATGGAAATCCTCCCTCCTCGGAACACCACGATCAGACCTATGGGTTCCGTCATAACCATCTTGCCTCGGCGGCTCTGTACACCAATACTGGTCATGGCGATATCCTCCACGGGGATCATTTCGCGCCGAGGAGAAATGTTTATGTTCCTTTGGTTACTATCATGCGGTGTGTGTACAGACCGTGAAGTTCCAGTAGGAGGGGGTTGAGAGTGCACACGCTTCAGTGATTGACTAACTGAAGCGTTCTGCTCTACTTCCCTTTGTAACAAAAATGCTAAATGATGTATTCCTTCTGCTGCGAACCACTCGGTTGCAGAGAATTAGCAATCCGAGTTGCTGCTAACAAATTTTCCATTGGAGTGTCAAGTTCTCGGAAAGGCTCTCCTTCTCGTTGGCCCCTCAACTACCGACTAGTTCTTCTTTGTTTGAGGCGAGCAACCTCCCGAGCTTGGCGTTCCAAAGTATCCTCCAACTCGGCCACGCGTGCTCATTTAGAGAAATTGTTTAATATGGCTGCTTCTAAGCATCGTGCCGCCGGAGTGGTTGTGTCAATGGAAGTACGCAACAGTTGGTTTGCTGCTTCTCCGTCCTCCTGCTCCTCCCGAGTAAGCGGTCGCGGCTGGCGACTTGAACCTCCAAGCTCCAGTCTTCTGAAAGAAGATACACGTCGAACTGGCTCTCGATGATTTTCGCTAAGTGGCTCCTGATGCATGGTTCCATTCTGACCCAAATCCTCCTTTGCGGGAAATGACTGAGGTGGAGGTGTCCCGTCCATACATACTTCCGCAACGGCATTGGGTGATCCTTCTACCTTCTTCTTCTTCATCTTCTAGGTCGGTTCCTTGCATATCCTCATCTTCACCCGAATTGAAGAGATACATGATGTATGTTGTTGGACCTCTCTTACCATCAAATCGTCAAGAGCCTGTTGAGCAGACTCAACAGAATCTATGACTGCTACTTCTTGCACCATGGTCTTACCGCGGCGCGGAACTCAGGGACGGCCCGAGCGCTTCTTCTTGCGATGAAATGCTAAGGGGGCACGTGCCTGTATCTGGACCGGTAAATGGAGCTGCAAGGCCCCCGACTCATCAGCCCGGAAATGAACACTGTCCCTTGATGGAAACAACTATGCCTGGAGTGGTGAATCTTCCAACAAAATCCAATGATCCAAAAAGGAACATCCCGCTGTGGACGAGCTTGCAGCCGCGTGCCGGCAATGATGATGAGGAAAAAAACATCCTTACGATTGCTGATCAACTCATCCCCATGGTGGGCACCAACTGTGGTGGATATAATCCTAACAATGAGTATAGGGGTATGGAAGGAGCTATGTGAATCTATACACAAGGAGGTTGACGCACAAAAAGTATACAGGTTAGGCCTCACCGTAGAGATAACAACCTTAATCCTATCCCAGGTTTGTTGGGGTGTTCTTCCTTAGGGTTGTTTTGGAAAGTGTGCGCATAACCCTCCCCAGGGTGAGGGTAGAGGCTTATATAGAGTGCTCCTCCACCCCTTCAGTACCCTGGTAATGGGTTATAATTACAAGTTGGAACGCCTATATTTATTACATGAAACTGCCTACCCACTACGACTATTTAAGGAGCGGTAGCGCCCGTGTCTTCAATGTCTTCACATCTTTTGGCCTTCCCTTCTTCCGAGTAGCACGTAGCTCAGCAGTCTCGTCTTCCAAGTAACGAATTTCTCGGAGACAACTCCTTTCTCCGAGTAACGGGTTACTCAGAGGTTATCTTCTTTTTCGAGTAACGAACAGCTCGGAAGCAACGCGATTTGTGTTCCTGTGATTACCGAGCTATTGGTGACTTGATAATTATTAGATTTAACTCTGTTCTTAAATGTTTGGATGTCATGATATTTAAGGGTACCACCCCCCCCCCCCGATATTCAATACTAAAGGGTATGCCTTTGGTATGACCACGACACTTTGTACTGCCACCAGCATGTTTGGGTTTCGTGATATTTCTTGCGTATTCAGACATTTTCCTATGAACAGAGAGAGTTACGAGGGGAAAACAGACAAGATATGAACTTGTACCAAAAATATATTCGAAGGAAAAACATTTTGAACGCAATAAACATATAGAGAGATTTGACTTCGTCGCAAGTTTTCATATGAGTGCAGAACTAGATTTTCATCTAGCGTAAATCTAATGATGAACTAATATGAACAAGTCGCACAGAGGATAAATCTATCAATATGAATCTGTGAGATTTGATCTAAGTCATAAATTCCAGAACGGGCGAGTGATTTCATACCTAGATCGGATGGGAAAACGAAGGAATCGCTAGAAACAGGTTTCCCAAAGTGCAAAGATCCAAACGGATCAAACAGACCTAATAAAAGGAAATCAAGAAAAATGTAGAACTCGAAGAACAAAGAGGAGTGGATTCGAGTCTAGCCTCGCACATACCCTAACTTGGTGATGTTTGAGCACTACGGCGATGCGGATGAAGATCCTCGTCGGTGGGGAAGTCCTGCGGCGGCGTCCTTCCGGCAGTTAAGCGACAAGTTCGTCGACGGCGGCAAGGAATTGGGAACGACAGAGAGACGGGTAGGTCGAGGCGATATGTGAGTAATGAGCCGGTGGGGGATGGTCTGTATTTATAAGGGATCTCTGACATACCTGTCAAATCCGATCCAACGACGCTTATCTCGCGTCTCTCCGGATTCAACGGACGGATTTTGTGGCGGTAATCTCGGGAACATCCCAACGTACTGAAAGATAGTTTCTCCACATCCAAGAACAAACTCATCAAACATCGAGTGAAAAACATAGATAAAAGTTCGATAGATTTTCCTTCGGAATCAATGACATTAGAAGGGAATCTAATAGAGAGAAAATATACATGTTCACGAGGGAAAAGTATAGAGTGGGTAGGGATAGAATAGACGAAAAACAGGGTCCGATACTTAATCACTCCGAGAGAAAACCAAACGAATGGGAACTCGGAGTGATAAGTGTATAGGACAAAACACCAGAACGAGTAAAAATAGAACTCGAATAAAAACACAGAAGAATACTAACGTAAGTAAACTACTGCAGATATTAATATACATATTATACAGAGGATAGATGGGTTTGATCTGACTTCACATTGCGTGAGTCTAAGATGTTTAACTCACACCTCAATGCACAGAACCTTTTCTCATCCAATGGCTTCGTCAAGATATCTTCCAATTGATGTTCGATACGAACTTATCTGATAGCAATATCTTCTCGCTGGGCATGATCTGGAAGAAAATGATGACGAATATCAGTATGCTTCCTTCGAGAGTGTTGCACAGGAGTATGAGAAATTTTGATAGCACTCTCGTTGTCACATAATAGAGGAATTTTCCTCACATGAATACCGTAATCTTTCAGCATTGGCTTAAGCAAGAGAATTTATTGTATCATAATCCAACAACAATATACTCGGCTTCATCATTAGATATTGATACACAATTTTGTTTCTTCGAAGCCCATTAGACCAGAGATCTACCGAGAAAATGACAAGTGCCTGAGGTAGATTTCCAGTCAACCCGATCACCAGCCCAGTCAGAATCAGAATATCCAATAAGATCAAACTTGCACCTTTGGGATACCAAAGTCCCAAGGTAGGTGTATGAGCAAGATATCTAAGAATTCACTTGACAACAATATGATGTGATTATTTTGGATTTTCTTAAAAACAAGCACACATACAAAGTGAAAGCATTATCTTAGGTCTAGATGCACAAAGGTAAAGAAGCGAACCGATCATCGACCGATATTTCTTCTGATTGAAAGGTTTTCCCTTCTATTCTGCATGTAAGTACACATTCGTAGGCATTGGTGTCTTCAAAGTTTTGCAATCAATGAGACCAAACTTCTTCAGGCAAACCCTGAGATACTTTTCTTGAGAAATAAATGTCCCATTCTTCTGTTAACGGATTTGAAGTCCGAGAAAGAACTTCTATTCACCCATCATTGACATTTCGTATTTCTTCGAAATCATTCGAGAAAATTCTTCGCTGATATCAGGGTTAGTACAGCCAAAGATAATATCATCGACATAAATCTGACACACAAATAAGTCATTATTATATGCACGAGTGAAAAGAGTAGGGTCAGTTGTTCCTGCTTTGATGCCCTTCTTTAGAAGAAAGTCCTTTATTGTTTCGTACCAAGCACGAGGTGCTTGCTTTAACCCATAAAGACCCTTGTGTAACCTATACACCATATCAGGATTCTTTGAGTCTTCAGAACCTGGTGGCTTTATAACATACACTTTTTCTTCGATTTCACCGTTAAGAAATGCAATTTTTACATCCATTTGATATAGAAATATACCATTTTAATTTTAAAAAGAAAGCATGAGAGAAATGGATTCAAGTCGAGCTACTAGAGCATAAGTCTCACCAAAATCAATACCTTCGATTTGGGTGTAACCTTGCGCAACCACTCGAGCTTTGTTTCTTACCACAATACCATCTTCGTCTTGCTTGTTGTGAAAGATCCACTTTATACCAATGATATTATGCTTCTTTGTATCAGGTCTTTCGACGAGGGACCAGACTTTGTTTCTCTCGAATCGATGAAGTTCTTCGTGCATAGCATTTAAACAGTCTGAATACTTCATCCCTTCATCAAATTTCGATAGTTCTAGCATGGAGACGAATGAGAAATTGCCACAAAAGTTAGCCAAACGAGTACGAGATCGATTAGTGGGACGACCTGGTTGATGAATGTCGTCGAGGATCGATTAAACGTCTACTCTTCTTCAAACTCGAGATAGGGCTAATTGGTTTTCTTCTGGCTCAGGATTTCCTTCGGGATCAACTTGTCCTTCAAGATTAGCTTGTCCTTCGGGATCACCTTGTCCTTCGGGTTCAGCTTGTCCTTCGGGTTCATCATTTTCTTTGTTCATAGGTTCTTCTTCTTCATCCTGTGCACCATTGTCTTCATGATTTTGATCTCCAGCGCCCCGGGCTATGTGTGGTAACATTGGATCATCATCATCCCTATATACTCGACGAGGGATAGCTTCAACAGGATGAATATCTCCAATGGCCATTGATGTCTACGCATGCTTCTATTCTTGTAGACTATGTTGGGCCTCCAAGCGCAGAGGTTTGTAGGACAACAGCAATTTCCCTCAAGTGGATGACTTAAGGTTTAACGAACTCAGGGAAGTAGAGGTTGAAGATGGTCTCTCTCAAGCAACTCTGCAATTAAGATACAAGAAGTCTCTTGTGTCCCCAACACACCTAATACAACTAGGAGTTGTATAGGTGCACTAGTTCGGCGAAGAGATGGTAAAATATGGGTGATAGGTGTAGCAAAACAAAGTAATATAAATCTGCACAAATGGTGTAACAATGGTGGAAACAAGGCATAGGCTTCATAATTTCACTAGTGGCAAGTCCCAACAACATTAACATAGTCTAATCACATGATATTTCCAATAAAACATGCATTGGAGACGTACTCGGAGGTCATTCCTTTGTGGTCAAGAGAGGACGAGAATTATGTAGGTCTACAAAAGCACACATCAGAGTTCGTAGTTCTCAATCTATGGATTTCCCAATGTCACCGTGGCCATCCAAAGAGAGTACCACAATCACCACAACATATCTGAAGGATATTCAAAGACAAGCACCAAGAGACTCTCAATCTTCAATCAACACACAAAAGAGCAAATCACTCATGATAATATTCTTCTAACCCATGTCCAATAAACCACTGTCACCATGGTCTCGGGGATTATACTATATAAGATCAAGTGAGTACATCAATCTAATACATAGAGGAAGGGGAAATATCATGGGATCACCCTAGATTAACATAGCCTATGATCATAACAAAGATCACATCATGGGAGAGAGGGAAGAACACATAGCTACTGGTAGAAACCTCAGCCCCGAGGAGGGACTACTCCCGCATCATGGAGGCAGGAAGCAACGTCGATGGAGATGAATCCGGGGGCACTTCCCTGTCCCGGCAAGGTGTTGGCACAGGAATTCTGGTCCCCTGAAGCTTGTTGGCGATGGCGTCGGAGATCGGAATCGCTTCTGGAAAAATTACTTCGATATTAGGAATTTCCTCCGTGGGGGCTAAATATAGGCCAAAGAAGGGGGCCAGGGGGGCACGGGGCAGCCAAGAGGGCAGGTGGCGCGACCTAGGTTGGACCCGCGCCAGGCACCCTCCTGGGCCCCTGGTGGTGGCCCTCCTGCCATGTCTTGGTTATTCCAGAAGCTTCCGGAGCGTTCATTTTTTATAAAAAAAATTCGTGATTTATTGGGCACTTTAATTATTGGAAAAACCTGAAATACAAAAACAGCAGAAAACAGGAACTGGCAACTGGGTGCACTGAGTTAATAGGTTAGTACAAATATGATCAAAAGTGTATGAAAGTTCAAGAAAAACATGGCAAAGTCACACAAATCAAGCATGGAGCAAGCAGACATTATAGATACGTTTGGGACGTATCAACATCCCCAAGCTTAATTCCTGCTCGTCCTCAAGTAGGGAAATGATAACAAGCATAATTTCTGTGGCGACATGCCACACAACCATATAAGAACTTTGAAAAGTAAATCAATCAAGGTATGTAATTCAATTCAATTCATAACAGGCAAGAGTCTATATTAGCATTGAAACAAGCAACATAAGAACATTAGGTGCAAGAGCTCTTAGCTTTCCGTGACTCAAATGTCTCCAAATGGTGTTTGCGTGCAAGAAGGGGGATATGGGAATACGATAGAAAAAATATTTTTGTTGAGAACTCAATCTACTAAAGTTTCACACTTGGTCTTCTTTGTAATGTTATCTTGACTCGTCCCCAGACCACTAGCCAGGTACAAGTCAATTTGATCCACTCCTTTTCGATATTTTGAGCACTCATGCAATAGATGAGTGTAAGCATGAAAGTTGACACTTAGGATGGCAAAGAGAGGAATATGGTGGAGGAGGAAGACAAAAAGGTGAGAAAGGCTCACATCAATGAGGACAATCGTAGGCGAGAGAAGACCATATGATAGATATGATGTGAGGAGTAGGGATTTACATGCAACGGATGCACATGTGAGCTAAAAGCTCTCCAAGGGAACTAGTGGGCGTGCATCCAACTTGCTTTCTCAAGAAGACCTAGAGCTCGTTTGAGGAGGCTCATCATTTGAATATACAAGCCAAGTTCTATAGTATGAATGGTCCCCACATAGCTATATGCATGTATGATGATCTCTAAGGAGTACAAGGGATAGAGGATGAAGTACTAGTGTGGATCTCTCAAAAGGAATAGTAGTGTGCCCCCCTTCTATCTTTTTATTTTCTTTTTCTCTTTTTTGTATTTTTTTTATTTTTTTGGTGGCCTCAATGGCTCTTTCTATTTCTCTCATTTGTCATCTTTGGGATCTTTTGATTTTCTCCTCTTTGGATCTTTTCCTCACTTTAGGGGCAACACTCTATATTTTACAAGAATATAGGAGATCTTTCACACTTTACAAGGGTACTCACATAAAGAAAATGTAACTATCATGATGCAAATGTATGCCTCTGCCAGGATAGAAGGATATGCAATGATACTAGCGCGTAATGTAGCAATGATTAGGCAAGGCCCAACTAGCATGCGTCTCATCGATCAATCAACTAGCATGTATGACATGAGGATCAAGTCATGAGAAGGTGGATGTTGCATGTCAATGTATCTCGGAAAGGAAATGGAAATGCCTTGATAGGTAGGTATGGTGGCTGTTTTGAGGAAAGATATAAGGAGGTTTATGATGACACAGCGTATCATGCCAAGGGTTTGTATGTACCGGCAAAAGTGGACGCCAACTCTCGGAGTGAGAAGGAGGCAATGCACGTCACAGGAGAGGCTAGAAAAATATGGGAAGGTGGAAGTGTCAACTTTCGAATAATCACATTAGTCTGAAGAACTCATGCACTTATTATCGGTAACTCTCAATCTAATAAGGAGGTTCACAAAGAGACAAGTACCCCGAGGAGGAGTGTATGGGGGTTTGGTTATCCTTGCGCATCCTCGACTCATGGTACGTGAGTGTACTCTAATATTCCATCCCTCTAAAGATTAGCGATCCATCTAGTAGCTAAAGTTCTCAACTAGTTTTGTAGGTTTTGAAAATAAACACGGATTTCCAAAAATACTACACCTATCACTAATAGGCTAGATCTCTTGACACCAAAAGTTCAAACATTACTCATATCAATACCTCAAAACTATTGCAAGTTACTACTAAAATTAAATAGCAACCTAAGTTACCTACTCTCAAGACAAGACATAACTCAGTGCAACAACCAACTCTCTTAACAAGATAAACATGAAAAATAAAGAGAGTTACAGCAACAAACTAAACAAAATCCAAGGCTCTTGCTATAGACAAAATAAGACTAAAACTACACATGGCAGTAGCTACGAAAAGATAAAGAACACACAACAACAAAAAGATAGGCATGAAGAATCCTATGATGTGTTCTAGATTTTGAAAGTGGACAGTGTTTCTCTCCCACACAAATTAAGACGGGATCTAACTTGTTATGAACATCAAGAAAAGCTAAAGAAAACTAAAAATAAATCCTAAGAATGAGACGCTCCAAGCATAGCACATAACACATGAAGTGATAAAAATATAGTGAAACAAAGGACGATTTGATGATTGTCGATGGAGAAGGGGATGCACGGGGGCATCCCCAAGCTTAGAAGCTTGAGTCTCCTTGAATATTTTTTGGGGATGCATGGGGGCATCCCCAAGCTTGAGCGCTTGACACTCCCGAATCTTCTTTCATCATCTTCCATCGCACACTTGAAAACTCCCTTCATACATAACTCATCATAAGCTGATTATAAATAAAATTCCACTGGATATAAAGATATTCTTGAAGATCCACTATTTCTCAAGATTCCCAACAAAAATTGCAAATAAAAAGCAAGCTTAAGGTTTGCAAAATTTAGGAGAGACAAAACGTGGCAGAATCTGTGAAAAACAGAACAGCAGGTAGTAAAGAATTTTTTAGGGGTACTTCTGCAACTCGAATCAAAAAACTCAGAACAGACGCTCGAAATTCAATTGTATGGAGCACACTGTCAAAAAAATTCAGATCAAAAAGATGATCTGGTGATTTTAGGCTAATTTTTTCGTCCAAGGACAGAATCTGTTTTCTGGACAGCATGTCACAACGTTTAAACTTTTTGCAATCGGAGGCTAGACTTGGCACAAAGATTGAAAGTAAAGATACAATGATGTAGCTACAGTAGTAACAATCATCAAGACCACTAAAAACTGAAAGTAAAAACTCAAACTAAAGATAACAAGGGTTGTCTCCCTAGAGCTCTTTCTTTATAGCCATAAAGATAGGCTTAAGATTTTAATGATGCTCTCATAGGAATAAGGAATAAGAGTTGAAGAACAAAAGAGAGCATCAAGAAGCAAATAACAAACACATTTAAGTCTAACACGCTTCCTATGCAAAGGGATCTTGTAGAGGAAAAACTCGTTGAAGCATAAAGATATTAGCATAGGAAGGCAAAATAAGTGCAACTTCAAAGCCTTCAACATAAAGCGAGGGAACTTGATATTATTGAAATATCTATAAGAATATGTTCCCTTCTCATAATAATTTCCAGTAGGATCATGAATAAACTCAAAAATATAAGTATCACATAAAGCATTGTTACCATGATCCACATGCAAAAGGGTACTCTTACTCTCCACATAAGCATAATCTTTCTCATTGGTAATAGTGGGAGTAGGACTATCATAAACAACTTGAACACTATAGATTAATTGTGTATTAGGAAGAGGGTGTTCAACAAGGGAGTAATTACCTCCATGATTATGACAAGTTTCATAAGGATAATTTCTCCTTATGTCATAGGTACCTTTAAAATCACTATAGATAGGAGTTATAACATCATCATAGTAGAGAAGAGCATTATCATTGCTAGCAACTATATTTGTAAACATGATGTCTTTATTCTTACTAGCAAAAGAATTATCAATTACCACATCACTAATGGTTAAAGGACTTGCAATCCTATCATCCCCAAGCTTGGAGCTTTCCATATCATCACTCTCAGAGTTGGTACCAAAAAGATTTTCATGGTCATAAGTAGCATTATCATCATTTTCCCAATCACAAAAAGCAACATGAATATCATAATCAAAATCATCTTCAATAGTGCCTATGGACTTAACATCAGGATAATAATGAATGCAATCAAGCTCACCATCCTCCAAAAATTTCTTCCCGTTAGGATAAAAATTGATGCGAGGAATATACTCAGGCCAGGTTGATACCCATTCTTCTTCCTTCTTGCTCCTCTTCCTCCTCCTCTTCTTTTTCTTCTTATTCACCTTAGGAGGGAGTGGTTAAAGATGATGTTTCTCCACATATCCTAGTTTATCATTAGAAACAATAGGGGAAACTTGGGAGAAACTCTCCTTTTTATTAGTAGAGATATAAGAGGCCTTTTTATAGTTTGGTAGAGTTATCTCCTTTATAATCTTACTTATGTAATCATTTTCATGGCAATTAACAACACAATAGAGATGGCAATTTTGCAAAATGTTGCTAATTCCTAAGGCAGTAACATCTAGCCAAGAAATCTTTTTTGATAACTCTTCACACATCAAAAATAACATAAGTTCATCATAAAGATCAGAAGTGATCTTGTTATCACACAACTGGTTAACAGTTATGTTTTTAAAGTTCATGCATTGAAAATTGAAGTGACCCTCTATACAGCAAAGTTCCGAAGTAAAGGGATAACGGTCACACAATTCTCTAGCAATTTCATTTAAATCTTTGACCCAAGTGATTGTTCTTTCATGCTTATGTTGCTTACAATACTTCTCTTCTTCAATCATAGGCCTTTCACAAGGTCTATCAACTCCACAAAAATTAACATGCTTATATAAAACTTCATTTTCAGGAATTGGATCATGCATGTTGCAATCATCATGAACAATTTCATTTTCTTTGAAAATCACTTTAAAAGGTTCATGATGCTTGATCCAATTCTCCATAGGCATATTAAGATGTGAAGCAAAAGATTTGAGGAAATCAACAAGGAGTAGAGAATCAAGCCCAAACTTAGCACTAAACTTATTAAAACTTTTAGTTTCAACAAAGGACTTAATGCAATCATACTCATAATTTATACCTGACTCTTTACCTTTGTCGATCTTCCAATCTTCAGTATTGCGTTGAATTCTTTCAAGGAGTTCCCATTTAGCATCAGTCTTTTCGTTTGTGAAAGAACCCATAGAGGAAGCATTGAGCAAGTCTCTATCCTGTCGAGAGAGCCTTGCATAAAAATTAGTAATAATTATATCTTTCGGGAGCCCATGGTTAGGACATTCCAGCATTAAAGTTTTCAGTCTCCCCCAAGCTTGAGCTATGCTCTCTCCATCGTGAGGATAGAAATTATAAATATAATTCCTATTCTCATGAACTTCATGAAGAGGATAAAACTTGGAGTAAAAGAGAGACTGGATCTCTTCCCAATCCCGTAGGTGAGAATCATCTAGTAGACTATACCATTCCAATGCTTTTCCTTTCAGTGACAAGGCAAACAATTTCTGCATGACTTCACCTCTTGTCAAACCTGAAATCTTAAATAACTCACAAGGTTCTGTAAGTTTCAACAAATGAATACTAGGATTGACTGTCCCATCATAACAATCATTAATAATTATTTCAACTATCCCAAGTGGTATTTTGAACGGGATACATTTAGTAGGTGGAGGAGACTTCTCTACCACGGGTGTGGTAAAGCGTCCTTCCCCAAACAACAAACTAAGAGTGCAATTTTCCATAAGCATAACTAGTGAAAAGTAAAAACAAGAAACGGAAAGATTTAATTGCGAGATCTAAAGATATACCTTCAACACTTACCTCCCCGGCAACGGCGCCAGAAATAGCTTGATGTCTACGCACGCTTCTATTCTTGTAGACTATGTTGGGCCACCAAGCGCAGAGGTTTGTAGGACAGCAACAAATTCCCTCAAGTGGATGACCTAAGGTTTATCGAACTCAGGGAAGTAGAGGTTGAAGATGGTCTCTCTCAAGCAACCCTGCAATTAAGATACAAGAAGTCTCTTGTGTCCCCAACACACCTAATACAACTAGGAGTTGTATAGGTGCACTAGTTCGGCGAAGAGATGGTAAAATATGGGTGATAGGTGTAGCAAAACAAAGTAATATAAATCTGTAATAAAAAGTGCAGCAAGCAAATATGTGACAAAAATGAGCACAAACAGTGTAACAATGGTGGAAACAAGGCCTAGGCTTCATACTTTCACTAGTGACAACTCCCAACAACATTAACATAGCCTAATCACATGATATTTCCACTAAAACCTTCATTGGAGACGTACTCGGAGGTCATTCCTTTGTGGTCAAGAGAGGACGAGAATTATGTAGGGCTACAAAAGCACACCTCAGAGTGTGTAGTTCTCAATCTATGGATTTCCCAATGTCACCGCGGACATCCAAAGAGAGTACCACAAGCACCACAACATATCTCAAGGATAGTCAAAGACAAGCACCAAGAGACTCTCAATCTTCAATCAACACACAAAACAGGAAATCACTCATCATAATATTCTTCTAACCCATGTCCAATAGACCGCTGTCACCATGGTCTCGGGGATTATACTAGATAAGATCAAGTGAGTACATCAATCTAATACATAGAGGAAGGGGAAATATCATGGGATCACCCTATATTAACATAGCCTATGATCACAATGAAGATCGCATCATGGGAGAGATAGAAGAACACATAGCTACTTGTAGAAACCTCAGCCCCAAGGAGGGACTACTCCCGCATCATGGAGGGAGGAAGAAATGTCGATGGAGATGAATCCGGGGGCACTTCCCCGTCCCGACAGGGTGCCGGCACACGAATTCTGGTCCCCCGAAGCTTGTTGGCGATGGCGGCGGAGATTGGAATCGCTTCTGGAAAAAGTACTTCGGTATTATGGATTTCCTCCATGAGGGGGCTAAAATAGGACAAAGGAGGGGGCCAGGGGGGCACAGGGCAGTCAGGAGGGCAGGTGGCGCGACCTAGGGTGGACCCGCGCCAGGCACCCTCCTGGGCCCCTGGTGGTGGACCTCCTACCATGTCTTGGTTATTCCAGAAAATTCCGGAGCGCTGATTTTTTATATAATTTTTCCGGGATTTATTGGGCACTTTAATTATTGGAAAAACCTAAAATACAAAAACAGCAGAAAACAGGAACTGGTAACTGGGTGCACTGAGTTAATAGGTTAGTCCAAATATGATCAAAAGTGTATGAAAGTTCAAGCAAAACATGGCAAAGTCACATTAAACATGCATGGCAAGCAGAAATTATAGATAAGTTTGGGACGTATCAGCCATAGACCTGATTACTTCATCCAAAGGAGGTTCATCTCGATTATGAGGTAAATGCTCCTTTTGAGAGCCAATAGTTTTTGACACCGGTTTTTGGCACGACATTAAATCTGTTAAGATGACCTCAAATGAAGAATTGCTCTACATGAAAAGGTTGGGTATTATCGATATGAACAACTTTGTAGTTTGAGCCATGATCATCCGATTCTATCTCAAGAGCCGAAACTATGTTTGAAGCAATAAGACCCTGGCATTCGAAGAACTATTCTGCTAATTAGGGCTTCAAGACATTCTCAAATGGGAAACTGTTATGCATAGGCCGGCTTCGTCTTGTCGATCCAGTCGAGTTTGATATTTGAAACGTCCAAATCCGAGTTCGTATGAAGGAGTTATGGCCGAAACAGTGCTGCACTGGGAAACCAGGTCGGACCGTCCGACTCGTAAACCGGACCGTCCGGACCATGGTCGGACCGTCCGACCCTGAAGTCGGACCATCCGACTTGAGGACGCAGATTACAGAAGGTTTTTTGACCTCAGCTCGGACCGTCCGACCTAGAAGACGGACCGTCCGACCCTATGGTCCGGACCGTCCGGAATAAAGTCCGGACGTCCGAACCCCCGATCCGGGTCCGAGTTTGATCGGGTTTTTGGCAATTTTTACGTGAATCTGAGCCCTTTTCTTGCACGGAAAGTTCAACCCCCTCATAAATAGATGAGGTGACGGCCGATTGAAACAACACACAATCGCAAAACACAACAAACCCTACGTTTAGATCTAATCTACCGTGTGCTTTCTTCTCGTTCTTCGTCTACCCTTGTTCTTGCAGGAAGACGAATCGCGAAGCTCCAGGGGCGTCCAGGACGACCTAGGGCAGCCAATCATCGCCGAGTTCTCTGACGGGGTCCCTCCCGAGGGCTTGGGGTGTTTGGTTCAAAAGAGCTAACCGGGTTGTCTTGCGTATTGCGCTTCCGGTTGGCCTCCCACGGTGCGAGCTGCGGAGTATCTCCCTCGGCGCCGTGGGTACACGTAACGTGTTCGTGTAGGGCGCAATTCAGCGTCAACACACTTTCTGGCGACTCCGCTGGGGACAAGTTTTAAGAAATCATCATCAACCATGTCCAAGTCAGTAGAGATCAACGCCGATAACACCATTAGGCCGAGTCTTGATGAATTATCGGAGGAACATCGCCAAGCATATGAAGCCATCAAGAAGCAGCGCAAGGAGCAGCGCATTGAATCTTATGAAGCGCTCATGAAGCAGCACGAGGAGGAGGATATGCAAGCTTTTCTTGCGAGTTTGGATAAAGATCGCCAAGGCAACATCACTCCGGTTGGAGAAATCAAGCTCGGAGAAATCAAGCTCCCTCCTCTCGATGGCAATCTAGAAGAAATCACTGTGAGTAAATTTTTTACTAAAGAGCAACTTGCTGTGATTGAAAGTTTGGTTAGAAAGGGTAATGATATGGCGTATAATGCGTTCATAGCAAATAACAATGCTCAGAAAAATGCGACTCCATCATCTAGTAATAATGTTGGTGTGTCCATTAGCCTAGAAAAAACTAATCCAACCTTGCCTATTTCATCGGCCCCTCCTATGCAACAATATTATAATATGCCGATGAATTCTTATCCTAGCCAAACCAATCAACTTGTGACTGCACCTACCTACCCTAACCCTATTCTGAGTGCAACCAATTCGGCGCCAACGCCGAATTACTTTGCAACATCACCTATAGGGGCAGGCATGTTTTGTCTTCTGCCGAACTATAGTTCGGCGCCCATAGCACAAGTTGCACCAATAGCTAGTACTCAAGTTGCTCCTATACCACAAGCATTGACACCTACCATAGATCCTATATTAGCCAATCTAAGGGAGTATTTGCATAAGATGTTTAAAGATACTTTCGGAAGCGAGCCGAAAGTAAAAAGTAGTGTATATCAAAAGCCTTATCCCGCACACTTCGATGCAGTGTTGTACCCTCAAGGTTACAAGATTCCTGATTTTGTTAAATTTAGTGGAGAGGGCACAAAAACAACTCGGAAGCATGTTAGTTAGTATTTAGCACAGTTGGGTGAGGCCGGTTCCATAGAAGAATTGAAAGTGCGTCTATTTCCCCTATCTTTAACCGATACCGCTTTTTCATGGTTTGCTGCTTTGCCACATGGCTCTATTCTTTTGTGGTCACAATTAGAACAGAAATTTCATGATCACTTTTATAGTGGCGACAATGAGCTTAAGTTGTCACATCTTACATCGGTTAGGCAAAAACATGATGAATCGGTCGCCGATTATGTCAAAAGATTTAGAGATACAAAAAACCGATGCTATAGCCTAGTGATAACTGAGAGAGATTTGGCAGATTTGGTTCTTAATGGTTTGAAACCCCACATCAAAGAGAGGCTAGAAAGTTATGAGTTTTTAAATATTGACCAAGTCTTGCAGAAAGCTTTGGCCCAAGAGAGCCGAAGTAAACAGATTCACAGATCAACAACCGATTGTCCTAGAGTGCATATGGTTGATTACAATGATGATAATTCAGATGATGAGGTTGATGTCTATACCACTGATTTTGTTTGATCCTCAAAGGCCAAACCTTACTCGTGCAATGCTCTTAAGCCGATTCGCAAGAATCGTGATGAGAAAATAAATTTTACCTTTGATATAGCCAAGTGTGATATGATATTTGATGCTTTATTACAAGATAAGATGATTAGAATATCTCACACTTTACCGCCGTTTGAAGAGCTGAAATGGCGTGCTTATTGCAAATATCACAATTCTTTCTCACATGCTACTAATGATTGCAATGTTTTCCGGAGGCATATACAATGGGACATTAATGAAGGACGATTGAGCTTTTCTTAGATGCAGGTTGACAAGCAACCCTTCCCAATGAACACCATAGACTTGGAAGGAAAAAGGTGTTGATTAGGCCTGACATAGCCGAATTAGCTAACAAGGAAAATGTGGTCATTGGTGAATCCAGAGGGAAAAAGGATAGCAGCAAGAGGTCAGGGAGGCAAGTGACAATTGGCAAGCAATCTGGTGGAGGAGAAATAATCAAGATTACCATCCGGAATTCTACTGGTACAAGCATGGCGCAACAATCAAGGATCGAGTCATCTGTTACTCGGCCAGGGGGCAATCTCGAGTTACACACTACTCGTTTGGGCAGCCCAGACTTGCGGGTCACTTGGCCTAGATCCTCTGAGTCACTCGGGGGGCAATCTAAAGGCAACGCTCGCACTAAATTCATCAAGCCTAAAAGTCCAGGGGTCGTCAAGTGGAAAAGGAATGAGGAAAAGGTGCAGCGCCATAAAATAAAGACAACCCTTGATATGCTATTATCCAAGTATGCCACCAAAGCAGCCAGTTTTAGCTCTGATCGTCCATCAAATTCAAATCGCTTGAGGGCACCTCACAAGCAGGAGTATCAGCGCAATGCAAGGTCATATGGAGCATGGGCACCAGCACCATGGATGGCACCACTTCCCTATATGCCATACCACTCGGGAGGATCAAACAAGAGATGGGGAAGCCCCCAATGGCTCCGTTTGCTTCTTATCCACGTTGGTCAGCGTCTAGGAGGTCCTCTCATGATAGGTTCCCTTACTTTACACAAGGCCGTTTGAGCAATGGTGTCAACCGGCCAGCGCAAGATTATTCAAAGGAGACCAACAAGCAAATATGTCGTGCCAAGAAACCAAGTGCTGAAGAGCCGAATCATGATATTTAGGCTATTCCAAGTAGTGGTGTAGCTACTGTTCCGATTGGTATTGGTGCTCCGAGTACAGATGTGATTGCTCTTCTGCAAAGTCCCATGGTCAATGATCATGAAGCTAGTACAAGCAAGAATAAGCTAAGGGGTTCCAAATATACCCAACCTCCGTGGTGCCCTCACGGTTTGACCAAGACACAGAAAAGGAGATTGCAATGCTTAAGAAACCATGAGAAGGGGGAGCAGGAGGCAGAGAAGCAAAGGGACGAATTAGTTAATAAAATTTGGCCTATGGCACCCGCCGCAAAGGTATGGAGACCCAAACAGAAGGAAGGCATGTGTGCCTTTACTACAGCGACATCCACACCATCAGGAAAGGAAGATGCAATTGTCATTGTATCGTCCACATCATTCATCGCTTAACCTTCACTCGGAGATATATTGGAGCCGGTGGACTTGGATGAAGAGGAAAACAAGATGGAGGATAATGAACATACGCCAAGTCGGGGAGGTATGGATATGAATATGGTATATTACTTACCCGCTGAATTTCGTGTTGTAGATGAACAAGATGTGGCTCAGCTAGATTTAGGCCCTAAGAATTCTATATTTGAGAAGCCAAAAGAGCCAGTGAAACTGTAACATCCCAAAATTTTCCAAAATTTGGAATTTTAATAAATAAATTATAATAATGATTGTTTGCTTGATATGTTTGATTTTCACTAGGATCTAAAACTTTCGGAGTTTAATTAATATTAAAAATGAGAAGGGAATAAAAGGACTTTCCCTAATATTCATTGTTGGTGTTTTGGAATTTATTATTTAAAACAAATCCAACTATAAATAAAATGAGAGAGGGTAACATGACTCCTTCATTATAAAAAAAAGGTTGGAAAATGTTTTAATATGATTTCATTTTAATTGGAGTTTATTTAAATAATTTTCCATTCAAAAATAATAATAACTTGAGAGAAGATAAAATGACTTCTTCAGAAAAATGGAGTGGAACTTATTTAAATAATTATTTGAGGCTTTTGTTGATTTTTAAAATATTTTATAACTGAATAAAGTCATTAGAAAAATGTCATTATTTTTATTTATTAGTTTGGTCAATATTTCCATTGCTTAATTTTCTTGAGATTATTTTATGAATTTATAAATTTATCTTATTTTTTTTGGATGTATACTTTATTTTATAAAACCTCCTAAAGTTCTGTTAAAAAAACACACACACACACGCACACACAGAGCAGCCGCCGCAGGCCCAGTTCCTATCTCCTGCTGTGGGCGTAGCGTAGCATAGCCCAGCGCTACCGGGCCGGCCCAGCCGCATCCCCTTGTTTTGTTAAAAAAAGTCTTCCTTTTCCGCTGAGTCACTGACGTGGTGACCCCACCTGTCATCTTCCTCCTCAGTCTCCTCCTCGCACACGAATAGAACCTCAAACGAATCCTAAAAACATCGTCGATTCGATCTCTCCTCTACCCCTTTTGCACGAAAACCTTGCTATAAATATTCACCAATTTCTTCTCGTCCAATTTTTGCAAAATTTGGTGTCTCCCGAGTCCCGAGTTCGTTGGAATTGCTCGCCGGAGTTCGTAGCCGCCTCGCCGTAGTTGAGCCACCCTCCACCCCGCGCCCCCCGAATTCACGCCCGCGCCCGCCCGAGCACTATGCTTGCCTGAGCGCAGCCACCGGAGTCGCGCCACCCCGCGCCGGCGACTACGCCGCCGCCCCAACTCGCCACGGCTGCGGCTTCTGCCACTCGTGGCTCGAGCATCGGGCCGCTCCATCGGAGCCGCAACGCCCGTGGCCGCCGCCACCCTACCCCGGCTGGGCCACCTCCGCCCCAAGGAAGCCGCTGGACACCGCGCCCCGCGCGCCTCCCCACGGGCCAACACCGCCGTTCACCAGAGTCATGGCGCCGCCAACCGCCGGTTTGCTCCGGTGAGAGACCCCGACCGTTGGATCTGAGACTAATGGTCCAGATCAGATCTGGGAGTTAGGTTTTTTTTTTTAAACGGTTCGGCTAATACCGGTTTTTTTCTCCTCTGGTTTAGTCGGTTAACCGGGTCGCCGAAACACTTATTTCACGAACGTGTACTAGTTAAGTCCCAAAGTGAACAACGTTCGTCCCGTAGCGCCTAGGGGCCTGTTCGTGAGGTAAATTTATTTTTATTACGGATAAGTCCTTTTCACATATTGCACCCTAGAATCTTCATAGCTGTATCTTTTAAACCGTGTATCAGAATTAGGTGATTCATTTTCCTACGCGCTCGTAGTGATCTGTAGTTTATCATAGAGTAAAACTTTCACACATTTTCACACTTTTGAATTTGAATTTATTTAAATTCAAATTCAAACTTCCGGAGGTCGTATCTTTTATACCGTTGATCCAATTTGACTAATTCTTTTTGCATAGGATCACTCATGTTATATACATTCTGTCCATATCATTTATCCACCATATTCAAATACTTTTTGATCTTTTTTAATTGACATTTAATTCAACTTCAACCTGCTAGAACCCGTGTTGCAGTATTCCGTTTCACGTGATTCTTTTTTCATATTGGATGACATGAAACATCCTACTAGTGTTATCCATACCCCTTTCATATTGCCATGATATGTATCCTTAGTTCTTAGTATCTTTCGTCATAATCTTTCATATCGATAATTCTCCGTTGACTCTCTCGAGTTCACCTTCCACCTATCACCTTCGAGCACATCGACACATATACCTTTCGAAAGCTAGTTGTTTTGTTGCTAAACCTCATTTTGTTTGATTTGTTGATCTTTTGATTTCTTTTGGCTTGATTGATTATGTGGTATCTTTTCTTTATGATAGATTGCTCAGAGTGTGACGAGTAGAGTTGACTGGAACGTGAGAGCGAAGAACTTCATCGAATGTATAAGGCAAGTCATACTTTGACCATTTTACAATCTATATTTTTACTTATGCATGTAGCAAATATCACCCTATGCATGTGTAGGAAGTTTTATATTATTATTGATGCAAACCTGGTAGGGTAGCCATATGATCTTATCCTGTTTGTTTGACAACCTAGCATGTTCTTGCTATATATTTGCTATGCTTGTAAACGTGGATTGGTTTGAGATTACATTGAGCTATGTGAGGATTTAATGACTTGACTAGAAAACCGTTAATTAGAATACACCTCTGGACGGGCAGGGAGTGCTTTGTGGGGGCTCGTGCCTTATCTAAGGCGAGACCAGGTTGTACCCCTAATGGTTGGTTTTGGTAGTCGGCAGTACGTCATGGTATCTACCCTCTGAACGTAAGTGGGCGCCGTCCAGGCTCAAAAAGATCAGCCATACTTGGTGACTAGGAGGTTCCATGTACAGCCGTTGGCCATATGGGCTCTGGCTTAGTTGAGTACGATGTAGGAAGCCTCTCCCGTGCAAAGCTAGAAGATGTAGATGTGATAGGTGGTACCGGCTTGCCGTTGGGTGTAGGTGACCTCTTCTGAAAGACTTCATCTAAATCTTCGGGTTGAGTCCAGCGGGAAAAGTGTACTAACCTCTGCAGAGTAAAAACTAATCATGATTAGCCGTGTCCCCGGTTATGGACATCCTTGAGCTACTAGACATTACTGTTACTGGAGGATCTTGACAGATGAATCACCATAATAAACTTGAGTGGGCAAGATTTAATAAAGGGTGTGGATTGGAACTGGTGTACCCAGTTCAATCTTAAGTAGTAAGTTAAACTAAAATTTTGACTAGGTAGATTGGGAAAAATCAACTTTCTGCAAAAAAAAACCATAAGCCTTTCCTTTGACTTATCCTTGCATGTAGCGATAGGTCTGTTATATCCTTTTCCGTGTGACTTGCCGTACAAATCAGATGTACTGACCCGTGTCGGGCTGTAACCTTCGGTGTTGCAAGATTTTATACGACGAGTAAGTGATGCGATATAGGGTTACGGTGTCTATACTCAACTATGTCGGTGGAGTTGATGGACGCCACGAAGCTATTTATTGTTTTTCCTCTGTATCCTATTTGTAAGCTAGCCTTGAGCTATGCAGGTATGATTTATTGTAATACTGGATCTTCGATGTAATATATATGACATGTGGTTTATTCTTGATATTACATCATGTACTGTGTGTGCTAGCTATTGATCCAGGCACTAGCACTGAATGCACAGAGACTTGGATTCTTAGCGAATCGGGTCGCACTACTAGGGAAATAGCTATACATGGAAATCTTATTAGTGGCGCATATAACAGGCCATGCGCCACCATCTATTAGGGGTGGCGCACTGGAAAATAATGCGCCACCCATAAGACCTTAGGGGTGGCGCATTATTTCCCAGTGCGCCACCCCTAAGAGTGGGCCAGCCTGGATGATCTTATGCGTGGCGCACTTAGTAATATGCGCCACCCCTAAGAACCTTATAGGTGGCGCATTCCTATAATGCGCCACCCCTAAGAGCTTATGGGTGGCGCATTCTGTAAATGCGCCACCCATAAGGTCCTTAGGGGTGGCGCATTATGGGAATGCGCCACCCATAAGATCTTAGGGGTGGCGCATTTCACCAATGCGCCACCACTGACTTGCTATATGCGTCACTAAATGCCTAGAGCTGCCCTTATCTACTCCACCCCACCTACCACCTCTCATTCACTCCAAACAATTCTCAAACTAGATCCACTCTTCTCACCCTAGATCTATTCGGTTTTCTCCTCGTCACCACCTCATTTCTTCCATTTATCCATCGATATTTGGCATTACATCCATTTTGTTTCATATTGAAGTAAGTGGACCTCCTCCCAAACTCTTTTGTTCCATTTATGACCCATATACTTGCCTTTATTAGCTTGGTGTTTGTTGTATATGTGAAGCTTGGGTTTTATATATATGGGAAGCTTGTGGTGGTTTGATGTATATGTGAAGCTTATGGTGGTTTGATGTATATGTGAATCTTGAGTGGCCAATGTTTTGCCGAAATGTCGATTCATTTCCGTTTCGGCAAATTTCTGGCACACTCTCCGCATGCTCCCATGCATTATTAGGGAAGGTCATGCCGAATTTTTCCGACGACGACTGTGATATATAATTGTGTTGCTCTCTCCGTGCACGCAGGTGATCGACCATGGTCCGTGAGATGCTGAGCGATATCACCGTGGCTAGGTGGATGCAATGTGCGACAAACGACATGCTAAGGAATAATAGGTAGGATATAAGATGTCCGTGTCGGAGATGCAAACTGCAGTGCGTGACCGAGCCTGATTCCGGAATATTGCAAAGACGCCTGAAGCGTAATGGTTTGATGGATGGATACACACGGTGGATAAGTGATGAAGCTGGTGAGGAGGAGGACGTTAATGGTGGGGCGCCAGTAAATGAGGAAGGGCAACCAGACAATAGCGGCGGGCGAGAAGACGAAGAGCATCCCATACATGATCATGAAGAAGATGCCGCGAATCATGTAGATCAAGATGCCGGACATGAAGATCAAGATGTCGGACATGATGAGGATTAAAGCTGGGTGCGGGACCCTCATGATCAAGAGCTTCTTGTCAAAGAGGCGTTGAACGCAAGAGGTGCAGCTAGAGAGAAAGCCAAGATGGCGCAACTCGAGAAAGACGCGATTACGAAGTTGTACGAAGGATGCAACGACGGGGATACCCGCTTGAATGTAACACTTGGGTATATGGAGATGAAAGCAAAACAAAAATGGACCGACGAAAGCTTCGATGATAACATGGCATTCTGTCATGATCGTCTTCCGAAGGGCAACACGTGCCCAACTAGTATCGCTGAGGCCAAGAAAGTCCTTTGCCCTCTCGATCTTCCGCACGTTAAATACCATGTCTGCATAAATTATTGCATGATCTATCGGGGTGAGGAAGAAGATAAAACCACATGTTCGGTGTGCGGTGTTAGTCGATACAAGAGAGGGAAGAAAGTTCCTGGAAAAGTGGTATGGTACTTTCCGATCACTCCTCGTCTGCAGAGGTATTTCGTAGATCCCGAGGAAGCAAAGCTCATGACCTGGCACACGGATAGAAAGAAGATAAAAGAGGATGACCCGAACCCAGATCCGGAAAAGGAGGACATGCTGAGGCACCCTTCAGATGGTAGCCAATGGACTGCGTTGGACCTCGAATACCCAGATTTTGGGAAAGAACCAAGGAACCTCAGGATTGGTGTGAGCGCCGATGGAGTCAATCCGTTTGGCGGCCAGAGCAGCACACACAGTACCTGGCCCGTGTTTGTATGCATATACAACCTCCCCCCCTGGAAGTGCATGAAGAAAAAGTACATAACAATGTTTATGCTAGTTCAAGGGCCGAAACAACCAGGTACGGACCTCAATCTATATCTGCAGCTGTTGAAAGAGGAGCTAGAAACGTTATGGAAAGACGGAGTCAATACGTGGGACGCCGCGGCAAAAGAATATTTCCCAATGAAAGCCGCGGCGATCACGACGGTGCACGACTATCTCGGATACGGATATTTCTCAGGACAGGTGGTCCAAGGATTATGTGCATGCGTTAGGTGCATGGATAATACAACATACCGCCAGCTACCAAAACATCCCGGATCTTCAAAAACCGTGTTCCAGGGGTCTCGGAGGTGGCTTCTCAAGAAACACGCGTGGAGAAAACAGGGACATCTGTTCGATGGAAGCGAGGAGCTCCGAGCACACCCAGCTCGAAGGAGCGGCAAAGAAATCGACAACTTGCTGAAAACTTGGAAAGAGTGCCCCGCGCCGGGAAAGAAAAAAAAGAAGACTCAGCCGTTGATGAGGGTATGGAAAGAGAGGTCTGTTTTCTGGGATTTGGAATACTGGAGTCTCCTCCGTAGTCCTCATAGCCTTGATCTCATGCATATCACAAAGAACGTGTGCGAGAGCTTGTTTGGCACGCTGCTCAACATGCCGGAGAAGACCAAGGACGGGTCAAAAGCAAGGAATGATTTGAAATTTATGGGCATTAGGAGGGAACTTCACCCCCCTAGTGACGATGATGATGAGCCGGAGGAGGAAGAGGATACGGAAACGCAAAACTCTCGCAAATGAAAAAGGGTGACCAAGAATAAGACCGTTATTGATCACTGCCCCCCGGCATGCTTCACTCTGTGCGAGGAGGAGATCAAGCGGTTTATCCACTGCCTCATAGGAGTAAATTTTCCGAACGGCTACGCGGGGAAGATAAGCAGATACCTAGACGAGGCAAAGCAGCGTTTTAGCGGGATGAAATCTCACGACTGTGCCGTGCTGATGACGCAGATTCTCCCGGTTGCGATGCGAGGGATAATGGACGAGCACGTCCGTAAAACGTTGTTTGGCCTTTGCAACTTTTTTGACGTCATCTCCCGGAAGTCGATTTGCGCTACGCAACTCAAAAGGCTACAGGAGGAGATCGTGCTCATACTATGCGAGCTTGAGATCTATTTCCCGCCCGCGTTCTTCGACATTATGGTGCATCTGCTGATCCACGTCGTGGAGGATATCGTCCAACTTGGGCCTGCGTTTCTGCGCAGCATGATGCCGTTCGAAAGGATGAATGGACACATAAAAAAATACGTTCGTAACAGGTCCCGTACAGATGCAAGCATAGCGAAGGGCTTTCTAACCGAAGAGTGCATCACTTTTTGCATGAATTATCTCTACACCGAGAACCCTGTTGGCCTGTCCGTCAACAAGCACTTTGGCAGGACCGATGGGTGTGGTCACCATGAGGGAAGCCGCGCAATGCATGTCAACTTTGACGGTCGAGACATCGACTTTGAAAGAGCAATCCTAGTCGCGCTACAACACATCTAGTTGGTCGATCTTTGGATAGTAAAGCACAAGGATTTAATTAGGAAGAAGTACAGTGACCAGGGCCTGCAGATAACAGACCGAGATCCACGGCTAATCAAAGAGCACAACTCCGGTTTCATGAATTGGTTCAGGGACGAGCTTCGTGCTAATCCCCTGCAAAGGAATGCTTCCGAGGACGAAAAGATGATATTCACCTTGTCACAGGGTGCCGCACGCAACCTGATGACCTATCAAGCGTATGATATCAACGGCTACACATTCTACACGGAGGAAAAGGACAATAACTACGATTACCAGAACTCAGGGGTAACGGGGATATTCTACACCGATGACGTCAAGGAATGATTCTATGGAAGGATCGAGGACATATGGGAGCTCGACTACTGTGGAGAGAAGGTGCCGATGTTCCGTGTGAGATGGGCTAAGAGCGTCGTAAAAGAAGACCGGTACTTCACCGCCATGGTTATACCCGAAGCCAAATCCAAGTCTGCGGGTGCAAACGTCACCGCGAAAAATGAGCCATGGGTACTGGCTATCCAAGTGGACCAATGCTTCTTCATTACCGACCCATCAAAGCCGAGCCGCGTTGTAGTGAGGAGAGGAAAAAGAAACATCATCGGAATGGATGGAGTCACCAACGAGCAAGACTTTGACAAGTACGGCAACCCGAAGATGGACGATGACTACGCCGCTCAGGATACATACACCACAACCCTACCGAAGAAAGGTCTCCTCCCGTTCAAGAGGAAAAGTAAAGGCGTCCCGGGCCTAAATTATTCAACCACGACAAAGAAGGGAAAGAAGAAGATCGTGAGGAAACGATAGCTAGATAGCTAGCTCCAAATTTAAGAAAAATATTTTGTAATTCATGATCACTTTGTGTATGCATGGATTTAATATGCACTTTGTAATTTATGATCACAATATTATGTTTCCAAATGTCGCTAGACCTTGTGTTTGTGGATCTTGGTTCGGCGACGACACAGTTAAGGCATGGTACGTGGATCGATATGATCACATTCTTATGTTTGGATCATAGTTTGAAGTGTATGAACATCGACGATACACAATCGAAGCACCATTCTCAAGGTCGGTTAGAGCAAGAAGTACTCCCTCCATTTCTTTTTACTCCGCATATAAGATTTGGTCAAAGTCAATCTTAATAAAGTTTGACCACTTTTATAGAAAAATGTACTCCATAATTATTATTTTTAAATGGTTTCACTTTAATTAAAAAATAAATAATTGTTTAAACTTTAATTAAAAAATAAAAAATGCTTAGGGATGGCGCATATTGTTGAAATGCGCCACTAAGTGCTCTTAGGGGTGGCGCATTTTGCCAGAATGCGCCACCAACAGGTTTCTTATGCGTGGCGCATTTTGCCGAGATGCGCCACGCATAAGAAACCTGTTGGTGGCGCATTCTGGCATAATGCGCCACCCCTAAGCCTTAATCTCCACGGGCCCCTCCCCTTGCTCGTGCATAGTACCCATTCGAGCCCGAGCGCTCCGCACCGGAGCCCTCGCCGCACCGGAGCCCTAGCCACCGCACCGGAGCCGCCTCGCGCCACCGGAGTCCCCCCTCTCCTCGCCGACTGCCTCCACCGGAGACGCCCCCGCCCCCGCCCCCGCCGTTCACCGGAGCCGCCCCAACCCCTCCACGGCTACCTAGGCGACGCCCCTCCACCGCCAGGTACCCCCTCCCTCCCCTTTCTGGCTTCCGACGACAGCCGTGGTGTCCATGGCGCCGCCCCCAACCCCCACTCCCCCTGCTGCTCATAAATCCTTTGGGGGGATGGGTTAGATGTTGCTGTTAGTGTTAGGGGGAAGAGGGATTAGTGTTAAGGGGAAGAGGGATTAGAGTTAGTACAAGAAAATTCAGTTAGTACCTTGTCATGGTTGTTTTGCACACAAAATTCAGATATTTGCACACAAAATTCAGTTAGGGGGAAGAGGGATACACTCCACTCTTAGTGCATATTGACCATGTTCTTTAAAGCTAGTGCAATTTTAAATTTTGAATCAACAAGCAATTGATTTTGGCAAAATGTGCCCCTGTTCATGCAATTGTGTGTGTGTGTGTGTGTGTGTTTGTGTGTGTGTGTGTGTGTGTGTGTCATGTTTGACTAAAGAGCAGCATGTTTATGCTTTGCTGAGAAGCTAGGACTATTGTTGTTGATTTTGATTATTGCTAGGATTATTGTTGTTGATTTTTTGAAGTGAAATTGGTTATGTGCATGTACAATTGCTAGTATAAATAAAAATACAAATTTTGAATTGGTCATCTTCAATTATATAGTCAAACATTGTACAAATTTTGATTTGATGCATAGCATATGTTCTTATTAATGGAACGCAAGTTTTTTGTTTTGTGTGGTAGCAATGGAATAGAATTTTAAATGACAAGTGCATTGCTACTGCTATTGTTGTTGTTGTTTTTAAATGATGTTTTTTAGTGCATTGACAGGATGCTTTTCTTATCAATATTTGTATGCACTGTTTAGTGCATTGCTAGAATATTTTTATGTTTCTTGTGCCTACATGTAGGCATTTGTTTTGTGCAGGTACAAATCATTATCCCCTTTCTCCCGAAATGTTGATTAACTTCCGTTTCGGTTGAGAATGGGGCACTCTCATGTTAAGGAAAATAGCAACGGTCATGCCGAATTTTTCCGTGAATTCGTGCATGATGTACCTTTGCTATTTTTCTTAACATGAGAGTAGTTGCATTTATTAATTGTGCTAATTAATTAAGTAGTTGCATTTCTTAATATTTTACTAGTGCAAACATGTCGACCGGAGCCGACGCCGGTCCTTCTTCTCAGCCGGGAAAAAAAGGAAGCAATTTTGGGAATACTCCCAGGAGGAGGTCGAGGAGCAGAGAGAAGAGGAAGTACCTCCGGGAGAGGAGTATGAGGAGGAGATAGAGTCGGAGTCCGACTCATCGGATGATGACTTGGAGGAGGAGGCCGGTACGATAGACGGCGAGAGGAACATCGGCGAGGATGATGGGACCGGTGGCTCCAACACAGATGGTACCCAGTCGAAGAAGAGGAATCGCAAACCGACCAAGGTCGGCGCCATCACGCAAGAGTTTGCTGTTGTGACCGCCGTCAGGATTCCTAAACAGCCCGAACTTTTTTCGGAAGGGTACGACGGTCAAGTCGCGGCGATCCTCCGCAACATCGTGCCGATCACCACGATTAACCTTAGGAGTCGTGAGAATATTCATTATTGTCAGCTTCTTATCAACAAGCTGCACGGACGATACAAGTTTCCGGAGCCGTACGATAACACCAAACTCAAAGGGAACAAAGTAAACACATGGGCCCTCAGGAAGATGAGCAAGGTCTTGTCCAGTTAGAAAACCCGGGTGAAGAGGGCAATTATTGAAAAGAACAAAACCTTGGAGGAGCTCAAGGAGAAAGAGCCGTTGATCGACGAAGCTACCTACAACCTTTTCAAGGCTAGGTGTGAGTCCGAGCAAGCCAATGCCGCGAGTGCGAATGGCAAGGCCATGCGGTCGCAGGTCATAGGTAACCACCGTCTCGGAGCCGGTGGTTACAAAAGTTCCAAGCCTAAATGGGACAAGGAGGATGCCGAGTACGCCGCTGCGGGCATACCTAACCCCTTCCAGCAATACAAAGATGATCCGCAGATCGAATTCTTTGTGAGGGCCCGGAGCTATAAGGACAAAGCAACCTCGAAAATAACTATCGATCCTAATATTCAGGAGTTTACGACTGTCGTGGTAAGTAGTTTAACATGCGACCTTGTTGATTGAATTCTCGAGTGAAGTTCACAATTTCTTAACGTTTCACATTCTGTTTGCAGCTAGCGGAAATGAAAATCGCCTCATCGCAGCAGTCGTCGGTTAAGCCGGCCGGCCCGTGGGACAACGCCTTTAACAGAGCGTTGAACAAGGTCAGGAAGGTTGACGACGTGACGGCGAAGCCATCGTCACCCGGCCGTGTGGTCGGCTTTGGTGCGGACCTAAATTGGTCCGAATATTATGGAAAACCGGCGGAGCAGTCCGGTTCGAGGGGGCGCAAGGCAAGAAGGACCGAAGAAGACGCCGCTTATGTTTGTGGACTGGAGGAGAAGGTGAACATGCTTCCGCAGCTTGTCCAGGACGAAGTGGCGAAGACGATGAACGCTCTCCTTCCAGATATGATGCATTCACTCGCGAATTGGCAAGCGCGTGGTGGACAAGTGCCCATACCAGTCCCCAGCATGGTCGGCAGCAACTCGGGCACCGCGGCGCCTGCAGTCCCGACTCCCGCCGTTGTGGTGGCTCCCGCACCGACTCCTGGCGTATCGGTGACTCCGGCCGCCAACACCGCGGCGGCGGCGCCGGACGTGATGGTAACTCCTCCAGCCACGATCGAGCAACGGGGGCCTAACAATAATGCACCCGGCGGCAGCGCAAATAGGGCGACCGACGCCACGGGAGGCAGCGCGCCCTCCGTCTCTGGCATGCCCTCCGTCATCGGCGGGGTCTCTTCACTTGCCGACCTGAACGCCCTCAAGGTAACTATAAGCGTCTGCAACTCAAACGAGGACTTCATCTCCTTGCCTTTTTTTAGTGGAATCTCAAGGCGAGTTGAAGGATGTTGCCAAATATAAAATCATTCAACCAAAAAATCGAATCATGCACAATATGCCGATGGCACCGGAGATGCATAGGGTTCAAATCTCTCTCGTGATTTCGGGCTACGAGAGAGTTGAACCTCCCATTCCACCCCCCCGGATACGATTTGGACGAGCCGGCAGTACTCAGTGACTATTTCGGCCAAATATGCCTATGGCCGAAGAGCCAAATGAGTTTAATGACGGGGGAAAGGGGCACCACACCTAGGATAACACCGCTAGTTATCGTGTCGGCGCCACATGATCCCATCGGCGCACAACAAGAAGACGATGATCTTGATGATGATGTCAACGCCGACCAGTGCATCAATACTTTGTATGATGCTGATGACTTATTCATTCCTCCTGCTGAAGGAGCCTATCAACATGACGAGGAAGCTCGCGGTCCAGCTGATCCTGCGGCGAAGCCTGCTTGCTTCACGCGTCTCTTCGCTGCTTCTTAGGAGATGTCTCCAGCAGCTTGCGCCTTCACCAAGCCTCAAGCAGATGCCACAAGGATATCTATTCTCAGCCCGTCCACACTCCATAAGGCGTCCACTGAGCAGATAAAGGCCGGTGACTGCTCGAAATCAGAAAAGAAGAAGGGACGGAAAAGAAAGAAGAGCATCACTTCGAGTAGCCAACCTTCGATGCCGATCCGGGCTCAGGACAGGCCACCAAGACCCAAGGATCTCTCGTTTGAAATCCATGTGGCTGGTAGGCCGATGCTACCTAAGGACATGCTCGACCTTGCATTTTCGGATATGCAGAGTGTGCATCATAGTATTATGGCATTAGAGAAGATTCTTCTTCGAGAAGAGAATCCCTCGTACTCGGTTTTCATGGCCAAGGTGCCACTCAACATGGGCTTCATCAACACTATCGCCGTGGATATGATAATCCTGCGGTTTTCGGAGATCTTCAATTTGTACCATCTCAAGCGGTTGGACCATAGCTTTATCCGTCTGTTCTCGTTCAGCCTTTCTATGAGTATCAGGAGAGATAAGACCCCAAGCGTCGCGATATTGGACCCCTTCTACATGTCTGAAAGCATCTTGATGGACGAAGGGGACGCGGCTCTCGCGGCGGGGTACATCACAGACTTCATGCTACAGAACGCCGACAAGGATTCATTTCTTATGACCTACTCTCCCAAAAAGTCATTCGCTCGCCGCCGTAGCATATATGCTTTCTTAGCTTTCCATTGTCCTCTTCCAACATTCCTTTTGGATTGTTTTAATTATGAAGTGAGGATCAAGACTGCGTGCTCATCTGCTTTTCACCGCAACACTCGCATGCCGTGTATTTAGACTCGGGGAGTGTGAAGAAGACAGATTACAAGTATATCATGAGAGTTTTGGATGATGCTCTCGCCGGCTACATAAAAGCCGGAGGCAAGATGGTGAAGCACAAGTTCAGGAAGAATCAGCCTGACGTGAACGTGTTCAGCCACGTAACGCAGTTCCCGTGCGTCAAGCAGCCGGCTGGCAGTGTGAGGATGCGTACTACGCCCTTCATCACATGAGGGCGATTGTACAGGAACAACGCAACCTTACGCTGCCAAGTCATCTCAGAGTGTGGGCTGAAAGGAAGGCGGAAATCGCTGATGCAAATCTTAAGGAGGAGTTCTTTCACATCCAAGCGTAAATGGCGACTATCATCCGTCATGAAGTACAGATGAAGGGGTCGATCTTCCACTCGAACATTGCACCATCCAATGGGGAGATAGAAGTTCGCCTAAAGGCCTTGCGTGACACAAGGCCTTTCATGACGAAAGAAGGATGCCGCCCATTCCCCGAGCCGAGTCAGAACAATTGAACAATTTATGTTATATATGGAAGTCGTTTGATGAATGTGTGCCCTACATGTAATTTGGATGTACTCTTTGTGTAGTAGATGGTAGTATCAAATACTCTTGGTGCTCAAGTAGCTTTCTGTTTTCAATAATTGTTGGACTCATTGTAATATTGTGATGGTTGTAATCTTGTGAATCTTGTTGGCCTCTAAACCTTTGTAAATATTTGTAATAAGAATTATAATGCAATTCTTTTGTATCAATAATTGTTGGGTTCATTGTAATATTGTATTTTGCATTTCTGTAATATAATAAAAATATCTGTAATTCTTTTTTTTTGTTTTCTGTAACCCATTTAGTGGCGCATTTTGTCTGGCTTTAGTGGCGCACTGGGAATGCGCCACCCCTAAGTAACCTTAGGCGTGGCGCATATCAGAATGCACCACCCCTAAGAGCTTATAGGTGGCGCATTCTGATATGCGCCACGCCGAAGGGCCTTAGGGGTGGCGCATCCATAAAGTGCCACCTATAAGCCCTTATTAGTGGCTTGTAGTTAGTGGCGCATCTATAATGCGCCACTAAACAGAAAAAAGGACACCACTAAAAGGGATTTCCCTAGTAGTGTCGTTACAGAAACACTTGAAGCCGTTAAACCTTAAAGGTCGCATTAATGGGTCACCGGTTGCAAAGATGCTAGTTGATGGTGGTGCTGTGATAAATCGTATGCCCTACGCAGTCTTCAAAAGACTGGGATTACATGTTGATGCATTGATGAAGACCAACATGGTTCTCAATGGATTTGAGGGTAAAGAAAAGACAGAGGCCAAGGGTGTAATGTGTATGGAACTCACTGTGGGAAACAAGACTTTGGCCACCACATTCTTTGTCGCCGAGGTGCAAGGTAATTATAATGTCATATTAGGCCATGATTGGGTTCATGATAATCAATGTGTGCCGTCCACCATGCACCAATTCTTGATACAATGGATTGAAGACGAAGTGGAAGTTATTCATGCGGACAACTCGGCTTGTTTTTCTTTGGCCGATGCGTCTATAGATTGGAATCATCCCGATGTTATTTGCTTATCAGGACGTGATCTATCAGAATTTGATTTCCTTAGTGCTACAAGGAACGGATTTATACCCATCTCTCTAAAATAGATTGGTGGTAATCGTCTTCAGAGTACATACTTATCATCATAAGCATGCACATGGCCGATAAGTAATTACCGCCCTTAGAAAACATATGGCCGATGGAGTGTTGACATCGTCCTTAGAACAAACATGGGCAAGTTATTTTTCGGCATGCACGTTTTGCCGAAAAATAGGGGGGCATGTGTTGACACCGGTTTTTGGCACGACATTAAACCTATATAAGATGACCTCAAATGAAGAAGTGCTCTAAATGAAAAGGTTGGGTATTGTCGATATAAACAACTTTTTAGTTCGAGCCATGATCATCCGATTCCATATCAAGGGTCGAAACTATGTTTGAAGCAATAAGACCCTGGCATTCGGAGCACTATTTTGCTAATTAGGCCTTCAACACATTCTCAAATGGGAAACTTTTATACATAGGCCGGCATCGTCTCGTCGAACCGGTCGATTTTGATATTTGAAACGTCCAAATCCGAATTCGTATGAAGGAGTTATGGCCGAAATAGTGATGCACTGGGAAACCAGGTCGGACCGTCCGACTCGGAAACCGGACCGTCCGGACCATGGTCGGACCGTCCGACCCTGAAGTCGTCCGACTTGAGAACGCAGATTACAGAAGTTTTTTTGACCTCAGCTCGGACCGTCCGACCTAGAAGCCGGACCGTCCGGGATAAAGTCCGGACGTCCGAACCCCCGATCCGGGTCCGAGTTTGATCGGGTTTTTGGCAGTTTTCACGCAAATTTGAGCCCTTTTCTTGCACGGAAAGTCCAACTCCCTCAGAAATAGATGAGGTGACGGCCGATTGAAACAACACACAATCGCAAAACACAAAAAACCCTACGTTTACATCTAATCTAATGTGTGCTTTCTTCTCGTTCTTCGTCTACTCTTGTTCTTGCAAGAAGACGAATCGCGAAGCTCCAGGGCGTCAAGGACGACCTAGGGCAGCCAATCGTCGCTGAGTTCTCTGACGGGGTCCCTCCCGAGGGCTTGGGGCGTCTGATTTAAAAAGAGCTAACCGGATTGTCTTGCGTATCGCGCTTCAGGTTGGCCTCCCGCGGTGCGAGCTGCGGAGTATCTCCCTCGGCGCCGCGGGTGCACGTAACATGTTCGTGTAGGGCGCAAATGGTTATTCCAGAAGCTTCCAGAGCGCTGATTTTTTATATAATTTTTCCGGTATTTATTGGGCACTTTAATTATTGGAAAAACCCGAAATACAAAAACAGCAGAAAACAGGAACTGGTAACTGGGTGCACTGAGTTAATAGGTTAGTCCAAATATGATCAAAAGTGTATGAAAGTTCAAGCAAAACATGGCAAAGTCACATTAAACATGTATGGAGCAAGCAGAAATTATAGATACGTTTGGGACGTATCAGCCATAGACCTGATTACTTCATCCAAAGGAGGTTCATCTAGATTATGAGGTAAATGCTCCTTTTGAGAGCCATTAGTTTCATCAAACCTTACATTAAAGTTTCTACAACTTTACCAAATTGGGAGTTGTACAGTCTGTAAGTGTTAGAATTTGAGCCATAACCTAAGAGAAAACCTTCATGGGCCTTAGGGGCAAACTTGGATCTATGATTCATATCTCTAATAAAGCATGGAGCACCAATCACCCTAAGGTAAGATACATTTGGTTTGTTACCAGTGATAATCTCAAGTGAATTTTTCTTCAAAAAAATTGTGGAGATAAACCTTGTTGATGATATGGCGTGCAGTGTTAATTGATTCTGCCCAGAACTTGATAGGAGTCTTCTATTCAGCAAGCATAGTTCTGGCCATTTCAGTAAGAGTTCGGTTCTTTCTCTCGACCACACCATTTTGTAGAAAAATCATAAGTAAAGCCATATTCATAAAGAAAATCTTCGATACGAGTATTCTTGAATTCAATACTATTATCACTTCGAATATGATTGAGTGTGAGTTCATACTCGGTCTGTGCTCTCTTTGCATATGTCTTGAAGTATTTTTTATTTCTTTGGCCAAGTAGTAGATAGTAACTCCAAGAGGGAGCGTCTATGCATGATTGTGGGTTCATGCCCCCCGATGTGTAGCTTGAGTGACAGAAACATCAGACTAGGGGGTGTGTTGTTGCCACCAGGGATAAAACAATAGTGCTTGTAACCACGGTTGCAAGGATTTTTTACCTTACGCAAAGTTTGTTAATGCAGTTGTTTGTTGCTTTCAGTTTACACTTTGGGTGGGGATCACAACTTAATACCAGCGAGATGTTCTGGATAGATATCTCAAGGTGGATGATTAGTGAGTAGATGCAGATGGATTTCGGTTTACTTGTCTTGGCGTGCTTCCCATACTTTTGAGCATCTAGCTTTCCAGTGGCATAATTAGCATTGCGGTGCGTTTATAATTCTTTCAATTGCCCAACCGTAATTTTTTTACCCAGCTTAGCTATTTTATCGTCTTTTGGGAGAGAGACATCACTAGAGAACATCATGGGATCCCGGTCCATATCTCTACCACTGTTTACACCTCACTTTATTTCCTTCTGTATTTCCTTTCGTTGCAATTACCACTACTATCTACCCGTATGTTTAATCCTTTGTAAACAACAAGATTGGAGAGATTGACAACCTCTCTGTACTCGTTGGGAGCAAAGTTATCTGTTGTGTGTGTAGATCCATGACAACTTATTATCTGGCGTCGTTGACACCTACTTGTCGATCCTTGGAGTCCTCCTAGATTCAATAAACCTTACAGTCACCGTGTAAGGGAAATTTACTGCTACGCTACATCTCAACCTTCCACTTGGGGTAACCAACGAGGGGCGAGAAGCCATCAAGCTAATTTCTAGCGCCTTTGCCGGGGACTCGAATCTTCAAGATAGTGAGTTGCACACTATCTTTTTTCTTTTCTTTTTATTCTTGTTAGTTTTACCTTTTAGTTTTTATCTTAGTGTCCTTTATAGAAAATCACAAAAAAATTCTTTACTTTGCTCTTCCTTTCTGCTGTTGTGTGACTTCACTAGTCACAATAATAATGACTTTATTAGCAGTCCTATTGCTCCACCTGCCACTTCAACACCTTCTTATGAAATTAAACCTGCGTTGCCGAATCTTGTTATGAAAGATCAATTCTCCGGTGCTAGAGACGTTGCTGCTTTGCACTTGAATAATTTTGTTGAGCTTTATGATACTAGTAATCGTACAGGTGCGATGCACGTGTTGTTTTCATGCAAAAAGAAGTTTTGTATAGTATATATACATCCAACATTTACTACCATCAAATATGTATATATATAGTATAAAAATTGTAATGTGATAAAATCTCATGGACATTCAGTATTAGTAAGAGTATGCGATGCTTGTAACTCTCTTCCTCACAACGATATAATAAACCTTGTATAATATAATAAGTGTGCACGTGCACCACATGATCTTTAGATAATGCAAAAATCAATAATAATTTAAAATCATATTGTCCCCAATCCCCATCAAAGGACGCATTTTCCGTCTTTATACATTTGCCTTCTCCAGGTCGTTCATGCTGGGCAACTCCCTGCTCGCTATATATGGTGGTTGGAATAGCCGCCTACCATAAGTTAACACAAGTACTGAATAAAATCTAAATAACTGAAGAAAAAATAAAATAATGGAGTGATCATCATCTGAAATGTTAACACAAGTGATTCTTGGAATCAGAATAAAACTCTGATCTTGCCTTATAAAGCTTAGAAATCCTAGAGAAATACGGATCTACAAAGCATTCTCCACTTCTAATTTCATTTTCTTTACAAGGTACCGGTTATAATTTGTTATGTAAAAGAAGCTTCCTCAGAGATGAGAGCCCACGAAGAGCATTTACTTCCACAATGGGATAACATTCATATCGTCAGCAGCTCCCCGTTGAACAGCTAGCGCAATATTTGGCAATTCAGTTCAGAACCAATGTGGTATGTTGATTATCATAATGACATAAGAACATACATTTAAAATATGGAGTGATGAAACTGATGATCAACCGGAACATTTGACACTTGGCAGTACTCGTTCCATCTGAAATCGTTTGGATCAAGAACGGGTGGTTATGAAACGTAACTGAACCTTTGATTTTCAACTCCATAATTCTGGTCGCTGTTGGAGCAATTGATCAGCCTGGAAACCGAGTTCGCTTGCCCATTGACCATCCTCTTGCTTGTACTGGTAACCCTCTTGCATGACTAAAAAGTGGTAGTTTGCATATATGTCATGATTACTATATATTATGCTAAAAGAACCAAAGAGGAAATGAAATTCAAGCAAGTTCTTGTGATACTGTGGCACAAGAATAAACTAATACAAAGGTCTTCCCTGATTGAAAAATAGGAGTGCAAAAGCATGTATTTCAGATTCCTGAATAATGTACAGTTTCCAATGATGCTGCTCAATCAATGTTATAGTGAGAGGAAAAGAAAAAAATATTTTGAAAAATATGGAAGGAAGTGGTATAGTGGTTGTGTTGCCTAATATGCATCCTGTAAAAAAATGTGCATCTCCTATTAATGTGCTTGCTAAGAGTGCATCTGCATAATACACACAATACTATATGTGACAGTAAAGAATACAACTAAGTTTATAAACTAAATTATGCATCTCCTGTGATTTAATATGGTCTAGGATGAATGAAAAAAAATACGCAAGCATATCTACTCTTGAACTCGTGCACATGATTGGTAAAGAGGCACCTGGTTTCATCTAGCGGCAGAACATCATTGAACTCCTTGTATTTGTTATTGTCACACTGAAAATATTTACCAAGATAGATGGATTAAATGATACACTTTGCAGGTACATTAATCTAACCACTAAACCTCACCATAATATAAGATAAACAGCTGTAATGAAAGGCCAACTCTTGGTTGGCACTTGACGCCCTACTTCAACTTCTTTCTCAGGGTGTGTCCTTGCTTCGACCACAATAGAGATACAACTGAGTGTCCAACAAGTAAAGTTAGTACATGACCATTTCCAACTTCGAAGGTTCCTATCAAGCATCAACTTCAGTGATCATCAAAGAAAAGAATGTTAGGATGTCATACATAGACATACATGAATAACATTCACATGAATAGAAAAATCACCAATTAATGTGATGCACTTGAAAAGATATAAAAACATATGCAGGAATGCATATTCTTTTTGGAACCACTCGTTGGTTTATAGACCAGTAGGCAGTGGATCAACTCCCATCCGGGATGACTTCAAGTGAGTTTCGCCCTGTATTCCTTGAGGAAGAATACCACAACTATCCTTCCCTGAAATAGATCAGGAAGGAACTGTTGGCTAGCTACTAAGTATGCAATTAAGGAGGAAGTAAGATAGGAGCACCTCTATGCTTTAGGATGCCATCGTGTCCACGGGGAGAGCCTGGCACGTGCGCTCTGCCTCGTCAACCTGCAAGTCGATGTGGGACGGGAGGGGACATTGCCGATGGTGACATACGAATATGACTTGAAGTGGTCAACGGTGTCCATGGTGTGGTCACGCACGTCGCCGAGGAGGCGATCAGTTTCCACGGTACCGCTGGGGCTCGCCTGTCTTGTGTCTTTACGCCTCCATGGTTCCTTCTTGTGCCCTCATGAAGGGGCGCCATGGTCAATGGGTCCGTCCGTGGGGTCCATGTAGTTTGTGGCGAGGTAGAGGGGGAAGGTATGGGGCGTGGCCATGGGGGATGAGGAAGCGGCCAAGCGGGTAGAGGAGAAGGAGGGGGATGTTGCGGCGTCGGCAACCATGGATGGTATGGCAAGGGTTCAGTTGGGGCAGTGTCGATTAGGTTGGATGAAAAGATATCACCACGCGAGGTTAATCAGGAGCTGGCAGAGAAATCTATGGAATTAACCAGCTCACGAGAGCGATTTTCGTGGGATCTAACCACCAAATCAGTGCGTGCGGGGGCCTCAGGCTTATCCCAGTGCTCCAGGCTGGATCGGTGCTAAGCCTGCCAAGAGAGCACAAAACTGAGGTGTGAACCAAATTAAGGAGGATAGAGTACGTTTCCGTGTCCTCGCAAGGAAATGGTGCCAGGCGCAGTTACCTAGGGAAAAAAAGGGGCTTAATTGATCCTCTGCGCTGATGAACCGATCCGTCGCCTCCTTTTCTCTGTTCTTCCCCAACCCACCAGGCGCAGCTCCTTCCTCCGCTTCTTCTTCCTCGGTCAGCGACGCCGCCCTGATGCAGCCACTTCGTCCTCCACCTGCAACGCCGCCTTGCATCTGATCTTCACCGGCGGCCGCCACCCCGTCCCCGGTTTCAGCCGACCGGATGGACCATCATCGGGAGAAGTTCTCGGCGGCACCACCTGGTCCTCCTCGGTTCCCCACGGCACCATCGGCTCCGCCTCAGTTCACAGCAGCAGCGGCGGCTCCTCATCGATTGGCCGCCACCGGCAGCTCCTCCGGCAAGTCGGCACATGGCCACGGGTAAGGTCAAGCCCTATGGATGGATTCGGTTCAATCTTTCACGAGTCCATGGATTCCTAGTTTGATATAAATTGTAGTGATTCAATGTTCCGTATCTAATTTTCAGAATTCATGGCCATCTAATTCTATAGTGATCCAATGATTCCGTATCTAATTTTCAGAATTCATGCCCACATAATTTGAGTGTTAGCCAAACGTACTAGCATATTTTACTCTACACAAATCATTTTGTATCAGTACTTAATTTTTTCAATTGGAAGGAAAATGCAGTATGCACAATAGTAGTATTTTCAGAAGTATCACTAACTGAAGGAGTATTGCATCTATATTATATACAAAAGTTCAGAAGTATCTTTTTGTGCAAACTATGTTCAGTACAGTTCAAATTGCTATCTAGTAATACAAACTACAGTTTAAAAGTGTCAAGTAGCTAGCTGGGTATTTGTTCTACGTCATTGTGTTGCTGATTCGTCCAATTTTTGTGTTGTTACGTATTTCAGGCCAGTATATACCCATCCAGCGGGTGACCCTGAACATGAACAAGATAATAGTTTTTTCAGAAGCACTACAAATCCAGCTGACTTATACACACTTGATGAGTTGCTAGCTGAGGAGGATATGCTAGACTCCTTCGCTGAGGAGATTGTTGTGGAGTTGAAAGGGACACTTGAATCTCTTGAAGCAAGATCACTTAGCAGGAGTGGTCCGAGGATATACATCAATAGGCCGCGTGCAGAAGCTCATCAACAACTTGTGCGAGATTACTTCTCTGAGAACCCTCTCTACCCTGCCAAAATTTTCCGAAGAAGATTCAGGATGAGACGACCACTCTTTCTTTGCATCGTCAATGCGCTAGGCGAGTGGTCTCCATACTTCACCACAAGGAAAGATGCCCTTAACCGTGAAGGGCTCTCCCCGTTGCAAAAATGCACAGCGGCAATACGCCAATTGGCTTATGGCACACCCGCAGACAGTCTTGCAGAGTCGATTCTCTATTCTGCGTCATCCTGCACGTTTGTATGACCGGGGTGATCTCCAGATTATTATGATAGCTCGCATCATTCTTCACAATATGATAGTCGAGGATGAAAAAGAAGAGGCGGCTAACATTCTTGATTTGAATGAAGAGGCGGGAACATCCATTGTCCTACCATCTGTATTCACTCATGGTAACATACCGGTATTCGCCCAAGTACTGCAAAGGGATGCAAGAATCCGGGATCGCTCGACTCATAGAGCACTAAAAACTGATTTGGTGGAGCATATTTGCAAAAAGTTTGGGCCAAAATAGTTTATGATTTTTTTATTTCTTATTGGCATTTTATGTATGAACTTGGTTCAAACATATTTCCATGGTTTGTGGCATATAGTAAGATCCCACAAAGAGGCCACAAAGTTTCCATACTACTAAGATCCCACAACTTATTAAATGAAGAAAGCTTAGCTACAAGAAGCTAAGCACCCATGCATTGTGAAGTTTAGTTGCTAAGGTATTTAATGTGCTTAGCACCTCATCTAAGCACCCATGCATTGGAAGCAGCCTCATAGCATTTCAAGAATCAGCAAACCGCGACCTGCTTTGGCAAAAAATTAAATCCTAGCCATTAGATTAGTTGGAAGACCATCAAGTAAATTTTGACTCTTAGATCTCATTTAATGAAGAGGATCCTACGGTACGGAAAAATTTGTGGAGATAGGAAAGATTAAGTTTGCTCTTTTAATAGTAGTTTAGATGCAAAAGTACAAAGAAGTAGATGGTGATATTGTTAAACTTAACCTTTTTCCTTTCTCCTTGAGAGGAGCTAAAGTGTGGCTTCAATCCTTGCCTAGGAATAGCATAGATTTTTGGATAAATGCAAGGATGACTTTATTGGGAAGTACTACCCACCTGCTAAGATTATCCAGTTAAGGAGTAACATTATGAATTTTAAGAAATTGGATAATGAATACGTTGCCCAAGCTTGGGAACGCATGAAATCTCTTGTTAAGAATTGCCCTACAATGGTTTGACTACTTGGATGGTTATCCAGACTTTCTATGCAGGTTTGAACTTTACCTTGCGAAATCTGTTAGACTCGTCCGCGGGAGGAACCTTTATGTCAACTACATTTGGTGCTTCCACGAAACTATTGGACGTGCTGATGACAACCTACTCTCAGTGGCACACGGAAAGAGCTCCAACATGTAGGAAGGTAAACTCTGTTGAGGAGATCTCCTCTTTAAATGAAAAAGTTGAAATTATCATGTCCTTACTTACTAAGCAAGTTTCTATTGATCCTCATGATGTTCCTTTGAATTTTTTTGGTTGCTCAAGAGCAAGTTGATATTAATTTTATCTCTAGGAACAATTTCAATAATAATGATTATATGAGTAATTTGGGTAGCAATCCTAGACCATTCCCATCCAACTATTTTGGGAACACCAACACTTATCCTAGCACCAAAATCTCCACTTCTGAATTAGAGTGCATGCTTAAGGACTTTATCACTTCTCAAAAAGCCTTCAACAAGAGTGTAGAAGAGAAATTAGAAAAACTATAGTCTCTCTTCGAAGGTAGACAATATAGCTCATGAGGTAGAAATGCTTAAAATTAGAACTTCTCCCCAAGAGGAAAAAAACTACACCCATGAATGTTGTCCAAGTCAAAATTGATGAGAACATTAGAATGCTAGCCAAACTTAAGGATAGATGAGCTAGAGAAAAGTAAGAGGAAGATAGGATTAAGAGCCTTCCTACACATACTACTATCTCCGCTATACAAGTTGTCGAGGATCTCAAAACTTTTAGCACCAAACACATCCTAGTTCCATTGGACCTATTAATGGTGATGCTAATACCTCAACTTTAGGACAAGAAGGTCCCATCAATCTAGAGACTACCAAGAGAATGAGCTTAGATGACATCACCACCACTTTAATTAATGGTAGTGATCTGGATTGTGATAATTGTAGTCTTTCTAAAGTTATCACCTTTTTGAAAAGAATGTTTACAGACCCCCACACTAGCACACTTAACATTGCCTTCACCGAGCATATCACCAATGCTCTTATCAAAGCTAGGGAGGAGAAGCTCAAGTTAGAGACTTCTATCCCTAGGAAGCTAGAAGATGGTTGGGATCCCATAGTCAAAATTAAATTGAATAATTTCTCTTGCTTTGCTTTATGTGATGTTGTAGCTAGAGCCTCTGTTATGCCCTACAGAATGTATGATATGGTCAATTGGAAAACTTTTGATACATGCTATTTTGGTGTTCGTATTGTTGATTTTTATGTAAAGAAACCTTTAGGGAGGATTGATGATGTTCTTATTATTGTCAATGATAATTATGTTCCCGTTGATTTTCTTGTCATGGACATTGAGTGTGATCCCTTATGTCCAATTATTTCGGGACGTCCTTTTCTTTGCACTGTTGGTGCTATCATTGACATGAAAGAAGGGACCATTAGATTCCAATTCCCCCTAAAAAGGGAATGAAACACTTCCCTTGAAAGAAGATTAAGTTACCTTATGAGTTCGTTACACGGGAAAGCTATTCTTTTGATATTGACAAAACTTGATCTTTTTTATCATGCCTAGCTAAAAGTCATAAAAGAAATCGCTTATTGGGAGGCAACCCAAGATGTTTTTACTTTCAGTTTTAGTGGTCTTGATGCTTATTACTACTATAGCAAACTTATTGTATCTTTATTTTCTGGCTTTGTGCCAAGTTTTAGCCTCTGATTGCAAGAAAGTTCAAAAGTTGTGACATGCTGTCCAGAAACAGATTATGTCCCCTTGACGGAAAAATTGGCCATAAATTACCAGATCATCTAATTGATCTGAATTTTTTTTGACAATATGCTCTATACAATTAGTTTTTATCCGTCTGTTCTGAGTTTTTAGATTTGAGTTGCAGAAGTAGCCCAATTTTTTTTTTACTACCTGTTGGTCTGTTTTTCACATATTCTGCCACGTTTTGCGTTTACATTGTTTTGAAAATCTTGAGCTTGCTTTTTTTACAAAAAAACATTTTTTCTATCTTGAGAAACAGTAGCTTGCAACACTACTATTCCTTTTGAAAGATCCACACTCGTACTCCATTCTCATATTTTTACTCCATAGAGATTATCACTCATGCATAACTATGTGGGGATCCTTACACTATAGAACTTGGCTTGCATATTCCAAGGATGAGCCTCCTCAAAAGAGCTCTAGGTCTTCATGAGCAAGCAAGTTGGATGCACCCCCACTAGTTCCATTGGAGAGCTTACCTTAGATCATATGTGCATCCGTTGCATGGAAATCCCAACTCCTCACATCATATCTATCATTTGGCTTTCTCTCGCCTATGATTGTCCTCATTGATCTGAGCCTTTGATGGCACAGAAGTAGTGCTCCTCGTTGGCTACCCCAAGTGGAAGGTTGAGATGTAGCACAACAGCAAATTTCCCTAGGCAAAGATACCAAGGTTGAGATCGAACCAGTCGTACTCCAACGACGACAAGTAGGTGGTAAAGTAAACAATGGCGCCGTTCTACAACTGAAACTTGCTTACTTTTGCTGGACCTGCACACACAACAAATACCTTTGCTCCCAACGAGTACAGAGAGGTTGTCAATCTCTCCAGCCTTGCCATTTATAAAGGATCAAACGCAACCGATAAAAGATAGTGATAACTGCAACTAGAAAGTAAAACATGAAATAAATTAAGGGTGTAAATAGTGGTGTAAATATGGATCGGGGTCCCATGAAGTTCACTAGTAAGGTCTCTCTCCCAAAAGATGATAAACAGCTATGCAAGGTGAACAAATTACAAGTGGGAAATTGATAGGATTACAGACGCAAACCAATGCTAACTATGCTACAACAGAAAGGAAGAGGCTCAAAAGCATGGGCAGTACGCCAAGATAAGTAGACCGAAATCCATCAGCATCTACTATTAATCATCCACCTTGAGATATCTATCCAGAACATCTCCTGGTATTAAGTTGTGAGCCCCACCCAATGTGTAAAACCAAAACAAAAAACATCAACATTAAAAGAACTTTGCATAAAGTAAACAATCCTTGGAACCGTGGTTACAAGCACTGTTGTTTTCCCCCTTGTGGCAACAACAGATCCCCTAGACTCATGTTTCTGTCACTCAAGCTAGTCATCGGGGGGCATGAACCCACAATCATGCATAACGCTCCCTCTTTGAGTTACTACCTACTACATGGCCAAAGAAATAAACAACAACGGAGAACATGCAAGAATTACTCAAGAACAAAAATATAAAAGGAGAAGAACCAAATATATTACGTATCACAATCTAAACATAGTCTCATAATCCATCAAATCCCAGTAAACTCAACATAGCAACAACAGAAAGAATTACATATGTGCCTTGATCATGTAGGGCAGCTCACAAGGTCTAATCCATGAAGAACAAAGAGGGGGAGAGGACATCACATAGCTACTGATCATGGACCCATGGTCCAAGGTGGACTTCTCACGGTTCATCTGGGAAGCGTCCATGGTGGTGGAGAAGCTCCCGGAAGTCAATCCTCCCTCCGGCAGGGTGCCAGGAAGTGGTCTTCTGGTGCTCCTGATCTTGGAAGCACGGCGACGGTGGAAAAGAGGCGAGATCGCGAAAAAGGGTTCTGTCCGTGGGGGTTTCGGGACGAGAGAGATATATAGGCAAAGGGGGCAGCCAGGGGGGCACCTAGGGTCCAGGCGGCCTCCCGGTGCGTCCACACCCTAGGTCGCGCCCCCTGGCCGCCTAGTCTCCAGGTGGGGCCCCTCTGGCCCCCCTTCGGGCATCTAGAAGCTTCTGGTACACTGATTTTTTATATATTTTTCCCAGATTTTTTCTGGCATTTTACGTAATGGGAAATCCTGAAATAAAAAGACAGCAGAAAACATAAACTGGCACTGGGGTGCACTGAGTTAATAAGTTAGTCCAAATATGATCAAAAGTGTATAAAAGTGTATCAAAAGCATATCAATATCAATCAAAAAATGCATGGTGCAATCAGAAATTATAGATACGTTCGGGACGTATCAACATCCCCAAGCTTAATTCCTGCTCGTCCTCGAATAGGTAAATAATAATAAGCATAATTTTTTTGGTGACATGCTACCAACCATAAAAGGACTTTTAAATAAAGCAAGTAAGGCATGTAATTCAATTCAAGTCATAATAAGCAAGAGTCTATATTAGCATTGAAACAAGAAATATAAGAACATAAAGGTGCAAGAGCTCTCGCTGTCCGTGCCTCGAATGTCTCCAAATGGTGTTTGCGTGTAAGAAGCGGGAGATGGGAATCCGAGAGAGAAAAATATTAATTTTGTTGAGAACTTAATCTACTAAAGTTACACACTTAGTCTTCTTTGGAATCTTATCTTGACTCATCCCCAGACCACGAGCCAGGTACAAGTCAAAATGATCCACTCCCTTTCGACATTTTGAGCACTCATGCAATGCATGAGCGCAAGAAATAAAATTGACACTTAGGATGGCAAAGAGAGAAATGGTGGAGGAGGAAGACAAAAAGGTATGAAAGGCTCACATCAATGAGGACAATCATAGGCGAGAGAAAGCCAAATGATAGATATGATGTGAGGAGTAGGGATTGCCATGTAACGGATGCACATGTGAGCTATGGAAAGCTCTCCAATGGAACTATTGGGGGTGCTGTTGGATATATGCTCTAGAGGCAAATAATATATGATTATTCCAAATATATCTAAGCAAGTTCATAACCAGTTTCATACCGTGCTAGAACTGCATCAGTGAAACAATGATGCAGGTGTGGTATAGAAACCCCAGAGTTCCTAGTTAGCCTCTACATCGATAACTAGTTCATGGTCAACATGATGGTCGTGGTTTCGCGATCATGGACAATTAAGTCTCTTGACTATGAGGTCACCTCACGGGTTAAGTGACGTGATGAACATTACCCAAAGTAAGCATTACAGCATGATCAAATTTTATGAAGGTTCAGTGTTGTAATTACAGAACGTGGTAGACCGTTCCTTTGACCGTGAGTACATGCATAATCACTATCTTCCCGGATGCTTTGACTTACATCCCACCACCTGACTGAAATATGCGGGTCATAACGGTTGTATCTTAGGTATTCCGTGGAGATACGTTGAGGAGTATTGTTTACAAGAGCGGGATTTGTCAATCCATATAATGGATAGATACTCGGGGCCCACTCGGTGAGATTCCATCCATGAAGCTGCGCAGCGTGTGACTAGGTCACGGGGATGAATATCACGGGAACGAGTGAATGAGGATTTAGTTCGGAACGAGATTGAACCAGACATAGGATGTCATTGATCGAATCTCGGAACAATCCAGTATCGCTGACAAAGGGAATGCTATACGGCGTAAGGTCCAATCGGTGTTGATATCCGGAATGCACAGGGGTCATTATGGGCATCCAGGTCCCGCTGATGATCATTGACTGTTGCCTCTGCTCGGTCATGACTGGAGTGTTCTCGGACCGTAGGGTAACACACTTAAGGGCTCGATGAAATCGGAGACCTTTTCGGAACCATCGGAGCAACCAGGGAATAAAGGAGACAATATCGGAGGAGTACCGTATTGAACCGAAACAAGTTCGGAGTGAGCCGGAAGAGTTTCCGGAGCACCGGGAGATGAGATAATATGTTTTAGTTATTAATTAATTGAATTAATAATTAAAATCATTTTATTTCTAATTAATATGTGCTATGGGCCTTAGTGGAGAAAAAGGCCCATTAAGGAATTAAAGGGAAAAGAAAAAAAAGAAAAGAAAAAGGGGGGGGGGGGAGGCGCCATGGGCCCTAGGGCCCATGAGGGGTGCGCCCCCTCTCCCCCCTTGGCCGGCCAACTCCCCCCTAGCAAAGGGTTTAGTCCCACATTGCTAGGGGAGGAGGGTTGACTCCCTTCCCCAGCCTATATAAAGACAGGCAGGGTGCATATAATTAATACACAGAAATTCGTGAGAAAATAAATATAACTCCGAATTGAGATCGGTTTTCTCCGGTCTCCTCCCCTCTCTGGTCTCTTCCACGGTGGGCTCCCTAGTGTGAGCCTGTAGTGGAATTGAGACCTCTCTGCTAGAATCGGAGGCCGTCGTGCTGCCGAAGCTCCGTCCGGAGGTCTGCTTCCGCCCCCTCCGCTGGATCGGAGAACGGAGGTCGTCATCGAGTCTCGTACGTGTGCGAGTACTACGAGGTGCTGCACGTGTGGCACTACACCCATCCGGGTGCTCAACACAGCCAGGGGGCTGTGAAACTTGATCGGCTACATCAACCACGTTTGCGGGAACGTTTCCCGCGCAACGGACTACACCCCGAGGTATGTTATTTCCGCACTACTATCTGTTACGGTAATACGGCTAGCTAGATCTTGGGTTAAGGGAACGCTAGTTAGAAAAATTTGTGTTTTCTGCTGCGAACCCCAACAGGTGCATCCAACTTGCTTTCTCAAGAAGACCTAGAGCTCATTTGAGGAGGCTCATCATTGTAATATACAAGCCAAGTACTATAGTGTAAAGGTCCCCACATAGTTATATGCATATATGATCATCTCTATGGAGTACAAGATACAAGAGGGAGTACGAGTGTGGATCTCTTAAAAGGAATAGTAGTATGCCCGCTTTTCTCTTTTTTCTATTTTTTTGTATTTTTTTGGTGGCCTCAATGGCTCTTTCCATTTAACTCTCATTTGTCCTCTTCGGGGTCTTTTAATTTTGTCCTCTTTGGGATATTTTCCTCACTTAGGGGCAACACTCTATTTTACAAGGAGTATAGAAGATCTTTCACACTTTACAAAAGTACTCAGCATATAGAAGATGAAGCTATCATGATTTATACAAATGTATGCCTCTGCCAGTGTAGCAGGAACATGTATGTCATGAAGATCAAGTCATGAGAAGATGGATGTTGCATGGCAATATATCTTGGAAAGGTTATGGAAATGCCTTGATTGGTAGGTATGGTGGCTGTTTTGAGGAAGGATATAAGGAGGTTCATGATGACAGAGCATATCATGCCAAGGGTTTGGATGTACCGGCTTGGTAGACGCAAACTCTCGGAGTGAGAAGAGGGCAATGCACGGTACCGAAGAGGCTAGCAAATATGGGAAGGTGGAAATGTCAACTTTCGAATACTTACATTAGTCCGAGAACTCATGCACTAATTATCGGTAACTCTCAATCTAATCAGGAGGTTCACAAAGAGACAAGTACCCCGAGGAGGAGTGTATGGGAGTTTGGTTATCCTTGCGCATCCTCGACTCATGGTACGTGGGTGTACTCTAATATCCGATCCCTCCAAAAATTAGTGATCCTTCTAGTAGCTAGAGTTCTCAACTGGTTTTTGTAGTTGTTGAAAATAATAACGGATTGCCCCAAATACGACATCTATCACTAATAGGATAAGGCTCTTGAAACCAAAAGTTCAAACATTACTCAAAACAATACCTCAAAACTATTAGAAGTTACTACTACAATTGAATAGCAACCTCAATTACCTACTTTAAGTCAAGAAACACAACTCAGTGCAACAGGACAACTCTCTAAACAAGATAAACATGAAAACTCAAGAGAGTTCCAGAAACAAACTAAACAAAATCTCTTAAAAACATAAGCATGAAAACAAAGAGCTAAACATGACAGCAGCTACAAAAAGATAAAGAACACACAACAAAAAGAAAGATAAGCATGAAAATCCTATGATATGTTCTAGTTTAAAGTGGAGCGTGTTTCTCTCCCACACAAAGAAAGCTGGGTTCTAACTTGTTATGAACAACAAGCAAAGATAAAGAAAACTAAAAGAAAGTAAAGACCAAGACACTCCAAGCATAGCACATAACACATGAAGTGATAAAAATATAGTGTAACGAAGTCCGAACTGATAATTGCTGATGGAGAAGGGGATGCACGGGGGCATCCCCAAGCTTATACGCTTGAGTCTCCTTGAATATTTCTTGGGGGTGCATGGGGGCATCCCCAAGCTTGAGCGTTTGACACTCCCGGAACTTCTTTCATCATCTTCCTTCGCACACTTGAAAACTCCCTTCATACATAACTCATCATAAGTTGATTAGAGAGGTTAGTACCCATAATAAAACAATTTTCCTCTACTGGAAAAAAAGATTTTCTTGAAGGTCTACTATTTCTCAAGACCGCCAAAAAGTTTTTGCAAAGAAAAAGCTAGCGCAACACCTGAAAAACTAAGGAAAGAAGAAACGTGGAAATATGTGAAAAACAGACCAGCTGGTAGTAAATAATGTTTTTGGGGTACTTCTGAAACGCAAATCAAAAAACTTAGAACAGACGCTCGAAAGCTAATTGTATAGAGCACGTTGTAAAAACAATTCAGATAAAAAAGATGGTCTGGTGATTTGTCGTGAATTTTTTCGTCCAAGGACAAAATCTGTTTTGTGGACAGCATGTCACAACTTTTGAACTTTCTTGCAATCGGAGGCTAAACTTGGCACAAAGCTTGAAAATAAACATACAATGATGTTGCTACATTAGTAAAAATCATCAAGACCACTAAAAACAGAAGGAAAAACATCTTGGGTTGCCTCAAAACAAGCACTATCTTTTACGCCTTTGAGCTAGGCACAAAGCTAAAAGAAGAATCAAAGATCACCGAAGTCATCAGAATCACAAAAACCTTCAAATTGATCTTCAATAATTTCATTTTTATTTTTCCTAGGGAAGATGTACGTACCTTCCGCTTTCCCACGTAATCGTATGTGCCCCTTACCTATATCAATGAAGCCCTTCATGGCTCGGAGGAAGTCCCTTCCACGCACTATGTTTCCTTGGTTTGGATCCATGATGAAGAAATCAATCATTGCAATCCTTTTAAGGAATGTAACTTGAACGTCTTTTACCTTTCCATGGATCTCAGTAATATCTCCATTATTATGTTCATGATAAGATGACAAATTGTCCATGCTTAGTTTCAAAGAATCATAAACGATTTTTGGCATTGTCGAAACCATGGATCCAATATCACAAAAAGAAAGGAAGTCTTGGTTAGAGATGCTAATCCTAACAAAAGGCTCCCAATCATCATCTATATCCAACATATATTTCTTGTTGGGATTATGTTTCTCTAACTTCCTCAAATCTAGAGCATCCATTCTTCTTTCAAGAGTAGAAAGTCTATCTATAACACTATAAAAACAATGATCATACATAAAATAACTAGATAGACAATGTATAATATCAAGAGATCTGGCTTCATCACACTCTAAGAAATCTTCTTCAACTATAATATCAAGAGAGTGTTTACACCATTTAAATATGCCATGGTAAAAATTTCTAAGAACAATTTTTATAGGTATCCAAGGCATAATTCGCTTATGTGCATCAGAAATTCTGTCCCATGCCTTCTTCATATTTTATCCATCCCTTTGATGGAAATCTATAACTTCCGATTCCCTAAAAGGACCAAGTCCTAACATGCTTGACTAAACAAGAAGGACTACTAAAAGCAAGGTAAATTTTATTTTGTGATTTTTGATAAAGGAAGCAAAGATAAAAACTGAAAGGTAAACTAACAAGACTAAAAAGCAAAGATAAAAGATAGCGTGCAACTCCCCTATCTTGAATATTGGAGTCCCCGGCAATGGCGCCAGAAATGAGCTTGATAGCACTGAAGTAGTGCTCCTCGTTGGCTACCCCAAGTGAAAGGTTGAGATGTAGTGTGACGCCCCCAAAATCAATCCGTGTGCAGTAATCATACACGCAGGGTACACGGCTGAGATTAGGGTGCCACGGTGATAATATCACAACACAACACTAAACACAAAAGGATAAACAAATATGTTACAATAGAGGGGGTCACGCGGACCCGAATACATAAGTCATACAAGCCATAATATCTGAGTACAGACATAGTTAGTCAAGTTTTGCCTGAAGAAGGCTAGCACAAATCACATCAGAGATACAGATCGAAAAGGCGAGGCCTCCTGCCTGGGATCCACCGAACTACTCCTGGTCGACGGGGAACTCGACGTCATAGTAGGCGCCTCCGGGGTACTCCTGCTCCTGGGCTCCAACGTCGGCTGCAGCGGCCGATCAGGCAAAACAGTAAAGAAAATAAAGCAGGTGAGTATCTAGTATACCCGCGAGTCTTACGTCCGCTACTAAGCATTATGCATTGTATCAACGGAAAGAAGAGGTTGTATATAGTGAACTAAAAGACCGAAATCCAGAGCAAGGGTAAGAAGCTAGGCCTATCGAAGACTAGCATCTTCCGACGATGTCTTGCAGCATGAGGTAAGAATCAGCCAACAGTTTATATAAAGCATAAAGTAACAATGCAGCAGAAGTTGCTGTAGCATTGTATAATAATAAGTTGTAATAATTAACGATGCCTCCGAGTTCACCTCCTCGACATCCCCGCGAGGAAGAAAACCCGGAACCATACAGTTTAATAATAATAGTTTCTAGTGGTAAGATCCAGCTTCAGCATAAAGCGTCCTTTTACCGTGGACACGGCTATTCGAATAGATTAATCTTCCCTACAGGGGTGCACTTGTGTTACGCTACACGCACGGATCTCCAGGGTGGCGGGAACCTGGTTAGGGAACGCTCCACCGAGGCTATCCGACACTTCATAGCCCATCTTTCAAACTCAACAGAGAGGTCATCCGCCGGACTATATCCTATGTACGCGGGGCTTTGGACCTTAACCCCGACGTACTCCTGCACGGTGCGAGGCTGGCCGGTGAAGTTAAATCAAAGCAAATACAAATCACACTGCCGCGGCAAATAAGACAACACCACTTCCCGGCGCAGGCCGCGGTACTGCTGACGTCTGAAGAGTCCTCAGACGACACTACAGGTAGGTAGTGTGTACATGGCATATAGCCAACTCAAGACATTCACTGAACCATTTAGAATTTTAATTAACCTGCGTGACAACCGTTATCGTTGCCTCGACTTAACTGACCCGCGGACAACGACAGCAGCCAGGACCACCAGTACATCGGTGCCTGCCCCGTCGTCCCACCAAGTCGCTGCGGTTACCAACAAGGTGAACCGTCTCCTTACCTTGTCTCGCGTGTGCTCCTGGAGGAGATCGACTTTCGTGGTTTGGTAACTCTCGCGGCCAACGATGAGGGGCCAAGCACACCGGTACACTGGTCGTACCCTCCCTGTCGTCCCGTCGCAATACCTCTCGCGGGCACCGTTGGGTCGCCCGACTTCTTACCTGAAGGACAACCGTTGTTCAGGACCCTAAGGCGGTAAGACAAAGTCAGCCTCGAGTGGAGTACAAGGATTACTCCTTGATAGCTCACACTTGAGGTGACTAGGCATAACCCAGATAGGGGCCTTAGACGGTGTCTGCATTGTACCGTACCTGTGCAGTTAAAATATTTGTACCCGCGTTCACTCCCCTGAGTGATCACGGCCCTCTATCTAATCCTAGCTAACAATGCGGAGGGCTCACTGCTGAATAATGCATAATAATAATAGGCAGCATAGGATAAAGGAAGGCACATCAAGGGGCGACAATGACAGGTTATGCAATTGAATAGGATTGTAACGTAGCAGCAGCAGTAACAATGCCTAGTGCAAGAAATGTACGGAAAGATAGGCGGTATCTGGGGAAGAGAATGGCTCTGCTTGCCTGGAAGCTCGACGGTAGTAGTAGGGTCGTCGACGAAGTAGTCGTACTCAGCAGCGGTGTAGTCGACGGCAGCAGCGGGGTCTACCGGAGATTAAGGGGGGGAAGAAAACAGTAAATACACAACAAGCATATACAAACAGATGCATGACATGACAGATGAAATGTTAACGGTATTCTAACGCAGTGCAATGCACATTGCTCGGAACGGAAATTCATCTGAGGATGAACTACCGGCTCCGGATGGTTACCGGACAGGGTGACCGGAGGGGGAAGGATCAAGCCGGAGGTGTCATGGGTACCGTACAAACATAAGGGGGGTGTATCCGTGCTGGTTGATCTATTCCGAGAAACATTCGTGTTCGAAATAAATTCATCCGGGCACTCTATCAGTACCGGACAATTTATCGGACTGCCGGTCCGGAGGGGGAACGGTTCGATGTTCGTTGTGTTAGAGGGGTGTGATAGGCATACGGATAGCGTATTCGTATTCATTATATTTTTCTGATCAATTTTCATGTATAAAGTTTTTGAATCCGAGTTACGGTTTAAAAGTTATTGAATTTCAAAGTTTTAAATCATTTAAATGATTTTCTGAATTTCTTTTATTATTTATTCAACATTATCCAGAACATTATCCAAAACATTATCCAAAACAGTGCCTGACATGTGGGACCCACATGTCAGCCTCTGTTATTTATAAAACATTTAATTAAATCAGAAAAGCCTCTGGGCCCACATGTCATTCTCTAATATTAAACTAAAACAATTTAATTAGTCTAAATTACTGGTGGGGCCCAGGTGTCAGCCTCACAGTAGCAATTTAATCATTTTAACTAATTGGAATGGGCATGGGGCCCAGGTGTCATACACCAGGGGGGTTAACTAACCTTTTTAGTTTAACAGGATTATTAGGGGGGAAAGGGCCCGCAGGTCAGTGACCAGGGGGGGTCATTAGTGTTAATATAAACGGCCTGACAAGGGGGGCCCGCCGGTCAGCGGCACAGGGAGCACGCCGGCGGCGAGAACTCCGGCGAGGTCGCCGTTCCGGCCGATTCCCACGGCCACTTGATGCGCGGGGCCGTGCGTTTGGACCAGGGGACCCGGGCGCGGCGATCTGAGGTGGTGGCGTGGACCGCGGCGACCGGAATCCACGCCGGCGACGAGGACAGCGGCGGTTTCCTCGGGTCATCGACGGGAACGCGGTTACAGGGGAAACTCTCGAGAGGGGGACGGTTAGGCGGGTGCAGCGGGCCACCAGAAGCAGTGCGTGCCACTAGCGCGCGCTGGGGTAGTTCAGGACGACGACGACGTTCATGGCGGCGGCCGGAGCATGCGAAAGGGGTCTTTTGCACTAGAGCTAAACGGCGGCTACGGACAACAGAAGATGGTTAGGATGCTCACCACGATAGCGTAGGTGGTGGTAGCGGGCGCGGAGATGAACTGGGGCGGCGGCAATTTGAAGGTGCTCCCAGCGGCTGGAGGCAGACGACGACGACGATTCGAGTCGATGCAGGCGCTCCGGGCTCGGCTACTTCAGCATGGAGACGAAGACGACGAATGCGCGTGCACTAGACGTGGTTGTGGGGGCTGGGAGTTGCGTTGGCCACGCGGGTTCACCGATCCGTGGCCATGGCGGTCTCGGCTCGAGGTAGCAGACGATGGGGGGGGGGGGGTTCTGCGCGAGATCTGGGCTGGGAGGCAGGCTAGGGTTACAAGGGGGTATTTGGGTGTCGCCCTTATCGCCTCCATGAGGGAGCAGGTGAGGGGGCAGGTGAGGGGGGGGGGGTGGCGGCCAAGCAGTGGCCTCCATGGCCATGGCTGTGCCACGGCGAGGGGCAGGTGGGGAGTTGGTGGAAAGAGGAGGAGGGAGGGAGCTGGGCCCGGGTGGGCCATTGCCCAGGGCGACATTTAGTGATTTTCCAATCTTCTTAGTCTTTTCTTTTCTGTATTTCTCTTTTGGTAATTGTTTTCTAAGCTTAGGCAATTTTGTAAAATGTGTTAGGTGCCTCAATATTAGTATATCATTATATAGCAGTGCCACAAAAGTTTTTGCAGCAAAAGAAAATCATTAGATATCTCTTGTACATATTAAATGCCCAAAGTAAGGGTTTTAACCTACTGTTTGAATTGTTTGGAATTTTCTATAACTTAATAAATACCCAAACCCATTTGGATTTGGTCCACTGATTATTTGTGATTTTATAAAAGTAGTTTCACAATTTTTGGAGAAAGTTTATTTTGCACTTTGGTTTTATTATTTAATAATCCACCAAAGGCATTTTGAACTAGATTGATTTGAATTCAATTCAAAGGGTATTTAATTTGAGCTTGGAATTGTTTGGATTCAAGTTGACCAAGGTCCATGATCACAAGACTTTCAACAATATCAAAAGAGAAGTTGAATTTGAACTAAACCAAGTTGATCAAACAAAAGTTTTGAACAGTAATGATCAACAGTAATGGTGATTACTGTTCACTGACAGTGAGAGTGTTACATGTAGCACAACAACAAATTTCCCTTGGAAAAGATAACAAGGTTGAGATCGAACCAGTAGGACTCCAACGATGACAAGTAGGTGGTAAAGTGAACAATGGCGCCGTTCTACAACTCAAGGTTGCTTACTTTACCTAGACCTGCACACACAACAAATAACTTTTCTCCCAACGAGTACAGAGGGGTTGTCAATCTCTCCGGCCTTGCCATTTACAAAGGATCAAACAAAACAGATAAAAGATAGTGATAACTGCAACTAGAAAGTAAAACAGGAAGTAAATTGAGGGTGTAAACAGTGGTGGAAATATGGACCGGGGTCCCATTAAGTGCACTAGTGATGTCTCTCTCCCAAAAGTCGATAAACAGCTATGTAAGGTGAACAAATTACAGCTGGGCAATTGACAAGATTATGTACGCAAACAATGCTAACTATGCTACAAAATAAAGGAAGAGGCTCAAAAGCATGGCCAGTACGCCAAGATAAGTAGACCGAAATCCATCTGCATCTACTACTAATCATCCACCTTGAGATATCTATCCAGAACATCTCGCTGGTATTGATTTGCGAGCCCCACCCAAAGTCTAAACCCAAAGCAACAGACAACTACATTAAAAGAACTTTGCGTAAAGTAAACAATCCTTGCAATCATGGTTACAAGTACCGTTGTTTTCCCCCTTATGGCAACAACACATCCCCTAGACTCATGTTTCTGTCACCCAAGCTAGTCATCGGGGGGCATGAACCCACAATCATGCATAACGCTCCCGCTTGGAGTTACTACATACTACTTGGCCAAAGCAATAAACAGCAACGGACAACATGCAAGAATTACTCAAGAACAAAAATATAAAAGGAGAAGAACCAAATATATTACTCATCACAATCTTAAGATAGTCTCATAATCCATCACCTATCAGCAAACTCAACATAGCAACATCAGAAAGAATTACGTATGTGCCTTGATCATGTAGGGCAGCTCATAAGGTCTAATCCATGAAGAATAAAGACAGTGAGAGGACATGACATAGCTACTGATCATGGACCCATGGTCCATGGTGGACTACTCACGATTCATCCGGGAAGCGTCCATGGTGGTGGAGAAGCTCCAGAAGTTAATCCTCCTTCCGGCAGGGTGCCGGCAAGAGTTCTTCTGGTGCTCCCGATCTTGGGAGCGGGGTGGTGGCGGAATAGAGGCGAGATCATGAAAAAGGGTTCTGTCCTCGGGGGTTTCGGGATGAGAGAGATATATAGGCGAAGGGGGGGGGGCAGCCAGGGGGCACCAGGGGTCCAGCAGGCCTCCCGGTGCGGACCCACCCCTGGCCGCCTGGGCACCAGGTGGGGCCCCTCTGGCTCCCCTGCGGGCATCCGGAATCTTCCGGTACGTTGATTTTTTATATTTTTTCCCGGAATTTTCTGGCATTTTACGTAATGGGAAAACCTGAAATAAAAAGACAGGAGAAAACAGAAACTGGCACTGGGTTGCACTGAGTTAATAGGTTAGTCGAAATATGATCGAAAGTGTAAGAAAGGGTATCAAATGCATAGAAATATCACCCAAAACATGCATGGAGCAAGAAGATATTATAGATACGTTTGGGACGTCACAACCTTTCTCAACTTCTTCTCTTCCTTCCACATCATTTTTCTCTTTGCCATCCTAAGTGCCAACATATCTTGCTTGCGCTCATCAATTGCATGAGTGCTCAAAGTCAAAAGGGAGAAGATCAGTTTGACTTGTACTTGACTAGTCGTCTGGGGATGAATCAAAATAAGATCCCAAAGGAGAAAAAGTGTGAAGTTTTAGTATATTGAGTTCTCAATTAATCTATATAGTATTTTTTATTCTCTAAGCCCATCTCCCACTTCTTGCATGAAAATACCATTTGGAGACATTCGAGTGACGGACAGCGAGAGCTCTTGCACCTTTATGTTCACACTTTGCTAGTTTCAATACTAGATACAGACTCTTGCTTGTTATTATCTTCACTTGAATTGCACATATTACTTGCTTTACTTTGAATTTCTTATATGTGTGTTAGCATGTCACCATAGAAATTATCTGTGTTATCACTTACCTACTCGAGGACGAGCAGTAATTAAGCTTGGGGATGTTGCTACGTCCCAAACATATCTATAATTTCTGCTTATTCCATGCTCTTTTAGGTGACATTGCTATGTGTTTTTCTACAATTTTATATCTTTTTGCTCATATTTGTACTAACCTACTAACTCAGTGCACCAAGTGCCAGTTTCTGTCTGCTGATGTCTGTAAGTTGCTGGTTTTTACCCATATTTATATAGCTCCAAAAATTCCAAGAAAATCAGATAAAAAATCAGCGTACATGAAGCTTCCGGAATCACCGAAGAAGTACCGGAGGGGGGCAAGGGCCCAACTAGGCGGCCAGGTGGGGCGGCCCCCTCCTTGGCTGCGCCACCAGGGTGCCTGGGAGGTGGCACCACCCCAGGTGCCCTCCTTCAGCCTATTTTTACCCCTCGCTCCGAAAACCCTCGTAGAGACCCCCGCATCGTGAATTTCCTCTCTGTTCCGCCGCCGCAGCGCTTCCAAGATCGGGAGCACTAGGAGACCTCTTCGCGTCACCCTGTCATAGGGAGGACTGATATCTGGGAGCTTCTACACCACCATGGACGCTTCCGGATCTGCCATGAGTATTCCCCTTGGACCATGGGTCCATGACCAATAGCTATGTGATCTCTTCTCTCCAATCTTGTGCTTCAATACTTAGCCTCTGTGAGCTGCCCTACATGATCAAGGCATCTATGTAATTTTCCTGTTGTTGCAATGTTGCGTTTGCTGGGATCCGATGGATTATGAGATTATGTTCAGATTGTGATTAGTTATATATTTGGTTTACATTTTATATTTTGTTCTTGGACAATTCTTGCATGTTCTCCATTACTTTTTATTGCTTTGGCCAAGTAGTAGATAGTAACTCCAAGATGAGCGTTTATTCATGATTGTGGGTTAATGCCCCCCAATGTCTAGCTTGAGTGACAGAAACATGAGACTAGGGGATGTGTTGTTGCCACCAGGGAGAAAACAATGGTGCTTGTAACCGCGGTTGCAAGGATTGTTTACCTTACGCAAAGTTTGTTAACGCAGTTGTCTGTTGCTTTGAGTTTACACTTTGGGTGGGGCTCGCAACTTAATATCAGCGAGATGTTCTGGATAGATATCTCAAGGTGGATGATTAGTGAGTAGATGCAGATGGGTTTCGGTCTACTTGTCTTGGCGTACTGCCCATACTTTTGAGCCTCTAGCTTTCGACTAGCATAATTATCATTGCGGTGCGTTTATAATTATGTCAATTTCCCAACCATAATTTGTTTACCCAGCTTAGCTATTTTATTGTCTATTGGGAGAGAGACATCACTAGTGAACATCATGGGACCCCGGACCATATTTCCACCACTGTTTACACCTCACTTTATTTCCTGCTTTATTTCCTTTCGTTGCAATTACCGCTACTATCTACCCTTGCATCTAGTCCTTTGTAAACAACAAGACCGGAGATATTGACAACCTCTCTGTACTCGTTGGGACCAAAGTTATCTGTTGTGTGTGCATATCCACATAAACTTATTATCTGGCGCCGTTGAAACCTAGTTGTCGATCCTTGGAGTCCTCCTGGATTCGATAAACCTTATAGTCACCGTGTAAGGGAATTTTTTTGCTACGCTCCATCTCAACCTTCCACTTAGGGTAACCAACAAGGGGCGAGAATCCATCAGCAACCTTACCCAAACCAAGTACTTTTCCTTTGTTTTTGTCACCGAAGGTAATATATCTCTGAGAATATTGTGTAAGTTTGTCTTCGGTAAAGAAATCTTTACCTCCGGTCATATGATTAGTGCAACCACTATCCACGAACCATTCGGATCCACCGGAGACATAGCCCTGCAGAAGAATTAGTTCTTGTTAACCACCCATAAACGAGGAGGTGACTAAGAAGGAGCAGATGTACTAGTGGATGCAACAAAATTATTTCGAGTAGAAGTATTTCTACAGGGGGAACCATCAAGTACACCATAAACATAATTCCTCGACGAGGGGTTAGCATATTGGTAAGTATATGCAATTTTATCATTGCTATCACGATGGCGGTAAACATTTCTATCAACTCGATAGTATTCTTTCTGGGGAACATTTGATGTCATTACCGGAGGATCATTTCTCGCTTCGAGAGAATAGAAGTGTTCGGAGGTACCGTCGATTTTCCCTCAATAGAATGGTTAGCGGGCAGTTTTTCTATGAGAGATTTGTGAACCCAAATCTGTCTCTTATAGAAACCATTCTTTGGAGGAGTGCTGACGAACTCAGCGGAAACCTTTCCTTCCTGATCTTTGGTAAGCTTGTAGTCAGAATCAAGTGATTCATCAACAATGTCCTTATCAATTTTGCAACTGAAACCTGAAAGGTTAGCAATATCAATGGGTTTTTTCCTTCGCTAGAACCCAGAAAATTTTAGGATACTATTTGGGTTCCCAGTAAGTGCCATCAGGGTTTAGTTTCCTTTCGAAACTAACGCCTTGCTTTCGAGGATCCCTAAGAAAGGCCTTCTTTAGGATATCACATAGATACTGGTGTCCCTGAATCCTTTTAAACATTCATGTATCAAATAAATCTTTCAACCTGAAGAGTTCCTCGGTAACAGCAGAATTTTCCTCGACCGTGGGATTAGTATCATCAATGCTAATAGGTTCTTTTCCTTTCAATTGCTTAGAAGGAGACTCAATTTTACTTCGTTCCAAACAAGTTAAGCATGGTGAAATAGCATCATTTTTAGCTTCTGAGCCCTCTTGAGCAATGAGAGTGAGATTGACGTTTTCTAACTCTTCATCAGCCTCCCTCAGTTTCTTGAGAGTCATTTTCCTTTGAAGGGAATTCGCAGGTAAGCTTCTCATAGTCCACTGAGAGAAGATCATGCCGAGAGGAAAGCACATCAAACTTCTCTTTTGGAGAAGCATGCTCATTAGTCAAAGGTTGTCCTTTATCAATCTATTCGATCAACAAAGTCTCAGATTTCTTAATAGTTTCTCTCAGAGAATCTAGTTCATCTTGTTGGATAGAAGAAATTTTAGCAAGTTTGGCATAACTTACTCTAGAGTTACTTTCATAAGCAGAGCCATCAGAAGTATCGTAGGAATTCTTAGATGAGGATACCTTAACCTTGGGCATGAAGCAGTAAGCAAGAGTTTCATCTTCACTATTGCGGTTGGTGAATAATGAACTCGATTTCTTGGTCGAAGCGAATGCTAAGCCAGCAACACCATCATACTCAGAACTAAAACCATAGCCTGATTTTGATTCAGCTTCGGTCCCAGATGCATCATCTTCAGAGTTCATCTCTTTACCCATATAAGCCTTGGCACGGTGAGAATTCTTGCGATGTGAGGAATGAGACTTCGAGGAAGAACTCTCGCTCCTCTTGTGATACTTCTTCTTCTTATCATTATCAGAATCATCTTTCTTGTCTCTTCTGGACTTTGATTCATGTCTCTTTGACTCATAGTTCTTGCTCGATCTATGACACTTGCTAGAGGAGTTGCTGTCGGAGTGCTTGGATCTGTTTTCAATTTCCCAAAAAGGACACTCAGCGATGAAATGACCTAGTTTCTTGCATTTGTAGCAACAGTTATCCATCACTGATGAGTTCTTTATGATCATCAGTGATGGGAGGAATTTCTTGAATGTATGGAGGAGTAATTTTTCTTCGGTGATGAGGAGTTCTTTCTCTGGATGCGGTCGAAACGTTTCATGATCAGTGCCAGATCCTTTCCAATATTCTCGGGATCATCTGATCCACCTCCAGCATCAGAACTTACATCAGGAGAGGAGTGGTGTGAGGCTTTGTCCTTGAGCGTGTGTGTTCTCATTCGAGTTCTATTGACATCACGCTTCTCTTCTTCTTCCATCTCAAAGGTAGTAAGTCTATCGAGAATATCAACAGGTACAAGATCTCTGAAGTTAGTTCTCTCTTTGATCATAAACACAATGTGAGAGAATGAGTCATCTAGGGATCAAAGCAAAGTTCTTACGACCATTTTACTGGTGACATCAGTACCACAGAGGGAAATCAGCTCATTGGAAAGAGCAGTGAGTCTGTTGTAGATAGAGGCAACCTTTTCACCCTCATGTCGCTTGAACCGATGGAAATTGATTCAGAGAGTGTCAATGCGAGCATCTTTCTGAGTAGAGACACCCTCACGAATCTTCTCGAGATAGTCCTAGACACCTTTGGCTGAAGGAATATTTTTCACTTCATGATATTTCTAAGGAATCAAGTGATTTGTGATGAAAACCCAGACCTGTGAATCAAGTGCTAGAAGATTCATCTCATCAGGAGTAAGCTTATCTTCGTCAGCCACATCAAGTCCATTATGAACAACTTCCCAGGAAGCCTTGTCACTGGATATGATATTTCTCATCATTTTGTCCTTCCAATACGGGTAGTCGGTTCCATGGTACACAGGAATATGTTCACCCGAGTGAATAGCTGCAAACGACATTCTTGACAAAACTCTAGGTGGTTAGAACAAAATGCACAGAGCGTAGGGAGTGCCTAGCTCTGATACCAATTGAATCTCAAGAATGATCAGAGGGGGAGAGGTTGAATGATCACTTCCAAAATTTCTATGAAACTTAGAAGTGAAATAGAGAAAATAAAACAACTAAGTGTAACACGAAGGAAATGCACTATCGAAAGACATTCTCATGATGAAGGTAAATGGGACGAAGGGAAACATCGAAGGCAAACAGGCAGCAGAGTAAATACTGAATGTAAATATAAGTAAGAAAATGAGCCTAACACAACGTTTTTGGGTGAATGATGACCCGCAACTGTAGAGGATCTAATGTAGCGTTTTCGATAAGTAAGAGTGTCGAACCCAACGAGGAGGAGAAGGTATTGCTAAGTGACTTTGGTAAAGGAATAACTGCAAGCACTGAAAGATAGCCTTTTAGGGGTTTTCGGTATAAGAAACAGTTGGAATTATGCCCTAGAGGCAATAATAAAATGTATTATTATAATTTTGGGTTCATTATTAATGTTTATATGTCTATGCTATAACTGCAATGGCCTATGCGGAGGTTTTCCAAGTGCATGTTAACTGCCTTCGGAGGAAAACCCATATGCAGGTGTGTAGTATAAACACAAAGTGTTCTTAGTCTGCATCTAGGACTAACCTGTGAATTATGGATGTCATGTTTTCCTGACATAGGGAATTGAATATGTCGGTAATACATGGGAGCACATTGTTACCAGAACAAGGCTGTTGAACTGACCCAATTGTATGATTTTCTTTGAGATTTCATCATCATTGTATTATGAGTTAAATCATCAGATGAGTTGACATTTGCATGTATCCTTATAGACCATGAGAATGTTAAGTACCTACATATCGGAGGGTGGGTTTTGACTCTGTCCTAACACTACCCGTAACAGGCGTGGCTATAACGACTTTGCTCACTCACACTCGAAAGTATGTCTAGGGACTTGATGATTCAAGTTGGGATTTGCTCCTCCTTCTCAGGAGAGATATTCTTTGGGCCCTCTCGGTATTACGTATCCACCAACATCCGGCCGGATATTTTGTGAATAGATCACATGGGATACGGAATATGTGAACGAGAAAAGAACAAACCCGATATGAGGATAATTGATATAATGATTAATGAGTTGATCATGCAGATACCTATATTATCTCACCTCATGTTTTGTAAAGTATCGCGGAGCAAATGGATTGGCATGTCAACCAGAGGTTCACTCGAATTCATATTCGTGTAGGTGCGGGAACCATTATGGGTGTCCATGGCTCCGCTATTGGTTATTGATCCGAGGAATGTTAGTTTCCGGTTCATGTCCGTATTCTACCGAACCTATGGGGTCACACACTTAAGGTTGGTAGATTTTTTGAGTACTAGAGTGATAGGAGCACGAGTATAAAACACCGGAAAAGTTCCGGAGTGATTGAGATTTAATCGGAGAGAAAACCGGAATTGTTTCGGGGCACCGGTAGAGTACCGGGAAGAGTTTTGAGAAAACCGGGTAAAACCGGAGGGCCGGAAAAGTTTCAGGATGGTCTAAATATGTTTAAAATTTATTTCTTGTGAATTCTAGAATTGTTTTAGAATTCATAAAAGGGATTAAATATCAATGGTCCCCTCTCACTTGGAAGGCCCAAGTGGGGAGAGAGCACATGGGCCAAAGGAGCCCAAGAGGGGGAGGCGCCTAGGAGGAAGCTTCCTCCTAAGCTTCCTCCTAGGGGAGGAAGCTTCCTCCCCCATTCCTTGGCGCCCCACCAAGGGGGAGGGAAACCCTAGGGCGCCACCCCTAGGGCTGCCCCCTCCTCCAAGGTGGCCTCCCCTCCCCTCCCACTATAAATAGATAAGGAGGGGGCACCCCCAAGGACACACAAGTTTGTTCTTTTGCCTCAGGGATGCCCCTCCTCTCTCTTCTCCATTATATCTAAACTCCACCTTACGCCGAAGGGCTAATCCTCCCTCCTCTCTACTCCGGCGGCGCCGAGATCTGGACGGCGGAGCCCTGCCGGATCTACTACACCGTACGTGTGGATCAACCGTAGAGAGATCGTACGTTCGATCTTCGTTCAAGGGACTTCTAGATTTGTTCATGGGAAGTCAAACGAATCAGATCTGTTCGAGGGGTTGCATTACGTCAAGCTTCCCCAACTCTCCATCAACTTCTTCCGCTGCAAGAGAACTACCATTTCAAAGGTTGTTAAGGTTACAAGATCTCTAACTGTGTTTGCATCTATATAGATCCAATCTAGGGACTTGGTTTCGTAGTGCCGGAAATTTTTGTTTTCTACTCCGAATCCCAACAGTGGTATCAGAGCTAGTTCTAGTAATAGATGCAGGTTCGATCTAGAGTGCATAGTGATGAACGGGCATTGCACAAAATTTTCATTGTGCACAGTTTTTTGATAATAGATCTAAACTGAATCTTCTAGTTGCTTCCCCTCTAATTGCACAAGTTGATCCCTCCTGTATTGCTTGATTTTCTTACAAACATCTTGCCCCTCAGGGTCCTTTTATGCTTCTCCTGAGTATGCTGGTCGCGCGAAAATGATTTGGGTCTTGCTTTTGGTGTGGAGAAATTGTGTAACAAAAGGGGCGTGTTAGATTGTTGATCTAGCACGGGGATCACGCGTATTGACGATTGTTCAGTATGGGTCATGAGATTAAATTGTAGTCTCATGGTTGATGCGCCACGAGTGTTAATCTAGCAACTTGAAGATTGTGCTTTATGTGGTTACGTAGCTAGCAAAACGTTTTGCCATGCAAACCCTAGTAGCCACGTAAAAGATGCAAAGAACGAGTAGAAGAACGTCTAACTTGTTTTTGCAGGAACATGTGATGTGGTATAGTCTTCGTCATGATAAAAGTTGTATGAGATGATTATAATTTGTACATGTTAAATTTTCATGACTTGCATGTCATGGTACGGCATGATGGCTGGAGCCATATGATTGTCATTTATTCGGCCCGCGTGCCAAACTTCATGTAATTTTCTTTTAGTAGAATAAATGCTAGCAATAGTTGTAGTATCTACATGAATATGATGATCATACGTCATGGTGCTTGACGACATGTCGTGCGTGGAGGTGATGCTCTCCGCCAAAAAAAGATGAAGAAAGAAAAGCATGGTGCTTGGAGCTTCTTGAAGAAAAGGGATGTACCATATCACATACATTAAATTGCCTGTGATGTTAATCCTTTTCATTGCTTGTTTTGATTGTGAACTAGTCATAATTTTATTAGGATGATCTCTCTTAAAATATCAAGAAGTTTGTGCTCTCCCAACTGTGCGTCGTGTCACACGAGTACCAACGGAAAGGTAACAAAGAGGCGGGTGGATTGAGTTGTCTCCACAGCAATAGTGCTTGGTTGTCTTGACGTTCTAGCTTATCCGATCTGAGCTCGGAGCACAAGTGTCGAAAGACTAATACAAGAGTCATAAAATTGTTATGATTGGTTTTGTTAGACCTACCGGGTTAATCTCCTCCATGGCTGAGTGTTACACCGGTGGCAGGTGTATGGACCCCGATCTTGATTACCCTAGAATCAATTTTGAGAGATATTGGTTTTAGTGGGAGCATTAGATTAAACTTGTTAAGATTAATGCAATTAATTTTGAACCATGTCTGAATCAATCTGTTTATATCGTTGTAGAGAGATGGCCCGCAACAACAATGCATTTAGCTTAGGACCTATTCTTGAAAAAGAGAAGCTTGCTACAAATGGGGGCAACTATGCGGACTGGTTCCGTAATCTTGGGTTTTTCCTCAAAGTTGCTAAGAAGGACTATGTTCTCAAAGAAGCTCTCCCATCCGCTCCCGTTGAGGATGCATCGCAGGACGATAAGAACGTCTATGCGACTAAAGTGGATGACCACACCGCAGTACAATGCTTGATGCTTACGTGCATGGATATAGAGCTCCAGAAACGTTTTCAGAACTTCACCGTTTTTTACATGGTGACGCAACTGAACGCTCTATATCTGAAGCAGGCTAGAACTGAACGTTACGAAATAACTAAGCAGCTGTGGGAATGCAAGATGGAAGAAGGTAGCTCCATAAGCGAGCACGTGGCTGAGTGCTCTGGGATTTACGATCCCTACGACACTCGGCACTGACATTCTCCTTGCGTCACTCCCCCCGTCTTACAATGGCTTTATCATGAATTACAACATGAATGGGCTTGACAAGACCACATATGAATTGTTCGGTATGATTAAGACTGCGGAAGCATCTATGCAGAAGGATCCAAGCCACGTGTTGCTTGTGATGAACACTACTAGTTTTAAGAAGAAGGGCAAAGGAATAAATGCCAAGAGCGGTGGTAAGACCAAACCTCAGGTAAAGACCAAGAATGGCCCAACTAAAGATTCTGAGTGTCACTACTGCAAGAACAAGGGGCACTGGAAGAGGAATTGCAAGAAGTATCTGGGAGATCTGAAAAGTGGTCTGATCACCAAAGGTATAAATACGTTATACTAAGTTAATAGACAATTTCATTTTTTCACCTTCATAGGTATAATTGATACCATATCGATTGCTAATGGTTCGCAAATCGGTACAGGGAATTCTCAGAATTCAAAGGAGAAGAACGAATGAAATGCAAGTCCGCGTCGGAAGTGGTGCCCAAGTCACCCAAGGCCGTCGGCGTTCGTCTATCAAGATTTATCTTAGAGTTTAAATAAAAGTTATTTGATTCAGAGGTTGTGTAAAACATTAATATCGTATTATGTCGTCTACACAGTGGATGCCTTATCCACGGTTTGAATAATGGTTGTTCAAAGTTAATGCTTTCTGAATTTCCCCCTTCGCGGTGAATTACTTAAGTTGAAATCTTGATGTTATGTCTATTTTCTTGATTGCTAAATAAATTAAGTTATGTGATGATAATGCTAAAATTGTTATAGCATAAATGACTTAGTCACATTAGAACAAAGCGCACGTGGAAGATTCATATCGATGAAGTTATTCAATCTCTTGACTTTGAGTCATTTGACGCATGCAATGTCTTTTAATAGACAAAATTATTGATTAAATGAATTGTTCAAGTGTTTAGTAAACTATTGGTAATAACACATATCGATGTGTGAAGAACCAATAAACAGTTCTTTACATCAAACTTTGTGATAATGACTTGTATAGATATACCGATATTTAGACAAGATATAGTATCTGAAATTTTGAATAAGTTCAAAAATTGTTTCAACACAAAGAGAATCATCATCACACATAGATCAAATATTTGACGATATGATCGTAAAATAAATGAGTTAAAGAAATTAGCAAACATCATTGAGTGTATGAAGTCAATTCATAAACTAGCGTCACCTGAAACCCCGTATAGCTACGGAGTATCTTGACGCATAACAAAGCCATATATGACATATTGGAATTAAAATGGTTTTCTACGCTGAATTCCAGTATGACATGGTGAGGTCGGTGATGTACTTAAACCACACTCCCATTCACTATATTTCTTAACGCTTTAGAGAAACCACTTACGAACTAAAAAAAAGAGCGCCGTCATATGGCTGTTGAAACAATGCCCTATAAGAATATGGCATGGATAAGAAATCCAATTGTTGTTTCATAATTTTGGAGATATATATTTAGAATATACTGGATCTCAAATATAAGTATTGTAGAAACATCATGTTACGAACAACACCTCCACTACCATACCCAAGAAAATTGTTTATCGAGGGACATGGGATTTTTCCTTGAGAAAATAGCTCTCCTGAAACAATTAAGTGGGAGGACTAATAGCTTGATAATGATTAAAATGAATCATTTGGTTCTACAGAATGGAACTCGAAATTAGATCTAGAGATAAATTCTGTGACCAAACCAGAAATTCCTACATCTGATGAAAATGAATGATGAAACTCTGAAATGCGTTCCAGAGATGAAATGATCAAGTCTGATGTTGTATCACACAGCTTTATAAATTCACATTGAACCAATGTAGTTCTGAAGTGTGATAAACCTGTGAACTACAAGACCTCATGACGGGCACTAACTCCACTATATGGCTTAGACACCATAAAAACGAAATGAAAGCAATCCACCAATATCAAGTTGAGAACTTGGTAAAACCCTCCTAAGGATACCTGATCATTAGAGTGGATTGTTTTTTCATAGATATGAACATAGACGATAGCTTCATCGTTGATAACGATCGAATTATCGCAAAATAAGTTTTTCGATAGAGTTCAAAAGGTTGACTACAATATGTGTAGTGAAGAAAATATTCATATGGAAAATTATTGATAATCGCGGCATACTTCTGAAGTATGACATATGGATTTTTCTTCTGAGAAAATTAAACAAAGGGTGTATGCATGATACAACCTGAAAGGATTTAATGATCTATACGTTATTAGTAAAAGTGAGAATGCTTCAAATATTAGTCCACAGTTGAAGCAAATATCACAGAGCTGGAGTAATAGTTTTTGATGAAGTTATAAAAGTTATTATTTCATCAATAATCATATAAGATATGGAATTAAGTGGGAGCACGAGTCTAATCATATATGTGAATAACATATGAGTGACTGAGAATAAATATTTTAGCAAAATAAAGCACTAAGGTATTGGATGTCCTGAAAGTGCAACAAGCACCAAAGTAAATCTAAATAGTAGATTAGTTTTCTTGAAGTACCTTAGATGAAGAAAGGTTCTATGAGGAAGACTAAAGAGTTCATTACAAATAGATGAAAGAAAGTTTCATGATGATTTGTAATATTTTTAATCGGTCTATAGCTAAGTATCAAAATAGGATGTTGAAAATTGTTTTTCAAGCTAAGGCACATAGAGGGATTCCTACAAGGTAGACGTGAAACATGGCAACTCTGGAAGTTGCATATGAGGGTATTTGGATCAGGAACACCATCATAGTGATTGGCATAGTTCCGAACACTTGATCTACACAAACCATATTTTGATATGAGCATCATGATCAAAGAAAAGTAAGCTAAGAGCTCACTGAAGTCCAAACATATTGAACAATAGTTCCCTATCTTTAAATACTTCATAAAGGATGAAAGGGTACATTAAGATACGCAAGATTGAGACGAGCCTAAAAGCATTAAGCTCAGTGACGAAGTCTATACCACAAGCGAGCATGAAGACCAAAGTTCCATTGGTCTGAGCAAACCATGTAACTAGATTATTGTCTCTAGTGCAAGTGGGAGATTGTTGTAATTATGCCCTAGAGGCAATAATAAAATGTATTATTATAATTCCGGGTTCATTATTAATGTGTATATGTCTGCGCTATAACTGCAATGGCCTATGCGGAGGTTTGCCAAGTGCATGTTAACTGCCTTCGGAGGAAAACCCATATGCAGGTGTGGAGTATAAACACAAAGTGTTCTTAGTCTGCCTCTAGGACTAACTTGTGTATTATGGATATCATGTTTTCGTGACATATGGCATTGAATATGCCGGTAATACATGGGAGCACATTGTTACCAGAACAAGGGTGCTGAACCGACCCAATTATATGATTCTTTGAGATTTCATCATCATTGTATTATGAGTTAAATCATCATATGAGTTGACATTTGCAGGTATCCTTATAGATCATGAGAATGATAAGTACCTACATACCGGAGGGTAGGTTTTGACTCTGTCCTAACACCACCCGTAGCAGGCGTGGCTATAACGGCTTTGCTCACACACACTCGAAAGTATGTCTCGGGACTTGATGATTCAAGTTGGGATTTGCTCCTCCTTCTCAGGAGAGATATTCTTTGGGCCCTCTCGGTATTACGTATCCACCAACATCCGGCCGGATATTTTGTGAATACATCATATGGGATACGGAATACGTGAACGAGAAAAGAACAAAACCGATATGAGGATAATTGGTATAATGGTTAATGAGTTGATCATGCGGATACCTATATAATCTCACCTCATGTTTTGTAAACTATAGCGAAGCAAAGGGATTGGAATGTCAACCAGAGTTTCACTCGAATTCATATTCGTGTAGGTGCGGGAACCATTATGGGTGTCCATGGCTCCGCTATTGGTTATTGATCCGAGGAAAGTCATTTTCCGGTTCATGTCCGTATTCTACCGAACCTATGGGGTCACACAATTAAGGGTGGTAGATTTGTTGAGTACTAGAGTGATAGGAGCACGAGTATAGCACACCGGAAAAGTTCCGGAGTGATTGAGATTTAATCGGAGAGAAAACCGGAATTGTTTCGGGGCACCGGTAAAGTACCGGGAAGAGTTTTGAGAAAACCGAGTAAAACCGGAGGGCCGGAAAAGTTCCGGGATGGTCCAAATATGTTTAATATTTATTTCTTGTGAATTCTAGAATTATTTTAGAATTATTAAAAGGGATTAAATATCAATGGGCCCCCTCTCACTTGGAAGGCCCAAGTGGGGAGGGAGCACATGGGCCAAAGAAGCCCAAGAGGGGGAGGCGCCTAGGAGGAAGCTTCCTCCTAGGGTAGGAAGCTTCCTGTCCCCTTCCTTGGTGGCCCACCAAGGGGGAGGGAAACCCTAGGGCTCCACCCCTAGGGCTGCCCCCTCCTCCAAGGTGGCCTCCCCTCCCCTCCCACTATAAATAGATGAGGAGGGGCACCCCCAAGGACACACAAGTTTGTTCTTTTGCCTCAGGGCTGCCCCTCCTCTCTCTTCTCCATTAGATCTAAACTCCACCTTACGCCGAAGGGCTGCTCCTCCCTCCTATCTACTCCGTCGGCGCCGAGATCTGGATGGCGGAGCCCTGCCGGATCTACTACATCGTACGTGTGGATCAACCATAGAGAGATCATACGTTCGATCTTCGTTCGAGGGACTTCTAGATCTGTTCGTGGGAAGTCAAACGAATCAGATCTGTTCGAGGGGTTTCTCTACGTCAAGTTTCCCAAACTCTCCATAAAATTCTTCCTCTGTGAGAGAACTACCGTTTGAACGGTTGTTAAGGTAACAAGATCGCTAACTGTGTTTGCATCTATCTAGATCCAATCTTGGGACTTGGTTTCGTAGTGCCGAAATTTTCTGTTTTCTACTCCGAATCCCAACAGAAACGAGAAGATAAAAGCAAACAAAGTAAAAGGTACTGAGGAGCAACAAGTGGCCCAATCCTTTTGAGCAAAGGATGAGCCTCGCAACTGAACTTATGAAGGGTAAAGCTTTCTTGAGCACACACGAGAGAGGTAGTCACGTGATTTCGCCATACTCCGTATCGGTACTATGTTTTGTGTTGATAAGTGTTGATTGGGTGGATCTATGCTAGTACACCTTCTAGACTAAGATAAGTGCACTCTTATGATTAAACACTTTGCAACCATCCACAAATAGAAGGTAGAAATTATGGCAAAGGCCTAACTACAGTAATAACATCAAGGATCCATCATTCGTGTGTGCAAAAGCGTGCAAACTGGGGTTCAGGTTTCTATCACTCCGGCAACCCACCGTAAGAATTATTTATACACAATGCATTCCCCTAGGTCCTTAATAAGGTGAAGTGTTGAGTGTTCGACTCACACAACACCACTAGAGAAATAACAACACAACTTAAATATCAAACAACACATATTACTTCAACATCATATGACTAATAACAACTAGACTTCTCCCATGTCCTCAAGAACTAAAGTAACTACTCACAAGACATAAAAGAGATCATGATCAGTGGTGATAAATAGATGATAAACAATCTTGACATAACAATATTTCTCCAACAAAACTCAATAGCATTCAACACAAAACAGAATCAACACCGGTAGAGTAGAGAGGATAGATAGTACGGATTACAACACAAGTTTCAATTGTGAGATGAGATAGGATGGTGGTGGAGATGGTGATGATGTTAAGGATGATGTTGATGATGATCTTGATGATGCTTTGACAATGGTGATGACGATGGCGATGATCTCCCCTTCCGGGAGGTGTTCTCCGCGGCGGAATCTGCGCGCCGGAGATGTCTTTTCTTCTCTGTAGGTTTCCGCCACGGAGCGGCGGAGGAACTCGCGAAACTCCTCTATTTTTAGGTTTTTTAGATGATGATGAATATATAGGCCAGAGGGGGGAGCCGGGAGTGGCCCCAGGGGTCCAGGCGGCCTCCCGGCGCGCCCCTGGTGGGGGCCGCGCCAGGTGGCGCCTGGGCACCTGGTGGCCCCCCTCTAGCCCATTTTCGGGAAAGCTTCGTTATCTTCTAGAAAATATCCCCCGTCGATTTTCATCGTATTTGGAGATGTTCTGTTTCAGCAACTCAATTTCCACTTTTCTCCGTTGAATCCCGCGTCTGCTGTTTCGGCGCCGGAAAGTTGCAAACTGTGTAAGACAAGCGAAAACAACATAAGGATAACATGATAACATGAAATATGTCAATTAATAGGGGTGAATTACGATATAAAATAGTGATGCATTTTGGATGTATCAACTCCCCCAAGCTTACACCTCGCTTTTCCCCAAGCAAATATTAAGCTCGGTAAACCTGTCCACAAGTTTAGAGAGTGAAGTGTCGATAAATAGAATTTGGACAAGAAGCATCATGATTTCTTCACCAAACTCAAGCATCCTCAACAGCAACCTCAACTCATAAGGCCCTTATGAGAAAGTAATAACAATTATAATCAAAAGTAGGGCTAAGGAAACTCATCAAATCATGGAAAACATGTCCTTGGTTAGAGGACAACTAATAACTTTTACTTTTGCTCTTTCACTTTATAATGAAACATTTTGAAGATTTTGAAAGAACATGTTATTAGTCATGAAGTGAAAATGCTAACACAAAGGAAGATGTTTGCTTGGCATAAGATTTCGCAAACAACTTACTTATCAAACGATAATGTCAACAAGGATGTGGCATGCCAAAACTAAATGCAGCATTATATGAATGAATCCTTGTCAACATCAAGTGTTTTTTATCTTTAAGAAAAGAAGGAAGTAGGAAGAAACTGACTCAACATAAAAGTACAGGACAGGCCCTGTTATAGGGAAGTAGGGAAAACTCATGTGCTATCCTTAAATCAAAAAGAATGAAAACAAGTTTTGGGAGGTGCATATTTTGTCAACGAATGCTAATAGATAGCTCAATTACTTCTTAAGCGGGACAAGTTTCGAGGAACGGCTCCCAAGTGCGGACGATCACATCCCCTTAATCTCCCAAGTGCGGACGATCACATCCCCTTAATCCCAAGTTTCGAGGAACGGCTCCGAAGTGCTCCCAAGTGCCAAAGTTTCTAATTTCTCATAGACCAAGCGTGAAGGAGGGTTTGTTTGTTGTATTATCTTACGAGCTGGACGCACTCATGCCAGTTCCTCCTCGTATTAGGGGTTTGCAGATTAGACATGCAATCTCGGGGTAAAACTTGTCCAACTTAAAAAGATCATGAATTACCTACTACTTCCTCATGAGCTAAACAAGAGGCACAAAACAGAAGGTTTTGAACATTTTAGGATAACATATAAATTCTATACTTTTGGGAGTGGTAGTGGAATACCACGAATAGGAAGGTATGGTGGACTCATATGGAAGATATTGGTTTCAGGGTATGGATGCAAAAGAAGAAATCTGCTTGGCAAAGAGTTTGGCTAGAAAAGGCTTTGAGAGAACAGACAATTGATGATGACTTAGATGCAAAGCACATAAAGCATAAACATTAAGTTGAGCATAACACATCAAGTTGTCTTCCTTGTCAACATAACACTTCAAGCATAATAGCAGAAAGGTTCTGGCAATGTCGCTACTTGAGAAAAAACATGCAAGTTGTTATGACGAAAGCTATGTTTTCCAAGATTAAATAAAGTTTTCAAAGCCATACCTGATATAAAGTCAATAATCCCCATAAGAATCATCATATAAGGTCGATTGCGTGAAGAGAATACCGAGTGCAGTGAGGGAACCAATAGACTTCTCATTAATATTCCATCATAGACGACTCCACACTCACGGATACAAAACCCTCCACAAAGGAGAGATAGACCTCAATGCAAACACCTATTTCATAAGATAAATTCCCTAGACATGATACGACTCTACTTGACTCTAAAAGACAAAGATAAAGATACCGGGCACTCCGCCAAGCTTGGAACAAGCCAACGGGATGCCATTACCCAAGGAGATTTTAATCCTCATTCCTGTTCCTGTTGATTCTTCAGACCTCTGATGATACGCAGAAGAGCCTGGTTTTCATCTTCCAAGATCTTCAACTTGCTCTTTCATTACACGGAAATCTTCACAAAGTTGATTGGTGATGCGTTAAGCTTTAGAGATGGTAGAAGTTTACGTTGATCTTCAAGTGAAGGGGTTGTTCCTGAAAGGTTAAGAGAAATATCATAATGAGCTTGGACACTCCCCACCATGAAGGGTTTGGTTGATATTCCTGCTTGTGTTGATGGACCCCCTAGTTGCTGGGCCGTGATAATATTGACTTCTTCTCTCATGGAGCGCTCCGTCTCCGCTTATCTTGTAGCGATTTATTCTTCTGTAGCCCAATCAGCGTACTTCCCTTGGTTGAGATCCTGCTGGACTTGGCGCAGACGTCACCCGATGAAGTTGTGACGCCCCATAATCAAGCCGTGTACAGTAATCATACATGCAAGGTATACGATCGAGATCAGGGACTCACGGTGAGATATAACAACATAACTCTACGAATAAAATAATACAAGCTGTTTAATACAAGCCAGGGCCACGAGGGCTCAAAAGCACAAAGTTAGCGTAAGCAATAGTATCTGAGTACAGACACAAGGTACACATGATCTGCCTTAAGAAGGCTAGCACAAAAACAACAATGATTGAAAAGGCAAGGCCTCCTGCCTGGGAACCTCCTAACTACTCCTCGTCGTCGGGGATCTCCATGTGGTAGAAGGCATCGGGGATCTTCACGTTGCGGTGGTCGGCAACGGGGATCTCCAGCTCCTAGACTACAAGGATCCAACGTCTGATTGCAGCAACCGTGTGACGCCCCTAAAATCAATCAGTGTACAGTAATCATACACGCAGGATACACGGCTGAGATTAGGGTGCCACGGTGAGAATATCACAGCACAACACTATACACAAAAGGATAACTAATATGCTACAATACCAGGGATCACAAGGATCCGAATACATAAGTTATACAAACCATAATCTAAGTACAGACATAGTTACTCAAGTTTTTGCCTTAAGAAGACTAGCACAAATAACATCAGAGATACAGATCGAAAAGGAAAGGCCTCCTGTCTGGGAGCCTCCGAAACTACTCCTGGTCCGGGTCAGCGGGGGTCTCGACATAGTAGTAGGCGCCTCCGGGGTACTCCTGCTCCTGGGCTCCAATGACGACTGCAGCGGCCGATCAGGAAAAACATAAAGGGGGAAATAAAGAAAGGGTGAGTATCTAGCGTACCCGCGAGTCTTACGTCCTCTACTAAGCATTTATGCATTTGTATCAAATGGAAAGGGGAGGCTGTATATAGTGAACTGCAAGGTAGAAATCAGAATAAGGGTAAGAAGCTAGGCCTATCGAAGACTAGTATCTTCTGACGTGTCTTGCAGCACAAGAAGAGAACAACCAACAATTTATATAAAGCATAAAGTAACAATGAAGCACAAGTTGCTGCAGCATTGTATAATAGTAAGTTGTAATGATTAATAATAATAATGCCTCCGAGTTCCCATCCTCGACTCCCTGCGAGGAAGAAGACCTGGAACCATACAGTTTAATAGTAATAGTTTATAGTGGTAAGATCCGGCGTCAACATAAAGCGTCCTGTTACCGTGGACACGGTTAATCGAATAGATTAAACTCCCTGCAGGGGTGCACTACTGTTCAGCCTGCAAGCTCGGTTCTCCAGGGTGGCGGGAACCTTGTTAGGGAACGCTCCACCAAAGCTATCCTACACGACGCAGCCCATCCTAGGCTCAACATAGAGACCATCCGCCGGACTATATCCTATGCGATCAGGGGTCTAGGAACCCTCACACTTCACGCTCCTGCACGATGCGTGGCTGGCCGGTGAAGCAAAAGCAAATCCAAATACACACCGCTCGAGCGAAGAAGACACCACTTACCGACGCAGGCCGCAGTACTTCTGACGTCTGAAGAGCTTTCAGACAAACTACGACGCAGGGGAGCCCATAACTCCTTATCCCCCGTGAAGGTAGTTCTTACAGACCTTTGCGGCCTCTCAAGTCATCTGCCGAACCATTTAGAATTTAAATATTATCTTGTAGACAACCGTTATCGCTGTCTGACTAACAACACAACGGACAACGAACATCGAGAAGGCCCACCAGCAACGTTGGGGCCTGCCCTGTCTTTCTGTCAAAGCGCGCGGTTACCAACAAGGTGAACCGTCTCCTTACCTTGTCTCGTGTGTGCTCTTGGTAGAGCTCGACTTTGCGTGGTTTGGTAACTCTCGCGAGATACGAGCAAGGGCCAAGCACGCTAGTAACGTCGGTCATACCCTCCCTGTCGTTCCCGTCGCAATACCGCTCGCGGGCACAGTTGGGTCGCCGGACTCTTACCTTTAAGGACACCAGTTGATTCAAGTGCCTACCATTAAGTCAAACCAGGAGGTATCACCCTCGATGGTATACTTAAAGGGGTTCGACAAAGACATCAGCGGAATGAACTAAAGAGGTAAACCTCGTATCATCTCGGTGATGCTACGCTACTGAGCCGCCGAGAGTGAAATACGAGTCCATTCCACTCGTAAGTCAAACTCGAAGCGACTCGACAGAATCTCGCCGTTGTAGGTTCCCTAGGGCGTCTGCATTGATCCATACTTGTTGCAATTATAATATTTTGTATCCGCGTCACTCCCCAGAGTGATCACAGCCCTCTATGCTAAACCTAGCTAACAATGCGCAGGGCTCACTGCTGAATATAATATATATCTATAACAGGAAGCATAGGATAAAGGAAGGTACATCAAGGGGCGACAATGACAAGCTATGCAGTTGAATAGGATTGCAACGTAGCAACAATAAAAATGCCTAGTGCAATAAATGTACCGAAAGATAGGCGATATCTGGGGAAGAGAATGGCTCTGCTTTCCTGGTAGCTCCAGGGTAGGGGTAGGGTCGTCGACGAAGTAGTCGTACACGGCAGCGGTGTAGTCGGCGATAGCAGCGAGGTCTACCGGAGAATAAAAGGGGGGGGGGAGAAACAGTAAATATAAATCAATCATAGAAAACAGATGAATGGAATGACGTATGCAATGTTAAAGGTGTTCAAACGCACTGCAATGCACGTTGCTCGGAGCGGGAATTCATCCGGGCATGAAATACCGGCTCCGGGTGATTATCGATAGACGGCCCAAAGGGGGGATGTTGATGTTCGTTGTGCTAGAAGGAGGTGGTTGACATACGGATAGCGTATCCGTATTCGTTATATTTTTCTGATCAATTTTGATGTATAAAGTTTTTGAATCTGACTTACGGTTTAAAAGATATTCAATTTTAAAGTTTAAAACATTATAAATCATTTTTAGAATTATTTTTATTATTAAAACCCAACATTATCCATCCTGGTCCCACTGGTCAGCCTCACATTATTAACAAAACATTTAATTAAATTAAAATAGAGCCAAGGCCCACATGTCAGTGACACATTTTAGTTTCTATTTTAATTAAATCAATTACTTACAGGTGGGCCCTAGGTGTAAGTGACACAGAGATTTAATTAACAGTTTTTTGTATTAAAAGGGCATGGGCCCATATGTCATAGGTCCAGGGGATTTTCTTTTAGTTTCTTTAACAGTGCTATTAACAAGGGGTTTACTCTAAATTTTTTAATTAGGGGGCAGGGCCCACTCATCATAGACTCCGAGGGGGGGGGGCGGGGGATTAGCTTACGCTAATCTGGCCATGGCCACGCTGACGAGAACAGGGGGGCGCCGGCGGCGACCGTGCGCTCGCCACGGGCCACTGGAGGGCACGGGGTCGGCCGCGTTCGAACCGGCGTGGAGCCGCGCTTCGTCCGGTGGTCGCAGAGTGGCAGGAGGTGGCCGAAGACGGAGGCACATACGACGACGTCGGCAGCCAACGCTCGGTAGCATGGCAACCGGCGGCACATGAAGAAATCAAGTGCGCATCTATCGCAAATCGAGCGCATGTTCAACCGGGAACGCGTCGGTGCCGTTGGTGCGGACGATAGGGCACAGGGAGCACGGTGCTCGCGGCCATGGCGGCGGCCGGAATGTGACCACGGCGGGCACGACGCTCCGGTGCACCAAATCGAGCATGGGGTTGGGAGAATCGAAGAGCAGCTCACTGTGGTCGCAGGGGAGGAGGCAGCGGGCTCGGGGGAGTACTGCGTCGGCCGGAATTTGGCTGCAACTCCGGCGACGGCGAAGGAAGGGGGCGACTCGATTTTCTCGGTGCAGTGCATCCCACGCGTGATTCCCAGCTTGAGACGACGAGGACGACGAGTGCGCACCTCCCGGACACGGTGTCTGGAGTTGTGGCGGCCGGTGGCCACGCCGTGCACGTCGGCGCCTACGGCGGAGCTCGAGCAGTAGCAGGGCGGCACGAGGGAGGGGAATGGAGTGGGCACGGGGGGAAACTAGGGTTTCCAGGGGCGCAGGGGGGCGCCCTCTTATCCTCGCCGCTGGCCGTGGATGGCCGCCACGGCACGCCGGCCGGCCGTGGGATGGCCTTCACGCAGTCGGAGGAAGAAGACAAGGGAGGGAGGGGCGTGGGCTGGGCCGTGCAGGCCGAGAAGGAGGTGGGCCTCTCCCAAAGGGAGGGAGAAGCCCTTTTTGCATTTTCTTCTTTTTAAATTTTGTTTTCTTTTCTGTATTTAATTTTTTTAGGCTTTTTTGCATTTTTGTAAAATATGTAACATAGTCCAAAATTAGTATTGCACATTAAGACAGTGCCACAAAAAGTTTGGTATTTTTATAAATTCATTTAGTATTTTATTTAAATAACAAATGATTAAAATCGATTGGTTAAGCCACTGTTTGAATTGTTTGACTTATTTTATAGCTTAATAAATTCCCATACCCACATGGACATGGTCCACTGAATATTTGTGATTTAACAAAAGTGGTTTTCAGAATTTTGGACAATGTTTTATTTTTCAACATTTTTTTTTAATAGCAATAGTGATCCAAGCATGGTTAGCAACAGTAATCTTCATTATCAAAAGTGTTACTGTTCCATAACACAGAGGATGTTACAAATCTCCCCCACTACAGGAATTCTCGTCCCGACAATCTTAAGCGGTAGAGGGGAAAAGATCGGGGTATTATTCACGAAGACGATTTTCTCATTCCCAAGTGGCTTCATCTTCAGAATGATTTGACCACTGAACTTTGAGGAACTTGGTTGTCTTGTTGCGGGTTTTGCGTTCAGAATGATCGAGAATGCGACTCAGATGTTCTTAGTAAGTCAAGTCCTATTGCAATTCAATCAGATCATGTTCCACTTCATGAATAGGGTCCTTGAAGCAACAACGGAGTTGCGACACGTGAAATGCAACAACTTGAGAGAGGTTTGACGACAACTCCAATCGGTACGCCACCGGTCCACTTCTGGAAAGGATACGGAACGGGCCAATGTAGCAAGGAGCTAACTTGCCTTTGATCCCGAAATGAATAGTGCCTCTCATGGGAGTGACATGAAGGTAAGCTTGTTCACCGGGTTGGTAGACCATTTCCTTGTGCTTGCGGTCATAGTTGCTCATTCTGGCGGGACAGAGCAGCTTTCAAATGTTCACGAATAACGCGAACCTGATCTTCGGCATGCTGAATAATGTCCGGATCAATGAGGGTTTGTTCCCCAGTTTTTGACCAATTTACAGGGTTTCGACACTTACGTCCATAAAGAACTTCAAAGGGTGCCATCTGTAGACTAGCTTGATAGCTATTGTTGTACGAGAATTCAGCAAATGGCAGAGATTCCTCCCATTTCTTACCGAATGAAATGACACAAGCTCGAAGCATATCTTCAAGCACTTGGTTGACTCGTTCTACTTGTCCTTGGGACTAGGGGTGATAAGCGGTGCTGAACTTGAGATGAGTGCCCATAGCTTCTTGGAAACTATCCCAGAACATCGTGGTGAAAATGTTGCCACGATCTGAACTGATCTCCAATGGAATACCGTGGAGGGAAACAATTCTGGAAACATATAAGTATGCTAACTGACTAGCAGAGATCGTCTCCTTGACTGGTAGAAAGTTGGCAACCTTGGAGAATTTGTCGATGACGACAAAGATCGCATCATGACCCTTCTGTGATCGCGGAAAACTAGTGACGAAGTCCATTTCAATCTTGTCCCATTTCCATTCAGGAATAGACAGTGGTTGCAGAGTCCCAGCAGGTCTTTGATGTTCGGCTTTGACGCGATGGAAAACGTCACACTCATCAACATAACGAGCAATGTCTTTCTTCATGCCAGGCCACCAGTACCGCTGACGAAGGTCTTGGTACATCTTGGTGCTACCTGGGTGGATCGACAACGGGGTATCATGAGCTTCTTTCATAACTTTCGGATTCAAGTTTAGATTGGGCTTGCTAGGAACCACTAAACGATTCTTGAAGTACAACGCTTGATCATCAACAAGCCTATAGTCTGAGAGCTTTCCTGTGGCGAGATATCGCTTCATCTTTTCGTAATCAGAGTCAGCTTTTTGGATGAACTTGATGTCTTTGTCGAGGTCTACTTCAACAACAAGGGAATTCACATATCCCTGTGGAACAATCTCAAGGTTCAACTTGCGAAGCTCTTCATATAGACGTGGCTGCTCAACTTTAACTTCCAGTTCACTACAATAGTCTTTTGCGACTCAGGGCATCAGCCATCACATTAGCTTTGCCAGCGGTGTAAGAAATTCCCATGTTGTAGTCGGCTATTGTCTCGATCCATCTCTCCTGGCGGAGATTCAAGTCGGGCTGGGTGAATAGGTACTCCAGGCTTTGGTGGTCGAGGTAGATCTCGCAACGATTACCAACGAGGTAATGTCGCCACAGCTTCAATGCATAAATTACTGCTGCCAATTCGATATCATGTGTTGGATAGTTTTCTTCGTGAGCACGCAACTGACGAGAGCCATAAGCAATCACTTTGCGCTCTTGCATTAGGACACAGCCTAATCCTTGACGAGACGCATCGCAATATATCACGAAGTCCTTCTGAGTATCAGGTGGAGAAAGCACTGGGGGAGAAGTGAGTTTGTCCTTCAGAGATCGAAAACTTTCTTGACATTTATCAGTCCACTCAAACTTGACGCCTTTGTGAAGCAGATTAGTTAGAGGCTTGGCAATCTTGGAGAATTTCTCGACGAAACGGCGGCAATAGCTGGCAAGGCCGAGGAAACTTCGGACTTGCTTGACAGTCCTGGGCGGAGTCCAGTCAAGAATAGCCTGGATACGTTCTGGCTTGACGGCAACGCCATCCTTGGAAATCACATGACCAAGGTAGGTTACTTCGGGAAGCCAGAACTCGCACTTAGAATATTTAGCATAGAGTTTGTGTTCTCGAAGCTTTTCCAGTATCAGACGAAGATGTTCAACATGTTCTTCTTCATTCTTGGAGTATATCAAGATATCATCCAGATAAACCACGAAAAACTTGTCGAGGTATTCCATGAATATATAGTTCATCAATCGGGAAAAGGTGGTTGGTGCATTCTTCAATCCAAAGGACAGGACGGTGTACTCGTATGAACCATAGCGAGTAATGAAGGAGGTCCGGAATGTCCTCTTCACGGACTCGGATTTGGTGATAACCCAACCTCAAGTCGAGTTTAGAAAACACCTTGGATCCCTCAAGTTGATCATACAGATCATTGATCCGAGGAAGCGGGTACTTGTTCTGTATCATGGCCTGGTTGATAGGTCGGTAATCTTGTACCAGTCGGTTTGTTCCATCACTCTTCTTGACAAAGAGCGAAGGTGCTCCCCAAGAAGAGGAACTAGGACGGATGAATCCTTTATCGAGTGCTGTGTCGATCTCCTTCTTCAGTTCAAGGAGGTGGTGAGGTGGCATCTTATAGGGGCGCTTGGCAATAGGGACGATGCCAGGCTTCTAGTCGATGATGAATTCAACTTCTCTAATCGGGGGTATTCCCGGCAGTTCTTTTGGGAAGACGTCGGGAAAATCACGAACGACTGGAACTTGCTCAATTCCTTCAAGAGACGAGACGTTCAAAGCATTCATCATATAGATATGTGTTTCCGCATCATGGGTAATTCGGGTGGTGTGGTTAACAATCTCACCGGAGGGGTGAAAGAGTTGGACAGACTTGGTACCACAATATAGTGCGGCATCGTGGACTTTCAACCAATCCATTCCCAGGATGAGGTCTATGGTGGAAGACTTCAGAATGATGCGAGACGAGTGGAATATAACTTCTTCGATTACCACTGTGGTATTGGGCACCATCATGGTGGTTCGGCATTGGCCTATCGGGGTGCGAACAACCATTGGTGTGTTCATCTTTCCAAATGTAAAGTTATGCGACAATGAAAATGCTTCCGACATGAATGAATGTGATGCTCCTGTATCAAATAAAATAGTAGAAGGTATTGAGTTAACAAGGAGAGTACCAATCACTGTAGCGGGCTGTGCCTGAGCTTCTTCAACATCAATATGGTTAGCATGACCACAAGTGTGAGCAGAAGACCCAGTATTATAGTTGGGGGTCCTGTTGTTGCCACGGCCAGCAGGGTGAACTACCAGTTGATTCTGTCGCTGAGGGCAGTCTCTGGAAAAGTGACCTGGGAGGTGGCACTTGAAACATAGGCCATCTTGAGGACGGAGGGGTGCAGTCTCAGTCTTCGTCTGTCTCGGCGGGGGCGGAGGCAGACGGGTGCAACATACGACGACATTGGTGCGGGGGCAGGCGGACGATACACGCTGTGTGGAATCCATACTCGTTGCTTCTGCGCTGTTCCCGAAGATGAGACAACGTCATGGGGGCGCTTCGACGAACCCATGAACTTAGACTGAGCAGTCTCAAGAGTGATAGTCTGGTTCACCATAGTAGAAAAGTCGGGGAAGACATGTAGGGCAAGAGCAAGCTGAAGATCTGAGTTGAGTCCATCACGAAATTTCTCTTGCCTACTTGCATCATATGGGAGGTCACTTGCAACATAGCGGGAGAGCCGGAGGAATTCCCTCTGCTATGCCTCGACAGTTTTGTTGCCCTGAACGAGTTTGCGGAACTCAGCGTTCAGACGGTTCATAACTGCTTGGGGGACATAACGAGCACGGAAGGCAGTCTTGAATTCATTCCAAGTGATGATAGTCCCTTCAGCTAGCGAGCTCTTTGGGTGTCCCACCATTGAGCAGCGGGGCCACGAAGGAAATAAGTCGTGAAGGTGACGTAATCAGCAGCGTGCACCCTAGCGGACTCCAGCTGAAGAGTGATGTCACGAAGCCAATCATCGGCATCCAGCCGCTGTTCAGGTTGGTGGAATAGAGGGGGATTGAGACGCATGAAATCCTGCTGAGTAACCACAAGCGGTTGGTTCTGGTGCTGGTTCCGATTCTGGAGCTGGTCTATGACTCCTTGCATAAACACTTGGTTCAGCTGAAACTGCTGCATCATCGCGGCCATGTAGTCCGGCCGCAGAGGTGGTTTGTTGGCACCACGACCACGACCACGACCACCACGACCAGCCATCCTGCTAGAATTTAACAGGGGTATTTCATCGATGAAAATTTAACGAGATACCGGAAACGAGCATGAGGTAATGCGAAAACGAAGAGGAGGCGCGGATATATAGGAGTAGTCATACAAGACATACACATCCACACATAGAGTCAACCGAAAATCGGGCAGCGTAACATCGTAGAAATTAAGGAAAAATGACTCACTAGGCGGCGTGCAGACCGCGGTAAGGAATACACGACGCGACATAGATTCCACTATGTCAATCATGCCGCAAGAAAACTGTTGTCCATAGGAGTTTGTGCCAGAGAACGCGTGGCCTGCCCCGAATGAGAAAGGGATCCGCGGTCCGGGACCTGGGGCCGAACTCCTGCGACACGACTCAACAAAGGGGTACTCACCAGAACGCCGGGTGGAATCAAGAGAACGTGATCCTAATGTCAGAGTTTGTAAAACTTACCAGCAAGGATAAGAGAGCAAATTCCCAGAGCATAGGTAAGTAGAAAAGGATCCTAATACCTTAGATATCACACGTAGTGACATCAATGTGGGCCCATAAGCCAAACATTAAGTTAGAAAATTAGTTTTTCAAAGTCTAGACTCAACTTCGACCAGGTAGTGGGTGGGTGGCTTCCTAAAGGCAGTCGACTCTGATACCAACTTGTGACGCCCCTAAAATCAATCTGTGTACAGTAATCATACACGCATGGTACATGGCTGAGATTAGGGTGCCACGGTGAGAATATCACAACACAACACTAAACACAAAAGGATAAACCAATATGCCACAATACCAGGGATCACAAGGATCCAAATACATAAGTTATACAGACCATAATACCTGAGTACAGACATAGTTAGTCAAGTTTTTTCCTTAAGAAGGCTAGCACAAATAAGGTAAGAGATACAGATCGAAAAGGCAAGGCCTCCTGCCTGGGAGCCTCTGAAACTACTCCTGGTCCTGGTCAGCGGGGGTATCGACATAGTAGTAGGCGCCTCCGGGGTACTCCTGCTCCTGGGCTCCAACGTCGACTGCAGCGTCCGATCAGGAAAAACATAAAGGGGGAAATAAAGCAAGGGTGAGTATCTAGCATACCCGCGAGTCTTACGTCCGCTACTAAGCATTTATGCATTTGTATCAAATGGAAAGGGGAGGTTGCATATAGTGGACTGCAAGGTAGAAATCATAATAAGGGTAAGAAGCTAGGCCTATCGAAGACTAGCATCTTCTGACGTGTCTTGCAGCACAAGAAGAGAACATCCAACAGTTTATATAAAGCATAAAGTAACAATGAAGCAGAAGTTGCTGCATCATTGTATAATAGTAAGTCGTAATGATTAATAATAATAATGCCTCCGAGTTCCCTTCCTCGACTCCCTGCAAGGAAGAAGACCCAGAACCATACAGCTTAATAGTAATAGTTTATAGTGGTAAGATCCGGCTTCATCATAAAGCGTCCTATTACCGTGGACACGGCTATTCGAATAGATTAAATTCCCTACAGGGGTGCACTACTGTTCATCCTGCACGCTCGGATCTCCAGGGTGGCGGGAACCTTGTTAGGGAACGCTCCACCAAAGCTATCCGACACGACGCAACCCATCCTAGGCTAAACAGAGAGGCCATCCGCCAGACTATATCCTATGCGATCGGGGGTGTAGGAACCCTCACCCTTCACGCTCCTGCACGGTGTGTGGCTGGACGGTGAAGCAAAATCAAATCCAAATATACACCGCTCGAGCGAAGAAGACACCACTTCCCGGCGCAGGCTGCAGTACAGACCTTTGCGGCCATAACTACGATGCAGGGGAGCCCATAACTCCTTAGCTCACGTGAAGGTAGTGCGTACAGACCTTTGCGGCCTCTCAAGTCGTCCGTCGAACCATTTAGCATTTTAATATTATCTCGCAGACAACCGTTATCGCTGTCTGACTAACAACACAATGGACAACGAACAACGACAAGGCCCACCAGTAACGTCGGGGCCTGCCCTGTCGTCCTGTCAAAGCGCGCGGTTACCAACAAGGTGAACCGTCTCCTTACCTTGTCTCGTGTGTGCTCTTGGTAGAGTTCGACTTTGTGTGGTTTGGTAACTCTCACGAGATACGAGCAGGGGCCAAGCACGCCAGTAACGTCGGTCGTACCCTCCCTGTCGTTTCCGACACAATACCGCTCGCGGGCACCGTTGGGTCGCCCGACTCTTACCTTTAAGGACACCAGTTGATTCGAGTTCCTACCATTAAGAGAAACCAGGAGGTATCACCCTCGATGGTACACTTAAAGAGGTTCGACAGAGACATCAGCGAAATGAACTAGAGAGGTAAACCTAGTATCATCGCGGTGATGCTACGCTACTGAGCTGGCGAGAGTGAAATACGAGTCCATTCCACTCGTAAGTCAAACTCGAAGCGACTCGGCAGAGTCTCACCGTTGTAGGTTCCCTAGGGCGTCTGCATTGATCCGTACCTGTTGCAGTTATAATATTTTTTATCCGCCTCACTCCCCAGAGTGATCACGGCCCGCTATGCTAAACTTAGCTAACAATGCGCCGGGCTCACTGCTGAATATAATATATATCTATAACAGGCAGCATAGGATAAAGGAAGGTACATTAAGGGGCGACAATGACAGGCTATGCAATTGAATAGGATTGCAACGTAGCAGCAGCAATAAAAATGCCTAGTGCAAGAAATATACGGAAAGATAGGCGATATCTTGGGAAGAGAATGGCTCTGCTGGCCTGGTAGCTCGAGGGTAGGGGTAGGGTCGTCGACGAAGTAGTAGTACCCCATAGCGGTGTAGTCGGCGGTAGTAGCGGGGTCTACCGGAGAATAAAGGGGGGGGGGGAAACAGTAAATATAAATCAATCATACCAAACAGATGAATGGCATGACGTATGCAATGTTAACGGTGTTCTAACGCAGTGCAATGCACGTTGCTCGGAGCAGGAATTTATCCAAGGATGAAATACCGGCATGTCGATCTTCGTTCTGTTAGAGGGAGGTGGTTGACATACGGATATCGTATCCGTATTCGTTATATTTTTCTGATCAATTTTGATGTATAAAGTTTTTGAATCTGACTTACGGTTTAAAAGATATTCAATTTTAAAGTTTAAAACATTTTAAATCATTTTAAATCATTTTTAGAATTATTTTTATTATTAAAACTCAACATTATCCACAGAGGGGTTGACTGGTCAAACCTGACCAGTGGGTCAGTCTCACATTATTAACAAAACATTTAATTTAATTAAAATAGAGCCAGGGCCCACATGTCAGTGGCACATTTTAGTTTCTATTTTAATTAAATCAATTACTTACAGGTGGACCCTAGGTGTAAGTGACACAGGGATTTAATTAACAGTTTTTTTAATTAAAAAGGCATGGGCCCATATGTCATAGGTCCAGGGGGTTTTCTTTTAGTTTTCTTTTAACAGTGCTATTAAAAGGGGGTTTACTCTAACAATTTTAATTAGGGGGCAGGGCCCACTCGTCATAGACTCCGAGGGGGGGGATTAGCTTACGCTAATCTGGCCACGGCCACGCCGACGAGAATAGGGGGCGCCGGCGGCGATCGTGTGCTCGCCACGGGCCACTGGAGGGCACGGGGCCGACCGCGTTCGAACCGGCGTGGAGCCGCGCTTCATCCGGTGGTCGCAGAGTGACAGGAGGTGGCCGGAGATAGAGGCACGGAAGACGACGGCGGCAGCCAGCGCTCCGCAACATGGCAACCAGCGGCACATGAATAATTCAAGCGCGCAACTATCGCAAATTGAGCGCACGTTCAACCGGGAACGCGCCGGTGCCGTTGGTGCAGACGATAGGGCACAGGGAGCACGGTGCTCACGGCCATGGCGGCGGTCGGAATGTGAGCACGGCGGGCACGACGCTCCGGTGCACCAAATCGAGCACGGGGTTGGGGGAATCGAAGAGCAGCTCACTATGGTCGCAGGGGGGGAGGCAGCGGGCTCGGGGGAGTACCGCGGCGGCCGGAATTTGGCTGCAACTCCGACGACGGCGAAGGAAGAGGGCGGCTCGATTTTCTCGGTGCAGTGCATACCACGTGTGATTCCCAGCTTGAGATGACGAGGATGACGAGTGCGCACCTCCCAGACTCGACGGCTAGAGCTGTGGCGGTCGGTGGCCACGCCGGTGCGTGGAGGCGCCCACGGCGGAGCTCGAGCAATAGCCGGGAGGCGCCCACAGCGGTGAGATATTTAGAGCATTCATCATATAGATCCGCGTTTCCGCATCTTGGGTAATTCGGGTGGTGTGGTTAACAATCTCTCCGGAGGGGTGAAAAAGTTGGACATAACTGGTGCCACAATACAGTGCGGCATCGTGGACTTTCAACCAATCCATGCCCAGAATGAGGTCTATGGTGGAAGACTTCAGGAGGATGGGAGAAGCAAGGAACTCAATTCCTTCAATTTCGACGATGGTTTTGGGCACTATCTTGGAGGTGTGGCAATGGCCTATCGGAGTGCGGAAAACCATCGTTGGATCCATCTTTTCTACCATGAAGTTATGCGACAATGCAAATGCTTCCGACATGAATGAATGTGATGCTCCTGTATCAAATAAAACAGTAGCAGGTACTGAATTAACAAGAAGGGTACCCATCACGGTAGCAGGTTGCTCCTGAGCTTCTTCAACGTTAATTTTGTAAGCATGTCCGCGAGTATGAGCAGAAGACCCAGTGTTATAGTTGGGGGTCCTGTTGTTGCCACGACCATTTGCGCGGCCAGCAGGGTGAACTACCAGTTGATTCTGTCGCTGGGGGCAGTCTCTGGAAAAGTGACCTGGCTGATGGCACTTGAAGCATAGGCCATCTTGAGGACGGAGGGGTGCAGTCTCAGTCTTTGGCTGTCTCGGCGGGGGCGGAGGAAGACGAGGTGCAACATACGACGGCCTTGGTGCAGGGGCGGGTGGACGATACACACTGTGTGGAAGCAAAACACGTTGCTTCTGTGATGTGCCCGAAGATGAGCCAACATCACGGGGATGCTTCGGTGAACCCCCGAACTTAAGATGAGCGGTCTCAAGAGTGATAGTCTGGTTCACCATAGTAGCAAAGTCGGGGAAGACATGCAGGGCCAGAGCAAGCTGGAGATCTGAGTTGAGTCCATCACGGAACTTCTCTTGCCTACTTCATCATTGGGGAGGTCACTTGCAGCATAGCGGGAGAGGCGGAGGAATTCTCTCTGATATGCCTCGACAGTTTTTTTGCCCTGAACGAGGTTGCGGAACTCGGCCTTCATACGGTTCATAATCGCCTGGGGGACATAACGAGCACGGAAGGTAGTCTTGAAGTCATTCCAGGTGACGACAGTCCCTTCAACTAGCGAGCCCTTGTAGGTGTCCCACCACTGAGCAGCGGGGCCACGCAGGAATTAGGACGCGAAGTTGACGTAATCAGAAGCACTCACATTAGCGAACTCCAGCTGACGAGTGATGTCACGAAGCCAATCATCGGCATCCAGCGGCTGTTCAGGTTGGTGGAAGAGAGGGGGATTGAGACGCATGAAATCCCGCAGAGTAACCACAGGCGGTTGGTTCTGGTGCTGGTTCTGGTTCTGATTCGTGTTCTGGAGCTGATCTATGACTCCTTGCATGAACACTTGTTCATCTGAAACTGATGCATCATCACGGCCATGTAGTCCGGCGGCGGAGGTGGATCGTTGGCACCACGACCACGACCAGCCATCCTGCTAGAATTTAACAGGGGTATTTCAGCAATGAAAATTTAACGAGATACCGGAAACGAGTATGAGGAAAAGCGACCACGAAGAGGAGGCGCGGATATATAGGAGTAGTCATATAAGACATACACATCCACACATAGAGTCAACCGGAAAATCGGGCAGCGTAACGTCGTAGAAATTAAGGAAAAAGGACACACTAGGCGGCGCGCAGACCGCGGTAAGGATTACACGACGCGACATAGATTCCACTATGTCAATCACGCCACAAGAAAACTGTTGGCCACAGGAGTTAATGCCAGAGGACGCGCGGCCTGCCCAGAATGAGAATGGGATCCGCGATCCGGGACCTAGGGTAGAACTCCTGCGACACGACTCGATCAATGGGGATGCACCAAAACACCGGATGGAATCAAGAGAACGTGACCCTAATGTCAGAGTTTGTAAAACTTACCAGCAAGGATAAGAGAGAAGATTCCGAGAGCATAGGTAAGGAGAAAAGGATCCTAATACCATAGATATCACACGTAGTGACATCGATGTGGGCCCGTAAGCCAACCATTAAGTTAGCAATATATTTTTTCAAAGTCTAGACTCAACTTTGACCATATAGTGGTTGGGTGGCTTCCTACAGGCAGTCGGCTCTGATACCAACTTGTGACGCCCCCAAAATCAATCCGTGTACAGTAATCATACACGCAGGGTACACGGCTGAGATTAGGGTGCCACGGTGAGAATATCACAGCACAACACTAAACACAAAAGGATAAACCAATATGTTACAAGATAAGGGGGTCACACGGACCCGAATACATAAGTTATATAAGCCATAATATCTGAGTACAGACATAGTTAGTCAAGTTTGCCTTAAGAAGGCTAGCACGAATAACATCAGAGATACAGATCGAAAAGGGAAGGCCTCCTACCTGGGTGCCTCCAAAACTACTCCTGGTCCTGGTCAGCGGGGGTCTCGACGTAGTAGTATCCGCCTCCGGGGTACTCCTGCTCCTGGAATCTAACGTCGACTGCAGCGGCCGATCAGGCAAAACATAAAGGGGGAAATAAAGCAAAGGTGAGTATCTAGCATACCCGCAAGTCTTACGTACGCTACGAAGCATTTATGCATTTGTATCAAATGGAAAGGGAGGTTGTATATCGTGGACTGCAAGATAGAAATCAGAATAAAGGTAAGAAGCTAGGCCTATCGAAGACTAGCATCTTCCTACGATGTCTTGCAGCATGAGATGAGAAACAACCAACAGTTCAATAGCATGAATGTAATAACAATGCAACAGAAGTTGCTGCAGCATTGTATAATAGTAAGTGGTAATAATGAATAATAACAATTCCTCTGAGTTCCCTTCCTCGACTCCCTGCGAGGAAGTAGACCCGGAACCATACAGTTTAATAGTAGTAGTTTGTAGTGGTAAGATCCAACTTCAGAAGAAAGCGTCCTGTTACCATGGACACGGCTATTCGAATAGATTAATCTTCCCTGCAGGGGTGCACTGGCGTGACTCTACGACGCTCGGGTCTCCAGGGTGGAGGGAACCTTGTTAGGGAACGCTCCACCAAAGCTATCCGACACAAAGTAGCCCATCCTTCGGCAATAGACAGAGAGGTCATCCGCCGGACTATATCCTATGTACGCCGGGCTTTGGACCATAACCCGAACGTACTCCTGCACAGTGCGTGACTGGCCGGTGAGGCAAAATCAAAGCAAATACAAATACACCGCTCGAGCAATAGAAGACAACACCACTTCCCGGCAATCAGCCCGCGATACTGCTGACGTCTGAAGACCCTCGAATGAGACTACGATGCAGGGGAGCCCACACTCCTCGTCCCACGTGTAGGTAGTGCGTACAAGCCAAAAGGCTACTCAAGACATCCGCCGAACCATTTGGCATTTTAATTAACCTGCGTGACAACTGTTATCGTTGCCTCAACTTAACTGACCCGCGGTCAACGATAGCAGTTAGGACCACTAGTACATCGGTGCCTGCCCTGTCGTCCCACCAAGTCTCTGCGGTTACGAACAAGGTGAACCGTCTCCTTACCTTGTCTCGCGTGTGCTCTTGGTAGAGCTCGACTTTTCGTAGTTTGGTAACTCTCGCGAGATACGAGAAGGGGCCAAGCACGCCAGAAAGCCGGTCGTACCCTCCTTGTCGCTCCCGACGCAATACCTCTCGCGGGCACCGTTGGGTCGCCCGACTTCTTACCTTTAAGGACAACCCTGCTCAGGTACCTTGAGCGGCTATACAGAGTCATCAACGAGTGGAGTACAAGGGTTACTCCTTGATGGCTCACAGTTGAAGGTGGCTCGGCAGAGCCGAGCTAGGGGCCTTAGACGGTGTCTGCATGTACCGTACCTGTGCAGTTAATATATCTTATCCGCGTCACTCCCCTGAGTGGTCACGGCCCGCTATCTAATCCTAGCTAACAATGCGCAAGGCTCACTGCTGAATATAATGCATAAATATAATAGGCAGCATAGGATAAAGGAGGTACACCAAGGGGCGACAAAACAAGCTATGCAATTGAATAGGATTGTAACGTAGCAGCAGAAGTAACAATGCCTAGTGCAAGAAAGTACGGAAAGGTAGGCGATATCTGGGGAAGAGAATGGCTCTGCTTGCCTGGTAGCTCGACGGTAGGGGTAGGGTCGTCGACGAAGTAGTCGTACCCAACAGCAGTGTAGTCGGCGGTAGCAGCGGGGTCTACCGGAGAACAAAGGGGGGAAGAAACAGTAAATACAAAGCAATCATAGAAGACAGATGGATAACATGACGTATGCAATGATAACGGTGTTCTAACGCAGTGCAATGCACGTTGCTCGCAGTGAGAATTCATCTGGGGATGAAATACCGGCTCCGGGTGATTACCGGACAGGGTGTCCGGAGGGGGAAGGGTTCATGCTGGAGGTGTCGTGGACATCCGACAAACGTGTGGATGGTGTAACCGTGCTAGTTGAAACAATACGAACAACTTTCGTGTTCAGAATAAATTCATCCGGATAGTTTAACCGTACCGGACAATTCATCGGACAGACGGTCCGGAGGGGGGATGTCGATGTTCGTTGTGTTAGAGGGGTGTGGTTGGTATACGGATAGCGTATTCGTATTCGTTATATTTTTTTGATCAATTTTCATGTATAAAGTTTTTGAATCTGACTTACGGTTTATAAGATATTCAAATTCAAAGTTTTAATCATTTTAAAAGATTTTCTGAATTTAATTTATTAATAAAATGCAACATTATCCACAGAGAGTTGACTGGGCAAACCTGACATGGGGGTCCCATATGTCAGCCTCTCATGTTTTATAAATCATTTAATTTAATTTAAATAGCAGTGGGGCTACATGTCATACACTGTTATCTATTAATCAGATTTAATAATTTTAAATACCCAATGGGGCCCAGGTGTCATTGACAATGACATAACTAATCATTTATTTAAACTTAAACAGAGGGTTATTAGGGACTGGTTCCACATTTCATCCACACATATTACTTAACAGGGGGGTTATTTTTATAATTGATGATTAGGGACTAACCATGCAGGGTTGGCCCACACGGCAGTGAGCCAAAGGGGGCTCAGGCCAGCAGCACGCACACCGGCGGAGAGGCCGGCCAGCGAGGGACCACGGCGGCTGCGCGGCCGAGCACGGGAACGGGGGCGACCAGGGAGCGCGCGGGCGCGGCCAAGGGGCACACGGGGCCGCTGCCAAGCCAGGACGCGCAACAGTACCGGCGGCGAGTCAGAGGGGCAGGGCCACGACGGGCCTTCGCCGGAGCGGGCGTCAGGACGTGGATGGGGGGGAATGGAATGGGGTGGCCAACCCGCACCCAGGGGTGATCCAGTAGGACGCCGGGGCGAACTAATTTGACTGTGGCGGGCATATCCGCAGCGGCCGGAGCGTGGCATGGTGGAGCCGGCGTTCTAGCAAGCTAAATCGACCGCGGCGCGAGGGGAAAAGCAGAGGGGCTCACGGCGGTGCTTGGAGGGGAGGCATCATGCTCGGGGACGGCGTGCAGCGGCCGGAATTGGAGACGAACTCCAGCGGGGCAGAGGAAGAAGAAGGGCGCGATTCGCCGCCTCCGGTGCTTCCTAGCCCGAGCTTGAGGGTGGGAAAGACCTGGAGGAGGACGGCGGCGGTTCTGGACGCGGTCTCGGGGCTCGGCGAGGTGGTTGTCCGCGTGAGCTCACGACGGTGCATCCATGGCGTCTCGGGCAGCGCGAGGGAGACGACAGAATCGAGCGCGGGGTGGGGGAATGGAGTGGCGGCGGGGTTCTAGGGTTAGGGTTCGGGGAGGGGGGCATGGGGCTTTAACCCCTCGTCGACAGCCGCCCATGGCTGCCACGACACGGCCGGCCGGCGTGGACCCGCTGGATGCATGCCACCCCCCCCCCCCCGTACGGCAGGAAGAAGAAGGGGGGCGCGGTGGGCTGGGTTGGGCCAGATCAGTGGGTAGGGGGGTTGAGTTGGCCGGGGGTGGGCTACGCCCAGGGCGAGAGATAGATGTAGTCTTTTTTTCTTTTCTTTTAGTCTCTTTTCTTTTCTGTTAAACTCCGTGGCATTTATTTTGATGCATTATATATTTTAGTAAAATATGACACATGTACCATAATTAATACAGCATCATACCAGAGGTCTACAAAAAGTTTTGGGACTTTATAAAGTCACTGATTATTTATTTGGAATTTGCAAAAGGCAAATAGTGTTGTTTTAGCACTGTTATTATTTGTTTGAAATTTTCCATAGCACAATAAATACCCATGACCACATTGGCATGGTCCAATGATTATTTGGGATTTTATAAAAGTGGTTCCAAGATTTTTGGAAAAGATTTAATTGTCACAATATTTTTAATATTCAACCAAAAGCATTTCAAGCTTTGCCTTGTTTGCAATTGGTTATGGGATTGGACTTGTGTTGAATTTTCATGATCAAGGCCCATGGTTCACATTTCTTAACAACATCAAAAGGGGAATTTGAATTTGAACTGAACCAAGTTGTTCAAAGCAAAATTTTGGAACAGTAGTGACCAACAGTAATGGCGATTACTGTTCTCTGACAGTGAGAGTGTTACACATAACACCAATCCTATCATTGTCTTCCCCTTCGCATCCCGACGAAGAATGAGAAGTCAAGGCACACACACGTTAATCAAGTAATTAAGATTATCAAACTTGTTGGTTTCTATGAACAAGGAGTAGATCTCAAGTCGTCCATAACCGTGGACACGGCTTCTCGAAAAGTTTTAACCCTGCAGGGGTGTACCAACTGCCCATTACAAGGCTCCGCACACACGACCATCTCTCTCAGTTGCTACCCATCATAGGAAACCATTTTATGATTTAGTTCCGAGAGATCCGGTACGACAGGTCCCTCTAACTAATAACGCACAAATCCGGGTCGCCCCCGGTGAGTCGACATCCAACTCAAAAGCCGTCCGCGCTCTCGAATTTGCCTCTACCATCTGGATGAGGTAGGTTTAGCTACCCAAACCATGTGGGCAGCCCCCTAGCTCATGGGGTGGACCAACAAGAGAAACCATGTCTCCGCTGGCCCGGGTTATTTAAAGAACATATGCTATTAGCGACCCGACAGACACACACACGGTTTGCAAATGGTAAATCAGCTTGGGCCACAACTATAAATGTTTGAAGCTAGGTAGGTAAGAAAATGGGACCCCCATAGAACCCCACACATGGTTAGGCACACTCGTCAAGAGACACAATACCCGGAACTCGGATCCTAGGTGACTTGAATGGAACAAAGCATCGGGGTGGGATAGCCTAGACCTTCCATCCTTCGTCCAGTATAGTCAACATCATAATAATCACATCATCCACAATAACATAATAATGTGATAGCCCACTCCAAGGAGTAACAGGGGAACAGTTGTAGCATCCTAAGCATGCATACTAAGCAGTGGGTAAGAAAACAAGGTACATGGCCAAACATGGTTTGATGGGATGTGGAGGGACATTGCTATTTGGGTTTATTTGAGAGGCATGAATATGAGGTGGTATAATCAAGCAATCGTTCTATCCTATACCTAGGCACAAGTGAGCTGAAAGTTATAAGCATGATATATGCTCCCCCTTACCTGTTGAGATGTCAGCACCGAAGGTGTAGTCGATCGCAAGCTTGCATCATCTCTGAGATTATCCACGGGGCACACAAGAAGGAAACACTAGAAATGCAATCGACGAACAAGAATATATTACTATGAATCAATCACGAGCAAGCAAGGAACAAGAAGGCAACACGAGACAATGTGCTACGATATCGCATCTACCATCGGGAGCGGTTACTAACAGGTTAAGTGAGGTATACGTCACACGCGACCATACCGCACATTTATCATAGTTCAAGTTGTTTAGCTACAACATGAGCAAGGTGAAGCATAAGGTAAACTACCTATGCTAGTCAATTTAAGTGAAGCACAATCCTAATCATGGCATTTCACTAAGTACCACATGGCAATTTAGTCATTTGGTACTGTTCTGCCCTAAACCACATATTATATTGGTTAACAACAGCAAACAATAGCACAATCACAATCTACATGAAATTCTAATCAACTTAGATATAAAGAACATTTTTATCGGAGCAACGGTTACAAAGATTTGTTCTATTACATTACAGTGGCATAACATGTAAATAGAAGGTAAACAACATGTAGACAAGTGCAAACATGGAAAAGTAGCATATTTTATTAAATTACACGAAAATCTACGCAAGTTCCATGAAGAAATCGTCTTGATCCGACTAACGGTTAAAAAGATATTCGCATCGCAAAATACTCACACAATTTGCCATTTAATTAACCAGAAAAATAAATAAAGGGGTCTACTTGGCCGAATCTGTAGCAATCGGACCTTAGAAGGGAGAGTGCTAGATAACTAAATCTCGCTCGGGCGCTACACAGAAGCAAAACGAAATGTGCCAAGCCCAATAGCGTAGAGGAAAAAAGAGGTGGCTAAGCCAGCTCACCTTAGCAGGAGGTGGCCTAGTTGGCGGAGTGAGCGTCAGATAGCTGGAGCCTTGCCCAGGGCGGAGCAGAGGTGTGGGGCGGATTGGGCTGAGGGTGCGGGAGCAGGTGGGCCCCGGTCGACGATGGCCCACACGAGCGGAACCGTGCGGTCGGGGTGAGCTCGTCCACGTCAGATCGAGGCGGCTGGCATCATGTCTCCGGCGAGGGGAGGCATGATAGCGCGAGGTGGAGGTCTGGGAAGGGCGGGCTCGGCGAGATCGAGGGCACGGCGGCCGGAGCACGGTGTGGCCGCCGAATCTGGCGTAGGGGGTCATCAGCGTTGTGGAGGCGCTGGAGCTCCGCCGGCTTCGTCCTTGGCGGCTGCGAGCTTCTCTGCGCCGGACATGGCTGGGCGGCCTGCGAATCCCGACGGCGGTGGTCCTGTGCGGAAGGAGAGGAGGCGGTGAGGGAAGGAGGAGGAGAAGGGAGCGGCCGGCGGCGGTCACCTGGCGACGGGGAGGCGCCGGATTCAGGGTGGCGCGGGGGCTGGCCGCGGCCAGCGGCGCTTGGGCGCCAGATGGGCCGCGGCGGGCCTGCAATAGCGCCGGCTCGGCCCTTCGGGGGTCTGGTTGCGGCTAGGAGATGGCTGGAAGCAACGTGGTGCAATCTAGAGCATCTACCTCCGGATCTGACGGCCATAATTGATGGGATGGCTAGGGTTTTCGGGTTTTGGGGTCAAAATGGGCATATCTGAATATTTGGGGGGTGACTACAAAAATGCACTAGGAGGAACTCTAGAAGGGTCCGAGAGAGTGGGGGTCTATATATAGGCTGGCCTGGATGGTAAGTTTACGCAAACGCCCCCGGTTTCTCCCTATCGCGTCTGATGCTTCACGTTTTTATCACCGGAGTCCATACGACCTCCGATTCAGACAAAACCTAAAGCCATGCGCTTAGTGCGGCGAGCCAGTCATTTCTACCTCACTTCGTTACCGTTCCGAGAACATTTCCGGCGCCCAATAAAATCATCCGTTTATTAAATAAATGGGGTTTTCGTTCCGATCGCGATGGTCGGTCCTGTGTCAGAAGTTGCGACGGTGCTCCGGTGAAACCCGGTGTCGCAAAAGGTCGTGTGCTATGGTGGAAAGGTTCAGTCACGCATGCCGGTACATGGGGAAATATTCACCGATTAATAAATCGGCGAAACAAATACTACAAACAATTCTAGCAAGCAACAAAATAAAGCAACAAACAAATTTTTTAATTTGGGTGAAAATCCCGGGCTTTTACAATACAACACCACCAACAAGGGATCTCGTCCCGAGATCCTGAACGATCCTGGGGAGAGGAGGGGGAAGGAAAGAGACGTCGATCTTCAACACCACCAACAAGGGACTCTTCTCCATGTCGACGACGAACTTCCCTCGAGATAAATTTCCACAGAGAGACGGAAACATCGGAGAACGAAACTATCAGGTGTAAAGAGGAAGAATGGCAGAGAGAACCAGATCAAAATCGTGAAGAGACAAGGCAAGAGGATGGATGGCAATGAATGACCAACATGTACACCGGAGTCAGAGAAACTAAATGTACTACGGGATTTCCCAAACCTAAGATCGGTATCGAGAAAATACACTCCAAGCAAGGTATGGTAACTATTCTGAAACTCCACACCCTGGAGACCCTAAAGTTCGAAAGGGGAAAGTAAAACACTTACGACACTTGTCCTGACCAGAGCAAGGCTAAGGAGTAAACAGATTCCTACTCTCCGATAACTAACTTAGTAACTACAAAATAATTTTTGTCTAGACTCAACTTCGACCAGTAAAGGGATCGTACAGTCCCGATACCAAGTTTTCTTGATACCAAGTTGTAAGGACCGATATGCGGTACTGTTCCAGATCTAGATGTTCCATCCAGATCCGGAGATGAAGCACATCTCGGTCCCACCGCGACATATGACAATGCCATATGCGCCGGATTTCCAACATTATATCACAACATTACAGCTACAAGGATACAACATCTCAAACAATCGGCATACAACTGCCTTAATACATTACATCAACGGAAGATATATGTCTAATTACATACTACAATCAAATGCCTAGTGGCAAAGGTAAAACACACCATTCCCACATCCACACGGGTCCAGGCTCTCCAGCCGGATCCGCCTAACTAGTCGTCGTCGAGTCTCCGCGAAGGCATCCAGAAGATGGGTCGTTGAGCTCCTCTATAGTCCAAGATCGTTTGCATAAAGTGCGTAAAAGAGAAAAGAAGGGGTGAGCTACATCAACAAGTCAGATAACTAACTTCTCACGGTAAGATGGGGTATTGGTGAGGTTGCAGCCGCACTAGCAATATATGATTGGCTAAGGGTCTATCCAGAATAATATGAGAAGCCAAGCATTCGATGAGGAATCGCCTCAAGTCTTGTTATCAGCTACTTACGCAAACATAACACCTATCATATCCTTATCCTCCCCTTCGCATCCCGACGAAGAAGAAGCAGTCAAGGCACACACACGTTGATCAAGTTATTAAGAATATCTCAGTTGTTGTTGTCTATGTACAAGGAGTAGGTCTCAAGTCGTCCATAACCATGGACACGGCTTCTCGAAAAGATTTAACCCTGCAGGGTTGTACCAACTGCCCATTACAAGGCTCTGCACGCACGCTGATACGTCCCAAACGTATCTATAATTTCTGCTTGCTCCATGCATGTTTTGTGTGATATTGCTATGCTTTTGATACACTTTCATATCTTTTTATAACATATTTTGGAACTAACCTATTAATGGTTGCAAGAGTGCACAAGTTCTTGTTTTTGTACTTTATGTGTAGGAATTACTTGGATAAAGAAAAAATCACAAAAGGAGCCTTGTAGGAGTTGGACTCTAACTCTCCCGAAAGCTGTCCCCACCAGACAGGTTTTAAAGATCGCCTCAGAAACGCTTGAAGACGGCCTCAAACGGAAAAAATTAAAACTACAAAGTTGTAGGGATTTTTTTGTCTGGTGGATTTAGACATAAAATTCATCCAAATCGGAGTTCGGATGCTTCTAGAAACCCCGAAATACAGAAGACGTAATCTGGATGACGGGAATCCGAGAGTCTATATAAAGAGAGGAAACCTAGGGGTACCACGAAAATTCCTCCCCCTTGGCAGCCGTCTTGAGGGGGAGATCAATCTCCACAGCAGCACCATCTCCAAGGAAGAATAAGGGGCCAAGGGACGCTGCCCACAAGGGCCGTGGCCACCGCCGTTGTCGTGGGCGCCGCCGTCGCCGTCTCCTTCATCTCCTCCGGGCTGCACCTCTCCATCAAAACTCTCCCTCTCACCATGTCCATGTGTGAGTAGTTCCTCCTCGGGGCTAAGGCTTGTATCTTGATCTATGTGGTTTCTCTCTCTCCCATGATGTGATCTTTCTTGTGATCATTGGCTATGTTAATCTAGGGTGATCCCATGATGTTTCCCCTTCTTCTATGTATTGGATTTGATGTACTCAATTGATCTTATCTAGTATAATCCCCGAGACCATGGTGACAGCTGGTCTATTACACATGGATTAGAAGAATATTTTCATGAGTGATTTCCTCTTTTGTGTGTGGATTGAAGATTGAGAGTCTTTTGGTGCTTGTCTTTGACTATCCTTTAGATATGTTGTGGTGATTGTGGTACTCTCTTTGGATGACCGCGATGACATTGGTTAATCCATAGATTGAGAACTACGAACTTTGAGGTGTGCTTTTGTAGCCCTACACAATTCTCGTCCTCTCTTGACCACAAAGGAATGACCTCCGAGTATGTCTCCATTGCATGTTTTATGGGAAATATCATGTGATTAGACTATGTTAATGTTGTTGGGAGTTTCCACTAGTGAAAGTATCAAGCCTAGGCCTTGTTTCCACCATTGCAATACCGTTTGCGCTCACGTTTACTACTTGTTTGCTTGCTGCACTTTTTATTACAGATTTATATTACCTTGCTTTGCTACACCTATCACCCATATTTTACCATCTCTTCGCCGAACTAGTGCACCTATACAACTTTTAGTTGTATTAGGTATGTTGGGGAGACAAGAGGCTTCTTGTATCTTAATTGCAGGGTTGCTTGAGGGAGACCATCTTCAACCTCTACTTCCCTGAGTTCGATAAACCTTAGGTCATCCACTTGAGGGAAATTGCTGCTATCCTACAAACCTCTGCGCTTGGAGGCCGAACATAGTCTACCAGAATAGAAGCGTGCGTAGACATCAAGCTATTTCTGGCGCCGTTGCCTGGGAGGTAAGTGTTGAAGGTATATCTTTAGATCTTGCAATTAAATCTTTTCGTTTCTTGTTTTTATTTTCACTAGTTAGGCCTTATGGAAAACAACAAAAATATTATGAGAGAGCTTTATGAGCTCTACCTTGAGTTGGGACATGAAGTGTTTGAAGAGAAAATCAAAAAGCCTATGGAGCTTCATTATTTACACAACACTGATGTTAGTAGCAATGTTACTAGTATGTCTTCTTTGAATACCTTTGATGCTAATGATATGCATAGTTATAAGCTTGGGGATGCTACGTTTTATGAAGATGATCTTTTTAGCCCCCCAAGTTTTGATGAGGAAATTTATTTTGATGATACTTTGCCTCCTATCTATGATGATTATTGTGATGACACTTATGCTATAAAGAATGAATGTTTGGAAGTGTATCATGATAAGAATGATTCATGTGATAACTATTTTCTTGAGTTTTCTCCCACTATTACTAATGAGAAGGATTTTTCTTATGTGGAGAGTAACAAAATTTCTATGCTTGTGGATCATGATAAGAATTTTTTATGTGATACTTATATTGTTGAGTTTATTAATGATCCCACTGAAAATTATTATGAGAGGGGAACATATGCTTATAGATATTTCAATAATATCAAGTTCCCTCTCTTTATGTTGAAGGTTTTGAAGTTGCATTTATTTTGCCTTCCTATGCTAATATCGCTATGTTTCAATGAGTTATTTCTCTACTAGATCCCTTTGCATAGGAAGCATGTTAGACTTAAATATGTTTGGTATTTTCTTCTTTATGCTCTCTTTTGTGCTTCAACTCTTATTCCTATGAGAGCATCACTAAAATCTTAAGCCTATCTTTATGGCTATAAAGAAAGAGCTCTAGGGAGACAACCCTTGTTATCTTTACTTTGAGTTTTTACTTTCTGTTTTTAGTGGTCTTGATGATTGTTACAACTGTATCAACATCATTGTATCTTTATTTTCAAGCTTTGTGCCAAGTTATAGCCTCATATGACAAGGGAAGTGAAAGCTGTGACATGTTGTCCAGAAAACAGATTCTGTCCTCGTGATGGGAAAAATCATAGAAAAATCCCTGTTCATCTTTTTGAGCTGAATTTTTTAAACAGCATGCTCGATACAATCACGGAACTTTCGTATTTTCTGAGTTTTTTTATTTGAGTTGCATAAGTACCCCTAAACAATTATTTACTACCTGTTATTCTGTTTTTCACAGATTCTGCCACGTTTTGTCTCTCCTAACTTTTGCAAACCTTAAGATTGATTTTTCTTTGCAAAAACTTTTTGATAATCTTGAGAAACAGTAGCTCTTCAATAATATCTTTATATCCAGTGGGGAAAAATTATTTATTAAGGGTACTAACCTCTCTAATCAGCTTATGATGAGTAGTGTATGAAGGGAGTTTTCAAGTGTGCGATGGAAGATGATGAAAGAAGATTCGGGAGTGTCAAGCGCTCAAGCTTGGGGATGCCCCCATGCATCCCCAACAAATATTCAAGGAGACTCAAGCGTCTAAGCTTGGGGATGCCCCCATGCATCCCCTTCTCCATCAACAATCATCAGTTCGTCCTTCGTCTCACTATATTTTTATCACTTCATGCGTTATGTGCTATGCTTGGAGCGTCTCGCTCTTAGGTTTTATTTTTAGTTTTCTTGAGCTTTGCTTGATGTTCATAACAAGTTAGATCCCGTCTTACTTTGTGTGGGAGAGAAACACGCTCCACTTTAAAAATCTAGAACCCATCATAGAATTTTTCATGCCTATCTTTCTCTGTTGTGTGTTCTTTACCTTTTCGTAGCTACTGCCATGTTTAGTTTTAGCTTTAGTTTGTCTTTAGCAAGAGCCTTGGCTTTTGTTTAGTTTGTTGGTGGAACTATCTTTAGTTTTCATGTTTATCTTGTTAAGAGAGTTGGTTGTTGCACTGAGTTGTGTCTTGTCTTGAAAGTAGGTAATTGAGGTTGCTATTTAATTTTAGTAGTAACTTGCAATAGTTTTGAGGTATTGATGTGAGTAATAGATGAACTTTTGGTGTCAAGATCTCTCGCCTATTAGTGATAGGTGTCGTATTTTGGGCAATCCGTGTTTATTATCAAAACCTACAAAACTAGTTGAGAACTCTAGCTACTAGATGGAACAGTACTCTTCTGAGGGGTCGGATATTAGAGTACTCCAATAAATTAGTTGTAGGTTTTGAAAATAAACACGGATTGCCCAAAATACGACACCTATCACTAATAGGCAAGAGCTCTTGACACCAAAAGTTCAAACATTACTCACATCAATACCTCAAAACTATTGCAGGCTACTACTAAAATTAAATAGCAACCTCAATTACCTACTTTCAAGACAAGACACAACTCAGTGCAACAACCAACTCTCTTAACAAGATAAACATGAAAACTAAAGAGAGTTCCAGCAACAAACTAAAAAAAAGCCAAGGCTCTTGCTAAAGACAAACTAAAACTAAGACTAAACATGGCAGTAGCTATGAAAAGATAAAGAACACACAACAGCAAGAAGATAGGCAGGAAAAATCCTATGATGTGTTCTAAATTTTGAAAGTGGAGCGTGTTTCTCTCCCACACAAAGTAAGAAAGGATCTAACTTGTTATGAACAGATAGCAAAGCTAAAGAAAACTAAAAATAAAACCTAAGAGCGAGACGCTCCAAGCATAGCACATAACGCATGAAGTGATAAAAATATAGTGAGACGAAGGACGAACTGATGATTGTTGATGGAGAAGGGGATGCACGGGGGCATCCCCAAGCTTAGACGCTTGAGTCTCCTTGAAAATTTATTGGGGATGCATGGGGGCGTCCCCAAGCTTGAGCGCTTGACACTCCTGGATCTTCCTTCATCATCTTCCATCGCACACTTGAAAACTCCCTTCATACATAACTCATCACAAGCTGATTAGAGAGGTTAGTACCCTTAATAAATAATTTTTCTCCACTGGATATAAAGATATTCTTGAACAGCTACTGTTTCTCAAGAGTTCCAAAAAGTTTTTGCAAAGAAACAGCAAGCTTAAGGTTTGCAAAAGTTAGGAGAGAAAAAACGTGGCAGAATCTGTGAAAAACAGAACAACAGATAGTAAAGAATTGTTTAGGGGTACTTCTGCAACTCAAATCGAAAAACTCAGAACATACGGAAGTTTCGTAATTGCATAGAGCATACTGTGTAAACATTTCATCTCAAAAAGATGAACAGGGATTTTTCTGGAATTTTTCTGGTCACGAGGACAAAATCTTTTTTCTGGACAGCATGTCACAACTTTTACTTCCCTTGCCGTAAGAGGCTATAACTTGGCACAAAGCTGAAAAATAAAGATACAATGATGTTGCTACAGAAGTAACAATCATCAAGAAACAACAAAAGCAAAAATAAAACTCCTAAATTCGTTGAGGGCTGCCTCCCGAAAGCGCTTCTTTAAAGCCATTAGCTAGGCATAATGCACAAGATCAAGTTGTATCAATCGAATCATTATCAAGATCATCAAAAAGCTCTTCAATTGTATAACTAGTCTTAAGAGGTCTTTCAAATAAAGGCCTAATGAAGATACTTCTAGGGAGAAAACCAAAAGGCGGAAAATCAATGGAAGATTCATTTCTAAAATTATCAAAGAGAGGTATTTCTTCCAAAGTTTTCACGCTTTCAACTTCTTTGGCAATAGGTGGCTTATTCTTAGGTCGGGGAACCTTAGGGACATAATTGAACTTAGGTTCCCTTCTTGCCGAGGTCTCAACCTTTTTTGGTTTGATTGAGGAGAAAGTAGTTCCTAGAGTATTAATGATTTCCTCAATCTTATCTATCCTAGAAGGATCCGTATCACGGGATTTGATGACCTCCAAGGTTTTAACAATTTTCATCATGGAGATATCAAGCCTATTCAAATTCCCTTGAATCTTGCGATCCAACTCATTTATCCTAGTTATACTTTGTATTTCTAACTCTATCTTTTCAAGTTTCTTCATAATATGAGATAGAGTTATATCTTCTTGCATGCTAACAATAGGGAGATTTCCAACAAGATTTTCAATAACATTAAGAGACTCCCAAGTCGGGGCTGTGACATCCTGGCTTAGTAGGAATGAATGACTACTCATATCAACAAGGTGCACCTTCTTTTCCGGGAGCCCAGATGCAAAGAACTCCAAAGTTAAACGTGCTTGGCTTGGAGCAATTTGAGGATGGGTGACCGACCGGGAAGTTTCCCCCGGGTGCACACGAGTGAGGACAAAGTGCGCAGGAAAGACTAGTGTTGGTCTATGGGGACAGTCTAGATCCCGCCAGGCGTACGCCGGGAACCGGTGGGTGTGGCCGGGGCGTTACAAATGGTATCAGAGCCGACCCTTGCGGTTATACGGGCGTGTGTGGGTCAGTGCGCGAACATGTGGGACATGTGTCGGCACTGGATGCACAGACGTGTGCCAAGAGGGAACGTTCCTGTGGGCCGATGAGGACATCGGTTCCTTTGAGTGGGGGTGTATGTGACATCCTGGCTTAGTAGGAGTGAAAGACTACTCATATCAACAAGGTGCACCTTCTTTTCCGGGAGCCCAGATGCAAAGAACTCCAAAGTTAAGCGTGCTTGGCTTGGAGTAATTTGAGGATGGGTGACCGACCGGGAAGTTTCCCCCGGGTGCGCACGAGTGAGGACAAAGTGCGCAGGAAAGACTAGTGTTGGTCTGTGGGGACAGTCTAGATCCCGCCAGGCGTACGCCGGGAACCGGTGGGTGTGGCCGGGGCGTTACAGGGGCTTCTAGAAAATTCCCATTGATAGCAGTGTCTAATATGAACCTATTCCAAGGAGTAATCCCTACATAAAAATTTCTAAGCAGGATAGTAGTGGATTGCTTCTTGGTGGCTTTTCTATGAGAATCATTAATTCTATACCAAGCATCTTTTAAACTTTCTCCACCTTTTTGTTTAAAGGTGAGAACCTCTGTCTCAACAAAGGCAGAAGGGCCAGACATAATGACAACTAGCAAGATAAATATTTTTTTTGTAAATTTTGATAAAAGACACAAAGATAAAAACTGAAAGATAAACTAACAAGAAAAAAAAACAAGGGTAAAGGGTAGTGTGCAACTCCCCTATCTTAGCACTTGGAGTCCCAGGCAGCGGCGCCAGAAATTTGCTTGATGGCGCGAGGGTTGACAGGTGTAGTCTTCTCGCCCTTCGTTGGTGAGCCCCAAGTGGAAGGCGTGATGCAGCACATCAGCTAATTTCCCTCGGTAAAGATACCAAGGTTTGTCTCCAGTAGGACTCCAGAGATGATAAGTAGTTGTCAGCGGCGCAACTGATGTGGACCCCTACATAAAAATTTCTAAGCAGGATAGTAGTGGATTGCTTCTTGGTGGCTTTTCTATGAGAATCATTAATTCTATACCAAGCATCTTTTAAATTTTCTCCACCTTTTTGTTTAAAGGTGAGAACCTCTGTCTCAACAAAGGCAGAAGGGCCAGACATAATGACAACTAGCAAGATAAATATTTTTTTTGTAAATTTTGATAAAAGACACAAAGATAAATACTGACAGATAAACTAACAAGAAAAAAAAACAAAGGTAAAGGGTAGTGTGCAACTCCCCTATCTTAGCACTTGGAGTCCCAGGCAGCGGCGCCAGAAATTTGCTTGATGGCGCGAGGGTTGACGGGTGTAGTCTTCTCGCCGTTCGTTGGTGAGCCCCAAGTGGAAGGCGTGATGCAGCACATCAGCTAATTTCCCTCGGTAAAGATACCAAGGTTTGTCTCCAGTAGGACTCCAGAGATGATAAGTAGTTGTCAGCGGCGCAACTGATGTGGACTTGCACACAGACACAGATAACTTTGTTCGCAACGAAGTTCAGAGAGGTTGTCAATCTCTCCGGTCTTGTTGTTTACAAAGGATAAAACGCAAGGGATAATAATAGCAACTTGAAAGTAAATGCAGAAAAGTAAATATAGCGTGGAAACAATGATAAGGATATGGACCGGGATACGTGATGTTCGCTAGTGATGTCTCTCTCCCAAAAGACGATAAAATTTCTATGCGAGGTAAACAAATTACAGAAAGGAAATTGACAGGATTATGAATGCACCGCAATGCTAACTATGCTACAAAAGAAAGGAAGAGGTTCAAAAGCACAGGCAGTACGCCAAGGTAAGTAGACCGAAATCCATCTGCATCTACTACTAATCATCCACCTTGAGATATCTATCCAGAACATCTCGCTGTTATTAAGTTGCGAGCCCCACCCAAAGTGTAAACCCAAAGCAACAGACAACTGCATTAAAAAGAACTCTGCGTAAAGTAAACAATCCTTGTAACCGCGGGTACAAGCACCGTTGTTTTCCCCCTTGTGGCAACAACACATCCCCTAGACTCATGTTTCTGTCACTCAAGCGTGTCATCGGGGGGCATGAACCTACAATCTAGCACAACGCTCCCTCTTGGAGTCACTACCTACTACTTGGCCAAAACAATAAACAGCAACGGGGAACATGCAAGAATTACTATGAACAAAAATATAAGAGATAAAAACCAAATATATTACTCTATCACAATCTGAACATAATCTCATAATCCATCAGATCCTATCAAACTCAACATAGCGATAGGAGAAATATTACAAAGGTGCCTCGATCATGTTGGGAAGCTCACGAGGTCTAAACAATGAAGATCAAAGAGCGGAGGAGAACATCACATAGCTACTGATCACGGACCCATGGTCCAAGGAAAACTACTCACGAGACATCCGGGGAGCATCCATGGTGGAGAGGAGACTCCCGGAGGTCAATCCTCCCTCCGGCAGGGTGCCGGGAAGAGGACTTCTGGTGCTCCCGATCTTCGGAAGCGCGGCGGTGGCGGAACAGAGGGGAGTTCGCGGAATAGGGTTCTCTTTCTGGGGTTTTCCCGTGACGGGGGATTAATAGGCGAAAGGGGGCAGCCAGAGGTGGGCCAGGGGCCCCAGGCGCCCCCCTGGCGCGGCCAGGGGTGGGGCCGCGCCGGGTGCCCTCCTGGGCCCCCTTGGCTCCCTCTGGCTCCTCCCGGGATCTTCTCGAAGCTTCCGTCACGCTGATTTTTATCTGAATTTTCCTGAATTTTTCTAGCACTTTTTATATGGGGGAAAACTGAAATAGAAAAACAGCAGAAAACAGGAACTGGCACTGGGGTGCACTGAGTTAATAGGTTAGTCCAAATATGATCAAAAGTGTATGAAAGTGTATCTAGATCATAGCAATATCACACAAAACATGCATGGATCAAACAGAAATTATAGATACGTTTTGGACGTATCAACATCCCCAAGCTTAATTCCTGCTCGTCCTCGAGTAGGTAAACGATAACAACATAATTTCTGTGGTGACACGCTAGCAACCATATAAGAACTTTGAAAAGTAAAGCAATCAAGGTTAGAGATTCAATTCAAGTCATAACAGGCAAGAGTCTATATTAGCATTGAAATAAGTAACAAAAGAACAAAAGGTGCAAGAGCTCTCGCTGTCCGTGACTCGAATGTCTCCAAATGGTGTTTGCGTGCAAGAAGGGGGATAGGTAATACGAGAAAAAAGTATTTTTGTGTTGAGAACTCAATCTACTAAATTTTCACACTTGGTCTTCTTTGGAATCTTATCTTGACTCGTCCCGAGACCACTAGCCTGGTACAAGTCAATTTCATCCACTCCTTTTTGATATTTCGAGCACTCATGCAATGGATGAGCGTAAGCACGAGAGTTGACACTTAGGATGGCGAAGAGAGAAATATGGTGGAGGAGGAAGACAAAAAGGATGAGAAAGGCTCACATCAATGAGGACAATCATAGGCAAGAGATGCCAAATGATAGATATGATGTGAGGAGTAGGGATTGCCATGCAACGGATGCACATACGAGCTAGGAAGCTCTCCAATGGAACTAGTGGGGGTGCATCTAACTTGCTCGCTCATGAAGACCTAGAGCTCTTTTGAGGAGGCTCATCCTTGGAATATGCAAGCCAAGTTCTATAGTGTGAAGGTCCCCACATAGCTACATGCATAATGATCATCTCTATGGAGTACAAGGATATAAAGGAAGTACTAGTGTGGATCTCTCAAAAGGATAGTAGTGTTGCCCCTTTCTCTCTTTTTATTTCCTTTTTCTCTTTTTTCTATTTTTTTGTATTTTTTTGGTGGACTTTCAATGGCTCTTTCTATTTAACCTTCATTTGTCCTCTTTGTGATCTTTTAATGTGTCCACTTTGGGATATTTTGCTGACTTAAGGGCAACACTCTATTTTACAAGAAGGTATAGGAAATCTTCACACTTTACAAGGTACTCAAAATCATAAATAAGATGTAACTATCATGATGTATGCAATGTATGTCGCTGCCAGTGTAGCTGGAACATGTATGACATGAAGATCAAGTCATGATGAGGTGGAAGTTGCATGGCAATGTAACTCGGAAAGGCTATGGAAATGCCTTGATAGGTAGGTATGGTGGCTGTTTTGAGGGAAGATATAAGGAGGCTTATGATGACAGAGCGTATCATGCCAAGGGTTTGGAAATACCGGCGAAGGTGGACACCAACTCTCGGAGTGAGAAGAAGGCAATGCACGGCACGGGAAAGGCTAGCAAAATATGGGAAGGTGGAAGTGTCAACTCTCAATACTTACATTAGTCTGAAGAACTCATGCTCTTATTATCGGTAACTCTCAATCTAGTAAGGAGGTTCACAAAGAGACAAGTACCCCGAGGAGGAGTGTATGGGGGTTTGGTTATCCTTGCGCATCCTCGACTCATGGTACGTGAGTGTACTCTAATATTCGACTCCTCAGAAGAGTAGTGATCCATCTAGTAGCTAGAGTTCTCAACTAGTTTTGTAGGTTTTGAAAATAAACACGGATTTCCCAAAATACGACACCTATCACTAATAGGCAAGAGCTCTTGACACCAAAAGTTCAAACATTACTCACATCAATACCTCAAAACTATTGCAGGCTACTACTAAAATTAAATAGCAACCTCAATTACCTACTTTCAAGACAAGACACAACTCAGTGCAACAACCAACTATCTTAACAAGATAAACATGAAAACTAAAGAGAGTTCCAGCAACAAACTAAAACAAAATCCAAGGCTGTTGCTAAATACAAACTAAAACTAAGACTAAACATGGCAGTAGCTATGAAAAGATAAAGAACACACAACAGCAAGAAGATAGGCAGGAAAAATCCTATGATGTGTTCTAAATTTTGAAAGTGGAGCGTGTTTCTCTCCCACACAAAGTAAGAAAGGATCTAACTTGTTATGAACAGATAGCAAAGCTAAAGAAAACTAAAAATAAAACCTAAGAGCGAGACGCTCCAAGCATAGCACATAACGCATGAAGTGATAAAAATATAGTGAGACGAAGGACGAACTGATGATTGTTGATGGAGAAGGGGATGCACGGGGGCATCCCCAAGCTTAGACGCTTGAGTCTCCTTGAAAATTTATTGGGGATGCATGGGGGCGTCCCCAAGCTTGAGCGCTTGACACTCCTGGATCTTCCTTCATCATCTTCCATCGCACACTTGAAAACTCCCTTCATACATAACTCATCACAAGCTGATTAGAGAGGTTAGTACCCTTAATAAATAATTTTTCTCCACTGGATATAAAGATATTCTTGAACAGCTACTGTTTCTCAAGAGTTCCAAAAAGTTTTTGCAAAGAAAAAGCAAGATTAAGGTTTGCAAAAGTTAGGAGAGATAAAACGTGGCAGAATCTGTGAAAAACAGAACAGCAGATAGTAAAGAATTTTTTAGGGGTACTTCTGCAACTCATATCAAAAAACTCAGAACATACGGAAGTTTCGTAATTGTATAGAGCATACTGTGTAAAAATTTCAGCTCAATACGATTAACTGGGATTTTTATGTAATTTTTCTGGTCACGAGAACAGAATCTGTTTTCTGGACAGCATGTCACAACTTTTACTTCGCTTGCCGTAAGAGGCTATAACTTGGCACAAAGCTGAAAAATAAAGATACAATGATGTTGATACAGAATTAACAATCATCAAGACACAACAAAAGAAAAAAAAATCCTAAATTCGTTGCGGACTGCCTCCCGAAAGCGCTTCTTTAAAGCCATTAGCTAGGCATAATGCAAAAGATCAAGTTGTATCAATCGAATCACTATCAAGATCATCAAAAAGCTCTTCAATTGTACAACTAGTCTTAAGAGGTCTTTCAAATAAAGGCATAATGAAGATAATTCTAGGGAGAAAACCAAAAGGCGGAAAATCAATGGAAGATTCATTTATAACATTATCAAAGAGAGGTATTTCTTCCAAAGTTTTCACGGTTTCAACTTCTTTGGCAATAGGTGGCTTATTCTTAGGTCGGGGAACCTTAGGGACATAATTGAACTTAGGTTCCCTTCTTGCCGAGGTCTCAACCTTTTTTTGTTTGATTGAGGAGAAATTAGTTCCTAGAGTATTAATGATTTCCTCAATCTTATCTATCCTAGATGGATTCGTATCACGGGATTTGATGACCTCCAAGTTTTAATAATTTTCAGCATGGAGCTATCAAGCCTATTCAAATTCCCTTGAATCTTGCGATCCAACTCATTTATCCTAGTTATAAATTGTATTTCTAACTCTATCTTTTCAAGTTTCTTCATAATATGAGATAGTGTTATATCTTCTTGCATGTCGGGGCTTCTAAAAATTCCCATTGATAGCAGTGTCTAATATGAACCTATTCCAAGGAGTAATCCCTACATAAAAATTTATAAGCAGGATTGTAGTGGATTGCTTCTTGGTGGCTTTTCTATGAGAATCATTAATTCTATACCAAGCATCTTTTAAACTTTCTCCACCTTTTTGTTTAAAGGTGAGAACCTCTGTCTCAACAAAGGCAGAAGGGCCAGACATAATGACAACTAGCAAGATAAATAATTTTTTTGTAAATTTTGATAAAAGACACAAAGATAAAAACTGAAAGATAAACTAACAAGACAAAAAAACAAAGGTAAAGGGTAGTGTGCAACTCCCTTATCTTAGCACTTGGAGTCCCCGGCAGCGGCGCCAGAAATTTGCTTGATGGCGCGAGGGTTGACGGGTGTAGTCTTCTCGCCCTTCGTTGGTGAGCCCCAAGTGGAAGGCGTGATGCAGCACAGCAGCAAATTTCCCTCGTTAAATATACCAAGGTTTTTCTCCAGTAGGACTCCAGAGATGATAAGTAGGTGTCAGCGGCGCAACTGATGCGGACCTGCACACAGACACAGATAACTTTGTTCCCAACGAAGTTCAGAGAGGTTGTCAATCTCTCCGGTCTTGTTGTTTACAAAGGATAAAACGCAAGGGATAATAATAGCAACTTGAAAGTAAATGCAGAAAAGTAAATATAGCATGGAAACAATGATAAGGATATGGACCGGGAAACGTGATGTTCGCTAGTGATTTCTTTCTCCCAAAAGACGATAAAATTGCTATGCGAGGTAAACAAATTACAGAAAGGCAATTGACAGGATTATGAACGCACCGCAATGCTAACTATGCTACAAAAGATAGGAAGAGGTTCAAAAGCACAGACAGTACGCCAAGGTAAGTAGACCGAAATCCATCTGCATCTATTACTAATCATCCACCTTGAGATATCTATCAAGAACATCTCGCTGGTATTAAGTTGCGAGCCCCACCCAAAGTGTAAACCCAAAGCAACAGACAACTGCATTTAAAAACTCTGCGTAAAGTAAGCAATCCTTGTAACCGCGGTTACAAGCACCGTTGTTTTCCCCCTTGTGGCAACGACACATCCCCTAGACTCATGTTTCTGTCACTCAAGCGTGTCATCGGGGGGCACGAACCCACAATCTAGCACAACGCTCCCTCTTGGAGTCACTACCTACTACTTGTCCAAAGCAATAAACAGCAACGGGGAACATGCAAGAATTACTTAGGAACAAAAATATAAGAGATAAAAACCAAATATATTACTCTATCACAATCTGAACATAATCTCATAATCCATCAGATCCTGTCAAACTCAACATAGAAATAGGAGAAATATTACAAAGGTGCCTCGATCATGTTGGGCAGCTCACGAGATCTAATCAATGAAGATCAAAGAGGGGAGGAGAACATCACATAGCTACTGATCACGGACCCATGGTCCAAGGAAAACTACTCACGAGACATCCGGGGAGCATCCATGGTGGAGAGGAGACTCCCGGAGGTCAATCCTCCCTCCGGCAGGGTGCCGGGAAGAGGTCTTCTGGTGCTCCCGATCTTCGGAAGCGCGGCGGCGGCGGAACAGAGGCGAGTTCGCGGAATAGGCTTCTCTTTCTGGGGTTTTCCCGTGACGGGGGATAAATAGGCGAAAGGGGGCAGCCAGAGGTGGGCCAGGGGCCCCAGGCGCCCCCTGGCGCGGCCAGGGGTGGGGCCGCGCCGGGTGGCCGCCTGGGCCCCCCTGGCTCCCCTCTGGCCCCTCCCAGGCTCTTCTCGAAGCTTCCGTCACGCTGATTTTTTATCTGAATTTTCCCGAATTTTTCTGGCACTTTTTATATGGGGGAAAACTGAATAGAAAAAAAGCAGAAAACAGGAACTGGCACTGCGGTGCACTGAGTTAATAGGTTAGTTCAAATATGATCAAAAGTGTATGAAAGTGTATCCAGATCATAGCAATATCACACAAAACATGCATGGAGCAAGTAGAAATTATAGATACGTTTTGGACGTATCAATTACCTGCCTTTAAGTTGATGCAAACTCGTACTTCTATGACCTACGTGACCCGTTATAGAGTAAACATCAGCAAACCCTATCAGGGGCTTGTCGAGTTTGACTCTATCAACAGAGAACACTATAATAAGTCATGTGATGCTTGCTTACAGAGAAGTTTCGGCGTAAGCGCAATAAGGTGACCAACATTTCTTTTCTGCAAGACAGACAGAATCCTACTATCTAAGGAGTCGGTTTTGATCCGAGCTTGTATTACTAAAGGATGATGAGACAGTCACGCGTGTGGTCGACTTCTATATGAGTTTTTACATTTCTCGCATTTCATAAACATACTTTTTTTATTTCCTTTTTTAGTATATACAAATAAATTACGTAGTCTTAGGCATCAAAACCCGGCTTTACTGCACATCATAAGATGAACTAAATGTCGGTACTTGGGGGGCTACGGGTCAATTCCACTATGACTCGGCATACACACAAAATATTCCATGTCGACTCATGGGGCTACACCTCAATTTTTCTTCCATTTTTTGACTTAGCATGAACACAGATATGGACCAGATAAATGCCTCAGCAAGAAAAAGATGCACCGACTCCGGTTATAGGACATGATTAAGCTTGTTAGAGAAATCACTGGGAAATAATAATATGTGATGCGTCGGCTCCCTGATACACCGAATTCATCAAAGTATGGTAGTAGTAGGCTTGTGTCGCCATAGGATTACACAACCCACTACATTAGAATATCTAACAACTAGCTAAATAAAGCAAACCAAAATATTTCAAGACAGTGGATGTCTTCCACAAAAAATATCATCTGCGCATCCAAAAGCCGCAAAGAAATGCAACTGTATCACAAAGATTCGAGTGTGCATCATGCACAAGAGCAATTAATATTACAATAAGCCAACACTGCCATCCCAAATGTTTTCTAATGACGACTCCTCAAAGGAAAGAGATAAATAATGTAGACCCGTACAGCAGAATGAACGTAATAACGCCCTCCTGCACCAGCCACATCTTCAAGGTTGCACTCCAGCACCACCTGCAGGGTCTACGAGGTTATCGTAGTCTTTATAAAATACATCTGTAAAATCTTCAACCCTCAGATCGTCCTCCTTCTCACCTGTAGCCGGTTCGGTGGAAATGGTCGGGTCTGTAGTCTTTGTCTTGGTAGGAGAGAGTGCAGAAAACTTCACTGAGTCAAGGGGAGTAAGCTTTCGCCTCTTGTTACGCTCGTCATAACCGGAATCAAAGTCAGACAAGTCGACTCCATCAGAAATTTTTGCCGCAAAAATGTGCGTCTCTTTGACAATGTTGACATAGTCAGCTTCAGTAAACTCGGACCCGTCATCTTTGAGTTCAGGAAAACCATCTACCAATAGCTTCGGCTTCATGTCGGGATGATAAGATTTGGAAAGTTCGAAGCCACGCATCACTCCCAAACGACATGCCGAACGCTTTACCAAGTTCACCCAAGCCGGTACAGTCGAGAAGGACTGCATCATCTCGGTCAACTTGGATGTGGTGAAAGGTTTACCTTGAGCTGCTGCAATAGATTTTACAGCCCCCTCGCACAACTGTTTGAACAGTGTATATAGCGAGGCCAACTTCTTTCCTGGAGACTCCTGAAAAAATGGATGCTGCTTGCCTGTACCAGGAACTACCGAGTCACTAAGAAAATACGAACGAATCTAAAAATTTACACTGACGATACCGACTTACCAAATATGGATATCGTGAATTGGCGAACGCTCTTTTTAAGAGAAGTTAACCTTTTGTACACTTCTTGTAACTTGGAATCGGCATCATCAGCAGACTGCTTCATGATAACCTGGATATCGGCATGATGGGACTTGACCATTTTCAGTTCCTCTTCATTCTTCAATAGCTCATCCTGAAGCCGGCTAACCACTTTTTCTGTCTGCTGCTGCTTCTCGGATTCAGCTTGAATCTTCTCTTCCAAATGATTAGCCGCCTGGCTAGCTTCCAAAGACATAGCCTACACGAAACAGTATTGTCCCTAGGTATTACAAGTATATAACCAGGCACTTGGGGGATACACTCTTTTGAAACTATTAATCGATTACAAGTTCTTCGACGTTGCCATCTCCCTGCGGAAGGTTTCTCGACAGAAGTTAGTGTCGACATGGAGCAGAGTCCCTTGTTGGTGGTGTTGAAGAACGTTGACTCTCTTTTCTCTCCCCTCCTCTCCCCCGGATCGTCCAAGATCTCGGGACCAGATCCCTTGTTGGTGGTGTTGTATTGTAACAGCCCGTGATTTTCACCCAAATTAAAAAAAATTGTTTGTTGCATTATTTTATTGTTTGCCCCGATTGTTTGCAGTGTTTTCTTCGCCGATTTATTAATTGGTGAATATTCTCCCCCTTTTTTCACGTATCGGATGCGTGACTGATCCTTTCCACCATGGCACACGACCTTGCGAAATCGGGCTTCACCCTAGAACTGCCACAACTTCCGGCACAGGACCAGCCATCGCCATCGGAACGAAAACCCCCATTTATTCAATAAACAAATTATTTTATTGGCGCCAGAAAATGTTCTGGAAACGGTATCGCAGTGAGGTAGAAGTGATCAGCTCGATGTGCAGAGCGTGTGGTTCGAGATTTCGTCCAAATCGGAGGTCGTATGAACTCCCGGCGGTAAAAAACGTGGAGTATCGGACGCACGAGAGAGAAGCCGAGGGCGTTTGCATAAACCTGCCATCCAGGCCAGCCTATAAATACACCACCACTCTACCCTACCATTTTTAGGGTTTCCCCTAACACAAATTGCAGCCACCCCATGGTTTCCCCCAAATCTGCTCCACAACCCTCCTCCTACCCGAAACCTTAGATCCCAGGCTACCGGAGCCGACAGATACACAAATGGAGGGTTCTGATCAAGCCACGTCGCCCACACCGGTGCAGCACAGCCCCTCCTGCCACTACGGGACCCGCAGGACCAGGGAGCCGCCGCCGGGGGCCACCGCGGGCCCGATCTGGCGTCCGAGCCACACCGCCCTTCACCTCCACTGCGGCCAAATCGCGCTGCCCGATCTCCGGCGAGCTGCCGCCACAGCCAGCGGCCCGGTGATCCACGCTCCGCCCTCTTCCTCTCTTCCCCTCCTCTCTCATCTCCTCCACCCTCTCCTCCTTCGCAGGAAGCCCGCAACACCACTGTCGCGCCATGTAGCCGCCGCCATGAATCGAGCCGGAGCCCCGAGTAGCTTTGCGTCGCGCCGCCCTCTGATGGTCGCCGCAAGAGATTCCCAGCCACCGCCTCCTTTCCAGATCCGGCGAGGGGCGACCGGATCCGGCCGCCTCTGCCGTCGCACCCCGTTCCGGCCTCCTCCGAGCCGCCGGTCATCGGCGTCATCGTCTACGCGCGACGAGGGGCTCAGCCTCCCCAAGCTAGGCCTCCATCGCTGCGTGGGCCGGCCTGCCCCAGCAACGGCCCACCTTGGCCTCCCCCTTGCGGCCCAGGAAATCTCCAGCCCACGTCGCTCCTCAGCGCCCTGGGGAGCTCCTCTTATCCCACGCTCAGCGCGAGCTGGGCCTCGGCCCGCGAGGTGAGCAGCACATCTCTTTTTTTCTCCTTTTGCTGCTGGGCATGGCCAGTTTAACTGGTTTGATGCGCAGCGCTCATGTACGCAATATAGTTAATCCGCGCTCGCTCTGTTTAGCCTGTGTAGTAGTGCTTTCCGCCCAAGAACATTTAGCGGTTTCTGCACATTAATTAAATTACAAAAAACATAGGTTTTTGCGGTGGCGATATCTTTTTAACGGTAGCTCGGATCGCGACGTGTTCTACATAAAAGTTGCTCCATTTTGCGTGTAGAATAATAAAATGTGCTTCTTTGCCATGTTTCCACTTGTCTACATGCTGTTTCTCTATTATTTACACCTCATGCCACCGTAACTAGTTTATTCGATAACTTTTTAACCGTTGCTCCGATAAAAATGTTGTTTACATGTAACTTGACTGGAATTTCATGTAGATTATGATTGTTCTATTGTTTGCTGTTGATAACCAATCTAAAATATAGTTTAGGGCAGAAAAGTATCAAATTCTTTAATCATCATGGGGCACTTCGTGATATGCCATGTTTAGGATTTTACCTCAGTTAAAATGACTAGGATAGTTAGTTTACTTTATGCTTCACCTCTTGCCAAAATTGTGTGATATGCCATGCTTGAGTGAGATGCCATGTTGACAACCTTTGCTCATGTTGTGTAGTTAAACAACTTTAACCATTCTAAATGTGCGGTATCGTCGTGTGTGACGAGTACTTCACCTAATCTGCTAGTATCCGTTCTCGACGGTAGATGCGATATCGTAGTGCATTGTCTCATGTTGCCTTCTTGTTGATGCTTTCTCGTGATTGCTTCGTTGTAATAGATGCATCTCCGTTGATTGTCTTTCCATTGTTTCCTTCTTGTGTGCTCTCGCGGGCACTCTTGGAGGCGTTGCGAGTTTGCATTTGACTACACCTTCGACTTCGTCTTCTCATCAGGTAAGTGGGAGCATATATCATGCTTATTACTTTCAGCTCACTTTTTCCTAGGTATAGGTTAGAACGATTGCTTGATCCTACCACCTCATATTTATGCCTCTCAAATAAAACAAAACAACCATGTCCCTCACATCCCAACAAACCATTGTTTGGCCATGTACCTTGCTTGCTTAACCACTGCTTAGTATGCATGCTTAGGATGCTATCAACTGTTATTCTGTTACTCCTTGGATTGGGCTATCACATTATTATATTATTGTGGATGATATGATTATTATAATGTTGACTATACTCGACGAAGGATGGAAGGTCTAGAGTATCCCGCCCCGATGCTTTGTTCCATTCAAGTCACCTAGGATCCGAGTTCCGGGTATTCTGTCTCTTGACGAGCGTGCCTAACCGTGTGTGGGGTTCTATGGGGGTCCCCTTTTCTTACCTACCTAGCTTCAAACATTTCTAGTTGTGGCCCAAGCTGATTTACCATTTGCAAACCGTGTGTGTGTCTGTCGATGTTCGTTGTGTTAGAGGGAGGTGGTTGACATACGGATAGCGTATCCGTATTCATTATATTTTTCTGATCAATTTTGATGTATAAATTTTTTAATCTGATTTACGGTTTAAAAGATATTCAATTTAAAAGTTTAAATTTTTTTAAATCATTTTTAGAATTATTTGTATTATTAAAACCCAACATTATCCACAGAGGGGTTGACTGTTCAAACCTGACCAGTGGGACCCACTGGTCAGCCTCACATTATTAACAAAACATTAAATTAAATTAAAATAGAGCCAGGGCCCACCTGTCAGTGGCACATTTTAGTTTCTATTTTAATTAAATCAATTACTTACAGGTGGGCCCTAGGTGTAAGTGACACAGGGATTTAATTAACAATTTTTTTATTAAAAGGGATTGTGCCCATATGTCATAGGTCCAGGGGGTTTTCTTTTAGTTTTCTTTTAATAGTGCTATTAAAAGGGGGTTTACTCTAATCATTTTAATTAGGGGGCAGGGCCCACTCGTCATAGACTCCGAGGGGGGGGGATTAGCTTACGCTAATCCGGGCATGGCCACGCCGACGATAAAAGGGGGGCGCCGGCGGCGACCGTGCGCTCGCCACGGGCCACTGGAGGGAACGACGCCGACCGTGTTCGAACCGGCGTGGAGCCGCGCTTCGTCCGGTGGTCGCAGAGTGGCAGAAGGTGGACGGAGATAGAGGGACAGATGACTACGGCGGCAGCCAATGCTCGACAACATGGCAACCGATGACACATGAAGAAATCAAGAGCGCAACTATCGCAAATCGAGCGCACGTTCAACCGGGAACACGCCGGTGTCGTTGGTGCGGACGATAGGGCACAGGGAGCACGAGGCTCGCGGCCATGGCGGCGGCGGGAATGTGAGCACGGCGGGCACGGCGCTTCAGTGCACCAAATCGAGCATGGGGTTGGGGGAATCGAAGAGAAGCTCACTGTGGTCGCGGGGGAGGAGGCAGAGGGCTCGGGGGAGTACCGCGGCGGCCGGAATTTGGCTGCAACTCCAGCGATGGCGAAGCAAGGGGGCGGCTCGATTTTCTTGGTGCAGTGCGTCCCACGTGTGATTCCCAGCTTGAGATGACGAGGACGACGAGGGCGCACCTCCCAGACACGACGTCTGGAGCTATGGCGGCCGGTGGCCACGCCGGTGCGTGACGGCGCCCACGGCGGAGCTCGAGCAATAGCAGGGTGGCGTGAGGGAGGGGAATGGAGTGGTCATGGGGGGAAACTAGGGTTTCAGGGGCGCAGGGGGTCTCCCTCTTATCCTCGCCGCCGGCCGTGGATGGCCGCCACGGCACGCCGGCCGGCCGCGGGATGGCCTCCGCGCAGCCGGAGGAAGAAGACAAGGGAGGGAGGGGCGTGGACTGGGCTGGGCAGGCCGGGAAGGAGGTGGGCCTCGCCCAGGGCGAGGGACAAGCCCTTTTTGCATTTTTCTTCTTTTTAATTTTTGTTTTATTTTCTGTATTTAATTGTTTTAGGCACTTTTGCATTTTTGTAAAATATGTAACATAGTCCAAAATTAGTATTGCACATTAAGACAGAGCCACAAAAAGTTTGGTATTTTTATAAATTCATTTAGTATTTATTTAAATAAAAAAAGATTTAAATGGATTGGTTAAGCCACTGTTTGAATTGTTTGACTTATTTTATAGCTTAATAAATTCCCATACCCACATGGACATGGTCCACTGAATATTTGTGATTTAACAAAAGTGGTTTTCAGAATTTTGGACAATGTTTTATTTTCAACATTATTTTTTTAATAGCAACAGTGATCCAAGCATGGTTAGCAACAGTAATCTTCATTATCAAAAGTGTTACTGTTCCATAACACTGAGGATGTTACAAACCGGTCGGGTATATAAAACAAAGGGAGGGGGGAATAAAGGAAAGGTGAGTATCTAGCATACCCGCGAGTCTTACGTCCGCTACTAAGCATTTATGCATTTGTATCAAATGGAAAGGGGAGGCTATATATAGTGGACTGAAAGGTAGAAAGTCAGAATAATGATGAGAATCTAGGCCTATCGAAGACTAGGATCTTCCGACGAGTCTTGCAGCACAAGAAGAGAACATCCAACAGTTCATATAAAGCATAAAGAAACAATTCAGCAGAAGTTGCTGCAGCATTGTATAATAATAAGTTGTATTAGTTAAAAATTATCAATGCCTCCGAGAATCCTTCCTCGACTTCTCATTGAGGAAGAAAACCCGGAACCAATCTGTTTAGTAGTAGTAGTTTGTACTAGTAGGATCTGGCTTCAGCATAAAGCGCCCTGTTACCGTGGACACGGCTATCCGAATAGATTATCTTCCCTGCAGGGGCTGCACTACTATTACCCTACACGCTCGTATCTCTAGGGTGGCGTACACCTTGTTAGGGAATGCCCCACCGAGGCTATCCGATACGCTGAAGTCCATCCTTCAAGCTCAAAAGAGAGGCCATCCGCCATTCTAAATCCTAAGCACAGAGGGACTTTGGACCCCTGCCCTTTGTACTCCTTCATGGTACGCGACTGTCCAGTGAAGCAGACCCACCTCCCACTACCGGAGTAGGCGGTCCAAGCCCGGAAATCAGCCTGAGGTAAAGCTGACGTCTGAAGAGCCATCGAACGAGGCTACAACGCAGAGGGCCCACATCGTAATCCCACTTCGAAGTAGTGCGTATAGGGCACGTCGACCCACTCAAGTCATCCACCTGACCCAATAAGCATTTTATCATTTTCTGTCGGGACAACCATTATCGTTTCCCCTATCAGGGTGAGTCGCGGACAACGACAGCATCCAGGTCCACCCCCATAACCAGAGCTGGTGGCCGCCTGCCCTGTCGTCCCACCAACTCGTGTGGTTACCAAAAAGGTGAACGGCCTCCTTACCTTATCTCGCGTGTGCTCTTTGAAGAGCCCGACTTTCGTACAATAGGGTATCTCACGGCCAACGAGCAAGGACCAGGCCCACGATGGTATACGCCTGTCCTGCCGTCCCGATACAATCCATGTGCGGGCACCATTGGTTCACCCGACTCCTTACCTTTAAGGACACTAGTTGATTCAGGTTCCTACCATCAAGTGAAACCAGGAAGAATCACCATCGATGGTACACTTGAAGAGGTTCGACCGAGACATCAGCGGAATGAACCAAAGAGGAATATCCTCGTATCACCCCGGTCGTGCTAAGCTACCGAGCCGGCGACGAGAGTGAAATACGAGTCCATCCACTCGTAAGTCAAACTTGAAGCGACTCGGAGAGTCTCGCCGTTGTAGGTTCCCTTGGGCATCTGCTCTGAACCGTACCTGTTGCACTTATAATACTAATAATAATAAGAACAACCCCGCATTCACTGCCCAGAGTTATCACGATCCGCTATCTAATCCTAGTTGACTAACAAAACGCAGGGCTAACTGCGAGTGGATGGATATATATATATATATATATATATATATATATATATATATATATATATATATAATAGGCAGCATAGGTTAAAGGAAGGTACATTGGGGGCGACAACAACAAGCTATGCAATAGAATAGGATTGTAACGTAGCAACAGCAGTAGAAATGCCTAGTGCAAGAAATGTACAGAAAACATAGGCGATATCTCGGGAAGGAAAATGGCTCTGCTTGCCTGGAAGCTCGGTAGTAGGGGTATGATCGTCGACGCAGTAGTCGAACACAGCAATGTCGGCGATGGTAGTAGCGGGGTCTACCGGACAATAAGAGGGGGGAAGAAACAATACATACACGGCAATAATAGCAATACAGATAAAAGACATGGCGGATGCATTGTTAACGGTGTTCTATCGCGGTACAACGTGCTATGCTCGGCGCAGGAATTTAACTGAGGGTGACTCATCAGTACCGGTTGATTACCGGACAGATGATCCAGAGGGGGAAGGTTCCATGTTTGTAGTGTTAGATACATCTGGCAGACATGTGGATAGTGTATCCGTGTTCGTTGAACCATTCTGAACAACTTTCATATTCAAAACATTTTCATCTGAAAAGTTTACCGGCTCCGGTCGTCTGACACACAGATAAACCAGAGGAGAAATGTTCCACGTTTGGTATGTTAGAGGGTTGTGGTGGATACACGGGTGGCGTATCTATATTCGATATATTTTCCTGGTCATTTTTTATATATAAATTATTTCCATCGGAGTTACGGATTAAAAGATATTTAATTTCAAAGTTTTAATCAATTTAAAAGAATTTCTGGAATTTCTTTTATTTATTAAATACAACCTTATCCAAAACAGTGTTTTGACTGATCAAACTTATAGGTGGGGCCCTGTTGTCATAGAGAGTAACTAATTCTAGTGATTTATTTTATTAAAAATGATTAATTGGAGATGGGCCCACTGGTCATTGAGACATAACTAAATAATCCAGTTTTATTAACTTACAGGTTGGGCCCATATGTCATACAATGGCATTTATAAAATTCATTTAATTTAATTAAAAATAAAGTGGGCCCAGGTGTCATCCCCACATGTGTTATTTAACTTATTTTAAAACAACATGGATTATACTAATGGCCTGGGGCCCATCTGTAAGTGGCACAAAGGGGTATCTCCATTTCTTTTTAATAGCAGTTTAATTAACAGAAAAATTAGAGGGGCACTAAACCCACATGTCATTCTCACATTTTATGAAATCCTCTGAAATTGGCTAAGTCTGAGAATTTATTTTAAACATCAACTAGCTGTCTTCGAAAGTCTACGGTTTAGGTGTCTGCTCATCCGGGCAGATTAGTGCCCTATATTAATGTTGAGCTATTTTCTTCAATAACCAATCTGGTAAGGAAATCAAATTTATTAGAGTTAATTTTTATGATCAAATCTTTGATTGAAAAGTGCCACTTAATGTAACTCTTAGAACCTGTTAAAATATCAATTTTGCGATTTTTATAGCATTTAATCTATGCACCAAATGAAGTGGGTCCAATGAAACAAATTGAACTTTGTTATGTCTATTTTCAATTCATATAATTTTTGGTTAAATTAGAACTTTTTTGTGGCTGTTTTCTTGCTGAATTTGTTGCTGTCAATGAGGTATAGCAGCAGAACTAGTAATAACAGCAGGTACAGTAGCGTAGCAACACCTGCAGCAATAACAGGTACGCGGCGGCAGCTGCAGCAACGGACGAGCGACGGCAGGCCGGGGCGCGGCGCCGCAAGCTGCACAGCGCATCGGGGGCGGCCACACAAACACGTTGCACACACACCGCACACACACATACAGGACGCACACACCATGCACGGACACTGCACACACAAACACACCACGTACACATCATACATGGCCATGGCCATGGCTGTAGAAGGATAGAGGGATTTGGCGGAATCGATGTTTTTTGCTTGAGCCTTGGAGGCATATATATAGGAGTACAATTGATCTACTTGGAGTATAAGTCAAGGTAGAATAGAATCCTACTCTATCTCATATTTTCTAATATTACAATTATACTCAACATCCCCCCGCAGTCACAATGTAGCGACGTAGACGGTCGACGCATCGCGGAGTTTGTGGCTGGAGTGGAAGCCAACGAGGTTCCCAAGAAGGCGATAGCCCTTTGTGTCGATGTCGAGGTTGCCGAGAGCGTAGGATGGTGTAGCTGTGGTCGAGGTAGCCGTGCGATGGACGCCGTGGTCGATGTCGAGTCGGGATGGCCGGTGTCGAGGTAGTCGCCGTGGACCGGGAAGAAGAGCGGCGGCGGCGGCTAGGTCAGAAGCGCGACGACGGTGCTCGAAGTAGGCGAGGAAGAACCCGATAGCGTGACGAAGACTGACGCGGACTGTGGCGTTCCCGCGCTTAGAGAGACTGCGCGGCGCATACCACGTAAAAGTCGACGCGCGGGGACGACGAAGTGGCCCGTGCGCCGCGACGCTACGACCCGAAGGGGCGACGCAGCGGCAACGCGCGGGTCACGGCGACGGCGTTGAAGACCTCGGGGTGGTTGCAGGTACCGCGCGACACGCTCGCTACGACCCGAAAGGGTGACGCAGCGGCAGCGCGAGGGTCGGTGCAGCCTCGGTGACGGCCTGAAGCGGATGGCCTCGGGGCGGCGGTTGACCGCGGGCCGCGGCACTACGGCCCGAAGGGGCGACGTAGCAGCAGCGCGAGGGTCGGTGCAGCCTCGGGGACGGCCTGAAGCAGATCGCCTCGGGCGACGGTTGACCGCGGGCCGCGGCACTACGGCCCGAAGGGGCGACGCAGCGGCAGCGCGTGGGTTGGTGCAGCCACGGGGAGAACCACAGGGCAGCAGCGTTGCGGCCCGATGGGGCGACGCAGCGGCAGCCCGTTGCTCGATCGGTGGAGTGGCACGCTGAACTCGGGGACAGGACGGTGACGCCTAGGGTCGGAGTAGAGGCATGTGTCGACGACGACGGTGGGCGACGCAAACCGATCTTAGATCGGAAAACCAAAAAAGACGTCGATCAAGACGACCGACGAAAGAGAGAAAAACCCAGATTAAGAGATCGGGAAAAAGACTCTCTAGGGCAGCCGATCCACGGAACCGGCGGACGAACCCTAGGTACGGGCGGCACGGCCCCCAGCGCCGGCGATCAGGGATCGGCGCCGGGGGCGGCGCGGGCGGAAGCGACGGCGGCGGCTAGGGTTTAGGACCGGTTAGGCTGATACCATGTAGAAGGATAGAGGGATTTGACGGAATCGATGTTTTTTTGCTTGAGCCTTGGAGGCATATATATAGGAGTACAATTGATCTACTTGGAGTATAAGTCAAGGTAGAATAGAATCCTACTCTATCTCATATTTTCTAATATTACAATTATACTCAACAATGGCCAGTGTAGCAGTGGCGGCGAGCAAGTGTGGCGGGCCGGCGTGGCGCGCACAGCAGGGCACGCACGGGCGCAACCCGGCTGAAGCGAGTGTGCGCGCAATGAGGGAGGTTGGGTGTGGCCAGGGCCGCGGGGAGCGCACGCGGAGCAAGCTCAGGCCATGGCGGCCGAGCACGGGAACGACGGTCTACTGGCACGGATCAAAGTCGGTGTTAAAATATATTTGCCGAATATTATGTGTACGAGTTGTGTTATAGTTGGACTTGTAATAGCGGTGAATTATGTGTTTGAGTCGGACACGTGTAACCCGGAGCTATTATATAAAGGCACCACGGGATAGCAAAATAGACTAGACACAAGTTGATAGGCTAGACAGAGATCACAAGAGTGACGGTCCGGCGTTCGTGGCAGGGGTGGCCGAACCGATCGTGGCGGGTGGTCGGAGCGCTGTTGAATTGCCGTGGCGGACTTGTCGTCGACTGTATCAGGTGGATTTGAAACATGGGGAGAAGCGCCCGTAGTTATGTCCCGGAAACGTAGCCGTGTTGGTGAACATTTTTAACAAATCTCGGTGTCGTGCTTGCTTGTGGTGATTCCTTGATCCTCGATAGATCGATATATAATCTCGAATTATTCTAACAATTGGTATCACGAGTAAGGTTTGATTTGAGGTTGTGGATCGTTGATCTATAGGAGGTCAGTTATGGAAAAAGGTCGACGACAGGCAACGCGTTTGGGCGGCAGCGGAAAAGTCTCGGCTAGTATAGCAACGACGGTAGGAATCACAGAGCAGTCGGGAGACAGCCATCGAGATTTGTTTGGAACAAAACGATCTCGACGAGATCGGACATGCGGCGGCTGGAGTTCTTTTCCTAGACGGATCGATCGGCTCGATTGGTTTTGGCAGCCGCGACGAGTACGCAGCACGGCAGCAGCAAGCTTGCTGGTACATGTGCGTACGGCTGCGTGCCGCAAGTTGAGACTTGAGACCAACATATGGCGGCACGTGACAAAGTCATCAGCGAAAAGAAATCATCCAAGGCAGAACTCATCGGAAGTAGCAAGGCTTTGGCAGCAATTGAAAAGTAAACATCGGAGTTGTGCTTGAAGTTGAGCAGTACGTGGAGCATTGTTGATCAGAGGGATTTTCTTCGGTTGTTTTGCTGAGTGCACTTCAGCACATGCACGAAAAGTATTGCGGCTTGGTTATTTTTCATGGATTGACCGTATGGTGAACAAGGATGGAAATTTGGCACAATAGGGATGTTTTGAAGTCATTGCAAGAAGTCAAGTGAGCTAAGATGAGAGTATTATGTGATGGATGAATTTTGCAGAAGATGATTGCGAGTTTAGAGCGTGTCGTGGTGAAATCATGCATACACAGGGCGTTAAGCAATGCACGGAGAGATGTGCAAGCGGATGCGACGAAGGGTGGAGCATGATTGCAGTTGGGTATTTTTTGGTTGGGTCGGACTGGATAGTCTGATGGATCGACGTGGATGTTGATCAAAGTAGAAGACAACGATGTTTTCAGCGACGACGACATAAGAGCGTTATGCTGATGGTGGACGATTTCTGGGGCGTGGAAACACGTGGTGCAGGCCCGAGGGCTTGTGCGGTTCGACGTGACAATGGCGCGGGGTTAATTCAAGGCAGTGTACACATGAGAGAGCTTGAAGTTGACGAGGCGCGGGGGTGGACAAGTCATCTACCATGGAATCATGTTGAAGGTGGAGCTGAGGTCCGATGGAAGAGTTCACTCTGAGCTGATGGAGGGGCTACGGCGTAAGCTAGCAGAGAGTCGAAGCCTATTTCAGCGGGAAAGCGAGAGACACGTGGTTCGGACTGGTGCCCAATGGTCTGAAGGAGACATGATACTCGGCATCGGTCGTGGATGATCGGTGGTTCTCTGTAGTAGGAGGTTGAGGTGGTGTGGGTTCGCGACCCAGGAGACTCGACTAGGACAGCAGAGGCTCGACGCGGGTGATAGCGGCGAGGCGTGCAGATAGCACGAGACACAACGACAGGCCAGGGCACTGGTGGTCAGACATGTGGTCAGACAAAGTGTGCAAAGGGGGTGTTGAAGCAGTGTTGACGAGTACCGGATTTAAGTTGGTGACTGGATCTATGAAGATTGAAGTCAGTGATAGACAGGAGTCAGCCATAGGTAATCTGAGAAAGTGACGGAATGTCTGGGATTGTCAAGAACCAAGAGAGTACATGACCGTATATTCTGTGGTATTTAATACACATAGTAAAATATAGATGAAGAGTACAGAAGGAGGCGCAGTGCTGTAGCGGTAGGACATGTCAGAGACTATCCGGAAAAGGGGCGAGACAACTGTGAATTTTGACTCAGGGTGACACAAGGCAACGGTGAAATTTCTTCAAGTCTAAGATATCAGTCAAGAAAGAGCTAGGATGTTGAGTTCGGGTAACTCTTATATGTGGCGACCAATATGTGAGTTGTTCACTTTCACGCAGACAATGATCGGTGTATGATGGCGTTGAACGGATACTCCGGAAGTTGGAAGGACAAAGTAGAGTAAAGAGTAACTTAATTTTGCTCGTGTGTTGACCGTGGAGAAGAGACAAGAAGGGACTACAGTTGCAGGTGGAGTCACATGAAGTCTAGGAGTAGCAGTGGTCCTCATGGTTCAGGTCCAAGGTACACGGAGGTTCGCACATGGAGCCTTCAAGGTGACGAGGATATATTCGTCAAGGTGGACTGTTAAAATATATGTGCCGAATATTATGTGTACGAGTTGTGCGACAATTGGACTTGTAATAGCGATGGGTTAGGTGTAACCCGTGCCTATTATATAAAGGCACCGCGGGGTAGCAAAATAGACTAGACACAAGTTGATAGGCTAGACAGAGATCACAAGAGGGACGGTCCGGCGCCCGTGGCAGGGGTGCCCGAACCGACCGTGGCGGGTGGTCGGAGCGTTGTCGAATTGCCGTGGCGGACTTGTCGTCGACTGTATCAGGTGGATTTGGTACATGGGGAGGAGCGCCCGTAGTCATGCCCCGGGAACGTAGCCGTGTTGGTGAACCTCCTTAACAAATCTCGGTGTCGTGCTTGCTTGTGATGATTCCTTGATCCTTGGTAGATCGATATATAACCTCGGATTACTCTAACAGTCGGGGGTGAGGGGAATCGAAGAAGGAGCTCACCACGGAGCTCGAGAATATGGCCAAGAGGCAAGGGAACGACCGGAGCAGCGGCGTTGACGACTAGGTGGCGGCCGTGGACGGAGATGTTGGCGAGCGTCCGGACAGTCCCGGCTCGAACCGATGGATGTAGCCGAAGGAGACAAAGACGAGGAAGCTCCTGGACGTCCTCCCGATCGCCGGGGAGCTCGTTGGCCGCCGTAATGGAATCGACGCACACCGACACCACACCACCTTCCGGGCCCGATTCCGAGCAGAGGAAGAGGGGAAACGATGGGGATCGAGGGGGAACTGAACGAGCGCGATCTAGGGTTTCTGCTGGACACACTTATAGGGCTGGGAAGGGCACGTGGTAGTCATCCGTCCACGGTAGCCGTGGATGCCCTCCACGCCATGGCTTCAGCCTTCGAGAAATGTCCTCCTAAACAAAGTGGCAGCTGATACTTTCTATCCACGGTCGTTAGAACACGAAGATCCGCGTGATATACATCGGGACCTTCGTATTGAAACCACCTCCATATTTCTTCCCGCTGTATAGATCACTTTCGCAGGTGTGTCAGGCAGCAGTAGTTGTAGGACGATGCCACACAAGAAGACTTTCGCGACACAAACTTTGTGTGCAGGACAAGATACATCTAATGTAAATATTTTGTTACCGAACCATTCTGACACTAACGCCCAGTTTCTACTCCAGCACTAATGCCCATTAATTTTCCTTTTGTTCGTACACACACATATGGACAATAGAATAAAACGAGAAGTTAAATTCATGGAGCAAGCACCAAACAACAGTAGTTTTAAACGGGGAGTACTTTAGTCAACGGGAAGTACGCTAAATCCTTAATTACTACTCCAAAAATAACGGGGAGTACGTATTAATCACGCTATTCATCGTTCCAAAAAAATGTTTTCAATTCGTATGAATGTAGTAGATATTAAATTAAATGTAGATACACATATTTAAATAAACCTGTGACATTTATTTTAGAAGGGAGAAAGTATAAGTTGATGTAGACAAGAATCTAAAGATTGGCTTACAGCGACACAACTGAAAGAATAGCCCGAGCTTAAAAATAAGTACACCGTAGAAACAAGACATTATCACTCGGTGCGCTCTGCTCACTGCCCGCGGTGTACTGGCGCCATTATCGCGGCGGACCCGCAACACAGTAGGGTAAAAAAAATCAAACTCCTTCAGTAAAAATATATTTTTGAGGGGGTCTCCTTAAGTAAAAATAGTGCGCTATGCTAGGTGCACATCATGGCCCGCGCCGGGCCTCACCTTGTGTAGTGCGCTATGCTATGCTGGTGTCAGTGTATTCGGTGGTATTCCGTCAAACACGGCACATATAAAAATGAATTGATACGGATCCCCATCTAACAACAGCCGGTGAGATAGAAGGCATCAATGGCCGCCGTGTCCAGGATGGCCGCTCTCTTAGCCTTCTCCCTGTACAGAGATGGAAGAAAAGCCTGGGTGGGATGGGCTGCGTTACTATACACTTGCGGGACGGGCTGGGCTTCTTTTCCCTTTTCTTTTCTTCCTTTTCTGCTCTTCTTTTCTTTCTGTTTTCTTTTAACTTTGCCACCATTTGATTTTTGCAAAAGTTGCAACTAGTCCCATTATAAATGTTGCACTATGTACCAGTGCCACAAAAAGTTTGGGTCAAAATAAAATTCACTTGAATTTTATTTAAACTGCCAAGGATCAAATGGTGATGTTTTAGGCACCGTTTTAACCAACTAAATTATTCAACAAGTTCAGGTGATGTTGTTTTCCTAAACAAGGTGGTTATGGACTTTTGGTAATTTATGGATATTTTTCCATAATTTTTAGAACAACTAAATTTTCCACTTGTTATTAATTCACTTTGAATTTGGAATTTAAGTCGGGGTTTTGTATCAAAAGTGATCAATGGTTAAAAACCTTGGTGACTTGGCATTTATAATAGGTGATCACTGTTGACTGACACTGAGGGCGTTACAGAAGTCTTCTCCGCTTGAGCCACAAGAAGACATCTCTAACAATAGCTTTATATCCTGGCAGAAGAAACTCGAAAAGAAACCACACGAAATCGTGAGATACGATTCCGGGAAGATCCGGGAAAATGTATAGCAAAAAATTCTGCAACAAAAGTAAAGTAACAAGCCAAAGTGGGGTCGGAGACGAACTCCGGGGTGCCCAGACGGCCTCCCGGCACGGCCATGGGGAAGGCCATGCCAAGGGGGCGTCTAGGCCTCCCGGAGCTCCTCTCCGGCTCCGTTTAGGCTTGGAATTTTCCTAATTTTTCATAAACCCGTAATATGGAACTATTATGGCGGTTCTCGATGTTTCCTTCATGAGTTGTTGTGTGTATCAAATTTACATCAACATTGACAGGGTCTCCCTCCATGTAATTCTTGAGTCTTTACCCATTCACAACTTGAGGTTTGGTGCCGTCAAAATTGTTAATCTTGATTGCACCGGAGCGGTAGACTTCTTCGATTTGAAATGGCTCTTCCCATCTGGAAAGTAATTTACCTAGAGATAAACTGAAACGAGATCTAAACAACAAAACTTTATCACCAATATTAAATTCACATTTCAGAATCTTTTTGTCATGCCACTTCTTTACCTTACCCACGGCAGCCACAACCCTGCTCCCTCACCGTTAAGTAAGCATGGGAAGCCCAGCAAGCTGCCCTCCTCCAGACCTTAAGCATGTTGGAAGACAGATCGAGCAGGGTGGCCGGCGATGGAGCTCATCGGCGACATTAATGCATCACCAACACATGCAACAACACATTCCGCAAGCGCGACCATGTCTGATTAGATTAGTGTGTTTCGCGATCCACAACGTAGAGGGATTTATTTCTGTTGGGATTTGTAAAATTTTAATATTATTATTATAGGAAATATCGCTCGATGTATGTTCAATGTGGATCAATGCACATGGTGTGGACGGAAAAAATGTGTGAATGGCAATGAGCGCCGTAATTATTAAACGACTAAATTGTTATTCATCAAACAAAGCCCCTAATCAACAATGCAAACGAAGCATAGCAAATTGAAAAAGTAGCAACAACAACTACGCATGCCAGTTCTTTCTTGTCACTGGCTTTCTTCTATTTTATGTGATTGATGCGCTCTTGCTTCAGCCCTGTAATTGTGCCCTCTAGATCAGTCACTTTCTTTTTCAAGTTGCAATTATCGTTACAAGCATGGCGATAACACTCCGAGCCCTTCACTTCCCTTCATGATCCAACCACTTGACGTAGACGCAAGCTTCATATCCCTGATCGATGGAAATAATTTGTTGTTTTCATGGATGGGTATATAATTAAATGGATCTGTAGCTACCTAAGACGAATAAAATTGACACATTAATTTTTGAACTAATTAACCTGATATGGGCATCAGAGAAACCGTCCGCCGATGTCGAATCCATCGGTGCATACTCGATGAGAAAGGCTATGCCCAATATGCACACAGCTTAGAATCAACTCCGGCATCTACTTCTCGTCACTGCCATTGTACTCCGACATCCTTTGCTTCTCGTTGTCAGTGCCACTGTATTCAAACTCCGGCAGATCTTTCCGTATCCTAAATATATATTTAGATCAGTAGCAGCAATATTTCACACACGAAAACAGATTGTAGTAAGTGATTGAACGGAGAACATGATTTGTAGATGTAGTAAACCATCCCGCTGATGACCTTAGGCATGGGCTCGGAGTCCGTCATCGTCGTGCCGGAGGTTCCCACCCGTGGAGGCGTAGCAGGTTCCCCGAAAGGCCTATGAGTGCTCAACATTCGGCTGACGAGACGGCCTAGACGTGGTGCGCGGGCCAGCCACCGTCGGCCCTCTTGTTCAAGGGATTTAGTGGAGGCCATGGAGGGCATGAAAACTGGGGGCGGCGGGTGTGTGTGTGTGTGTGAATGGAGCAGATCCAGATTTGGGGGTATAAACGTCTCTTTTCTGCACAAGCTTCCCACACAGTTTGTCCTTCCTAATCGTGTGCGATTGTATCCACCTGCTTAATAATAATAAATGGCTGGTTCGTTATGCAATAATTGAGCTATATCCTGCAAGGCCCAATATGTGGTATTGTTCCAGATCTAGATGTTTCCATCCAGATTCGGGGATGAAGCACATATCGGTCCCACCGCGACATATGACAAGGCATATGCCCCGGATTTCCAACATTATATCACAGCATTACAGCTACAAGGATACAACATCTCGTACAATCGGCATACAACAGCCTTAATACGTTACATCAACAGAAGATATATGTCTGAGTATAGACTACAATCAAATGCCTAATGGAAAAGGTAAAACAAACCATTCCCACGTCCACACGGGTCCAGGCTCTCCGTCGGGATCCTCCTAACTAATCGTCGTCGAGTCTCTGCGAAGGCGTCCAAAATAGGGGTCATCGAGATCCTCTGTAGTCCAAGATAGTTTGCATAACATACGTAAAAGAGAAAAGAAGGGGTGAGCTATAACAACAAGTCAGATAACTAACTTCTCACGGTAAGATGGGTTAGTGGTGAGTTTGCTACCGCATTAGCAATATAAGAGTGGCTAACAGTCTATTCAGAATAAGATGAGAAGCCAAGCATTCGATGAGGAATCGCCTCCAACAAGTCTTGCTATCAGCTACTTACACAAACATAACACCTATCCTATCCTTGTCTTCCCCTTCGCATCCCGACGAAGAATAAGAAGTCAAGGCACACACACGTTAATCAAGTAATTAAGATTATCAAAGTTGTTGTTTCTATGAACAAGGAGTAGGTCTCAAGTCGTCCATAACCATGGACACGGCTTCTCGAAAAGATTTAACCGTACAGGGGTGTACCAACTGCCCATTACAAGGCTCCTCACACCCGCCCATCTCTCTCAGTTGCTACCCATCACAGGCAACCATTTTATGATTTAGTTCCGAGAGATCCGGTACGACAGGTCCCTCTAACTAACAGCGCACAAATCCGGGTGGCCCCCAGTGAGTTGACATCCAACTCAAAAGCTGGTCGCTTTCTCGAATTTTCCTCTACCATCTGGATGAGGTCGGGTTAGCTACCCAAACCATGTGGGAAGCCCCCTAGCTCATGGGATGGACCAACAAGAGAAACAATGTCTCCGCTGGCCCGGGTTATTTAAACAACATATGCTAGGAGCGACCCGACAGACACACACACGGTTTGCAAATAGTAAATCAGCTTCGGCCACAACTAGAAATGTTTGAAGCTAGGTAGGTAAGAAAAGGGAACCCCTATAGAACCCCACACATGGTTAGGCATGCTCGTCAAGAGTCACAATACCCGGAACTCGGATCCTAGGTGACTTGAATGGAACAAAGCATCGGGGTGGGATACCCTAGACCTTCCATCCTTCGTCGAGTATAGTCAACATCATAATAATCAAATCATCCAAAATAACATAATAATGTGATAGCCCACTCCAAGTAGTAACAGGGGAATTGTTGTAGCATCCTAAGCATGCATACTAAGTAGTGGGTAAGCAAGCAAGGTACATGGCCAAACAATGGTTTGTTGGGATGTGGAGGGACATGGCTATTTGGGTTTATTCAAGAGGCATGAACATGAGGTGGTATGATCAAGCAATCGTTCTATCCTATACCTAGGCACAAGTGAGCTGAAAGTTATAAGCATGATATATGCCCCCCCTTACCTGTTGAGATGTCGGCACCGAAGGTGTAGGCGATCGCAAGATCGCATCATCTCCGAGATTATCCACGGGGCACACAAGAAGGAAACACTGGAAATGCAATCGGCGAACAAGAATCTATAACTATGAAGCAATCACGAGCAAGCAAGGAATAAGAAGGCAACATGAGACAATGTGCTACGATATCACGTCTACCATCGAGAGAGGTTACTAACATGTTAAGTGGGGTATACGTCACACACGACGATACCGCACATTTATCATAGTTCAAGTTGTTTAGCTACCAACATGAGCAAGGTTGTTAACATGGCATCTCACTCAAGCATGGCATATCACGCAAACACGGGAAGAGGTGAAGCATAAGGTAAACTACCTATGCTAGTCAATTTAAGTGAAGCACAATCCTAATCATGGCATTTCACTAAGTACCACATGGCAATTTAATCATTTGGCACTGTACTGCCATACACCACATATTATATTGGTTAACAACAGCAAACAATAACACAATCACAATCTAAATGAAATTCTAATCAAGTTAGATATAAAGAACATTTTTATCGGAGCAATGGTTACAAAGATTTGGCCTATTACAATAGAGTGACATAGCTCGTAAATAGCAGGTAAACAACATGTAGACAAGTGCAAACATGGCAAAGTAGAACATTTTATTAAACTACACGAAAATCTAAGCAAGTTTCATGAAGAAACCGTCTTCATCCGACTAACGGTTAAAAAGATATTTGCATCGCAAAATATTCACACAATCTGCCATTTAATTAACCAGAAAAATAAATAAAGGGGTCTACTGGGCCGAATCTGCAGCAATCGGACCTTAGAAGGGAGAGCGCTAGATAACTAAATCTCGCTCGGGCGCTACACAACAGCAAACCGAAATGTGCCAAGCCCAACATCGTAGAGGAAAAAAAGGGGCGGCTGAGCCAGCTCACCTTAGCGGGAGGTGGCCCAGTTGGTGGAGTGAGCGTCAGATAGCCGGAGCCTCGCCCAGGGCGGAGCAGAGGCGTGGGGCGGATTGGGTTGAGGGTGCGGGCGCAGGTGGGCCGCGGTCGACGACGGCCCACCCGAGCGGAACCGTGCGGTCGGGGCGAGCTCATCCTCGTCAGATCGAGGCGGACGGCGTCATGTCTCCGGCGAGTGGAGGCATGGCGGTGCGAGGTGGAGGTCCGGGAAGGGAAGGATCGGCGAGATCGAGGGCATGGCGACCGGAGCACGGTGTGGCCTCCGGATCTGGCGTAGGGGGTCATCGGCGTTCGTGGAGGCGCTGGAGCTCCGCCGGCTTCGTCCTTGGCGGCTGCGAACTTCTTTGCGGCGGCCATGGCTGGGCGGCCTGCGAATCCCGACGGCGGTGGTCCTATGCGGAAGGAGAGGAGGCGGTGAGGGAAGGAGGAGGAGAAGGGAGCGGCCGGCGGAGGTCACCTGGCGATGGGGAGGCGCCAGATCCGGGGTGGCGCGGGGGTTGGCCGCGGCCAGCGGCGCTCGGGCGTCAGATGGGTCACGGCGGGCCCGCGATAGCGGAGGCTCGGCCCTGCGGGGTCTGGTTGCGGCTGGGAGATGGCTGGAAGCGACGTGGCGCAATCTAGAGCGTCTACCTCCGGATCTGACGGCCAGAATTGATGGGATGGCTAGGGTCTCGGGTTTTGGGTCAAAATGGGCAGATCTGAATATTTGGGAGGGGGTGGCTACAAAGATGCACTAGGAGGAACTCTAGAAGGGTTCGAGAGAGTGGGGGTCTATTTATAGGCTGGCTTGGATGGCAATTTACACAAATGCCCCCGGTTTCTCCCTATCGCGTCCGATGCTTCACGTTTTTGATCGCTGAGTCCATACGACCTCCGATTCAGACGAAACCTAAATCCATGCGCTTAGTGCGGCGAGCCTGTCACTTCTACCTCACTTCGTTACCGTTCCGAGAACATGTTCGACGCCCAATAAAATAATCCGTTTATTAAACAAACGGGGTTTAAGTTCCGATCGCGATGGTCGGTCCTGTGTCAGAACTTGCGACGGTGCTCCAGTGAAACCCGGTGTCGCAAAAGGTCGTGTGCCATGGTGGAAAGGTTCGGTCACGTATGCCGGTACATGCGATATTCACCGATTAATAAATCGACGAAACAAATACTACAAACAATTCTAGCAAGCAACAAAATAAAGCAACAAACAATTTTTTTAATTTGGGTGAAAATCTCAGGCTATTACAATACAACAACACCAAAAAGGGATCTCGTCCCGAGATCCTGAACGATCCTGGGGAGAGGAGGGGGAAGGAAAGAGATGTCGATCTTCAACACCACCAACAAGGGACTCTGCTCCATGTCGACGACAAACTTCCCTCGAGATAAATTTCCATAGAGAGACGGAAACATCGGAGAACGAAACTATCTGGTGTCAAGAGGAAGAACGGCAGAGAGAACCAGATAAAAATCATGAAGACACAAGGCAAGAGGATGGATGGCAATGAATGACCAACATGTACACCGGAGTCAGAGAAACTAAATGTACTACGGGATTTCCCAAACCTGAGATCGGAATCGAGAAAATACGCTGCAAGCAAGGTATTGTAAATATTCTGAAACTCCACACCCTGGAGATCCTAAAGTTTGAAAGGGGATAAGGAGAAAGTAAAACACTTACGACACTTGTCCTGACCAGAGAAAGGGTACGGAGTAAAAAGATTCCTACTCTTCGATAACTAACTTAGTAACTACAAAATAATTTTTGTCTAGACAAAACTTCGACCAGTAAAGGGATCCTACAGTCGGTAAGGCTCTGATACCAAGTTGTAAGGCCCGATATGCGGTACTGTTCCAGATCTAGATGTTCCATCCAGATTCGGAGCTGAAGCACATCTCAGTCCCACCGCGACATATGACAATGCCATATGCCCCGGGTTTCCAACATTATATCACAACATTACAGCTATAAGGATATAACATCTCAAACAATCGGCATACAACTGCCTTAATACATTACATCAACGGAAGATATATGTCTGATTACAGACTTTAATCAAATGCCTAGTGGCAAAGGTAAAACAAACCATTCCCACGTCCACACAGGTCCAGGCTCTCCGGCCGGATCCACCTAATTAGTCGTCGTCGAGTCTCCGCGAAGGCGTCCAGAAGAGGGGTCGTTGAGCTCCTCTGTAGTCCAAGATCGTTTGCATAAAGTGCGTAAAAGAGAAAAGAAGGGGTGAGCTACATCAATAAGTCAGATAACTAACTTCTCATGGTAAGATGGGTTATTGGTGAGGTTGTGTGACGCCCCCAAAATCAATCCGTGTACAGTAATCATACACGCAGGGTACACGGCTGAGATTAGGGTGCCACGGTGAGAATATCACAGCACAACACTAAACACAAAAGGATAAACAAATATATTACAATAAAGGGGGGGGGGGGGTCACGCGAACCCGAATACATAAGTCATACAAGCCATAATATCTGAGTACAGACATAGTTAGTCAAGTTTTGCCTTAAGAAGGCTAGCACAAATCACATCAGAGATACATATCGAAAAGGCGAGGCCTCCTGCCTGGGATCCGCCGAACTACTCCTGGTCAACGGGGAACTCGACGTCGTAGTAGGCGCCTCCGGGGTACTCCTGCTCCTGGGCTCCAACGTCGGCTGCAGCGGCCGATCATGCAAAACAGTAAAGGAAATAAAGCAGGTGAGTATCTAGTATACCCGCGAGTCTTACGTCCACTACTAAGCATTATGCATTGTATCAACGGAAAGAAGAGGCTGTATATAGTGGACTGAAAGACAGAAATCCAGAGCAAGGGTAAGAAGCTAGGCCTATCGAAGACTAGTATCTTCCGACGATGTCTTGCAGCATGAGGTTTGAATCAGCCAACAGTTTATATAAAGCATAAAGTAACAATGCAGCAGAAGTTGCTGCAGCATTGTATAGTAATAAGTTGTAATAATTAGCAATTTCTCCGAGTTCACCTCCTCGACATCCCCGCGAGGAAGAAAACCCGGAATCATACAGTTTAATAATAATAGTTTCTAGTGGTAAGATCCAGCTTCTGCATAAAGCGTCATGTTACCGTGGACACGGTTATTCGAATAGATTAATCTTCCCTGCAGGGGTGCACTTGTGTTACGCTACACGCACGAATCTCCAGGGTGGCGGGAACCTTGTTAGGGAACGCTCCACCGAGGCTATCCGACACTTCATAGCCCATCTTTCAAACTCAACAGAGAGGCCATCCGCCGGTCTAAATCCTAAGTACGCCGGGCCTTGGACCCCAACCCGAACGTACTCCTGCACGGTGCGTGACTGGCCAGTGAAGTTAAAGAAAATCCAAATAAGACATCACCGCGCGAGAAAATAAGACAACACCACTTCCCGGCAATCAGCCCGCAGTACTGCTGACGTCTGAAGAGTCCTCGGACAACACTACGAAGCAGAGGAGCCCATAACTCGTAATCCCCACGGGTAGGTAGTGCGTACATGGCATATAGCCAACTCAAGACATTCACTGAACCATTTAGCATTTTAATTAACCTGCGTGACAACCGTTATCGTTGCCTCGACTTAACTGACCCGCGGACAACGACAACAGCCAGGACCACCAGTACATCGGTGCCTGCCCTGTCGTCCCACCAAGTCACTGCGGTTACCAACAAGGTGAACCGTCTCCTTACGTTGTCTCGCGTGTGCTCCTGGAGGAGCTCGACTTTCGTAGTTTGGTAACTCTCGCGGCCAACGATCAGGGGCCAAGCACACCGGTACACTGGTCGTACCCTCCCTGTCGTCCCGTCAAAATACCTCTCGCGGGCACCGTTGGGTCGCCCGACTTCTCACCTGAAGGACAATCGCCGTTCAGGACCCTATGGAGGCAAGACAAAGTCAGCCTCGAGTGGAGTACAAGGATTACTCCTTGATAGCTCACACTTGAGGTGACTAGGCATAACCCAGATAGGGGCCTTAGACGGTGTCTGCATTGTACCGTACCTGTGCAGTTATAATATTTGTATCCGCGTTCACTCCCCTGAGTGATCACGTCCCCCTATCTAATCCTAGCTAACAATGCGCAGGGCTCACAGCTGAATAGTGCATAATAATAATAATAGGCAGCATAGGATAAGGAAGGCACATCAAGGGGCGACAAAAACAGGTTATGCAATTGAATAGGATTGTAACGTAGCAGCAGCAGTAACAATGCCTAGTGCAAGAAATGTACGGAAAGATAGGCGATATCTGGGGAAGAGAATGGCTCTGCTTGCCTGCAAGCTCGACGGTAGTAGTAGGGTCGTCGACGAAGTAGTCGTACTCCGCAGTGGTGTAGTCGACGGGAGCAGCGGGGTCTATCGGAGATTAAGGGGGGAAGAAACAGTAAATACACAGCAAGCATATACAAACAGATGCATGACATATCAGATGAAATGTTAACGGTGTTCTAACGCAGTGCAATGCACGTTGCTCGGAGCGGAAATTCATCTGAGGATGAACTACCGGCTCCGGGTGATTATCGGACAGGGTGACCGGAGGGGGAAGGATCAAGCCAGAGGTGTCGTGGGTACCGGAAAAACATAAGGGGGGTGTATCCGTGCTAGTTGATCTATTCCGAGAAACAATCGTGTTCGGAATAAATTCATTCGGGCACTCTAACAGTACCGGACAATATATCGGGCAAACGGTCCGGAGGGGGGCGGTTCGATGTTCGTCGTGTTAGAGGGGTGTGATAGACATACGGATATCGGGCAATAAACCTTTTTAATAAACAAAATGACAGGTGGGGCCCAGGTGCCATTGACTCCAGTGCTAACTAAACATGTTTAATTAATTTAATGACCAGGGGACCCACATGACAGTGTCTGTGGGGGTTTATTATTCTGTTAATCTTCTTAGTTAAACTAACAGAGTAATTAGCCGGGGGGTCCACTGTCATTGGCCCATTAGGGGTGGGATTAACCCCTAACGATAGATCTGACGAGGGGGCCCGTCTGTCATCCTCACCGGAGGGCTCACCGGAGGCCCGCCGGCGGCGAGGTCGGGCTAGCTCGCGATTCCAAGCGCCGTTTGAGGCGCCGCTGGTTGCAGTCGACGAAGGACTCAAAACTGCATCGATCTGGAGTGGTCTCGCGGGCTGGGACGCACGGAGGTGAGTGCAGCTTCAACAATGGCGGCGAAGGCGTCGGGCTCCAATGGCAGAACCCAAACGATGGCGAATTTGAGCGAACTGGCGGGCGGGTTCGAGCCTACGGGGTACGGGGAGCACGTGGGTGTCAGTGGCGTGCGCTGGGATGAACCACGTCGACGACTACGACGACGAGCCACGGCGGCAAGAGCGAGCTCAAAGGGGGAAAAGACTACGGGCCTAGCGGACGGCCACGGGCAGATGGCGAACAACGAGACGCTCACCGCGAACGTGTAGACGATGGTAGAGGGCTCGACGGAGGCGCGAGGTGGCCGGATTTTGGCGACGAGCGGCGGCGGATGCAGACGAGGAACGGCGGCGTATTCGACGTTGTCGGACTCCACTGCCCGATTCCTCTGACACCGAGAGGTAGACGACGATGGCGCAGCGAATGGACAAGGTGGCGGCGCGAAAAGAGGTCAGTGGCCACGGTGGTTCACCGGGGTGACCATGGCGGCGTCGCACAGTTTTTCCCCGACAAGTGTGAGATGCAGGGGAAGGGGAAAAGGGGCAAGTGAGATCCAGAGTGTGCGGGGGGCTTCCTTATCCGCTCCCCGACGTCGAGGTCGAGGGGGAGCAGGTGAGAGGTGGGGCGCACGGCCACAGTGGCCATGGCCACGGCATGTTCACGCCGGGGGTACGGGAGTAGGTTGGGGGAGGGACAGGGGAAGGAGAGAGGGGAGTGGGCCGGGGTGGGCCTCGCCTGGGGCGAGGCTTAGGGTTTTGTATTTTCTTTTGCTTTTTGTTTTCTGTCTTTTTGTTTGTATTTTAATTTAGTGCCTTTTGCATTTTTGTAAAATATGTAACCTGGCCCATAATTAGTCTTGTACATTTCCAGAGTGCCACAAAAAGTTTAGGCTTAAAATAAAACCATTTACTATTTCTTTATAATATTCAATTGCCAAATGGGGCTGTTTTGCTTGGTGTTTGAATTGTTTGAATTTTCCAGTGGAAAAATAAAATACCATAACCACATGGGCATGACCCAATTATTATTAGTGATTTTATAAAAGTGGTCCCATGATTTTTGGGAAAAGTTTAATTGCAACATATTTTTTATAGCAACCAAAAGGCATTTTTGAATATGATCAAAAGGAAGTGGATCATGGCAAGGTTTGCATAGTGATTAGCAACAGTGATTAGTCCACAGTAAAAGTGATTACTGTTAGAGGCAACTGAGGGTGTTACAGGTTGCAGCCACACTAGCAATATATGATTGGCTAAGGGTCTATCTAGAATAAGATGAGAAGCCAAGCATTCGATGAGGAATCGCCTCAAGTCTTGTTGTCAGCTACTTACGCAAACATAACACCTATCCTATCCTTATCCTCCCCTTTGCATCCCGACGAAGAAGAAGCAGTCAAGGCACACACACGTTGATCTAGTTATTAAGAATATCTCAGTTGTTGTTGTCTATGTACAAGGAGTAGGTCTCAAGTCGTCCATAACCGTGTACACGGCTTCTCAAAAAGATTTAACCCTGCAGGGCTGTACCAACAACCCATTACAAGGCTCCGCACGCACGCCCATCTCTCTCAGTTGCTACCCATCATAGGCAACCATTTTATGATTTAGTTTCGAGAGATTCGGTACGACAGGTCCATCTAACTAACAACACACAAATCCGGGTGGCCCCCGGTGAGTCGACATCGAACTCAAAAGCCGTCCGCTCTCTCGAATTGGCCTCTACCTTCTGGATGAGGTCGGGTTATCTACCCAAACCATGTCGGCAAACCCCTAGCTCCCTGGGTGGACCAACAAGAGAAACGATGTCTCCGCTGGCCCGGGTTATTTAAACTTCGAGCCACGCGCTTAGTGCGGCGAGCCGGTCACTTCTACCTCACTTCGTTACCGTTCCGAGAACATTTTTGGCAACCCAATAAAATACTCCGTTTATTAAATAAACAGGGTTTTCGTTCTGATGGCGATGGTCGGTCCTGTGACGGAAGTTGCGATGGTGCTCGGGTGAAACCCGGTGTCGCGAAAGGTCGTGTGCCATGGTGGACAGGTTCGGTCATGCATGCCGGTACGAGAAGGAGGGGGAAATATTCACCAATTAATAAACCGGAGAAACAAATAATACAAACAATTCTAGCAAGCAAAAAATAAGGCAACAAACAATTTTTTAATTTGGGTAAAAATCCTGGGCTGTTACAATACAACACCACCAACAAGGGATCTTGTCCTGAGATCTTGAACGATCCGGGGGAGAGGAGGGGGAAGGAAAGAGACGACGATCTTCCGCACCACCAACAAGGGACTCTGCTCCATGTCAATGACGAACTTCCCTCGAGATAAATTTCCGCAGAGAGACGGCAACGTCGGAGAAAAAAACCATCGGGTGTCAAGAGGAAGAACGGCAACGAGAACCAAATCAAAAAGATAGTGTTCCCACTCAAAATCGTGAATAAACCAGGAAAGAGGATGGATGGCAATGAAGGACCAAGATATACGTTGGTGTCAGAGGAACTAAAGGAACTACGGGATTTCCCAAACCTGAGATCGCAAGCGAGAAAATACGCTGCAAGCAAGGCATTATAACTATTCCGAAACTCCACACCCTGGAGATCCTGAAGTTTGAAAGGGGATAAGGCGAGAGTAAAACACTTATGACACTTGTCCTGACCAGAGCAAGGGTAAGGAGTAAAAATATTACTACTCTCTGATAACTAACTTACTAACTACAAAACAGTTTTTGTCTAGACTCGACTTCGACCAGTAAAGGGATCATATAGTCGGTAAGGCTTGGATACCAAGTTGTAAGGCCCGATATGCGGTACTGTTCCAGATCTAGATGTTTCCATCCAGATCCGGGGATGAAGCACATATCGGTCCCACCGCAACATATGACACCCTGGATTTCCTACATTATATCACAACATTACATCTACAAGGATACAACATCTCATACAATCAGCATACAACTGCCTTAATACATTACATCAACAGACGATATATGTCTGAGTACAGACTACAATCAAATGCCTAGTGGAAAAGGTCAAACACACCATTCCCACGTCCACAAGGGTCCAGGCTCTCCGCCGGGATCCGCCTAACTAGTCGTCGTTGAGTCTCCACGAAGGCGTCCAGAAGAGGGGCCGTCGAGCTCCTCTGTAGTCCAAGATCGTTTGCGTAACGTGAGTAATAGAGAAAAGAAGGGGCGAGCTATATTAACAAGTGAGATAACTAACTTCCCACGGTAAGATGGGGTAGTGGTGAGGTTGCAGCCGCACTAGCAATATATGAGTTGCTAATGACCTATTCAGAATAAGATGAGAAGCCAAGCATTCGAAGAGGAATCACCTCCAACAAGTCTTGCTATTAGCTACTTACGCAAACAGAACACCTATCCTATCCTTGTCCTCCCCTTCGCATCCCGACAAAGAAGAAGCAATCAAGGCACACACACATTGATCAAGTTATTAAGATTATCTCAGTTGTTGTTGTCTATGAACAAGGAATAGGTCTCAAGTCGTCCATATGTTGGGAATGTGCCCTAAAGGCAAGTAAAATATGTTTATTGGCATATTCCATTAGTTAATAATAAGTTTTATACTGTGCTATAACTGTATTATGCGGAAACGTTAATACACATGTGGTATACAAACAACCAGGTCCCTAGTTAACTCTAGTATACTAGTCCATTGGGCAATTGATGATCAAGGTATCCTAATCATGAGACAAATACATCTATTGACAATGGGGTCATGTCATTGGGAGAATGATATGGTGGACACATAGCCAACAGAAGTGTTGCAATGTGATCAAGTCACATAGTTCAACATTGCGATAACTATAACGTAGTGACCAGATCCTTTGACCGTAATGATCATACGTAATTGCTATATATGAGGATGATTTGATTTGAAACCCACCACCTGACTGAAATATAATGGCCATGAAGGTGTACTCTGGGTATCCGAAATAGGTATGTTGATGAGTATGAAAATAGATCAAAGCGGGATTTTTCTATCCAAGTGACGGATAGGTACTCTGGTCCCACTAGGTCAGGGGGTTTAATATCACGGGAACGAGTAAACATGTTCGTCCGTAACGAGGATAAACTAGGTATATTGGTACAACATTAACGGATCCAACAGCGATGAAGTTTCATTCGATGGAAGCGTAGGGGCCATCTAGGATTGTAACCAGGTCCGATCGATGGTCATTGATCAAGAGAGTGTCTTGATCCTGTCTACTATTTCCTGGACTGTAGGGTTTCACGCTTAAGGGTATTCGACACATTAAGGATAGAGTCAGGATCACCGGAGAAATAAGAGAGAACAACAGAATTGTTCCGGGAAGTGCCGGAAGAAGTTCCGGATATTTTGAAAGGTTCAAAATATTATTTAATAATGTTTAAATATGTTTTATTATTTAATTAACAGAATTAAATATTAAAATATAATTAAATATAATTAAAATTGGAATAAAAGGCATGTGGGACTAAAGAGACCCATTAGGGGAGGAGGGAGCCTCCCCCCTTGGCCCATGGCGCCAAGGGAGGGGGCCATGCCCTCCTAGGCGCATTTTCCCACTTCCCTTTGGTTTAGTACCACATGGGAAGTTGAGGGAGGTGTGCACCCCTCCTTGGCCTATATAAGGAGGGGTAGAGGTGCTCTTTCTTCATAACTTTGATTTTGAGACAAATTTCTCTAATCTCTCTTTTCCTCCTTTCTCCTTCCTCGAGGGGGCTCCCCTTGTTTGGTGTATACACTTGGTTGGGGGATTGTCCACCATACGTACGCCGTCGTGCTGCTAGAACTGGAATCTGAATCCATCTTATTTTCGCTGCTCTTCTGGTTCGGAGCCCGGAGGGACGTCGGGTACATTGTATGTGTGTAATCCTGCGAGGCACTACACTTATGGTGCTCCTTCATCGTCGTGGCTGTATCGTGGCGTCTTCACCGAAAACCTTCCGACAGGGGCGTAATCCCGTCATCGGTCTACGTGGACCGGGTGGCTATTGGAGTCATCGTGGATCTGCGCGGCATCGGGGATTGCCGGTACGACTACATCAACCACGTTCACGCGGGAACGTTTCCCGCTTAACGGAGTACATACTGATATGTGACATATTTTCATCCATTACTTGCATCAGCATAACATAGGTCCTGGGCTTGGGTCTCGTAGGTTATGAAAAATTATTGTTTTTTGCCCCGAACCCCAACAGTGGTATCATGAGCAAGGCTATGCGTAGATGTATTGTACAGATAGAACACATCTAGTATGTGGCATCAATTCTTCAATTGTTACCCTCCCACGTGTACTCGTTTAGCATTGCGGCAATGTCCTGGTGAAGGGGCCCCGACCGACCTTACGCGTTTACACGAGACTGGTTCCACACTTGACATTTGGCTTGTACCATATAAGTGGCTTTGGGGGCGTCTGTCTATATATCATTAGCTCTGCGAAGACGTTTGAAAACGGAGGGCCCAGATAGGGGTGAAATAGAGACAATTCCTGAGTTGTCGTGGTTTTATGTTCATAGTGTTGGATATATGCCCTAGAGGCAATAATAAAGTGTGTTATTATTTATATATTCATGTTCATAATTAATGTTTATATTTCTGTGCTATAATTGCAATGATCCTGACTGTGAGATTCAGAAGAAAACTCATATGCATGTGTGGAAATGTAAACAACAAGAGTTCCTGGTTTTTGCCTCTAAGACCAGCCCATGTGCTTATTGATGATTATGTTTTCTTAATCATGGACATTGTTCTTGTAACAAGGATGTCAATAGCAATGAGAGCATATTGTTAGCAGAACAATGATGTTGAACCGACCCCAGTGTTAAATGATATACTTAGAGAACTCGTCGTAAAAGAAACGTTATAAGTCATATCATAAAATGTTATTGTTTACATAGTTCCTTAGACCATGAGAATGTCAAGTTGCTTCACACGAGAAGATGTGCTTTGTTTCTTAGATGAATCTTCCCGTAAATGGGAAGTAGTAAAATAAGTTCTGGGTACATTGGACAGTGTGTCTAGCAACAGTGATAGTTCGAGACTGGGATTTGCTCCTTCACGATGAAGAGATATAGACTCAGGGCCCACTCGGTATAACGGTATCCATTCTCATCTGGCCAGACACTTTGTGATTCGATCACGGGGATACCAATATACATAACGAGGAATGAAGACAAACGAGCAATGAGGATAACTAATGGCTTGTGATCAAAATGTTGTTTCACATGGGTGCCAAATTTCTCTCCTCTAACTTTGTCATATATCGCGAAGCAAAAGGAATAGTATACAATAAACATAAAGGTTCACTCGAAGTCTTTTCGTGTATGTGTGGGAGTCAACATGGGTGTCCATGGCTCCTATGTTGATTATTGACAAATGACTATGAGTCTTGAAAGCGTTCTAAGTCATGTCCACATAATACCGAACCTATTGGGTCACACACTTAAAGTGCAGTAATCTGTTAGAATACTATGATGATTGAAGGTTTAGTGGAAGCAAGTAAAGAGCAAAGAATATGGCTAAGATACTTTGGAATTGTTTCAGATAACTTTAGTTCATATGAAAAATGGTAATGGGAAAGTTTACGCTCAACCGGAATAGTTTCGGTGATCGGTGGACAATATGTTGTGTTCACCGGACATATTGACCTTAGCCCGGATTGTTCCGAAACCTATTTAGATGGCTCCGAAACATTCGTTAGAGGTCCTGAAAGGTCTTGGAAGTGCTCCAAAAGTGTCTGGAATGTCCCAAAACGGTCCCGATAGGTCCCGGAAGGTCCTGGAAGCTTCTACAAGGTCATGGAAGGTTCTGGAAGGTTCCGGGCAGTACCACCCATTGCTCTGCACCCCTGGCCTTGGGGGGCAAGCCACCTAGGCTGCCCTGGCCGGCCAGGTGGTGGGGGCGCACCAAAGGGGGGATCCTCCTCCAGGTGGGATTACCAATTCCCATTATGGAAGGTTTCCGGTGGGAAAGTGTGGGAAGGTTTGGAAGGCTTGGGAGTCCAAGTTGGACTCCCAAACCCTCTTGACCGGTGCCCTAGGCCCCTTGGCCACCTATATAAGGTGATCCAAGGGGGGGAGGTTAGAGACAAGCCCCTGCGCCCCCCTTTGCCCTAGTTGCTAGTTTCTCCACTTTTAGACCCCGGTTTAGATTCTAATCTAGATCGGAACTGGCTAGGGTTTTCTCTCTCTAGTTTTCTCGGAGGCGTTCTTCTCTGGACGGAGGAGCGCTGCAGGATTGCTGTGCCGGACGTGTGGATACCGGTGGAGAGATCATAGCTTTGATCTTGCTTCGAGGACCATCTTCTTCTCGGAGATCTGTTCGAGGGACTGTTCGTGGGAGATCTGCTTCGACTACTTCCACTACGTCCATGTTGCTTCACCAACTCTTCTTCCGCTGCAACTGTTGGTGAGCAAAGGCCTAAACCTTGTATGCTATCTATCTTGGATGATCTTGGGTTCTCGTTACGTAGGCACAAATTTTTTTGAATTCTACTACGTCATCCAACACATAGGCATAGAAACGGTTCTATCTCGAAAGCCCTAGCAGCCACGTAAAACTTGCAAAAGATAAAGTAGAGACGTCTAAACTTTAATTTGCAAGGGGGCATCATAGTTAGTATGATTTATATTATTGCATCATTTTTTTCTAATATGCTAGATATACGAATAGGATGATCCCTCACTAATCCAACAAAGTGTCCTTCCTTGGTGAAGCACCATCTGGAAAGTTCTTCATTATGGAGGCATCACGTGTCACACGGGTGCAAACTTTTTTACGTTCACAAGAGATGGGTGTAGCAAGCCTGCATATGTATATGATATGACCTTGTATGACACAGCAACAAATCACTAAGGTTATTGTGGCGAGCCTGGCATATGTATATGATATGGCCTCGGGACACAAGGATCGAAAGATCAAGCATGAGTCACATGGATGATGTTATTCGCATGATGGCCTACCTTGATAATATGCAGATGGTCGTGTCACACGGGGGAGGTATAGTCTCAAGGATCGTGTAATCACTTAGAATAAACTATGAGGGATGTTTGTCTAAGTTGGAGTTCTAGAATTGTTTTATAACATGAAATCCATATTATGAACTTAATCTTCATGTCTTAGCAAATATCATTGTAGATAATGTCATACCCAATGTTTATAACTATAGATTTTGTGTGTGATATAGAACTTAAGGTAAATGGGTCTTACTTCATTGATTGTTACCAACACCGTTAGAGACATACTCGTTAGTAATGACTTGCTAAAAATAATGCGAGAACTGCTAGGAGATACACCTGATAACTCCGTAATTAAGGAAGATGATGATGAGTATCGTACTCACTATCACTTATGAGTGACTGTCGAATACACCATACTTCATTGTATGGAATATGAATTGTGAATGCATGTTAACCAACACGTATGACGTGGTAGGTGACCTTTAAAGAACCGAGCCACAAATCAGAGTAATGATGAATGAGTATATGGACGGGGTTTCCTTCAACTATGGTGGAAGGAACAACCTACTGAGAAAGTCACATGAAAAAATGTATAAGATACATGAACACCTTGTGTACAACTTGGACTACTGAATGACTGGTTACTTTCCAATAACTAGGGAGTTGCATCCGCTTCCTCCCAGCAACAAAGAACCTGTCTAGACTATGTCATGAAGGATAATCGTTCACCTGTCATGAGGCCATGGTTAAAGTTGTGAACTTTAAATGCATAACCAATGCAGGAATAGTCATTGACGGAGAAAGTATATTTGATATACGAGTTATAAATGTCTTTCCCCACAAAACACTAATTGCGGTTAATTAAGTATTCGATGCTTGAACTTAATTCTTAAGGAGTGGCTTGGAAAGGATGAGGTGACAATGTGTGATGATGGCAATCAAGATAGTTGATGGTAGAAAACACTCTCCCTCTACATCTATCATTTGATTAATTATATGAATAAATTTATGATTGTTTGAATGTGAACTTTATTAGTGTGTCTTGCATCTCGCGAAGATAATTAATCATATTAGTGAGAAACAAGTCAGTTGTTCTCCTTTTAAACTACCTATGCTAGTCAATTTAAGTGAGACACAATCCTAAACATGACATTTCACTAAGTACCCCATGACAATTTAATCATTTAGTACTGTTTTGCCATAAGCCATATTTTATATTGGTTAACAATAGTAAACAATAGCACAATCTCAATGTACATGAAATTCTAGTCAAGTTACATATAAAGAACATTTTTATCGGAGCAACGGTTAAATAGTTATGGCCTATTACATTTATAGTGGCATAGCATGTAAATAACATGTACACAACATGTAGACAAGTGCAAACATGGAAAAGAAGAAAATTTTATTAAACTACACAAAAATCTAAGCAAGTTTCATGTAGAAACCGTCCGTCTCCATCGGACTAACGGTTAAAAAGATATTCACATCGCAAAATACCCACACAATCTGCCATTTAATTAACCAGAAAAATAAAGAAAGGGGTCTACTGGGCCTAATCTGCAGCAATCGGGCCTAACAAGGGAGAGCGCTAGATAACTAAATCTCGCTCGGGTGCTACATAGTAGCAAACCAAAATGGGCCAAGCCCAACAACGCAGAGGAAAAAAGGGGCGACTGAGCTAGTTCACCTTCGCGGGACATGGCCCAGTTGGCGGAGTGAGCGTCTGATAGCCGGGGCCTCGCCTAGGGCGGAGCAGAGGCATGGGGAGGACTGGGCCGAGGGCGTGGGAGCAGGTGGGCCGCGATTGACGCCAGCCCACGCGAGCGGAACCGTGCGGTCGGGACGAGCTCATCCTCGTCATGTCGAGGCGGACGACATCATGTCTCCGGCGAGGGTTGGCATGGCGGTGCGAGGTGGAGGTCCGGGAAGGGCAGGCTCGGCGAGATCGAGCGAACGGAGACCGGAGCACGGCGTGGCCACGGGATCTGGCGTCGGGGGTCGTCGGCGTTCATAGAAGCGCTGGAGCTCACTCGGCTTCGTCCGTGGCGGCGGCGAGCTTCTCCGCGGCGGCCATGGCGGCGCGGCCTGCGAATCCCGATGGAGGTGGTCCTGCGCGAAGGGAGAGGAGGCGGTGAGGGAAGGAGGAGGAGAAGGGAGAGGCCGGCGGCGGCCACCTGGCGATGGGGAGGCGCCGGATCCGAGGTGGCCCGGCGGTTGGCGGCGCTCGGGCGCCAGATGGGCCGGAGCGGGCCCGCGACAGTGGCAGCTCGACCCTTTAGGGTCCGGTTGCGGCTGGTAGATGGCTGGAGGCGATGTGGCGCGATCTGGAGTATCTGCCCAATGGGAGAGAGTGGGGATCTATTTATAGGCTGGCCTGGATGGCGGGTTTACGCAAACGCCCCCGGTTTCTCTCTATCGCATCTGATGCAACACGTTTCTGATCGCCGGAAGTCCATATGATCCTCCGATTCAGATGAAACCTCGAGCCACGCGCTCAGCACAGCGAGCCGGCCACTTCTACCTCACTTCGTTACCGTTCCGAGAACATTTTCCGACGCCCACTAAAATAATCCGTTTATTAAATAAATGGGGTTTTTGTTTCGATGGCGATGGTTGGTCCTGTGCCGGAAGTTGCGACGGTGCTCGGGTGAAACCCGGTGTCACAAAAGGTCGTGTGCCATGGTGGAAAGGTTTGGTCATGCACGCCGATACGAGAAAAGGGGCAGCCTGATGCATGTAGTTCCCGCTTGCGTAGGGTCTAGGGAAGGGTCCGACCACTTTGGGTTAATTGTACGCAGCCTTTCCCTACATTTCGGCAAGAGGCTGTTTCCAGGACTTGAACCCGTGACCTCTTGGTCACAAGGCAGCATCTTTACCTCTTGGTCAAAAGGTTGTACCCTAAACGCCGGTACGAGAAGGAGGGGGAAAATTCACCGATTAATAAATCGGTGAAACAAATACTACAAAAAATTCTAGCAAGCAACAAAATAAAGCAACAAAAAAATATTTTGATTTGGGTGAAAATACTGGGATGTTACACATACCAACCTGGCCAACAACCAACAGAGCGTGTGGGGTGGTGCTGGATCTGGAAGGGACGCGGATTTGGATGAGCGAGTGGCCCAGGCGGCGGGTGTGTGTCGGGGGGATGGCCCAGCGCCATGACCAGGCTGACTCACAAAGATGATGGCCCAGAAGGGGACTCAGCTTGGGCCGGATTGTGCCGTTGCCAAGACCGAAGATCGTAGAAGGAAATAGACTTACTTTGTGTGATAAGGAATTTTTTTTGTAAAGTAGATTAGGACTCCATCTCGTATGGGAGTCGGATTCGTGTAAACAAGGGACCTGACACCTATATGAGACATCCCTCATGGACCAAAGAGGACAACTCAACTTAGATCTTCTCGAGGCATACGTAGAGATTCCGCACCCTTGTAATCGAGAAGTCGACACCCAATAATAGAAAAGCATGACTAGGTCTTTACCTTTCGAGGGGCCGAAACCTGGGTAAATCTCGCGTCTTGTGATCTCGCCGACTTCCTCCTCGTATTCACATCGCAGCAAAGGTCCCACATTAAGTTCTCTAATGAGTACATCTACCGTGACTTTCCCACGACAGTTGGCGCCCACCGTGGGGCCTGCGCATGCATGCGTCCTAATCTTGGAGGAAGCCCAGCGAGGTATGGACGACTTCACCGTCATCTTGATCACCAGAAACTGGCACAAGAAGTTTTGCATCAACAATACCACCCGGACTCCGCAGATCGATTCCGTCGAGTCGGTTTATCAGAATCCAGTTGACTCCAATTATCCTCTCATTAGAAGGACGGATGGATCTATACCAGAAACCGACGAAACCGGCTTAAATCACGTTTTCGTCGGAGTCGTCAGTGGATCTCCGGAACCAGAGCGTTTTATCGAGACCCTGGACCAAAACAATCTGGCAGAACTTTCCGATACTGACTCATATCCTAGCAAAGGAAAACACTCTGATACCGAATCCATCCGCTCGATTGGAGAAAATCGGCTCGGACCTAAGACAGAAGAATATAATCCATATTTTCCGTGTTATCAGAAGACCATGGGAAGGTACAATACTTCACAGCTCCCAGAAAAAGTCTCTTTTTGTGACAAATAAGATGTTGACTACACAAGAATAACAAGTCCCTTGGGAGAAGCCCAACATGAAGAAGCTCCAGAGAGTCCCCCTGGCGAAACAAAGTTCAGGACTTTGACTAACCAAAATCCGGAACCGACTCCCAATACGCGCCCGGACCCTTAGAGACATGAAGTCGGCTTAACAATAGTCATGGATACACGATTCATGTCACCAACATCCTTTGCAGCCAGTGGAGGCCGGCCGGAACGCTGTGAAAAGATGACTGAGCGTCAAAAATCCGCCTGGTCGCAAAGGGAAATATCCTGGGAACATGAGAATTTCATGGATCAGACCCGATCTTCATGAGAGACCCAGTCACGGGAGGCTCAGCTGAAAACTAACTTCACAGGCACAGATGATCGACTTGGGCCTATGCTATCTGTGTTGAACTGTATGAAGGTAGTGTCCAAGGATCTGCAGGAGCTCGTAGACGCCATCAGTAGATATGTCAACTCCGATGAAGCCAAACATGAAGGAATTCAAAATCAAAAAAGGAACAACGCTGGAAAGCACAAGATTATTGAGGATTCGGTACGACACGCTAGGTCTAAATCATGGAAACAAGGAAGCCTTGCGAGGACAGATAAAAGAACTCGGCTACATAACTCCGAGAAAACTCTACAAGAGCCCTGCCCAAAGCATTCTAGAATGGGTTGACTGCACACCATTCCCGGGAACAATGTTACCACATTCTTGTGTACAAATAACAATGGAATAAAAACAACGAGCGGCTTAACCCACCTGAAGAACACATAGTCAGCCCCTACAATCAAAGGACTCCAGATCCAAGAACTTTTGGACCCGCACCTTATGGAGTCGGCTCGGGTGGTCAGTCGTCAAGGTACTGGTAAGACAGTGAAACTTCTCTTATAATAAGCACAAAGTTCTTCCAGAGAAACCTGTCACCTAGTCCATAGGCAAGAGCCGGAGGCCATGAGCTCATTCGAAACTTGTAAGTGTTGTGGGGAATGCTCAGCTCCGTTACTATTGTACCTAGATAAGTCAGGAATGTCCTTAGGTGACTTGTTAAATCAAAGACAATTATTGTATGCCGACTTTTACTTTTTGTTATTTTTTGCATTGCATTACATTCTTGCATGTAACTCCATGGAAATATGGAAGGATTGATCATCTCTTCCCTGTTACCTGGCGTGTATATTGCTGCATCTAGGGACCCTAGGGGTTTGAGGTCTTTTAACTTCAAATCTTGAACTGGAGACTCGACATATACATGAAATCAAGCCTAATATGGATTACCTGCCTGTAAGTTGATGCAAACTCGTACTTCTATGACCTACGTGACCCGTTATAGAGTAAACATCAGCAAACCCTATCAGGGTCTTGTCGAGTTTGACTCTATCAACAGAGAACACTATAATAAGTCATGTGATGCTTGCTTACAGAGAAGTGTCGGTGTAAGCGCAATAAGGTGACCAACACTTCTTTTCTGCAAGACAGACAGAATCCTCCTATGTGAGGAGTCGGTTTTGATCCGAGCTTGTATTTCTAAAGGATGATGAGTCAATCACGCATATGGCCGACTTCTATATGAGTTTTTACATTTCTCGCATTTCATAAACATACTTTTTTATTTCATTTTTTAGTATATACAAATAAATTACGTAGTCTTAGCCATCAAAAACCGACTTTACTGCACATCATAAGATGAACTAAAAGTCGGTACTTGGGGGGATACGGGTCAATTCCACTATGGCTCGGCATACACACAAAATATTCCATGTCGACTCATGGGGGCTACACCTCAATTTTTCTTCCATTTTTTGACTTAGCATGAACACATATATGGACCGGATAAATGCCTCAGCAAGCAAAAGATGCACCGACTCCGGTTATAGGACATGATCAAGCTTGTTAGAGAAATCACTGGGAAATAATATGTGATGCGTCGGCTCACTGATACACCGACTTCATCAAAGTATGGTAGTAGTAGGCTTGTGTCGCCATAGGATTACACAACCCACTACATCAGAATATCTAACAACTAGCTAAAGAAAGCAAACCAAAATATTTGAAGACAGTGGATGTGTTCCACAAAAAATATCATCTGGGTATCCAAAAGCGGCAAAGAAATGTAACTATATCACAAAGATTCGAGTGTGCATCATGCACAAGAGCAAGTAATATTACAATAAGCCAACACTGGCATCCCAAATGTTTTCTAATGACGACTCCTCAAAGGAAATAGATAAATAATGTAGACCCGGTGCAGCAGCATGAAAGAAATAACGCCCTCCTGCACCAGCCACATCTTCAAGGTTGCACTCCAGCACCACCTGCAGGGTCTACGAGGTTATCATAGTCTTCATAAAATACATCTGTAAAAGCTTCAACACTCAGATCGTCCTCCTCCTCCTCACCTGAAGCCGGTTCGGTGGAAGTGGCCGGGTCTGTAGTCTTCGTCTTGGTAGAAGAGAGTTCAGAAAACTTCACTGGCTCAGGGGTAGTAAGCTTTTGCGTCTTGTTATGCTTGTCATAACTGGGCTCAAAGTCAGACAAGTCGACTCCATCAGCAATTTTTGTCGCAAAAATGTGTGTCTCTTTGACAATGTTGACATAGTCAGCTTCAGTAAACTCGGACCCGTCTCCTTTGAGCTCAGGAAAACCATCTACCAATAGCTTCGGCTTCATGTCGGGATGATAAGATTTGGAAAGTTCTAATCCACGGATCACTCCCAAACGACATGCCGAACGCTTTACCAAGTTCACCCAAGCCGGTACAGTCGAGAAGGACTGCATCAGCTCGGTCAACTGGATGTGGTGAAAGGTTTACCTTGAGCTGCTACAATAGATTTTACAGCCCCCTCGCACAACTGTTTGACCAGTGTATATAGCGAGGCCAACTTCTTTCCTGGAGACTCCTGAAAAATTTGATGCTGCTTGCCTGTACCAGGAACTACCGAGTCACTAAGAAAATACGAATGAATCTAAAAATTTACACTGACGATACCGACTTACCAAAAATGGATATCGTGAATTGGTGAACGCTCTTTTTAAGAGAAGTTAACCTTTTGTCCACTTCTTGTAACTTGGACTCGGCTTCATCAGCAGACTGCTTCATGATAACCTGGATATCGACATGATGGGACTTGACCATTTTCAGTTCCTCTTCATTCTTCAACGCTCATCCTGAAGCCGGCTAACCAATTTTTCTGTCTGCTGCCGCTTCTCGGATTCAGCTTGAAGCTTCTCTTCCAAATGATGAGCCACCTGGCTAGCTTCCAAAGACATAGCCTACACGAAACAGTATAGTCCCTGGGTATTACAAGTATATAACTAGGCACTTGGGGGCTACACTCTTTTGAAACTATTAATCGATTACAAGTTCTGGGTGTTCATTAGTATGACAACTCGGCACTTGGGAGCTACATCAGTATAGGTATCCCATGCATTACAAAATACATACAATAACTGTAAACATACCTCATAACGATGTTTGATGCATACGATCAAATCACGCTGTTGGCCAAGATGACTCATTGATTCAAGATAAAAATCTTCCAAAGAAACATTCTTAAGAGTCACCATAAAAGGCTGACTCGTGGACTATTTTCCCTCATCTGTTCTCTTTGCCCCCACTGTAGGAACCGGCTCAGAAACATGACTCTCAGTCACAATAACCTCCTCAACCACAGCTTTGTCAGCTGCAGGAGTCGGATTTGGATCTTGATAGTCAGACGTTTCCTTAGAGAAAGCAGTCGGTTCCCCAACCTCATCCCTGGGGGAGTCGTCTTTGTACATAGCCGATGGGCTTGATTCAACAGGAGTGACACCTTTCATCTGTTTCTCTTCAGAAACTCTAGGTGTCTTCTCCACGATAATCGGCTCCTATACTGGCAAGGAGCTGGGTTGTGCCTTGCTCTTACCTTGTTTCCTAAAGAAGAAACAACATGAGATTGCCAAAAATAAGCAAATAAGAAGTATATCATAAAGGTCCTACAGCACATACCCACGTTTGATGGGAATATTGCTAGGGAGCCGTACAGACGACTCCCTAGAAAAGGTCCTACAAATGCATTAACAAACTTTGCGTAAGGTAAACAATCCTTGCAACCGTGGTTACAAGCACCGTTGTTTTCTCCGTGGTGGTAACAACACATCCCCTAGTCTCATGTTTCTGTCACTCAAGATAGACATCGGGGGGCATGAACCCACAATCATGCATAAATGCTCCCTCTTGGAGTTACTATATACTACTTGGCCAAAGCAATAAAAAGTAACAGCGAACATGCAAGAATTACTTAAGAACAAAATATAATAGGTAAACCTAATATATAACACATCACAATATAAACATAATCTAATAATCCATCGGATCCTAGCAAACACAACATAGCAACAATAGGAAAATTACATAGATGCCTTGATCATGTAAGTAAGCTCACAAGGGCTAAGAATTGAAGCACAAAATTGGAGAAAAGACATCACATAGCTACTGGTCATGGAACCATGGTCCAAGGGGGACTACTCACGGCACATCCGGGAAGCGTCCATGGTGGTGGAGAAGCTGCCGGAGGTCAATCCTCACTCCGGCAGGTTGCCGGGAAGAGGTCTTCTGGTGCTCCCGATCTTGGAACCGCGACGGCGGCGAAATAGTGAGGAAATTCGCGATGAGGCGGTCTCCACGAGGGTTTTCGAAGCGAGGAGGTAGTATAGGCCAAAGGGGGCCAGAGGGGTCCCACCCCCTCCCAGCCGCCTTGGTGGCGTGACCAGGAGGGGGGTCGCTCCAGGTGGCCGCCTGGGTGGGCCCTAGTCCCCCTCCGGCACCTCTTTGGTGATCCGGAAGCTTCATGTACGCTAATTTTTTATCTGATTTTCTTCGAATTTTTGGAGTTCTATAAATATGGGTAAAAAACTTCAACTTACAGACATCAGCAGATAGAAACTGGCACTGGGTGCACTGAGTTAGTAGGTTAGTCCAAATATGTGTAAAAAGATATAAATGTGTTGCAAAACACATAGCAATGTCACCTAAAAGAGCAAGGAACAAGCAGAAATTATAGATACGTTTTGGACGTATCAGCCTCCCCCCTGGCCACGCTAGGTGGACTCCTGGGAGGGGAGCCACCCCCTCCGCGTCACAGCCCGGGATTTTCACCCAAATTAAAAAAAAATTTTGTTGCGTTTTTTTTGAAGCTTTCAAACTAAGGGGTAAAGCCCCCCCAGCATTTTATTACCAGGAACACCATATTTACAAATGTACAACAAAATCTTAAAAAAACACCTCTCAAGGTGGAAGGAAATCAATCCATCTAAATAAAAGATCCTTAAATCTAGGCTTAATTCTATAACTAAGCAGGGTTAAATCATGAATGAAGCCAACCCTCCACTTAGCAAAAGAGGGTCTGACATGGTTGAAACATTTAGCATTCCTGGTCAACCAGATGATCCACCAGGCAGTAAACACCACTTCAGCGAAGAAAGGTTTATTGAAGGACTCCTTGGCGCTCTTGGCAATGTGAATCATGTCAGAACCATGGCTCCAATCAATTTGCAGATATGCCCATATTCTAGCACTGAAGTTGATCTTTGGTCTTCAGGTGTTGGGTATGGGAGAGCACACACTCAGGACCATCCTGGATGTTCCAGTGTCGTCTAATGAGCATGTCCTTTGTATTGAGACGATCCATGATTACCAGCCAAGCGAAAACTTTGGTCCTTAAGATGCAACAGGATTTCCAAATCCAATTTAGAAGAGGATTTGCATGTATAGGATCATGCACCAACTTGTAGAACTTCTTAGCAGTGTATTGTCCTTTGCCATTCAACCTCCATGTCCAGGAGTCCTTTATTTCGTCACCACTTTGATTTGGAAGGATTAGTTGCATCTCAGAGAGCTCCTGGAAAGCCTGTGCAGATAAAGGTAGATTGAAAATCTCAGTGAGATCAGCAACCTCCCTGGCCTCTTTTACAGATAGAAAAGGATCCTTAGCAAAGGAAATAAATCTTTGGAACTTCTGAGCTAGAGTGGCATTTGTGTTGGAGACCCAAAAATCACTCCACAGCAAAACAGAGTCTCCAAGACCCACTTTCACCTGGGACACAGCAACATATCTATCCATCAATTTGGCCACATCTTTCCACCAGAATGAGCCACAAAGCTCAGTAGCATGGGGCACTCTCTCATGGTAATAAGTATTCCATACAAGAGAGACCCAAGGCACATCCTCCTTATTGTAAAACTTATTCAGGTGCTTCATCAAAAGGGCTTGATTCTGCAGTTGCAAATTGAGGATGCCCAGACCACCCTTGTTCTTTGGTCTGCACACAAGATCCCAAGAAGCAAGTGACTTGCCAGAATCCTGTCCATACTTCCTCCAAAGAAATTGTCTCTGGGTCCTCTCCAATTTCTTGATGATACCAGCAGGAATGTGTAAAGACCAAAGGAAGTAGATAGGCATGGAAGATATCACAGAGTTGAGTAGCTGAAGTTTGCCCCCTTGAGTTAAAAAGCAAGAGCTCGCAGTAAGTCTTCTCTCCATGCAGTCCACCAAAGGGGTCAAATCCACAATTTTGGGCCTGGTAGTGCCCACAGGCAACCCCAAATATGTGAAAGGAAACTTCCCAAATTGGCAACCAAAAAAATTAGCCAACTCAGCTATAGAAACCTCATCAAGATTGATAGGAATCATTGATGATTTGTTGTAGATGATCTTCTCCAATCTGTTGTCAATGATCTGGTGAGGAAAGGGCATCTCAGTTTGCCTATTCCATGCCATGACCCTGATTTTCCAATTGTTCAGTATGTTGATGACACAATCTTGGTTATGCCAGCTGAGGCTATACAAGTTCTTAGGCTCAAGGAGGCTCTCCAAAGTTTCTCTTGTGTTTTTTTATTGTTTTCCCGTATTGTTTGCAGTGTTTGCTTCGCCGATTTATTAATCGGTGAATATTCTCCCCTTTTTTCTCGTATCGGATGCATGAACGATCCTTTCCACCATGGCACGCGACCTTGCAACATTGGGTTTCACCCGAGCACCGTCGCAACTTCCGGCACAGGACCAGCCATCGCCATCGGAACGAAAACCCCCGTTTATTCAATAAACGAATTATTTTATTGGCACCAGAAAATGTTCTCGAAACGGTATTGAAGTGAGGTAGAAGTTACCGTCTCAATGTGCAGAGCGCGTGGTTCAAGATTTCGTCCGAATCGGAGGTCGTATGGACACCCGGCGGTCAGAAACATGGAGTATCGGATGCACGAGAGAGAAGCCGAAGGCGTTTGCGTAAACCTACCATCCAGCCAGCCTATAAATAGACCATCACTCTCCCCTACCATTTTTAGGGTTCCCCCTAACACAAATTGCAGCGACCCCCATGTTTTCCCCCAAATCTGCTCCACAGCACTCCTCCTACCCAAAACCTTAGATCCCAGGCTGCCGGAGCCGTCTGATACACAGATGGAGGGTTCTGATCAAGCCACGTCGCCCCCACTAGTGGAGAAAAGCCCCTCCAGCCACTCCGGCCCCCGCAGGGCCAGGAAGCCGCTGCCGCGGGCCATAGCGGGCCCGATCTGGCGCCCGAGAAGCGCCGCCCGTCACCTCCACGGCGGCCAAATCGCGCCGCACGATATCCGGCGAGCTGCCGCCGCAGCCCGCGCCCCGGTGAGCCACCCGCCGCCCTCTTCCTCTCTTCCCCTCCTCTCTCATCTCCTCCACCCTCTCCTCCTTCGCAGGAAGCCCGCAACACCGTTGTCGCGCCATGGAGCCGCCACCGCCATGAATCGAGCCGGAGCCCCAAGTAGCTTTGTGTTGCACCGCACTCTGACGCTCACCGCCAGAGCCTCCCAGCTGCCGCCTCCTGCCCAGATTCGGCGAGGACCGAACGGATCCGCCCGCCTCCGCCGTCGCGCCTCATTCCGGCCTCCTCCGCGCAGTCAGCTCGTTGGCGTCGTCTACACGCGACGAGGGGCTCAGCCTCCCTGAGCCAGGCCTTTCCACCGCTGCCTGGTCCGGCCTTCCCCAGCGACGGCCCACCTCGGTCTCCTCCTTGCGTCCCAGGAACTCCCCGCCCCTTATCCCGCGCTCACCGCGAGCTCGGCCTCGGCCCGCGAGGTGAGCAACACATCTCTTTTTTTCTCCTTTTGCTGCTGGGCTTGGCCCATTTAACTAGTTTGATGCGCAACGCTTGTGTGCGCACTATAGTTAATCTGCACTCGCTCTGTTTAGCCCGTTTAGTAGTGCATTCGTGCCAAGAACGTTTATCAATTTCTGCACATTAATTAAATTATAGAAAAACATAGGTTTTTGCGGTGGCGATATCTTTTTAACGGTAGCTCGCATCGCGACGTGTTCTACATGAAAGTTGCTCCGTTTTGCGTGTGGAATAATAAAATGTGCTTCTTTGCCATGTTTGCACTTTTCTACATGTTGTTTCATTGTTATTTACACGGCATGCCACCGTAACTAGTTTATTCGATAACTTTTTTAACCGTTGCTCCGATAAAAATGTTCTTTACATGTAACTTGACTAGAATTTCATGTAAATTATGATTGTTATATTATTTGTTGTTGATAACCAATCTAAAATATGGTTTAGGGCAGCACAGTATCAAATGCCTTAATCGTCTTGGCGCACTTAGTGATATGCCATGTTTAGGATTTTACCTCACTTAAAATGACTAGCATAGATAGTTTACTTTATGCTTCACCTATTGCCAAAATTGTGTGATATGTCATGCTCGAGTGAGATGCCATGTTAACAACCTTTACTCATGTTGTGTAGTTAAACAACTTGAAGCATTATAAATGTGCGGTATCATCATGTGTGACAATTACTTCACTTCATCTGCTAGTAGACGCTCTCGAAGGTAGATGCGATACCGTAGTGCGTTGTCTTGTGTTGTCTTCTTGTTGATGCTTGCTCGTGATTGCTTCGTAGTAATAGATGCATCTCCGTTGATTGTCTTTCCAGTGTTTCCTTATTGTGTGCTCTCGCGATCACTCTTGGAGACGTTGCGAGTTTGCGTTCGACTACACCTTCGACTTTGTCTTCACATCAGGTAAGGGGGAGCATATATCATGCTTATTACTTTCAGCTCTCTTGTGTCTGGGTATAGGTTAGAACGATTGTTTGATTCTACGACCTCATATTTATGCCTCTCAAATAAACCCAAACAACCATGTCCCCCCACATCCCAGCAAACCATTGTTTGTCCATGTACCTTGCTTGCTTAACCACTGCTTAGTATGCTTGCTTTGGATGCTATCAGTTGTTATTCTGTTACTCCTTGGATTGGGCTATCACATTATTATTTTATTATGGTAGATATAATTAATATAATGTTGAATATACTCGACGAAGGATGGAAGGTCTAGGCTATCCCGCCCTGATGCTTTGTTCCATTCGGAGTCACCTAGGACACCAGTTCCGGGTATTGTGTCTCTTGACGAGCGTGCCTAACCGCGTGTGGGATTTTATGGGGTCCCCTTTTCTTACCTACCTACCTTCAGGCATTTCTAGTGGTGGGCCAAGCTGATTTACCATTTGAAAACCATGCATATATGTCTATCGGATCGCTCCTAGCAGATATCCATTAAAACAAGGTGGGCCAACGGAGACATGGTTTCTCTTGTTGGTCCACCTCAGGGAGCTAGGGGGCAGCCCACATGGTTTGGGTAGCTAACCCAACCTCATCCAGACGGTAGAGGTCGGTTCGAGAGCGCGGCCGACTTTTGAGTTGGATGTCGACTCACCGGGGGCCTCCCAGATTTGTTCGTTGTTAGTTAGAGGGATTATGACGTCCGGTTCTCTCGGAAAAGCTCTTCAATGAGTATCTTTAACGGGCCCGACTGAGAGAGCTTGGTGTGTGTGCGGAGCTTTGTAATGGGCAGCTAGTACACACCTGCAGGGTTAAATCTTTTCGAGAAGCCGTGTCCTTGGTTATGGACGACTTGAGACCTACTCCTTGTTCATAGACAACAACAACAACTGAAATCATCTTAATAACTTGATCAATGTGTGTGTGCCTTGACTGCTTATTCTTCGTCGGGATACGAAGGGGAGGACAAGGATAGGATAGGTGTTATGTTTGCGTAAGTAGCTGATAGCAAGACTTGCTGGAAGCGATTCCTCATCGACTGCTTGGTTCTCATCTTACTCTGAATAGAACGTTAGCCACTCATATATTGCTAGTGCGGCTGCAACCTCACCACTACCCCCATCTTACCGTGAGAAGTTAGTTACAAGACTTGTTGATATAGCTCACCCCTTTCTTCTCTCTTTTACGCACGTTATGAAAACGAACTTGTACTACAGACGAGCTCAACGAACCTTCTTCTGGACGCCTTTGCGCAGACTCGACGATGAGTTAGGCGGATCCCAGCGGAGAGCCTGGACCCGTGTGGTTACGGGAATGGTGTGTTTTACATTTTCCACAAGGTATTTGATTGTAGTCTGTACTCAGACATGTATCTTCCGCTGATGTATTGTAATTAAGGCAGTTGTATGCCTATTGTATGAGATGTTGTATCCATGTAGCTGGAATGTTGTGATATCATGTTGGAAATCTGAGGCATATGGATTTGTCCTATGTCACGGTGGGACCGATATGTGATTTGTCCCCGGATCTGGATGGAAACATTTAGATCTGGAACTGTACCGCATATAGGGCCTTACAACTCAGAGCCTTACCGACCGTAGGATCCCTTTTCTGGTCGAAGTTGAGTCTAGACACAAAAACTATTTTGTAGTTACTAAGTTAGTTATCGGATAGTAGGAATCTTTTTACTCCTTACCCTTGCTCTGGTCAGTACAAGTGTCGTAAGTGTTTTTACTCTCGTCTTATACCCTTCAAACTCCAGGATCTCGAGGCTGTGGAGTTTCGGAATAGTTACAATTCCTTGCTTGCAGCGTATTGTCTCGATTCCGATCTTAGTTTTGGGAAATCCTGTAGTACCTTTGGCTTCTCCGACTGCGGATAACATCTTGGTCGTCTGTTGACTTCAGTCCTCTTTCCCAGTATAGTCACGATTTACATGAGAATGATTCCTTGATCGTCGCTTTGAACTATCGTTCTTCCTCTTGATCTCTCGATGGTTTTGTTCTTCGACGTCGCCATCTCCCTATGGAAGGTTTCTCGACGGAAGTTCGTGTCGACATGGAGCAGAGTCCCTTGTTGGTGGTGTTGAAGAACGTTGACTCTATTTTCTCTCCCCTCCTCTCCCCCGGATCGTTCAAGATCTCGGGACCAGATCCCTTGTTGGTGGTGTTGTATTGTAACAGCCCGGGATTTTCACCCAAATTAAAAAAACTGTTTGTTGCATTATTTTATTGTTTGCCCCGATAGTTTGCGGTGTTTTCTTCACTGTTTGTCGCGCTCGTGTATGCAATATAGTTAATCCGTGCTCGCTCAGTTTAGACCATGTAGTAGTGCTTTCGGCCCAAGAACGTTTAGCAATTTCTGCACATTAGTTAAATTACAGAAAAACATAGGTTTTTGCGGTGGCGATATCTTTTTAACGGAAGCTCGGATCGCGACGTGTTCTACATGAAAGTTGCTCCGTTTTGCGTGTAGAATAAAAAAATGTGCTTCTTTTCCATGTTTGCACTGGTCTACATGTTGTTTCACTATTATTTATACCGCATGCCACCGTAACTAGTTTATTTGATAACTTTTTAACCGTTGCTCCGATAAAAATGTTCTTTACACGTAACTTGACTAGCATTTCATGTAGATTATGATTATTCTATTGTTTGATGTTGATAACCAATCTAAAATATGATTTAGGGCAGAACAGTATCAAATGCCATAATCATCATAGGGCACTTATTAATATGCCATGTTTAGAATTTTACCTCACTTAAAATGACTAGCATAGATAGTTTACTTTATGCTTCACCTCTTGCCAAAATTGTGTGATATGCCATGCTTGAGTGAGATGCCATGTTAACAACCTTTGCTCATGTTGTGTAGTTAAACTACTTTAACCATTCTAAATGTGCGGTATCGTCGTGTGTGACGAGTACTTCACTTAATCTGCTAGTAGCCGCTCTCGACGGTAGATACGATACCTGTTGGGTCTCGCAGCAGAAAACAATAATTTTTCTAACTAGCGTCGCCCTTAACCCCAGATCTATCTAGCTGTAATGTCGTAACGGAAAGACTTGCGGAAACATACCTCGGGGTGTAGTCCGTTGCGCGGGTAACGTTCTCGCAAACGTGGTTGATGAAGCCATAAAACTTTCACAACCCCCTGGCTGTGTTAGCACCCTGTTGGGTGGTAGTGCCGCACGTGCAGCACCTCGTAGTACTCGCACACATACGGACTCGATGACGACCTCCGTTCTCCGATCCAGCGAAGGTGGCGGAAGTAGACCTACCAGAACCAGAGTTTCGACAACACGAAGGCGTCCGCGTAGCAGAGAAGCCTCAATCCCAGCACAGGTTCCAGACAAGGGGACTCCGGCTTGAGAGAGACGAGAGAGGGGAGAAGACCGGTGAAAACCGATCTCAATTCGGAGTAATATTGAATTCTCTGTGAATTTTTCTGTGTTAAAGAAGTGCACCCCTGCCCATCTTTATATAGGCAGACGGAAGGAATCAACCCCCCTTCCCTTGGAAATATGGGACTAATCCCTTGCCAAGGGGTGAGGGTGCGGCTAGGAGGAGGGGGAAGTGGGGCGCCACCCACATGGGCCCCAAGTCCCATGGCGCCCCCCCTTTTTTCTCTTCTCCTTTTCCCTTTTTTTCCTCCTTCCCCTATTGGGTTTCTTTCACAAATAAGGACCATTGCACTTTTTAATCTGAAATAAATTATTATTAATTATTAATTCACCTTATTAATAAATAATACATATTATTTCATCCCCCGATGATCCGGAACTCCTTCCAGCTCACTCCGAACGTCCTTCGGACCAACACGGAACTTTTTCGGTACGTCTTTCTCTCTTCTCCGGTAACTCTGATAGTTCCGAAAAGGTCTCTGATATTCATCGAGACCTTAAGTGTGTTACCCTACGGTCCTAGAACACTCCAGTCATGACCGAGACAAAGGCTACGGCCAATGATTAATAGCGGGAACTGGATGGCCATAATGACCCCTGTGCATTCCGGAAGTAACGGATTGAACCGTACACGTTGTATACCATTCCCTTTTTCATGCGATACTAGATTAGTCCAAGATTCGATCAACTGCATCCAATGCATTAGTTCTATCTTGTTACCGACAAATCTTATTCACTCGTTCCATGATATTCATCCTTGTGACCTAGTCACATGCTGCGCAGCTTTATGGATGCAATCTGACCGAGTTGGCCATGAAGTATCTTTCCATTATATGGATTGGAAAATCCCGCTCTTGAATCAACACTCCTCAACATATCCCATCGGATAGCCCACGATACACCTTTATGGTCACCATGTTTCAGTATGACGGTTAATGCACTCAAAGCATCCTCAGAAGATAGCAATTATGCGTGATCTCATTGTCAAAGGAACAGGCTACTACGTTCTGTAATTACAACGCTGAACTTTTACGATTTGATCATGTTGCAATGCTTGCATTGGGTAATGTTCATCACGTCATCATGAGGTGACCTTACCGTCAATTGACTTGATTGTCCATGATCGTGAAACCAAAATCATCAGTTGACGATAAACCAGTCATCATGAGAGGTTGACTAGGAACTCTGGTTGTTTCTATACCACACATGTATCATTGTTTCACTGATACAGTTCCAGCACAGTATGAAACTGGTCATGAACTTATTTAGATATATTGGAATAATCATATATTATTTGCCTCTAGAGCATATATCCAATTGTCTCCCACTTGCACTAGATAGCAAATAATCTAGCTGCATATTTTCTCGATCATAATCATCTTATCATATAAGCGTTTATTGATCATGCTTGCTCCTGGAAGAGTTTTCGTCAACGATCTGTACCCGTTCAGATTCGTATGTTCCTTTGCAACAGGTATTGGTCAACTTGCTTGATGTACCCTTCATTATCTAATAATGCTTGAATTATAAGTTTGGCGGGAGAGTTAGACTTCTTATTTTACAGTATTCTCTAATGACAAAATGGTTTGAGTCCCTAGGACTCCCATAGTCATGTATACTGAAAAATACACTCAGCTAGAAGTCTAAACTTCTTACGCTAAACTTTATTCAACCTTCTACTTCCTTAAGTAGATATTTATATTTTGTAGAGTTTTGGTTCGTGAAATTATAGCTCACATTGCTTTCTATTCCTTTTGGTGATATCTCTAATTCATATAGACCCATAATAAGTCGTAATCCAGTATTACATTCAAGTATATTATCTTTTCTATCATTTAGAGTATTGTCCCCAGTTTCTCTTCAGTTACTGAATGCTTGGACTTTGCTAAGGTTCTGTGTTTTGCGAACCAAGCACATCGGAGCCTGTTCTTCTTCTAAGAACCTTTGAGTCATTCTGTTATTGGATTCACAACTTCCATTTTATGGTAGAATCATATGTCAAAGGTCATATAGGATCACATGTCTTGAGACAAAGTGCATCCCTATTCTTCCATTAAAACATTATTTTGTGATATTAAGGTTTTACATCCTTTATATAATTCCTAGCCACAAGAACCTTTTCTTGTTTAGGATATCATTCCAATCCTTTTGATGTTCATTACACGTGTCCTAATCTATCCTTATAGATTTTGGTGTGTGACACATCTGTATTTCATTCATATAAGATTCTCGTAATCCTTTCATCTTATTAGACTTAATATCCATGTATATCAACGTATATATATATGAGATTGTTTTCACATATATCATCGTATATATATGAAATTGACATTATGATCCCACTCAAATATATCCGACATATATCTGTAAGTAAGCTTTTATTAAGTTTCTATTCTAATTATGTCAGACATAATAATATTTCTCCCAAAGCTCCCACTCAGAAAATGCTCTCTGCATTCCAAGTTTTCAGGAAGTCTCCAAAGCTCCCACTCAGTTTCATGAAATTGCAGTCCATCTCAATATTTTGATTACTTCAAAATCACTTGATCAAATCAAGGTTGAGAGTTTCTTCGTTGAGGTACTATGGTCAATCTTATCGAAACATTCTTTCGTTATGCCATTTGCTACTTCTCTTAAAATTCCACAACTTGAATGTGATGCAATTTCAAGCTATGGTCCCTTCATAGTGTTCGTGAATGAAATACCCATATTGATTTAGCATTACTACGCTTCCGTAGTCAATCATTATTGAAGCCATAACATCTTTTATGTGCCAAATCATGCCTTGATGTGTTGCATCATTCTTAATAACTTCCTGGTTATTCGGAATATGAAATAACTACTTTATTTCATAGGATGTGAGCCATCCCATATGCAACTCAATATGATTTCATTTCTCCTCGTTTCCTAGGTAACCATCAATCCTTCGTAATTTATGAGCAGTGTCCCTTTTGTTTCACTTAAGAAGACTCATGATTATTGTTCTGTACAGAACGTATTCATGACAATCTTCTTATTTTTAAACTAAGGCTTTAACTTATATACCATGATCATCATCAATAGCATATTTCCTCTTTCCATGGATTCATTGCAGCGGAACATTTTCCGTTGCGTTACTCTGTTATCTGGAGGCAGGGTCAATAACCCTGGTCAAAGAATTCACTTTTCTCCCATTGGTTTATTCCTTGAGAACCATATTCTCATTCACCAATTCAAGCAATACAAGTTTTGCTATTTGGGAAGGTGTGTCTTACAATTGCTCACAACTCTAATACAAAGAAAGTTATATCATATAAAACTTCTAGAAACTTTCTAACACCATCATCATATGGAGTCATCAACTTCATTAAATTCAGAATGGTTTCCTTATTTCATGAAGTGGGTGTTTTAACTTAATAAATTATAACAACTTTGTTCGTTCAAAATAGCATTAGCGTAAGGGGAATGTATTTAGACCATATTACATTTTAGTATGACTACGAATCGTTCAGGTGCTTGAGCACTTTAAACTTCCATCGTAATTTGTGGCATTATTTCCCCAAGTCTCCCATTTATTTCAACTATAATACTCATCACTTTGATCACATCATGGTGATTTGTATTCTTATATCCAACTTCACTGTGATTCCGTAATCTCAGATTTATGATCTTAATTGAATGCCTTGTTCAATTAATCATGCAAAGCATCTTTAATGATTATTCATGCGCTTGGTTAATACATCATTAATGTACAATGTTTGGCGCAAGTTTTACTTTGCTAGAACTCCTTCATTAGTCATCTTGGTTTATAATAAATTCATGAGTTAATAGATCGAGTATCTAATGACTTCATCATTTATGAATTCATCTCATGCATTTAGTATAGTTATGACTTTTGACCTTATTGTTATTCATAATAACTTAATCATTAAACATTGAATATCACTTGACAATTATGGTGTTTTATAAATGCTTCTATCATATTATAAACTCAATTGCAATCATAGTATAAGCACACTTTATTCATCAAACTGGAACAACTGACTTGTCTCAAAACATGAATAACTTTGTCTCGCGAGATGCAAGACATACCACTAAGTGTTCATATTCGATTGATTACAAAAGATTTATCTAATACTCTAAGTATAATCCTATCATGGAGGTCTTGGTGAAATCTTGGTGGCCATCAACTTTCTTGGTTGCCATCAATCCTGGATCGCACCTCTTCCCATCCATGCAACGGCAGGCCCTGTTTTCATAAAACAGAACAAGTATCAAATACTTATTAAAGTGCAAATGTTGTATAAGGGAACAAAAAATATAACGAGTATATCAAACATATACCTTCTGCATCAACAATTTCTCCTTCAATGAGTTCAATCTCTAAATCTCGGAGGTTGACCATGAACTCAAAGAACTGAAGGCTTTCACCTCTTCCGACATAGTCATGGACAAAGTCTGTGTAACTCGGTGGAAACGAGTGTAGCACCGTGTTTATAACAGACTCCTATGTGGTCCAATAGGCAAAGTCCTCCACGAGTTTCAGATGTATCCCATGCATCTTGGCTACGTGAGTTTTCAGACAAGTGTTCTCTTCCATCTTTGTAGTAAGAAACTCATTTTCTAACTCAAATCTGGCCACTCTGAACTGATGTATAAACAATGACTTCATCATGTTGATTGTGTCAAATGTGTCCATATCCACATATTGTTCACGTAAATCTTGCGGAAATCTAGTTTCTATGACACTTTTAACCATGGCGTAAGTCCTTCGACGATTATGGTAATCAAGCATTACTTTTTCATCCATGTTGTCTACTGGAGGGTCTCCCATACGCTCTTGTATCACGAACAAGAGGTTAGCTCTCTTGAGCACAGTCCTAAGGTATAAGTACCAATCAACGAAATTTGACCCATCTAAGTCTTTCACCACGTAAGAAAGTAACCAATCCATGATACTGATTCATGTCCATTTTAATTTTCTACAAAATATTTGCAAGGAAAATAATTAAGACTAGTTCATAACAATGAGTTCATAATAATCATATTATAGATGAGCTCACACTAAAACAATCATCCCTAAGAAGTTTTAGTGATTACATGATCCAGATTCACTATCCGTCCTCGAATATCACAACGGCCGACGGATTAGTTTCAAAGGTAGACAACTAGTTTGTGCGATCACATCCTATATGTGACTCATGCTCGATCTTTCGATCTCTAATATTCCGAGGCCATATCTGCATATGCTAGGCTCGCCAAATTGACCTTAGTGTGATATGTTGCTTAGCAAGGCCATATCTACATATGCTAGGCTTGCGAGGCCCAACCTCATGCGAACTCTAATGTATGTATGACACCGGATCGTTACGGCCTGCCTATCATAAAGAGAACCTTCCAGGTGGTGCACACTTCGGTAGAATAGTTATGTTTGGCATTTTATAAGGGATCATCTTATTTTATGCTACCGTCGTGTATCCTATACTAGCATGTTTTAAGATGTATGATCATGGTGGAACTAAGTCTACAGTGTCTCCATTTAAGTTTGTTTCATCATGATGAACGTTTACTACTTTCTAGTAACACATAGCAAAGCTATCACTACATCAAGATTAAGCAAACAACAATAGCCCCCTCTGCAATATAAAGTTAGACGCCTCTATTTTGTATATTGCATGTTTTATGTGGCTGCTAGGGCTTTTCATAGATCAACCGTTTCTACGAACATTGAACCACAACGCTGATTACAGATTGTCTCTATTACACCCCGTACGGGGCCCTACGTTGCAAATGCCATATCCGCTAAAGTAAGAGAGACAGACACCCCCCAGAGCCACTTTATACGGTATAAGCCGTATGTCAAGCGTGGAACCAGTCTCACGTAAGCGTACATGTAAGGTCGGTCGGGGGCCGCTTCATCAAACAATTCCATAGATATAACAAGTACACGTGAGAGGGTAACAATCATAGAATCAACGCCCACATCCTCGATGTGTTCTAACCGTACAACAATACGAAGCATAGATCTAGCTTATGATACCACTATTGGGTCTCGCAGCAGAAAAAAATAATTTTTCTAACTAGCGTCGCCCTTAACCCAAGATCTATCTAGCTGTAATACCGTAACGGAAAGACTTGCGGAAACATACCTCGGGGTGTAGTCCGTTGCACGGAAAACGTTCCCGCAAACGTGGTTGATGAAGCCGTAAAACTTTCACACCCCCCTGGCTGTGTTAGCACCCTGTTGGGTGGTAGTGCCGCACGTGCAGCACCTCGTAGTACTCGCACACATACGGACTCGATGACGACCTCCGTTCTCCGATCCAGCGAAGGTGGCAGAAGTAGACCTCCCGGAACCGGAGTTTCGGCAGCACGACGACGTCTGCGTAGCAGAGAAGCCTCAATCCCAGCACAGGTTATAGACAAGGGGACCCCGGCTTGTGAGAGACGAGAGAGGGGAGAAGACCGGTGAAAATCGATCTGCATTCGGAGTATTATTGAATTCTCTGCGAATTTTTCTGTGTTAAAGAAGTGCACCCCTGCCCATCTTTATATAGGCAGACGGAAGGAGTCAACCCCCTTCCCTTGTCAATGTGGGACTAATCCCTTGCCAAGGGGGGAGGGTGCGGCTAGGAGGAGGGGGGAAGTGGGTCGCCACCCACATGGGCCCCAAGGCCCATGGCGCCCCCCTTTTTTTCCGTTTCCCTTTTTTTTCCTCCTTCCCCTAATGGGCTTCTTTCACAAATAAGGCCCATTGCACTTTTTAATCTGAAATAAATTATTATTAATTATTAATTCACTTAACAAATAAATAATACATATTATTTCATCTCCCGATGATCCGGAACTCCTTCCAGCTCACTCCGAACGTCCTTCGGACCAACACGGAACTTTTCCGGTACGTCTTTCTCTTTTCTCCGGTAACTCCGATAGTTCCGAAAAGGTCTCCGATATTCATCGAGCCCTTAAGTGTGTTACCCTACGGTCCGAGAACACTGCAGTCATGACCGAGACGAAGGTTACGTCCAATGATCAATAGCGGGACCTGGATGCCCATAATGACCCCTGTGCATTCCGGAAGTAACTGATTGAACCGTACACGTTGTATACCATTCCCTTTGTCATGCGATACTAGATTAGTCCAAGATTCGGTCAACTGCATCCAATGCATTAGTTCTATCTTGTTACCGACAAATCTTATTCACTCGTTCCGTGATATTCATCCTTGTGACCTAGTCACACGTTGCGGAGCTTTATGGATGCAATCTCACCGAGTTGGCCATGAAGTATCATTCCATTATATGGATTGACAAATCCCGCTCTTGATTCAACACTCCTCAACATATCCCATCGGATAGCCCAAGATACACCTTTATGGTCACCATGTTTCAGTGTGACGGTTAATGCACTCAAAGCATCCTCAGAAGATAGCAATTATGCGTGATCTCACGGTCAAAGGAACAGGCTACTACGTTCTGTAATTACAACACTGAACTTTTACGATTTGATCATGTTGCAATGCTTGCATTGGGTAATGTTCATCACGTCATTCATTCAATGAGGTGACCTTACCGTCAATTGACTTGATTTTCCATGATCGTGAAACCACAATCATTAGTTGACGATAAACCAGTCATCATGAGAGGCTGACTAGGAACTCTGGTTGTTTCTATAGCACACCTGTATCATTGTTTCACTGATACAGTTCTAGCACAGTATGAAACTGGTCATGAACTTATTTAGATATATTGAAATAATCATATATTATTTGCCTCTAGAGCATATATCGAACAATACCATAGTGCGTTGTCTCATGTTGCCTTCTTGTTGATGCTTTCTCGTGATTTCTTCATAGTAATAGATGCATCTCCGTTGATTTTCTTTCCATTGTTTCCTTCTTGTGTGCTCTCGTGGTCACTCTTGGAGACGTTGCGAGTTTGCGTTCGACTACACCTTCGACTTCGTCTTCTTATCAGGTAAGTGGGAGCATATATCATGCTTATTACATTCAGCTCACCTGTGCCTAGGTATAGGTTAGAATGATTTCTTGATCCTACCACCTCATATTTATGCCTCTCAAATAAACGCAAACAGCCATGTCCCTCACATCCCAGCAAACCATTGTTTGGCCATGTACCTTGCTTGCTTAACCACTGCTTAGTATGCATGCTTAGGATGCTATCAGCTGTTATTTTTTTACTCCTTGGATTGGGCTATCACATTATTATATTATTGTGGATGATATGATTATTATAATCTTGACTATACTCGACGAAGGATGGAAGGTTTAGGCTATCCCGCCTCGATGCTTTGTTCTATTCGAGTCACCTAGGACATGAGTTTTGGGTATTGTGTCTCTTGACGAGCGTGCCTAACCGCGTGTGGGATTTTATGGGGTCCCCTTTTCTTACCTACCTAGCTTCAAACATTTCTAGTGGTGGCCCAGGCTGATTTACCATTTGAAAACCATGCATATATGTCTGTCGGGTCACTCCTAGCAGATATCCTTTAAAACAACTTGGGCCAGCAGAGACATGGTTTCTCTTGTTGTTACACCCCAGGGAGCTAGGGGGCTACCCATATGGTTTGGTTAGCTAACCTGACCTCATCCAGACGGTAGAGGACAATTGGAGAGCGCGGCCGGCTTTTGAGTTAGATGTCGACTCACCGGGGGCCACTCGGATTTGTTCGTTGCTAGTTAGAGGGATTATGACGTCCGGTTATCTCGGAAAAACTCTTCAATGAGTGTCTTTAACGGGCCCGACTGAGAGAGCTTGGCGTGTGTGTGGTGCTTTGTAATGGGAAGTTGGTACACCCCTGCAGGGTTAAATATTTTCGAGAAGCCGTGTCCATGGTTATGGACGACATGATACCTACTCCTTGTTCATAGACAACAACAACTGAGATAATCTTAATAACTTGATCAATGTGTGTGTGCCTTGACTTCTTATTCTTCGTCGGGATACGAAGGGGAGGACAAGGATAGGATAGGTGTTATGTTTGGGTAAGTAGCTGATAGAAAGACTTGTTGGAGGCGATTCCTCATCGACTGCTTGGTTCTCATCTTACTATGAATAGAACGTTAGCCACTCATATATTCCTAGTGTGGCTACAACCTCACCACTACACCCGTCTTACCGTGAGAAGTTAGTTACAAGACTTGTTGATATAGCTCAGCCCTTTCTTCTCTCTTTTACGCACGTTATGCAAAAGACTTTGGACTACAGAGGAGCTCGACGACCCTTCTTCTGGACTCCTTCGCGGAGACTCGACGAAGACTAGTCAGGAGGATCCCGGCAGAGAGCCTGGACCCGTGTGGTTATGGGAATGGTGTGTTTTACATTTGCCACTAGGTATTTGATTGTAGTCTGTACTCAGACATGTATCTTCCGCCGATGTAATGTAATTAAGGCAGTTGTATGTCGATTGTATGAGATATTGTATCCATGTAGATGTAATGTTGTGATATCATGTTGGAAATCCTAGACATATGGCTTTGTAATATATCGTGGTGGGACCGATATGTGCTTTGTCCCCGGATCTGGATGGAAAAATCTAGATCTGGAACAATACCGCATATCGGGCGTTACACTCCGGCTCTCCTTCGGGCTTCCGGAAGCTTCAAAACTGCTGATTTTTTCGAGCACTTTAAATATTGGTAAATACCTGCAATGCACGAACAACAGCAAGAAGAAACTGGCACTGGGCATTGAGTTAGCAAAACATGTAGAAATTATAAGGATGGAATAAGCAGAAATTATAGATACGTTTGGAACGTATCAACACCCCCAAGCTTAATTCATGCTCGTCCTTGAGCAGGTAAATGATAACAGAGATAGTTTTTGTGGTGACACGCTACCAACACATATAAGAACTTTAAAGTACAACAAGTAAGATATGCAATTCAAGTCAAGTAAATAACAAGCAAGAGTCTATATCTAGTATTGAGACTACCAAAGTAAGAACATAAATCTGCAAGAGCTCTCGATGTCCGTGACTTGAATGTCACCAAATGGAGTTTGCGTGCAAGAAGTGAGAGATGGGTTTAGAGCATAAAAATACTATATAGTTCAAATGAGAACTTAATCTAGTAAAACTTTACACTCGTTCTTGTAACACCCTCTGTGTCATGTAACAGTAATCACTTTTGTTGTTGATAATTATTGTTGCTAATCATGCCTTGATCATCTTTGCATCCAATCATATCCAAAAACCCTTTTGGTTGATATTCAAAACAATGTGATAAATCAAGCCTTGTCCAAAACTTGTGCAACCAATTTTGTAAAAGGCAAAATGATCAGTGGATCATGTCCATATGGATATGGGAATTTATTAAGCTTTAAAGTAATTCAAACAAATATAAAAAGCATCAAAACTCTCCTTTAATGAGTAGCAGCTCAAAAACAAATAGCAAATAAATGCCCAAACTTTTTGTGGCATCATTTTAAGTGCAACACTAATGTAGCAACAAGTTTCATGCTTGGCAAAAATCTAAATAATGGCCGGCAAACTAAAACAGAAAGAAAAGAGAAAAAGGAAATACAAAAATAAAAAAATCCCTATCCTAGCCTGGAGAGAGGCCCACCCCGGACCACCTCCCTCCCTTGTCTTGTTCCCCTCTCTACAGTAGGGCGCCATGGTGACCACTCTGTCACAGCTGCGCCTGCTGGACCCCTCGGTCGCTATAGAGGCATAGGAGGGATAAGACCGCCCTCGTGGACGCCCTGGACGCAGCAAAAGATCTTCTCCCCCTCCCCCACACGCTTTCCCTCTTCTGCCTCGTGCCGGCCGTGGACTCGACGTGGCTGCCCCGACGAGCCCGTGTGGCCAATGGCGTCCTGCCGCCGGACGAGGCTGTCCAACAGCCTCCCCGTGGTTGACTCCTTGACCTCGAGCATTCCATCGACGCCCGAACGCCTGGTGTGCACGGTATCGAGGTCATCTTCAATCTCGGGTCGACGAGCGTCGTCAAATAATTTGTCGCCACCAGTGCCTCCCCAATTCCCTTGCCGCCTCCATCGATCTCACGGTGAGCTTTACCCTGTTTCCCACCTCCCCGCACTCCTTTTGGTGCTCTGTGTCGCCGCCCCCATAGTACCACGCTCCGACAGCCACGCAAATCACCGCCATCGTCGTTTGAGGTCGCTCCCGCCCGTTTTCTTTGCACCTGTGGGCGCGCGAGGAACACCACATTCGATTCCACACATCCGTTGTTGTTTTGTTCACCGGAGTCAGCCGCGGGACATCGCCGTGCTCCCTGCTCCCGCCGTCTGCCATGGCCAGGATGCACCGGTAGTCCTTCAAGGTCGTGCCCCGCGACCTTGGCTGCTCCGGTCGTGCGTGCCTCGCTGCGACGCACCGGCCCGCCTCGCCGCGCCCGCCTCCGTCAGCTGCTCGCCGTCGCAGCTCCTGGCCATGGCCGCCGGCGGCCTGAGCCCGTACGTGGCCAGCCGTGGGCATGGCTGTGGCACTGCTAGTGTGGCCGGCCCAGTTCATTAGGGGCTCATCCCCATTTAAAATAACCCCCTAGTTAATTAATTTTATAAATCCCCCTAGGTGACTGACATGTGGACCCCTGTTAAAAATTAAAAGAAAATTAAAATACTAGATACTATGACATTTGGGCCTAGCCTATTAAGTTAATAAAATGAGATTATTTACAATGTTTTAAATGAAAGATGGGTCCCACCCCTAACAAATTCCTATTTAACTAGATTAATATATGTTTAATAAAATGTGTGTATGACATGTGGGTCCCCCTTGTTAGTGCACTTTTTTCGATAAACTTGTGGATAATGTTGGTTTATTAATAAAAGAAAAATCTAGAAATTGTTTTAAAATGATTAAAACTTTGAAATTCAATATATTTTAAAGCGTAAGTCGGATCAAAATACTTTATACATGAAATTTGGTCAGTAAAATACAAAGAATACAAATACGCTACCCATACCCCCACCACACCCCTCTAACATATCGCACACAAGACATTCCCCTTCTGGTTGCACTGTCTGGTAATTGCCCGAAACCGGTAAAGTTGTCGATTAAATTCCCGTTTTGTCTGCAACTTATAGCACCACATTAGTTCACCCCTAACACTATGTTTGCCATGTCTTGCATTTGTATTGATATTATTGCCGTGAATTTGTCCGGTAGACCCCGCGACTACCGCCGTCGACGTTGTTGTGTTCGAGTATGTCGTCGACGACCGTACCCCTACTACCGAGCTTCCAGGCAAGCAGAGCCATTCTCCTTCCCCACATATCACCTATCTTTTCCATACATTTCTTATACTAGGCATTGCTACTGTTGCTACGTTACAATCCTATTCAATTGCATAGCCTCTCATTATCGCCCCTTGATGTACCTTACTTTATCCTATGCTTCCTATTAATATTTATTATATTCAGCAGTGAACCATGCGCATTGCTAGTCAACTAGGATTAGATAGCGGGCCATGACCACTCTGGTGAGTGACGCGGATACAATTTATTATAACTACAACAGGTATGGTACAAAGCAGACACCGCCAAAGGCCCCTACCATGGCTCTGCCGAGCCATGTCAAGTGTGAGCTATCAAGGAGTAATCCTTGTACTCCACTCGTTGCTGACTCTGTACAGCCCGCCTAGGATCCTGAACAATGGTTGTCCTTAAAGGTGAGAGTCGAGCGACCCAACTGTGCCCGCGAGAGGTATTGCGTTGGGACTACAGGGAGGGTACGACCGATGTATTGGCGTGCTTGCACCCTAATCGTTGTCTGCGAGAGTTACTAAATGACGAAAGTCGAGCTCTTCCAAGAGCACACGCGAGATAAGGTAAGGAGACGGTTCACCATGTCGGTAACCGCAGAGCTTTGACGGGACGACAGGGCAGGCCGCGACGTACTGGTGGTTCTGGCTGTTGTTCGTTGTCCGTTGTGTTGTTAATCAGGCAGCAATAATGGTTGTCTGCGAGATAATAATAAAACGACTAATGGTTCAGGTGGATGACTTGAGAGGCCGCAAAGACTTGTACGCACTACCTTCATGTGGGATTATGGTGTGGGCCCTCTACGTTGTGGACTCGTTCAAAAGCTCTGAAAGACATCCAGTTTTACCATTGTTGTTGGGTCGGATCGTGCTGCGGCACTGGATCCACTTGGTGCACAACGACCAGGAGTGCGAGAGGTGATGGCCCATGAACCTCTTCGCTTAGGACTGTAGACCGATAGGGACCTCTCTGATGAGCCGTAGGATGGGCCTCGGCGTGTCGGATAGCCTTGGTGGGGCATTCCCTAACAATGTGTGCCCCACCCTGGAGATCCGAGCGTGCATGCAGAAAAGTAGTGCACTCCTGCAGGGAAGATGATATATTCGAATAACCGTGTCCACGGTAACAGGATGCTTTATGTTGAAGCCAGAGCCTACTACTACAAACTATTACTATTAAACTGTTGGTTCCGGTTTCTCTTCCTCGCAGGGAAGTTGAGGAAGGGATCTCGGAGGCATTTCTAATTGTTAATAATTACAACTTACTATTATACAATGCTGGAGCAACTTCTGCTGCATTGTTACTTTATGCTTTATAATTTATATATAACTATTGGCTGTTCACTTCTTGTGCTTCAAGAATCGTCGGAAGATGCTAGTCTTCGATAGGCCTAGCTTCTCATCCTTATTCTGGTTTCCTGCAATTTAGTCCACTATATATCCTCCCCTTTCCATTGATACAAATGCATAAATGCATAGTAAGCGGATGTAAGACTCGCGGATATGCTGGATACTCACCCTTGCTTTATTTCCCCCTTTGTTTTATATACTCGGATTTCTGCAATCAGACGTCGGAGCCCAGGAGCAGGAGTACCCTAGAGGCGCCTACTAAGACGTCGATTTCCCCATTGACCAGGAGTAGTTTGGAGGTTCCCAGACAGGAGGCCTTGCCTTTTCGATCTGTATCTTTGATGTTATTTGTGATAGCCTTCTTAAGGCAAAACTTGACTAACTATGTCTGTACTCAGATATTATGGTTTGTATTAACTTATGTATTCGGGTCCGTTCGACCCCCCCCTTTCTTGTAACATTTTGGTTTATCATTTAGTGTTTAGTGTTGTGCTGTGATATTCTCACCGTGGCACCTTGATCTCGATCATGTACCCTGCGTGTATGGTTACTTTACATGATCGTAAATCGGGGTCGTCATAGTTCTCCTTCGGAATCTTATTGTGACTCATCCCCAGAACACTAGTCAGGCACAACTCAAACTAATCCTCTCCCTTTCGACTTTGAGAACTCATGCGATAAATGAGCGCGAGCAAGATACGTTGGCACTTAGGATGGAAAATAGAATAATGATGGGGAAGGAAGACAAAAAGGTGTAAAAGGCTCACATCAGTGAGGACTTCATAGGAGAATGAAATCCAAATGATAGATATGATGTCAGGAGTAGGGATTTCCATGCAACGGATGCACATGTGAGCTATGGGAAGCTTTCCAATGGAACTAGTGGGGGTGCATCCAACTTGCTTGCTCAACAAGATCGAGAGATCATTTGACGAGGCTCGTGATTGGAATATACAAGCCAAGTTATATAGTGTAAGGATCCACGCATAGTTATGCATGAATGATATGAAACTCTCTTTGTGGTACAAAAAATACTTCGGAGTACGAGTGTGGATCTTTCAAAAGGAATAGCAGTGTTGCCCCCTTCTCTCTTTTTATTCCTTTTTTTATTTTTTTCTATTTTTATTGTAATTTTGTGGCCACATTGGATATTTCTATTTATCTATCATTTTGTCCTCTTTGGGATCTTTTAATTTGTCCTCTTTGGGATCTTTTTCTCACTTAAGGGAAACACTCTATATTTTATAAGAATATAGAAGATCGCACACTTTATAAGAAGTACTCAACATAAAGAAAAATGAAAACTAACATGGTGAATGCAAATGTATGCTCTGCTAGTGTAGCAGCATGTGCAATGATAATATCGCGTCAAGTTATAAGGGCAAGTCCCAACTAGCATGCGGCTCCTCGATGAAACAAAAGCATGTATGACATAAAGATCGAGTCATGAGATGATGGATGTTGCATGGCAATGTATCTCGGAAAGGCTATGGAAATGCCTTGATAGGTAGGTATGGTGGTTATTTTGAGGAAGGATATAATGAGGTTTATGATGACAGAGTGTATCATGCCAAGGGTTTCGATGCACCGGCGAGGTTTGCACTAACTCTCAAGATGAGAAAGAGCAATGCACTCTACCGAAGAGGCTAGCAAAATATGTATGGTGGAAGTGCCAACAATCGAATACTCGCATTAGTCAAAGGAACTCATGCACTTATTATCGGTAACTCTCTATCTAATCAGGAAGTTCACAAAGCGACAAGTACCCCGAGGAATAGTGTATGGGGGTTTGGTTATCCTTGCGCATCCTCGACCCATGGTACGTGAGGGTACTCTATATATTACAACCCCTCCAGAGGTTAGTGATCCATCTAGTAGCTAGAGTTCTCAACTAATTTTTGTAGTTTTCAAAAATAAACACAGATTTCCAAAAATACGACACCTATCACTAATAGGCTTGAGCTCTTGACACCAAAAGTCCAAACATTACTTAAATCAATACCTCAGAACTGTTGCAAGTTACTACTATACTTATAATAACAACCTCAATTACCTTCTCAAGTGAAGACACAAAACTCAATGCAACGGGCCAACTCTCTAAACAATATAAGCATGATAATTTAAGTGAGTTCCAAAAGCAAAGACCTAAATAAAAGCTCTTAAAAAGATAAGCATGAAAACAAGAGCTAAGCATGACAGTAGCTACGAAAAGATAAAGAACACACAATCAAATATAAGCAAGAAAACTATGTTGTGTTCCATGGTGGAGTGGAGCGTGTTTCTCTCCCAAAAAATGTAGGCTAGGGTCCAACTTGTTATGAACAGCAAGCAAAACTAAATAAACTAGAAAGTAAATGCAGGACGCTCCAAGCATAGCACATAACATATGAAGTGATAAAAATATTGCGTGGAGAAGGACGAACTGATGATTGTTGATGGATAAGCGGATGCACCGAGGCATCCCCAAGCTTAGACGCTTGAGTCTCCTTAGATATTTCTTAGGGGTGCATGGGGGCATCCCCAAGATTTATATTTTGACACTCCCGGATCTTCTTTCATCATCTTCCTTCGCACACTTGAAAACTCCCTTCATATTACACTCATCATAAGCTGATTAGAGTGGTTAGTACCCATAATACAATAATTTTCCTCTATTGGAAATAAAGATTTTAATGAAGAGCTGTTGTTTCTCTTGATTTCCAAAAAGTGTTTGCAAAGAAAAATCAAGCTTAAGATTTTCAAAATGGTGAAAACGCAAAACGTGGTAGAATCTATGAAAAACAGACCACCATGTAGTAAATAATATTTAGGGGCACTTATGCAACTCAAATAAAAAACCACAACAAATGGCAGAACGTCAATTGTATAGAGTATACTGTCAAAAAATGCAGATCAAAACAATGATCTAGTAATTTTTGAGAATTTTTGAATTGGAGAAAAAGTTTCTTTTTTCTGGAAAGCATGTGCAATTTTTGATTTCTCTTGCAATCGGAGGCTAAACTGTGCACAAAGCTTCAAAATAAGGATACAATGATGGTGCTACAGTAGTAACAAGCATCTAAAAACTGAAAGTAAAAACATTTTGGGTTGCCTCCCAATAAGCGCTTTCTTTTATGCCTTTGAGCTAGGCATGATGCAAGAAGATCAACTTTTATCAATTTCAAAAGAATAACTTGCCCGTGTAACGGACTCAAAAGGTAACTTCATCTTCTTTCTATGGAAATGTTCCATGCCCTTCTTGAGGGAAAATTGAAACCTTATAATCCCTTCTTTCATACCAATCATAGAACCAATGGTGTGGATAAAAGGACGTCCCAAAATAAATGGACAGGAGGGATCACACTCAATGTCCATGAGAAAATCAACGGGGACATAATTATTATTGACAACTATAAGAACATCATCAATCCTTCCCAAAGGTTTCTTTACGGAAGAATCAACAAGGTGAACACCAAAAGAACAAGGATCAAAAGATTTCAATTCAAGCATATCATACATTCTTTTGGGTGGAACGGAGGCACTAGCTCCAACATCACACAAAGCAAAGCAAGAAAAATTATTCATTTTGATCTTGACCATAGGATCCCAACCATCTTCTAGTTTTCTATGAATATAAACCTCTAATTTAAGCTTCTCCTCCCTAGATTTGATAAGAGCCTTGGTGATATGCTCGGTGAAGGCAATGTTAAGTTAACTAGTGTGGGGGTCTTTGGCCATTCTTTGCAAATATTTAATAACATCAGGAAGAGTGCAATTATCAAAATCAAGTTCTCTACTATTGATCAAAGTGGTGGTTTCATCCTCCACATTTGGATTACTTTCTACTATAACATTTTTGACATCTTCCCAAGTGTGAGGACGTTTTAGTGCAGCTTTAAACCAAAGGTCCGGTTTGTGTCGCAAGAGACCATGCCATGGGCATAATTCCCCACCATAACTAGTGTAATCACAAGGTATGTTACTTTTATAAGTACCCATAGTGACAAGCAAGAGCAAAGTAACTAATTTTTGCTTGGTTTTTGATATAAGGCTCTAAAGAAAAAAATAAAAAGTAAACTAACAAGACTAAAATGCAAAGGTAAAAGATAGTGTGCAACTCCCCTATCTTGTAGACTGGAGTCTCCGGCAACGGCGCCAGAAACTAGCTTGATGGATTCTCTCCCTTTGTTGGTTACCTCAAGTGGAAGGTTAAGAAGTAGATACTAGCAAATTTCCCCTAACTTAGAGGACAGGGTTTATGTCTCCCGTAGGACTCCAAATTCTGCAAGAAGGTGGTCAAACAAGCAAGGCGACGTCTGAGATAAGTTATTTACTTGACCTGGACCCGCACACAAAAGCAAATATCTTTTCTCCCAATGAGTTAAGAGAGGTTGTCAATCTCTTCGGTCTTGTTGTTTACAAAGGATCAAAACACAAGCGGGAATAGTAGTGATGATTGCAACAAAAAGGTAATAAAAGCAGTAAATAGTTGAGGTGTAAAAAATGGTCGAAATATGGACCGGGGTCCCATAATGTTCACTAGTGATGTCTCTCTCTCAAAAGACGATAAATAACTATGCTGGGTGAGCAAATTACAGCTAGGAAATTGACAGAATTATAAACGCATCGCAATGCTAATTATGCTACAAGAAAGATAGAGCCTCAATAGTGTGGGCAGTACGCCGAGACGAGTAGACCGTTTATTCATCAGCATCTACTCACTAATCATCCACCTTGAGATATCTATCCAGAACATCTCGCTGGTATTAAGTTGCGAACCCCAGCCAAACTGTAGGATCAAAGCAATAGACAACTGCATTAACAAACTATGTGTAAGGTAAACAATCCTTGCAACCGCACTTACAAGCACCGTTGTTTTCTCCCTCGTGGAAAAAGCACATCCCCTAGTGTCATGTTTCTGTCACTCAAGCTAGACATCGGAGGGATCGGAGGGCGGGGCATGAACCCACAATCATCCATAGCGCTCCCTCTTGGAGTTCCAATCTACTACTTGGCCAAAGAAATAAATAGCAACGGAGAACATGCAAGAATACTCAAGAACTAAAACATAAAAGGTAAACCAAATATATTACTCATCACAATCTAAACATAATCTCATAATCCATCGGATCCCAGCAAACACAGCAGCAATAGAAGAACTAATACATAGATGCATTGATCATGTAGGGCAGCTCACAAGGGCTAAGAATTCAGGCACAAGATTGGAGAGAAAACATCACATAGCTACTGGTCATGGACCCATGGTCCAAGGTGGACTACTCACGGCACATCCGGGAAGCGCTCATGGCGGTGGAGAAGCTCCCAGAGATCAATCCTCCCTTCGGAAGGGTGCCGGGACATGTTCTTCTGGCGATCCTGATCTCGGGATCGTGGTGGCGGCGAAACAGTGGTGAAAATCGCGTAACAGAGGTCCTCCCGAGGGTTTTTGGAGCGAGGGGTAAATATAGGCTGAAAGAGGGCATCGAGGGAGGCCTGGCCCCACCAGGCGGGTCCCTGGCGCAGCCTCCCCCTAGCTGCGTCAGGTGGCCTCCTGGGAAGGGGGGCACCCCCCCCCCTCCGTCTCTCCTTGAGGCTTCCGGAAGCTTCTGAACTGCTGATTTCTTATATATATTTTTCTGGATTTTTTTCGAGCACTTGAAATATTGGTAAAATACTTGCAATGCACAGATTACAAAAGACAAAAACTGGCACTTGGGCACTGAGTTAGTAGGTTAGTCCAAATATGTTGAAAAAGGTATGAAAGTGTAGCAAAAAATGTAGCAAAGTCACCCATATAAGCATGGAACAGGCAGAAATTATAGATACGTTTGCGACGTATCATGGACCGATGGAGTAATGTGTTGGGATGCATTCGGAAAAGAAGTATTTGATCAATATGCAATGCTCGTGCAAACTGTCCATGATCTTCCAGCATTTGGCAACACATCTGGGCAGAAAACCAAGGGAAATGTTGGTTGTGTCACATGCATGGATGAAACCTCTAGTAGGTATCTCATCCACTAAAGGAAAACTGTGTACATATGGCATCAAAGGTTCTTGCCAATAGGTCATACATACCGAAAGAGGAAGACACAATTCGATGGTGCAATAGAGAAGGATGTCGGCCACGCTATAAATTAGGGACTGCGGTGTTCAGGATGGTGAAGGATTTGAAAGTTGTGCTTGGCAAGCATAAGTCAATGGAAAAAATGGACAAGGATCAAGTATTTAAGAAGAACTCAGTATTCTATCAATTACCATATTGGCAGGATCTAGATGTTCGTCACTCCATCAATGTCATGCACGTCGAAAAGAATGTGTGTGAGAGCATACTTGGTACTATACTAAAGATTAAAGGGAAAACAAAGGATGGGTATAAAGCAAGATTGGATAGGCAAGTTATCCGACCCAATTCCAAAATATAACCTGAAAAAGGGTAGATGACAAGTGGTCGCTCCGACTTGCTATGTACAATTTCACCAAGCAGGAAAAGATCGAAGTCTTGGAGTTTTTACAGTCACTTAAAACACCATCATCATCTCATTGCGCAAACATCAGGAATCTTGTGGACATGCCAAAAAAAGAAACTTACGACATGAAGTCACATGATTGCCATATAATGCTCACACAAGTTCTTCCTATCGCCATCAGCAATGCGCTGCCGAAAGATGTTAGAAACACGCTGATACATATTTGTGATTTCTTCAACAAGATATGTGAAAAAAGATCATAGATCCAGAAGAACTAGACAAACTGCAACAAAATACCATCCTTACACCATGCGATCCTGATACATACTTCCCGCCTTCATTCTTTGATGTCATAGTCCATCTCATTGTACACCTGGTAGATGAGATAAAGTGTTGCGGTCTCGTGTTCCTACGAAACATGTATCCGTTCGAGCGTTTCATGGGAATACTAAAGCACTATTGTCGTAATAGGTATCGCCCCGAGGCTAACATAGTGGAAGGTTATCACGATGAGGAAGTCGTTGACTTTTGCACCAAATACATGCCATAACAACCTATCGGGGTGCCTCTGTCTAAGAACGAGGGTAGGCAGATGGAGAGGGAAGTGCAAGCGTGGGCCATCATCCTCCACGAGATCTGATTGATAAAGCCCATTCCACAGTATTGCATCATATGACTGAAGTTCATCCTTTTTATTGTTGAACATCGAGAGAAGATAGAGAAGGAGTTTTCGGGAGCTTCAGAAGAGAAGATCACCAACGAACACAACAGGATGTTCGCAAAATGGTTGGAGAAAAAATGCGGGGACTTACCAATGGAAAACAATCTATCATGGTTGGCTCGAAAACCATCAATGACTGTTCAGAAATACCAAGCGTACGACATAAATGCCAACATGTTCTACATAGAGGAACATGATTCGAAGAGCACATACTAGAATAGCTCGGTGTTAGTAGAAGCTCTGACAACAAATAACGTCAAAGAGTTATTTTATGGACAATAGAGGAGATATGGGAGCTTAACTATGAGGATTTCAAGCAGACTCTTTTCAAGTGCAAATGGAGTTTACCTCAACAGGATAATGCCCACACAAGATCCATTCATTCTTGCATCACAGGCTACCAAAATCTGGTATGCGGATGATCTTGCAGACAAGAACCATCATGTAGTGATGCATGGACAGAGAAGGATTCTCGGTGTTGAGAATGTTGTTGATGAAGATCAATAGAATCAATTTGATGAGTTGCCAACAGTCGGAGAGCACAAGAAGAATCAAGCAGCTAACAGAATATTTATCGAACAACCATCATGTGCACGAGAAGATTGCACAGATAGGAACATGTACAACCTATATAATCTGGAATAATTACTTTGGAGGACTGTCGTGCGATTTATATATTATATGAAGCTTATGAATTGGAGTGGCGATGACATGGTATCGACATAATTTATGTTCGAGACTAATGAAACCCAATATATGCATGGGTGAACACATTAATAATTGTAATGAATGTATGTGACTTTTTCAAATTCTATTACGAATTTATTAGTTGCTTTTCTAGTTATATATTTTGATTCACGATTTTTCCGGATTTTTATCGAATATTTAGGCTCTTTTTTATAACTATTTAATTTCGTTAGTATCACTTCTTGGACCACTTGTTCCTTATATCCGCAAAACTAAAACCACGCGTTTATTAAGTTCACTTCATCGCAAACGGTTTCTTCAGGTACACAAGGTTTTACACGTTAAAAAAAAGAAGGTGCACAGGTGCCCTCTTTTTTTCAAGCATCACAAACTATTTTTCAGTTCCCCTCTTGTTCGATGGCCATCTCCACGCCTTCCCTTCCAAATTTAGCGAGCAAAGCGCGAATTCTGACCACATTTGATGGCGTGGAAGTGGTAATGGCTTCTCGCCCTTCGTTGGTTACCCCAAGTGGAAGGTGAGATGTAGGATAACAGCAAATTTCCCTCGGTGAAGATACCGAGGTTGAGTTCGACCAGTAGGACTCTGGCGATGATAAGTAGGTGGTTCGGCAAGTGATGCGCCGTCTGAAAAGAATCACTTGCTTCTCCTAGACCTGCACACAATACAATTAAGTTTGCTCCCAACGATGTTCAGAGAGGTTGTCAATCACTCCGGTCTTGTTGTTGACAAAGGATCAAACACACAAGGGATAATGATATCGATAGCAACTGAAAGTAAATACAGAAAAGGAAATAGGCTTGTAAAAAATGATAAGAATATGGACCGGGGTCCTATGATGTTCACCAGTGATGGCTCTCTCCCAAAAGACGATAAAACTACTATGCGAGGTAAACAAATTACACATGTGCAATTGACAGGATTATAAACGTACCGCAATGCTAACTATGTTACAAAAGAAAGGAAGAGGCTCATAAGCATGGGCAGTACGCCAAAATAAGTAGACCTAAATCCATCTACATCTACTACTAATCATCCACCTTGAGGTATCTATCCAGAACATCTCGTTGGCATTAAGTTGCGAGTCCCACCCAAAGTGTAAACCCAAAGCAACAGACAACTGCATTAAAATAACTTTGCGTAAAGTAAACAATCCTTGCAACCGCGGTTACAAGCACCGTTGTTTTCCCCCTTGTGGCCACAGCACACCCCCAAGACTCATGTTTCTGTCACTCAAGCGTGTCATCAGGGGGCATGTACCCACAATCGAGCATAACGTTCCCTCTTGGAGTTACTATCCACTACTTTGCCAAAGCAATAAACAGCAACGGAGAACATGCAACAATAACTTAGGAACAAAAATATAAGAGTCAAAACCAAATATATTACTCTATCACGATCTGAACATAATCTCCTAATCGATTGGATCCCATCAAACTCAACATAGCAATAGCAGAAGAATTACATATGTGCCTCGATCATGTAGGGAAGCTCACGAGGTCTACACCATGAAGAACAAAGAGGGGAGGAGAACATCACATAGCTACTGATCACGGACCCATGGTCCAAGGTAGACTACTCACGGCACATCCGGGAAGCGTCCATGGTGGAGGAGAAGCTCCCGGAGGTCGATCCTCCCTCCGGCAGGGTGCCGGGAAGGGTCCTGACGGTGCTCCCGATCTTGGAAGCGCGGCGGTGGTGAAACAGAGGCGAGATTGCGAAATAGGGTTCCTCTTTCGGAGTTTACCCATGACGGAGAATATATAGGCGAAGAGGGCAGCCAGGGGGCCCACAATGGGTCCAGCCCCCACCCCCTGGCACGGCTAGGCCCCTGGCCGCGCTAGGTGGCCGCCTAGGCCCCTGGTGGTGGCCCTCTGGCCCCACTTGGGTTCTTCTGGAAGACTCCGTTGTGCTGATTTTTTATCCGATTTTTCTCGAATTTTAGGATCATTTTTAATATGGGGGAAACCTGGAATAGAAAAACAGCAGAAAACAGGAACTGGCATGGGGGTGCACTGAGTTAGTAGGTTAGTCCAAATATGATTAAAAGTGTATGGAAGTGTATCTATATCATAGAAATATCACACAAAACATGCATGGGGCGAGAAGAAATTATCGATACGTTTGAGACGTATCAACATCCAATAAAATATATCGCCCATTCCCCATCCCATCACCCCCACCCACCCTATTTGAGTTTTCTCTTGCGCCTCCGGCCTCGGCAGAGCTCGTGGCATCCTCCCCGGCCATATACCCTACAACTCCGGCAAGTTGTCTGATTACTGGCGGCCCAAGTGTCGTGTCAGTCTCTTTCTATCGTATACCCCGCGTTACTGGTGGGCGTGTACTCTCCCCCATCTCGTCTTCCTCGACGATCCGGACCACGCCGCCATCCAGATCTGCAAGGTTTGGCACGTCTTGTTGTACTCTTATGTTCGTTTTCGCTATAGCTTTTTGTCAATTTTAAGACTTTCACATCTTGCTCCACTATTAGGGCTTTTCCCATTTTGTAGATGTCGTCGCCGTCGTGGTCAAGCTACAGCTCTTCCGGTGGGGAGACGGGATCTGACTAAGACAACTCATCTTCATCAGCACCACCAGAACAAGGAACAATAGTCCCGGTAGTTCCACCGGCATCACCCACGGCCAGAACTAAATTCATTCGTGAATCGTAGAAGGGGTGTGCCAAGAAGACCGATGCTAGAGCTGGGCATACATAATAGAAGAAATCCATGACAAGAGCTGGGCATAATCCATGACATAATCCGTTGCATGGCAATCCCTACTCCTCACACCATATCTACCATTAGGCTTACCCTCGCCTAAGGTTGTACTCATTGGTGTGAGACTTTCATACTTTTTGGCTTCCTTTCCCCATTATTTATTCTCTTTGCCATCCTAAGTGCCAACTAATCTTGCTCGCTCTCATTCATTGCATGAATGCTCGAAATCGAAAGGGAGAGGATCGAATTGACTTGTACCTGGTCGACGGTCTAGGGATGAGTCATAATAAGATTTGAAAAGAGACCAAGTGTGAAAATTAGTAGAATGAGTTCTTAACAAATATTAATTATTTTATTCTCTAAACTCATCTCCCACTTTCTGCACGGAAACACCGATTGGAGACATTGGAGTCACGGACAGCAAGAGATCTTGCATTTTTATGTACTTACTTTACTAGTTTCAATACTTGATGTAGACTCTTGCTTGTTATTATCTTGACTTGAATTTCATCTCTTGCTTGTTGTACTTTAAAGTTCATATCAATATTAATAGCGTGTATCCACAAAAATTATCTTGGTTCTCATTTACCTACTTAGGGACGAGCAGGAATTAAGCTTGGGGATGTTGATATGTCCCAAACTTATCTATAATTTTTTGTTCTTCCATGCTTGTTTTGGTGATCATGCTATATGTTTTGATGCACTTTCAAATCATTTACAACTTATTTTGGACTAACCTAATAACTCAGTACCCAGAGCCAGTTTCTATCTGTTTTTGTCCGTGCATTGCAGAAAAAGGTGAAACAATAAAAGTAGTCAGAAATATCCAGAAAAACTCCTAAAAATATTCACAACGGAAGACTCCAGAAGCCAAAAGGAGAGTTGGGGGCGCCACCCCCCATCTAGGCGCCTCCCTAGCGCGACCCAGGTGGTGGTCGCGCCATCTGGCCGCCTAGGCCAAGGGGCTAGCCCTGACTCCCTCCTTCAGCATATATTTACCCCTTGATGCAAAAACCTACAAAGTTCCCCGTTCCGCGAAAATACCTACTGTTCCGCCGCCGACGCGATTCCGATCTTGGGATCGCCTGGAGGACATCTCCCAACACCCTGCTGACGAGGGGGTGACCCCACGACTCCTCTACTAGAGGGTACCTGGTGCGTGTCATGGCTGGCGGCCCACCAGGGGCCCACTCGTGGACACCGACATGATGGAATAAGACGTGAAGCCAAACACTTGAGGTGCAAGACAGGGACTCCTAAATGTAGTTGACTAGGACTCTTGTAAACCCTACCTGGCTATCTATATAAAGCGAGGTAGGGGCACCTCTCTAGACAACTCAAGACACAAGATCTCAACCCCCACGCATAGGACTAGACAGATCTCTCTCCACCAAAGCCCTCACGGCACCCCTGTACATCATCAGCGATACAAGATCATACAAGCAGCATGTAGGGTTTTCCCTCCGGGGGCCTGAAGCTGGGTAAATCGTGCCCCATGTGTCGCTTGTCCGCCGTCCAAGAAACCAATAGGCAATCTGTAACCCTAGCCTTGTGCGCACTAGCCTTGGCCGTACTGTAATCGCCATCTCCAAGAAATAATATCGAGCAGGAACGTCTCCTCCTGTTAGCCGACGAACTATCGTCCAACCTGTGCCTCTCATGACTAACCAAGGGTCCCTGACCATGGGATTTTCCAGGGTTCATCTTGACGGCTGTGGGAACTGCACAGGTTGGAATCACGATCTCGGCGGTCCCGTCTCCAACAAGTCACAACTCAAGGGCTTCTTCAACAACTACATCAAGATCTACATCAAGCTCATGGAGAAAACAAGAAAATTTTCGAGCGCGCCACTCGAAGATCGACATCCACAAAATTGCTCACGCGCAGCGTACAGGACAGAAAAACGTCTGTGTTGCGGGCACTCGCGACGACGACTCGGAGCTCATCTCGACGATCCCTTCGGTGAATTATGTGAAATCCAATTTTCGAAAACCTGTGAAAATTTCAGCGAATTCCAACGGCTGGATGTCCGTCGGCGACTCCCGCATTGAAGCACTCTCGAAATTTGACGGAACTCCGCACGACTGCAGCAGATAAATTCCTGACATTAGCTCGGACATCAACTCGAAGATCCCTCCGGTGAAAGCATGCGGGATACAATCCCTCATCAGCACAAAACAATTCAGAAAATTCCAACGGTTAGATCTCCGTCAGCGGCTCTCGCACTGCAACGCGTTTTTGGATCTACGCGAGATCGCGAATTTCCAATCCCGAATTTGAGTTCAATCTTGACCCACAAGGCTTCTACTCCAACTCGACATGCCATGGATGACTCACCAATGTTTCTACATCGACTCAAGCCGCTACAACAACAGAACACGACGAGAAATCGACAACTCGATGACTCGGCGACTACATCAACAATGATTCACTATGAAGATCCAGATCGAAGAAGAAGAAAAAACGCAGTCGAAACCGTCGCCACAACAGATTGCGGAATCAGGCTGCGCATGTCTACGGGAAAGACATCGGCCACGGCCGCGGCATCAACTCCGTCCTCTACATCAACCACGGACGAATCACGACGCGCACTCGATGCTCGGGGGCTGGCACTTTTTCGACATCAACAACGACATCAACTTCATCGGCTCCAGTGCGGATACACGCCGCGAAATTTCATCACGTCGACTCCGCCAGGCGTGCCGAGTCCTTCTCGGTCAGTTGCCGCACCGTCGACTCCAAGTACACGAATCGTCCTGCGCCGAGCTCCTTTGTATGGGCTTGTAACAGCCCAGATCTCACAAAAAAAAATTTGTTTTCGGCGTGAATTGTTTGATTGTTTGATTTTTCTGCGGTGTTTGCATCCCTGATTTATCGATCGACGATTATTCCCCGCCCCCTCTTATCTTGTATCGGACGGAGACCGGCCCTTTCCACCCCGACACTCGACATTTGCGACACCGGGTTTCGCCCGATCACCGTCGCGAAAACCGCATGAGACCAGCCGCAGCCAACGGAACGAAAAACCCCGTTTAATAATTAAATGGGATATTTTTATAGCGCACCGGAAAATGTTCTCGGAACGGTTTCAGCTCAAGGTGAACGCCGCCGCCTCGACGCGCTGACCACGCAGTTCGACGTTTTACCCGAATCGGAGGTACTGCGGACCCCCGGCGGTCAGAAACATAAACACCGCACACGCGAGAGAAAAACCGGGGATGTTTTTGCAAACTGCCAGCCACCTGGGCGATATAAAAACCACCACACTCCCACCCCTTTCTAGGGTTTCCCTAGCCACAAAATTGCAGCCACCCCCTGTTTTTGCCCCAAATCTGCCCAATAGACCCTCAATTTTTGCAACCCTATCCATCCTCTGATCTGGACCGTCAGATCCGGAGATCCGACGGCCCAGATCGCGCCCAGCCTCCACCTCTCCCTCTCCTTCCTCTAGCCGTGGGCGCTCCCACCGCCGCCGCGCGCCTCCTCTCTTCTCCTTTCTCTCCCTCTCATCTCTCTTCTCCTCCCTCGCATGCAGGAGCCCGCCGCCGCCATGGGAAAGCCGGCCGAGCTCGGCATCGTCACCGGCCGCCACGCCATGTGAGGCAGTCCCGAAGCTCCGCTCGCCGCCGCGAGTAGCCCTCCGGCTAGATCCGGCCAGCCGCCGGCCGGATCCGCCATCCTGCGCTGCCCTCGGCCTCCCGGGTTGGCCTGCCGTGCCTCCCCCTCGCCGGCGTGGTCGCGCCAGCCGGCGGCGCTGCCCGATCGGCCACGTCCAGGAGGGACGGGCTACCTCCTCCCATGGGCCGCCTTCAGCGCCTGCTCCCCGGCCCAGCACGCCAAGGCTCGGCCGCCCCTCCAGTACAGCCTCCCAGGCCGCGAGATGGGCTTTAGCCCGTGGGTGAGGCCCGCTCCGTTTTTTTTTCAGATCTAGTTTTGTTTCCTTTTTTTCTAAGTCTGGAGTATTGTGTGTTGTATTCAGTTTTGCGATGAAGTTTTCGATTAAACCGTAGCTCGGAACTGTTGGGGTTCGCAGCAGAAAACACAAATTTTTCTAACTAGCGTTCCCTTAACCCAAGATCTAGCTAGCCGTATTTCCGTAACGGACAGTGGTGCGGAAATAACATACCTCGGGGTGTAGTCCGTTGCGCGGGAAACGTTCCCGCAAACGTGGTTGATGTAGCCGATCAAGTTTCACAGCCCCCTGGCTGTGTTGAGCACCCGGATGGGTGTAGTGCCACACGTGCAGCACCTCGTAGTACTCGCACACGTACGAGACTCGATGACGACCTCCGTTCTCCGATCCAGCGGAGGGGGCGGAAGCAGACCTCCGGATGGAGCTTCGGCAGCACGATGACCTCCGATTCTAGCAGAGAGGTCTCAATTCCACTACAGGCTCACACTAGGGAGCCCACCGTGGAAGAGACCAGAGAGGGGAGGAGACCGGAGAAAACCGATCTCAATTCGGAGTTATATTTATTTTCTCACGAATTTCTGTGTATTAATTATGTGCACCCTGCCTGTCTTTATATAGGCTGGGGAAGGGAGTCAACCCACCTCCCCTAGCAATGTGGGACTAAAGTCCCTTGCTAGGGGGTGGCCGGCCAAGGGGGGAGAGGGGGCGCACCCCTCATGGGCCCTAGGGCCCATGGCGCCTCCCCCCCCCCTTTTTCTTTTCTTTTTTCTTTTCCCTTTAATTCCTTAATGGGCCTTTTTCTCCACTAAGGCCCATAGCACATATTAATTAGAAATAAAATGATTTTAATTATTAATTCAATTAATTAATAACTAAAACATATTATTCCATCTCCCGGTGCTCCGGAAACACTTCCGGCTCACTCCGAACTTGTTTCGGTTCAATACGGTACTCCTCCGATATTGTCTCCTTAATTCTCTGGTTGCTCCGATGGTTCCGAAAAGGTCTCCGATTTCATCGAGCCCTTAAGTGTGTTACCCTACGGTCCGAGAACACTCCAGTCATGACCGAGCAGAGGCAACAGTCAATGATCATCAGCGGGACCTGGATGCCCATAATGACCCCTGTGCATTCCGGATATCAATACCGATTGGACCTTACGCCGTATAGCATTCCCTTTGTCAGCGATACTGGATTGTTCCGAGATTCGATCAATGACATCCTATGTCTGGTTCAACCTCGTTCCGAACTAATCCTCATTCACTCGTTCCCGTGATATTCATCCCCGTGACCTAGTCACACGTTGCGCAGCTTTATGGATGGAATCTCACTGAGTGGGCCCCGAGTATCTATCCATTATATGGATTGACAAATCCCGCTCTTGTAACAATACTCCTCAACATATCTCCACGGAATACCCAAGATACAACCGTTATGACCAGCATATTTCAGTCAGGTGGTGGGATGTAAGTCAAAGCATCCGGGAAGATAGCAATTATGCACGTACTCACGGTCGAAGGAACGGTCTACCACGTTCTGTAATTACAACACTGAACCTTCATAAGATTTGATCATGCTGCAATGCTTACTTTGGGTAATGTTCATCACGTCACTTAACCCGTGAGGTGACCTCATAGTCAAGAGACTTAATTGTCCATGATCGCGAAACCACGATCATCATGTTGACCATGAACTAGTTATTGATGTAGAGGCTAACTAGGAACGCTGGGGGTTTCTATACCACACCTGCATCATTGTTTCACTGACGCAGTTCTAGCATGGTATGAAACTGGTTATGAACTTGCTTAGATATATCGGAATAATCATATATTATTTGCCTCTAGAGCATATATCCAACAGTCTCCCACTTGCACTAGAGTGCTAATAATCTAGCCGCATTTTTCCGATCATAATCATCTTATCAGATAAGTGTTTCATTGATCATGCATGCTCATGGAAGAGGGTTCGTCAACGAACTGCACCAATTCAGATTCGTATGTTTCCTTTGCAACTGGTATAGGTCAAAAGCTCTTTTGACATACCACTCATTATCATATAATGGTTGGATATAAGTTTCGCGGGAGAGTGAGACTATTATTTCACAGTATCCTCCAATGATCTCTTGGTTGAGTCTTTAGAAGACTCATCCATAGTCATATATACTGGGAAATACACTCAGCCAGAAGTCCAATACTTCTAACGCTAAACTTTTATCCATACGTCTACTTTCTTAAGTAGTATTATGTTTGTAGTACCGTGAATTTTGCTCACATTTCTTTCATATCTTTGGTGATGTCTATAATTCCATATAGACCCATAATATGGCTTGCAATTGTAATCTTGCATTACATTCAAGTCTATTATCCTTTCTATATTTTAGAGAATAGTCCTCAGTATTCCTCTCTATACTGAATTCATGGACTTTATTCAGATTCTGTGTTTTACTCCTAAAGCACATCGGAATCTGTTCTTCTTTCAAGAACTTTTGAGTCATTCTATTGTTGGATTCACAATGCATGTTATATGGTAGAATCATATGTCAAGAACATATAAGATCACATGTCAAGTACATGGTGCATCTCTATTCTTCCATCAAGACATTGCTTGTGATATTTGGATTTCATCCATTATATAATTTCTAGCCACAAGAACCTGTTTCTTGTCTAGAAGATTATTCCAACCTTCACTTCGTTTCATTATCCGTATCTTAATCTACTCATATAGATTTCAACGTGTAATGTGTTGGTATTTCTCATAAAAGAAGATTCTTGCAATCTTGTATTTTATTTGCCTTATGCTCTATATATATATCATAATGCACATATGTATATAAGACGATTCTCTATATACACAATCAATGAATATCCATATATATACATATGAGATCATTCTTCACACATATCAATGCATATATGTTTGAGACAATGATCATGCTCCCACTCAAATATATCCATCATATACTCATATATTTGTGGTTCAGCTTTCATCAAGTCATTTTATTGTTTCACTATGTCTCCCATAATGACAAATCTTCCAAAGCTCCCACTCAGAAAATGCCCTTTGCATTCCAAGTTTTCGGGAAGTCTTCAAAGCTCCCACTCAGTTTCATGAAACTGCAGGCCCACTTAATATTTTGGTCATCACAAAATCACTTGATCAAATCAAGTTTGAGGGTTCCTGTCTTGAGGTACTATAGTCCATCCTTTTAACGAAGTAACCTTCGTCATGCCCATTGCAATTCTCTTTCAAATCCCCAATTTAACTGAGATGCAATTTCAGGCTATGGTCTATCGTAGTGTAAATGAAATATTTTATTGATTAAAGCAGTCCTACGTTTCCGCAGTCAATCACCATTGAACTTTGGTCATAACCAAATAATGCCTTATTCCCATTACATTTTTCTCAATGACTCTCCAGTTTTTCGAGAATATGAAATAACCGATTTATTTCACAGGACGTGAGCCATCCTTAATGTAACTCAATATTATTTCATTTCTCCTCGTGTTCTAGGCTACCATCATTCCTTTGTGTCTTCAAGCAATATTATTTCCTATTGTTTTATTAAGAAGACTCATGATTATTGTTCTGTACAGAACGTATTCATGACAACCTTCTAAATTCAACAATGGCTTCAACTCATATACCAAGATCAATCATCTTTGGCATATCCTTCCTTATATAGCGTCATTACAGCGGAACATGCTTCCGTTGCAATACTCTGATATTCTGAAGGCAAGGTCCAATACCCCGGTCAAAGTTTCCATTATCTCCCATTGGATTCGTGTCGAGAGACTTTTCTCGTATTACCAATTAAGCAACACACAATTTGCTATTTGGGAGAATATGTAATTTCAATTGCTCGTAGTTTTATTACAAAGAAATTCTTTCTTTTAAGAAACCTTATAACACCATCAGTTATGGAGCTATCATGTCTCGTTTAGAAGCAGGATGGTTTCCTATTCATGAAGTGGGTGTTTTAACTTTAATGAATTAAACAACTTATTCGACAATAACTATAGTGCTAGGGGAAAGAACGTTTAGACCATACTACGGTTTAGTATGACTACGAATGGTTTAAGTAGTCTAGCACTTTCAACTTCCATCGTAGTTTGTGGTACAACTTCCACAAGTCTCCCATTATGTCAATATCAATACTTATCACTTCGGATCGTAGCGTCGTGATATGTATCCTTGTATTCTCACTTCTCACTGTGATTCCCGAATCTCAGTTTTATGATCTCAATTGAATACAACTTTCAATTAATCATATGAAGTCTTTAATGATAACTCACATGCCCATTCTACATCATTTATGTATAATGATTGGCACAAGTTCTACTTGCTAGAACCTTGTCATGATTATATTTATTGCAGAGGTTCATAGATCGTGTATCTAATCCATCTCATGCAATCAAGTTATGATTTTCATTCGATAATGAACTCACAAGTTAATAGATCATACATTTAATGAATTCATCCGTTATGAAGTCACCTCATGCAATCAGATCTTTGACTTGTTATAATCAAGACAACTTTATCATTAAACATTGAATATTTCTTGACAATAATAGTAGTATTATAAATTCTTTCTATCATATCATAAATCAAGACGTAATCAAAGTATAAGCACACTTTTATTCATAAAGATGGAACAACTGACTTGTCTCATTACATGAATAACTTTGTCTCGCGAGATGCAAGACATACAACTAAGTGTTCATACTATAATGATTACATAAGATTTATCTAATACTCTAAGTATCTCCTATGATAGATGTCTCGGTGGAATCCATGCTGGCCATCAACTGACTTGATGTCCATCAATCCTTGATTTCACCTCTTCCCGTCCATGCAACAGCAGGTCCTGTTTTCATAAAACAGAATAAGTATCAAATACTCATTTACTGCACTTGTTGTATAAGGGAGTAAACATTTATAAAGTATATCAAGTATATACCTTCTCCATCCACGACTTCTGCATCCTCGATAGGAGCAATGTCCGTGGTCAAGAGATCAGTCATGAAGTTCTGGAGACTCGTATTAGCTCCTCTTCCGACATAGCTATGAACATAATCACCATAACTCGGAGGGAGTGAGTGCAATAACGTATTTATTGCAAACTCTTCCGTGGTGCTTTCGTTCATTGTCCAATATTCATAGTCCTCCACTAGGGTCAGGTACATCTCATGCATCCTGTCTAAGTGATCATCAAGGCTTGTGCGTTCTTCCATCTTTGTAGATAGAAACTTGCTTTCTAACTCAAATCTGGCAATTCTGAACTCACGTACGAACATTGTCTTTAGCGTGTCCATCATGTCATATGGGCCAGTGTCCTGTAACTGTATGCCCAACTTCTCTGACATGCTGAAGATCATGACATTCCTGACTACGGAGCATTTCTGTCGGCGAGCATAATGATCAAGTATCTCTTCATCGCCAACATGATCGTCCGGATGTTCTTCCACATGCATTTCTATTGTAAACAAGATGTCTGCTCTCTTGAGCGACGTCCTAAGGCGTGAATACCAACTAATAAAGTTTGACCCATTTTCTTTAAGTCTTTCACCATGTAAGAAGGAAACCATTTCAAGGTACTGGGTATTATCCATTTTATACAAACATAATTGCAAGGAATACAATTAAGACTAGTTCACAAAAAGTGAGTTCATATAATCATATTATAAATGAGCTCGCACTAAAACAATTCATCCCTAGGAAGTTTTAGTGATTACATGATTCAGATTCACTGCCCGACCTCGAATATCACACGGCCGACGGGTCAGTTTCAAAGGTAGACAACAACTTGTGCGATCACATTATCTTATATATACTGTGACTCATGCTCGATCTTTCGATCTCTAGTATTCCGAGGCCATATCTGCATATGCTAGGCTCGCCAAATTAACCTCCATGTTATATGCTGCTCAGCAAGGCCATATCTGCATATGCCAGGCTTGCCGAACCCAACCTCATGCGAACTCCATTGAATATGTAGGACAACTCCGGTATGTACGGAGCATCAGGCCATATGGGAGAACCTTCCAGGTGGTGCACACTTCGGTAGAATACTTATGTTTGGCTTTGTTAAGGGATCATATTATCACATGCTACCATCGTGTATCCTATACTAGCAAGTTTTAAGATGTCTGGGCTATGGCAACACTAAGTCTACAGTGTCTCCATTTTAGTTTTTTTTATGATGACGATTACTACTTACTAGTAACACATAGCAAAGCTATCACTACATCACAAACAAAAAAACGATAGCCCCACTTTGCAATACAAGGTTTAGACGGTCTAGTTGTATATTGCAAGTTTTACGTGGCTGCTAGGGCTTTCATAGTTAAACAGGTTTTAACCTACGAGTCAACCACAACGTCAACCATACGATTGTCTCTATTACACCCCGCACGGGGCCCTCCGTTGCAAATGCCACATCCGCTAAAGTAGAGAGACAGACACCCCCCTAGCCACTTTATACGGTACAAGCCGCATGTCAAGCGTGGAACCAGTCTCGCGTAAGAGTACGCGTAAAGTCGGTCGGGGGCCGCTTCATCAAACAATGCCGCAGATGTGAACAAGTACACGTGGGAGGGTAACAATCATACAATCAACGCCCACATCCCCGATGTGTTCTATCCGTACAGTAATACTAAGCATAGACCTAGCTCTGATACCACTGTTGGGGTTCGCAGCAGAAAACACAAATTTTTCTAACTAGCGTTCCCTTAACCCAAGATCTAGCTAGCCGTATTACCGTAACGGACAGTGGTGCGGAAATAACATACCTCGGGGTGTAGTCCGTTGCGCGGGAAACGTTCCCGCAAACGTGGTTGATGTAGCCGATCAAGTTTCACAGCCCCCTGGCTGTGTTGAGCACCCGGATGGGTGTAGTGCCACACGTGCAGCACCTCGTAGTACTCGCACACGTACGAGACTCGATGACGACCTCCGTTCTCCGATCCAGCGGAGGGGGCGGAAGAACACCTCCGGACGGAGCTTCGGCAGCACGACGGCCTCCGATTCTAGCAGAGAGGTCTCAATTCCACTACCGGCTCACACTAGGGAGCCCACCGTGGAAGAGACCTGAGAGGGGAGGAGACCGGAGAAAACCGATCTCAATTCGGAGTTATATTTATTTTCTCACGAATTTCTGTGTATTAATTATGTGCACCCTGCCTGTCTTTATATAGGCTGGGGAAGGGAGTCAACCCACCTCCCCTAGCAATGTGGGACTAAAGTCCCTTGCTAGGGGGTGGCCGGCCAAGGGGGGAGAGGGGGCGCACCCCTCATGGTCCCTAGGGCCCATGGCGCCTCCCCCACCCCCCTTTTTCTTTTCTTTTTTCTTTTCCCTTTAATTCCTTAATGGGCCTTTTTCTCCACTAAGGCCCATAGCACATATTAATTAGAAATAAAATGATTTTAATTATTAATTCAATTAATTAATAACTAAAACATATTATTCCATCTCCCGGTGCTCCGGAAACACTTCCGGCTCACTCCGAACTTGTTTCGGTTCAATACGGTACTCCTCCGATATTGTCTCCTTAATTCTCTGGTTGCTCCGATGGTTCCGAAAAGGTCTCCGATTTCATCGAGCCCTTAAGTGTGTTACCCTACGGTCCGAGAACACTCCAGTCATGACCGAGCAGAGGCAACAGTCAATGATCATCAGCGGGACCTGGATGCCCATAATGACCCCTGTGCATTCCGGATATCAATACCGATTGGACCTTACGCCGTATAGCATTCCCTTTGTCAGCGATACTGGATTGTTCCGAGATTCGATCAATGACATCCTATGTCTGGTTCAACCTCGTTCCGAACTAATCCTCATTCACTCGTTCCCGTGATATTCATCCCCGTGACCTAGTCACACGCTGCGCAGCTTTATGGATGGAATCTCACTGAGTGGGCCCCGAGTATCTATCCATTATATGGATTGACAAATCCCGCTCTTGTAACAATACTCCTCAACATATCTCCACGGAATACCCAAGATACAACCGTTATGACCAGCATATTTCAGTCAGGTGGTGGGATGTAAGTCAAAGCATCCGGGAAGATAGCAATTATGCACGTACTCACGGTCGAAGGAACGGTCTACCACGTTCTGTAATTACAACACTGAACCTTCATAAGATTTGATCATGCTGCAATGCTTACTTTGGGTAATGTTCATCACGTCACTTAACCCGTGAGGTGACCTCATAGTCAAGAGACTTAATTGTCCATGATCGCGAAACCACGATCATCATGTTGACCATGAACTAGTTATTGATGTAGAGGCTAACTAGGAACGCTGGGGGTTTCTATACCACACCTGCATCATTGTTTCACTGACGCAGTTCTAGCATGGTATGAAACTGGTTATGAACTTGCTTAGATATATCGGAATAATCATATATTATTTGCCTCTAGAGCATATATCCAACAGGAACCCGATGCGCCCAAAAGGAAAATTGCTTAGAATTGTGTGTACTTCAATCCATCTTTTGTGAACATTTTGATTTGAGGTCACATTGATGGTGCAAATTTGTGTTGAAGTGGGCATCAAACTGTTAACTGCTATTAATTTCTATTAGTGTGCTGCTGATGTTATTTTTATTGCAAGTTTGCATGATGATTGTTACACATCCATGAGGCCTATTGCATTGATACTTTTTGCATACTGTTAAGCATCATCTCTACTTCCATTTCATGTATTGCATTGTGATGTTTGCATTCCTAGTCATAGTTATTTTTAGCTCTAAAGTTGCTATGCTGCTGTTATTTACAGCCACCTCAGTTTTTCTCTAAGTCTGTAACGTTCTGATGCCATGTTGCATGCTTAATATCTTTTGATCTGTGATGCCTATGACCTTGATTCTTTTTTTTACCTGGTCATCATCATGTCTAGTTCATGCCCATATATGGCTATGTCATGTTGATGCACTTTTGCATATAGTTTTGCTCCTGTTTATACAGCATAAAAATAACAGTTTCTGCCATGTTTCTCTGATTTTCACGAAGTCCTTGACCAGTAATGTTTTATTGCATTTTGCATGAGCTATAATTACTTGTTCATGATGCCTATTTGCATGATTCCGTTTGCCATGCCTTCCATGCCATCTCTACTTTAGTTGCATATCATTCGTGAGCATGTTTGCATTCATTATCCTGTTTATGCATTGCTCTAAAGTGTGCTTCCTGATGTTGGCAGATTGTGTTCCAAACTTGTTTTGCTTGTATCTTTATAACCGTAACTCCTTTTGGAGTGTTCTTTATATGTAACTTGATTAGTTTTTCGTGTACTTTGTGTTTATGCTATTGTTTGCTGCTGTTAACCAACCTAAAAGATGTTTTAGGGAAGAATAGTACCAAATCTTTTAATTGTCGTGGGGCACTTAGTGTTATGCCATGTTTAGGTTGTGCCTCACTTAAATTGACTAGAATAGATAGTTTATCTTATGCTTCACCTCTTGTCATATTTGTGTGCTAATCCATGCTTGAGTGATATGCCATGTTAACAACCTTTGTTCATCACTTGTAGCTAAACAACTTAAACCTTTCCAAATGTGCGGTATCGTCGTGTGTGACGAGTACTCCACTTAACCTGTTAGTAACCGCTCTCGACGGTAGGTGCGATGTCTCATGTTGACTTCTTGTTGATGTTTGCTCGTGTTTCTTTCCAGTGTTTACCGTCTTGTGTGCTTCCGCGGGTACCTCTCGGAGACGTTGCGAGCTTGCGATCAACTACACCTTCGGAACCCGACTTATCAATAGGCAAGGACTATACATTACTTATAATCCATTCTATTTCAACTAGCGGTTTGCATGCTAGTATAGGATAGGTTCGATGTTTGATCCTACCACATGTTTACAGCCTCTTTCAAACTGATACAGCCATGTCCCCTCCCAGCAAACCATGTACTGCTATGTTAATATTGCTCGTTGCTCAGCCCCTGCTTAGTATGCATGCTTAGGATGCTACAATGTTACCCTGTTACTCCTTGGTTTGGGCTATCAAATTATTATATTGTTGTTGATGATATGATTATTATAAATGTTGACTATACTCGACGAAGGATGGAAGGTCTAGGCTATCCCGCCCCGACGCTTTGTTCCATTCAACTCACCTAGGACCTGAGTTCCGGGTATTGGTTTTAAGACTGAGGGTGCCTAACCGCGTGTGGGATTTTATGGGGTCACCTTTTCTTACCTACCTAGCTTCAAACATTTCCAGTGGTGGCCCAAGCTGATTTACCATTTGAAACCGTGTGTGTGCTGGTCGGCCGCCAGTAGTTTTCCAACCAACCCGGACCAGTGAGGACATAGTTCCGTTGCTGGCCCTCCTTGTTCAGCTGAGGACCCGGTTTCCCATGTGTGATTAACCGGCTATCCAAACCTGTGACAGACAGTAGAGACCGATTCGAGAGCGCGGCCGGCTTTTGAGTTGGGTGTCGACATGTCATTTCGGATCTCTTCGAACTAAATCATAAAATGGTTGCCTGTGATGGGTAGCAACTGAGAGAGATGGGCGTGCGTGCGGAGCCTTGTAATGGGCAGTTGGTACACCCCTGTAGGGTTAAATCTTTTCGAGAAGCCGTGTCCACGGTTATGGACGACTTGAGACCTACTCCTTGTTCATAGACAACCACAACTGAGATAATCTTAATATAACTTGATCAACGTGTGTGTGTGCCTTGACTGCTTCTTCTTCGTCGGGATGCGAAGAGGAGGACAAGGATAGGATAGGTGTTATGTTTACGTTAGTAGTTGATAGCAAGACTTGTTGGAGGCGATTCCTCATCGAATGCTTGGCTTCTTATCTTACTCTCTAGATCGTTATCCACTTCATAAATGCTAGTGCGGTAGCAACCTCACCACTTACCCCATCCTTACCGTAAACTACTAGTTGTCCTAGAATGACGAGTGATGAAATCCTTGTTGGGTCATATGACCACTACAGTTGGATGTTGAGTACCTCTATACTCATGATACTACCCCCAAACTCTTTTGAGGGTTCTTGACCGTAAATAGATATGGTGATCGACGTTTCACGTGGAGACTCGACGACGACTATTTAGGCGGATCCCGGCGGAGGGTCTGGACCCGTGTGATTATGGGATCGATGATTTTCTCTTTGCCACTAGGCATTTGATTGTAGTCTGTACTTAGACATGTATCTTCCGCTGATGTAATGTATTTAGGCAGTTGTATGACGATTGTATGAGATGTTGTATCCTTGTATCTGTAATGTTGTGGTATCATGTTGGAAATCCGGGGCATATGACTTTGTCATATGTCCCGGTGGGACCGATATGTGCTTTTTCCCCGGATCTGGATGGAAACATCTAGATCTGGAACAGTACCGCATATCTGGCCTTACAACTTGGTATCAGAGCCTTACTGACCGTAGGATCCCTTTTCTGGCCGAAGTCGAGTCTAGACAAAAACTATTTTGTAGTTACTAAGTTAGTTGTCGGAGAGTTGGAATCTTTTTGCTCCTTACCCTTGCTCTGGTCAGGACAAGTGTCGTAAGTGTTTTATTCTTGCCTTATCCCCTTCGAACTTTTTGATCTCAAGTGTGTGGAGTATCGGAACCGTTACAATGCCTTGCTTGCATCGTATTGTCTCGATTTCGATCTCAGATTTGGGAATTCCTGTAGTACCTTTAGCTTCTCCGATTTTGTGTACCATCTGGGTCATCCATTGCCATCCCTCCTTTTACCGGTGTTTTTACGACTTGCGTCAAAAATCACTATCCCTTGATCTAGTTTTCGCGGTCGTTCTTCCTCTTGTCACTGACGGTTTCGTTTTTCCGACGATGTCGTCTCTCTGCGGAAAGTTTCTCGACAGAGTTCATCGTTCAACATGGAGCAGAGTCCCTTGTTGGTGGTGTTGAAGATTGTCGACTCTCTTTTTCTTCCCCCTTCTCCCAGGATCGTCCAGGATCTCGGGACGAGATCCCTTGTTGGTGGTGTTGTATTGTAACAGCCCAGATTTCACAAAAAATAAAGTTTTTGTTTTCGGCGAGAATTGTTTGATTGTCTGATTTGTTTGTGGTGTTTGCATCCCCGATTTATCGATCGGCGATTATTTCCCCCCCTCTTATCTTGTATCAGACGGAGACCGACGCTTGCTACCCCGACACTCGGCATTTGCGAAACCGGGTTTCGCCCGATCACCGTCGCGAAAACCGCACGAGACCAGCCGCAGCCAACGGAACGAAAAACCCCGTTTAATAATTAAACGGGATATTTTTATAGCGTGCTGGAAAATGTTCTCAGAACGGTTCCAGCTCGAGGTGAACGCCGCCGGCTCGACACGCTGATCACGCAGTTCAAAGTTTTACCCAAATCGGAGGTATTGCGGACCCCCGGCGGTCAGAAACGTAAACACCGCACGCGTGAGTGAAAAACCGGGGATGTTTTTGCAAACTGCCAGCAACCTGGGCTATATAAAGACCACCACACTCCCACCCTTTTCTAGGGTTTCCCTAGCCACAAAATTGCAGCCACCCCCTGTTTTTGCCCCAAATCTTCCCAATAGACCCTCAATTTTTACAACCCTAGCCATCCTCTGATCTAGACCGTCAGATCCGGAGATCCGACGGCCCAGATTGCGCCCAGCCTCCACCTCTCCCTCTCCTTCCTCCAGCCGTGGGCGCTCCCGCCGCCGCCGCGCGCCTCCGGGAAGGACGCCGCCGCGACCCTCTTCTCTCCTCTGCACCCCTCCTCTCTTCTCCCCTTCTCTTCTCCTTTCTCTCCCTCTCATCTCTCTTCTCCTCCCTCGCATGCAGGAGCCCGCCGCCGCCATGGGAAAGCCGACCGAGATCGGCATCGTCATCGGCCGCCGCGCCATGGGAGGCGGGCCCGAAGCACTGCTCGCCGCCGCCAGGAGCCCTCCGGCTAGATCCGGTCAGCCGACGGCCGGATCCGCCATCCTGCGCTGCCCTCGGCCTACAGGGTTGGTCTGTCGCGCCTCCCCCTCGCCGGCGTGGTCACGCCAGCCGGCGGCGCCGGCCGATCGGTCACGTCCAGGAGGGGCGGGCTACCTCCTCCCGTGGGCCGCCTTCAGCGCCTGCTCCTCGGCCCAGCACGCGAAGGCTCAACCGCCCCTCCAGTCCAGCCTCCCAGGCCGCGAGATGGGCTTCAGCCCATGGGTGAGGCCCGCTCCGTTTGTTTTTCAGATCTAGTTTTTTTTCTTTTATTTATTTTTGCTAAGTCTGGAGTATTGTGTGTTGTATTCAGTTTTGCGATGAAGTTTGCGATTAAACCGTAGCTCAGATCACGATGCGCCCAAAAGGAAAATTGCTTAGAATTGTGTGTACTTCAATCCATCTTTTGTGAGCATTTTGATTTGAGATCACATTGATGGTGCAAATTTGTGTTGAAGTGGGCATCAGACTGTTAACTGCTATTAATTTCTGTTAGTGTGCTGTTGATGCTATTTTATTGCAAGTTTGCATGATGATTGTGACACATCCATGAGTCCTATTGCATTGATTATTTTGCATACTGTTAAGCATCATGTCTACTTCCATTTCATGTATTGCATTGTCATGTTTGCATTCCTGGTCATAGTTATTTTTAGCTCAAAGTTGCTATGCTGCTGTTATTGACAGCCACCTCTGTTTTTCTCAGTCTGTAACGTTCCGATGCCATGTTGCATGCTTAATATCTTTTGATCTGTGATGCCTATGACCTTGATTATTTTTTGTACCTGGTCATCATCATGTCTAGTTCATGCCCATATATGGCTATGTCATGTTGCTGCACTTTTGCATATAATTTTTCTCCTGTTTATACAGCATAAAAATAACAGTTTCTGCCATGTTTCTCTGATTTTCACTAAGTCCTTGACCAGTAATGTTTTATTGCATTTTGCATGAGCTATAATTAGTTGTTCATGATGCCTATTTGCATGATTCCTTTTGCCATGCCTTCAATGCCATCTCTACTTTAGTTGCATATCATTCGTGAGCATGTTTGCATTCATTATCCTGTTTATGCATTGCTCTAAAGATTGCTTCCTGATGTTGGAAGATTGTGTTCCAAACTTGTTTTGCTTGTATCTTTTTAACTGTAACTCCGTTTGGGGTGTTTTTTATATGTAACTTGATTAGTTTTTCGTGTACTTTGTGTTTATGCTATTATCTGCTACTGTTAACCAACCTAAAATATGGTTTAGGGCAGAACAGTACCAAATCTTTTAATTGTCGTGGGGCACTTAGTGTTATGCCATGTTTAGGTTGTGCCTCACTTATATTGACTAGAATAGATAGTTTATCTTATGCTTCACCTCTTGTCATATTTGTGTGCTATGCCATGCTTGAGTGATATGCCATGTTAACAACCTTTGTTGATCACCTGTAGCTAAACAACTTAAACCTTTACAAATGTGCGGTATCGTCGTGTGTGACGAGTACTCCACTTAACCTGTTAGTAACCGCTCTCGACGGTAGGTGCGATGTCTCGTGTTGACTTATTGTTGATGCTTTCTCGTGTTTGCCTCGTAGTAATAGATTGCTTGCTCGTTGATTGCTTTCCAGTGTTTACCGTCTTGTGTGCTTCCGCGGGTACCTCTCGGAGACGTTGCGAGCTTGCGATCAACTACACCTTCGGAACCCGACTTATCAACAGGCAAGGACTATACATTATTTATGATCCATTCTATTTAAACCAGCGGTTTGCATGCTTGTGTAAGATAGGTTCGATGTTTGATCCTACCACATGTTTACAGCCTCTTTCAAACCGATACAGCCATGTACCCTCCCAGCAAACCATGTACCGCTATGTTAATATTGCTCGTTGCTCAGCCCCTGCTTAGTATGCATGCTTAGGATGCTACGATGTTACCCTGTTACTCCTTGGTTTGGGCTATCACATTATTATATTTTTCTTGATGATATGATTATTATAAATGATGACTATACTCGACGAAGGATGGAAGGTCTAGGCTATCCCGCCCCGACGCTTTGTTCCATTCGAGTCACCTAGGACCCGAGTTCCGGGTATTGGTTTTAAGACTGAGCGTGCCTAACCGCGTGTGGGATTTCATGGGGACCCCTTTTATTACCTACCTAGCTTCAAACATTTCCAGTGGTGGCCCAAGCTGATTTACCATTTGAAACCATGTGTGTGTGCTGGTCGGCCGCCAGTAGTTTTCCAACCAACCCGGACCAGTGAGGAAATAGTTCCCTTGCTGTCCCACCTTGTTCAGCTGAGGACCCGGTTTCCCATGTGTGATTAACCGGCTATCCAAACCTGCGACAGATGGTAGAGACCGATTCAAGAGCGCGGCCGGCTTTTGAGTTGGGTGTCGACTCACCGGGGGCCACCCGAATTTGTTCGTTGTTAGTTAGAGGGACCTGTCGTTTAGGATCTCTTGGAACTAAATCATAAAATGGTTGCCTGTGATGGGTAGCAACTGAGAGAGATGGGCGTGCGTGCGGAGCCTTGTAATGGGCAGTTGGTACACCCCTGCAGGGTTAAATCTTTTCGAGAAGCCGTGTCCACGGTTATGGACGACTTGAGACCTACTCCTTGTTCATAGACAAGCACAACTGAGATAATATTAATATAACTTGATCAACGTGTGTGTGTGCCTTGACTGCTTCTTCGTCGTCGGGATGCGAAGACGAGTACAAGGATAGGATAGGTGTTATGTTTGCGTAAGTAGTTGATAGAAAGACTTGTTGGAGGCGATTACTCATCGAATGCTTGGCTTCTTATCTTACTATCTAGATCGTTAGCCACTTCATAAATGCTAGTGCGGCTGCAACCTCACCACTTACCCCATCCTTACCGTAAACTACTAGTTGTCTTAGAATGACGAGTGATGAAGTCCTTGCTGGGTCAGATGACCACTACAGTTGGATGATGAATACCTCTGTACTCATGATACTACCCTCAAACTCTTTTCAGGGTTCTTGATCGACAACAGATATGGTGATCGACGTTTCACGTGGAGACTCGACAACGACTAGTTAGGCGGGTCCTGGCGGAGGGCCTGGACCCGTGTGGTTATGGGATCGATGATTTTCTCTTTGCCACTAGGCATTTGATTGTAGTCTGTACTCATACATGTATCTTCCGCTAATGTAATGTATTTAGGCAGTTGTATGCCGATTGTATGAGATGTTGTATCCTTGTATCTGTAATGTTGTGATATCATGTTGGAAATCCGGGGCATATGACTTTATCATATATCGCGGTGGGACCGGTATGTGCTTCGTCCCCGGATCTGGATGGAAACATCTAGATCTTGAACAGTAGCGCATATCGAGCCTTACAGGGCTCTCCCGTACCGAGCTCCATCGCGCTGGAATCGCCGCATTGAGTCCTCTCGTCACTCGCCGGATAAATTCATCACGACGACTTCGCCACGCAACTCCGCCGCCTCAACACTCGGGGCTTCGCGGACTCGGGGGCTGAACGTCGCAATCGCCGTCACATCGGCTCCGTTCTTGCATCGTCGACTGCTCATCTTTGACATCCTCCGCCGCGTCGATCCTAGAGCTATGTTTTCTTTACATTCTTATGCTATGATTCCAAAACCTTTATACATTATCGATCGGCCGCCAAAGACGACTACGCAGTCGCACACAAACATCTGAGGGCTACAAAATCATACTTTGGATCATGCTCAGTTTTATATGTTGTTTATTCGCGTTCGTCAAAATAGTGAGGTTGGGTACCAAAAGGCCTCTCTTCCCTCCGGGTTCAACAAGTCTGGCATCACGTCCCTGTTACCTGGCAAGAGTTTGCTGCTGGAGGGCGTACTCACAAAAAGACACGCTTAAACCGTATATGCAACTACATTTTCCACTCGACAAAAGTGCAATGTCTACAAATCACGTACCTTACAATTGTTTTTCGCACAAGTACACCTTAATACAGTTGCACCTTTTTCTCCTTCTCAGTAGGTGCTCGGGGGCTGGGCGCTCTCGTGACGTGGCGCTGCCAACCTCCTCGTCCACGACTGATCCCTACAACAACTCACACCTACGACGCAAGACCCAAGTCGAGCACTTCCTCGGATGACAATTACTCGAGGAAAAATAAGTCTTGAGTCTATGCTCGACTGAAAGCAGTCGAACATAGCCTCGGGGGCTACTCCCATCGGGAGCGCTGACGCGCACCCGACGAGCACTACTCGCGCAGCTGACAAGAACGACGGGGTTAGCTTAAAAACAACTTGAGCCTATGCGCGACTCTACGAGTCGCACATAGCCTCGGGGGCTACTCCCATCGGGAGCGCTGACGCGCACCCGACGACCGCTCTACTGGGCAACTTCTCCCCACCCGACGATGAAACAAGAAGACGAACCGGACTGCAATTTCGATGCTTCATCCAAATACTCCCATCGGGAGCATACTCACGACATCTTCGACTGTTCATCAGCAAATGACTGACACGCGCTACGGCGACTACTGCAGATTCGAGTCCCTGCGCGACTCTTCGAGTCCCCCAGGCACTCGGGGGCTACTGACGAGGGGGTGACCCCATGACTCCTCTACGAGAGGGTACCTGGTGCGTGTCATGGCTGGCGGCCCATCAGGGGTCCACTCGTGGACACCGACATGATGGAATAAGACGTGAAGCCAAAGACTTGAGGCACAAGGCAAGGACTCCTAATTGTAGTTGACTACGACTCTTGTAAACCCTACCTGGCTACCTATATAAAGCAAGGTAGGGGCACCTCTCTAGACAACTCAAGACACAAGCTCTCAACCCCCACGCATAGGACTAGACAGATCTCTCTCCACCAAAGCCCTCATGGCACCCCTGTACATCATCAGCAATACAACATCAAACAAGCAGCATGTAGGGTTTTCCCTCCAGGGGGGCTGAAGCTGGGTAAATCGTGCCCCATGTGTCGCTTGTTCGCCGTCCGAGAAACCGATAGGCAATCTGTAACCCTATCCTTGTGCGCACTAGCCTTGGCCTTCCTGTAATCGCCATCTCCAAGCAATAATATCGAGAAGGAACGTGTCCTCCTGTTAGCCGACGAGCTATCGTCCAACCTGTGCCTCTCATGACTAACCCAGGGTCCCTGACCAAGGGATTTTCCGGGGTACATCCCCGTCACCTGCCGGAGAGAGGATTGATCTCCGGAGACTTCTCCACCACCATGATCGCCTCCAGGATGCGTCCTGAGTAGTCCCCCTTGGACAAAAAGTCCACGATCAGTAGCTATGTGATTTTCTTCCCTCCAATCTTGTGCTTCAATGTTTACCCCTGATGGAACTAAAGTAGTGCTCCGCGTTGGCTATCCCAAGTGGAAGGTTGAGAACTAGACTTCATCAAATTTCCCTCGGTGAAGATACCAAGGTTATCGTACCAGGAGGACTCAAAGTTCTTCAAGTGTGTGGCAAGGAAACAATGGCACCGTTTACAACCTTGAGGTTTCTTACTTTACCTAGACCTGAACACAACAAAAAATAACTTTGCTCCCAATGAGTTCAGAGAGGTTGTCAATCTCTCCGGTCTTGTTGTTTACAAAGGATCAAAACACAAGCGGGAAATAGTAGTGGTGATTGCAACGAAAAGGAAATGAATCAGTAAAGAGTTAAGTTCTAAAAAATTGTGGAAATATGGACCGGGGTCCCATGATGTTCACTAGTGATGTCTCTCTCCCAAAAGACGATAAAACAGCTAAGCTGGGTCAACAAATTACACCTCGGCAATTGACAGAATTATAAACGCACCGCAATGCTAATTATGTTGTAAGAAAATCAGAGGCTCAATCGTATGGGCAGTACGCCAAGACAAGTAGACCGTTTATGCATCAACATCTACTCACTAATCATCCACCTTGAGATATCTATCTAGAACATCTCGCTGTTATTAAGTTGTGAGCCCCACCCAAAGTGTAAACCCAAAGCAACAGACAACTGCATTAACAAAATTTGCGTAAGGTAAACAATCCTTGCAACCGCGGTTACAAGCATTGTTGTTTTCTCGCTGGTGGAAACAACACATCCCCTAGTCTCATGTTTCTGTCACTCAAGTTAGACATCGGTGGGCATGAACCCACAATCAAGCCTAACGATCCCTCTTGGAGTTACTATCTACTACTTGACCAAAGCAATACAAAGTAACAGAGAACATGCAAGAATTGTTCAAGAACGAAATATAAAAGGAGAACCAAATATATAACTCATCACGATCTGAACATTATCTCAGAATCCATCGGATCCCAGCAAACACAACATAGCAACAGCAGAAAGACAACATAGGTGCCTTGATCATGTAGGTAAGCTCACAATGGTTAAGAATTGAAGCACAACATGGGAGGGAAGACATCATATTGCTACTGGTCATGGACCCATGGTCCAAGGGGGACTACTCACGGCACATCCAGGAAGCTCTCAGGGTGGTGGATCAGCTCCCGGAGATCAATGCTCCCTCCGAAAGGGTGCCGTGACGAGTTCTTCTGGCGATCCCGATCTCGGGATTGTGGCGGCGGCGGAACAGTGGTGAATTTCGTGATGCGGGGTCTTTTTTCAGGTTTTCTGTACCGAGGACTAAATATAGGCGGAAGGAGGGACAGAGGGGAGGGCCCACCTCTCTAGGCGTCCTCCTGGCGTGGACAGAGGTGGGGCCGCGCCCACTGGCCGTTTGGGAGGGGGTGGCTGTAACAACCCAGATTTCATAAAAATTAAAAAATTTGTTTTCGGTGTGAATTGTTTGATTGTCTGATTTATTTCCGGTGTTTGCATCCCTGATTTATCAATCGGCGATTATTTACCCCCCCCTCTTATCTCGTACCGGACGGAGACCGACCCTTGCCACCCTGACACTCGACCTTTGCGACACCGGGTTTCACCCGATCACCGTCGCGAAAACCCACACAAGACCAGCCGCAGCCAACGGAACGAAATACCCCGTTTAATAAGGAAACGGGATATTTTTATAGCGCGCCAGATAATGTTTTCGGAATGGTTCCAGTGCGAGGTGAACGTCGCCGGCTCGACGCGCTGATCGCACAGTTCGAAGTTTTACCCGAATCGGAGGTCCTGCGGACCCCCGGCGGTCAGAAACGTAAACACCCATGCGTTAGAGAAAAACCGGGGATGTTTTTGCAAACGTCCAGCCACTTGGGCTATATAAAGACCACCACTCTCCCACCCCTTTCTAGGGTTTCCCTAGCCTAAAAATTGCAGCCACCCCCTCCACTTTGCCCCAAAAACTCCCCCTAGCCCTCCAAATCTGAGATTTTTCTCTCCAGCGGATCTGGACCGTCGGATCGGCCGATCCAACGGCCCAGATCGCGCCCTAGCCTCCTCCAACCTCTCTCCTCTCCACCTTCCACCATGCAGCCCGTGGAGGCCGAGTCCACCTCCGCCTCCTTTCGGCCATGCCGCCGACGAGCCGCCGCGGCCGCCCCCCCTGCAAGGCCTCGCGCCGCCCTCCTCCTCTCCTCTTGTTCCCCTCCTTCTGTCCTGCAGGGAACCAGCGCCATGGCCATGGCCGGCGTGGTGAGCTCGAGCCCCTGACCTGAGGCCGTCGGCGCCCCGCGCCACCCCCTCTGGCACCGCTCCCGTCGCCTCCCCTTGATCCGGCCTGGACAGCCGCCTGCTCCCCGCCGCTGGCTGGCAGGAGCACCGCTGGCCGGCGAGCTCGACCCCGGCGCCACCTGCACGCGCGCTCAGGCGGGGACGCGCCCGGCCGCCCTGAGCGTCTCCCTCCACCGCTAGCATGGGCCGGCTACAACCGCCACCTGGGCCAGCCCAAGCCACGGCGCAGCCAGGCGCCAGCAGGCCGGCCTCCACTCCAACGCCCACCGCGGCCTGTTGGCCACAGCACATGAGGTCGATATTTTTTCCCTAGACACCTCAAAATTTCACTACGTCCCCGAAATTACTGCTGATAATGCTGTTTTGCGACGATATTTACGAGTAAACCGTAGCTCGGATCGCGATGCGCCCAAAAGGAAATTTGTTTAGAATTGTGTGTACTTCAATCCATCTTTTGTGAGAATTTTGATTTGAGGCCATCTTGATGTTGTTAATCTATGTTAAAGTGGGCATCAGACTGTTAACTATTGCTAATTTCTGTTAAGTGCTGCTGTTATTTTATTGCAAGTTTGATTGATGATTGTGACACATCCATGAGGCCTATGCTATTGATTCTTGTTGCATCATGTTAAGCATCATGTCTACTTCAATTCTATGCATTCACATGTAATATTTTCCTGCTGCATGATGTTTGTTTCATCACCCAAAGTAGCTACCCTGTTGTTAGTGTGCTGCTGTTTATATAAAGTTTCTACTTTGCTGCCCTATATCTTTTTAACCGTGCATCCTATTGAGCATTGCAATTTGTCTTTTTGATCTATGCCATGTCTACTTCCATTATATGTATTGCATTGTCATGTTTACATTTATGGTCATAGTTATGTTTAGCTCCAAAGTTGCTATCCTGCTGTTGTTGACAGCCACCTCTGTTTTTCTCCAAGTCTGTAACTTTCCAATGCCATGTTGCATGCTTAATATCTTTTGATTTGTTATGCATATGACCTTGATTCTTGTTTGTACCTGATCACCATCATGTCTAGTTCATGACCATGTATTTCTATGTCATGTTTCTGCACTTTTGAATATAGCTTTACCCCTGTTTATACAGCATGAAAATAATAGTTTCTGTCCTGTTTTCCTGATTTTCACTAAGTCCTAGACCAGTAATGTTTTATTGCATTTTGCATGGGCTATAATTAGTTGTTCATGATGCCTATTTGCATGATTCCTTTTTCCATGCCATGCATATGTAATTCCAGTCACGATGCAATCACATGGAGAGCCGAGAGCCATACCCACTTGTCTAAGCAGACAAGGCCAAGCACAGAACACTCTCGGAAAGCATCGAATGTGAGGGGCATCCCATCCAGGCCGGATGATCAACTGAGATGGGTCCTCATCGCCCGCTCACAAGTCTAAATGATTATGGGTGGTGAAATCCCATATTCATAGACAAGTCGCCTCAACCATGTTATCGATTGAATCATAACCCTTACATAAAAAAACTCCAGCCCGATCACTTAGTCGGGGTCTAGGGCGGGCTCGATCATACAACAAAGTGTGCACGTGACAGAGTCACGAGAAATCGCATCACGATGCCCCAAGCTGCGCACATCTAAGGGCACTTGGTGTATAAAAGACCGCCAGCCAGATCACAACTAAGGTCTCGAAAACCCATACTAAGACATGCATGTTATAAACATACACGCAACACACATGCCTAGTATGAACAGCAGGTATCATCACATAACTCTACAAAGTATATCTTTATTGACTTACACATAGAGCATACAAAGATCACATGTCTGTGATCATCATTACATCATACAACAGAAGCAAATTAGGTCTGAGTACAGACAAGTTTAACAAATGGCTTAGAGAAGCCTTGTTCAACATACATGCCCTTCCACAAGGACCAGACTGCAGTCTGGAAATATACTAGCTTAGTCAACGTCGACCTTCAGGAAGGTGACTCCATCTGGGGCTGGGTTTCCATCTAAAACATAGAATAAGAAAACGTGAGTACAAAGTCGTACTCAGCAAGACTTACATCTGAACTATACTACTCATGCTCAAGTTTCAAGGTAAAGGGGGTGGGGTTTCAACATGCAGAAGTTCCAGCTTTGACTTGGCTAGCCATGTACTACGAGTACCAGACCTGAGGTAAGAAGCGTACACGATTCCACTACCAAGTATCCAACCAATACACCACTATGGTTACTTCCTCGACTTCCACACGAGGAGCACACCATTGCACTCACGCTTATCTTGCGAGTTTTAGAAGTATCCATTCAAGTTGTCTAATAATCAAGCACAGCTTTCCAAGTAGTCCCTTACCGGGGAGGCGGCTATTCGGATAGTTTTGTTAACCCTGCAGGGGTGTACTTCTACACACATGAAACCATAAGTTACCGCGGCTGGGATCTCGTCACCCTTCAAGCGGGTGTCGTCGAGGATAATTTCCACAACTTTTACCTCACAGCCAATTCTAATACAGGAATCAACCATCTGAGTTGCTCACCGCTCAAGAGTCCGGCCGGGTCAACGATACGGACTCAGACGATGCAGGCGACCGACACGCCACCTTAGCAGACGGTTTTCCTGTCTCACAGGCCCACCCACATATCTAAATGATGCAAAGTTTCATTCATTCTTTTTCTATGCATATGCCAAATGGAAAGCCCGAACTAGTGACTCCTGGACTTGAACTGGGGTGAGTTAGTAGGTTGAGCGGGGGTCCATGTGCCCGACATGTGGTAGTACTCTTCGTCTTGGATCACCACACAAGAACTCGGGCTTAAGGCGGTGTTCAACGAGACAACCCACTGTGTACTCCTACACAGCCTCTCATCGTTCTCTTTTGTTTAGGGTGGATTCACCAACACGTTAACAACAGCAACACTGTGAACATTCCATCCCGACTCACAAACAATGTAACCTCATTGTATCACTAAGCAGCAATAAGCAGTAACAGTTGCAGGGGCCACATGCTCATCATCCAACTCCTATATCTGCTAGGATTGTGGTTTGCTTAATACGGTGATCAAATGATAGGTCATGCATCGGAATGGGTTCAACTATGCGAAAGAACGTGTCTCGGTGATCTCCTAAACATGCATAAGCGAGACTGAGAGGGAAGTAGAATTTTATAGAGATGATCAAAGGGTTTTGCTTGCCTTGCTGACGATACACTGGTTTATCGAACTTCTTCTTCGGGGGTGACCTCCGTCTCGGAAGCACTGTTATCGGAACAATCATCAACAAAGGGGGCAACATCAAACTAAAATGCACAAGCACATGATATAGTTGTCCATGATGTATATGGTACTGGTTTGTTGACAATTCAATTTAATTGAAGTGTATTGCAAAGGATTTGCAAATTCAAACTTCAAATTTGAATTCAAATTAAGCCATATGCACATTTGCTACTGTTACCCCATTTTTAAATGGTCAAATATAGAAACAAATTTCATATTCTTAATCCTTGTATTTTTCTGATAATTTTTCATATATTATATGTTTAATTTGGAGTTAGTATGAATTTTCTATGATTTTTCAAAGTTTATAAGATTTTTTGTCATTTCTCCAATTCTTTTAAAATAGAAACCATTTACTGCGTCATGCTGACAAAAGGGTGGCGTTAGGGGCGATCTGACTAGGGGGACCCACTGGTCAGCCTCTGTGGGGTTAATCCCCTGTTTATAAATAACCCGAGGGGGTTAATTAGGGCAGGGCCCCACCTGTCATTCACTGTGGGGAGAGGGTTAGGGGGTAATTAAGCTAAACTAATCGGGCATGCCGGAGTACCTCGCCGGCGACACTGTGTGTGGCGGTCGGGCTCGCCAGAATGGGTTCCCGGCGACCAAATCGAGCGGGGAGAGATGCGTTCCACTCCTGGACTCGTCGCACATACTAAGGACATGGCTAAACCGTCGATTGTTTTGCGTGCGCACGACGGCGAACAGACCCGGCGGCGGCCGGAGTTTACCGCGACGGGGGCGACGACCTAGGGCACCAATCAGACGTGGGAAAGGGGGAAAATGGCCAGGGGTTCACCGCGAGCCCGTAGAGGGGTTCTCCGGGGTCGGGGACGGCTTGTGGCCGGCGAATCGAACGAAGGCAATCGGCGGTCGGCGCCGGGGAAGAAGATCGCGGGTGTCGTCTCCAGGGTGCTCCGGCTCGTCCTGCTAGCGTGGGAAGAAGAAGACGACCTCGCCGGTGCTCCTGGACAGCGCGTCTTGGCAAGAGGGGCACGGTGACCGCACGAGCGCATCCTACATGCTCCGGCGAGCTACTGTAGGCGGCAAAATTGGCGACACAGAGGAGGGGAGGTTGAGCAGCGAGATGGGGAAAGGGTGCGGGGGAATTGGGGCATCGTCGTGGCGCACTTAGAGGCCAGGGGAAGGCCTGGAATGATGCTGGCGTCGCGGTGGCATCGGCCGAGCGCTCTCGGCTCGCCACCGAGCAGCTTGAGGAAGACGACAACGTCGGGACTGGGCCTAGGCCGTTGGGCCCGAGGCCTGTAGGTTTGGGCTGGGTTTCTTTTTCCTTTTTCTTCCCTGTTTTACTTTTTCTGTTCTTTGTTTGGCTTTGAAATAAATAGCAAATCATTTTTGTAAATGCCCAAATATTTTATGTGGCCTTCCTAGACATGTAGCCAGCCACTCACAAAGTTTGGAAATCAAATAGGGGTATTATTTAATTTCCAAGCTACTGTTTGGATTTTTGAAAAACCTATGAGCATGGGATTAATCCCAAATCACTTTTAAAATGATCACACTCATTTTTAGGATTTTTCAACATATCCAAAAGAATTTTGGTAAACGATTTATTTCTGGCCTTTTATATTAATTCTTTAGGGCTTTTCTTTTCCCCATTTTTTTATTTCTTTTTGAATTTTTCACATGGTGCAAAGGGTCAAGCAAGCCCTAGCACTTACCCTAGTTGGGGTTCTGACACCTACCATGTCTACTTTAGTTGAATATCATGTTTGTGCATGTTGGAAACATTTTGTTTGTTTATTTGTTGCTCTAAAGTGTGCTACCTGATGTTAGCAGATTGTGTTCCAAACATGTATTTCTTGTATCTTTTTAACCGTAACTCCGTTTGGAGTGTGATTTATATGTAACTTGATTAGTTTTTCATGTACTTTTTGTTGAAGCTATTGTTTTTTGTTGTTAACCAACCTAAAATATGGTTTAGGAAAGAACAGTACGAAATGCTTTAATCGTCGTGGGGTACTTAGTGGAATGCCATGTTTAAGTTGTGCCTCACTTAAATTGACTAACATAGATAGTTTATCTTATGCTTCACCTCTTGTAATGTTTGTGTGCTATTCCATGATTGAGTGAGATGCCATGTTAACAACCTTTGTTCATAACCTGTAGCTAATCAACTTGAACCATCGTAAACTTGCGGTATCGTCGTGTGTGACGAGTACTTCACTTAACCTGCTAGTAACCGCTCTCGACGGTAGGTGCGATGTCTCGTGTTGCCTTCTTGTTGGTGCTTGCTTGTGATTGCTTCGTAGTAATAGATGCTTGCTCGTCTATTTCCTTTTCCAGTGTTTCCTTCTTGTGTGCTTCCGCGGGTACCTCTCGGAGACGATGGGAGCTTACGATCGGCTACACATTCGACTTCGTCTTCTCATCAGGTAAGGGGGGGGGCATATATCATGTTTATAACTTTCAGCTCACTCGCGCCTAGGTGTAGGATAGAACGATTGCTTAATCCTACCACTTTATATTCATGACTCTCAAATAAACCCAAACAGCCATGTCCTCCACATCCCAGCAAACCTCGTTCGGCTATGTTACTATTGCTCGCTGCTCAGCCACTGCTTAGTATGCATGCTATGATTCTATCAACTGTTATCCTGTTACTCCTTGGATTGGGCTATCACATTATTATGTTGTTGTTGATTATATGCTTATTATAATGTTGACTATACTCGACGAAGGATGGAAGGTCTAGGCTATCCCGCCCTGACGCTTTGTTCCATTCGAGTCACCTAGGATCCGATTTCCTGGTATTGGTTCTAAGACTGAGCGTGCCTAACAGCATGTGGGATTTTATGGGGTCCCATTTTCTTACCTATCTAGCTTCAAACAGTTCTAGAGATGGCCCAAGCTGATTTACCATTTGAAACCATGTATAAATGTCTATCGGGTCGCTCCTAGCAGATATCCTTTAAAATAACCCGGACCAGTGAGGACATAGTTTCCTTGTTGGTCCACCCTTGACCGGCGAGGGCCCGGCCCCATGTGAGGTGTCCTGGTAACCCAAACCCTATTTAGACGGAAGAGGCCGATCCGAGAGTGCGGACGACTTTTGGATTGGATGTCGACTCCCCGGGGGCCACCCGGATTTGTTCGTTGTTAGCTAGAGGGACCTATCGTTTCTGATCTCTTGGAACTACATCATTAAATGGTTGCATGTGATGGGTAGCAACTGAGATAGAAGGGCGTGCGTGCGAAGCCTTGTAATGAGCAGTTGGTACACACCTGCAGGGTTAAATCTTTCCGAGAAGCCGTGTCCATGGTTAAGGACGACTTGGAACCTACGTCTTGTTCATAGATAACATCAACTGAATCATATTTAATCACTTGTTCAACGTGTGTTTGCCTTGACTGCTTCTTCTTCGTCGGGATGCGAAGAGGACAAGGATAGGATAGGTTTTATGTTTGCGTAAGTAGTTGATAGAAAGACTTGTTGGAGGATATTCCTCATCTAATGCTTGGTTCTCATCTTACTCTAAAATTAGACCGTTAGCCACTCATATATTGCTAGTGCGTCTGCAACCTCACCACTACCCTTATCTTACCCATGAGAAGTTAGTTACAAGACTTTGATATATTCTCACCGCTTTCCTTTCTTTTCCGTTTTATGTTTTGCCTGATCGGCCGCTACAGTTGACTACTACCTCGACTCTTCTTCTAGACGCCTTCGTGGAGACTGACGACAACTAGTTAGGCGGATCCCGACGGAGAGCCTGGACCCGTGTGGTAACAGGAATTGTGTGTTTTACCTTTGACACTAGGCATTTGAATGTAGTATGTACTCATACATGTATCTTCAACTGATGTATTGTATTCAGGCAGTTGTATGCCGATTGTATGAGATGTTGTATCCTTGTAGATGTAATGTTGTGATATCATGTTGGAAATCCGAGGCATATGGCATTGTCATATGTCACAGTGGGACCGATATGTGCTTCGTCCTTGGATCTGGATGGAAACATCTGGATCTAGAACAGTACCGCATATCGGGCCTTACAGTGGCCGCCCTCCGGCTCCCCTTCGGTCTTCTAGAGTCTTCTGGAACACTGATTTTTATTATATTTTTCTTGGAATTGTTTGGGAACTGTAAATATGGGTATAAACCTGCAATTCATAGACATTAGCAGACAAAAACTGGCACTGTGTGCACTGAGTTAGTAGGTTAGACCAAATATGTGTAAAGATGTATGAAAGTTTAGCAAAACACATAGCATGTCACCCAAATGAGCATGGAACAAGCAGAAATTAAAGATACGTTTGGGACGTATCAACATCCCCAAGCTTAATTCCTGCGCGTCCTCAAGTAGGTAAATGATAACACAAATAATTTCTATGGTGACATGCTATCACACATATAAGAACTTCAAATTAAAGCAAGTAAGATATGCAAGTAAAGTCAAGATAATAACATGCAAGAGTCTATATCTAGTATTGAAACTAGCCAAGTAAGAACGTAAAGGTGACAGAGCTCTCGTTGTCCGTGACACGGATGTCTCGAAATGGTGTTTGCATGCAAGAAGTGGGATCTGATTTTAGCATAAAAATACTATATAGTTTAGTTGAGAACTCAATCTACTAAAACTTCACACCTGGTTTTCTTTGGAATCTTATTTTGACTCGTCCCCATACCACTAGTCAGGCACAAGTGAAATGGATCCTCTCCTTTTCAACTTTGAGCACTAATGCAATGGATGAGCGCAAGCAAAATATGTTGGCACTTAGGATGGCAAAGATAATAATGATGTGGAAGGAAGACAAAAAGGTGTCAAAGGCTCACATCAATGAGGAAAATCATAGGCAATAGAAAGCCAAATGATAGATATGATGTGAGTAGTATGGATTGCCATGCAACGGATGCACATGTGAGCTATGGGAAGCTCTCCAATGGAACTAGTGGGGGTGCATCCAACTTGCTAGCTCATGAAGACCTAGAGCTCTTTTAAGGAGGCTCATCCTTGGAATATGCAAGCCAATTCTATAGTGTAAGGATCCCCACATAGTTATGCATGAATGATATGAAAATCTCTATGGAGTACGAGTGTGGATCTTTCAAAAGGAATAGTAATGTTTCCCCCTTCTCTCTTTTTATTTCTTTTTTCTCTTTTTGTATTTTTGTGGCATCGTTGGCTCTCTCTATTTGTCTCTCATTTGTCCTCTTTCAGATCATTTAATTTTTCCTCTTTCAGATCTTTTAATTTTTCCTCTTTGGTATCTTTTCCTCACGTTAAGGGCAACAATCTATATTGTACAAGAGTATAGAAGAGCTCACACTTTACAAGAAGTACTCAACATAAAGAAAACTGTAAACTATCATGATGCATGCAAATGTATGCCTCTGCCAGTGTAGCAGGATATACAATGAGAGTAGTGTGTCATGTAGCAATGATGAGGGAAAGCCCAACTAGCATGCGGCTCTACGATCAAGCAAAAGCATGTATGACATGAAGATCAAGTCATGAGATGATGGACATTGCATGGCAATGTATCTCGGAAAGGCTATGGAAATGCCTTGATAGGTAGGTATGGTGGTTGTTTTGAGGAAGGATATAAGGAGGTTTATGATGACATAGTGTATCATGCCAAGGGTTTGGATGCATCAGTGAATTTTGCGCCAACTCTCAAGATGAGAAAGGGCAATGCACGGTACCAAAGAGGCTAGCAAAATGTGGAAGGTGGATGTGCCAACAATCGAATACTCGCGTTAGTCCGAAGAACTCATGCACTTATTATCTGTAACTCTCTATAAAATCAGGAGGTTCACAAAGAGACAAGTGCCCCGAGGAGGATTGTATGGGGGTTTGGTTATCCTTGCGGATCCTCGACTCATTGTACGTGAGGCTACCTATATATTCCAAACCCTCCATAGGTTACCAATCTATCTAGTAGCTAAAGTTCTCAACTAATTTTTGTAGTTTTCGAAAATAAGCACAGATTGCCAAAAATACAAAACCTATCACTAATAAGCTCAAGCTCTTGGCACCAAAAGTCCAAACATTACTCAATTCAATACATCAAAACTATTGCAAGTTGCTACTATACTTATAATAGAAACTTCAATTACCTACTCATGCAAGACACACGACTCAGTGCAACAAGCTAACTCTCTAAACAAGATAAGCATGATAACTCAAGAGAGTTCCAAAAGAAAAAAACCTAAATAAAAGATCTTAAAAAGAATAAGCATGAAAACTAAGAGCTAAGCATGACAACAGCTATGAAAGGATACAGAACACACAATCAAAGATAAGCATGAATCCTATGTTGTCTTCTAGGGTGGAGTGGAGCGTGTTTCTCTCCCAAACAATGTAGGCTAGGGTCCAACTTGTTATGAACAACAAGAAAAACTAAAAAGTAAACAGCGGGAAGCTCCAAGTATAGCACATAACACATGAAGTGATAAAACTATAGCATGTAGAAGGACAGACTGGTGGTTGTTGATGGAGAGTGGATGCACAGGGGCATCCCCAAGATTAGACGAGTGAGTCTCCTTGGATATTTCTTGGGGTGCATGGGGCATCCCCAAGCTTGAGCTTTTGACACTCCTGGATATTCTTTCGTCATCTTCCTTCGCATACTTGAAAATTCCCTTCATACGAAACTCATCATAAGCTGATTAGAGTGGTTAGTACCCACAAATAAATAACTTTCCTCTACTGGAAATAAATATTTTCATGAAGAGCTACTGTTTCTCAAGATTGCCAAAAAGTTTTTGCAAAGAAAGAGCAAGATTAAGATTTTCAAAATGGAGAAAATGAAAAACGTGGCAGAATCTGTGAAAAACAGACCAGAAGGTAGTAAATAATTTTTCCGGGGCACTTATGCAACTCAAATAAAATAACTCAGAACTGACTCTAGAAAGCCAATTGTATATAGCATACTTTCAAAAATATTCAAATAAAAAATATGAGCTGGTGATTTTTGGTGATCCGTCAAGCAGACAGAATCTGTTTCTGGACAGCATGTCACAACTTTTGATCTTTCTTGCAATCGGAGGCTAAAACTTGGCACAAAGCTTGAAAATAAAGATACAATGATGTTGCTACAGTAGTAACAAGCATTAAGACCACTAAAACTGAAAGTAATAAACATTTTGTGTTGTCTCCCAATAAGCGCTTTCTTTTATGCCTTTGAGCTAGGCATAAGGATTATAAAAAATATTCTCACAAGAATAAGAACTGGAGCAAAAGATAACATCAAGAAGAAAATATGAAACACATTTAAGTCTAACCCACTTCCTATGCATATGCATCTTGTAAGTAAATAAATCAAATAAGCACAATGTGACATGCATAGGAAGGTGGAATAAGAGCAACCTCAAAACTTTCAACATAAAGAGAGGAGTGTTAGTAACATGGAAGTTTCTACAACCAAACTTCCCTCTCTCAAAATAATTTTCAGTAGTATCATGAACAACCTCAATAATATAATTATACAATATAGCATGTTGTTAATCACCTACAAGCACACCAGTATAGTTTTGAACACGGTCTTTAGGAACATAAGATAAATGCATCCCATCACATTGAGCGTCAATAAGAGCATAATTCTCCGGTATATTGGTTGGAGATTTCGAAATAATGATAGGACAATCAAGTGTGGTTGCAATAGCAACAACTTCATGCTTAACATGAGGAACTATAGCAAGTTCATCTCCATAAGCATCATCCAAAGTGGCATCTTGGCCAAAAACACAACAAGTATCAAGATCTTCAGAAAGGGATGTATCAAATGAGTCCTCGCAATCATAGGATTCCTCATCATAGAAATCATTAGCCTCTTCTAGGGTAGCAAACATTTTGTTTTTAAAATCCTCAATATTATCATTGCAAATATAATTCTCAAAGCAATAGGCAAGGACTGTAAAGTTTTTAGACTTGTGAGTAGTATCATAATACTTTTCAATCAAAGAAGAAATCTCATAAGAACCCTTAAAAGCAACAAAGTCTTAAATCTTTTCAACATCAAATTAATCATAAACACCTTTAGCATAAGAAGATAAGATCTAGTTTTCATTAAAATCACATTGGAAAGGAAGGTGTTTACGATCTATTTCAGAGTAACAAGTAAAATCATAAATATGGCACAAAGATTCAGCATAGCAATAAGAAACTTGTATTTGATCCCATAAGTGTTTCCCTTTTTGAGATAAGCGGTGTCGCGTATAATGAGCATGATCATCCAATGATTTTCCCTCAACCAAGTCGGTTGGGTTTTTAGCGCGAGCACAAATTGATCGAAGACGATTCAAGGGAAACTTGTCCATCCTACCATATTTGGGTGGTTCCACACCCATGGTAAAGATAGCATCAGTAGGTAGAGAAAAACAAAGACAAAAGCTAGCAACTATTTTTTTTCGTTTTTCATATAAGACACACAAGAAAAACCAAACACTGGAAAGTAAACTAACAAGACTAACAAGCAAAGGTAAAAGATAGTGTGCAACTCCCCTATCTTGAAGATTGGAGTCCCCGGCAACGGCGCCAGAAATTATGCTTGATGGCACTGAAGTATTGTTCCTCGTTGGCTACCCCAAGTGGAAGGTTGAGAAGTAGACAACAGCAAATTTCACTCAATGAAGATACCAAGGTTCTCGTACCATAAGGAATCCAAGTTATTCAAATAGGTGGCAAGGAAACAATGGCGCTGAATCGGAGGTCATACGGAGCCTGTGTGGTCATAAACGTGCAGCGTAGAAAACGGGCCACTGAAACAGGTGTATTTTCGTCATTTGCCATCCCACCTAGCCCTTGACTAAAAATAGCAGCACCTCCCCTACCATTTTTTGGCAGCAGATCAACCCAGATTAGGTTTTCCCTAAGCCAGACGCCATTCCTAACCACCTCCACCTCAAAGTCAGCAACCAGCCAACCCCACCCTAGATCTAGATCCGCCGATCTGGGCCACCGGATCTGGATCGTACAATTTGTGACGTGCCACGTCACCAGAAGCCGATTCAAAGCCAATCACGTGGAGGAGCTCCTCTCCCGAGCGCCTCCCTGCTCGAGCCTCGCCCCCGCCGCCTCGCGCCTCCGGCGAGCCGCTGAAGCCCGGCGAGCAGCAGCCGCGCAGGTCAGCGTCTCCTGCGCCACCCTCCTTCCCTCTCCTCTCCTCATAACTTAATGACCGTAACTCTATTTAAATTGTTCTTTGTATGTAACTTGACTAGAATTGCGTGTAGATATTTTTTATGCTGCTCCTGATTGCTAATAAAAATAATAAAATATGGTTTAGGTCAGAACAGTAGTAAAGCTATAATTTTTTGTGAGGTACTTAGTGATATGCCATATTTAGGATTTTGCCTCACTTACCTTGACTAGCATACATAGTTTACTTTATGCTTCACCATTTGTCATGATTGTGTGACGTTCCATACTTGTGTGACACGCCATGTTAACAACCTTTTCTCATGTTGTGTAGCTAAACAACTTGAACCATTGTAAATGTGCGGTATCGTCGTGTGTGACGAATACTCCACTTAACTTGCTAGTAACCGCTCTCGACGATAGATGCGATATCGAAGTTCGTTTCCTCGTGTTGCCTTCTTGTTGTTTCTCGCTTGTGATTTCTTTCCAGTAATAGGTGCTTCCTCGTCGCTTGCCTGTCCAGTGTTTCCTTCTTGTGTGCTCCCGCGGTTACTCTTGGAGACGATGCGAGCTTGCGATCGACTACACCTTCCGAACCCGACTTATCAACAGGCAAGTACTATACATTACTTATGATCCATTATATTATAACCAGCGGTTTTCATGCTAGTCTAGGTTATGTTTGATGTTTGATCCTACCACATGTTTACAACCTCTCTTAAATCGATACAGCCATGTCCCCTCCCAGCAAACCATGTACTGCTATGTTACTATTGCTCGTTGCTCAGCCCCTACTTAGTATGCATGCTTAGGATGCTACGAATGTTACCCTGTTATTCCTTGGTTTGGGATATCACATTATTATATTGTTTTCGATTATATGATTATTATAATGTTGACTATATTCGACGAAGGATGGAAGGTCTAGGCTATCCTGTCCCGATGCTTTGTTCCATTCAAGTCACCTACGACCCGAGTTCCGGGTATTGTGTCTCTTGACGAGCGTGCGTAACCATGTGTGGGATTTTAGGGGGTCCCCTTTTCTTACCTACCTAGCTTCAAACATTTCTAGAGGTGGCCCAAGCTGATTTACCATTTGCAAACCGTATGTGTGTCTGTCGGGTCGCTCCTAGCAGAATTTTTCTTAAAAAAAACCGGGCATGTGGGAACATGGTTTTCCTGTTGGTCCACTTGATCAGCTAGGACTCGGGCCTCATTGAGTGCTCCGGTACTCTGACTTGCGTTATCTGGAAGAGTCCGATCCGAGAGTGCGAACGGCTTTTGGATTGGGTGTCGACTCCCCCGGGGCCACCCGGATTTGTTCATTGTTAGTTAGAGGGATTATGACGTCCCTATAGAGTTAAATCTTTTCGAGAAGCCGTGTCCACGGTTATGGACGACTTGAGACCTACTCCTTGTTCATAGATAACATCAACTGAGTCATAACAAAAACTAGATCAACGTGTGTGTGCCTTGACTGTTTCTTCTTCATCGGGATGTGAATGGGAGGACAAGGATAGGATAGGTGTTATGTCTGATTAAGTAGCTGATAGGAGACTTGTTGGAGGCGATTCCTCATCGATTGCTTGGCTTTTTTTCTTACTCTCTAGATCGTTAGCCACTTCATAAATGCTAGTGCGGCAGCAACCTCACCACCTACCCCATCCTTAACGTGAACTAATAGTTATCCTAGACTGACGAGTGATGAAGTCCGTGTTGGGTCAGTTGACCACTACAGTCGGATGTTGAGTACTTATGTACTCATGATACTAGCCCCAAACTCTTTTCATGGTTCTTGATCGACAACAGGTATGGTGATCGATGTTTCACGTTGAGACTCGATGACGACTAGTTAGGCGGATCCCGGTGGAGAGCCTGGACCCGTGTGGTTATGGGGATCGATGTGTTTTACCTTTGCCACTAGGAATTCTATTGTAGTCTATAGTCAGACATATATCTTCTGGTGATGTATTGTATTAAGGTAGTTCTATGCCGATTGTATGAGATGTTGTATCCTTGTAGCTGTAATGTTGTGATATCATGTTGACATACGAGACATATGGCTTCGTCATATGTCGCGGTGGGTCCGATATGTGCTTCGTCCTCGGGTTTGGACGGAAACGTCCAGATCTGAAACGGTACCGCATATCGGGTCCTACAACTTCGTATCAGAGCCTTACCGACCGTAGGATCCATTCTCTGGCCGAAGTTTTGTCTAGACAAAAACTATTTTGTAGTTACTAAGTTAGTTATCGGAGAGTAGGAATATTTGTACTCCTTATCCTTGTTGGAAATATGCCCTAGAGGCAATAATAAAATGTTATTATATATATATTTCCATGTTCGTAATTAATGTTTATATTTCTGTGCTATAATTGCAATGACCCTGACTGTGAGATTCAGAAGAAAACTCATTCGCATGTGTGGAAATGTAAACACCAAGAGTTCCTGGTTTAGCCTCTAAGACCAGCTCATGTGCTAACTGATGATTACGTTTTCTTAATCATGGACATTGTTCTTGTAACAAGGATGTCAGTAGCAATGGGAACATATTGTTAGCAGAACAATGATGTTGAACCGACCCCAGTATTGAATGATATACTTAGAGATCACATCGTAACTACGTTATAAGTCATATCATGAAATGTTATCATATACGTAATTCCTTAGACCATGAGAGTATCGAGTTGCTTCACACAGGAAGACATGCTTTGGTTCTTAGATGAATCGTCCCGTAAATGGGAAGTAGTAAAATAAGTTCTGGGTATGTCAGATGGTGTGGCTAGTGACTGTGATAGTTCAAGAATGGGATTTGCTCCTTCACGATGAAGAGATATTGACTTTGGGCCCACTCGGTATGACGGTATCCATTCTAGTCTGGCCAGATGCATTGTGATTTAATCACGGGGATACCGGAATACAATAACGAGAAATAGAGACAAACGAGCAAAGAGGATAACGAGTGGCTTGTGTTCAAGAAGTTGTTACACATGGGTGCCAAACATCTCTCCTCTAACTTTTTCATATATCACGAAGCAAAGGGAATGGTACATGACTAAACATAATGGTTCACTCGAAGTTTCTTCGTGTATGTGCGGGAGTCAACATGGGTGTCCATGGCTCCGCTGTTGATTATTGGCTATTGACAAAAGGCTGTTGACCTATGTCCGGAAGATGTTCTGAGTCATGTCCGCATTATACCGAACCTATTGGGTCACACACTTAACAAGCAGTAGTCTGTTAGAATACTAGTATGGTAGAAGGTTTAGTGGAAGCAAAGCAGAATAGTTCATACGGGTACCGGAAGTAGTTCCGGAGATTTATGGAATTGTTCATAAGGGCACTAGAAGTAGTTCTGAGTATTTAAGGTTATGTTCGGATCACTCTGGAGTAGTCCCAGGTGGTTCCGGAACATATGAGAATGGTACTGGGGAAGTCCTGGATCAACCGGAATAGTTTCCGGATAATCGCTGGGCGTCCCGACAACCTTCGCGGTCATCGGGTGGCTTAAACTGTAACTCGGATGGTCTTGGAAACTATCCGGATGGCTCCGGAACGTCCGAGAACGGTCTCGGAAGGTCCTGGAAGTGCTCCAGAAGTGTCCGGAATGTCCCGAAACGGTCCCGGTATGTCCCGGAAGGTCCTGGAAGCTTCTAGAAGGTCATGGAAGGTTCCAGAAGGTTCCGGGCAGTACCACCCACTCCCCTGCGCCCCTAGCCTTGGGGGGCAAGCCACCTAGGCTGCCCTGGCCGGCCAAGGGGTGGGGGGCGCACCAAGGGGAAGGAATCCTCCTCCAGGTGGAAAGTCCAACTCTCCAATATGGCAGGTCTCCGGTGGGAAGGTATGGGAAGATTTGGGAGGTTTGGGAGTCTAAGTTGGACTCCCCACCCACCTTATTGCGCCCCAAGGGCCTCTTGGCCACCTATATAATGTAGGGGAGGGGTGGGGGGCGCAACACAATCAATCCCCAAGGCCTATGCGCCACCCTCCCTCCTCTAAACCCCGTTGCTCCACAATTAGACCCCGGTTTAGACGCTGTTCTAGATCGGAATCCGTTAGGGTTTTCTCCCTCTAGTTTTCTCGGTGGCGTTCATCTCTGGACGGCGGAGCGCTGCTGGATTGCTGCTACGGGATGTGTGGATACTAATGGAGGGGTCGTACCTTCGACCCTTCTTCGAGGAGCTTGTTCATGGGACTTGTCCGTGGGACTAGATCGCGGGACTTGTTCGTGGGATTGATCGAGGGACTGTTCGTGGGAGAACTTGCGAGATCTACTTCCACTACGTCCACGAGCTTCACCAACTCTACTTCCGCTACATCGGTTGGTGAGCCATGACCTAAAACCTTGTATGCAATCTTCTTGGATGATCTTGGGTTCTTGATTCATAGGCCGAAATTTTTGTTTTCTACTACGTTTCCCAACAATCCTTGCTCTGGTAAGGACAAGTGTCGTAAGTGTTTTATTCTCTTATCCCCTTAAAACTTTAGGATATCGAGTAAGTTGAGTTTCGGAATCGTTACAATGCTTTGCTTGCAGTGTATTGTCTCGATTTCAATCTCGGGTTTGGGAATTCCTGTAGTACCTTTAGCTTCTCTGACTCGGGTGCACATCCTGTTCATTCCTTGCTCTCCATACTTTTGCCTGGTGTCTTCACGATTTTGAGTGGGAACACTATCCTTTTGATCTGGATCTCGTTGTTGTTCTTCCTCTTGACACCTGATGGTCTCGTTCTCTGACGTTGTCGTCTCTCTACGGAAATTTCTCTCGACGAAAGTTCGTCGTAGGCATGGAGAAGAGTCCCTTATTGGTGGTGTTGAAGATCGTTGACTCTCTTTTCTCGCCCCTCCTCTCCCCGGATTTTCCAGGATCTTGGGACGAGATCCCTTGTCTGTGGTGTTGTATTGTAACAGCCCGGGGTTTTCACCCAAATTAAAAACATTGATTTTTGCTTTATTTTGTTGATTGTTAGAACCGTTTGTAGTATTCGCTTCGCCGATTTATTAATTGGTGATTTATTTTCCACTCCTTCTCGTACCGGTATGCGTGACTGAACCATTCCAACATGGCACACGACCTTTGCGACACCAGGTTTCACCCGAACACCGTCGCAACTTCCGACACAAGACCAGCCATCGCCATCGGAACAAAAAACCCCTTTATTTAATAAATGGATTATTTTATTGAGTGCCGGAAAAATGTTCTCGGAACAGTATCGAAGTGAGGTAGAAGTGACCGGCTCTCCGCATTGAGCGCGTGGTTCGAGGTTTCGTCCGAATTGGAGGTCGGACGGAGCCTGTGCGGTTATAAACGTGCAGCGTAGAAAACGAGCCACTCAAACAGGGGTATTTTCATCGTTTTCCATCCCACCTAGCCCTTGACTAAAAATAGCAGCACCTCCCCTACCATTTTTGGGTAGCAGATCAACCAAGACTAGGGTTTTCCCTAAGACATCCTCCATTCCTAACCACCTCCACCTCGAAGTCAGCAACCATCCAACCCCACCCTAGATCCAGATCCATCGAGCTGGGCCACCTTCAGAAAGTGGGTAGAAGCAATCCCCACGAAAAGTGATGATCATAAGACATCTTTGAAAATGCTCAAAGATGTAATCTTCCCTAGGTTTGGTGTACCAAGGTACCTCATGATTGACGGAGGGTCACATTTTAAATGTGGTGCTTTTAGAAAAGCTTTAGCAAAGTATGATTTTAATCATAGGATTGCTTCACCTTACAAACCTCAAACAAGTGGGAAAGTTGAGGTAACCAATAGAGATATCAAGTTGATCTTACAAAGGACAGTGAACAGTTCTAGAAAGGACTAGTTCAGAAAGTTAGGAGATGCTTTGTGGGCGTATAGAACTTTTTACAAAAACCCCATGGGCATGTCTCCTTATAATATGGTCTATCGCAAGTCTTGCCATTTACCCCTAGAGTTAGAACACAAGGCTTTCCGGGCTGTTAGAGAGCTTAATGCTGACCCCAAACTTGCTGGTTGATACATCCAAAATGCATCATTATTTTATATAGTAATTATTTCTTATTCATTGATATATTTCATGATATGATGCTATTCTTATGTTGTTTTGGCTTATTTTACACAGTTTGCAACTTTCCGGTGCCGAAGCAGCAGACGCAGGATTCAGCGGTAAAAACTGGACGCTGAGTTGCTGAAGAAGAACACCTCCAAATTACCTGAAAATCGACGGAGGATGTTTTCCAGCAGGATCACGAAGACACGCAAAAGAGCGACCAGAGGGGGGCCACAGGGTGCCCAGGTGGCCACCTGGCGCGGCCCCACCCCTGGCCGCGCCGGGAGGGCGCCTGGACCCCCGAGGCCACTCCCGGCTCCCCCCTCTGGCCTATTTACCCCTCGTGATCCAAAAACCCTAAAACAAGGAGAGTTTACGGAGTTCCGCCGCCACTCCGTGGCGGAAACCTATAGAGAAGAAAAGCCATCTCTGGAGGGCATATTCCGCCGGGGAGATCACCTTTCGGAAGGGGAGATCGTCGCCATCGTCATCACCATCGTCACGGGAATCATCGAGATCATCATCAAAATCATCCCCATCATCAGCACCATCTCCATCACCATCCAATCTTGTCTCACAATTGCAACTCGTGTTGTAATCCGTACTATCTATCCTCTCTACTCTATCGGTGTTGATTACTACTTTGTGGTGAATGCTATTGAGTTTTGTTGGAGAAATATTATTGTGTCCAAATTATTTATCATCTATTTATCCCCACTGATCATGATCTCTTTTATGTCTTGTGAGTAGTGACTTTAGTTCTTGAGGACATGGGAGAAGTCTAGTTGCTAGTAGTCATATGATGTTGAAGTAATATGTGTTGGTTTATATTTAAGTTGTGTTGTTATTTTCCTAGTGGTGTTGTGTGAGTCGAACACTCAACACTTCGCCTTATCAAGGACCTAGGAGAATGCATTGTGTATAAAGAATGCCTACGGTGGGTTGCCGGAGTGACAGAAACTGAAAGTCCAAGTATATGATCAGAGGGGGAGGGGGTGAATGATCACTTCAAAATTTTCGACTGAAACTTTTGAAGTGAAGCATAAGTAGTGTGGAATAGCGAAGTAAAACTGGAAGCGAAACTAAATGCAGTGAATCAAAACACATTGAAGCATAACTGGGAAGAAAATGCAATACTGAAGGTAAATGCTTGAAGTAAAACGAACTGGGACTCGGCGATGTTTGTTCGACCAGTTCACGCTCTGCAAAGCGCTACGTCTGGTTGGAGGGACTGGTGATTGAACACCTGGAGCAAATCTCTCTCCGTCCGTTGCTCCACTGCACCAAACTCCTTGAGCTTGGTCAGTTCTTCACTCGTGGTTGATTATTGAGGAAATCACCGAAACCGTTGACAAACTGGACTTCGAGGCGACAATTACTCTTCGCTCTCTGAAGAACAACACTCTAACCGTCTAGGAGAATTGCAGTTCTCCAAGATAAAAAGGCTAGCAAGATTTCACCTAAGTCATCTCAAATCTACTCAGATCAATGGGACCTAGGCTTCAGTATTCTGGATTTTGGGTTTTGCTTCGGTCAAGTCTTTGGGGTGCTCTCTTCAATCTCTCTCAGAAATATTCTTGGAGCAGCCACCCGCAAATGGAGGAGGGGCGGCGTATTTATAGTTGGTGATCCCGAGGTGCGGAATGACCAAACTAACCCGAGGTGACAGCTTGACACATGTCCACAACGGTCGGATTTGTCATTAATGCGCAACTTTACTTCAGGAACAAGTAAAGCTGACTCACGGACTTAGTTCTGCTTCAGTAGCCAAAGAACGAAGTCTTTCCTACCGAAACTTAACTTAGTACACATGAGATTTCTTCACTCAGGCTTCTCACTTGGTTTGGATTTGATCTGAGCATTTTCTCAATGACTTAGGTGTCCACAAACTAAATACCCCTCTTGATAGTACGGTTTGTCCTATGACTCAAAGAACCGAAAAAGAACTACACAAAAACATCTAAGTCTTGCGCCGTCCTCTTCTTTTCCTTCAATGAGTAGAGCTTCAGGACACCTTCAATTTTTGGGGGTCAACCTTCGTGATTAAGCTTCGTTCCGTGGGTTATGCTTCGATAACTTGAAGACCTTTTCTGAAGCTTTATCACCTAGCTTGTCCTTCAGGAACCTATACAACTGTTTATACTAGGAAACATTGTTAGTTCCTCTACTGTCTTGTCCAACAATATCCAAAACACACGAGGGCAAAACTTTGCTCTTACAATCTCCCCCTTTTTGGACTATTGTTGACAAAACAGGCATCGATAAAAGATATTGAAGTTTTTCTGAAGGATGGGACAAACTCTAAGATATGAAGTTTTTGGCTCCCCCTGAATGCAAGCATCGAAGATTTATATAATCGAAGTTAATGCTTGAGATAAAAAAAATCGGTGGAGAACAAAACAGATATCTTAGCGAATACAATTGCATTTGAAGATATATATCCAGGAATGTATGCAATTGCTTCCAATGACCTGTGACTTAGAAAATAATAACCACCAGCAAGATAGAAGATACGAAGCAATACTTGCAAGCAAAGGGGTTATTAAAACTTGAGTGTAGCACAGGAGTAGAATGACTGAAGTTAAACTTAAGTTACAACCCAATCGAAGAGAATGGAATGTTTGTTGTAACTTAACCAAACGAAGCAAAAGCAAATAGCAAACCCTTTCCCCGATGCAAATCTAACTCATCGATGCCCTCATTCTCCCCCTTTTTGTCAATGATTGAAAAAAGGTTGAGAAAAGGTTCGAGAGATCTATTTCGCGGCATCAGCACCCTGAGAACCCGACGAAGCTGTGCTTGACGAGGACTCATCCGACGAAGACTGATCGTCGGAGGATTCTTCTTCGGAAGAAGACGTAGGAATAGCTTCGTGGTGTGTCTGAGTGATGAGGTTGATGTCGAGGTCGCTGTTGTCGAGGCCGTCGTCGTCCTTTGAAGTAATGGAGTCATTCTCTGAGACGGTGTCAGGCCGGATGGGTTCAGGTTCGTTAACGAAGAATACTTCATCAATCTTGTGCAGGGGAGGGATCTTCGGATTCGGGCGGTCCACTGAGTCATCACGTGAAAAGTTTCGCTGGAGGTGCTCATATTCTTTGTAGATGCGATCTTTATGAAGGCCTTTGATAGAGTTGAACTTTCGGAGCCCCTTCCAGGAATGGCGTTTGAGAACACGCAAATACTGATTGTTGTTAAGTACAATGTTGCCAACTCTGTTGATCTCATCAGCAAGAAATTGCATTTGGCACTGATTGGCTTCAATGTAGTTTTCAAGCATTTGCTGCGATCGAAGGTTAACTTCAAAATGATGGCAGTCTTTCTGGAACTTCTTGGATAAGTTTCGCTCATTGACTTCATGGCGCACACCAACATATGTGGCAAAAGGATCATTGGGTTTCCTCAGCAATTCCAAAGAGTCACGCACTGGTGGGAGGAAAAGCTTCGGATGATGGCGAGCCACAAAGTCTTCGTTCCAACCATAGTTACATACAACTTTCAGCCAGGGAGCATAAGGTTTCAGTGTGAATGGTAGCTCTACTGCATGAACCAAGTTCCGAATGAAGCAGTCTTCAAAATCAAAGAGAAGACCATGAGTGAGCTTCATAATAGCATGTCTTGTCTCTGGATAAATGTTCGATTCTTCCGAAGCAGTACTCAAAGGGATCAATGAGTTTGACAAGATGTAGAACCAAGTCCTTGAAATGAAGTTCAAATGCTTCGGGCGAATGTTTTCAGATATGTAGCTTGCAGTGACTTCGGGGTCCAACAGAGTAGCAAATTCTTCTTCAGTCAGATCATGTTCTAAGTGAATCTTTTCTTGAACTCCAGAATGCCTTGGAATATTGACAATTTCCATGAATTCGGCAGAGGACATTCTGAAGACTTTGCCTTGAATCATCCATTCCAGCGTCCATGAGCTGGGTTCATTGGCATCACCAGAAACATAGAGAGTTGCATAGAATTGCTTGATAAGTTCAGAATTGAAGGGAGTGCTCAAAGCAAACAACCGAGTCAAATTCTGATTCTCAATAGTTTCGGCGACGTTCTGAAAGCAAGTGGCAGTGGAAAGACTTCGCATATCCAGAAATTTATGCCTAAACAGAACTCCTTGCTGACAGAAGATTTTGGTGTAGAGGATTTGTTGTTCGGCAGTCCAAAACCGAAGATCATCAGCGGTGCGATCTGAAGCATATGGACTGACACCAAAGAAACGATGGCGCTTCTGATGCAGTTCCAAGTTGAATTCCGGTCCATGCCTTGAAGAATAACCAGCACCCTTGAATATGGGAAAAGTTTCACGAGGGTAATTGGAGTCAAGCTGGGTATCTTGGCAGGGGCGCGACCGCGCGCGAATCCTTTGCAGAGGAGCAATTGGGTTGGCTCTAGAAGGGCCAGCAGATTGAGCGACTATAAGCGCTTGCTCTTGCGATAGATTCAGAATTTGGACTTGTTCTTCTTCGTCATCATGTGCTTCGGTATGGGGCACATTTGCTTCGGAATCTTGAACTGTTCTGGCAGGGGAAAAGTCTCGGGATATACGAGTTCTGGAGTGGGTTGGTGATGGAGCATTAGCTTCACGGGGAGGTGATGGAGGTGGTGCGGGAGCAACTGGTGGAGTGTGAATCCTTTGTAGTTCGGGGGTAGGAGCACGAATGGGTGTGGGAACACGGGGTGGTATGGGTGTGGGGGTTCGTGCAGGCGTTGGAGTTGGGGTAGGAGCTCTTTGTGGTGGAGTTTGTTTGGGGGTGGTTCTGGTAGGAGGAGGTGTGGGAGTCTTGGTGGGTGGAACTGAAGGCTTAGGTGTGGGCTTGGATGGCTTTGGCTTCGGTGTAGGTGTGGGAACTGCTTCAGGAGTTTCCTGAGGCTGTTCATCACTGGTATCCATGTATGCGGCTGAAGCCAAAGTAACCTTGCGCTTCTTGGTGGTTCTCTTCTTGGGTGAAGGACCTGATGCCTTAGATGCAGAAGGCTTAGGAGATGGTGCCGGAGCAACAACACGTTCAGCTTCGGGCGAAGCCTTGCGTTTCCGCGAATCTCTTTCCATAATGGATGCATTATGGGTCTTCACCATATCATCCACAGCGGCCTTGATTTTTCCTTTGAAGATTTTGATGTTGTTCTTGGTGGTGGAATTGACATCCGTCACTTGTTGAAGAAACTTCAGGGCGTGCTGTTTGAATTCTTCATCAGGTTCTGATTCAGCTCGCTTTTGATAGTTGTGAATCTTTTTGATTTCAGCCCTGTCTCTTGAATGCAAATCCTTCAGCTGACTGATCATAGTGGAGATCATTACTTCGATGGAGCTTGAGATATAGACTTCTCCAAGATCAACAGCTTCAGGCTCTCCAGCGGCACATTTTTCCAAAAGGGCTTCAGTGATGCCCAACTGATCCCAGAGTTCGCCTTCACGTGGGTCAGGGAACTGATGGTCACTGTGGCGTTCAGCTTCATCTTGAGCTTCAGGCATAGATATGCCTTTCTGCTTCGATGGAATAGCTGAGGGAGTCATATCAACTATGGGCTTCTTCTGACTTGCCCTAGCAGCTTTCTCAGCTTTCTTTGTCCTGAGGCCATCTAATGTAGCCTTTCGTTTAGCTTCATGCTCGGCCAGCTGTTTAGCTTCAGCGGCAGCTTTTACTTCATTCTTTGCGGCTTCGGCGAGCTTGCGCTTCGTCTCAGCCTTCTCTGCAGCCAACCTGGCAGAGTCCAACTCCTTTTGCTTTCTGGCAGCATCCTCATCTGCCTTCTTCTTCTCAGCTGAGCTTTTGGCAAGAATGTTGCGCTCAAGTGCCTCTTCGAGGTCTTTCTGTCTCAATTATTCTTCAGTGAGCTTGTGCTTCGTTGAAGGGTTTGTTGCAGCAGACTGCTTGGGCTTCGTTGATGCTGAAGCCTTTGCAGGTTGTTTCTTGGCGGTGTCGTGCTTCTTCTTAGTTCGTCTCTCAGTGTTGAGGGCATCAGCTGGTGGCTTGGAGGCCAAAGGCTTCGCAACCACCAAGTTTGATAAATCAATGGTGGGGCGAGCAGAAGACTTGTCCTTGGGGTCTTGAAACTTAAGCCCCTTATCATCAGGTTTCTCTCCGGGCTTCTTCTTCAGAGGGATCTAAAGTCTTTGCTTCTTGGGGGGAATAGGATCATCAGATTCATCATCTGCTTCAAATTCTGATTCGTTGTCAGCAGCATTTGATTCGTCCATAATTGAATCTTCCATAGCAGCTTGCTCTAGCCTGACATGCTCTTCATCTTCTGTGGTAGCATGCGGAGGAGAAGCAGATTTCTTCTTCAGCTTCTTCTTCTTCTTCTTCGTGCTTGGCCCTTCATCATGGGCTTCAGCTTCAGCCATCTTGGCTGCCTTCTTCTCTTCTTTCAGTCTCTTGATTTCAGCAGCAATCCTCAAAGTTCTTGCTCTTTTGGATAATCATCTGGTGTCTTAAGAGTGTTGGGGTGAGGAAGCTTCGGTGTAACTGGGTAGTATAGGTGGCGATTCTCTTCGGTGTACTAACTGCACATGGCCGAAGTATACTGATAGGGTGGACTGAAGGCAAACTGCATAGCCCACTTCCAGGTAGGGATGCTCTTGTACTTGTACCATCTAACAGCCCAGTACCGGCGAATGTTTAGCAAGCGATTCTTGCGCTGATCCTTGGTTTCTCCAGGAGGCGTGTCATATCCCAGAGCAATGCGAATGGATTCGGGGATGCCTCTGGCGTTGTTGGTTTCCTTAGTTCTGCCTCCTTTCTTCTTCGGAGCAGACCGTTCTGCTTCGTTGATGTGGTCAAGATTGGGTGACTCATTTCCGAAGCCTAATTCAGCAGACATCCTGTGAAAAGCACAAAGGTAGCAAGGGAAAAAGGCGAGTATGGAATGAGCACCAGCAAGTGTTTCGATCCAAAAACAAATTTTTGACAAGAGATTCAGTGAAGAATTTGGGTAAAGATTCTGGTCTGTATTGAGCTAGACTTAGCCTCACGCATGTTGAGCTGAAACCCTAACACAGAACAGATGTATTCTAACCCTAACTTCTAACCTGAATCGGGATGGAAACCTTTGGCTAGCAGAAACAAATTTCCCAACAGTGCAACGATCCAACGGATCAAAGAAACCTAAGGATTTCATCCCAAAACAACAGACTAAGAACTCGGATCCAATCTGGAAACTGAAGAACAGAAGAGATAGAGATTGGATCGAGGCTCGGCGTACCCTAACTCGGTGGCGTCGAGCAGCTATGGTGGCGATGAGCGGTGAGGACGCGCTCGTCGACGACGTGAAGTCCACGGCGGCGCTCTTCCGGCAGTGAAGCGGCGAGAACGGCGACGGGGACGAAGAGCTCGGCAGCGCTCAGGAGAGAGAGGGTTCCGGGGAGATGCGAATGAGGAGGTGGGATGGATTCGCTGGGGTGGGATGCCTTATATAGGCCGGTCTGACAGGAGCTGTCAGATCAGATCGAACGGCCCCCAGCGACTGTCTCTCCGGATTCTACGGCGAGGATTTCGTGGCGTATCGCGAGAAAATCTCAACGACCTGGATTTGACGGGATCTCAACGATCGAAGAAGAAGTCCTCGACTTGAGTAAAACTTCGATGAGAATTGGAAGCATTTGATTCGGAACTCAATGATGTTCGAAGCAAAATACTTTCCGTTTCAATTGTGCTCAACCATTTTGGACAGACAGAATAAGAAAGAAAAAGAATAGAAAGGGTAGGGTCCGAAAGTTATCACCTCGAAGAAAAACCAACCGAAGCAAAAGGTGATAAGCATAGGGGTATAATTCCAAGCGAAATAAAAATAAACTAAATGAAGCAAAAACAAACAACGAAACTAAATAGGTAAGTAATGAAGTAAGTGAATAAGTACAGAAGCAAAAAGGTTCGGTCTTACAGTACATGCCGTGAGTCCAATATATTGAGCTCACACCTTAACGTACAGAACCTTTTCTCATCCAATGGGTTCGTGAATATGTCTGCCAGTTGATCTTCAGTTCTAACATGACTAATAAAAATATCTTCACGCTGAACATGATCACGAAGAAAATGATTGCGAATGTCAATATGCTTCGTGCGAGAGTGATGTACAGGATTGTGGGCAATTTTGATTGTACTCTCATTATCACATAGGAGTGGAATTTTCTTCACATGAATACCATAATCCTTCAGCGTTTGCTTCAGCCATAGAATCTGAGTACAGCATGACCCAGCAGCAATGTATTCGGCTTCAGCAGTAGATATTGAAACACAGTTTTGCTTCTTTGAAGCCCAACACACAAGAGATCTTCCAAGGAAATGACAAGTCCCTGAAGTTGATTTCCTATCCACACGATCACTAGCCCAGTCTGAATCAGAATAGCCAATAAGATCAAACTGAGCTCCCTTGGGATACCACAACCCCAAGGTAGGTGTATGAGCAAGATAACGAAGAATTCGCTTTACAGCAGTATGATGTGATTCCTTTGGATTTGCCTGAAAACGAGCACAAATACATACTGAAAGCATAATGTCAGGTCTAGATGCACAAAGATATATAAGAGATCCAATCATAGACCGATATTTCTTCTGGTCGAAGGCTTTGCCCTTCTCATCTGCATCTAAGAAACCATTAGTACGCATAGGCGTCTTAATAGTTTTGCATTCAGTAAGACCAAACTTCTTCAGGCAATCCTTGAGATATTTTTCTTGAGAAATAAAGGTGTCATTCTTCTGTTAAAGGATTTGAAGTCCAAGGAAGAACTTCAATTCACCCATCATAGACATCTCATATTTCTTCGATATCATTTTGGCAAATTCTTCGCTGATTTCAGTGTTAGTGCATCCAAAAATGATATCATCTACATATATTTGACATACAAACAAATCACCATTATAAGATCGAGTGAAAAGCGTTGGGTCAGTTGTTCCTGGTTTCAAGCCTTTCTTCAGAAGGAAATCCTTCAATGTGTCGTACCAAGCACGAGGTGCTTGCTTCAACCCATAGAGGGCCTTGTGTAACCTGTACACCATGTCGGGTTTCTTCGGGTCTTCAAAACCTGGAGGCTGCATAACATACACTTCTTCCTCGATTTTTCCGTTAAGAAATGCACTTTTCACATCCATTTGATAAAGTAGAATACCATTGAAATTTGCAAAAGCAAGCATAACACGAATGGATTCGAGACGAGCAACTGGAGCATAAGTTTCGCCGAAATCAATACCTTCGATTTGGGTGTAACCTTGTGCTACCAGACGTGCTTTGTTCCTTACCACTATACCGTCTTCATCTTGCTTATTGCGAAAAATCCACTTTGTACCAATGATGCTGTGCTTCGTGGGATCAGGTCTATCAACTAAGGACCAGACTTTGTTTCGCTCGAACTGGTTAAGTTCTTCGAGCATGGAAGTTAACCAATCTGGATCCTTCATGGCTTCATCAAACTTTGAAGGTTCTAGCATGGAGACAAAAGATAAGTTTCCACAGAAGTTAGCCAAACGAGTGCGAGAGCGAGTTGTGGGACGACCTGGTTGATGAATTTCTTCAAGGATCGAATCAACATCAACCCTTCTTCGAACTCGTGATAAGGTTGAATCGTTTGCTTCAGGCTCAGCTTCTGCTTCAGGATCTGCTTCAGCTTCAGGATCTGCATCACCTTCAGGATTTGCTTCACCTTCAGCTTCAGCATTTCCTTCGTTCCCTTGCTCTTCTTCGTCCTGTTCATCATTAGCTTCAGGATGTTGATCTCCAGCGCCCCGGGCTATGTGTGGGAACATTGGACCAACATCATCCCTATTAGCTTGACGAGCATTGGCTTCAACAGGGCGAATCTCTCCAATAGCCATGGACCTGATCACTTCATCAAGAGGAGGTTCATCTAGATCATGAGGCAAATGCTCTTTTTGAGAGCCATTAGTTTCATCAAATCTCACATTCACAGTTTCCATAACTTTCCCAAAGTGAGAGTTATAGACTCTGTAAGTATGAGAGTTTGAGCCATAACCTAAAAGAAAACCTTCATGTGCCTTAGGGGCAAACTTGGAGCTATGATTCATATCTCTAATAAAGCATGGAGCACCAAATACCCTAAGGTACGAAACATTAGGTTTGTTACCAGTGATAAGCTCATGTGAAGTTTTCTTCAGAAATTTGTGAAGGTAAACCTTGTTGATGATATGACAAGCTGTGTTAATTGCTTCGGCCCAGAACCTAATAGGAGTCTTGTATTCAGCAAGCATGGTTCTGGCCATCTCAATCAGAGTTCTATTCTTCCTTTCGACAACACCATTATGTTGAGGTGTATAAGCAGCAGAGAACTCATGAGTAAAACCATGATCATCAAGAAAATCTTCAATATGAGTATTCTTGAATTCAGTTCCATTATCACTTCGGATATGCTTCAGAGATAATTCATATTCAGTTTGAGCTCTCTTAGCGAATGACTTGAAGATTTCAACAACTTTTCTCTTGTCATCCAAAAATAAAACCCAAGTATAACGAGAGAAGTCATCAACAATAACTAGACCATATTTGTTTCCTCCCAGGCATGCATAATTTTGAGGACCAAAAAGATCCATATGAAGCAATTCAAGAGGACGAGTGGTAGTCATGATAGTCTTCGCTGAATGATGTTTCCTCGTTATTTTACCAGCTTCACAAGCACTGCAGAGACAATCCTTATCGAATTTTACTTCGCTAAGGCCAATAACATGATTCTTCTTCACTAAGTTATGAAGATTTCGCATCCCTGCATGACCAAGTCTTCAATGCCATAACCACCCAGATGAAGCTTTTGCCATTAAGCATGTGGATACAGCAGGGCCCGAAGAAAAATCAACAATGTATAAGTCTCCTTTTCGGTAACCCTCGAAGACAAACGCATAGTCATCCTGTGAAAAGACAACACAACGCGAAGCAGAAAATAGAACAAGCATACCCATATCGCATAACTTAGAAATAGACATAAGATTATATCCAAGGGATTGGACTAGCATAACCTTGTCAATGTGCTTATCTTTTGATATCGCAACCTTACCCAAACCTAAAACTTTACCCTTGTTGTTATCACCGAAGGTAATGTACTTCTGAGAAGAGTGAGATAGTTTTTCTTCGGTGAATAACTCCTTGTCTCCGGTCATATGATTTGTGCAACCACTATCCATGACCCATTCGGATCCACCGGAGACATAGCCCTGCAGAAGAATTAGTTCTTCTCAACCACCCACAAACGAGCAGGTGACTGAGAAGATGTTGAAGCACTGGTTGAAGCAATATTAAAGCGAACAGGAGTGTATTGCTTCGGTGTACAATCAAGCACACCATAAATGTAAGTCCTCCGCAAATGGTTAGCATAAGATGGAGCATATGCAATCTTAGTATGATTATTATGAGGACGATAAGTATGACGACCAGTGCGATAGTATTGCTTCTGCGGAACATTTGATTCGGTCACCAGAGGATTATTTCTCGTTTCAAGAGAATAGAAATGATTCGGTGGTACCGAAGACTTTCCCTGCATGGTATGGTTAGCAGGCAGTTTTTCCACAAGTGCTTTCTTCACCCATATTTGCCTCTTATAGAAGTCATTCTTAGGAGGAGTACCAACATACTGAGCTGTAACCTTTCCCTGTTCATCTTTGATGAGCTTGTAGTCTGAATCAAGTGATTCGTCTACAATAGCTTTGTTCATCTTGCAGTCAAAACCTGAAAGGTTAGCTATATCAATGGGGTTCCTCTTCGCAAGGACCCAAACAGTCTTAGGATATTGCTCAGGTTCCCAATAGGTGCCATCAGGGTTTATCTTTCTCTCGAAACCAACACCTTCATTCCTGGGATTCCTTTGAAGGAGAGCCTTCCTCAGGATATCACAGAGATACTGGTGACCTTGCACACTTTTGAACATGCCTGTTTCAAATAAGTTTTTCAACCTGAGGAGTTCCTCGGTAACAGCAGGATTTTCCTCATCAGAGGCATTAGTATCATCAATAACAATAGGAGCTTTGCCTTTGGAATCAATTTTTCTTCGTTCCAAACAATACAAACAAGGTGATTCAGTTTTATGATTTGCTTCAGAACCTTGTTGAGCCATGAGAGAGAGATTGACATTTTCCAACTCTTCATGAGCCTCTTTCAGTTTTTCGAGAGCCATTTTCCTCTGAAGAAATTCATAGGTGAGCTTCTCATAATCAACTGAAAGAAGATCATGCCGAGAGGATAATTCTTCAAACTTTTCTTTCAGAGCACCATGCTCATTAGTCAAAGTTTGACCTTTCTCTATCTCATCGATCAACAGAGTTTCTGATTTCTTAATTGTTTTGCTTAGAGAATCAAGTTCATCTTGTTGGATTGAAGCAATTTTAGCAAGTTTAGCATAGCTTATCTTTGAATCACTGTCATATGAAGAACAATCAGAAGTATCATAGTTAGATTTTGATGAAGATACCTTCGCCTTGGCCATGAAGCAATATGCAGGAGATTCATCTTCACTACTATTGTTGGTGAAGAATGAGCTCAAAGCTTTTGTCGAAGCATCTGCTGAAGCGAATGCCAAACCAGCAACGCCATCTGATTCGGACCCAGACCCAGACCTTGAACCTGATTCAGCTTCGGACCCAGATGCTTCGTCTTCAGAGTTCATCTCCTTTCCCAGATACGCCTTGGCACGGTGAGATCCGCTTCGCCGAGACGAGTAAGTGTTCGATCAAGAACCCTCACGCTTCTTATGATACTTCTTCCTCTTGTCATCATCAGAATCTTTCTTCTTATCTCTTCTCGAACTGGACTCATGTCTCTTGGATTCATAGCTTCTGGAAGATCTGTGGGACTTGGTTCAGGAGTCTCTGAGCGAATGCTTTGCTTTGTTTTCAGCTTCCCACAGAGGGCAATCAGCAATGTAGTGACCTGGCTTCTTGCACTTGTAGCAGCAGTTTTCCTTAGATGGAGAGCTTCTTGAGGATGAGCGGTGAGATGAGTGAGTTGAGCTTCTTGAAGAATAACTCTTCTTCGGTGAAGAAAAACCTTTTCTCTGGAAGCGGTTGAAGCGTCTCATGATCAGTGCTAAATCTTTTCCAATGCTTGCAGGATCATCTGATTCGACACCTGAAGCAGAAGTGACTTCGGGTGAAGAATGACGCGAAGCTTTTGCTTTCAAGGCATGAGTTTTTCTTCGAGAGCCATTTATGTCACGTTTCTCATCTTCTTCCATTTCAAAGGTATTGAGTCTCTCAAGAATATCAGCGGCAACAAGACGTCTAAAATCATTCCTTTCCTTGATCATCAGCACAATGTGATCAAACGAGTCATCCAATGAGCGAAGCAAGGTTCTTACAACTGAGTGAGGAGTAATGTCATCAGCACCGAGGGAAATCAACTCATTAGCAAGAGCTGTGAGTCTGCTGTAAATGGAGCTGACTTTTTCACCCTCGTTTCTCTTGAAGCGATAGAATTTGCTTCGGAGTGTGTCAATTCTGGCATCCTTCTGGGTAGAAACACCTTCACCAATCTTTTCAAGATAGTCCCAGACACCTTTGGCAGATGGAATATTCTTCACTTCATGATACTTTTCTGGTGTCAAGTGATTGGTGATGAAAACCCAAACTTCGGAATCAAGATCAATCAGTTTTGCTTCTTCATCGGCAACAGTGACTCCATACAAGACAACTTGCCAGGTAGTTGAGTTGATAGCCATGATATTTCTCTTCATCTCTCCTTCCAGTACGGGTAGTCCTTCCCATTGAAAACAGGAATAGGTTTGCCGGAGCGAATAGTTGCGAAAGACATACTTGAAGACACTCCAGGAGGTTAATCCAAAACACACAGAGTGTAGGGAGTGACTAGCTCTGATACCAATTGAAAGTCCAACTATGTGATCAGAGGGGGAGGGGGTGAATTATCACTTCAAAAATTTCGACTGAAACTTTTGAAGTGAAGCATAAGTAGTGCGGAATAGCGAAGTAAAACTGGAAGCGGAACTAAATGCAGTGAATCAAAACACATTGAAGCATAACTGTGAAGAAAATGCAATACTGAAGGTAAATGCTTGAAGTAAAACGAACTGGGACTCGGCGATGTTTGTTCGACCAGTTCACGCTCTGCAAAGCGCTACGTCTGGTTGGAGGGACTGGTGATTGAACACCTGGAGCAAATCTCTCTCCGTCCGTTGCTCCACTGCACCAAACTCCTTGAGCTTGGTCAGTTCTTCACTCGTGGTTGATTATTGAGGAAATCACCGAAACCTTTGACAAACTGGACTTCGAGGCGACAATTACGTTTCGCTCTCTGAAGAACAACACTCTAACCGTCTAGGAGAATTGCAGTTCTCCAAGATAAAAAGGCTAGCAAGCTTTCACCTAAGTCATCTCACATCTACTCAGATCAATGGGACTTAGGCTTCAGTATTCTGGATTTTGGGTTTTGCTTCGGTGAAGTCTTTGGGGTGCTCTCTTCAATCTCTCTCAGAAATATTCTTGGAGCAGCCACCCGCAAATGGAGGAGGGGGCGGTGTATTTATAGTTGGCGATCCCGAGGTGCGGAATGACCAAACTAACCCGAGGTGACAGCTTGACACGTGTCCACAACGGTCGGATTTGTCATCAATGCGCAACTTTACTTGAGGAACAAGTAAAGCTGACTCACGGACTTAGTTCTGCTTCAGTAGCCAAAGAACGAAGTCTTTCCTACCGAAACTTAACTTAGTGCACATGAGATTTCTTCGCTCAGGCTTCTCACTTGGTTTGGATTTTGATCTGAGCATTTCCTCAATGACTTCGGTGTCCACAAACTAAATACCCCTCTTGATAGTACGGTTTGTCCTATGACTCAAAGAACCGAAAAAGAACTACACAAAAACATCTAAGTCTTGCGCCGTCCTCTTCTTTTCCTTCAATGAGTAGAGCTTCAGGACACCTTCAATTTTTGGGGGTCAACCTTCGTGATTAAGCTTCGTTCCGTGGGTTATGCTTCGACAACTTGAAGACATTTCCTGAAGCTTTATCACCTAGCTTTTCCTTCAGGAACCTGAAGGGTTCGTAGCAAGGAAAACAAAAAAAAATCCTACGCATAAACAACCAACAAGCCAAGATCTAATCTAGGAGATGTAAGCAACGAGTAGGATGTCATAGAAGAACTCACCCTCGAAGACTTAAAACGTTACGAGATCAAATCTCGTGGATGATGTAGTGGTTCACTTACCGATCTCAAGATCGCGATGATGTACGCTAAGCGTCTCCATGCTCGGTCACACGTACAGCTTGATGACGACCTCCGTTCCCTCGATCCAGTGGGGCAGCGGAAGTAGAGGATCCCCGGAAATCCAGCAGCACAACAACATGATGCGGTGAAGAATCCCACGGTCAGGGCTTCGCCAAGCGGAAGACCATGGTATGGAGCAGTGGGTGGAGAGGAAGGGAGGTGAGGCAAGTCCATGGGAGGGGAAGCCCTCACCCTCCTTTTATAGGGGAGGAGTGGGCAGCCCAAGAGGGGGGGGCGGCCAACTCATGGTGCCTCCACCTCTTCCCTCTTGATGTGAGTGGAAGCCACACTCACACCCACCCATGCTCCCTTAATTGTCCACTTGGAAAATCCAAAGGTTTTCTTTAATAAATAAATAAAACATTTCTATTTCTTTATTTAATATTTGTTAATCCTATTAACAAACATTTGCACATTGCACCTCTAATCATTTGTTAATTCTATTAACAACCATCCGACAAAAACCCCTTGAACTATTTCAATTTTACCCGAATCAATTTCGGTGCTGTCCAAAACATTCTTCAATATTCCTTATCCTCTCAAAATGAATCATCAAACCTTAACTGTGTCACCCTACGGTTCGCGAATAATACAGACATGATTGAGACACCTCTCCGATCAATAATCAACAGCGGGATCTGGAGATCCGTGATGACTCCTATATATTCAACGATGAATCTTGTGATCGTGTGAACCATGAACGTCGTAACTAATTCCCTTTGTCTCGCGATATTTTACTTGTCCGAGATCCAATCATCGGTATCAACCATACCTTGTTCGATCTCGTTTCCGACAAGTACTCTTTTACTCGTTCTGTGATATGACATTCTTGTGACCTAGTCACGTGCTTGCAAGCGGTGTCAATGTGATATCACCGAGAGGGCCCAGAGTATATCTCTCCGTCATTTTGGATGGACAAATCCCATTCTTGATCCATGAGCCTCAAGTAATACTTTCCGAATACCTAACACCACCTTTATAGTCACCCTGTTACAGTGTGACGTTTGATGTCATTAAAGTATTCTTTCGGTATTAGTGATTGACATGATCTCATGGTCTAAGGAACAAGATTACTTCGAATGCAAGATATAACAATATAAACTAAATGACTTGATCGTATTGTTATACTTAGTTTGGGTATATATTCATCACATCACTCTCCTAATGATATGATCCCGTTATTAACAACATCCAATGTTCATGATCAGGAAACCTTGATCATCTGTTAATCGACGAGCTCGTTAAAAGAGAGGCTTTACTAGGAACCATTGTTTGTTTATTAAACACACATGTATCAACGTTTCCGGTTAATACAATTCTAGCATGAGAAATAAACGTTTATCATAAACAAGGAATAATATAATAAACACTTTATTATTGCCTCTCGGGCATATTCCCTTCAGTCTCCCACTTGCACTAGGGGCAATAATCTATATTACATAGTAATGAATCTAACACCCATGGAGTTCTTGTGTTTATCATGTTTTGCCTTTGGGAGAGTTTTAGTCAACGGATCTGCCAGATTCAGATCTGTGTGTACTTTGCAAATCTTCACATCCCCATCCTTGACATACTCACGGATGGAGTGAAAACGGCGCTTGATATGCTTGGAATTCTTGTGAGACCTTGGTTCCTTAGCATTGGCAATGGCACCATTGTTGTCACAATAGATAACCATTGGATCCAAAGCACTCAGAACCACACCTAGTTCGGATATGAATTCCTTCATCCAAACTGCTTCATTTGTTGCCTCTGAGGCAGCAAAATATTCCGCTTCTGTTGATGATCCCGCTACCACAGATTGCTTGGAACTCCTCCATCTTACTGCTCCTCCATTCATAATAAATACGTATCCGGATTATGACTTAGAGTCATCCGGATCCGTGACGAAGCTAGCATTGACGTAACCTCTTGCGACGAGCTCTTCTTCACCACCATACACGAGAAACATATCCTTAGTTCTTCTCAAGTACTTAACGATATTCTTGACAGCCGCCCAGTGTTCCAAACCTGGATCGGATTGGTACCTTCTAGTCAAACTAACAGCATGTGCCACATCTGGTCTTGTACATAGCATAGCATACATGACAGAACCTATGGCTGAAGCATAGGGAATCTTATTCATTTCCTCTCTATCTTCTGCTGTAACTGGACATTGAGTCTTATTCAACGTCTTGCCTTGCAAAATTGGTAAGAACCCCTTCTTACTTTTATCCATTCTGAACTTCTTCAAAATCTTGTCAATGTATGTACTTTGCGAAAGTCCAATTAAGCGTCTTGATCTATCCCTGTAGATTTTGATGCCTAATATATAAGCTGCTTCACTGAGGTCTTTCATCAAAAAATTACTGTTCAAATAACCTTTTACACCTTTTAACAATTCTATATCATTTCCAATCAACAATATGTCATCCACATACAGTACTAGAAATGTTACAGAGCTCCCACTCACTTTCTTGTAGATACAAGCTTCTCCGTACGTTTGATCAAATCCAAACTCTTTGATCACCTTATCAAAACGTAGGTTCCAACTCCGGGATGCTTGCTTCAGTCCATAAATGGAACGTTGAAGCTTGCATACCTTGTCAGCATCCTTAGGATCAACAAAACCTTTGGGTTGCATCATATACAACTCTTCCTCAATGTCACCATTCAGGAATGCCGTTTTGACATCCATCTGCCAGATTTCATAATCGAAAAATGCAGCAATTGCTAACATAATCCTAACTGACTTTAGCATCGCTACTGGTGAGAAGGTCTCATCGTAGTCAACTCCTTGAATTTGTCGAAAACCTTTTGCGACAAGTCGAGCTTTATAGACGGTCACATTACCATCAGCATCAGTTTTCTTTTTTAAAATCCATTTGTTCTCAACGGCCTTACGGTCATCGGGTAAGTCCACCAAAGTCCAAACTTGGTTTTCGTACATGGATCCCATTTCGGATTTCATGGCTTCAAGCCATTTGTTGGAATCTGGGCTCATCATTGCTTCATCATACGTCGCAGGGTCATCACTTCCATCTACCATGAAGTTTAAGACGGGATTCCCATACAGTTCAGGAGCTGTACGTTCCCTAGTTGACCTGCGAACCACGGTAGTTTCCTCTTCTGGAGTTTCATGAACTTGATCATTAGTTCCCTCTTCAACTGACGGAGTCGGCACTGGAAAAACTTCCGGTGCTGCGCTACTCACAATTCCAAGAAGAGAAGGTTCAATAACCTCATCGAGTTCTACCTTCCTACTATTCACACCTTTCGAGAGAAACTCCTTCTCTAAAAAGGATCCATTCTTGGCAATGAAAATATTGCCTTCGGATCTGTGATAGAAGGTGTACCCTATTGTTTCCTTAGGGTATCCTATGAAGATGCATTTTTCCTCTTTGGGTTCGAGTTTATCAGGTTGAAGCTTCTTCACATAAACATCGCAGCCCCAAACTTTTAGAAATGACAGCTTAGGTTTGTTTCCAAACCATAATTCATACCGTGTCGTTTCAACGGATTTAGATGGTGCCCTATTTGAAGTGAATGCAGCGGTCTCTAGTGCATAACCCCAAAATGACAGTGGCAAATCTGTAAGAGACATCATAGATCGAACCATATCCAATAAAGTACGATCACGAAGTTCGGAAACACCATTACGCTGTGGTGTTCCGGCAGGCGTGAGTTGTGAAACTATTCCACATTGTTTCATATGCATGCCAAACTCGTAACTTAAATATTCACCTCCACGATCAGATCGTAGAAATTTAATCTTTCTGTTACGATGATTTTCAACTTCACACTGAAATTCTTTGAACTTTTCAAACGTCTCAGATTTTTGTTTCATTGAGTAAATATATCCATATCTACTCAAATCATCTATGAAAGTGACCAAATAACGATATCCATCGCGCGCTGATACACTCATTGGTCCACACACATCAGTATGTATGATTTCCAGTAAGTCTGTCGCCCGTTCCATAGAACCTGAAAACGGGGTACTAGTCATCTTGCCCATAAGGCATGGTTCAGATGTTTCAAATGATTCATAATCAAGTGATTCTAAGAGTCCATCAGAATGGAGCTTCTTCATGCGTTGAACACCAATATGACCTAAGCGGCAATGCCACATGTAAGTAGCAATATCATCATTTAACTTGATTCTTTTGGCATTCACACTATGAATATGTGTATCAATACTATCAAGATTCAAAAGAAATAAACCATTTTTCTCAGGTGCGTGACCATAAAAGATATTATTCATATAAATCGAACAACCATTGTTCTCGGACTTAAAGGAATAACCACTCTGCATTAAGCAAGATCCAGAAATGATGTTCATGCTCAACGCAGGCACCAGATAACATTTATTCAGGTTTATAACTAATCCAGACGGTAAATGAAGAGGTAGCGTGCCGACGGCGATCACATCAACTCTTGATCCATTGCCGACGCGCATCGTCACCTCATCCTTTGCTAGTGGTCGCTTATTCTGCAGTTCCTGTTTCGAGTTACATATGTGAGCAACCGAACCAGTATCAAATACCCAGGCGCTACTGCGAGTACTAGTAAGGTACACATCAATAACATGTATATCACATATACCTTTGTTCACTTTGCCCGCCTTCTTATCTGCCAGATATTTGGGGCAGTTTCGCTTCCAGTGGCCAGTGCCCTTACAATAGAAGCACTCAGTCTCAGGCTTAGGACCATTCTTGGTTTTCTTCTCAGGTGTAGAAACAGACTTGCCAACCTTCTTGAAGTTTCCCTTTGGCTTGCCTTACTTGCCTTTCTTGAAACTAGTGGTCTTATTGATCATCAACACTTGATGCTCTTTCTTGATCTCCACTTCAACAGTTTTAAGCATCGAGAGAAGCTCAGGAAGAGACTTCTTCATGCCTTGCATATTATAGTTCATCACAAAGTTCTTGTAACTAGGTGGTAGAGATTGAAGAACACGATGTATCCCTAGCTCATTGGGAATCGTTATTCCCAAGGCTATGAGCTTATCCGCGTACGCAGACATTTTGATTATGTGCTCACTGACGGAGCTGTTCTCTTCCATCATGCAGCTAAAGAACTTTTTTGAAGCATCATAACTCTCAACTGCAGCATGGGTATCAAAAATCATTTTCAATTCTCCCATTGTAGCATAAGCAGTGCTGTTCTCGAAACGTTTTCGCAGCTCTGGTTCTAATCCATAAAGGATGCCGCAATGAACTATATTGTGGTCTTCTTTTTGAGTCAGATAAACATTTTTATCTTCATCAGAAGCATCATCAGCGGGCTGGTCACCTAGCGGTGCATCAAGCACATAGAGCTTCTTGCAAGCGGTGAGGAGAATCCTCAGGTTAAGTGCCCAGTTGGTAAAGTTGCTACCATTGTTCGCTAGCTTTTCATTCTCCATGAACATATTGAAATTGAAGGTAGGTGCAGCCATGATCTACAACATATTTGCAAAGACTATTTAGACTAAGTTTATGATAAATTAAGTTCAAGTTAATTCAGAAAATTATCCCATGAACTCCCACTCAAAAACAACATCCCTCTTAGTCGTTTTGGTGATTACACAAACCAAATTCACTACACCAAAACCGATCATCACGTGAGATGATGTAGCTGCAAAGGCGAACATCGACATGTTCATCATATCATCCATATGACTTATGCTTTACCTTTCGGTTCGTGTTCCGAGGCCATGTCTGTACATGCTAGGCTCGCCAAGTAGAACCATCGTATTGCGTGTGTTTCAAGGCCATGTCTGTACATGCTAGGCTTGAAAACACCTGTTGTATGCGAACGTAGAGTCTATCACACCCGATCATCACGTGGTGTCTCGAAACGATGAACTTTCTTAACGGTGCATACTAAGGAAGAACACATTATTATCTTGATATTAATTGAGAGGGATCATCTTATAATGCTACCGTCGCGGTCTAAGCAAAAATTAGATGCATAAAAGGATTAACATCACATGCATGGATAATGTGATATGATATGGTCCTTCTTGTACTTGATCTCCATCTTGTGCATCATGGTATGATCTTCATCATCCCACCGGCGTGGCACCAAGGTCCATGGCACCTCCATCTTTATTGTCCATCAAATTACAACATATCACATGGATATGATATACAGCACGCAGGCCATAAATAATAAGACAACCATATGGCTTCTGCCGGTATGTCAATAACTTACAAAATGGATCATCTCATACATCAAATTTGTAACATTGACCATATCACATCACATGCCCTGCAAAAACAAGTTAGACATCTCTAATTTATTTTTGCATATTTTACGTGGCTTGGGCTTACGAAGATAGAACCGTTCATACCTACGAACATAAACTACAACGTTGATAAAACATATTTTTAACAACCCGTTGTAGATTAGGTCCTAACTATAGTGAGAGAGACAGACACCCGCCAGCCACTTATGCAATACAAGTTGCATGTCAGTCGTGGAACAAGTCTCATGTACGCGGACATGTAAGGTTAGTCCGGGCCGCTTCATCCCACTATGCCACTAGGATCCAAAATACAAAAGGAGGCAAAACCATGATCATCAACGCCCACATCCATATGTGTTCTACTCGTACAAACCATCTACGCATAGACGAGGCTCTGATACCACTGAAGGGTTCGTAGCAAGGAAAACAAAACTTTTTCCTACGCATAAACAACCAACAAGCCAAGATCTAATCTAGGAGATGTAAGCAACGAGTAGGATGTCATAGAAGAACTCACCCTCGAAGACTTAAAACGTTACGAGATCAAATCTCGTGGATGATGTAGTGGTTCACTTGCCGATCTCAAGATCGCGATGATGTACACTGAGAGTCTCCGTGCTCGGTCACACGTACAGCTTGATGACGACCTCCGTCCCTCGATCCAGCGGGGTAGCGGAAGTAGAGGATCCCCAGAAATCCAGCAGCACAACAACGTGATGCGGTGAACAATCCCACGGTCAGGGCTTCGCCAAGCGGAAGACCATGGTATGGAGCAGCGGGTGGAGAGGAAGGGAGGTGAGGCAAGTCCTTGGGAGGGGAAGCCCTCACCCTCCTTTTATAGGGGAGGAGTGGGCAGCCCAAGAGGGGGGAGGCCAACTCATGGTGCCTCCACCTCTTCCCCACTTGATGTGAGTGGAAGCCACACTCACACCCACCCATGCTCCCTTAATTGTCCACTTGGAAAATCCAAAGGTTTTCTTTAATAAATAAATAAAACATTTCTATTTATTTATTTAATATTTGTTAATCCTATTAACAAACATTTGCACATTGCACCTCGAATCATTTGTTAATTCTATTAACAACCATCCGACAAAAACCCCTTGAACTATTTCAATTTTACCCGAAACAATTTCGGTGCTGTCCAAAACATTCTTCAATATTCCTTATCCTCTCAAAATGAATCATCAAACCTTAAGTGTGTCACCCTACGGTTCGTGAATAATACAGACATGATTGAGACACCTCTCCGATCAATAATCAACAGCGGGATCTGGAGATCCGTGATGACTCCTATATATTCAACGATGAATCTTGTGACTGTGTGAACCATGAACGTCGTAACTAATTCCCTTTGTCTCGCGATATTTTACTTGTCCGAGATCCGATCATCGGTATCAACCATACCTTGTTCGATCTCGTTTCCGACAAGTACTCTTTTACTCGTTCTGTGATATGACATTCTTGTGACCTAGTCACGTGCTTGCAAGCGGTGTCAATGTGATATCACCGAGAGGGCCCAGAGTATATCTCTCCGTCATTTTGGATGGACAAATCCCATTCTTGATCCATGAGCCTCAAGTAATACTTTCCGAATACCTAACACCACCTTTATAGTCACCCTGTTACAGTTTGACGTTTGATGTCATTAAAGTATTCTTTCGGTATTAGTGATTGACATGATCTCATGGTCTAAGGAACAAGATTACTTCGAATGGAAGATATAACAATATAAACTAAATGACTTGATCGTATTGTTATACTTAGTTTGGGTATATATTCATCACATCATTCTCCTAATGATATGATCCCGTTATTAACAACATCCAATGTTCATGATCAGGAAACCTTGATCATCTGCTAATCGACGAGCTAGTTAAAAGAGAGGCTTTACTAGGAACCATTGTTTGTTTATTATACACACATGTATCAACGTTTCCAGTTATTACAATTCTAGCATGAGAAATAAACGTTTATCATAAACAAGGAATAATATAATAAACACTTTATTATTGCCTCTCGGGCATATTCCCTTCAGAACCTATACAACTGTTTATACTAGAAGACATTGTTAGTTCCTCTACTGTCTTGTCCAACAATATACAAAACACACGGGGGCAAAACTTTGCTCTTACAGAAACCTAAACCCCAGTTTGCACGCTTTTGCACAAGGGAACAATGGATCACCGATCGTATTGCTATGGTTAGGCTTTTTCCTTAATTACTATCTTGTATTTGCGGATTCTTGCAAGGTGTTTAATCATAAGAGTACACTTATCTTAGTCTAGAGGGTGTACTAGCATAGATCCACCCACTCAACACTTATCAACACAGCACATAGTACCGATACGGCATATGGCGAAAGTACATGACTACCTCTCCCGTGTGTCCTCAAGAACACTTTAGCTTTTATAAGTTCAGTTGCTAGGCCTCTCCTTTGCTAAGAAAGGATTGGGCCACTCTTTACTATACAGTATCTTTTACTTTGCTCGTCTTTACTTTCCTGTCGCTTATACCAAGAAAACCCCTAAAAAGTTATCTATCAGTACTTGCAGTTATCTCCTTACCAAAGTCACTTGCTACTACCTTTTGCCCCTACTGAAATTGTGCCTTATAAGATACCATCTGGTATTATCGATTATGTCTTAGCTAATCGCTACGCAGGAGACAGACATCCAGGTGAACACTTGCTATATTTATCACAACTATGTTCATTATTCAAGCATGCAGGTGTGTCACTGGAGTTCGTTATGAAGAAATTATTCTCCGTATCGCTTACAGAAAAAGCTTCAGATTGGTATAAGCTCCTCGATAACTCACATTCTCTCAATTGGGAAGAGCTTATGTCTCTCTTTTATACAAAGTTTTACCCTCTTCATGAAGTTTACCGAGACAGGAATTACATCTATAACTTTAGGTCTCGCGACGGAGAGAGCATCGCTCAAGATTGGGGGAGACTTAAATCCATAATGTTCAAATGTCCTATCCATAAGCTGCCCAAAGATATTATACTTACAAATTTTTATGCCATGCTTTCTCCTCAGGATAAGGAAAGGCTGGATACCTCCTCTAGCGGGGTATTTCAGACAAAGAGCGTTGAAGAAAGATGGGATCTCATCGAAAGGATCCAGAAGAATACTGAAGATTGGGAAATCGATAAAGGTATTGAACCTGCTATAAATTATAAGCATGATTATATTGAGAGTTATGTGAAAACTGATTATTTTAATACCTTTTGCTCTAAGATTGGTCTGGATTCCCATCTAATGATTGATTTTTGTAAGAACTTTGCTTCTCATGTTGATTCTTCTAAGATGAAGAAGGATCAGTACCATAAGCCTTTCAAAGAAGTGCCTATTGATATTCACGTTGCTGATCCTATTTTTCCTGCAGTTATATATGAACAGCCCCTTTTCCTTCAAGAATAAGGGGGCACTCTTTTGTGACAGGCATCATAAATAAAAGTGAGAGAAGAACAGGCGAACCTGAGGACCAGATCAGAGTCGGTCCTCAAGTTGCTATGGTTAAAGATTTAGTTACTAATGATGTTTCAGATTCTATTAAAAAAATTGTGCTGTTTCAACTAACATTGTCACAACCAAGAATAAAAGCCCAATTTCAGGTACACCAGTTGTATCTGTTAAAATAGGAGATCGCAATGATTACGGACTATGCGATCTGGGATCAAGTGCTAGCGCGATTCCTTATTCGCTTTATCAAGAGATCATGAGTGAGATTTCACCCTGTGGACTCGAAGAGATCGATGTTACTATTCATCTTGCAAACAAAGCCACTATCTCTCCTATTGGGATTGTGAGAGATGTTGAATTCCTATGCGGAAAGTTAAAGTACCCTACAGACTTTCTCGTACTTGGTTCAGTACAAGATAGTTTTTGTCCTATTATTTTTGGTAGACCTTTTCTCAGAACTTGTGGAGCTATTATAGATTGCAAGAAAGGTAAAGTTTCTGTTGAATTCAAGGGTGAGCCATATGAATTTAACTTTTCTAAGATTTCCAAGCAGCCTCGCGGTACCGAATTACCTAGTGATGATAAAATTATTGAAAGTATTGCTTCTATTGCTATTCCCCCTAATGATCCTTTGCAGCAATACATGGAGGACCACGAGAATGATACTCGTATGCAGGAAAGAAATGAAATTGATGAAATCTTCTTGAGACAACCTGCTATCCTGAAGCACAACCTCCCGGTTGAACCTTTAGGAATTTTATCCAAACCAAAAGAAGACCCGGTGTTTGATCTCAAACCTCTCCCCGATACGCTCAAGTATGCTTATTTAGATGAAAAGAAAGTATATCCTGTTATTATCAATTCTAACCTTTCAGGATATGAAGAAGAGAGATTATTGGAGACACTCCGTAAACACCGAGGTGCAATTGGCTATACCCTTGATGACCTTAAGGGAATTAGTCCATCTATCTTCCAACATACTATCAACCTCGAGCCCGATGCTAAACCTGTTGTTGACCATCAACGACGGTTGAACCCAAAGATGATGGATGTTGTGAGGACCGAAATCCTCAAGCTTCTAGCCGCAGGTATTATCTACCCTATAGCCGATAGTAAGTGGGTAAGTCCAGTTCATTGTGTTCCTAAGAAAGGAGGGACAACTGTAGTCCCTAATGATAAGAATGAACTAATACCTCAGAGAATTATTATTGGATATAGAATGTGCATTGATTACAGGAAGATGAACAAGGCAACCAGGAAGGACCACTACCCGCTGCCCTTTATTGATCAGATGCTTGAGAGGCTGTCCAAAAACACCCACTTCTGCTATCTTGACGGGTACTCTGGCTTCTCTCAAATTCATGTTAACACCGTCGATCAAGAGAAGACCACTTTCACTTGTCCTTATGGTACTTATGCTTATAGGCGTATGCCTTTTGGTTTATGCAATGCACCTGCTACTTTTCAGAGATGTATGTCTGCAATATTTCATGGTTTCTGTGAGGAGATTGTGGAAGTCTTCATGGACGATTTCTCCGTCTATGGAACTTCCTTTGACCACTGTCTCCACAATCTTAATAAAGTTTTGCAGAGATGCGAGGATACAAACTTAGTTCTAAACTGGGAAAAGTGCCACTTCATGGTTAACGAAGGGATCGTGCTTGGCCACAAGATTTCCGAAAGGGGAATTGAAGTGGACAAGGCGAAGATTGAAGCTATCGAAAGGATGCCCTATCCAAGGGACATTAAAGGTATTCGTAGTTTTCTCGGTCATGCTGGTTTCTATAGAAGATTTATTAAAGACTTTTCTAAGACCTCGAGACCCCTCACTAATCTTCTCCAGAAGGATGTTCCTTTTGTATTTGATGAAGATTGTAAGGAGGCTTTCGAAGTTCTTAAGAAGGCTTTAATAACCGCTCCTATAGTACAACCGCCTGACTGGAATTTCCCCTTTGAAATTATGTGTGATGCCAGTGATTTTGCTGTTGGAGCTGTTTTAGGACAAAGGGTGGACAAAAATTTGAATGTTATTTATTATGCTAGTAAGACCCTTGGTAGTGCTCAAAAGAATTATGCTACTACTGAGAAGGAATTCTTAGCAGTAGTGTTTGCTTGTGATAAGTTTAGGCAGTATGTTGTTGATTCTAAAGTTATTATTCATACTGACCATGCAGCCATTAAGTATCTTATGACGAAGAAGGATGCCAAACCAAGGCTCATCAGATGGGTACTTCTCCTTCAAGAATTTGATTTGCAGATTGTTGATAGAAAAGGAGCAGACAACCCTGTAGCGGACAATCTTTCAAGGATGGAAGATATACCGCATGATCCCATCCCAGTCAACGACATTTTTCCAGATGAACAACTTGTCGTTGTTAAAGTACAATCTCTTTCCGATCCTTGGTTTGCAGATTATGCTAATTTTATTGTTGCAAAGTATTTGCCTCCAGGTTTAACATTTCAGCAAAGGAAGAAGTTCTTCCATGATTTGAGGCATTACTTTTTGGATGACCCTCACCTTTTCAAAGAAGGTCCAGACGGGATCGTGAGAAGATGCGTACCGGAACACGAGCAGAAGGACATTCTCAAGCAATGTCACGATAGTCCCTACGGAGGACATCACGCCGGTGAGAGGACCGCACATAAGGTTCTCCAATCAGGTTTTTATTAGCCTACTCTCTTTAAAGATGCTAGAAATTATGTTTTAGCCTGTGATAAATGTCAGAGAGTTGGTAATATTAGTAGGAGGAATGAGATGCCTATGAATTACTCACTAGTGATTGAGCCTTTTGATTGCTGGGGTTTTGATTTTATGGGTCCTTTTCCTTCGTCGCACAAGTACACTCACATATTAGTTGCTATTGATTATGTGACCAAGTGGGTTGAAGCGATCCCCACTGAGAGTGCTGATCACAAAACATCTTTGAAAATGCTCAAAGATGTAATTTTCCCTAGGTTTGGTGTACCTAGGTATCTCATGACTGATGGAGGATCACACTTCACGCATGGAGCTTTTAGAAAATCTTTATCCAAGTACGATGTCAATCATAGAATTGCGTCACCGTACCATCCTCAAACTAGTGGGCAAGTTGAGCTCACCAATAGAGAGATCAAGTTGATCTTGCAAAAGACAGTTAACAGAAATAGGAAAGACTGGTCAAGCAAGTTAGGAGATGCTTTGTGGGCGTATAGAACTGCTTACAAAAACCCCATGGGCATGTCTCCCTATAAAATGGTCTATGGCAAGGCTTGACATTTGCCATTAGAGTTAGAACACAAAGCTTTCTGGGCTGTTAGAGAGCTTAATTCTGACCCAAAGTTAGCTGGTGAAAAGCGTCTCATGAACTTGACTTCTCTAGATGAGTGGAGAAGTGAAGCTTACGAGAGCGCTAAGATGTTCAAGGAAAAGGTAAAGAAGTGGCATGATAGGAGGATTCTGAAACGTGAATTTAATGTTGGTGATAAAGTTTTATTGTTTAGATCCCGTTTCAGGTTTTCTCCAGGTAAACTACTTTCCAGGTGGGAAGGGCCATTTCATATCGAAGAAGTCTAACGGTCTGGTGCAATTAAGATTAACAATTTTGAAGGCACCAAACCTCAAGTTGTGAATGGGCAAAGACTCAAGCATTACATGGAGGGAGATCCCGTCAACGTTGATGTAAATATAATACGCACAACAACTCATGAAGAACATGTTGCGGCCCTGTTTCAGACACCGACGGAAGCAGAATAAAAAAGGTATGTATTACGGTAAGGAAACATCACGAACCGCCATAAAAGTTCCATATTATGAGTTTTTGCAAAATTAGGAAAATTCGAGGCCTAAGTGGAGCCAGAGACGAGCTCCAGGGGGCCCAGGCGCCCCCCTGGCGCGCCCTAGCCCCTGGCCGCGTCGGGAGGCCGCCTGGGCACCCAGGAGTCCGTCTCCGACCCCACTTTGGCTAGTTACCTTCCTTTTGTTGCAGAAATTTTTGCTATATATTCACCCAGATCGTTCCGGCAACATATCTCGCGATTCTGTGTGTTTTCTCTTCAATCTGTTTCTGCCAGGAATTATTTTAGCTAGACCTAGGTGCCATGACTTCCCCAAGTTCCCCCAAGAACAAGTTCGTCGTCAACGTCATCAACCCTTACCTCGCTGAGGTAAACAAGCACCCCCAGGTCCTTCGTGTGGAGGACGGTGTTCTCCACAAGGAAGATCTGAAGGGACTGGTCATGGAGGGGAGCACCAAGGAGCGGCTGAAAGAGATGGAACATGAGATCTTCAAGTTCAAGAAGATGGTGGAGCGTGGTGTTGAAGCCAACTTCGATATCAGGAACGAGATCGAGGCTTCCCATAGGAAAGAGATGAAGGAGATGTGGTCAAGTTTGTCCGCACTAGAAGAAAAAGTTTACCAGCTCCAAGCACAAATCTATGATCTGCACAACCAGAACTGTGAGTATGAACTAAAGTTTCTGCGCATGGGTTTAGGTGCTGAGTGCAGGCTTCTGGAGATGGGAATGTCCTTCGAGACTGGAGAGGAGCTACCATGGAAGCGCTTCGCCAAGGAGTACCTGATTGAGAAGAACAAGAATGAGGAGTAAAATCTCCTCGGGTAATGGCATCCCCTCAACTTGTTCCAAGCTTGGGGGAGTGCCCGGTATCTTTATCTCTATCTTAGTCTTTTAAAGTCAAGTAGAGTCATATCATGTCTAGGAAGTTTATTATATGAAATAGGTGTTTGCATTGAGGTCTATCACTCCGTCTGTGGAGAGATTGTATCCGTGAGTGTGGATTCGTCTATATTGGAATATTAATGAGAATTCTATTGGTTCCTTCGCTGCACTTGGTATTCTCTTCACGCAATCGGCATCATATGACGATTCTTATGGGGAGTATTGACCTTATATCAGGTATGGCTTTGAAAACTTTATTTAAATTTTGGCAAACATAGCTTTGGTCTTGACAACATGCATGTTTTCTCAAGTAGCGACTTAGCCAAAACCTTTATGTTATTATGCTTGAAGTGTTATGTTGACAAGGAAGACAACTTGATATGTAATGAAACCTTAATGTTTATGCCTTATATGTTTTGCATCTAAATTAGCATCAATTGTCTGTTCTCTCAAAGCCTTTGCTAGCCAAACTTTTTGCCAAGTAGATTTCTGCTTGTGCATCCATACCCTGAAACCTTTACCTTCCATGTGAGTCCACCATACCTTCCTATTCGTGGTATTCCCCCACCACTCCTATAAGTATAGAATTTATGTGTTATCCTTAAATGTTCAAAATCTTCTGTTTTGTGCCTCTTGTTTAGCTCATGAGGAAGTAGTAGGTGATTCATGATCTTCTTAAGTTGGACAAGTTTTACCCCGGGATTGCATGTCTAATCTGCAAACCCATAATACGAGGAGGAACTGTCATGGGTGCGCCCAGCTCGAAAGATAATATATCAAACAAACCCTCCTTCACGCTTGGTCTATGAGAAATCAGAAACTTTGGTAGTGATAAACAAAGGAGATTAAGGGGATGTGATCGTCCTCACTTGGGAGCCCTTCCTCGAAACTTGTCCATCTTGAGAAGTAATTGAGCCACCTATTAGCATTCGTTGACAAACTATGCACCACCCCAAAATCTATTTTTATTCTGTTTGATTTAAGGATAGCACATGAGTTTTCCCTGCTTGCCCTTAACAAGGCCTTTCTTCCACCTTCATGTTGAGTCAGTTTTCCCACTTCCTTCTTTTTCCTAAGAGAACAGACATTTGATGTTGATGAGGATTCATCCATATAGAGCTACATTAAGTTTTTCCATGCCATATCCTTGTTGACATTATCTTTTGATAAGTAAGTTGTTTGCGAAAGCTTTTGCCTAGCGAGCATCTTCCTTTGTGTTAGCATTTGAACTTCATGACTATTAACATGTTCTTTCAAAAGCTTCAAATTATTTTTAGTTGTCCTTTGACCAAGATTATGTTCGCCATAATTTGATGAGTTTCCTCAGCCCTACTTTTGATTATATTTGTTATTACTTTCTCATGAGGGCCTTATGAGTTGAGGTTGATGTTGAGGATGCTTTAGTATGATGAAGGAACATTGATGCTTCTTGTCCGTATTCTATTTATCGAAACTTCACTCTCTAAACTTGTGGACAGGTTTACCGAGCTCAGTATTCGCTTGGGGACAAGCGAGGTCTAAGCTTGGGGGAGTTGATACGTCCAAAATGCATCACTATTTTATATAGTAATTCTTTCTTATTCATTGATATATTTCATGATATGATGCTATTCTTATGTTGTTTTGGCTTATTTTACACAGTTTGCAACTTTCCGGTGCCGAAGTAGTAGACGCAGGATTCAGCGGTAAAAAGTGGACGCTGAGTTGCTGAAGAAGAACACCTCCAAATTACCTGAAAATCGACGGAGGATGTTTTCCAGCAGGATCACGAAGACACGCAAAAGAGCGACCAGAGGGGGGCCACATGGTGCCCAGGCGGCCACCTGGCGCGGCCCCACCCTTGGCCGCGCCGGGAGGGCGTCTGGACCCCCGGGGCCACTCCCGGCTCCCCCCTCTGGCCTATTTACCCCTCGTGATCCAAAAACCCTAAAACAAGGAGAGTTTACGGAGTTCCGCCACCGCTCCGTGGCGGAAACCTACAGAGAAGAAAATCCATCTCTGGCGGGCATATTCCGCCGAGGAGATCACCTCCCGGAAGGGGAGATCGTCGCCATCGTCATCACCATCGTCACGGGCATCATCGAGATCATCATCAACATCATCCCCATCATCAGCACCATCTCCATCTCCATCCAATCTTGTCTCACAATTGCAACTCGTGTTGTAATCCGTACTATCTATCCTCTCTACTCTATCGGTGTTGATTACTACTTTGTGGTGAATGATATTGAGTGTTGATGGAGAAATATTATTGTGTCCAGATTGTTTATCATCTATTTATCCCCACTGATCATGATCTCTTTTATGTCTTGTGAGTAGTGACTTTAGTTCTTGAGGACATCGGAGAAGTCTAGTTGCTAGTAGTCATATGATGTTGAAGTAATATGTGTTGGTTGATATTTAAGTTGTGTTGTTATTTTCCTAGTGGTGTTGTGTGAGTCAAACACTCAACACTTCGCCTTATCAAGGACCTAGGGGAATGCATTGTGTATAAAGAATGCCTACGGTGGGTTGCCGGAGTGACAGAAACCTAAACCCCAGTTTGCACGCTTTTGCACAAGGGAACAATGGATCACCGATCGTATTGCTATGGTTAGGCTTTTGCCTTAATTACTATCTTGTATTTGCGGATGCTTGCAAGGTGTTTAATCATAAGAGTACACTTATCTTAGTTTAGAGGGTGTACTAGCATAGATCCACCCACTTAACACTTATCAACACAGCACATAGTACCGATACAGAATATGGCGAAAGCACATGACTACCTCTCCCGTGTGTCCTCAAGAACACTTTAGCTTTTATAAGTTCAGTTGCTAGGCCTCTCCTTTGCTAAGAAAGGATTGGGCCACTCTTTACTATCCAGTATCTTTTACTTTGCTCGTCTTTACTTTCCTGTCGCTTATACCAAGAAAACCCCTAAAAAGTTATCTTTCAGTACTTGCAGTTATCTCCTTACCAAAGTCACTTGCTAGTACCTTCTGATCCTCGTTGGGTTCGACACTCTTACTTATCGAAAACACTGCAATAGATCCCTCTATGTTGCGGGTCATCACTGGTGAAAAGAGTCTCATGAACTTGACTTCTCTAGATGAGTGGAGAAGTGAAGCTTACGAGAGAGAAAAAATGTTCAAGGAAAAGGTAAAGAAGTGTAATGACAAGAGAATTTTGAAACATGAATTTAATTTTGGTGATAATGTTTTGTTGTACAGATCTCGTTTCATGTTTTCTCCATGTAAATTACTTTCCAAGTGGGAAGGACCGTACCATAACAAAGAAATCTACCGCTCCGGTGCAATCAAGATTAAAAATTTCGAAGGCACAAAACCACAAGTCGTGAATGGGCAAAGACTCAAGCATTACATAGGGGGAGACCTTATAAATGTTGAGGTGGACGTGATACAGATCGCTACTCATGAAGAACATATTTCAACATTGTGTCAGACACCAGCAGAAGCAGAAAGCAAATAGGTATGTAATACGGTAAGAAAACTTTGTAAAAATCCATAAAAGTTCTGTATTATAGATTTTTGAAAAATAAGGAAAATTCCAAGCCTAAGTGGAGCCGGAGAGGAACTCCCGGTGGCCCAGGAAGCCTGTTGGCGCGGGCCACCTCTTGGCCGCGGCAGGTCACCGCCTGGGCCACCAGGAGTCTGTCTCTGACCATACTTTGGTTCATTACTTTCCTTTCGGTGCATAAATTTTTGCTATATATTTTTTCGGATCGTCTCAACTCTGTGTCTTGCGATTCCATGTGTTTTCTTGTTGATGTGTTGTTGCCGGCAAAACTTTCAGCAAAACCTAGGTACCATGGCTTCCCCAAGCTCTCCCAAGGACAAGTTCCTCGTTAACGTCATCAACCCTCACCTCGCGGAGGTGAGGAGGCATCCTCAAGTTCTTTTGGTGGAGGAAGGTGTCCTCCACAAAGAAGATCTGAAGGGACCTGTCAAGGAGGGGAGCACCAAACTAAGATTGGAAGAAGTGGAGAAAGAAGTCTTCAAGTACAAGAAGATGATAGAGCATGGTGTGGAATCTAACATCGACATCATCGCCGAGCTGAAGGCACAACATGAGATGGAGATGAAGGAGGTGTGGTCAAGCATGTCCGCACTGGAGACCAAGGTGTTCGAGCTTCAAGGGAAGATCTACGACCTACACAACCAGAACTCTGAGTATGAACTAAGGGTTTTGCGCATGAGTGTGCCTGCTAGATGCAGGATCCTAGAGACGGAGGAATCATGCGTGGATGGAGGACATTTTCCATGGAAGCTTTTTGGTAATCATCACGTGATGAGCTCCAAGAATAATCAAGATTAAAATCTTCATGGGTAAGGGCATCCCCTTAGCTTGTTCCAAGCTTGGGGGAGTGCCCGATATCTTTATCTTTATCTTTTATCTTTGGTTGTCTAAAGTTTAGTGTCGTATCATATCTAGGGAACTTATCTTATGAAATAGGTGTTTGCATTGAGGTCTATCACTCCTTTATGGAGAGTCTTGTATCTGTGAGTGTGTAGTTGTCTATGAAGGAATATTAATGATAATTCTATTGGTTTCTTCGCTACACTTGGTATTCTATATATGCAATCAACCTTATATGCTTATTCTTATGGGAGTATTGAGCCTATATATCACATATGGCTTTGAAAACTTTATTTAATCTTGGCAAACATAGCATTGGTCATGAAAACAAGCATGAGTTTTTCTGGTAGCAACTTAGCCAAAACATTTATGTTCTTATGCTTGAAGTGTTATGTTGACAAGGAAAACAACTTGATGTTTCATGCCAACTCTTAATAGTAGATTTTATATTGCTTTGCATCCAAGTCAACATCATTTGTCTGCTTTCAAAGCCTTTGCTAGACAAACCTTGTACTAAGCGGGAATGTTGCTTGTGCACCCATACCTTGAAACCTCAACCTTCCAAAGATTCCACTATACCTTTCCTATATGTGGTATTTCACCACCACTCCCAAAGTATATTATTCATGCGCTATCTTTAAACCTTCAAAATAGTATTACTCCTTGTTTTGTCCTCCTGTTTTAGCTCATGAGGAAGTAGTAGACAATCCATGAACTTCTCATACTGGACAAGCTTTATCTTGGGTTTGCATTTCTAATCTGCAAACTCCTAATGCGAGGAGGGACTGGCATGAGTGCGCCCAGCTTGTAAAAGATAATAGCAACAAACAAAAACTCCTTCACACTTTGTTCATGAGAAATCAGAAAACTTTGGTAGTGATAAAAAAAGGACATTAATGGGATGTGATCGTCCCTCCTTGGGAGTCGTTCCTTGAAACTTGTCTAGTTTGAGAAGTATTGGGCTATCTGCTAGCATTCGTTGACGAATTATGCACCTCCCAAAATCTTATTTTATAATCTTATTGCTTTCAAAACCACTAAAATCTCTAGCACATGAGTTTTCCCTACTTCCCTCTGTGAAGGGTATAGCCTTTACTTTTATGCTGAGTCGGTAAACCTACCTCCTTCTATCCATTAAGAAAGAAGACACCTTATGTTGACAAAGATGCATTCATTTATATTGTCTCATTGAGAATTGCCACATTACATCTTTGTTGACATTATCAATTAAGATAAACAAGTTGTTTGTTGAGCTTTGCTACATCAAACATCTTCCTTTGTGTTAGCATTTTCACTTCTTGACTAATAACATGTTCTTTAAAAAGCTTCAATTGATCTCATTATAATTATAAGTGGAAGAGCAAAGTTTAAAAGTTATTAGTTGTTCTTTGACCAAGAACATGTTTGCCATGATTTAATGAGTTTCCTTAGCACTACTTTTGACTATAATTGATATTACTCTTTCATAAGGGCCATATGAGTTGAGATTGATGTTGAGGATGCTTAAGTTTAGTAGAGACATTATGATGCTTCTTGTCAGTATTCTTATTTATCGACACTTCACTCTTTAAACTTGTGGACAGGTTTACTGAGCTGAGTATTCGCTTGGGGACAAGCGAGGTCTAGGCTTGGGGGAGTTGATACGTCCAAAATGCATCACTATTTTGTATCATAACTTACCTATATTCATTGATATATTTAATAATATCATGTTGGTCTTACAGTGTCTTGGCTTGTTTTACACATTTTACAACTTTTCAGTGTTGAAATAGCAAACGCAGGAATCAGCGGGGAAAAGTCCACATAGAATGTGCATATGCGCACATCTCCAAATGACCTGAAACTTTCGGGGAAGAACTTTCTGTAGAAATCACAAAGGCACGCAAAATGGCACCCGGAGGGGGGCCACCAGTCCTCTAGGAGGACTGGTGGCGCGCCCAACCCCTAGGCCACCCAGGTGGCCGCCTAAGAGGGGGTCCCACCCCCGGGGCTCTCCTTTTGCCTATATACCTCTCGTGACCTAAAAACCCGAGAACATAAGTTGGATCGGGAGTTCCGCCTCCGCTCCATTACAGAAACCTACAGATAAGAAAAGACCTTTACGGCGGGCATAATCCGTCGTGGAGAACTCCTCCCGAAGGGGGAGATCGTCCTCATTGTCATCACCATCATCACGGGCATCATCGAGATCATCATCACCATCATCCTCATCACCAACACCATATCCATCTTCATCCCTCTACTTTACCGGTGTTGATTACTATTTTGTGGTGAGTTCTATTAAGTTTTGTTGGAGAACTATTGTTATGACCAAATTATTCATCATATATTCATCACCTCTGATCATGATATCTTGAGTAAATTGCATAGAAGTACCATATTTGGGGCAGCTGTTGCGGATTGGTACCATTATTCAAAAAAAATTCAAATCAGTACCATTATAAAGTTAGGTCGTTACAATACAGACTAATCATGGTATTTGTACATATTAAAAGTGTATCTGACAGACCGGACCCATGTGTGGATTTGAACTCGAGACTCCAGGTCAACCACGGGCGTACTTTACCACTACGCTACGACGAGGTTGACGTTCAGACAACAACACAGCGTTTTATATATGTTCAACGTTAACGGACCGCAGGCCCACTTACACCTTTACAAAAACAAACAGTTTATACTATCTTTAATTGTTAATTATATAAATATAAACACGATTTCTATTTATATTTATATAATTTTAAAAATACGAATATTTTATAATTATAAATATATGTGGGCAAATATATATGAACATATTAATAACTATAAAATGTACGTCTTTTAAATCGCATTTATATTTATATAATTACAAAATGTTTGTGTTTATAAATTGTGTTTACATTTATATAATTATAAAATATTTAAATTGTGTTTATATTTATATAATTATAAAATATTTACATTGTGTTTATATTTAAAATAATTATAAAATGTTTGTTTTTATAAATCGTGTTTATATTTGTAATCGTATTTATATTTAAATAATTTATTTGCAAAATATATTTAAATGTAGAAAATATATTTCTATAGAAAATATATTTCTATATTTAAATAATTAAAAATCCAATACACTACAAACACGAATATATTATAGTTATTAATGTTTTTGTATATATTTATAATTTATATATTTGTGCGCCTTAAAAAAAGGTATAAATGGGCCTGCAGCTATTAATGTACTTAAAAAATAAATTTTAGATTTAGTTTTTACATAAATTCATTTCTATTTATAATATTTTTATATTTGTTCTGGAAATTATATATTTATTAATAATTATAAATATATTTAGGTATATTATTGTGAACTTATAATTTATATATTAAAAAAAAATGGTAGTGCCTTGAGCTTTTTAAAATTTGGAACTGTAAAACAAACATTGTTTATTTAATATAAGTTCAATTATAATTTTGCATTTAATAATTTAATTATATGAGTAATGTATGATTAATTGAAATTTTTAATACACTCTTTTTTTATGGGTATTTTAAAATATTTTCATCTATATTAATTTGTATATTTTTTATAAAGTTATATTTTATTTATTTGTGCGATTTAAAAAAAGTAGTTCCGCTAATGGGCCTTCAGCCTGTATTTTATCGAAACTTTATATAATATTAATTGAGCTTGCATGGACAAGTATCGCGTTGTGGCGTAGTGGTTCGACCTGGTTCTATCGCCTTGGGGGTCTACGGTTCGAATCCTGTCTGACGCTTATATTTTTGAGATTCTCGCGAGGGTATTTACGTTATTAAATTAAAAGCTGAGGGGTTTTCTGTAAATATATATATCATGCTGGCACCTTCCAGGAGGGCCCGGGCTGTCAGATACAGTGTTAATACGTACAAATACAGTGTTTAGTTCTTTTTGTTACAACCTGACTGTATAATGGTATTGATTTGATATTTTTTTGAATAATGATACTAATCCGCAATAGCTGCCCCAAATGTGGTACTTTCATGCAATTTAGTCTGATATCTTTTATGTCTTGTGAGTAGTTCCTTTAGTTCTTGAGGATATGGGAGAAGTCACGTTGTTAGTAGTCATATGATGTTGAAGTAATATGTGTTGTTTGGTATTTAAGTTGTGGTGTTATTCTTCTAGTGGTGTTATGTGAACGTAGACTATATAACACTTCACCTTTATAAGGACCTAGGGGAATACATTGTGTATAAAGGATGCTTACATTAGGTTGCCAGAGTGACAGAAACCTGAATCCTGGTTTGCACACTTTTTCATGAGGGAGTGTTGGATCCTAAAGTTTATTGATATGGTTAGGCTTTGCCTTAATTTATCTCTTGTATTTGTGGATGCTTGCAAAATGTTTAATCATAAGAGTGCACTTGTCTTATTCTAGGCGGTGTGCTAGCATAGGTCGACCCACACAACACTTACCAACACAAAACATAGTACTAGACGGAATATGGCGAAAGTAACTTGACTACCTCTCCCGTGTGTCCTCAGAAACGCTTTAGTCTTTATAAGTTTAATCCTTCATCTTATCCTTTGTTCAAAGGGATTGGGCCACTTGCTGCACCTTAGCATCATTTTCTTTTCTTGCTTTTATTTCCTTGTTGCTTATACCAGAAAACCCATAAAAAGTTACCTTTCAGTACCTGCAGTTATTCCTTTCTCAAGATCACTTGTCAGTACCTTCTGCTCCTCATTGGGTTCGACACTCTTACTTATCGAAAAGGCTATGACAGATCCTCTACACTTGTGGGTCATCAATGGCGCAAGAAATTTTCTTGATGGTGCAGATCACACACACCCATTGAGGAACCCGAAGTGGAAAGTTGTGATGTAGTAAGTAGAAAATTTGCCTCGATTAAGACACCAAGGTTATCAATCCAGTGGGAATTTAGCTTCTTCAAGTAGGTGTTCAACTGCAACAATTATTGTGGGAAAGTTACAACAGATTTTCTCATTGGAGAACTTAGTTGTGGGGCCTTTGCTACCAGATGGACTCGGGGGTGGGTTTGATCGGAAAGGAGAGACGCGAGTTTACCCAGGTTCGACCCATATGATGAGGTAAAGACCTACTCTTGCCTTTCTGCTATTGATGATGATGATCTCGATTACAAGGGTGCGAAATCTCTACCCATGCCTCGAGAGTATCTAAGATTGGTCGTCCTTTGAACGTCCCAGGGACCCGACCTTATATAGGAAATCGGGTCTCTGGGTTACAAACGAGTCTGAAACCTGCCTATGTTAGGATTCCTAATTTTAGTTTTGGTGCTCTTCATGCCTTACGCAAAGTGTGACGGGCCTTTTGCACCAGTTATCTCGCCCGTCGGCTCCTTTTCATGCCGACTTTCATCCCTTTCAAGTTTATGGTCCTACAATAAATGAGAATCTCCATGGAATATCTTTGACCCATGTCCGACGCCTTTAATATTGCGGAAATTGAGGAGACGACACCAAATATTGTGCACATCATTTCTGTCATGGGGAACGAGGACACAACCACAGGTTTCCTATCATGTGTGTTTGAGGCATTGACTGTAGAAGAAAATGTTCTACGGTGTATTTTCTATTTATCAAAAAGTAAATACAATGGTATGTTACAATGGGTGAGAGAAAGGGGGGCAATTAGCCAATTCCAGTCCTATGAAACATAAAAAAAACTAAGTCAACTGCCTCAAAATATCAGTCTAGGTTGACTGTGATGCAATCTAATAGATCATGTTTGAACTTATTCTTTATTCTGTATTGAAGAAGGGTTAAATCATGTTTAAATTTTCTCCTCTATCCTTGGATTGATGGTCTTTCATTTATGAAGATTTTTCCATTTCTTTGATTCCAAATGTGCCAATATCCAAGGGTAACAATTTCAATCTCAAACTGTGCAGGTGTGTAATCAAGAGCCAGCCAAGTATCTTCATAAAGGGATGTACCTCTTTGTTTGAAGGGGATCAAAGTGACCCAGCAACTATAAGCAAAGTGACAATCCCAGAAAAGGTGGAGAGGTGTTTCAGATGCTTTAGTGTTGCATCAGGCACATTCGTAGCAATCTAGATGCACGCCTTTCCTTTGGAGCAAAGATCTTGTGTTGATTCTGTTCTATATCATAAGCCAGAGAAAAAATTATGCTTCAGTCTACTTGCACTTTTCCAGATTTTATGAATCAGAGGGGATCCATTATCTTCCTTGATGAGCTTCTTGTAAACCTTCATGGATTATAATTTTTGTTGTCCTTGGCATTTACATATGTCATTTTCTATGGAGAGGGGGAATCTTTTTCATTATGATCTGTGGTTGATTCCAAGCTTGAACTGAGAGGGGGGTATGAAAAACCTCAGTTACACTGCTTGATGTTCTGAGGGTTTCCACGGTGATCCTATTATCCTTGGTAAAAGAGAAAAGCTCAGGGAACTGCATTTGAAGAGTCTGTGAATCCCAGTTGTCAAACAATAGAGAAATTGTGTCTCCTTTATTTACTGTGATTTGAGAGTGTTGCTTGTAGATCTTAATTAGGGGAATATGAGATCTCCACCAGAATGATCCTGTGAATTTATCATTAGGGGGCCAATTCTTGTAATATGAGTCCAAAAGTAGCTGCACCCATGGAATGTTCTCCTTGTTTAATATTTTTTGGATGTTCTTGATCATCAGAGCCTTGTTGTGTGTTGCAATATCAATAATGCCTAGACCACCATTTTCTTTAGGCATGCACACCTTGTCCCAAGAAATCAGTGGTGATCCACCTTGTTCTTGTCCATATTTCCTCCAGAAGAAAGTTCTCAGATATTTGTTAACCTATGTAATTATCCTTGCTGGCAGTGCTAGAGTAGACATGAATTATGTTGGTAGAGCTGAAAACACCGATTTGATAAGTATCATTCTACCATCATAAGAAAGCATTGTAGAGCATCCGGTGAGCCTTCTATCAATTTTTTGTAGCAATGGATTGTATTGCTCAGGTTTTGGTCTTGAGGTCCCAAGGGGAAGCCCAAGGTATGTGAAAGGGAAGCTACCCTTTTGGCATTGTAAGATGCTAGCAAGTAATTTTGCTCTGCTGTCATCCACATTGATAGGGACTAGAAATGATTTCTGGTAATTCACTTTCAATCTTGTAAATTCTCCATATAAGTGGATGAGAATCTTTATTTGCTTAATCTGTCTTTCAATTGCTGGGAGGACTAGGATGGTATCATCTGCATACTGAATAATTGGGAATTGATTGCATGTATTTGTTCAGATTGGAGCTTCGATAAGATTAGCTTGCATAGCAGTATTGCAAATGTCTTGTAGTAAATCTGCATCTAATACAAAAAGCAGAGAGGTTAAAGGGTCTCCCTGTCTAACTCCTCTCTTACAGTGGAAAATTTTCCCTGGGATACCATTGAGTACAACTGAAGAAGTTCCAGTGTTGAAGATCATTTTCATCCAGTTGCACCAAGTTTTTCCAAAACCTTTTTCTTACAGAATCTCTATAATTGTGTTGTGTTCAATCAGGTCAAAAGCTTTTTCAAAGTCAAGTTTTAATGCCACCACTTGTTTTTTTGTCATGCTGCATTGATGAAAATATTCATAGGCCCAGGCTATACAGTCTTGAATTGATCTTTCCTATAGAAAGCCATATTGATTTTTATGGACTAGCTTTAGAATGACTCCTTCTAATCTATTGGCCAGCAGATTTGTAATAATCTTGATTGTGCAGTTTAGGAGTGAGATGGGTCTGAAATCATTTGCATTTTTTGGTGCATCTATCTTTGGAATCAAATTTATGAAAGAGGCATTGATGCTTTGTAAAGAAAATTGCCCAGCATGGAAGTCTGCAATCAATCTATTAAAGTCTTGAAAAATGATGCTCCAACATTTTTTTATAAATACTCCATTGAAGCCATCAGGTCCAGGTGCTTTATCTACTGGCATATGCTTGACCACATCATAAATTTCTTTAGTGCTGAAAGGTTTTCCAATCTCTCTAGATTGTCAATTTTTTTGAATGATTGTTGTGAACTCCATTCTATTGAAGGTTGGGAAGGTAATGCCCAGTCTTGCTTTGAAATTGTAAGGCCCGATATGCGGTACTCTTCCGGATCTAGATGTTTCCATCCAGTTCCGGGGACGAAGCACATATCGGTCCCACCGCGACATATGACACTGTCATATGCCCCGGATTTCCAACATGATATCACAACATTACAGCTACAAGGATACAACATCTCATACAATCGGCATACAACTTCCTTAATACAATACATCAACAGAAGATACATGTCTGAGTATAGACTACAATCAAATGCCTAGTGGCAAAGGTAAAACACACCATTCTCGTAACCACACGGATCCAGGCTCTCCGCCGGGATCCTCCTAACTAGTCTTCGTCGAGTCTCCACGAAGGTGTCCAGAAGAAGGGTCGTTGAGCTCCTCTGAACTCCAAGATCGTTTACATAACGTGTGTAAAAGAGAAAATAAGGGGTGAGCTATATCAAAAAGTCTTGTAACTAACTTCTCACGGTAAGATGGGGTAGTGGTTGAGGTTGCAGCCGCACTAGCATTATATAAGTGGCTAACGATCTATATAGAGTAAGATGAGAACCAAGAATTCGATGAGGAATCGCCTCCAACAAGTCTTGCTATCAGCTACTTACGCAAGCATAACACCTATCCTATCCTTGTCCTCCCCTTCGCATCCCGACGAACAAGACGCATTCAAGGCACACACACATTGATCAAATTATTAAGATTATCTCTGTTGTTGTTGTTGTCTATGAACAAGGAGTAGGTATCAAGTCGTCCATAACCATGGACACGACTTCTCGAAAAGATTTAACCCTGCAGGGGTGTACCAACTTCCCATTATAAGCTCCGCATGTACGCTGGTTCTCTCAGTCGGGCCCGTTAAAGACACTCATTGAAGAGTTGTTCCAAGAGTCAAGAGGTCATAATCCCTCTAACTAACAACGCACAGCTCCGGGTGGCCCCCGGTGAGTCGACATCTAGCTCAGGAGTCGGTCGCGCTCTCGATCTGGTCTCTACTGTATGACTCTAGGTTTGGATTATCCGTATCTGCACAACTGAGTCCGGGTCCTCAGTCGGTCAGGTTGGACCAACGGGAAACACTGATCCCACTAGCCCGGGTTGTTTCGAAATCTGCTGGCCGCGGACTAGTCACACACACGGTTTTCAAATGGTAAATCATCTTGGGCCACCACTAGAACTGTTTGGAGCTAGGCAGGTAAGAAGAGGGGACCCCATAGAATCCCACACACGGTCTGGCACGCTCGTCAAGAGACACAATACACGAAACTCGGGTCCTAGGTGACTCGAATGGAACAAAGCATCGGGGCGGGATAGCCTAGACCTTCCATCCTTTGTCGAGTATATTCAACATTATAATAATCATATCATCCACAACAATATAATAATGTGATAGCCCAATCCAAGGATTAACAGGAGAACAGTTGATAGCATCCTAGCATGTATACTAAGCAGTGGCTGAGCAGCGAGCAATAGTAACATAGCCGAACAAGGTTTGCTGGGATGTGGAGGACAAGGCTGTTTGGGTTTTAATATGGAGGCATAAATATGAAGTGGTAGGATCAATTAATCTCTCTATCCTATACCTAGGCGCAAGTGAGCTGAAAGTTATAAGCATGATATATGCTCCCCCTTACCTGATGAGAAGACGATTCCGAAAGGTCTAGTCGATCGCAAGCTCGCAATGTCTCCGAGAGTAACCGCGGGAGCACACAAGATGGAAACACTGGAAAAGGCAATCAACGATCAAGCATCTATTACTACGAAGCAATCACGAGCAAGCATCAACAAGAAGGCAACATGAGACAACGCACTACGGTATCGTATCTATCGTCGAGAGCGGTTACTAACAGGTTAAGTGGAATACTTGTCACACGCGACGATACTGCACATTAAGAATGGTTCAAGTTGTTTAGCTACACAACATGAGCAAGAGTTGTTAACATGGCATCTCACTCAAGCATGCTATATCACACAAACATGACAAGAGGTGAAGCACAAAGTAAACTATCTATGCTAGTCAATTTAAGTGAGGCAAAATCCTAAACATGACATTCACTAAGTACCCCACGACAAATTAAGCATTTGGTACTGTTATGACCTAACCCATATTTTAGGTTTATTAACAACAGCGAACAATGTCATAAACAAAATCTACATGAAATTTTAGTAAAGTTACATATAAAGAACACCCCAAACAGAGTTACGGTTAAAAAGATACAGGCAACACAAGTTATGGGCACAATCTGCCAACATCAGGTAGCATACTTGGGAGCAATGCAACAACAAGCTAATGAATGCAAACATGCACAAAAATGATGTGGATCAACAGTAGGCATGACAAGCATGACATGTAATCAAGGTTTCATGTATATGAGCATCAGGAACAAGTAATTGTAACCCATGCAAAAAGCTAAATAATACTACTGGTCTGGGGACTTAGTGAAAAACAAAGACATGGCAAACTGTTATGAACATGCTATATAAACAGTAGCAAAAGCAATATAAAAAAAGCTCCAAAATAAAAATGAAATACATTTACAGCAAGCCTACATGATTCTCATGAGTTCATACATAGCACTTGTGGTCAAAAAGACCCACGAAAGAATTACTACTATAAAAGACTCTACTCTACTCGGTGCTACGGTTGTTTTGAGCTGCCTAATCGCCCTGGTCCGTAGGATAAGCATGCCAACAGTGGCTAAGTGGGTGCTGGCGGCCTAATCAAACGTGGGTTAATTTAGACCCCGGTAATTCTAGCGTTCAGCCCATGACCGGTGGTCCCTCAACCACTCGCCTACACGCAAACCCGGTCAAAAAGCCCAGCGGCTCTCGCTGCGGAATTACCGTGGGCGTGGTACGTGGCCTCCATGCTCATTGGCTGGGAGCCGTGCGTGGTAGGTATCCTCGGGCCGCGGTTGCGCCACTGGGTTTGGGCCCGACTGGCGTAGAAATCGGCGACGCGCCCCTCCCCCTCTCCCTCTCTGTGTCCTCCTGCTCGTCCACTCCCACTCTGAGTTCTTCGCAGTTGCCCGTGTAGGGTTCTTCAGGGTGCTACGATGTTCTCCTTTGAACTCTGAGTTCCTCTTTGTGGTGGTAGCCTACTTTCCCTCTCAAACTGCGTTCTTGTTCACCTTTGGTTTTCTTGCAGCCCTACCTCCGTGCTTCTTCGCCTTACCCTAACATTTCTCACCCTCTTCTTCGTTGCAGGACTTGATCTACTCTTACCCTTCTTCCTCCTTGCTTACAGAGGTAATGGTTGTGCTGCCTGCTACCTGTTTGACAAAATGCCCACAAACACTTTGTGTTTTCCTTTAGCTCCATTCTTGCTGTATTGTTGCCGTTTTTTGCCATGTTGCTAGCACCTGCATGTTTTTACCTCTTACTATTGCATCCTATCCATTTTCTTGTGTGGTTTCTTCTTAGGCAGCGTCTGATGCGTAGGTTCTTTCTACAAAAGAATGTTTTTACCTCTTAATCTTGCATGCTATCCATTAATCTTGTATGCTTCTAATTTGCGTTGTGTGGTTTCTTCTTAGTCAACGCCTGATGTGTAGTTTCTTCACATAAGAGAACCCTCCTTCATGAGAAGGAATGAGATTACTAGCAGTTTTTGTTAGCATGTTGTTCGCTCTACAAACTAATTAGCACAGCTCATGGTTACTGCTGTTTTTTTAGCCTCAGGGATTTGTTTCCTCTACAAATCAACTACGGCTGTTTGCATGATTTAGGTCCTAAACCGCTGATTGACTATGCAGCTTTCCTTGTTGGCCCTGGTAAGATCTGACTGCCTTTGCTTATGTGTGCTTGCAACCTCTTGCAAGTTAGAGCCGACCACCTTGCAGCAAGCTTCCCTACAAGAAAGGTCCAGTGTTGCAAAAAAACCATCTGCTTTTGTGTTACCTCATGCTACAATTGTCATGCGGAAGAATAGAATGTAATCCTTACTTTTTTGAAAAAACCTGATGTAATATGTACTACACATGCGCACTCCTTCCTAAGCATGATCTGCCTGACTTTGTTTATGTGTTCTTGCAGTTTCTTGTAAGCTAGAGGCGACCACCGTGCAACAAGATTCTCTACAGCCAAGGTCCCCTGTTGCAAAAACCTCATCTGCTTTTGGGTTACCTAATGCTGCAATTACCGTCTGAAAGAATGAATGCAGTTCTTATTTTAAAAAACTACTGTAGTACGTATTAGCCATACGCCGCTCCTTTCTAAGCATGCTATTGCTTAATTCCCAAATAGGTGGTTCCAAGGAGTTCTTGTACCACAACCATGTTTTTACCCCCTCACAAAAGAACATCTCTTCACTTGTCCCTATATTTTATGCTTTCGATGCCTTGTACGCCTTTGCCTTGTTAGGTTCTACTAACTCTTTTTACTTTTTTGTTCCAGTTGCTCCTGCGTTTGGGAAAAACAGTTTTCATCAGTCTTCTTGCAGCAAGTTCCCCTAATCACAAGGTTTTTCTTCTGCCCACAACCCCATTTACTTTCTAACTCTTTGTATTTTCCCATGGCCCATACGCTTTACTTCCTGATTGCTTTTAAAATGTGTGTTCCATTGTGTAATCTTTGTGCTTGGGTTTCCCACCCCATACCTGCAGTGTTTTTTCGTCACTATGCCTTGTGCCGCCTGTTGCATCTAGCTACGGCTGTCGCAACATGCCCCCCCCCCCCCCCCCCCCGCCGTTCTTGCACTTCGCGGTGCCCTCATTCCGTACCTCCTATTTTACCGCCTACCTCATCATCGTACCCTCCTCCTATGCGGAAAAGAAAACGTATGCTTACCTTTTGCCACTTTCAAGAATATGTTCCTCTGTCTTCTTGCTTTAATCCCGTGTGCGTTAGTTACATGTGTATTTTTGTTACCCTGTCCCTAGGCGACAACTTTTTTCCATTCTTGGCCACACCTGTAACTACCGGTAACCGTAAAAGACGCAGGTTCCTGCTAGATAGGTTCCAAAAATACAAACATGGTGGTCAGTTTCCAAAGTCCTTTTTTTGGGGCTACCCTCCCCAATGGTTTTGGTCCCAGCTTATTAGTTCCATGTGCTCCCCATTTTGTCCAGCTGCTGTCCTTAGCTCAACCCTTGATCCTAATTGGGCTAGTTTTACACCTGAGGAAGCAGACATGCTTAAAGGTATTTTTTTCTGCTGTCGTACGCCATATCTTCTTTAGCCATTTCGTATGCTCACATTTAACACCATTGGTTCTCTTTCTAGCTTCTTATCGAAAAAGATCGTACTACGAAGATCCGGATTACACGTGTACCGTTGCCATGCTAGCTTTTGGTGGCGCGAGAGAGTGAAGTCACAATCAGCTATCACGAAATGAAAGGTCATTTATAACCTTTGTTGCAAAGCAGGGAAAGTCTTCATTACCCTCTTTCAACGACCGCTTGCGTTCTTAAATACCTTGCTTGACTACAGTGGCCCCCCACGTTTTCTTCAGAAAATACGCCAATACAATTGCTTATTTTCTTTCACGTCCATGGGAACAAATATTGACCGGTCCCTAAACAATGGTGGAGGCCCAAAAGTATTTAAAATCAATGGACAGGTCGGTCATCTCATTGGATCCCTTCTGCCGGCTGAAGGTGATGCACCGAAATACGCTGAATTATATATCTATGATACACATAATGAGGTGGACAATAGAATTCAGGCTTTAAACCATCATGATGAAACTGACAGCAGCCTCGATAAAACAATTGTGGCAGGCCTTTTACGAATGCTGGACGAAAACAATTCTTTAGTAAAAAAATCGAATGGCTAGCGAAATATTAAAAGAAAATGAGCATGCGGTCATTTCAATACGCTTGATAGCTCCTGGTGAATCCGATGGCCCGCAATATAGTCTGCCTACATCTGATGATTTAGCAGCTTTAGTCATGGGTGATTTCACTTTAGAAACCCCATGTCGAGATTTAATAATCCGTGGCAGAGGTGATTGGCTGCAGCGCATTTATTCTTTGGATACGGCCTATATGCCATTGCAGTATCCCCTTTTTTCCATATGGAGAGCGGGGTTTTCAATTAGGGGTTCGGTACATCGATGCAAACCCGAACGATGGTAGTAAAAGGGTGAAGATGAAAATGCAAGATTACTACTGCTTTTTCTCACACTACAAGCTTAACCAACATAACCCATACCTATGTTGTGGATTGTTGTCATCGCAAGCCGTTGTTGAGTCCCGTGCTTGCATTGATGAATGTCGCCTTAACTATATCATTAAATGTAACAATGACATGCGGGCAGAAAACCTTCAGGGTATTGTGGATGCAGTGGACCAAGGCAAGATTGATGGATCCGAAGTTGGTAAAAACATATCTTGCCATCGAGCTACACTGGCGGCCTTCGATACATGGTAGAAAATTTCCAAGATGTTGTTGCAGTTTCCCGTGTCCATGGTGCCCCTGACATCTTCCCAACCTTTACTGGCAATCCAAAATGGCCCGAAATAATTGACTCTCTTGAACCTCGGAAAACCCCTGCAGATAGAGCTGACATTTCAGTTAGGATTTACCATATGAAACTGACCCAGTTCCTACATCGAATCAAAAAAGGATCAGCCTTTGGCCCAGTAGCTGCAGGTAATGTTCGTTCAAATTCTATAATGCTTTTCCCCTATATATCCTTCACAGTTTGGCCTGACCTTTTCCTTTTCTCCTCAGTGTTACACACTGTCGAATTCCAAAAGAGAGGCCTTCCTCATGCGCATATCCTTGTTTGGCAGAAGAAGGAAGATACCCAGGTAGTCACACTGGCCCTCATAGACTCTTTCATATCGGCTAAGATCCCAGATCCTATAGAAGATCCCTTGGGATATTCCCATGTTTTCGAGTTTATGATGCATGGCCCTTGTGGTCCTGACAATGCCAAGTGTCCATGCATGAAAAAGGCAGCTGTTCAAAGAATTTCTCAAAACCTTTTCAAGATGAGACTTCAATTGATGAAAATGGCTTCCCCTTGTACCGCCGGCGTGATAATGGTCGTTTTGTTATGGAAAACAAAATAGGGCTTGATAATAGACATGTTTTCCCATATAATATGGCCTTATTAAAAAAATCCAAGCCCATGTTAACGTTGAGTGGTGTAATAAGACTTACGTGATCAAATATTTATAAAAATATGTCACAAAAGGCCTGATTTGTCAAAGACCATATTTGAAAGGGTTAGGCACCATGGCCATGAACAGGTTGATGAAATCCAGGAATATATAGAATGTCGCTTCATTGTTGATTATGACTCATTTTGGAGGATTTATGGATTTGAAATTCATAGTAAGACACCCTCTGTTGAAAGGCTTCCTGTTCACCTAGAAAACATGCACATTGTCCGGTTTAGAACGGTAGCCACCCTCGATTCTTTCGCAAACAATAGCTGGCTCCAAAAAACTATGCTAACTGAGTGGTTCGTAGCAAACCGCAAATACCCTGCAGCTAGGTCATTAACATATTGTGATTTTCCTACTAGATGGACATGGTCAAGAGAAGATAAAATCTGGTCTCCTAGAATTCGAAGTGATAGGATCGGTCGGATATACTATGTACATCCTGCCAGTGGTGACCTTTATCACTTTAGAATGCTTTTAATGATCGTCAAAGGAGCAAAATGTTATGCTAATGTTAGAACATACAATGAAATAGTCTATCCAACATTTAGAGAAGCATGTGCAGCAAGGGGTTTCCTTGCTGATGACATAGAATGGTACAATGCATTTGATGAAGCTTTAAAATGGGGGATGGGAAACCAGTTGCGCCAACTTTTTGTTACTATGATATTGCATTGTAACATTAATGATGAAGCTGTTTTCTTTGACAAGTATTCCCCTTACTTAAGTGATGATCTACAGCATCGAATCCGCCAAGCTCGCATGGACTTTTCCTATGTTGTTCCTCCCATTGTTCTAAGAGACATGCTCCTTGCAGAACTATCTTCCATATTTGCTAGGAACAGTGCTTCTATCCTAGACCACAACTTGCCTTTAAGAAAAACTTCTGTTGATGCTCCATTGCATAATGATATGATGACTGATGCATTAGATGTTGATGTTGATAGCTTGCTTAAAAAAGCTAAGGCGTCGTCTGCTACAGCAAGATGCCGGACTCCCCCCCTAGCCCGGTGGCCCCGGACCCTGTGACTGACTCCCCCACGCTGACCGCGGGGCCACTGGTCGCGGCCCTCCCCGCCACTCCCATGACCAGTCGTCGCCACGACTCGTCCCCTCCCGTGTCTGGGCGCCTGAGTGCTAGGGTGGGGCGCGCGCGGGATGGTTCGATCATGGAGCGGGCGGCCCTGCGTGCTGCTGCGCGCAACCTGGATCCGTGTACGTCGGATCCTTCCTCTGCTACACATTCGCTTGGACCTCGTTTTTCTATTTTGGGGGATGTCTCGTTGAGTCATCTTCTTGGGGTGGCTGACGACTGTGATATCGTGTTTCGGGGTGAGCGTGGTCCGCGCATAGATCAGATTGCGGCTATTCAGGCTAAGGAAGGTTTTGAAGGGGCGCTTGCTGCTGCTCGTGCCACTCAGGAGCTGGCTCAGCAGCGGGCTTCGCTGGCCGTAGATCCTACTGTGTTAGGCTCTACCTGCGTCGAGGGCCCCCCGGATGGCGTGGAAGCCCCCTCCTCTGCGGCGCCTCCCCCTCCTCGGCGCCGCGGGCGCCCCCCTAAGCGGGGTCCGCCCGCCCTCGAGATAGCTGTGTCTTGTGCACACTCTCCTGACTATGCTGGTCGGAGGCGTACGCGCTCGTGTTCATCCCAGCCCTCGACCAATGGTAGGGTTCGCTCGGCCTCGCGTAAGGGGGCCACGTGGGTGCCCGGATGAAGCTCTTATGCTGGAATATTCGCGGGTTTGGTCAGCTTGGCCGGCGCCGCCAGCTGATCAATTACATGCGTGAGGAAGCCGTTGATATAGTGGCTATTGAAGAGACGATTCGGCATGATTTCTACATCCTTGAATTGGAAGGGCTGAGCCCCCATAAGTTCGCTTGGTAGTGGCTGCCAGCGTCTGGTCGCTCGGGCGGCATCCTGTTGGGAGCCCGCGAGGACATGTTCGAGGTCGAGGATATGGATCGGGGCGAGTTCTATCTTAGTATGACTCTCACCGCTCGGGCCTCCCGATTTAGATGGGAGGTCATTACTGTTTATGGTCCTGTCGACCATAGCCGGTCCGCTGGTTTCCTGTCTGAGCTTGAGGCGAAGGTGGCCCTGTGCCCCTTGCCGGTGGTGCTCGCGGGAGACTTTAACCTCATTCGAGATGCCTTAGAAAACAGCTCTGACCTCACTGACGCCCCTAGGATGCGGGCTTTCAATGAGTGCATTTCCAGGCTCGCTCTCCGGGAAATCGACCGAGTTCGAGGGTGGTTTACGTGGTGTAATAACCAGGCGAACCCGATCCGTAGTGTCCTGGATCGGGTTCTAGTTGCGCCGGAGTGGGAGATTGCCTTCCCACTATGTTCGCTTAGGCTGGTCACGCGGATTGGGTCGGATCACTCCCCGCTCCTTCTTAGCTCTGGTGAGGGGTCGCTGCATCCGTCGCGCCGGTTCCGATTTGAGGAGTATTGGTTGCTCCAACCCGGCTTTATTGAGGGTGTACGCGAGCGGTGGTGCACGGCGGCCAGGTCCCCGCCTCGCCTGTTCTGCGCGGTTGACCTTTGGCATCATTGCTCTAAGCTGGTGCGCCAGTTTATGCGCGGATGGGAGGCCAATCTAGGGGCGGAGCTTAAAGCTCGTAAAGGGGCTCTGCTGGACCAGATTCAGGCCTTGGATAACGATGCCGACACCGTTGGCCTCTCCGCGGATGATTGGTTGCGCCGTTTCGTGCTCGAAGCATCCCTGATGGAGATCTTCAAGGGCGAGGAGCTGTTCTGGCGCCGCCGCGGGGGGCAGCATTGGCTTCTCTGTGGGGACTCCAATACTGCCTACTTCCGTGCAATTGCGAACGGGCGTCGGCGGCGATGCTCGATCCCGTGCCTGTGGGCCGAGGGCATCCTAATAGAGGACGCCTCTGGGATCTCTGCCCATGTCTACTCCTTCTACAAGGAGCTGTTCTCTGCTGAGCCCCGCCCGGGCCTCTCCTTGGCGGGCGGTTTTTGGTCCTTGGAGGACCAGGTGACGCCGGCGGAGAATGCGGCCCTTCTCACCCCATTCACCTCAGAGGAGGTTCGTGCGGCCTTGGATGGCATGAAAACGTCCTCGGCTCCTGGTCCGGATGGCCTTCCTGTCTCCTTTTTCCAGCGGTTTTGGCCTGTGGTTAAAGGAGTCATTATGCCCATGTTCCAGGAATTTTACATTGGTACCCTAGACATGGCTAGGCTTAACTACGGGGTGATCACCCTTATCCCTAAGGTGGCTGGGGCGGCGGAGATTAGGCTCTTCCGTCCCATTACGGTTATAAACGTGGTCGAGCGCCTGTTTGCTAAGGTGTGTGCGTCCCGGTTAGCCCCGGTCGAGGGTCGGATCTCGCACCCTCTCCAGTCTGCCTTCATGAAAGGCCGGCATATTCATGATGGGATATTGGCTCTTCACGAGATTCTCCATGAGGTCACGACCAAACGTCAGCGCGGGGTTTTCCTCAAGCTGGACTTACAGAAGGCATATGATCGCCTCGACTGGTCGTTCCTGAGGCTCGTCATGGAGCGCAGGGGGTTCGATGACCGGTGGGCGAGCTGGGTGATGCAGCTCGTCCGGTCGGGCTCCACGGCCATCAATATCAACGATGTCATCGGTCCTTATTTTCGCTCCTCTCGCGGGGTTAGGCAAGGCGATCCGATCTCACCCCTTTTGTTTAACCTTGCGGTCGACGCCCTGGCCTCCATTCTTGATAAGGCTAGGGCGGCCGGCCACATCCATGGCATTGTGGGCCACTTGATCCCTGGGGGTGGTGTCACCCATCTCCAATACGCGGATGACACTTTGGTGATGGTTGTGGGATCTGACCTTGACATAGTCAACCTCAAGTTCCTTCTTCTCTGTTTTGAGGCCATGTCGGGCCTTAAGATCAACTTCGACAAGAGTGAAGTTGTTGTGCTTGGGTTCCCGGAGGAAAAACAACAGCGGATCGCGGACAACCTTAACTGTAGGTTGTCCTCCTTCCCAATCTCGTACCTGGGAATGCCGCTGTCTGGTTCTTCCCTCCAAGTCAAGGACTTTGACCCGGTTATGGATCGGGTCGCCTCGCGCTCGGAGCCGTGGCGTGGACGGTTCACCTCCAAGGGGAGTAAGACCGTTCTGATTGATCCGTGTCTCTCCAGCTTACCCATGTACCAGATGGGGCTCTTCCTTCTCCCGGAAGGTGTGCATGCGACTTTTGACCGTGAGCTGACGCGCTTCTTTTGGCAAGGGGCGGATGGCCGACAGAAATACCACATGGTGAAATGGGCGGCGATATGTTTACCTAAAATGTGTGGTGGGTTGGGGGTTACCAACTCGCGGCGCATGAATGTAGCGTTGATGTTGAGGTGGGTCTGGCGCATCCTCACCGGGGATGGTGGCCTATGGCTTCGTCTGCTCAAGGCTAAGTACCTGTGGGGCCGCCCGCTCTTAGCGTGCCCGACTATGGTTGGATCCCAGTTTTGGCGGGCCATCCAGTCGATTAAGCATGAGATTCGTTTAGGCTTGTTCGTCTCGGTGGGGGATGGGGCGGGCACTATGTTCTGGCTGGACCCTTGGCTAGACGGTACTCCCTTGCACTTTCCGGGTCTCTTTGCGATTTGCGCGGACCAGGATATTCTGGTCGCCGCGGCGGGGGCTAATGGCCGGTGGCACCTCGCGTTCCGGCGCACCTTCAGCCCTTTAGATCAGGCGGCCTGGAACGCCATGCTGACCCTCCTCCCGGTAGCCCGTCCATCGCGACCGGATTGCTTCTCCTGGCACATTGCCCCGTCGGGACAGTACTCGGTGGGATCGAGCTATCGCGCGCTCTGCCTGGCGCCAAACATGCCCTGGGTGGCCCATCTTTGGAAGGCCCCTATCCCTTAGAAGATTAAGATCTTCGTTTGGCAGTTGCTTCGGGATCGATTGCCCTCTGGTACCGAGGTGCTGAAGAGACATGGCCCCGGTAACGGGATCTGTCCCCTGTGCGGGGTTCCTGAGAACGGAAACCATATATTCTTCTCCTGTGTGGCGGCCAGGTTTATGTGGAACTTTATGCGGGAAGCCCTGGGGACGGAATGGGAGGCGGCGGACCTGTCAGAGTTCCTCCAGAGGCGGGCCAACCAGCCTAACAGGAGGCGTCGCATCTTCTAGTTGCTTTTTGCGGCCCTGGCCTAGACGCTCTGGAAGACTAGGAATAAGATGGTTATCGAGCGCGTTTTCTTACGGCGGGCGTCTGACATGATCTTCAAATTTCTTGCCTTCCTGCAGCAGTGGCACCTCTTATCCCGACGCAGGGATAGAGAGTTCATCCTCCGGGCGACTGACGCCCTGACGTGCACGGGCCGACGCTTGACTTCTCCCATGGTGGCGACGTGATGCTGTGACTTCATCTGAGGACTTCGGTGGTGTGTGTGCGACCCTGTCTTCCCATGTTGTGGGTGTTTCCCCTGGATGTTATTTGGGCCTTGATGTGCTGTTGCCCCAGCTTTATTCTGAACTGCTGTAACGAATGCTTGGATTTGTGGTTGATGCTTTATATATAAAGCGGGGCGAAAGCCTAATTTCTGAATGTGATTTATATATATGAAAACCATCGAAGGATTGGATTTGAAATAGGATCATGTTGAGATTTCATTTTTTTTCAAGGATACGTCATGGAATGATGTATCAGTCTCATAGAAGGCAACGCCAAGATGGCAAGGGTATTACACGCAAGTTAACAATGCCACGGCCAACATGGCCAGAAAACACCACATGACAACTACTCGCTAGCCTCCCACCTTATCTGCCTACTCGGGAGCGTCTCGTCCTCCCGGAGCAAACCCGCCGCTCGCCAATTGCCTCCCTCTGTGTAGATCAGCTACAAAACCTGGTCCGCGGAGGGCTTCGCCCCGTCAAAAACCACGGCGTTACGGTGCTTCCAAATGGTCCAGAGAGCCAGGGAGATCGCTGTCCAGACCTCCTTCCTACGCGCACGTGGTGGGTGAAAGGAAGTCCACCAGTCAGTTAGGCGCGTATCCCTGGAGGGGAGACATTCCGGCCTTTCCAATCGACTCGTCAGAGATGCCCAAACTTGCCTCGCCAGCACGCATCCAAGGAGAACGTGATCAATCGCCTCTGGTTCTTGGTCGCAGAAGGGGCAAGCCGAAGGGTGCGGCATGCCACGACGTGCGAGGCGGTCGGCCGTCCAGCATCGTGGCTTGGAAGCAAGCCAAGCGAAAATCTTACATGTTGCTGGGGCCCTAGACCGCCAAATTTGGGTAGCCCCGGCCATCTCCACACGGCCCGCGAAGAGGGCCTGATATGCCGATCGCGAGAAGCTGCCGTCGCTTTCCCAGGCCCAATATATCGTATCTTGCCTCTCGCTTAGGGCTACCACCTGGGTCCTGTCCACCAGGGTGATGAACTCCTCAAGTGCCCGAGCAGACATATTGGGGACAACGTCGGACCACCAGCCTCCAACGATACCCTGACGCACTGTCCATGTACGTGCCGCCTCCCTCCTGACGAAGCGGAAGAGCTCCGGCCTAGTCGAGTCGATAGGACCCTCGTCCAGCCACCAGTCCGTCCAGATTTTTGCGGAGCGACCGTCGCCCAGCGCGCACCGAGCACCCGCCTTATAGATCCCGAAGGATATCTTGCTGACTTGGAGGTTGAATGACTGCCACAGCTTATCAGGTTCCGTTCTCGCCAGCCACGGCCATCTAGCCCTCAACGCATGGTTCATGAGCGACAAATTAGGGATGCCAAGGCCGCCCAGCTCCTTCGGCGCGCAGACAGATTTCCATGCCACCAAACAGTGCCCACCGTGCACGTTTCGCTGGCCCTTCCAGAGGAACCCACGACATACCTTCTCCGCCGCAGCGAGTGTTTTTGCCGGCAGATCAAGCGCCAACATGGTGTGGATTGGCATAGCCGCCAAAGTAGATCGAATGAGCTCAAGGCGCCCAGTCCGAAAGAGCAAACGCGCCTGCCACGCCGGAAGGCGATCTGCCATGCGCTCCACCAAAGGTTGCAGCTGGGAGGCCGAAGGCTTGCGTAGCCCCAGCGGCAGGCCGAGATAACGGGAGGGCCAACACAGCACCTGGCATCCCAGCTCCGCCGAGATGCGCCGACTCTGAAGCGGCGAGCAGCGAATCGGGTGGGCTGAACATTTTGTCAGGTTAGTGCACAACCCAGAAGCCATCCCAAAATCCCGCAGGATCCACGTGCAATTACGGAGAGAATCGGCATCAGGGCTGATAAAAGTGACGACATCGTCGGCATAGATCGAAGTCCGACCGCCCAAGCCCAATGCCCCCAGGCGGGTCAGCAGACCACGTTCGGTGGCATGCCGAAGCAAGTAATGGAGCCCTTCCATGACCAGCACGAAGAGCAGGGGTGAGAGAGGGTCCCCCTGCCTCAAGACTCTCCGATGGAAGATCACCTCACCGGCCACACCATTGAGCATGACCCGCGTGGAGAAAGAAGCTAGCAGCCCAGCGATCCAGGCGGTCCAGTTCCTCCCAAAACCGATCTTGCTGAGGATCTCCAGCAGGAACGCCCAATCCAGCGTATCGAAAGCCTTCGTGATATCCAGCTTGAGCATGACCGCAGCCCGCGAGGATCTATGCAACTTACGGGCCATCCCCTGGACCATCATGAAATTGTCATGCAGCGAGCGCCCACGGATGAACGCACTCTGGTGTGGCCCAACTAGGTCTGGGATCCGGACCGCCAGTCGGAGAGCCAGCACCTTTTCCACAAGCTTCGGGAACCCATGTATTAAGCTGATGGGCATGAAGTCGCGAACATCCAGAGCATCCGGCTTCTTAGGAAGCAGCGTGATCATGGCGTTATTAATCAAGGTAAGCCCCCTGAAGTCTAGCCTACCAAAAACACGAAAGGCATCCATGATGTCCCCTTTGATAATGGGCCAGCATGCGACATAGAAGCGTGCCGGGAAGCCATCGGGGCCCGGTGCCTTGTCAAGGCCTTGCGCTCGGACCACCTCCCACACTTCTGCCTCGGTGAAATCGGCCAGCTGGGATCTGCGGCACATGGAGGGAGATTTCATTATTCACCGTATGCGGTTATTGTCTAGCGCTATGCTTTTTAATGAGAAGGCGTTGACTTGACCGGTGTGGTGGCTTAACAGCTGATAGACAAATTCCGGAAAAAACATTACTACTTTTTATGTTTGTCCGGAGTAAAAAGGGGAATAATAATTATGAGATGTGGTTAATTTTGTTGGGGCCGACTGTTGCATACGTGATTAAAATTCACTGATGTTCTTGTGTTACAAGGAAACATAGATATGTATTCAGCTACTATAACGTTAGTTTTAAGATGATGTTGTGTTCCCACTGTTAGTATTAGCAAATCCTTATGTGCAACGAAAAATAGGCTCATGTCGAAGAACTATGCTTGCTATCTCTCGAGAAAGAACAATGCTTGCAAATTTGATGTGGACATACAAATCTAACAAAATTGAGCTTTCTTATTACTAGCCCTGGATAGGATAACTGAATGTGCCTTTTTAAAGCGGTTTAACGAGAATATATTAACAGAATGGGATCCATTGTAATGCAGTTTGAATGCCAAAGGTACAAATTGGTAGGTTGTGCCTTACTATAGTTGAATTGCGGTTTAACTAATTGCTACACTGTTTCCCTATTGAATTGAGGAGAATTAAGTACGATGCGTATGCGACACATGAGAACACCAGTCTATAAGCCTACTCTTTAGGATTATTGTGGGAACGACTTGGTCTTGCTTTAAGATCTATATGTCAGGGGCATCAAGAGATTATGACCTTCTGGTATGAAGTTCTGTTCTTGCGGATTTGTAGAATATGCTATTTACTTATCTCTTTTTTGTCCAATTAGTTTCTGAAATAATATATAAAAGCATGTAGTATTAGGTTAAGATTTTATAATATTTGCTCTATATAGGAACATAAAAATTATTTAACCAGTAGTTCTGAATTTTATTTGTCTCTGGCAACTACATTGCGGGTTCATAGAAAAATCCATGCTAACCTTGAATTTGGAATGCTATGCTCGATGTTCTGTTGTTTCAATCCAAAACCATCTTGCTTAGTTATTAGCTAGGTTTCAGAACTAACAAAGGATTCAAGTTACGATGACAAATGTTAGTTCTCACTGAGATGTGAGATGTTTTTCATATCTTCTGACTCATTTGAACAAATTTCCACACAATTAATAAAAAATAAAAGCATAATTGTTTACATAATCATCTCTCCTGCTAATGCTTCTATTGGCAATTGTCTATTAAGTCTAGCATCAATAGCCAAGGCTAATCTATGAGTGCCACGTGCAGGAGGCAGCTTACTTCTAGGAGCACCTATTGCCAATGTATGTATGTACACGATTGTCGCGTATCTTCTATATCACTGAACCACTTAGGGTTGAAAGCCATGACAATCAATTGAGAATTTAGTTTTGACTTGATCAAACATTTGGTCATATATGTATATTATTTTTCCTTTTTATTTTTAATCTTCTTAGAGGTGAAAGCCATGTGAGTCAATTAAGGTTTTAGCTTTGACTTGGTCCTACCTATGGTCATATATGTAAATTATTATTATTATTATTAAATTTATGTCATTAAAAGAAATGAATGCATGGTATATGAACATTATTAACATTTGTCTTTTCTAGAAAAAATGAATGTTATTTTTTGTAAGCTTCGTTGCTATAGTGAATTTATTCTGAATTTATAATCGAGACTTTATAGTAAATAACTTTTAGCTTCACGTTCGGATCATTCAGTTTATACATTATATGTTGTTCCAAAGAATTAATCATGTCATGAACAACAACTCGAAACTCTATTTTAACATTGAAACTGGACACTGTTAGTTGGCATTTTGAGAACCAATATATCTTTAATTTCACAAAAATTTCTAATTTTGAAGTCTCCTCATTCAATTGAGGTTTTTAATTTATTGAATGCAAGATTTTGATTATGTCGTTGCCTTAGGTTTTATGACGAAATATTTCGATGGATGTGCCTCTTTGATAAAACATTGGATGATGTGAGCCTTGGTTGGCAAAAAGAAAGCAATGAATATGATATGTTTAGTATCATCGTAACACACACGATCTACAATACAGTATATGAAACTTTATCGTGTATGTGTATTCATTAAAAAATATCTTTCAGTCACACGATAAAAAAGATCCATCCAAACATCATAGAAAATAAAAACTTTAAAAAACTAACACACAAAAATAAAACTTATATAATTCAAAACACAAAAACGGCGCGGCAAAGCGCGCATTACACTTCTAGTATATTTGCTATGCTTGTAGACGTGGATTGGTTTGAGATTACATTGCGCTATGTGAGGATTTAATGACTTGAATAGAAAACCCTTAATTCGAATTCACCTCTGGACGGGCAAGGAGTGCTTCTTGGGGGCTCGAACCTTATCTAAGGCGAGACCAGGTTGTACCCCTAATGGATGGTTTTGGTGGTATAAAGAACGTCATGGTATCTACCCTTTGAACGTAAGTGGACGTCGTCCAGGCTCAAAAAGATCAGACATACTTGGTGACTAGGAGCTTCCATGTACAACTGCTGGCCATATGTGCTCTGGCTTATTTGAGTACGATGTAGGAAGCCTCTCCCGTGCAAAGCTAGCAGATGTAGATGTGATAAGTGCACTGGCTTGCCGTTGGGTGTAGGTGATCTCTTCTGAAAGACTTCGTCTCAATCTTCGGGTTGAGTCCAGTTGGTAAAGTGTACAAACCTCTGCAGAGCGTACAAACTAATCATGATTAGCCGTGTCCCCGGTTATGGAAAACCTTGAGCTACTAGACATTACTGTTACTGGAGGATCTTGACAGATGAATCACATTAATAAAACTTGAGTGGGCAAGATTTAATAAAGGGTGTGGATTGGAACTGGTGTTGCCCAGTTCAATCTTAAGTAGTAAGTTATACTAAAATTTTGACTAGGTAGATTGGGAAAAATCAGCTTTCTGCAAAACAAAACCATAAGCCTTCCTTTGACTTATCCTTGCATGTAGCGATAGGTCTGTTATATCCTTTTTCGTGTGACTTGACGTAAAACTCAGATGTACTGACCCGTTGTTGGGCTGTAACCTTCGGTGTTGCAGGGTTTTCAGACGACTAGTAAGGTGCGCTTAGGGTCGCGGGTCTTCACTTAGCATGTTCGCTTGTGGATGTTGATGGGACTCCTTGTTATTTGCTTTTGCTTCCGCTACTTTTATATTGAATAAGCTAGCCTTGAGCTATGCAACTTGTTATTTATTTTATTCTGGATCATACGATGTAATAAGGATGCACTTGTACTTTGATATACATCTATGATACTGTGTGTGCCAGTGACTTCGATCCAGGGACTGACACTTGATCACAGAGACTCCAATTCTATGTGAATTGGGTCGTTATAAATGGTATCACAGCCGACCCTGGCAGTTACACGGTGTGTGTGTCGGTTGGTGATGCTTACATGGGGTACATGTTGGATGCCTGCAACTAGCGCGCGCACGTTTTTCAAAGGGGAACGTTCCCGATGGGCCGACGGGGACGTCGGTTCCTTTGAGGGGTGGTGTATGTAACAGCCCAGGATCTCAATAGGAAAGATAAACCACTCATATAACCAAGGTGCACCTTCTTTTCCGGGATCCCATCAAGAAATAACTACCAGGTTAAGCGTGCTTGGCTTGGAGTAGTCTTGGGATGGGTGACCGACCGGGAATTTGATCCCGGGTGGGCACGAGTGAGGACAAAGTGTGCAGAAAAGACTAGTGTTGGTTTGTGAGGACAGTCTGGATCCCAGGCGCACCGACAATGGAATCGGTGGGTAACCGGTTGGGAGTGGTCGGGGCGTTACATATCAAGACTTGTTGGAGGTGATTCCTCATCGAACGTTTGGCTTCTTATCTTACTCTCTAGATCGTTAGCCACTTCATAAATGCTAGTGTGGCAGCAACCCCACCACTTACCCCATCCTTACCATGAACTAATAGTTATCCTAGAATGACAAGTGATGAAGTCCTTGCTGGGTCAGTTGACCACTACAGTTGGATGTTGAGTACTTATGTACTCATGATACTACCCCAAACTCTTTTCAGGGTTCTTGATCGACAACAGGTATGGTGATCAATGTTTCACGTGGAGACTCGACGACGACTAGTTAGGAGGATCCCGGCGGAGAGCCTGGACCCGTGTGGCTATCGGGATCGATGATTTTCTCTTTGCCACTAGGCATTTGATTGTAGTCTGTACTCACACATATATCTTCCGCTGATGTACTGTATTAAGGCAATTGTATGCCGATTGTATGAGATGTTGTATCCATGTAGCTTTAATGTTGTGATATCATGTTGAAATCCGAGACATATGGCTTCGTCATATGTCGCGGTGTGTCCGATATGTGCTTTGTCCTCGGGTTTGGACGGAAACGTCCAGATCCGAAACAGTACCGCATATCGGGTCTTAGAAACAGCCCATTCTAGGTTCAAGATTCCAATTGACTTAGCAGAACATGGTGCTTGTGAAATCAAGAGAGGTTCTATGTTATCTGATCTAATTGAATCGGCTTCTCTTGTTATATGGGAGGAAGCATTGATGTCCCATCGAAAATGCATTGAGGCATTAGATCGATCCTTTCGGGACATCATGTGAGAATCCGATCCTTCTTTGGATAAAATTTCATTTGGTGGCAAAGTTGTTGTCCTAGGTGGAGACCTAAGACTGTCATTGAGGGTGGGTGTAACACCCTCAGATCCAGTACAGTAATCACTACAGTGATTCCACTGTTAGTGATCACTATTGTTGATGATCAAGCCATGATCACCTTTGATCATAGCTCTGTCAGATTCTCACCCTGATAAAATTTTCAAATTAGAGTGGACTATAGATTTGCTCCAAGAATTTTGGGAGATTATCAACCCACTTGCAAATGGTTAAACCAAGACATCCTTAGTCATTTGAATGACCCCAAGTCAATATTAATTATGAAACCCATAAGGTTGGGGTATCAAAATTGTCATAGGAATTTAAATGAAAATGAAAATCATAGTGAACCAAAAGCTTTGTGGGCATTTCTGAACCTTGAAGAATAATCAGTGGATCATGTTGTTATAACCATGGTAAATATAAAACCCAGAATGGTGAGTTGCTAAATTGCCCCTAGGATATTAACTAAAACAATGTGGTAATTAAAGCTTAATCAAAATGGTAAAAGCAATTTTATAAAATGTTGTATAATCTGTAGGCCATGTTAATGTAGCAATGCCTATTTTATTAAAGTGATTTAGTAATGCTAAGAAATAGAAACAATAGCTTGGGAAATTATTAAATTGCCATGATAATTTTAATAAACAAGTGGGAATTTTAGATGCACTAAAAATTGTGGAACCTATTTTATAAAATGTCAAGTAACCACTAGGTGTTAATAAAATAGAGTTGGGAATCTATTAAATTGTTTAAATAGTATAAATAAATTAAAACAATAGCAAAGTAGCCCATTTTAATTATTAAATAATTATAGAAAATACAAATGATTTTATATTTGATCCAAATCTTTTATGGCATCTTTGTATGGTGTAACCATAATATTGGAGTTGATTGGAATTTTTATAAAAATCATTTTGATGGCCAATTAAATATTAACAGAAAAAAAAACTAAAGGAAAAAAAATGCAAAAACCTAAAACTATCTATAAGCCGCCACTGGGCAAAGCCCACCCTCTCCTCCCCACCCAGGCCCAACCCAACTTCCAGTCTCTCCCCTCCCCTGCCTCCTCCCACCGACACCCCTCCCACTTCTACCCTGCCCGCACCCCTCCACTGTCGCCATGGACGGGGGGCAGAGAGCACATGTCGCCGGCCCCTCCCACCCTCACCTGCTCCCTCCCCCCCTCTTCATCTGCCACCGTCGGTGGATAAGGACCCCGCCCCCTGGACGCCCCATTCCTCTCCCCTACCTCTCCCTCGCTCTCTTCCTTTCTCTCCCCGTGTGCAGGATCCGCCACGACCGTGGGCGTGCCGCCGTCATGCCGCGACCATCGGCGACTCCGGCGAGTGGGAGCTCGTCCTGCAGGCGTGCCGCGTTCGCCTACTTCCTCCTCGAGCGACAGGGAAAGCTGGGACGCCCCACGCCACTGCAATCGACGGCCTCCTCCAACGGGGTCACCATGGCCGCCGCTCGGACCCACTCCCCCCACCGCGAGCCCTCCGACGACCGCCCCGGCGCCTCCCCGGCCCGCTGTGAGCTCCTCTGCCTATTCCTCTTTTCCCCCGTGCGTTTTGGCTGCCGTAGCTCCTTCCCCGTCGCCGCCGTTGCCGCCGGTCGCCATGGCCAGGAGCTCGCGCTCCTGTGGCCATTGCCACGCCACAAGCTCCACTGGCCGACCTCCTCACACCCCGCACCCGCGCCTCGCCGCACCAGTCTCTTGCGCCCCTGGCCAGGAAGATCTTTCACACTTTACAAAAGTACTCAAATCATAAAGAAGATGTAACTATCATGATGTATGCAAATGTATGCCTCTGCCAGTGTAGCAGGATATGCAATGATACTAGCGCGTCATGTAGCAATGATTAGGGCAAGGCCCAACTAGCATGCGGCTCATCGATCAAGCAAGTAGCATGTATGACATGAAGATCAAGTCATGAGAAGATGGATGTTGCATGGCAATTTATCTCGGAAAGGCTATGGAAATGCCTTGATAGGTAGGTATGGTGGCTGTTTTGAGGAAGGATATAAGGGGGTTTATGATGACAGAGCGTATCATGCCAAGGGTTTGGATGTACCGGCGAAGGTGGACGCCAACTCTTGGAGTGAGAAGAAAGCAATGCACGACACAAGAGAGGCTAGAAAAATATGGGAAGGTGGAAGTGTCAACTTTCGAATACTCACATTAGTTCGAAGAACTCATGCACTTATTATCGGTAACTCTCAATCTAATAAGGAGGTTCTCAAAGAGACAAGTACCCCGAGGAGGAGTGTATGGGGGTTTGGTTATCCTTGCGCATCCTCGACTCATGGTACGTGAGTGTACTCTAATATTCGATCCCTCCAAAGAGTAGTGATCCATCTAGTAGCTAAAGTTCTCAACTAATTTTGTAAGTTTTGAAAATAAACACGGATTGCCCAAACTACGACATCTATCACCAATAGGCTAAAGCTCTTGACACCAAAAGTCCAAACATTACTCAAAACAATACCTCAAAACTATTGCAAGTTACTACTACAAAAGAATAGCAACCTCAATTACGTACTCCAAGTGAAGACACACAACTCATTGCAATAGGCAAACTCTCTAAACAAGATAAACATGAAAAATCAAGAGAGTTCCAGCAACAAACTAAAAAAAAGCTCTTAAAAAGATAAGCATGAAAACTAAGAGCTAAACATGGCAGTAGCTATGAAAAGATAAAGAACACACACAACAAAGATAAGCATGAAGAATCCTATGTTGTGTTCTAGATTTTGAAAGTGGAGAGTGTTTCTCTCCCACACAAAGAAAGCTGGGTTCTAAATTGTTATGAACAGCAAGAAAAGCTAAAGAAAAATAAAAATAAAACCTAAGAGCGAGACGCTCCAAGAATAGCACATAACGCATGAAGTGATAAAAATATAGTGAAACGAGAGACGAACTGATAATTGTTGATGGAGAAGTGGATGCACGGGGGCATCCCAAGCTTAGACGCTTGAGTCTCCTTGAATATTTCTTGGGGATGCATGGGGGCATCCCAAGCTTGAGCGCTTGACACTTTCGAATCTTCTTTCATCATCTTCCATCGCACACTTGAAAACTCCCTTCATACATAACTCATCATAAGCTGATTAGAGAGGTTAGTACCCTTAATAAAAAAAATCCCTACTGGATATAAAGATATTCTTGAAGCGCTATTGTTTCTCAAGATTGCCAAAAGGTTTTTGCAAAGAAAAAGCAAGCTTAAGGTTTGCAAAAGTTAGGAGAGACATAATGTGGCAGAATATGTGAAAAACAGAACAACGGGTAGTAAAGAATTTTTAGGGGTACTTCTGCAACTCAAATCAAAAAACTCAGAACAGACGCTCCAAAGTCAATTGTATGACGCATGCTTTAAAAAAAGTTCAGATCAAAATGATGATCTGGTGATTTTAGGCTAATTTTTTCATCCAAGGACAGAATCTGTTTTCTGGACACCATGTCACAACTTTTGAACTTTCTTGCAATCGGAGGCTAAACTTGGCACAAAGCTTGAAAATAAAGATACAATGATGTTGCTACAGTAGTAACAATAATCAAGACCACTAAAAACTGAAAGTAAAAACTCAAAGTAAAGATAACAAGGGTTGTCTCCCTAGATCTCTTTCTTTATAGCCATAAATATAGGCTTAAGATTTTTGTGATGCTCTCGTAGGAATAAGAGTTGAAGCGCAAAAGGGAGCATAGAGAAGCAAATACCAAACACATTTAAGTCTAACATGCTTCCTATGAAAAGGGATTTTGTAGAGAAATAACTCATTGAAGCATAAAGATATTAGCATAGGAAGCCAAAATAAGTGCAAATTCAAAACGTTCAACATACAGAGCGGGAACTTGATATTATTGAAATATCTATAAGCATATGTTCCCCTCTCATAATAATTTTCAGTGGGATCATGAATAAACTCTAAAATATAAGTATCACATAAAACTTTCTTATCATGATCCACAAGCATAGAAAATTTGTTACTCCGCACATAAGCAAAATCCTTCTCATTAGTAATAGTGGGAGCAAACTCAACAAAATAGCTATCACATGAATCATTCTTATCATGATGCACTTGTAAAAATTTATTCTTTATAGCATAAGTGTCATCACAATAATCATCATAGATGGGAGGCAAAGTATCATCAAAATAAATTTCCTCATCAAAACTTGGGGGGCTAAAAAGATCATCTTCATAAAACGTAGCATCCCCAAGCTTATAGCTTTGCATATCATTAGTATCAAAAGTATTCAAGAAACACATACTAGTAACATTGCTACTAACATGAGTGTTGTGCAAATAATGAAGCTCCATAGGCTTTTTGATTTTCTGTTCAAACACTTCATGTCCCAGCTCAAGGTAGAGCTCATAAAGCTCCCTCATAATATTTTTGTTGTTTTCCATAAGCCTAACTAGTGAAAATAAAAACAAGAAACGAAAAGATTCAATTGCAAGATCTAAAGATATTCCTTCAACGCTTACCTCCCCGGCAACGGCGCCAGAAATAGCTTGATGTCTACGCACGCTTCTATTATTGTAGACTATGTTGGGCCTCCAAGCGCAGATGTTTGTAGGACAGCAGCAATTTCCCTCAAGTGGATGACCTAAGGTTTATCGAACTCAGGGAAGTAGAGGTTGAAGATGGTCTCTTTCAAGCAACCCTGCAATTAAGATACAAGAAGTCTCTTGTGTCCCGAACGCACCTTATACAACTAGGAGTTGTATAGGTGCACTAGTTCGGCGAAGAGATGGTGAAATATGGGTGATAGGTGTGACAAAGCAAGGTAATATAAATTTGTAATAAAAATTGAAGCAAGCAAACATGTAGTAAACGTGAGTGTAAACGGTGTAACAATGGTGGAAACAAGGCCTAGCATTCATACTTTCACTAGTGGCAACTCTCAACAACATTAACATAGTCTAATCACATGATATTCCTCATAAAACATGCAATGGAGACGTACTCGGACGTCATTCCTTTGTGGTCAAGAGAGGACGAGAATTGTGTAGGGCTACAAAATCACACCTCAGAGTTCGTAGTTCTCATCTATGGATTTCCTAATCTCACCGCGGCCATCCAAAGAGAGTACCACAATCACCACAACATATCTAAACGATAGTCAAAGACAAGCACCAAGAGACTCTCAATCTTCAATCCACTCACAAAAGAGGAAATCACTCAAGAAAATATTCTTCTAACCCATGTCCAATAGACCGCTGTCACCATGGTCTCGGGGATTATACTAGATAAGATCAAGTGACTACATCAATCCAATACATAGAAGAAGGGGAAACATCATGGGATCACCCTAGATTAACATAGCCTATGATCATAACGAAGATCACATCATGGGAGAGAGAGAAGAATACATAGCTACTGGTAGAAACCTCAGCCCCGAGGAGGAACTACTCCCGCATCATGGAGGGAGGAAGCAACGTCGATGGAGTTGAATCCGGGGGCACTTCCCCGTCCCGGCAGGGTGCCGACACAGGAATTCTGGTCCCCAAAAGCTTGTCGGCGATGGCGGCGGAGATCGGAATTGCTTCTGGAGAAAATGGGTCCGGAATCAGGGTTTTCGCGTCGCGAGTAAAAATAAGGGCCAAAGGGGGGAACCAGGGGGCCACCAGTCGCCTAGGCGGCCTCCCGGCGCGGCCAAGCCCTAGGCCGCGCCCACTGGCCGCCTAGGCACTAGGTGGGGTCCCTCTGGCCCGTCTTCGGTGATTTCGGAAGCTTCCGTAACGCTGATTTTTATCTGTTTTTTTCCGATTTTTTGGAGCACTTTTAATATGGGGGAAACCTGAAATAGAAAAACAACAGAAAACAGGAACTGGCACTGGGGTGCACTGAGTTAATAGGTTAGTACAAATATGATCAAAAGTGTATGAAAGTGTATCAATATCTTAGAAATATCACACAAAACATGCAGGGAGCAAGAAGAAATTATAGATACGTTTTGGACGTATCATCCGTACATGATGCAGTTCACCCGCTTTAGCAACGCAGTCACGCAGCCAGGTGTTGAGGATGAATATCCATACTGCACTTATTGCCTCACAGCTTTTGCAGACATTCCATCCCCCAGTGGCGACAACCCTAAGTTCCTTGGTCAGTCACCGTATTTAGTTCCTCTTGCATAGTCCAGTTTCCCTATGTGAATTCCCTGACATACATACTTTCTTTCAGATGTTATTGGTTGGATCACTGCTGTGATAGACATAGTATCTGTACAGTCACAGCGCTAGGCAAAAACTTTAGATACTAAAACTATTAGCCTACAAGATCAAGAGTGCGTTCGATTCTTTTGCCTTCTTTGCTTGCTACTTCCCAATGCCACTTGCTATGTTCTAATGATGTATGTTCTATGTCCAGTGGGGATGAAATTACCCTTGTCCTATGGGGTTCTCGTGCACATGAATTTAGTGCTAAAGAAGTTTGAGCTGGAGGTGAAACAAAACCTGTGATTGCTATCTTCGTAGCCACGTTGCCAAAAATATATCTTGGTTCGCACACCCTTACTTACATGATCATTTGTTTTCCCAGTTTGTACTGTACAACTCGTACTAACCCTGCATACATACTAATAGGTGTTAAAGGCCTGAGCGGGAGCGTGGCATGCCAATGGTACATAGAAGAGGACCTTCCAAAAATCAACTCTTTCCTTGAAAGGTGTTCCTCCTAATAATTACCATACTAGCTTTCCATTACACAGTTCTACGTTCTAATGTCCCTTGCGTCTATTCCCAGCTTCAACGGGGAGCTCATTCATGTAGGTTCCATCATCCCTGGGCAGCAAGTCATCGCTCCATCCCCTATCCACGACCCACCAACCGAAATAACTTTTCAAGATCTACTTGCTTTAGACCCCTTCCAGAACATGGTATAGCTCTACACAAGGTTGTCCATTCCGATGCAATTTTTTCATCGCCTTACGTCTGTTCATTCTTACAGCATCTCCAGTTCATGTGCACTATTACAATTACCCGTCTATGCCCTGATAAGCGATGGTGGTTCCTTTCATGCCAAAAATTCAACCAAACATCCTATGTGTCTGGCAGTGCGTACCATTGTGCAGACCGTGGTTGCCCATCAATGGAAGCAGAAGCAACGTAAGTTCCTGACCCACATGCATCCATCTTCCTCATGGCTACCAACTTCCTCTGAACTAACTACTTACTTGTTTTGCCTAGGTAATGCATCTCAACTGTTGGAAATGATGGCACAACTGAAGCAGAGTTCATGTTCTTTGAAAAGGCTGCAAGAGCAGCTATTGGAAAGCCTCTCATTACTTTGCTTCGCTACAAATACCTAGGTTTCACAGAGATAAATGAAATAGTGCAGATAAGAGGGTCTGATGTAGATCTTCCTTTGGAAGTTACTCTCCTGGTCTCGCAAAAATACCGTCTCGTTGCTACTTTTTCCAATAAAAGCTTCCAGCCTGCAAGCATGGAGCTGTCCTTTCAAGTTGGTAGGATTGATCACACTTTTAAACCCGAGCTTGGCCCCTTGGAATTCAAGGGTGCCTCCTCTATTACCAATTCGACAACCTCCGCTCTAAGCTCACCAGAAACACTGCCTACCCTACCTAGCCTGTTGCTACTCCCCCATCCACCCCAACAGCAGCAGCTATGAAAAAAATAGATGAATCTGCTGCACTTGATCAATCTGCACAATCTGAGGTTTGTTACCTTCATTTACCATAGATTTCTTCATCTTGGTTTACCTCAACTCACACTGCACTACTTTCCAGATGAAGACTCCTTTATCTGCAATGAAAGGGAAAGGAAAAGCTGCTTCCTCTAGCACACCTGGGTACTCCTATCGCTACTTCATCACCTTAGATTTACCTATATCCACCATGTTGCTTACCACAACAACCCCTTTCATGTTCACCCACAGGGAAACACCATGCTCCCAGAAAACCCGCCGCAATCTTTACAGAGCTCCTTTGAAGCTAGCAGACAGTACACCGCCGAATCCCATGCAGGACCTCCCTCCGGAAGAAAAGGTTCGTCCTTTCCCCCAAATACAGTTTCCTTTTCCCTCTACGAACACGTCCTCACTTCCACGAGTACCCTTTTGCATCCCCAGATCGAGGCCCCCCTAAATACCCCTGTTGATGGCAGTGACCCTAAAAGGTAAATGGAATTTTCAATGTCACACGTTCTTACTTCCCAACCAACAATGCCATGTTTTTTAACTGGTTAAACTCTTCTTAGGATTGCTGCTGAAGTCAAGCCGTCCCCTTCATCGAAGTCTGCTGATGATGTGAATCCCACCACTACACCTACAAGGCCAAGGCGTTAGTTGCACCATGGTTAACAATGCACGAATAACCTTGCCATAGGTATTGTTTCTTAAATATTACCCTAACCCATTGCCCATGCCAATGCAAATCACCTTTAAACCAATCTTTGTAACCGAAGGAACCTGACAAGCTATTTTCGAGTAACCTTCTCAGGCGGATTGCTTCACCTCATGTCGTCCCACCAGAGACATGTCTGTCCATAATCAAGATCGTAGCCTTCTCTGACTTTTGGTCATGCGCTGATTCAATGTTGCGCATGTTCCGCTGAACGTCCTACCAATGTAATGACTTTATCTAAACCATGTAATAAGGTGCTTGCATGCACTTCCCCCACCCCATATGTCCTTCTTCCATTTCCTTGCCTCCCGATGACACTTTCCATTCATTGTAATTACCGTCCGGTCATATGCGTTAATATATTCCTAATTCCTGCTATATTTACAGTATCTCATTCATTCATGAAAACAAAAAAATATATGTAACTATGTGCCTAGCCATTCCATCTATGAAGCAGTCTAATTCATCCAGCATCTAACCTAAGGTGTACTCACCAAAACCTACGCAAACCTAGCAGAGAAAAAACACATTGCCCCCAAAGCCCAGGGCACACAAAGCCCATTGTTGTAAGGCCTGGGGATTTGGTACCCACTGATTAACAACCCCATGTATATAATAGCTATCCCTCTCACCTACCATACAGTGAAGCCATCTCCCCCACCTCAGATGCGCCTCATTTCCTCCACTGTCTCTCTTTCCATGCCCTTTCCTCAGAGCTTATCGTTTCCTCTCATTCAGGTGTTTCATCCTCTGTCTTTCTGCAGATCTGCCTTCCCTCTCAGGGAACAAAAACTAACAACCCATTTTTCTGCTGGCAGGTTTTCCTGCAAGGTATGCTCACTGTTCCTCCCTCTCTCCCTCTCCCCCTCTTGCTCTCTCTCTATCTCTCTCCCTCATCGTGTTCCTCTTTTCTTTCAGATCTTCTTATGCTTGTATCTGTTTTGTTACCATTCCTTAGTGGACACTTGGTTCCCACCTCAGATCCGCTGGCATGTCCTACACTGTGATTCGGTTTGTGTTCTGGAGATTAGATAAGAATGAAATAATCAATAACTCTGAATTTTCTAGATACATTTTCTTGCACTCAACTAGCCCATTTTGATTTCCCTCATTCAGAGGTTGGAAGAACTAACTGTCCATACACATGTGTAGTTATTGGTATAGAATCTCTCCCTGCCAGTTCTTTGCATATATGAGCTATGCTAATAGTAAAAATTTTGTACAAATTCCCCTTTCACGTGTCCTTTAATTCACCATGCTCAAACTCTCAATGTGGACCGTTTTTTCCCTACACATGTTTGTCCATTATTCAAGCTGCCCTTACATAGGCTCCTTCCTTCCTGGGCATGTCACCCAACAATGGTATAATAAGGCACCATAATATTGCATTAGCTTTAAATTAGTGCTATACAATTGTTATATCTTCACCTGTTGTTAACCTTGGGTTTATGCAAAAATGCTATCACTCTTTTCCCCATTCGATAACATTTTAAACCCACCCCTTAAATTTACTTGGGCCCAATATGGAGGTGCTTCCCTATGTAAGCAGCCGACCTATCCGGCAAGTTCCTGCTGGAAGCAATGTTTGCGAAATTAGGCCTTCCAGCACCATGCTACTACACCCGCTGCCTTGAACAGGGAGGATATATATCATAGTCGAGTTCTACCCCATAAGAGCTGTCCTGCGCGCTTCAACCGGAAAGGCCTCATTATCAAGCCCAGTATGCACCACTGGCCTAGCCTCACTCAACAAAGTTGCTTCCCGAGCAATCAACTTTATGGAAATCCGTCAGGGCAAGGTGCTTATTGACCACAACTATGAAGAACTGCAAGCAATTAAACAGACCAACACATAGCTTGTATCAACGGTCAACAAAGAATGGTCGACTCACCTAAAATAAATTACTTCTGCATGTGCTCATATCCATCAGCTTGCTGGCCATGCTCTGAATGCGGCTGCTAGAACACCGGCCTATGATTTGAAAAGCACCCTTGCTAGAATTCATGAGCACACATCTGCGCTGCAACAACATTCTAGCCAAGCATGTCTAGCTTTGCAAGCGGAGGGCAAGTACCAAGATGGAGATTTAGAACCAAGGCCCTACGATTAATCCAGAAATATGCAATCCCTCTTCTTAGTTGGGAGCCTACACTATTGATACGTCCCAAACGTATCGATAATTTCTGCTTGCTCCATGCATGTTTTGTGTGATATTTCTATGATCTAGATACACTTCAATACACTTTTGATAATATTTTGACTAACCTATTAACTCAGTGCACCCCAGTGCCAGTTTCTGTTTTCTGCTGTTTTTTATTCCAGGCTTCCCCCATATTAAAATTGCTCCAAAAATTGTATAAAAAATCAGCGCTCCGGAAGCTTACGGAACTTCGAAGGAGGGCCGGGGGCCACCACCAGAAGCCCAGGCGGCCACCTGGCGTGGCCTAGGGCTTGACCGCGCCAGGGGGCGCCTGGACCCCTGGTGGCCCCCCTGGCTGCCCCCCTTCGCTAAATAAATTCGCCGTGACGTGAAACTTCTGAGAGGAGAACCCTTTTTTGCGATTCGCCTCTGTTCCGCCGCCGCCGCGCTCCCAATATCGGGAGCGCCAGCAGACTTCTTCCCGGCACCCTGCAGGAGGGAGGATCGACCTCCGGGAGCTTCCCCATCACCATGGACGCTTCCCGGATGTGTCATGAGAAGTTTCCTTTGGACCATGGGTCTGTGATCAGTATATATGTGATGTTCTCCTCCCCTCTTTGTTCTTCATGGTTTAGACCTCGTGAGCTGCCCTACATGATCGAGGCACATATGTAATCTTTCTGTTGTTGCTATGCTGAGTTTGATGGGATCTGATGGATTATGAGATTATGTTCAGATTGTGATAGAGTAATACATTTGGTTCTTATCTTTTATATTTTTGTTCCTAAGTAATTCTTGCATGTTCTCCGTTGCTGTTTATTGCTTTGGACAAGTAGTAGGTACTAACTCCAAGAGGGAACATTATGCTCGATTGTGGGTTCATGCCCCCTGATGACACGCTTGAGTGACAGAAACATTAGTCTAGGGGATGTGTTGTTGCCAAAAGGCGGAAAACAACAGTGCTTGTAACCGTGGTTGCAAGGATTGTTTACTTTAAGCAAAGTGCTTTATTATGCAGCTGTCTGTTGCTTTGGGTTTACACTTTGGGTGGGGCTCGCAACTTAATACCAGCGAGATGTTCTGGATAGATATCTCAAGGTGGATGATTAGTAGTACATGCAGTTGGATTTCGATCTACTTATTTTGGCGTACTGCCCATGCTTTTGAGCCTCTTCCTTTGTTTGTAGCATAGTTAGCATTGCGGTGCATTTATAATCCTGTCAATTGCCCATCTGTAATTTGTTTACCTCGCATAGAAGTTTTATCGTATTTTGGGAGAGAGACATCACTAGTGAACATCACGGTACCCCGGTCCATATTCTCATCACTGTTTACACGCGCATTTACTTTTCTGCTTTTACTTTCAGCTGCTATAATTATCATTATACCTTGTGTTTTGATCCTTTGTAAACAAAAAGACCGGAGAGATTGACAACCTCTCTGAACTTCGTTGGGAGCAAAGTTATTTGTGTCTGTGTGCAGGTCCACACCAGTTGCGCCACTGACACCTACTTATCATCTCCGGATTCCTACTGGTCAATACTCTCAAGCTCGGTATCTTCACCGAAGGAAACTTTCCGCTATGTTGCATCTCACCTTCCACTTGCGGTAACCAACGAAGGGAGAGAAGCAATTATCATCTCTCCCGTATCAAGCAAATTTCTGGCACCATTGCCGGGGACTCCGAGTGCTAAGATAGGGGAGTTGCCCACTACCTTTTACCTTTGCTTTTTAGTCTTGTTAGTTTACCTTTCAGTTTTTATCTTTGTGTCTTATATCAAAAATTACAAAAAAATCTGCCACAGTTGCTGCTACTATGGGTTCCACTGAAAACACCAAGTTGTGTGACTTCACTAGTCACAACAACAAAGACTTTATCTGCACTCCTATTGCCACACCTGCCACTTCAGCTACCTCTTATGAAATTAAACCTTCTTTGCTAAACCTTGTTATGAGAGATCAATTCTCTGGTGCTGGAGATGATGCTTCTTTACACTTAAATAATTTTGTTGAGTTATGTGATATGCAAAAGTATAAAGAAGTAGAAAGTGATGTTGTTAAGCTCAAGATTTTTCCTTTCTCTTTGAGGGAAGGAGCTAAAATCTGCTTTCAATCTTTGCCTAGGAATAGCATAGATTCTTGGAATAAGTGCAAAGATGCTTTTATTGGGAAGTATTACCCACCTGCTAAAATTATCCAATTGAGAAGTAACATTATGAATTTTAAGCAATTGGACAATGAACACGTTGCTCAAGCTTGGGAACGTATGAAATATCTTGTTAAGAAATGCCCTACACATGGTTTGACTACATGGATTGTTATCCAGACTTTTTATGCAGGCTTGAACTTTACCTCGCGAAACCTGTTAGATTCAGCTGCGGGAGGAACCTTTATGTAAACTACACTTGGTTCTGCCACAAAGCTTCCCGATGAGATGATGACCAACTATTCCCAATGGCACACCGAAAGCGCTCCAACAGGTAGGAAGGTAAACTCTGTCGAGGAGATTACCTCCCTAAATGAAAAAGTTGACCTGATTATGTCTCTACTTACCAAGCAACCCTCTATTGATCCTCATGATGTTCCTTTAAATTCTTTGGTTGCTCAGGAACAAGTAGATGTGAAATTTATTGCTAGAAACAACTTTAACCACAATGCTTATAGGGGCAATTTTGCTAGTCATCCTAGACCGTTTCCATCCAACTATGGGAACACCAACACTTATCCTAGCAACAAGAACCCCACTTCTGAACTAGAAAATATGCTTAGAGACTTTATCACTACCCAAAAAGCCTTCAACAAGAATGTAGAAGAGAAATTAACTAAGTTATATAATCTCTCTTTGAAGGTAGATAGCTTAGCCCTTGATGTTGAGATGCTAAAAATTAGAACCTCTCCCCTTGAGGAGAGGAAGGCCACTCGTCTTAATGTTATCCAATCGAAAATTAATGAAAATATTGGGATGATGGCTAAACTTAAAGAGAGATGGGCTAGAGAAAGAGAGGAAGAGGGTAGAATTAAGAGCCTTCCTACACACCACACAGTTGCCACTATCAAAATTGTTGAGGATACCAAAACTATCAGCACACTATGCACTCCTGGTCCCATTGGACCTATTAATGGTGATGCTAGTACCTCAACTGTAGAAGAAGGAACTCCTATGAACATAGAGGGTTTCAAAAAAGTGAGCTTAGATGACATTACTACCACCTTTGATAGTAGTGATATTGATTTTGATATTTTCACCCTCTCGGAAGTTTTTAGCTTGCTACACAAAATGTCTAGAGACCCCCACACTAGCACACTTAATCTTGCCTTCATGGAGTATATCGCAAATGCTCTCATCAAAGCTAGGGAGCAGAAGCTTAGGATAGAAGCCTCCATACCTAGGAAGCTAGATGATGGTTGGGACCCTATGATCAAAATTAAATTAAATAACTTCTCTTTCTATGCTTTATGTGACGTTGGAGCTAGTACCTCCGTCATGCCTAAAAGAATGTATGATATGTTTGAATTGATACCTTTTGATTCTTGTTCTTTTGGTGTTCGTCTTGTTGATTCTTCCTTAAAGAAACCTTTGGGGAAGATTGAAAATGTTCTTATCATTGTCAATGACAACTATGTTCCCGTTGATTTTATTATTATGGATATAGAGTGTGAAACTTTATGTCCAGTTATTTTGGGACGTCCTTTTCTTTGCACCGTTGGTGCTATCGTTGACATGAAAGAGGGGAATATTAAATTTCAATTCCCTCTCATAAAAGGGATGGAACACTTCCCTAGAAAGAAAATCAAGTTACCATTTGAGTCCGTTACACGGGCTAGCTATTCTCTTTCTCTCGATAAAACTTGATTCTTCTTTTGCGTTATGCCTAGCTTAAAGGCATAAAAGAAAGCGCTTTTTGGGAGGCAACCCAAGATGTTTTTACTTCTGTTTTTAGTGGTCTTGATGATTAGTACTACTGTAGCAACGTCATTGTATCTTTATTTTCAAGCTTTATGACAAGTTATAGCCTCTTATGATAAGGGAAGCAAAAGTTGTGACATGTTGTCCAGAAAACAGATTCTGTCTTCTTGACGGAAAAAATCGGATGAAATAACCATTTCATCTTTTTGAGCTGAACTTTTTACACAACATGCTCTATACAATTGTGAAACATTCGTATGTTCTGAGTTTTTTGATTTGAGTTGTGGAAGTGCCCCAAAATAATTATATACTACCTGCTGTTCTGCTTTTCACAGATTCTGGCACGTTTTGCCTCTCCTTACTTTGGCAAACCTTAAGCTTGATTTTTCTTTGAAAAAACCTTTTTAAAATCTTGAGAAAAGTAGCTCTTCAAGAATATCTTTATATCCAGTGGGGAAAATTATTTTATTAACGGTACTAACCTCCCTAATCAGCTTATGATGAGTTATGTATGAAGGGAGTTTTCATGTGTGCGATGGAAGATGATGAAAGAAGATCCGGGAGTGTCAAGCGCTCAAGCTTGGGGATGCCCCCATGCATCCCCAAAAAATATTCAAGGAGACTCAAGCGTCTAACCTTGGGGATGCCCCGTGCATCCCCTTCTCCATCAACAATCATCAGTTCGTCCTTCGTCTCACTATATTTTTATCACTTCATGTGTTATGTGCTATGCTTGGAGCGTCTCGCTCTTAGGTTTTATTTTTAGTTTTCTTTAGCTTTCTTGCTGTTCATAACAAGTTAGACCCCTTCTTACTTTGTGTGGGAGAGAAACACGCTCCACTCCAATCTAGAACACATCATAGGATTTTTCATGCTTATCTTTTTGTTGGTGTGTGTTCTTTATCTTTTCGTAGCTACTGCCATGTTTAGTTTTAGTTTTAGTTTGTCTTTAGAAAGAGCCTTGGATTTTGTTTAGTTTGTTGCTGGAACTCTCTTTAGTTTTCATGTTTATCTTGTTAAGAGAGTTGGTTGTTGCACTGAGTTGTGTCTTGTAGGTAATTGAGGTTGCTATTTAATTTTAGTAGTAACTTGCAATAGTTTTGAGGTATTGATGTGAGTAATGTTTGAACTTTGGTGTCAAGAGATCTATCCTATTAGTGATAGGTGTCGTAATTTGGGCAATCCTTGTGTATTTTCAAAAGCTACAAAACTAGTTGAGAACTCTAGCTACTAGATGGATCACTAATCTTTGGAGGGATCGGATATTAGAATACACTCAGGTACCATGAGTCGAGGATGTGCAAGGATAACCAAACCCCCATACACTCCTCCTCGGGGTACTTGTCTCTTTGTGAACCTCCTTATTAGTTTGAGAGTTACCCAGAATAAGTGCATGAGTTCATCGGACTAATGTAAGTATTGAAAGTTGACACTTCCACCTCCTCATATTTGCTAGCCACTCCCGTGTCGTGCATTGCCTTCTTCTCACTCCGAGAGTTGGCATCCACCTTCGCCGGTACATCCAAACCCTTGGCATGATGCGCTCTGTCATCATAAACCTCCTTATATCTTTCCTCAAAACAGGCACCATACCTACCTATCAAGGCATTTCCATATACTTTCCGAGATATATTGTCATGCAACATCCACCTCTTCATTACTTGATCTTCATGTCATACATGTTCCTTCTACAGTGGCAGCGGCATACATTGCATACATCATGATAGCTACATCTTCTTTATGATTTGAGTACCTTGTAAAGTGTGAAAGATCTTCTATACCCTCTTGTAAATTAGAGTGTTGCCCTTAAGTGAGGAAAAGATCCCAACGTGGACAAATTAAAAGATCCCAAAGAAGATAAATGAGAGTTAAATAGAAAGAGCCATCGAGGCCACCAAAAAATACATAAAATTTGAAAAAAGAGAAAAAGAAATAAAAAGAGAGGAAGGGGCAACACTACTATCCTTTTGAAAGATCCACACTAGTACTCCCTCTTATCCTTGTACTCCATAGAGATGATCATTCATGCATATAGCAATGTGGGGACCTTCACACTATAGAACTTGGCATGCATATTCCAAGGATTAGCCTGCTCAAAAGAGCTCTAGGTCTTCATGAGCGAGGAAGTTAGATACACCCCACTAGTTCCATTGGAGAGATATTTTAGCTCATATGTGCATTCGTTGCATGGCAATCCCTACTCCTCACATCATATCTATCATTTGGCCTTCTCGCCTATGATTGTCCTCTTTGATGTGAGCCTTTCTCACCCTTCCTCCACCATATTTCTCTCTTTGCCATCCTAAGTGTCAACTCTCGTGCTTACGCTCATCCATTGCAGGAGTGCTCAAAATATCGAAAGGGAGTGGATCAAATTGACTTGTACCTGTTTAGTGGTCTAGGTACGAGTCAAGATAAGATTCCATAGAAGACCAAGTGTGAAACTTTAGTAGATTGAGTTCTCAACAAAAATAATTTTTTCTCGTATTCCCTATCCCCCTTCTTGCACGCAAACACCATTTGGAGACATTCCAGTCACGGACAGCAAGAGATCTGGCACCTAATGTTTTTATGTTGCTTGTTTCAATGCCAATATAGACTCTTGCATGTTATGACTTTAATTGAATCACATACCTTGATTGCTTTTCTTTTCAAAGTCCTTATATGGTTGCTAGAGTTTCATCACATAAATTATGCTTGTTATCATTTACCTACTCGCGGACGAGCAGGAATTATGCTTGGGGATGTTGATACATCCCAAACGTATCAATAATTTCTGCTTGCTCCATGCATGTTTTGTGTGATATTTCTATGATCTAGATACACTTTTGATCATATTTGGACTAACCTATTAACTCAATGCACCCCAGTGCCAGTTTCTGTTTTCTGCTGTTTTTTATTCTAGGCTTCCCCCAGAGTAAAAGTGCTCCAAAAATTCAGGAAAAATCGGATAAAAAATCAGCGTATCGGAAGCTTTCGGAACCTTGAAAGAGGGCCGGGGGGCCACCACCAGGAGGCCAGGCGGCCACCTGGCGCGGCCTAGGTCTTGTCCGCGCCAGGGGCACCTGGACCCCTGGTGTCTCCCCTGGCTGCCCCCTTTTGCCTATATATTCCCCGTGACGTGAAACTTCCGAGAGGAGAACCCTTTTTCGCGATCTTGTCTCTTTTCCGCCGCCGCCGTGCTTCCAAGATCGGGAGCGCCAGCAGACTTCTTCCCGGCACCCTGCCGGAGCGAGGATCGACCTCCAGGAGCTTCCCCTTCACCATGGACACTTCCCGGATGTGCCGTGACTAGTTTCCTTTGGACCATGGGTCCGTGATCAGTAGCTATGTGATGTTCTCCGCCCCTCTTTGTTCTTCATGGTTTAGACCTCGTGAGATGCCCTTCATGATCGAGGCACATATCTAATCTTTCTGCTATTGCTATGCTGAGTTTGATGGGATCTGATGGATTATGAGATTATGTTCAGATCGTGATAGAGTAATATATTTGGTTCTTATCTTTTATATTTTTGTTTCTAAGTAATTCTTGCATGTTCTCCATTGTTGTTTATTTCTTTGGCCAAGTAGTAAGTAGTAACTCAAAGAGGGAACGTTATGCTCGATTGTGGGTTCATGCCCCCTGATGACACGCTTGAGTGACAAAAACATGAGTCTAGCACTACTGGAAACAAGAGTTTTGCCGTCATCTTTGAGATTTTCCGTCAGCTTTTCATCGGGGCTGACGGCAAAGAATGCTTTGCCGTTGAAAGTGCAATATATCGACCAGAGGGGGGGGGGTGAATGGGAGATTTTCAAATATCTCGAGGAATTTCTATTTCCTCAAGACTGAGGCAATAAAAAATTGAGGAAGTTAAAATCTGAGGAAGAACAAATGAAGTACAAAAGCAATGGCGTGAATGGAAAACAACCCATTGCATAGCTAAGGTAAGATTGAAGCACGAACTGAGGAATCAGTGCAGAGTGAACTCATAAAGTAAAGCATCAGGATAAGTCATCAGTGTATAAACGTAATAACTGAGGTTGAAGAAATAGCACCAGGGTACTGAAGACGAAGACTTGATGAACCAGTTCGAGTTTCTGTGACAACTCTACGTCTGGTTGGAGAGGCTGAGATTGAACTCAGAAGACATAGTCTTCACCTTATTCTCCTTGAACTAAATTCCTCAGACTCCGTCCAATAACTCAGGTGAGTCTTCAAGGTAGACTCCCAAAACCTTCACAGACTCAATCACTCAGGGAAGTCACAATTTCATCTTGACTTCCTCAGACTGAAGACTTCTACACCGGCTGGAAGATCACAGTCTTCAAGAGTAAAAAGCTTCGGATCACTCGAACCGACTTCCTCAGAAATGCTCAACTACTCAGGCTGGTGGTTTTCCTCACTTAGGTTCTTCAGTGTCCTCAGAGGTGGGTTGCTCTCAAATGACAAGTGTCAGTTTTTCTCTCGGAGGAGCCAACCCATAAATGAGGCTGGGGGTGGCTATTTATATCCGCGGAGCAACCCCAGGTGAAAGGACATAACTGCCCATGCATGAAATTACTTCCATGCCCACCCTTCGGACCGTTGGCTGGAACGGTACCAGCACTCACCACGTGACACGTGGAACGGTCGGAATCTCACTCTCTCTTTCTTCAGGAGAACCGCACTGGTAGTTTCCTGACTCCTCAACCGAAGAAAAACTCCTCCGTGTCCTGAAGAACATCGTCTCAGACACCCGAGGAATTGAACTTCTACTGCAGGAGATTTCTCTGGGTTTTCTTTAGGATTTCTAATGGAGCACTTCCTCAGAAATACAGAACTCGTTTTCCTCAACCCCTCCAACAGTGCGGTGTTTTCCTACGACTCAAGAAGTATAAAAAGTCTTAGCGAAGACTACGCTTCAACTTCGTCTTCAGCGCAAACGTCCTCAGGATCTGGTACTGCTTCAGCTTCAGCCGAACGCTTCAGGATCCTGATTCCTCAGGATTTCGCACAACTTCAGTCTTCAGGAAACACACCGATTTTTCCTATGTTCCTCAACATTTTGGGGGGTCGAAAACGGTGGTTAACCTCATCTTCAGGGACTATTTCCTCTGTATACTCACAAACACATAAGTCCCTTAACCTTTTGTCATCAAATACTCCAAAACCTCAAAGGGGGCACTAGATGCACTGATAATCTCCCCCTTTTTGGTGATTTGATGACAATCATGTTAAAGCTTCAACGGGATAAAATAAGCAGTTTTGAGGAAAGACTTGAAGAGAACAATTCATTGTTTCTAGATATAGAGATGCTCCCCCCTGAGGATATGCATGTTTTGAAGACTTGATACGATTTTTGAAAAACATGAGGAGCTCCCCCTATATCCCGGAATATTTGAAACAGTGCATCATATGGAATAATTGAGAAATCAAACATAGATAAACTTGAGGAATATCATGAGTTAACTTAAAAGAATCATAAACCAACCATAGAATATCAGTGTACAACTCATTACAAAAAAAATGATCGGAAGAACGAGAGTTGTAACTGAGGAACCCATTAAGAACCCGCTTGAAGACAACTAAATTTCTCCCCCTTTGTCATTAAATGAACAAAAAGGAGAGACTGCTGCTAACGTCCCAAAGAAGTGCCTCAGGGCTGATCATCAGGACGGAGGCACGCCGTGGCAGTGTGAGGACAAGCCGCAGTATCTTCAACTTCTTCAGGCGATAATTCTTGCGCTGAAGAAAAGGAGTCCATCGCCAGAGGTGGTGTCTTGCTTTTGGTGAACTGACGTGGAGGCCTAATCTCGGGAAGTGGAGGTTGTCTGAGGCCAAGCTTGGCGAGATCTTCAGGAGTGATCACCTCAGTCAAAAGAGCATCAAGTCGCTGATACGCAATGAGCATACTGATGAACTTTCTTCTGAGTTGTGTGCATCTGCGCCATATAGCTGAGGATGTCTCCGATCTGACGCTTTGTCCAGTCATGATTCCGATCCACCTTCTGATGCAGACTGATGAGGAGCTCGCGATCAGTCATCAGGCGAGCTTGAGTTGTTTCCTCAGTCGAGGCATGGGTGCGTTCCTCATGAGTGGTGCGAGACTGAGGCTGACGAATGTTTCCACCGAGCGAGTCCTAAGGAAGTACTGCTTCATAAAAAGGTGCTTTGCCCTTGGCATTAGCGTCTAGAGTGTGTTGAAGCACTTCAACCAGAGGAACGTACGGGCGATGATTAGCTCGGTCAGGCTTGAAGTTGATGCCAGTCTTGGTGCAGATGAGCTTCATAATCCATGGAGCATATGGCTTCAGAATATGAGGATTCTGAGCAACATTCACCAACGTCCTGAAGAAGAAGTGTGAGACATCAATGGGAGCCGACATGCAGACGCTATATAGAATGTTCTTCATGATTCCCACAACTTCCTCAGCGGTTGATTCATATCCCTTGATGGGGCAGAAGGACTTGGCCAAAATTCTGTACAAGGTGCTGGGCAGATACTGAAGCTCAGAGACCAGGAACCTGGTTCGTGGTGGAGCTTCAGGTCCTTGTGGCTTCTTCAGCATATTCATCAGGTCATCCCGAAGAAGTGGAGCACCGTATGTGCTGGGAACTGAGGCATCAGAGGGGGGAGCTGAAGAATCGCCACAATCTCAGGTACTGAGGCAGTGTACTGCTGATGCTGAGTCATCCATTCAAGAACCCAAGTATTGATGTCTTTGGGGTCCCCTGACACATATAGTGTTGCATAAAACTGAAGCACAAGTTCTTCATTCCAATGGATACACTCGGAGCAGAACTGAAGCAGCTTGGCATGATACAAGTCCTGCAGCACATTGTTGAAGCAAGGGATGTCCTCCATATCCAAATGAGGAATATGTTTATGAGGAAACACCTTTTATGCCATGTAGAGGACTGAGACATAATAGTTCTTCTGTCTAGCTGTCAAGAACCTCAGGAGCTTGCTGGGCGGAGGAGAATGGTACGGGTTCTAGATCCCAGCCTGAAAGAAGCTCATAGCGTTGAAGAATGCATCGGTGTTGAATTTTGGACGTGCATCGGCTTCAAGATTGCGATAGAATGGCTTATTCTGCTTCGGGCACAGAGAAATGGTTGAGGCAGTCTCCTGATGAGCTGGTGAGGCTGAAGCAGAGGGTGGCGGCTGTGGAGAGGCATGGTCTTCAGCATGCGACTCAGGCATAGTGTTTGGCGAAGTTGCATGTGCTGAGGGAGATGTAACTTGTCGATCCTCAGTGCGATCTGGTGCAGCCTCAGTGTCAGCATTGGTGCTGTGCTCGACTTCAGCTTCAACTGCGGGGGGATCAGTCTCAGGTTCAGAAGTTGTTGTCGCTGCAGCATCAGTATCAGCAGTAGAATTGGGGGGTGCACTTGTGGCTTCAGGTTCATCAGCATCAGAAGTTGAGGACAATGCACCAACAGATTCTTCAGACCGCAGAGAGGTATCAGGAAGCACCTCGGTCACAGTGGGGAAGTGAGGCTCTGGGGAGAAGATTATATGAGTGGGGGAGTTTGCCAGCTCAAATTCCTCATCATGGACACGAGGAGTACCATGATCCATAATATCAACATCCATGTATTCAATCTCAGTGATGATTGGTGGAGGTGGACACTGAGGTGTTGGAACGATGGGTGTAGATGCAGTTGGTGGGGTGAAGACGATGATGCTGCGCTGAGTATTTGTAGGTGGAGTGGAAACATCAGTGGATTGAGATGTGGTATCAGCAGCCCTTGATGCCGGAGGAGCTGAGGAGAGTGGTGTAGGATCAAGTGGCTCCTCAATTGTGAGCTCCAGTGTGGGATTCTTTTCAGAAGGTGGAGTTGAGGGTTGAGCCTCGGGCAGGCGCTTGAGGCCTTTAGGGGCTGAGGCAGCAGGGGGTGCTGAGGTAGCGGGCTGTCGAAGCTTCATCAGTTTGGCCATCTGCTGAGACATCCGCTCCTTGGATTCGCCGATATAGGCACGGTTGGCGGCACACTCAGTGTTGAGACGTTGAACTTCACATTGATGCTCTATGAACTCCTGAGGAGTAACATCAGTGACATGTTTCTTTTTGAAGTCACTGAGGACTTTCTTCAGCTGAGCCTTCAATTGTTTCTGAAGAAAACGTTGATGTATCTAATTGATGAGGAACTGTTGAATGTAGAACTTGATGTCTTTAGGTATGTCCAAGTCATCAAGAGGAGTATCAGGCTTGACAGGCCAAATTTCAATATACACCAAGATCTTCTTGGGATCAAGGAGAAGTGGAATTTCAGAACCAGTTTCTTCAGCTTTGCGCCTGGCTGCAGCATGCACATACTCAATCTTGTCTTCTTTAGTGGCGACGAATCCGGCCAAATCTTCAAATTCATCTTCATCATCAGAACTCAGTGTATCATGATGAATGGTGCCACGCATAGCAGTATTCTTGGGTGAGGGTCGTGGGCCGCGTTGAAGAACTGTTTTGGTATTCAGCTGAGGCTGAGGCATTGTGGTTGAGTCCTCAGGAGCACTGCTAGATTCATCAGTACGGATTCTTGAGGCAGGTGCAGCACCGTCCGTGCGTTGACATGAAGAACTCGGAGCAGGAGGGTGTGAAGAGAAATTCTTTGAGGGCTTGATGCCAGGAGCCTTTTTGAGATGCTGAGACGGTGGTTGTGGGCGAGGTTGAGGTTGTGCCTGAGGTGGTATATGCACTGAGGCATCCAAATCACGGGCCAGATCACGAGCGAGATGTGCCGTTCTCTTGAGATAACGTTGATAAGCTTCAGGGAAGTCATCATGGGTCCTCAGGGTTGAAGGATGAGGAATAACACCCGGTGAAGGAGAAGGAGCCTTGATGCTCAAGGTCTTCAGTGGTGGATTGACTGCGAACGATTCCTCATGCTCATGATTGATCCATTCATAGGAAGCCCATCGCTTAGCACATTCCCTCGTGATTTTCTGAACTCTTTTCTTTCGTTCACCCGCGGTTTCATGTTCGGGAGTCTTCAGCTTCTCATAGATCTCAGGAGGAAGGTCTTTAGCAGTATCAGTGAGCTTAAGCCGAGGAGCCATTTTCTTCAGTGGTGGAGACTTAGGAATGGTACGTTCATGCTGAGCTGCAAATGAAGCGAGACTATGAGAACCATACGATTCCTCAGCAGACATGTACCTGTGACAGAATTAAGTTGCGAGGGAAGTGGGGTAAGGTTATATGCGTTCATGAGGAATAGGCTGAGGAAAACAAAATAATGAAGCAAAGGTTTTAGGTCTTAGAAAGCTAGCAATACTGTTGATGAATGGAGTGGCATGAGGAAACGGAAAGGTTTCTTGAAGACACAACAGTACTGAGGAATAAGCGACTGAGGCATAAGCGTACCAGAACTGAGGCAAAGGCTGAGGAACCACGAGTCAGTCTTCCCTGACGACGGCGAACTCTGGCGACAGTAGGACGAGAGCTTGAGGAGCTCAAGGGCGGCGGCGCGAGAGGGAGAGGAGAGGTGGGGGGGGGGGAAATGACCGTCCGGTGGATGGCTATTTATAGACGGGTGAGAGCTGAGGGGTTGCGATATTTGTGGACAGGATTGCGCCTGATGGTTGGTATCCTCAATGGTTATCATAATAGTGGATAAGTACGAGGTGCGGTAAAATCGCAACAGAATAAACAAAATCGTAACTGATAAGCCTCAATTTTGGGAACCTGAGGACAAAAGCTGAGGATGAAGACAAATGGTCTTAGGCTGAGGAATACATGATTTCCAGACGAACGCATATGAGATAGACAGAATGGATAAGTGAGCACGGAGGGACAGGTATGATCACGTTCACCTAGATGAATAAGAAAATGCTGAGGAACAATAACTATAGGTGAACGTTGTTGAGGACAAACACGGTAATCATCAGCGACGAGGACTTCAACTGAGGAAACTGAGGAACAACAGATCCTAAGGAATTTGGGCGGTGGTGCTAGCCACCTTATAGGGAATGAGACACTTGATACCATACAATTGTCGTATGGATCTTGAGTCAATTCCACGTTAATTTCTTCACACTTAGCAAGGTAGTTCCTCATGAAATGAGGAGTACGACGCATCGTGTGTTGTATATCAGGATTCTTCAATATTGTTTAAGCGTTAGGATGTGTGTCCATTCACTGGACGTTTGAGGAATCTAAGATATTTAGCTCACACCTCAGAGTGCTAAATCGCTTCTCATCCAATGGCTTAGTGAATATATCAGCAAGTTGATCTTCAGTCTTCACGTGGCTGATGACGATGTCTTCCTTCAATACATGATCCCGAAGAAAGTGATACCGAATCTCAATGTGCTTCGTCCTTGAGTGTTGTACTGGGTTCTGAGAGATCTTGATGACGCTCTTGTTGTCACTTAGTAGTGGTAGTTTCTTCAGGTTGATGCCGTAGTCCTTCAGAGTTTGCGTCATCCAAAGAAGCTGTGAGCAGCTAGCACCCGCAACAATGTATGCAGCTTCGGCAGTGGAGAGGAAGACGCGGTTCTGCTTCTTCGATGACCAGCACACCAGAGAACGTCCGAGGAAATGACATTTTCCTGAGGTAGACTTCCGATCCACTCGATCTCCAGCATAATCTGAGTCTGAGTACCCAACGAGATCCAGCTGTGTGCCTTTTGGATACCATAAGCCTAGCGACGGGGTGTGAGCCAAATATCGAAGAATTCGTTTCACCACTTGGTGATGCGATTCCTTAGGTGCCGCTTGGAATCGGGCACACATGAAAACGCTCAACATTATATCAGGCCTAGATGCACATAAATATAGCAGAGAACCTATCATGGAACGATATACCTTTTGATCGTACACCTTGCCATTTTCATTAGGGCCTAGTTGCCCATTTGTAGGCATCGGTGTCTTGATACCCTTGCAGTCTTGCATCCCGAATTTCTCAAGGCACTCCTTGAGGTACTTCTCCTGAGAGATGAAGATGCCATTGCGTTGTTGACGAATTTGAAGCCCTAGGAAGAACTTTAGTTCGCCCATAGTGGACATCTGATACTCTTGACTCATCAATAATGCAAATTCTTCACTGTATTTCTTGTTAGTGCATCCAAATATAATGTCATCAACATAGATTTGACATATGAATAATGCATCATCATATCGTTGTGAAAAGAGTTGGATCGAGGGAACCAGATTTGAAGCCCTTGCTGATGAGGAAATCCCTTAGTGTGTCACACCAAGCCCGAGGGGCTTGCTTCAGTCCATATAGGGCTTTCTTCAATATGTACACCATATCAGCTTTCTTTGCATCTTCAAAACCTAGGGTTTGAGCAACATATACTTCTTCCTCGATATTACCATTGAGGAATGCACTTTTCACATCGATTTGATATAACTTGATATTATGATGGTTAGCGAATGCAAGCATAATACGAATGGACTCAAGTCTAGCAACAGGAGCGAAGGTTTCACCGAAGTCGATCCCCTCGACTTGTGTGTATCCTTGTGCGATGAGACAAGCTTTGTTTCTGATGACTTGTCCATCTTCATCGAGTTTGTAGCGGTAGATCCACGTGCCGATGACATTGTGAACTCGAGGATCAGGACGTTTGACTACTTCCCAAACATCATTCAGTTTAAACTGAAGAAGTTCGTCTTGCATCGGCTGAATCCATTCCGCTTATCGGAATGCCTTGGTGACTTTAGTGGGCTCTGAAATTGATACAAATGAGAAATGCCCACAAAAGTTAGCTATAAGATTAGCTCTTGCACGAGTGAGAGGACCTGGTAGATTGACGTCGGCGAGGATTCTGTCCACTTGAACTTCGTTCGCCACGCGAGGAAGACGAGGAAGATGATCTTGAGGCGCATCTTCGTCACTGCTATCAGATTCATTTTCATATGCTTCAGGTGCTTCAGGAGCTTCAGGGGTATCAGGAGCCTCAGGATCAGGATCTTCATCAGGATTATTTGCATCAGGATTTGGATGTTCTTCAGGAGCAGGAGGTATGTGCGTTTCTTTAGGATGATCGACAAGAATGATATCACCAGCACCCAACTTCTTAATTTGTTCTTCAGGTGGGGCTTCATCTAGATCAGCTGGCAGATGCTCTCTTTGCGAGCCATCAGATTCATCAATCCACACATCTACAGTCTCAACAATTTTATGATGACTGATATTGTAGACTCTGTAGGTGTCAGGACCAGGGGTTAGCGTATGCAAGTCCCGCTACGACATAGTCATATGGAGAGCCGAGAACCGTACCCACTTGTCTAAGAAGATAAGGCCAAGCACCGAACGTTCTCGGAAAGCATCGTACGTGAGGGGCATCCCATCCAAGCCGGATGATCAACTGAGATGGGTCCTCATCATCCGCACACCAGTCTAAATGATATGGGTGATGAACTCCCATATTCACAGACAAGTCGCCTCAACCATACTATCGACTATCTCATAGCTCTTACATATACTTACTCCATCCCGATCACTTAGTCGGGGTCTAGGGCGGGCTCGATCATACATCAAAGTGTGTACGAGACAGAGTCTCGAGCAATCGCATCGCGATGCCCCAAGCTGCGCACATCTAAGGGCCACTTGGTGTATAAAAGACCGCCAGCCAGATCACAACTAAGGTCTCGAAAACCCATACATAGACATGCATGTTATAAACATACACGCAACACACATGCCTTGTATGAACAGTAGGTACCATTGAAATTCTCTACAAAGTCTACATTTTATTGATAAATCTCACAGAGTGCACACAGAGATCACGAGACCGTGATCCAACATTACAACAAGCATACGGAAGCAAATTATGTGTGGGTACAGACAAGTTTAACAAATGGCTTAAGAAGCCTTATTTAAACACAAAGCCCTCCACGAGGGAACCAGTCTGCTGACTGGGACTACACTAGCTTGGTCTTCAGTCGTCGAGCTCGAGGAAGAATCCACCTTCGGGGTCAGTGGGTTCATCTAAAACATATAATAAGCAAACGTGAGTACAAAGTCGTACTCAGCAAGACTTACGTAGGACCTATACTACTCATGCACATGTATCAAGGTAAAGGGAGGTGGGGTTTCAAAAGCAGAAGTTCCAGCTTTGAATTGGCTATTTCTGAACTACGAGTACCAGACTTGAGGTAAGAAGCGTACACGAGTCCACTACATCTCCAACCAATTACACCACTATGGTGCCTTCTGCGACTTGCCCACGAGAGAGCACGCCATAGCAGTCACGCTTATCTTGGCAAGTTTTATAAGTATCCAGTTCAAGTTGTCTAATAATCAAGCTAAGCTTTCCAAGCAGTCCCTTACCGCGGACGCGGCTATTCGAATAGTTTTGTTTACCCTGCAGGGGTGTACCGCTACACACACATGATCATCAGTTACCGCCTTTCTACTCGACACCGTTCAAGCAGTGTCGACGAGGATGCTCACCACAACTATTACCTCATAGCCGATCTAGTCCAAGAAAGCCGCCTACCTGGGTTGGCTACCACTATCGTAAACCTGGCCGGTTTACCGAAGTGGACCCAGATGATGTGTGCGTGGTGCATAAGCCGGTCTCGGCTGAGCCGTTCTCTCACTTAGCAGCCAGGCCACAAACCTACCAGAACTCCGAACTACTGCGACATCTGGACATCGAAAGGGATGAGTTAATAGGCTGAGAGGGGCCAGTGAGCCCAATGTGTGGTTATACTCTTCATCTTGGATCACCACACAAGAAATCGGACTTAGGGCGGTGTTCAATGAGACAACCCACTGTGTACTCCTACACAACCTCTCATCGTTCACCTTGTATTAGGGTAGATGCACCAACACAATTCCACCATCATCATCATGATTGCTACCCTCCCGACTCACATAACAGTATCAACATTGTATCACTCTAAGCATGCAATAAGCAGTAACAGTTGCAGGGGCCACATGATATCAACCAACTCCTACATTTGCTTGGATTGTGGTTTGCTTGCTACTGTGAGAAAAGATAGGTCATGCAAAGGAATGGGTTCATCTATGCGGTAGAAACGTAGCATGGTAATCATCCTAAACAATCCATAAGCGATACTGAGAGGGAAGTGGGATTTTATCGACATGATCAATAGGGGTTTGCTTGCCTTGCTGACGAGGTTCAGGTTCAGGGTCTTCAACGAAGGGGGCAGCCTCCTGTTCCGGTTCCACTTCTATCGACAAACAACAATCAAGGGGGGCAACATAAGTACAATGCACAAACACATGGTTGAAGGTTGAAACTTGATGTACATGCTTCTGATGTGTGAGACAATTCCATTTCAATAGAGTATATTGCAAGTGAATTGCAAATTCAAACTCCATTTTGAATTTAAAAGGAATTCATATGCCTTGTTGCCACGGTTCATCCAAGAAAACTTGGTCAAACATGAAAACAGATTGCATATTCAGATTCCTTGAATTTTTCTAATAATTTTAGACATATTATTTTCTATATTTGGAGTTAGGATGAATATTCTATGAATTTCCAAAGTTTAAAGCATTTTCTGCCATTTTGTGAATTGATTTAAATAGAAAATCATTTACTGCATCAGCATGAGGTCATGCTGGCGCCAGGGGGCCGCTGACAAGGGGGACCCACTGGTCAGTTTCTCACTGTTGATTTAATTAATAGATTAATTTGAATTAATCTAACAGGGGGATTAGCTTGGCCTAGGGCCCACATGTCAGTGACTGCTGGGGGGGGGGATTAGTGGTTAAACTCGCCGGACACGTCAGCCTTGCCGGTGGCTAGTCGCCGGCGACGTCTAGGGACGGCGGTGTCTGCGGAGTCGGCGTTCCCGTGGCCCAAATCGAGCGCTGCAACCACTAAGACTCAGCTCTTGGTGCCGCGCATCGAATGGGACCAAGAACAGGGGCTGGGGTGCCCTGTACGCTCACCGGCGTCGAGATTTGCGCCGGCGGAGCCACGACTGCGAGGAAAAACTTCATGCAGGGCTCCACTTGAAGCGGGGATAGGCTAGATCGATGCAACTGAGCAAGGGGATCATGATAGACATGGGCTCGATCTTGATTGCGTATCGGGGGCTCGCCGACGAGCACCGCGGCGGCGCTGAGCTACGGCTCCCATGGCAGTTCAAGAAGGAGGCACGGATTGAGGGCGCAAGCAAAGGGGTTTTGACCGTGAGCTCACCAGCAACTCGACGGAGGAGGTAGCGAGGGATGAGGTGTCGTGACGGCGATGGAATCAACGCTGAGGTCTTGCGGGTCCGGTGACGCCGCGATCGCGATTCAGGCGTCTAGGGTGGCTCCGGGCTCTTGATCTGATGCATGGCGACGGAGTCGAAGCCGGGGAAGCTTCTGGAAAATCTTTCAGGATCTCTAGCTCGCAGTGGCCGCGTCTTCTACGGCGGGGTGCTCCGGTGAAGCTTCGGGCGACGACGAAATCGAGCACGGGAGGGGGGGGGAGGAAGCTCTGGACGGCGGGGTTGGGAATGGATCTAGGATAGGCTTGGGCGTCTCCAGGCGAGAAGATAAGGCTTGGGGGGCGCCAGGCAGGCTAGCAGCTGCCGCCGGCGTCGGCATGCCCTCCAGCGAGGTGCTTGCCGTGCTGGGGGAAGACGACAAGGGGTCCTGGTGGGCTTGGGCCAGGGGGGCGATGAGTTGGGCCGAAATGGCCAAGTGAGTTTCCTTTTTCCTTTTTATTTCTGTTTTCTTCTGCTATTTGTTTTGGTACTGCTAAATAAAATAGCAAACCATTTTATAAAATGTTGAAGCTTTTTATATGGATTCACAATATAATAAGCTAGCCACTTGTAAAGTTTGAACATTTTTAAAATTCAAATTATCTGAACTTTAAATCAAATAGGGGTTTTTGATTAATTCCAAGGTCCTGTTTGAATATTTGAAAAATCCATGAGCATGGGGTTGGTCCCACATCACTTGATATGTGATCACACTCATTTATGAGACTTTCGAAAAATGCAAAAGGAATTTTTGGAGCAACTTTATTTCTGGCCATTTGAATTAATTCATCTGGGGGGGTGTTCCTTCTCCCATTTGAGTTTGAATTTGAATTCCATTTGATTTTCTTTGATGAATGCAAGGTGACTTTGATCCTAGCACATTACCTAACAGAGGGTTCTGACAACTCGCCCCCACTCAACAGAATCTCGTCCCGAGATTCAGAAGTCTGCGGGAGGAAGTTGGGGTACTCGGCACTGAGACGGTCTTCTCTTTCCCACGTGGCTTCTCTCTCGGAGTGGTAAGACCATTGCACTTTCAAAAACTTAATCCTCTGATGGCGAGTGACACACTCTGCGGAATCAAGAATACGAACGGGGTACTCTCGATAAGAAAGGTCATCTTGGAGATCAAGCTTTTCATGGTCGACTTCGCGGATGGGGTCCTTGAAGCAACGCCTGAGTTGTGACACATGGAATACATCATGTACTCGGGAAAGGTGCAGGGGTAGTTCAAGTTGGTAGGCAACTTCTCCATGTTTAGCAAGAATGCGGAAAGGTCCGATGTAACGTGGGGCCAACTTGCCTTTGATACCGAAGCATTGGGTTCCCTTCAGAGGAGTAACCCGAAGGTAAGCCTTCTCATCCAGATTGTAGCTCTCTTGCCTATGATGACGATCATAGTAGCTTTTCTGACGAGACTAGGCTGCTTTCAATTGATCACGAACAATGCGAACTTGCTCTTCTGCTTCCATGATCATGTCCGGTCCAAAGAATTGTCTTTCACCGGTTTCTGACCAGTTTAGGGGTGTTCGACATCGTCGTCCATATAGGAGTTCAAAAGGAGCCATGTTCGGACTAGATTGGAAACTATCGTTATAAGCAAATTCGGCGAATGGAAGAGACTTCTCCCAATTCTTTACGAATGAGATAACACAAGCTCGGAGCATGTCTTGAAGAATTTGGTTAACTCTTTCGACTTGACCGCTAGACTGAGGATGGAAAGCTGTACTAAAGGAGAGATGAGTTCCCATAGCATTCTGAAAGCTTCCCCAAAATCTAGAGGTGAAAACGCTACCACGATCAGAATTGATTTCCAAAGGAACACCATGAAGAGACACTATTCTAGAGACGTACAAGTCCGCTAACTGGCTCGCAGTTATAGACTCGCGAATGGGTAGGAAGTGAGCAACTTTGGAAAGCCTATCTATGACAACAAAGATGGCATCATTTCCTTTCTGGGTTTTTGGAAAGCCGGTGATGAAGTCCATACCGACTTTGTCCCATTTCCACTCTGGAATAGGCAAAGGTTGAAGTGTACCAGCAGGTATTTGATGTTCTGCCTTAATGCGACGACAAACATCACATTCGGCAAAAAATCGAGCAATGTCTCTCTTCATCCTAGTCCACCAAAATCTCTGGCGTAGATCTCGGTACATTTTTGTGCTCGGGATGAATCGAGAGGGGTGTATCATGGGCTTATTTGAGGATGAGTTGCCTTAGTTCCCTATTCTTAGGTACTACCAAACGATTTCCAAAGATACCGTTCCTTTACTATCTGTGGAGAAACATTTAGCAACTCCGCTAGCAATGTTCTCCTTGATCCGGCGAAGACCTCGTGCACGCCTTTGGGAAACTATGATTTGATCCTCAAGAGTTGGTTTCGCCACCAAGGTAGAAAGATAGCCATGAGGAACAATCTCAAGATTGAGCTTGCGACATTTCCTCATGAAGAAGTGGTTGATACTGTTGTAACATGAGGTTGTTACAATACGACTTACGACTTAGTGCATCAGCCATGACATTGGCTTTGCCTGGGGTGTAAGAAATTCCTACGTCATAATCTTTTATCAACTCAATCCAGCGTCTTTGCCTGAGATTATGATCTGTCTGGGTGAATATGTATTTGAGGCTTTGGTGGTCGGAATAGATCTCACAACGATTACCAAGGAGGTAATGTCGCCAAGTTGTCAGGGCATGAACTATGGCAGCGAGTTCAAGATCATGGGTAGGATAGTTCTCTTCATGTGGACGCAACTGGCGTGAAGCATAAGCTACCACATGTCTATCTTGCATAAGTATGCATCCTAACCCTTGCCGTGAGGCGTCACAAAAGATCTCAAAATCCTTTTTGGTGTCTGGAGACACAAGTACGGGTGCAGAAGTCAATCTTCTTTTTAGCTCTTGAAAGCTTTCCTCGCACTTGGGAGTCCATAGGAATTTCTTATATTTCTTGAGGAGTTCAGTTAGAGGCTTTGCAACTTTAGAAAAGTTCTCGACGAAGCGATGGCAATAGCTGGCTAGGCCAAGAAAACTCCTAACTTGCTTAACAGATTCAGGTGGAGTCCAGTCAAGGATGGCCTGAACTCTCTCGGGATTCACAGCAATGCCTTTTGCTGAAATCACGTGGCCTAAGTAGGTCACTTCTGGTAGCCAAAATTCACACTTGGAGAATTTAGCATACAGGCGATGCTCTCTAAGTTTCATCAATACCAGCCTTAGATGTTCGGCATGTTCTTCTTCGTTCTTCGAGTAGATGAGAATGTCATCAAGATAAACTACAACAAATTTATCTAGGTACTCCATGAAGATCGAATTCATCATGCGCGAGAAAGTGGCGGGGGCATTGGTTAAACCGAAGGACATGACGGTGTACTCGTAAAGACCATAACGAGTAGTGAAAGCCGTTTTTGGAATGTCCTCATTTCGGATTTTGATTTGATGATATCCTAATCTCAAATCTATATTGGAGAAGACAGAGGATCCAGCAAGTTGATCATAAAGATCATTGATCCTAGGCAGTGGGTACTTGTTCTTTATCGTCGCTAGATTTAGCGGGCAATAGTCTACGCACATTCTTTCTATTCCATCTTTCTTCGTTACGAACAGAACGGGGAAACCCCATGGCGATGAGCTATGGCGGATGAAGCCTTTTGCCAACAAAGCTTCAAGTTGGATTTTAAGCTCAGCTAACTCACGTGGGGCCATTTTGTATGGGCGTCTGGAAATTGGTGCGGTTCCTGGCATAAGATCCACTACGAACTCTACACATCTGTCGGGTGGCATTCCCGGCAGCTCTTCGGGAAAGGCATCCGGGAAGTCACGAACCACTGGAATATCTTCGAGGTCGGGAAGGGGAAGTACATTCAAAGAATGCACCTGGGTTCTCGTTCTGGGTGAGGTGTAGTTGACTGTCTTGCCTGAAGGGTGGGTTAGTTTCACTAATTTGCCTTTGCAATCAAGGTAGGCATTCTGCCTTGATAGCAATCTGTAAGGCCCGATATGCGGTACTGTTTCAGATTCGGACGTTTCCACCCGAACCCGAGGACGAAGCACATATCGGTCCCACCGCGACATATGACAAAGCCATATGCCCCGGATTTCCAACATGATATCACAACATTACAGATACAGGATACAACATCTCATACAATCGGCATACAACTGCCTCAAATATAATACAACAGCGGAAGATACATGTCTGAGTACAGACTATAAGCAAGTGCCTACTGGCAAAGAGAAAAGCATCGATCCCATAACCACACGGGTCCAGGCCCTCCGCCGGGATCCTCCTAACTAGACGTCGTGGAGTCTCCACGTGAAACGTCGATCACCATACCTGTTGTCGATCAGAACCCTGAAAAGAGTTTGGGGGTAGTATCATGAGTACAGAGGTACTCAGCATCCAACTGTAGTGGTCATCTGACCCAGCAAGGACTTCATCACTCGTCATTCTAGGACAACTAGTAGTTTACGGTAAGGATGTGGTAAGTGGTGAGGTTGCTGCCGCACTAGCATGTATGAAGTGGCTAACGATCTAGAGAATAAGATAAAAAGCCAAGCATTCGATGAGGAAACGCCTCCAACAAGTCTTGCTATCAACTACCACGCAAACATAACACCTATCCTATCCTTGTCCTCCTCTTCGCATCCCGACGAAGAAGAAGCAGTCAAGGCACACACACACGTTGATCAAGTTGTATTAAGATTATCTCAGTTGTTGTCTATGAACAAGGAGTAGGTCTCAAGTCGTCCATAACCGTGGACACGGCTTCTCGAAAATATTTAGCCCTGCAGGGGTGTACGAACTGCCCATTACGAGGCTCCGCACGCACGTCCATCACTCTCAGTTGCTACCCATCATAGGCAACCATTTTATGATTTAGTTCCAAGAGATCCGAAACGACAGGTCCCTCTAGCTAACAACGAACAAATCCGGGTGGCCCTCGGGGAGTCGACACCCAACCCAAAAGCTGGCCACGCTCTCGGATCGGACTCTTCCGTCTGGCTAAGGTCGAGGTAACTGATCCCCTCACATGTGGGTAGGCCTCTAGCTCACCAGGTGTGGACCAACAGAGGAACTATGTCTCCACTGGCCCGGGTTATTTTATAAGATATCTGCTAGGAGCGACCCGACAAGATATATATGCATGTTTTCAAATGGTAAATCAGCTTGGGCCACCACTAGAAATGTTTGAAGCTAGATAGGTAAGAAAAGGGGACCCCATAAAATCCCACACGCGGTTAGGCACGCTCAGTCTTAAAACCAATACCCGGAACTCGGATCCTAGGTGACTCGAATGGAACAAAGTGTCGGGGCGGGATAGCCTAAACCTTCCATCCTTCGTCGAATATAGTCAACATTATAATAATAATCATATCATCAACAATAATATAATAATCAGGTGATATCCCAAACCAAGGAGTAACAGGTAACATCGTAGCATCCTAAGCATGCAGACTAAGCAGGGGCTGAGCAACGAGCAAAAGTAACATAGCAGTACAAGGTTTGCTGGGAAGGGACATGGCTGTATCGGTTTGAAAGAGGCTGTAAACATGTGGTAGGATCAAACATCGAAGCTAACCTAGACTAGCATGCAAACCGCTGGTTGAAATAGAATGGATCATAAGTAATGCATAGTCCTTGCCTGTTGATAAGTCGGTTTCCGAAGGTGTAGTCGATCGCAAGCTCGCATCGTCTCCGAGAGGTACCCGCGGGAGCACACAAGAAGTAAACACTGGAAAGCAATCAACGGTGCACCACTATTACTATGGAGCAATACAAGAGCGAGCATCAACAAGAAGGCAACACGAGACATCGCACCTACCGTCGAGAGCGGTTACTAACGATTTAAGTGGAGTACTCGTCACGCACGACGATACCTCATGTTTACGGTGGTTCAAGTTGTTTAGCTACAGGTGATCAACAAAGGTTGTTAACATGGCAACTCAAGCAAGCATGGCATAGCACTCAAACATGGCAAGAGGTGAAGCACAATTAAACTATCTGATCTAGTCAATTTAAGTGGGGTGAAATCCTAGACATGCAAACTATTGCAGACCCCACGATAAATATTGCATTTGGTACTGTTTTTCCCTAAACAATATTTTATTATTTTTATTAGCAAGAAAGAACAGCAAAAACACAATCTACATGCAATTCTAGTCAAGTTACATATAAGAAACATTTTAAACAGAGCAACAGATAAAAAGTTATAGCAGTTACAGTTTACAGTGGCAAGCAGTGTAATTAGCAGTCAAACAGCATGTAAACAAAGTCAAACATGGCAACAAAGCACAAATTATTAAACTAGACACAAAACTAAGCAACTTTCATATTTAACGCGTCGCAATCCGAGCTACGGTTGAAAAGTTACGCCACTGCAAAAATAAACAACTAACAGATAAATAAAAAGCCTAGAAAAAGAAAAAAAACTGCACTGGGCCGAATCTAGTCCTAATGGGCCCAACAGAAAAAATAACAGAACTAATAAAACAAAAAATAAAAAAAAGGCTGGGGGGGCGCCTCACCCACGGGCCTCAGCCCACTGGCTGGAGGGGTGGCCGGCCTGGGCTGGCTGTGGTGGGCGCTGGAGTGGGCCGCAAGGGGGCAGGGAGGCCCACGGTGGCCGCTGGAGTCCCCGTCCTCGTCCCGACCTGGACAGGACCGGCTCATGGCGCGGCGGCTGCCTCCTGGCCGGCTGGCCTCCCGGCGGCGAGGGACGCGGAGGGAGAGCGACGCCAGGCACAGGGGCGCGCGGATCCGGGCAGGTGGCGGCGCTGGAGGCGGGGGCCGACGCGGGCTCCTCGGCGGCGCGGCTCGAGCTCGCCGGCTCGGGCTCGGCCGTCCATGGCAGCAACGGCGCGGCGGCGTGGACCTGTGGAGGGAGAAGAGGAGGTGAGGCAGAGGAGGAGTTGAAGGGGGAAGGCGCAAGGGAGGGAGGGAGGCCGGCGGCTGCTGCGGCACGACGGGAGCGGCGATGGCGCTCGGGTCCTCCATGGCTGCGGGAGAGAGAGAGAGGAGAGAGGTTGGAGAAGGTGGGAGCTGGCCAGGCGACGTGGCGCTCCGGGAGCCCTCCGATCTGCGATCCGACGGCTCCGGGCACCCCAGATCTAGGGTTTCGGGATTTTTGGGGGTGTTTTTGGGCAGATATGAGACAGATCAGGGGGGTGGCTGCAAAATTGGCTTAGGGAAACCCTAATTGGGTGTGGGAGGCTGGTGGTCTATATATAGCATGGGTGGCTGGCAGTTTGCAAAAACATCATCGGTTTTTCTCTCGGGCGCGCGGTGCTCACGTTTCTGACCGCCGGGGGTCCGCAGTACCTCCGATTCGGGTAAAACTTCGAACTGCGCGATCGGTGCGTCGAGCCGGAGGCGTTCACCTGGCGCTGGAACCGTTCCGAAAAAACTTTCCGGGGCGCTATAAAATAACCCGTTTAATTATTAAACGGGGTTTTTCGTTCCGTTGGCTTCGGTTGGTCCCGTGCGGTTTCCGCGACGGTGATCGGGCGAAACCCGGTGTCGCAAAGGTCGAGTGTCAGGGTGGCAAGGGTCGGTCTCCGTCCGATACGAGATAAGAGGGGGGAAAATAATCGCCGATCGATAAATCGGGGATGCAAACACCGCAAACAAATCAGACAATCAAACAATTCACATCGAAAACAAAATTTTTAATTTCTGCAAAAACTGGGCTGTTACACTATCCATGCCAAGGATTACATCGATGTCTGAAGACTTGAGGGCTATGAGTGAAGCAAGGAATACTAAACCCTCAATTGCAATTTGATTTCCATGGCTTACTCTATTAGTTTGCCATCTTGACCCTGGAGTTTGAATAATCATTGGGGTGGACAATTCAACAAAGGATAACTCATGACGAAGTGCATAACTTTCCGATATGAATGAATGAGATGCTCCTGGGTCGAAAAGAACGGAAGTAGGAACATAATTGACTGGGAGCGTACCAAGAATGACGTCAGTGGTGTCGTCAGTCTCTTTGGTGGCAATCTGATTCACACGTCCACGAGTGGCGGGAGGAGCGGGTTTGGTGGTGTAGACCTTCGGGGGTAGCTTTCCACGACCATTGTTGTTACCTCCGGATCGGGGTGGAGCATTTTGATTCTGGAGCTGGTTCTGGGGACACTCGCGGGAGTAGTGGCCTGCCTGACCACACTTGTAGCAGGCTCCAAAGATAGTGCGTGGAGCTGGGTTGTTCGGTGGAGCTGGGTGGAACGAAGATGGTGGACGAGGCGCCACATAGGATGGCCTCAGTGGGTTGTTCTGGCGAAACATGCTGTTGGGGATCCAGATCTTGCGCTTCTGAGAGCCTGAACTGGATGAACCATCGTCTCTAGGGTGTTTGCGGAAGTCATTGGGGGTGTTCATGTCCTCTGCCTTGATGGCCTTGTTGACAAGGACCTGGAAGGTGGCAAAGTCATGCAAGTTGAGCTCACGACGGAGTCCAGAATTGAGTCCACGGCGGAACCTCTCTTGCTTCTTGGTGTCGGTGGAGACCTCTTCAGTAGCATAATGAGCCAGCCGGTTGAACTCACGACTAAACTCATCAACAGTCCTCCTGCCTTGGGTGAGGTTGCAGAACTCCTCACGCTTGCGGTCCGTAAGACCCTTTGGAATGTGGTGCTCACGGAATGAAGTGCAGAACTCATCCCAAGTTGTAGGCGGTCCAACAGGACGCATGTTCAGGAAATTCTCCCACCAGGAGATAGCTGCACCCTCGAGGTGGTAAGTGGCATAGCTGACCATGTCACCATCTGCAACATGGCCTGCGTGGAGCTTCCTCTCGATGCTGCGAAGCCAGTCATCGGCGTCAAGGGGCTCGGTGGAGTAGCTGAAAACCGGGGGATGAAGTCGGATGAAGTCATTCAAGGACACCAACTCGTTGCGCTGCTGAGTGGTGTTGCGGGCAATGACCTCCAGCAACTGGTGAGAGTCTCGGCGGTTCCTCTCAACCTCCATCAGAACCTGAGCCATCGTGGGTGGGGGTGGAAGGTTGCCTTCCTCCGGATCATTCCCACGACCATGGACACGACCAAGGTGGCCACGGGTTCCTTGAGACATCCTGAAGGTGAAAAGCAAAGTCAAACAGAGTTGATTGGAAGAGTCTAAACAAGGTATTGAAGGTACTGGAAGAATCACAGAGAAAAGGAAGTAGTCATCTTGACAACATGGTGATAAAAGCATACAAGCCATATATTCACAAGCTGTCATACAAACCATACATCGTTTTAGTACAAGCGCCAAGCTAATACAAACGTGATGAAGACGATACATCCTTCAGAGACACTCTGACTTCCTATAAATTATTTATCTAAGCCTCTAGAACTTAGAACACCTTGCGTACAATATACTAAAGATACTACTACGTCCTCACTAAAGTAAGACCACATGCGGTCTCACTCATCTCCATCTCCATAGTAATCCTCGTAAAAGTTACCCGCGTAACCCGGTAGCTGAAGGTGACCATCAGAAAACACGGAGGCCTGTGGACCCTGATATCCATTTGGGAAAGGATGGGGCCTAGGTCCAGCGTAGGGTGGAAGCAGAGGACCACGGGGTGGAAAAATGCCTCCAATCTCGGGCCAAGCAACTCGAGAAGGCATCTGTGTCCTGACTGGGTAGATAGCATCATACTCCACTGATCCAACACTCACAAAAGGAGCCAGGAGTGTAAGTGCTCGATACAGACGGACACGGGTGGCGTGAAGCTCAAAACGAAGGGCACGTGCATCACGATCTCTATCACAAGCATGCCGAGCAGTGATCTGAAGCAAAGGATCCTCCAAAGAGTGATCTGTGTACAATACGGTGTAATACCCCTCTTCTCCTGGAAGTGCAGCAGGGATATAGAGGAAAGATGTGCCTCCAAGCATAGCGTGCTCCTCTCTCAGCAGGGTAATACATGAGTACGCAGCATCCTGCACAGACATGTTCTCAGTCATGCCAATGCCATGTCCAAAGTGGATAGGCTGAGTGACTCCAGTGTGGTGTGGGTAGATCCTGACAATGCAGTGGAACTGGGTCTGGTTGAAGTCAAGGAACTGCTCCTCAACTGTGTACTCAGGGTACCATCGGTATCCAATGAAGGACATCATCTCGATCAGCATGGCGGGATGCCCACGCACACCGAGGCACCTAGTCAAACGAACAATTTGCCGAGGGGGAAGATCTGCCATCTGAAACAGAAAGAAGGAGTTTGCAAATGCATCAGATTATGAAGAAACCTGAAATGACTCGGACAACGTAACAGCTGTAATTGTAAGAAATGTCTTCTCTGGCAATGTAGAAACAACACTTACATACGATGTAAGAAATCAGGAAGCATAACAACTATAGCAAACCGAACACAACTTTCCTACGGCTACAAGGAAGCAAACAACGAGATGTTCTAGTAAGACATAGATGAGCCTAGTCCTATCTTCCCGTAGAATAAGATGAGGGTGACTCAGAACTCAGAACGATGAAGTTAAGGAGAAGAAGAAGCCTTACATTGTTCCCTTACATACCCAGTGTAACTATATAACAATAGCAAGCTAGACTCGACTTCGGCCAAGGCTAATAATCCTACAGTCAGTCCTGCCCTGATACCAAGTCTGTCAGGACCCGGGGTTAGCGTATGCAAGTCCCACTACGACATAGTCATATCGAGAGGCGAGAACCGTACCCACTTGTCTAAGCAGACAAGGACAAGCACAGAACGTTCTCGGAAAGCATCGTACGTGAGGGGCATCTCATCCAGGCCGGATGATCAACTGAGATGGGTCCTCATCGTTCGCACACAAGTCTAAATGATATGGGTGATGAACTCCCATATTCACAGACAAGTCGCCTCAACCATACTATCAACTATCTCATAGCTCTTACATAGACTTACTCCAGCCGGATCACTTAGTCGGGGTCTAGGGCGGGCTCGATCATACATCAAAGTGTGCACGAGACAGAGTCTCGAGCAATCGCATCGCGATGCCCCAAGCTGCGCACATCTAAGGGCCACTTGGTGTATAAAAGACCACCAGCCAGATCACAACTAAGGTCTCGAACGCCCATACATAGACATGCATGTTATAAACATACACGCAACACACATGCCTTGTATGAACAGCAGGTACGATTGCAATTCTCTACAAAGTATACATTTTATTGATAACTCTCACAGAGTGCACACAGAGATCACGAGACCGTGATCCAACATTCAAACAAGCATACGGAAGCAAATTATGTCTGGGTACAGACAAGTTTAGCAAATGGCTTAAGAAGCCTTATTTAAACACAAAGCCCTCCACGAGGGAACCAGTCTGCTGACTGGGACTACACTAGCTTGGTCTTCAGTCGTCGAGCTCGAGGAAGAATCCACCTTCGGGGTCAAAGGGTTCATCTAAAACATAGAATAAGCAAACGTGAGTACAAAGTCGTACTCAGCAAGACTTACGTAGGAACTATACTACTCATGCACATGTATCAAGGTAAAGGGAGGTGGGGTTTCAACAGCAGAAGTGCCAGCTTTGACTTGGCTAGTCCTGAACTACGAGTACCAGACTTGCGGTAAGAAGTGTACACGAGTCCACTACATCTCCAACCAATTACACCACTATGGTGCCTACCTTGACTTCCCCACGAGAAAGCACACCATAGCACTCACGCTTATCTTGGCAAGTTTTATAAGTATCCAGTTCAAGTTGTCTAATAATCAAGCTAAGATTTCCAAGCAGTCCCTTTCCACGGACGCGGCTATTCGAATAGTTTTTTCTACCCTTCATGGGTGTACCGCTACACACACATGATCATCAGTTACCGCCTTTGTACTCGATACCGTTCAAGAAGTGTCGGCGAGGATGCTCACCACAACTGTTACCTCATAGCCCATCTAGTCCAAGAAAGCCGCCTGCTTGGGTTGGCTACCACTATCATGAACCCGGCCGGTTTACCGAAGTGGACCCAGATGATGTGTGCGTGGTGCATAAGCCGGTCTCGGTTGAGCCGTTCTCTCACTTAGCAGCCAGGCCACAAACCTACCAGAACTCCGAACTACTGCGACATCTGGACATCGAAAGGATGAGTTAATAGGATGAGAGGGGTCAGTGAGCCCAATGTGTGGTTGTACTCTTCATCTTGGATCACCACACAAGAACTCAGACTTAGGGCGGTGTTCAACGAGACAACCCACTGTGTACTCCTACACAGCCTCTCATCGTTTACCTTGTATTAGGGTAGATTCACCAACACAATTCCACCATCATCATCATGATTGCTACCCTCCCGACTCACATAACAGTATCAACATTGTATCACTCTAAGCATGCAATAAGTAGTAACAGTTTTAGGGGCCACATGATATCAACCAACTCCTACATTTGCTAGGATTGTGGTTTGCTTACTACTGTGACAAAAGATAGGTCATGCAAAGGAATGGGTTCATCTATGCGGTAGAAACGTAGCATGGTAATAATCCTAAACAATGCATAAGCGAGACTAAGAGGGAAGTGGGATTTTATCGACATGATCAATGGGGGTTTGCTTGCCTTGCTGACGAGGTTCAGGTTCAGGGTCTTCAACGAAGGGGGCAGCCTCCTGTTCCGGTTCCACTTCTATCGACAAACAACAATAAAGGGGGGCAACATAAGTATGATGCACAGACACATGGTTGAAGGTTGAAACTTGATGTACATGCTTCCGATGTGTGAGACAATTCCATTTCAATGGAGTATATTGCAAGTGAATTGCAAATTCAAACTCCATTTTGAATTTAAAAGGAATTCATATGCCTTGTTGCCACTGTTCACCCAAGCAAACTTGGTCAAACATGAAAACAGATTGCATATTCAGATTCCTTGAATTTTTCTAATAATTTTAGACATATTATTTTCTATATTTGGAGTTAGGATGAATATTCTATGAATTTCCAAATTTTAAAAACATTTTCTGCCATTTTCTGAATTGATTTAAATAGAAAATCATTTACTGCATCAGCATGAGGTCATGCTGGCGTCAGGGGGCCGCTGACAAGGGGGGCCCACTGGTCAGTGTCTCACTGTTGATTTAATTAACATATTAATTTGAATTAATCTAAAACGGGGATTAGCTTGGCCTAGGGCCCACATGTCAATGACTGCTGGGGGGGGGATTAGTGGTTAAACTCGCCGGACACGTCAGCCTTGCCGACGGCTAGTCGCCGACGACGTCCAGGGACGGCGGTGTCCACGGAGTCGGCGTTCTCGTGGCCCAAATCGAGAGCTGCAACTACTGAGACGCAGCTCTTGGTGCCGCGCGTCGAATGGGACCAAGAACAGGGGCTAGGGTGCCCTGTAGGCTCACCGGCGTCGAGCTTTGCGGCAGCGGAGCCACGGCTGCGAGGAAAAATTTGATGCAGGGCTCCACTTGAAGCGGGGATAGGCTAGATCGACACAGCCGAGCAAGGGGATCATGATAGACATGGGCTCGAGCTTGATTGCGTAGCGTGGGCTCGCCAACGAGCACCGCAGCGGCGCTGAGCTACGGCTCCCATGGAAGTTCACGAAGGAGGCACGTATTGAGGGCGCAAGCAAAGGGGTTTTGACCGTGAGCTCACCAGAAACTCGACGGAGGAGGTAGCGAGGGCTGAGGTGGCTTGACGGCGACGTAATCGACGGTGAGGTCTTGCGGGTGCGGTGACGGCGCGATCGCGATTCAGGCGGCAACGGTGGCTCCGGGCTCTTGATCTGATGCATGGCGACGGAGTCGAAGGCGGGGAAGCTTCCGGACAAGCTTTCAGGAGCTCTAGCTCGCAGTGGCCGCGTCTTCTACGGCAGGGTGCTCCGGTGAAGCTTCGGGCGGCGACGAAATCGAGCACGGGAGGAGGGGGAGGAAGCTCTGGACGGGGGGAAATGGATCCAGGATAGGCTTGGGCGTCTCCAGGCGAGAAGATAAGGCTTGGGGGGGCGCCAGGCAGGCTAGCAGCTGCCGCCGGCGTCGGCGTGCCCTCCAGCGAGGTGCTTGCCGCGCTGGGGGAAGACGACAAGGGGTCCAGGTGGGCTTGGGCCAGGGGGGCGATGAGTTGGGCCGAAATGGCCAGGTGAGTTTCCCTTTTCCTTTTTCTTTCTGTTTTCTTCTGCTATTTGTTTTGGTACTGCTAAATAAAATAGCAAACCATTTTATAAAATGTTGAAACTTTCTATATGGCTTCACAATATAATAAGCTAGCCACTTGTTAAGTTTGAACATTTTTAAAATTCAAATTATCTGAACTTTAAATCAAATAGAGGTTTTTGATTAATTCCAAGGTCCTGTTTGAATATTTGAAAAATCCATGAGCATGGGGTTGGTCCCACATCACTTGATATTTGATCACACTCATTTATGAGACTTTCCAAAAATGCAAAAGGAATTTTTGGAGCAACTTTATTTCTGGCCATTTGAATTAATTCATCTAGGGGGTGTTCCTTCTCCCATTTGAGTTTGAATTTTAATTCCATTTGATTTTCTTTGATGAATGCAAGGTGACTTTGATCCTAGCACATTACCTAACAGAGGGTTCTGACAGTAGGTGTGCGAGTTGATACCGTAACCAAGCATGAAACCCTCACATGCTTTGGGTGAAAATTTGGACTGGTGATGAGGATCACGAATCCAGCAAGGTGCACCGAATAATTTGAAGTAACTCACATTGGGTTTCTTACCGACCATTAGCTCATATGATGTTTTGTTGAAGAACTTGTGGAGATACACTCGATTGACGATGTGGCATGCAGTGTTGATTGCTTCAGCCCACCACATGAGTGGAGTGTTGTACTCAGCCAGCATCGTGCGAGCCATATCGATGAGGGTTCAGTTCTTCCTCTCAACAACTCCATTTTGCTGAGGAGTGTAAGGCGCAGAGAATTCATGAGTGATTCCCAAGTCGTCGAGGAATTCTTCCACACCGATGTTCTCGAACTCAGTGTCGTTTTCGCTTCGAATGTGCTTGATCTTCAGGTTGTAGTTGTTCATGACTCGCTGGGCGAAGCGCTTGAAGATTGCTGGGGTTTCTGACTTGTAGAGAAGAAAATGCACCCAAGTGTATCGTGAGAAATCATCAACAATAACAAGACCATACATACTACCTCCAAAGCTTGAATACTTTGGAGGGACGAATAGATCCATGTGAAGCAACTCCAGCGGTCTTGTAGTTGTCATGATGGTCTTCGCTGGATGCATGGCCTTGGTTATCTTTCCAGCTTCGCAAGAACCACACAGCCGGTCCTTTGAGAATCTGATTTCCTCAATCCCGAGGTCATGTTTCTTCTGTACCATCTTCTGGAGATTACTCATTCCGGCGTGGCCGAGTCTTCGATGCCATAGCCAGCACTCTGAGGCTCGAGCCATGAGGCATGTAGCAACCTGAGGACCTTCAGAGAAATCTACAATATACAGATCACCTTTCCTAACTCCACGTGAAGACAATGGAGTTATCGCTAACCATATAGACAACACAACCATATTTTCCGAAGAGAACAACGAGATCAAGATCACATAGCATAGAGACAGACATCAAGTTGTATCCAAGGGATTCAACAAGCATGACTTTTTCAATGTGTTGGTCTCGAGAGATAGCAACTCTGCTGAGACCCAATACCTTACTTTTACCTTTATCGGTGAAGGTGATGGTTTTCTTTTAAGAAGGACTCAGAGATGATTCCATAAGAAGGCTTCTGTCACCTGTCATGTGATTTGTGCATCCACTGTCCATCACCCATTCAGTCTTTCCCTGCAAAGGAATTAGTATCTCATACAGCAAGTTATGAGCCAGACTCAGTTTGAGGATTTTATGGTTCCTCAGAATTAATTCCTCAGGACGTTCCTCGGTATCTCATACAGCAAGTTATGAGCCAGACTTAGCAATACAAGGTTTTGCTCGGACGTGGGGATCATGCCTGTTTAGTTTTTGATTGTGGCATAAGCAAGGTGGATAGGTTCAAACAATCGTTATAGACTACAGCTAGGCAGGTAGGTAGAAAGGTATCAAGTAATGGTATGAATCTTCCCCTTGCCTGGGTAATCAGTCGACGGAGCAGACGTAGCAAGGTCCTCGGGATCGGTGTTGGAAACCTCCACGTATGTCTCCTCGGCAGTCTCAGGTGCTAACGTAAGGTATCGGCAAGGAAGAGCACACAAGTAAGCAATGGGTGCAATGCACAGGCAAGGATGGTATGATCAAGTTTAATAGACATGATGTGACCCTATCTAGTCAGATTTAAATGAAGGTGGTGACGACACGTCAACAACTTCATATGAAATTTATTTACGTTGAATGGCTTTGGTCTTAGCCTTATTTTGTGGTGTAAGTAACATGGCAGCATGGCATGATCAACAAAGCAATTAACAGAAATAATTACAAGGTGAAAGTAAAACATCGATTCCAATGACGGAGTAGTGTCGATGAATTTGACACCGGGAAGATACAACAAAGGATGGAACCCAACCATATTGCATATGACAATATGTTAGGGGCTGGTTTGATGATGCAAAGATTTGAAGATGACATGAGAAGAACTTGGAATGAAACAGATGATCAGAATTCAACATTCATTGATTTTGAAAGAAAGCAAGGAAAGGGAAAACAGGTTGATATGGCTAGGTGTTCCACACCATGTCCAAATGAGTTGCACAAAACATCACATGGACATCACCATTGTAATCCCTGCAATTTTCTACCCCAAAACTATATATGGCACGTCACACTTTGAATTTGCAAAACACTTTGCAAATAAAAAAGAAGTGAGGGGCTTCTTTGTAAAATTTCCAATACTCGAAAAGGCAAACTGCAAAATGAACATCACCACTGTGATTAGTGGGCATTTCTACCCCAAATTCATATATTGGATTACATGTTTGGGGTAAAGTGTTCACGGCCCAAATTCAGATTTGAATTTGAATTCAAATCAAATTTGGAAATTTAAACAGAAAAGAAAAAAGAAAAACGGAAAAGAAAAAGAAAAGGGCTCAGCCATGTGGGCTGGTCTCGGCCAACTCCGGCCCAGCTCCAGAGCAAGTAATGGGCTCAGCCCACTGACCTTACGGGCAACGTCTCGCTGACGCGCGGGACCCACTAGTCAGCCTCTTGGAGAAAAAGAGAAAAAAGGGGGCCATTTTGCGCTGCCGGGGTTCGAACCCGCGACGCCTCACTGACCACCCTGCCACCTTGCCACTGTGCTGCTACGTGTCTTCTGAACAGAGCAAGCAATGCTGTCAACATAAGCAAGCTGTAGTGTTACGTCTGAACCCAGGCTGAGCCTGAACCCGTCGACGACGACTTCTTCCGGCGAGCCCCACCTCGCACTCCGGCCACCTCCACGCGAGCAACCATGTGGGAACCCGAGAGGGGACATCGGGCTACACGGGGGCCCACACTACTTTCACCAACTCCTCGCCACGTCGTCGGATTCTTCACGGGAACAGAGCGGCGAAGAACCCCTCTGAAGATGCAGACCAACCCGGCAGCTCCAAGGTGGCACTCCCACGAACACGTGGGTGCCTTGCTTCCGTCCTGGGCCTCACCGGAGAGGACCCAGGCTCACCTGAACTTGCTGCGGCGCCGACAGACAGACGACGCGCACTGCAGACACGGCGCTGCGCTACCTACGCGGGGAAAAGGGGCAACCTTGGGTGCCATACGCACGCCCTGGGAAACTTTGGAGCACGCCGGAAGACGTCCTCGACTCCCCGCGGCACGGCGAGCATGCACTGCGCGGCGGCGCTGCGAAGCACGGCGGCAGCTACGGTCCTACGGCTAAACTCTACACGCGGCTGAGACGAGGGGAAAAGGGCGGCTGCAGCTCACCTAGAGGTTGCTGGACGCGACCCTGAGCTCGGCGTAGAGGAAGAAGAGGAAGCAGCCGTCATCGGGGAAGACGAGGTCCCACGGCAAGTGGTCGACATCGCGGGCCCGATTTGTGGAGTTCCGCTACCCCTGCACGACGGGAACCGAGCGATGAGATACCGGAGATGACGCGGAAGGCCGCACTGTCACGAACGAGGGAAGACGGCGGCGAATTTGGAGTCATCACGGGCGGAACAGGGGAGGTCCCGGAGGACGAACCAGGCGGCGGCGGCGGAAATTGGAGGGAGGAAGGGGAACCTAGGGTTCCAGGAGGGGCCTGGGACATCTGCTTATAAAGGGGAAGGCCCCTGGCCACGTCGACGGCCGGCGACGCCCGCGTGGACGCTGGTGTGAGAGGGGGCGGCGAGGTCCCCCCGGCCACGCTGTAAAGACGAAGAATGAGGGCCACGGCGGGGCGCTCTCCCACTTACCTGTTCGCGGATGGGATGGAGCCCAAGTGGAGGCAGGCCAGCTGGGCTGGGCCTGGCTGGTCTGTCCCCGCAGAAAAAAAAATAGTCAAGGTTTTTTCCATTTTCCAAAAACAGAAGAAACCCAATAATTCTTCAAGGCAAACTAGGAAAAATAAAAACATATAAGAATATGTTTTGGAAACCTTGGAATATTCTCCATTTTCTAAAATTGTTTTGACCAATTTTTGAGCAACTAAAATATGGGGGCATTTTTGGAAATTCAAGTCACATTGAACTGTGGCCAACATTTTTGGAGTTGACAAAAATGTTGCAAGGTTTTTAAAAATCTTGGGAAGGGCAAGGAATTGGCTATGCCAAGTTTGGGGTCAAGGGGAGCATGCATGCAACATAGAAAAATATTCAAACCCCCTTCTTGAACCACTTTGTTTGAATTCAAAAGCAAATCAAATGAACTCAAATCTTGTTGGCAAATTAAATCATCACATGAAAGTCTAATCTTTAGAATCATGCCAAGTTACAAAGTCAACAGACAAAGTACAATCTCATGCTGATTTCTATTTATTGCACATGGGTTGTTACAACACTCCCCCACCAACACAGGATCTCGCCCCGAGATCTAAGCCTGAAACAACTCAGGATACTCGTAACGGAGATGATCTTCACGCTCCCACGTTGCTTCTTTCTGCGAATGATGTGCCCACTAAACCTTCATGAACTTGACGGTCTTGTTGCGAGTCTTGCGCTCGGACGTCTCAAGAACACGGACTGGACGCTCTGAGTAGGAAAGGTCTGCACTCAGCTGTATCTCGCCCAAGTCAACGGCCTTCTTTGGCTGATTGAAGCACTGCTTTAGGTGGGACACATGGAACACGTCATGCACCATGGATAGACTCTCTGGAAGCTCGAGCCGAAAGGCAAGAGGTCCTCTAGTCTCTTAGAGCGAGCTTTCCTTTGATACCAAAGCGGTGAGTACCCCTTAATGGAGACACTTTGAGGTATTCCCATTCACCAACTTGGAAAGCTACACCACTGTGTCTTTTGTCATAGTAGGCCTTCTGCCTAGACTGTGCTACCTTTAGGTGCTCTCGGACAATCTTCACTCTGTCCTCTGCCTCTTGGATCACATCTGGACCGAACAACTGCCTTTCGCCTGTCTCGGACCAGTTCAACGGTGTCCTGCACTTGCGGCCATACAAGATCAAACGGTGCTGCCTGCAGACTTGCCTGATAGCTGTTGTTGTAAGAGAACTCAGCATATGGCAAGCACTCTTCCCACTTCATGCCAAAGGAGATGACACATGCTCGAAGCATGTCCTCGAGGATTTGGTTCACGCGCTCGACCTGGCCACTGGTCTGAGGGTGATATGCGGTACTGAAGACAATCTTTGTACCCAATGCCTCTTGAAAGGCCTTCCAGAAGTTTGAGGTGAAAATGCTTCCACGATCAGAACTTATCTTCTTGGGAATGCCATGGAGTGAAACAATTCTCGCGGTGTACAACTCCGCCAACTGTACCGCCGAGATAGTTTCTTTGACAGGCAGAAAATGGGCAACTTTGGACAAGTTATCAATGACAACGAAGATTGCATTATTGCCCTTTTGCGACCTCGGAAACCCGGTGACAAAGTCCATTTCGATGTGATCCCACTTCCACTCCAGAATCTCAAGTGGCTGAAGCAACCCTGCAGGCTTCTGGTGCTGTGCCTTCACTCTCCTGCACACATCACACTGAGACACGTAACGGGCAACATCCCGCTTCATACGAGTCCACCAAAAGTTTTGCTTGAGATCTTGATACATCTTTGTACTGCCAGGGTGAATCGATAGCTTGGAATCATGGGCTTCCTTCATGATGACCACTCTGAGATCTCCCTCCTTGGGAACAACAACTCGCTCTTCGAACAACACGGTGCCGTCATTATGCACTGAAAAGCAACCGTACTTGGGAACTGAGATGGCAATACCCTGTTTGATCTTTTGTATCATTAAGCTGTCAGACTGAGCTTCGCGGATCCTCTCATGGATAGTGGCTCTACCCCAAGGTTGGCAAGGTAGCCCGCTAGAACTAGCTCGAGATTGAGCCTTCGAAAGGACTCACACAAATCAGGGTGGATCTTCTGCACCTGGATATTATTGCAATCGCCCTTGCGGCGCAGCGCATCAGCTATGACATTCGCCTTCCCAGGCGTGTACTGAATATCAACTGTGTACTCAGTAATGGTTTCAAGCCAACTTCTTTGACTCAAATTCAGATTTGGCTGAGTGAACAAGTACTTCAGACTCTTGTGGTCGGTGAACACATCCACCTTCCTCCCTAAGAGGAGGTGTCACCAAGTGGTCAACGCGTGCACAACTGCTGCAAGCTGCAAGTCGTGCGTGGGATAATTCCTCTCACTCGTCTTCAACTGTCGTGCGGTATAAGCCACAATATTCCTGCCTTGCATCAAAACTCTGCCTAGACCTTGCAATGAGGCATCACAAAACATCTGGAAAGGCTGTGACTCGTCTGGCGGTGTGAGAATTGGAGTTGTGGTCAACTTCTCTTTCAAATACTCGAAGGCTGACTGGCAAGCTGGTGACCAAGTGTACCGTTTTCCCTTGCACAACAATTCAGTCATTGGCTTTTCTATTTTGGAGAAATTCTGCACAAACCTCCTGCAATAACTGGTGAGGCCGAGAAAACTCCTTAGCTGCTTCACATTCTTCGGCGGAGCCCACTCTTGAATAGTGTGGACTCGCTCTGGATCAACCGCAATTCCTTTAGCGGAAATAACATGGCCCTTATCCAGCCAAAACTCACACTTGGAGAACTTGGCGTAGTAACGGTGCTCTCTCAACTTCTGCAGCACCGGGCGTAGATGTTCCCCATGTTCAGCCTATGACTTGGAATAGACAAGAATGTCGTCGAGGTAGAGGATCATGAACACATCAAGCCATTCTTGGAACAAATAGTTCATAGCTCTCATGAATGTTGGAGGGGCGTTTGAGAACCCGAAAGTGATGACTGTGAACTCATACAGCCCATAACGTGTGCTGAACGCGGTCTTTGGAATGTCCTCTTCACGAACACGGATTTGATGGTACCCCATCCTCAAGTCGAGCTTGGAAAACACCTTAGCCCCATTCAACTGTTCGAACAGATCATTGATGCGGGGTAAAGGGTACTTGTTCTTGATGGTCTTCTTGTTTATACCGCGATAGTCCTGGACCAAGCGGCTAGTCCCATCCTTCTTCTAAACAAACAAAGCTGGTGCACCCCAAAGGGAAGTGCTCGCGCGGATAAAACCGCCTGCCTCCAACTCTGTCAACTGCTTCTTGAGCTCAATCAACTCCTTAGAAAACATCTTGTATGGATGCCGAGAAATCGGCTGAGTACCAGGCTCTAGCTCAATAACAAACTCAATAGCTCGAACTGGGGGAATTCCTGGCAACTCCCCTAGAAAGATGTCTAGGAACTCACAGACAACTTTGACTTCTTCGAGCAAAGGCGCGACTCCTGCGTTTAAAGCGTACAACTATGCTGGTCCTATCATAGAGCCACAAGTGTACAAGACCTCTGCGCCTGAATCATGTGTCAACTTCACTGATCTGGTCGGACAATCAATATTGGCCTTGTGCTGCACAAGCCAATCCATGCCCAAAATGACATCAATGTCGGAACGAGGCAAGACAATCAGGGATGCTGTGAAAACAACACCCTGAATTCGGATCTCCACATCTGGAACAACCCTGGAAGACTCCACTCTAGAGCCCGGAGAACAAATTGAGAGCGGCCTAGGAAACTTCTCTCTCGGAAGGTCAAGTGACATAGCGAAGGCATTGGATATGAACGAATGGGAAGCTCCGGAATCGAACAGAATTGTCGCTGGAACTGAACAGACAAGCAACCTACCAAGAACGATCTCTGAAGACTGCTGAGCATCTGTGAGAATCACGTTGTTCACTCAAACTTCATGTGGTTGTGCCTTCACCATTGCAGTGCTCGCAGTAGAGCGAGGTGGAGGTGGTGGGAGCCGGGAAAAGCGCGGATCGGTGCAGTTGGGAGAAGTGTGCCCCGGCTCCCTGCACTTATAGCAGATCACGCCCGACCTGGGATGCTGCTGCGGCCTGGGTGGCCTTGCGTGTGGTGGTGTAGAGCGAGGCCCCTGCTGAACTGGGACGGGAGGGCGGGCAAAAGTTCGGACAACTGCCCCCCTCTACTAGAACTGCTGCCTCTGCGGTGCTGCCTCTGTGACCCAAGTCTTTGCCTTCTTGTGGACCATCACTGCGGAACTGTGCTCTCTCTGGCGCTTCCTGTCTGCATCCCACTCTGCTCTGGCTGACTCCTGGCGGATAGCCTGATGCACGAACTGCGAGAACATCGTGGGGTTGCACTGGGTGAGTGCGTACTTGATCTCTGTGCTGAGACCCCCACGGAATCTTGCAATCCACTTGGCCTCTGTGCTGACCTCCTCCGGAGCGTACCTGGCGAGCCTGACGAAGGCCAGGTTGTACTCCTGAACTGACCTGTCACCCTGTCTGAGAGCCAAGAACTCCTCTCGCTTCCTGTCCATCAAGCCACTCGGAATATGTGCTGCTCTGAAGTCTGCGACGAAGTCTGCCCACGTGATGATAGCATCGCCCTTGTTGGCCTTGTAAGTATCGTACCAGCTGGCTGCTGCACCCTGAAGCTAGAAGGAGGCGAAGGTGATGTAGTCGACTGGTCTGACGGTGTTTGCATTGAAGTTCTTCTTGATCTCTGCGATCCAATCATCTGCTTCCAGTGGGTCTCGAGCCTCGGAGAACCTGGGGGGGGGGGGGTTGATAGCAAGGATCTGCTGCAGAGTCGTGTACTGTGGTCGATCACTCCTCTGGGTAGTCTGGTTCTGTAGCATCTGTAAGATTGCAGTTGTGCCCTGAGCCACTGCGGTCACAACCTCCCCAAGGAGAGGGTTCTCTGGCGGTGGCATGTTCGCTCTTGGCATCCTGTATACAGGGACACTTATGAGAACATGGTAGGAAACATTGACGAAACCAGAAGATAAAGTAATATTGACAACAAAACTTCCTCACGAGGTGTGAGAAAGCCGAAGGCTGAAATTCCACCAAGGTTAACCCGGCAAGTCGAAAGCTAGGTGCTACTTGAATCCCCAAACCGAGAACATCCGAATCCAAGATAATAATCTGCTAGCGAGCACACAAGAATATATACGAGTGGTTGAAGACCTGAACGTTGAGACATCTGCCCTGATCGGCCCGCCGAAGTGGTCTCCTATAGGGGGAGGAACTACATCCGGAGGATGCCAACCATCCCTGTATAGGAGTTTCACCTGAGGTACTCCGTAAGCGAGGTGGAGCTGTCAACCCCAAGTGGCGGCTCAGTGTTCTCAACGTACGCCAACCCTTCTCGTTGCTAGCAAAAAATTATACAGGAATCGGAGTCTCATGTAAACGAGAAAATAGATTTGTTTTGAGAGGGGATAAGTTGCAGAGAGAAAACAGCGTTTCACTTCCTCACGGAAAAAGGGGTGGGAGGGTGGGGTAAGAAGAAAAAGAAAGAGTTCCTACCCTCCGATTTTTCCTTAGTAACTGCAAAATAGTTTCTAGACTCAACTTCGACCAGTAAGGGGTCCTACAGTCAGTCCTTCTATGATACCAAGTTGTAAGGCCCCCGATGCGGTGCTAACTCAAGTTAGTCGCTTTCGCGTCACGCTCAAGTTAGTAGCGCATAAAAGGCCACCTTCTCACGACACTCGCACTCGTGTCGCTGCCGGATTCTCGACAACAGGTATAAGAACAATGAACTTTATACTAAGAAATAAATATATAGAGTCCAGGGCATACATCGCAACTGCTAAATATTACATCATCTCAGAGGTCCACGGACCCAACAGTACATCATGCAACAAGCGGAAGACAATCACGACCGAGTACGGTGAAAATCCAAATGGCCCTAGAGAGGGCTGCCCATAAATAAGTCCACCCACGGATCGTCGGAACACAACTATAGGATCTACTGAACGAAGTCATCCTCGTCGTTGTCCTCCGGGGGCACCTCCACGAATTAACGTTCGGTGCTCGGGTCGAGGTAGTAGTCAACTGCGGCGGCCGATCAGGCAAAACAGTAAAAGCACAAAAGGAAAATAGGGGTGATATTATATCATTACAGGATAACTAACTCCCTACGGTAAGACAAAGTAAAGGTAAAGGTTGCAGCCGCACTAGCATATATGGTGGCTATCATTCTATTAGAGTAGAGGTAAGATCCAAGAATGCACGCGACATTGTGTCATAAGTCTGCTATTCACCTACTTACGTCAAACATAACACAACCTGGATCTTCTCTCGGTCCCCCTGGACGAAGAAAAGCAATCAAGGCACTCACACGGTAGGTAAATTTTAATTATGATCCAATTTGATGTTACTCTATGAACAAGACGTAGGGTCTAAGTCGTCCATAACCGTGGACGCGGCTTTTCGAAAATATTTAACCCTGCAGGGGTGTACCAACTGCCCATCATAGGCTTCGCATGTACGCCCGGTTTCCACTTGGCTAGGTAAGTGCCTGAAACTCCGGAACGTCAGAGTCCCTCTAATTAACAATGCACAATTCCGGGTGGCCGCCGGTGAGTCGACACCCAACTCAAAAGCCGGCCGCGCTCTCGAATCGGTATCTACCGTCTGTCGCGGGATTGGATAGCCGGTTAATCACACATGGGACACCGGGTCCTCAGCCGGACAAGGTGGGCCAGCCAAGGAACAAGTCCTCCTAGCCCAGGGTGGTTTGTAAACAACTGGGGTACCACCAACACACACACAGTTGCAAATAGTAAATTAGCTCGGGCCACCACTAGAACTGTTTGGAGCTAGGTAGGTAAGACAAGGGGGCCCCATAGAACCCCACACACGATTAGGCACGCTCAAACAAAGAACCAATACCCGGAACTCGGATCCTAGGTGACTCAAATGGAACAAAGCACCAGGCGGGAACAGCCCAGCCTCCCATCATTCGTCAAATATAATTTAACATAATAATAATAAATATCAACCAACTTCTTTAACAACATGATATCCCAACCATAGCATAGGGTAAGCAACAAGTTTTCCTACTCATACTAAGCAATGGCTGAGCAGCCGTAACTTAGCAATACAAGGTTTTGCTGGGACGTGGGGATCATGGCTATTTAGTTTTTGATTGTAGCATAAGCAAGGTGGATAGGTTCAAACAATCGTTCTAGACTACAGCTAGGCAGGTAGGTAGAAAGGTATCAAGTAATGGTATGAATCTTCCCCTTGCCTGGGTAATCGGTCGACGGAGCAGACGTAGCAGGGTCCTCGGGCTCGGTGTCGGAAACCTCCACGTAAGTCTCCTCGGCAGTCTCAGGTGCTAACGTTGCTAACGTAAGGTACCGGCAAGGAAGAGCACACAAGTAAGATATGTGTGCAATGTACAGGAAAGGATGGTATGATCAAGTTTAATAGACATGATGTGACCCTATCTAGTCAGATTTAAATGAAGGTGGTGACGACACGTCAACAACTTCATATGCAATTTATTTACGTTGAATGGCTTTGGTCTTAGCCTTATTTTGTGGTGTAAGTAACATGGCAACATGGCATGATCAACAAAAAAATTAACAGAAATAATTACAACGTGAAAGTAAAACATCGATTCCGACGACGGAGTAGTGTCGATGAATTTGACACCGGGAAGATACAACAAAGGATGGAACCCAGCCACATTGCATATGACAATATTTTAGGGGCTGGTTTGATGATGCAAATATTTGAAGATGACATGAGAAGAACTTGGAATGAAACAGATGATAAAAATTCAACATGCACTGAAGTTGAAAGAAAGCAAGGAAAGGGAAAAAAGGTTGATATGGCTAGGTGTTCCACACCAAGTCCAAATGATTTGCACAAAACATCATATGGACATCACCATTGTAATCACTGCAATTTTCTACCCCAAAACCATATATGGCATGTCACACTTTGAATTTTCAAAACACTTTGCAAATACAAAAGAAGTGAGGGGCTTCTTTGTAAAATTGACAATACTCCAAAATTAGAGGGGGAAAACTGCAAAATGAACATCACCACTGTGATCAGTGGGCAATTTTACCCCAAATTCATATATTGGATTACATGTTTGGGTTAAAGTGTTGAAGGCCCAAATTCAGATTTGAATTTGAATTCAAATCAAATTTGGAAATTTAAACAGAAAAGAAAAAAGAAAAACAGAAAATAAAAAGAAAAGGACTCAGCCATGTGGGCTGGTCTCGGGCAACTCCAGCCCAGCTCCAGAGCAAGCAATGGGCTCAACCCACTGACCTTACGGGCAACGTCTCGCTGACGCGAGGGACCCACTAGTCAGCCTCTTGGAGAAAAAGAGAAAAAAGGGGGGCATTTTGCACTGCCGGGGTTCGAACCCACGACGCCTCACTGACCACCCTGCCCCCTTGCCACTGTGCTGCTGCGTGTCTTCGTAACAGAGCAAGCAATGCTGTCAACATAAGAAAGTTGTAGTGTTACGTCTGAACCCAGGCTGAGCCTGAACCCGTCGACGGCGACTTCTTCCGGCGAGCCCCACCTCGCGCTCCGGCCACCTCCACGCGAGCAACCATGGGGGAACCCGAGAGGGGACATCGGGCTACACGGGGGCGCACACTACTGTCTCCAACTTTCCACCTCGCCGGATTCTTCACGGGAACAGAGCGGCGACGAACCCCTCTGAAGATGCAGAACAACCCGGCGGCACGGCCAACTTCAGGCGTCCCGTGTGTCGAGCACACGGCGCCTCTCACTGCTATCTCGCCGGCAGCTCCAAGGTGGCACTCCCACGAACACGTGGGTGCCTTGCTTCCGTCCTTGGCCTCACCGTAGAGGACCCCAGGCTCACCTGAACTTGCTGCGGCGCCGACAGACAAACGACACGCACTGCAGACACGGCGAAACGCTACCTACGCGGGGAAAAGGGGCAGCCTTTGGTGCCATACGCACGCCTTGTGAGACTTTGGAGCACGCGGGAAGACGTCCTCGACGCCCCGCGACATGGTGAGCACGCACTGCGCGGCGGCGCTGCGAAGCACGGCGGTAGCTATGGTCCTACGGCTAAACTCTACACGCGGCTGAGACGAGGGGAAAAGGGCGGCTTCAGCTCACCTAGGGGTTGCTGGAGGCGACCCTGAGCTCGGAGTAGAGGAAGCAGAGCAAGCATACGTCGTCGGGGAAGACGAGGTCCCGCGGCAAGTGGTCGACGTCGCGGGCCTGATTCGTGGAGTTCCGCTCCCCCTGCACGACGGGAACCGAGCGGTGAGATACCGGAGTTGACGCGGAGGGACGCACGGTCACGAACGAGGGAAGACGGCGGCGAATTTGGAGTCCTCGCCAGCGGAACAGGGTAGGTCCCTGTGTTGGGGTTCGGGGCAGAAAACACAATTTTTTCATAACCTACGAGACCCATACCCAAGACCTATGCTATGCTGATGCAAGTAACGGACAGAAACAGATCACATACCAGTATGTAGTCCGTTAAGCGGGAAACGTTCCCGCATGAACGTGGTTGGTGTAGTCGTACCGGCAATCCTCGATGCCGCGTAGATCCACGATGACTCCTGCAGCCACCCGATCCTTGTGGACCGATGACGGGATTACGTCCCCGTCGGAACGTTGCTGATGAAGACCTCGCGATACGGCCACGACGACGAAGTAGCACCACAAGTGTAGTGCCTCGCGGGATTATACACACAGTATACCCAACGTCCCTCCGGGCTCCGAACCAGTAGCGCAGCGGAAAGAAGATGGATTCGGATCCCGATTCCAGCAGCACGACGGCGTGCGCATAGTGGAGAAATCCCCAGCCAAGTGTAAACTCCAAACAAGGGGAGTCCACTCGAGGAAGGAGAAAGGAGGGAGAGAGAGATGAGAAAAACTTGTCTCAAATCAATTTGTATGAAGAAAAAGGGCACCCTACCCCTCCTTATATAGGCCAAGGAGGGGTGCCACCCTCCCTCCACTTCCGGGGTGGGACTAATCCCAAGGGAGGGGGGTTTTGGCGCAGACCTAGGGGGTGGGCCCCCTTCATGGCGCCATGGCCCATGGGGGAGGACTCCCTCTCCCCCTAATGGGCCCTATGAGGCCCATATGCCCTTTCTTCCATTTTTAATTATATTTAAATATATTTTAATATTTAATTCAGATAATTAAATAATAAAACATATATTAAACATTATTAAATATATTTTGAACCTTTCAAAATACCCGGAACAACTTCCGGCCTTCATCGGAACAATTCCGGTGTTCTCTCCAATTTCTCCGGTGATCCCGAATCAATCCTTTCTGCGTCGAGTACCCTTAAGTTAACACCCTACGGTCCGGGAAACAGCAGACATGATCGAGACAATTCTCATTGATCAATGACTAATCAATTGGACCTGGTTACAATCCTTGATAGCCCCTGCGCTTCCATCGAATGAACTTCAATCGCTGTTGGATCCGTTAACCGTGTGCCTGTTCCCTTTGTCCTATGGTACTTTGCTTGTCCGAGGTTTGATCATCGGTATCCAATATACCTAGTTCTTCCTCGTTCTCAACAAACAAGTTTACTCGTTCCCGTGATATTACAACTCCGTGACCTAGTCACACGTTTGCAAACTTTATGATGTAACATCACCGAGTGGGCCCAGAGTACCTATCTGTCACACGGATGGACAAATCCCGCTTTGATCTATTTGCATACTCATCAACCATCTATTTCGGAATACCCAAAGTGCACCGTTATGGCCAGCATATTTCAGTCAGGGGGTGGGATACAAATCAAAGTCTCCTCATAGATGACAATTACGTATGATCATTACGGTCAAAGGATCTGGTCACTACGTTATAGTTATCGCAATGTCGAACTATGTGACTTGATCACATCGCAACACTTCTGGTGGGTGTATGTCCATCATATCATTATCCAATGATACGACTCCATTGTCAACAGACGCCATTGTTTCATGATCAGGAAACCTTGATCTTCAATCGCCCAATGGACTAGTATACTAGGGTTGACTAGGGACCTGGTTGTTTGTATACCACACATGTATTAATGTTTCCTCTTAATACAGTTATAGCATAGTATCAAACGTATTATGAACCAATGGAATATGCTCGATAAAACATATTTTATTTGCCTCTAGGGCACATTCCCAACAGTCTCCCACTTGCACTAGAGTACAAATAATCTAGTTGCATTTTCTCTGGATCATAACTCCTTATTGATCATGCTTGCCCGTGGAAGAGGTTGTATCAACGGTCTGGTTACCATTCAGAACCGTATGTCCTTTTGAAAATCATAATGTCACCTAATTTGACATTCCTTCATTATCCACTATAATGATGAGGTATATATATATTTGGCGGTGAAGTGAGACTTCGTTTGCTGTGTCATAGCAATGACATCCGGTGGGTCACGCGGACTTTCCCATAGTCATGCACACTTGAAACTCACTCACTCAGAAGTCGAACTTCTTAAGACATAATATAACTCCTGCTACTTCTAAAGCAGCCACATCAATGTAGATTCAATCCTTAGTGCATTGTATGCAACTTTGATGTCTAACCATGTTTCTTTCAACTTAGGCATTCATTAGTATGATATCTCAATTTTCTAGGCTAGTGTCAAAACTTGAACCAGCATAACATTTATGGTCAAGTCCACTATCCTTTACAAATTTGAGATGTATCCTCAGTTCTCTTCAGACACTGAAGGATAAACTTAACTCTTTGTTCAATGATTTACTCATAAATCATATCACAACATGTTCTTACTACTAAGAACTTGGGTCACATTACGTCGAGTACATAACTCTGGTTTTATATGAAAGAACCTATGACAAAGGCATAGAGGATCCAACACATCCATTTCTTTCATTAACCATTAACCATTGTTCTTATACTGAGATTAACTCAACACTACTCTTGGATATACAAGTAAGGACCACTTCTTGACTTGTCCCATTCCGAACTCCTTCAGAATCTTATCCAGGAAAGTATTACGACTCAATGTTATTAAACACATATCTATCTTAATAGATCTTCAATGCTTAATACTTATTCATCTTCATTTATGAAAGATTCAAATAATCATTAACACCAACTACACCATTCATAATATGTTATCCATATATGAGAATGTTATCATGCTCCCACTCAAATATGTCATGCACATATTAAGTTATAGGATAACACTCATATTGCTCCCACTCAAATATGTCGGCCACATATAAGACAAGGATAACATCCACATGGCTCCCACTTAGATATGTCAGACACATATTAAGTTCAGGATACTAACCACATGGCTCCTACTCAAATAAGTCATTTACATATAAGTCTAGGATAATACTCTCATAGCTCCCACTCAAAATATGTCGTCTACATATTAAGTTTCAGGAAACTATTCAGCTCCCACTCAGTTTCATGCAAATGCATGTTTCCTCGATATTTTGGTTAAGTCCAAAATCCTTTGATCATCCATCAAAATGAGAATTCCGTTTACGAGACACTAGTATCCATATGTTTTTCCAAAACCTTCTTGTTGTACCAATTACAACACTTCTTCAAATACAGGATTTGAGGAAGTCACGCTATTGATAACAATCCTGGATCAATCGTAGTGAATATCCCTTTGACTCAAGCATTGCTACACATTGTAGTCAACCCATTGAATTTGTCAGAAACAATCTTTGTGACAAACCAATCTTGACGTCCCTTTGATGTTCACATTTATTCCTCATAACTCTGAAGTTATCGTGAATATCAAGTAACCTCCTTACTTGATAAGATTCAAGCAATCTTAAATGTAACTCAACATAGGATTTCATGACTCATAGTCATATCTCGTACTTAGGTCCACCGTCGCTTCTTTGTAGTTCGTAGGAATGTCTTGTTCCATTAAGATGACAAGTGAATCATGAATATCATTTTGCACCAGGGGCAAATATATATTCTTGAATCCTACCTTTCTCAGTAAAAGCTCCCATCAGAAGATCATGATCATTATCATTAGTTTCTCCTCTTATTGTAGATATTTGCTTCCAGAACATATTCCGTTGCACTACTCTGTCATTTGGAGGCAAGGTCAATTACCTTGGTTGAACTTTCACTTTTCTTCCATTACCACATTTATCAAGAACAATTCTTGACAAACACCAAACATAGCAATACAGGTTTTGCTCCTTTTGGTTCTAGTTGTGGAAGATGCATCCATGGTTGTCTGAGGATACACTACAAAGATAATTTATCTTACATAAATCAAGCTTCCTAGAAACCACAACACACCATGACATATATAGTGTTGGTTTCCATGAACTCAGATGGTTCCCGATGCTGAAGTGAGTGTTTGCATATTAAATTAATAACTCTAAACAATAATAACGTAACTTGGTAAGAGATAACTTAGACCATACAATTTTCGATAGAATATGAACACAATGTTCAGGCACGTCAATCATATTGAAGTGTCTCAAGACATTGCAATTTGTGGAACAACTTTCACACAAGTCTTTATGCCCAAGACTAACTCAAAACATTTGTCACTTTGATCAAATCGTAGAGACTTGTCTTTCTTGTTAATTTAATATCCATCTTTACTCTGAAATCCCTTTTGATCATATCAAATTATTTCAGACTCATGTTTCATTAGTGAATACAAATATTCATCTAAGTCCACATACGAAGTTCACGAAATAATGAAATTCACCACATGCTAACGTACGATACATCACAATGTATGATACTCAACAATCAGTACACATTCCGTTTCCCAGAATGCGAGGTTTTAGTCATCTCACCTAAAAGGCATGGTTTGTATGTGTCAAGAGATCAAGTATCTTAAGACATCATCATACCATTCATGACTTAAACTGTAGTGTCATTATTAAGCCTGGATATTGCTTGGCATTACAATATTTCTTATAAATGATCAAACAAGTATCATCAATATAAGAATAACTCATTCATAATCGTAATGTGACCATAAGAGATATCATTCATAAAAGGAGAACAACTGACTTGTTTCTCACTAATATGAATAATTGTCTTCGTGAGATGCAAGACACACTAATAAAGTCCTCATTCAAACGATCATAAATTTTATTCATATATTAATCAATTGATAGATGTAGAGGGAGAGTGCTGTCGACCATCAACTATCTTGATTGCCGTTAGCACACATTGTCACCTCATCCCTTCCAATCCACTCTCAAGCAGTAAGTTCAAGCATCGAATACTTAATTAACCGCAATTAGTGTTTCGTGGGAAAGACATTTATAACTCGTATATCAAATATACCTTCTCCATCAATGACCATTCCTGCATTGGTTCTACTCTTAAAGTTCTTGACTTTAACCATGACCTCATTACAGGTGAACGATTCTCCTTCATGACATAGTCCAGACATGGTCTTTGTAAATAGGAGGAAGTGGATGCAACTCCCCAGTTATCGTAAAGTAACAAGTCATTCAGTAGTCCAAGTTATACACAAGGTGTTCCATGTATCTTATACATTTTCCAAGTTACTTTCTCAGCAGGTTGTTCCTTCCACCATAGTTGAAAGAAACCCCGTCCATATACTCATATTCCATTACTCTGATTTGTGACCAAGTGCTTTCAAGTTCACCTAGCACGTCATACGTGTTGGTTAACATGCATTCACAATTCAGATTCCATAGAATGAATTATGGTGTATTGGACAGTCATTCATAAGTGACGGTGAGTGCGATACTCATCATCATCTCCCTTGATTACGGAGTTGTCAGGTGTATCTCCTAGCAGTTCTTCGTATTATGTTTAGCAAGTCATTACTAATGAGTATGTCTCTAATGGTGTTGGTACACATCAATGAAGTAAGACCCATTTACCTTAAGTTCTATCATACTAAAAGAGCCATAGTTCTAAACATTGGTATGACGTTAACTACAATGATATTTGATAAGACATGAAGATTAAGTTCATAATATGGAGTTCATGTTTCAAAAACAATTCTGGAACTCCACTCAGACAAACATCCCTCATAGTTTATTCTAAGTGATTACACGATCCTTGAACAACATACCTCCCCCGATCGTCACGGCCATCAGTATGTTGTTCAAGGTAGGCCATCATGCCAATCACATCATCCATGTGACTCATGCTCGACCTTTCGGTCTCTTGTGTCCCGATGCCATATCATATACATATGCCAGGCTCGCCACCACACCCTATGTGATTTGTTGCTGTGTCATGCAAGGCCATATCATATACATATGCCAGGCTTGATACACCCACCTCATGTGAACGAAAAAATGTTTGACACACGTGTGACACGTGGTGCCTCCATAATGTAGAACTTTCCAGGTGGTGCTCACTAGGGTAAGGACACTATGTTGGTTTTAGTGAGGGACCATCCTATTATGCTACCGTCGTATATCTAACATATTAGCAAAACAGGATGCAACATAAATCATACATGCTATGATCCCCCCCGACATGCAAATTAAAGTTGAAAATGCCATTCTACTTTATCTTTTGCAAGTTTTACGTGGCTGCTAGGGGTTTCGAGAAAAGAACGGCTTTCTATCCTGCGAAAACAAGCCACAACACCAATCCCGCAATTGTCTCTATTACACCCCTATCGGGGCCCTCCATTGCAAACATCTTCGCATCGCTAATGCAGAGAGACAGACACCCCCAGCCACTTTATATGGTATAAGCCATATGTCAAGCGTGGAACCAGTCTCGCGTAAACGCGTAAGGTCGGTCGGTGGCCGCTTCATCAAACATTGCCGCAACGCTAAATGAGTACACGTGAGAGGGTAACAATTGGAGAATTGATGCCCACATACTAGATGTGTTCTATCCGTACAATACATCTACGCATAGCCTTGCTCTGATACCACTGTTGGGGTTCGGGGCAGAAAACACAAATTTTTCATAACCTACGAGACCCATACCCAAGAACTATGCTATGCTGATGTAAGTAACGGACATAAATAGATCACATACCAGTATGTAGTCCGTTAAGCGGGAAACGTTTCCGCATGAACGTGGTTGTTGTAGTCGTACCGGAAATCCCCGATGCCGCGCAGATCCACGATGACTCCTGCAGCCACCCGATCGTTGTGGACCGATGACGGGATTACGTCCCCGTCGGAACGTTGCTGATGAAGACCTCGCGATACGGCCACGACGACGAAGTAGCACCACAAGTGTAGTGCCTCGCGGGATTATACACATACAGTATACCCGACGTCCCTCCGGGCTCCGAACCAGTAGAGCTGCGGAAAGAAGATGGATTCGGATCCCGATTCCAGCAGAACGATGGCGTGCGTATAGTGGAGAAATCCCCAACCAAGTGTAGACTCCAAACAAGGGGAGTCCACTCGAGGAAGGAGAAAGGAGGGAGAGAGAGATGAGAGAAACTTGTCCCAAATCAATTTGTATGAAGAAAAAGGGCACCCTACCCCTCCTTATATAGGCCAAGGAGGGGTGCCACCCTCCCTCCACTTCCTTGGTGGGACTAATCCCAAGGGAGGGGGGTTTTGGCGCAGCCCTAGGGGGGTGGGCCCCCTTCATGGCCCCATGGCCCATGGGGGAGGACTCCCTCTCCCCCTAATGGGCCCTATGAGGCCCATATGCCTTTTCTTCAATTTTTAATTATATTTAAATATATTTTAATATTTAATTAAGATAATTAAATAATAAAACATATATTAAACATTATTAAATATATTTTGAACCTTTCAAAATACCCGGAACAACTTCCGGCCTTCATCGGAACAATTCCGGTGTTCTCTCCAATTTCTCCGGTGATCCCGAATCAATCCTTACTGCATCGAGTACCCTTAAGTGTAACACCCTACGGTCCGGGAAACAACAGACATGATCGAGACAATTCTCATTGATCAATGACTAATCAGTTGGACCTGGTTACAATCCTTGATAGCCCCTCCGCTTCCATCGAATGAACTTCAATCGCTGTTGGATCCGTTAACCGTGTGCATGTTCCCTTTGTCCTATGGTACTTTGCTTGTCCGAGGTTTGATCATCGGTATCCAATATACCTAGTTCGTCCTCGTTCTCAACAAACAAGTTTATTCGTTCCCGTGATATTACAACTCCGTGACCTAGTCACACGTTTGCAAACTTTATGATGTAACATCACCGAGTGGGCCCAGAGTACCTATCCATCACACGGATGGACAAATCCCGCTTTGATCTATTTGCATACTCATCAACCATATATTTCGGAATATCCAAAGTGCACCGTTATGGCCAGCATATTTCAGTCAGGCGGTGGGATACAAATCATAGTCTCCTCATAGATGACAATTACGTATGATCATTATGGTCAAAGGATCTGGTCACTACGTTATAGTTCTCGTAATGTCGAACTATGCGAATTGATCACATCGCAACACTTCTTGTGGGTGTATGTCCATCATATCATTATCCAAAGATATGACTCCATTGTCAACAGACGCCATTGTCTCACGATCAGGAAACCTTGATAATCAATCGCCCAATGGACTAGTATACTAGGGTTGACTAGGGACATGGTTGTTTGTATACCACACCTGTATTAATTTTTCCGCTTAATACAGTTATAGCATAGTATCAAACGTATTATGAACCAATGGAATATGCTCGATAAAACATATTTTATTTGCCTCTAGGGCACATTCCCAACACCCTGAGGACGAACCAGGCGGCGGCGGCGGAAATTGGAGGGAGGAAGGGGAACCTAGGGTTCCAGGAGGGGCCTGGGACCTCTTCTTATAAAGGGGAAGGCCCCTGGCCACGTAGACGGCCGGCGACGCCCGCGTGGACGCCGGTGTGAGAGGGGACGGCGAGGTCCCCCCAGCCACGCTGTAAAGACGAAGCACGAGGGCCACACGATTGGGATCCAATGGCGGGTTGCTCTCCCATTTACTGGTTCGCGGATGGGATGGAGGCCGAGTGGAGGCAGGCCAGCTGGGCTGGGCCTGGCTGGTCTGTCCCCGCAGAAAAAAAACAGTGAAGGTTTTTTCCATTTTCGAAAAACAGAAGAAAACCAAGAATTCTTCAGGGAAAGCTATGAAAAAGAAAAACATATAAAAATATGTTTTGGAAACCTTGGAATATTCTCCATTTTCTAAAATTGATTTGACCAATTTTTGAGCAACTAAAATATGGGGGCATTTTTGGAAATTCAAGTCACATTTAACTGTGGCCCACATTTTGTAGTTGGCAAAAATGTTGCAAGGTTTTTAAAAAGCTTGGGAAGGGCAAGGAATTGGCTATGCCATGTTTGGGGTCAAGGGGAGCATGCATGAAACATAGAAAAATCTTCAAACCCCCTTCTTGAACCACTTTGTTTGCATTCAAAAGCAAATCAAATGAACTCAAATCTTGTTGGAAAATTAAATCATCACATGAAATTCTAATCTTTAGCATCATGCCAAGTTACAAAGTCAACATACAAAGTACAATCTCACGCTGATTTCTATTTATTGCACATGGGCTGTTACACATGGATGCCATCACGTAAGGTTGGAAGACCTTTATCAACCACGCGGCGCTCATAAAAGGCAGTATTTATGTCTTTAGCTTCAAGTGCGCAACAAGTGGCTTTCGTATTACTGTCCATGCTATCTAAGCAGCGCACCGTTAGCGGACAGTGATCATGCACGCATCCAGATAACACATGCCCTATATCAGCATGCCTTTTGTATATGTCTATGTACCTACATTTATGGTTCAAAACAGCTGTGCACTTAGGATGCTTTCATTAATCTACCTACTTCTTCTCCCAGGTAAAGCATGCCCTATATGAGCATGCCTTTTGTAGGATTCAGTTTGTACATATTTATATAACTATGTTTATGCTTAAGGACAAATGTGCTCTCTGTTACCCTATATGTACTGCCTTCTTCCTCTTTATTATCCCTAGCCTCAGCTGAAATACTTTGTTTTTCCTACCTTCTATTCTATATCCCCTTGCGCCATTATCGCAATGGGTCATCTAGTAAGTATTAAGCTTGCAAGACAACTATATTATATTCCTGACTTAATGAAATCTCAGGGTATGTGACAGAAAACAGCAGGGTTGCACTTTGGGAGCTCAATAACTATATGAACAGCAAGGATATCATGAAATAGAAATTTATGGCATTAAAGTACACATAACAAGGAGAAGATAATTACATTGGAGCTAAAGAATATGAGGCATGGATCATTAACTATAAGGCACCAAAGTAGCAACTTTATATAAACAGCATCACATGTTAACAGGGTCACCACTTTGGAGCAAGAAATAAAATAGCTACAGCAGGCAAACATGGAAAATGAATGCATCCAATTGATGTACATATGATGCTTAACACATACAAGAAAGAATCAATAGCATAGGCCTCATGGATGTGTTACAAACATCATCCAAACTTGCAAGAAAATAACAACAGCAGCAGTAACCAATCTGGTCCCCACTTCAACACATATTTGCACCATAAAGATGACATCAAATCAATTAACTTAATAAATAAAAAAAGTTAGAGAACATCACAGAGCACAAATTTCATGTTGGGCGCATCTCCATACGGGCTACGGATTACTCGCAAATCTAGTCACAAACAGGCATCAGCAGCAGGAAATTACAGACTTAGAAAAAAAGAGGGCGCTGGGCTCCTCACTTAGTGGGTTGAGGCCCAACGGCCACGAGGAGGGGGATAGCGCGGCTCGCCCAGGGCGAGGATGGAGGCTGGGCCGCAAAGGTGCAGGTGGGCTGCGGGAGGCGCGTCGGGCTGGGCCCACGTGGCCGCAGCGGCTCGTGCCGGATCGGGCCGAGGAGGCGGCGACCGCTGGCGAGGCTGCGGCCTCCAGCAAGCGGCGATGACACGGGTGGGGTGCGGCAGCCGCAGAGGTTCCGAATCCGGCGGCTGCAGGGGCGAGGAGGCCGGTGGGGTTTCAAGCGGCGACGAGCTCCGCTCGGGGTGGCCGGAGCCATGGCGGGCGGCAGCCGTGGCCGTCCATGGCCGGCGGCGGTCCCCTGCAGGTGAAGACGACGCGGGGTGAGAGGAGGGAAGAGGGGCGCGGGGTGGACGGAGGCCTCATCGGCACGGTGGAGAGCTCGGGACGGCGACCCTCCATGGCGTGGTGGCCGGAGTGGCGCTGCTCGCCGGCGCGCATCGCGGCGGAAGAGACCGTCAATGTGGAGGCGGACGGGATGGGCTTGGCGGGCCGGCGACACAGTGGAGCGAGCCGTGAGGGGCCCGGCGGCGCTAGTGGGAGGCTGGCTTTATCTGGAGGGTTTCGGGGTGACGTGGTGTAAGGCCCGATATGCGGTACTGTTCCAGATCTAGATGTTTCTATCCAGATCCGGGGACGAAGCACATATCGGTCCCACCGCGACATATGACATCGTCATATGCCTCGGATTTCCAAAATGATATCACAACATTACAGATACAAGGATACAACATCTCATACATCCAGCATACAACTGCCTTAATACAAAACAAAAGTGGAAGATACATGTCTGATTACAGACTACAATCAATTGCCTAGTGGCAAACAGAAAAATCATCGATCCCCGTAACCACACGGGTCCAGGCCTCCACCGGGATCCGCCTAACTAGTCGTCGTCGAGTCTCCACGTGAAACGTCGATCACCGTACCCGTTGTCGACCAAGAACCATGAAAAGAGTTTGGGGGTAGTATCATGAGTACAGAAGTACTAAGCATCCAACTGTAGTGGTCAACTAACCCACGAAGGACTTCATCACTCGTCATTCTAGGATAACTAGTAGTTTACAGCAAGGATGGGGTAAGTGGTGAAGTTGCTTCCGCACTAGAATTTATGAAGTGGCTAACGATCTAGAGAGTAAGATAAGAAGCCAAGCATTCGATGAGGAATCGCCTCCAACAAGTCTGATATCCACCTACTTACGCAAGCATAACACCTATCCTATCCTTGTCCTGCTCTTCGCATCCCGAGGAAGAAGAATCAGTCAAGGCACACACACGTTGATCAAGTTATATTAAGATTATCTCAGTTGTTGTTGTCTATGAATAGGGAGTAGGTCTCAAGTCGTCCATAACCATGGACACAGCTTCTCGAAAAGATTTAACCCTGCAGGGGTGTACCAACTGCGCATTACAATGATCCGCACGCACGCCCATCTCTCTTTGTTTCTACCAATCACAGGCAGCCATTTTAAGATTTAGTTCTGAGAGATCCGAAACTACAGGTCCCTCTAGCTAAGAGTGAACAAATCCGGGTAGCCCCCGGTGAGTCGACATCCAGCTCAGGAGCCGTCCGCGCTCTCTATCTCGTCTCTACCGTATGACTCCAGGTTTGGATTGCCGGTTAATCTCAAATGAGACCGTGTCCTCAGCCGGTCATGATGGGCCAGCAAGGAACCATGTCCTCACTGGTCCGGGTTGGTTTGAAAACTACTGGCGGCCGACCAGCACACGCACGGTTTCAAATGGTCAATCAGCTTGGGCCACGACTGGAAATGTTTGAAGCTAGGTAGGTAAGAAAAGGGGACCCCATAGCATCCCACACGCGGTTAGGCACGCTCGTCAAGAGACACAATACCCGGAACTCGGGTCCTAGGTGACTCGAATGGAACAAAGCGTCGAGGCGGGATAGCCTAGACCTTCCATCCTTCACCGAATATAGTCAACATTATAATAACCATATCATCCACAACAATATTAGGTGATACCCAATCCAAGGAGTAATAGGGTAACATCGTAGCATCCTAAGCATGCATACTACGCAGGGGCTGAGCAACGAGCAATAGAAACATAGCAGTACAAGCTTTTCTGGAGGGGACATGGCTGTATTGGTTTGAGAGAGGCTGTAAACATGTGGTAGCATCAAACATCGAACCTAACCTAGACTAGCATGCAAACCGCTGGTTATAATAGAATGAATCATAAGTAATGTATAGTCCTAGCCTGTTGATAAGTCGGGTTCCGAACGAGTAGTTGATCGCAAGCTCGCATCGTCTCCGAGAGGTACCCGCGGAAGCACATAAGAGGAAACACTGGAAAAGGAAATCAACCAGCAAGAATATATTAATACGAAGCAATCCCAAGCAAGCATCAACAAGAAGGCAACACGAGACATCACACCTACCGTCGGGAGTGGTTACTAACAGGTTAAGTTTACTCGCCACACACGACGATACCGCAAGTTTACAAGGGTTCAAGTTGTTTAGCTACACAAGATGAGCAAACTTTGTTAATATGGCATGTCACTCAAGAATGGCATAGCACACAATCATGGCAAGAGGTGAAGCATAAAGTAAGGTACCGATGCTAGTCATTTTAAGTGGGGGTAAAACATATAAATGGAAACTATTGCGGACCCCACGATAATTATTGCATTTGGTACTGCTCTGCCCTAAACATAATTTTATTATTTTATTAGCAAGCAAGAGCAGCATAAACACAATCTACATGCAATTCTAGTCAAGTTACATATAAGAAACATTTTAATCAAAGCTACGGTTAAAAAGTTATGGTAATTACAGTTTACAGTGGCATAGCAGTGTAAATAGCAAGTAAACAACATGTAGAAAAAGTCAAACATGGCACAGGAACACATTTCATTAATCTACACAAAATTCTAAGCAAGTTTCATATTTAAAGTGTCGCGATCCGAGCTACCGTTAAAAAGATACATGCATCACAAAAATACTAACACAATTTGCCATTTTATTAATAAACCAGAAAAAAAATGAGTCTGCTGGGCCAAAACTAACTCATCTGGGCCTAACAGACCGGGCGCAAACTAACTATCCTACGCATAAGGGCGCTACTCGGTTACTGGGCCGAGGCCAACAGGAAAAGAAAAAAAAGAAAAAAAGGGGCGTCCTCACCAATATGGGCCTCGACCCAGGACGATGGGGGCGGCGAAGGATAGCGCGAGGCGCGCTCGCGGACGAGAGGGCGCCGTGGGACGCTACTGCTGGGCCCTCCACGGCGCGACGGCTGGGCCGCCTGGCCGCGGGGCCCATCTGGCGTGGCGAACTGGCGGACGAGGGCAGGGACGCGCTCGTGGTCGTCCTCTCTAGGACGATGGCAAGCGGCAGCGGGAGGAGGTTCTAGCGAGGAGGCCGACAGGGTTGGGAGGCACGGTGAGGTGGGGAACGGGCGCGGCGGGGCGTGGGCTGCCGGATCCGCACGATCCGGTCACCGGCGAAGGCCTTGGGGCGGCGCGGTGCAAGATCCTTGACGTCACGACAAGCAACAATGGCTTCCTTGGCCATGGTGGCTGCAGACAGAGAGGGAGAGATATGAGAGAAAGAGGGAAGGAAGGGAGGCGCCTGGGAGGTGAGGGACGACCTGGAAGGGGCTCACCGGCGACGCGGCTTGGTCGCCGGAGGAGCTTGGGCGGCGAGGCTGGCCGCGGGTTGGAGGAGGATCTCGGGCGGCTAGGGTTGGCTGTGGAGGCCACGTGGACGGCTGGGAGCCCTCTGATCTGGATCTGACGGTCCAGATCGAGGGTTAGGGCTAGGGTTTGGGGAATTTGGGGGCTAGAGGGAAAATTTTGGGGATTTTGGCTGCAAATTTTTGGCTAGGGAAACCCTAGAAAGAGGTGGGAGAGTGGTGGTCTTTATATAGCCCAGGTGGCTGGCAGTTTGCAAAAACATCCCTGGTTTCTCTCTCGCGTGGGCGGTGTTTACGTTTCTGACCGCTGAGGGTCCGTAGGACCCCCGATTCGGGTAAAACTTCGAACTGCGCGATCAGCGTCTCAACCCGGCAGCGTTCACCATGCGCTGGAACCGTTCCGAGAACACTTTCTTGAACGCAATAAAATAACCCATTTAATTATTAAATGGGGTTTTTCGTTCCGATGGCGGTGGCTGGTCTCGTGCTGGTTGAGATGGTGCTCGGGTGAAAACCCGGTGTCACAAAGGTCGTGTGTCAGGGTCGCAAGGGTCGGTCTCCGTCTGGTACGAGATAATAGGGGGAAAATAATCGTCGATCGATAAATTCACACCAAAAACAAATTTTTTAATTTTTGTGAAATCTGGGTTGTTACAATAAAACACCACCAACAAGGGATCTCGTCCCGAGATCCTGGACGATCCGGGGGAGAGGGGGGAGAGAAAAGAGAGTCGACCATCTTCAACACCACCAACAAGGGACTCTGCTCCATGTCGACGTCGAACTTCTGTCTTGATAAATTTCCGCAGAGAGACGACAACGTCGGAACACGAAACCATCGGAAGATCAAGAGGAAGAAAAACAGACCAAGCGACGATCAAGAGAAGCATTCTCAATCAAATAGTAGGATACTAGGCAAGAGGAGTGGGGTCAACGGACGACCAAGATGTTTAACCTGAATTTTAAGAACTAAAGACACTACAGGATTTCCCAAACCTGAGATCGGAATCGAGACAATACGCTGCAACCAAGGCATTGTAACGGTTCCGAAACTCCACACTCTCGAGATCCTAGAGGTTGAAGGGGATAAGGCGAGAGTTAAAAAACTTACGGCACTTGTCCTGACCAGAGCAAGGGTAAGGAGTAAAAAGAATCCTACTCTCCGATAACTAACTTAGTAACTACAAAATAATTTTTGTCTAGACTCAACTTCGACCAGAGAGGGGATCCTACAGTCGGTATGGCTCTGATACCAAGTTGTAAGGCCCGATATGTGGTACTGTTCCAGATCTAGATGTTTCCATCCAGATCCGAGGACGAAGCACATAGCGGTCCCACCACGACATACGACATCGCCATATGCCCCGGATTCCCAACATGATATCACAACATTACAGATACAAGGATACGACATCTCATACATCTAGCATACAACTACCTTAATACAATACAACAGCGGAAGATACATGTCTGAGTACAGACTACAATCAATTGCCTAGTGGCAAAGAGAAAAATCATCGATCCCCATAACCACACGGGTCCAGGCCCTCCGCCGGGATCCGCCTAACTAGTCGTCATCGAGTCTCGACGTGAAACATCGATCATTGAACCTGTTGTCGACCAAGAACCCTGAAAAGAGTTTAGGGGTGGTATCATGAGTACAGAAGTACTCATCATCCAATTGTAGTGGTCAAATGACCCAGCAAGGACTTCATCACTCGTCATTCTAGGATAACTAGTAGTTTAGGTAAGGATGGGGTAAGTGGTGAGGTTACTACCGAACAAGAATTTATGAAGTGGCTAATGATCTAGAGAGTAAGATAAGAAGCCAAGCATTCAATGAGGAATCGCCTCCAACAAGTCTGTTATCCACCTACTTACGTAAGCATAACACCTATCCTATCCTTTTCCTCCTCTTCGCATACCGACGAAGAAGCAGAAGTCAAGGCACACACACACGTTGATCAAGTTATATTAAAATTATCTCAGTTGTTGTTGTCTATGAACAAAGAGTAGGTCTCAAGTCGTCCATAACCGTGGACACGGCTTCTCGAAAAGATTTAACCCTGCAGGGGTGTACCAAGTGCCCATTACAAGGCTCCGCATGCACGCCCATCTCTCTCCGTTTCTACCCATCACAGGCAGCCATTTTATGATTTAGTTCCGAGATATCTGGAACGACAGGTCTCTCTAGCTAACAACAAACAAATCCGGGTGGCCCTCGGTGAGTCGACATCCAGCTCAAGAGCCGGTCGTGCTCTCGATATGGTCTCTACCGTATGACTACAGGTTTGGATTGCCAGTTAATCTCACATGAGACAGGGTCCTCAGCCGGTCATGATGGACCAGCAAGGAACCATGTCCTCACTGGTCCGGGTTGGTTTGAAAACTACTGGCGGCCAACCAGCACACACACACGGTTTCAAATGATAAATCATCTTGGGCCACCACTGGAAATGTTTGAAGCTAGGTATGTATGAAAAGGGGACCCCATAGCATCCCACACGCGGTTAGGCATGTTGGTCAAGAGACACAATACCCGGAACTCGGGTCCTAGGTGACTCGAATGGAACAAAGCGTCGGGGCGGGATAGCCTAGACCTTCCATCCTTCGCCGAATATAGTCAACATTATAATAGCCATATCATCCACAACAATATAATAAGGTGCTATCCCAATACAAGGAGTAACGGGGTAACATCGCAGCGTCCTAAGCATGCATACTAAGCAGGGGCTGAGCAACGAGCAATAGTAACATAGCAGTACAAGCTTTGCTGGGATGGGACATGGCTGTATTGGTTTGAGAGAGGCTTTAGACATGTGGTAGGATCAAACATCGAACCTAACCTATACTAGCATGCAAACCGCTGGTTATAATAAAATGGATCATAAGTAATGTATAGTCATGTATAGTCCTTGCCTGTTGATAAGTCGGGTTTCGAAGGTGTAGTTGACCGCAAGCTCGCATCGTCTCCGAGAGGTACCCGCGGAAGCACACAAGAGGAAACACTGGAAAAGGCAATCGACGAGCACGCATCTATTACTTCGAAGCAATCCCAACCAAGCATCAACAAGAAGGCAACACGAGACATCGCACCTACCGTCGAGAGCGGTTACTAACAGGTTAAGTGGAGTACTCGCCACACACGACGACACCGCACGTTTACAAGGGTTCAAGTTGTTTAGACACACAAGATGAGCAAAGGTTGTTAACGTGGCATCTTACTCAAGCATGGCATAGCACACAATCATTTCAAGAGGTGAAACCTATGCTAGTCATTTTAAGCTACCTATGCTAGTCATTTTAAGTGGGGGTAAAACCTATACATGGTAACTATTGCGGACCCCATGATAATGATTTAATTTTGTACTGTTCTGTCCTAAACATAATTTTATTATTTTATTAGCAAGAAAGAGCAGCATAAACACAATCTACATGCAATTCTAGTCAAGTTACATATAAGAAACATTTTAATCAGAGCTACGGTTAAAAACTTATGGCAATTACAGTTTACAGTGGCATAGCAGTGTAAATAGCAGGTAAAAGACATGTAGAAAAATTCAAACATGGTAAAGGAACAGATTTTATTAATCAACATAAAATTCTAAGCAAGTTTCATATTTAAAGCGTCGCGATCTGAGCTACTAATAAAAAGATACGGGCATCACAAAAATACTAACACAATCTGCCATTTTATTAATAAACCAGAAAAAAATGAGTCTGTTGGGCCAAATCTAAATCATCTGGGCCTAATAGACCGGGCACAAACTAACTATCCTTCGCATATGAGCGCTAGTCGGTTACTGGGCCGAGCCCAACAGGAAAAGAAAAAAAAGGAAAAAAAAGGAAAAAAAGGGGCGTCCTCACCACTATAGGCCTCGGCCCAGGACGAGGGGGGCGGCGGAGGATAGTGCGAGGCGCGCTCGTGGGTGAGAGGGCGCCGTGGGCCGCTGCTGCTGGGCCCTCTAGGGCGCACCGGCTGGACCGCCTGGCCGCGGGGCCCATCTGGCGTGGCTAACTGGCGGACGAGGGCAGGGACGCGCTCCTGGTCGTCCTCTCCAGGACGATGGCAAGTGGCAGCGGGAGGAGGTTCCGGAGAGGAGGCCGGCGGGTTCGGGAGGCGTGGCGAGGTGGGGAATGGGCGCGGCGGCATGTGGGATGCCGAATCCGCACGATCCGGTCACCGACGAAGGCCTTGGGGCGGCGCGGTGCAAGATCCTTGACGTCACGGCGAGCAACAACGGCTTCGCATGCCATGGTGGCGGCAGATAGAGAGGGAGAGAGATGAGAGAATAGAGGGAAGGAAGGGAGGCGCGCGGGAGATGAGGGGCGACCTGGATTCGGGTAAAACTTCAAACTGCGCGATCAGCGCGTCGAGCAGGCGACGTTCACCTTGCGCTGGAACCGTTCCGAGAACACTTTCTGGCGCGCAATAAAATACCCATTTAATTATTAAATGGGGTTTTTCGTTCCGATGACGATGGCTGGTCTCGTGCCGGTTGCGAAGGTGCTCGGGTGAAAACCTGGTGTCGCAAAGTTCGTGTGTCAGGGTGGCAAGGGTCAGTCTCCGTCCGGTACGAGATAAGAGGTGGAAAATAATCGCCGATCGATAAATCGGGGTTGCAAACACCGCAAACAAAGCAGGCAATCAACCAATTCACACCGAAAACGAAAATTTTAATTTTTGTGAAATCTGGGTTGTTACACGTGGCGTGCCCGTAGCCCTTCGATCGCCAGATCCAACGGTTGAGCCTCCTGGTGGCTAGGGTTTCGGCTGTGTAAGGACTTGGGGGCAATTTTGGGGCAATTTTGGAGGGGGTGGCTACAATTTTTACATGGGAAACCCTATAAAGGGGTGGGAGAGTGGTGGTCTATTTATAGGCTGGCCTGGATGGCAGGTTTACGCAAATTCCCCCGGATTTTCTCTCTCGCGTTTGGTACTCCACGATTCTGACCGCGGGAGTCCATACGACCTCCGATTAAAATGAAATCTCGAACCACGCACTCTGCGCGGAGAGCCCGTCGATTCTACCTCACTTGGATAACGTTCCGAGAACATTTTTGGGTGCCCAATAAAATAATCCATTTAATTATTAAATGGGGGTTTTTTGTTCCGATGGCGATGGCTGGTCTTGCCGGAAATTGTGACGGTGCTCGGGTGGAACCCGGTATCGCAAAGGTCGTGTGCCGTCGGGAAAAAGGTTTGGTCCCACATATGATACGAGAAACAGAGGGGCATAATATAATCACCGATTAATAAATCAACGACGTAAATACTGCAAAAAATTCTAGCAATCAACAAAATAAAGCAACAAACAATTTTTTTTAATTTGGGTGAAAATCCCGGGCTCTTATAGAAATCCTTCCTTAAGATGTCTTCTTTACCGTGTTGATCAGTGCAAGAATTGCCATTGTCATCTCTGAGAGAATGGATGTAGTTATTTCTTAATGTTATTGTTGCTTTGGTTTTGAAGAACTTAGCACTTTCACATTCAAATGTAACACATCTAATGGTTTCTCTCTGTTTCCAGTAAAAAAATGAATTCGAGAGTCTTTGATAGATGTGATTTGAGTATGTCTCTACAATTTTGCTCAATGTTAGTCAGGGGTCTGAATTCCTCTAAAAAGTCTCACATGTGAATTACTTCATTGCAAGCTTTAGTTGTCGCCAGGTTGGAAATGGATTTTTCCCATAATTTTAATCCTTTTCTTAGCCTCTTAAATTTACCATAGTAGATTTCGCACTGTCTTCCTCCTATATGGGATGGTCCCAGATGCTCTTGACTATGTGAAGGAAATCTGGATGCTCAAGCCAGTAGTTTTCAAACCTGGAAATATTAGATTTTTTCATGTTTGTTCCAGTTTCTAGGCATCATGGCACATGGTATGAGGTTGTTTTAGCAAGAGATTTGACTTGAGTATTGCGGTATTCAATATTTCAGTGTTCAGAAGTGAAGAACACGTCTAGTTTTTCCAGGAGAGGTGCAGATTGCATATTACTCCAAGTAAAGTGTCGAGGGATTGGTACCCGGGTAGGCTCACCCAAGCGAAAGCAACCTTTCAAGACAAGGATGGACCGGTTGGGCTGCAGCTGGGCCGAGCTCGGCAGGCGTACGACCGATTGCTCCAAGGAAATCAGCCGTACCGAATGCCAGCAGTCGGCCCAGGCGCAACCGGTCCACCCTATTCATCACCAAGATGATCATCCGATTGGCCCGCAGCTGGGCCGAGATGAGCATTGACGCGGCCGATTGCCTAGAGAAATCGACCTTGCTGAGGGCCACCAGTCGGCCCAGGCGCAATCGGTACGACTTACAACCCCTGGAGAAGTTGACCCCGAGATCAGACAGAAGTACAAGTACGAGGTCATAAATGCGCAATCCCGAGAGATCGGGGTGGCACAGAAGCCAAGTCACATCGAAGATCTGACAGAGATGCGTTGTCGATCTCTCCGCCGATTCCGCGGACAGGATGACAGGACTGCACCTCCTAGCTCCACTGTTCACCATCATGCCCTACGAGTCTACAGCATGGGCCGCCGCTCGTCGGGTCCGGATCACCCGGAGAGGAGCAGTCGGTGGGCCCAGCCGATTAGAGGATGACGGCTGGGCCCAATCGGCAGTGAAGTTACCGATTTACCCCGGGCTCACACTATAAGAACCCGGGGTACCCCTCCTGCGTGAGGGACGATCCACACATTCGCACCATTACTCACATCTCGCTCAGTTCATTTACTGCTTGTAGTTCCTCCTCCGGGAAGAAGGAGAGAGCTTTGCCCACGACAGCTCTCACCTTCCCCTGAGTAGATAGAGAAGCAGTTATTGTACCTCAGTTCCATTGATATAGAAGAGACAAGCAGGAGTAGGGGTGTTATCTCTCCGGAGAGCCCCGAACCTGGGTACATCGTGGTGTCTGTCACCGTGTTTGTGCCCAACCCGATTCCGGCACCATCGACATCTTCTTCCTCGCGACTTCCCCTCACTTTAGCCATCCCCATGGCGTCTGCCGTCACATATCGACGACAGTTGGCGCCCACCGTGGGGCAGACCGAGGCGTCGACTGGAGTAAAGATCCGAACGGGATTTTCCTCTGCATCAGGTGGTCGCCATGCCTCTGGCCTGATTCTCAGGCGTGGGGCAATCGAGTACGTGGTGGACTACTCGGCGCGGTACGGGGCCGGTGCGCCCCTGCCGCCCGGTGTGTCCCTGCAAGTGGGAAGTCATCGCCTCTTCATTGACAGCTTCCCCAAGGCATATCCCAGGAAGATACACATCTTCTTGTGCGTCACGGATCCGCTCTCGGCCAGGGGCTGCACCGCAGCACCCGGCGGAGAGGATGGTCGTGTGCACGCAGCCGTCATGATGGCGGGGGCATCTTCATCGAGCAACCGCGACGCAGCGAGTGCATCTAGGAGGGCCAAGGAGGCAGCTGACGCCGCGGAAAGAATTGGCACCAGCGCGTTGCGGGATGTGCTGTACACACCCGTGAACAGGAATGGTGATCCTGATCAAGTTCACACTGAGCTGGAGACAGCACGGCTCGCCCTTGCTCACAGGGCCGAGCAAGTGCTGGCAGAAGAGCGTAGGATGGGAGCCATCACAAGGGAGTACAACCGGCGCATGCCGGACCGCGTCGGCCGATTGAGCCCGCGGTCTTAGAAGACCTGAGAAGCCGAGGTCGGGCAGTCCATTAGCAGCTGTCGGGAGCCGAGCAACCGTAGTGGCCGAGGAGGCCGGCGCAGCCGGAGCAGCCGGCGCAGTCGGCATTCGTGCAGAGGCCGACATACAGCACACCGGACAAGAACTTGAGAGCCGATGAGCAGATAGAAATTGAGCTGGAAGAATTAGAAGGAGATGAACGGCGTGAGCAGACGTGCCGAATGCGCGAACTGCTAGCAGCCGCAAAAGAGCAACAGCTTGTGGCAATGGAGAACCCGAATGCAGGACCTGGGGCATCAAGAGGAACTGTGAGGACGATTCCGGAAGCTAGCCAGCGACCGAATGCATCGCGCCAGAACAGGCACCAACTAGCCCCATCTCGGCATGAGAGCAATGTCAGGAGAAATCTGCCACCCCCAGCGGCAAGCGGAAGAGTTGAAGAGCCAGCTATTAACAGCAGGCGCAATGACATGCCTCGGCAGTCGGCACCAAGACCAGCAATCAGCGCCGGACTTGGCCCTCGCCAAATCGGTCAGAATGACGCCAGGCATCGCATTGAGCTCCTGGAGAAAGAAGCTCAATAAGATGAAGAAGGAGAGGCTGGCCCGTCGTGTTTCGGTCATCGCATTCGGACCAAGAAGTTTCCCAAAGGCTTCACGCTGCCGAGAGACACGCCCAAGTACAATGGTTCTGTGAAGACAGAGGACTGGTTGTCCGATTACCTGACCGCAGTTCGCATTGCAGGGGGCAGTCGGCGTGTGGCAGTCCGCTGATGCTGCAGGGTTCAGCTCGGACTTGGTTGAACAGTTTTCCCAAGGACAGTGTAAATTGTTGGGAAGATTTCACGAGTGCATTCATTCACAACTTCACGAGCACATATGAGCGACCCAACCTCCCGCGGCAATTGGCTCTTTGTGTGCAAGGCAAGGATGAACCCCTCCGAGATTACTTATCTCGGTGGATCAAGCTGAAGAACTCATGTGAAGGAGTCCATGAGATCCAGGCCATTCAGTACTTCACGGATGGATGCCTGGCCGATTCAATGTTGAAACATAAATTGCTCCGCAAGGATTTCACATCGCTCGCCGAGCTCATGAAGGTGGCCAACTCGTTTTCTGTGTCCGATTCTGCAATGTGCCCTATCCAGCTCGGAGTTGGAGGTGTCATTCAGTCACCAGGGGCTCCGCAATCGGATACAGGGAACCAAGGCCTGAGTCGGAAGGAAAGAAGAGAGAACAACCGCAACAACAACAACAAAAATCAGCAGAACAATGGCAAGCGCAAGGATGAGCAGCCAGATACTCAATATGGCAGTCGGCAGGTGGCCGCTGTCCAGAATGAAGAAGATCCAGGGGCTGCAGGAGGCAGTCGGAAGATGAAGCCCAATGTGAGGCCACAGGGACAGATGAAGCCCAAGTACACGTTTGATGATATGCTGGATGCACCGTGCAAGTTGCACAGCACTCCTGGCAGGCCGTCTGCGCACACAACTCGGCAATGTGATTTTTTGAGAAGGATTGCAAAGGGAGAAGCTTTACCACCTCCACCCCCACCACCACCCCAGAACAGATGCAGCAGATGCATTGTCCAAGCTCGGCTCGACAAGGCAAGCTATCCCGCCAGGCATATCGCTTGAGCACATCAGGAACCCGTCCATCATGCCGTCTCCAGAATCTGAGTCCATCTTCATCTCGGTGACTGACCTTGAAGCGTTGAATAAGGCAAAAGAAGCTCAACCGACAAAAAATCCAACTCTGAAGAAGCAGTCAAGCGCCCAAGGTGCTTCAGTTTCAGCAGAGCCGACAGCACCAGGGGCTGCCGATTGTAGACCAGGGGCTGTCGAGTGCAGCAAGAAGAGCAAGGCCAAAGGCAAGCAAGCAGAGGCAGCGCCAGATGGCACAGCCTCAGAAGAGCCAATGACATCAGGCACTGCCAATTGCATTGAAGAAGTTCCAGCTCCAGACGAGCAGCCGTCACCAGGGGCTGCCGAATGCGCGCCGAGCGCCGCAATCGGCAGTTCAGAGACAGAAGTCGAGATGGCAGAGGTTCAAGAGGCCGAAATCCATGAGACTAGTGGCCAACAAGCCGAGATCCAAGAAGAAGTCGCACCCCAGCAAGCAACAGTGATGGTAGTCGTCAGTGCGCCATCATGGGCACAGCCGATTAGAGATTTCCTAGCGGACGGAGTCCTTCCAGAAGACGAAGTTGAATCAAGGCAAATCAGTCGCCGGTCTTGGGCATACACAATAATCAACAACGAGCTAGTGTGCAAGAGTGCAACCGGTGTCTTTCAGAGATGTGTGGAAGAAGACAGAGGCTTGGAGTTTCTCAGAGACATTCACCAAGGTGAATGTGGTCATCACGCATCAGCAAAAGCCATTGCCAGCAAAGCTTTTCGACATGGTTTCTATTGGCCGACTGCGCTTGCAGCGGCTGAGAACTTGGTAAAATATTGCAAGGGCTGCCAGCGTTTCAAGGCAAAAAGTCATCAGCCAGCATCAGCATTGAAGACAATCCCAATAGCATGGTCGTTTGCGGTGTGGGGTTTGGACATGGTTGGTCCATTCAAGAGAGCCCGAAGTGGCATGACACATCTCCTGGTCGCAGTGGACAAGTTTACCAAGTGGATTGAAGCCCGCCCGATCAAGAAGCTGGATGGTCCGACTGCGGTCCGTTTTGTGGCCGACATCGTGTGTAGATATGGTGTGCCCAATAGCATCATCACTGGCAACGACACCAATTTTGCAAAGGGCGCACTGGCTCGATATGCATCTCAGCAGGGCATTCGGCTCGATCTTGCATCTGTTGCACACCCTCAGTCGAATGGTCAAGTAGAAAGAGCAAATGGCCTTATCTTGTCAGGTATCAGACCTCGATTGGTGGAGCCACTTGAGAGGGCACCCGGAGCTTGGATTGAAAAACTCCCAGCAGTATTGTTCAGCTTAAGGACCACGCCAAATAGGCCGACTAGATTCACTCCTTTCTTCCTGGTATATGGGTCAGAAGCAATCATCCCGTCCGACATCGAGTTTGATTCACCTCGGCATGCCTTGTACACCAAGGAGGAGGCCAAGTTAGCACGAGAAGACGGCATCGATCTCAAGGAAGAAGCCTGCCTGCTGTCCTTGTCCAGGTCGGAAGTCTACCAGCAGAAGTTGCGGCACTACCACAACAAGAAGATTCGTCCTCTCTCTTTCCGAGAGGGGGACATGGTGCTCCGCCGAATTCAGAAGTCAGATGGGAAGCACAAGCTATCCTCACCATGGGAGGGACCTTTCATCATCAGCCGCGCGCTCAAGAACAACTCATACTATTTGATCGACTGCACCAAGGGCACTCGGCATAAGGACACATCAGGAGTAGAAACGGAGCGGCCGTGGAACGCCGAGCTCTTATGCCCGTTCTATAGCTGAGTGGCAGGAATGTATGTATGCTACTCGGCAAACGATCAGTAAAGCTATCATGCCTCTGAAAAAGAGCATTCGATTACCTTTGCATAATTTCATTCGAAAAGCTAGCCCAAGTCGGCAACGCTTAGTCATACCCGAGACGTGCATAACGCACTCGGGGACTGACCGACCACGAGGTCAGCAAAATAAGCCAACGAGGCACGGGGGCTGCGGGCTGGCACTCGACTTAGCACCTAACTCAAGCACAAGTCACGAGAGTGTTTGTGGAATTGAGAAAGGTAGCGGTTGGGGCAGTCGGCAGTACAACTTCCCGAGAAACAAATCGAAACGCTCTAAAAAGGGCATAACCGATAAAGTCAGCTACCGATTGTGCCGCAGACTGGTGCACCAAGCAGCTGGCAGCGAGCAATCGGCTCCTAACGTTGCAGAATCCTTTGCGCCAAATCTTGTCGTGTAAACAAAAAAAAACTTATCGAACCTTGGCCGGAAATCAAACTTCGATCCGACTACAGACCGCATGTCGGCTGCAGAATGGACGAGGCATGACGCCCCCAAGTGCAGACCGATAAAGGAAACCGACAGAAACGCAAAGTAGACCGCACAAATAAAACTTGCAACGAGCAATCGGATTTGATAGAGATAGCAGGCCTAAGGCCGAATAAAGTCATTACATCAAACCACACCCAGTGGGTGTTGGCGAAATCAAAATCATGTTTCACAAGTTTACAAGCAATTGGTCTAAAAGTAAAAATAAGACAAGGTCGATCAGATGTCGGCAAGCAGAAGTAGATGACGTCGGCGGCACGGCTCAAGAAGTCGGGGGAGTTGAGGGCGCATAGCTTGCAGTCGGAGCAGTCGGGTCGGCTTGCGCAGCAGCGGCATCCGGCTCCGATTGCGTGTCAGTCGATGTGGCACCAGCTGGCTTGGACCTCGGAGAGGTATGGGAAGATCCGCTGTCAGAAAGCTCATCGGCCAAACCAGAGATGGTAGTTGCTGCCAATGGGTTCCCTCCCTCCTCGAGATATGGAGTGTAGTCATATGGAGAAAACCAGTTCACCATGGTGCTGGCTAGCCGATTCACCTCGGTATAAGTCTTCTCAAGCAAATCGGAGGCATTCTCTCTGATTTTGTAGAGTTGGGGAAGCTTCACTTGCGGGTACCAGCTCAGCACGGTTTGAAGAGCAGTCTCCGCACCAGTCCGACCGGCAGAATTGAGTAAGACATCAATCCGACAGGGGATGGCCTTCAGAAGAATTCGAGTCCGCTAGGTGGTAGCATTCGGAGCCTCTCCTTTGTCAGAGTCTTCTTCATCCAGAGTCTCAGGCTCGTGGGTCTCGGCGGAGGAGCCGGCGATGTGCTTCATCCTCTGAAGTCCGACCTTAAGCTCAGCTGGCAACCATAGCAATTCGGCAATCTTCAGAATGCCGAGTTTGAAGGACAGTGCAATCCCCTTAATGACAGGAATGCGAGCCTCCGTGCCAATCAGATATTCGTGCCGAGTCCAGATATTATCATCAAGTAGGACGGTCCCTCCGGCCGCGATGGTCTCCTCTCGGGACTTGGCCACCGCTGCATAGGCAACTGCTTAATATTCGGGCCAGGCCTCTGCATCACAAAAGGAAAGTATGAGTAAGAACACAGAAGAAGGAAGCAGTCAGAAAATGCACTCGGAGGCAAGGAACACTCACGCTAAGAAGGACGTCCATATCGGTCATGGTGCCGCAGAAACCCTTGGCCCGGCGGCGCAGTCGGGTCGTTTCTTCATAATTGTGCTTTTCCAACTCTTCGTATTTGGCAATGTGCTCGTCACGGTCTTTCCGGATGGAGTCTCGGGCAGCAACGGCGGCATCCCTCTCGGCCTGCATCGCTTCTCGGGCGGCTACAGCTGCATCTCGTTCAGCGCGAAGTCCATCGCCAGCAGCAGCCACAGCATCCAGGTCATCCGAGTGCATCTTCTTCAGAGCAGCCAACTCGGAGCGGAGGGTTTGGATGGTTCGAGACAAATCAGCCTCCACCCCTTGCAGTCGGGTCAACTCTTGCTTAGCTGCAATGAGTGCGGGCCCTTGCTGGACGAGTTCGAGGGTCAATTCAGCAATGCGGCCCTGAAGGTCGTCCACCATGGGAACATAGACTAGAGGAAGACATAAATATGTTAATACAAGAGAAATTATCAATCGGAGGGAAGATAGAAGTAACGAGGAGGTTACCTTTCAGCTTATTGATCTCGGCCGACTGGTTGTTGACCTCGAGCTGGGCCTGAGCGAGGGTTCGAAGGCCGGCGGCGTAGGCTTCGAGGAGTTTCTCGAAGACATCGCGTCGTTCCTCCATAACAGCCTAAGAAGGAAAACAAGATGAACTTTAGAGACACAGCAGCCAAAAGAAGATCCGAATCGATTGCAAGCAATCGGCCCGAATCTCGGGGACTACACCCAGTGGGTGCGCTTGCGAGCACCCACCGGAAGAAAAGTCTCCCGATTGAAGGAAGGCAGGAGAAAAAGCAAAGAGCATAAAAGATCCGAACCGATTGCTAACAATCGGCCCGAATCTCGGGGACTACACTCAGTGGGTGCGCTTGCGCGCACCCACCGGAAGAAAATTCTCCCGATTGGAGGAAGGCAGGAGAAAAAGCAAAGAGCATAAAAGATCCGAACCGATTGCTAACGATCGGCCCGAATCTCGGGGACTACACCCAGTGGGTGCGCTTGGCGCAACCACCGGAAGAAAAGTCTCCCGATTGGAGGAAGGCAGGAGAAAAAGCAAAGAGCATAAAAGATCCGAACCGATTGCTAACAATCGGCCCAAATCTCGGGGACTACACCCAGTGGGTGCGCTTGCGCGCACCCACCGGAAGAAAAGTCTCCCGATTGGAGGAAGCCGTAAAAGAAAGTTGAAGAGCTTACCGCATGATGGCGGTCGAGTAGCTGGAGGTCCTTAGCTATGGCGGTGGCGAAGTCGTTCACCCGACTGTAGGCTGCCGTCAAAGGATCTTGAGAGGAAACCAGGGAGCGGTGCCAAGCATCGGGCTCGGCGCCGACATGTCGGGTGCGGGAGTATTCGTCCCGGAACTGATCCACCGAGCGCATCAAAATTATTGATGCGGAAGAGGTCGGCTGTGGCGGCGGAACTTGAATCGCAGCGGCAGAGGAAGTGATGGTCGAGACCGGTGTCGCCGATATCACCGGAAGGCCGGAGGCATCCGGTTGTGGCTGCGACGAAATCGGGCAAGTCGAGGTTGAAGGACCTGTCGGCACAATCGGCGAGGTACTTGTCATAATCGGCGACATGGTCGTCACGATCGGCGAGGTGGTCGTCAGGATGGGCGAGGAGATAATTGTAACAGGGGCGGACACTGGGTCGGAGCGTAGTGGCGGAGATGGAGCAATCGGACCGACCGATCGCGCTCCTTCGCCACCAATAACTCCTTGGTCGGCCGTGCTCTTGGAGGTCTTGGAGGCAGTGGCAGAGGCAGTAGTTTTCTGGGCAGTTTCGAGGCGGGCTTTCTTGGCGGCGCGCTCGGCATCCTTGGAGGTTCGATGTGAAGCCGGTTGCCGTTTGCGAATCGTAGCAGCAGACGCGGAGGGGGAGATGACTGCACCGGCATGGGCAGGAATGCTGGCATCGATGTCATCAAGACCAATCGGCTCCCTGAAAAAAGAAAGAAGAGAGGAATCAGTATAAGAGAAGACAGTGAGATTCAAAGCATGAAGATAAGGGCATACCCGATTGTTCTCGGCGCGCCCGTCGGCATCCGACATCTCAGCGGGGCGACGTTTAGAGGAGCTTGACCAGTCGGCACTCGAGCGGCCGTAACCTGAGGCTGTTTGCCTTTGAAAGCAGTCGGCGCCATCTTAGCGGCCTTGCTGGGAGCGGCACCAGAGGAGGAGCTGGTCGCCGAAGCGCGTTTAGTCGGCACCTTCGGAGGCTTGGCGTGAGGAGCTGCATCAGAATTACCAACCTTTGAGACACTATCGTCATTGCTCCATTCAGCTAGAAATTGCACAAGGGAAGGGTCAGGCGTACCCCCTTGAGCCGCAGTTCGGGTGTCGGTGTTCTTGGGGTCGGCGGCCTCGGCGTCGGCATCGTCAGCAGGATCTTCGGATTCGGAGGACTCCCCAGAGGATTCACCGTCATCGGCGTCGTCATCTTCGGAATCAGAGGGAGGAGCTTCACCATTGTACTCGAAGTCCGCGTGGTCATCTTCCTCGCGGTCGGGGGCGTACGTGCCGGTCACCTTGCCGTCTTCCATCAAGTCGGATCGAATGAAATGCTGAGCAAGAAGAAGAAAGTTATCAGAGAAGCTAAGTATGAGGAAGAAGCAATCGGAGAAAGGGAGAAGTTGGAGCATACCACATGTGGTTTCTGTTGGCGGTTGAGGTACTCAAGGCCGAAGCGGAAAGGGTCGGGCAAAGGACTGGATATGATAGTCTTCAACCTGGTGCAGAGGTCTTCGGTTTTCACTCGCCATGTGTAGAGCCGAGTGGGATCTCGGGGGCCCGACATATCGCAGAGGCGGTGCACTCGGCGCTGTAGAGGGAGCACTCGGGCTTGAAGCCAAGCAGCAGCAAGGTCAGTCGGCAGGATTCCCTCCTTCTCCAGTTGGGCAATCCTGGCGACTTGGGCATCAACGTCGCAGTCTCCGACACCGTACTTCAGCGACCATTGATGTTTATCAGTCGGCCGTGCGAGGGAGAACTTGGGCAGGTTCAGGAGATCTGGGCCTTGATCCGGCGACTTGACATAGAAAAAGGTGGTTTGCCAGTTCTTGCATGATTGGACGATCTCGGGACCTTTGTACTTATGCTTGCCGGTTGCGACAAGGCAACTGCCGCAGTCGGTCATGTCAGTCGGAAATGTCGGATCACCACCTTCTGTGGCAGACGGCACCACAACTCCCGTCCGAGCATTGTGAGCTCGGAGGTTGAAGAACCGCTTCCAGAGAGCGATGCTGGGGCGGCAGCCGAGATACCCTTCACACAGCATGACGAAGCCGAAGAGGATCATGATGAAGTTTGCCGCGAGGTGATGCGGCTGCAAGTGGTGGAAGTTGAGGAAGTCTCGAAGGAAGGTGCTGGCGGGGAGTCCGAATCTACGCTCGAAGTGAGCGAGGAAGACGACCCTCTCACCAGCGCGCGCATTGGGCACAAGCTCGACGCCGGGAGCACGCCATTGGACCTCTCCCGGCATCTTGCGGGCGCGAACCAAGGCTTGGATGGCACCGGCGGCGACGGTGGTGCCCTTCCAGCACCCGTGGCTGGCCTGAGAGGTATCTCGCCGGGGCGCCATGGAGCTTGCGGGCGAGAAGAGAAGGAATACGAGAAGTGCACGGGCAGAGCGCAATGTGACGGGGAAAGGTTACCGCGATGGCGGAGGAGCACGCGAGGGCGCGACCGGAGCTGACTCCGTGCGCGGACGCGGAGCTGCGAGCGCGCTGGAAAGCTCGAGGTGGAGCGGCAATGGCGTGCGCGAAGCGTAAGAGGCGGAGGAGGAAGAAGGCGTATGAGAGAAGGAGGACTCCAAGGCCCTCCCCTGTGGCTTATATGGGCGGCGGAGGAGGGGAGTGGGATTCGGCTGGTGCCGTGTGGCCTAGTCCACAGGATGACCAACCGGCGAACCGGCGCAAGAGATCCCAGCGTGGGAAGCGAGGCGTGCGACGTGGGGGTCGAGGCCTGCAGTTACGTCAAGTCGCGCGTGGGTCGTGGGCCCCGGTCCATTGACTGCACCCCGGAGGAATCGGAGGTAACCGTTGGAAGGCAATCGGTGAGGATTAGATCCGAATCGACGAGGGATATGATTCTCAAAAAGTGAAGAAAGAAATCGGAGACAATTCAAATCAAATCGGACAAAATCTTGGCTAGCCGAGTGTGATCTCCGAGTCAGTCGACGAACTCGGAACGATGCACTTGATGAGGCCAAGGCATTCGGAAGATGTTGGAGAAAGATTGAAAACTGCAAAGGCCCCGCGATCAAGCAACCGTGGGACCTTTACAACTTTAGGGGCTACTGTCGGGGGAATGGTACCCGGGTAGGCTCACCCAAGCGAAAGCAACCTTTCAAGACAAGGATGGACCGGTTGGGCTGCAGCTAGGCCGAGCTGGGCAGGCGTAAGGCCGATTGCTCCAAGGCAATCAGCCATACCGAATGCCAGCAGTCGGCCCAGGCGCAACCGGTCCACCCACCCTATTCATCACCAAGACGAGCATCCGATTGGCCCGCAGCTGGGCCGAGATGGGCATCGACGCGGCCGATTGCCTAGAGCAATTGACCTTGCTGAGGGTCACCAGTCGGCCCAGGTGCAATCGGTACGACTTACCACCCCTGGAGAAGTTGACCCCGAGATCAGACAGAAGTACAAGTACGAGGTCATAAATGCGCAATCCCGAGAGATCGGGGTGGCAGAGAAGCCAAGTCACATCGAAGATCTGGCAGAGAAGCGTTGTCGACCTCTCCACCGATTCCGCGGACAGGACGACAGGACTGCGCCTCCTAGCTCCACTGTTCACCATCATGCCCTACGAGTCTACAGCATGGGTCGCCGCTCGTCGGGTCCGCATCACCCGGAGAGGAGCAGTCGGTGGGCCCCAGCTGATTAGAGGATGACAGTTGGGCCCAATCGGCAGTGAAGTTACCGATTTACCCCGGGCTCACACTATAAGAACCCGGGGTACCCCTCCTGCGTGGGGGACGATCCACACATTTGCACCATTACTCACATCTCGCTCAGTTCATTTACTGCTTGTAGTTCCTCCTCCGGGAAGAAGGAGAGAGCTTTTCCCACGGCAGCTCTCACCTTCCCCTGAGTAGATAGAGAAGTAGTTATTGTACATCAGTTCCATTGATATAGAAGAGACAAGAAGGAGTAGGGGTGTTATCTCTCCGGAGAGCCCCAAACCTGGGTACATCGTGGTGTCCGTCACCGTGTTTGTGCCCAACCCGATTCCGGCACCATCGACATCTTCTTCCTCGCGTCTTCCCCTCACTTTAGCCATCCCCATGGCGTCTGCCGTCACATATCGACGACATAAAGTTTCTATCTTTTAGAGGAATTTCAACTAGAGCAAGGTTATGTATGGCTTCATTGAATTGCATCATATTGTTAAAATCTCCATTTCCCCTGTTTCTGTTAAGGGGGTATCTGATGTAATTAAAGTCCGCCATGATTAACCAATTTGTGGAATCTGGAATTTGAATGTTACTGAACCAGTCCATGAAATCAGATCGTTGCTCTTGTTCACATGGTCCATAGATATTGGTTAGAATCCAAGACTGATTGTTTCTTGTGGAAGTGAATTTGATGGAGATGGAATAATTATTTCTGTAAAGGCACTCTCCATGGAAGAGTCTCCCATTCCATACAATGAGAACACCCCCAGATGCCCCCTCAGATGGGACAAAATCAAATTTATTGATACTGTTGGGGCAGAAATTTCTTAAATAAGTCTGATCAAATTTCTCTCTTTTTGTTTCTTGCAGGAATATAAAAGCACTACTAGATTCATTTATCTTGTTTGAAATAGCAAGCCATTTATCCTGAGAATTGATCTCTCTAATGTTTCAATTTAAAATTTTCCACTTGGCAAACATGGAGACCAATAAAGAGTTTTATTTGTGACTGAGAGAAATAAGGAAGAAGTACTCATAGGATCCATCATTAAAATACCCAGCACCAGCACCCAAGAACTCCTTAGAGAATTACAATCCAGCATATAAAAGTCATACATAAAGGACTACAAAAGATGAAGGTAATAAGATGTCCAGTTCATGTTTCATATCAGAGATTTTTTGGAGCTTTGGTTTCCTTTTCCTTGGGGACCTTCTTTCCTTTCAGGTTCTTGGCTAGCACTTCCTCATTTGTCTCCTTAGCATTGACCTTACAATAAGAGATATTCAGATTTCTAACCACTTTGCTCTTTAGGGGAGGGGGTATTGCATTGCAAGTTAGGAAGTTTCTGTTTTGAAAAACTTCTTCTTTAAATCCTTTAGCATGACAGGTCAATCTTGCACTTCTTCTTACCTCTGTTTCCACCAGGGGGCTTTGTTTTTCTATTTCCCTTTTGCATAAATGGCACTGGTAGTGGAGGCAGCCATAGCATCCACTCCAGTGTCATTGTTATTCTTCCCCTCGGGAGTACATAAAATATTACAATTAGGTTATCTTTCTGATATATCATTACATTCATATTCAGTTTCAGTGCAGATCAGAGGCTGATTATTTAGGCATTTATCAGGAATAAAGATTGTCCTAAGGTCTTCATTAGCAGTTTCTTCCACAATAATTCTCCACATTTGAGAATGCAGAAACCTATCATGTCGACTCAATTAATGGGCCGCTCCCTTATAAATAGTCAAAACAACCACCTTCGAGCTTCGCTTTTCCAACTGCATGTATCCTTCCTTTTCTTCGTCCTCTCTATGTTCCTCAACGCCCCCGCAAACTCCAAGCCACATCAGAGGACACCGCCGCAGATCACCATCTTCCCTGGCTAGAGACCAATGAGTCCCTGCCATTCTCAGCCATCATATCGGTAAATGTTCTTCTTATCTGTAGATCGGAAATTCTTAGCTCCCGTGCATAGGAACACCGCCATTGTTACTGTTCATGTTCTTGCTAATTCCTTCTGTATTAGAAATACCTCAGAATATTTCAATGGAGCTCATACGCCTTGTTAGGCTTCGTATGCACTTTCTTTTTCTAAATCCGAGACCTCTGTCTCCATAAATTCAAGCTCCAGCACTACTACCATTGTTCTTGAAGATTCACAGAATTCACGTACATCTCATCTAGATTTTTCTCCACCAATGTGTGTTAGAAAACACATTTTTGCACCATCAAATCGGGACCATGCCGACACTCTGTTAGTAATATTAGACTGCTCCACAGTCTGAACACGGAAAAGCCCCAGTTATTTTCCTCTTACCATAGTTGATCAGATCTGTAATTGTATCTCTGCCTTGATAAAAACATTTTTAAGCACTTAGAAATTTCTCTGAATCTTTGCATAACTACGTGAATGAGCCGACAATACTATGAGTCGGCGAACTTAGAGCATCTCCAGCCGCGCCCCCAAGAGGCTGCCAAGACGGCGCTATTTGCGCCGGATGGAGGAAAATCGCCCAGACACGTCCCCAAGAGCCCAAATAGTGTCGGATTGGGCCAAAATTGAGTCCGGCGATTCCAAGCCAAACCCGGCGCGCTGGGAGTCGCTTGGGGTAGCCGGATGAAAGGAAATCGCGCGAACGGAAGGAAAGCGCGCGCGATTTCACGCGCGCCTCGGGCCGCGACCCACCTGTCGGCGTGTGAACACGCGTCGTCGTCATCCTCTCGCCTCGGCTTCCCCGCACCTGCCGCCGCCGCAGCGAATCAATGCGGTGCCGGTGACGAGTCCAATCGGCACAAAGAGAATCAATGCGGCGCGTCGAGATACCCAACGGTCCGTCGACCGCGCCGCCGCGTGTCCCGCCGTCTGTTCGCGTTCTTCCCCCGCTATAAAAAGGGCTCGCCGGGGCGCTCTAGCCGCGCATTCTCATCTCGAGCTCTACTCTCTTTCTCGCCTTCTCTTCTCGAGCTTTCCTCTTGATCGCCATGGCCGACGACAACCTCGCCCGCAACGACTTCACGAGCCGCAACCTATCGCAGATGGAGGCGCTCCTCCTCGCGCAGGCCGGCTACCCATGGCCGCCGGACACCAAGCCACCCCATGGGTGGGTGCTGTCCGCCGGCGGGGTGCCGGTGCCTCTGGTGGGCTCCGGCGCGTTTCGCCGGGAGGTGGACGCCGTCCGCGCTATGATGACGGCGGCAGAGCGCGGCGACCCCGCCAACGCTCCCAACAACACGCCGCCCTGGGAGGCATACTTCGACGCCCGGCGAGCGCAGGCCGTCGCCTCTACCAACGGACTGACACCGGTGGTTGGGCGCAACAACCGCGACGGGCGCCTCCGGTGGTGGAGCGCGCAGGGCCGCACGCTGGAGTACGTGATGCGGTACATCAAGAACGGCAACACGCCGCGTCTCGAGTACCCACCGCTGGGCTACGGGGCCGCGGTGACGGCCTGCCGCTCCTACAGCCGCGCCACGCTGCTTTGGGCGACGCTGCCGCGCGACAACGGCGGCTCTTCTTCCTCCTCCGGCGGTCGACCTTCGCGCTCCACCGGCTCCCATTCATCGCGGCCGGCATTCTCGCCGCCGCAGTTCTTCGCCCTAGTGCAAACCGAGGTGAAGCTGAAGGTGAAGAAGGAGCCCACCCGGGCGCCTTCCGGTCACCTCAGCCGCGGCGTCACCATCGGCACCCCATCAGCGCAGCCAAAGCGCCGTGGCTTCCCGGGCTCCATGCTCGGGAAGAAGAAGGACAAGGAAGTCGCCCCACCTCCGCCTCCACCGACGGCCGACGAGGACGAGGAGGAGCTGCCGCCCAGATGGCGTGGGCGAGGAATGATTACATCGCCGAGCAGATGCGCCTGCAGCAGGAGGCGTGGGACCTCGCATTTTCCTTCACTGATTGGTTTCTCGCTCGCTGTTGCCACGGAGCCACGATCCGGCCACCGGCAGCGGTGACCCTCACCGCTGCCCTGGAGCACCCCGTCGACGATGGAGTGCTCCAGCGCGTTTGCAAGCGTGAGGGGTACCCCTTAGTGCCCTCCGTCGCTACGTTGGTCGCCGGAACGCGTCTCCGGTGGGTCGTTGCCGTGCTCGGCTCGCCGCCGACACGCTTGTTGACAACCAGTGGGGTTAGCCCACTGACTGGTGGCCCCGCCCCGGTTTGATTAGTGGCTAACCCCCTGTTAAGTTTAACAGTGAAATAACACCCCAGTCACTGACATACAGGCCCCACCTCCCTGCTAATACCCTATGTTAAATATAAAACCAAGTTAACTGTGAGTGTATTTCATGTGGGTCCGACCCATTAAAATAACCTTTGGATTAACGTAACTATTAATTATAAACCTGTCTCTATGACATCTATCTATGACATGTGGGACCCACTGGTCAGTAGACTCCACATTACAGTTGACCATTCAACCAGTACTTGTTTGGATAATATTGTATTTAATAAATAAAAGAAATCCAGAAATCCTTTTAAACTAATTTAAACTTTAAAATACAATATCTTTTAAACCGTAAATCTGATGAAAATATTTTATATACCAAAGTTGATCAGAAAAATAAAACTGCTAATAATACGTTACCCGTATACCCATCCCACCCCTCTACCGTAACAAACATGAGACTTTCCCCCTCCGGATCGTTTGTCCGGTAATGGCCCGGAGCCGGTATAATAGCCGGTTAAATTCCCGTCTCGTCACACGCTAGTTCACCCCTAGCTTAACGTATTGCCATGTCTTGCAATTTTATTGCTATTATTTTTGTGTATTTACTGTTTCTTCCCCCCCTTCTTCTCCTGTAGACCCTAAGACTGCCGCCGACTACACCGCTGCTGAGTACGACTACTATGTCGACGACCGTACCCCTACTACCGAGCTTCTAGGCAAGCAGTGCCCCATCACCTCTCCCATATATCGCCTATCTGTCTATATTTATCTATCGCACTAGGCATTGCTTCTGCTACGTTGCTTACCTGTTCAATTGCATAACCTGTCATTGTCGCCCTTGTTGTACCTTCCTTATCCTATGCTGCCTGTTAAATATATTTTATTCATAAGTTAGCCCTACGCATTGTTTGTCAACTAGGATTAGATAGCAGGCCGTGATCACTCTTGGGAGTGAACGTGGATACAAAATATATAACTGTCACAGGTTCTGTACAGAGCAGACCCCGCGAAAGGCCCCTATCACGGCTCCACCGAGCCACCTCAAGTGTGAGCCATCGAGAAGTAATCCTCGTACTCCTATCGTTGCCGACTCTATAGTGCTGCCCTAGGGTTCGGAACCACGGTGGTCCTTAAAGGTAAGAAGTAGGATGAACCAACGGTGCCCGCGAGTGGTATTGCAACGGGACGACAGGGAGGGAATACCGACGTACTGGTGGGCTTGGACCCCGATCGTTGTCCGCGAGAGTTACCAAACCACGAAAGTCGATATCTTCCAAGAGAACAGGCGAGATAAGGTAAGGAGACGGTTCACCTTGTTGGTAACTGCGTGCTTGGACGGGACGACAGGGCAGGCCAGATGTACTGGTGGTCTTGACTGCGTTCATTGTCCGTTGTGTAAATTATTCAAGCAACGATAACGCTTGTCTGCGAGATAATATTAAAATGCTTAAATGGGTCAGGTGGATGACTTGAGTGGGTCGATGTGCCCTATACGCGCTAACTCTACGTGGGATTACGGTGTGGGCCCTCCGTGGCGTACATTCTATCGAAAGCTCTTCAGACGTCATTAGTATCGCGGCCTGCGCCGGGAAGTGGTTTGTCTTTTTGCTGCAGCTATGATATTTGCTTTGCTTCACCGGCGAGTCTCGCACCGTTCGGAGTACAAAGGTCAAGGGTCCAAAGTCTCTGCATGCTTACGATTTAGACCCGCGGATGTCCTATCTATTGAGCCTAGGTAGGACTTTGTCATGTCATATAGCCTCGGTGGGGCATTCCCTAACAAGGTGTACGCCACCCTGGAGATCCGAGCGTGTAGTGTAATACTAGTGTAGCCCCTGCAGGGAAGAAAATCTATTCGAATAGCCGTGTCCACAGTAACAGGACGCTTTATGCTGAAGCCAAATCCTACTACTACAAACTATTACTATTAAACTGTTGGTTCCGGGTTTTCTTCCTCGCAGGGAAGTCGAGGAAGTTATCTCGGAGGCATTGATAATTATTACAACTTACTATTATACAATGCTGCATCAACTTCTGTTGCATTGTTACTTCCTGCTTTATGTATAACTGTTGGCTACCCTGTTCTTGTGCTGCAAGAATCGTCGGAATATGCTATTCTTCGATAGGCCTGGCATATTCCCCCTTACCCGGGTATTTCTGTCTTGCAGTACACTATACAACCTCCCCTTCCATTTTGATACAAATGCATAAATGCTTAGTAGCCTGGGTTTAAGTCTCGCTGAGTATGCTAGATACTCACCCTTGATTTATTTCCGTCCTTTGTTTTACATACCCGGATTACTGCAACCAGACGTTGGCGCCCAGGAGCAAGAGTACCCCGGAGGTGCCTACTACGATGTCGAATTCCCAGTTGACCAGGAGTAGTTCAGAGGTTCCTATGAAGGAGGCCTTGTCTTTTCGATCTGACGTTATTTTTGCTAGCCTTCTTAAGTCAACCTTGTATTCCTTGTTTCTGTACTCAGATACTATTTCTTCCGCTAACTTTGTGCTCTTGAGCTATTGTATTCGAGCCCTCGTGGACCGTGGCTTGTATTATACAACTTTTATTATTTTATTTGTAGAGTTGTGTTGTGATATCTTAACGTGAGTCCCTGATCTCGATCGTGTACCTTGCGTGTATGATTACTGTACATGATCGTAAATCGGGGGCGTCACACCTAGAAGGTTCAGCAAAACCATAGGGTCGAGAACCATGCCCCCAAGAAGGAATGTGACGGCAAGAAGACGCCTCCGTGGTTACTTGAGATGGATCAGCAGTGATTTCTCTCCGGCGCGAAGAGGTTCGACGAACTGGCATGCACAAGCCAAATGGATTCGAAGGAGCGACGGATGAGAGGTGCTGCAGCGAGGCGAATGCAGCAGATTGGCGGGGGCGCTATGCCCGGGTAAGCAGTAATGAGGCCTCTGATGACCCACAAGTGTAGGGGATAGCAACAGTCTTCGCGGGTAAGAATAACCCAATTTCTTCATTCGACACAAGGGGAGCCAAAGAATATTTATAAGCTTTGACAGTTGAGTTTTCAATTCAACTGCACCTGAAAGATACTTGCTTGGCAACAATTTATCAGTAGTAAATGTGTGATGGAAGTGATGGTGGCAAAGGAAATATTGGTGGCAAAGCAATTAAAGTAAAAATAGCCAAGTGAAGTAACTTGTAACAAGCAGTATTAAAACATTGTAAGCTAGGGGAATGGATGGTTGGGTGCTGCATGGATGATAGCTAACATGTATTTAACATGGGGAAACACACACAAAAAACTAATAATCATCTAGGCATATATCAAACATTAGGCATGTATCCCAAGGGTAGTTGTGCATGCTTGCAATAAGAACTTGCACAACATCTTTTTTCCTACCATCCCGCTACCAACGGGGCCAAAAGGAACTTATGGAGATTAAGGTGTTCATGTCAAAGAGTACCGAAACAAAGCATTAACAATCAATGGGTACATGGAATCCTCAAATTATAGTCCATGCCCTTTGGTGTCCCAAGTTGTCACCATTGAGATCGCCGGTTCCATACTTTTATTGGTGCATACACCTTGTAGATAGGATCAAGAACACAAATATATTCATGAAAACATAAAGGGTTCAAATCTGAAATCATGGCACTCGGGCCCAAAGTTTCAAGCATGAAGAACAACAAGGTGCAACAAAGATCATAAACACCATAGTAGATGATAGGAAACATGCCCCCATCAATCTGAAAAACTATTACATGATATAACTCCTTCTATCCCTACCATCTCCTTCGCCTACAGCAGGGAATTACTCACACATGGATGGGAGAGACATGGAAGGATGATGGAGTGGCGATGGTGATGACGATGGCGTCAATTTCCCCTCTCCGGAGGCCGAAGAAACCCCTAGATTATCTCTCTCGAGGATGAACAGAGGTGGCGGCGGCTCCTCGATGGAAAACTGGAGTATGGGCATCTGTTTCAGGGTTTTCTCGTCAGGAGTAAAAATACCAGCTGAAAGGGGCCTGGGGGAGGTCCCACTGGACCAGGAAGCCTGGTGGCGGGGCCAGGGGGTGGCCGTGCCACCTGGACACGTGTGCCAGAGGTGCCCCCCGCCCTCCGGCCCATCTTCTGGCTCCGGGGCTCTTCTATTGTGTGGATTTTCTTGGAATTTCCCTTTTCCTGCACAATAAAAAAAGTCATACATGCAGTTCTGCTCAAAACAACGTCAGTCCGGTTAGTTTCGTTCAAATCATGCAAGAATGAGGTCAAAACAATAGCAAAAGTGTTTGGAAGAGTCAATACGTTTGACGCGTATCAACTCCCCCAAGCTTAGCATATTGCTTGTCCTCAATCAATTCAGTTCAACGAACTGGATGCGACAAAGAAGACATTGACAAACTCTTTTGCATCATAAGATATGCATAAGCATGTACTACGAACAAGTCTAGCAAGTATAGAGCAATGCTACAATGACAATGCAGGAAGCAATCCTTCATTCTTATGAACATCTCTCAAACAACTAAGAATGAATAATATGCTATTGAAAATCTTAACAGGATCACAATGCACATGACTTAAACATAATAAAGTGGTATCCCGCTTGCCCCCATAAGTGAAGCAAAACAGAAATGCAGAAGCACTTCCTGAGTTCTAAAGGAGACTAGAAATAAATATTTCAGAATGAGTAATATCACAATCATGCAGAAGACAATGTGGTACTTTGGTACAATGCACATTACACTCAGAATGACAATTATGCTCTCAATATTTGGTGCTTTGAACAAGGAGATGGAGACTTTCGAACCGTGGATTTTGATGGAGAGGTTGAATACCCTTGGTCGGGAGCAAAGACTAAACAAGTACCAGAGCTCGTAGTTTTGAAAACAGAGATAAAATTCTTTTTGGTAGTGTAACTTTCCAGTCAACGGTAAAGGTTTTCAATATCTTCCATACCAACCATTTTAATGGCGGTTCCCATGCTTTTTGTGGTATGCCTACACTTGTGTTCCCTATCCATCAATCATAGACGGTCTCTGGCCAGCAATGATTGTTGGGTGCCCTTCATTCTGTCTCAAGTATGCAAGGAAAGTATAACTCTCATAACACCAATCATCAACAGTCTTTGGCCAACATAAGTTCCCCTCATTCCGTCTCAAGTATGGAGAGGAAAGTGTAAGTTTTATAAAGTTTTGAAACAAGTGAGAACTGAGCAATCTCCAGACCGGCCTCTGCCTCATAAATTTGACAAGAATAAACTTTGTCAAGGAGTAAAACATTTTTAGCTTGGAAGATATTGACCGAACCTAATGCTCCATGAGCTTGTACGGATACAAAAGGGAAGTGCAGTTGAATAATTTTGAGATGGTACAAGAAAGTCTTCGTTAGGATGGCCGGTAAATACCATATATAGGAAGGTATGGTGGACTCATATGGTGAAACTGGTTTCAAGGATTTTGGATGCACAAGCAGTCACTCCGCTTAATTAGCACTGGCAAAGGCTAGCAAAAGACGGGGAAGCGACCCACTAGAGAGCAATAATGGTCATAATTATGCAGAGCGACAAAGCAACATTGAATCGGGCATGAAAGTGATATGACTACTCTGAAATAAAAAGATCCTCAAGGCTTGATAGACTTCTAGTCATAAACATGTGTAAGCATGTGCCAAGTCAATAAAAAAATTCTCCAAAGGGAAATACCACTTCAATATGCCATACCATGAACAATAAAATGCATGAAAATCATTTCAATAACACATTATGCACTCCAGCTATTTGAGACAAGTCACAAAGAAAGCATGAACTACTGGGAAAGCACTGTAAACATAGCATTATATCGCTAGCTACAAGTTGGTCTCTAGATCGTAAGTACACGCATATGTACAGAAGCAGAAACAAATAGAGTTCATACCGGCTTTCCTTGTTGCATCCCTTCCATCGATTTTCATCATTAATGCCTCGTCACTTGCATGATCGAACATAGAAAGATATAATCAAGTGCAATTGCAACCATGGACGTGAGTTAAACTCTGCAAACAAAGCAAACTAAAGAGAGAAGTGAAATATTTTTGGGTTTTCCAAAGGTTAAATGAAAACAAAAGAAAGAAGAAATATTTTTGTTGTTTTCGCAAATTAAGAAAGAACAAAGAAGAACAAGCAAAACTCTGAAAATATTTAAAGTGAAAGCCATGGATGATACAATTAAAGGGGAGAAGTGTACATACTCTCCCAAGCTTAGGATTTTGGCCTAAGTTGGACTCACCTACTGCGGGACCCTGGAGCTCCCTCCGGCTCCGGCATAGTAGTGGTAGCCCCATGGATCCTGCTGGACGTCTGGTGCAGAGAACGATATCCTGCTGGCCTCTTAAGAGGAAGGCTCCTCGCTCCAATTAGAAGACACCTCGCCCCAAGGGACAATGGGCTCCTCCTGGGGAGGTGGAATCTGCTTTGGCTCCTCTTCCTTAGGAGAAACTGCCTTCATCATGGGGGCGTAGAACTGTTGTTGAGCCACGTACTCGTCCAGCTCAACCTCGGTGAGGACCATCCGTTCCTGCGAGTGAAACTAAAGGAACGAGGTGCAGGCAAACGGATAATACGGCTACATTTCTCTCTGAACTTTATCATGTAATCAAGGCTCCCTAACTCAGAAGTTCTAGTGACAAACTCATGCCTTCTCATAGCATCAAGATCAAAACATAAAAAGTGTAAAGGTAAATCATCTGCACGTATAGCTAAATGCAGATGCTCAAGAATAAGTGTAGCAAAGATGCCACCAAAGTTAGGGCCCTTCTCACCGCTAGTGTCGAGAAGGCGAGCAATCAAAGCACCTATGTTGTACGTGATATCCCTCTCGAGAGCGGCTGCCAAGATGTCTAGATCTGGAGCGGTAATGTTGCATGTGTTCTTACAAGCTAACATCCCTCGAGCAATATAATACACAAAATACCTGATGTGGGGAAACAGGAGGCCAGATATCTTGCCTCAACGGATCTCTCTCGGGTCCCCGCTGCAAAGAGAGTTGTAGAGGGCATTATGTTTGGAGGGCTTCACAATCATCCTCCATGTCTTCCCTACATTCTGCACACCTAAAACATCACAAAACTCTGCCAACGTCATGGTTTTAACCTCATCATAAATTCTAAATTCAATAGTGGGATAAGTCACATCATTAAATTTAAACCGGTTGCCAAAGTAATAGGTGAGCATAGGATATTTTGGCACTTGATGTGTCACGAGGTGCGTCAGACCTGCAGCTACAGAAAGGTTATTAAACTTATCTTGCAAACCTGCAGCAGCAAGAAATTCCGGGCATGGATATGAAATGGCGAACACCGTTTTAGACTCGTCGAGCAGCCCAGGGTGCTCAAAATCATCATTATAGTTCACCCTCGTACTCGAGGATGATGCCCTAGTTCTAGTAACTCTATCTGTAGTTTCACCTTTTTTTCTTGCAAATCATACCGTAACTTTCCTCATTGTCACCTAATCTGAAATTTTTAGCAAGTTACAACAAGTGATAAATAAGAAAAGAGAGTTGAAGCATACCACACTACTCACTTCCCAGAGCCTAAACTTGCATCAAAACATCAAAAATAAATTTCTAAGCATGTATGCAACCTCATATGAATAGCCACCAAGAACTCCAAAGTTCTCACATAAAACTTGACCATTCAAAAATCTATTTGGAGGAGTGGAGGAGTCACATACCAAGGAGCAATTGCCCAAAATCTTAGCTGAAATGATGGGTGGTGGACGGAGATTGAAAATCGGAACCAAGAGCACCAAGAACACAAACACAACAAGAAAATCAGGATTTTTGGGTCAAGAGAGAGAGAGAGGAAGATGACTTACCTGCATGGGGGAGCTGGTAGGCCCAGGCGCCCTGGTGGCGCGGCCAGGGGTGGTCGTGCCACCTGGCCTCCCGGTCCAGGGGTGCCCCCCTGGACAACCTCAGGTGCCCCCGGGTCTCTTTTTGCACAAAAAAATTGATTTTGATTTTTCGAGAATTTTTCTCACAACTTCATTTTTGAATATTTTTCGAGGTTGTGAAAGCTGCAGAAATTCCAGAAACTTGAAACAGTCGTTAAACTGATGAGGTTTCAAAGTGTAAAGCTCAGGTATAGCAAGGAGAAATGAAATCAAAATAAAATGAGAGCAAAATAAGCTTCCCGTTTTGCTTATATAAAACAAGTTTTTTAGTAAGGTTGATCAAGTCTTACTACCAAACAAGTTATATATAAGGAAAAAAATCACTTCTTATAGGACGCTCAAGGTACCTTTATTTTAACGGACATTGTCCCCACCATAATAGTTTTGTATTTGTGGTGCACATGTAGAGGACAATCCCAATCTCCAATCTTCACGCTCTCAATATTTTCAATGGAATTAAGGCCATGCCTTTTATCAATCTTCTTTGGAAAATAAACTGTGTGCTCCTTGTCATTAACATTCAAAGTGATTTTGCTTTATTGCAATCAGTAATAGCACCTGCGGTGTTAAGAAAAGGTCTTCCAAGAATTATAGACATGCTCACATCCTCGGGCATGTCTAACACAACAAAATCAGTAAGAATTAAGAAAATAGCAACTTCAACAGGAACATCCTCACAAATACCAATCGGAGCGGCGGTTGACTTGTCAACCATTTGATGAGAGATATCTGTAGGGGTTAGTTTGTCTAAACAAAGCCTCTTGTAAAGAGAAAAAAGCATAACACTCACTCCTGCACCAAGATCACATAAAGCACTTCTAACATAATTATTCTTTATGGAGCAAGGAATGGTCGGTATACCTAGATCTCCAAGCTTTTCAGGAACCTTGCCACTAAAAGATTAATTAGAAAGCATAGTAGATATTGCCTCATTAGGCACCTTTCTTTTGTTAGTAACAATATCTTTCATATACCTCGAGTACGGAGGTAAATTAATAGACTCGGTCAAAGGAATTTGAAGAAAAAGAGGTTTGATCCATTCACAAAATTTATTGTAATGCTCTTCTTCTTTAGTTTTGAGAGACTTACCTGGGAAGGGCATTGATTTCTGTACCCAAGGTTCTTTTTCCTTCCCATGTTTTCTTGCAATAAAATCTTCTTCAGTGTATCTCTTTCGCTTGTCGGGTGCTTCTTCTTCTTCTTCTTCTTGTACTTTAGGAGGATCATTCTTCTCATTAACATTATCAGGTTCAGCACCCTCTTCAGTCTCAGCATCAGAAATAGATATACTATTAGGATCAACAATAGGTTCTCCATTAGTTGTGGGATCTTTGGAGTTGTCAGCTTCCTTGTGCTTCTTCTTCTTCTTCTTATTATTCTTATTCTTATTATTATTCTTTGGGGAGTTGTCAACATCTTGTTACTGCATTTTAGAATCTCGCTCGACTCTCTTCGGATGCCCCTCTGGATAAAGAGTGTCTTGGGTGAGTATACCACCTCGGGTCTGAATACCATAAGCCTGTGTATCAACTTGTTTGGAGTTATTAGCAAGAAAATCTTCTTGAGCATTAGAAATTTGTTCGAGCTGAGTTTGAACCATATGAAAATGCTTAACATGAACTTTAACATCATTAACAATTCTTCCTAGATAATCGGGCAGACTTTTGATAAAAAGAGAATTATCATGCAACTGACTTTGAATACTCTCACTAAAATGACTTTCCTTAACAATAAAATTATCAAGCTCATATAAACATTGACCAGGAGGCTTACCATGAGGGATATCACTTGCATTGAAATCTAAAAGAGAGTGTACCTCTACCATAGGGGGGTGAGCGGTAGGCTCACACAACTTCTCAGTAGGAGGTATCACATCTTCAGCCTTAATATCTCTCTCTTTAATAGACTTCTTAGCTTATTGCATATCTTCGGGGTTTAATACAAGCATACCCCACTTCTTCGGTGTTTAAGGTGGCTCGGGGACAGACCAATCATCGTGATTTTTGGCTATCTTGCCCATTAGTTCTTCGGCATCGTCAGGAGTTCTTTCCCTAAAAACACAACCAGCAAAACTATGTAGATAGGATCTATATTCATCGGCCAGTACACCATAAATTTATCAAGCAATTCATTCTTATGGACTCCATGTCCTGTCCTAGCCTTGAGTAAAGTGCAATACCTCCCCAAAGCCAACAAACGATTGAGCTAAATCTTGATGGCTTTTAATAGAACCACATCATAATAAATCATACCATGCTTTAACACCCTCCTTTAAAGAAAAAGGAACTAGCTTTGTAACATAATAATTAATCTTATTGTCCTCAATGGAAAATAAGCTACCCAACTCAGTGAGTTTAGCAAGGTGTGCAATAGCATCTTCATTTTCTCTGCCATAAAAGGGGCCAGCTTCAATCATAGATATAAGTGAAAGATCAATAGAGAAATCAAAATCCGCATCTTTAATGCAAATTGGAGATGTAGCAAATTCATGATCAGGAGCAAACTTGTTCTTCATAGCATGCTTCTCAAGCAGCTTCTTCATAGCACCAGGTTCTGCAGAATCATTACACTCTGCAAGAAATCTATAAAATTCATCATCAAGTAAAATATAATCAACATCAAAACATTTACCCTTAAGGTTACTCAAATCAGGGTAATCAGAGGATCTTCCACTAGGATAACATGTAGCATGAATTTTAGTCCTAGACTGTTTTGCAACCTTAGAAATCTGAGTATCAATAAAGTAACCAAGTGAACCAGTCTCATCAAGAACAGTAGAAGAATCATCAAAAGTATCATAGGTACTGCCATACTCATTAGAAGTAGCATGTGGTGGTGGTGAAGCAAACTTACTCATAACGGAAGGTGAATCAAATTTAGCACTAGTGCTAAGAACAGTACCTTTTCTTGTAGTGGATCGTAAGATCAGACACTACAAGAAATATGCTAACTTGTGACCCTACATATTGGTCACTGAAAGGTCACTGTTCTTCATTTGTGACCTTTTTGTGACCAAAATTAGTTGGTGAAAAGCTGAGGGTCGCAAAGCGGACAATGTGACCTTTTTTCTGAAATGGTCATAGATGATTGTGACCAAACCAAAGTTCATAGATGTTGTGACCAATTGGTTTGGTCATTGGCTTATTAGCCAGGCCACGTCAGGTCCAACGTGGAAAGCTGACGTGGCAAAATAGCAACCAAATGAAAAGGTTGTAGATTAGAATCAACCTGGTCCAGTTCGGCCGTCTATATGAGCCCAATAATTCAGCCCATCTAAATTTTTTTACTGTTAATTCTTGTTGGCTGCTTTGGGCTTTTTGCAGTTCATTTCAATTTTGGGCCTCGAGATTGTGTCTATTTATATTGGCCTAGCCCAATAAATATTTTTTTCTTTTCAATTTCGATCAGTTACACGGGCCAATCCCAACAATTGAACCTTTTATTTTTGGAAATATGGCCTTTTTGGCTGAACGGCTTTAATTTACTTTTCACTCCACTAGTCAAGTGGGTCCCAATTGTCAGGTCCTGGTAAGTGGGTGCAATTGTCAGGTCCTGGTAGGTGGGTCCAATTGCCAGAGCCATATTTTTTACATTTTATTTCTAGTAAATAAAATAATTATTTAAATCAAGACAAATGGAAAATAGAAGCAATACTTCAAATAGAGAAAACCGCCAAACATGGCACATTACAATCAAATCAAACAAACATATTTCACATCAGTATCCAGCCATCAAAAACTAAACTAGATATCATGTATAACTAGCTCCAATAAACTAGAATTATCTTTCTGCCAACTTCATCCTGTAGCTCGCAATAAAATATGAATGAAGGCGAGATTGCAGTTGTGTAGCTGCTGCTACCGTCTTCACCTTTATTTCTGCATGAGCCTGCCTATGCTGGTGAGGCTCTGCTGCTGCACAAAACAAATTCGGTTACAATTTGCTGGAGTAGTTGAACAAACATACAAACATGCAAAAGAAATTATGCAAAAAAAATTGTGCGAACACATAGCAGGAATAGAATTGTTCAACATCTAACATGAGCATGGAAAATCTAGTTTGATGCCATGACAACAATTGTAATGGTACACTATGGATTTTATTTAATTTAAATACTGTTGGACATCTACTGTAATAATTGGAAGCTCTGAAACAAAAACCATGTGTGTTGTGATCTAAATTACTCCAAATTTCCGAGTTTTCTTAATATTAGGAGTAAAGGTTTTCTTTTGTTACTTCAAGCATTTTTAAATGAAGTATTTTCTGAAACAAGCAACAGGAAGCATGTGTCAATTAACACGGAAATCTGCACAATCTTCAGTAATAAAATCTTCACATTTTAGTTAACAGGAAGATTGTAACAACGGAGCATACAAAATTACAGGAAAAGTCCTTGCACCTAAATTACATTAAGCAGTAACAACAGAGCATCATGGATTGAAATTATACTAAGCAAAGTAACAAAGCATAATACAGTAACAGAGTGGTGTAGGAGCAGTACTAGCAGTGCAAAATACAGTAGTGCAAAATATAGCAGTGCACTAACAGAGTGGTTCAGTTTAAAAATGTTCAGTGCTAAACAGAATATTGGCATCGAGTACCATGCGCTAATGTTCAGTTAAAAAATGCTAAATCCAGCAAGTTCCTGCAAGGCTTTCACTGCTCACGCTTCTCCATGGAGCTCCTTCGATAGCAATCAAACGCCCGACTCACTAGACGGCCATAGTCAGGACTGGGCTAACAGAACGACAACATGCCTTCCATAGTCACCCTGTTACATGAAGCAGTTGAGAAGAATTAGAAAAACTGGAGCCAATATATTATGAACATTCCATTCAAAAAAATGAGTAAAGAAGTAAAGGACAATTCTTTATAGAATGATAAACACATTTCAGCTAGTACCGTGCTTTTTATTGCCGAGCTAGTTAAAATGAGGTATTCATACAAGACAATAGACACAATATGAATATGCATGGCACAAGTGCAGGTCCTGCAACTTCACTTCAACACATTGTGGCTAAACAACAATATCATTCTACTACGACGGCCATCCATTCAACACGCAAGATCTAACCTTTACTAGTCAGAGCACACAAACTATCATCACAAATGCAGGAGGGAATAAAGGGAACCGAGAGAAAAACACTAAAAATTGTTGCTGATATTAAATCTTCAGTGTCCAGTTTTACTTCCATTTCTTTTGTTCTTGTAAGTCATAGTGCTAATAAGGTGGCTCATTGTTCGCTAGATCAAGTGAGCTTGTTGTCCGCTCTATATACTGTAGTTGTTTAGCCATCACCACACTAACATACATGTGTTCAAGAGAGTCGTTCGATCCAAAGAATGGAAGACAGATAAACGAAAAGAAATGTTTCATTATGTTCAGAAGCATAGTCCAAGCTATATCTGACTTCTGATGAAATGCATAGGTGCAGCCAATGACTACACAGCAGCAACTACTTCAGGCATTGGCTGGAGAAATGCTCATCTTTTTTATTCTTTGTAAAATAAATTTTGAGTTAAGAAGTACACTGGTTACTGACTACACATGTACCACCAGAATTACAATCCAGCAACACAACAATTGAAACAATCCATAACTCTAAAGAATGAAGCAGACTCTACAAGTAATAATTCTAGAACAGCCTAACAACACTACATCCGCCTGAAATTATTTTACACACCTAAAGGCTTGAGCAGAAACAAGATAAGGAAACACTCGTCACCTGTGAGCTGAATCAATCGGGGCGACCTGGTGAATATGCCAAGCAGAATGAGCGGCTCAATGAAGTAGCCGATCCCGCGGTGCACCCCGCAGTCGTGCTCCAGGCCCTTCCCGCCGACGATCACCCCGGGCTTGTACCCGACCTTTGTCCCAGCGTGCTACGAACGAACCCACGAAAATCAATTAGTCGCCAACCAAATCGAACTCAGAGCGGGGAGAGGCGGGCGGGCACGTCCTTGCCTGAGTCTTTGAGGTCGATGACGTGCTGGTCAGATACCTTGTCGAGGAGGCGGAGGAAGGAAATATCGTGCGGGCGGAGGCCGCCCTCGCCGGCGCGGGCGTCCTTGATGACGCTGGGGGTGGAGGTCAGCGTCGCCAGCACCAGCCGCTCCCGGAAGTGACGGCTGCCCGACAACCTCCGTGTGCTCTCGCGACCCATCCTCGTCGGCTCGGCCTTGAGGGGCGCCGCGGCCTCCGGGGACGACGAGGCCGCCGTGGACGCAGCCACCCGCGAGGGCGACCGGCAGGCGACGCGGTGGGCGCCGCTACGGGATGCGTCGCGAAAGGAGGCCGAGGACGGGGAGGAGGTGGCGGCGGCGAGTATATGGCGACGAGGGAGGAGGAGTGCGATGCGAGGAGGGGGTCGATGGGATCTGAATTAGGGTTTGGGTAGTTGGGCTGCGGGTGGGGATCTGAGAAGGTGAGGGGTGAGGTCTGCCGTTGGATCTGGTAATATCCAACGGTGTTTGATGTCGACCGTGTGACATGCCTCTAGACCAATCAAAACGCAGTACATATTTTAACAATTTAAGTGACAAAAATAGGGTGATTTTGTGAAGGACCTACCGTATATTTGTTGTAAAATTGAATCAAATCATTTTTATAAAATATTACAACGTATATAATGTACTATTGACCAAATGGTTGGGTGTCAAAAACTTTTGTTCGCCTCTCTTGAAAAAGACAAATTTGAGCAGATTCAGCTGGAAGTGGGTCAAGTTTGAACTACAACTACCTCATAGTTTGCTCATGATTTTTTCCAAAAATTATTTTTAGGTACATAAGTATCTATTTAATCATAGAAACAACAACAAAATTTGAAGATTCCACCCCTAGATACGAACGGTCATGCCCACTATTTTGACCACATTTTGAAATGGGTATGAAAATTAAAAAAAAGAAAAAAAAAGTAAAACATTCGTGTTGCATCCTAATTTATGTCATAATAACCATATAAACCAACAAACTTGGAATAATGCAAATACCTTAAAAAAGTATTCTCAAAATGGGCTATTGAGTGTGAAGGTTCGTGGCTTTCAAGCCAAATGGCCGATGTTAGTGCTAGTTTCAAAGGATGGTTTTCCCAAATGATCTCATATTGTTCAAATGGGTGCATGTTGGAATGGGTAACAAGTTTGCCAAAGGAAGTTTTCATTTTCTTTGTACGAAAAATCCAATTTTCATTTTCCGAATGTCAAAAGTAGGGTTGTTTTGTGAAGAAGCTACCAATTAATTGGTGTGAATTTGAACCACTCCATTTTTGTAAAATATTAGACAATATTTTATTAACAATTGACCAAATGTTTGCATGATAAATGATTTTTATACACCTCTCCTGAAAAAGATAAATTTCTGTAGATTCAGCTGGAACGGGGTCAAATTTGAACTACATGTGCTGGATAGTTTGCTATTTATTTACAAAAATTCATTTCTAGGTACACAAGTAGTCATTTCATCAGAGATACACTAAGAGTTTTGCAAGATTCCACCCCTAGGTATCACCGGTCATGCCCCCCTCCCAGTTTTGACCGCATTTCGAAACCGGCTTAAACAATTCAAAAAAATCAAAAAAATGTAAAATCTTCGCGTTGCATCCTAATTTATGTCCTACTAACCATAAAAACTAACAAACTTAGAATAATGCAAATATCTTAAAAAAATCTTCTCAAAATGGGCTATCGAGTATGAAGGTTCGTGGCTTTCAAGCCAAATGGCCAATGTTAGTGCTAGTTTCAAAGGATAGTTTTCTCAAATGATTTCATATTGTGCAAATGGGTGCATGTTGGAATGGGCAACAAGTTTGCCAAAGGAAGTTTTCATTTTCTTTGTACGAAAAATCCATTTTTTATTTTTCGAGTGCCAAAAGTAGGGTTGTCTTGTGAAGAAGCTACCAAATATTTTGTGTGAATTTAACCACTCCATTTTTGTAAAATACTATACCATATTTTATTAAAAATTGACCAAATTTTTGCATGATCAATTATTTGTATACGCCTCTCCTGAAAAAGACAAATTTCCGCAGATTCAGCTGGAACGGGGTCAAATTTGAACTACATGTGTTTGATAGTTTGCTCTTTATTTTTTAAGATCATGTCTAGGTACACAAGTAGCCATTCAATCACAGATCCACCAAGAGTTTTGCAAGATTCTAGCCCTAGATATCACCGGTCATGCCCCCTCCCCCGTTTTGACCGCATTTTGAAACCGGCTTAAATAATTCAAAAAAATCAAAAAAAATGTAAAACATTCGCGTTGCATCCGAATTTATGTCAAGTGCATTTTGGAATTTCAAACAATGTTGACGAAGGAAGTTTCATTTTTTTTCTTTTTTTCGTCTTTCTAGGTATTCAACGGTTACTTATTATTCTTTGTTTACATTATTTTGCACTAGTTTTTCACTTTTCTATTTTTTTTCATTTTTTCTTTCATTTCGTTTGTTTTTTTTTTGGTTTTTAATATTGTTTGCATTTTACTATTTTTCTTTTGGTTTTCATTCTACCTATTTGGTATACGTCAAGAACATTTTCTAATACACGTTTTACATTTTTCAAATAAAATTTGAAGGTTCTTTCATACTTGTTCGACATTGTAAACATTCTTCTAATGCTTGGTTAACATTTTTCAAATAAAAGATTATTATTTTTGACTACATGGTCAAAAAAAATTATACACATTTTAACATTACCAAATGCTTGAATAACATTCTTTATGTACAAAATTAACAATTATTTAATACATGGTCAACCTTTTTTGACAGATGACATCTTTAAATATTTTTAATAATTATTTGGTTGAAATTTTAGTTCAAAATCAATAGTTATAAAGGAAATCAGAAAAGAATAAAAATTGGAGTTCGAAATTTTTGAAATTTATTTGTTTGAAATTTAAGTATTTTGTCTATTTCCCACCAGGAGGCCCAGCCGGTTGTGGGGATAAACCCGCAGGCCCCAGCCCATGCCAGCCCCTTGCCCACACTGTCGTCTCTCTCACTCTCACCCCGATCCCCATCTCCTCTCGATCTCCACCGCCGCCTCCTCTGTCGCCGGCTATCTCCGGCCTACTCCGCCGCCATCCAGCTTGCCCACGGCTTTACCTCGCGACGCTGCACCTACTCCACCGCGTCTATCCGTCTCCCCTCGCCTCCAGAGCTCGCCTACTTCGATTCCCCTTTCTAGGGTTTCGATTGGGTGAGCTCCTACGGTCGCCGGTGGCTCCGGGGCCATGGACCAGTCGTCCCCGCCTCCCGCGTGCTCCCCAGTTTGGTTGTGCTCCCTGGGGTGCCCCCGTGCTCATGGCGTTCGTGAGCGTCGGTGGGACGGCGAAGTGGAACAACCCCGTCGCGACGGCGCAGATGTGGTGATGTGTCTGCCTCCTCGCCGTGCAGGGACGTCCACGATGAGCTCTGCCGCAACTGCGGAAGGCTGAGCTACTGCCTCGGCTACAGACCCGTATGGTGAGATCCTCTCCTTCTGCCTTACTGCCGCTCCTACTACCTTGGCCAGGGCCGCCGCTATCTTCATGATCCATGTCGTTTGTGCCTTCAAGTTCTGGTTGATTCCTATGGGCTTAGTATTGTGCACATGATCATTCTTTTGTTCTGTACAACTCCTAATTTTGGGGCAAATCCTAGGGTTCATAGTTCATGTATATGTATGTGTCATGATGTACCTAGTTCATCTACTCCAGTTAAGTGCTAAGTATGATGTGTGAGGCATGTGTAGTTATCTTACTTGTTGACTTGCTAATGTTGGTCTACTTATTTACTTATGCTCATTTGACCTGAGATGTTGAGTTATAAGTTACTGGTGTATAGTTTAATTGCTATATCCAGCTCTACTGGTATATGTGATGTTGCTGTTGTAGTTTATTTTAAGTGCAGTAATGATTGTTGGTCGTGTTATACTCTTGTAGATATTCAAGCACTAGTTATGGATGGTTATATAGCTAGTGCCATGCTCATGTTCCTTTTCTTATACTAGCTAATTTGATATGTTCTGTATATATGTATATGCGGCTTGTCTTGCTGTGTTAGTTAGTTAATTAGTTGCTGCTCTACTTGCTATGTAATTTGGCTACTGACAGAATACGATCATATACTTACATGAAATGGTTTTAAGTGGACTAACAGAAACTACTGTACTAGTGCATGAACAGAAACTTCATATCTGAATAAATTTGGCTAGAATTTCATATCTGAATGTCACAAATGTAAAGCAGATGGACAGAAACTACTTGTCTTGTCTTTCTCTAGAGGTATATGAACTGGTTTTGTTAACACACTCTGTCTTCCTGTATTGTTCTTTTGCAGATCTTGAACTTGAGAAGGGGGAGATTAGACAAAGATCAAGAGAAGAACTAGAAAAAGATTTAGTCTAGGTTTAGTTTAGGTTAACTTCCTTTTATTTATTTCATTTCTTCTATTCCACTATGTAATTCCTAAATACTTTGTATCTGTATTTATAGTAATAAAATGTGTTGTTTCTTTTATCAAGATTGTAAGATTTATATTATTACTTTGTACTAATTCATTTATTAATAAAGTTTCTTTTATACCTTATTGGATCAAGTTTTGTTAATATAACTTTGTAATAAGAATCCCATTTTTAATTCATTTATGTCAATGCGTGGGTTCCACCCGTCAGTGGTAGATGCAACCTAGTGTTATCCAGACGTCAGTGGTAGATGCAACCTAGTGTTATCCAGACACGTAAGCCAAAATTGACACATGGACATGACACATAGGAAAAAATTGACACATAGACATGACACAACAGACAAAATTGATGAGGTGGCGCCCAGTCATATCAATGCATCCACGTTTACAACATCATGACCATCTACATTGGTCGTAATTAGCTAGGAATAAGGCCGTCGACCAGTGTTGTTTGCTTTATGACCATTTTGTGTAAGGTAATTATGACCTTTTCTTCCCAAATAGTCGTTATGGTTTAGGGTTTGGACCCTCACAAACATCTTAAGACCAATTGGTTTGAAATGGTCGTAAATTTATGACTATTTCTTCCAGGGTCATTGACAGAAGGTCACAAGTTAGCATATTTCATGTAGTGGGAACTCTTGGGTCTCCTTTCTTACTCATAGCGGATAAATCGAAGCAGCAAAATAACTCCAAGTAGGCTTGTAAATAAATCTATGCTCCCCGGCAATGGTGATGACCCACAACTGTACGGGATCGATTGTAGTTATCTCGCGGGTAAGTTAACACAATTGATTGATTCGACACAAGGGAAGCCAAAGAGTACTTATAAGCTTTGACAGTTGAGTTGTCAATTCAACCGCACCTGAAATATACTTGCTTGCAACAATGTATTAATAGCAACTATGGTAAGATAGTGGTAGCGATGGTGGTAACAGCAAAAGTAAAACAACAGAAATAAACTAGTAGTAACTAGTAGGATTAAAACAATGTAGGCGATGGAGCTGGATGGTTGGGCGATGCATGAATAAGAGTGAACATGTAATAAATTCTAACACGGGGCAAGGCACACAGAAAAGCAATGATCATCTAGTAAAATATCAAACATTAGGCATGTATCCCGTAGGTAGTTGTGCGTGCTTGCAATAAGAACTTGCACAACATCTTTTGTCCTACCATCCAGCTACGAACGGGGCCAAAGGGAACTTATGGAGATTAAGGTGCTCCTGTCAAAGAGCACCGGAACAAAGCAATAAACTCAATGGATACATGGAATCCGCAAATCATGGACCATCCCCTTTGGTGTCTCAAGCTGTCACCTTTGGGATCGCCGGTTCCGGACCATAATAGGTGCATATAATTCATAGATAGGATCTCAAACATAAATATACTCATGAAAACATAAGTGGTTCAGATCTGAAAACATGGCACTCGGGCCCAAAGTGACAAGCATTAAGAGCAACAAGGTGTAGGAAAGATGATAAACACCGCAGTAGATGATAGGCAACATGCCCCAAGAATCTGACGAACTATTACATGATCAAACTCATCCAATCCCTACCATCCCATTTGCCTACAGCAGGGAATTACTCACACATGTGAAGAGAAGTCATGGAGGGAGGATGGATTGGTGATGGTGATGACGATGGCGACAATCTCCCCTCTTCGGAGGCCAAATCAGCCTCCAGATTAGCCCTCCCGAGGAAGAACAGAGGGTGGCGGCGGCTCCGCGACGGGTTATGGAAAAGCGACTTCTGTTTCGGAGTTTTCCCGTCACGGGAATAAATAGGAGTCGAGGTAGGGCACCAGAGGCGGTGGGAGTTGCCCAGGCGGCCAGCTGGCGCGGCCAGGGGTGGGGCCGCTCCAGCAGGGCGCCTGGGGCCCCCCTGGCTGCCCTCTGGCCCCACTTCTGGCTCCGTGCTCCTTCGGGTGTGTGGATTTTTTGTAATTTTTCTGGGAATTTTCTGAGATGTCTAAAAATCCATTTTCCTGCACACAATAAAACCATACAGGCAACTATGCTGAAAAGTGCGTCAGTCCGGGTTAGTTTAGTTCAAATCATGCAAGAATGAGGGCAAAACAATAGCAAAAGTGTTTGGAAAAGTAGATACGTTTGGGACGTATCAACTCCCCAAGCTTAGCCTATTGCTTGTCCTCGAGCAATTCAGTTCAACGAACTGGACGCGACAAAGAAAACTTTGACAAACTCTTTTGCTTCATAAGATGTATATAAACCGGTACTACAAAAATAGTTTAGCAAGTATCAAAACAATTCTATGAGGACAATGCACGAAGCAATTCTTCTTTCAAGTGATCAATCAGAAACAACCAAAAGAAAATAATATTCTCCCGAAAATCAAGACAAGATCACAATGCACATAGCTTGAACATACTAGAGTGGTATCTCGCTAGCATCCATGAGTGAAGACAAACATAAATGCAGAAGCTCCTCCGAAATCTTAAAGGAGACTAGAACTAAGAATTTCAGATGAGCAATATCACAATAATGCAGAAGACAATGTGGTACTTTGGAACTAAGAATGACAATTATGCTCTCAATAGTTGGTGCTTTGAAGAAAGAAGGGGAGACTCTCGAACCGTGGCTTTTTGATGGCAAGGTTGAAAACCCGTGGTTGGAAGCAAAGACTAAACATGTGCAGACCTCTTGGTTTTGAAAACAGAGACAAAGTTCTTTTGGGAAGTGCAACTTTCCAGTCAACGCTGAACGGTAAAGGTCTCTCAATATCTCCCATGCCCACTATATTAATACTTTTTTCTTACTCTTTTGTTCCCTTGTCCATCCATCATTTGACGGTCCATGGAACCTTTTATTTTGCCTCAAGTATGGAAGGAGGTTATCGTTCCATCTCTCATTAGTAGCATTTGGTCCATTTCATTCCATCATCAAGTATGGGGGAGGTGTAACTCTCCTTTTTTATAAATTTGACTAGTTAAAACTTCCATCAAAATATTTTTGGCATGGTAGATACTGATTTTCCCTCACCAGACCATGAGCTTGTACGGTTACAAAAGAGAAGCTTTTGAATAAATTTCGATATGGCACAAGAAAGTCTAAGTTAGGGGTGGCCGGTAAATACCACATATAGGTAGGTATGGTGGACTCAAGTGGAATAACTGGTTTTGCAAAGGAGTTTGGATACACAAGCAGAATTCCGCTTAGTGCGAGCGAAGGCTAGCAAAAGACTAGGAAGAGACCATGTAGAGAGCAATAATTGTCATATTCATGCAGAGCGACAAAGCAACATTGAATCGGGCATGAAAGTGATATAATTATTCTGAAATAAAAAGGTCATCAAGGCATGATAGAATTTTTAGTCATAAACATGTGTGAACATGTGCCAAGTCAATCCAAGAATTCTCTGAATGGAAATACCACTTCAATATGCCAAACCATGAACAATGTAATGCATGTAAATTATTTCAACAACATATTATGCACTCTACCTATTTGAGATCAGCCACAAGGAAAGCATGAACACTGGGAAAGAATTGTAAACATAGCACTATGTATCTACAAGCTGGTCTCTAGATCATAAGTACAGGAATATGTACAAAAGTAGAAACAAAAAGAGTTCGTACCGGTTTTCCTTGTTGCTTCCCTTCCGTCGATCTTCGTCATTACTGCCTTGTCACTTGCACGACCGAACATGGGAAATATATAATCAAATGCCATCGCGGACTCGAGCTGAACTCTGAAAACAAAGCAAACTAAAGAGAGAAAGGAAATATTTTTGGGTTTTTCAAAGGTTTAACGAAAGCAAAAGAAAAGAGAAATCTTTTGTTATTTTTGGAAATTAAAAGAACAAAGAATAACGGGAAAAACTTTGAAAAGATCAAAGCGAATAAGAAAGGATTAACATAATGGAAAAGTTAGAAGGGAACTTACTCCCCCAAGCTTAGGCTTTTGTCTTAAGTTGGTAGCAGCTACTGCCCCCAGGAGCCTCCTGCTCCGGGGTGATGGTAAGTCCAAGAGTCGTATGAGCCCTCCGGCGCGTACACCGAAGTCCTCGGGTCCTCCCATGAGGAAAGTCCTGCGCTCCAAGCAGAGGAAGACCACTCACCATACTAAGTGATGGTCTCCCCCTGGAAAGGTGGGAACTCACCATGCTCCTCCTCGTCGGGCATAAGACCCTTCATGGGGTTATGAAACTTATACTGGTCCATGAACTCATCAAACTGGACATCATTCAAGGACCATCCGTTCCTACGAGTGTTATCAAACAAAAGTGGTGCAGGTAGACGGATCTCACGAGTAATGGTCTTTTCAAACCTCAAAATATACACAAGGTTACCAAACTGGGAAGTCATGGTAACAAACTTATGCCTCTTCATAGCAGCAGGGTCAAGACTTGCGTAAGAAAAGGGAACATCATCAGGATGCGGGGTTCCATTAAAAGACTCATGGATAAACGTGGTGTTAACACCACCAAATAAATCGCCCTTTTTACTATTCATAACAAGGCGTCGAGCAATTAAGGCACCCAAATTATAATCATTCTTACCAGAGAGGGCGTTCGCATAAATAGCAAAATCTGGTGCAGAACCGTTGCTCGTGTTGTCACGAGCCAACACCCCTCTAGCAATAAAGTACGCAAAATACCTGATGTGGGGGAATAAAATGCTGGAAATCTTTGTACGCCGAATATCGCTCTCCTCCTGACTACAAAGGGAGTTGAAGAGGGTCCTCAACACGGAGGGATGAGTGTTCATCCTCGCCGTTTGACCAGCGTTCGGCACACCTATTATTTCACAAAAACGTGCCAAAGACATGGTTATAAGATCATTGTAAATTTTGAACTCGACTATTCCAGCAACATGGTTATAACAAAAGCTATTAACAAAGCAATAGATGAGCTTCTTATATTATACCACACGGCATAGTACTAGCCGTGTCAAACCTGCATTGGCGCAAAGGCCGTAAAAATCCTCCTTAATTCCTGCAGCTTCAAGAAATTCATCGCACAGGTACATCATTGCGCACGCTGGACTTGTGTCTTCCAGCAACTCCAGGGGCACGTGATCTTCATTGTATCTCACCCTAGCAGCTGAGGGTGAGGATACAGCTCTAGTAACTCGGTTGGAGCGCTCGGGCATCTTCTTCCCAAGCCACCTCTTTGCCTTTCCTAGCAAACTCATTTCTGAAAATTATGACAATTCTTAAAAACAAGAATTTAAACAAAGTGAATTGAGGCAAACTACTTTACTCACTTACCTAAGGCATAAGCTTTCATCAAAACTTGGAAAATAAATTTCTACACATGCATGCAAGGTCATCTAAACAGCACCAAGAACTACTAAATACTCACAAATCGAGCAACCAATCAAAAATCAAATTCGAGTGGTGGAGGAGTTACATACCAGGGAGTATTTTCTCAAAATCTCATCTCAAATGACGGGTTGTAGAGAGAGATCGAAAATTGTCTCCAAGAACAGCAAGAACGCGAGCACGGGGGCAGAACCCGTGTTTTTGGAGAGAAAGAAAGAAAGAGAGAGAGGAAGAAGAAATACCTGTAGGTGGGGCCGGCCAGGGGGCTGGCCACGCCAGCTGGCCTCCTGGGCCACTGGTGGCCCCCTGGTCAGCCCCAGGTGCCTCTGGGTCACTCCCAGCATGGAAATTTTTTTATTTTTCTGGATTTTTCTGAAAACTTCACAGTTGAAATTTTTTCGGAGTTCAAAAAGCTGCGAAATTTCTGAAAACTTGAAGCAGTTATTAGAATTGTGAAGCTTCAAAAACATAATTACCTGGAACTGATGGTTTTAATGGCAGATTCTTGAAATCTTGTTGGACTATAATCTGCAATGACTTTTACAAGTTGGCTGAGGATTTCCATAGTGGTCATGCTGATTTAGAAGGTTTAAATGGCTCTTTCATCACTCTTATCCCCAAGAAACCCATTCCTGAGACAGTGAATGATTTCAGACCTATCTCCCTCACGAGTGTGGGTATTAAGTTTATCACCAAGATGGCTGCTAACAGGCTTCAGAAAGCCATCAGGAGATGCATTCACAAAAACCAATATGGATTTATCAAGGAGAGATGCATCCAGGACTGTGTTGCATGGACTTTGGAATATCTGCATCAGTGCCACCATTCCAAAAGACACCTCTTTCTGCTCAAGATTGATTTTGAGAAAGCTTTCTATTCTATAGAGCATGATGCCATCCTAGAAATTTTAAAGCACAAGGGTTTTCCACTAAAATGGAGAATCTGGGTGCAGCAGCTGTTGGATTCTAGGTCTTCATCTGCGTTGTTAAATGGCATCCCAGGTAGACAGTTTAAATGCAAAAGGGGGGGGGTCAGACAGGGTGATCTTTTATCCCCTTTGCTTTTTGTTCTGGCTGCTGATCTGCTACAATCTGTTGTCAATGATCTGCTTAGGAAAGGGCATTTCAGCTTGCCCATTCCATGCCATGATACTGATTTCCCAATTGTTCAGTATGCTGATGATACAATTTTGGTTATGCCAGCAGAGCCATCACAAGTCCTCAGACTCAAGGAAGCACTCCAATATTTCACCCAATCCACTGGTCTGGATATCAATTACAACAAATCATCCATGATCCCCATCAATATTGATGAGATCACTATTAATGAGTTGGCCAGGGTTTTTGGTTGTCAAGTTGGGAAAGTTCCTTTCACTTATTTGGGGCTGCCTGTGGGCACTACCAGGCCTAAAATTTTGGATCTTCTTCCCTTAGTGGACTGCATGGAGAGGAGACTTACTGCCAGTTCTTGTTTCTTGACTCAAGGGGGAAAACTGCAGCTACTCAACTCTGTGATATCTTCCATGCCCATCTACTTCCTTTGATCTTTACACATTCTTGCTGGGATCATCAAGCAATTGGAGAGGATCCAGAGACAATGCCTTTGGAGAAAATATGGACAGGACTCTGGTAAGTCACTTGCTGCTTGGGAGCTAGTCTGCAGACCAAAGAACAAGGGTGGTCTGGGCATCCTCAATTTACAGCTGCAAAATCAAGCCCTTTTGATGAAACACCTGCATAAGTTTTACAACAAAGAGGATGTGCCTTGGGTCTCTCTTGTATGAGATTCTTATTATCATGAAAGAGTGCCTCATGCTACTGAGCTCTGTGGCTCCTTCTGGTGGAAAGATGTGGCCAAATTGATGGATACTTTTGTGACTGTGTCCCAGGTTAAAGTTGGTAGTGGTGACTCTGTTTTGCTGTGGAATGATTTTTGGGTCTCCAGCACTAATGAAACTCTAGCTCAGAAGTTCCAAAGATTGTTCTCCTTTGCTAAGGATCCTTTTATATCTGTTAAAGAGGCCATGGAGATGGCTGATCTCACAGAGCTTTTCAATCTGCCTCTATCTGCACAGGCCTTCCAGGAGCTCTTTGAGATGCAGCTAATCCTACCAAGTCAAAGTGGTGATGCAATGAAAGACTGTTGGACATGGAGGTTGAATGGAAAATGGCAATACTCTGCTAAGAAATTCTACAGGTTGGTGCATGATCCTATACAGGCAAATCTTCTTTTAAATTGGATTTGGAAATCCTGTTGCATCCTAAAGACCAAAGTTTTTGCTTGGCTGGTGATGATGGATCGTCTCAATACAAAGGATATGCTTATCAAACGACATTGGAACATCCAGGATGGTCCGGAGTGTGTGCTTTGCCATACCCAACATCTGGAGACCAGAGATCACCTCTTGTTCCAATGCAATTTCAGTACTAGAGTATGGGCATACCTTCAAATTGACTGGAACCATGGTTCTGACATGATTCGGATTGCCAAGAGGGCCAAGGAGTCTTTCAATAAACCCTTCTTCGCTGAAGTGGTGTTTACTTCCTGGTGGAACATCTGGTTGATCAGGAATGCTAAATGTTTCAAGCATGTCAGGCCCTCTTTTGCTAAATGGAGGGTTGGTTTCATTCATGATTTAACCTTGCTTAGCTATAGAATTAAGCCTAGATTTAAGGATCTCTTGCTTAGATGGATTGACTTCCTCCCACCTTGAGAGGTGTTTTTTTGAAGCTTTTGCTGTACATTTGTAAATAATGTGTTCCTGGTAATAAAATGCTGGGGGGTGCTTTACCCTTCAGTTTGAAAGCTTCAAAAAAACAAAATATGTAAGGATTAAGCAATTAGCAACTTCGACAGGAACATCCTCACAAATACCAATCGGGACGGCTGTTGACTTGTCAGCCATCTGAAGAGAGATATCTGTAGGGATTAGCTTATCTAAACATAACCTCTTATAAAGAGAAAAAGGTATAACACTCACTCCTGCTCCGAGGTCATATAAGGCAGTTTTGACATAATTATTTTTTATGGATCAAGGAATGGTGGGTATACCTGGATCACCAAGCTTCTCAGGAATCTTGCCACTGAAAGAATAGTTAGCAAGCATAGTAAATATTGCCTCATTAGGAACTTTTCTTTTATTAGTAACAATATCTTTCATATATTTGGAATAAGGAGGTAACTTGATAGCATCAGTCAGGGGAATTTGAAGAAAAATAGGTTTCATCCATTCACAAAATTTATTATAATGCTCTTCTTCTTTAGATTTGAGAGACTTACCTAGAAAGGGCATGGGTTTCTGTACCCATGGTTCTCTTTCCTTCCCATGTCTTCTTTCTATGAAGTCTTCTCTAGTATACTTCTTGCGTTTATCAGTTGCTTCTTCTTCTCTCACCTCGAGAGGATCATTCTTCTCCATATCATTTTCTTCGGGCTCAGCACTGTCTCCAGTTTCAGCATCGGAGGTAGATATGATGTTAGGATCAACAACAGGTTCTTGACTTGTAATGGGATCATTGGAGTTGTCAGCCTCCTTGTGTTTCTTCTTCTTCTTTTTCTTCTTAGGAGAGCTAACAAAATCGTCTTCTACCTTTACTTGAGAATCTTGCTCGATCCTCTTTGGATGCCCCTCGGGATAGAGTGGGTCATGGGTGTGTGTTCCGCCCCTGGTTTTTATACCATAAGCATGAATTTCCTGTTTGGCATTGTTAGCAAGCAAATCTTTTTGCACATTAGAAATTTGTTCAAGCTGAGTTTGAACCATATGAAAATGCTTAACAAGACATTTAACATCATTAACTGTTCTTTCTAGAACACCAAGCAAACTTTTGATAGCAAGAGAATTATCATGCAATTGACTTTGTATCCTCCTATTAAAATGGTCTTGCTTAATAATAAAATTATCAAACTCATCTAAGCATTGGTCGGGAGGCTTACCTTTAGGGATGTCACTTTCAGTAAAGTCTAATAGAGAGTGTACCTCTACCAAGGGGGGGTGAGTAGTAGGCTCACACAACTTCTTGATAGGCGGTAGATTCTTCACGTCTTCGGCTTTAAAGCCTTTCTCCTTTATAGACTTCTTTGCTTCTTGTATATCTTCGGGGCTCAGAACAAGCATGCCCCTCTTCTTTGTTGGTGGAGGTGGTTCAGGGACGGACCAATCTTCATGGTTCTTGGAAATCTTGCCCATTAATTCTTTAGCATCGTCCGGTGTTCTTTCTCTGAAAACACAACCAGCGCATCTATCCAAATAGGATCTAGATTCATCGGTTAGGCCAGCATAAAATATATCAAGTAATTCATTCTTGGGGACTTCATGTCTCGGCCTAGCCTTGATTAAGTCACAATACCTCCCCCAAGCTTTAGGGACGTGCTCATCCTGCAATTGTTTAAAGTTATAGATTCTTTGCAAAGCAGCATGTTGCATATGAGCAGGAGAATATTTATTAACAAAGAATTGAACTAAGTCCTGAGGACTCTCAATGGAACCATAGGGAAGTGCATCATACCATTCTTTGGCGTTTTACTTCAAAGAAAAAGGAAAAAGCTTGGCCACATAAAAGTTTCGTATCCTTTCATCAGTAGTAAATAAGTTACCCAACTCGGTGAGCTTGGTCAGGTGTGCTATAGCATCATCATTTTCTCTGCCATAAAAGGGGTCAGCCTCGACTGTAGATATAAGTGAAAGATCAATAGAGATACCATAATTAGGACCAGTGATGCATATAGGAGATGTAGCAAATTTAGGTTTGGGAGTAATCTTGTTCTTCATGGAGTTCTTTTCAAGCAGCTCCTTAACAACTCCAGGGTCAGAGTCGACACACTCTTTAAGTTCCCTGCAAAAATCATCATCAAGAGTAATATAATCATCATTAAGGTATCTTTCCTTGAGTTCATCTAAGTCTGGGTAACCAGAGGTTTTGCAAGTAGGAATATGGGTAGCAGGAGTCTCGGTCTCGGATTCTGCTGCAACCTTAGTAGTCTGAGTTTCAATATAGTGACCAAGAAAACTTGTATCATCAAGAGTAGTAGAAGCATCATCAAAGGTATCGGACATAGTAACGGACTCAGTAGCAGTGAAGCAAACTTACTTATAACAGAAGGTGAATCAAGCGTAGCAATGGTACTTAGAACGGTACCTTTTCTTGTAGTAGATGGTACGATTGGAACGTTGGGGTCTCCTTTCTTACCCATAGCGGATCAAGTGTGGCAGACATAGTACTTCAAGTAGACTTGTAAATATTGTTATGCTCCCCCGAAACGGCGCCAGAAAAGAGTACTTGATGACCCTCAAATGTAGGGGATCGATTGTAGTGTTCTCGCGGGTAAGTTAACCCAATTTATTGATTCGACACAAGGGGAGCTGACGGGGATCAACCCCGGCAAATCCCATGATCAGGCACCCTGTGTAGTAATGAGAGGCACAGGTTGGACGATAGCTCGTCGGCTAACAGGAGGAGACGTTCCTGCTCGATATTATTGCTTGGAGATGTGATTACAGGGAAGGCCAAGGCTAGTGCACACAAGGCTAGGGTTACATATTGTGTATTGGTCGATCACGATGTCTCCCCTCCCAGCCCTTATATAATAGGCTAGGTCTCGGGGAACCCGTCTTGGATTACAGATGAGGTTTCCTAATCCTAATCTTGTACCGTACGGCAGGTTTGCATCGTCCTTACGAGTCGTGGACTCCTACGTCGGTGCCACTAGTGGGCCAAGGCTGGGCCCAGGCAGCATCGTTATGGGCCTTCTGTCTTCGGGTACACCGGGTAGGCCCATCCATAGGAGTCATGGGGTCACCCCCTCGTCAGTAGCCCCCGAGTGCCTGGGGGACTCGAAGAGTCGCGCAGGGACTCGAGTCCATTCTTGTGTCGTTTCGATGTATGCACGGTTCAACCGCGGGTCGCTGGCAGTCTAGGGCCATGACAAAACCTGTTTCGAGGGAATGCTATGCTGAAAGGGCCCAAGGAGTCGACTGGTCGAGCCTTGGTGAATTGCGCTAGTGGAAAATACCGCAGTAGCCCAATCAAACTCACGTCCCTCGACATGAGCTTGCAACACTGGTGTCGAGCAAAAGTCATGCCGCTGCAGGTCTTACAGTGATCAATTGCCACCAGTAAAGTTCGTAGCCTAGGCGCGTCCGCCCGGCTTTTTCTATCATGCAAGCGCATGGAAAAGATTGGGAGTGAAATCTCTCTACGGCAAGTCCCAGCCCGGCCGATCTGCGCAGCGGGGTCTTACCTACACGCTAAGCTTGCGCGGCTTCTGGGCACAGTGTATCGTGTTCCAGGAATATGTATTTTTTACCGAGGCACGGAGCCTAGTTAGTAATGCACCCACTTGAAATAAACAATCAAGTGAGTTGTTTTAGCGGTCACTCGCGGAGCTTTGTCGAGCGCTCGGGTGAGGAGTAATGTAGAGGAGTACTTGCTCGGGAGGTCTTCGAGTGCTCGGATACTTAGAGTTCTGCGAGTAATCACTCAAGTATCGCCTTCGCTCTCGGGGTGAGGGAGCACCCGATACTCTGGGACCGTACGATCTGGCGAGTGTAGGTCTGCTTATCTTGTGTCGTGGTGATGGAGCACACGAAACTCTCATGGGTGCGAGTAATCACTCGAGCACGTCTTTTTCTTCTAGGTGAGGGAGCACCTGAGACTCTCATGGGTGGATACGCTCCCGATGGGAGTTAAATATATTTGATAAATGTATTTGAATCAGTGAAAAACGATCCTCGCAAGCTGCACTTTCTTTTGTGTTGCCACTTTGATTTATCTCTTCTTGATAAGGATAACGATCTCCTTGTTGAATGACCGTCAAAGATGCTCTGTCGGCGAACCGTCATGTCTTCATGACCGGTCATAATGATGGATTTTGTGGCGTGCTGCAGCTGCCTGTTGAGTTCCCGATGCGCGCATTGAAAACACGCGAGATTTGATGCGTCCAGCGCACAGTGCCGCCCGTGTGAAGGCATCTTTGTCTCGGAATTTGAATATCCTGGCATGCTCGGTCTTTGAATTATTTTCTGTCGTCGTCTGGGCTTCTCCGTGCCCTTGGGTTTGTACTATAAATAGACCCCTCTTTTTCATCTAGCATCAATGTTCGTCCTCTGCTCATCTTGCTCCTCTTCTTCATCTTCCTCTTTCTCTTTCCCTTCTCATGGGGCCGAAGCGAGGTGTAGGTATGACTAGCCGCGGCCGGGTTCGCCGTGGCCGCGGTGGTCGTACTCCGCGCTCTTCTCGCGGTGGCCGTTGTGGTGCAGCGTTGATTCCTTCCTCCTCTTCCTCAGAGGAGGGTTTTTGGCGCTACGACTTTATCCTACGCGTCCGTGGCCGGAACGCTGCTCACATTCTTCTTCCTTCTGCATTTGCTGCCATTGTTTATGAGCGTATCCTGGATGGTCTGCTTCTTCGTCTTCAGGGGTGCTCTCAGCCTCTTTCTTATGTTGAATTGGAGACCGACAGTTCCCGCTTGATTTATCTTGGTTTTTGCTGGAAGTCGTTTTCTCGGTGTTTGACCTTGCGTGATGGTGATACTCTTTATTGCCGTTTTGATGGCGAAAATACTCTCACCATCCGTGCTTTTGACCCGAGAGGCAATCGCATGGATCCGTACTGGCAGGAGACAAGCAGCGACAATTACGGCAGGTCGGGGAGTCGTACGCCCATGTCTTCAATGACTTCATCTTATGGTGGCTCCACGGGTGGTGGTGTTGTGCCCTCCAGCTCTGGAGAGGAGCTCGACGTCAAGCCACCGATCAAGCGGGCACGCCAGGCGACCTTGTAGAACTGGAGGCAGCGGCGTCATCTTCGCCGACAGCTCGGGTGGAGCTTGGAGGAGAAGCTGGTGGAGCTGGAGAAGAAGCTGGTGGAGCATCGGCTTCGGTGCTCCGCAAATAAGTCGAGCTTCACCTTTTGTTATGTCATTGACATCATGAGCTGGCTGCTTCGACTCCTTCTTTGTCTATGATGATGCTCGTCGTATTAGCGACAATCACCCTAGCACGGGCACATATGTAAAAGTCGTAATTCCTTGGGTGATTGGTGATGTAGTCTTATCGACTGCTTGTGTCTTTGTAACTAGGTTAGTTCTCCATGTAATGAGGATATTTTTCAAGTAATGAGAGCTGCCTTCTATCTAATGTACTCGAGTCTTGGACTGTGTTCGAGTCCCTTGCAATGTGACCTGTCTTCGAGTCCTTGTGGTGTGAGTTGTTTGCGAATTCATTCAACGAGAGCTGTCTTCGAGTTCATCAATCCCTTGTACTGTGGATTCTATCGGGTGCGTGACAGCGCTCCCGACGGGAGTAGCCCCCGAGGCTACGTTCGAGTTGTAGAGTCGAATGTAGGCTGAGATTTATTTCCTTTGTCGTTCTTCTGTTAACTGCCATCTTTTATCGGGTGCGCGACAGCGCTCCCGATGGGAGTAGCCCTCGAGTCTTTAGGTGATCATTGGCGATCAGGTGAAGACTAAAGGATTGTCTGTGTCCTGTGCTCCATCCATATTTCTCCAAAGTACTTGGTGTTCCACCTGGTTGTAGCCGTGTCTTCCCTTTGATTCCGAATGGTTTTCAGCAAGTGGCGCCTATCCGGGTTTTTTGCTAGGACCCTTATTTGTAAGTTACGAGCTGCGCGGGAGATGGTGGCGTTTCTCTGGGGGAGGTGTGCTCGATCCCCCGGGAATTTTAGGTAAGGATCGCGTGAGCGACGATAGCGTCTCTCGGGGGGAGTTGGTACTCGAGCCCTCAAGTGCTTTAAGTCAAGATTGCGTGACCGACGATAGCGTCTCTCGGGGGGAGTTTGTACTCGAGCCCTCGAGTGCTATGCGTGAGCGACGATAGCGTCTCTCGGGGGGAGTTTGTACTCGAGCCCCCGAGTGGTTTAAGTGAACATCCCGTGAGCGACGATAGCGTCTCTTGGGGGAGTTTGTACTCGAGCCCCGAGTGCTTTGGATAAAGATCGCGTGAGCGACGATAGCTTCTCTCTGGGGGGAGTTTGTACTCGAGCCCCCGAGTGCTTTGGGTAGAGATCGTGTGAGCGACAATAGCGTCTCTCGGGAGGAGTTTGTACTCGAGCCCCCGAGTGCTTTAGGTAAAGATCGCGTGATCAACAATAGCGTCTCTCGGGGGGAGTTCGTACTCGAGCCCCCGAGTGCTTTGGGTAAAGATCGCGTGAGCGACGATAGCGTCTCTCGGGGGGAGTTTGTACTCGAGCCCCCGAATGCTTTGGGTAAAGATCGCGTGAGCGACGATAGCGCCTCTCGGAGGGAGTTTCTACACGAGCCCCCGAGTGCTTTGGGTAAAGATCGCGTGAGCGACGATAGCGTCTCTCGGGGGGAGTTTGTACTCGAGCCCCCGAGTGCTTTGGGGTGGTAGTATTTGGGCAACATCATTTTATTGCGCCAAACGGTTACATGAGTTTCCAGTCGAGCATGACTGGTGGAGACTATTGGTAGAACAGGCGTAGGTTCGCTACGTTCCATGGATTTCCCACGTCCTCATCAGTCTTCGGGTTCTTCAGCCTATAGGCGCCTCCTCCTATGACTTCTGAAACTATGAACTGTCCTTCCCATTGGGGGGAAAGCTCGTGGACTTTCTCTTGTATGAGCCGTAGGACAAGGTCGCCTTTGTTGAAGGTTCTAGTGCGCAGGCAGCTGCTTTGGTAAGTGCGCAGCTTGTCCTGGTACCCCTCTGACCTTGCTAGGGCTGTGTATCTTGCTTCGTCTGTTGTGTCCTTGTCATCTTGCAGTGCTTCTTATGCTTCCTCTTCTTCATACCCCGAGATCCGGGGTGCCCCGAATTTGAGGTCATGTGGTAGTACTGCCTCCGCCCCGTACACCATGAAGAAAGGTGTGTACTGGGTTGCGATATTTGGGGTAGTGTGTAGGCTCCATAGTACTGCAGGGAGTTCTTCTACCCAGTTTCCTGCGGCCTGCTCGAGTGGTGGAAGAAGCCATTTTTTGATTCCTCCGCATACTAGGCCATTTGCTTTGTCCACCAGGCCGTTGGATTGCGGGTGCGCGACTGATGCGTAGTTGATTTTGATGCCCAGTTCTTCGCAGAAGTTCTGGAATTCTGCCGCTGTGAAGTTCGTACCGTTGTCCGTGATGATGTTGTGTGGTACCCCAAACATGAAGATGATTGATTTGATAAAATTCACTTCCATGAGGGATGTGGAGCTGGTGATGGGCACTGCTTCGATCCACTTGGTGAACTTATCGACTGCTACTAGCAGGTGTGTTCTTCCTCCCTTTGATGATTTCTTGAGCGGGCCCACCATGTCGAGTCCCCAGGTGGAGAACGACCATGATAGTAGTATGGTCTTGAGTTTTGAGGCTGCAGCGTGCGGTCTGCTGGAGAATTTTTGACAGGCGATGCAACGCCGCACGATGTCTTCTGCGTTTTTCATGGCAGTGGGCCAATAAAACCCTGCTCGGAATGCTTTGGACACGAGCAATCGACTTCTAGCCTGGTGCCCGCAGGTACCCTCGTGGATTTTGAGCAGTAGGGCTTTGCCGTCTTCTTCGTCGATGCACTTTTGGAGTACCTGGGTGATACTGCGTTTGTATAACTGTCTGTTGATCACTGTGAATGCCTTGGATCGACGACTGATGCGCCGAGCTTCTGCGACGTCTTGCGGTAGCGTTCCTTCGATTAGGAATCGGAGGAACGTTTTCGTCCACGCCGGTCCTTCGAGTGCTGTTGAAACTTCCTTCGAGCGTGTTGTAGAGCTTCTGATAGGCCTCCATGTTGTCGGCTACTGCATCGCAGTCTTTCATCACCTGCTGGAAGACAAGGTTGGAGTCTCCATAGATTACGAGGCGAGTGGCACCGCATCTTTTGGCCATGCGCATGCCATGGAGTAGTGCCTCGTATTCGGCTTCGTTGTTGGAGGCGTTGCTGAAGTTGATCTGGAGGATGTATCTGAGCTTCGTTCCTTTGGGGGGAGACCAGAACGACTCCTGCTCCGGCTGCTTGCTGTCTTTTGGACCCGTCGAAAAACATTGTCCATGAATTCGACAGGTCCGGGGGGCCAGGTGTCTGGACCTCCGTCCACTCGACCAGAAAATCTGGGAGTATTTGAGCCCTCATTGCTGTTGGGTGCTTGAACTGCAGGTCCCGCGGGCTGAACTCAATGTTCCACTCGGCGACTCGCCCAGTCGCTCCGGGGTTGTTGAGGATGTCGGCGAGTGGTGCGCTGTTCACGATTGTTATAGGATGTTCCTCGAAGTAGTGCGACACCTTTCTTGAGGTCATGATGATGGCCAGTAGTATCTTCTGGTAGTGAGGGTACCGCTGCTGGGATTTTGTCAAGAGCATGCTGAGGTTGTAGATCGGCCTTTGTATGCTCTGTACCTTGCCTTCGTCTGTGCGCTCGACGACGAGTGCTGTCCTTACCACGCTGTTGCGTGCTGCCACATAGAGGTACAACTTTTCTCCTTCTTTGTGTACCGCCGAGATCGATGGGGTCGAGAGTGTCTTCTTCAGGTCCGCGAATGTTTTGTGGGCTTCTTCAGTCCACTCGAATTTCTCCCCTTTTCTGAGCAGCTGGTAGAATGGAAGTGTGCGCTCTCCCAATCTATTGATCAAACGACTCAAGGCTGCAAGTCTTCCGGTGAGCTGTTGCACGCCTTTGATGTCAGTTGGCTCCTGCATCCCTGCGATTGCTTGAACTTTCTCGGGGTTCTCTTTGATTCCTCGAGCGGATACCATGTACCCGAGCAACTTCCCGGCTGGGACACCAAATGCGCACTTCTTCGGGTTCAGCTTGATTCTATACTTGTTGAGTGCTGCGAAGGTCTCGCGCAGGTCGTCAAGTAGCGTGTTTGCACTGTAAGTTTTGATGACGATGTCGTCCACGTAGACTTGCACGTTTCTTCCGATTTTCTCTTTCAAGCAGGCTTGCATCATCCGCTGGTATGTGGCACCGGCATTCTTGAGTCCGAAGGGCATTGTCCTATAGAAAAATACGCCGTAAGGGGTGATGAATGATGTATGCTCTTCGGCTTCTACCTTCATCCTGATCTGATTGTATCCTGAGTAGGCGTCGAGGAATGATAATAGATCGCATCCTGCTGTCGAGTCGATTATCTGATCGATTCTTGGCAGGGGAAAGTGATCCGTTGGGCAGTATTTGTTGACTGGCCCGTAGTCGACGCACATCCACAGCACGTCTGTGTCTTTCTTGGGGACCATAGCAGGGTTGGCGATCCAAGTGGCTTTATTCGTCTCTTGGATGAATTGAGCGTCGAGTAATTGGTTGACCTCCTCCCTGATTGCTCTGAGCTTTGGTTTTTAGAATCTTCGTAGTGCCTGCTTTACTGGCTTGGTGTTAGGCTTCATGCGCAGCCCGTGTTCCGCGAACTCGCGCGGTATTCCTGGCATGTCGGCTGGGCACCAGGCAAAGATTTCCTATTCTTGACGGAGGAAAGCGATGAGGGGAGTCGCTTGCTCTTCCGGGAGGTGGGCGTACACGCAGACTGTTTTTTTTGGGTCCATCGGGTGCACTTGGTGGGTGACCGTGTAAGGCCCGATATGCGGTACTGTTCCCGATCTAGATGTTTCCATCCAGATCCGGGGACGAAGCACATATCGGTCCCACCGGGACATATGACATAGCTATATGTCCCGGATTTCCAACATGATATCACAACATTACATATACATAGATATAACATCTCATACAATCGGCATACAACTGCCTTAATACAATACAACAGCGGAAGATACATGTCTGCGTACAGACTACAATCAAATGCCTACTGGCAAAGAGAAAAAATTGATCCCATAACCACACGGGTCCAGGCCCTCCGCTGGGATCCGCCTTACTAGTCATCGTCGAGTCTCCACGTGAAACGTCGAACACCATACCTGTTGTCGATCAAGAACCCTGAAAAGAATTTGGGGGTAGTATCATGAGTACAGAGGTACTCAGCATCCAACTGTAGTGGTCATCTGACCCAGCAAGGACTTCAGCACTCGTCATTCTAGGACAACTAGTAGTTTACGGTAAGGAAGGGGTAAGTGGTGAGGTTGCTGCCGCACTAGCATTATGAAGTGGCTAACGATCTAGAGAGTAAGATAAGAAGCCAAGCATTCGATGAGGAATCGCCTCCAACAAGTCTTGCTATCAACTACTTACGCAAACATAACACCTATCCTATCCTTGTGCTCCTCTTCGCATCCCGACGAAGAAGAAGCAGTCAAGGCACACACACACGTTGATCAAATTATATTAAAATTATATCAGCATTTGTTGTCTATGAACAAGGAGTAGGTCTCAAGTCGTCCATAACCGTGGACACGGCTTCTCGAAAAGATTTAACCCTACAGGGGTGTACCAACTGCCCATTACAAGGCTCCGCACGCACGCCCATCTCTCTCAGTTGCTACCCATCACAGGCAACCATTTTATGGTTTAGTTCCAAGAGATCTGAAACGATAGGTCCATCTAGCTAACAACGAACAAATCCGGGTGGCCCCCGGTGAGTCGACATCCAGCTCAGGAGCCGGCCGCGCTCTCGATCTGGTCTCTACCGTATGACTCCAGGTTTGGATTGCCGGTTAATCACACATGGGAAAATAACAGAAAATAAAAACAATACGTAAAAATAAAAAAAACCGGTTGGGGTCAGCCTAGCTGGGCCGAGCCCAACAGTGGCTTGCGGTTGGGGAGTCCTGGGTCTCGCGCCCTGGCGGGCCTTGGCGAACTGAGCCGCGGGAGGGGCTCCGGCCCACGGCAGCTGGCGGCTGGAGGCTGGCTGGCTCTAGAATGGGAGCCCGATCCCGTCCGGGACCTCGCCGGCGGCAGCGAGCGGTGCGCCGTCCGGTGCTGGGAGGCAGCGCAGCGGGGCTGAAGGGTGGCGCGGCTGCACACACCGGTCGTGGATCCGACGGGAGGGCGGCGCCGGCGTGTCGTTCGGGTGGCCTGGTGAGCTCCATGGCGGCGGAGCTCGAAGTTCGTGCTCCGTCCATGGTGGCTTCCTGCGAGAGAAGAAATAGAGGGGTAAGAGGAGGAGGGAGAAGAGGAAAAGGGAGAGGAGGAGAGGAGATGGAGCGCGCGGCCCGGCTGGCCGAAGCAGGCGCGGCGGCACGGGATTGCACAGGCGGCGGCTACGTCCACGGGCGGAGGTGGGAGGAGAGAGAAGGCTGGGTTGCTGGGTGGATCTGGGCCGTTGGATCGGCCGATCGAACGGTCCAGATCGCATGGGGCTAGAATTTGGGCAAAAATTGGGCAAAATGCGAAAATTGGGGCTATTGTGAGGGGGGTGGCTGCAATTTTGTGGCTTGGGAAACCCTAGAAATGGGTGGGAGTGTGGTGGTCTTTATATAGCCCAGGTGACTGGCAGTTTGCAAAAACATCCCCGGTTTTTTTCTCGCGCTCGCGGTGCTCACGTTTCTGACCGCCGGGTGTCCGCAGGACCTCCGATTCGGGTAAAACTGCGCGATCAGCGCGTCGAGCCGGAGGCGTTCACCTCGCGCTGGAACCGTTCCGAAAACACTTTCCGGTGCACTATAAAAATATCATGTTTACTAATTAAACGGGGTTTTTGTTCCATTGGCTGCTGCTGGTCTTGTGCGGTTTTCGCGACGGTGATCGGGTGAAACCCGGTGTCGCAAAGGTCTAGTGTCAGGGTGGCAAGGGTCGGTCTCCGTCCGATACGAGATAAGAGTGGGGGGGGGGAATAATCGAAGATCGATAAATCGGGGATGCAAACACCGCAATAAATCAGACAATCAAACAATTCACACCGAAAACAAAAATTTTAAATTTTGTGAAATCTGGGTTGTTACAATACAACACCACCAACAAGGGATCTTGTCCCGAGATCCTGGACGATTTGGGGGAGAGGGGGGAGGGAAAAGAGAGTCGACGATCTTCAACACCACCAACAATGGACTCTGCTCCATGTCGATGTCGAGCTTCCGTCGAAATAAATTTCCGCAGAGAGATGGTAACGTCGGAAAACGAAACCACCAGTGTCAAGAGGAAGAACGACGATTCAAAGCGACGATCAAGGGAAGCATTCTCACTGGAATTGTGAAGATACTGGGCAAGAGGACTGAAGTCAACAGATGACCAAGAGGTTTACCCAGAGTCGGAAGAACTAAAGGTACTACAAGATTTCCCAAACCTGAGATCGGAATCGAGACAATACGCTGCAAGCAAGGCATTGTAACGATTCGGAAACTCCACACACTCGAGACCCTAGAGTTTAAAAGGGGACAAGGCGAGAGTTAAAACACTTACGACACTTGTCCTGATCAGAGCAAGGGTAAGGAGTAAAGAGATTCCTACTCTCCGATAACTAACTTATTAACTACAAAATAGTTTTTGTCTAGACTCGACTTCGGCCAGAGAAGGGATCCTACGGTCGGTAAGGCGCTGATACCAAGTTGTAAGGCCCGATATGCGGTACTGTTCCAGATCTAGATGTTTCCATCCAGATCCGGGGACGAAGCACATATCGGTCCCACCGCGACATATGACATAGCTATATGTCCCGGATTTCCAACATGATATCACAACATTACATATACATAGATATAACATCTCATACAATCGGCATACAACTGCCTTAATACAATACAACAGCGGAAGATACATGTCTGCGTACAGACTACAATCAAATGCCTACTGGCAAAGAGAAAAAATCGATCCCATAACCACACGGGTCCAGGCCCTCCGCCGGGATCCGCCTTACTAGTCATCGTCAAGTCTCCACGTGAAACGTCGAACACCATACCTGTTGTCGATCAAGAACCCTGAAAAGAGTTTGGGGGTAGTATGATGAGTACAGAGGTACTCAGCATCCAACTGTAGTGGTCATCTGACCCAGCAAGGACTTCAACACTCGTCATTCTAGGACAACTAGTAGTTTACGGTAAGGAAGGGGTAAGTGGTGAGGTTGCTGCCGCACTAGCATTATGAAGTGGCTAACGATCTAGAGAGTAAGATAAGAAGCCAAGCATTCGATGAGGAATCGCCTCCAACAAGTCTTGCTATCAACTACTTACGCAAACATAACACCTATCCTATCCTTGTGCTCCTCTTCGCATCCCGACGAAGAAGAAGCAGTCAAGGCACACACACACGTTGATCAAATTATATTAAAATTATATCAGCTGTTGTTGTCTATGAACAAGGAGTAGGTCTCAAGTCGTCCATAACCGTGGACACGGCTTCTCTAAAAGATTTAACCCTGCAGGGGTGTACCAACTGCCCATTACAAGGCTCCGCACGCACGCCCATCTCTCTCAGTTGCTACCGATCACAGGCAACCATTTTATGATTTAGTTCCAAGAGATCCGAAACGATAGGTCCATCTAGCTAACAACGAACAAATCCGGGTGGCCCCCGGTGAGTCGACATCCAGCTCAGGAGCCGGCCGCGCTCTCGATCTGGTCTCTACCGTATGACTCCAGGTTTGGATTGCCGGTTAATCACACATGGGAAACCGGGTCCTCAGCCGGTCATGATGGGCCAGCAAGGGAACTATGTCCTCATTGGTCCGGGTTGGTTTAAAAACTACTGGCAGCTGACCAGCACACACATGGTTTCAAATTGTAAGTCATCTTGCGCCACCACTAGAAATGCTTGAAGCTAGGTAGGTAAGAAAAGGGGACCCCATAAAATCCCACACGCGGTTAGGCACGCTCAGTCTTAAAACCAATACCCAGAACTCAGATCCTAGGTGACTCGAATGGAACAAAGCGTCGGGGCGGGACAGCCTTAGACCTTCCATCCTTCGTCGAATATAGTCCACATTATAATAATCATATCATCAACAACAATATAATAATGTGATATCCCAAAACCAAGGAGTAACAGGGTAACATCGTAGCATCCTAAGCATGCATACTAAGCAGGGGCCGAGCAACGAGCAATAGTAACATAGCAGTACATGGTTTGCTGGGAGGGGCATGGCTGTATCCGTTTGAAAGAGGCTGTAAACATGTGGTAGGATCAAACATCGAACCTATCCTAGACTAGCATGCAAACCGCTGGTTGAAATAGAATGGATCATAAGTAATTTATAGTCCTTGCCTTTTGATAAGTCGGGTTCCGAAGGTGCAGTTGATCGCAAGCTCGCATCGTCTCCGAAAGTACCCGCGGAAGAACACAAGACGATAAACACTGGAAAGCAATCAACGAGAAAGCATCTATTACTACAAAGCAAACACGAGCAAGCATCAACAAGAAGGCAACACGAGACATCGCACCTACCGTCGAGAGAGGTTACTAACAGGTTAAGTGGAGTACTCGTCACACACGACGAATACTGCACGTTTACGGTGGTTTAAGTTGCTTAGCTACAGGTGATCAACCAACGGTTATTAACATGGAAACTCAAGAAAGCATGACATAGCACACAAACATGTCAAAAGGTGAAGCATAAAGGAAACTGTCTATGCTAGTCAATTTAAGTGAGGCACAACCTAAACATGGCATATCACTAAGTGCCGCACGACAATTTAAGGATTAGGTACTTTTCTGCCCTAAACCATATTTTCGGTTGGTTAACAACAGAAAACAATAGCATAAACACAAAGTACACGAAAAACTAATCAAGTTACATATAAGGCACACTCCAAAAGGAGTTACGGTTAAAAAGATACAAGCAAAACAAGTTACGGGCACAATCTGCCAACATCAGGAAGCACACTTTAGAGCAATGCATAAACAGGATAATCAATGTAAACATGCTCACAAATGACATGGAACTAAAGTAGAAATGACAGGGAAGGCATGGCAAAAAGAATAATGCAAATAGGCATCATAGATCAAAAGATATTAAGCATGCAATATGGCATCGGAACGTTACAGACTTAGAGAAAAACAGAGGTGGCTGTCAAAAACAGCGGGATAGCAACTTTGGAGCTCAATAACTATATGATCAGCAAGCATATCATGACAATACAATACATATAATGGAATTATCCATGATGCTTAACACATGGGAAAAAGAATCAATGCAATAGGCCTCATGGATGTGTCACAATCGTCCATCAAAGTTGCAATAAAATAACAACAACACTTAAGAGGAATTAGTAGCAGTCTAACGGCCTGATGCCCATTTCAACACACAATTACACAATCAAGCTGACCTCAAATCAAAATGCTCACAAAAGATGGATTGAAGTACACACAATTCTAAGTAATTTTCATTTTGGGTGCAACGTCATCCGGGCTACGGTTTACTCGCAAATCTAATCGCAAAAGGCAATCAGCAGCAGTATTCTCAGACTTAGTAAAAATAACAGAAAATATAAAGAATACGTAAAAAGAAAAAAATTGTTGGGCTCACCCTAGCTGGCCCGAGCCCAACAGTGGCTGGCGGTTGGGGCGTCCTGGGCCTCGCGCCCTGGCGGGCCTTGGTGAACTGGGCCGCGGGAGGGGCTCTGGCCCACGGCAGCTGGCGGCTGGAGGCTGGCCGGCTCTGGAAAGGGAGCCCGATCCCGTCCGCGACCTCGCCGGTGGCGGCGAGCGGCGCGCCGGCCGGTGCTGGGAGGCAGCGCAGCAGGGCCGAAGGGTGGCGCGGCTGCACACACCGGTCGTGGATCCGGCGGGAGGGCGACGCCGGCGTGTCGTTCGGGTGGCCTGGTGAGCTCCATGGCGGCGGAGCTCGGCGCTCGTGCTCCGGCCATGGTGGCTTCCTGCGAGAGAAGAAATAGAGGGGTAAGAGGAGGAGGGATTAGAGGAAAAGGGAGAGGAGGAGAGGAGATGGAGCGCGTGGCCCGGCTGGCCGGAGCAGGCGCGGCGGCGCGGGATTGCACAGGCGGCGGCTACGTCCACGGGCGGAGGTGGGAGGAGAGAGAAGGCTGGGTTGCTGGGTGCATCTGGGCCATTGGATCGGCCGATCCAACGGTCCAGATCGCATGGGGCTAGAATTTCGGTGAAAATTGGGGCTATTGTGATGGGGGTGGCTGCAATTTTGTTGCTAGGGAAACCCTAGCAATGGGTGGGAGTGTGGTGGTATTTATATTGCCCAGGTGGCTGGCAGTTTGCAAAAACATCCCCGGTTTTTTTCTCGCGCGCGCGGTGCTCACGTTTCTGACCGCCGGGTGTCCGCAGGACCTCCGATTCGGGTAAAACTTCAAACTGCGCGATCAGCGTGTTGAGACGGAGGCGTTCACCTCACGCTGGAACCGTTCCGAAAACACTTTCCAGTGCGCTATAAAAATATCCCGTTTACTTATTAAACGGGGTTTTCGTTCCGTTGGCTGCTGCTGGTCTTGTGCGGTTTTCGCGACGGTGATCGGGTGAAACCCGGTGTCGCAAAGGTCGAGTGTCAGGGTGGCAAGGGTCGGTCTCCGTCCGATACGAGATAAGAGGGTAAAAAATAATCGCCGATTGATAAATCGGGGATGCAAACACCGCAAAAAATCAGACAATCAAACAATTCACACCGAAAACAAAATTTTTAAATTTTGTGAAATCTGGGCTGTTACAGACCGTGTCGCTGTCGATGCAGAAGTCTCGCCCATACTCTTTTGACTCGCTTCGACTTGCTAGCGGAAAGATACTTTTGTTTGTCGCCATGGCTATTTCTGTGAGTTCTTGCTTGGCTCCGAAGGTGTCGGAAACTTTGTGGAAATCGCGATCACATTGGTTTGATTTGGTGAAGCTCCCGTTGATTGTATTGACGCCCGCGGATCCTGGCATCTTGAGTTTGAGGTAGGCGTAGTGCGGAATCGCCATGAATTGCACGAATGCTGGACGTCCCAGTATGGCGTGGTACTGCAACTGCCAGTCGAGTACTTCGAAATAGAGGGTGTGTCTTGCGAAATTGCGTCTGCTGCCAAAGACAACTTCGAGCTCGATTATTCCAAGGGAAGTAGCCGCTTCTCCTGGGACTACTCCGTATAAGACGGTGCTTGATTTTTTGCATACTGATCGTGGGATCAACATCTCGTGTACGGTGCTGACGAAGATTATGTTCATGCTGCTGCCTCCTTCCATGAAGATTCTGTCCATGTCGTACCCTCCAATTTGAGCATCGAGTACCAGGGGTGCGTGCCCCGGCCTTGGGACTGCAGGTTGGTGATCTCTCTGGGAGAACGTGATACTAGTTTCTACGTCGTGTAGCTGGTAGACTTCGACTGTGTTTAGGTTCTCGGCTGCTCTGGCTTGCAGGGTGTAGGCGTCCTGTTGAGCTTGCAATACCCTACCTTCTTGGATCGTGTACACCTCTCCTTGAGGCGGGTTGTAGCGCCTTTCGGGACTTGGAGTCGGCGACTGCACGGTTCGTCGGGTGCGCTTGGCTTCTTGCTGTTTTTCCTCCTTGAGGCTGTCAGCGAGTTCGTTGAACAGGAGGCAGTCTCCCAGAGAGTGACCCGATCTGATGTATCCCCAGTCGTCTTCGAAGCAGTGGATCATGCAGGGTCCTTCTAGTTGTTCCCTGATCGTGAGTTTGCTGGATCCGGCGTGCCGTCTCCTCCTTGAGATTCGGAAGATCTGTGCGTGATCCGCCGGGTGCTCGCGGACTCGCGAGTCGATTTCGATCCCCACGCTCAGATTCTGGTTAGGCGAATTCGTCTGGTCTTCGATCTGGGTCGTAGTATTCGCCGGTCTGAGTCTCGGAGTCGCTGTCCTGGCGGGCGACAGCTGTACGCACGGAGGCGGGTCGTCGAGTGGTCGTCGAGCGCGTAGCTGTATAGTGCGACTCGTCGAGTGGGGTATCTTCGTAGAATCCTCGCGCCTGTATTCTAGGTCGTCGATTTCTTCTTCGTTGGCGATGATCTTGACGATCGCTGATCTTGAGCTTGGAGTCGGCGTCTTGTTGTGCGGCGGGTGTCTGGGTGGCGGTGGGTCGTCGAGTGGTCGGCAGGTCCTCTGCTTCATGCTGTAGTTCGTCGATCGGGATCTCTGCGTAGAACCCTCACGCCTCTCTTTTGGGTCGTCGATTTCTCCTTCGCTGGCGGTGGACTCGGTTGCCGCCATAGTGTTGGTCTTGGCACAGCTGCAGGCCGAGCGATCTCGATGGGGCGGCAGAGACGTTTGCCGTAATCTTGAATTCTTCGGGTGGATTGGATCTGGTTCTTGCTCTTGAGTTGTGGCTTGCTGAAGACGGAACCACCGAGATCGTAATTCCAACCTGTGTAGTTCCCACAGATGGCGGCAATTGACGGGGATCAACCCCGGCAAATCCCATGATCAGGGACCCTGGGTTAGTTATGAGAGGCACAGGTTGGACGATAGCTCGTCGGCTAACAGGAGGAGACGTTCCTGCTCAATATTATTGCTTGGAGATGTGATTACAGGGAAGGCCAAGGCTAGTGCGCACAAGGATAGGGTTACAGATTGTGCATTGGTCGATCACGACGTCTCCACTCCCAGCCCTTATATACTAAGCTAGGTCTCGGGGAACCCGTCTTGGATTACAGATGAGGTTTCCTAACCCTAATCTTGTACCGCACGACATGTTTGCACCTTCCTTATGAGTCGTGGACTCCAACGTCGGTGCCACTAGTGGGCCAAGGCTGGGCCCAGGCATCATCGTTGTGGGCCTTCTGTCTTCGGGTACACCGGGTAGGCCCATCCATAGGAGTCATGCGGTCACCCCCTCGTCAGGAGCCAAAGAGTATTTATAAGCTTTGAAATTTGAGTTGTCAATTCAACTGCACCTGAAATATACTTGCTTGCAACAAAGTATTAATAGCAACTGTGGTATGATAGTGGTAGCGATGGTGGTAAGAGCAAAAGTAAAACAACAGAAATAAACTAGTAGTAACCAGCAGGATTAAAACAATGTATGCTACGGAGATGGATGGTTGGGCGCTGCATGAATAAGAGTGAACATGTAATAAATTCTAACACGGGGCAAGGCACACAGAAAAGCAATGATCATCTAGGAAAATATCAAACATTGCACAACAATAGGTAGTTGTGTGTGCTTGCAATAAGAACTTGCACAACATCTTTTGTCCTACCATCCAGCTACGAACGGGGCCAAAGGGAAATTATGGAGATTAAGGTGCTCCTGTCAAAGAGCACCGGAACAAAGCAATAAATTCAATGGATACATGGAATCTGCAAATTATGGACCATCCCCTTTGGTGTCTCAAGCTGTCACCTTTGGGATCGCCGGTTCCGGACCATAATAGGTGCATACAATTCATAGATAGGATCTCAAACATAAATATACTCATGAAAACATAAGTGGTTCAGATCTGAAAACATGGCACTCGGGCCCAAAGTGACAAGCATTAAGAGCAACAAGGTGTAGGAAAGATGATAACCACCACAGCAGATAATAGGCAACATGCTCCCAACAACCTGACAAACTATTACATGATCAAACTCATCCAATCCCTACCATTCCCTTTGCCTACAGCAAGGAATTACTCACACATGTGAAGAGAAGTCATGGAGGGAGGATGGATTCGTGATGGTGAGGACGATGGCGACGATCTCCCCTCCCCGGAGGCCAAATCAGCCTCCAGATTAGCCCTCCCGAGGAAGAACAGAGGGTGGCGGCGGCTCCGCGACGGGTTCTGGAAAAGCGACTTCTGTTTTGGAGTTTTCCCGTCACGGGAATAAATAGGAGTCGAGGTAGGGCACCAGAGGCGGTGGGAGTCGCCCAGGCGGGCAGATGGCGCGGTTAGGGGTGGGGTCGCGCCAGCAGGGCGCCTGGGGCCCCTAGCTTCCCTCTGGCCCCACTCCTGGCTCCGGGCTCCTTCGGGTGCGTGGATTTTTTATAATTTTTCTGGGAATTTTCTGAGATGTCTAAAATTCCATTTTCCTGCACACAATAAAACCATACAGGCAGCTCTGCTGAAAACAGCGTCAGTACGGGTTAGTTTAGTTCAAATCATGCAAGATTGATGGCAAAACAATAGCAAAAGTGTTTGGAAAAGTAGATACGTTTGGGACATATCAAACGGCGCCAGAAAATAGTCTTGATGACCCACAAGTGTAGGGGATCGCAATAGTCTTCGCGGGTAAGAATAACCCAATTTATTGATTCGACACAAGGGGAGCCAACGAATATTTATAAGCTTGGCAAATATTTATTAGTAGTAACTGTGTGATGGAATTGATGGTGGCAACGGAAATAGTGGTGGCAAAGCAACAAAAGGAAAAACAACAAAGTAAAGTAACTTGTAACAAGCAGGATTGAAACACTGTAGGCTAGGGGAATGGATGGTTGGGCGCCACATGGATTTTACATGCGATGTAATTAACATGGGGAAAGGCACATAGAAAAGAAATAATCATCTCGGCATATATCAAACATTAGGCATGTATCCCAAGGGTAGTTGTGAGTGCTTGCAAAAAGAACTTGCACAACCTATTTTGTTGTACGATCCCACTGCCAACGGCGCCAAAAGGAACTTATAGAGATTAAGGTGCTCCTATCAAAGAGCACTGCAACAAAGCATTAACAATCAATGGATACATGGAATCCTCAAATTATAGTCCATCCCCTTTGGTGTCCCAAGCTGTCACCATTGAGATCGCCGATTCCGGACTATAATAGGTGCGTATAACTTGTAGATAGGATCAAGAAAAAAAAATATTCATGAAAACATAACGGTTTCAGATCTGAAATCATGGCACCCGGGCCCAAAGTGTCAAGCATGAAGAGCAACAAGGTGCAACAAAATTGATAAACACCATAGTAGATGATAGGCCACATGCAAGCAACAATCTGACGAACTATTACATGATCTAACTCATCCAATCCCTACCACACCCTTCGCCTACAACAGGGAATTACTCACACAAGGATGGGGGTGACATGGAAGGATGATGGAGTGGCCATGGTGATGACGATGGCGTCTATTTCCCCTCTCCGGAGGCCAAAACATCCCCTAGATTAGCTCTCTCGAGGAAGAACAGAGGTGGCGGCGGCTCCACGACGAAAAACTAGAGTATGGGCGTCTGTTTCAGGGTTTCCTCTTCGGGAGTAAAAATACCAGCCGAAGGGGGTCCTAGGGCACGTCGCACTGGACCAGGCGCCCTTGTGGGGCGGCTAGGGGGCAGCCGCGCTACCAGGCCGCTTGTGCCAAGGGTGCCTCCCGCCCTCCGGCCAATCTTTTGGCTCCGGGGCTCTTCTATTGCGTGGATTCTCTGGGAACTTTCTTGGAATTTCCTAAGATGCTTACATTTCCCTTTTCCTGCACATAAAAAAGTTAGACAAGCAGTTTTGCTGAAAACAGCGTCATTCTGGGTTAGTTTCATTCAAATCATGCAAAAATGAGGTCAAAATAATAGCAAAGGAGTTTGGGAAAGTGGATGTGTTTGAGGCGTATCAGCCTCCAAGAGGAGACCTTCCACGGCTAGATTCGGGCATAGCTGATGTGGGTGGTGGGATGGTCGAGGCGAGGAGACCGATGTTGGGCCTTGTAGCAGGCAACGAGCGGCATGGTCTGGCAGGGAGGTGATGTCTATAGACGCTTCTATTCTTGTAGACTATGTTGGGCCTCCAATCGCACAGGTTTGTAGGACAACAACAATTTCCATCAAGTGGATGAACTCAGGAGGAGTGGTAGCGCCCCGCCACGAACACTTCTCGGAAGGAGCATTACGGCGACAGCCATCGCCCCCAAGGCCTAGGGGGACAACAACACCATCTGTAGCCACGTGTGGTGACCCCCTTGAACTATAAAAGGGAGGCCCAAGCTGCTAGAAAGGCATATCCCAAGAACCACACCCCCTCGACCACAAAATGAGTTGGTATCCATCTCAGAAGAGCTCCCCACACTTTTAATCTCTCGCCAAGCAATCCAGACAAGCAGGAGTAGGGCTTTTAGTCTCCTGACGGCCCGAACCTGGGTAAATCTCGGTGTGTCCCTGCGATGGTGGATCCATTGTGTTTTGCGTGCGCGTCTTGGAATCATATCATCCGTGGGACCCGAACCCTTTCATCTTGCACTAGAAGGAGGGCTCCGCACGCACATCCTCTGAGGTTCTTTGGCGCCAAGCCAATCTCGCAATGTCGACCGAACGACACATGCGAGCTCGCCCTCAGCACAACATCGATGGGGGGCTTTCCGCCTTGGAGATGCTCTCCCATCGCCGGGCATGGAGCGACCATTCGCCCCGTGGCCGGAGGGGAACCGAGACCGCTTCAGAAGGAGGACGAGCCGCAGGTGGCTCTCCACCTGCAGAACGCAACGATGAGGAATGCGGAGCACGCGGCCTCGCAGTATCCCCACCATTTCAAGAAGACCCGTCGGGTCGCCGCTGCGAGGAGGAACGGTGCGCTCAGATCACCACCGAGAAGTGCACGGCCCAACCCGATGGACTGCCCGAAGAAGTGGCGCCCCCTGGCGGCCATCCATCAACCAACGGCGCTAGACCCTCTCGCCGCTCCCTCGCACGCCCAGGAAGTGCATTACCGAAACCGAGCCGGGGCTGCACCCACGACCGGAGCGGTGGGACTCCGTGTATCCCCACTCCGGACAGACAGCACACCCCTGCGGAGGCTCTTGCACAAGTTAGAGCTATCAGCCAGTTACACCCTTCCGGTGATCGGTTGGAGACCTGAAGGTTCACCATCGCCCTGCTCTCCGCGTGGGCCTTGTCGAAGCAGCGGGTGCTAGATCGTCGTGCCCCTACATCATCTCGGCAACGCACGGGGCCGACCTCGCTCCCCAACACTTCTGCCCGAGGGCAGGAGCACACTGTGCACTAACCCCCAACATGGGCATCGACAAGACCACCCCCGAGATGAGCGGTGCCGCGACCCTGCTGTCCGCGAGACCACTCATCGACGGGCCGGATCTCTTGGTACATCTTTTGTGGCATCTTCCGGTCACCATGGATCCTCGATCAGCGTTCTCGTCTAGAGGAGCGCCACCGTGAAGACGCTCAAACCACCATCATTAGGAAAAAGGAAACTCGCCGGTGTTCTGACGCCCGAGTTCCCCCTATCGGTGTTGTCCAGTAGGGGATCATTGCCGGTGAAAGTGATTATAGCACCGTGTGCGTATCCTTCACCAAAGATCTCTGCAGCGTCAAGTGGTCCAAGAAGTTCCGGATAGACGGTCCACCTCCGTATGACGGAAAGACAGACCCCCACGAGTTCATTCGTATGTACAACACCGCTGTGGAGATCGCGGGGGGAGACGACAAAGCGAAGGACAACTACTTCCCCATGAAACTCAAAGACAACGTTCGCCGGTGGATGATGCACCTCCCAACCAAATCCATCAGCTCGTGGGAGGAAATCTGCGAGAAGTTCGTCAGCGCGTTTACCGAAGGAGTCCAACCTCCGTAAACTATTAGCGACTTACGCCGAGTGGTACAGAAGGATGGAAAACCTCTCCGAAAGTCGTCCAAAGATTTACCCAGATGCAGCACTGCATCCCCGACGCGCATGAGGCCGCTATCATCGCTACCTTTCATGCCAATGTCAAAAACCCACAAATGCTGGAGAAGATGAGTACCCGATCCATCAAGACTATGACCGCCATATTCGAGCTGGCCGACAAGATCACCCGTGTCGAAGAAGCGGTCCTGCCTGTTAATCGAGATGCCGGAAGACGTCATGCGGCTCGAGCTCCCTCCGGGAAGAACCACCCTTCTGGAGAGCCCGGGCCCCGGAAGCACGTGCACCAAGCCGTGTTCACCACGGAGGGGAACGGGGCCGCTCCGCAACCACCCACCGTCGATGTCGTGGTTGCCGCCGCGGACACCACCCCATCGCCGTACTGCAAGACACACAAGACCAACAATCATGACCTGTCCGAATGTCGCTCCGTCATCAAGCTTCGAGAAGACATGGCGGCCTTCTACTCCAAGAAGGACGCCGAAAGAAAGGCTCAGCAAGGCGGAGGTTCCCAACGCAGGGGCCAAGGCGGCTACCTGAACAAGGGCAAGCTGTAAGGCCCGATATGTGGTACTGTTCCAGATCTAGATGTTTCCATCCAGATCCGGGGATGAAGCACATATTGGTCCCACCGCGACATATGACACTGCCATATGCCCGGGATTTCCAACATGATATCACAACATTACAGCTACATGGATACAACATCTCATACAATTGGCATACAACTTCCTTAAATACAATACGTCAGTGGAAGATACATATCTGAGTACAGACTACAATCAAATGCCTAGTGGCAAAGGTAAAACACACCATTCCCATAACCACACGGGTCCAGGCTCTCCGTCGGGATCCGCCTAACTAGTCGTCGTCGAGTCTCCGCGAAGGCGTCCAGAAGAGGGGTCATCAAGCTCCTCTGTAGTCCAAGATCGTTTGCATAACGTGAGTAAAAGAGAAAAGAAGGGGTGAGCTATATCAAAAAGTCTTGTAACTACCTTCTCATGGTAAGATGGGGGTAGTGATTGAGGTTGCAGCCACACTAGAAATATATAAGTGGCTAACGATTTATTTAGAGTAAGATGAGAAACAAGCATTCGATGAGAAATCGCCTCCAACAAGTCTTGCTATCATCTACTTATGCAAACATAACACCTATCCTATCCTTGTCCTCCCCTTCGCATCCCGATGAAGAAGAAGTCAAGGCACACACACGTTGATCAAGTTATTAAGATTATCTCAGTTGTTGTTGTCTATGAAAAAGGAGTAGGCCTCAAGTCGTCCATAACCGTGGACGCGTCTTCTCGAAAAGAATTAACCATGCAGGGGTGTACCAACTTCCCATTACAAGGCTTTGCACATACTCCAAGCTCTCTCAGTCGGGCTCGTTAAAGACTCTCATTGAAGAGTTGTTCCGAGAGAACCGGACGTCATAATCACTCTAACTAACAATGAACAAATTCGGGTGGCCCCCGGGGAGTTGACACCCAATCCAAAAGCTGGACGCGCTCTCGGATCGGCCTCTTCCGTCTCAGCAGGGTTTGGGTTACGGGGACACCTCACATGGGGTCGGGCCCTTGCCAGCCAAGGGTGGACCAACAAGGAAACCATGTCCCCGCTGGCCCAGGTTGTTTTAAAGAACATATTTTAGGAGCGACCCGACAAACACACACACGATTTTCAAATGGTAAATCAGCTTGGGCCACCACTAGAAGTGTTTGAAGCTAGGTAGGTAAGAAAAGGGGACCCCATAAAATCCCACACGCGGTTAGGCACGCTCGGTCTTAGAACCAATACCCGGAACTTGGATCCTAGGTGACTCGAATGGAACAAAGCGCCAAGGCAGGATAGCCTGACCTTCCATCCTTCGTCTAATATAGTCAACATTATAATAATCATATCATCCACAACAATATAATAATGTGATAGCCCAATCCAAGGAGTAACAGGGGAACAGTTGATAGCATCCTAAGCATGCATACTAAGAAGTGGTTAAGAAAGCAAGGTACATGGACAGACAAAGGTTTGATGGGATGTGGAGGAACATGGATGTCTAGGTTTTAGTATGGAGGCTTAAATGTATGGTGGTAGGATCAATCAATTGTTCTATCCTATACCTAGGCACAAGTGAGCTGAAAGTTATAAGCATGATATATGCTCCCCCTTACCTATTGAGAAGATGAAACCGAAGGTGTAGTCGATCGCAAACTCGCAACGTCTCCGAGAGTACCCGCGGGAGCACACAAGAAGTAAACACTGGAAAGGAAATCACGAGCAAGCAACAACAAAAATACAAGACGCGGCAACGCACTACGATATCACATCTATCGTCGAGAGCGGTTACTAACAGGTTAAGTGAGGTACTCGTCACACACGACGATACCGCACATTTAGAATGGTTCAAGTTATTTAGCTACACAACATGAGCAGAGGTTGTTAACATGGCATATCACTCAAGCATGGCAAGAAGGTGAAGCATAAAGTAAACTACCTATGCTAGTCATTTTAAGTGAGGCAACACCCTAAACATGGCATATCACTAAGTACCCCAAGACACTTATTAGTTTTACTACTGTTCTGCCCTAAACCATATTTTAGGTTTGTTAACAGCAGCAAACAATAGCACAAGCACAAAGTACATGAAATTCTAGTCAAGTTACATGTAAGGAGAATTTTTATTGGAGCAACGGTTAAAAAGTTATTAAAGTACCGTATTATCAACGTACCGCTGGAGCCGGATTATCCATGCAAAAAGGATCTAGACCGACTGTTGAAATATCGGCTTTGCTCTCTGCAAGGAACTTCTTGCAAGATGATACAAGAACAACCGGAGTAGGCTATGTGTGCGCATGCCGCATAAGGTCGTTCAGACCTGTATATTCACACATCAACCGGTTCCTAAGGCTGAGAGGTTGAATTTGCCATCCGATCCAACACCGAATCAGATCGGTACCAAGCAGCCCATGGGCAAGAAGTGCCTTCATCCTACCTAGCACAGGCTTGAGATTTTGTTTTTGCTATGGCGAGGGGTAAGGATTGAAGTGCCCCTTATCAACAAGTCGGCTCTCGCGGAAGCTGGGCAAGGGATTCTCTTTCTCTAGGACTTTAGCAGTACAATAAAAGAAAGACTTCTGCCAAGTCCTCACGTGAGCGTCCAACTTAACAGAGGGATACGTACTCTTCTGCCATTTTTGGATGGAAATCCCACTGCATTCCAGAAGTGGGCCTCCGCTATACTCAGTCTGTTTTCTGCCATAAAAGAACTCGGCAAACAAGATCAAAGTCGGTTTTCTCTACAAATATACTTCACAACAAACTTGGAAGTTGTAGATGTTCGAAACATAATTTGGGGTAAGATATTGAGGATGTAAGCCATATGCGCCCAAGACGTTTCTGGAAAATCTAGACCCAGGAGGACGAAAACCCCGGTAATGTGATCTCTGAAAACAACCACTTCACCTTCTCGGGGTTGAGGTCGGGTCTCGTCCCCAGGGGCACGCCAGTGGATCTCATCTTGGGAAGGCGGAATTGCCCACCTCTCCGTTTCCTCTAGTCGGAAATGGGTCATCTTTGACTGCATCCAATTTGCCTCATAAATATTTTTGGGAACTGACTTCTCCTGAGTTTCAGCTTTTCTAGAAGTTGATTTCTTCCCCCATGACAGAAGTCATGAACCTGAGCCATGAATATGCAAAGCTTGTTGGAAAAGGAACGGCTAAGAATATAATATATTTTGGATTCGTGATCTACAAGTCGGATTTTAGGAAAAACAAGTTTCACACAAAGCGCCAAGGAAAATAGATCTACAAGACCTAAAAAATATATGCGAAAAAGAAGAAGTTTATTTTTCCGCGAAGAGATAGAAATGACTTCAACATGTTCAAAGCAGATCTAAAGGGGGAAGTTTGTGAAAACAAACAGCGGGCCTAAAGAACGGTTCATGGATGGATTCAAACTAATCGACATCATTTAGAAGAAACTACCGCTGTTCATCTCATTTCTCTTGAGCTCGAGAATAGGGCATCAATGGCGATATGAACAAACATGGCATGATGAAAAGAGAAGAATGCAAAAGTGAAATTACTCGTGCGATGAACATAAGTGGCGAGGATATCTCTTCTGAGTGGTCGCGAATGAGAAAGGCGCATATGACGATTGTGGAGAGGTTGAGGATTCGGTCTCCGATGCGTCCAGAAGAAGAAGAGGGGAAAACGGTTTGAATGGATGAAGACGACGTAAAGACTGGAAGGTCCACTTATGAAGGGCCACTGGCCTAAAATCGAGGAGCCACGAGTGAATTTTTCAAACTCATAGGTTTCCATGGCATTGAAAGGGTACATTTGTTAATGTGACCGAGGCGTTCAAGGAAAGCGTTTCGAGAAACTCTGTCACAACCCTCTGTTAGGTATGTGCTAGGGTTTAGCATCACCTTGAATCATGTCAAAATTTTCAAAATGAAATTTAAATGGGAGAAGGAACACCCCCAGGTGAATTAATTCAAATGGCCATTTTAAAAGTTGCTCCAAAAATTAGTCTGGTATTTTTTTAAAGTCCTATAAATGAGTGTGATCACATGTCAAGTGATGTGGATTCAAACCCATGCTCATAGATTTTTCAAAACATCCACAAAGGTCTTGGAATTAATAAAATACCCCTATTTGAATTTGAATTCAAATATTTTGAATTTCAAAAATGTTAAAAACTTGGAACTGACTAGCTACTGGTCATGTGAAGCCATATAAAAAGTTTGAGCATTTAATAAAATGCCTAGCTATTTATTCACCACAGCAAAACAAAAAGGCAAAAATTAAAAATAGAAAGAAAAGTAAAAACGCTTACCTGGTATTCGGCCCAACTCAACCCCCAGCCGGTGCATCCCAGCTCCCCTCGCTTGTCGTCTTCCCCAGGCAGCCGCACGCACAGCTGCGTGTCGGGCATGCCGTGGCCGCCGACGATGCCACGGCCACACAGCTGCCTCCCTACGCTTCTCCTCGCGCCTGGAGACGCCCAACACACTCCCTCATCCATTCCCTCCCTCTAGGAGTCATCTCCCTTTCTCTCCCGCTCGATTTTGACGCCACCCGAGAACCACCATGGAGCACGCTGCCGAGTATGCATGGCCATCGCCGTCGAGGAGCCACGCAACCTTGTCCATCATCTTCCCCACCCTCGTCTTCATCACCGTGCAAAGGATCGGGAGCTAGCTCGCCTTCAAGCCACCGGAATCACCCCCGGGCCATCACCAGACCCGTAAGACCTCGTCGTCGAATTCGTCGCCGTCACGCCATCGTTTGCCTCGCCGCCTGCTCCGTTGAGTTCCTGGTGAGCGCGGGATCAAAACCCCTTTATTATCCTCCTCGATTTCGTCCTCTAGCCATGGCCACCATGACAGCCGATCAGGTTGCCGCCATGGACGACCTAGAGCTCGCCCCTGTGCCCCTTCGTCCTGTCCATGGTGTCCATTGCGTTCCGAGTGCCCCCATGAGTCCGAAGAGCTAGCGCACGCCAAAGCTTATCCACGGCAGCATCAACTGCATCGTCGTCGTACTTATGCTGCCGCTAGGGCTCGTCGCCGTCGTGGATTCCGTCCACCCCCATGACCCTGCCCAGCTCCAAGAGATGCGCGCGTGTTCGGGCTCCAGTTTGGTGGCCTTAGCGCACCAAATGGTGGCCGGAAACTCCATCCCGAGCAGCGCCGCCGCGGGATTTGGTCACCGATGACTCGCCGCCGGCGAGATGTCGTGGACGTCATTAAGTTAACCTTAATCCCCCCCCCCCTCACAGTCACTTACAGGTGGGTCTAGCCCCTTCTAAACCCCTCTGTTAATCTAATTAAACCAGATTAATAACCAGAGTCACTGACCAGTGGGGCCCCCATGTCAGTTTTACATAGGTAAAACCCCCTGACGCCAACATGACCTCACAGTGATGCAATAATTAGAATTTCTATTTAAAGAATAAATCAGCAAATCCAAAAAATGAATTAAACTTTGAAATTCAATAACTAATTCATTTTAACTCCAAATTGGACATATAATAAATACAAAAATATCAGAAAGATGCAAGGATTCTGAATATGCCATTTGTTTTCATGTTTGACCATTTTAAAATGGGGTGAATGTAGAAAATGTGCATATGAACCCTTTTAAATTCAAATGTCGAGTTTGTATTTGCAACTCAAATGCAATACACTCCATTTAAATGGAATTGGAAACACATCAGCACCCCTTACACCAAGTTATAACACTTGATCATATGATTGTGCATTGTACTTTATATTGATAGCTTGTTTGTATTGTTTGCTATCGAATAGAGGTGGAGCCGGAGTCCGAGATTGTCAGAACCCTCTTTTAGGTATGTGCTAGGAATAGCAAGTCACTTTGCATCATGATAAAAAATTCAAAAGAAATTGAAATGGGAGAGAGAACACCCCAGATGAATTTAATTCAAATGGCCAGAAATAAAGTTGCTCCAAAAATTCGTTTTAGATTTTTGAAAAGTCCCATAAATGAGTGTGATCACATATCAATTGATGTGGTAGCAATCCCATGCTCATGGATTTTTCAAATATTCAAGCAGGAGCATGGATTAAATTTAAAACCCTATTTGAATTAAAGTTCAAATTATTTGAAATTTAAAAATGTCCAAACTTTATAAGTGGCTAACTAATTATATTGTGGGGCCATATAAAAATTTGGGGCATTTTAGAAAATGCCTAGCTATTTTTTTAGCAAGGAAAAATAACTTACAGAAAATAAAAACAGAAGAAAAAGGAAAAGGAACTTACCTAGGAACTGGCCCAACGCATCGCCCCGCGGCCCAGCAAGCCAGCCCAGCCCAGCCCCCGTTTTGTCTCTTCCTACCCGCGCCCTTAAGCTGCTCGGTGGAATGCATGCAACACTCCACGGACGCCGCCGACGAGCCGCGGCCACGCAGCAGCTTCCCGCGTCCACCTCTTCTCACATGGAGGCGTCTGGAAGCCTCCCGAACCATTTCCCCCTTCTCCCGGTCACCCCCGTGCCCTCCCTCTTCGGATCTCGTCGACAACCGAGCGCCGCCATCGCCACGGATCAGAGCCCGCGCGGCCAGTGAGCTCCTCAGGGCGAGACAAGGTGTCCAACATGCTCCCCGATGACGACTACATCCCCGTGCAGAAGGAATTGAGCTCGGACGCTCTGTAGCCGCCCCCCCCCTCTTCGTTTCCGTCGACGGCCGCCGCGCGCCATTGTCGATTCCGTCGCCGTTAAAGCATCCCCGACCTCCCCGTCGCATCCGTTGCAATCGTGGTGAGCAGGCGCACCGAACCCCTTTGTTTCCTCGTTCGATTGAGTCTCCTAGCAACTTCTGCCATGGGAGCCGAGCTCCATCGCCGCCACGATTGACCGTGCACTCGCCCCGTGCGTCGCCCGTCCACACCATGTTGTCCATCTTGCTCGTGGAGTTCCCAGGAGGCCTAGGCACGTCTAAAGCACGTCAATTTCATACTCAAATCTCCCGAGTCGTGCAACCGTACGGGCGCCGCCGCAAAGCACGACGCCGGCCTCGCTTCGGTGACCCCCGTGGTCACCTGGACCGTCCCCGAGACGCGCGAGTCCACGGTCGTTCTCCTGGTGCTCGTAGCGCAACGAATGGGCAACGGGAACGCCGTCCCGCTCGTCACCGCCGTGCCGGGATGTCGCCAGCGAGATGACGTGGACGTCATTAGATTAACCCTTAACCCCGCCCCTGTGACACTGACTTGTGGGCCCAGGGCCCCCCTAATCCCCTGGTTAAACTAACCGGGTTTGTTAACCCAGCCGCTGACATGGGTACCCCACTAGTCAGCGCCCACCCCCCACGTCACACTAACGTCACAGTGACGCAGTAAATCAGTTAAATGTTTATTAATTCAGAAAATGGCAGAAAATAGCCCAAACTTTGGAAATTCATAACTAATTCATTTTAACTCCAAATTAAACATATAATATATGTAAAATTATCAGGAAAATGCAAGGAATTTGAATATGGACTTTGTTTTCATGTTTGGCCAATTTAAATTGGGTGAACAGTGGCAAACATCCATATGCATTTAATTTGAATTCAAATTTGGAGTGATTTTGCAAATGACTTTGCAGCACACTTCTTTTAAATGGTTTCATCCACACATCAGAGAATTTACCTCACCTTTACAACATCACTTCATGCTGAACCATTTCAAATGAACATTCATGGATTCAAATGCATTTTAAATTCATCGATAAATCAAATGGAGTTTTCATTTGCAATTCAATTGCAATATACTCATTTTAATTGGAATAACTCACACATCAGTGACACATACATCAAGTTTCAACCTTCAACTCATGTGTTTGAGCATTGTCTTATTATTGTTTTGATGTTTGTATTGTTTGTCGAATAGTGGTGGAGCCGGAACCCGAGATCACCCCTCCGTTGAAGATACCGTGTACGACCCTCGTCGGCAAGGCAAGCAACCCCCCATTGATCATGTCGATAAAATCCCAATTCCCTCTCAGTCTCGCTTATGCATTGTTTAGGATGATTACCATGATGCGTTTCTACCGCATAGTTGAACCCATTCCTTCGCATGACCTATAATTTTGTCATAGTAGTAAGCAAACCACAATCCTAGCAAATGTAGGAGTTGGTTGATATCATGTGGCCCCTGCAACTGTTACTGCTTATTGCATGCTTAGAGTTACAATGAGGTTACTCTTTTGTGAGTCAGGATGGTAGTGATCATGTTGATGATGGTGGAAATGTGTTGGTGAATCTACCCTAATACAAGGTGAACGATGAGAGGCTGTGTAGGAGTACACAGTGGGTTGTCTCGTTGAACACTGCCCTAAGTCCGAGTTCTTGTGTGGTGATCCAAGAAGAAGAGTACAACCACACATTGGGCTCACTGACCCCTCTCGACCTAGTACCTCACCCCGTTCGAATCCCAGAAGTCGCATTAGTTCGCAAGTTCTGGTAGGACTGTGGCACAGTCTGCGAAGTGGATGAACGGCTACTCAGACCGGCTTGGGACCCTGCACACATCGTTTGAGGCCGTACTGGAACCTCGGCCGGACTTATATATGGATCCCCCTCAGATAGGCGACTCTCTGGACTAGAACAGAGCTGTGGGCGAAGCGTCGTGGCAACATCCTCGCAGGTCCCACTCCCAGGCGGTAACTGATGCGTGTGTGTGTAGCGGTACACCCCTGCAGGGTTAACAAAACTATTCGAATAGCCGCGTCCGCGGTTAAGGACTGCTTGGAAAGCTTAGCTTGATTATTAGACAACTTCACTGGATACTTATAAAACTTGCCAAGATAAGCGTGAGTGCTATGGCGTGCTTTCTCGTGGGGAAGTCGAGGAAGGCACCATAGTGGTATAATTGGTTGGAGATGTAGTAGACTCGTGTACGCTTCTTACCTCAAGTCTGGTACTCGTAGTTCAGGACTAGCCGAGTCAATGCTGGCACTTCTTCTTATGAACCCACCTCCCTTTACCCTTATACATGTGCATGAGTAGTATACCTCCTACGTAAGTCTTGCTGAGTACGACTTTGTACTCACGTTTGCTTATTCTATGTTTTAGATGAACCCACTGACCCCGAAGGTGGATTCTTCCTCGAGCTCGACGACTGAAGACCAAGCTAGTTTAGTCCCAGTCACACGACTGGTCCCTCGTGGAAGGGCTTGTTTATAGATAAGGATTCTCTAAGCCATTTGTTAAACTTGTCTGTACTCAGACCTACTTTGCTTCCGCATGTTTGATGTAATGTTGGATCACTGTCTCATGATCTCTGTGTGCACTCTGTAAGATTTATCAATAAAGTTGTAAACTTTGTAGAGAATTGCAATGATACCTGCTGTTCATACTAGACATGTGTGTTGTGTGTATGATTATAACATGCATGTCTTAGTATGGGTTTTCGAGACCTTAGTTGTGATCTGGCTGGCGGTCTTTTATACACCAAGTGGTCCTTAGATGTACGCATCTTGGGGCATTCCGATGCGATTGCTCGTGACATCCGTCATGTGCACACTTTGATGTATGATCGAGCCCGCCCTAGACCCCGACTAAGTGATCGGGCTGGAGTAAGTCTATGTAAGGGTTATGATACAATCGATATTATGGTCGAGGCGACTTGTCTATGAGCATGGGAGTTCACCACCCACATCATTTAGACTTGTGTGCATACGATGAGGACCCATCTCAGTTGATCATCCGGCCTGGATGGGATGCCCCTCATATTCGATGCTTTCCGAGAACGTTCTGTGCTTGGCCTTGTTTGCTTAGACAAGTGGGTACGGTTCTCAGCTCTCCATATGATTGTGTTGTAGCGAGTCTTGCATATGCTAACCCCGGGTACCGACAGAGATCAACCCGAGAGTTGAAGGTACCAAGTACGACCCTCATCAGCAAGGCAAGCAAACCCCCATTGATCATGTCGATAAAATTCCACTTCCCTCTCAGTCTCTCTTATGCATTATTTAGGATGATTACCATGATACGTCGCATAGTTGAACCCATTCCTTTGCATGACCTATCATTTTGTCAAGTAGTAAGCAAACCACAATCCTAGCAGATGTAGGAGTTGATTGATATCATGTGGCCCCTGCAACTGTTACATCTTATTGCATGCTTAGAGTGATACAATGTGGAAACTGTTATGTGAGTCGGGATGGTAGTGATCATGATAATGATGGTGGAAATGTGTTGGTGAACTTGACCTAAACAAGGTGAACGATGAGAGGTTGTGTAGGAGTACACAATGGGTTATCTCGTTGAACACCGCCTTAAGCCCGAGTTCTTGTGTGGTGATCCAAGACAAAGAGTACTACCACATTTTGTGAAAACGGATCCCCGCTCAACATACTAACTCACCCCTTCTCGGTTTAATGAGTCGCAGTAGTTCGGAGTTCTGGTAGGTCTATGGCCTGGCTGCTAAGTGAGAGAACGGCTCAACCGAGACCGTCTTATGCACCACACACACATCTTCTAGGACCACTTCGGTAAACCGGTCGTGTTAAGAATGTGGAAACCATCCCAGATAAGCGTCTTCAATGAACTTCAGTAGGCTGTGAGGTAAAAGTTGTGGAGATTATCCTCGCCGACACACTCTTGAAGGGTGATGAGATCCCGGTGGTAACTTATAGTTTCATGTGTGTAGCAGTACACCCCTTAAGGGTTAACAAAACTATTCGAATAGCCGCATCCGCGTCTATGGACTACTTGGTTATATGTTCTTGATTACTAGACAACTTCAACGGTTACTTTAAAACTGCCAAGATAAGTGTGAGTTCTATGGTTTGCTTTCTCGTGGGAAGTCGAGGAAGGATCTGTAGTGGCGTAATTGTTTGGGAAACTTGGATAGATGGACTCGTGTACGCTTCTTAGCTCATTCTGGTATTCCTAGTACAGGTCTAGCCAAGTCAAAGTTGGCACTTCTGCATTGAAACCCGACCTTCCTTTACCTTGATACCTAAGCATGAGTAGTATAGATCTGATGTAAGTCTTGCTGAGTACGACTTTGTACTCACGTTTGCTTATTTATGTTTTTAGATGAAACAACTAACCCCGAAGGTGGCTTCTACCTGGAGCTCGACGTCGATTAAGCTAGTGTAATCCCAGACAGAGGTCTGGTCCCTCGTGGAGGGCTTGTTTATAAATAAGGCTTCTCTAAGCCATTTGGTAAACTTGTCTATACTCAGACCTAAGTTGCTTCCGCTTGAATGATGTAATGTTGGATCACAGTCTTGTGATGTCTGTGTGTACTCTATATATAAGTCAATAAAGTTGTAAACTTTGTAGAGTTCATGCAATGTGTACCTGATTTTTACACTGGTCATGTATGTTGCGTGTATGATTATAACGTGCATGTCTTAGTGTGGGCTTCGATAGCTTAGTTTTGTTCTTGCCGGCAGTATTTTATAAACCAAGTGCCCCTTAGATGTGCGCAGCTTGGGGCATCGCGATGCGATTTCTCGTGACTCTATCACGTGGCACACTTTGTTGTATGACTGAGCCCGCCCGAGACCCCGACTAAGTGATCGGGCTAGAGTCTGTTTATGTAAGTGTTGTAATTCAATCGATAATATGGTTGAGGCTACTTGTCTATGAGTATGGGATTTCACCACCCATAATCATTTAGACTTGTGAGCAGACGACGAGGACCCATCTCAGTTGATCAACCGTCCTGGATGGGATGCCCCTCAGGTTCGAGCTTTCCGTGAGTTTTCTGTTCTTGGCCTTGTCTTCTTAGACAAGTGGGTACGGCTCTCGGCTCTCGATATGATTGAGTTGTGACAGGAATTACATATGCATATTCCAGGTCCTGACAGACTTGGTAGCAGAGCATAACTGTCTGTAGGATTATCAAACCTTGGTCGAAGTCGAGTCTAGCCTTCCATAGTTGTATAGTTACTCTGGGTATATAAGGGAACAACATAAGGCTTCTTTTTTCTCCTTACCCTCATCGATCTGAGTTCTGAGTCACCCTCATATTTTCTGCGAGAAGATAGGATTAGGCTCAGCTATGTCTTACTAGAACATCTTGTTGATTGCTTCTTTGTAGTCGTAGGAAAGTTTTATTCCGTTGCCTAGAGTCGTTGTGCTTCCTATTTTGAGATTTACTATGTAAGTGTTGTTGTGATGTTGTAAGAATTTTGACTTCTCTTACAATTATAGCCGTTATGATGTCCGAGTCATTCCAGGTTTCTTCATAATCTGATGCAATTGAAAAATCCTTCTATCTATTTCGGATGTCTTTCCAGAAGATTTTTTAGGTGGCATACCCGACAGTTCCATAGAATTTGTTGTAGGTTTTATTCTAGAAACCTATATTGATGCATTTGCAGTTCTTCCTCCCACTTTAGATGTCTTCTGGCCAGAATAACCACACTAACCATCATGTTGGGGTACTTTGCTACTCTGTCAAATATGTTGTAGGACCTAGTAAGCCATGGTCATCCTCAAGAAAACCACCCAGTAATCCAAATCCTTAAATCTAGTCACCCGACAGATGTGTAGAATTCATAGTAGATCTTATGCCAGGAACCGCCCAATTTCTAGACGGCCATACAAAATGGCCCCACATGAGTTAGCTGAACTTAAAATCCAACTTGAAGCTTTTTTGGGAAATGGCTTCATCCGCCTTAGCTTATCGCCATGGGGTTGCCCCGTTCTGCTCGTAACGAAGAAAGATGGAAGAGAAAGGATGTGCGTGACTATCGCCCGCTAAATCTAGCGATGAGAAATAACAAGTACCCACTTCCCAGGATCAATGACCTTTATGATAAACTTGCTGGATCCTCTGTCTTGTCGAAGATGGATTTGAGATTAGGCTATCATCAAATCAAAATCCTAAGAGAGGACGTTCCCAAGACGACTTTCACTACTCGATATGGTCTTTACGAGTTCACCATCATGCCCTTCGGTTTAACCAATTCCCCCACCACTTTCTCGCGCTTGATGAATTCGATCTTCATGGAGTACTTGGATAAATTTGTTGGAGTATATCTTGATCACATTCTCATCTAATCAAAGAACGAAGAAGAGCACGCAGAAAATCTGAGGCTGGTATTGATGAAACTTCGGGAGCTATGCCAAGTTCTCTAAGTGCGAATTTTGTCTACCAGAAGTGACCTACATAGGCCACGTGATTTCTGCAAAAGGCATTGTTGTGAATCCTGAGAGAGTTCAGGATGTCCTTGACTGGACTCCACCTGAATCGGTTAAGGAAGTTAGGAGTTTTCTTGGCTTAGCAAGCTATTGCCGCCGCTTCGTTGAGAACTTCTCCAAAGTTGCAAAGCCTCTAACTGAACTCCTCAAGAAAGATAAGAAATTCGAATGGACCCCCAAGTGCGAGGAAAGCTTTCGAGATCTAAAGAGAAGATTGACTTCTGCCCCCGTACTTGCGCCTCCAAACACCAAAAAGGATTTCGAGATCTATTGTGACGCCTCACGGAAAGGGTTCGGATGCATACTTATGCAAGATCGACATGTGGTAGCATACACTTCACCCCAGTTGCGTCCACATGAAGAGAACTATCCTACCCATGATCTTGAACTCGCTGCCGTAGTTCATGCCTTGAAAACTTGGCGACATTACCTCCTTGGTAACCATTGCGAGATCTATTCCGATCACCAAAGCCTCAAATACATATTCACCCAGCCAGATCTTCATCTCAGGCAAAGGCGCTGGATAGAGTTGATAAATATTACGACGTATGAATCTCATACACCCCAGGCAAGGCCAATGTCATGGTTGAGGCACTAAGTTGTAAGTCGTATTATAACAACCTCATGTTACAATAGTGTCAACCACTTCTTCATGAGGAATTTCGAAAACTCAATCTCGAGATTGTTCCTCATGGCTTTCTTTCTACCTTGTTGGCGAAACCAACTCTTGAGGATCAAATCATAGTTGCCCAAAGGCGTGCACGAGGTGTTCGTCGGATCAAGGAGAACATTGCTAGCGGAGTTGCTAAATGTTTCTCCACAGATAGTAAAGGAACGGTATTCTTTGAAAATCATTTGGTAGTACCTAAGAATAGGGATATAAGGCAACTCATGCTTAAATAATCCCATGACACACTCGTCTCGATTCATCACGGTAACACAAAGATGTACCGAGATCTACGCCAGAGATTTTGGTGGAACAGGATGAAGAGATACATTGCTCGATTTGTTGATGAATGTAATGTTTGTCATTGCATTAAGGCAGAACACCAAAGACCTGCTGGTACTCTTCAACCATTGCCTATTCCCGAGTAGAAATGGGACAAAGTCAGTATGGACTTCATCACTAGCTTTCCAAAAACCCAGAAAGGAAATGATGCCATCTTTGTTGTCATTGATAGACTTTCCAAAGTTGCTCACTTCCTTGCTGTTCGCGAGTCTATAACTTCAAGCCAGTTAGCGGACTTGTATGTCTCTAGAATTGTATCTCTTCATGGTGTTCCTTTGGAAATCAATTCTGATCGTCGTAGACTTTTCACCTCTAGATTCTGGCAAAGCTTCCAGAATGCTATGGGAACTCATCTGTCCTTTAGCACAGCTTTCCATCCTCATTCTAGCGGTCAAGTTCAAAGGGTTAACCAAATTCCCGAAGACATGCTTAGAGCTTGTTTTATCTATTTCGTAAAGAATTGGGAGAAGTCTCTTCCATTTGCCGAATTTGCTTATAACAATAGTTTCCAATCTAGTCTAAGCATGGCTCCTTTTGAATTCCTCTATGGAGGACGATGTCGAACACCCATCAACTGGTCAGAAACCGGTGAAAGAAAAAGCTCTTTGGACCGGATATGATCAAGGAAGCAAAAGAGCAAGTTCGCATTGTTCGTGATCATTTGAAAGAAACCCAATCTCGTCTGAAAAGCTACTATGATCGTCATCATAGGCAAGAAAGCTACAATATGGATGAGAAGGCTTACCTTCGGGTTACTCCTCTGAAGGGAACCCAACTATTCGGTATCAAAGGAAAGTTGGCCCCACGTTACATCGGACCTTTCCGCATTCTTGATAAACATGGAGAAGTTGCCTACCAACTTGAACTACCCCCGCACCTTTCCCGAGTACATGATGTATTCCACGTGTCACAACTCAGGTGTTCCTTCAAGGACCCCATCCGCGAAGTCGACCATGAAACGCTTGATCTCCAAGATGACCTTTCATATCGAGAGTACCCCGTTCGTATTCTTGATTCTGCAGAGCGTGTCACTCGTCTTCAAAAGATTAAGTTTCTGAAAGTGCAATGGTCACACCACTCCGAGAAAGAAGCCACGTGGGAAAGAGAATACCATGTCTGTGCCGAGTACCCCACCTTCCTCCCGATGACTTCTGAATCTCGGGACGAGATTCTTTTGAGTGGGGGCAAGTTGACACAACCCTCAGTTAGGTATATGCTAGGGTTTAGCATCTCCTTGCATCATGTCAAAAATTTCAAAATGAAATTGAAATGGGAGAAGGAACACCCCCCAGATGAATTAATTCAAATGGCCATTGTAGAAGTTGCTCCCAAAATTCCTCTGGTATTTTTGAAAAGTCCTATAAATGAGTCTGATCACATATCAAGTGATGTGGATTCAAACCCATGCTCATAGATTTTTCAAAATTTCCACAAAGGGCTTGGATTAATAAAATACCCCTATTTGAATTTGAATTAAAATATTTTGAATTTCAAAAATGTTCAAAACTTGGAACTAACTAGCTACTGGTCATATAAAGCCATATAAAAAGTTTGAGCATTTAATAAAATGCCTAGCTATTTCTTCAGCACAACAAAACAAAATTAATAAAAGAAAATTAGAAAGAAAAGGAAAAAATGCTTACTAGGCATTCGGCCCAACTCAACCCCAGCCGGCCCAGCCCAGCTCCCCTCGCTTGTCGTCTTCCCCAAGCAGCCGTACACACATCTGCGTGCCGGGCATGCCGAGGCCGCCAACGACGCCACGGCCACGCACCAGCCTACATGCCCTTCTCCTTGCGCCTGGAGACGCTCAACACACTCCCTCGTCCATTCCCCCCCTCTGGTAGCCATCTCCCTTTCTCTCCCGCTCGATTTTGACGCCACCCGAGAACCACCGTGGAGCACGACGCCGAGTTTGCATGGCCATCGCCGTCGAGGAGACGCTCCACCTTGTCCATCGTCTTCCCCACCCTCGTCTTCATCACTGTGCAAAGGACTGGGAGCTAGCTCACCTTCAAGCCGCCGGAATCTCGCCCGAGCTGTCACCTGACCCGCAAGACCTCGTCGTCTAATTCGTCGCCGTCACGCCACTGTTTGCCACGCCGCCTGCTCCGTCGAGTTCCTGGTGAGCGCGGGATCAAAACCCCTTTATTATCCCCCTCGATTTCGTCCTCTAGCCATGGCCGCCATGAGAGCCGAGCAGGTCGCCACCATGGCCGACCTAGAGCTCGCCCCCGTTCCCCTTCGTCCCGTCCATGGTGTCCACTTCGTTCCTGGTGCCCCTAGGAGTCCGAAGAGCTAGCCCACACCCAAGCTTATCCACGGCAGCATCAACTTCGTCGTCGCCGTACTTCTGCCTCCGCTAGGCCTTGTCACCGGCGTGGATTCCGTCCACGTCCGTGACCCTGCCCAGCTCCAGGAGATGCACACTTGTTCGGGATCCAGTTTGGTGGCCTCAGCGCACCAAATGGTGGCCGGAAACTCCATCCCGAGCAGCGCCGCCGCGGGATTTGGTCACCGACAACTCGTCGCCTGCGAGATGACGTCAACGTCATTAAGCTAACCTTAACCCCCCCCCCCTCATAGTCACTTACAGGTGGGTCCAACCCCCTCTAAACCCCTATGTTAATCTAATTAAACCGGATTAATATCCAGAGTCACTGACCAGTGGGGCCCCTGTGTCAGTTTGACCTGGGTCAAACCCCCTGACGCCAGCATGACCTCACAGTGATGCAATAATTCGAATTTCTATTTAAAGAATAAATCAGCAAATTCAGAAAATGAATTAAACTTTGAAATTCGATAACTAATTCATTTTAACTCCAAATATGACATATAATATACGCAAAATTATCAAAAAATGCAAGGATTCTGGATATGCCATTTGTTTTCATGTTTGACTATTTTAAAATGGGGGGACTGTACCAAATGTGCATATGAACCCTTTTAAATTCAAATGTGGAGTTTGAATTTGCAACTCAAATGCAATACACTCCATTTAAATGGAATTGGCAACACATCAGCACCCCTTACACCATGTTATAACAATCGATCATGTGATTGTGCATTACACATTATATTGATAGCTTGCTTGCATTGTGTTCTATCTCATAGAGGTGGAGCCGGAGTCCGAGATCACCCCGAAAGTTGAAGATACCCAGTACGACCATCGTCAGCAAGGCAAGAAAACCCCCATTGATCATGTCGATAAAATCCCACTTCCCTTCTCAGTCTCGCTTATGCATTGTTTAGGATGATTACCAAGATACGTTTATACCGCATAGTTGAACCCATTCCTTTTCATGGCCTATCATTTTGTCACAGTAGTAAGCAAACCACAATCCTAGCAGATGTAGGAGTTGATTGATATCATGTGGCCTCTGCAACTATTACAGCTTATTGCATGCTTAGAGTGATACAATATGGACACTGTTATGTGAGTCGGGCAATATGGACACTGTTATGTTATATGGACACTGTTATTTCCCCGAAAGAATACTAAGTTACCTTATGAGTCCGTTACATGGGCAAGCTATTATTTTGGACTTAATAAAGCTTGATCTTTTTGCATCATGCCTATCTAAAAGGCATAAAAGAAAGCGCTTATTGGGAGGCAACCAAAGATGTATTTAATTTCAGTTTTAGTGGTCTTGATGCTTGTTACTACTGTATAAACATCATTGTATCTTTATTTTCAAGCTTTGTGCCAAGTTCTAGCCTCCGATTGCAAGAAAGTTCAAAAGTTATGACATGATGTGCAGAAACATATTATGTCTTCTTGAAAGAAAAATTCATGATAACTCACTAGATCAACTTTTTTATATGAATGTTTTCGACAGTATTCTCTATACAATTAGATTTCTGGCGTCTGTTCTGAATTTTTTGATTTGAGTTGCAGAAGTACCCCAAAAAAATTATTTACTACGTGCTGGTCTGTTTTTCATAGATTCTGCCACGTTTTGCGTTTTCATCGTTTTGCAAATCTTAAGCCTGCTTTTTCTTTGCGAAATTTTTTTGGCAATCATGAGAAACAATAGCTCTTCATGAAAATCTTTATTTCCAGTGGAGAAAAATAATTTTATTATGGGTACTAACCACTCTAATCAGCTTATGATGAGTTTCGTATGAAAGGAGTTTTCAAGTATGCGACGGAACATGATGAAAGAAGATCCGGAAGTGTGAAGTACTCAAGCTTGGGGATGCCCCCATGCACCACCAAGAAATATCCAAGGAGACTCAAGCGTCTAAGATTGGGTAACTTCAGCGTCAGGACGTCATCGCCATCGTACCGGAACATGAGGAGGTCTCCGCGGTCCAGCTTGCGACCGCCCGCAAAGACTTTCCAGCCATGCGACAGGAAAAGATTAGTGGTCGACAGATGGGTATCCACCTTCACCGCTTCGTGAGGACACCCATCCACCCGCACCCAGAAGTGCAGGGGATGGGCCTCCCTCACCGCTTCGCGGAACGTCTGCGGAAGGGGAAGCCACCTGCAGGTAGCCTACGCCACCTCAACAACGAACTCAAAGCTGATGGGCTCGCCGTGGGCCTTGCGGACGACAGCTGGCGGCGTCGCTCCGACACCATGCCCTCCAATGCCGCGCCCGCCGCGGCCACGGCACGTACTTCCTCGAGTCCTCTGCCCCCATGTGACTGGTGGGAGGACCCCCATTGAGGACCCAACAGCCAGCGCCGCCCGTCCTCCTCGACTCCCTCTCCCTCGGCCGCGGCGCCACGTACCCCGCCCCCACTAGGAGCTCGGGCTATCATCGTCGACTGCCTCGGAAGAACGACGCTTTGGAGCCATGGAGTGCGCGTAAGCTTCTGGTTGGAAGAAGAGAACTACTTCAAGACGCCCGATTCACCCGCGGATGGAAGTGGAAATAAATACTCGTTGCCAAGAGGGAACGCGGTAACTCTCCCAATTACTCCACCTCGGGCTCAGGATTGTGGCGACCTTTGGCCTCCGCAGCCGCCATCAAGTGTCTGTTCCGTAGACCCCTCTCACCACGTGTCGGCTTCCGCCGCTAGGAGGGCCCAGAACCCCACGTTTCCACACTATCAGACTCGCGTTTCGTACGGTCCAGCTTCCCGGATCATCAGACATGGCTTGGATACACCGACTCGCCAAGGAAAACATCATACATCATGCCCAAGACGCTACCGAAAAGGAGGTCTACGCAGCAGGTTTTCGGAAGAAGCCAACACCGCCTCCTCCCTTAAGTGGTGTGGAGGGGAGAAGCCGGTCCCACCTCATGTAAGACATTCCAAGGGGCATTTAATATGCCGCCCCCTGGTATGATATACAAGGACTGCAGCGGTGACTTCCCCCACCTTCTACTCCTCGTACGTGTCGAGGTCCCGCGCGCCAACTCGGGTGGAGTGACAGCGCCCCGCCACGAACACTTCTCGGAAGGAGTATTACGGCGACACCTGTCGCCCCCAAGGCCCAGGGGGACAACAACGCCATCCGCAGCCACGTGTGGTGACCCCCTTGAACTATAAAACGGAGGCCCAAGCTGCTAGAAAGGCAGATCCCAAGAACAACACCCATCAACCACACAAGGAGCTGGTATCCATCTCGGAAGAGCTCCCCACACATGTAATCCCTCGCCAAGCAATCTAGACAAGCAGGAGTAGGGATTTTTGTCTTCGGACGGCCCGAACCTGGGTAAATCCTGGTGTGTCCCCGCGACGGTGGATCTCATTGTGTTTCGCGTGCGCATCCTGGAATCATATCATCCGTGGGACCCGACCCCCGACACAGTGAGATGTTCTGGATACTTATCTCAATGTGGATGATTAGTGAGTAGATGCAGTTGGATTTTGGCTAAATCTCTTGGCGTACTGCCCATACTTTTGAGCCTCTAACTTTCTCTGCAACATAATTAGCATTGCGGTGCGTTTATAATTATGTCAATAGCCCAGCTTTAATTTGTTCACCCATCTTAGCTATTTTATCATATTCTGGGAGAGAGACATCACTAGTGAACATCATGGGACCCCGGTCCATATTTCCATCACTATTTACACCTCCACTATTTACTGCTTTATTACCTTTCAGTTGCTATCAACATCACTATTTTCTATCGTGTGTCTGATCCTTTGTAAACAACAAGGACGGAGAGATTGACAACCTCTCTGAACTCATTGGGAGAAAAGTTATTTGTGTCGTGTGCAGGTCCATGTCAAGTAAGCAAACTCAAGGTTGTAAACGGTGCCATTGTTTTCTTTCCACCTACTTGTCGATCCTTGGAGTCCTACTGGAGACATAAACTATATCCTCTAAGTTAGGGGAAAATTGCTGCTATGCTACATGAAAGTCCAAGTATGTGATCAGAGGGGTAGGGGGTGAATGATCACTTCAAATTTTCGACTGACTAGCTGGATGCCCGTGCGCTGCTACGGATCCAAAATAAATCGATACTTCTCAGAAACATAAAAGAAAAATATCTTGATTTTGATATTTATCACTAAAATATGTTAGGTTTCACCAAAAATGTTGATCATAGTTTCCCATCAACAATAGGATACCAGTTGAAAAAAGGCAACAATAGGATACAAGTTGCAACTCTGAGCATGAATACCCCATCAATGCACTAATGGAATATGCAATTCATCCTGTTAGAAATTGTAGCTTGAGAACCAGATTTTGAGGCCAAAGTTGGGCACACAAAGATAGTCAAACCAGAAAGCGTTCTAACAAGAATTTACTTAAATCAACACAGCGGTCAGACCCATCCATATATCATGTTAAATTCCCATTTACATTACCACAGCGCCATGAGCTAAAATGATGAAGAAACTGAACCAAAACAGAGGGAAGAGAACTGAATACCCATCTCATTTGATTCTCAAATGCTCTAGAAATCAAAACCGCATCCTCAAATTATGGGCTGCCTCAGTCAACAACTGAAATACTCGTCTTCCATGATTTGAAAATGTGCTGAACCACGGGCCATCAAAATGCGACATTGGCCAAAAATAGTTCTAAAGTACATTTCTTCTAGGATAGGATCACCCTGTAGGGAGAAGTAATAAGACTTTCCAAGTTAATAACAAAAAATACAATCTATAAACTCAACGCAAGTTCACATAAATTATTTCAAGTATTTAAAAATGTAATTCAATAACTTCACTTTTATTTCCAACAACTCAGTGTACAACATGTTTTTCTTTGCTGCAATCTAAAGATTAACTTAGGTGTATTTTAAGATGCAAACACTTGGGTTTAGAAGCTTCATATACAGAATAACTGAATCGAAATTAAAAATAAGTTAGTGAAATTTCCAGATTTAAGTCATGATTTGAACTAAAATTTAAAATCTAGAACTTCTTATTAGAGTACGCCCCCTCACCGACACATTCACTAACAAAACACCCAAAGGCAGAAGAAAAATAATGCCACAGAAATGGACAGATAAAACATGTGTGGTACCTGATTCTTAGTTGAGATATTCAGACAAACTAGTATTCTTTATCTGAGGCCAATTTTCACCAGAATTTGAAAACAGGAGCATCCAATTTAGAGAAGTTATCCATACCAGGCATAGATGAGTTCATTTCACTTAGCCTTGATCCAATCGTAGTTTCTGTGGTGGGAACTGGGAAGTGAACTTTTTATCCATTGAATCTTGCAGTTCAAAAATCACTACCCAGAACTCTTCGTCCTCACTATCAAGGTATTGAAGAACCATTATCCAAGAAAATATAGTTATTGCTCCATATACATATAATTCAGAGAATTAAACTACTCTTTGTAACTGCTGCTCTGGTAAGGCACATGTTTATCTGTTCTGGCCAAGGCAGTAGGTGACCAGTGTGCTGTTCTGGCCATATATGTGACTCCGAACCAGAGCGGTGGTGGTGTCCTCTGGGCGAGCTTAGAGCAGCGGCAAGACAAGCTAAACGCTGGGATTGGGGCGACCTCAACCGGATCCACGAGCTGGGCATCTTCATATGCGGCGGCCAGTGATGTCAGCACCTCGTGTGCAGCAGCGGTGCTTGGCCTGTGGACAAGGTCGGGGCAGTGGCGGGATGTGGATGAACTGTCCATTGGATTCGAGCAACCTCCGTTGGATCTGCAATCTTGGGGAGGGCATCGAGCAACGGTTATCTGTAGGTATGCTCGGGAGCGCGGTGATGGACTTTGGACGGGGCTAGCGGGCAGAGGCGCTGAAAAAAAACGGCGACGAAAGGCGTAGTAGGCAGTGCTGAGATGCGAGCGGCGACCGAAGGGAGAGGACAACGGCGCTCAGTTGCCGTATGTAGGAAGGCGGCGACGGTGAAGGGAAGTGGTAGGTGGCAGCGGCGTGGTCGATGGAGACGATTCCGTCGGCCCCCGACCTGGAGGTGGGTGACCTGAGGCGGGCAGAGATGGAGTTGAGAAGGGGGAGGTCATGGAGCTTTCTGCAAATATGGGAGGAGTGGCGGGTGTTTTTTTTCCAAAAATGAGATAGACTGCTTTTGTATACGTTGGATGTTGATCCGATGGTCTGAAATGGAAGATGACAGACACACCATCATCACCAACTGTGCTTTTTATAAGAGTAGAGAAGCTTTGAAGTGAAGCATAAATAAAGACGAAAAGGGAAGCAGTAACAAGTGACAGGGAAGTAAAACTGGAAGCCAAACTAAATACAGTGAATCAAAACACATTGAAGCATAACTGGGAAGCTAATGCAATGCGGAAGGTAAATGCTTGAAGTAAAATGAACTGTGACTCGACGATGTTTGTTCGACCAGTTCACGCTCTGCAAAGCGCTACGTCTGGTTGGAGGGACTGGTGATTGAACACCTACAACAAATCTCTCTCCGTCTGTTGCTCCACTGCACCAATCTCGTTGAGCTTGGTTAGGTTTGACTCGGGGTAGATTATCAAGGAAATCTCTGAAACCTTTGACAAACATTGCTCGATATGTTGCCGAATGTGATGTTTGTCGTTGCATTAAGGCCGAACACCAAAGAACTTCTCGTACTCTTCAACCATTGTCTATTCCCGAGTGAAAATGGGACAAAGTCGGTATGGACTTCATCACCGGCTTTCCAAAACCCCAAAAAGGAAATGATGTCATCTTTGTTGTCATTGACCGACTTTCCAAAGTTTCTCACTTCCTTCCTGTTTGCGAGTCTATTACTTCCAGTCAGTTAGCGGACTTGTATGTCTCTAGAATTGTGTCTCTTCACGGTGTTCCTTTGGAAATCATTTCTGATCATGGTAGCCTTTTCACCTCTAGATTTTGGAAAAGTTTTCAAAATGCTATGGAAACTCATCTCTCCTTTAGTACAACTTTCCACCCTAAATCTAGCGGTCAAGTTGAAAGGGTTAATCAAATCTTGGAAGACATGCTCAGAGCTTGTGTTATCTCTTTCGGAAAGAATTGGGAGAAATCTCTTCCATTTGCCGAATTTTCTTATAACAATAGTTTCCAATCTAGTCTGAACATGAGTCCTTTTGAACTCCTCTATGCACGACGATGTCGAACACCCCTAAACTGGTCAGAAACCGGTGAAAGACAATTCTTTGGACCGGATATGATCAAGGAAGCAGAAGAGCAAGTTCGTATTGTTCGTGATCGATTGAAAGCCGCCCAGTCTCGTCAGAAAAGCTACTATGATCGTCATCATAGGCAAGAAAGCTACAATCTTGATGAGAAGGCTTACCTTCGGGTTACTCCTCTGAAGGTAACCCAACGATTCGGTATCAAAGGCAAGTTGGCCCCACATTACATCGGATCTTTCCGCATTCTCGCTAAACGTGGAGAAGTTTCCTACCTACTTGAACTACCTCCGCACCTTTCCCGAGTACATGATGTATTCCATGTGTCACAACTCAGGCGTGTTTGCGGGCTCAGTCGACGAAATAGTATGAGATGCGCCCACTCGAAGAGTCGTCGAGTAGACTAGTAGAATGAACACCCGTGGAGCACTCGAGTGCTCGAGTGGATTGTCCTTCTGCATGTCTTTCGAGTCTTGCTTGTTAGTGCGAGTAGCTGATACGTCCCAAACGTATCTATAATTTATGTTTGCTCCATGCATGTTTTGTGTGACTTTGCCATGTTTTCTTGAACTCTCATACACTTTTGAGCATATTTAGACTAATCTATTAACCCAGTGCACCCAGCTGCCAGTTGTTGTTTTCTGCTGTTTTTGTATTTCAGGTTTTCCGGCCATTAAAAGTGCTCCAAAAAATCCGGAAAAATCAGATAAAAAATCAGAGACCCGGAAGCTTCCGGAATCACCAAGGTAGCAGAGGGGGGCCACCACCAGGAGACCAGGAGGGTCCCTGGCGTGGCCCCACCATAGGCTGCGCTAGGATTCCTCCTGGCTGCCTGGTGGGTCCCATCGACACCCCCTCCGCCTATATTTAGCCCTCAAGGTGGAAACCCCTAGGAGAGATCTCTTTTCTGTGAACTCGCCTCTGTACCGTCGCCGCCGCCGTTTCAAGATCGGGGCTTCCCGGAGAAGCTGCCCCGGCACCCTGCCGGGAGGAGGAACCCCCTCCGGGAGACCATCCATAGCCATGGACTCCTCCCGGATGTGCCGTGAGTATCCCCCTTGGACCAAGGGTCCTTGACCAGTAGCTATGTGATGTACCTCTCCCCTCTTTGTGCTTCCACTTTCGAGACCTCGTGAGCTGCCTCACATGATCGAGGCACTTTTGTAATTTCTGTTGTTGCTATGCTGAGTTTGCTAGGATATGATGGATTATGAGACTATGTTCAGATTGTGATGAGTAATATATTTGGTTCTTCTCTTTTATATTTTGTTCTTGAGTAAATTCTTGCATGTTCTCCGTTGCAGTATTTTGCTTTGGCCAAGTAGTTTGCTTGCAACTCCAAGAGGGAGCGTTATGCTTGATTGTGGGTTCAGCCCCCTGATGTCTAGCTTGAGTGACAGAAACATGAGACTAGGGGATGTGTTGTTGCCACCAGGGATAAAATAACGGTGCTTGTACCCGCGGGTGCAAGGATTGTTTACTTTACGCAAAGTTCTTTTAATGCAGTTGTCTATTGCTTTGAGTTTACACTTTGGGTGGGATTCGCAACTTAATACGAGCGAGATGTTCTGGATAGATATCTCAAGGTGGATGATTCGTAGGAGATGCAGTTGGATTTCGGTCTACTTACCTTGGCATACTGCCCATTGCTTTTGAGCCCTTCCTTTCTTTGCAGCATAGTTAGCATTGCGGTGCCTTCATAATTCTGTCAAGTGCCCAGCTGTGATTTGTTTACCTCGCTAGCACTTTTATCATATTTTGGGAGAGAGACATCACTAGTGAAAATCACGGGACCCTGGTCCATCCTCATATTATTGTTTACACCCTTAGTTTACTTTCAGTCTTTACTTTCAGTTCCACTTTTATCTCTTGTGTTGATCCTTTGTAAACAGCAAGGCCGGAGGAATTGACAACTCCTCTGTACTCGTTGGGAGCGAAGTTATTTGTATCTGTGTGCAGGTCCACGTGAAGCGCCGTGAAACCTACTTGTATCTCTTGGAGTCCTAATGGTTCGATACTCAACCTTAGCATCTTTGCTAAGGAAAACTTGCTGCTACACTGCATCTCACCTTCCACTTGGGGTAACCAACGAGGAGAGTTGCCACTCTGTATCAAGCGAATTTCTTGCGCCGTTGCCGGGGACTCCAGTCTACAAGATAGGGGAGTTGCACACTATCTTTTATCTTTTCTTTTTAGTCTTGTTAGTTTACCTTTCAGTTTTTACTTTTGTGTCCCTTATCAAAAATACCAAAAATACCTGTTACCTTGTCAGTATTTACCACTATTGCTGGTCCTTTTGCCTTTGGTGAGCCAGAAGTACTTGCCTTTACTCAAAGAGGTGGTGAAAGTTTGATAGATGCTTGGTTTAGAATTAATGATTCTCAAAAAAGAGCCACCAAGAAGCAATCCACTACTATCTTACTTAGAAATTTTTATGTTGGGATCACTTCTTGGAATAGGTTTATTTTAGACACTACTATCAATGGGAACTTCATAGAGGCCCCAGTTTGGGAAGCCCTTAATGTTATTGAAAATCTTGTTGGAAGTCTCCCAGTTGTTAGTATTAAGGAGGACATTACTTTAGCTCACATCATGAGAAAACTTGAAAAAATAGAGCTAGAGATGCCAAGTATCGATAGGGTGAATGAGTTGGATCGTAAGATTCAAGGGAATTTGAATAGGCTAGATAACTCCATGCAGAAAATTGTCAAAACTTTGGAGACTTGAAAATCCCTCGAGCTAAAGCAAACACACCCATTGCCAAGAGAGTTGAAACGGTGAAAACTTTGGAGGAGACACCTATCTTTAACTTTAATGCAACTCCAATTGATTTCCCTCCTTTTGATTTTATTCCAAGAAGCATTTTCACTTGTCCTTTATTTGAGAAACCTATTAAAACTAGTTGTACTATTGAAGAGCTTTTTGATCGTGATGATGGTTCAATGGATACAATTTGATCTTCTGCTTTAAGCCTAGCTAATGGCTCTAAAGAAGCACTTTCGGGAGGCAACCCGCAACGAATTTAGGTTTTTTTTTTTGCTTTTCTTCTGTTCTTAGTGGTCTTGATGATTTTTACTACTGTAGCAACATCATTATATCTTTACTTTTAAAGCTTTGTGCCAAGTTTAGCCTCATACGACATGGGAAGTGAAAGTTGTGACATGCTGTCCAGAAAACAGATTCTGTCCTCGTGACTAGAAAAATCAGAGAAAAATCCCAGTTCATCTTTTTGAGCTGAATTTTTTACACAGCGTGATCTATACAATTACGAAACTTTCGTATGTTCTGAGTTTTTTTATTTAAGTTGGATAAGTATCTCTAAAAATTCGTTTCTACCTGCTGGTCTGTTTTTCACAGGTTCTGTCCTGTTTTTCCTTTTCTTCGTTTTGCAAACCTTAAGCTTCCTTTTTCTTTGCAAAAACCTTTTGCCACTCTTTAAAAACAGTAGATCTTCAGGATTATCTTTATTTCCAGTAGAGAAAAAATTATTTTAGTAGGGCACTAACCTCTCTACTCAGTCTACAATGAGTTATGTATGAAGTGAGTTTTCAAGTGCGTGATGGAAGATGATGAAAGAAGATCTTGGAGTGTCAAACGCTCAAGCTTGGGGATGCCCATGTGCACCCCCAATAAATATTCATGGAGACTCAAGCGTCTAAGCTTGGGGATTCCCCCGTGCATCCCCTTCAACATCAACAATTATCAGTTCGTCCCTCGTTGCACTATATTTTTATCACTTCATGTGTTGTGTGCTATGCTTGGAGCGTCTCGCTCTTTAATTTTCTAGGTTTGTTTTTTCTTTATTTGCTGTAGTAACAAGTTAGAACCCAGCTTACTCTTTTGTGTGGGAGAGATACACGCTCCGCTTGAACTAGAACTCGTCATAGGATTTGCATGCTTATTCTTTTAGCTGTGATTTGTTCTTTTTCTTTTCTTAGCTGCTGCTCTGTTTAGTTGTAGTGCTTTAGTTTTTCTAGAGATTTTCTTTTGTTTTAGGTTGAACTTTCTATAGGTTGCATGTTTTATCTTGTTAGAGAGTTTTCCAGTTGCACTGAGTTTTGTGTTTTGACTAGAAAGTAGGTAGTTGAAGTTGCTATTCTCTTTGTAGTAGTAACTTGCAATAGTTTTGAGGTATTGACTAGAGTAATGTTTGAAATTTTGGTGTCAAGAGCTCGAGCCTATTAGTGATAGATGTCGTATTTTGGGAAATCAGTGTGATTTTCGAACACCAAAAACCCCTGTTGAGAACTCTAGCAACTCAATGGATCACTAACCTCTGGAGGGTTCGAATATTAGAGTACACTCACGTACCATGAGTCAAGGATGCGCAAGGATAACCAAACCCCCATACACTCCTCCTCGGGGTTCTTGTCTCTTTGTGAACCTCCTGATAAGATTGAGAGTTACCGATAATAAGTGCATGAGTTCTTCGGACTAATGTGAGTATTCGAAAGTTCACACTTTGTAAGGCCCGATATGCGGTACTGTTCCAGATCTAGATGTTTCCATCCACATCCGGGGACGAAGCACATATCGGTCCCACCGTGACATATGACAAAGCCATATGCCCCAGATTTCCAACATGATATCACAACATTACAGATACAATGGTACAACATCTCATACAATCGACATACAACTGCCTTAATACAGTACAACAGCGGAAGATATATGTCTGAGTACAGACTACAATCAAATGCCTAGTGGAAAAGAGAAAAACATCGATCCCATAACCACACGGGTCCAGGCCCTCCGCCGGGATCCGCCTAACTAGTCGTCGTCGAGTCTCCACGTGAAACGTCGATCACCATACCTGTTGTCGATCAAGAACCCTTAAAAGAGTTTGGGGATAGTATCATGAGTACAGAGGTACTCAGCATCCATCTGTAGTGGTCATCTGACCCAGCAAGGACTTCATCACTGGTCATTCTTGGACAACTAGTAGTTTACGGTAAGGAAGGAGTAAGTGGTGAGGTTGCTGCCGCACTAGCATTTATGAAGTGGCTAACGATCTAGAGAGTAAGATAAGAAGCCAAGCGTTCGATGAGGAATCGCCTCCAACAAGTCTTGCTATCAGCTACTTACGTAAACATAACACCTATCATATCCTTGTCCTCCTCTTCGCTTCCCGACGAAGAAGAAGCAGTCAAGGCACACACACACACAGTTGATCAAGTTATATTAAGATTATCTCAGTTATTGTTGTCTATGAACAAGGAGTAGGTCTCAAGTCGTCCATAACCGTGGACACGGCTTCTCGAAAAGATTTAACCCTGCAGGGGTGTACCAACTGCCCATTACGAGGCTCCGCACGCACGCCCATCTCACTCAGTTGCTACCCATCACAGGCAACCATTTTATGATTTAGTTCCAAGAGATCCGAAACAACAGGTCCCTCTAACTAACAACGAACAAATCCGGGTGGACCATTTTATGATTTAGTTCCAAGAGATCCGAAACAACAGGTCCCTCTAACTAACAACGAACAAATCCGGGTGGCCCCCGGTGAGACGACATCCAGCTCTGGAGCCGGCCGCGCTCTCGATCTGGTCTCTACCGTATGACTCCAGGTTTGGATTGCCGGTTCATCACACATTGGGATAACCGGGTCCTCAGCCGTTCATGATGGGCCAGCAAGGGAACTATGTCCTCACTGGTCCGGGTTGGTTTAATAACTACTGGCGTACGACCAGCACACACACGGTTTCAAATGGCAAAATCAGCTTGGACCCCATAAAATCCCACACGCGGTTAGGCACGCTCAGTCTTAAAACCAATACCCGGAACTCGGATCCTAGGTGACTCGAATGGAACAAAGCGTCGGGGCGGGATAGCCTAGACCTTCCATCCTTCGTCGAATATAGTCAACATTATAATAATCATATCATCAACAACAATATAATAATGTGATATCCCAAACCAAGGAGTAACAGGGTAACATCGTAGCATCCTAAGCATGCATACTAAGTAGGGGCTGAGCAACGAGCAATAGTAACATAGCAGTACAAGGTTTGCTGGGAAGGGACATGGTTGTATCGGTTTGAAAGAGGCTGTAAACATGTGGTAGGATGAAACATCGAAGCTAACCTAGACTAGCATGCAAACCGCTGGTTGAAATAGAATGGATCATAAGTAATGTATAGTCCTTGCCTATTGATAAGTCGGGTTCCGAAGGTGTAGTTGATCGTAAGCTCGCATCGTCTCCGAGAGGTACCCGCGGAAGCACAAAAGATGGTAAACACTGGAAAGCAATCAACGAGCAACCATCTATTGCTACGAGGCAAACACGAGCAAGCATCAACAAGAAGCAACACGAGACATTGCACCTACCGTCGAGAGCGGTTACTAACAATTTAAGTGGAGTACTCGTCACACACGACGATACCGCACGTTTACGGTGGTTCAAGTTGCTTAGCTACAGGTGATCAACAAAGTTGTTAACATGGCAACTCAAGCAAGCATGGAATAACACACAAACATGTCAAGAGGTGAAGCACAAAGTAAACTATCTATGCTAGTCAAGTTAAGTGAGGCACAATCTAAACATGGCATACACAAAGTGTCGCACGATGATTAAAAGATTTGGTACTGTTCTGTCCTAAACCATATTTTAGGTTGATTAACAACAGCAAAAAAAATCATAAACACAAAGTACTAGAAAAACTAATCAAGTTACATATAAAGAACACCCCAAACAGAGTTACGGTTAAAAAGATATAAGCAAAACAAGTTACGGGCACAAACTGCCAACATCACGAAGCACACTTTAGAGCAATGCATAAACAGGTTAATGAATGCAAACATGCTCACAAATGATATGCAATCAAGTAGACATGACAGGGAAGGCATGGCAAAAGAATCATGCAAATAGGCATCATAGATCAAAAGATATTAAGCAAACAACATGGCATCGAAACGTTACAGACTTAGAATAAAACAGAGGTGGTTGTCAACAACAGCAGCATAGCAACTTTGGATCTAAATAACTATATGACTAGAACGCATATCATGACAATGCCATACATGTAATGAAAGTAGACATGATGTTTAACAATCTGCAATTGGAATCACTCAATTCCGATAAACGGTCGCGACACACTCGTCGACCGAAGTTGCAACAAAATATAAACGGCAGCACACTAACAGCAGGGTAGCTACTTTGGAGCAAGATACAATCATGATGCAGCAAGCAATTATGGCATGTGGATGCATGAAACTGAAGTAGAAACAATGCTTAACGCAACGCAAAAGGAATCACTCAATTTCGACGCACGGTTGCGAAGCAATCGTCGCCCGAAGTTGCAATAAAATAATAACAGCAGCACTTAACAGGAAAAAAAAGCAATTAACGGCCTGATGCCCACTTCATCGCAGAATTAAACTATCTAGACGGCCTCAAACGGAAAAACTTTCTACATATGAATGCTAGAGCACGCAAAACTGAGCAACTTTCGTTTTGGGGGCATGTTCATCGGAGCTACGGATCAACGGGAAATCGCATCGCAAAAATAGATCAGCAGCAATATTTACCAGGGACTTAGCAAAATCTGAAAAAATGGAAAAAAAACAATAGAAAAAAAAGGGATGCCGGGCCTCACCACTGGGCTCGGCCCAAGAGGCGGCTATGGCTAGCGGGCAGGCTGGGGAGGCCGCTGGGAGGTCGGCCTGCTGGCTGCGGCTGCTGGGCTCGCCGGCCAATGCGAGCGAGCGGCCACGACCGCGACGGGCATGGAATGCCTCCCTCGTCCAGGCGGAAGCAGGCGGCGCCTCCGGCGAGGCATCTTGCAGGGGGGGGGGGGGGCGGCTGATTCGTGCGGATCCGGCTGCGGGATGGTGAGGTGGAGTGGGGCGGAGCTCCCTAGCGGCGGCGGCTCCGAGCTCCATGGCGGCCGGGCCCTTGCTGGCCATGGCGGACGGCTCCTGTGCAAGGTCCCCGGCGGCTGCGATCTGCAGCGGGGAGGAGAGGGAGGTTAGGGGAGAGGAGGGAGGAGAGGGAAGGAGGAGATGGAGAGGAGGGGCGCCGGGGCGGCGGCTGCTGCCGGCGTGGTTGCCAGAGTTGGAGGCGGCGGCGGATCCACGGCAGCACGCACGATGGAGAGGAGTTGGAGGAGAGATAAGGCCACGTGGCGCCCTCCGGGGCCGTCGGATCTCAGATCTGACGGTCCTGGATGCCTGGGAGCTAGGGTTTCGCTAGAAATTAGGATCTGGGGGCTATTGGACGAAAATTTGGACCAAAACTGGGGGTGTGGCTTCAATTTTGGTCTAGGAAAACCCTAGAAGAGGGGTGGGGGAGTTGTGGTCTTTATATAGCACAGGTGGGTGGTAGTTTGCAAAAACATCCCCGGTTTTTCTCTCAAGCGCGCGGTGCTCACGTTTCTGACAGCCGGGGGCCCACAGGACCTCCGATTCGGGTAAAACTTTGAATTGCGCGATCAACGCGTCGAGCTAGCGGCGTCCACCCCGCGTTGGAACCGTTCCTAAAACACTTTTCGGCGCGCTATAAAAATATCTCGTTAATTATTAAACGGGGTTTTCGTTCCCTTGGTTGCGGCTGGTCTCGTGCGGTTTTCGCGATGGTGATCGGGTGAAACCCGATGTCGCAAAGGTCGAGTGTAAGAGTGGCAAGGGTCGGTCTTCGTCCGGTACAAGATAAGAGGGGGAAAAATAATCGCTGATCGATAAATCGGGGATGCAAACACCGCAAACAAATCAGACAATCAAACAATTCACACGGAAAACAATTTTTTTTTTCATTTTTTGTGAAAACTGGGCTGTTAGACACTTCCACCCACCTATACTTTTTGTAGCCTCTGCGGTACCGTGCATTGCCCTTTCTCACCTTGAGAGTTGGCTCATACTTCGCCGGTGCATCCAAACCCTTGGCACGATACGCTCTGTCATCATAAGCCTCCTTATATCTTTCCTCAAAATAGCCACCATACCTACCTACAAGGCATTTCCATAGCCTTTCCGAGATACATTGCCATGCAACATCCACCTTCTCATGACTTGATCTTCATGTCATACATGCTACTTGCTTGATCGATGAGCCGCATGCTAGTTGGGCCTTGCCCTAATCATTGCTACATGACGCGCTAGTATCATTGCATATCCTGTTATCCTGGCAGAGGCATACATTTGCATCGTGATAGTTATATCTTCTTTATGTGAGTACTTTTGTAAAGTGTGAAATATCTCCTATATTCTTGTAAAATATAGAGTGTTGCCCCTAAAGTGAGGAAAATATCCCAAAGAGGACAAAATCAAAAGATCCCAAAGAGGACAAATGAGAGTTAAATAGAAAGAGCCATTGAGGCCACCAAAAAAATACAAAAAATAGAAAAAGAGAAAAAGAAAAATAAAAAGAGAGAAGGGGGCACACTACTATTCCTGTTGAGAGATCCACACTAGTACTTCATCCTCTATCCCTTGTACTCCATAGAGATCATCATCATGCATATAGCTATGTGGGGACCTTCACACTATAGAACTTGGCTTGTATATTCCAATGATGAGCCTCCTCAAACGAGCTCTAGGTCTTCTTGAGCAAGCAAGTTAGATGCACCCCCACTAGTTCCCTTGGAGAGCTTTTAGCTCACATGTGAATCCGTTGCATGGCAATCCCTACTCGTCACATCATATCTATCATATGGCCTTCTCTCGCCTATGATTGTCCTCATTGATGTGAGCCTTTCACAACTTTTTGTCTTCCTCCTCCACCTTCTTTCTGTTTCCCCTTTTAGGTATCAACTTTCTTGCTCACGCTCATCCATTGCATGAGTGCTCAAAATATCGAAAGGGAGTGGATAATTTTGACTTGTACCTGGCTAGTGGTCTGGGGACGAGTCAAGATAAGAATCCAAAGGAGACCAAGTGTGAAACTTTAGTAGATAGTTGTTCTCAACAAACTTTTAGTGTGAACACCATCTGGAGACATTCGAGTCACGGACAGCGAGAGCTCTTGCTGTCGTGGATAGAATCCTGACAATAGATATAGGGGTATGAACGAAGCTAAATGAATTTGTACGTAGAGAGGGTTGACGCAAGAGGATTATACAGGTTAGGCCTCTCCGTAGAGATAAAAACCTTAGTCCTGTCCCAGGCTTACTGGGGTGTTCTTTCTTCAAAATACTGAGAAGTGTAGAATGTTGCGCGTGCCCATGCCAGAGGGGAGGGGGTGGCTTATATAGAGTGCGCCCCTGCCTCCTTAATGCTCTGGCATAAATGGATCTTAATTACAAGATTAAATACGTACTTAAATATAAAACGGTCGGCCCATTACTACTAATTAAGGAGGAGAAACGCCCGCAGCATTGAATGCCTCCTGTCCGTTGCGTTTCCCCTCTTCCGAGTAGGGGGCCTCGCCGATTTCTTGAGAGTATCGGTCTACTCGGATCTTGCTGGGCTTCCGAGTAGCTGCGTACTTGGAAGCAACTCCTGATCTCCGAGTAACGTGTTATTCGGGGATTGCTGATGCTTCGTATTTTTTGTTGGTCTTATTTTGCTTAATGTGTTTTGGGGAAACCCATGGTTTAAGGATACCCCTGGGTTTCCCTCGACTATGGGTATGCCTTTAGTATTACCACGACAGTATCCCCCAAGAGCTTTCGGGCGCTCGTAAGTGAGTTGGCTGACATTTACTCTTTCTGAGGTATGCGAAGATTGAACTCAGTAAGAGGCCCGGAAGGGCTTTATTGATGTTCGAACTTTTCCCTCGAGTGAGAGTTGGGAAGGTTAGCGGAAAATTTTGCGACACTGAAACGTCTCTCGGAAGAGGTGGACCGAGGCCTCGGGAGGCGTGTCTCGGAGTAAAAGGCCTTAAACTCCATATGAACCAAATTTATAAAGTTCAATGTCCTAGGACATTGTGCCGAGTCCTAGGCCATGCCACGTGCGACATCGATTCTTTACCCCCTGCGCCGGGTCTTACCGGCGGCCTGGCGTTCTACGTCAGAGACGGGCCACCAGCGAGCTTATTACTCGGATTCTCACCCGAGTAACCGGGTGCGGGATTCTTCGTCTTGCGAGGAATCTTCGAGTGGTTCCTTTCCCGGCGCTTCCGAGTGACAGCTTACTCGGATGCTGCGGGGGCTTTGTGTTTTCTTCCGAGTGGTGGCATACTCGGAGAGTTTGATCGGTGTTATGCTTCGCATCTTCCGAGTGGTTGGGGCGGTTTCGAGCTTCGGGTCGAAACCAGATTTGGTTTTTAACAAAAGATTTTGCCTTATCAGAGAATCTTCTTGCCCAGGTGAGTGGGCGCACTGTTTGGGCTTGTCTCCTCGATTCCCGCGGCTGTTTTATAGGATAATAATTAACTGCCCGTGGGGAAGTGGGAGGGATTATGGGGAAGTGGGGCGGTTTTATGGGGAAGAGCAACCGGCAAGCCCATTAGTGAGGTGCGGATCTGACGCAAGGCGGTTGCTACCTCGAGCTATAAAAAGCCCCCTACCTTTCGGTTGGGAACATATCCACTCATTTCCCCCCTGCGCAGCCGTTCCCGTTTCTATCTTTCGCTCCGCCTCTTCCTTTGCCTGCTTAATCTCGCCGTCGAGACCTCTCCGCCGGCCGCTCGAGGTCCATCCTGGGAGGCCGCCATTCGCGCTGCCCCTCTGCCGCCACCGCGACCATGTCTGTGGGGGAGTGGCTGCCGTCGATCGTGACAGAGGACATGCTGCTGGGGTACGAGGACGCCGGCCTGGTTCCCCGTGAGGGTTGTCGTCTTCCCGCGGCTGGGGAAGACGAGCCTGCACCGCGGGACGGTGAGAGAGTTATCTTACTTTCTCATGTGGATCGCGGCTTTTCTCTTCCCCCACATCCCTTCTTTTAGGATTTTTTGGCTTTCAGGGTGCTCAGCTTCATCACGTTGTTCCCAACGCAGTTACCCTTCTCTCCAGCTTTTTCACTCTTTGTGAGGGATTTTTAGGCATAGAGCCCCACTGGCATCTTTTCTTTAGCATATACGCCATCAAGCCTCAAAAGGCGAAGAAGTCTAGGGACGGTGGCGGCGTTGAGTTCAATCATCTTTGCGGCGGTCTGTTTTTGGCCAAGAAGCAGGGAGTACAGTATTTTGCCTCTTGTGTGCCGGATTCTGTCAAGAACTGGCAGAATAGTTGGTTCTACTGCAAGGTGGCTGAGGAGCCGGGGGTGCGTACCTTACCTCCTTACTTGGACGTTAGGCTGACTTCCTCTCAGGGCTGGAACCCCCCGACTCCCCAATGCTGATAAGGAGCAGGTGCTCCCCTTGATGCGTGAAGTCATCAGGCTGAAGAAGAATGGTCTGGACGCCATATATTTGATAGCTGCTTTTGTGATTCGGAAGATCCAGCCGCTCCAGGCCCGAGCTCGGGGGATGTGGACATACTCCGGGTTGCAGTATGACACCCGCTATAGTAACACTGAGATGCATTTGGACGAGTTTGAACTTCAGATGAAGATAATAACCAGCGTGACCCAGGGGCTTCAGACGACTGGCCGAGTGAGACCCCTCAGCATCGACAATCCTCCCACCTTGGTATGCTGACTCATGCCATATGTATCTTGAATGTGCTTTTTTTGCTGGCTTTAACTCGGACCTCTTTGTTTATTGCCAGGATTTTACCCAATTTCGCTGCCCTATTCCTCTGGCTCCGCAGCATCCCGCCGAGGAGGATGAAGATAGTACTGCTGGTGCGGGGGTCGGAGTTGAGGTGGGGGAGGAGCTGGATTCCGAGGTGGCTCGGGTTCAGGCAGCGTCCGAGCAACGCTCGAAGAACAACCAGGACCGCGAGTCTGCGCGGGAGGGGCTTACTCGGACCCGTAAAAGGGCTCATGCTCCGAGTGGTGAAGAGGGCAGCAGGAAGCTTCCTCCCTTGGGCCTCAGCTCTGGGAAGGTTGCGCCCATGAAGAAGAAGAAACTTGTCACTCTTGGGGGCCGAGAGTCTAATCCCTCAGGAGGTGCTGCTGTTGAAAAGCCCAAGGGGGCTGGATCTAGTTCGGCCAGGGTTGCTCCCCCGAGGCGTAGCTTGAAGACCGTTCACACGTAATGCTAGTGGTTATCACGTGCTTTAAGGCTCTGTTAGTTTCTCAGGCTCATCCTTAGCTGTCTCTTTTTGCAGTATTCGTCCGAGTGGTTCTGAGACGTTGCCTGGGATCGAGGAGGACCCCGAGGCCGAAGCTATGGAGGACGCTAGCACTTGTGAGGTGACTGACTTTCCTGGAATGGACGCTATTCCATAAGATACTGTGGCTGTTGGTGAGAGTTCTTCGGTGTTTTCTTTGTTGACGTTTGTCGCTGTCGGCTTTCGCCTTTAATTGTTTGTTGTTTCTGCTGCAGAGATGGATGTTGACCCTACTGCAGATCCAGCTCGGATTGTTACCGAGTCCGCCGCTGCTGGGGTCAATCCTCCTGAGGTGACTGTTCCTGAGGGGACGGTAGCCTCTGGGTCTGGCTCCCGAGCTGCCGCACCCGATGCTCCAGCTGGGGAGGCTGTTAAGGGGACCCCTGTCGCCTCGGCGGCTGTTCGAGGGAGTGAGCCTGCTAGTTCGGTGGCCATTCCCGTCGGAGCCCCAGTGAAGAGTGCTATCATTGGCGGGTTGAAGGAGTCCTTGGTTAAGGCGATTCAGTTTGAGCTGCGGCTGCGGGAGCTAGCATCTGAGGCTGAGTTAGTGAAGTCCAACATGCACGTAAGTACTTACGTAAGTTTTCCTACCCAGTGGGTGTAGCCCCCAAGGCTCCGAGTAACTTTGTGAAGTTATTCGGAGTCTTTTGATAGGAGGTTTTTATTTCAGTGAACTTCCAGTGGGAGCACTTCTTAGTGCACCCAGTGGGTGTAGCCCCCAAGGCTCCGAGTAACTTTGTATAGTTATTCGGAGTCTTTTGATAGGAGGTTTTGATTTGATTTAACTTCCCGTGGGCGCACTTCTTAGTGCACCCATTGGGTGTAGCCCCCAAGGCTCCGAGTAACTTTGTGAAGTTATTCGGAGTCTTTTGATAGGAGGTTATTATTTGATTGAACTTCCAGTGGGCGCACTTCTTAGAGCACCCACTGGGTGTAGCCCCCAAGGCTCCGAGTAACTTTGTGAAGTTATTCGGAGTCTTTTGATAGGAGGTTTTATTTTGATCGTGTAATTCCTCTTTTCTTCATAGGAGGCATGCAAGCTTGGGTCGGCCTTCGTGAAGTTGCAGGAGGAGAGTGTTGCTACCAAGAGTGCGTACGAAGCGCTGCTTGAAGAGCATAACAAACTGAATAAACAGCATGATGAGGATAATGGTAACAGTTCTTGGGTTTCCAAACTGCCATCATTCTTCTTCTTATTTTTCCATCTGACATTTTGCTTGCAGAGGCGGCGAGGAAGGCCTTTGATGCAAAAGTTAAGGAGAACGATGATTTTGTGGCCAAGATGAAGAAGGAAATAGACCAAGTTGAGAAACAAGCCAAGGCTCACAAAGCTTTGGAGACCAGTCTTCATTACTACAAACAGGCGGTGAAGGAGAATGAGGCTTGCATCTCTAAGCTGGAGTCTGACTTGGAAAAACTATCCGAGCTGCGTGCCGAAGATGCGAAGAAGCATCAAGCCGAGTTGGAAACCACTCGGAAGGCGGTGAAGGCAGCTGAAGAGTATTGCGCTGAGTGGTTCGCCGTTTTCAGTGAGACCTTGTCTGGTGAGTTTTTGGTTGTCCGAGCTGTGGTAGGGACCTGGTACCCATTCTTAGATTATGTACTCATCTTATCTCTTGGTGCAGCATATGGGACAGATCCAGATGCCGAGCAGGCGCGCATGGCCGACATTGCGGAAATCATGAAGAGAGATAACTATACTCCAGTGACCACAGAATTTGCTCTGGCTCGGGGATTGCTGACCATGAGGTGCGCCAAAGCAAAGAAATTTGCTGAAGAGGTTATGGGTTCTACCCTGGCTTTAAAGAGCAAGCTGTCGCCTAATGAAGGGACCAGAGTGAATTTAGATACTGTTGTACCCGTGCTCCAGGAGGCTCCGAATCAGCTGGCCCGCTGGAAACACTCAGCGGCACGGAGCGGTGCGAATTACGCACTAGCCTTGACCAAGGCACATTTTCCGGAGCGGGTCCATAATCTTGAGCGAGTTGGTGGTGGAGATCCGAAAGGGGGTCAGAGCTGCACCTCCTTCCTGCAGCGCTATGCGGAAACTGCTAGCCGAATTTCCCTGACGCCCGATCTGGATTTCTTTGTTGATTCAACTGGTGTAACCAGTGAGTCAGACGAGGCGGGCGAGGAATGAATGCAGTGTGGTTAAAAACACTGGTTTGATATTTGCCTCGAGATGCCGAGTGGATCTGTAATAAGTTGCACTGTGTGGTTGTGTCGTGATCCTTCGCTTGGTGGATGAACTCGTACTCTGTTTCTTTGCTGGAAACGAATATTTCTTCCGATTTGCTTTTCTTTTTGTATGAATTTTCGAAGTTTTTACTCGGGCTGCGCATAGTTCGACAGAGATCTTGTTTTTATCGCTTTAAGCAACCCCTAAGTCTACTTAGACTGGAAGGTACTTTGAATTTTTTTCTATTGAAGATCTTGTATACAAGGTCCTCAATGCAGATGATGTTGTGCTTTCTCAAGCCTTTGGGGCGTTGGTGAGCACTTAACATAAGTTTTCTAAGTTCTCGTCCGAGCTGCACATAGCTCGGATAGGAAACCTGATTGATAGTTTTCGTCCGAGCTGCACACAGCTCGGATAGGAAACCTGATTGATAGTTTTCGTCCGAGCTGCGCACAGCTCGGAAGGAAACCTACTTTTATAGCTTTAAGAAGCCCCTAAGCCTCTTGAGGCTTAAAAGTACTTAGAATGTTTTTCTATTGAAGAACTTGTATACAAGGTCCTCAATGCAGATGATGTTGTGCTTCATCAAGCCTTGTGGCATTGGTGAGCACCTAACATAAGTTTTCTAAGTTCTCGTCCGAGCTGCACACAGCTCGGATGGAAGACCTGATTGACAGTTTTCGTCCGAGCTGCGCACAGCTCGGAAAGAAACCTGTTTTTATAGCTTTAAGTAGCCCCTAAGCCTCTTGAGACTTAAAAGTACTTAGAAATTTTTTCTATTGAAGATCTTGTATACAAGGTCCTCAATGTAGATGATGTTGTGCTTCCTCAAGCCTTTGGGGCGTTGGTGAGCAATTAACATGAGTTTTCTAAGTTGTCGCCCGAGCTGCGCACAACTCGGATGGAAAACCTGATTGATAGTTTTCGTCCGAGCTGCGCATAGCTCGGAAGAAGACCTGTTTTTATAGCTTTAAGCAGCCCCCAAGCCTCTTGAGGCTTGAAAGTACTTAGAAATTTTTTCTATTGAAGATCTTGTATACAAGGTCCTCAATGCAGATAATGTTGTGCTTCCTCAATCCTTTGGGGCGTTGGTGAGCACTTAACATAAGTTTTCTAAGTTCTCGTCCGAGCTGCGCACAGCTCGGATGGAAAACCTGATTGATAGTTTTCGTCCGAGCTGCGCACAGCTCGGAAGAAGACCTGATTGATAGTTTTCGTCCGATATGCGCACAGCTCGGAAGAAGACCTGTTTTTATAGCTTTAAGCAGCTGTAACAGCCCAGATTTCACAAAAAATAAAATTTTGTTTTCGGTGTGAATTGATTGATTGCCTGATTTGTTTGCGGTGTTTGCATCCCCGATTTATCGATCGACGATTATTTTCCCCCTCTTATCTCGTATCGGACGGAGACCGACCCTTGCCACCCTGACACTCGACCTTCGCGACACCGGGTTTCACCCGATCACGGTCGCGAAAACCCGCACGAGACCAGCCGCAGCCAACGGAACGGAAAACCCCGTTTAATAATTAAACGGGTTATTTTTATAGCGCGCCGGAAAATGTTGTCGGAACGTCACCGCAGTGAGGTACGATCGAAGAGCTCGACGCGCTGAGCGCGTGGTTCGAGATTTCATCGGAATCGAAGTCCGTATGCAACTTCGGCGGTCACGAACGCGATCACCGGACACGTGAGAGGGGTACCGAGGGCGTTTGCGTCAACAAACCAGCCAACACTGCCTATATAAAGACCATCAGCCTCCCACACCCAATTAGGGTTTACCCCATGTAAAATATGCAGCCACCCCCCTCCACTTTGCTCAAATTAGCCCCCAAACCCCCAGATCTCGAAACCCTAATCTCAGCCCCCGATCTGGACCATCAGATCCAGATCTAAGGGCTCAGGTCACGCCCCCAGCTCTACCAACCGCGTCCGGGCCGCGCCGGGCCCGCGCAGCCGCCGCCAGGGCCCAATCTGGGCTAGGAGGCCCTCTCCTCCCCGTGCAGCCATGGAGCCGCCGCTCCACTCCGGTCGCCGGAGCGCGCCGCCGGCGAGCAGCCGGGCCACCACCTCCTTCTCTCCGCGCCCCTGCTCTCCATCTCTCCCCGCGCTCACCTCCCGCCTCGTCCTCCCTGCAGGAACTGGCCGCAGCCAGGAGCGCCGCCGCCGCCGCCATGGAGATCTCGGCCGAGCTCCGCCACGGCCCCGCAGCACACCGGCGGCCAGCCTGCACCGCCGCCTGAGCCCCTCCGCTCCCTCCGGCCGCCACGACGCCTGCACGCCGCGCCCGGTCTGCCCCTCCTCCGGCCTCCTCGCCCAACGCCGCTCGCCGCCGGTGGCCGGCCGGCAGGCCACCGCCGCCGCCGCAGCCCCGCTCGGGAGGAGCTCGGCCTCCCCGAGCCGACCGCCTCGCCCGCTCCAGCGGCCACGTGGGCCGGCCTGCCTGCTTGGCCCAGCAGCCAGCCAGGCCGCCAGATCCAGCCGAGTGGGCCTCGGCCCAGTGGGGTGAGGCCGGTTCCTTTTTTTTCTGTTGTATTTTCCATTTTTCAGATTTTACTAAGTCTGGAAAATATTGTGCTGCTGATTCATTTTTGCGACGTTGTTTCCCGTTAAACCATAGCTCGGATCGCGTTGCGCCCAAAAGACGAATTGCTTAGAATTGCGTGTACTTTAATCCGTCTTTTGTGAGTTAATTGTTTTGAGGTTGTTTAGATATAGTTTTTGCTGTTCAAACAGGGCATCAGGCCGTTAATTGCATTTAATTCCTGTTATTGTGCTGCTGTTATTATTTTGTTGCAACTTTGCATGATGATTGTAAGAAATCCATGAGGCCTATTGCATTGATTCCTTTTGCTTTGCGTTAAGCAATGTTTCTACTTCAGTTTCATGCATTCACATGCCATATTTGCCTACTGCATAATGTTTATATTTTGCTCCAAAGTAGCTATCCTGATGTTGTTGTGCTGCTATTGCTGAAACTGTTATTTTATTGCAACTTCGGATGACGATTGCTTCGCAACCGTTCATCGGAATTGAGTGATTCCAATTGCATATTGTTAAGCATGATGTCTACTTTCATTCCATGTATTGCTATGTCATGTTGCTGAACTTTTGCATATAGATTTACCCCTGTTTATATAGCATGTGTGCATAAATTGTTTTGCTTATATCTTTTTAACCGTAACTCCGTTTGGAGTGTGCCTTATATGTAACTTGATTAGTTTTTCGTGTTCTTTGTGTTTATGCTATTGTTTTCTGTTGTTAACCAACCTAAAATATTGTTTAGGGCAGAATAGTACCAAATCTTTTAATCATCGTGCGGCACTTAGTGTTATGCCATGTTTAGGATTGTGCCTCACTTAAATTGTTTAGCATAGATAGTTTATTTTGTGCTTCACCTCTTGACATGTTTGTGTGCTATGCCATGCTTGCTTGAGTTGCCATGTTAATAACCGTTGTTTGGACACCTGTAGCTAAACAACTTGAACCACCGTAAATGTGCGGTATCGTCGTGTGTGACGAGTACTCCACTTAAATCGTTAGTAACCGCTCTCGACGGTAGGTGCGATGTCTCATGTTGCTTCTTGTTGATGCTTGCTCGTGTTCGCTCCGTAGTAATAGTGGTGCACCGTTGATTGTTTTCCAGTGTTTACTCCTTGTGTGCCCCCGCGGGTACCTCTCGGAGACGATGCGAGCGTGCGATCGACTACACCTTCGGAACCCGACTGATCAACAGGCAAGGACTTGCATTACTTATGATCCATTCTATTTCAACCAGCGGTTTGCATGCTAGAATAGGTTAGGCGATGTTTGATCCTACCACATGTTTACAGCCTCTTTTAAACCGATACAGCCATGTCCCTTCCCAGCAAACCTTGTACTGCTATGTTACTTTTGCTCGTTGCTCAGCCCCTGCTTAGTATGCATGCTTAGGATGCTACGATGTTACCTTGTTACTCCTTGGGTTTGGGATATCACATTTTTATTATATTATTGTTGATGATATGATGAATATTATAATGTTGACTATATTCGACGAAGGATGGAAGGTCTAGGCTATCCCGCCCCGACGCTTTGTTCCATTCGAGTCACCTAGGATCCGAGTTCCGGGTATTGGTTTTAAGACTGAGCGTGCCTAACCGCGTGTGGGATTTTATGGGTTCCCCTTTTCTTACCTATCTAGCTTCAAACATTTCTAGTGGTGGCCCAAGCTGATTTACCATTTGAAAACCGTGTGTGTGTCTGTCGGGTCGCTCCTGGCAGATATTGTTTTAAAACAACTTGGGCCAGCGGAGACATGGTTTCTTTGTTGGTCCACCCCAGGGAGCTAGGGGGTTGTCCACATATGTTTGGGCAACCTATCCGACCTCATCCAGACGGTAGAGGCCGATTCGAGAGCGCGGCCGGCTTTTGAGTTGGATGTCGACTCAACGGGGGCCACCCGGAGTTGTTCGTTGTTAGCTAGAGGGACTTGTCGTTTCGGATCTCTTGGAACTAAATCATAAAATGGTTGCCTATAATGGGTAGCAACTGAGAGTGATGGACGTGCGTGCGGAGCCTCGTAATGGGCAGTTGGTACACCCCTGCAGGGTTAAATCTTTTCGAGAAGCCGTGTCCACGGTTATGGACGACTTGAGACCTACTCCTTGTTCATAGACAACAACAAATGAGATAATCTTAATATAACTTGATCAACGTGTGCGTGTGCCTTGACTGCTTCTTCTTCGTCGGGATGCGAAGAGGAGGAAAAGGATAGGATAGGTGTTATGTATGCGTAAGTAGTTGATAGCAAGACTTGTTGGAGGCGATTCCTCATCGAATGCTTGGCTTCTTACCTTACTCTTTAGATCGTTAGCCACTTCATGAATGCTAGTGCAGCAGCAACCTCACCACTTACCCCTTCCTTACCGTAAACTACTAGTTGTCCTAGAATGACGAGTGATGAAGTCCTTGCTGGGTCAGATGACCACTACAGTTGGATGCTGAGTACCTCTGTACTCATGATACTACCCCCAAACTCTTTTCAGGGTTCTGATCGACAACAGGTATGGTGATCGACGTTTCACGTGGAGACTCGACGACGACTAGTTAGTCGGATCCTGGCGAAGGGCCTGGACCCGTGTGGTTATGGGATCGATGCTTTTATCTTTGCCAGTAGGCATTTGCTTGTAGTCTATACTTAGACATATATCTTCCGCTGTTGTATTATATTTGAGGCAGTTGTATGCCGATTGTATGAGATGTTGTATCCTTGTATCTGTAATGTTGTGGTATCATGTTGGAAATCCGGGGCATATGGCTTTGTCATATGTCGCGGTGGGTTCGATATGTGCTTCGTCCTCGGGTTCGGGCGGAAACGTCCGAATCTGAAACAGTACCGCATATCGGGCCTTACAGCAGCCCCGAAGCCTCTTGAGGCTTGAAAGTACTTAGAAATTTTTTGTATTGAAGATCTTGTATACAAGGTCCTCAATGCAGATGATGTTGTGCTTCCTCAAGCCTTTGGGGCGTTGGTGAGCACTTAACATAAGTTTTCTAAGTTCTAGTCCGAGCCGCGCACAACTCGGATGGAAAACCTGATTGATAGTTTCCATCCGAGCTGCGCACAGCTCGGAAGAAGACCTGTTTTTATAGCTTTAAGCAGCCCCCAAGCCTCTTGAGGCTTGAAAGTACTTAAATTTTTTTCTATTGAAGATCTTGTTACAAGGTCCTCAATGCAGATGATGTTGTGCTTCCTCAAGCCTTTGGGGCGTTGGTGAGCACTTAACATGAGTTTTCTAAGTTGTCGTCCGAGCTGCGCACAACTCGGATGGAAAACCTGATTGATAGTTTTCGTCCGAGCTGCGCACAGCTCGGAAGAAGACCTGTTTTTATAGCTTTAAGCAGCCCCCAAGCCTCTTGAGGCTTGAAAGTACTTAGAATTTTTTTCTATTGAAGATCTTGTATACAAGGTCCTCAATGCAGATGATTTTGTGCTTCCTCAAGCCTTTGGGGCGTTGGTGAGCACTTAACATAAGTTTTCTATGTTCTCGTCCGAGCTGCGCACAGCTCGGATGGAAAACCTGATTGATAGTTTTCGTCCGAGCTGCGTAGAGCTCGGAAGAAGACCTATTTTTATAGCTTTAAGCAGCCCCCAAGACTCTTGAGGCTTGAAAGTACTTAGAAATTTTTTCTATTGAAGATCTTGTATACAAGGTCCTCAATGCAGATGATGTTGTGCTTCCTCAAGCCTTAGGGGCGTTGGTGAGCACTTAACATAAGTTTTCTAAGTTCTCGTCCGAGCTGCGCACAGCTCGGATGGAAAACCTGATTGATAGTTTTCGTCCGAGGTGCGCACAGCTCGGAAGAAGACCTGTTTTTATAGCTTTAAGCAGCCCCAAGCCTCTTGAGGCTTGAAAGTACTTAGAAATTTTTTCTATTGAAGATCTTGTATACAAGGTCCTCAATGCATATGATGTTGTGCTTCCTCAAGCCTTTGGGGCGGTTGTGAGCACTTAACATAAGTTTTCTAAGTTCTCGTCCGAGCTGCGCACAGCTCGGATAAAAAACCTGATGTTGAGTGATGAAAAACGAATTGAGTAAGGCGCATTAGGCGTACGAAGTAATATTTATTCATATCTTACAAGCGTGCTCATGCATAGAATCGGCGCAGTAACTAGGCGTTCCATGCATGAGGCTCTTCTATCTTATTAGTTACAGCGTACAAGTGATAGGCCCCATTGTGCAGTACTCTGGAGATGATAAACGGGCCTTCCCATGGGGGAGCTAGTTTGTGGTCCAAAGTTTGCTTGATGTGGAGTACCATGTCGCCCTCTTGGAAGGAGCGAACTCGGACGTGTCGGTCGTGGTATTGGTGAAGTTCTTGCTGATAAAACACCGAGCGGGTGAGAGCTAATATTCGTTCCTCCTCCAAGAGATCAACGCTGTCTTGGCGTGCCTCTTCAGCTTCATCTTCTGTGTACTGGCTTATACGGGGGCATTGTGCTTGAGGTCACTTGGAAGGATTGCTTCTGAGCCGTAGACGAGGAAGAAGGGGGTTGACCGAGTTGAGGGATTGGGAGTTGTACGCAATCCCCACAAGACTGAAGGGAGTTCGTCAACGCAGGCGCCCGCTGCTCCCTTTAGTTCCCGAAGTAGCCGAGGCTTGATTCCATTGAGTATTAGTCTGTTGGCTCGATCGACTTGGCCGTTGGACTGTGGGTGTGCGACTGAGGCGAAGTTGACCTGGATGCCATTGGACCAACAGAATTTCTTGAATTCGGCCGAGTTGAAGTTCGATCCGTTATCAGTAATGATGTCATGCGGGACGCCGAACCGATGTATGATGCCCTGCATGAAGCTGACTGCTGTGGCGGACTCTTGGGTCTTGATAGGTTTTGCTTCTATCCATTTTGTAAACTTGTCTACGGCGACCAAAATGTGGGTGAAGCCATGCTTGCCTGTTCGGAGTGGTCCGATCATGTCCAATCCCCATACTGCAAATGGCCAGGCTAGGGGGATTGTCTTCAGCTCGGAAGCTGGTTTGCGGGGCTAGTTGGCATAGAACTGGCAGCCTTCGTAGTGGTCAACGATGTACCGAGCATAGCTGAGGGTGTCGGGCCAGAAGAAGCCAGCTCGGAAAGCTTTTTCCACCAACGTCCGACTTGAGGCATGATGGCCACAATCTCCCGAGTGGATTTCTTGTAGTATGCAGCGGCCTTCTTCCTCGTAGATGCATCGCTGGGGGACATGAGTGATGTTGTTCTTGTACAACTATCCATTGATCTCTGAGTAAGACTTGGATTTGCGGACGATCTTCTTGGCTTCTATTTCGTCGTCGGGCAACTCTTCTTTTTGCAGATAGTCAAGGATTGGATGTGTCCACTCGGGGGGAATGATCTCCATGTCGAACACCATGTCAACTACTGCGGGTATATCTTCTTTGTTGGGGATGTTCTTGTCAGGCAGCATATCTGGATCGGCTTCCAGGAATGGGTCCTCCTTGACTGTTGGGAACGCAAGTGCTCCAGATAGATCCCTGGCGGGATCTGACCTCGGGTGGAACCTAATTTGGCTAGGTCATCTGCTGCCTGATTTTTAGCCCTTGGAATTTGATGGAGCTCCAGCCCATCAAATTTTTTCTCCAAATTTCTCACTGCTACACATTAGGTTGTCATTGCTGGGCTTCGTATGTCCCACTCTTTCATTACTTGGTTGATTACCAAGTCTGAATCTCCGAATACCATAAGTCTCCTGACTCCAAGTGATATGGCCATTCTCATACCATACAGGAGAGCTTCATATTCGGCTTCGTTGCTTGTTGCTGGGAAATTGATTTGGAGGACGTACCTCATCTCATCCTTTCTGGGTGAGAATAGTACCACCCCTGCCCCTGCGCCGTGTAGCATCTTGGAGCCATCAAAGAACATCGTCCAATGTTCTGGTGTTGGCTGTGGGGGATGTTGGACCTCAATCCACTCGGCTAGGAAGTCCACAAGTGCTTGTGACTTGATTGCTTTTTTAGCTTGGTAATTGAGGTCAAAGGGGAGTAGGTCCAAACTCCATTTTGCTATTCTGCCTGTTGAATATCTGTTGTTCATCATTTCTGCCAGGGGAGCTTCCGAGACCACTGTGATGGAATGATCCTGGAAGTAATGTGCGAGCTTCTCCATTGCTATCTTCTGGTGGTGAGGGTATCTCTGTTTGGATGGTGTGAGGACTTTGGAGATGTAGTACACCGGTCTTTGTATTTGTGTGATTTTCCTTTTTCTTCCCTCTACACCACTATGGCTACGCTGACAACTCGGCTTGTGGCAGCAATATACAACAAGAGCGGCTCTTTTTCCTGGGGTGCTGCCAGGACTGGCCGAGTTGACAGTTGCTTTTTGAGTTCTTCGAAAGCCATTTGAGCTTCTTCCGTCCAGAAGAAATTCGGCGACTTTTTCATCAGTTTGTAGAGAGGTAGGGCTTTCTCTCCCAATCTGGAGACAAACCGACTGAGTGCTGCGAGACAACCTGTTAACTTTTGGACGTCTCGGAGTTGCTTGGGAGGCTTCATGTTCTGAATTGCCGCGATTTTTTCCGGGTTGGCCTCTATCCCTCGCTCGGAGACCATGAATCCGAGTAGCTTCCCTGCTGGCACGCCAAAAACGCATTTTCAGGATTAAGTCTGATGTTGTAGGCTTTGAGGCTCTGAAAGGTTTCGGCTAGGACGGCTAGTAAACTACTTCCTTTCGCCGACTTGATCACAATGTCATCCACATAGACTTCCTCGTTCCTACCGATCTTCCAGATCAGACAATTTTGCATCATGCGCTGGTACGTGGCGCCTGCGTTTCTCAGCCCAAAAGGCATCGTGACGTAACAGAAACATCCGAATGGGGTTATGAATGATGTTTTGAGCTCGTCTCGTTCGTATAGTCGGATTTGATGGAAACCCGAGTATGCATCCAGGAAACATAATTTCTCGCAACCTGATGTGGAGTCCACAATATGGTCAATACGAGGAAGAGGGAAATGGTCTTTTGGACAAACTTTATTGATATGACGAAAATCAACACAAGTTCTCCAAGATTTGTCTTTCTTCGGAACCATTACAGGATTTGCTAACCACTCGGAGTGAAAGATTTCCCTAATGAATCCGGCTGCTAACAATCTAGCTATCTCCTGCCCGATGGCCTTCCTTTTCTCAGAGGAAAACCGTTGGAGGGACTCTTTTAGTGGTCTTGCTTTCGGGTCTACGTGTAACTTGTGCTCGGCCAACTCCCTTGGGACTCCAGGCATATCGGCGGGCTTCCACGCGAAGATGTCCCAATTCTCACGGAGGAAGTTGACGAGCTCGAGTTCCTATTGGGGATCCAGTTCGGTGGCGATGTTGGTGTATTTGCCTTCATCTGTGGGGTGTATCTGTACCCTCTTGGTCTCTCCGGCCGACTCAAATGAAGATGTCTTCTTTGGCTGCAGCATCTCGGACGAGTCGGCGGCTTGCTTGTATTCGGCCAATTCGACCTCGGCCATCTGCTGATCAGCTATCAGGGAACCTTTCTGTAGTAGTTCTTCGGCTTGCTGTTAGTCTCCTGAGACAGTGATCACGCCGTGAGGGCCGGGCATCTTGAGTTTCAGATAGACATAACAGGGGATGGCCATAAATTTTGCATAGGCCGGCCTTCCGAGTAAAGCATGATACGCACTCGGGAAGTCCACTACTTCAAAGGTGATCTTCTCTTTCCGAAAGTTACTCGGAGTACCAAAGACCACATTGAGGGAGATCATTCCGAGTGAGTACGCCTTTTTCCCCGGGATTATCCCATGAAATTCCAGATAGCTTTTGCGGAGTTTGGACATCGGAATGTTCATGCTCTTCAGAGTGCTTGCATACAGGATGTTAATTCCGCTGCAGCCATCCATCAAGACATTCGTGATCCTGAAGTTACCATTTCCCGTTTCCACCAAAGGGTCAACAATCAGGGCGTGTCTTCCCGGGTGAGGAATGTGAGGAGGGTGGTCTGACCGATCGAAAGTGATTGGGACGTCGGCCCACTTCATGTAACTCGGAACTGCCGGAGCTGCCGAGTTGAATTCTCTGAATCTTATCTTTTCCACCCTATTCGACTCTCGCCCTGCGAAGATGACCAGCACTCCGTCTTCCCTCGGGAAACCCTCGTTGTCCAGTTCTGGGCTGGGCGCTTTCTTTTTCCCGGTCTCCTTATCTTGTTGGGGGCCTGCTCTTGCGTTCTGGGCTTCTCTCTTGATCAGGCGGCACTGCCGAGCTGTATGCTTTGGAATAACCACCTTTCCTTCGGCATCGCGGGTGGTGTGGAGAGTACAGGGCTGATCCAGAACTTCATCATCGTTGGACGGCTTTTTCTACCGTGGTTGCCACTCCTTCCGTGCTTGACCCTTGCCATGAAGGCCCGAAGCGTTTGCTGCCGCCACCAGCTCTGCGTCTGTTGGGGTGTCTTCTGCCTTTCTCTTGTTGTTTGTGGTCTTCTGCTTCGGGTTCGGCGCCGAGCTGCCACCTCCTCTATGATGCTGGTTCTTCTGCCGAATTTCTTCTTCACCATTGGCATACTTGTTTGCTATCTCCATCAGCTTCCCGAGTGAGGTGATGTGCGGTGATCTTGCCAACTTGAGACTTAGCTCCTTGTACTTGACCCCTTGCTTGAAGGCGTGAATGGCCTGGAACTCGGAGACTCCTTCGACCGAGTTGTGGAGTGTGATCCACCTCTGGATGTAGTCCCGAGTAGTCTCGGTGTTTCCCTGGACGCATAATTGCAGCTCGGTCAGGCCTCCGGGCCTCTTGTAGGTCCCCTCAAAATTCTTGATGAATACTCTCCCGAGGTCTTCCCAAACCCAGATGCTACTCGGGGGGGGGGGCTGGTTCAGCCACGCCCGAGCTGAGCCTTCTAACATCAACGGCAGGTGCATCATGGCTATCTCGTCACCACCCCCTCCGATTTGCACGGCTATTCTGTAATCATCCAGCCATGTCTGGGGTTTAGCATCACCTCGGTACTTGTCCACCCCTTGGGCTATCCTGAAGTGGGGCGGAATAGGGGTAGACCGAATCCTTTCACTGAAGCAGGCCGGCCCTGTGGCCATTGAGGGCCGAGCCTAATCCTGGCGATGTGTTCTGGCACGGTCGACTCGGCTCTGTACGAGATGGCTTCGGGCGTCGTCTTCACCATCAAAATAACGGTCATCCCGGTGCCGAGGGAACTCCTCTCTCCGAGGTGCGGGCCGACCCATCCCACGGGCTTCTGTTATCCTGAGATCCTCATGCCGATATTGCTCTTGGCGATGATCTCCTCGAGGTTCGTCTCTGCGCCGAGGCGAATTGTTTCTGTTCCTCCGCGCTTCCCCATAGGGCGTGTGTACTGACAGTGACGTCCTCGCAGGGGGAACTTGGGAATGGATCCGCTGCTGTGATTGACTGACAGCACCGTTTTGATCGACTGCGGTTTGTAATAAAAACGCCAGGTGCTGAATTTCTTCTGCCACCGATCCACTGGGCTGCAGGGAATTCGCAATCCGAGTCGCCGCTATGATATTTTCCACTGGGGTACCCATAGCTCGGAAAGGTTCTCGACCTGGGCCCCGCAGTTGACGACTCGTTCTGCTTTGTCTGAGCCGAGCTACCTCCCGAGCTTGACGCTCGAGAGTGTTTTCCAACTCGGCCAGACGCTCCCGCTCAGCCAAATTGGTTAATCTGGCCGCCTCCAGGCCTCGCCCTTCTGGAGTGCTTGTGTCAATGGGGGTGTTCAGCAGTCGCTCGGCCACTTCTGCTTCTTCCTGCTCGTCCCGAGTAAGGGACGAGGTTGTCGACATGACTCTCCGAGCTCCAACCTTCGGAAAGCTGAAACACGTCGGGTCGACTCCCCAGTGCCAGCCCTGGATGGGCTGTTCGTTTCATCTCGGGCGTGAGTGTCCCGAGCTGGCGATGGCTGAGAGGGCGCAGTCTTAGCCATGCACACTTCTCCAACCGCTACAGGGGTGCCACTGCTGCCTTCTTGCTCGGCGCCTGACTCGGGGTCAGATGCTTCCATTCCTTCTTCCTCAACCAAGTCGAACAGAGGCAAGAGAGAAGCTGTGGACCCTTCTCTTGCGATAAGTTCGTCCAAGGCGTTATGGGCTGACTCCACCGAGTCGATGACTGCCACCTGCTAAACCTTGACCGATTTTCCGTGATGGTGAGCGCGCGGGCGGCCCGAACGCTTCTTCTTGTAGCGGACAGATAGCAGCGCGGGTGCTTGACGATGGGCCGACAGCTGGAGGCGCAGGGCCCCCGACTCATCAGCTCGGAAGTGGATTCTGCCCCTTGAGGGCAGCAATTGTGCCTGGAGCGGAGAATCCGCTAACCAAGCCGAATCATCAGCTATGAAAGCCAAAGATCCAAAAAAGAAAACCTCTCCGACGATGAGCTCGGAGCCGCGAATCGACGAAGAGGATGAGGAAAACGCCATCTCTACGATTGCTGATCAACTCAGCCCCAAGGTGGGCGCCAACTGTCGTGGATAGAATCCTGACTATAGATATAGGGGTATGAACGGAGCTAAATGAATCTATACGTAGAGAGGGTTGATGCAAGAGGATTATACAGGTTAGGCCTCTCCGTAGAGATAAAAACCTTAGTCCTGTCCCGGGCTTACTGGGGTGTTCTTTCTTCCGAATACTGAGAAGTGTAGAATGTTGCGCGTGCCCATGCCAGAGGGGAGGGGGTGGCTTATATAGAGTGTGCCCCTGCCTCCTTAATGCCCTGGCATAAATGGGTCTTAATTACAAGATTAAATACGTACTTAAATATAAAATGGTCGGCCCATTACTACTAATAAAGGAGGAGAAACGCCCGCAGCATTGAATGCCTCCCGTCCGTTGCGTTTCCCCTCTTCTGAGTAGGGGGGCCTCGCCGATTGCTTCCAAGTATCAGTCTACTCGGATCTTGCTGGGATTCCGAGTAGCTGCGTACTCGGAAGAAACTCCTGATCTCCGAGTAACGTGTTATTCGGGGATTGCCGATGCTTCTTGTTTTTTGTTGGTCTTATTTTGCTTAATGTGTTTTGGGGAAACCCAGGGTTTAAGGATACCCCTGGGTTTCCCTCGCCTAGGGGTATGCCTTTAGTATTACCACGACACTTGCACCTTTTGTTTTTTTGTTTCTTGTGTCAATGCTAATATAGACTCTTGCTTGTTAAGACTTGAATTGAATTGCATGCTTTGATTGCTTTACTTAAAAGTCCTTATATGGTTGTGTGGCATGTCACCACAGAAATTATGCTTGTTATCATTTACCTACTGAAGGACGAGCAGGAATTAAGCTTGGGGGTGTTGATATGTCCCAAACGTATCTATAATTTCTGTTTGCTCCATGCATGTTTTGTGTGACTTTGCCATCTTTTGCTTGAAATTTCATACACTTTTGAGAATATTTGGACTAATCTATTAACCCAGTGCACCCAACTGTCAGTTGTTGTTTTCTGCTGTTTTTGTATTTCAGGTTTTCCGTCCATTAGAAGTGCTCCAAAAAATCCGGAAAAAACAGATAAAAAATCAGCGACCCGGAAGCTTCCAGAATCACCAAGGTAGCGGAGGGGGGCCACCACTAGGAGACCAGGAGGGTCCCTGGCATGGCCCCACCCTAGGCCGTGCCAGGAGGCCTCCTGGCTGCCTGGTGGGTCCCCTCGACACCCCCCTCCGCCTATATTTAGCCCTCGGGGTGGAAACCCCTAGGAGAGATCTCTTTTCCGCGAACTCGCCTCTGTACCGCCGCCGCCGCTGTTTCAAGATTGGGGCTGCCTGAAGAAGCTGCTCCGACACCCTGCCGGGAGGAGGAACCCCCTCCGGGAGACCATCCATAGCCATGGACGCCTCCCGGATGTGCCATGAGTAGTCCCCCTTTGACCATGGGTCCGTGACTAGTAGCTATGTGATGTACCTCTCCCCTCTTCGTGCTTCCACTTTCGAGACCTCGTGAGCTGCCTCACATGATCGAGGCACTTTTGTAATTTCTGCTATTGCTATGCTGAGTTTGCTAGGATCTGATGGATTATGAGACTATGTTCAGATTGTGATGAGTAATATATTTGGTTCTTCTCTTTTATATTTTGTTCTTGAGTAAATTCTTGCATGTTCTCCGTTGCAGTATTTTTCTTTGGCAAAGTAGTTTGCTTGCAACTCCAAGAGGGAGCGTTATGCTTGATTGTGGGTTCAGCCCCCTAATGTCTAGCTTGAGTGGCAGAAACATGAGACTAAGGGATGTGTTTTTTCCACCAGGGATAAAACAACGGTGCTTGTACCCGCGGGTGCAAGGATTGTTTACTTTACGCAAAGTTCTTTTGATGTAGTTGTCTGTTTCTTTGAGTTTACACTTTGGGTGGGATTCGCAACTTAATACTAGCGAGATGAGCTGGATAGATATCTCAAGGTGGATGATTCGTAGTAGATGCAGTTGGATTTCGGTCTACTTACCTTTGCGTACTGCCCATTGCTTTTGAGCCCTTCCTTTCTTTGCAGCATAGTTAGCATTGCAGTGCCTTCATAATTCTGTCAATTGCCCAGCTGTGATTTGTTTACCTCGCTAGCACTTTTATCATCTTTTGGGAGATAGACATCAAAATCACGGGACCCCGGTCCATATTCACATAATTGTTTACACTCTTAGTTTACTTTCAGTCTTTACTTCCAGTTCCACTTTTATCTCTTGCGTTGATCCTTTGTGAACAGCAAGGCCGGAGGAATTGACAACTCCTCTGTAATCGTTGGGAGCGAAGTTATTTGTATCTGTGTGCAGGTCCACGTCAAGCGCCGTGACACCTACTTGTATCTCTTGGAGTCCTACTGGTTCGATACTCAACCTTAGCTTCTTTGCTGAGGGAAACATGCTTCTACACTGCATCTCACCTTCCACTTGGGGTAACCAACGAGGAGAGTTGCCACTCTGTATCAGTAGCGACTCGAGCACTTCGTCAACTGGGTGAGGGAGCACCTGAACTTTGTATATGTATTTGTTCTTGTTGGAGGGGAGTGTCCACTCGCACCCTCGAGGCTTGGTTTGTGCTGCCTTGTGCTCGTTTTTAGCAATGACAGGGTGCTCCCGATGGGAGTAAGATTTTGATGTAAAGCGAAAGTTTGAAGGAACCTGTTCGCTTGACCAGTTGATGAGGAGTGGTCTATAGTCAAAGGATCCCTTGCGCTAGCGTGTGCTCAGCACGCCCTACTAAGATGGGACATTACAAGAAGGCCTGACAATTGTGGACAGCTGCGTGATGTTGTTATATGTGACGTGATGTATCGTGTCGCGGTAATTTCACGGCGCGTGATGATGATTCCTTGATTTTCGTGCGAAGTGGGCGGCGTGGTTACTACGCCAGTTGAGATTTCCATGCCGCATGGGTATCGTGGGAACGTGCCACGTTGATTGGGTTCCGAGATCGATGGTGGGTAGATGGCCCATCGCCGTTGGTTAAATACGAGAGGCTCGGGTAGTTTTAGGTTTTACCCAGCTCTGGCCTTCCCCTTCTTCTGCTTATTCCTCTGCCTCTCGCATCTTCGTTCCTTCACTCCGCACGGCTGTATGTGATGACCATGTCCAAGCGTACGGAGAGCACAAGGGCGTCCAAGTGCACTTCACAGGTGTCGTGGGCGAGGATGACCGGGAGATAGGAGTGGTCGTCCTTTCAGGTTGTTGATCTAGATGTGCTGGTGGCGGATGGGCTCGTCATGGAGGGTGTTACTCGGATCCCTAGTGAAGAGGAGGTGCATGCTCCTCGTGGCGATGAGCGGATATGCTTCCAGAGCTTCTTCCCTCGTGGTTTCCTCTTCCTGTTCACATGTTTGTTCGTGGGTTTCTCTTCGCATATCAGCTTCAGTTGCATGATTTGACTCCAAAGGCGTACTGCACATAGCGTGATTCATCATGCTATGTGAGTGCTTCTTGGGAATCTATCCCCACTAGGGGCTCTATAAATGCCTCTTCAATGTGAAGGGGACGCATTCTGAATATGCCACTGCTGGCGTCGGAATTTCCATTAAGGATAAAAATGCCTATTTTGATCTGGAGAAAGTGGATTATGTCCATACACTTACTTGCAACAATATATTAATAGCAACTGCGATATGGAAGTGATGATAGCAACGGTAATAGTAAAACAGCGAAAGTAAAAAATTATTAACCAGCAGAATTAAAAACACTTTAGCCTAGGGAGATGGATGGTTGGGCGCTGCATGGATAAGACACATCATGTAATCAACTTGGGGCAAGGCACACAAAAAAGCAAAGATCATCTAGGAATAAATCAAACATCATGCATGTATCCCACAGGTAGTTGTACGTGCTTGCAATAAGAACTTGCACACCATCTTTTGTCCTACCATCCCGCTACGAACGGGGCCAAAAGGAACTTATGGAGATTAAGGTGCTCCTGTCAAAGAGCACCGGAACAAAGAATTAACAATCAATGGATACATGGAATCCTCAAATTATAGTCCATCCCCTTTGGTTTCCCAAGCTGTCACCTTTGGGATCGCCGGTTCCGAACTATAACAGGTGCAAACAACTCATAGATAGGATCAAGAACACAAATATATTCATCAAAACACAAAGGGTTCAGATCTGAAATCATGGCACTCGGGCCTAAAGTGACAAGCATTAAGAGCAACAAGTTGAAGCAAAGATGGTAAACACCAATCTAGATGATAGGCAACATGCCCCCAACAATCTGATAAACTATTACATGATCTAACTCATCCAATCCCTACCATCCCCTTTGCCTACAACAGGGAATTACTCACACATGGATGGAGAAATCATGGAGGGATAATGGAGTGGTGATGGTGATGACGATGGCAATGATCTCCCCTCTCCGGAGGCCAAAACAGCCTCCAGATTAGCCCTCTCGGAGAAGAACAGAGGGTGGCGGCGGCTCCGCGACGAGAATTGGGAAAACGACTTTTGTTCTGGGTTTTCGTGTCACGGGAATAAATAGGAGCATCGGTAGGGCACCAGAGGAGGGGGGAGGCCCCCAGGCGGCCATAGGGCGAGGCCCCGCCCCTAGCCGCGCCAGGCGGGCGCCTGGGGCCGCCTGGGCTCCCCTCTGGTCCCACTTCTGGCATCTGGCTCCTTCGGGTGCGTGGATTTTCTGGTATTTTTCTGGGAATTTTCTGGGACGTCCAAAAATCCATTTTCCCGCGCACAATAAAACCATACAGACAGCTCTGCTGAAAACATCGTAAGTCTGGGTTAGTTTCTTCCAAATCATGCAAGAATGAGGGCAAAACAATAGCAAAAGCGTTTGGAAAAGTAGATATGTTTGAAACGTATCAACCCCCCAAGCTTAGCATATTGCTTGTCCTCAAGCAATTCAGTACAACGAACTAAACGCGACAAAGAAAACTTTGACAAACTCTTTTTCTTCAATAGATATATATAAGCATGTACTACGAAAAGAATTTAGCAAGTATCAAAACAATGCTATGAAGACAATGCACGAAGCAATCCTTCTTTCAAGTGATCAATCTCAAACAACTAATAGCAAATAATATGCTACTGAAAATCAAGACAGGATTACAATGCACAAAGCTTGAACATACTAGAGTGGTATTTCGGTAGCCTCCAAGAGTGAAGCAAAACATAAATGCAGAAACTCCTCTGGAGTTTTAAAGGAGACTAGAACTAGGAACTTCAGAATAAATAATACCACAATCATGCAAAAGACAATGTAATTTTGGGACAATGCACATTACACTCAGAATGACAATTATGCTCTTCTAGTTGGTGCTTTGAAGAAAGAAGGTGGAGACTCTGGAACCGTGGAGTTTGATGGAAAGGTTGAAACCCCGTGAATGGAAGCAAAGAGTAAACTTGTACGCTAGAAAACTCAATCGCCTCTTACGCTAGACATGTTTCGAGGAACGGCTCCCAAGATGGAGACGATCACATCCCCTTAATCTCCTTTGTTTATCACTGCCAAAGTTTTCTGATTTCTCATAGACAAAGCGTGAAGGAGGGTTTGTTGGTTTTGATTATCTTTTGTGAGCTGGGCGCACTCATGCCAGTCCCTCCTAGAATTGGGGTTTGCAGATTAGACATGCAATCCCGGGATAAAACATGTCTAACATAAGACGGTCATGAATTACCTACTACTTCCTCATGAGCTAAAACAGAGGCACAGAACAAGAATGCTTTTGAATAATTTCGAGATGGTACAAGAAAGTCTTCGTTAGGATGGCCGGTAAATACCACATAGGAAGGTATGGTGGACTCATATGAAAAAAACTGCTTTCAAGGATTTTGGATGCACAAGCAGAAATCCGCTTAGTGCGAGCGAAGGCTAGCAAAAGACTGGGAAGCGACCAACTAGAGAGAAATAACAGTAATAATCATGCAGAGCGACAAAGTAACATTGAATCAGGCATGAAAATGATATGACTATTCTGAAATTCAAAGATCATCAAGGCATAGTAGACTTTTCAGTCATAAACATGTGTAAGCATGTGCCAAGTCAATCCAAGAATTCTCCAAAGGGAAATACCACTTCAGTAAGCCAAACCATGAACAATGCAATGCATATAAATCATTTCAACAACACATTATGTACTCTAGCTATTTGGGATTAGCCACAAAGAAAGCATGAACACTGGGAAAGCATTGTAAACACGGCACTTATGTCTCTATAAGCTGGTCTCTAAATCATAAGTACAAGCATATGTACAAAAGTAGAAACAAGAAGAGTTCATTACAGTTTTCCTTGTTGCGTCCCTTTTGTCGATCTTCATCATTACTTCCTTGTCTCTTGCATGACCGAACGTGGGAAATATATAATCAAATGCCAATGCCATCATGGACTCGAGCTGAACTCTGCAACAAAGCAAACTAAAGAGAGCAAAGAAAATATTTTTGGATTTTTCAAAGGTTAAACGAAAGAAAAAGAAAAGAGAAATCTTTTTGTTGTTTTTGAAAAAGAAAAGAACAAAGAAGAACGGGAAAAAACTTCGAAAAGGTCAAAGCAAACAAAATAAAAACGGATAATACAATGGAAAGGTGAGAAGGACATGTACTCCCCCAAGCTTAGGCTTTTGGCCTAAGTTGGTAGCAGCTACTGCCCCTAGGAGCCTCCTTCTCTGGGGTAAGGGTAAGTCCAGGAGTCGTATGAGCCCTCCGGTGCATACACCGAGGTCCTCGGATCCTCCCAAGAGGAAGGTCCTGCGCTCCAAGCGGAAGAAGATCCCTCGCCATGCTCGGTGAAGGTCTCTCCCTGGAAAGGTGGGAACTCACCATGCTCCTCCTCGTCGGGCACAACCCCCTCCATGGGGTTATGCGGCTGGTAATTAGCTATGAACTCATTGAACTGAATTTCGTTGATGGACCATCCGTTCCTGCAAGTGTTATCAAACAAAAGTGGTGCAGGTAGACGGATCTCACGAGTAATAGTCCTTTCAAATCTGAAAATATAATCAAGGTTACCAAACTGATAAGTCATGGTAACAAACTTATGCCTCTTCATAGCCGCAAGATCGAGACTCGCGTATGAAAAGGGAACATCATCAGGATGCGGGGTGCGCTCAAGAGACTCAAGGATAAGTGTGGCGTAAACGCCACCATATAAATCTCCCTTGTTACTATTCGTAACAAGATGTCGAGCAATCAAGGCACCCACATTATACTCATTCTTACCAGAGAGGGCGTTCGCATAAATGGAGAAATCTGGTGCAGAATCGTTGCTCGTGTTGTCACGAGCCAACACCCCTCTAGCAACAAAATACGCAAAATACCTGAGGTGTGGAAACAAGATGATGGAAATCTTCATGCGCCGAATATCGGTCTCCTCCTGGCAGCAAAGGGAGTTGAAGAGGTTCCTCAACCCAGAAGACTGCATGGTCATCTTAGCTGTCTGACCAACGTTCGACACACCTTTTATATCACAAAACTGTGCCAAAGACATGGTTATGAGATCATTATAAATTTTGAACTCGACGGTTCCAACATCATGGTTATAGAAAAATCTGTTAACGAAACAGGAGGTAAGCTTTTTGTATTGCACCACACGGCATAAAGCTAGCCGTGTCAAACCTGCATTGGCACAAAGGCCGTAAAATTCCTCCTTAATTCCTGCAGCTGTAAGAAAATCATCGCACGGATACATCATTGCGCATGCTGGATTTGTTTCTTCCAACAGCTCCAGGGGCACATGATCTTCATTGTAGCTCACCCTAACGGCTGAGGGTGAAGCTGCAGCTCTAGTGACTCGATCGGAGCGCTCGGGCTTCTTCTTCCCAAGCCACCCCTTTGCTTTTCCAAAGAGACTCATTTCTGGAAAAAAAAATTACAATTCACAAAAACAAGGATTTAAACAAAGTGAGTTGAGGAAAACTACTCTACTCACTTTCCTAAGGCATAAACTTGCACCAAAATTTGGAAAATAAATTTCTACACATGCATGCAAGCTCATATGAATAGCACCAAGAGCTACTAAATACTCACAAATGAGGCCACCAATCAAAAATCTAATTGGAGGGGTGAAGGAGTTACGTACCAGAGAGTATTTGCCCAAAATCTCAGCTCAAATGATGGGTCGTAGAGAGAGATCGAAATTCTGGACGGAGGGCAGCAAGAACGCAAGAACAAAGTGCAGAACTCGTGTTTTTGGAGAGAGAGAAGGGAGGAGGAAGAAGACTTACCTGGCTGGCTTCCCTGTGGGCCCCAGGCGCCCTGTGGGCGCGGCCAAGGGCCAGGCTGCACCAGCTGGCCGCCTGGGCCACTGGTGGCCCCCCTGGTCAGCCCCAGGTTTCCCTGGGTCACTCCCGGCATGGAAATTTTTAAAATAATATTTCTGGAATTTTTCTGATAACTTCACTGTTGAGAATTTTCCGAAGTTCAGAAAGCTGCAAAACTTTCTGAAAACTTGAAGCAGTGATTAGAGTTGTGAAGTTTCAAAAACATATAAACTTGGTACAACAAGCAGAATAAAAGCTAAAGCAAACGAAAACATAACAAGATGCACTTTTTACCTATATAAAACATGCTTACTAGCAAGGTTGATCAAGTCTTGCCAACAAACCGGCGACATATAGAGAAAAAAGTCTCTCCTCTTCTGAAAGGATCATTGCACCTTTACTTTAATGGACATTGTCCCCACCATGATGGTTTTGTATTTGTGGTGCACATGTAGAGGACAATCCCATTCTCCAATCTTCATGGTCTCGATATTCTCTATAGAGTTGAGGCCATGCCTCTTGTCAATCTTCTTCGGAAAATACACCGTGTGTTCTTTGTCATTCACGTTGAAAGTAACCTTTCCTTTGTTGCAATCAATAATAGCACCTGCGGTGTTAAGAAAAGGTCTACCAAGAATAATAGACATGCTCCCATCCTCGGTCTACCAAGAAAAGGACAACTAAGTAAGGATTAAACAATTAGCAACTTCAACGGGAACATCCTCACAAATACCTATGGGAACGGCTGTTGACTTATCAGCCATCTGAAGAGAGATATCTGTAGGGATTAGTTTTTCTAAACATAATCTCTTGTAAAGAGAAAAGGGCATAACACTCACTCCTGCTCCAAGATCACATAAAGCATTCCGGACATAATTATTCTTTATGGAACAAGGAATGGTGGGTATACCTGGATCACCGAGCTTCTCAGGAATCTTGCCACTAAAAGAGTAGTTAGCAAGCATAGTAGATATTGCTTCATTAGGAACTTTTATTTTATTAGTAAAAATATCTCTCATATATCTCGAATAAGGTGGTAACTTAATAGCATCAGTCAAAGGAATTTGAAGAAAAAGAGGTTTCATCCACTCACAAAACTTATTGTAATGCTCTTCTTCTTTAGTTTTGACAGACTTACCTGGAAAGGGCATGGGTTTCTGCACCCATGGTTCTCGTTCCTTCCATGTCTTCTTGCGATAAAACCTTCTCTAGTGTATTTCTTGCGTTTGTCGGGTGCTTCTTCTTCTCGAACTTTAGGTGGATCATTCTTTTCACCATCCTTTTCACGCTCAACACCGTCTTCATTCTCAGCATCGGAGGTAGATATACTATTTGGATCATTGGAATCGTCAGCTTCTTTGTGCTTCTTTTTCTTCTTCGGAGAGCTAACAATTTCTTCTTCCTGTATTTGAGAATCTTGCTCGATCCTCTTAGGATGCCCCTCCGGATAGAGAGGATCTTGAGTGCTATTTCCCCCTCGGGTTTTAATCCCGAAGGCCTGTATATCCTGTTTGGCATTATTATCAATCAAACCTTTTTGCACATTAGAAATCTGATCAAGCTGAGTTTGAACCATATGAAAATGCTTCACAAGACATTTAACATCATTAACTGTTCTACCGAGAACATCAAGCAAACTTTTGATAGCAAGGGAATTATCATGCAACTGCCTTCGTATCCTCTCATTAAAGTGATTCTACTTCATAATAAAATTATCAAGCTCATCTAAACATTGATCAGGAGGCTTACCATGAGGAATGTCACTTGCATTGAAATCTAAAAGAGAGTGTAGCTCTACCATAGGAGGGTGAGTAGTAGTCTCACACAACTTCTCAATAGGGGCTAGATTCTTCACGTCTTTAGTTTTAATACATTTCTCTTTAATAGACTTCTTAGCTTCTTGCATGTCTTCGGGGATCAGGACAAGCATGCCCCTCTTCTTTGGTGGTGGAGGTGGTTCAGAGACGGACCAATCTTCATGGTTCTTGGCAATCTTGCCCATTAGTTCTTCTGCATCGTCCGGTGTTCTTTTCCTGAAAACACAACCAGCACAACTATCCAAATAGGATCTAGATTCATCCGTTAGACCAGCATAAAATATATCAGTTAATTCACTCTTAGGGACTCCATGTACCGGTCTAGCCTAGATCAGACTGCAATACCTCCCCCAAGCTTTAGGAAGGTTCTCATCCTGCAACTGTTTAAAGTTATAAATTTTTCGTAAAGCAGCATGTTGCATATGAGCTGGAAAATACTTATTAACAAAAGACTGAGCTAAGTCCTGAGGACTCCTAATAGAACCACATGGTAGTGCATCGTACCATGCTTTAGCACCTTCCTTTAAACAGAAAGGAAAAAGCTTAGTAACATAGAAGTTTCGTATCTTCTCATATGTAGTAAACAAGCCACCTAACTCAGTGAGTTTGGTCAGGTGTGCAATAGCATCATCATTTTATCTGCCATAAAAGGGGTCAGCCTCAACCATAGATATAAGTGAAAGATCAACAGAGAAATTATAATCAGGATCATTGATGCATATAGGCGACGTAGCAAAAGTAGGATCAGGTACGGTCTTGTTCTTCAAAGAATGTTTCTCGAGCAGCTTCTTAATAGCATCAGGGTCAGAGTCGTTAAACTCTGTTAGCTCCCTGCATAAATCATCATCAAGTATAATATAATCATCATCAAGGAGTCTCTCCTTGAGTTTACTCAGATCAGGATAAGTGTAGGTCCCATCAAAAGGATAGCAAGTATCGGGAATTTCAATCCCAGATTTCTTGGCAGCAGCAGCAATTTGTTTCTCAAGAGCGTGACTAAGCGAACCAATATCATCAAGACTAGTAGAAGCATCATCAAAAGTATCGGACATGGTGACAGATTTAGTAGAGGCATCATGTGGTCGTGGTGAAGCAAACTTTCTCATAACTGAAGGTGAATCAAGTGTAGCACTAGTGTTCAGAACAGTACCTTTTCTCGTACGGGATGGTAAGATCGGGACCTTGGGGTCTTCTTTCTTACCCATAGCGAATAAATTCCAGCAGGTAAAATACTTCAAGTAGACTTGTGAATAAAGCTATGCTCCTCGGCAACGGCGCTAGAAAACAGGCTTGATAACCCACAACTGCAGGGGATCGAGATAGTCTTCGCGGGTAAGATAACCCAATTTATTGATTCGACTCAAGGGGAGCCAAAGAATATCCACAAGCTTTAACAGTGGAGTTGTCAATTCCACCGCACCTGAGATACACTTACTTGCAACAATATATTAATAGCAACTGCGATATGGAAGTGATGATAGCAACGGTAATAGTAAAACAGCGAAAGTAAACAACTAGTAACCAACAGAATTAAAAACACTGTAGCCTAGGGAGATGGATGGTTGGGCGCTGCATGGATAAGACACATCATGTAATCCACTTGGGGCAAGGCACACAGAAAAGCAAAGATCATCTAGGAATAAATCAAACATCAGGCATGTATCCCACAGGTAGTTGTACGTGCTTACAATAAGAACTTGCACAACATCTTTTGTCCTACCATCCCGCTACGAACGGGGCCAAAAGGAACTTATGGAGATTAAGGTGCTCCTGTCAAAGAGCACCGGAACAAAGCATTAACAATCAATGGATACATGGAATCCTCAAATTGTAGTCCATCCCCTTTGGTGTCCCAAGCTGTCACCTTTGGGATCGCTGGTTCCGTACTATAACAGGTGCAAACAACTCATATATAGGATGAAGAACACAAATATATTCATGAAAACACAAAGGGTTCAGATCTGAAATCATGGCACTTGGGCCCAAAGTGACAAGCATTAAGAGCAACAAGTTGAAGCAAAGATGATAAACACCAATCTAGATGATAGGCAACATGCCCCCAATAATCTGATAAACTATTACATGATCTAACGCATCCAATCCCTACCACCCCCTTTGCCTATAGCAGGGAATTACTCACACATGGATGGAGAACTCATGGAGGGATGATGGAGTGGTGATGGCGATGACGATGGCAATGATCTCCCCTCTCTGGAGGCCAAAATAGCCTCCAGATTAGCCCTCCCGGAGAAGAACAGAGGGTGGCGGCGGCTCCGCAAAGAGAATTGGGATAACGACTTCTGTTCTGGGGTTTTCGCATCACGGGAATAAATAGGAGTATCGGTAGGGCACCAGAGGAGGGGGGGGAGGCCCCCAGGCGGCCATAGGGCGCGGACCCACCCCTGGCCGCGCCAGGGGGGGGCGCCTGGGCCCCCCTGGGCTCCCCTCTGGTCCCACTTCTGGCATCTGGCTCCTTCGGGTGCGTGGATTTTCTGGGAATTTTCTGGGACGTCCAAAAATCCATTTTCATGCGCACAATAAAACCATACAGACAGCTCTGCTGAAAACAGCATTAGTCCGGGTTATTTTCGTCCAAATCATGCAAGAATGAGGGCAAAACAATAGCAAAAGTGTTTGGAAAAGTAGATACGTTTGAGACGTATAAGTCATCTTGGGGACATATTCTGTCTGCTGATGAAGTGGCTGTCGTGGATCCCTTAGTGCGAAAACTCACGGATCTGAATGGGAGGATAACTGGTGGGCAGCTCATTGTTGTGTTTATGAGGAGGAGGATCCAGCCACTGCAGCATCGAGTGCACCCTATGTGGCGGTAGACAGGACTCGAGGACCCGACTAGATGCTCTCCCGTAGATGTTTCGGGTAGTGATCTCCTGTTTCGAATCCAACAAATCACCAAGTGCACGAGTACCGGTATCGAGAGCTCTGTATTTCCATATGCGTCTGACGTGCCTTTGCCTGAGGTATTTGTTCGTCTCTTGCCTATCTTGTGAAATTTTCCAGAATCTTATTGTTTGTAGATTGTGCTTTGTTTTCTAGGACCATGTTTCTATGCTGAGCAATCCGCCGCGGCCCGAGGACGCTGAAATGCGGGAGGAGCCCGATGTGATGCTGGTGGATCCCGTGCCCGCGAGCGGCGAGGTTATCGGTTAGCCTTCGCATGCTAAAGCTGGAGAGCCTTCTTGTGTTGGTGCTGGTGCTGGTGGTCGACCTCCGGTTGATGAAGATGATGATGAGTTGATCCCGCCATGCTCTAGGTGGAATCACTCCTCAGCTGTTGTTGGGCAGCCAGCTGGGGTTGGTGTTGGAGTGCCGCCACTAGCGGCACCAGATGTTGCTCCTTGCCCCCCTTTGGCTGCTCCAAAAAACGGAAATTTGGGATGCTTCTTCGTCCCGGTGTTGCACCCATTAGTTTTGTACTTCTTTCTTCTTCAGGTTGATTGTGTTTCTGCTTTGAATTCTTGTAATGATAGTTCATATGTTGCAGTAGTGTGCCTGTTCCGACTGATTCCTCGACAAGTGTCGCTGCTGCTGATCTTCAGTCGACTGATTCTCGCACGGCGGCTGAACAGTCGGGTCCTTTGGCGGCTCCGGTGGTCTTAGGCGCGGGTACGACCCCTGAAGCTACTCCATCTGGTGGTTCTAGAGCAGCTACCAAAGGAAATTCTTCCTCGGACGTGAAGCCCGTGGTTCCTGAGGGGTACGTCTTGGAAAACAAAGGCCTTCCAATTGAAGATAAAGCTACGTTCTTCGATCACATGGCTGACCAAGTACGGAACCTTATTTCCTGAATTTCATTGGGGGTGCGAGAACGCTCCCGATGGGAGTAGCCCCTGAGGCTGAGAGCAACCACTTGTGGTTGGTTGCAGTCTTGACCCGTTTCCCTTTGCATGACCTTGTTTTCTTGCTTTTGTGTTCTTGCAACCATTATTCCGGTTTTGCAAGCGTGCACTGACTGATGCTGATCGGTCCTGGGGTGCCCATGATGTTGTCCAAGGGAAACTTACCCTCATGAGGCGTGAGTTGCTTTGTTGCTTTCTGTGTTGTCCTTGTTCCTTTGAGTGGTTTATAATGCCTTTGTTTTAAGCCGCAAGAAGGAGGCTGAGAAGAGGACTGATGTGGCGGAGAAAGAGCTCGCCTTGCTTCGGGACACTTTGCACTAGTAGGAAATAGGCTACTGCTGGCGTACAGGTTTTCCCTACCGCTGGCGGGCGGGCGTACGCCAGCGTTGTCCCACCAGTGGTAACAGGTACCGCTGGCGTACAAACTTACCGCTGGCGTACTAGAAGTATTCCCGCCAGAGGTATGCTTCTGGCGTCCAGATCTGCCCGCCAGTGATCAAAAATATGTACGCCAGCAATATAATTTCTGGATTTGGTACTGTCCGCCAGCAGTAACTTTTTTGTACGCCAGGAATATATTTTCTGGAATTACTTTTCTGCTAAAACTAGTTATTCCAGCAACACAAATACTCAAATATTTTCACAGTTTACCAACACAATACAAATACACAGAATTCATAAGTTCAAATATACAAGAGTGATCAAATATTGTTACATCACATTACTAACCAAAATAGAGAAGTTGTGTAGTGGATCAGATATATTGTATCGCACATAGATCACAAACCAAAAAATAGACAAGTTGGGAGTTACATCACTACATTGTATCACACACAAACTACATCTCGATAGTTGGACTTCATTGTATCGCATACAAGAGAATGGTAAAGACGATGAGCAAGAAGGGGATCACAAGGAAGTTGGACTTCATCCGGTGGTTCTTCCTCTCTTTCCCTTGCCGGTAGTTCAAGTACCGAGCTTTCGCCTCCGCTTTACTCTTGTAACTCTTGTAGTTCTTGCCCTTGTACTTGTTCACTTGCTTGAAGCAATCTTCCCAGTGCTCATAGACTCCTGGAACGCTACCTTCGTACACCACATACCACTTCTTCATCTATAAAAGACATATATAAATATTAACCAAGATAGTTAACCAAAATATTAACCACTGAATTCGGCCGAACTCTTGTCTTATTTCGGCATCGGAGGACTCCGCCAAGGTATCGCACGATTTTGCGAGAGACGACGAATATTGTAGTTGTTGTTCATCCTTTATATACTCTCGCATATGATAGATGACGTACCAGGCCTCCCTCGTACTGCCTGGCGCCTGCTTGATGCAGGCGAACTCAGTTTTATGTATGAATGTGTACTTTCCTCGCCTTTGATTTTTTCTTTTTATGATGCCCTCCCTATAAGAGTATCCAGTGAGAGCATCATCTAGAACATCTTTGATTAGCTTGTAGTCTTTGTACTTCTGATGACTCCCCGAGTCGAGATATATGGCAAGAGAGTCTTTCGACTCCAGAGCGATGAGGGTGCCGTATTGGTTTCTACACAAAATAGTTCGTGGTTCAAAGAGATTATCAGCCTCAGATTAGTTTAACGATAGGAAATCTATGAAAGCATGTTACGGCTGCAAGCGAGAATGACTTACTCAGGAAAGTAAGGCATGAGAAAGATGTTCTTGGAGGGATGATCCACGAATAAATCTTCGATGTACTTCGTTGCCGCTACCTTACCCTTAGGTTTGTTCAAGAACATTTCTTGCATGTAGAAGGGGTCCATTATAGCGACATTCGGGGTATTCTCTTTGATGAGCTGGTGAGCCAAGATGAGCGCAACCAGGTGGACCATGGATGGGTAGAGCGCATTCATGTGGAACATGTCAAAGATGTCATTAAACCTCAAGAAGAACAAGTCCCCTGGGTATTGATCCACAAAGCCCAAGCCCACCGGTACCTTTCCTATGAAAGGCGGGTATGTTGGATTGTCATCATTGGCAAGATTCGACTCCACATAGAGAACAGAATTATGGAGGCTCCTCATATCCGAAGTGACGATTTCTATAAATTTGGCGGCAACATAGGTTTACCCAACTCATGGATCGGATGCCAGTTTATGATGGGTACCTTGTCCTGGACCCGTATCGGCTCCTACACCCCTCCACCGGCTGGCTGCTGGAGTCAAAGGCACGTTTCTTAATTCTTTTCCGCCCCGTCGCCTTCCTGCTACGCTGGACAAGTGAATCTTGGAGCGCCTCTTTGAGTGTGTCTTGGCTGAGACCAGCTGGATCACCAGGGCTGAAGGGGGCTGCTTCTGGCGCTCCTTGAGAAGAGAATAGACGCCTCGAGAAAAATTTCTCTGTCTGATCTGCGTGGCAGGAGGGAGGATCCTGGCTCGGACCGGCGACTAGTGTATCATCAAGAGGACCCTCGCTGGCAGCAGGTAATACTTCCTCGTAATCAACGAGGAAGTCTTCGACGCGAGCATCATTGTCGTCGTGATCAAGATCCGCAGGTTGAGCAGCAAAGGGCTCGTTTTGCTGTGGGGTAGTGAAACAAGAGTCCACACGAATCAGTTCTTTAGGCCATAGCATGGGCCAAGACAAGCATTGTTCAAGGTTCAACTCGCTATCGGCTTCGGGGGGTTGAGTCGGAGGATCCAAATTGGCGCAACCCGGAAACACCCGGTCCAATGCAATCCTAAACATGGTATCGGCCATAGGCACTGTGTGGAACACACGGTTATGTGGTGCCATGATACGTGCCTTTGCCATGTCCTTCAGCTCATTGTTAACTTTTAATAGCAATGTGCATCCCACCTCGTCGGCCTGCGAAAACATGTAAGGCGTTAGAGAGGGGCAAGCAAGCGCAAATTAAACTAGTCGAGACTTTTGCGGCGCTTATTTACCGTCAAGGCGTTGAGCTCGTCTAATGAGGAAGCACCGCGGACAGCCGCCGGCGTGTAAGAGATGGAAGGGCTGCTACGAGGCGCGGTGCCGGCCGGCGATTCATCCCTCACACCTTGTGATGTGTTGCCGGTGGCATTCGTATTCTCCACAATAGGCGGCTCATTATTCGAGCCGCTGGCACCTAAGGTGATCACTGGGAGAGGCCCTTGTCGACCTCCGTCGATCCATTCCGCAATCGACTTCATGATGGTAGGAAGGAGGTCGTTGACCATCTATGTCACTTGCGCCGAGATTATGTTGGGCATCTCAGCTTTCACGGTCTCCAATTCTTCCCTCACATTCTTCTCTTCGTTCTTCTTCCTCTCCTTTCGTGCCTCCTTGGTCTAGGGGTAGTAAAATGAATGTTTGTGACTGAGTCCGGTGCCCACCACACGGCCATGATGCGGCGGCACTGACACCGGCAAGTCCTTTACCCTGTTTGGCGCCCTTTGAAAAGAGTTGTCAAACGACACCTGGGTTGAGGATCCTTGAGATTGAGCTAATGATTCTTCCTCCCGAATTTTGTTCTCAAGGTTCTTGACCTTCGCATTCGTGACTAGCTCCTTGGTTTTTGGATTTACCATGTATCGAGCCCGCACAAATCGATTTCCGAGCGGGTTCTTAAACTTCGGGTAGGGGTCCGGCCCTTTCTTTTCCGCGTCCTCCTTATCCCAAACTGGCTGCTTTCCGGGGTAACCACGGCTTCCGAGATTGTGGGGAGCTACATTCTTCTTATGCATATTGAGGTCATGTTTGGCCTTGAAAACATTGAAATCCTCTTCCGAAATTGAGGGCCAGTGGCCCTTGATCTTATCAAAATCGGAACCCGCATCAAGCTTCTGCCTCACATACCCTTTCCAAGTGGACAAGGCTTTGCTGAAGTTTCCTAGGGCGAATGTGTTCGCCAGATTTTTCTTGATATCAAGGTTATCATAGGGTTCCGCGAACTTGTATCGCGCGTGCAACCGCTGCATGAGGAGGGTGGCCAAAGGTTCGTTGCTTTTTGACCTTAAGTCCTCTTTATTGCGGTTGACAAGTTCTAGAAGAATGAATCCAATGCTGTTGTCGTACCCTTTTGCAACATGAACAGGAAGTGTAGGCAAACCGCTAGCGGGGTCCACTGTAAGGCCCGATATGCGGTATTGTTCCAGATCTAGATGTTTCCATCCAGATCCGGGGACGAAGCACATATCGGTCCCACCACGACATATGACAAAGCCATATGACCCGGATTTCCAACATGATATCACAACATTACAGATACAAGGATACAACATCTCATACAATCGGCATACAGCTGCCTTAAATACAATACAACAGCGGAAGATACATGTCTGGGTACAGACTACAAATAAATTCCTAGTGGCAAAGAGAAAAACATCGATCCCCATAACCACACGGGTCCAGGCCCTCCGCCGGGATCCGCCTAACTAGTCGTCGTCGAGTCTCCACGTGAAACGTTGATCACCATACCTGTTGTCGATCAAGAACCCTGAAAAGAGTTTGGGGGTAGTATCATGAGTACAAAAGTACTCAGCATCCAACTGTAGTGGTCATCTGACCCAGCAAGGACTTCATCACTCGTCATTCTAGGACAACTAGTAGTTTACGGTAAGGAAGGGGTAAGTGGCGAGGTTGCTGCCGCACTAGCATTTATGAAGTGGCTAACGATCTAGAGAGTAAGATAAGAAGCCAAGCAATCAATGAGGAATCGCCTCCAACAAGTCTGCTATCCACCTACTACGCAAACATAACACCTATCCTATCCTTGTCCTCCTCTTCGCATCCCGACGAAGAAGAAGCAGCCAAGGCACACACACGTTGATCAAGTTATATTAAGATTATCTCAGTTGTTGTTGTCTATGAACAAGGAGTAGGTCTCAAGTCGTCCATAACCGTGGACACGGCTTCTCGAAAAGATTTAACCCTGCAGGGGTGTACCAACTGCCCATTACAAGGCTCCGCACGCACGCCCATCTCTCTCAGTTGCTACCCATCACAGGCAACCATTTTATGATTTAGTTCCAAGAGACCCGAAACGACAAGTCCCTCTAGCTAACAACGAACAAATCCGGGTGGCCCCCGGTGAGACGACATCCAGCCCAGGAGCCGGCCGCGCTCTCGATCTGGTCTCTACCATATGACTCCAGGTTTGGATTGCCGGTTAATCACACATGGGACACCGGGTCCTCAGCCGGTCATGATGGGACAGCAAGGGAACTAAGTCCTCACTGGTCCGGGTTGGTTTGAAAACTATTAGCAGCTGACCAGCACACACACGGTTTCAAATGGTAAATTAGCTTGGGCCACCACTAGAAATGTTTGAAGCTAGGTAGGTAAGAAAAAGGGACCCCATAAAATCCCACACGCGGTTAGGCACGCTCAGTCTTAAAACCAATACCCGGAACTCGGATCCTAGGTGACTCGAATGGAACAAAGCGTCGGGGAAGGATAGCCTAGACCTTCCATCCTTCGTCGAATATAGTCAACATTTATAATAAGCATATCATCAAAGACAATATAACAATGTTATATCCCAAACCAAGGGGTAACAGGGTAACATCGTAGCATCCTAAGCATGCATACTAAGCAGGGGCTGAGCAACGAGCAATAGTAACATAGCAGTACAAGGTTTGCTGGGAGGGGACATGGTTGTATCGGTTTGAAAGAGGCTGTAAACATGTGGTAGGGTCAAACATCAAACCTATCCTAGACTAGCATGCAAACCGCTGGTTGAAATAGAATGGGTCATAAGTAATGTATAGTCCTTGCCTGTTGATAAGTCGGGTTCCGAAGGTGTCGTCGATCGCAAGCTCGCATCGTCTCCGAGAGGTACCCGCGGAAGCACACAAGATGATAAACACTGGAAATCAATCATCGAGCAAGCACTTTATTACTACGGGGCAAACACGAGCAAGCATCAACAAGAAGGCAACACGAGACATCGCGCCTACCGTCGAGAGCGGTTACTAACAATTTAAGTGGAGTAATCGTCACACACGACGATACCGCACATTTAGAAAAGTTCAAGTTGTTTAGCTACAGGTGATCAACCAACGGTTATTAACATGGCAACTCAAAAAAGCATGGCATAGCACAAACATGACAAGAGGTGAAGCACAAAGTAAACTATCTATGCTAGTCAATTTAAGTGAGGCACAACCTAAACATGGCATACACTAAGTGCCGCACGATAATTAAAACATTTGGTACTGTTCTGTCCTAAACCATATTTTAGGTTGGTTAGCAGCAGCAAACAATAGCATAAACACAGAGAACACGAAAAACTAATCAAGTTACATATAAAGAACACCCCAAACGGAGTTACGGTTAAAAAGATACAAGCAAAACAAGTTATGCACACATGCTGTATAAACAGGGGTAAATCTATATGCAAAAGTGCAGAAACATGGCATAGCAATACATGGTATGAAAGTAGACATGATACTTAACAATATACAATTGGAATCACTCAATTCCGATAAAGGTTCGCGGCACACTCGTCGACCGAAGTTGCAACAAAATACAAACAGCAGCACACTAACAGCAGGGTAGCTACTTTGGAGCAAGATACAATCATGATAAAACAAGCAATTATGGCATGTGAATGCATGAAACTGAAGTAGAAACAATTCTTAACGCAACGCAAAAGGAATCACTCCATTCCGACGTACGGTTGCGAAGCAACCGTCGCTCGAAATTTCAACAAAATAATAACAGCAGCACTTAACAGGAAAGATTAGCAGTTAACGGCCTCATGCCCACTTCAACACATATTTGCACCATCAAGATGGCCTCAAATCAAAAAGCTCACAAAATATCAATTAAAGTACACGCAATTCTAAGCAACTTTCATTTTTGGCGCATCGCGATCCGAGCTACGGTTCAACGGGAAATTACGTCGCAAAACGGGATCGGCCGCAGTTTATAAAAGACTTAGAAAAAATAACAGAGCGCGCAGGAAAAAAAAGGGCTCGGACCTCCCTTGGGCCGGCCCATGAGGCGGCCTGGACTGGGAGGTCGGGGCCTGGCTGGCTCGGGCTGCAGAGGCTGGCCAGCTGGGCTGGGGTGAGCCAACGGGCTGCGGCGTGGCTGGGCCAGGGCAGGCCGACCCACCCCGCTGGCTGGCTGGCTGGGACGTCGGATCGGGATCCTCCCGATCCCGACCGGACGGTGGCGGCGCTCGACGCCGGTGGACTCTGGTGAGCGGTGGTGGGGAGGCGCAGGAGGAAGGAGTGGGGTCGACGGGATGCGGTGGCAGCGTGGGGTCGACGAGCTTTGCGGGATGCAGAGGCGCGAGGGCGGCCGGACCATGGTGCGCGGCGGCGCGGGCTTCGTCCATGGCCACTCCGTCCAGTCGCGGTGGCGCTACGGGCTCTGGCGGCTCCTGAGGAGTTCGTACGACGGCGGCTGCTGCTCCACGGGCGACGCGGCTGCGGCCCGCCTCGGCGCAGATCAGGGCCTGGCGGGGCCCGGTGGCTGGAGGTTGGGGAAGGTGCGACGTGGAGGCTCCGGGAGCGTCCGATCTCGATCCGATGACTCCTGGGTGGCAAAAATTTAGGGTTTCGGGGGTAGGAGGGGGTTTTGGGCAGATCTGAAATCTTGTGAGTGGTTGGCTGCAAATTTTCCATAGGGGGAACCCTAATTGGGTGGTGGGAGGCTGGTGGTCTTTATATAGGGCTGGTTGGCTGGCCAGTTGCCGCAAACGTCCTCGGTACCCCTCTCGCGTGTCCGGTGATCGCGTTCGTGACTGCCGAGACTCCGTACGTACTCCGATTCCAACGAAATCTCGAACCACGCGCTCAGCGCGTCGAGCCCGTTGATCGTACCTCACTGCGGTGACATTCTGTAACAGCCCAGTTTTCACAAAAATTAAAATTTTTGTTTTCGGTGTGAATTGTTTGATTGCCTGATTTGTTTGCGGTGTTTGCATCCCCGATTTATTGATCGGCGATTATTTTAACCCCTCTTATCTCGTATCGGACGGAGACCGACCCTTGCCACCCTGACACTCGACCTTTGCGACACCGGGTTTCGCCCGATCACCGTCGCGAAAACCGCACAAGACCAGCCACAGCCAACGGAACGAAAAACCCCGTTTAATAATTAAACGGGATATTTTTATAGCGCGCCGGAAAGTGTTTTCGGAACGGTTCCAGCGTGAGGTGAACGCCTCCGGCTCGACGCACTGATCGCGCAGTTCGAAGTTTTACCCGAATCGGAAGTACTGCGGACCCCTGGCAGTCAGAAACGTGAGCACCGTGCGCGCGAGGTAAAAACCGGGGATGTTTTTGCAAACTGCCAGCCACCCATGCTATATAAAGACCACCACACTCCCACCCATTTTTAGGGTTTCCCTAGTCCAAAACTGCAGCCACCCCCCTCACAAAAGCCCCAATTTCCGCATTTTTCCCATTTTGCCAAAAAAATCCAGCTCCCTGCGATCTGGACCGTCGGATCGGGCGATCCAACGGCCCAGATGCGCCCTAGCCCTCCACCTAGCTCTCCTCTCTCCCTCCCCTGCCATGGACGCCGCATCCGTGCCCGTCGGCAGACTTGCCGCCGCCGCCGGCCAGCAGGCCGCCGGCGACCCCTTCTACTCCTTCCCCGCGCTCCTCTCTCCCTCCTCCCTGTCTCTTCCTCCTTGACCCGGCCTCTCTCTCTCTCGCAGGGGCGCTAGCCAGCCATGGCCGGCTCGAGCTAGGAGAGCTCGGCCGCCACTCGGCCGCCACCCTGCCTGGAGGAAGCCGCCCGGGGGCGCGCCTCGCCGCACCTTCAGGCCCCTGCACCGCCTGCCCGCCGCCTCGCCGCCGGTGGCCGGCTAGCCACCGGTCCGCCGCCGCCGCCTGTGTCCTCTCGGGAGGAGCCCGACGGGAGGCACCGGCTGGCCTCTCCAGCCAGGTGGGCCGCCAGCCCAGCTGCCCCCCCGGCCCAGCACCAGGCCACGGCCCAGCTCCACCAGCCCGAGCTGCCCAGGCCAGATCCTGGCCAGATGGGCCCCGAGGCCCAGTGGGTGAGGCCTGCTTTTTTTTTTAGTTACCCTGCTGTTATTTTTGCTAAGTCTAAAAATATTGCTGCTGTGATCCGTTTTGCGATGTAATTTCGCGTTAACGCGTAGCTCCGATGACGTTGCCCCCAAAAAGAAAGTTGCTCAGAATTGTGTGTACTTTAATTCAACTTTTGTGAGCATTTGCATTTGAGCTCATCTTGATTGTGTAATTGTGTGCTAAAGTGGGCATCAGGCCGTTAAACTGCTAATTTTCCTGTTTAGTGCTGCTGATATTATTTTGTTGCAACTTTGCATGATGATTGTAACAAATCCATGAGGCCTATTGCATTGATTCCTTTTGCGTTGCGTTAAGCAATGTTTCTACCTCAGTTTCATGTATTCACATGCCATATTTGCTTTCTGCATCATGTTTATATCTTGCTCCAAAGTAGCTATCCTGATGTTGTTGTGCTGCTATTGCTGAAACTGTTATTTTGTTGCATCTTCGGATGACGATTGCTTCGCAACCGTTCATCGGAATTGAGTGATTCCAATTGCATTTTGTTAAGCATGATGTCTACTTCTATCCCAATTATGGCTATGTCATGTTGCTGCACTTTTGCATATAGATTTACCCCTGTTTTTACAGCATCAGTGCATAACTTGTTTTGCTTGTATCTTTTTAACCGTAACTCTGTTTGGGGTGTTCTTTATATGTAACTTGATTAGTTTTTCGTGTTATTTTTGTTTATTATATTGTTTGATGTTGTTAACCAACCTAAAATATGGTTTAGGACAGAACAGTACCAAATCTTTTAATTGTTGTGCGGCACTTAGTGTTATGCCATGTTTAGGTTGTGCCTCACTTAAATTGACTAGCATAGATAGTTTACTTTGTGCTTCACCTCTTGAAATGTTTGTGTGCTATGCCATGCTTGTTTGAGTTGCCATGTTAATAACCGTTTTTTGGTCACCTGTAGCTAAACAACTTGAACCACCGTAAACGTGCGGTATCGTCGTGTGTGACGAGTACTCCACTTAAATCGTTAGTACCCGCTCTCGACGGTAGGTGCGATGTCTCGTGTTACTTCTTGTTGATGCTTGCTCTTGTATTGCTCCGTAGTAATAGTTGTGCACCGTTGATTGCTTTCCAGTGTTTACTTCTTGTGTGCTCCCGCGGGTACCTCTCGGAGACGATGCGAGCTTGCGATCAACTATACCTTCGGAACCCGACTTATCAACAGGCAAGGACTTGCATTACTTATGATCCATTCTATTTCAACCAGCGGTTTTCATGCTAGTATAGGTTAGGTTCGATGTTTGATCCTGCCACATGTTTACAGCCTCTTTTAAACCGATACAGCCATGTCCCTTCCCAGCAAATCATGTACTGCTATGTTACTATTGCTCGTTGCTCAGCCCCTGCTTAGTATGCATGCTTAGGATGCTACGATGTTACCCTGTTACTCTTTGGGTTGTGAGATCACCTGATTATTATATTATTGTTGATGATATGATTATTATCAATGTTGACTATATTCGACGAAGGATGGAAGGTCTAGGCTATCCCGCCCCGACGCTTTGTTCCATTCGAGTCACCTAGGATCCGAGTTCCGGGTATTGGTTTTAAGACTGAGCGTGCCTAACCGCGTGTGGGATTTTATGGGGTCCCCTTCTCTTACCTACCTAGCTTCAAACATTTCTAGTGGTGGCCCAAGCTGATTTACCATTTGAAAACCGTGTGTGTGTCTGTCGGGTAGCTCTTGGCAGATATTTTTTAAAACAACCCGGACCAGTGAGGACATAGTTCCCTTGCTGGCCCATCATGACCGGCTGAGGACCCGGTTATCCCAATGTGTGATGAACCGGCAATCCAAACCTGGAGTCATACGGTAGAGACCAGATCGAGAGCGCGGCCGGCTCCTGAGCTGGGTGTCGTCTCCCCGGGGGCCACCCGGATTTGTTCGTTGTTAGCTAGAGGGACATGTCGTTTCGGATCTCTTGGAACTAAATCATAAAATGGTTGCCTATAATGGGTAGCAACTGAGAGTGATGGACGTGCGTGCGGAGCCTCGTAATGGGCAGTTGGTACACCCCTGCAGGGTTAAATCTTTTCGAGAAGCCGTGTCCACGGTTATGGACGACTTGAGACCTACTCCTTGTTCATAGACAACAACAACTGAGATAATCTTAATATAACTTGATCAACGTGTGCGTGTTCCTTGACTGCTTCTTCTTCGTCGGGATGCGAAGAGGAGGACAAGGATAGGATAGGTGTTATGATTGCGCAAGTAGTTGATAGCAAGACTTGTTGGAGGCGATTCCTCGTCGAATGCTTGTCTTCTTATCTTACTCTCTAGATCGTTAGCCACTTCATAAATGCTAGTGCGGCAGCAACCTCACCACTTACCCCTTCCTTACCGTAAACTACTAGCTGTCCTAGAATGACGAGTGATGAAGTCCTTGCTGGGTCAGATGACCACTACAGTTGGATGCTGAGTACCTCTGTACTCATGATACTACCCCCAAACTCTTTTCAGGGTTCTTGATCGACGACAGGTATGGTGATCGACATTTCATGTGGAGACTCGACGACGACTAGTTAGGCGGATCCCGGCGGAGGGCCTGGACCCGTGTGGTTATGGGATCGTTGTTTTTCTCTTTGCCACTAGGCATTTGCTTGTAGTCTGTACTCAGACATGTATCTTCCGTTGTTGTATTACATTTGAGGCAGTTGTATGCCGATTGTATGAGATGTTGTATCCTTGTATCTATAATGTTGTGATATCATGTTGGAAATCCGGGGCATATGGCTTTGTCATATGTCGCGGTGGGACCGATATGTGCTTCGTCCTCGGGTTCGGGCGGAAACGTCCGAATCTGAAACAGTACCGCATACGGGCCTTACAACTTGGTATCAGAGCCTTACCGACCGTAGGATCCCTTCTCTGGCCGAAGTCGAGTCTAGACAAAAATTATTTTGTAGTTACTAAGTTAGTTATCGGAGAGTAGGAATCTTTTTACTCCTTACCCTTGCTCTGGTCAGGACAAGTGTCGTAAGTGTTTTACTCTCGACTTATCCCATTCGAAACTCTAGGATCTCGAGTGTGTGGAGTGTCGGAACCGTTACAATGCCTTGCTTGCAGCGTATTGTCTCGATTCCGAGCTTAGGTGGGAATTCCTGTAGTACCTTTAGCTTCACCAATTTCGGTTATCATCTGGGTCGTCCTTGCCCTCCATCCTTTTCCTCGGTGTTTTTACGACTTGCGTCGAAAAGCACTATCCCTTTGACCAGGTTTGACCGTCGTTCCTCCTCTTGACACCGACGGTTTCGTTTTTCCGACGACGTTACCGTCTCTCTGCGGAAATTTATCTCGACAGAAGTTCGACGTCGACATGGAGTAGAGTTCCTTGTTGGTGGTGTTGAAGATCGTCGACTCTCTATTCTCCCCCCTCTCCCCGGATCGTCCTAGATCTCGGGACGAGATCCCTTGTTGGTGGTGTTGTCTGTAACAGCCCAGTTTTCACAAAAATTAAAAATTTTGTTTTCGGTGTGAATTGTTTGATTGCCTGATTTGTTTGCGGTGTTTGCATCCCCTATTTATTGATTGGCGATTATTTTAACCCCTCTTATCTCGTATCAGACGGAGACCGACCCTTGCCACCCTGACACTCGACCTTTGCGACACCGGGCTTCGCCCGATCACCGTCGCGAACACCGCACGAGACCAGCCGCAGCCAACGGAACGAAAAACCCCGTTTAATAATTAAACGGGATATTTTTATAGCGCGCCGGAAAGTGTTTTCGGAACGGTTCCAGCGTAAGGTGAACGCCTCCGGCTCGACGCACTGATCGCGCAGTTCGAAGTTTTACCCGAATCGGAGGTACTGCGGACCCCCGGCAGTCAGAAACGTGAGCACCGTGCGCGCGAGGTAAAAACCGGGGATGTTTTTGCAAACTGCCAGCCACCCATGCTATATAAAGACCACCACACTCCCACCCATTTTTAGGGTTTCCTTAGTCCAAAACTGCAGCCACCCCCCTCACAAAAGCCCCAATTTCCGCATTTTGCCCATTTTGCCAAAAAAATCCAGCTCCCTGCAATCTGGACCATCGGATCGGGCGATCCAACGGCCCAGATGCGCCCTAGCCCTCCACCTAGCTCTCCTCTCTCCCTCCCCTGCCATGGACGCCGCATCCGTGCCCGTGGGCAGACTCGCCGCCGCCGGCCAGCAGGCCGCCGGCGACCCCTTCTCCTCCTTCCCCGCGCTCCTCTCTCCCTCCTCCCTCTCTCTTCCTCCCTGACCCAGCCTCTCTCTCTCTCTCGCAGGGGCGCTAGCCAGCCATGGCCGGCTCGAGCTAGGAGAGCTCGGCCGCCACTCGGCCGCCACCCTGCCCGGAGGAAGCCGCCCGGGGGCGCGCCTCGTCGCACCTTCCGGCCTCTGCACCGCCTGCCCGCCGCCTCGCCGCCGGTGGCCGTCGAGCCACCGGTCCGCCGCCGCCGCCTATGTCCTCTCGGGAGGAGCCCGACGGGAGGCACCGGCTGGCCTCTCCAGCCAGGTGGGCCGCCAGCCCAGCCGCCCCCCTGGCCTAGCACCAGGCCACGGCCCAGCTCCACCAGCCCGAGCTGCCCAGGACAGATCCAGGCCAGATGGGCCCCGAGGCCCAGTGGGTGAGGCCTGCTTTTTTTTTAGTTACCCTGCTGTTATTTTTGCTAAGTCTAAAAATATTGCTGCTGTGATCCGTTTTGCGATGTAATTTCCCGTTAATCCGTAGCTCCGATGACGTTGCCCCAAAACGAAAGTTGCTCAGAATTGCGTGTACTTTAATTCATCTTTTGTGAGAATTTTCATTTGAGCTCATCTTGATTGTGTAATTGTGTGCTAAAGTGGGCATCAGGCCGTTAAACTGCTAATTTTCCTGTTTAGTGCTGCTGATATTATTTTGTTGCAACTTTGCATGATGATTGTAACAAATCCATGAGGCCTATTGCATTGATTCCTTTTGCGTTGCGTTAAGAAATGTTTCTACCTCAGTTTCATGCATTCACATCCCATATTTGCTTGCTTAATCATGTTTATATCTTGCTCCAAAGTAGCTATCCTGATGTTGTTGTGCTGCTATTGCTGAAACTGTTATTTTGTTGCATTTTCGGATGACGATTGCTTCGCAACCGTTCATCGGAATTGAGTGATTCCAATTGAATTTTGTTAAGCATGATGTATACTTCCATTCCATGTATGGCTATGTCATGTTTCTGCACTTTTGCATATAGATTTACCCCTGTTTTTACAGCATGGGTGCATAACTTGTTTTGCTTGTATCTTTTTAACCGTAACTCCGTTTGGGGTGTTCTTTATATGTAACTTGATTAGTTTTTCGTGTTCTTTGTGTTTATGCTATTGTTTGATGTTGTTAACTAACCTAAAATATTGTTTATGACAGAACAGTACCAAATCTTTTAATTGTTGTGCGGCACTTAGTGTTATGCCATGTTTAGGTTGTGCCTCACTTAAATTGACTAGCATAGATAGTTTACTTCGTGCTTCACCTCTTGACATGTTTGTGTGCTATGCCATGCTTGTTTGAGTTGCCATGTTAATAACCGTTGTTTGGTCACCTGTAGCTAAACAACTTGAACCACCGTAAACGTGCGGTATCGTCGTGTGTGACGAGTACTCCACTTAAATCGTTAGTACCCGCTCTCGACGGTAGGTGCGATGTCTCGTGTTACTTCTTGTTGATGCTTGCTCTTGTATTGCTCTGTAGTAATAGTGGTGCACCGTTGATTGCTTTCTAGTGTTTACTTCTTGTGTTCTCCCGCGGGTACCTCTCGGAGACGATGCGAGCTTGCGATCAACTACACCTTCGGAACCCGACTTATCAACAGGCAAGGACTTGCATTACTTATGATCCATTCTATTTCAACCAGCGGCTTGCATGCTAGTATAGGTTAGGTTCGATGTTTGATCCTACCACATGTTTACAACCTCTTTTAAACCGATACAGCCATGTCCCTTCCCAGCAAATCATGTACTGCTATGTTACTATTGCTCGTTGCTCAGCCCCTGCTTAGTATGCATGCTTAGGATGCTACGATGTTACCATGTTACTCTTTGGGTTGGGATATCACCTGATTATTATATTATTGTTGATGATATGATTATTATAAATGTTGACTATATTCAACGAAGGATGGAAGGTCTAGGCTATCCCGCCCCGAAGCTTTGTTCCATTCGAGTCACCTAGGATCCGAGTTCCGGGTATTGGTTTTAAGACTGAGCGTGCCTAACCGCGTGTGGGATTTTATGGGGTCCCCTTCTCTTACCTACCTAGCTTCAAACATTTCTAGTGGTGTCCCAAGCTGATTTACAATTTGAAAACCGTGTGTGTGTTTGTCGGGTAGCTCTTGGCAGATATTTTTTAAAACAACCCGGACCAGTGAGGACATAGTTCCCTTGCTGGCCCATCATGACCGGCTGAGGACCCGGTTATCCCAATGTGTGATGAACCGGAAATCCAAACCTGGAGTCATACGGTAGAGACCAGATCGAGAGCGCGGCCGGCTCCTGAGCTGGGTGTCGTCTCCCTGGGGGCCACCCGGATTTGTTCGTTGTTAGATAGAGGGACCTGTCGTTTCGGATCTCTTGGAACTAAATCATAAAATGGTTGCCTATAATGGGTAGCAACTGAGAGTGATGGACGTGCGTGCGGAGCCTCGTAATGGGCAGTTGGTACACCCCTACAGGGTTAAATCTTTTCGAGAAGGCATGTCCACGGTTATGGACGACTTGAGACCTACTCCTTGTTCATAGACAACAACAACTGAGATAATCTTAATATAACTTGATCAACGTGTGCGTGTGCCTTGACTGCTTCTTCTTCGTCGGGATGCGAAGAGGAGGACAAGGATAGGATAGGTGTTATGATTGCGCAAGTAGTTGATAGCAGGACTTGTTGGAGGCGATTCCTCGTCGAATGCTTGGCTTCTTATCTTACTCTCTAGATCGTTAGCCACTTCATAAATGCTAGTGCGGCAGCAACCTCACCACTTACCCCTTCCTTACCGTAAACTACCAGTTGTCCTAGAATGACGAGTGATGAAGTCCTTGCTGGGTCAGATGACCACTACAGTTGGATGCTGAGTACCTCTGTACTCATGATACTACCCCCAAACTCTTTTCAGGGTTCTTGATCGACGACAGGTATGGTGATCGACGTTTCACGTGGAGACTCGACGACGACTAGTTAGGCGGATCCCGACGGAGGGCCTGGACCCGTGTGGTTATGGGATCGTTGTTTTTCTCTTTGCCACTAGGCATTTGCTTGTAGTCTATACTCAGACATGTATCTTCCGCTGTTGTATTGTATTTAAGGCAGCTAACAACGAACAAATACGGGTGGCCCCCGGTGAGACGACATCCAGCTCAGGAGCGGGCCGCGCTCTCGATCTGGTCTCTAACGTATGACTCTCAGTCGGTCATGATGGGCCAGCAAGGGAACTAAGTCCTCACTGGTCCGTATTAAGCCTAGACCTTCCATCCTTCGTCGAATATACTCAACATTTATAATAATCATATCATCAACAACAATATAATACTATGATATCCCAAACCAAGGGGTAACAGGGTAACATCGTAGCATCGTAAGCATGCATACTAAGCAGGGGCTAAGCAACGAGAAATAGTAACATAGCCGTACAAGGTTTGTTGGGAGGGGACATGGCTGTATCGGTTTGAAAGAGGCTGTAAACATGTGGTAGGATCAAACATCGAACCTATCCTAGACTAGCATGCAAACCGCTGGTTGAATATCAGAACCCTCTGTTAGGTAATGTGCAAGGATCAAAGTCATCTTGCATCATGTTAAAAATTTCAAAAGAAATCCTTGAAATCTAATTCAAAAGCAAAATGGGAGAAGGAACACCCCCCAGATGAATTAATTCAAAAGGCCAGATAAAAATCTTCTCCAAAAATTCATGTTAGATTTTTGAAAAGTCTTATAAATGAGTGTGATCACATATCAAGTGATTTGGGACCCACCCCATGCTCATGGATTTTTCAAATATTCAAACAGTGCCTTGGAATTAATAAAAAACCCCTATTTCAATTAAGATTCAAATTATTTGAATTTTAAAAATGTTCAAACTTTACAAGTGGCTAGTCTATATTATTATGAGGCCATATAAAAAGTTTCAACATTTTATAAAATGGTTTGATATTTTATCATAGCCAAAACAAATTTACAGAAAAAGAAAGGAAAGATTAAACAGAAAATAAAAGGGAAAAGGACTTACCTGGCCATTCGGTCCAACTCATCCCCCCTGGCCCAGGCCCATCTGGAACGCTTGTCGTCTACCCCGGCAGGCGAGCACACTGCTGCGTGCCGGCCATGCCGAGGCCGCCGACGCCACCGCGACGTCCCCGGCCACGCAGCTGCTTCCCCGCCGCCTTCAACGTGTCCAGGAGAAGCCCCTGGATGTCCTCGTCAATCTCCCTCTCTCGCCGCACTCTCTCAAGCTCTCTGTGCGCTTTCCCAAATTCCCCCGAGAGCAGCCACCGTTCGCCGTCGACGAAACCCGTAGCCAACGCCGGAGAGAAGCCTGGAGACCATGTCCATCGTGCGCGCCATCGTCGACTTCCTCGATCTGGAGAAGCTGGAGGACTAATCGAGCTCGAGGCCAACGCAAGATTCACCGAGACCTCGCCGGAGCCGCCGCGTGATTTCTTTGATTCCGGCAACCACAGGGCGTCCCCGACCGCGCCACCACCTCTGTTGAACTCACGGTGAGCTCACGGTTCACCCGAGCCATTCCTTCGTCTCCCTCCTCCTCCCTAGCTAGATCCACCATGAACACAGGAGCTCGTCGCCGCCATGGTCGACGGCGAGGAGGTTCCCGTGCCCCTTCGACCCATCCATGACGTCCACCGTGCTCCTGGTGCTCCAAGGAGTCGTCCGAGCCATCGCATGCCCACGAAAACTCATCGCAGCTTCGTCCTCGTCGTTTCCCAGACACGGCCGCCGCAAGAACTCAACGCCGACGAGGATTCCGGCCATTCCCCTGGCCCTGCTGTGTTCAGCTAGACGCGGATGTGCTCGGGCTCCCGTTTGGTGGTCTCAGTGCACCAAATGGAGGCCGGAGCCGCCGTCCCGTGCGTCGCCGCCGCGTCTGGTGACGCCGGCGTTTAGCCGCCGGCAGCCCGCCGACGTGGCCGTAGTTAGGGGCTTAACCCCACCTGGGTTAAGTGACCCTGGGTCACTGACAGTGGGCCTTGGCCCCCTTAATCCCCCTAGGTTAGTTTAAACTAACCGGGTTATTTAACAAATTACCGCAAACTTTGGAAATTCATAGAAAATTCATATCAACTCCAAATTTAACAAATAATATAAGAAAAATGATGAGGAGAAAATAAGCTATCCAAATATCCTACTTTGAACCATGTTTGAGTTGAATTTAAAATGGGATCAGTAGCATTTTCTATTTGATTTAAATGGATTTAATTCAAATTCTTTTCAAATTCTTTTCAAATGCTTTTGCATTTTGAACCATGTCAACATATCACTTTATACTTGAACTTCAGAGGCATATCATACACATTTCAAAATGGGTTAACTTGATCAAACAATGTCCTTTATAACTTGGCTAAAATGAATTCAAATTGGAGTTTGAATTTGCAATTCAATTTGCAATATACTCCATTTAAATGGAATTGCTTCACACATCAAAACATATACATCAAGTTTCAACCTTCAATCATGTGATTGTGCATTGTATTTACTTTGCTACCTTGTTTGTTGTTTGTCGAGTAGAGGTGGAACCGGAACAGGAGGCTGCCCCCTTCGTTGAAGACCCCGAACCCGAACCTCGTCAGCAAGGCAAGCAAACCCCCATTGATCATGTCGATAAAATCCCACTTCCCTCTCATGTCTCGCTTATGCATTGTATAGGATGATTACCATGCTACGTTTCTACCGCATAGATGAACCCATTCCTTTGCATGACCTATCATTTGTCACAGTAGTAGGCAAACCACAATCCTAGCAACTGTAGGAGTTGATTGATATCATGTGGCCCCTGCAATTGTTACTGCTTATTGCATGCTTAGAATGATACCATGTTGATACTGTTATGTGAGTCGGGATGGTAGTGATCATGATGATGATGGTGGAAAGGTGTTGGTGAATCTACCCTAATACAAGGTGAACGACGAGAGGCTGTGTAGGAGTACACGGTGGGTTGTCTCGTTGAACACCACCCTAAGTCCGAGTTCTTGTGTGGTGATCCAAGATGAAGAGTACAACCACACATTGGGCTCACTGACCCCTCGCAGCTTACTAACTCATCCCTTTCGATGTCCAGATGTCGCAATAGTTCGGAGTTCTGGTAGGTTTGTGGCCTGGTTGCTAAGTGAGAGAACGGCTCATCCGAGACCGGCTTATGCACCACGCACACATCACTTGGGTCCACTTCGGTAAACCGGCCGGGTTCACGATAGTGGTAGCCAACCCAGGTAGGCGGCTTTCTCGGACTAGATCGGCTATGAGGTAACAGTTGTGGTGAGCATCCTCACTGACATCCCTTGAAGGGTGTCGAGATCAAAGGCGGTAAATGATGATCATGTGTGTGTAGCGGTACACCCCTGCAGGGTTAACAAAACTATTCGAATAGCCGCGTCCGCGGTTAAGGACTGCTTGGAAAGCTTAGCTTGATTATTAGACAACTTGAACTGGATACTTCTAAAATACACCAAGATAAGTGTGAGTTCTATGGCGTGCTTTCTCGTGGGAAAGTCGAGGAAGGCACCATAGTGGTGTAATTGGTTGGAGAAAGTAGTGGACTCGTGTACGCTTCTTACCTCAAATCTGGTACTCGTAGTTCAGGACTAGCCAAGTCAAAGCTGACACTTCTGCAAGTGAAACCCCACCTACCTTTACCTTGATACATGTGCATGAGTAGTATAGTTCCTATGTAAGTCTTGCTGAGTACGATTTTGTACTCACGTTTGCTTAATCTATGTTTTAGATCAACCCACTGACCCCGAAGGTGGCTTCTTCATCGAGCTGTACGACTGAAGATCAAGCTAGTCTAGTCCCGGTCAGACGACTGGTTCCCTCGTGGAGGGCTTGTGTTTAAATAAGGATTCTTAAGCCATTTGTTAAACTTGTCTGTACCAAGACATACTTTGCTTCCGCTTGTGTTGTAATGTTGGATCACATACTTGTGATCTCTGTGTGCACTCTGTAAGAGTTATCAATAAAATGTATACTTTGTAGAGAATTGCAATGATACCTGCTGTTCATACAAGGCATGTGTGCTGCGTGTATGTTTATAACATGCATGTCTTTGTATGGGTTTTCGAGACATCAGTTGTGATCTGGCTGGCGGTCTTTCATACAACAAGTGTCCCTTAGATGTGCGCAGCTTGGGGCATCGCGATGCGATTGCTCGAGACTCCGTCTCGTGCACACTTTGTGGTATGATTGAGCCCGCCCTAGACCTCGACTAAGTGATCGGGCTGGAGTAAGTCTATGTAAGAGTTATGAGATAGTCGATAGTATGGTTGAGGCGACTTGTCTGTGAATATGGGAGTTCATCACCCATATCATTAGACTTGTGTGCGGACGATGAGGACCCATCTCAGTTGATCATCCGGCCTGGATGGGATGCCCCTCACGTACGATGCTTTGCGAGAACGTTCTGTGCTTGGCCTTGTCTGCTTAGACAAGTGGGTACGGTTCTCGGCTCTCCATATGACTATGTCGTAGCGGGACTTGCATACGCTAACCCCGGGTCCCGACAGACTTGGTATCAGAGCAGGACTGACTGTAGGACTAGCAGCCTTGGCCGAAGTCGAGTCTAGCTTGCTATAGTTATATAGTTACTCTGGGTATATAAGGGAACAACGTAAGGCTTCTTTTTTCTCCTTACCTCATCGTTCTGAGTTCTGAGTCACCCTCATCTTATTCTACGGGAAGATAGGACTAGGCTCTCCTCTATCTGATTAGAACATCTTGTTGTTTGCTTCCTTGTAGCCGTAGGAAAGTTGTGTTCGGTTCGTTAGAGTTGTTGTGCTTCCTGATTTCTTACATTGTATGTAAGTGTTGTTTCCATGTTGTAAGAATTTGTCTTTTTCTTGCAATTACAGCCGTTATGCTGTCCGAGTCATTCCAGGTTTATCTCATAATCTGATGCATTTGCAAACTCCTTCTTTCTGTTTCAGATGGTAGATCTTCCCCCTCGGCAGATTGTTCGTTTGACTAGGTGCCTCGGTGTGCGTGGCCATCCCGCCACGTTGATCGAGATGATGTCCTATGTGGGATATCGATGGTATCCTCAGTACACAGTTGAGGAGCAGTTCCTTGACTTCAACCAGACCCAGTTCCACTGCAATGTCAGGATCTACCCGCACCACCTTGGAGTCACTCAGCCTATCCACTTTGGACATGGCATTGGCATGACTGAGAACATGGCTGTGCAGGATGCTGCATGTTCATGCATTACCCTGCTGAGAGAGGAGCACACTATGCTGAGAGAGACCTCGTTCCGCTATATCCCTGCTGCACTTCCAGGAGAAGAGGGATATTACACCGGACTCTACTCAGATCACTCTGCAGAAGATCCAGTACTTCAGATGACTGCTGGGTTTGCTTGTGATCGAGATCGTGATGCACGCGCTCTCCGTTTCGACCTTCGCGCCACCCGTGTTCGTCTGTATCGAGCACTGACACTCTTGGAACCCTTCGTGAGTGTTGGATCAGTCGAGTATGACGCTATCTACCCTGTGAGGACTCAGATGCCTTCTCGAGTTGCTTGGCCTGAGATTGGAGGCATTTTTCCACCCCGTGGTCCTCTGCTTCCACCCTACGCTGGACCTAGGCCCCATCCTTTCCCAAATGGATATCAAGGTCCACAGGCCTCCGTGTTTTCCGATGGTCACCTTCAGCTATCGGGTTACGCGGGTAACTTTTACGAGGATTACTATGGAGATGGAGATGAGTGAGACCGCATGTGGTCTTACTTTAGTGAGGATGTAGTAGTATCTTTAGTATATTGTACGCAAGGTGTTCTAAGTTCTAGAGGCTTAGATAAATAATTTATAGGAAGTCGGAGTGTCTCTGAAGGATGTATCGTCTTCATCACGTTTGTATTAGCTTGGCGCTTGTACTAAAACAATGTATGGTTTGTATGACAGCTTGTGAATATATGGCTTGTATGCTTTTATCACCATGTTGTCAAGATGATTACTTCCTTTTCTCTGTAATCCTTCCAGTACTTCAATACCTTGATTAGATTCTTCCAATCAACTCTGTTAGACTTTGGTTTTCACCTTCAGGATGTCTCAAGGAACCCGTGGCCAGCTTGGTCGTAACCAGGGTCGTGGGAATGAACAGGAGGAAGGCAACCTTCCACCCCCACCCACGATGGCTCAGGTTCTGATGGAGGTTGAGAGGAACCGCCGAGACTCACAATTTTCTAGAGGTCATTGCCCGCAACACCACTCAGCAGCGCAACGAGTTGGTGTCCCTGAACGACTTCATCCGGCTTCATCCCCCGGTTTTCAGTTACTCCACCGAGCCCCTTGACGCCGATGACTGGCTTCGCAGCATCGAGAGGAATCTCCAAGCAGGCCACGTTGCAGATGGCGACAAGGTCAGCTATGCCACCTATCACCTCAAAGGTGCAGCTAGCTCTTGGTGGGAGAACTTCCTGAACATGCGTCCCGTCGGACCGCCTGCATCTTGGGATGAATTCTGCACTTCCTTCCGTGAGCACCACATTCCCAAGGGTCTTATGGACCGCAAGCGTCGGGAGTTCTGCAACCTCACCCAAGGTAGGAGGACCGTTGACGAGTTTAGTCGTGAGTTCAACCGACTGGCTCGTTATGCTACTGAATAAGTCTCCACCGACGCAAAGAAGCAAGAGAGGTTCCGTTGTGGACTCAATTCCGGACTCCGTTGTGAGCTCAACCTACATGACTTTGCCACCTTCCAGGTCCTTGTCAACAAGGCCATTAAGGCAGAGGACTTGAACACCCCCAATGACTTCCGCAAACACGCTAGGGACGATGGTTCATCCAGTTCCGGCTCTCAGAAGCGCAAGATCTGGATCCCCAACAGCATGTTTCGCCAGAACAACCCACCGAGGCCATCCTATGTGGCGCCTCGTCCACCAACTCAGTTCCACCCAGCTCCACCAAACAACCCAGCTCCACGCACTGTCTTTGGAGCCTGTTACAAGTGTGGTCAGGCAGGCCACTACTCTCGTGAGTGTCCCCAGAACCAGCTCCAGAATCAGAATGCTCCACCCCGTGCCGGAGGCAACAACAATGGTCGTGGCAAGCCCCCCCAGAAGGTCTACACCGCCAAACCCGCTCCTCCCGCCACTCGTGGACGTGTGAACCAAATTGCCGCCAAAGAGACTGACGACACCACTGACGTCATTCTTGGTACGCTCCCAGTCAATTATGTTCCTACTTCCGTTCTTTTCGACCCAGGAGCATCTCATTCATTCATGTAGGAAAGTTATGCACTTCGTCATGAGTTATCCTTTGTTGAATTGTCCACCCCAATGATTATTCAAACTCCAGGGTCAAGATGGCAAACTAATAGAGTAAGCCATGGTAATCAAATTACAATTGAGGGTTTAGTATTCCTTGCTTCACTCATAGCCCTCAAATCTACAGACATTGATGTCATCCTTGGCATGGATTGGCTATCAAGACAGAATGCCTACCTAGATTGCAAAGGAAAATCAGTGAAACTCACCCACCCTTCAGGCAAGACCGTCAACTACACCTCACCCAAAACAAGAACCCAAGTGCATTCTTTGAATGTACTTCCCCTTCCCGACCTTGAAGATGTTCCGGTGGTTCGTGACTTCCCGGATGTCTTTCCTGAAGAGCTGCCGGGAATGCCACCCGAGAGATGTGTAGAGTTTATAGTGGATCTTGTGCCAGGAACCGCACCAATTTCTAGACGTCCCTACAAAATGGCCCCACGTGAGTTAGCTGAGCTTAAAACCCAACTAGAAGCTTTGTTGGAAAAAGGCTTCATCCGCCCTAGCTCATCGCCATGGGGTTGTCCCGTTCTGTTCGTAACGAAGAAAGATAGAACAGAAAGGATGTGCGTAGACTATCGCCCGCTAAATTTAGCGACGATAAAGAACAAGTACCCATTGCCCAGGATCAATGATCTTTATGATCAACTTGCAGGATCCTCTGTCTTCTCCAAGATGGATTTGAGATTAGGTTATCATACAATGAAAATCCGAAACGAGGACATTCCCAAAACGACTTTTACTACTCGTTATGGTCTTTACGAGTACACCATCATGTCATTTGGTTTAACCAATGCCCCCGCCACTTTCTCACGCATGATGAATTCGATCTTCATGGAGTACTTAGATAAATTTGTTGTAGTTTATCTCGATGACATTCTCATCTACCCGAAGAACGAAGCAGAACATGCCGAACACCTAAGGCCTGTATTGATGAAACTTAGAGAGCATCGCCTGTATGCTAAATTCTCCAAGTGTGAATTTTGGCTACCAGAAGTGACCTACTTAGGCCACGTGATTTCTGCAAAAGGCATTTCTATGAATCCCGAGAGAGTTCAGGCCGTCCTTGACTGGACTCCACCTGAATCGGTTAAGCAAGTTAGGAGTTTTCTTGGCCTAGCCAGCTATTGCCGTCGCTTCGTCGAGAACTTTTCTAAAGTTGCAAAGCCTCTAACTGAACTCCTCAACAAAGATAAGAAATTCCTATGGACTCCCAAGTGCGAGGAAAGCTTTCAAGAGCTAAAAAGAAGATTGACTTCTGCACCCGTACTTGCACCTCCAGACACCAAAAAGGATTTCGAGATCTATTGTGACGCATCACGGCAAGGGTTAGGATGCATACTTCTGCAAGATCGACATGTGGTAGCTTATGCTTCACGCCAGTTGCGGCCACATGAAGAGAACTATCCTACCCATGACCTTGAACTCGCTGACGTAGTTCATGCCCTAACAACTTGGCGACATTACCTCCTTGGTAATCATTGTGAGATCTATTCCGACCACCAAAGCCTCAAATACATTTTCACCCAGCCAGATCTTAATCTCAGGCAAAGATGCTGGATTGAGTTGATAAAAGATTACGACGTAGGAATTTCTTACACCCCAGGCAAAGCCAATGTCATGGCTGATGCACTAAGTCGTAAGGCGTATTGTAACAACCTCATGTTACAACAGTATCAACCACTTCTTCATGAGGAATTTCGCAAGCTTAATCTTGAGATTGTTCCTCATGGCTATCTTTCTACCTTGGTGGCGAAACCAACTCTTGTGGATCAGATCATGGTTGCCCAAAGGCGTGCACGAGGTGTTCGCCGGATCAAGGAGAACATTGCTAGCGGAGTTGCTAAATGTTTCTCCACAGATAGCAAGGGAACGGTATTCTTTGAAAATCGTTTGGTAGTACCTAAGAATAGGGAGCTAAGGCAACTCATCCTCAAGGAAGCCCATGACACACCCCTCTCAATTCATCCCGGTAGCACAAAAATGTGCCGAGATCTACGCCAGAGATTTTGGTGGACCAGGATGAAGAGAGACATTGCTCAATTTGTTGCCGAATGTGATGTTTGTCGTTGCATTAAGGCAGAACATCAAAGACCTGCTGGTACACGTCAACCTTTGCCTATTCTAGAGTGGAAATGGGACAAAGTCGGTATGGACTTCATCACCGGCTTTCCAAAAACCAAGAAAGGAAACAATGCCATCTTCGTTGTCATAGATAGGCTTTCCAAAGTTGCTCACTTCCTTCCAGTTCGCGAGTCTATAACTGCTAGCCAGTTAGCAGACTTGTACGTCTCTAGAATTGTATCCCTTCACGGTGTTCCTTTGTAAATCAATTCTGATCGTGGTAGCCTTTTCACCTCTAGATTTTGGGGAAGCTTTCAGAATGATATGGGAACTCATCTCTCCTTTAGTACAACTTTCTATCCTCAGTCTAGCGGTCAAGTCGAAAGGGTTAACCAAATTCTTGAAGACATGCTCAGAGCTTGTGTTATCTCATTCGGAAAGAATTGGGAGAAGTCTCTTCCATTTGCCGAATTTGCTTATAACAATAGTTTCAATCCAGTCTGAACATGGCTCCTTTTGAACTCCTTTATGGACAACGATGTCGAACACCTTTAAACTGGTCAGAAACCGGTGAAAGACAATTCTTTGGACCAGATATGATCAAGGAAGCAGAAGAACAAGTTCGCATTGTTCGTGATCAATTGAAAGCAGCCCAGTCTCGTCAGAAAAGCTACTACGATCGTCATCATAGGCAAGAGAGCTACAATCTGGATGAGAAGGCTTACCTTCGGGTTACTCCTCTGAAGGGAACCCAATGTTTCGGTATCAAAGGCAAGTTGGCCCCACGTTACATCGGACTTTTCCGCATTCTAGCTAAACGTGGAGAAGTTTCCTACCAACTTGAACTAACCCATCCGCGAAGTCGACCATGATGTACGTGATGTATTCCATGTGTCCCAACTCAGGCGTTGCTTCAAGGACCCCATCCGCGAAGTCGACCATGAAACGCTTGATCTCCAAGATGACCTTTCTTATCGAGAATACCCCGTTTGTATTCTTGATTCCGCAGAGCGTGTCACTCGTCGTCAGAAGATTAAGTTTCTGAAAGTGCAATGGTCACACCACTCTGAGAGAGAAGCTACGTGGGAAAGAGAAGACCGTCTCAGTGTCGAGTATCCCTCCTTCCTCCCGCAGACTTCTGAATCTCGGGACGAGATTCTGTTAAGTGGGGGCGAGTTATCAAAACCCTCTGTTAGGTAATGTGCTAGGATCAAAGTCATCTTGCATCATGTTAAAAATTTCAAAAGAAATCCTTGAAATCAAATTCAAAAGCAAAATGGGAGAAGGAACACCCCCCAGATGAATTAATTCAAAAGGACAGATAAAAATATTCTCCAAAAATTCATGTTAGATTTTTGAAAAGTCTTATAAATGAGTGTGATCACATATCAAGTGATGTGGGACCCACCCCATGCTCATGGATTTTTGAAATATTCAAACAGTGCCTTGGAATTAATCAAAAACCCCTATTTGAATTAAGATTCAAATTATTTGAATTTTAAAAATGTTCAAACTTTACAAGTGGCTAGTCTATATTATTATGAGGCCATATAAAAAGTTTCAACATTTTATAAAATGGTTTGATATTTTATCATAGCAAAAACAAATTTACAGAAAAAGAAAGGAAAGATTAAACAGAAAATAAAAGGGAAAAGGACTTACCTGGCCATTAGGCCCAACTCATCCCCCCTGGCCCAGGCCCATCTGGAACGCTTGTCGTCTATCCCGGCAGGCGAGCACACGGCTGCGTGCCGGCCATGCCGATGCCGCCGACGCCACCGCGACGTCCCCGGCCACGCAGCTGCTTCCCCGCCGCCTTCAACTTGTCCAGGAGAAGCCCCTGGATTTCCTCTTCACTCTCCCTCTCTCTCTGCACTCTCTCAAGCTCTCTGTGCTCTTTCCCCAATTCCCCTGAGAGCAGCCGTCGTTCGCCGTCGACGAAACCCGCAGCCAACGCCGGAGAGAAGCCTGGAGACCATGTCCATCGTGCGCGCCATCGTCGACTTCCTCGATCTGGAGAAGCTGGAGGACTAATCGAGCTCGAGGCCAACGCAAGCTTCACCGAGACCTCGCCGGAGCCGCCGCGCGATTTCTTTGATTCCGGCAACCACAGGCCGTCCCCGACCGCACCACCACCTCCGTTGAACTCACGGTGAGCTCACGGTTCACCCGAGCCATTCCTTCGTCTCCCTCCTCCTCCCTAGCTAGATCCACCATGAACACAGGAGCTCGTCGCCGCAATGGTCGACGGCGAGGAAGTTCCTGTGCCCCTTTGACCCATCCATGACGTCCACCGTGCTCCTGGTGCTCCAAGGAGTCGTCCGAGCCATCGCATCCCCACGAAAACTCACCGCAGCTTCGTCCTCGTCGTTGCCCAGCCACGGCCGCCGCAAGAACTCAATGCCGACGAGGATTCCGGCCATTCCCGTGGCCCTGCTGTGTTCAGCTTGACGCGGACGTGCTCGGGCTCCCGTTTGGTGGTCTCAGCGCACCAAATGGTGGCCGGAGCCACCGTCCCGTGCGTCGCCGCCGCGTCTGGTAACGCCGGCGTTTAGCCGCCGGCAGCCCGCCGATGTGGCCGTAGTTAGGTGCTTAACCCCACCTGGGTTAAGTGACCCTGGGTCACTAATAGTGGGCCCTGGCCCCCTTAATCCCCCCCGGTTAGTTTAAACTAACCGGGTTATTTAACCCAGTGGCTGACAGGCCGACCCCACACGTCAGACCCCCCCCCCTCCCTGACGTCACCCTTGACGCAGTAATTCGAATAAATGATTTTATAAATTCAGAAAATTCCAGAAAAAGGCAGAAATTACCCCAAACTTTGGAAATTCATAGAAAATTCATATCAACTCCAAATTTAACAAATAATATAAGAAAAATGATCAGGAGAAAATAAGCTATCCAAATATCCAACTTTCAACCATGTTTGAGTTGAATTTGAAATGGGATCAGTAGCATTTGCTATTTGATTTAAATGGAATTAATTCAAATTCTTTTCAAATGCTTTTGCATTTTGAACCATGTCAACATATCACTTTATACTTGAATTTCAGAGGCATATCATACACATTTCAAAATGGGTTAACTTGATCAAACAATGTCCTTTATAACTTGGCTAAAATGAATTCAAATTGGAGTTTGAATTTGCAATTCAATTTGCAATATACTCCATTTAAATGGAATTGCTTCACACATCAAAACATATACATCAAGTTTCAACCTTCAATCATGTGATTGTGCATTGTATTTACTTTGCTACCTTGTTTGTTGTTTGTCGAGTAGAGGTGGAACCGAAACAGGAGGCTTCCCCCTTCGTTGAAGACCCCGAACCCGAACCTCGTCAGCAAGGCAAGCAAACCCCCATTGATCATTTCGATAAAATCCCACTTCCCTCTCATGTCTCGCTTATGCATTGTATAGGATGATTACCATGCTACGTTTCTACCGCATAGATGAACCCATTCCTTTGCATGACCTATCATTTGTCACAGTAGTAGGCAAACCACAATCCTAGCAACTGTAGGAGTTGATTGATATCATGTGGCCCCTGCAATTGTTACTGCTTATTGCATGCTTAGAATGATACCATGTTGATACTGTTATGTGAGTCGGGATGGTAGTGATCATGATGATGATGGTGGAAAGGTGTTGGTGAATCTACCCTAATACAAGGTGAACGATGAGAGGCTGTGTAGGATTACACGGTGGGTTGTCTCGTTGAACACCTCCCTAAGTCCGAGTTCTTGTGTGGTGATCCAAGATGAACAGTACAACCACACATTGGGATCACTGACCCCTCTCAGCTTACTAACTCATCCCTTTCGATGTCCAGATGTTGCAATAGTTCGGAGTTCTGGTAGGTTTGTGGCCTGGCTGCTAAGTGAGAGAACGGCTCATCCGAGACCGGCTTATGCACCACGCACACATCACTTGGGTCCACTTCGGTAAATCGGCCGGGTTCACGATAGTGGTAGCCAACCCAGGTAGGCGGCTTTCTCGGACTAGATCGGCTATGAGGTAATAGTTGTGGTGAGCATCCTCACTAACATCCCTTGAATGGTGTCGAGATCAAAGGTGGTAAATGATGATCATGTGTGTGTAGCGGTACACCCCTGCAGGGTTAACAAAACTATTCGAATAGCCGCGTCCGCGGTTAAGGACTGCTTGGAAAGCTTAGCTTTATTATTAGACAACTTGAACTGGATACTTCTAAAATACACCAAGATAAGTGTGAGTGTTATGGCGTGCTTTCTCGTGGGAAAGTCGAGGAAGGCACCATAGTGGTGTAATTGGTTGGAGAAAGTAGTGGACTCGTGTACGCTTCTTACCTCAAGTCTGGTACTCGTAGTACAGGACTAGCCAAGTCAAAGCTGGCACTTCTGCAAGTGAAACCCCACCTACCTTTACCTTGATACATGTGCATGAGTAGTATAGTTCCTATGTAAGTCTTGCTGAGTACGATTTTGTACTCACGTTTGCTTAATCTATGTTTTAGATCAACCCACTGACCCCGAAGGTGGCTTCTTCATCGAGCTCTACGACTGAAGATCAAGGTAGTCTAGTCCCAGTCAGACGACTGGTTCCCTTGTGGAGGGCTTGTGTTTAAATAAGGATTCTTAAGCCATTTGTTAAACTTGTATGTACCCAGACATACTTTGCTTCCGCTTGTGTTGTAATGTTAGATCACATACTTGTGATCTCTGTGTGCACTCTGTAAGAGTTATCAATAAAATGTATACTTTGTAGACAATTGCAATGATACCTGTTGTTCATACAAGGCATGTGTGCTGCGTGTATGTTTATAACATGCATGTCTTTGTATGGGTTTTCGAGACCTTAATGTGATCTGGCTGGCGGTCTTTCATACACCAAGTGGCCCTTAGATGTGCGGAGCATGGGGCATCACGATGCGATTTCTCGAGACTCCGTCTCATGCACACTTTGTGGTATGATCAAGCCCGCCCTAGACCCCGACTAAGTGATCGGGCTGGAGTAAGTCTATGTAAGAGTTATGAGATAGTCGATAGTATGGTTGAGGCAACTTGTCTGTGAATATGGGAGTTCATCACCCATATCATTAGACTTGTGTGCGGACGATGAGGACCCATCTCAGTTGATCATCCGGCCTGGATGGGATGCCCCTCACGTACGATTCTTTCCGAGAACGTTCTGTGCTTGGCCTTGTCTGCTTAGACAAGTGGGTACGGTTCTCGGCTCTCCATATGACTATGTCGTAGCAGGACTTGCATACGCTAACCGCGGGTCCCGACATTAAAATAGAATGGATCATAAGTAATGTATAGTCCTTGCCTGTTGATAAGTCGGGTTCCGAAGGTGTCGTCGATCGCAAGCTCGCATCGTCGCCGAGAGGTACCCGCGGAAGGACACAAGACGATAAACACTGGAAATCAATCAACGAGCATGCACTTTATTACTACGGGGAAAACACGAGCAAGCATCAACAAGAAGGCAACACGAGACATCGCACCTACCATCGAGAGCGGTTACTAACAATTTAAGTGGAGTAATCATCACACACGACGATACCGCACATTTAGAAAGGTTCAAGTTGTTTAGCTACAGGTGATCAACCAACGGTTATTAACATGTCAACTCTAGCAAGCATGGAAATAGCACACAAACATGACAAGAGGTGAAGCACAAAGTAAACTATCTATGCTAGTCAATTTAAGTGAGGCACAACCTAAACATGACATACACTAAGTGTCGCACGATGATTAAAACATTTGGTACTGTTCTGTCCTAAACCATATTTTAGGTTGGTTAGCAGCAGCAAACAATGGCATAAACACAGAGAACACGAAAAACTAATCAAATTACATATAAAGAACACCCCAGACGGAGTTACGGTTACAAAGATACAAGCAAAACAAGTTATGCACACATGCTGTATAAACAGGGGTAAATCTATATGCAAAAGTGCAGTAACATGGCATTGCAATACATGGGATGAAAGTATACATGATTCTTAACAATATGCAATTGGAATCACTCAATTCCGATAAACGGTCGCGACACACTCGTCGACCGAAGTTGCAACAAAATACAAACAGCAGCACACTAACAGCAGGGTAGCTACTTTGGAGCAAGATACAATCATGATGAAACAAGAAATTATGGCATGTGAATGCATGAAACTGAAGTAGAAATAATGCTTAACGCAACGCAAAAGGAAACACTCCATTCCGACGTACGGTTGCGAAGCAACCGTCGCCCGAAGTTTCAACAAAATAATAACAGCAGCACTTAACAGGAAAGATTAGCAGTTAACGGCATCATGCCCACTTCAACACAGATTTGCACCATCAAGATGGCCTCAAATAAGAAATCTCACAAAATATGAAATAAAGTACACACAATTCTAAGCAACTTTCATTTTTGGCGCATCGCGATCCGAGCTACGGTTCAACGGGAAATTACGTCGCAAAACGGGATCAGCAGCAGTTTATAAAAGACTTAGAAAAAATAACAAAGCGCGCAGGAAAAAAAAGGGATCGGACCTCCCTTGGGCCGGCCCATGAGGCGGCCTGGACTGGGAGGCCGGGGCCTGGCTGGCTCGGGCTGCAGAGGCTGGCCGGCTGGGCTGGGGTGAGCCAACGGGCTGCGGCCTGGCTGGGCCAGGGCAGGCCGGCCCACCCGGCTGGCTGGCTGGGACGTCGGATCGGGATCCTCCCGATCCCGACCGGACGGTGGCGGCGCTCGACGCCGGTGGCAGGAGTGGGGTCGACGGGAGGCGGTGGCAGCATGGGGTCAACGAGCTTCGCGGGATGCAGAGGCGCGAGGGCGGCCGGACCATGGCGCGCGGGGGCGCGGGCTTCGTCCATGGCCACTCCGGCCAGGCGCGGCGGCGCTACGGGCTCCGGCGGCTCCTGAGGAGTCCGTACGGCGGCGGATGCTGCTCCACGGGCAGCGCGGCTGCGGCCCGCCTCGGCCCAGATCAGGGCCCGGCGGGGCCCGGCGGCTGGAGGTTGGGGAAGGTGCGACGTGGAGGCTACGGGAGCGTCCGATCTCGATCCGATGGCTCCTGGGTGGCCAAAATTTAGGGTTTCGGGGGTAGGAGGGGGTTTTGGGCAGATCTGAAATCTTGTGAGGGGGTGGCTGCAAATTTTCCATAGGGGGAACCCTAATTGGGTGGTGGGAGTCTGGTGGCCTTTATATAGGGCTGGTTGGCTGGCCAGTTGACAAAAACGCCCTTGGTACCCCTCTCGCGTGTTCGGTGATCGCGTTCGTGACCGTCGAGACTCCGTACGGACTCCGATTCCGATGAAATCTCGAACCACGAGCTCAGCGCGTCGAGCCCATTGATCGTACCTCACTTCGGAGACATTCCGACAACATTTTTTGGCGCCCCAATAAAATAATCCGTTTATTAAATAAACGGGGTTTTCGTTCCGGTGGCGATGGCTGGTCCTATGCCGGTAGCGACGGTGCTCGGGTGAAATCCCGGTGTCGTAAGGTCGTGTGTTAGGGTGGCAAGGGTCGGTCTCCGTCCGGTACGAGATAAGAGGGGAAAAAATAATCGCCGATCGATAAATCGGGGATGCAAACACCGCAAACAAATCAGACAATCAAACAATTCACGCCGAAAACAAAATTTTAAATTTTTGTTAAAACTGGGCTGTTACATCCACCTCCGTAAATTCTTCCCGGATGGTGCGGAGCTTGTTTGGGCCCCTTTCCTTAAGCTATCGCTTGGCTTCGCTACCAGATGTCGCGTTGCCATCCCCGGCACCACTAGTAGTGGTTTCGTTGCCATCCCCGGCACCACTAGTAGTGGTCTCATCGCCTGCATCCCCGTCTTCATCATGTTGATCAGCGTCAAAGTGTTCACCCGCAAGCATTGAGAAATAAGGATGATGCTCCTCAGGATCGACAGGTACCCGAGAACCACCGGCTTCATCGTTGTTTGACATCTATTATAACCATTTAAAAATACTACTAGTAAGTGGGATAGGTTAATGCAAAATGAGTTATAAAAATGTAGCATGTGTATATACTAGGTCATTTAACCAGTAGAAAAATGAGTTCAATTTCTCATAATAAGTATGCACTAAAAATATATATATTACTTCTGCTATGTCCTATTTTTAGCATAAGTCATGCAAAAATTCACGGAAAATTTTGGCATGACCTTTGCTGAAAATAGGACATATGGAGTACCCGAATTTGCCGGAACGGAAGTTAATCAACATTCCGGCTATCTCAAGGCCTCATGGGTACCTGCAAACTAGACCAAAGCATATATAGCTACAAGATAGAACCACAACAGCAGCACAAAACTCATATAGACCACAACAACCACATGTATAGCTAGAGCAGCACTCAGCAACACACACCCAGCAGCACACACTCAGCAGCACATACCCAACAGCACCAGAAAACCCACAAAGACCATAACCAGCGCACACACATAAGTAGCAGCCATGAGAAGATCACCTCGAAGGTTGGAGCACACGGGGCTGTGGTAAGGCGTCCTGGCTGCGGTGTGGCGGATCGTCTTGCTTTTCTGCAATATAAGAACATATATTAGGAATGGGCATAACCACCTAATTAACAAAACAGTAGCAAAATTGGTTATAAAACAATACCAAAATGCATTTTCCTTGTGTCCATCAATTTACACAGCCTAAAATTACTAAAACAGTACCAAAATGCATTTTCCAAGAGGCTAAGATGTTATAGCTGTATTGAATCCAAGAGGCTATGCTCATGTTAAATGATGTTCAGTTTGTAAACAAGATGTCTCAGCTTCACTGCCTTGGTTGTGTTGTGTTGTTTTGAATTGCTTATGCATATTTTGTTATCAAACAAATGGTTGCTGGCGTTTCAGAGAAGTGTTTCCATATTCTGGTTGGTTTTCTGCCGAGCCATTCTAAGTAATATTTGCCGCACCTTTAAACTTGTTTGATTTTGCTCATTGCCTAAGCTAGATGTTGAATTCATGGCAAGCACTATTAAGGCAGTTATTATTTACTAGCAAATGAACAAGCAAAATGAACCAAATTCTGAATTCTGAAAGAGTACACTAGCATACTTAAATTCAGTTTCAGAGTACTAGCATAATTTAGATTCAGGTTTAGATTCAGAATACTTGTAAAACTGAATTCAGAATAGAATTCAGAATTCAGAATTCACCAACTGAGAAAAGGACAACCTTCTCAACTACTACTACCTCAGAATTCAGACAGAACACTGATTTCTCCTACTCCCAAACCGAATTTCCAATCATACAGTTAGGGTTTCGAGGGAACGAACGGGGATGGATCGGGGTGCTGGTTACCTTGTGGATGGTGGCCTGGACAGGGTGCGCCGGCGCGAGTTCGCCATGAACACTGTCGTTGACGCTGAAACAGCGCACGTCGTGGGTCGAGCATGGGAGGCGCCCAGGGAGCGAGGAGGCTGTCGCCGGCGATGGGAGGCGTTCACGGGGAGGCGACAGCGGCTACACAAGCGGGAGAGAAGTCGTGAGGGAGGGAGAGGAGAAGAGGAAGAGAGGCTACCTAGGGGCGCGGACGACGGCGGCTACCTGGGGGCGTGGACGGTGGCTGACGCCGGCGATGGGAGGCGCGCGGGGTGTGGCTGGGAGAAGAGAAGAGAAGAGAAAACGGACGGGGGGTGGGGGTGGGGGTGGGGTGGGGATTGACCATAGTCAATATACCCAAGTTACCTCTGGCGTACAGACAACCGCGACCGCCAGCGCTACATTTTTTCTCTGGCGTGCATCAGCAAAGTGTCCGCCAGTGGTACTTTTTTTCCTTTGGATTTTGTTATATGGTACCCAAGTTACCGCTGGGGTACACTCTACCACGTCCGCCAGCGCTATACTTTTCTCTGGCGTGCACAAGTAAAGTGTCCGCCTGAGATATTGTTTTTTTTATATTTGCTTCTATTTTTTTCTATTCTTGTATTCGATTTTCTCTCTGTTTTATTAAAGGGTTGTTTTCATATAAAAATGGTCAAAAAATTTATGACTTAATAACAAAATTGCAAGTAGTCAAAGATATATATTACAAAAGAGAGGTACATATAATAAGAGTGTCATCGAATATTAGTTAATCGATACAACAAGTTTGTAGTCTCATACAAAAGAGAAATCAATAGTAGCTAGTTTTTTCGCACACATTGCGCGTCTTTCTCAGCGTTTGCTATTTTTCTTGCCTTTTTTTGTCGCAGTTGCATAATTTAGCCCGACATCATGACTACTTCTTTTGAACGGACGACCTGACCTAGGTAGCGTCGTTCTGCTCCTTCTTGTGGTGTATTTTTCCCTATCGTCGTCATCTTCATCATCTTCAATATTTGGGTCGCCGAACATATCGAAGCCGTCTTCGTCGGCCATTCCTATGATGTTTCTTTTGCCCATCCTCACGACCACACGGCTAGGCCTACAGGGGTTTGTTATGAAGAAGCATTGCGACACATGCTTTGCCAATACCCATGGCTCATTTTGCGCAGTGACGTTCACGCTTGATGAAGTGATGCCGGCTTCGGGTATAACCATGGTGGTGAAGTATTTGTTTTCTTTCATGACAGTTGATCTCCTAGCCCATCTGACACGAAACATCGACACCTTCTCTCCAAAGTAGTCAAGCTCCCATATCTCCTTGATCCTTCCGTAGTATCTTAATTTTTCAGGTCATTTCTTGCTTTCGGACCATCTTTGGTTTTTTCCGGCATGTTGAGCAGAGTGGCAAACAAACTCTTGAACACATTCTTCGTGATATGCATTAGATCAAGGAAATGAGGCGTATCGAGAACAGGCCAGTACTTCAAGTCCCAAAACACAGACCTCGTCTTCCATACATCGAGGAGCGGTTTTGGTGCCTTTTGCTTCTTTCCTGGCTTAGGGCACTGATCCCAATCATTCAGCAACTCATATATTTCTTCACCGCACGTCTTACGTGGAGGTCCCCGGAGCTCATCTTCACCATTGAAAAGGTCTCCACGCCTTCTCCACGGGTCATCCTTGTGTAAGAACCTTCGATGCCCCGTGTAGATAGTTTTTGAAGACCGGGGATCTTTCTTAAGCTGCATAAACGTTGGATCATCCATGCAACTCATACATGCCCAATGTCCGTGGCAAACCTGGCCTGCGACATATCCGTGGCCGAGATATTCGTGCACCGTACAAAGCAAGGCGGCTCTCATAGGGAAATATTCTTCTGCGACGGCATCCCATGTGTTCACATCTTCCCATAACGTGTCTAGCTCATCTTTCAGTAGCTTTAGATACAGATTGATGTCGTTGCCTGGTTGTTTTGGCCCTTGAATTAGATGCACATGTGTATGTACTTACTCGTCATGCATAACCAGGGGGGAAGGTTGTATATCCATACAAACACGGGCCAAGTGCTATGTGTGCTGCTCTGGTTGCTGTATGGATTCACTCCGTCGGTGCTCACACCCAACTTGAGGTTCCTCGGATCTGCCGTGAAACTTGCATCGACGCTGTCTGATGCTCTCCATTGGCTTGCGTCCGAAGGGTGTGTCAGAACTGCCTTTTCACACCGTTTTGGATCTTTCAACACTACATTTTTTTTGTCCGCGTGCCACCGCATGAGCTTTGCTTCCTTATAGTCCGCAAAATACCGCTGCAAACGGGGAATGAGGGGAAAGTACCACACAACTTTCCGAGGTTCTTTCTTCCCTTTCTTGTATCGAGTGGCATTGCACACCGGACATGTGATCATGTCCGCGTCCTCTTTCCGATAAATGTAGCAATCATTGATGCACACGTGGTATTTTTCATGCGGTAAACCAAAGGGGCACACGACTTTCTTGGCCTCATCACAACTTGTAGGACACGATTTGCCCTCCGGAAGCTTACTCTACCAGTATTGCAGGCTAGCGTCGACGCTTACGTCGGTCCATTTGTGTTTTGCCTTCATTTTGAGAACATCGAGTGATACTTTCAAGCGAGAGTCTTCCGATCCACAACCTGGATACAACGGAGTATTCGAGTCTACCTCCAGTTGTGCTAGCTTAGCTTGCTCTATACTAGCAGATCTGCAGTTAGTCGTCTTCTTTAGAAGCAGCTCTTTGAGATGAGGGTCCCGCACGGCTGAAGCTAGCAGTGTTTGCATGTCATCGTCTTCGGTTACATTTTGTTCAGCATCTTCTAGATCTCCAACATCATGTGCGGGAGGATCATTAGGTGGCTCTTCGTCTTCTTGCTCGTGATCGCTATTATTATCATGCTGATCATGATCATCCGCCGCACCATCATGGACTTCATCATCATCTTCATCAAGCCACTGAGTGTGGCCATCCATGAAACCATGTATTAGCAGATGCTCCAGCAACTCTCCCGAAAAGGGGTTCAGCAAGCCCAATTTTTTGCATTTGCGACACGGACATCTTATCTCCGTGCGGTTATTTTGTATCATGTCATCTGTAGGGTATCTCAAATATTTGTTCACGACACGTTCACTCAGACGGCCGGGCGCCATATCGCCTGCACGTGATATAGAATCACAAGACAAGTAAAACAATCATTTTTCATGAAATTTTTTGGCATGACCTTCCTACAAATAGGACTAAGAGAGTGTCAAAACTTGCCAAAACGGAAATGAATCAACATTCCGGCATAATATTGACATCATTTCCTGCACAATACAAGAATAGTACATATATGAACCATCACATATCCGGCAAAATTTCATCATCTACTATATGCATGCATCATCATCATCAAGAGAATAACACACACACACATATATATATATATATGCATCATCACATATCCGGGAACAATACAAGAATAGCACAATTATGTTGACCCCTCACCTTAAGTGAGGCAATGTAGGAGAGGAAGAGAGATGTAGATAGATCTAGCTAGACCTAGGAGATGATATATTTGGATCCACACCAAAAGGAGCTAAATTTGGTTATTTTGTGGCCATTTCTTTTGGTAGAGAGGAAATTAGAAGGGTAATGGAGCTAGATCTATCACCTAAACTAGTTTTAATTGGTTAGAAAGTGTGGTGGAGATGGGGGGAAGGGGAGGAACTTTGAGCTAGTGAGAAGAACAATAATGGTGTTGCAATAATGGAGGGACACGGTGGCAGCCGAAGCATCAATAATTGCACAGTATTACCGCTGGCGTACAGTTCTTCTGGCCGCCATAGCTACATACGTTAGCACTGGCGTACGAAATATAGTGCCCGCCAGCAATAGAACCTTCAGCTAAAAGTAATTTCGGGGAAAATTACTTCTGGCGTACAAAGAAATATGTACGCCAGCGGTGACTGCACTAGTGCTGGCGGGCGTGGCAACCGTACGCCAGTGGTAGTTAGCCCCGCTGCCTAGCTCGGGGCAAGTCGTGCCTCTGGCGTGCACAAACATTTGTACGCCAACGATACCACCTACTTCCCTGGCGTGCACACATTTCTGTACGCCAGCGATACTATCACTGGCGTACAACTTTTTGTGTCCGCCAGCAATAAGCTGGCGGCTATAGCCTATTTCCTACTAGTGTTGGTGTCGAAGGAGAAAGAGCTTAAGGTGCACCTTGGTGAGGTTGATCAGTTTCGGCGGGTGGAGGAGTAGTTCTGGCAGGTCGAGATGACTGAGGGTGATCGCCTGCGCGCTTTGGCGAGTGGTTGACAGGTAAAAATATTTACTCATGTACTTTTGCTTTGGTGGTGACTTTGGGATTGAATGCTGATTGTCGTTTTGTTGATGATGTAGACTCCGTGGGTGTGGAGATTGCGACGGCTGCCTCTGCGGACTCGAGCACTCTTCATGGTGTTGTGGATGTCGTGTCAAGTGTTGCAGGCGCCGTCAAGGCCGTCAGTGATCGAGCTTCTACCCTCCTCAGGATTTTGCATGAACACATGTATCCGAAATAGGAGGGTCGTCCCGAGGGTCTTGATCTGCTGGTTTCTACCTTTGGCCAAGATGGTGGACTCTTGGAAGGCTTAGTCCGTGAAACCGTGGTGAGTGGGCATGCGACATCCTTTGTTGTTCTCTTGGGGCGTGGTGTGCCAATTGAGGATGGCATGGTGGACAGCATGCCTGATTATACGGATGAGCAGAGCATGTGGGCCACTAAACTTGCCCGTCGGCTGCAGTTGGTTGTAGAGGCTGATACCCGCAAGTCTGAGGGTGTCGAGTAGATGGGGGAAAACTTTTTTTCCTTGTGCTTGGATGACTTCTGGAGTTTTGTAATAAATCTACTATGGGGCAAAATATGTTGAATTTTCTAGTGATATTTCTTTGTCCTTGTGGGTGAGCTTTCCTTCCGTGTTTGACTCCTTTTGCTTTTCTTCTTATGGTAGGTTGTCCCGGCCGTCTCACGGGCTTGGAATTTGTTGAAGGAGGATGCTCGCGAGGGTGGCTAGGAGTCCCTTTGCTTGAGACTTAGAGACGCGGAGCGTGAGATTAGCTAGCTCAGAGGTGCTATTGCAATCCATCGCTCGAAGCGTGAGCATGTTGAGGCTGCATTGGATAATTTGGTTGCTTGGATACCAAAGTTGTCCGATGTGCTGAAGGGTGAGCGTTTGATGTTTGACTGTTCGGCTGTTCAAGTACTTCTTCTTATGCTCTGGCTGATTTTTGTCTTTTGTTTTCTTTGCTGTGAAGTGTTGTCTAGTCGCTCCCGCGAGGAGGAGGAGGAGGCTGTGCAGTCGGAGTTGTCGCGACTGGACGACCCGGCCGTGCAAGCTGAAAATCCACTTTGGACGGATAGGGCGTGTGCACGGGCGTTTGCTATTATTCGTCTGCGGGTTAACAGGGTACCGAGAGACCTTGAGTACTGCTGCAGGGTGCTTGGTGGCATTTTCTCCGAATTTTATCCCTTGGGTCCTGTTCCGACGACTCTCGAGAAGCTTTGTCGAGTGTTTTCTCAGCCCGCAGAGCTTCGCCGTGTTGTGAATCATCAAATTCACGTGGGGCGGCGCTGCGCTTTTTCTTTTATGTATAGTCACTGGCCCGGGATAGATCTTATGTTGGCGGCTCACGGTCCTCCTGGTGGTTGAGATGAGTCGATGGGGGAGCACTATGAGGCGGTGGATGCGCCCTCGCACCTGGTTGTGAAGAAAGTTTGCGAAGAGAACGACCGCATACTTGGCGCACTTTGCAAAGTGAAGGCAGAGCTTGGTGTATAGGGCTTCCTGTAGCTTGTAAATTCTTCCTTGTTTGTTTGGAAACTTGTGGGATTCATCCTTGTGTAATGCATGTTGTAGCTGGGTCGTGTGAGTGGTTAACACCGTTGGGGTGGCTATTGAGCGCAAGCCCCCGAGTGCTTGAGTCGGTTAGCGCTTTGGAGGGTGGCTGCTGCGAGCGAACCCCTGAATGCCAAGTTCAGGTCGCGTAAGCCAATAATGCCTCGGAGGGTGGCTGCTGCGAGCGAGCCCCTGACTGCCAAGTTTAGGTCACGTAAGCGAATAACGCACCAAAGGGTGGCTGCTGTGAGCGAGCCCCCGAGTGCCAAGTTTAGGTCGCGTAAGCGAATAACGCCTCGGAGGGTGGCTGCTGCGAGCGAGCCCCCGAGTGCCAAGTGTAGGTCGCATAAGCGAATAACGCCTCGGAGGGTGGCTACTGCGAGCGAGCCCTAGAGTGCCAAGTTTAGGTCGCGTAAGCGAATAACGCCTCGGAGGGTGGCTGCTGCGAGCGAGCCCCCGAGTGCCAAATTTAGGTCGCGTAAGCGAATAACGCCTCGGAGGGTGGCTGCTGCGAGCGAGCCCCCGAGTGCCAATTGTAGGCCGCGTAAGCGAATAACGCCTCGGAGGGTGGCTCCTGCGAGCGAGTCCCCGAGTGCCAAGTTTAAGTCGCGTAAGCGAATAACGCCTCGGAGGGTGGCTGGTGTGAGCAAGCCCCCGAGTGCCAAGTTTAGGTCGCGTAAGCTATTTTGGCAAAACACTTTCTTGCTCTGATGCTTCCCTGATGTTCTTACACGAAGGGGCTGAGAGAGCAGCCTTTTATTTGGATCGATGGCTTGATATCCCTAGAAATGAAAATGTGCTTCTAAGATAGTTGGGGGTTGGGCGTGAAGCGCCGGTTTCTTCCTTGCTCTCCCTGTTGGAGGATTCTTCTGGCTCTGCCTTGGTGCTATTTGATTGCTTATGTTTGTTCGACTGCTTTTGTGCGCTCCGAAGGCTTCCGATATCTTGTGGAATTCTCTGTCACAGCGATCAGATCTAACGAAGTTGTCGTTGATGGTGATGACCGCCTTTGGCCCTGGCATTTTCAGTTTGAGGTACGCGTAGTGGGGTACGGCCAGGAAACGTGCGAAGGCTGGTCGACCGAGGATGGCATTGTACAGTGACTTCCAGTCGATCACTTCAAAATCTAGTGTCTCCTTTCTGAAGTTGCTTGCGTAGGCAAAGACCAGTTCCAGACTTATCTTGCCAAGGGGGTAGACTACTTTGCCTGGTACGATTCCGTGGAAGGTCGTGCCCGAGTGACGGGGATCAACCCCGGAAAATCCCATGGTCAGGGACCCTGGGTTAGTCATAGAGATAGGCACAGGTTGGACGATACTCGTCGTCTAACAGGAGAAGCACTTCCTTCTCGATATTATTGCTTGAGTGGGCGATTACAATGGAGGTTGAGGCGAGTTCTCGCAAGGCTAGGATGAGTAGATGTGTATTGAGTTGTCCTGGACGTCTCCCCTCCCATCCTTTATATATTAGGCTAGGTCTCGGGGAGTCCGTACTAGGTTACAGAGAAGGTTTCTTAGTTCTAGTCTTTCCTTCTACGCCAAGTTGCACCTTCCATATTAGTCGCAGACTCCTACGTCGGTGCCTGGTTGGGCCAATCGTGGGCTTGTCGCTGCTTCCCAGCGGGCCTTCTGTCTTCATACGCACCAGGTAGCCATACGTGCAGGAGTCGTGGGGTTACCCCCTCGTAAGTAGCCCCCGAGTGCCTGGGGGACTCGAAGAGTCGCGCAGGGCCTCGAATTCATCTGAGTTTTATTATTTTGTAAGTGTGGCATCGCGATGGGTCACTGGCAGTTTTGAGCCATGACAATATCTGTTTCGAGGGATTGCTAAGCTGAAACGACCCAAGGAGTCGACTGGTCGAGCCTTGGTGAATTGTGCTAGGGACAAATACCACTGTAGCCCAATCAAGCCCACGTCCCTCGACGTGAACTTGGAACACTGGTGTCAAGCAAAGTCATGCCGCTGCAGGTCTTATAGGATCAATTGCCGCCAGTCTAAGCACATAGCCTGAGCGCGTCCGCTCGGCTCTTTCTATCATGCGAGCGCATGGAAAAGGTCGGGAGTAAAATCGCTCTGCGGCAAGTACCGGCCCGGCCATTCTACGTAGCGGGGTCTTACCTACATGCTAAGCTTGCGTGGCATCTGGGTACAGTGTGTCGTAGCCCAGGCATAATTGTTTTTTGTTGAGGCACGGAGCCTGATTTAGCAATGCACCCACTTGGAATAAACAATCAAGTGAGATGTTTTAGTCGTCACTCGCGGAGTTTGTGGCGAACTTCAAGAGAGGAAAATAAGATAGCACCCACTCGGAATGTCGTCGAGTGCGCGAGTAAATAATGTTTGCTGAATGGCTGAATCTTTTTTGGCGAGTGGTCACTCGAATGCTTTTCTGCTCTTGGGGTGAGGGAGCACCCGAACTCTGAGAGTATGTTGTTTCTGCTGGTGCAAGTGATCACTCGAGCACATCTTTGACTTTTGGGTGAGGGAGCACCCGAGCTCGATAAGGTACTCCCGATGGGAGTAAGAATTTTTTAGAGTCAGAAAATTTGAACATATAGCTAGCTCTTGGAATCGTTTGGTTTGTTCCAACTGCTTTTACCTTGATCCGTTCCCTTTGGGATGCCGTGCTGATATCCATTGTCATGTTGTTTGATGACCTATGATGATGCTTGATTTATTTGATCCGTCATGTCTTCTGGACCGTCATGATGATGATTTCGACGTCGCGCTCCCTATTGCATGTTGGGTTCCCGAGGCTTGTATGGGAAACAAGCGATATTTGACGCGTCCTGTAGGTAATGCTGACCGTGCGAAGGCATCTTCATCTTGGAATTCGTAACGCCCGCGCCGTTTGGTCTTTGATGCAATAATGGCGCCGCCTGGGCTTCTGCGTGTTTTTCCTTTTTTTCCCTTGGATTGCGCTATAAATACTTCCTTTGGTTGCCCGACTTTGGCATCCATTCTTCTCATCTTTCCCTTCTGCTTCTTCTTCTTCATATGGCGCCCAAGCGTGGTAGTGGTCTAGCTGGGCGAGGTTGCGGTGCTGCTGGGCGAGGCCGTGGCCGCCGTGGTCGTGGTGGCCGCACCCCTCATTCTTCGCGCAGTGGGCATCATGGTACCGCGTTGGTGCCTTCTTCTTCTTCCTCCCTGGAAGAGGATTTCTGGCGTTATGACTTTCTTTTGCGTGTTCTTGGCCAGAATGCTGCCTGAATTCCTCTTCCAGTTTCGTTCGCCTCCATTGCTTCTGAACGTGGCTTGAAGGGCTTCTTGCTCCGTCTGCATGGATGTTATCGTTCTTCTTCTTTGGTGGAGCTGGAAATTGATAGCTCGACTTTGATCTTCCTTGGGTCTGGCTGGAGGACGTTTTCTCGTCAGCTGAATTTGCGCGGCGGAGACAGCCTTTGCTGTCGTTTTGACGGCGAAGATACTGTTATTATCCGTGCGTTTGATGCTGGCGGCAACCGTCTGGATCCATACTGTGAGGAGACGAGCAGCAGTGATTCTGGTGGCTCAAGTGATGGTTCGCCTGCTTCTCCCGTGTCTTCGTCTTTGGCTTATCCCTCGGGCGATGGTGTTTGCTCTTCAAGTTCTAAGGAAGAACTGGACGTCAAGCCAATCGTCAAGCGGCAGCGGCAGTAGGTGAGGCACCTTGTAGAACTGGAGGACGGCGAGCTTCTTCTTCTTCTGCTGGGATGCTACTTTGTCTGTGATGATGCCCGCCGGGTTGTAGCACGAAAGTGCCAATTATCTCAGCATGAGCACACATGTAGGAGTTGGATGTAACCCAGCTTGTAGTTCTATAGGTCCATTTGTAGCGGCAAACTATCGTTTCGACTTCTTTGTAATGAAATGTATTCGACTTCTTTGTAATGAAATGTATTCGACTCCTTTGTAGTGAGAATGTCTTCGACTCCTTTGTAGTGAGAATGTCTTCGACTCTTTTGTAATGAGAATGTCTTCGACTCCTTTCTGATGAAAATGTCTTTTCGGGTGCGCGCCAGCGCTCCCGATGGGAGTAGCCCCCGAGGCTGCGTTTGATTTGCAGAATCAAGCGCAGGCTTTATGCGTTTTTTGTCTCACTGGTTTGTAGTTGTCTTTGAATTTTTTTTCAAGTCTAGATCGGGTGCGCGTCAGCGCTCCCGATGGGAGTAGCCCCCGAGTCTTTAGGCGATCGCTTGCGATCGGGTGAAGGCTAAAGAATCGTGCGCTGTTTGCAACTTTCTTTTGCTTAGGCTTTGTCTTTTGGCGAGAATCGCGTCTTTATCAAGGATAACTTCTTTCATGGGAGTTTTAAGTAACAGTCGCGTTTGCGAAGATAGCTTCTCTCGGGGGGAGTTCTAAGCTCGAGCCCCCGAGTGATTTTTGAGTAAGAGTCGTGTTTGCGAAGATAGCATCTCTCGGGGGGAGTTCTAGTCTCGAGCCCTCGAGTGCTTTTTGAGTAAGAGTCGCGTTTGCGAAGATAGAGTCTCTCGGGGGGGGGGAGTTCTAAGATCGAGCCCTCGAGTGCTTTTAAGTAAGATGCCTTGGGCAACATTATTTTATTCCTTCGAATTTTACATGTGTTGCCAATCGGTGTTACTGTCGATGTCTCTGATAATGCCTGGAGGACTATGGGTAGAACAGGCCTAGGTTCGCTATGTTCCAAGGATTTCCTACGTCCTCGTTGGTCTTCGGATTCTCCAATCTGTATGCTCCTCCTCCTATGACTTCCGAGATGATGAACGACCCTTCCCATTATGGGGCAAGTTTGTGCACTTTCTCCTGTATTAGCCATAGCACAAGGTCTCCTTTGTTGAACGATCTGGTCCGCAGGCCACTGCTTTGGTATGTGCACAGCTTGTCCTGGTATCCTTCAGATCTTGTGATGGCTGTGTCTCATGCTTCGTCTGACGTGTCCTTGTCGTTCTGCAGCGCTTCTTCTGCCTCTTCCTCTTCGTACCCTGAGATTCTGGGCGCTCCGAATTTTAGGTCATGCGGTAGCACTGCTTCTGTCCCGTATACCAAGAAGAAAGGCGTATACTGGGTTAAACTTTTTGGGGTGGTGCGTAGGCTCCATAGGAATGCGGGGAGCTCCTCTATCCAGATGCCTACGGCCTGTTCGAGTGGTGCTAGGAGTCGCTTCTTTAATCCTCCGCATAATAAGCCGTTTGCTTTTTCCACTTGGCCATTAGACTGCGGGTGTGCAACTGATGCGTAGTTGATTTTGATGCCCAACTCTTGACAAAAATTTTGGAACTCTGTTGCCGTGAAGTTGGTACCATTGTCTGTGATGATGTTGTGTGGTACTCCGAATCTGAAGATGATTGATTTGATGAAGTGGACTGCCGTGAGGGCTGTTGAGCTGGTGATTGGTACTGCCTCGATCCATTTAGTGAATTTGTCGACTGCGACCAGTAGGTGTGTTCTTCGTCCTTTTGATGATTTCTTGAGTGGGCCTACCATGTCTATTCCCCATGTGGCGAATGGCCATGATAACGGTATGGTTTTCAGTTCTAATGCTGGGGCATGCGGCCTGCTGGCGAACTTTTGGCAGGCGATGCAACGCCGTACGATATCCTCTGCATTTCTCATGGCGGTTGGCCAATGGAATCCTTCTCGAAAGGATTTTTCCACGAGTGCTCGACTGCTGGCATGATGTCCGAAGGTCTTCCTCGAGTAGTAGGGCTTTGCCGTCTTCCTCGTCTATGCACTTTTGTAGTAGGGCTTTGCCGTCTTCCTCGTCTATGCAATTTTGTAGGACCAGGGAGATGCTGCGCTTGTAGAGCTTCCTGTTGATTACTGTGAATGCTTTTGATCGTCGACTGATGCATCGGGCTTCTTCAACGTCTTGTGGTAGGGTGCCTTCGATTAGGAATCGAAGAAAAGGTCTTGCCCAGGCCGGGTCTTCGAGTGATGCTGGTGCTTCAACTTCGATTGCTTGGCTGATTGTAGCGTCAGCTGCGCTCGTTGCCGCCACCTGTGTTGGCTCATTTGTGTCGTCTTCTTCTGCGACTGCTTTGGGCTCCGCAGGCTTTGCTTTTATTGATCTCTGATTGATGCTTTAGAGAAAAACGCCTAGTGGTATTGGTCCTCGAGTCGATCCGATGTTCGCAAGTTCGTCGGCTTCTGTATTGTTTGCTCTGGGGATGTAGTTGAGTTCACAGCCGTCGAATCCTCCTTCTAGCGCGTTGTAGAGCTTCTGCTAAGATCCAATGCTGTCTGCGACTGCGTTACAGTCTCTCATCGCCTGCTGGAGGACGAGGTTTGAGTCACCATAGATCGCTAGGCGAGTGGCACCGCAAGTTTTTGCCATGCGCATGCCGTGAATTAGCGCCTCGTACTCTGCTTCATTGTTGGAGGCTTTGCTGAAGTTGATCTAGAGGATGTATTTGAGATTCCTTCCTTTGGGGGAGACTAGGACGATGCCTGCTCCGGCTCCTTGCTGTCTTTTGGATCCGTCGAAGTACATCGTCCATGATTTTGACAAGTATGGGGGCCCTGGTGTTTGGACTTCTGCCCACTCGACCAGGAAGTTTGGGAGTACTTGGGCTTTGATTGCTGTTGGATTTTTGAACTGTAGGTCTCGCGGGCTAAGCTCCATGTTCCACTCGGCGACTCGACCGGTCGTGCCGGGATTGTTGAGGATGTCCGCGAGTGGTGCACTGCTCACGATTGTGATGGAGTGTTCGTCAAAGTAGTGCGATACTTTCCTGGAGGTCATGATAATGGCAAGCAGGGCTTCTGGTAATGTGGATACCGCTGTTGTGGCTTCGTGAGTAGCGTGCTCAGATAGTAAATTGGTCTTTGGATGCTCTGGATTTTGCCTTCTTTTGTACGCTCGACGACAAGCATTGTGCTCACGACGCTGTTGCATGCTGCTATGTAGAGATACAACTTTTCCCTCTCTTTAGGCACCGCCAAGATTGGTGGGGTTGAGAGGGTCTTCTTTAGGTCCGCGAATGTGTTACTGGCTTCCTCGGTCCACTCGAATTTTTCTCCTTTTCGTAGTAGTTTGTAGAACGGTAAGGTCCTTTCGCCTAACCTGCTGATGAAGCGGCTCAGCGCTGCGAGCTTTCCGGTGAGCTGCTGTATTCCTCTGATGTTGGTTGGCCTTTGCATCTTGGCGATTGCTTGACCTTTTTAGGGTTTTCTTCGGTTCCTCGGGCAGAGACCATGTACCCGAGTAATTTTCCGGTTGGGACGCCTAACACGCATTTTTGGGGGTTCAACTTGATCCTGTACTTGTTGAGGGCCGCGAACGTCTCGCGGAGGTCGTCGAGTAGTTGTTTGCGATGTAGGTTTTGATGACAATGTCGTCTACGTAAACCTGGACGTTCCTTCCGATCTGGTCTCTCAGACATGCTTGCATCATCCTTTGGTATGTGGCTCCAGCATTTTTTAGTCCGAAGGGCATAGTTTGGTAACAGAATCCTCCGTAGGGGGTGATGAACGAGGTGTGCTCTTCATCTTCTTCCTTCATCCTGATCTGATTGTATCCTGAGTATGCATCGAGTAAAGATAGGAGGTCGCATCCTGCTGTGGAGTCAATTATTTGATCGATTCTTGGCAGGGGGGAGTGGTCTTTTGGGCAATGCATGTTGATAGGCACATAGTCGACGCACATCCTCAGTACCTCGGTGTCCTTTTTAGGGACTAGGACTGGGTTTGTTATCCATGTTGCTTTCTTTGTCTCTCTGATGAACTGTGCGCCGAGTAGTCGATTGACTTCTTCTTTGATTGCTCTGCATTTGGGCTCTGAAAACCGTCGCAGCGCCTGTTTTACTGGCTTCGTGTTTGGCTTGATGTGGAGCGCGTGTTCCGTGAATTCTCGTGGTATCCCTGGCATGTCAGCTGGGCACGAGGCGAAAAATTTCCACTCTCCACGAGGGAAGGATATGAGGGCGGTTGCTTGCTATTCTGGAAGGTCGGCATATACGCGGACTGTCTTCTGGGTCTGTTGGGTGTACTTGGTGTGTGATCGTGTCGCTGTCGACGCTGAAGTCGCGACCAAATTTCGTTGTCTCGCTTTTGTTTCCTAGTGGGAATATGCTTTTGTCCGTCACCATGGCTATTTCTTTGAGCTGTTGTTGGGATCCGAATGTGTCGAAGAGTTTGTAGAAGTCGCGGTCGCACTGGTCCGATTTGGTGAAGCTTCCTTTGACTGTGATGATTCCTGCAGGTCCTGGCATCTTGAGCTTGGGATATGCGTAGTGTGGGGCCGCCATGAACTGTGCGAACGCTGGTCGCCCGAGTATGGCGTGATACTATGACTGCCAGTCGAGCACTTCGAATTCGAGTGCCTACTTTGCGAAGTTGCGCTTGCTGTCGAAGATCACGTCAAGATGTATTCCTCCTATGGAGGTGGCTGCTTCGCCTGGGACTACGCCGTATATTGTGGTTCCTGACTTCTTCCACACTGATCGTGGGATGAACATCTTGCGTAAAGTACTGACGAAGATTATGTTTAGACTGATGCCTCCGTCCATGAAGATTTTGTCCATGTCGTATCCTCTGATCTAGGCTTCGAGGACCAGGGGTGCATGCCCAGGCCTCGGGACTGCGGGCGGATGGTTGCTCTACGAGAAGGTGATGCTGGTCTCGGCGCCGCTCAGTTGGTATGTTTCGGTTATCTTTAGGCCTTCGGCTGCTTCGGCTTGTTGGGTGTAGGCATCTTGCTTTGCTTTCAATGGTCTTCCTTCTCGGATCATGCAGATTCGTCCCTGGGACGCGGGGTATTGCTCCTCTGCACTTGGTGTAGGTGACTATGTGCTTCTTCGAGTGCGTTTGGCTTCACGCTGCTTCTCCTCCTTGAGGCTGTTGGAGAGTTCGGCGAATAGGAGACAATCCCCCAGGGTGTGGCTTGCTCTGAGATGTCCTCGACTGTCTTCAAAACAGTGGATCGCGCAGGGTCCTTCTAGTTGCTCTTTAGATGTGAGTTTACTGGAGCCGGCGTGCCTTCTTCTCCTTAAGACTTGGAAAGTCTCCGAGTGGTCTTCCGCTTGGCTGTGGACTCTTGGGTCAAGTTTTATCCCGTCACTGAGCGATTGGTTTCGGATGAAGTTGGCGAATTCGTCTGGTCTTCGATCGGGGTCGTAGTAATATCCGGTCTGGGTCTCGGAGTCGCTGTCTTGGCGTGTGGTGGGAGTGCGGGGGGCGGCGGGTCGTCGACTGATGGGCAAGCCTTCGGCCGTGCGCCGCGACTCCTCGAGTGGTATTCTCGAGTAGCCTCCTTGTGCTTGTCTTCTGGGTCATCGAGTTCTTTTCCGTCGATGATGGATCTGACAGTCGTTGAGGTGCTGGACTTGGTTCGGCTGCGGGCTGGATGATCCTGATGGGGCGATGGAGATTCTTGCGGTGAACTTGAATCTCTCGAGTGGACTGGATCTGGCTCTAGTCCTCGAGTTTTGATCTATTGAGGGTGGGACCGCCGATATCGTGATTCCTGTGTAGTTCCCACAAACAGCACCAATTGACGGGGATCAACCCCGGCAAATCGCATGGTCAGGGACCCTGGGTTAGTCATAGAGATAGGCACAGGTTGGACGATACTCGTCGGCTAATAGGAGAAGCACTTCCTGCTCGATATTATTGCTTGAGGGGGCGATTACAATGGAGGTTGAGGCGAGTTCTCGCAAGGCTAGGATGAGTAGATGTGTATTGAGGTTTCCTGGACGTCTCCCCTCCCAGCCTTTATCTATTAGGCTAGGTCTCAGGGAGTCCGTACTAGGTTACAGAGAAGGTTTCCTAGTTCTAGTCTTGCCTTGTACGCCAAGTTGCACCTTCCATATTAGTCGCAGACTCCTACGTCGGTGCCTGGTTGGGCCAATCGTGGGCTTGTCGCAGCTTCCTAGCGGGCCTTCTGTCTTCATACGCACCAGGTAGCCTTACGTGCAGGAGTCGTGGGGTTTTGAGTGTTGAGGTTTGGATGAACATCTCTTCTAGGGTCTTGGTGAATATGATATTGATGCCACTGCCTCCATCCATGAAGAATCACGACATGTCATAGTTTCCAATTCTTGCTTCAAGTACTAATGCGGCATGCCCTGGCCGCGGGATAGCTGGTGGGTGGTCCTCCCGGGAGAAGGTGATGTCAGTCCCGGACCCGCGAACGTATTCTGGGATGGCTGGGTATGAGGAGACTGCGAGGAAAACTTCTCTGGATATTTTCTTCTGTTGCCTATTTGATGGCCTTCCTTCCTGGATCATGCAGATTTGTTTGTGTGCCGCTGGGTATTCTTCTTCTTCTTCTTCTTCGGGTGCCGTGCGTCGTTGCCGGATGGCTCCTACCTGTCTCGCAGGCATGGTAGGGGTGGGCGGTGCGTTGTGTGCGATTGGCCCGATTGCTACGCTTGCGAGTGGTTGCGAGGTTGGCGTTGTGGTCCGGCTTTTTTCTTCTGAGAGTTCGGTGAAGCGTCTGCAATCTCTCAAGGTGTGCCCTGCACTACTAGGGAATGCCCTTTTAGTGGCGTCCTTTTTTTCTGTTTAGTGGCGCATTTAGGATGCGCCACTAACTACAAGCCACTAATAAGGGCTTATAGGTGGCGCATTCTGGATGTGCCACCCCTAAGACCCTTAGGCGTGGCGCATCTCAGAATGCGCCACCTATAAGCTCTTAGGGGTGGCGCATTCTGAAAATGCGCCACTATTAATTTTTTTAAAACTTTGAATTTTGAATCTGGATCTGGAAAATAATTTTTTTTATTTTTTTTATTTTTTTATTTTTTTTCTTAATCTCAGGTTAGTATGCTTAATGCCCGAACAATATGCTTAATCTCAGGTCAAACTAACCTCTGTGGTCAAACTTCCCCGAGGGTCACCCATCCTAGACTACTCTAGCCCCAGCACGCTTAACTTCTCGGTTCTATTCAACTCTCACTCCAGCTCACCTAGCAGGCACTTGTTGATATATCTAATATATAAATCCTATTAAACCATGTTGATGTCTAGGACCTTGTTAATGTTCATGGGTGTGCTAAAATTTTCAACATTTTTTTGAAACTTTCTCGATGGGGCCATTAGCATATTTTGAACTTTTTAAAAAAAATTGATTCTTTTAAAAAAAATTAATTTTTTAAAAATTTTTAAAAATTTTTAATGTTACTATCTAAAATTTTCAACTTTTTTTAACTTCCTGATTTGTCCTCTAGTCTATTTTGAATTTTAAAAAAAAGTTAAAAAAAATTCAAATTTTTTTTTCTGTTACTAGTGGCGCATTTCATACAAAATGTGCCACTACTAAGTTCAAAAAAAAATTCAAGTTTTTCTCTTTTTTTGGGCCTTCAAATCTTCAAACACCCGTAACTTTTTTTCTGTTAGGTTTTTGAGGATTCTAAAAATGTTCAACGGGTTCCACCCAGTTGAATTTGGATATAACTTTTCGAGTAGATGATTTTTCATATAAATTTTTTTTCATCGGAGGTCGTATGCAAAAGTTAAGCCCATTTTACGAAATTCTCGGGAGATTTTGCAAAAAAAGTCGAAATTCATATTTGTAAATTTTCCTAACAACTAGACCACATATCATTTTGGAAACTTATTTTCTTTTTTTTTTGACATTTCTATCATTTTCTTTTATTTTTTTCAAATTGAAAAGGCGGTCCACGGGGGGGGGGGGGGGTTGTAGTTGGGAATTTTCCCGCGCGGTTTTTTCTTATTAGTGGCGCATATGGGAAATGGGCCACCCCTAAGAGCTTATGGGTGGCGCATTCTGGATGCGCCACTAATAATTCCTTAGGGGTGGCGCATTTCCAGAATGCGCCACCTCTAAGCTCTTAGGTGTGGCGCATTTCCAAAATGCGCCACCTATAAGGTTCTTAGGGGTGGCGCATTTCTCCAAATGCGCCACGTATAAGGGGATCCAGGGCTGGCCCACTCTTAGGGGTGGCACATTTTTAAAAATGCGCCACCTATAAGGGCTTATAGGTGGCGCATTTTTTACCAGTGCGCCACCCCTTACAACATAGTGGTGCATTACATATAAAATGCGCCACTAATAAGCTTTCCATGTATAGCTATTTCCCTAGTAGTGCTGACCTGATTTCTCCGTGTTCGTCTTTGAATCCATGGAGTGTGCATGGCCTATCCATTTGCTCTTTGGCCGAGCAAGGTGCTCGGGTGTCATCTCGTGGATGTCGTGGTCTCCACTCTCATTTTTTGATGTGTGGTGGGTTGTTTGGGTTGTCCCTCCATATCTGACGAGGGGTGTCCCCATGACTCCTACAGATGAGGGTACCTGGTGTGTGTCAAGACAGAAGGCCCACTGGAAGCTTTGACCGACCCACGACCAACCCACTCGAAGCACCGATGTAGGAGTCCTTGGTCATTATGGAAGTTGCGACTTGGCATCCAAGACTACTATTAGATTAGGCAACTGCTTCTTGTAAACCTAGATGGACTCCTTGCGACCCAGCCTAGTATATAAAGGCTAGGAGATGGGAAGTCTATGGAATCCAATCCCAGAGCAACACCTCCGGTTCCGAGCGATCTCGCATGGAACGCCACTGCAATCGCCTCCATCATAATACAAAAGAGCAGGAAGTAGGGGTTTCAGCGATCGAGAGCCCTAAACCTGGGTAAATCCCTGTCTCCTGTTATCCGGCGACTATCGCCAACCTGCACCTTCTCTCTACGATCTAAATCCAGGGTTCCTAACCATGGGATTTGCCGAGGCCAATCCTCGTCAATTGGCGCCGATCGTGGGCAAGACGCAGGTTGGAATCACTATCTCAGCGGTTCCGTCATCAAAAACCAGCAACTCGGCAGTTCGAGCAAGATCCAACCCACTCAAAGAGCTCAAGTTCATCGCAAGCCTCTCCGTCGCACCAGCAAGCTCTCTCGGTCAGCAACTAGGCGAAGATCAATTTTTCGGTGACTTCCATAGTCGCACCCGGCGAAGAAGGACTCGACGACCCAGGAGACGAGCTCAAGCTGCAGTCGCGAGAACAGCTACAACACCAGATCAAGTACAAGAAGTCCACAACGAAGGTTCGTTCGAGCAACCGTCACATACCACAGCTACTACAGCTACCACTTGAGCACCCGCCACCACACGGACACCCTCCGCGACCCATGACGGAGACTCTGATACCCGCCCCGGTGAATATTACGACCCCGACCAAAGACCGGACGAGTTCGCAAAGATGATCCGGAATCACTCGATCAACGACGGAATTGAGCTCGACCCAAGGTTTCACTCCCGTTCCGAGGACCACTCACAGACATATCACATCGCAAGAAGAAGAATACATGCTAGATCAAGCAGTCTCAGACCCAAAGAGCAGTTAGACAGTCCCTACACAATCCATTGTTTCGAAGATGACTGGGGACGCCTCAAAGCAGGCCACACCTTGTGCAGCTTCGCCTGTTCACCGAACTCTCCGACAGGCTAAAAGAAGAGAAGCAGCGCAAACCCAAACGGGCTCGAGAAACAGTGCATCCAACAATGCCTAACACAGAAGAGAAATACCCACCGTCCCACAGACGAGTCTGCATGATTCAAGAAGGACGACCCTCAAAAGCAAAGAAGGAGGCGAACACCATGCAAGCCCGAGCAGCCGAAGATTTGTTGGGAGAAGAACCCTACCACTTATATGGTTCAGCAATCAACATCACTTTCTCACAAGATGATCCTCCACCTGCAGTTCCAAGGCCAGGGCACACACCGCTGGTCCTCGAAGCACAGATCGGTGGGTATGACACGACCCGAGTATTCATGGACGGAGGAAGCAGCCTGAACATCATCTCCACCAACACTTTGCGCAAGATGCTGCTCTCGCGATCGGTCTGGAAGAACTCAGGCGTCACGCTCTATGGCATAGTACCGGGCGAGGCAGAATCCTCCCTGGGCAAAATTGAGCTCGACGTAATCTTTGGCAGCAAAGGAAATTTCGTAAGAAAAATCCTTGAGTTCAAAATACTTGACTGGCAGTCTCAATACCATGACATACTTGGTCGACCAGCATTTGCACAATTTTTGGAAGTCTCACACTACGCATACCTCAAGCTCAAGATGTCGGGACCTGCAGGAGTCATCATGGTCAACAGAAGCTTCACCAAATCAGATCAATGCGACTGAGATTTTCACCAAGTCTCCGACACATTCGGAGCGCAACAGCAACTCAAAGAAATAGTTATGGTGGTAGACAGGAGCGTCTTTCCACTAGCCAGCACAAGCGAAATAAAATAAGTCACTCGCGACTTCAGCATTGACAGCAACACTGTCACCCACCAAGTGCACCCAACGGACCCAGATAAGATGGTCTGAATCTATGCTCATCAGCCAGAAGAACAAGAAAGAACTCTTTTGACTTTCCTCTGCGGAGAGTGGAAATTTTTTGCCTGGTGCCCGGCCGACATGCCCGGAATACCACGGGATTTCGCAGAGCACGCACTACAAATCTATCCAAACACCAAACCAGTGAAGCAAGCACTATGCAGATTCTCCGAGCCCAAACGTAGAGCCATCAGAGAAGAGGTCAATCGACTACTCGACGCACAATTCATCCGAGAGACAAAGAAGGCCACATGGGTCACAAACCCAGTCCTAGTACCCAAAAAATACACTGACGTGTTGCGCATGTGCGTCGACTACGGAACCGTCTACAAGCATTGCCCAAAGGACCACTTTCCTCTCCCAAGGATCAACCAAATAATTGACTCCACTGCAGGATGCAACCTCCGGTCCTTCCTCGAGTCCTACTCAGGATATAATCAAATCAGGATGAAGGAGGAAGACGAGGAGCACACCTCATTCATCACACCCTATGGTTTATTCTGCTATAGAATAATGCCCTTCGGGCTAAAAAAACACTGGAGCCATGTATCAGCGGATGATGCAAACATGCCTAAGGAACCAAATCGGCAGGAACGTCCAAGTCTACGTAGATGACATCTTCATCAAAACATACAATGCAATTAAACTACTCGACGACCTTCGAGAAACCTTCATGGCACTCAACAAATACAGAATCAAGGTCAATCCAAAAAAGTGTGTGTTCGGTGTCCCAAACAGAAAGATGCTCGGGTAAATGGTCTCTGCTTGAGGAGTCGAGGCTAACCCAAAGAAAGTCCAAGCACTCTCCAGGATGCAAGAACCAATCAACATAAAAGGCGTACAGTAACTCACTGGAAGACTCGCAGCCTTGACCCATTTCATTGGCAGTCTGGGAGAAAGGACATTGCCATTTTACCAACTACTCAGGAAAGGAGGGAAGTTCGAGTGGACTGAAGAAGCCCAGAAAGCTTTCGCGGACCGAAAGAAGACCCTCTCGACTCCACCCATCCTAGTTGTACCCAAGGAGCGAGAACCCCTATACCTCTACATAGCGGCATGGAGCAGCGTGGTCAGCACCGCACTCGTCGTCGAGCGCACGGAAGAAGGAAAAGTACAAATCATCCAAAGTCCAATCTACTAACTCAACGAGGTATTCACAAAATCTCAGCAGCGGTACCTGCACTACCAGAAGCTCGTGTACTCCATTATCATGAAGTCACGAAAAGTAACGCACTACTTCGAGGAGCACCCAATCACGGTGGTGAGGAGCGCACCACTTTTCGACATCCTCAACAACCCAGGAGAAATGGGTCGAGTCACCAAGTGGAACATCGAGCTTAGCCCTCGTGGCCTACAATTCAGGCACCCAACGGCGATGAAAGCACAAGTTCTCCCAGACTTCCTGGTCGAATGGATGGAGGTACAAACGCTTGGACCCCAGACCTCTCCAATTCCTGGAAGATGTTCTTCGACGGGTCAAAAAGGAACCAAGGAGCTGGAGAAGGTGTCGTGCTAATCTCACCCAAAGGAGAAAAGCTCAGATATGTCCTCTAGATAAACTTCGACAGGGCATCAAACAACGAAGCGGAGTATGAGGCACTCCTTCATGGCATGCACATAGAAAAAGCCTGCGGCGCCACCCGTCTTATAATCTATGGTGACTCCAATCTCGTCGTCCAACAAGCAATGAGAGACTGCAAAGCAGGCACAGATACATGGCACCATACCAGAAGCTCTACAACACTCTAGAAGGGGAGTTTGACGGATGTGAGCTTAACTACGTCTCCAGGGCAAACAACACAGAAGTAGACGAGCTCGCAAACATTAGATCAACCCGAGGTCCAGTTCCCCCAGGCATTTTCCTCGAGAGTATCAGCCAAAGATCAATCAAAACCAAGGCACTCGCGCGAGCAGCAGTCGCAAAAGCCGGCAACATAAGTGAACCGTTACATGTAGTAGCAACGAACCCAGCCGCCGACGAAGAAGGAAACAATGCAAATGAGGATGCAGACCAGCGGTGCAAGAAATCCCAACCTGGACAAGACCTTTCCTCAGATATCTAATACACTACACCTTTCCACAAGACGTCGCGGAACCTCGATGTATTAGCCGACGATCCAAGGCATTCACCGTAATCAACGGAAAGCTCTACAAGCACAGCATTTTTCAAGTACTCCTAAAGTGCATCGAGGAAGAAGACGACAAGGCACTACTACTAGAGATCCACGAAGGCTCTTGTCGACACCACGCAAGCAACCTCGCTTTAGTGGCTAAAGCTTTTAAAGAAGGATTTTATAGGCCAACCGCGATGAGAAACGCGAAAGACATCGCGCGAAGTTGCATCGCTTGTCAAAAATTCGCCGGCAGGCCCCACGCGCCAGCATCGGAACTCAAAACCATAGCAATATCCTGACCCTTTGCAACATGGGGACTCGACATGGTTGGTCCACTCAAAAAATATTCGAAAAGGCTGTTGAACACATCTCCTAGTAGAAGTTGACAAGTTCACCAAATGGATTGAAGCAGTACCAATCACTAGCTCGACAGCCCTCACGGCAGTCAACTTCATCAATTCAATCGTCTTCTGGTTCGGCGTACCACACAACCTCATCATTGACAATGGTACAAACTTCACACCAGTGGAATTCAAAAATTTCTGCCAGGAACTGGGCATCAAGATCAACTACGCTTCAGTCGCGCACCCGCAGTCCAACGGACAAGTGGAGAAAGCAAACGGCCTAGTATGCGGCGGAATCAAAAAGCGGCTCCTCGCACCACTCAAGCAGGCCGCATGCAACTGTATAGAAGAGATTCCCGCCATCCTCTAGAGCCTGCGCACCACTCCCAACGCCTCAACCCAGTACACGCCATTCTTCATGGTGTACGGAGTGGAGGCTGTACTACCACATGACCTCAAATTTGGATCCCCCCGAATTACGAGTATGAAGAAGAAGAAGCATAAGACGCACTCGCGGACGACAAAGACATCGCAGATGAGGCAAGAGACACAGCCATAGCATGATCAGAAGGGTACCAAGACAAGATGCGCACATAGCAAAGCAGCCGCCTGCGAACTAGAACCTTCAGTCAATGGGATCTCTTCCTACGGCTCATACAAGAAATGGTCCACAATCTTGCCCCGCAGTGGGAAGTACCATACATAGTATCAGAAGTAATAGGAGGAGTGGCGTAAAGACTGAAGAACCTGAAGACCGGCGAAGATGTGGGAAATCCGTGGAAAGTGGAAAACTTACGCCTCCTCTACCCATAGACTACCCACTGGCACTCTTCACCAGCAACTCGACATCGGCACTAGCACCGATAGGCAACTCATGTAAAAACTAGAAGCAATAAAAGATGGGTTGCCCAAACGACACTACTCTAGCACTCGGGGGCTCGAGTGCAGACTCCCCCCCCGAGGTTCTTTTCGCTTATGCAACGATACTACTATATCACTCGGGGGCTCGAGCGCAGACTCCCTCCCCCCCCCCTCCGAGGCGCTCTTCGCTTACGTGATGATACTACTCTAGCACTCGGGGTCTCGAGCATAGACTCCCCCTCCGAGGCTATTTTTCGCTTATGCGACGGTACTACCCTAGCACTCGGGGGCTCGAGCGCACACTCCCCCCGAAGAACTTTTCTCTTACGCGATGATACTACTCTAGCACTCGGGGTCTCGAGCACAGACTCCCCCTCCGAGGCGCTTTTTATCTTACACGACGATACTACCCTAGCACTCGGGGGCTCGAGCGCACACTCCACCCCCCCCCCCGAGGCACTTTTCGCTTACGCGACGATACTGCTCTAGCACTTGGGGGATGGAACACAGACCCCCTTGACGAGGATCGGCCTCGTCAAATCCCATGGTCAGGGACCCTGGGTTAGTCATAGAGAAGGAACAGGTTGGACTACACTCGTCGGATAACAGGAGAAGCACTTCCTGCTCGGTATTATTGCATGAGGGGGCGATTACAAGGGAGGCCAAAGCGAGTTCTCGCAAGGCCAGGAGAGTATATTGGATCTTGGATGTTCGAGACGTCTCCCCTCCCAGCCTTTAATACTAGGCTAGGTCTCGGGGAGTCCGTCCTAGATTACGGAGATAATTTCCTAGTCCTAGTCTTGCCTTGTGCGCCAAGTCGTGCCTTCCATATCAGTCGCAGACTCCTACGTCGGTGTCTTTATTGGGCCAGTCATGGGCCTGTCGAGGCTTTCCAGTGGGCCTTCTGTCTTCATGCACACCAGGTATCCTCACACGCAGGAGTCGTGGGGTCACCCCCTCGTTAGTAGCCCCGGAGTGCCTGGGGGACTCGAAGGGTCGCGCAGGAAATCGAATTCGTCCTTGCTTTATCAATGTGGGCGCAGCATAGCTGCGCGTCGCTGGCAGTTTTGAGCCATGACAATACGTGTTTCGAGGGATTGCTTAGCTGAAAGGGACCAAGGAGTCGACTGGTCGAGCCTTGGTGAATTGCGCTAGTGGAAAATACCGTAGTAGCCCAATCAAGCTCACGTCCCTCGACATGAACTTGGAACGACCGGTGTCTAGACATGTCATGCCGCTGCAGGTCATATAGGATCAATTGCTGCCAGTCTAAGAAAATAGCATGAGCGCGTCCGCTCAGATCTTTCTATCATGCGAGCGCATGGAACAGATCCGGAGTGAAGTCGCTTTGCGACAAGTCCCGGCCCGGCTGTTCTGTGCAGCGGGGTCTTACCTACACGCTAAGCTTGCGTGGCATCTGGGTACAGTGTGTCGTAGCCCAAGCATCATTGTTGTAGAGGCACGGAGCCTGGTTAGCGATGCGCCCACTTGGAATAAACAATCAAGCGGGCTATTAGTGGTTACTCGCAGAGTTTTAATGATCTCACGCGAGGGGTCATATAAGAAAGCATTCGCTCAGGATGTCGTCGATTGCGGGAGTGGTTTAGCTTGATTGAGCTTTTGCGAGTAGGGACTCGACCGCTTTTTGTCTTCGAGGTGAGGGAGCACTCGAACTCTACAAACGTGTTGTTTCCGATGACGCGAGTTGTCTCGCGAGTGCATGTTTGCCTTTTGGGTGAGGGAGCACCCGAAACTCTGTAAGTGCGAGTGGTTTACTCGAGCGTATCCTCATCTTCAGGGTGAGGGAGCACCCGAACTCTCAAGTTTTTGGTCTTTTACTTTTGTTGTTGAATAAAGATACCCCCGATGGGAGTAAAAGATTTTGGAATCGGAATATTTTGGCACTGAGAGATAAGTAACCTCTGCAGTCTTTTGTTTTTTCCTGATTGTTTTTATCTTCATCCGTCCTTCTTGGAATGTCGCGTTTATGGTCCTTGTCATGCTATTTGATGACCTATGATGATGCTTGGTCTTCGATCCGTCGCGTCTTCTAGCCATGATGACGACTTGGACGCCGTGCTGTCCGTTTGATTTCCAAGGTGTGCATGGGAAACTGGCGAGATTTGACGCCTCCTTTAAGTATTGCTGACCGTGTGGAGGCATCTTTTCTTGGAATTCGTAACGCCCGATGTGTTTGGTCTTTGATTTAATGATGGCGCCCCCTGGGCTTCTGTGTTTTTTCCTGGTTTACCCCTGGGTTGCGCTATAAATACCCGCTGTTTTATTGCCTGGGATTGGTCATCCATTCTTCTCCTATCTTCTTCTTCTTCTTCCCATGGCTCCCAAGCGGGGTGGTGGTGCTTCTGCCCGAGGTCTTGGTCGGCGTGGTCGTGGTGGCCGCACCCCCCGCACTTCTCGTGGTGGGCGTCGTGGAGGTGCGGCGACGCCCTCTTCGTCTTGTGCGGACGAGGGTGTTTGGCGCTATGATTTCCTTCTGTGTATTCTTAGTCGCACTGCTACTTGGATCCCTCTTCCATTCTCCTTTGCCTTCATGATTTCTTTGCTCAATCTGAGGGGTCTGTGGCTTCGGCTTCAGGGGTGCGCTCGATCTCCTGCTTGGGTTGAGCTTTCTATTGATGGATCCTTCTTGAATTTTCTTGATGCTGGCTGGAGGCCTTTTTCACGGCAGCTAAACTTGCGTGACGGGGATAGTCTTTGATGTTGTTTTGATGGTGAAGATACCCTCATCGTTCGTGATTTTCACGCTGGTGGCAATCGTCTGGATCCATACTGGGAGGAAACAAGAAGTGACAGTTATGATGGGTCGAGTGGTGGTTCGCCTGCTTCTCCTGTGACTTCATCTTCTAACAATTCATCGGCTGGTGGTGCTTGCTCTTATAGTTCTAAGGATGAGTTGGACGTCAAGCCGATGGTCAAGAGGGTGCGTCAGTAAGCGAGGCACCTTGTAGAACTTGAGGACGGCGACTTGTTTCTTCGCAGGCTCAGTTGCTACTTTGTGTGTGGTGATGCTCGTCAAGTTGTGGGACGAAAGTGCCAATTATCTCAGCATGAGTGCACATGTAGAAGTCATAATTCTCTGGGATAATTGTAACCCGTCTGCTAGCTGCTCGAGTCCTTTTTTAGTGATAACTGTCCTTGACTCCCTTGTAATGATAAATTATCTTTGACTCCTTTGTAATGGAAACTGCCTTCGACTCCTTTGTAATGGAAACGGTCTTCGACTCCTTTGTAATGGAAACTGTCATCGACTCCTTTGTAAATGAAACTGTCTTCGACTCCTTTGTAATGGAAATTGTCTTTGACTCCTTTTTAATGGAAACTGTCTTCGGGTGCGCGGAAGCGCTCCCGATGGGAGTAGCTCCTGAGGCTACGTTTGATTTGTGGAATCAGGCGTAGGCTATGAGATTTTGTCTGCCTGGGCTATCCCTTTTTGTGGTTGTTTTTGGTTTATTCCAGGTTTTGGTCGGGTGCGCGTCAGCGCTCCCGATGGGAGTATCCCCCGAGTCTTTAGGTGATCGTTTGCGATCAGGTGAAGACTAGAGAACTTTTCATTTTCCTATGCGAATTTCTTGTGAAAAAGAAAAAACTCTTGGTGCTTCGAGGAGATCATGTGTTCTGGTTCCTGAGTGTTTGCAGACATGGGCTAGGATAACATCTCTCGGGGTGATTTTATGCTCGAGTCCCCGAGTGCTTTTTAAGTAAAGGTCAAGTGAGCGAGGATACCGTCTCTCGGGGGGAGTTTATGCTCGAGCCCCCGAGTGCTTTTAAGAAAGTGCCGCGTGGGCGAGGATAGTGTCTCTCGGGGGGAGTTTATGCTCGAGACCCCGAGTTCTTTTTAAGTAAAGTGTCGCATAAGCGAGGATAGCGTCTCTTGAGGGGAGTTTATGCTCGAGCCCCCGAGTGCTTTTTAAGTAAAGGGTCGCATAAGCGAGGATAGCGTCTCTCGGGGGGGGGCTATGCTCGAGCCCCCGAGCGCTTTTTAGGTAAAGGGTTGTGTAAGCGAGGATAGCGTCTCAGGGGGAGTTTATGCTCGAGCCCCTGAGTGATTTTAAGTGATAATGTTTGTGCAACACCATTTTATTTCTTCGGGTATTACATGGGTTGCTGATCGGTACTGCTGTCGGTGCCGCTGTAATGTTTGGGGGGCTATGGGTAGAACAAGCGTAGGTTCGCTACGTTCCATGGGTTTCCCACGTCTTCATTGGTCTTCGGATTCTTCAACCTGTATGCGCCGTCTCCGATGACTTCCGAGATTATGAATGGCCCTTCCCATTGTGGGGCGAGTTTGTGCACTTTTTCTTGTATCAGTCGCAAGACGAGGTCCCCTTTGTTGAAGGTTCTGGTCCACAGGCGACTGCTTTGATATGTGCGCAACTTGTCCTGGTATCCTTCAGATCTTGTTATGGTTGTGTCCCGTGCTTCGTCTGCTGTGTCTTTATCGTTCTGAAGTGCTTTTTCTGCTTCTTCCTCTTCGTACCCTGAGATCCGGGGAGCTCCAAATTTTAATTCGTGCGGCAGTACTACTTTTTCCCAGTATACCAGGAAGAAAGGTGTATACTGGGTCGACCTGTTTGGGGTGGTACGCAGGCTGCATAGTACCGCGTGAAGTTCTTCTACCTAGTTGCCTGCGGCTTGTTCCAGTGGTGCAAGCAGTCGTTTCTTTATTCCTCCACATACTAGGCCGTTTGCTTTCTCCACTTGGCCGTTGGATGTGGGTGCGCGACTGATGCGTAGTTGACTTTGATGCCCAGCTCCTGGAAAAAGATTTGGAATTCTGCTACTGTGAATTTTGTACCGTTGTCTGCGATGATGTTGTGTGGTACGCCGAATCTGAAGATGATTGACTTGATGAAGTTAACTACCGTAAGGGTTGTTGAGCTAGTGATTGGTACAGCTTCGATCCATTTGGTGAACTTGTCAACTGCGACTAGTAGGTGTGTTCGTCCTCCTTTTGAAGATTTCTTGAGTGGACCTACCATGTCAAGTCCTCATGTGGCGAATGGCCATGATAGCAGTATAGTTTTGAGTTCTGATGCTGGGGTGTGTGGTCTGTTGGCGAACTTTTGGCAGGCGATGCAACGTCGTACGATATCTTCCGCATTTCTCATGGCGGTCGGACAGTAGAAACCTGCTCGAAAAGCCTTGGCCACGAGTGCGCGACTGCTCGCGTGATGCCCACGGGTGCCTTCGTGAATCTCGAGCAGTAGGGCTTTGCCGTCTTCTTCATCGATACACTTTTGGAGGACCTGAGAGATGTTGCGCTTGTAGAGCTGTCTGTTGATTACTGTGAATTCTTTGGATCGTTGACTGATGCGTCGGGCTTCTGCAACGTCCTGTGGTAGGGTGCCTTCGATTAGGAATCGAAGGAATGGTTTTGCCCAGGCAGGGTCTTCGAGTGCGGCTGGCTCTGGGACTTCGGTGCTTGGCTGCTTGTGTCCTCTTTTGTGCTCGCTTCCGCCACCTGCGCTGGTTCATTTGTGCCATCGGCCTTTGCGACTGCCTCGGGCGCCGCTGGCTTTACTTTGATTGATCTCTGGCTGATGCTCTCGAGGAAATCACCTGGTGGTATTGGTCCTCGAGTCGATCCGATGTTCGCAAGTTCGTCGGCTTCTGTGTTATTTGCTCTGGAGACGTAGTTTAGTTCGCAGCCATCGAATCCTCCCTCTAGTGTGTTGTAGAGCTTCTGGTAGGCCATCATGTTGTCTGCGACTGTGTTACAGTCTCTCATCGCCTGCTGGACGACGAGGTTGGTGTCGCCGTAGATCGAGAGGCGAGTGGCGCCGCAAGTTTTTGCCATGCGCATGCCATGGAGTAGTTCCTCGTATTCTCCTTCGTTGTTGGAGGCATTGTTGAAGTTGATCTGGAGGATGTATTTGAGCTTCGTTCCTTTGGGGGAGACTAGTACGACGCCTACTCCGGCTCCTTGCTGTCTTTTGGACCCGTCGAAGAACATCGTCCATGAGTTGGATAGATCTGGGGGGCCTAGTGTTTGGACCTCTGTCCACTCGACCAGGAAGTCTGGGAGTACTTTGGCTTTGATTGCTGTTGGGTGTTTGAACTACAGATCTCGCGGGCTGAGCTCGATGTTCCACTCAGCGATTCGGCCCGTCGCTCCGGGGTTGTTGAGGATGTCCGCGAGTGGTGCACTGCTCACGATTGTGATGGGGTGTTCGTCGAAGTAGTGCGATACTTTCCTGGAGGTCATGATGATGGCGAGAAGGAGCTTCTGGTAGTGCGGGTACCGTTGCTGGGGCTTTTTGAGCAGCATGCTTAAGTAGTAGATTGGTCTTTGTATGCGCTCGACGACGAGCGCCGTGCTGACTACGTTGTTGTGCGCTGCTATGTAGAGGTACAGTTTCTCCCATTCTTTGGGCACCGCCAGGATTGGTGGAGTTGAGAGGGTTTTCTTTAGGTCTGCAAATGAGTTGCGAGCTTCCTCGTTCCACTCGAATTTTTCTCCTTTTCTGAGCAGTTGGTAGAACGGTAGTGTCCTATCTCCTAGCCTGTTGATGAAACGGCTCAATGCTGCGAGTCTTCCTGTGAGCTGATGCACACCTTTGATGTTGGTTGGCTTTTGCATCTTGGAGATTGCTTGGACCTTTTTGGGGTTTTCTTTGATTCCTCGGGCGGAGACCATGTACCTGAGTAGCTTTCTCGCGGGGACGCCAAACACGCATTTTTTTGGGTTGAGCTTGATTATGTACTTGTTGAGGGCCGCGAATGTTTCTCAGAGGTCGTCCAGTAGCGTGTTTGCGTGGTAGGTTTTGATTACAATGTCGTCTATGTAGACCTAGACGTTTCTGCCAATTTGGTCTCTCAAGCATGCTTGCATCATTTGTTGGTACGTGGCTCCGGCATTCTTTAGACCAAAGGGCATTGTTCGGTAGCAGAACATGCCGTACGGGGTAATGAACGAGGTGTGCTCTTCATCTTCTTCCTTCATCCTGATCTGGTTGTATCATGAATATGCATCGAGGAAGGATAGGAGGTCGCATTCTGCTGTGGAGTCGATTATCTGGTCTATTCTTGGCAGGGGGAAGTGGTCTTTCGGCCAGTGCTTGTTGACAGGTCCGTAGTCGACGCACATCCTCAGTACGTCAGTGTCTTCTTTAGGGACCAGGACTGGGTTTGCAATCCAGGTTGCTTTCTTCGTCTCCCGGATGAACTGTGCGTCGAGTAGTCGGCTGATTTCTTCTCCGATTGCTCTGTGCTTAGGTTCTGAGAATCGTCGTAGCGCCTGCTTTACTGGCTTGGTGTTTGGCTTTATGTGGAGCGCGTGTTCTGAAAATTCTCACGGTATTCCGGGCATGTCGGCTGGGCACCAGGCGAAGATTTTCCACTCTTCGCGAAGGAAGGTTATGAGGGTGGTTGCTTGTTCTTCTAGGTGGTGGGCGTATCCACGGACCGTCTTCTCTGGGTCTGTTGGGTGAACTTGGTGGGTGATTGTGTCGCTGTCGACGCTGAAATAGCGGCCGAATTCTCTGGACTCGCTTTAACTCGCCAGTGGAAAGATGCTTTTATCCGTCACCATGGCTATTTCTTTGAGTTGTTGTTGGGCTCCGAACGTGTCGGAGACTTTGTGGAAGTCGCGATCGCACTGATTCGATTTGGTGAAGCTTCCATTGATTGTGATGACTCTTGCGGGTCCTGGCATCTTGAGTTTGAGATATGTGTAGTGCGGGACCGCCATGAATTGGGCAAACTCTGGTCACCCGAGTATGGCGTGGTACTGTGACTGCCAGTCGAGCACTTCGAACTCGAGGACCAATCTTGCGAAGTTGCGCTTGTTGCCGAAGATGACATCGAGCTTGATTGTTCCAATGGAGGCGGCTGCTTCACCTGGAACTACGCCGTGTATTGTGGTTCCTGGTTTCTTCCAAACTGATCGTGTAGGGTGTTGGCGAAGGTTATGTTTAGGCTGCTGCCTCCGTCCATGAAGACTCTGTCAATGTCGTAACCTCCGATCTGGGCTTCAAGGACCAGGGGTGCATGCCCCGGCCTTGGGACTGCGGGCGGGTGGTCGCTCTGATAGAAGGTGATGTTGGTCTCGGCGCCACACAGTTGGTAGATTTCTGCTATCTTTAGGCCCTCGTCCGCTCGGGCTTGCAGGGTGTAAGCGTCTTGTTTTGCTTTTGAGGGTCTTCCTTCTTGGATCATGCAGATTCGTCCATGGGGCGTAGGGTATTGTCTTTCTGTACTTTGTGTTGGTGATTGCGCGCTTCATCGGGTGCGCTTGGCTTCACGTTGCTTTTCCTCCTTGAGGCTGTTGGAGAGTTCGGTGAATAGGAAACAATCTCCTAGTGTGTGGCTTGCTCTGAGGCGTCCCCACCCGTCTTTGAAATAGTGGATCGTGAAAGATCCTTTGTCACAACCCTAGTTTTGGTATGTGCTTTTATTACTAGAAATAATTGCATCATGTTTAAATTCTTGGTTTAAGAATTGGGGATTTGTAAAAGCCTCAAAAAGAATTTAAATAAAAGGCCAGATAAAAAGTTTTTCCAAAATTCCTCCAAACAATTTTGAAAAGTCCTATAAATGAGTATAATCATTTTAAAAATGATTTGGAGTCAAACCATGCTCATGGATTTTTCAAAAATTCAAACAGAGGCTTGGAATTAAATTTAAATGCTATTTGAATTGGATTCAAATAATTTGAATTCCAAAAATCTTCAAATCTTGGGAGTGGCTAGTACTATGTCACATATGTCCAAGATAAATATTTGGGGATTTTTAAAAATGCTTTGGTATTTTTTTTTCAGAGCAAAACAAATAAAACAGAAGAAATAAAAAGAAATAAAAGAGAAAGGGCAGAGCCCACCTACCTGGCCCATCTAGCAACAGAAGAGGCCCGGCCCAAAGGGGCAGGGTCGTCTTCTTCGCGGGACAGGCAGGCGAGCACCTGCGTGGCGAGCATGCCGCCGTCGGCAGCCCGCCCACGGCGCCCCCTCGTCCCTATCTCCACGCCGTGGACGCCCCCGTGCTCTCCCCTTCCACTTCCCCCTCCCCTGGACCCTTTCCCCTCTCTCCCCGGCGAGCTCCCGCGAAGACCCGAGCGCAACTGCCGTCCGCCGTCGTGCACCTGCGTGGCGACCGGCCTCCCTCTGCCCAGCCGTGATGTCCAGAAGACCCTGAGCCGACGACTCCGTCTTCCAGCGCTGCGAATCGAGCCCAAGACACCCTCTGGGTGGCGCCATCGTCGTCGTTGTCCCCTGAAGGCCGCCGGACCTCATCGTTAAATACACCGCCACCGCAGCTCCTCCGGCCTCCCCGACCACTCCATCATGCTCAGGGTGAGCACGCGCTCGATTTGCCCCTAACCCCGACCCCTCTTGCGGCCCGTTTCGCCGTGGCCACTGAGCTCAGCTCCGGCCGCCGCCGAGCTTGACTGCCACCGCGGCCCTGGACCCTCCAGTTGTCGCCCGTGTGCGGTGCGAGACGCGCGCGTGTGCGAGGGCCCGTTTGGTGCCCTCCCCGTGCCCTCCCGTGGCCGGAGCCGCCTGCTGCGTGGGCGCCGCCGCGTCCAGCGGCCACCGGCGGCTAGACTCCGGCAACGGCCGACGTGGCCGTTTAGATTAGGGACTAACCCTGTGGTTAGTTGGCCCTGGGTCACTGACTGGTGGGACCCAGCTCCCTAATAATCCCCTGTTAATTTAACTAAAAGGGAATTAACCCAGAGACAATGACAGGTGGGTCCCAGGCGTCAGGTTGACTGGCCAGCTCCCCCTGCGTCATGCTGATGTCATCCTTGCGCAATAAATCGATTTCTTAATTAACAGAAATTCCAGAAAATGATTAAATCTTTGAAATTCAATAACTTTTAAACCATAACTCCAAATCAAAAGTTTAATATATGAGAAATCATCAGAAAAATGCAAGGATTCCAAATATCATATTTTCATGGATGAAAAACACATCTATGATGATGGACCAGTAGCATTTAGCTATTTGGGTTATTTGGAATAATTCAAAATAAATGTTTAAATCATTTCAAATTAAATCTTTGCAATGCCAACCTTACCACATGAACATCAGAGGCATATCATACACATGACAACATGGTTTACCATATCCAAACATTAGGAAATGCAACTTTGGCTAATTTGAACCACATTTGGAGTTTGAATTTGAATTTCTTATTCAAATCAACTTCAATTAACATGTGACAATTGAACCTAGATCACATCAGTACCATGCCATGATTCATTTCTTGAATGTGCATTGCAATGTGATGTTTATACTTTTATTGTCTCGGTATTTGCTTCTTCTCGATAGATCCATCGCTGGACGTAGTCCCTGTTTCTCCGAAGAGTGGTACCCCCGAGTCTCGACAATAAGGCAAGCAAACCCCCTTTGATCATATCTATAAAAACTCAGTTTCCCTCTTGTTCTCTTATGCATGATTAGGTGATTCACATGTTACCGTTCTATCGCTAGTTGAACCCATCTTTTGCATGACCTATCATTGCTTACACAGTATTAAGCAAACCTCAACCTAGCAGATACAAGATTTGTTTGTGTTCATCATGTGGCCCTTCATCCATGTTATGCTATGCCATGCTAGAGTTGTATGCAATGAGGTTGATCCATCTGGGTGATGTACGGAATGGTAGTGAACACATGCAACAAGGTGGTAACGTGTTGATGAAGTCACCCTAATATAAGTGAACAATGAGAGGCTGTGTAGGAGTACACAGTGGGTTGTCTCATTTACACTGCCCTAGGCCCCGAGTTCTTGTGTTGTGATCCAAGACACAGATTACTACCACATGTTGGGCTCATTTACCCCTCTCGACCTATTAACTCACCCCGACTAGGGTCTAGGATTCGCATGGGTTAATGTTATTATATTTGCTTTCATAACGTAGCACGGTTTTAGGCAAGCGCAGCACCATCCGTCGAGGTGGGCTTGTCGGACCGTCCATACATCGTCTGGGTCCTGAACGGAAACCCCGGCCGGATTCCCGATTGGGGTACATACTCAGATAGGCGATTCCCTGGACTAGAGTTGGAGCCGTGAGGTAAGTGTCGTGGTACTATCCTCGCCGACACCGCTTGAAGGTGACGAGTTCTAGGCGATAAGTGGTAGCTACGTATGTGAAGAAGTAAACCCCTGCAGGGTTAGTGAACTATTCGAATAGCCGTGTCCGCGGTTATGGACTACTTGGAGATCTTTACTTGATTATTAGACAACTCAAATGGATACTCTAAAAATCGCAAGATAAGTGTGAGTGCTTTGGGTTGCTTCCTCGTGGGGAAGTCAAGGAAGGATCCATGGTTGTGTATTGATGTGGTGATCAAGATTAGATGGACTCGTGTGCGCCTCTCATCTCAACTCTATGTAGTCGTAGTACAGGATAACCAAGTCAAAGCTTTCTGCATTACAACCCCACTTGCCTTTTACCTTGATACCTGAGCATGAGTAGTATAGTTCTGACGTAAGTCTTGCTGAGTACGACTTTGTACTCACATTTGCTTATTCTATGTTTTAGAGACGAGACCACTGACCCTGATGGTGGCCTCTCCCTCGAGCTCGATGTCGACGAAGTAATGTAGTCCCAGACAGTAGCCTGGTCCCTCTGGAGGGTCGTTGTGTTTTCTTAAAGGCTTCTTAAGCCATTTGTTAACCTTGTCTTTACTAAGACATAATTTGCTTCCGTTGTTGTATGATGTAATGTTGGATCACAGTGATGTGATCTCTGCTTGTAACACTACTATATCTGATCTGTTTAGCAGATGCAATAAAGCTATGAGTTTGTAGAGTTCATGTTATGTTACCTGTTGTTATACACTTGGCATGCATGCTGCGTGTATGTTTATATCGTGCATGTCATGTGTGGGGTTCGATACCTTAGTTGTGTTCTCGCCGGAGGTCTTTTATACACCAAGTGGCCCTTAGATGTGTGCTACTTGGGGCATCGCGATGCGATTGCTCGTGACTCTGTCACGTGGCACACTTTGTGGTATGATTGAGCCCGCCCGAGACCCCGACTAAGAGATCGGGCTGGAGTCTGTTTATGTAAGTGTTAGGATTCAATCGATAATATGGTTGAGGCGACTTGTCTATGAGTATGGGATTTCACCACCCATAATCATTCAGACTTGTGAGCGGGCGATGAGGACCCATCTCAGTTGATCATCCGGCCTGGATGGGATGCCCCTCACATTCAAGCTTTCCGAGATTGTCTTGTATTTGGCCTTGTCTGCTTAGACAAGTGGGAATGTCTCTCGGCTCTCCATATGATTGAATTGTGACTGGAATTACATATGCAAACCCCGGGTCCCGACATCCTTCCAGTTGCTCTCTGGCTGTGAGCTTGCTGGAACCAGCGTGCCTTCTTCTCCTTGAGACTTGGAAAATATGCGAGTGGTCTTCTGTTCGGTTGTGCAATCTTGGGCCGAGCTCTATCCCATCGTTGAGCGACCGGTTCTGGATGACGTTGGATAATTCGTCTGGTCTTCAATCTGGGTCGTAGTACTCGCCGGTCTGGGTTTCGGAGTCGCTGTCTTGTCGTGCGGCGGGAGCCCGGGTGGCGGTTGGTTGTCGAGTGGTTGGCGGGTCTTCTGTCACGTGCCGCGACCCTTCGAATGGGATTCCTGTGTAGAGTCCTCGCGCCTGCCTTCTGGGTCGTCAAGTTCTTTTCCGTCGGCGGTGGGTCTGGCAGTCGTCGAGGTGTTGGGCTTGATACGGCTGCAGGTTAAGTGATCTTGGTGGGGCGATGAAGACGTTTGTGGTGAACTTGAACTCCTCGAGCGGGCTTGATCTGGCTCTATCCCTTGAGTCATGATTTGCTGAAGGCGGGACCGTCGAGATCATGATTCCAACCTGTGTAGTTCCCACAGACTCGCCAATTGATGAGGATCGGCCTCGGCAAATCCCATGGTTAGGGACCCTGGGTTAGTCATAGAGAAGGAACAGGTTGGACGATACTCGTCGGCTAACAGGAGAAGCACTTCCTGCTCGATATTATTGCGTGAGGGGGCGATTACAAGGGAGGCCAAAGCGAGTTCTCGCAAGGCCAGGAGAGTATATTGGATCTTGGTTATTCGAGATGTCTCCCCTCCTAGCCTTTATATACTAGGCTAGGTCTCGGGGAGTCCGTCCTAGATTACAGAGATAATTTCCTAGTCCTACTCTTGCCTTGTGCGCCCAGTCGTGCCTTCCATATCAGTCGCGGACTCCTACGTCAGTGTATTTATTGGGCCACTCGTTGGCCTTTCGAGGCTTTCCAGAGGGCCTTCTGTCTTCACGCACACCAGGTATCCTCACTCGTAGGAGTCGTGGGGTCACCCCCTCATCACACCCCCCCCCCCCCCGAGGCGTTTTTTCGTTCACACGAAAAAAACACTTTGATGCTCGGGGGCCACGGACTCACCCTCCCTCCCGAGGTGTTTTCTCTCCTCATGCGATGGCAATACTCAAGATCCTGGAGGCTCGAGCACAGGCTCGCCCTCCGAAGAATTTTTCACGTGCCAAACAGTGTTTCTTCGATCATTCGGGGGCTCAAGAATGAAACTTCCTATTTACCCAAGGAGTTTTTAATCGCCCCTCGACAGTGTTGTATCAGAAAACCTGTACCAAAAATCAAGGAGTATCACATAGCATAAAAGAAAAAAGGGGCCTCTTTTCTGGAAACACCAGAACCCCTAGAAAAGGATAGAACCGATTAAGCAACACTGGATATGGAATTTTCCAGTCTTCATCCGATCACAAGAGATCGAACAAAGACTCGGGGGCTACTCCCATCGGGAGCGCTGCCGCGCACCCGACGAGTCCAGAAATATGGTACATAACAACAGAAGGGGACCAGTTTAGCAAAATAATTGTAGCTTATGCCCGACTCTACGAGTCGAACATAGCCTTGGGGGCTACTCCCATCAGGAGCGTTGTCGCGCACCCGATATTATTACAAGGAAACAAGGGATAAAAGGTCAAGTACTCGCAGATATTTCCACTATAAATCAAAGGGATCACAAGGTTCAGTACTCGAAGAAAACTTTCCATTATATATCAAAGCGATCACAAGGTTCAGTACTTGTAACAGCCCAAAACTAGAAAATTTCATATAAATTTGCATTTTTATTTTTCTCATTGGGGACGAAAATTTGCACAATGATTCATTGCCAAAATCCATGTGACATAAAAATGCTCAAGCATTTTTTTGATCAATTAAAAGGATTTCCCCTTTTTCTTTTCTTTGCTTTCATTTCTTTCTTTGTTTCCTTGTCATTTTTCTCTCAAGCCTCATCTTTTCTCCCCTAAGCAAGACCCTTTAGGTATCATCATGTTGTGCCATGATGAAACTACTTGCTAATTCTCATGATTTTGTCATGTCCAGAAAATGGGGTTATAATTCAAATGGCATTTGAATTTATTTGAATGCCATTCGAATTACTTAAATAATTTTGGACCCATTTCTTTTTCTGTAAATCTTGTAAATATTATGGATGAGTGATTGTATTTTTATATGGAATTTAGACATCCATTTATATTTATTTAAATCATTTTTTTCTGCTCTCATATTTATAAATGAATAAATGCAGGAAATGTCATAGATCCATTTGGGCCCTTTCCCTTTTTTTTCCAGCCCAATCTCCTCTCCTCCCCAGCCCAAACCTCAATCCCTTCTCCTTTTCTCCCCCCTGCACATGGAGGACCCCTCCCCCCTCCTCACAGCCATGGCGTGAGAGAGAGGTGGAGCCCTCCCGGCAGCCTCCTCTCCTCCTCCCCTTTATAGCCTCCTCCGGTGCCCCTCTCCTCTAGGGTTTCCCCTCTACCCGCCGCCACCATCTCCTCCCCTCTCTTTTCCTTCCTCCTCTTCTTCTCTTGCAGCCCGCCATGGACAGGAGGTCCATGGATCAAGCCCCTGCCAACGATCATCGTCTCCGTCGACGAGGTCTTCGTCCCTGAAGCCGTGTGTGTCTCTGTAAGAAAGCAGCCGAGGCCGGCGTGCCTCCAGCGCAAGACGGCGTCGTCTTCGTCTTCTTCCTATGATGGCCATGTCGCCGGTTGCTCCCGAGCCGTCATCGTCGTCGTCAAGCCGCCGCGTCCCCGAGCCTGGTCGCCTCCTGCAGCCACCCCCCTGTGAGCTGCGCTCCTCCTCCTCCTCCCCGTTTCCCGTTGTCCTGCGTAGCAACGTCTTTCTCCCATGCGTCCCTGGTTTTCCTCCGCCGTCGCCGTCGATGGAAGTTGACAGAGCAAGTTACGTTTTATTCAGTTTTGGTTCAGTGAGCGCTCAGGAGATGCTTCTTTTCGTTTTCGTTTTGTTCCATGTCGAGTGCGATTGACTAGCGCAGTGGTAGGGCACCCTGGGTTTCATCCAGGAGGTCCCTGGTTCAATTCCTAGCCGGCGAATGGTGGCTCCTTTTGCTATGTTTTTCTGTTGTCAGTTCATCCGGTGATCTTTTTTTCTTCAGTTTCAGTCTCGCCATCCTGTTGTAGATGTACAATAGCAGCTCGATTTCTTTCGAAATCGACTGGCTAGCTCAGTGGTAGCGCGCCTGTGCTAGTGACCGGGAGGTCTTGGGATCAAATCCCAGTCATGTCCAAGCAAGGCGCCCCTTTTTTTATTTTGTTTTGCCCGTGCAACCTCTGAATATTCAGGTTCAGAGTTTCAGTTAGCCGCGTAGTTTAGTTTATTTCCTGTCGCGCTATGTAACTGACATGATTCAGCAGCCTAGCGTAGTGGTGTGGTCGCCTAGGGATCGAATCCCTCCTGGGATGATTTGTTCCACCTTTTTCTTTTGTTTTTCTGCAGCGCCTCTCAGTGGGCTGGGCCCAGCAATTCTTCTCGCCCGTGGGCGCCAAATAGGCCACCCCACGCATCTAATCGGGCCTCTTTTGCCGAAGGGAGCCCAACAGGGGCGTTTCCCTCCTTTTTCTTTTCTGGAATTAATTCAAACCTTTTTGAATTTATCCAAATCTATTCCGTTTTGCTTTTGCGTGTATGGTGTGCATCCTTGCTCCAAATAAGTCATGTCATACATGATTTTGGGGTAGAAAAATGTGAGGAAGGTGATGGTGCTGTCCATTTTGTTAAACGGGCAAGCTTTATTTTAGTGATGGTGTATTCTTTGCACCTATCCCCCCTCACGATGATACACGGGTGCAATTCCCCGTTCTTTTTTGTTGCCTCGTGTTCCATACATCCAAATGCTCCACCTTGACATATTGTTTCCATATATGTTTGAGTTGGTTCCATGTAGCTTGTGTGATGTCAACTGCCTTTTCCATCGTCGAGAGATGCTTGCATATTCATCGGTGATGTCTGTGAATCTTCGTATGTTGTTGATCACTCCAATGACCAACAACTTGTCGCACCACTCGAATGTGATGTTGTCCACCTGTTCCATAGGTGATACAACATCACTTCCCCTCCTTCGTTGGCATTCATCTCTTGTTTCGAGCATCGTAGCTCTTGCGATGACCGTAGTTTTCGGTAGCATTGTCCCTCTCTTTATTTTATTGATTGCAGTAGAATGCATTAGGTGCATCATACACCATGCCATGTCATTGCATCTATGATTATGTTAAGGAATCCCATCTTGAGGTTATCCTCGTGTGTGGGTAATTCTTGTTGATATTATTTTCTAGTCTTTTGCACATGCCATGATCATGCATCATAATAATTATAACATAAGGATTCTTCGGATCCGTAACTCACCAACGTAATGCATATGAAGGTTGTCGGTAGCATAGCACCATTGCTTCCCGATGCTTCTTTTAAACTTGCTCGTTCTTATATTCATGCCATGATATTAAAATGACACGCATCATACATGACCATGCTTGTTTGTTTATTGCTTGCTCGTGATTGCTCCGTAGTGACAGTGTATCGCTGTTGATTGCTTTCCAGTGTTTGTCGTCTTGTGTGCTTCCGCGGGTACTCTCGGAGACGATGCGAGCTTGCGATCAACTACACCTTCGGAACCCGACTTATCAACAGGCAAGGACTATACATTACTTATGATCCATTCTATTTCAACCAGCGGTTTGCATGCTAGTCTAGGTTAGGTTCGATGTTTGATCCTACCACATGTTTACATCCTCTTTCAAACTTATACAGCCATGTCCCCTCCCAGCAAACCTTGTACTGCTATGTTACTATTGCTCGTTGCTCAGCCCCTGCTTAGTATGCATGCTTAGGATGCTACGATGTTACCTTGTTACTCCTGGATTTGGGATATCACATTATTATTATTGTTGTTGATGATATGATTATTATAATGTTGACTATATTCGACGAAGGGTGGAAGGTCTAGGCTATCCCGCCCCGACGCTTTGTTCCATTCGAGTCACCTAGGATCCGAGTTCCGGGTATTGGTTTTAAGACTGAGTGTGCCTAACCGCATGTGGGATTTTATGGGGTCCCCTTTTCTTACCTACCTAGCTTCAAACATTTCTAGAGGTGGCCCAAGCTGGTTTTACCATTTGAAAACCGTGTGTGTGACTGGTGAGCTCCCAGCAGATTTTCAAATAACTCGGGCCAGCGGAGACATGATTTCTTTGTTGGTCCACACCTGGAAGCTAGGGGGCTGCCCACAGCTGTTTCGGTAGCTAACCCGACCTCGTCCAGCCGGAAGAGTCCGATCCGATAGCGCGGCCGGCCTTTGGATTGGGTGTCGACTCCCCGAGAGCCACCCGGATTTGTGCGTTGTTAGTTAGAGGGACCTGTCGTTCCGGATCTCTTGGGACTAAATCATAAAATGGTTGCCTATCATGGGTAGCAACTGAGAGAGATGGGCGTGCGTGCGGAGCCTCGTAATGGGCAGTTGGTACACCCCTGCAGGGTTAAGTCTTTTCGAGAAGCCGTGTCCACGGTTATGGACAACTTGAGACCTACTCCTTGTTCATAGACAACAACAACTGAGATAATCTTAATATAACTTGATCAACGTGTGTGTGTGCCTTGACTGCTTCTTCTTCGTCGGGATGCGAAGAGGAGGACAAGGATAGGATAGGTGTTATGTTTGCGACAGTAGTTGATAACAAGACTTGTTGGAGGCGATTCCTCATCGAATGCTTGGCTTCTTACCTTACTCTCTAGATCGTTAGCCACTTCATAAATGCTAGTGCGGCAGCAACCTCACCACTTACCCCTTCCTTACCGTAAACTACTAGTTGTCCTAGAATGACGAGTGATGAAGTCCTTGCTGGGTCAGATGACCACTACAGTTGGATGCTGAGTACCTCTGTACTCATGATACTACCCCCAAACTCTTTTCAGGGTTCTTGATCGACAACAGGTATGGTGATCGACGTTTCACGTGGAGACTCGACGACGAATAGTTAGGCGGATCCCGGCGGAGGGCCTGGACCCGTGTGGTTATGGGATCGATGTTTTTCTCTTTGCCACTAGGCATTTGATTGTAGTCTGTACTCAGACATGTACCTTCCGCTGTTATATTGTATTTGAGGCAGTTGTATGCTGATTGTATGAGATGTTGTATCCTGTATCTGTAATGTTGTGATATCATGTTGGAAATCCGGGGCATATGGCTTTGTCATATGTCGCGGTGGGACCGATATGTGCTTCGTCCCCGGATCTGGACGGAAACATCTAGATCTGGAACAGTACCGCATATCGGGCCTTACAACTTGGTATCAGAGCCTTACCGACTGTAGGATCCCTTTACTGGCTGAAGTCAAGTCTAGACAAAAACTATTTTGTAGTTGATAAGTTAGTTATCGGAGAGTAGGATTCTTTTTACTCCTTATCCCCTCCCTCTGGTAAGGAAGTGCGACGTAATGTTTTCCCCTTCAACTTATCCTCTTCAAAACCAAATCTAAGTTCTCGTTTAGGAGATTTCAGTCGGACCAATACTTTATCAGCAGCGGGTTGGTCGGCGTACTTCGAACTGGCTGAGCATGGCTCGTGGGCTTGTCACTCTACATCGACAAATGTGCGGCCTGCGTAAAACAGCGAATCGGGTTGCCTGGTTATTGTCCAACTAATGGATTCTGAACCTCCCGCTTCGACTGTCCCCCTTTGTCCGCTTGAGTCGGCACTGTGTGTGGATCCTCCTCTGTCCCGTCTCGTTCTCCAGGTTTTCGCACCTTCCTGAGTGATGTTATTGTAGAAATGCTGGTATGGTATTGTTTCGATTCGGATTCTCATGTTCGCGCTTCCAGTAGTACCTAGGTAATCTTTTACGGAAGCCTCGTGTTTCTTTCCCCGAGTGGAACCAGTTTTGTTGTGATATCCACTCATTGAATCCGAGCTTTCTCTCAAATTAGTTTCCCGCACTTTCAGATGTTTTATCCTTCGATATCGGCAACTCCAGTCAGGTTGGATCCTGACGGAGGCAAACATCGTTGTCACGACGAGCGAAGCCTATGTTGGTGGTATCGGGAAGTTTCACCTCTCGGTTGATCTTCTTTCTTGCAACTTCTCGGTCCCTTCCCCCTGGGTTATGCCGGATCTCGGGACGAGATCCTCTGTTGGTGGTGGCGAGTTGTAACAGCCCAAAACTAGCAAATTCCATATAAATTTGAATTTTTATTTTTCCCATTGGGGATGAAAATTTGCACAATGATTCATTGCCAAAATCCATGTGACATAAAAATGCTCAAGCATTTTTTTGATCAATTAAAAGGATTTCCCCTTTTTCTTTTCTTTGCTTTCATTTCTTTCTTTGTTTCCTTGCCATTTTTCTCTCAAGCCTCATCTTTTCTTCCCTAAGCAAGACCCTTTGGGTATCATCATGTTGTGCCATGATGAAACTACTTGCTAATTCTCATGATTTTGTCATGTCCAGAAAATGGGGTTGTAATTCAAATGGCATTTGAATGTATTTGAATGCCATTCGAATTACTTAAATAATTTTGGACCCATTTCATTTTCTGTAAATCTTGTAAATATTATGGATGAGTGATTGTATTTTTATATGGAATTTAGACATCCATTTATATTTATTTAAATCATTTTTTTGTTCTCTCATATTTATAAATGAATAAATGCAGGAAATGTCATAGAGCCATTTGGCCCTTTCCCTTTTTTTTCCAGCCCAATCTCCTCTCCTCCCCAGCCCAAACTTCAATCCCTTCTCCTTTTCTCCCCCCTGCACGTGGAGGACCCCTCCCCCCTCCTCACAGCCATGGCGTGAGAGAGAGGTGGAGCCCTCCCGGCAGCCTCCTCTCCTCCTCCCCTTTATAGCCTCCTCCGGTGCCCCTCTCCTCTAGGGTTTCCCCTCTACCCGCCGCCACCATCTCCTCCCCTCTCTTTTCCTTCCTCCTCTTATTCTCTTGCAGCCCGCCATGGACAGGAGGTCCATGGATCAAGCCCCTGCCAACGATCATCGTCTCCGTCGACGAGGTCTTCGTCCCTGAAGCCGTGTGTGTCTCTGTAAGAAAGCAGCCGAGGCCGGCGTGCCTCCAGCGCAAGACGGCGTCGTCTTCGTCTTCTTCCTGTGATGGCCATGTCGCGGGTTGCTCCCGAGCCATCATCGTCGTCGTCAAGCCGCCGCGTCCCCGAGCCTGGTCGCCTCCTGCAGCCACCCCCCTGTGAGCTGCGCTCGATGAGTGATTGTATTTTTATATGGAATTTAGACATCCATTTATATTTATTTAAATCATTTTTTTCTGCTCTCATATTTATAAATGAATAAATGCAGGAAATGTCATAGAGCCATTTGGGCCCTTTCCCTTTTTTTTTCCAGCCCAATCTCCTCTCCTCCCCAGCCCAAACCTCAATCCCTTCTCCTTTTCTCCCCCCTGCACGTGGAGGACCCCTCCCCCCTCCTCACAGCCATGGCGTGAGAGAGAGGTGGATCCCTCCCGGCAGCCTCCTCTCCTCCTCCCCTTTATAGCCTCCTCCGGTGCCCCTCTCCTCTAGGGTTTCCCCTCTACCCACCGCCACCATCTCCTCCCCTCTCTTTTCCTTCCTCCTCTTCTTCTCTTGCAGCCCGCCATGGACAGGAGGTCCATGGATCAAGCCCCTGCCAACGATCATCGTCTCCGTCGACGAGGTCTTCGTCCCTGAAGCAGTGTGTTTCTCTGTAAGAAAGCAGCCGAGGCCGGCGTGCCTCCAGCGCAAGACGGCGTCGTCTTCGTCTTCTTCCTGTGATGGCCATGTCGCCGGTTGCTCCCGAGCCGTCATCGTCGTCATCAAGCCGCCGCGTCCCCGAGCCTGGTCGCCTCCTGCAGCCACCCCCCTGTGAGCTGCGCTCCTCCTCCTCCTCCCCGTTTCCCGTTGTCCTGCGTAGCAACGTCTTGCTCCCATGCGTCCCTGGTTTTCCTCCGCCGTCGCCGTCGATGGAAGTTGAGAGAGCAAGTTACGTTTTATTCAGTTTTGGTTCAGTGAGCGCTCAGGAGATGCTTCTTTTTGTTTTCGTTTTGTTCCATGTCGAGTGCGATTGACTAGCGCAGTGGTAGGGCACCCTGGGTTTCATCCAGGAGCCTCCTGGTTCAGTTCCCAGCCGGCGCATGATGGCTCCTTTTGCTATGTTTTTCTGTTGTCAGTTCATCCGGTGATCTTTTTTTCTTCAGTTTCAGTCTCGCCATTCTGTTGTAGATGTACAATAGCAGCTTGATTTCTTTCAAAATCGACTGGCTAGCTCAGTGGTAGCACGCCTGTGCTAGTGACCGGGAGGTCTTGGGATCAAATCCCAGTCATGTCCAGGCAAGGCGCCCCTTTTTTATTTTTATTTGCCCGTGCAACCTCTGAATCTTCAGGTTTAGAGTTTCAGTTAGCCGCGTAGTTTAGTTTATTTCCTGTCGCGCTATGTAACTGACATGATTCAGCAGCCTAGCATAGTGGTGTGGTCGCCTAGCTTCCATTCGAGAGGTGCAGGGATCGAATCCCTCCTGGGACGATTTGTTACACCTTTTTCTTTTGTTTTTCTGCAGCGCCTCTCAGTGGGCTGGGCCCAGCAATTCTTCTCGTCCGTAGGCGCCAAATAGGCCACCCCACGCATCTAATCGGGCCTCTTTTGCCGAAGGGAGCCCAACAGGGGCGTTTCCCTCCTTTTTCTTTTCTGGAATTAATTCAAACCTTTTTGAATTTATCCAAATCTTTTCCGTTTTGCTTTTGCGTGTATGGTGTGCATCCTTGCTCCAAATAAGTCATGTCATACATTATTTTGGGGTAGAAAAATGTGAGGAAGGTGATGGTGCTGTCCATTTTGTTAAACGGGCATGCTTTATTTTGGTGATGGTGTATTCTTTGCACCTATCCCCGCTCACGATGATACACGGGTGCAATTCCCCGTTCTTTTTTGGTTCCTCGTGTTCCATACATGCAAATGGTCCACCTTGACATATTGTTTCCATATATGTTTGAGTTGGTTCCATGTAGCTTGTGTGATGTCAACTGCCTTTTCCATCGTCGAGAGATGCTTGCATATTCATCGGTGATGTCTGTGAATCTTCGTATGTTGTTGATCACTCCAATGACCAACAACTCTTCGCACCACTCGAATGTGATGTTGTCCACCTGTTCGATAGGTGATACAACATCACTTCCCCTCCTTCGTTGGCATTCATCTCTTGTTTCGAGCATCGTAGCTCTTGCGATGACCGTAGTTTTCGGTAGCATTGTCCCTCTTTATTTTATTGATTGCAGTAGAATGCATTAGGTGCATCATACACCATGCCATGTCATTGCATCTATGATTATGTTAAGGAATCCCATCTTGAGGTTATCCTCGTGTGTGGGTAATTCTTGTCGATATTATTTTCTAGTCTTTTGCACATGCCATGATCATGCATATGAAGGTTGTCGGTAGCATAGCACCATTGCTTCCCGATGCTTCTTTTAAACTTGCTCGTTCTTATATTCATGCCATGATATTAAAATGACACGCATCATACATGACCATGCTTGTTTGTTTATTGCTTGCTCGTGATTGCTCCGTAGTGACAGTGTATCGCCGTTGATTGCTTTCCAGTGTTTGTCGTCTTGTGTGCTTCCGCGGGTACTCTCGAAGACGATGCGAGCTTGCGATCGACTACACCTTCGGAACCCGACTTATCAACAGGCAAGGACTATACATTACTTATGATCCATTCTATTTCAACCAGCGGTTTGCATGCTAGTCTAGGTTAGGTTCGATGTTTGATCCTACCACATGTTTACAGCCTCTTTCAAACCGATACAGCCATGTCCCCTCCCAGCAAACCTTGTACTGCTATGTTACTATTGCTCGTTGCTCAGCCCCTGCTTAGTATGCATGCTTAGGATGCTATGATTTTACCCTGTTACTCCTGGGTTTGGGATATCAAATTATTATTATTGTTGTTGATGATATGATTATTATAATGTTCACTATATTCGACGAAGGGTGGAAGGTCTAGGCTATCTCACCCCAACGCTTTGTTCCATTCAAGTCACCTCGGATCCGAGTTCCGGGTATTGGTTTTAAGACTGAGCGTGCCTAACCGCGTGTGGGATTTTATGGGGTCCCCTTTTCTTACCTACCTAGCTTCAAACATTTCTAGAGGTGGCCCAAGCTGGTTTTACCATTTGAAAACCGTGTGTGCGACTGGTGAGCTCCCAGCAGATTTTCAAACAACTCGGGCCAACGGAGACATGGTTTCTTTGTTGGTCCACACCTGGAAGCTAGGGAGCTGCCCACATCTGTTTGGGTAGCTAACCCGACCTCGTCCAGCCGGAAGAGTCCGATCCGATAGCGCGGCCGGCCTTTGGATTGGGTGTCGACTCCCCGGGGGCCACCCGGATTTGTGCGTTGTTAGTTAGAGGGACCTGTCGTTCTGGATCTCTTGGGACTAAATCATAAAATGGTTTCCTATCATGGGTAGCAACTGAGAGAGATGGGCGTGCGTGCGGAGCCTCGTAATGGGCAGTTGGTACACCCCTGCAGGGTTAAATCTTTTCGAGAAGCCGTGTCCACGGTTATGGACGACTTGAGACCTACTCCTTGTTCATAGACAACAACAACTGAGATAATCTTAATATAACTTGATCAACGTGTGTGTGTGCCTTGACTGCTTCTTCTTCGTCGGGATGCGAAGAGGAGGACAAGGATAGGATAGGTGTTATGTTTGCGATAGTAGTTGATAGCAAGACTTGTTGGAGGCGATTCCTCATCGAATGCTTGGCTTCTTACCTTACTCTCTAGATCGTTAGCCACTTCATAAATGCTAGTGCGGCAGCAACCTCACCACTTACCCCCTTCCTTACCGTAAACTACTAGTTGTCCTAGAATGACGAGTGATGAAGTCCTTGCTGGGTCAGATGACCACTACAGTTGGATGCTGAGTACCTCTGTACTCATGATACTACACCCAAACTCTTTTCAGGGTTCTTGATCGACAACAGGTATGGTGATCGACGTTTCACGTGGAGACTCGACGACGACTAGTTAGGCGGATCCCGGCGGAGGGCCTGGACCCGTGTGGTTATGGGATCGATGTTTTTCTCTTTGCCACTAGGCATTTGATTGTAGTCTGTACTCAGACATGTACCTTCCGCTGTTATATTGTATTTGAGGCAGTTGTATGCCGATTGTATGAGATGTTGTATCATGTATCTGTAATGTTGTGATATCTTGTTGGAAATCCGGGGCATATGGCTTTGTCATATGTCGCGGTGGGACCGATATGTGCTTCGTCCCCGGATCTGGATGGAAACATCTAGATCTGGAACAGTACCGCATATCGGGCCTTACAGTACTCGAAGAAAACTTTCTTGTATACATCAAAGAGATTACAAGGTCAAGCACTCAGAGACAATTCCCATTACATATCAAAACGACAACAAGGCCAATCATTACAAGGAATTATGACTTCTACATGTGTGCACATGCTGAGATTATTGGCACTTGCACACATCTAGACGAGCATCATCACATACAAAGAGAGACCCTAAGTCTGCATAGAACAGCTTGACTCCTTCTGATCCTGTTGACCTTGATCTACCGGCTCATCCGCTTGGCCGATGGCTTGACGTCCGAGTCCTCCTTAGAACTAGAAGAGCAATCACCACTAGACGAGGAGTTGGCAGAAGACGAAGCCACAGGTGAAGCACCAGGAGAATAAGGAAGAGAAGCTGATGCACCCTGTGATTCTCCAGAACTGTCACTGCTCAACCTCTCCTGGTACGGGTCCAGACGATTCCCGCCAGTATCAAAATCACGGACGGTGAGAGTATTTACACCATCAAAACGACAGCAAAGACTATCACCGTCGCGCAGATTCAGTCGACGAGAAAAAGACCTCCAACCAGACCCCAAGAAAATCAAGAACGAACTATCAACTTCAAGCTCCATCCATAAAGGAGATCGAGAACACCCTTGAAGCCGAAGCCAAAGACCTTTCAAACTGAGCTCAGAAAAATGGGATCAAAAGAAAAAAGGAAGAGGAATCCGGCTAGCTATTCGGCTAAGAATTCGAAGAAGGAAGTAATAGCACCATATGCCCTCCCACGCAGCAGCAAGGGTAGGCACCATTACAGCACCACTGCATCCCCCTCGATAAGGACAAGGAGCACGGGCACCACGACCATGGCGTCCTCGACCCCGGCCGGCCATGCTACGAGAAGAACTGGTAGAAGAAATACGACCACCACGCTTTGGTGCCATATCAAGCAAACGGAGGAGAAGGGGATGGAAGAATGACCATAACACAATGTAGAGCGTTTATATACATGTCGAGGAAAGGGAAAAAGAGGAATGCTCCAAGAAACCCAAATGGCCCCACAATCAATAACCAAGACTGGCGCACACACGCTAGGAATTCCGAGACAAGTCACCCTTTCATATCAAGAAAAAATTAAAAAGACATCAAATCACATGTGTTCCCATGCACGCCTTGGAAACCCAATGGGCAGCAGCAACGCCTGGTGACAAGATAGTATCCAAGACAACATTATGACTACAAAGAGGATGTGATGGTTCACAGGCTCGCCACCGTCATCAAGCGCATCATCAAGCACATCATTACGACAGTTCGGATGGGACGATTCAAGACAAAACACAGGCAAACATGTCTCTGGAAAGATGCCCTACTTTTTAGACCTCCTTTCAAAATTTCACTTTACACTAAAATTTTACTCCCATCGGGAGCGCCCTGTCTTTGCTAAAAACAGAGCATGGATCAAGTCCGAAGGGTGGGAGTGGTCACTCCCCTCCAAGAAAGATCAAACGCATCTACAGAGTTTGGGTGCTTCCTCACCCAGGTGATGAAGTGCTCGAGTGGCTAACAAGCAAGACTCAAATGACACACAGAAGAACTAACCGCCTGAGCGCTCGAGTGCATCACAGGTGCTTACACTACTAACTCACTCGACGACCATCCAAGTGGGTGCATCACTTATAAATTCCTCGCATGAGCTCGCAAATGCTCCGCGAGCGACTGCTATTAGTCCACTCGATTGTTATCCGAGTTGGTGCACTCTATTTTTGCACCACGCCCCTACAAATACTGCCTGGGTTGCGACACACTGCACCCCAAATGCCGCGCAAGCTAGCGCGTAGGTAAGATACCGCTACGCAGTCGGCCGGGCCGGGATTGTCACAACGCTACTTCACTCCCGATGTTATCCATGCGCAATGCATGAAGAAAATTGAGCTGATAACGGACGCGTTAAGGCTGTATTTGCTGAGACCGGTGGCATTGATCACGTAAGCCCTGCAGCGGCATGGACCTTGCTAGACACCGGTTGACGAGGATCAGCCTCGGCAAATCCCATGGTCAGGGACCCTGGGTTAGGTCGTAGAGAAGGAACAGGTTGGAGATAGTTGTCGGCTAATAGGAGATGCACTTCCTTCTCGATTGTATTATGAGAGGGGCGATTACAGTGGAAATCTAGGCGAATTCGCACAAGACCAGAGGTGTTGATTGTAGATTGGATGTCCCTCAAGCGTCCCCCCTCTCAGCCTTTATATACTAGGCTGGGTCTACAGAGGCGATTGCCTAATTCTAGCCTTGCCTTGAACACCAAGTCTTGACTTCCATATTGGTCGCGGTCTCCTACATCGGTGCCTAGAGTGGGCCAGTCGTGGGCTTGTCGAAGCTTCCAGTAGGCCTTTTGTCTTCTATTCACCAGGTATCCTCACACGCAGGAGTTGTGGGTTTACCCCCTCGTCAGTAGCCCCCGAGTGCCTGGGGGACTCAAAGAGTCGCGCAGGGACTCGAATCCATCATCGTTTGCTTTCATATGCGTGGCGCGGCTGCGAGTCGTTGGCGGCTTTAGCCATGAAAAAGTTTATCCGAGGGATGATAAGCTTAAAGGGCCCAAGTTAGTCGACTGGTCGAGCCTTAGCGAATTGCACTAGTGGAAAATACCTCAGTAGCCCAATCAAGCCCGTGTCCCTCGACACGAACTTGGAAACGACCGGTGTCTAGCAAAGTCCATGTCGTTGCAGGTCTTACAGGATCGATGTCGCCGGTCCCAGAAAATAGCCTTAACACGTCCTTTATCGGCTCATCTTTCTATCATGAGAGTGCATGGAAAACGTCGGGAGTGAAGTCGCGTTGTGGAAAGTCCCGGCCCGGCCGAATGCGCAGCGGGGTCCTACCTACACGCTAAGCTTGCGTGGCATCTGGGTACAGCGAGTCGCAGCCCAGGCATCATTTTTTTATAGAGGCATGGAGCCTAGTTAGAGATGCACCCACTTGGAATAAACAATCAAGTGAGATTTTAGTGGTTACTCACAGAGCTTTTGCGAGCTCAGGCGAGGAATCAAATAACAAAGCACCCACTCGGAAAAATCGTCGAGTGCGCGAGTAGATTGTATTGTCGAATATTAGCTGAGTCTTGCGAGTAGTCACTCGAATGCTTTACTGTCTTCAAGGTGAGGGAGCACCCAAACTCTGGAGGTGCGTCGTCTTGCCAGCACGAGTGGTCCCTTGAGTGCTTCGTCGTCTCCAAGATGAGGGAGCACCCGAACTCTGTAGATGCGCCGTTTCTTCTAGTGCGAGTGGCCACTCGAGTACATAGTTGCCTTCTGGGTGAGGGAGCACCCGAACTCTCGAGATTTTCAGCCTTGCTCAGTTTTTAACGAGGGCGAGGCGCTCCTGATGGGAGTAAAAAATTAGGATCGGAAATCAGAATATTTTGGCACCAAGGGATAGGTGGTGTTTTGCCGGTCTCTGTTTTTAACAATTGCTTTTATCTTGATATGTCCTTCTTGGGATGTTGCAGTGATAAGCATCGTAATAATGCTCTTTGGTGACCGATGACGACGCTTGGTCTTCGATCCGTCGCATCTCCTGGCCAGTCATAATGACGACTTGGATGTCACGTTGCGGCTTCCCGTTGGATTTCCAAGGCGTGCATGGGAAACACACGAGATTTGACGTGTCCTTTCAATATTGCTGACCGTGTGAAGGCATCTTGTCTTGGAATTCGTAACGCCTAGTGTGTTGGTCTTTGAATTAATGATGGCGCCGCCTGGGCTTCTGCGTGTTTTCCTAGTTTGCACCTTTGTTGCGCTATAAATACCTCATGTTCTTTGCCTGACCGTGGCATCCATTCTTCTCTCACCTTTCTATTCTTCTTCTTCTTCATATGGCTCCCCAAGCGTGGTGGTGGTGTGGCTAGCTGAGGTCGTGGTCGTCGCGGCCGTGGTAGCCACACACCTTGTTCTTCGCGAGGTGGACGTCGTGGGGCTACGACGGCGCCTTCCTCTTCCTCCGTGGAGGAGGGTGTTTGGCGCTATGATTTCCTTTTGCGTGTTCTTAGCCGGACCGCTACCCGGGTCCCTCTTCCGTTCTCGTTTGCCTCCATTGTTTCTGATCTCAATTTAAGGGGTTTTTGGCTTCATCTTCAAGGGCGTGCTCAATCTTATTCTTGGTTGGAGCTGGAAGTTGATAATTCATTCCTGATTTTCTTGGATCTGGCTGGAGGGCGTTTTCACGTCGGCTGAACCTGCGTGACGGGGATAGCCTTTGTTGTCGGTTTGATGGCAAAGATACTCTCACTGTTCGTGCTTTTGATGCTGGTGGCAATCGTCTGGATCCGTACTGGGAGGAAACGAGCAGCGACAGCTCTGGTGGGTCGAGGAATCCTTCGTCTGCTTCTCAAGTGGCTTCATCTTTGGATGACTCCTCGGCCAGTGGTGCTTGCTCTTCTAGTTCTAAGGATGAGCTCGACGTCAAGCCATTTGTCAAACGGGCGCGTCGGTTGGAAAGCCACCTTGTATAACTGGAGGGCAGTGACTTGCCTCTTCGCAGGCTTAGTTTTTACTTTGTCCGTGATTATGCTCGTCAAGTTGTGGGCCAAAAGTGCCAATTATCTCAGCATGAGCACACATGTAGAAGTCATAGTTCCCTGGGAAGATGGGTATTGTAATCCTTTTGGCGACCGCTCGAGTCCCTTAGTAAACTTTGGTGTGTAGTGGAATCCTAGGTGATGATATATGTAACTTTGAGGTCTTCTAGTTTATTTGTAATTGGAACTGTCCTCGAGTCCTTTGTAATGAGAACTATCTTCGAGTCCTTTGTAATGAGAACTATCTTCAAGTCCTTTATAATGAGAACTATCTTCGAGTCCTTTGTAATGAGCGCTATCGGGTGCGCGGCAGCGCTTCCGATGGGAGTAGCCCCCGAGGCTGCGTTTGATTTGTACAATCGGACGTAGATTGTGAGCTTTATTCGACCATGATGTCTTCTCTTGGAGCTCCTTGATTGCTCCAGTTATTTATCGGGTGCGCGGCAGTGCTCCCGATGGGAGTAGCCCCCGAGTCTTTAGGTGATCACTTGTGATCGGGTGAAGACTAAAGAATTTTCTTTGTCTGGTGCCTTTTTGTCCTTATCGTTGGGGAATAAATTATGCTTCTGTGGAAAATCTTTGAGTGAAGCTTGTGCGGGCGAGACGATGCTTGAGCCCCTGAGGCTTCTTGTCTGTGATTGCGTGAGTGAAAATAGCATTTCCTTGGGGGGAGTCTGCGTTCGAGCCCCCGAGTTCTTTTAGGTGGCATCGTGTAAAATGAAATAGCGTCTCTCGGGGGGAGTTTGTGCTCGAGCCCCCGAGTGCTTTAAGTAGCATCGCATGAGCGAAGATAGCTGTCGTCGATATGTAATGACAGATGCCATGGGGATGGCTAATGAGGGGTACAAACCGAGGTTAGTGTCGCTAGTACCGGAAGCGAGAATGGGAACACACGGTGAGACACCACGATGTACCCAGGTTCGGGGCTCTCCGTAGAGATAACACCCGTAGTCCTGCGGAGCTAGCTATATGCAATAACTCTGGCTACAATGAATGCTCCTTGAGCTGTATGAGAGGAAGAAGAAGAGGGCCTCTAGTCTCTACTCTCTCCTCACTCTCTCTATGGTGGGTGAGATTGTAATAACTGCTCCGTCGTCCCCCACGCAGGAGGGGTACCCGGGGCTCTTATAGGCCTAGCCCGGGGTACAAAGGTAAATACACAAGAGGGAGGGCCCAGCTGTCTGTCTCATATCAGCTAGAGACCTAACATCGTGCTTCTCCGGATGACCCGGTGTAGACTTGCGGCTCGCCATACTGCTATCCCGTAGACCTCGGTAGTGAACAGTGAAGCTAGATACTTAGGTCTATCGGCCTGTCCGCGTGATCGGCGCTGGAGGAGACCGCACGCCTCTGACAATCCCAATCTTCAGGGATTGCGTATTGAATGCTCTTGTACCAGTTGTCCGACCTGGACCTCTGATCGTATGTCGCTATTCTTACTTCGGCCGGATGCTCCTGGGTGCGGCCGATTGCGCCCTCTCTAGGGCAATCGGCCCTCACTTGGAACAGATCGGCCCACTTCTTGCATAATCTTGTTTAGCTCGGCCTTGATTAGATCGGTGACCATTAGGTCGGTGATCTTTGCCTTGATGAACTGTTTCCCCTGGGTGACCCTACCCGGGGGTCATACCCCCGACAGTAGCCCCTGAAGCTGTGGAGGTCCCGCCGAACTCAGAGATGGTGAGGCCTGCACAGGTTCCTTATAAAATGCAAACTCTCTGTTTCTGACCGATTGCTCCAATAGGTCGGTTGCTTGCTACCTGCCGATTGCTCTTGATCTTATGATTGCTCTTGATCTTCCGATTACTCTTGATCTTCCGATTGCTCTTGACCTTCCGATTGTTCTTGATCTTCGTACCAATTGCTCTCAATGGGCCGATTGCTCTCAATTGGCCGATTGCGCTTGACTTCCTCGACCGATCCACCCAACGGTTGGTTTGACTGGAATGTTGACCAAACTTGCCGCTTCTAATTCGCCGAAGAATACGGGACGTCATGCCACGATTTGACATGCCATAACTACTGCCTCGACCCACGCGCGCACGTCCTGTCCCATCCGCCGGATCTTCTGTGCTCCGAACTGATGCTGCTCTGTGGATACAAGCGGCCACACCGCCTGCCAGATCGGGACACCCGATCCCACAACCTCCTTGTCGCGCCTTTAAATATCCCGCGGGGTGAGAGATGCGTCTCGCACCCCTCACTCCACCCTCTTCCTCGAGCTCTCCTCCCTTGCCTCCGCCGCCGCACCGCTCGCCCCGCCGTGCTGCTGCCATTGCCTCCGACGCCAAGAGTCGCCGCACCAAAGACTGGGTGGGCTGCCGCACTCCACCGCCATTGCCACCGCTCCTCCTCCGCCACCACAGGTGGACTTGGATCTAGGTTTCTGCCGCCTCCGCCGCCGTCTTCTCCGCCGCCGCCACCTTCTTCCTCGTCTCTGTCTCGCTCCTCCTCGCCCACCACGGAGTCTGACGCTTCCATGGGGTACGAAGCCGCCGCCGGCTCCCAGAGGGGAGCTTGGAAGGGATCCAATGCGACGGAGATGAAGATTGCGCTCCTCCGCCTCAAGATCCCGACGGACCTTGACTTCCGTGTTCCCGGCGACGAGATTGTGCCCGCACCCCGGGACGGCGAGCGTGTTGTCTTCCTCGCGCATTTTGAGCACGGATTCGGGCTCCCGGTGAGCCAGTTCTTCCATGACTTCCTTGCCTTCTATCGCCTGCAACCGCACCACCTCGGAGAAAATGCCATCATGCTGCTGTCCACCTTCGTGGCGCTGTGTGAAGGTTACCTCGGAGTTTGGCCCACCATTGGGCTCTGGTGCCGGCTCTTCCACTTCCGCAGCTTCCAAGTAGGCACTGGTGTGCATACTATCAACCCCAAGACAAAGAAGCGGGAGGAAGTAAAGGTGATGGCTGAATGCGGCGGTGTCACCATATACCTCCGCCAAGCTGGACTCTATCCTCATCCCTAAATGCCTCAGTCCATCAAAAACTTGCAGATGGGGTTCTTTTACGTTTCCTCCCCAAAGAACCAAGATCTGTTGAATCTGCCCGAATTCTCTCTGTCGCCTCCGACTGCGAAATACCACTGGGCTGAGAAACCAGGGGACAGGGACACCGATCTGGATCGTCAGGTAGCCTATCTCCAGACGCTGATGGAAAACGGGCTACAGCCTGCCGATCTGGTGGCACCCTGGCTCTGCCGCCGAGAGCTCCCGCTGCAACGCCGCTGCCACCGGATCTGCGACATGCATTTGCGCCTTGATCCCACTCCGATTTCCACCTTCCGAATCAACGAAGCTAATTTCCTCTGCCGAATCAACAGTATTACCAACCTCAAGGTCGTTGGGTCTTTCGAGTTCTGAGTGACGCCGTACAACCGATCTCGGCCCTGCCATGAGGTATGCTCTAAACACTCTCTTCTATCTTGGCTTTCATTCCCTCCGTACTAACTTTGATCGGACCCTTCTCCTCAAGAGTTCCTCGGCTCTAGGATTATGCAAGATGGGTAGTCCGCCTCGGGCTACCACCCCGACCGAGCTGAAGAAGACGCCCAAGATGTGGAAGTTGAAGAGGAGACGGAATCCGAGACCGAAGCTCGAACTGCTTCTCTCGGACTCGGCTTCAAAAAGCCGGATGAGTCTGATTCCTCTTTCAAACGCGTCATGGCCGAATGGAGCAGCAATTCTGATCCTCTTGGTGCCCTCAGCGCAGAATCTAAACCGGCCGAACAGACGCTGCCCAAGGGGAAATGCCCCCGACCTGATGATGCCGGCCCCTCCAAGGTTGCTAAGAAGAAAGGGAAAACGGGCGCGCGCCGAGCCGCCCCTGCCGTCAGTGGCCCTGTGCTTTCTCCCACTCCCGTGAACATTGCTCGCCCTGATTTTTCCATGGCAGGATTTGCTGCTCAGCTGCCCCGAGCTGCCGGGTATACTTCCCTTCATCTTTTTTGTTCCTCTTGATTCTACCTGTACTGCTTCTTACTTGTGATTTTTCTTATTACAGGGCTGCCCGATCTGTTAACCCTGCGGGACCTGGTGGTGCTCCGATTGCTCCCCCTGCCCCCTCTGCTGCTGCTCCTCGCACGACCCCTGCTACCTCGGCTACCTCCAACGCGCATGCGCCTGCTCGCAAGAGAGGTGCTGCCGATACCAACAAGGCCTAGCGGGCCAAGAAGAAAGTTGTTGCTGCCGCCACACAGGTGCGGGCGACTGCTCCATTGCCGACCTCTGCTACTCCTCCGACTGCTGGCACGCTGTCGACCACTCCTGCCCCGACCACCACTACTGCTCCGATCCTGCTGGACCCTTCTGGCATCGCACATACTGATGTGCCGCTGCCAGATCGGCCTGCCGCTGACGCACCTCAGCCTGAGGCTTCTCCAGCCCAGGCTACTGCCGCCGACCCAACTCCTGCCACTGGCTCGGAGAGTGCTGCTGCTTCCTCCACCGAACCAGCGGCTTCTCCATCCTCTGTTCCACAAGCCACTCACGCTGTTGCCGGATCCAATGCTTCTACAACATCATCCTCTGGCACCCTCGTGCGCCAACCGCCGTCCAGCCGCCACCTCATGCTGGCCGACCGGTTCCGCGAGGCGTACCTTGGAACTTCTGACGTCTCGCCCATCCGATCTGCTGCCGATTCGGCCACTCCTCCGCCTCCTGGATCCGAGGACCAACTTTCGTTCCATCTCTTGGGCCGGTTGGGTGGTCTTGCCACTGATATCAGACACTTCACTGACGGGGCGCTGAACCAAATCCTTGCCTCTGAGCACTCTGCCACTGTAAGTTTTCTTTTCAGTGGGGGCGCGCCTAGCACACCCACTGGGTGTAATCCCCGATATTCGGGCCGATTTCTTGCAATCTGTCCGGATCTTCATTTCTTTTTATTACTCTGTGCTTTTGCTTAGATCTGCTCGGCCCATTTTTCAGGCCATCTGTGATAGACGTCAATCTATATTTGCAGAACTTCTGGCCGCTTATTCAGCGGGTCAGAGATCTATTGCTACCTTGAAGAAAAATGCTGACACTCAAGCTCCCAAGATTCAAGAGCTAACAGGTATACTTTTGCTTGTCCTTTATTGTTTCTCCCGATTGCGATTACACTCTTACTTGACTGCCCACTTGTAGCTGTTGCTACCCGCTCCTCCGAGCTAGAAGCTGCTCAGAAGAAAATCACCGAACTGGAGAACCAGCTCGGTGAGAAGAATGGCTAGCTCGGCCAAGCCGAACAAGAAAATCAGCGCTTCGCCACTGTCGAGACTGAGCTGCAAGCCAAACTTCAACAAGCTGCCAAGGATCTGGCTGCCGCCAGAACTTCCCATGAACAAGAATTGCAGAGGCTTGTCGACGCCCGTAATGAGGTAGAGGGTCAGCTGCTCAAAGAGAAAGATCTTGCTGTCAAGCGCACTGAGGACATGGATGTCCAACACCAGATAGAGATACAACGCGCGCAGGCTAGTGTTGATCTTGCGCTCTCCTGCCTCCATCGAGTGGACCTTGCCCTTGCAGGTATTTTTTTTGTTGCACTCCGATCTGACTTAACTATTTCCCGAGCTAACTTTATTCTTTGATTGCTTTTGCCAGATGCCTGGCCTAACTCCACTACTGCCGCTGATGATGTTGTTGCCGCAGCCCGCCGAGTGCGGGGTGTGGTGGTTGCTGCTGATGCCGGATGGGATGCCGAAGACTTCGTGGTTGCTCTGGATGCCAGGATTCCCCATGTAAAAGGTGCATTGTGCTCTTACAAGACTGGTATCCAGAAGCTGAACGACAAGTTGTTCAAGAGCAAATAGAAAGACATTGCATTTGACCAGCATGAGGATGTCGCCCGGAGTCTCCGAGCTGTTACCCGCCAGATTGATAATATGCTTGATTATGCCTTCCGGTCTGGAGTACATGCCGCCCTCTCTATTGCAAAGAGCTGGTACCCTGGAATTGACCTGCAACTGATGACTGCTCTGCAGGAGGGCTCGGAAGAATCCATTGGCGAGCTCTGGACTCAAATCTGCCAAATCACCAAGGAGCTTGCAAATGGTATGGATCTCCTGGAGGTTACTCCTTATGTTGACTCTGCTGGCCAGCCGACTGGAGTTGCCTCCTTCAGCGACCTTCTGTACACTACAAGTGAAGACAAGGCGCCCCAGTCCCGACCTGCTCGCCAGATCAGGAACGAGAACTCTCACTCTTCAGATTGTGCAGACGATAATGCCGAGGAAGAGAGCGAGGGTTCCTCCGACAGGCACTCGGTGAGCGCCGCCCAGGATCCCTCTCGCGACCAAGCCAAGACCACTGCCTCTTCTGCTCCAGGGGGTGCCACCAGCACGGCCCCGACTGCTCCCTCCGCGCCAGATGCGCCAGATGCTCCAGATGCGCCAGCTGCCTAAGTTCGGCACACCGACCTAGTTTCCTGCTTTTGCTTAAAAAACAATTAAATTTCAAGTGCGCCCGTCAAGGTCCACTTTCATGTAATGAACATCATTCGGACAATTGGCCCTATCTGCTTGTGAACTTGCTTGCTTAGACAATTATGGCATTCTGCCTTTGCGCTTTTCAACCGATTGCCTTTTTCTTTGCCATTTTCTCTCTCTTGGTCAATATCCTTACCAACCTTATAGCCGACCTGTGGTTTGTGGTCAGATCGGAGAATAGACCTTGAAAGAATTTTGACAAGTACTTCCAGGTTCTTAGTTTTTCTCGCAAAGGTAGATCTTTACAGATGGGCCGATTTCAACTTGCCGACTGTTCGGCCAGCCGGTCTGGTCACAATCGGCGGGTCTGCGAGCGGCTTACCTCCGAACTAGATATACTTTGAGTATGAACTCTCCGATTGATAGCTTTGCTCGGCCCGGTCCACCCGACATTACAGCCGACATGCGGTCTGCATTCGGTTCGGACCGGCTTTCCCAAAACCCTTCACTCGTTTTGCTCTTTCTCCGAGTATACCCTTTTCGGGGCAACCGGCCAGTCCCCGGATCTTCTCTTGCTGACCTTAGGACCGGAATATGAATGCAAGTAATCTTATAACTCCCGCCGAATGCAGTCTTATAGACGCACGGCTATTCTCATTGATAATAATTTTACAAAGGGAGGAGATACAACCAATACCATTCAACTGTAAAACGGACATAATAGCTCGGCGTTCCAATGACGCTCCGTTTCTTGCCCCGAAGTATCCACATGTCGGGTCGGCTTCTTGAGATCAATGAGGTAGTACGCATTGTTCTTGAGCGCTCGACTGACGACGAATGGACCTTCCCAAGGAGAGGACAACTTGTGCTGGCCATCCGATTTCTGGATTCGGCGCAGCACCAAGTCACCCTCACGAAAAGCTAGGGGACGGATCTTCTTGTTGTGATAGGGACGCAGCTTCTTCTGGTATATTGCTGACCTGGAAAAGTCCAGGAGACATGCTTCTTCTCTGAGATCAACACCGTCCTCACGAGCTTCCTTGGCTTCTACTTCCGTATACATGGCATGACGAGGTGAATCAAACTCAATGTCACAAGGGAGCATTGCTTCAGCACCATATACTAGGAAGAAGGGAGTGAATCCAGTTGAACGGTTCGGCGTGGTGCGCAAACTCAAAGTACTGCTGGCAACTCATCAATCCATGCGCCGGGTGCTCTTTCCAGTGGTTCCACCAATCTTGGCTTGATTTCAGACAGAATTAGACCATTCTCCCGCTCTGCTTGACCATTTGACTGGGGGTGAGCCACAGATGCAACGTCCAGCCAGATGCCCTGCTGGGAGGCAAACCGAGCTAGCGCCCCTTTGCAAAGTTTGTTCCATTGTCAGTGATGATGCTGTGTGGTACTCCATATCTGACCATGATGTCTGCTATGAACCTGACCGCAGTCGGCCCTTCTAGTTTCTTGATCGGCCTTGCCTCTATTCACTTGGTAAATTTGTCCACTTCTACCAGTAAGTGTGTCATACCACCTCTTGCTGTTTTGAACGGCCCTACCATGTCCAAACCCCAAACTGCAAACGGCCATGTGATCGGAATTGTTTTTAGTGTTGAGGCTGGTAAATGGCTTTTTGCTTTGAATCTTTGACACCCATTGCAATGCTTGACCAGATCTTCTGTCGCTTCTTTCGTAGTCGGCCAATAAAAACCATGGCTAAAAGCCTTGGCAACTATTACTATTGCTGATGCGTGATGACCGCATTCGCCTTGATGGATGTCTCGGAGCAGTTCCAGCCCCTTGTCCTCTTCCACACACCAGTGAAGGACTCCTGTTACACTTATGTGTACCAGCTCTTTGTTGATGATCGTGTATGCTCCAGATCGGTGTTGTATTTGCCGAGCTTCCACTTCATCCTCTGGGAGTATGCCATCTACCAGGAAATCTCTGAATGGTTCTGCCCATGACGGCGCTGCTACAATCACCATTATAGTAACTGCTTCTGGCTCTGGTTGTGCGACTTTTGCTATTGGCAGCTCGGAGGAGGAGGAGCCGATTGCGCCTGGCATGGTCCCCTCAGTCCCCGAGCTGACGACAGCAGTCCCTGGTTTGCAATCGGCAGCCCCTAGTGTGGCTGAATGCTCCTTTGCCTTTTGCTTTTTTGCTTCGAGTTCTGCCATCTTCAGTTCGGTCGGAATAAAGATTGACTCTGATTCTGGGGAAGGCTTGATGGATGGCTTGTTGATGTTTTCTAGTGATATGCCTGGAGGAACTTCCTTTCTAGTGGACCCCAGCTTGGACAGTGCATCTGCTGCTTCATTTTCAGCTCGGGGAATGTGATGGAATTCACATCCCTCAAAGAACCCAGACAACTGCTGCACAACGAATCTGTATCTTGCCATATTTTCATCCTTTGCGTCCCAAGTGCCAGTGCATTGCTGCACCACCAGATCGGAATCACCATAACATAGAATTCGCCGACTGCCAATCTCCTTGGCTAATCGGACACCGTGCACCAAAGCTTCGTACTCGTCCACATTGTTTGATGCTGCGAAATGGATCTGCAACACATATTCGAGCTTGTCACCCTTTGGAGAAGTGAGAACAACACCAGCCCGTAGTCCGGTCATCATCTTGGAGCCATCGAAGTGCATTTTCCAGAACTGAGAGTCCGGACAGGGGGTATATACTGAGTTTCTGCCCAATCTACCAAGAAATCTTCCAGAACCTGAGATTTGACTGCCGCCCGAGGCTCATACTTGATCCCATGCGTTGCAATTTCAATGGCCCATTTTTCCACCCGACCAGATGCGTCCCAACTGCCAATGATTTCTGCCAATGGAGCCAAACTAACCATCGTGACCGGATGCGCCTGGAAATAGGGCTTCAACTTTCTTGCTGCCATGTACACACCATGGCACATTTTCTGATAATAAGGGTAGTTTTTCTTGGAGGTGGAGAGCACTTCACTGACATAATATACTGGCCTCTGGACCGGTTGCGCTTTGTCCTTTTCAGGATGCTCGACCACCATAACAATACTGACCACCTGAGTGGTTGCTGCAATATATAACATCATTGGCTCTTTTTCCTTCGGAGCTGCCAGCTCTAGAGCAGTGGACATCATACGCTTGAGATGCTTGAATGCATCGTCCGCTTTCGGTGTCCAGCTGAACTTGTCTGTTTTCTTCATTAGCTGATACAGCGGGATTTCCTTCTCTCCCAGCCGAATGAGAAATCGACTGAGCGACGCCAGGCACCCGGTAAACTTCTGCACATCTTTGAGATTTCTGGGCTTGCCCATCCTCTCAATTGTTGCAATCTTCTCGGGGTTGCACTCTATTCCTCTCTCAGAAACCAGAAAACCAAGCAACTTGCCGTCTGGCACGCCGAACACACATTTCTCTGGGTTGAGCTTGATCTGGTATGCTCGCAAATTTGTGAATGTCTCCTTGAGATCGTCCAGCAAGGTTGATCCCAGCACCGACTTGACCACGAGGTCATCTACATATACGTGAATGTTCCGACCTAACTGAGGCCGAACACATCGCTGCATAGTACGCTGGTAAGTCGCGACGCCATTTTTCAGGCCAAAGGGCATGGTGATGTAACAATAAGCCCCGAAAGGGGTAATAAAATTTGTTTTAATCTGATCGTTTACATCAAGCTTAATCTGGTGATAGCCTGCTGTGGCATCCAGAAAGCACAGGAGCTGACAGCCAGCCGTAGAATCAATCACTTGATCGATACGGGGCAACGCAAAAGGATCCTTGGGGCAGGCCTTATTCAGGCAAGTGTAATCTATACACATGCGCCAAGTTCCATTCTTCTTTGGAACCAGAACTGGATTTGCTAACCAGTCTGGGTAGAACACTTCCTTGATAAATCCTACTGCGAGCAACTTGGCTATCTCATCGCCGATTGCTCCTCTCTTCTCTTCTGAAAAATGCCGAAGTGGCTACTTGATCGGCTTGGATCTAGGTCGGATATGAAGCTTGTGCTCGGCAAGTTCCCTCGGTACACCAGGCATGTCATGTGGGGACCATGCGAAGATGTCACGGTTCTCACGGAGGAACTCGACGAGCTCTCCTTCCTATTTGCTGCTGAGCCCGGCACCAACAATGACGCACTTGCTCGGGTCGGAGGGGTCCAGGGCAATCTTCTTGCTGTCCTTTGCTGCTTGAAATATGGTCTCATCATCCGGTCTCTTCTCCTTCATGCTCGGCATGGGGTCCTTTATTTGAGCTTGGACTGCTGCTACCACCTTGTCCAGCTGGCGCCGCTCTGCATCAATGACCAGAGCATCGGCTAGCCTGGAACCAGCAGATGAACACTCCAGTGACTTCATGTAGTCACCACATACAGTGATTGGACCATTCGTCCCTAGGATCTTCATCTTCAGGTAAGGCTGCATGATGTTGAACATGAACTTGGTGATCGCAGTCGACCCGAGCACAACATGGTATGGGCTGCTCAGATCGGCCACCTCGAACCAGATCGGCTCTCGGCGGAAATTCTCTTCCGACCCGAATACTACCTCGAGCCGAATGCGGCCTAATGGGGTACATGACAAGCCGGGCACTATCCCATGAAACGTGGTTCTGCTGGGCTCTAACTCGCTCTCGCTGATGCCGAGCTTGATCATTGTGTCTCTGTACAGAATGTTGATGGCACTTCCTCCATCAATAGACGTCCTGGTGAACTTGCATGAATACAATGGTGCCACCAGGATTGCATCCACCACGAGCATATAACTGCCCAGGTTGGGCATTACGCTCGGGTGGTCTTCTGAGCCCCATGTAATGGCATTGTCCGACCAGTTCAACCTCTGCGAAATTGCTGCATGGTGGCATTGACTGCCTGCTCACGGGCTCTCCGACTGCCCTTGTCGTCCGACTCGCTGGTGAAGATCATATATGCTGCGTCGTGACGTGCGAACTGCTGCCGAGCATTTGCTGACGGTGGGCCTGGGGGTGGGGGTGGTGGTGGGGGTGGATTTCCTGCTCCTCCCTTTGCCAAACGCTCAACCCAAATGCACTGTCGAGTGGTGTGCGATGCGGGCTTGCCTACTCCCCTATGCATCTTACAGGGCTGGTTCATCATGTCCTCAAATGTGTATGGGGGCCTGGGCTGACCTGGCGGTCTTTCTGCAGGCTTCATTTTCCGACTGCCTCCCGCAGCCCCTTGTTCCTCTTGGTGTTGCACTGTTGCTACCTGCCGATTGCCATACTGGGCATCCGGCTGCTCATCCTTCCTCTTGTTGAAACCGGTGTTGCTATTGTTGAAGTTGGGGGTGTTGTTATTGTTGTTGCTGCCAAAGTTGATGTTCCTCTGGATCTGGCGCCTCTCGCGCCGGTTGGGACCATTTGGCCCATTTTCTTCTGCCGACTGCTGCTGCTGGCCGGATAGTTTCCCTTGGATGAAACCACTGGGACTTAACGTGATCGGGCGCATTGCAGAGTCAGATGCAGCGAACGAATTTTCTATCCTCATCAGATCGGCCAAAGAAGTTATCTCCTTGCGCAGGAGCTTGTGCTTCAACAAAGACCCGTCCAAGCAGCGGTCAGTGAAGTACTGGATGGCCTGGATTTCATGAACTCCCTCGCAAGTGTTCCTAAGCTTGATCCACCGCTAAAGGTAATCGCGAAGGGGCTCGTCCTTTCCTTGTACACAGAGTGCCAGGTGCTGGCGCAGGCCTGGGCGCTCATAAGTACCCGTGAAGTTGCGAACAAATGCGTCCTCAAAATCCTTCCAGCAATTGACACTATTGCTGGGAAAGTTGTTTAACCAGGACCGAGCTGAACCTTGAAGCCTGAGCGGAGCATAACGCACAGCTACGTGCCGACCACCTCCTGCAATACCGACGGCTGTCATATAATCGACCAGCCAATCTTCTGGCTTGACTGATCCATTGTACTTGGGGGTGTCCCTGGGCAATGTGAAGCCTTTGTGGAACTGCTCTTGCCGGATACGTGGGCCGAAGCATGCTGGACCCGCTGGCGCATCGTCTTCCGGTTGCTTATCCTGTTGCAACTGCTCGATTCGGTGTCTTGCGCCATTATCCGCGATTGCTCGGGGACCTAACCATTGGCTTATTACCGGTCGGACTGATGTCGCCGGTTGCTCATTGCGCCTGCTGTTGACTGCTGGCTCATCCCTCCGACTGCCTCCTGCAGCCCCTTGATTCTTCCGACTGCGATGCAAACTGCCATGCGGCGAGGATGCCTGCCTTTGCTACTGTTGCGGCGCATTCGGCTGGTTCGCACCCGCAGTTGCCAGAACTTATTTTGAAGCTACTGGCCCTTGCTGCTCGGTGGCTGCCTTTTGCTGTTGGTTTGCTGTGGTTATGAGGTCGCGCATTCGGTGCGTCCTCTCCCGCAGCTCTTCTCCCTCCAAGTGCTCTAGCTCGGTGGCGATCTTCTCGGCAGCTCTCATGTTCTTCACGGGAGAACTGTATGATATTTGCGGAACAACGATGAGTGTTGTTACTGGCTGCTGGGCTCCTCCCAGCTCTCTGCCGACCTCTCGGCCTGCTGCTCGGAGCTCCTCAATCACAGGGGGTGGGATAACACGCTGCCGAATGCCATGCGCTGCGTTGTATTCCCGAATGGATGCCTCCATTCGGCGCTTTTCAGCGTCGATCCTCTCTGATTGCTCCTTCAGAGCCTGACGCACCTTTTCCAGCTCGGCCTGAGCCACAACTGGATCGGCATGAAGATCCACGCGAGTGCTCAGCACATCCGGTGGGTTGCTTGGGCCTGCTGGTGCCGTGGTTGCTGCCCTCGCGGCTCGGGTTGCTGAAGTGGAACTATGGCGACTAGATGCACCTTCCATCATAACCTCCGCACGGATGTGCGCAGTCGTGCCCTCTGTTCCCACAGCATCCGGCCCTCCTGGCAACGGGTCCGTGAGCTCAGAAAACACCCGTACCTCCCTGGGAAACACGTCAGGGAGTGCTGCGACGAAGACGCGATGTCCGCCGAAAGGAATGATGACGCCGCGCGGTAGAGGCATTCCAGCCCCAAACCGCGAGGCGTTGTCGATGACGAAGTCCCACGCTCCGCTCCTCATCACCAGGCCGGAGGTGAAACGCACGCGCGATGCAGATGATGGTCCCGTCCGGATCAGAACTCCAGTCGACGCCTCGGCCTGCCCCACGGTGGGCGCCAACTGTCGTAGATATGTAACGGCAGATTCCATGGGGATGGCTAATGAGGGGGACAAACCGAGGTTAGTGTCGCTGGTACCGGAAGCGAGAATGGGAACACACGGTGAGACACCACGATGTACCCAGGTTCGGGGCTCTCCGTAGAGATAACACCCCTAGTCCTGTCGAGCTAGCTATATGCAATAACTCTGGCAACAATGAATGCTCCTTGAGCTGTATGAGAGGAAGAAGAAGAGGGCCTCTGGTATCTACTCTCTCCTCGCTCTCTCTATGGTGGGTGAGATTGTAATAACTGCTCCTTCATCCCCACGCAGGAGGGGTACCCGGGGCTCTTATAGGCCGAGCCCGGGGTACAAAGGTAAATACACAAGAGGGAGGGCCCAGCTGTCTGTCTCAGATCAGCTAGAGACCTAACATCGTGCTTCTCCGGATAACCCGGTGTAGACTTGCGGATCGCCATACTTCTATCCCGTAGACCTCCGTAGTGAACAGTGAAGCTAGATACTTAGGCCTGTCGGCCTGTCCGCGTGATCGGCGCTGGAGGAGACTGCACGCCTCTGACAGTCCCGATCTTCAGGGATTGCGCATTGAATGCTCTTCTACCAGGTGTCCGACCTGGACCTCTAATCGGATGTTGCTCTTCTTACTTCGGTCGGATGCTCCTGGGTGAGGCCGATTGCGCCCTCTCTAGGGCAATCGGCCCTCACTTGGAAAAGATCGTCCCACTTCTTGCTTGATCTTGTTTAGCTCGGCCTTTATTAGATCGGTGACCATCAGGTCAGTGATCTTTGCCTTGATGAACTGTTTCCCCTGGGTGACCCTACCCGGGGGTCATACCCCCGACAATAGCGTCTCTCGGGGGGAGTTTGTGCTCGAGCCCTCGAGTGCTTTTAGTGGCGTCGCGTGAGCGAAGATAGCGTCTCTGGGGGGGAGTTTGTGCTTGAGCCCCCGAGTGCTTTTAGTAGCGTCGCGTAAGAGAAGATAGTTTCTCTCGGGGGGAGTTTTTGTGCTTGAGCCCCCGAGTGCTTTTAGTAGCGTCGCGTAAGCGAAGATAGCGTCTCTCGGGGGGAGTTTTGTGCTCGAGCCCCCGAGTGCTTTAAGTAGTGTCACGTAAGCGAAGATAGCGTCTCTCGGGGGGAGTTTTGTGCTCGAGTCCCCGAGTGATTTAAGTAGCGTCACAGAAGCGAAGATAGCGTCTCTCGGGGGGAGTTTTGTGCTCGAGCCCCCCGAGTGCTTTAAGTAGTGTCGCGTAAGCGAAGATAGCGTCTCTCGGGGGAAGTTTTGTGCTCAATCCCCCGAGTGCTTTAAGTAGCGTCGCGTAAGCAAAGATAGCATCTCCCGGGGGAGTTTTGTGCTCGAGCCCCCGAGTACTTTAAGTGGTATTACTTGGGAAACACCTTATTTTATTGCTTCGAGTTTTACATGAGTTGTCGATCGGTGCTGCTGCCGATACTACCGATAGTGCCTAAGGGTAGACTATGGGTAGAATAGGCGAAAGTTTGCCACGTCCCACGGATTTCCCACCTCTTCGTCGGTCTTCGGGTTCTTCAGCATGTATGCACCTCCTCCTATGACCTCCGAGATTATGAAGGGTCCTTCCCACTGTGGGGCAAGTTTGTGTACTTTTTCTTGTATTAGTCGCAGGACAAGATCTTCTTTGCGGAAAGTTCTGGTCCGCAGGCGAATGCTTTGGTACTTGCGTAGCTTGTCTTGGTATCCTTCTGACCTTGCTATGGTTGTGTCCCTTACTTCGTCTGCGGTGTCTTTATCATCCTGTAGTGCTTCTTCTGCCTCTTCTTCTTCGTATCCCGAGATTCAGGGAGCTCCAAACTTTAGGTTGTGCGGCAGCACCGCTTTTGCCCCATATACCATGAAAAAAGGTGTGTCTGGGTTGAGGCGTTGGGGGTGGTGCGCAACCTCCACATGACTGCGAGGAGTTCTTCTACCCAGTTGCCTGCAGCTTGTTCGAGTGGTGCGAGGAGTCGCTCTTTTATTCCTCTGCACACTAAGCCGTTTGCCTTCTCCACCTGGTCGTTAGATTGTGGGTGCGCGACTGACGCGTAGTTGATTTTGATGCCCAAATCTTGGCAGAAGTTCTGGAATTATGCTACTTTGAAGTTTGTACCGTTGTCTGTGATGATGTTGTGTAGTACGCCAAATCTGAAGATGATGGACTTGATGAAGTTAACAGTCGTGAGGGCTGTTGAGCTGGTGATTGTTACTGCCTCGATCCACTTGGTGAACTTGTCTACTGCTACTAGTAGATGTGTTCGGCCTCCTTTTGAGGATTTCTTGAGTGGACCCACCATGTCGAGTCCCCAAGTGGAGAACGGCAAGGATAACGGAATGGTCTTGAGTTCTGATGCTGGGGCGTGCGGTCTGCTGGTGAATTTTTGGCAGGCGATTGTAAGGCCCGATATGCGGTACTGTTCCAGATCTAGATGTTTCCATCCAGATCCGGGGACGAAGAACATATCGGTCCCACCGCGACATATGACAATGCCATATGCCCCGGATTTCCAACATGATATCACAACATTACAACTACAAGGATACAACATCTCATACAATCAGCATACAACTGCCTTAGTACATTACATCAGCGGAAGATACATGTCTGAGTACAGACTACAATCAAATGCCTACTGCCAAAGAGAAAAACATCGATCCCCATAACCACACGGGTCCAGGCCCTCCTCCGAGATCCGCCTATCTAGTCGTCGTCGAGTCTCCACGTGAAACATCGATCACCATACCTGTTGTCGATCAAGAACCCTGGAAAGAGTTTGGGGGTAGTATCATGAGTACAGAAGTACTCAGCATCAAACTGTAGTGGTCATCTGACCCGGCAAGGACTTCATGACTCGTCATTCTAGGACAACTAGTAGTTTACGGTAAGGATGGGGTAAGTGGTGAGGTTGCTGCCGCACTAGCATTTATGAAGTGGCTAACGATCTAGAGAGTAAGATAAGAAGCCAAGCATTCGATGGGGAATCGCCTCCAACAAGTCTGCTATCCACCTACTTACGCAAGCATAATACCTATCCTATCCTTGTCCTCCTCTTCGCATCCCGGCGAAGAAGAAGCAGTCAAGGCACACACACGTTGATCAAATTATATTAAGATTATCTCAGTTGTTGTTGTCTATGAACAAGGAGTAGGTCTCAAGTCATCCATAACCGTGGACACGGCTTCTCGAAAAGATTTAACCCTACAGGGGTGCACCAACTGCCCATTACAAGGCTCCGCACGCACGCCCATCTCTCTCAGTTGCTACCCATCATAGGCAACCATTTTATGATTTAGTTCCAAGAGATCCGAAACGACAGGTCCCTCTAACTAACAACGCACAAATCCGGGTGGCCCCCGGTGAGTCCACATCCAACTCAAAAGCCGGCCGCGCTCTCGAATCGGTATCTACTAACTGGATGAGGTCGGTATGGCTAACCCTCGCCCGGGCAGGCACCCATAGCTCCCAGGTGTGGACCAACAGGATATACCATCCCACTGGCCCAATATGTTTTAAATCCACTGGCTGCAGACCAGTTACGCACACGGTTTCTCAAATGGTAAAATCAGCTTGGTCCACCACTAGAAATGTTTGAAGCTAGGTAGGTAGGAAAAGGGGACCCCATATCATCCCACACGCTGTTAGGCACGCTCGCCAAGAGACAAAATACCCGGAACTCGGGTCCTAGGTGACTCGAATGGAACAAAGCGTCGGGGCGGCATAGCCTAGACCTTCCATCCTTCGTCGAATATAGTCAACATTCTTATAACCATATCATCAACAACAATATAATAATGTGATAGCCCAAACCAAGGAGTAACAGGGTAACATCGTAGCATCCTAAGCATGCATACTAAGCAGGGGATGAGCAACGAGCAATAGTAACATAGCAGTACATGGTTTGTTGGGAGGGGACATGGCTGTATCGGTTTGAAAGAGGCTGTAAACATGTGGTAGGATCAAACATCGAACCTATCCTAGACTAGCATACAAACCTCTGGTTGAAATAGAATGGATCATAAGTAATGTATAGTCCTTTCCTGTTGATAAGTCGGGTTCCGAAGGTGTAGTTGATCGCAAGCTCGCATCATCTCCGAAGGTACCCACGGAAGCACACAAGACGGTAAATACTAGAAAGAAGTCAACGATTAAGCATCTATTACTATGAATCAAACACGAGCAAGCATCAACAAGAAGGCAACACGAGACATCGCACCTACGGTCAAGAGAGGTTACTAACAGGTTAAGTGGAGTACTCATCACACTCGAAGATACCGCACGTTTAGAATGGTTCAAGTTGTTTAGCTACACAAGATGAGAAAAGGTTGTTAACATGGCATATCACTCAAGCATGTCATAGCACACAAACACGATAAGAGGTGAAGCATAAATAAACTATCTAATCTAGTCACTTTAAGTGGGGGGTAAAACCTATACATGGCAACTATTACGGACCCCATGTTAATTATTGCAATTGGTACTGTTCTACCCTAAACATAATTTTATTATTTTTATTAGCAAGCAAGAACAGCATAAACACAATCTACATGCAATTCTAGTCATGTTACATATAAGAAACATTTTAAACGGAGCAACGGTTAAAAAGTTATTAAATAAACAGTTTACAATGGCAAGGGTTGTAATTAGCAGGTAAAAAGCATGTAAAAAAGTCGAAACACATTTTATTAATTTACACGAAAAACTAAGCAACTTTCATGTTTAAATCGTCACGATCCGAGCTATCGTTAAAAAGATACGTGCACCGCAAAAATCTATAAAAAATCTGCCAATTAAATAAACAGAATAAAAATCTATATGTCTCCTGGCCGAATCTGCCCAAACGGGCCTAACACAGGGGTGGGCGCTGGATAGTCAGAAGACGCACTATGCAAAATAAACTAACAGGCCGGCCCAACAACAGCGCAGCAAAAAAATAAAAAAAGGATGTGGGCGCTCACAATTGGGCCTCGGCCCAAGAAGGGGTGGGCGTGGCATAGCTCTAGGTCGCCTGGGGCGGAGAGGGCGACTGGGCCGCGTGAGTGTCTTGGGTCGTGGGGGCGCTGGCTTCTAGGCCGCGATGCAAGGCCAGCACAGGTCGGGGGCTGGCTGCCGGTTCGCCCGACCCCCGATCGGATCGGGGCGCTGTGGCCTGCGGCGGCCTTTCCGGCGAGGGCCGCGGCTCCGGAGAGCCTTTGGGCGGCGCGAGGTCGAGGAACGGGACACGGCATGGCAGAGGCCATGGGGTGGCGCGGTGATACGTCCCAAACGTATATATAATTTCTGCTTGCTCCATGCATGTTTTGTGTGACTTTGCCATGATTTGCTTGAACTTTCATACACTTTTGTGCATATTTGGACTAATCTATTAACCCAGTGCACCCAGCTGCCAGTTGTTGTTTTCTGCAGTTTTTGTATTTCAGGTTTTCCGGCCATTAAAAGTGCTCCAAAAAATCCGGAAAAATCAGATAAAAAATCAGCGACCCAGAAGCTTCCAGAATAACCAAGGCAGCGGAGGGGGGCCACCACCAGGAGACCAGGAGGGTCCCTAGCGCGGCCTGTAAGGCCCGATATGCGGTACTGTTCCAGATCTAGATGTTTCCATCCAGATCCGGGGACGAAGCACATATCGGTCCCACCGCGACATACGACATAGCCATATGCCCCGGATTTCCAACATGATATCACAACATTACAAATACAAGGATACAACATCTCATACAATCGGCATACAACTGCCTTAAATACAATACATCAGCGGAAGGTACATGTCTGAGTACAGACTACAATCAAATGCCTACTGGCAAAGAGAAAAACATCGATCCCCGTAACCACATGAGTCCAGGCCCTCCGCCGGGATCCGCCTAACTAGTCGTCGTCGAGTCTCCACGTGAAACGTCGATCACCATACCTGTTGTCGATCAAGAACCCAGAAAAGAGTTTGGGAGTAGTATCATGACTACAGAAGTACTCAGCATCCAACTGTAGTGGTCAACTGACCCAGCAAGTACTTCATCACTCGTCATTCTAGGAAAACTAGTAGTTTACGGTAAGGATGGGGTAAGTGGTGAGGTTGATGTCGCCCTAGCATTTATGAAGTGGCTAACGATCTAAAGAATAAGATAAGAAGCCAAGCATTCGATGAGGAATCGCCCCAACAAGTCTCGTTATCCACCTACTACGCAAACATAACACCTATCCTATCCTTGTCCTCCTCTTCGCATCCCGACGAAGAAGAAGCAGTCAAGGCACACACACGTTGATCAAGTTATATTAAGATTATCTCAGTTGTTGTTGTCTATGAACAAGGGGTAGGTCTCAAGTCGTCCATAACCATGGAGACGGCTTCTCGAAAAGATTTAACCCTGCAGGGGTGTACCAACTGCCCCTTACAAGGCTTCGCATGCACGCCCATCTCTCTCAGTTGCTACCCATCATAGGCAACCATTTTATGATTTAGTTCCAAGAGATCCGAAACGACAGGTCCCTCTAGCTAACAACGAACAAATCCGGGTGGCCCCAGGTGAGTCGACATCCAGCTCAGGAGCCGGACGGTCTCTCGATCTGGTCTCTACCGTATGACTCCAGGTTTGGATTGCCGGTTAATCTCACATGAGACCGGGTCCTCAGCCGGTCATGATGGGCCAGCAAGGAACCATGTCCTTCCTGGTCCGGGTTGTTTTAAAGGATGTCTGCCAGAAGCTACCCGACTGGCATATATGCATGGTTTTCAAATGGTAAATCAGCTTGGGCCACCACTAGAAATGTTTGAAGCTAGGTAGGTAAGAAAAGGGGACCCCATAAAATCCCACACGCGGTTAGGCACGCTCAGTCTTAAAACCAATACCCGAAACTCGGATCCTAGGTGACTCGAATGGAACAAAGCGTCGGGGCGGGATAGCCTAGACCTTCCATCCTTCGTCGAATATAGTCAACATTTTAATAATCATATCATCAACAATAATATAATAATGTGATACCCCAAAACCAAGGAGTAACAGAGTAACATCGTAGCATCCTAAGCATGCATACTTAGCAGGGGCTGAGCAACGAGCAATAGTAACATAGCAGTACATGGTTTGCTTGGAGGGGACATGGCTATATCGGTTTAAGAGAGGCTTTAAACATGTGGTAGGATCAAACATCGAGCCTAACCTAGACTAGCATGCAAACCGCTGGTTGAAATAGAATGGATCGTAAGTAATGTATAGTCCTTGCCTGTTGATAACTCGGTTTCCGAAGGTGTAGTTGATCGCAAGTTCGCATCGTCTCCGAAGGTACCCGCGGAAGCACAGAACATGGTAAACACTGGAAAGCAATCAACGAGCAAGCATCTATTACTACGAAACAAACACGAGCAAGCATATACAAGAAGGCAACACGAGACAACGCACCTACCGTCGAGAGCAGTTCCTAACAGGTTAAGTGGAGTACTCGTCACACACGACGATATCGAACATTTAGAAAGGTTAAAGTAGTTTAGCTACACATGATGAGCAAGGTTGTTAACATCGCATCTCATTCAAGCATGGCATATCACACAAACATGGCAAGAGGTGAAGCATAAATAAACTATCTCATCTAGTCCCTTTAAGTGGGGGGTAAAACCTATAGATGGCAACTATTGCGGACCCCATGATAATTATAATGTTTGGTACTGTTTTTCCGTAAACAATATTTTATTATTTTTATTAGCAAGCAAGAGCAACATAAACACAATCTACATGCAATTCTAGTCATGTGACATATAAAGAACATTTTAAACAGAGCAACAGTTAAAAAGTTATGGTAATTACAGTTTATAGTGGCAAGCCATGTAAATAGCAAGTAAACAGCATGTAAACAAAGTCAAACATGGAAAAGGTGTGTCTGGGTTGAGGCGTTGGGGGTGGTGCGCAACCTCCACATGACTGCGAGGAGTTCTTCTACCCAGTTGCCTGCAGCTTGTTCGAGTGGTGCGAGGAGTCGCTCTTTTATTCCTCTGCACACTAAGCCGTTTGCCTTCTCCACCTGGTCGTTAGATTGTGGGTGCGCGACTGACGCGTAGTTGATTTTGATGCCCAAATCTTGGCAGAAGTTCTGGAATTATGCTACTTTGAAGTTTGTACCGTTGTCTGTGATGATGTTGTGTAGTACGCCAAATCTGAAGATGATGGACTTGATGAAGTTAACAGTCGTGAGGGCTGTTGAGCTGGTGATTGTTACTGCCTCGATCCACTTGGTGAACTTGTCTACTGCTACTAGTAGATGTGTTCGGCCTCCTTTTGAGGATTTCTTGAGTGGACCCACCATGTCGAGTCCCCAAGTGGAGAACGGCAAGGATAACGGAATGGTCTTGAGTTCTGATGCTGGGGCGTGCGGTCTGCTGGTGAATTTTTGGCAGGCGATTGTAAGGCCCGATATGCGGTACTGTTCCAGATCTAGATGTTTCCATCCAGATCCGGGGACGAAGAACATATCGGTCCCACCGCGACATATGACAATGCCATATGCCCCGGATTTCCAACATGATATCACAACATTACAACTACAAGGATACAACATCTCATACAATCAGCATACAACTGCCTTAGTACATTACATCAGCGGAAGATACATGTCTGAGTACAGACTACAATCAAATGCCTACTGCCAAAGAGAAAAACATCGATCCCCATAACCACACGGGTCCAGGCCCTCCTCCGAGATCCGCCTATCTAGTCGTCGTCGAGTCTCCACGTGAAACATCGATCACCATACCTGTTGTCGATCAAGAACCCTGGAAAGAGTTTGGGGGTAGTATCATGAGTACAGAAGTACTCAGCATCAAACTGTAGTGGTCATCTGACCCGGCAAGGACTTCATGACTCGTCATTCTAGGACAACTAGTAGTTTACGGTAAGGATGGGGTAAGTGGTGAGGTTGCTGCCGCACTAGCATTTATGAAGTGGCTAACGATCTAGAGAGTAAGATAAGAAGCCAAGCATTCGATGGGGAATCGCCTCCAACAAGTCTGCTATCCACCTACTTACGCAAGCATAATACCTATCCTATCCTTGTCCTCCTCTTCGCATCCCGGCGAAGAAGAAGCAGTCAAGGCACACACACGTTGATCAAATTATATTAAGATTATCTCAGTTGTTGTTGTCTATGAACAAGGAGTAGGTCTCAAGTCATCCATAACCGTGGACACGGCTTCTCGAAAAGATTTAACCCTACAGGGGTGCACCAACTGCCCATTACAAGGCTCCGCACGCACGCCCATCTCTCTCAGTTGCTACCCATCATAGGCAACCATTTTATGATTTAGTTCCAAGAGATCCGAAACGACAGGTCCCTCTAACTAACAACGCACAAATCCGGGTGGCCCCCGGTGAGTCCACATCCAACTCAAAAGCCGGCCGCGCTCTCGAATCGGTATCTACTAACTGGATGAGGTCGGTATGGCTAACCCTCGCCCGGGCAGGCACCCATAGCTCCCAGGTGTGGACCAACAGGATATACCATCCCACTGGCCCAATATGTTTTAAATCCACTGGCTGCAGACCAGTTACGCACACGGTTTCTCAAATGGTAAAATCAGCTTGGTCCACCACTAGAAATGTTTGAAGCTAGGTAGGTAGGAAAAGGGGACCCCATATCATCCCACACGCTGTTAGGCACGCTCGCCAAGAGACAAAATACCCGGAACTCGGGTCCTAGGTGACTCGAATGGAACAAAGCGTCGGGGCGGCATAGCCTAGACCTTCCATCCTTCGTCGAATATAGTCAACATTCTTATAACCATATCATCAACAACAATATAATAATGTGATAGCCCAAACCAAGGAGTAACAGGGTAACATCGTAGCATCCTAAGCATGCATACTAAGCAGGGGATGAGCAACGAGCAATAGTAACATAGCAGTACATGGTTTGTTGGGAGGGGACATGGCTGTATCGGTTTGAAAGAGGCTGTAAACATGTGGTAGGATCAAACATCGAACCTATCCTAGACTAGCATACAAACCTCTGGTTGAAATAGAATGGATCATAAGTAATGTATAGTCCTTTCCTGTTGATAAGTCGGGTTCCGAAGGTGTAGTTGATCGCAAGCTCGCATCATCTCCGAAGGTACCCACGGAAGCACACAAGACGGTAAATACTAGAAAGAAGTCAACGATTAAGCATCTATTACTATGAATCAAACACGAGCAAGCATCAACAAGAAGGCAACACGAGACATCGCACCTACGGTCAAGAGAGGTTACTAACAGGTTAAGTGGAGTACTCATCACACTCGAAGATACCGCACGTTTAGAATGGTTCAAGTTGTTTAGCTACACAAGATGAGAAAAGGTTGTTAACATGGCATATCACTCAAGCATGTCATAGCACACAAACACGATAAGAGGTGAAGCATAAATAAACTATCTAATCTAGTCACTTTAAGTGGGGGGTAAAACCTATACATGGCAACTATTACGGACCCCATGTTAATTATTGCAATTGGTACTGTTCTACCCTAAACATAATTTTATTATTTTTATTAGCAAGCAAGAACAGCATAAACACAATCTACATGCAATTCTAGTCATGTTACATATAAGAAACATTTTAAACGGAGCAACGGTTAAAAAGTTATTAAATAAACAGTTTACAATGGCAAGGGTTGTAATTAGCAGGTAAAAAGCATGTAAAAAAGTCGAAACACATTTTATTAATTTACACAAAAAACTAAGCAACTTTCATGTTTAAATCGTCACGATCCGAGCTATCGTTAAAAAGATACGTGCACCGCAAAAATCTATAAAAAATCTGCCAATTAAATAAACAGAATAAAAATCTATATGTCTCCTGGCCGAATCTGCCCAAACGGGCCTAACACAGGGGTGGGCGCTGGATAGTCAGAAGACGCACTATGCAAAATAAACTAACAGGCCGGCCCAACAACAGCGCAGCAAAAAAATAAAAAAAGGATGTGGGCGCTCACAATTGGGCCTCGGCCCAAGAAGGGGTGGGCGTGGCATAGCTCTAGGTCGCCTGGGGCGGAGAGGGCGACTGGGCCGCGTGAGTGTCTTGGGTCGTGGGGGCGCTGGCTTCTAGGCCGCGATGCAAGGCCAGCACAGGTCGGGGGCTGGCTGCCGGTTCGCCCGACCCCCGATCGGATCGGGGCGCTGTGGCCTGCGGCGGCCTTTCCGGCGAGGGCCGCGGCTCCGGAGAGCCTTTGGGCGGCGCGAGGTCGAGGAACGGGACACGGCATGGCAGAGGCCATGGGGTGGCGCGGTGATACGTCCCAAACGTATATATAATTTCTGCTTGCTCCATGCATGTTTTGTGTGACTTTGCCATGATTTGCTTGAACTTTCATACACTTTTGTGCATATTTGGACTAATCTATTAACCCAGTGCACCCAGCTGCCAGTTGTTGTTTTCTGCAGTTTTTGTATTTCAGGTTTTCCGGCCATTAAAAGTGCTCCAAAAAATCCGGAAAAATCAGATAAAAAATCAGCGACCCAGAAGCTTCCAGAATAACCAAGGCAGCGGAGGGGGGCCACCACCAGGAGACCAGGAGGGTCCCTGGCGCGGCCTGTAAGGCCCGATATGCGGTACTGTTCCAGATCTAGATGTTTCCATCCAGATCCGGGGACGAAGCACATATCGGTCCCACCGCGACATACGACATAGCCATATGCCCCGGATTTCCAACATGATATCACAACATTACAAATACAAGGATACAACATCTCATACAATCGGCATACAACTGCCTTAAATACAATACATCAGCGGAAGGTACATGTCTGAGTACAGACTACAATCAAATGCCTACTGGCAAAGAGAAAAACATCGATCCCCGTAACCACATGAGTCCAGGCCCTCCGCCGGGATCCGCCTAACTAGTCGTCGTCGAGTCTCCACGTGAAACGTCGATCACCATACCTGTTGTCGATCAAGAACCCAGAAAAGAGTTTGGGAGTAGTATCATGACTACAGAAGTACTCAGCATCCAACTGTAGTGGTCAACTGACCCAGCAAGTACTTCATCACTCGTCATTCTAGGAAAACTAGTAGTTTACGGTAAGGATGGGGTAAGTGGTGAGGTTGATGTCGCCCTAGCATTTATGAAGTGGCTAACGATCTAAAGAATAAGATAAGAAGCCAAGCATTCGATGAGGAATCGCCCCAACAAGTCTCGTTATCCACCTACTACGCAAACATAACACCTATCCTATCCTTGTCCTCCTCTTCGCATCCCGACGAAGAAGAAGCAGTCAAGGCACACACACGTTGATCAAGTTATATTAAGATTATCTCAGTTGTTGTTGTCTATGAACAAGGGGTAGGTCTCAAGTCGTCCATAACCATGGAGACGGCTTCTCGAAAAGATTTAACCCTGCAGGGGTGTACCAACTGCCCCTTACAAGGCTTCGCATGCACGCCCATCTCTCTCAGTTGCTACCCATCATAGGCAACCATTTTATGATTTAGTTCCAAGAGATCCGAAACGACAGGTCCCTCTAGCTAACAACGAACAAATCCGGGTGGCCCCAGGTGAGTCGACATCCAGCTCAGGAGCCGGACGGTCTCTCGATCTGGTCTCTACCGTATGACTCCAGGTTTGGATTGCCGGTTAATCTCACATGAGACCGGGTCCTCAGCCGGTCATGATGGGCCAGCAAGGAACCATGTCCTTCCTGGTCCGGGTTGTTTTAAAGGATGTCTGCCAGAAGCTACCCGACTGGCATATATGCATGGTTTTCAAATGGTAAATCAGCTTGGGCCACCACTAGAAATGTTTGAAGCTAGGTAGGTAAGAAAAGGGGACCCCATAAAATCCCACACGCGGTTAGGCACGCTCAGTCTTAAAACCAATACCCGAAACTCGGATCCTAGGTGACTCGAATGGAACAAAGCGTCGGGGCGGGATAGCCTAGACCTTCCATCCTTCGTCGAATATAGTCAACATTTTAATAATCATATCATCAACAATAATATAATAATGTGATACCCCAAAACCAAGGAGTAACAGAGTAACATCGTAGCATCCTAAGCATGCATACTTAGCAGGGGCTGAGCAACGAGCAATAGTAACATAGCAGTACATGGTTTGCTTGGAGGGGACATGGCTATATCGGTTTAAGAGAGGCTTTAAACATGTGGTAGGATCAAACATCGAGCCTAACCTAGACTAGCATGCAAACCGCTGGTTGAAATAGAATGGATCGTAAGTAATGTATAGTCCTTGCCTGTTGATAACTCGGTTTCCGAAGGTGTAGTTGATCGCAAGTTCGCATCGTCTCCGAAGGTACCCGCGGAAGCACAGAACATGGTAAACACTGGAAAGCAATCAACGAGCAAGCATCTATTACTACGAAACAAACACGAGCAAGCATATACAAGAAGGCAACACGAGACAACGCACCTACCGTCGAGAGCAGTTCCTAACAGGTTAAGTGGAGTACTCGTCACACACGACGATATCGAACATTTAGAAAGGTTAAAGTAGTTTAGCTACACATGATGAGCAAGGTTGTTAACATCGCATCTCATTCAAGCATGGCATATCACACAAACATGGCAAGAGGTGAAGCATAAATAAACTATCTCATCTAGTCCCTTTAAGTGGGGGGTAAAACCTATAGATGGCAACTATTGCGGACCCCATGATAATTATAATGTTTGGTACTGTTTTTCCGTAAACAATATTTTATTATTTTTATTAGCAAGCAAGAGCAACATAAACACAATCTACATGCAATTCTAGTCATGTGACATATAAAGAACATTTTAAACAGAGCAACAGTTAAAAAGTTATGGTAATTACAGTTTATAGTGGCAAGCCATGTAAATAGCAAGTAAACAGCATGTAAACAAAGTCAAACATGGAAAAGGATCACATTTTAACACTCAACACAAAATTCTAAGCAAGTTTCATGTTTATCGCATTGCGATCCGAGCTACCGTTAAAAAGATATGGGCAACGCAAAAAAATAACACAATCTGCAAAATTGTAAATAAACTCCTAGGAAAGAAACTATTCGGGCCGAAACTACAATGAACTGGGCCTAGCAGAGCAGGGCGCAATTTAACTAAGGGTAGCACTAGGCGCTACACAGCAATCGGGCCAAGCCCAACAGAAAAAAAAAGAAAAAAAAACAGGGGCGGCTGGGCGCTCACCTGGCGGGCCAGGCCCAGGACGCGAATGGGTGACGGTTGCTATACAGTGCTCGGGGCGGAGGATTTCTGTTGGACGTGGGGCGGACTGGGTCGCACTATGGTTGTGGCCTGTAGGCGCGCCGGCCCATGGGAGGTGCAGCGGGAGGTCATGGACGCTCCTGTCGTTCTCAACGGGAACTGGCCGCGGGGGCGGAGCTCCACCGGCCGGAGTTGGTGGAGGAAGCGGAGGGGACCCGCCTGGTCCTAGCGGCGCTCGGGGTTGGAGGCGGTCGGCGCCAGAGGCGGAGGGGCTCCCGCGGCAGGGTAGCGCGAGGAGGGATTTGCTCGGCCGGTGAGCTTGGGCCTCCACCATGGCCTGCGGAGGGTGTCCTGCAAGGGGAGAGGTAGAGATGGGATGAGAGAGGAAAGGAGGAGGGAGAAGGAGGAAAGGAGGAGAGGGAGGAGGCAGAGCGCGGGGTGGAGAGGTGGCCTGCAGGGCGGCGGCGCCGGCTGCGCTCTCGCCGGAGGCGCGCGGTGGCGGCCTCGGTCTCCATGGGCTGCACGGTGGGAGGTGAGAGAAGGTTTGGGTGACGTGGCGGTCTCCTGGCCGTCAGATCGGGCGATCTGACGGTCCAGATCTGATGGGCTAGCAAAAGGACGAAAATGGGGTATTTTTGGGGAAAAGTGGAGGGGGTGGCTGCAATTTTTGGCTAGGGAAACCCTAGAAATGGGTGGGAGAGTGGTGGTCTTTATATAGCTCAGGTGGCTAGCAGTTTGCGAAAACATCCTCGGTTTTTCTCTCGCGTGCGCGGTGTTTACGTTTCTGACGGCCGGGGGTCCGCAGGACCTCCGATTCGGGTAAAAATTCGAACTGCGCGATTAGCGCGTCGAGCCAGCGGCGTTCACCTCGCGTTGGAACCGTTCCAAGAACATTTTACGGTGCGATATAAAATATCCCGTTTACTTATTAAACGGGGTTTTTCGTTCCGTTGGCTACGGCTGGTCTTGTGCCGGTTTTCGCGATGGTGATCGGGTGAAACCTGGTGTCGCAAAGGTCAAGTGTCAGGGTGGAAATGGTCGGTCTCCGTCCGGTACGAGATAAGAGGGGGAAAATAATCGCCGATCGATAAATCGGAGATGCAAACACCGCAACAAATCAGAAAATCAAACAATTCACACCGAAAACAAAATTTTAAATTTTAGTGAAATCTGGGCCGTTACAATACAACACCACCAACAAGGGATCTCGTCCCGAGATCCAGGACGATCCGGGGGAGAGGGGAAGGGGGAAAGAAGAGAGCCGACGATCTTCGACACCACCAACAAGGGACTCTGCTCCATGTCGAACGACGAACTTCCATCGAGAAGCTTTCCGTAGAGAGATGACATCGTTGAAAATACGAAACCGTCGGTTTCAAGAGGAGGAACGACAGTTAAAAGCGACGATCAAGGGAAGCATTCTCACTCAAATAGTGAGGATACTAGGCAAGATGAATGGGGTCAACAGACCACCAAGATGTTTACCCAGAGTCAGAAGAACTATAGGTACTATAGGATTTCCCAAACCTGAGATCGGAATCGAGACAATACGCTGCAAGCAAGGCATTGTAACTATTCCAAAACTCCACACACTCGAGATCCTAGAGTTTGAAAGGGGATAAGGAGAGAATAAGACACTTACGACACTTGTCCTGACCAGAGCAAGGGTAAGAAGTAAAAAGATTCCAACTCTCCGATAACTAACTTAGTAACTACAAAATAGTTTTTGTCTAGACTCGACTTCGGCCAGAAAAAGGGATCCTACGGTCGGTAAGGCTCTGATACCAAGTTGTAAGGCCCGATATGCAGTACTGTTCCAGATCTAGATGTTTCATCCAGATCCGGGGACAAAGCACATATCGGTCCCACCGCGACATATGACATAGCCATATGCCCCGGATTTCCAACATGATATCACAACATTACAGATACAAGGATACAACATCTCATACAATCGGCATACAACTGCCTTAAATACAATACATCAGCGGAAGGTACATGTCTGAGTACAGACTACAATCAAATGCCTACTGGCAAAGATAAAAACATCGATCCCCGTAACCACACGGGTCCAGGCCCTCCGCCGGGATCCGCCTAACTAGTCATCGTCGAGCCTCCACGTGAAACGTCGATCACCATACCTGTTGTCGATCAAGAACCCTGAAAATAGTTTGGGGGTAGTATCATGAGTACATAAGTACTTAGCATCCAACTATAGTGGTCAACTGACGCAGCAAGGACTTCATCACTCGTCATTCTAGGACAACTAGTAGTTTACGGTAAGGATGGGGTAAGTGGTGAGGTTGCTGTCGCACTAGCATTTATGAAGTGGCTAACGATCTAGAGAATAAGATAAGAAGCCAAGAATTCGATGAGGAATCGCCCCAACAAGTCTTGCTATCCACCTACTACTCAAACATAACACCTATTCTATCCTTGTCCTCCTCTTCGCATCCCGACGAAGAAAAACAGTCAAGGCACACACACGTTGATCAAGTTATATTAAGATTATCTCAAGTGTTGTTGTCTATGAACAAGGAGTAGGTCTCAAGTCGTCCATAACCATGGACACGGCTTCTCGAAAAGATTTAACCCTGCATGGGTGTACCAACTTCCCATTACAAGGATCCGCACGCACGCCCATCTCTCTCAGTTGCTACCCATCATAGGCAACCATTTTATGATTTAGTTCCAAGAGATCCGAAACGACAGGTCCCTCTAGCTAACAACGAACAAATCCGGGTGGCCCCCGGTGAGTCAACATCCAGCTCAGGAGCCGGCCGCTCTCTCGATCTGGTCTCTACCGTATGACTCCAGGTTTGGATTGCAGGTTAATCTCACATGAGACCGGGTCCTCAGCCGGTCATGATGGGCCAGCAAGGAACCATGTCCTTCCTGGTCCGGGTTGTTTTAAAGGATGTCTGCCAGAAGCTACCCGACAGGCATATATGCATGGTTTTCAAATGATAAATCATCTTGGGCCACCACTAGAAATGTTTGAAGCTAGGTAGGTAAGAAAAGAGGACCCCATAAAATTACACACGCGGTTAGGCACGCTCAGTCTTAAAACCAATACCCGGAACTCGGATCCTAGGTGACTCGAATGGAACAAAGCGTCGGGGCGGGATAGCCTAGACCTTCCATCCTTCGTCGAATATAGTCAACATTTTAATAATCATATCATCAACAATAATATAATAATGTGATAGCCCAAAACCAAGGAGTAACAGAGTAACATCGTAGCATCCTAAGCATGCATACTAAGCAGGGGCTGAGCAACGAGCAAGAGTAACATAGCAGTACATGGTTTGCTGGGAGGGGAAACGGCTATATCGGTTTAAGAGAGGCTGTAAACATGTGGTAGGATCAAACATCGAGCCTAACCTAGACTAGCATGCAAACCGCTGGTTGAAATAGAATAGATCATAAGTAATGTATAGTCCTTGCCGGTTTATAAGTCGGGTTCCGAAGGTGTAGTTGATCGCAAGCTTGCATCGTCTCCGAAGGTACCCGTGGAAGCACACAACACGGTAAACACTGGAAAGCAATCAACGAGCAAGCATCTATTGATACGAAGCAAACACGAGCAAGCATCAATAAGAAGGCAACACGATACAACGCACCTACCGTGGAGAGCAGTTCCTAACAGGTTAAGTGGAGTACTCGTCACACACGACGATACCGCACATTTAGAAAGGCTAAAGTAGTTTAGCTACACAAGATGAGCAAGGTTGTTAACATCGCATCTCACTCAAGCATGGCATAGCACACAACCATGGCAAGAGGTGAAGCATAAATAAACTATCTAATCTAGTCCCTTTAAGTGGGGGGTAAAACCTATACATGGCAACTATTGCGGACCCCACGATAATTATAATGTTTGGTACTGTTTTGCCCTAAACAATATTTTATTATTTTTATTTGCAAGCAAGAGCAGCATAAACACAATCTACATGCAATTCTAGTAAAGTTACATATAAAGAACATTTTAAACAGAGCAACAGTTTAGAAGTTATAGCAATTACAGTTTACAGTGGCAAGCAGTGTAAATAGCAAGTAAACAGCATGTAAACAAAGTCAAACATGGCAAAGGAGCACATTTTAACACTCAACACAAAATTCTAAGCAAGTTTCATGTTTATCGCATCGCGATCCGAGCTACCGTTAAAAAGATACGGGCAACGCAAAAAAAAATAACACAATCTGCAAAATTGTAAATAAAGTCCTAGGAAAAAACTATTCGGGCCGAAACTGCACTGAACTGGGCCTAGCAGAACAGGGCACAATTTAACTAAGGGTCGCACTAGGCGCTACACAGCAATCGGGCCAAGCCCAACAGAAGAAAAAAAACAGCGGCGGCTAGGCGCTCACCTGGCGGGCCAGGCCCAGGGCGCGTGTGGGCGACGGTTGCTATATAGTGCTCGGGTCGGAGGATTTCTATGGGCCATGGGGCGGACTGGGTCGCACTATGGTTGTGGCCTTTAGGCGCGCCGGCCCATGGGAGGTGCAGCGGGAGGTCATGGACGCTCCTGTCGTTCCCGACGGGAACTGGCCGCGGCGGCGGAGCTCCACCGGCCGGAGTTGGCGGAGGAGGCGGCGGGGACCCGCCTGGTCCTAGCAGCGCTCGGGGTTGGAGGCGGTCGGTGCCGGAGGCGGAGAGGCTCCCGCAGCAGGGTGCCGCGAGGAGGGAGCTGCTCGGCCGGTGAGCTCGGGCCTCCTCCATGGCCTGCGATGGGTGTCCTGCAAGGGGAGAGGGAGAGATGGGATTAGAAAGGAAAGGAGGAGGGAGAAGGAGGAAAGGAGGAGAGGGAGGAGGCAGAGAGCGGGGTGGAGAGTTGGCCTGCAGGGCGGCGGCGCCGGCTGCGCTCTCGCAGGAGGCGCGCGGCGGCGGCCTCGGCCTGCATGGGCTGCACAATGGGAGGTGAGAGAAAGTTTGGGTGACGTGGCGGTCTCCTGGCGGTCAGATCGGGCGATCTGACGGTCCAGATCTGATGGGCTAGCAAAAGGACGAAAATGGGGTATTTTTGGGGCAAAGTGTTGGGGGTGGCTGCAATTTTTGGCTAGGGAAACCCTAGAAATGGGTGGGAGAGTGGTGGTCTTTATATAGCTCTGGTGGCTAGCAGTTTGCAAAAACATCCTCGGTTTTTCTCTCGCGCGCGCGGTGTTTACGTTTCTGACCGCCGGGGGTCCGTACGACCTCCGATTCGGGTAAAACTTTGAACTGCGCGATCAGCGCGTCGAGCCGGCGGCGTTCACCTCACGCTGGAACCATTCCGAGAACATTTTCCGGCGCGCTATAAAATATCCCGTTTACTTATTAAACGGGGTTTTTGTGTTTCGTTGGCTGCAGCTGGTCTTGTGCCGGTTTTCGCGACGGTGATCGGGTGAAACCCGGTGTCGCAAAGGTCGAGTGTCAGGGTGGCGAGGGTCAGTCTCCGTCCGGTACAAGATAAGAGGGGGGAAATAATCTCCGATCGATAAATCGGAGATGCAAACACCGCAACAAATCAGACAATCAAACAATTCACACCAAAAACAAAATTTTAATTTTTTGTGAAATCTGGGCCGTTACACGGCCCCACCCTAAGCCGCACCAGGAGGCCTCCTGGCTGTCTGGTGGGTCCCCTCGACACCCCCCTCCGCCTATATTTAGCCCTCTGGGTGGAAACCCCTAATACGGATCCCTTTTTCGCGATCTCGCCTCTGTACCGCCGCCACCGCCGTTTCAAGATCGGGGCTGCCTGGAGAAGCTGCTCCGGCACCCTTCCGGGAGAAGCTACCCCCTCCGGGAGACCATCCATAGCCATGGATGCCTCCCGTATGTATAGTGAGTAGTTCCCCTTGGACCATGGGTCTGTGACCAGTAGCTATGTGATCTATCTCTCCCCTCTTTGTTCCTCCACTTTCGAGACCTCCTGAGTTGCCTCACATGATCGAGGCACCTTTGTAATTTTCTGTCGTTTTTATGATGAGTTTGTTTGAATCTGATGGATTATGAGACTATGTTCAGATTGTGATGAGTAATATATTTGGTTCTTCTCTTTATATTTTTTTCTTGAGTAAATTCTTGCATGTTCTCCGTTGATGTATTTTACTTTGGCCAAGTGATTTCTTGCAACTCCAAGAGGGAGCGTTATGCTTGATTGTGCGTTCATCCCCTTGATGTCCAGCTTGAGTGACAGAAACATGAGACTAGGGGATGTGCTATTGCCACCAGGGATAAAACAACAGTGCTTGTATCCGCGGATGCAAAGATTGTTTACTTTGCGCAAAGTTCTTTTAATGCAGTTGTCTATTGCTTTGGATTTACACTTTGGGTGGGATTCGCAACTTAATACCAGCGAGATGTTCTGGATAGATATCTCAAGGTGGATGATTCGTAGTAGATGCAGATGGATTTCGGTCTACTTACCTTGGCGTACTGCCCATTGCTTTTGAGCCCTTCCTTTCTTTGCAGCATAGTTAGCATTGCGGTGCCTTCATAATCCTGTCAATTTCCCAACTGTGATTTGTTTACCTCGCTAGCACTTTTATCGTATTTTGGGAGAGAGACATCACTAGTGAAAATCACGGGACCCCAGTCCATCTTCGTATCATTGTTTACATCTTTAGTTTACTTTTCAGTTTCTATCACTATCATTATCCTGTGCGTTTTATCCTTTGTAAACAGCAAGGCCGGAGGAATTGACAACACCTCTTTACTCGTTGGGAGCAAAGTTATTTGTATCTGTGTGCAGGTCCAGGTGAAGTTAGCAACCCTTGGTTGAGAACGGCGCCATTGTTCACTTTACCACCTTCTTGTATCTCTGCGAGTCCTCCTGGACGATACTCAACCTTAGCATTTTTGCTAAGGGAAATTTGCTTCTACGGTACATCTCACCTTCCACTTGGGGTAACCAACGAGGAGTGAGAGATCCTCACCGTATCAAGCCAATTTCTGGCGCCGTTGTCGGGGACTCCAGTCTACAAGATAGGGGAGTTGCACACTATCTTTTATCTTTGCTTTTTAGTCTTGTTAGTTTACCTTTCTGTTTTTACTTTTGTGTCCCTTATCAAAAATACCAAAAATAGTATGTCTGGTTACTTGCTTGCCACCAATGCCTAACTTCTTTGAAACTAGATCTTATTGGCATGGAGGATTCACTGAGGATCAACAAAAGGGGTACAAGGAACACCGCTTGTCTTAAGAGGGGATACACTTATGGAAACAAATACATCAGTTGTATGAGTATGCTAGAAACTTGTGCTCAAAATATAATATATATTTTTGCAGGGATGAATCTTGTTGCTTTATGAGGCATAAACACCTTGCTTTCCAATGATGTACAATGATGATGAAACCCTAGCTTCTTATGCTAAGGGGAATTATGATTTTTATGATGCAGAGCAAATAGAAGAATTTGTTTCTTTTAAGGGTGCTTATGAAATTACTTCTATTCTTAAAACTATTGATGATGCCCCTTACAAATCTGAGAGTCTTGCTATACTTAACCATTTTTTGGAAAATTATGATGCAAATTATTATATTACTGATCATCTTGAGAGAATCTCTCCCCCAAAGGAAGAGACTAATGTTTTGCAGGACTCTATGGAAGAAGAGATTGATGAACCTGAAAAGCTCCTTGGATGAAAAAGAGGAGGAGAGTGACAAACAAAAGGAGGAAGAATGGAGCCATCCATGTCTACCTTCTAATGAGAGTAACTCTCTGAATCTTACCTTATATGAGTGTTATGATCCTATGGATTCTTTTGAAATATCCCTTTTTGATGAAGTTGATGCCTTCTATACTTTTGGCCAAGATGCCACTATGGATGATGCTTACGAAGATGAACTTGCTATAGTTCCTGACGTTAAGCAAGAAATTGTTTCTATTGCACCCATACTTGATTGTCCTGTTATCCTTTTGAAATCTCCAACTCTAGAGAACTGTGCTCTTATTAAGACTCAATGTGATGGGATGCATTTATCTTATGATCCTAAAGACCGTGTTGAAAACTATACACGTGTGCTTGTAGGTCATGAACAACATGATTTATGTGATAGTTATATTCTTGATGTTGCCCATGATGCTACTGAAAATTATTTTGAGAGAGGAAAGTTTTCTTATAAAAACTTCCATGTTACAAAAACACCTCTTTTTATGTTGAAAGTTTTGAAGTTGTTCTTGTCCCACCTTCCTATGCTTGTCTCTTTGTGCTTCTTTGATTTATTTTCTTACAAGATGCCAATGCATAGGAAGTGTGTTAGGCTTAAATGTGTTTCACATTTGCTTCTTGATGCTCTCGTTTGCTTAAACTCTTATTCCTTTGTGAGCATCTTTTGCAATCTTCGTGCCTAGCTCAAAGGCGTAAAAGAAAGCGCTTGTTGGGAGGCAACCCAAAAAAAATTCCCTTCTGTTCTTGGTGGTCTTGATGATTGTTACTACTGTCTCAACATCATTGTATCTTTATTTTTCAAGCTTTGTGCCTTTTATAGTCTCATACGACAAGCGAAGTGAAAGTTGTGACATGCTGTCCAGAAAACAGATTCTGTCCTCGTGACTAGAAAAATCATGGAAAAATACCAGTTCATCTTTTTGAGCTTTTTACACAGCGTGCTCTATACAATTACGAAACTTGCGTATGTTCTGAGTTTTTTTTATTTGAGTTGCATAAGTACCCCTAAAAAATTCGTTTTTACCTGCTGGTCTGTTTTTCACAGATTCTATCCTGTTTTGCCTTTTCTTCGTTTTGCAAACCTTAAGCTTGCTTTTTCTTTGCAAAAACCTTTTGTCAATCTTGAGAAACAGTAGCTCTTCAAGTTTATCTTTATTTACAGCAAAGGAAAAATTATTTTATTAGGGTACTAACCTCTCTAATCAGTCTACAATGAGTTACGTATGAAGGGAGTTTTCAAGTGTGTGATGGAAGATGATGAAAGAAGATCCTGGAGTGTCAAACGCTCAAGCTTGGGGATGCCCATGTGCACCCTCAATAAATATTCAAGGAGACTCAAGCGTCTAAGCTTGGGGATGCCCCCGTGCATCCCCTTCTCCATTAACAATTATCAGTTCGTCTCTCGTTACACTATATTTTTATCACTTCATGCGTTATGTGCTATGCTTGGAGCGTCTCGCTCTTTACTTTTCTTAGGTTTGTTTTTGCTTTGTTTCCTGTAGTAACAAGTTAGACCCCAGCTTACTTACTTTTGTGTGGGAGAATTACACGCTCCGCTTGAACTAGAACTCCTCATAGGATTTGCTTGCTTTTTTCTTTTAGCTGTGAGTTGTTCTTTTTCTTTTCTTAGCTGCTTCTCTGTTTAGTTGTAGTGCTTTAGTTTTTCTAGAACTTTTCTTTTGTTTTAGGTTGAACTTTCTATAGGTTTCATGTTTTATCTTGTTAGAGAGTTTGCCTGTTGCACTAAGTTTTGTGTCTTGACTAGAAGTAGGTAGTTGAAGTTGCTTTTCTCTTTGTAGTAGTAACTTGCAATAGTTTTGAGGTATTGACTAGAGTAATGTTTAAACTTTTGGTGTCAAGAGCTCGAGCCTATTAGTGATAGATGTCTTATTTTGGGCAATATGTGTGTTTTTGGAAAACCAAAAACCCCTGTTGAGAACTCTAGCTACTAGATGGATCACTACCCTCTGGAGGGTTTGAATATTAGAGTACACTCACGTACCATGAGTCGAGGATGCGCAAGGATAACCAAACCCCCATACACTCCTCCTCGGGGTACTTGTCTCTTTGTGAACCTCCCGATTAGATTGAGAGTTATCGATAATAAGTGCATGAGTTCTTCGGACTAATGTGAGTATCTGAAAGTTGACACTTCCGCCCACCTATACTTTTTATAGCCTCTTCGGTACCGTGCATTGCCCTTTCTCACCTTGAGAGTTGGCGCATACTTCGCCGGTACATCCAAACCCTTGGCACGATACGCTCTGTCATCATAAGTCTCCTTATATCTTTCCTCAAAACAGCCACCATACCTACCTACAAGGCATTTCCATAGCCTTTCCGAGATACATTGCCATGCAACATCCATCTTCTCATGACTTGATCCTCATGTCATACCTTTGCGTCATGATAGTTATATCTTATTTATGTGAGTACTTTTGTAAAGTGTGAAAGATCTCCTATATTCTTGTAAAATATAGAGTGTTGCCCCTAAGTGAGGAAAAGATCCCAAAGAGGACAAAATCAATAGATCCCAAAGAGGACAAATGAGAGTTATATAGAAAGAGCCATTGAGGCCACCAAAAAAATACAAAAAAATAGAAAAAAGAGAAAAAGGAAAATAAAAAGAGAGAAGGGGGCACACTACTATTCCTTTTGAGAGATCGACACTAGTATTTCATCCTCTTTCCCTTGTACTCCATAGAGATCATCATCATGCATATAGCTATGTGGGGACCATCACACTATAGAACTTGGCTTGTATATTCCAATGATGAGCCTCCTCAAACGAGCTCTAGGTCTTCTTGAGCAAGAAAGTTAGATGCACCCCCACTAGTTCCCTTGGAGAGCTTTTAGCTCACATGTGCATCCGTTGCATGGCAATCCCTACTCCTCACATCATATCTATCATATGGCCTTCTCTCGCCTATGATTGTCCTCATTGATGTGAGCTTTTCACACATTTTTTTCTTCCTCCTCCAACTTCTTTCTATTTCGCCTTTTAGGTGTCAACTTTCTTGCTCACGCTCATCCATTGCATGAGTGCTCGAAATATCGAAAGGGAGTGGATCCGTTTGACTTGTACCTGGCTAGTGATCTGGGGACGAGTCAAGATAAGAATCCAAAGGAGACTAAGTGTGAAACTTTAGTAGATAGTTGTTCTCGACAATTACCTTTTCTATCTCGTATTTCCCTATCCCCTGCTTGCACGCAAACACCATCTGGAGACATTCGAGTCACGGACAGCGAGAGCTCTTGCACCTTTTGTTCTTTTCTTGCTTGTGTCAAAGCTAATATAGACTCTTGCTTGTTAAGACTTGAATTGAATTGCATGCTTTGATTTCTTTACTTACAAAGTTCCTATATGGTTGTGTGGCATGTCACCACAGAAATTATGCTTGTTATCATTTACCTACTCGAGGACGAGCAGGAATTAAGCTTGGGGATGTTGATACGTCCCAAACGTATCTATAATTTCTGCTTGCTCCATGCATGTTTTATGTGACTTTGCCATGATTTGCTTGAACTTTCATACACTTTTGAGCATATTTGTACTAATCTATTAACCCAGTGCACCCAGCTGCAAGTTGTTGTTTTCTGCTGTTTTTGTATTTCAGGTTTTCCTGCCATTAAAAGTGCTCCAAAAAATCCGGAAAAATCAGATAAAAAATCAGCGACCCGGAAGCTTCCGGAATAACCAAGGCAGCGGAGGGGGGCCACCACCAGGAGACCAGGAGGGTCCCTGGCATGGCCCCACCCTAGGCCGCGCCAAGAGGCCTCCTGGCTGCCTGGTGGGTCCCCTAGACACCCCCCTCCGCCTATATTTAGCCCTCGGGGTGGAATACCCTAATACAGATCCCTTTTTCGCGATCTCGCCTCTGTACCGCCGCCACCACCGTTTCAAGATCGGGGTTGTCCGGAGAAGCTGCTCCGGCACCCTGTCGGGAGAAGCTACCCCCTCCGGGAGACCATCCATAGCCATGGACGCCTCCCGTACGTACCGTGAGTAGTTCCCCTTTGACCATGGGTCCATGACCAGTAGCTATGTGATCTATCGCTCCCCTCTTTGTGCCTCCACTTTCGAGACCTCGTGAGCTGCCTCACATGATAGAGGCACCTTTGTAATTTTCTGCCGTTGCTATGCTGAGTTTGTTGGGATCTGGTGGATTATGAGACTATGTTCAGATTGCGATGAGTAATATATTTGGTTCTTCTCTTTATATTTTTTTCTTGAGTAAATTCTTGCATGTTCTCCGTTGATGTATTTTACTTTGGCCAAGTGATTTCTTGCAACTCCAAGAGGGAGCGTTATGCTTGATTGTGCGTTCATCCCCTTGATGTCCAGCTTGAGTGACAGAAACATGAGACTAGGGGATGTGCTATTGCCACCAGGGATAAAACAACAGTGCTTGTATCCGCGGATGCAAAGATTGTTTACTTTGCGCAAAGTTCTTTTAATGCAGTTGTCTATTGCTTTGGATTTACACTTTGGGTGGGATTCGCAACTTAATACCAGCGAGATGTTCTGGATAGATATCTCAAGGTGGATGATTCGTAGTAGATGCAGATGGATTTCGGTCTACTTACCTTGGCGTACTGCCCATTGCTTTTGAGCCCTTCCTTTCTTTGCAGCATAGTTAGCATTGCGGTGCCTTCATAATCCTGTCAATTTCCCAACTGTGATTTGTTTACCTCGCTAGCACTTTTATCGTATTTTGGGAGAGAGACATCACTAGTGAAAATCACGGGACCCCAGTCCATCTTCGTATCATTGTTTACATCTTTAGTTTACTTTTCAGTTTCTATCACTATCATTATCCTGTGCGTTTTATCCTTTGTAAACAGCAAGGCCGGAGGAATTGACAACACCTCTTTACTCGTTGGGAGCAAAGTTATTTGTATCTGTGTGCAGGTCCAGGTGAAGTTAGCAACCCTTGGTTGAGAACGGCGCCATTGTTCACTTTACCACCTTCTTGTATCTCTGCGAGTCCTCCTGGACGATACTCAACCTTAGCATTTTTGCTAAGGGAAATTTGCTTCTACGGTACATCTCACCTTCCACTTGGGGTAACCAACGAGGAGTGAGAGATCCTCACCGTATCAAGCCAATTTCTGGCGCCGTTGTCGGGGACTCCAGTCTACAAGATAGGGGAGTTGCACACTATCTTTTATCTTTGCTTTTTAGTCTTGTTAGTTTACCTTTCTGTTTTTACTTTTGTGTCCCTTATCAAAAATACCAAAAATAGTATGTCTGGTTACTTGCTTGCCACCAATGCCTAACTTCTTTGAAACTAGATCTTATTGGCATGGAGGATTCACTGAGGATCAACAAAAGGGGTACAAGGAACACCGCTTGTCTTAAGAGGGGATACACTTATGGAAACAAATACATCAGTTGTATGAGTATGCTAGAAACTTGTGCTCAAAATATAATATATATTTTTGCAGGGATGAATCTTGTTGCTTTATGAGGCATAAACACCTTGCTTTCCAATGATGTACAATGATGATGAAACCCTAGCTTCTTATGCTAAGGGGAATTATGATTTTTATGATGCAGAGCAAATAGAAGAATTTGTTTCTTTTAAGGGTGCTTATGAAATTACTTCTATTCTTAAAACTATTGATGATGCCCCTTACAAATCTGAGAGTCTTGCTATACTTAACCATTTTTTGGAAAATTATGATGCAAATTATTATATTACTGATCATCTTGAGAGAATCTCTCCCCCAAAGGAAGAGACTAATGTTTTGCAGGACTCTATGGAAGAAGAGATTGATGAACCTGAAAAGCTCCTTGGATGAAAAAGAGGAGGAGAGTGACAAACAAAAGGAGGAAGAATGGAGCCATCCATGTCTACCTTCTAATGAGAGTAACTCTCTGAATCTTACCTTATATGAGTGTTATGATCCTATGGATTCTTTTGAAATATCCCTTTTTGATGAAGTTGATGCCTTCTATACTTTTGGCCAAGATGCCACTATGGATGATGCTTACGAAGATGAACTTGCTATAGTTCCTGACGTTAAGCAAGAAATTGTTTCTATTGCACCCATACTTGATTGTCCTGTTATCCTTTTGAAATCTCCAACTCTAGAGAACTGTGCTCTTATTAAGACTCAATGTGATGGGATGCATTTATCTTATGATCCTAAAGACCGTGTTGAAAACTATACACGTGTGCTTGTAGGTCATGAACAACATGATTTATGTGATAGTTATATTCTTGATGTTGCCCATGATGCTACTGAAAATTATTTTGAGAGAGGAAAGTTTTCTTATAAAAACTTCCATGTTACAAAAACACCTCTTTTTATGTTGAAAGTTTTGAAGTTGTTCTTGTCCCACCTTCCTATGCTTGTCTCTTTGTGCTTCTTTGATTTATTTTCTTACAAGATGCCAATGCATAGGAAGTGTGTTAGGCTTAAATGTGTTTCACATTTGCTTCTTGATGCTCTCGTTTGCTTAAACTCTTATTCCTTTGTGAGCATCTTTTGCAATCTTCGTGCCTAGCTCAAAGGCGTAAAAGAAAGCGCTTGTTGGGAGGCAACCCAAAAAAAATTCCCTTCTGTTCTTGGTGGTCTTGATGATTGTTACTACTGTCTCAACATCATTGTATCTTTATTTTTCAAGCTTTGTGCCTTTTATAGTCTCATACGACAAGCGAAGTGAAAGTTGTGACATGCTGTCCAGAAAACAGATTCTGTCCTCGTGACTAGAAAAATCATGGAAAAATACCAGTTCATCTTTTTGAGCTTTTTACACAGCGTGCTCTATACAATTACGAAACTTGCGTATGTTCTGAGTTTTTTTTATTTGAGTTGCATAAGTACCCCTAAAAAATTCGTTTTTACCTGCTGGTCTGTTTTTCACAGATTCTATCCTGTTTTGCCTTTTCTTCGTTTTGCAAACCTTAAGCTTGCTTTTTCTTTGCAAAAACCTTTTGTCAATCTTGAGAAACAGTAGCTCTTCAAGTTTATCTTTATTTACAGCAAAGGAAAAATTATTTTATTAGGGTACTAACCTCTCTAATCAGTCTACAATGAGTTACGTATGAAGGGAGTTTTCAAGTGTGTGATGGAAGATGATGAAAGAAGATCCTGGAGTGTCAAACGCTCAAGCTTGGGGATGCCCATGTGCACCCTCAATAAATATTCAAGGAGACTCAAGCGTCTAAGCTTGGGGATGCCCCCGTGCATCCCCTTCTCCATTAACAATTATCAGTTCGTCTCTCGTTACACTATATTTTTATCACTTCATGCGTTATGTGCTATGCTTGGAGCGTCTCGCTCTTTACTTTTCTTAGGTTTGTTTTTGCTTTGTTTCCTGTAGTAACAAGTTAGACCCCAGCTTACTTACTTTTGTGTGGGAGAATTACACGCTCCGCTTGAACTAGAACTCCTCATAGGATTTGCTTGCTTTTTTCTTTTAGCTGTGAGTTGTTCTTTTTCTTTTCTTAGCTGCTTCTCTGTTTAGTTGTAGTGCTTTAGTTTTTCTAGAACTTTTCTTTTGTTTTAGGTTGAACTTTCTATAGGTTTCATGTTTTATCTTGTTAGAGAGTTTGCCTGTTGCACTAAGTTTTGTGTCTTGACTAGAAGTAGGTAGTTGAAGTTGCTTTTCTCTTTGTAGTAGTAACTTGCAATAGTTTTGAGGTATTGACTAGAGTAATGTTTAAACTTTTGGTGTCAAGAGCTCGAGCCTATTAGTGATAGATGTCTTATTTTGGGCAATATGTGTGTTTTTGGAAAACCAAAAACCCCTGTTGAGAACTCTAGCTACTAGATGGATCACTACCCTCTGGAGGGTTTGAATATTAGAGTACACTCACGTACCATGAGTCGAGGATGCGCAAGGATAACCAAACCCCCATACACTCCTCCTCGGGGTACTTGTCTCTTTGTGAACCTCCCGATTAGATTGAGAGTTATCGATAATAAGTGCATGAGTTCTTCGGACTAATGTGAGTATCTGAAAGTTGACACTTCCGCCCACCTATACTTTTTATAGCCTCTTCGGTACCGTGCATTGCCCTTTCTCACCTTGAGAGTTGGCGCATACTTCGCCGGTACATCCAAACCCTTGGCACGATACGCTCTGTCATCATAAGCCTCCTTATATCTTTCCTCAAAACAGCCACCATACCTACCTACAAGGCATTTCCATAGCCTTTCCGAGATACATTGCCATGCAACATCCATCTTCTCATGACTTGATCCTCATGTCATACCTTTGCGTCATGATAGTTATATCTTATTTATGTGAGTACTTTTGTAAAGTGTGAAAGATCTCCTATATTCTTGTAAAATATAGAGTGTTGCCCCTAAGTGAGGAAAAGATCCCAAAGAGGACAAAATCAATAGATCCCAAAGAGGACAAATGAGAGTTATATAGAAAGAGCCATTGAGGCCACCAAAAAAATACAAAAAAATAGAAAAAAGAGAAAAAGGAAAATAAAAAGAGAGAAGGGGGCACACTACTATTCCTTTTGAGAGATCGACACTAGTATTTCATCCTCTTTCCCTTGTACTCCATAGAGATCATCATCATGCATATAGCTATGTGGGGACCATCACACTATAGAACTTGGCTTGTATATTCCAATGATGAGCCTCCTCAAACGAGCTCTAGGTCTTCTTGAGCAAGAAAGTTAGATGCACCCCCACTAGTTCCCTTGGAGAGCTTTTAGCTCACATGTGCATCCGTTGCATGGCAATCCCTACTCCTCACATCATATCTATCATATGGCCTTCTCTCGCCTATGATTGTCCTCATTGATGTGAGCTTTTCACACATTTTTTTCTTCCTCCTCCAACTTCTTTCTATTTCGCCTTTTAGGTGTCAACTTTCTTGCTCACGCTCATCCATTGCATGAGTGCTCGAAATATCGAAAGGGAGTGGATCCGTTTGACTTGTACCTGGCTAGTGATCTGGGGACGAGTCAAGATAAGAATCCAAAGGAGACTAAGTGTGAAACTTTAGTAGATAGTTGTTCTCGACAATTACCTTTTCTATCTCGTATTTCCCTATCCCCTGCTTGCACGCAAACACCATCTGGAGACATTCGAGTCACGGACAGCGAGAGCTCTTGCACCTTTTGTTCTTTTCTTGCTTGTGTCAAAGCTAATATAGACTCTTGCTTGTTAAGACTTGAATTGAATTGCATGCTTTGATTTCTTTACTTACAAAGTTCCTATATGGTTGTGTGGCATGTCACCACAGAAATTATGCTTGTTATCATTTACCTACTCGAGGACGAGCAGGAATTAAGCTTGGGGATGTTGATACGTCCCAAACGTATCTATAATTTCTGCTTGCTCCATGCATGTTTTATGTGACTTTGCCATGATTTGCTTGAACTTTCATACACTTTTGAGCATATTTGTACTAATCTATTAACCCAGTGCACCCAGCTGCAAGTTGTTGTTTTCTGCTGTTTTTGTATTTCAGGTTTTCCTGCCATTAAAAGTGCTCCAAAAAATCCGGAAAAATCAGATAAAAAATCAGCGACCCGGAAGCTTCCGGAATAACCAAGGCAGCGGAGGGGGGCCACCACCAGGAGACCAGGAGGGTCCCTGGCATGGCCCCACCCTAGGCCGCGCCAAGAGGCCTCCTGGCTGCCTGGTGGGTCCCCTAGACACCCCCCTCCGCCTATATTTAGCCCTCGGGGTGGAATACCCTAATACAGATCCCTTTTTCGCGATCTCGCCTCTGTACCGCCGCCACCACCGTTTCAAGATCGGGGTTGTCCGGAGAAGCTGCTCCGGCACCCTGTCGGGAGAAGCTACCCCCTCCGGGAGACCATCCATAGCCATGGACGCCTCCCGTACGTACCGTGAGTAGTTCCCCTTTGACCATGGGTCCATGACCAGTAGCTATGTGATCTATCGCTCCCCTCTTTGTGCCTCCACTTTCGAGACCTCGTGAGCTGCCTCACATGATAGAGGCACCTTTGTAATTTTCTGCCGTTGCTATGCTGAGTTTGTTGGGATCTGGTGGATTATGAGACTATGTTCAGATTGCGATGAGTAATATATTTGGTTCTTCTCTTTTATATTTTTTTCTTGAGTAAATTCTTGCATGTTCTCTGTTGCCGTATTTTACTTTGGCCAAGTGATTTGTTGCAACTCCAAGAGGGAGCGTTATGCTTGATTGTGGGTTCAGCCCCTTGATGTCTAGCTTGAGTGACAGAAACACGAGACTAGGGGATGTGCTATTGCCACCAGGGATAAAACAACAGTGCTTGTATCCGCGGATGCAAGAATTGTTTAATTTACGCAAAGTTCTTTTAATGCAGTTGTATGTTTCTTTGGATTTACACTTTGGGTGGGATTCGCAACTTAATACCAGCGAGATGTTCTGGATAGATATCTCAAGGTGGATGATTCGTAGTAGATGCAGATGGATTTCGGTCTACTTACCTTGGCATACTGCCCATTGCTTTTGAGCACTTCCTTTCTTTGCAGCATAGTTGGCATTGCGGTGCCTTCATAATTCTGTCAATTGCCCAACTGTGATTTGTTTACCTCGCTAGCACTTTTATCGTCTTTTGGGAGAGAGACGTCACTAGTGAAAATCACGGGACCCCGGTCCATCTTCATATCATTGTTTACATCTTTAGTTTACTTTTCAGTTGCTATCACTATCATTATCCCGTGTGTTTTATCCTTTGTAAACAGCAAGGTCAGAGGAATTGACAACTCCTATGTACTCGTTGGGAGCAAAGTTATTTGTATCTGTGTGCAGGTCCAGGTGAAGTTGGCAACCCTTGGTTGAGAACGGCGCCAATGTTCACTTTACCACCTTCTTGTATCTCTGCGAGTCCTCCTGGACGATACTCAACCTTAGCATTTTTGCTAAGGGAAATTTGCTGCTACGCTACATCTCACCTTCACTTGGGGTAACCAACGAGGAGTGAGAGATCCTCACCGTATCACGCGGCATGTGCTCCGGTTCGAGGAGGGCCACGGCCATGGCGCGAGCAGCGGGCGGCTTCGGCTCGAGGTTGCCGTCCATGGCGCCGGTGACGGGTTCCTGAGCGTAGATAGGAGAGGAAGGAGGTCAGGGTGAGGAGAGAGGGAGAAAGAGAGGGAGGCGGCGAGGGGGCATGACCTGCGGGCAGCAGCTCGTCGGCGTGGCGAGGTGACGACGGCGAGGTGGCTCGCGCGGGAGGAGCTCGGGCTCGGTGCTTCGGGCGCATCGGGAGGCCTCCAGGGTCTAGTGACATGGCACGTCCTGGGTGGTCCGATCCAGATCGGACGGTCTAGATTGTCTGGTCTGGATCTGGAGGTGGGGGCTGGATAGCTGTGGAAAACAAGGGAGGCTAGGGGATAGGGTTCCAGATTTGGCCGGAAGGCTTGGCTATTTATAGCAGGTTTTTAGGGATGGCTAATTAGGCTACAAAATGGGCTGGTTAGAGGGTATTTAGCGTCTGTTTTTCGGGTGGGCTAGAATCCGAAGATAAGAGGGTAATCCGGGGGTCCAGCTAAAGGCACGCGCGACATTTTGAAAAATATGCCACAGGGCTTACACCGGCTACTATGCGTGGCACACCCGAACGTTCACCTACCCGACGAAGTCGGAATCGCGCGAAATTCAAAACACCGCCTCAGAGCATCGAACTGACGTCTTCTACATCGTTTCACACAAAACCGAGATCGTCGAACACCTCCCGATAAAATAAGCCATTTAAATATAAATGGGGGTTTCTGCACCGATGGTTATGGCTGGTCCTGTGCCAGAGGTCACGACGGTGATCAGGTGAAACCCGGTGTCGCACAGGTCGTGTGCCATTTTGGGAAAAAAGGTTTGGTCCCGCATCCGATACGAGACGGAGGGGGAATATAATTTCCGATCAATAAATCAGGGACGCAAACACCTCAAACAAATCAGACAATCAACCAATTCACGCGGAAAACAAAAATTTGAATTTTTATGAAATCTGGGCTGTTACAATACAACAACACCAACAAGGGATCTCGTCCCGAGATCCTGGACGATCCGGGGGAGAGGGGGGAGAGAAAAGAGAGCCGACAATCTTCAACACCACCAACAAAGGACTCTGCTCCATGTCAACGACGACCTTCCGTCGAGAAACTTTCCGCAGGGAGATGGCGACGTCGAAGAACGAAGCAATCAAGAGATCAAGAGGAAGAAAAACAATTCAAAACGACGATCAAGGAAAGTACTCTCACTCAAATCATGAGGATACTAGGCAAGAGGAATGAAGTCAACAGACGACCAAGATGTCAACCCAGAGTCGGAAGAACTAAAGGTACTACAGGATTTCCCAAACCTGAGATCGGAATCGAGACAATACGCCGTAAGCAAGGCATTGTAACGGTTCCGATACTCCACACGCTCGAGATCCTAGAGTTTCAAGGGGATAAGGTGAGAATTAAAACACTTACGTCACTTGTCCTGACCAGAGCAAGGGTAAGGACTAAAAAGATTCCTACTCTCCGATAACTAACTTAGTAACTACAGAATAGTTTTTATCTAGACTCGACTTCGGCCAGAGAAGGGATCCTACGGTCGGTAAGGCTCTGATACCAAGTTGTAAGGCCCGATATGCGGTACTGTTCCATATCTAGATGTTTCCATATAGATCCGGGGACGAAGCACATATCGGTCCCACCGCGACATATGACAATGCCATATGCCCCGGATTTCCAACATGATATCACAACATTACAGCTACAAGGATACAACATCTCATACAATCAGCATACAACTACCTTAAATACAATACATCAGCGGAAGGTACATGTCTAAGTACAGACTACAATCAAATGCCTACTGGCAAAGAGAAAAATATCGATCCCTATAACCACACGGGTCCAGGCCCTCCGCCGAGATCCGCCAATCTATTCGTCGTCGTCGAGTCTCCACGTGAAACGTCGATCACCATAACTGTTGTCGATCAAGAACCCTGAAAAAAATTTGGGGTAGTATCATGAGTACAGAAGTACTCAGCATCCAACTGTAGTGGTCATCTGACCCAGTAAGGACTTCATCACTCGTCATTCTAGGACAACTAGTAGTTTACGGTAAGGATGGGGTAAGTGGTGAGGTTGCTGCCGCACTAGCATTTATGAAGTGGATAACGATCTAGAGAGTAAGATAAGAAGCCAAGCATTCGATGAGGAATCGTCTCCAACAAGTCTGCTATCCACCTACTTACGCAAGCATAACACCTTTCCAATCCTTGTCCTCCTCTTCGCATCCCGACGAAGAAGAAGCAGTCAAGGCACACACACGTTGATCAAATTATATTATGATTTTCTCAGTTGTTGTTGACTATGAACAAGGAGTAGGTCTAAAGTCATCCATAACCGTGGACACGGCTTCTCGAAAAGATTTAACCCTGCAGGGGTGCACCAAATGCGCATTACAAGGCTCCGCACGCACGCCCATCTCTCTCAGTTGCTACCCATCACAGGCAACCATTTGAAGATTTAGTTCCAAGATATCCGAAACGACAGGTCCCTCTAACTAACAACGCACAAATCCGGGTGGCCCCCGGTGTGTCAACATCCAACTCAAAAGCCGGTTGTGCTCTCGAATCGGTCTCTACCATCTGGATGAGGTCGGGATGGCGAACCCTCGCCCGGGCAGGCACCCCTAGCTCCCAGGTGTGGACCAACAGGATATACCATCCAACTGGCCCGATTTGTTTTAAATCTACTAGCTGCAGACCAGTTACGCACACGGTTTCTCAAATGGTAAAATCAGCTTGGGCCACCACTAGAAATGTTTGATGCTAGGTAGGTAGGAAAAGGGGACCCCATAGCATCCCACACGCGGTTAGGCACGCTCGCGAAGAGACACATTACCCGGAACTCGGGTCCTAGGTGACTCGAATGGAACAAAGCGTCGGGGCGGGATAGCCTAGACCTTCCATCGTTCTTCGAATATAATCAACATTATAATAATCATATCATCAACAACAATATAATAATGTGATAGCCCAAACCAAGGAGTAACAGGGTAACATCGTAGCATCCTAAGCATGCATAGTAAGCAGGGGCTGAGCAACGAGCAATAGTAACATAGCAGTACATGGTTTGCTGGGAGGGGACATGGCTGTATCGGTTTGAAAGAGGTTGTAAACATGTGGTAGGATCAAACATCGAACCTATCCTAGACTAGCATGCAAACCGCTGGTTGAAATAGAATGGATCATAAGTAATGTATAGTCCTTGCCTGTTGATAAGTCGGGTTCCGAAGGTGTAGTTGATCGCAAGCTCGCATTGTCTCCGAAGGTACCCGCGGAAGCACACAAGACGGTAAATACTGGAAAGCAATCAACGAGCAAGCATCTTTTACTATGAAGCAAACACGAGCAAGCATCAACAAGAAGGCAACACGAGACATCGCACCTACCGTCGAGAGCGGTTACTAACAGGTTAAGTGGAGTACTCGTCACACACGACGATACCGCACGTTTAGAATGGTTCAAGTTGTTTAGCTACACAAGATAAGAAAAGGTTGTTAACATGGCATATCACTCAAGCATGGCATAGCACACAAACACAACAAGAGGTGAAGCATAAATAAACTATCTAATCTAGTCACTTTAAGTGGGGGGTAAAACCTATACATGGCAACTATTATGGACCCCACGTTATTTATTGCAGTTGGTACTGTTCTACCCTAAACATGATTTTATTATTTTTATTAGCGAGCAAGAACAGGATAAACACAATCTACATGCAATTCTAGTCATGTTACATATAATAAACATTTTAAACGGAGCAACGGTTAAAAAGATATTAAATAAATAGTTTACAGTGGCAAGGGTTGTAATTAGCAGGTAAACAGTATGTACACTAAGTCAAACATGGCAAAAAAAAGCACATTTTATGAATATACATGAAAAACTAAGCAACTTTCATGTTCAAATCGTCGCGATCCGAGATACCGTTAAAAAGATACGTGCACCGCAAAAATCTATAAAAAATCTGCCAATTAAATAAACAGAATAACAATCTATTCGTCTCATGGCCGAATCTTCCCAAACGGGCCTAACACAGGGGTGGGCGCTGGATAGTCAGAAGACGCACTATGCGAAATAAACTAACAGGCCGGCCCAACAACAGCGCAGCGAAAAAAAAGGATGCGGGCGCTCACAATTCGGCCTCGGCCCAAGAAGGCGTGGGCGTGTCATAGCTCCAGGTCGCCTGGGGCGGAGAGGGCGACTGGGCCGCGTGAGCGTCTTGGGACGTGGGGGTGCTGGCTTCTGGGCCGCGATGCAAGGTCGGCCCAGGTCGGGGGCTGGCTGCCGGTTCGCCCGATTCCCGATCAAAACGGGGCGCTGTGGCCGGCGGCGGCCGTTCCGGCCAGGGCCACAGCTCCGGCGAGCCTTTGGGCGGCGCGAGGCCGAGGAACGGGATGCGTCATGGAGGAGGCCATGGGGTGGCGCGGCATGTGCTCCGGTTCGAGGAGGGCCACGACCATGGCGCGAGCGGCGGGCGGCTTCGGCTCGAGGTTGCCGTCCATGGCGCCGGCGACGGGTTCCTCAGCGTAGAGAGGATAGGAAGGAGTTCAGGGTGAGGAGAGAGGGAGAAAGAGAGGGAGGCGGCGAGGGGGCATGACCTGCGGGCAGCAGCTCATCGGCGCTGCGAGGTGACGACGGCGAGGTGGCTCGCGCGGGAGGAGCTCGGGCTCAGGGCTTCGGGCGCATCGGGAGCCTCTAGGGTCTGGTGATGTGGCACGTCCTGGGTGGTCCGATCCAGATCGGACGGTCCAGATTGTCTGTTCTGGATCTGGAGGTGGGGGTTGGCTGGCTGTTGAAAACAAGGGAGGCTAGGGGCTAGGGTTCCAGATTTGGCAGGAAGGCTTGGCTAGTTATAGCATGTTTTTAGGAATGGCTAATTGGGCTACGAAATGGGCAAGTTAGAGGGTATTTAGGTTCTGGTTTTTCGGGTGGGCTAGAATCCGAAGATAAGAGGGGAATCCGAGGGTCCCGCTAAAGGCACGCGCGACATTTTGAAAAATACTCCACAGGGCTTACACCGGCTACTATGCCTGGCACACCCGAACGTTCACCTACCCGACGAAGTCGGAATTGCGCGAAATTCAAAACACCACCTTAGAGCATCGAACTGACGTCTTCAACATCGTTTCACACAGAACCAAGATCGTCGAACACCTCCCGATAAAATAACCCATTTAAATATAAATGGGGGTTTCTGCACCGATGGTTATGGCTGGTCCTGTGCCAGAGGTCGCGATGGTGATCGGGTGAAACCCGGTGTCGCAAAGGTCATGTGCCATTTTGGGGAAAAAGGTTTGGTCCCGCATCTGATACGAGAAGGAGGGGGTAATATAATCACCGATCGATAAATCGGGGACGCAAACACCTCAAACAAATCAGACAATCAACCAATTCACGCAGAAAACAATTTTTTTTATTTTTATGAAATCTGGGTTGTTACAGTGATGCAGCGTCGCACGATGTCTTTCGCGTTTCTCATTGCAGTTGGCCAGTAGAAACCTGATCAAAAAGTTTTGGCCACGAGTGCGCGACTGCTCGCGTGATGCCCGCAAGTGCCTTCGGGGATCTCGACCAACAGGGCGATGATGCGCTTGTAGAGTTGTCTGTTGATTATTGTGAACGCTTTAGATCGTCGACTGATGCGTCGGGCTTCTGCAACGTCTTGTGGTAAGGTACCTTCAATTAAGAATCGAAGGAACGGTTTTGTCCAAGCTGGACCTTCGGGTGCAGCTGGCTCTGCTTCTTCGACTACTTCGTTACATGTGTCATTTGTTGGGTTCGTAGCCGCCACTTGTGCTGGTTCGCTTGTGTCGTCGTCCTCTGTGACTTCCTCCGCGCGTGGGTGCCTTGGTTTTGATTGACCTCTGGCTGATGCTTTCGAGGAAAACGCCTGGAGGGATTGGCCCTCGGGTTGATCCAATGTTTGCGAGCTTGTCTTCTTCTGTGTTATTGTCTTTGGTGACGTAATTTAGCTCGCAGCCGTCGAATCCTCCTTCCAGGGTGTTGTAGAGTTTCTGGTATGCTAACATGTTTTCTGCGACTGCTTCTCAGTCCCTCATTGTTTGTTGTACGACGAGGTTGGAGTCACCGTAGATTACGAGATGGGTAGCGCCGCAAGCTTTTGCCATGCGCATGCCATGGATTAGTGCCTCATATTCTGCTTCGTTGTTTGATGCCTTGCTGAAGTTGATCTGGAGCACGTATCTGAGTTTGTCTCCTTTGGGCGAGATTAACACGACGCCTGCTCCAGCTCCTTGATGTCTTTTTTACCCGTCGAAGAACATCATCCATGAGTTGGAGAGGTCTGGAGGGCCAGGTGTTTGCACTTCTGTCCACTCAACCAGAAAATCTGGGAGTACTTGGGCTTTGATTGTCGAAGGGTGTTTGAACTGCAAGTCGCAGGGACTGAGCTCGATGTTCCATTTGGCGACTCGGCCAGTTGCTCCGGGGTTGTTGAGGATGTCCGCGAGTGGTGTGCTACTCACGATCGTGATGAGGTGCTCGTCGAAGTAGTGTGTTACTTTCCTTCAAGTCATAACGACGGCGTATACGAGCTTCTGGTAGTGCGGGTATCGTTTCTGAGACTTTGTCAGGAGCATGCTTAGATAGTAGATTGGCCTTTGAATGCTCTGGATTTTGCCTTCTTCCATGCGCTCGACGACGAGCGTCGTGTTGACTACGCTACTGCGTGCCGCTATATATAGGTAAAGGGGTTCTCGCTCCTTGGGCACCGCCAGGATTGGTGGTGTCGAGAGGGTCTTTTTTAGGTCTGCGAATGCATTGCGGGCTTCCTCGGTCCACTCGAATTTTTCTCCTTTTCTGAGCAACTGGTACAATGGTAGGGTCCTTTCTCCCAACCTGCTAATGAAGCGGCTCAGAGCTGCGAGTCTTCATGTGAGTTGATCTACGCCTTTGATGTTTACTGGTTCTTGTATCTTGGCGATTGCTTGGACTTTTTCAGGGTTTTCTTCGACTCCTCGAGCAGAGACCATGTATCCGAGAAGTTTTCCGGCTGGGACGCCGAACACGCACTTTTTGGGTTGAGATTGATTTTGTATTTGTTGAGTGTTGCGAAGGTTTCGCGGAGGTCGTCGAGTAGCGTGCTTGCGCTGTAAGTTTTGATGACGATGTCATCGACGTAGACTTGGACCATTCTGCCGATTTGGTCTCTCAGGCATGCTTGCGACATCCATTGGTACGTGGCTCCGACTTTTTTCAATCAGAAGGGCATTGTTCTGTAGAAGAATACGCCACAGGGGGGTGATGAACGAGGTGTGTTCTTCGTCTTCTTCCTTCATCCTGATTTGGTTGTATCCTGAGTAGGCGTCGAGAAAGGATAGGAGATCGCATCCTACGGTGGAGTCGATTATCTGGTCTATCCTTGGCAAAGGAAAGTGGTCCTTCGGGAACTGTTTGTTGACGGGCGCGTAGTCGACGCACATCCGTAGTACGTCGGTGTCCTTTTTAGGTACAAAGACTGGGTTTGCGATCCAGGTGGCCTTCTTCGTCTCCCGGATGAATTGCGCGTCGAGTAGTCGGTTGATCTCTTCTCCAATGGATCTGCGCTTGGGTTCTGAGAATTGGCGCAATGCCTGCTTTACTGGTTTGGTGTTTGGATGTATGTGCAGCGCGTGTTCTGCAAATTCTCGCGGTATTCTGGGCATGTCGGTCGGGCACCAAGCGAAAAATTTCCACTCTTCGCGGAGGAAGACCATGAGGGCAGCTGCTTGTTCTTCTGGGAGGTGGGCGTAGATTCGGACCATCTTGTCCGGGTCCGTTGGGTGAACTTGATGGGTGACTGTGTCGCTGTCGATGTTGAAGTCGTGATTGAATTCTTTTGATTCGCTTCTGCTTCCCAGTGGAAAAATGCTCCTGTCTGTTACCATGGCTATCTCTTCGAGCTATTGCTGAGCTCCAAACGTGTCAGGAACTTCGTGAAAATCACGGTCACACTGGTCTTATTTGATAAAATTCACATTGACCGTGATGACCCCTGAGGGTCCTGGCATCTTCAGTTTGAGGTACGCATAGTGCGGGACCGCCATAATTTGCGCAAATGCGGGTCGACCTAGTATGGAGTGGTATTGGGACTGTCAGTCGAGCACTTCAAACTCGAGGACTTTTCTTGCAAAGTTTCCCTTGTTGCCAAAGATGACATCGAGCTCGATTGTTCCGAGGGAGGCGGCTGCTTCTCCTGGAACTACGCCATAGATGATGACACCTGACTTCTTCCAGACTGGCCGTGGAATCAGCATCTTGCGTAAGGTGCTGGTGAAGATTATGTTTAAGCTGCTGCCTCCGTCCATGAAAACTTTGTCCATTTCATAGCCGTCGATCTGGGCGTCGAGGACCAGTGGTGCGTGCCCTGGTATTCGAATTGCGGGTGGGTGATCTCTTTGTGAGAAGGTGATGTTGTTCTCTGCGCCATACAGATGGTAGGTTTCTGCAGTTTTTAGGCCCTCGGTTGCTCGGGTCTGCAACGTGTGGGCGTCCTGTTTTGCTTTTGAGGGTCGTCCTTCTTGGATCATGCAGACTCGTCCATGGGACATAGTGTATTGCTCTTCTGTATTTGGTGCTGGCGACTGCACGGTTCCTCGGGCGCGTTTTTCTTCACGCTGCTTCTCTTCCTTGAGGCTGTTGGAGAGTTCGGTGAACAGGCGACAATCTCTTAGGGAGTGACCTGCTCTAAGGCGTCCCTAGTCGTCTTCGAAACAGTGGATCGTACATGGTTCGTCCAGTTGTTCTTTGGTTGTGAGCTTGCTGGAGCCGGCGTGCCTTCTTCTTCTTGAGACCTGGAACGACTGCGAGTGGTCTTCTGAGCGGGAGTGGAACCTTGGGTCGAGCTCTATTCCATCGTTGATCGAGTGGTTCCGAATAAACTAGGCTAATTCATCTGGTCTTCGATCTGGGTCATAGTATTCGCCGGTCTGAGTTTCGGAGTCGTTGTCCTGTCCCGTGGAAGGTGTCCGGGTGGCGGCGGGTATTCGAGTGGCTGGCAAGGCTTCTGTCGCACGTTGCCACTCCTCGAGTGGGGTTTCTGTGCAGAATTCATGTACTTGTTCCAGCGTCCTAGTTGGCTTCTCTGTCGTGGGTTTGTGCTCGCCTTTTGGATCGTCAAGTTCTTTTCCGTCGGTGACGACTTTGGAAGTCGCCAAAATACTGGACTAGGTCCAGCTGCGGGCCAAGTGATCTTGGTGGTGCGATGGAGATGTTTGCGATGAACTTGAGTTCCTCGAGTGGGTTGGATCTTGTTCGAGCCCTTGAGTTGTGACTTGCTAGAGATGGGACCGCCGAGATCGTGATTCCAACCTGTGTAGTTCCCACAGACGGCGCCAATTGACGAGGATCAGCCTAGGCAAATCCCATGGTCAGGGACCCTGGGTTAGATCGTAGAGAAGGAACAGGTTGGCGATACTCGTCGGCTACCAGGAGAAGCACTTCCTGCTCGATTGTATTATGAGAGGGGGCGATTATAGTGGAAGTCTAGGCGAATTCGCACAATACCAGAGGTGTTGATTGTAGATTGGATGTCCCTCAGGCGTCCCCCCTCCCAGCCTTTATATACTAGGCTGGGTCTCTGGGAGTCCGTCTCAGGTTACAGGGGCGATTGCCTAATTCTAGCCTTGCCTTGAACGCCAAGTCTTGACTTCCATATTGGTCGCGGACTCCTACGTTGGTGCCTAGAGTGGGTCAGTCGTGGGCTTGCCGAAGCTTCCAGCGGGCCTTTTTTCTTCGTATTCACCAGGTATCCTCAGACGCAGGAGTTGTGGGGTCACCCCCACGTCGCTGGTTGTATCCAAGTTCGTGTCGAGGGACACGGGCTTGATTGGGCTACTGAGGTATTTGCCGCTAGCGTAATTCACCAAGGCTCGACCAATCGAGTATCTTGGGCCCTTTCAGCTTAGCATCCCTCAAATAAACTATCTTTTGTGGCTAACAGCCGACGACTCGCATCAATGCGACACGCACGACTGATGATTATGGACTTGAGTCCTCGCGCGACTCTTCGAGTCCCAAGGCACTCGGGGGCTACTGATAAGGAGGCGTCCCCATGACTCCTACAGATGAGGGTACCTGGTGCGTGTCAAGACAGAAGGCCCACTGGAATCTTCGACCGGCCCACGACCAGCCCACTCGAAGCACTAACGTAGGAGTCCTTGGCGATTATGGAAGCTGCGACTTGACGTCCAAGACTACTATTAGATTAGGCAACTGCTTCTTGTAAACCTAGGTGGGCTCCTTGCGACCCAGCCTAGTATATAAAGGCTGGGAGAGGGGACGTCTAGGGAAGCCAATCTCAGAGCAACACCTCCGGTCCTGAGCGATCTCGCTTAGACCGCCACTGTAATCGCCTCCATCATAATAGAAAAGAGCAGGAAGTAGGGGTTTCACCGATCGAGGGCCCTAAACCTGGGTAAATCCCTGTCTCCTGTTAGCCGACGAGTATCGCCAACCTGCACCTTCTCTCTATGATCTAAACCCAGGGTTCCTAACCATGGGACTTGCCGAGGCCGATCCTCGTTAGTTGCGGTCTGTTGTCATCACAGCGTCTGCCATCTCTGTCTCGTGGATAGCCGTACGATACCATGTTGGGTCCCCCGTCATCGTAGAAATTTTGCTTGGGTCATTTTCTTCTTCGGTCAAAACTCCTATCCCCGCCGTAGTAGTCATAGTCGTGTTCGGCGTGAGTCGTCGGGGCATCTGATTCGTTGCGTATGGAGTCTTCTCCGTCATCCCAATTATTAGCATTTTCCAGTAGTTGCGCGAGTGTTCGGACTTTGAGTTGTCCGAGCTGTTCTTTGAAGTCTATGCGTTGCAGTCCTCATCTAAATGTGTCGATTGCGCTTTCGTCTGAAATGTCCTCGTCTGAGTTTTTGAGTATAGTCCACCGTTGGATGTATGCTCTTAGGGACTCTCGGGTTACCTGCTTGCAGGCTCTCAGTTCTTTGAGTGATACTGGCCGTTTGTATGTTGACTTGAAGGTCTCGATGAAAGCGCTGCGGAATTACTTCCAGGAGTCGATGGAGCCTCGCTGCAGGTTCTTCAACTAGTGTCGTGCTGACCCTTCGAGCATAAGTTGCATGTACTGCATGGATGTAGTGTTGGTGCCTCGCTGGAACTTGACGGCTATTAGATAGTCGTCTAGCCATGCATCTGGTTCTTCGAGTCCGTCGTATTTGTGTGTTGTTGAGTTCATCTTGAAACCCTTGGGCATTCATGTTTCGCATATGTCTCGCACGAAGCATAGTGTTCTGCGAGGTTCCAGATCTTTGTCGGACACTTGTTCATCTCAGTATTATTCGCGAGCTGCACGTCTGCACCGTCCTCAGTTCATCTTGTTATGTGTGATGGCATCCCGCACGTTGCGCCATCGATCATTGTTGTGTCAGTTGCCGCGGTCGTCCCTGTTGTGGTCTCTGCTTCGGTCGGGGTAGTTGCGGCGATCGTCATCATTGTCATCATCGTCATCGGGTGAGATTGGTTCCATGTCTGGCGTCTGCTCGCGGGTCACTCGCCTTGTGCTTGCATTTTTTGTTAATGGCATTGCAATCGCGTCGCTCATTACTTTGAGTGCTCGTGTGGTGTTGCGGTCTGCGTCGCCATTTTCACCGTTCTAAGCGCGGTGTAGGTATGCTTGGGCGGTGATGAGGGCTTCTGCTAGTGTGATATGCTCTTCTTCTTCGGCTTCGAGTCGGAATATGTCGTCCAATTTTCGGACGACTTTTTTATTGTCCGTTCGGTGTAGGTTGTTGAATCTGGACCTTCACTGATGAGGGGAGCTGTGATTAGAGGAGTCATCCGAGGGTTCGGGTGGTGCCCTGCAGTTGGCTCACGATTCAGTCGCGACTCTTCTTTGCTTCTCCAGCTCAAGCCTCAGTCGTCCGGTTTTCTTGGTGACATTGCTTGCTAGCTTGTTGTATGCTCTGAGTTCGCATAGTGCGGGACCGCCATAAATTGCGCAAATGTGGGTCGTCCTAGTATGGCATGGTATTAGGACTGTCAGTCGAGCACTTCAAATTCGAGGACTTTTCTTGCGAAGTTGCCCTTGTTGCCGAAGATGACATCGAGCTCGATTGTTCCGAGGGAGGCGGCTGCTTCGCCTGGAACTACGCCATAGATGGTGACACCTGACTTCTTCCAGACTGACCGTGGAATCAGCATCTTGCGTAAGGTGCTGGTGAAGATTATGTTTAAGTTATTGCCTCCGTCCATGAAAACTTTGTCCATTTCATAGCCGCCGATCTGGGAATCGAGGACCAGTGGTGCGTGCCCTGGTCTTGGAATTGCAGGTGGGTGATCTCTTTGTGAGAAGGTGATGTTGGTCTCTGCGCCATACAGATGGTAGGATTCTGCTGTTTGTAGGCCCTCGGCTGCTGCAGGGTGTGGGCGTCCTTTTTTTCTTTTTAGGGTCGTCCTTCTTGGATCATGCAGACTCGTCCATGGGACATAGGGTATTGCTCTTCTGTATTTGGTGCTGGCGACTGCGCGGTTCCTCGGGCGCGTTTGTCTTCGCGCTGCTTCTCTTCCTTGAGGCTGTTGGAGAGTTCGGTGAACAGGAGACAATCTCTTAGGGAGTGACCTGCTCTAAGGCGTCCCTAGTCGTCTTCGAAACAGTGGATCGTACATGGTTCGTCCAGTTGTTCTTTGGTTGTGAGCTTGCTGGAGCCGGCGTGCTTTCTTCTTCTTGAGACCTAGAAGGACTGCGAGTGGTCTTCTGAGCGGGAGTGGAACCTTGGGTCTAGCTCTATTCCATCGTTGATCGAGTGGTTCCGAATAAACTAGGCTAATTCATCTGGTCTTCGGTCTGGGTCGTAGTATTCGCCGGTCTGAGTTTCGGAGTCGCTGTCCTGTCCCGTGGCGGGTGTCCGGGTGGCGGCGGGTCTTCGAGTGGCTGGCAAGGCTTCTGTCGCACGTTGCGACTCCTCGAGTGGGGTTTCTTTGCAGAATTCGTGTACTTGTTCCAGCGTCCTAGTTGGCTTTGCCGCCGTGGGTTTGTGCTCGCCTTTTGGATCGTCGAGTTCTTTTCCGTCGGTGACGACATTGGAAGTCGCCAAAATATTGGACTTGGTCCAGCTGCGGGCCAAGCAATCTTGGTGGTGCGATGGAGAGGTTTGCGATGAACTTGAGTTCCTCGAGTGGGTTGGATCTTGTTCGATCCCTTGAGTTGTGACTTGCTAGAGATGGGACCGCCGAGATCGTGATTCCAACCTGTGTAGTTCTCACAAACGGTGCCAATTGGCGAGGATCAGCCTCGGCAAATCCCATGGTCAGGGACCCTGGGTTAGATCGTAGAGAAGGAAGAGGTTGGCGATACTCGTCGGCTAACAGGAGAAGCACTTCCTTCTCGATTGTATTATGAGAGGGGGCGATTACAGTGGAAGTCTAGGCGAATTCGCACAAGACCAGAGGTGTTGATTGTAGATTGGATGTCCCTCAAGCGTCCCCCCTCCTAGCCTTTATATACTAGGTTGGGTCTCTGGGAGTCCGTCTCAGGTTATAGGGGCGATTGCTTAATTCTAGCCTTGCCTTGAACGCCAAGTCTTGACTTCCATATTGGTCGCGGAATCCTACGTCGGTGCCTAGAGTGGGTCAGTCGTGGGCTTGCCGAAGCTTCCAGCGGGCCTTTTGTCTTCGTATTCACCAGGTATCCTCAGATGCAGGAGTCGTGGGGTCACCCCCCACGTCGCTGGTTGTATCCAAGTTCGTGTCGAGGGATACGGGCTTGATTGGGCTACTGAGGTATTTTCCGCTAGCGTAATTCACCAAGGCTCAACCAATCGAGTATCTTGGGCCCTTTCAGCTTAGCATCCCTCAAATAAACTATCTTTTGTGGCTAACAGCCAACGACTCGCATCAATGCGACACGCACGACTGATGATTATGGACTTGAGTCCTCGCGCGACTCTTCGAGTCCCAAGGCAAACGGGGGCTACTGATAAGGAGGCGTCCCCATGACTCCTACAGATGAGGGTACCTGGTGCGTGTCAAGACAGAAGGCCCACTGGAAGCTTCGACCGGCCCACGACCAACACACTCGAAGCACTGACGTAGGAGTCCTTGGCGATTATGGAAGCTGCGACTTGACGTCCAAGACTACTATTAGATTAGGCAACTGCTTCTTGTAAACCTAGGTGGGCTCCTTGCGACCCAGCCTAGTATATAAAGGCTGGGAGAGGGGACGTCTAGGGAAGCCAATCTCAAAGCAACACCTCCGGTCCTGAGCGATCTCGCCTAGACCGCCACTGTAATCGCCTCCATCATAATAGAAAAGAGCAGGAAGTAGGGGTTTCACCGATCGAGGGCCCTAAACCTGGGTAAATCCCTGTCTCCTGTTAGCCGACGAGTATCGCCAACCTGCACCTTCTCTCTATGATCTAAACCCAGGGTTCCTAACCATGGGATTTGCCGAGACCGATCCTCGTCAGTTTCGGTCTGTTGTCATCACGGCGTCTGCCATCTCTGTCTCGTGGATAGCCATCCGATACCATGTTGGGTCCCCCGTCATCGTAGAAATTTCGCTTGGGTCATTTTCTTCTTCGGTCAGAACTCCTATCCCCGCCGTAGTAGTCATAGTCGTGTTCGGCGTGAGTCGTCGGGGCATCTGATTCGTTGCGTATGGAGTCTTCTCCGTTAGCCCAGTTATTAGCATTTTCCAGTAGTTGCGTGAGTGTTCGGACTTTGAGTTGTCCGAGCTGTTCTTTGAAGTCTATGTGTTGCAATCCTCATCTGAATGTGTCGACTGTGCTTTCGTCTGAAATGTCCTCATCTGAGTTTTTGAGTATAGTCCACCGTTGGATGTAAGCTCTTAGGGACTCTCGGGTTACCTGCTTGCAGGCTCTCAGTTCTTTGAGTGATACTGGTCGTTTGTATGTTGACTTGAAGTTCTCGATGAAAGAGCTGTGGAATTTCTTCCAGGAGTCGATGGAGCCTCGCTGCAGGTTCTTCAACTAGTGTCGTGCTGACCCTTCGAGCATAAGTTGCCTGTACTGCATGGTTGTAGTGTTGGTGCCTCGCTGGAACTTGACGGATATTAGATATTCGTATATCCATGCTTCTGGTTCTTCGAGTCCGTCGTATTTGTGTGTTGTTGAGTTCAGCTTGAAACCCTTGGGCATTCGTGTTTCGCATATGTCTCGCGCGAAGAATAGTGTTCTGCGAGGTTCCAGATCTTTGTCGGACACTTGTTCATCTGAGTATTCTTCGCGAGCTGCACGTCTGCACCGTCCTCAGTTGATCTTGTTATGTGTGATGTCGTCCCGCGCATTGCGCCGTCGATCACTGTTTCTCAGTTGCCGCGGCCGTCCCTGTTGTGGTCTCTTCTTTGGTCGGGGTAGGTTCGGCTACCGTCTTCATTGTCATCATCGTCATCGGGTGAGATTGGTTCCATGTATGGCGTCTGCTCGCGCGTCACTCGCCTAGTGCTTGCATTTTTGGTTACTGGCGTTGCAATCGCGTCGCTCATTACTTTGAGTTCTCGTGCGGTGTTGCGGTCTGTGTCGCCATTTTCACCGTTCTAAGCGAAGTGTAGGTATGCTTGGGCGGTGATGAGGGCTTCTGCTGGTGTGACCTGCTCTTCTTCTTCGGCTTCGAGACGGAATACGTCGTCCAATTTGTGGGCGACTTTTTTCTTGTCCGTTCGGTGTAGGTTGTTGAATCTGGACCTGTGCTGATGAGGGGAGATGTGATTAGAGGAGTCATCCGAGGGTTCGGATGGTGCCCTGCAGTCGGCCCATGATTCATTCGCAACTCTTCTTTGCTTCTCCAGCTCAAGCCTCAGTCGTCTGGTTTTCTTGGTGACATTTCTTGCTAGCTTGTTGTATGCTCTGAGTTCGTCGCGTGTTGCATCCTCTAGGAAGATCTTGCCGTGCTTTACTGCAGCTTTTACTCTCGCGGTCGCTTGTTTGGATAGGATGATTTTTTCTTTGGGTTGAGCTTGTCTTGTGGCTTCTGAGTTGGGACGCCTGCTGCTTTTAGGTTGATCGTTTGAGTGCTTTTTTCTTGTCTTATGAACACTTTTCTTGGTATGGTTCCTTGTTTGCCGAGGGTGACTGTTAATTGCCTAGTGTTGTCGGGTTCGCTGCCCCTACTGTTTGTACCGACTCCCCCGTGGTTGTCAGGGTCGTCTGTTTTGCCCCTATCGTCTGAAGTTGTTGTGTGGGTGTCTGCCATGAACACCTGGAACAACGTCTTGCTTGCTGGCCTTGTCTCCTTTCTACTCTGCCTTTTCCATGCGAGTGCTGCACTCGTGCAGTCGTAGGCGGTGCAATGGATCGGGTTGAGGTGGGTTGCGCGATTGACTCGAAGATTCGTCGCGCGGGCGAGTGATTCCTCTTTGGCTGTTGACGTCGTTGTTGTAGTTGTCGCGGGTGCTCGAGCGTGGCCTGTGAGGCGAAGAGTCCCCCAGCGGTTGACATAGATCTGGTACCCTTCGAAGGTTAGGTCTACGCCTGTGCGGATATCAGTGAAAGCTGACCGCAAGATAGGAAGATTCGCGATGAAGCCAAGGGACTCGAACAGATCAGATTCCACTCAAGTCGTGGAGGAGTCAAGTGCTAAGGTAGTCGACGAGTTGCTGGTTGCTAATGATGGCACCGTCGAGATCGTGATTCCAACCTGCGTCTTCCCCACGGTCGGCGCCAATTGACGAGGATCGGCCTCGGCAAATCCCATGGTAAGGTACCCTTAGTTTAGATCGTAGAGAGGAGGTGCAGGTTGGCGATACTCGTCGGCTAACAGGAGACAGGGATTTACCCAGGTTCAGAACCCTCGGTCGGTGAAACCCCTACTCCCTGCTCTTTTGTATTATGATGGAGGCGATTTTAGTGGCGGTCGAGGCTAGATCGCTCGGGACCGGAGGTGTTGCTATGAAATGTGATGCCCTAGACGCCCCCTCTCCCAGCCTTTATATATTAGGCCAGGTTGCAAGGATTCCGTCTAGGTTTACAAAAGAAGTTGCATAATCTAGCTTTAATCTTGGACGCCAAGTCGCGGTTTCCATAATGCCAAGGACTCCTACGTCGGTGCTTCGAGTGGGACAGTCGTGGGTTGCTTGAAGCTTCCAGTGGGCCTTCTGCCTTGACACGCACCAGGTACCCTCATCCGCAGGAGTCGTGGGGACACCCCCTCATCTCTACGGTAGGCCTAATGGTAGATATGGTGTGAGGAGTAGGGATTGCCATGCAACGGATGCACAAATGAGTTATGAGCATGAAATCTCTCCAACGGAACTAGTTGGGTGCATCCAACTCGCTTGCTCACGAAGACCTAGAGCTCTTTTGAGGAGGCTCGTCATTGGAATATACAAACCAAGTTCTTTAGTGTAAAGGTCCCCACATAGTTATGCATGAATGAAATGAAAACTCTCTATGAAGTACAAGTGCTACTTTGAAGCACAAGTGTGGATATTTTATAAGAAATAGTAGTGTTGCCCCCTTCTCGCTTTTTATTTCTTTTTTCTTTATCTTTTTTCTCTTTTTTGTATTTTTGTTTTTTCTTTGGTTCTTTCTATTTATCTCTCGTTTGTCCTCTTTGGGATCTTTTCATGTTTCCTCTTTTGGGATTTTTTATTTGTGTCCTCTTTGGGATCTTTTCCTCACTTTAAGGGCAACACCCTATATATTACAAGGATGATGAAGATCAACACACTTTTACAAGAGTACTCAACATAAAGAAAAACTGAAAGTATATCATGATGTATGCAAATGTATGCCTCTGCCAGTGTAGCAGGATGTGAAATGACACCAGTGCGTCATGTAACAATTATAAGAGCAAGCCCTAACTATCATGCGGCTCTAAGATCAAGCAAAAGCATGTATGGCAATGAAAGATCAAGTCGTGAGAAGATGGATGTTGTTGTTGGGAATGTGCCCTAGAGGCAAATAAAATATGTTTTATTGGCATATTCCATTAGTTCATAATAATTTTTATACTGTGCTATAACTGTATTAAGCAGAAATATTAATGCACGTGTGGTATAAAACAACCAGGTACCTAGTTAACTCTAGTATACTAGTCCATTGGGCAATTGATGATCAAGGTTTCCTGATCATGAGTAAATAAGTTGTTGACAATGGAGTCATATCATTGGGAGAATAATATGATGGACACACACCCACCAGAAGTGTTGCAATGTGATCGAGTCACATAAGTTCAACATTGCGATAACTACAACGTAGTGAGCAGATCCTTTGACTGTAATGATCATACGTAATTACAGTCTATGAGGATGCTTTGATTTGTAACCCACCGCTTGACTGAAATATGCTGGCCATAAAGATGCACTTTGGGTATTCCGAAATAGATATGTTGATGAGTATGCAAATAGATCAAAGAGGGATTTGTCCATCCGAGTGACGGATAGGTACTCTGGGCCCACTCGGTGATATTACATCATAAAGATTGCAATCATGTGACTAGGTCACGAGGGTTGTAATATCACGGGAATGAGTAAACATGTTTGTTGGTAACGATGATGAACTAGGTATATTGGATACCGACGATCAAACCTCGGACAAGCAAAGTACCACAGGACAAAGGGATAATGATCAACGTTAAACGGATCCAACAGCAATGAAGTTTCATTCGATGGAAGCGCAGGGGCTATCAAGGATTGTCCAATTGATTAGTCATTGGTCAGAGAGTACCTGATCATGTCTACCATTTCCCGGACCATAAGGTGTCACACTTAAGGGAATTCGACGCATTAAGGATTGTTTCGGGATCACCGGAGAAATAAGAGAGAACACCGGAATTGTTTCCGGTGGAGGCCAGAAATTGTTCTGGGAATTTCGAAAGGTTCAAAATGTTATTTAATAATGTTTAAATATGTTTTATTATTTAATTATCTGAATTAAATATTTAAATATTAAATATTAAGATATAATTAAATATAATTAAAAATGAATTAAAAGTCACATGGGCCTCATAGGGCCCATTAGGGGAAGAGGGAGTCTTCCCCCATGGGCCATGGTGCCATGAAGGGGCCCACCCCCCTTGTTGGTGCGCCTCCCCCCTCCCTTGGGACTAGTCCCACACGGGAAGTTGAGGGGAGGTTGCCCCCCCCCCTCCTTGGCCTATATAAGGAAGGGTAGGGTGCCCTTTTTTCTTCATCCAATTTTGAGACAAGTTTCTCATCTCTCTCTCCTTTCTCCTTCCTCGAGTGGACTCCCCTTGTTTGGAGTCTATACTTGGTTGGGGATTTCTCCACCATACGCACGCTGTCGTGCTGCTGGAATCGGGATCCGAATCCATCTTCTTTCCGGTGCTCTTCTGGTTCGGAGCCCGGAGGGACGTTAGGTACACCGTATGTGTGTAATCCCGCGAGGCGCTACACTTGTGGCACTACTTCATCGTCGTGGCCGTATTGCGGCTCGGGGACGCGATCCCGTCATCGGTCTCAAGGACCCGGTGGCTATTGGAGTCATCTTGGATCCGCGCGGCATCGGGGATTGCCGGTACGACTACACCAACCACGTTCACGTGGGAACGTTCCCCACTTAACGGACTACATACTGGTATGTGATCTATTCCATCCGTTACATGCATCGCCATAGCATAGGTCTTGGGATTGGGTATCATAGGTTATGAAAAATTTGTGTTTTCTGCCTCGAACCCTAACAGTTGCATGGCAATGTATCTCAGAAAGGCTATGGAAATTCCTTGATAGGTAGGTATGGTGGTTGTTTTGAGGAAGGATATAATGAGGCTTATGATGATAGAGCGTATCATGCCAAGGATTTGGATGCACCGGAGAAGTTTGCACCGACTCTCGAGGTGAGAACGGGCAATGCATGGTATCGAAGAGGCTAGCAAAATATGGCTGGTGGAAGTGTCAACAATCGAATACTCGCATTAGTCAAAGGAACACATCCACTTATATTATCGGTAACTCTCTATCTAGTCAGGAGATTCACAAAGAGACAAGCACCCTAAGAGGAGTGTATTGGGGCTTGGTTACCCTTGCGCATCCTCGATCCATGATAACGTGAGGATACTCTATATATTACAATCCCTCCAGAGGTTAGAGATCCATCTAGTACCTAGAGTTCTCAACTAATTTTTGTAGTTTTCGAAAAAAAGAATATTGAACCAAAATACGACACCTTTCACTAATAGGCTTGAGCTCTTGACACATAGAAGTCCAAACATTACTCGAAACAATACCTCAAAACTATTGCAAGTTACTACTAAACTAGCATAGCAACTTTGATTACCTACTCAAAGTAAGACACACACTCAGTGCAACATGCCAACTCTCTAAAAAAGATAAACATGAAACTCAAGAGAGTCCTAAAAATTCTAATTCTCAACTCTTATAAAGGAAACAAACATGAAGAACAAGAGATAAACATGGCAGCATCTAGTAACAAAGATTGAATACTCAACAAAGATAGACGTGAAAACTATGAGCATTCTAGGCAAAAGTGGAGCGTGTGTCTCTCCCAATGAAGGATTCTATTGTCTCGCAAGATGTGACCAGCAAACAAAACAAACAAAACTAAAAACGAAACTAAACTAAACTTAAAAGTAAAGAGCAAGACGCTCCAAGCATAGCACATCACATATGAAGTGATAAAAATATAGTATGGAGAAGGACGAATTGATAATTGTTGATGAAGAAGGGGATGCACGGGGGCATCCCCAAGCTTACATGCTTGAGTATCCTTGAATATTTCTTGGGGGTGCCGTGGGCGTCCCCAAACTTAGGCTCTTGCACTCCTGAATCTTCTTTCATCATCTCCTTTCGCACACTTGAAAACTCCCTTCATACGAAACTCAACATAAATTGATTAGAATGGTTAGTGCCTTAAATAAATTAATTATACTTAGCCTTTGTTGGAAACAAAGATTCTCAATAAGGGCTACTGTTTCTTAATATTTCCAACAGGTTTTTGCAAAGAAAAAGCATGCGCAAGATTTGCAAAATTGGAGAAGTGCAAAACAGGGCAGAATCTGGGAAAACAGAACAACAGGTAGTAAATGATTTTTTCGGGGCACTTCTGTAACTCAAATAAAAAAACTCAGAACATATGGTAGTTAGCCAATTATGTATAGCATGATGTCAAAAATATTCAGATCAAAAAGATGATATGGTGATTTTATACGATTTTTTCTGTCAAGCAGACATAATCTATTTTCTAGACAACATGTCACAACTTTTGATTCACTTGCCACCAGAGGCTATAACTTGGCACAAAGCTTAAAAAGTAAGATACAATGACGGTGCTACAGTAGTAAAAAAGCATACCACTACAACTGAAAGAACAAACTAAAAGTAAATATAATATGGGGTGCCTCCCAAGAGCTCTTTCTTTATAGCCATAAAGGTAGGCTTAAAAATTTAATGATGCTCCTATAAGAATAAGAGTTGAAGCACAAAATAGAGCATCAAGAATAAATACCAACCACATTTAAGTCTACGCCACTTCCTATGCAAAGGGATCTTGTAGAGGAATAACTCATTAAATCATAAACATATTATCATAGGAAGGCAAAACAAGCGCAACTTTGAAACTTTCAACATAGAGAGAGAAATCTTGATAAAATTGAGATATATATAAGCATGAGTTCCCCTCTCATAATAATTTTCAGTGGAATTATGAATAAACTCAACAATATAATTGTCACATAAAGCATTCTCATCATGATGCACAAGCAAAAAGGTATTCTTACTAGAAATTGAATTATCAATTATCACATCACTAATGGATAAAGGATTTGCAATCCTATCATCCCCAAGCTTAAAGCTTTCCATATCATCATTTTCAGAGTTGGTACCAAAAAGATTTTCAAGATGATAATTAGCATTATCATCATTTTGCCAATCACAATAAGTAACATCCATACCATAATCAAAATCATCTTCAATAGTGCCTACGGACTTAACATCAGAATAATAATGAATGCAATCAAGCTCACCATCCTCAATAAATTTATACCCGTTAGGATAAAAATTGATGGGGGCAATATGCTCAGGCCGGGATGATACCCATTCTTCTTCCTTTTTTCTCCTCTTCCTCCTCCTCCTCTTCTTTTTCTTCTTCTTCACCCTTGGAGGGAGTGGTTGGAGAGGAAGCTTATCCACATATTCTAGTTTATCATTGGAAACAATAGGGGAAACTTGGGAGAGATTCTCCTTTTTATTAGTGGAAACATAAGAGAAAATATTATACTTTGGTAATGTTCCCTCCTTTCTAATCTTTCTTATGTAATCATTTTCATGGCAATTAACAACACAATAGAGATGACATTTCTACACAGTGTTATTTATTCCCAAAGCATGAACATCTAGCCAAGAAGTTTTTTCTGATAACTCTTCACACATCAAAAGTAATATAAGTTCATCATAAATATCAGAAGTGATCATGTTATCACACAATTGGTTAACAATACTATTTTGAAAGTGCATGCATTGAAAATTAAAGTGACCTTCTATTTTACAAAGTTCACAAATAATAGGATAAAGGGCACACACTTCTAGAAATTTCATTTAAATCGCTAACCCAAATGATTGTTCTTGCATGCTTATGTTTCTTGCAATACTTCTCTTCTTCAATCATAGGAATTTCACAAGGTCTATTCACTCCACAAAAATTAACATGCTTATATAAAACTTCAATTTCAGGAATTGGATCATGCACATTGCAATCATCATTAACAATTTAATTTTCTTTGCACATCTCTTTAAAAGGTTCATGATGCTTGATCCAATTCTCCTTAGGCATATTAAGATGTGAAGCAAAAGATTTGAGGAAATCAACAAGGAGTTGAGAATCAAACCCAAACTTCGTACTAAACTTATTAAAACTTGCAGTTTCAACAAAGGACTTAATGCAATCATACTCATAATTTATACCTGACTCTTTACCTTTGTCGATCTCCCAATCTTCAGTATTGCATTGAATTCTTTCAATGAGTTCCCATTTAGCATCAATCTTTTCGCTTATGAAAGAACCTATAGAGGAAGCATCGAGCATGTCTTTATCCTGTCGAGAGAGCCTCGCATAAAAATTAGTAATAATTATATCTTTGGGGAGCCCATGGTTAGGACATTTTAGCATTAAAGTTTTCAGTCTCCCCCAAGCTTGGGTTATGCTCTCTCCCCCCAACCTGAATTAGAGGTTGAAGATGGTCTCTCTCAAGCAACCCTGCAACTAAGATACAAGAAGTCTCTTGTGTCCCCAACACACCTAATACAATGGCAAATTGTATAGGTGCACTAGTTCGGCAAAAAGATGGTAAAATATGGGTGATAGGTGTGGCGAAGCAAGGTAATATAAATCTGTAATAAAAAATACAGCAAGGTAGCAAGTGACAAAGTGAGCACAAACGGTGTAAAAATGGTGAGAAACAAGGCCTAGGCTTCATACTTTGACCAGTGGAAACTCCCAACAACATTAACATAATTGAAACACATGATATTTCCACCAAAAACATGCAAGGAAGACGTAACTTGGAGATCATTCTTTCTGTGGATCAAAAGAGGATGAGAATTGTGGGCTACAAGCACACCTTAGAGTTTGTATTCCACATCTATGTATACCCCCACGCTGTCACTGAGAACATCCAAAGATAGTACTAACAAACACCACAACATATCTCAAGAGTAGTCTCTTTCTAAATTGACGAAGCACATGTTCTGTCATCGAAGCACTATGAAAACTATACTCAACACAAGCATAAAGAGACTCTCAAAGCCATGATCCAATCCAACAAGAAGAACAAATGTCATGATCAATATCACCATAATAATGGAGTCCTACGCGTCACCGTGGACTTCGGAAATATCACCAAAGGAGCACACCAATCCAATACATAGAAGGGGAAACTTCATGGGAGACAACTAGATTAACATAGTCAATGATCACAATCAAGATCACATCACGGGAAAGAGAATCAACCACATAGCTATTGGTAGAAACCTCAGCCCCGAGTAGGAACTACTCCCGCATCATGGAGGGAGGAAGCAACATCAATGGAGATAAATCTGAGGGCACTTCCCCGTCCCGGCAGGGTGCCGGAGCAGGAATTCTTGTCCCTCCAAGCTTGTTGGCGATGGTGGTGGAGATCGGAATTGCTTCTGGAGAAAAGGGTTCCGGTTTTAGGTTTTTCGCGTCGGGAGTAAGAATAAGGGCCAAAGGGGGTGTCAAGGGTGCCCCCTGGGCCAAGCAGCCACAGGGCGCGGCCACCCCCTAGGTCGCGCCAGTAGGTCGCCTGGACGGGGGGTCCCCCTCCGGCTGTCCTTTGGGTTTCTGGAGTCTTCCGACTTGGATAGTTTTTAGGGTTTTATTTTTATTTTTTTGAGAACTTTTATTTTTCACTTTTTTCTGCAATGCACGGACAAAAACAGACAAAAACTAGCACTGGGCATTGAATTAGTAGCTTATTACAAAATATGTTGTAAATCTCTACTCCTAAAGGGGAGTCTGCGGTGGTGATCGTTGGTACGTGGTCGTTCGTTCGTCTGTCCACCCCTCTTACGACCTCTCTCACCCCCACTAATTCCTTCGCTCGCTCGTACCACCCCATCCATGTTTTTTTTCAAAAACAAAACCCCATCGCTTATCTCCACCAACCCTAACCGGCCTCCGCCTCCACCCTCTCACCCAACGGCCAACTCGCCGCCTAGCTTCGCCCTCTCCCCTTCCCCTCGCCATCTGTCACACGACCCTCCGCCCCATACCCACGCCCCGCGCGCGTGACAGACCAGCTTCGCCTCTCATCTGCAGCCCTTCCCGGCAGCCCTCACCCTCCCAATCCATCCAACCATCAATTCCCTCCCGAACGCAGGGTGACATTGCTGCACCGCCGCACCGTCGCAGAGAAGCCACTGGCCAAGAAGGGTGCAAGTCCTCCGCACATGATGACGACTACGATCCCCCGCCGTCGCAATGCCTCTGCTGCTCCCACGGTGCCTCGCTATTCTTCTACCCGCTGCCTTCACAGCCTGCCTCAACTGCTCCTGTTGGTACGTCATCGCGCCTGCTATCATGGAGATGCGCGAGACACCTATGATGGTAACTCCTTGTTGGTTACCCCAAGTGGAAGGTTGGATGTAGTGTAGCAGCAAGATTTCCCTTAGCAAAGATACCAAGGTTGAGAACGACCAGTAGGACTCCAAGGTCGACAAGTAGGTGGTGAAGTGAACAATGGCGTCGTTCACAATCTAAGATTGCTTACTACACCTGGACCTGCACACACAACAATTAACTTTGCTCCCAACGAGTACAGAGGGGTTGTCAATCTCTCCAGCCTTGCTATTTACAAAGGATCAACGCAACAGATAATAGGTAGTGATAATTGCGACTGGAAAGTAAAAGCAGGAAATAAATTGAGCATCTAACAGTGGTGGAAATATGGACCGAGGTCCCATGATGTTCACTAGTGATGTCACTCTCCCAAAAGACGATAAGACTTCTATCTGAGGTAAACAAATCATAGTTGGGCAATTGACAGGATTACGGGCGCAAACCAATGCTAACTATGCTACAAAGAAAGGAAGAGGCTCAAAAGCATGGGCGGTATGCCAAAATAAGTAGACCGAAATCCATCTGCACCTACTACTAATCATCCACCTTGAGATATCTATCCATAACATCTCGCTGGTATTAAGTTGCGAGCCCCACCCAAAGTGTAAATCCAAAGCAACATACAACTGCATTAAAAGAACTTTGCATAAAGTAAACAATCCTTGCAACCGCGGTTACAAGCACCGTTGTTTTCCCCCCTTGTGGCAACAGCACATCTGATACATCTCAAACGTATCAATAATTTTTGCTTGTTCCATGCCCTTTTTGTGTCATTGTTACATCTTTTTACCATGCTTTTGAATCATTTATTGGGCTAACCTACTAATATAGAGCCCAGTGCCAGTTTCTGTGTGTTTTGTCTTTGCAATGCAGAAAAAGTCCAAAAATGAAGTTGCTCAGAAAATTCCCAAAAAATTACTAAAAAATATTTACATCGGAAGAGTCCTCCAGCCGGAGGACGGAGTCAGGAGGTGGCCCCAGGAGGCCAGGGCCCACCCGCGCCAGGTGGTCGCCTGGGTGACCTGGGCACCGCCTCGGACTCCCCCGTTGCCTATAAATTCACCCGTGACGCAAAAACCCGAGATATCCAGACGTCTTTTCCAGAAGCGCTCCCGATCTCCGCCGCCATCGAAACCTAGCTTCGGGGGTCACCAGGATCCTACTCCGGCACCCTTCCGGAGCGGGCCTTGACCCCCGGGGCCATCTTCATCAACCCTTCTTTCCCCCATGATGGATCGTGAGTATTTTCTCCTTGGACTACGGGTTCTTGGCAGTAGCTTGTTGGTGTCTTCTCCCCTTGATCTTCAATACAAATTTCTCATGAGCTTCCCTACATGATTGAGATCCATATGATGTAATTGGTGTTTTGTTTGTTGGGATCCGATGAATTGTTACCTTGTTCAGTCCTAAGAGGTTTATGAATTATTTTTTCTGTAATTTTGTTGTTCTTAATGCTTGTTACTAGTGCAGCAGTAGCATGATTTCAGATCTGACCACGTTATGGTTGCATCATTATAATTGTTGTTCTAGATCTTATCTACGGTTGTATGCACCTATTATAGTCTGGAACCGGCGATCCCAAAGGTGACAGCTTGGGACACCAAAGGGGATGGGCTATAATTTGAGGATTACATGTGTTCATAGAGTGTTAATGCTTTGTTCCGGTGCTCTTTGACATGAGCACCTTAATCTCCGTAAGTTCCCTTTGGCCCCGTTCGTAGCGGGACGGTATGCCTACGTTTGGTTCTTAGACTAGTATTGCTCTAGTTTGTTTGGTTAGAGTTAGTGCAATTTTGTCAATTGCCGAACTGTAATTTGTTCACCCAACACCTTGTTCTTTTTGCTTGGAGAGTTACCACTAGTGAAACCTTGAACCCCGGTCCATCTTTCATCTTCATTGCCTTCGTTGTTACTATTGCTCTCATCACTCCTGCTACTACTTTGTGGTGTTGGTGATTGGGGAAGTCCTAAAGACTATACCCGTCAACACACCGTTGCTACTAAATATATTGTCTAGTGCTTTTTCAGGTGTGGTTGAATTGACAACTCAACTGCTAAGGCTTATAAGTATTCTTTGGCTCCCCTTGTGTCGAATCAATAAATTAGGGTTATACCTACCTGCGAAGACTGTTGCGATCCCCTACACTTGTGGGTTATCAAGACTATTTTCTGGCGCCGTTGCTGGGGACCATAGCTTTACTTATGAGTTCACTTGATAAGTACACTTTATCTTATTACTCTGTTTGCTTACGGTGGTTACTTTCTTTGAAACTAGATCTTATTGGCAAGGTGGATTCATTGAGGCTCAACAAAAATATTATAAGGAATACCGCTTGTCTGAAAAAGGGATATTTATATGGAAACTGATACAAAAATTATATCACTATGCTAGAAACTTATGCTCTGATTATGATATATCTTGTTGTTGTGATGAATCTTGTTGCTTCTTGCCCTTTAAACACCTTCCTTTCCAATGTTCGTGTAATGATAATGAAACCTTGGTATCTTATACTAAGGGACATTATGATTTCTTTGATGTAGCACAAATAGAAGAATTTGTTGTCTTTAAGGGTGCCTATGAAATCGCTTCCTTTGTTGAAAATATTGAAGATGCCCCTTATAAATCTAAGAGTCTTGATGTACTTAAATATTTCTTTGAGAATTTTAATGATAATGCTTATATTACTAACTATCTCAAAAGGTTCTCTCCACAAGAGGAAGAGACTAATGCTTTGCATGACTCTACGGAAGAAGAAATTTCTGAAACTGAATGCTCCTTAGAAAAATACGAGGAGAGTGACGAACAAAAGGAGTAAGAATGGAGTAGCTACCCATCTCTACTAACTAATGAGAGTAAATCTTTGACTCTTACTTTATATGATTGCCCTCACTGCTCACCGAAGGAGGCTGAATGCTATATTGATTGCTATGATCCTATTGAATCTTTTGAAATACCCCTTTTTGATGAAATTGATGCTTGTGGCCATGATGCCCCTATGAATGAGACTTGCAAGGATGATTTTTCTATTGTTATTTATGATAACCCTTGCTATTTTGATAAATCTTATGATAACCCTCTATTTTTGCCTACTATGGATATTCTTGATAATGAGGAGTTATGCTTAGAAAGTTTATATGATTATGTGTTAGTAGATCATGACAACCATGCTTTATGTGATGGTTATATTATTGAGTTTGTTCATGATGCTACTGAAAATTATTATGAGGGAGGGAAATTTGGTTATAGAAATTTTCATGTTAGGAAAACACCTCTCTCCATGCTGAAAATCTTGAAGATGATCTTGTTTTACCTTCCTATACTTGGTACTTTGTGCTTCATTTATTTATTTTTTTACAAGATTCCCATGCATAGGAAGCATGTTAGACTTAAATGTGGTTTATATTTGCTTCTTTCATGCTCTCTTTTGTGCTTCAACTTTTTATTCTTTTTTGAGCATCGTTACACTCATGCCTAGCTAATGGCTTTAAAGAAGCGCTTCTGTGAGGCGGCCCAAAATGGATTAGGTTTGTTTCGCTTTTTTTGTCTTGGATTCTGTTACTGCTGTAGCAACACCATTGTATCTTTATTTTCAAGTTTTGTGCCAATTTCTAGCCTCTTATGATAAGGGAAGCAAAAGTTGTGACATGCTGTCCAGAAAACAGATTCTGTCTGCTTGACGGAAAAAATCAAAACAAATCATCAGTTCATCTTTTTTAGCTGAATTTTTTGATACAGCAAGATCTATACAATTGTGAAACTTTCATATGTTTTGAGTTTTCTTATTTGAGCAGAAGAAGTGCACCTGAAAAATCAATCTTTACAATCTGTCCTTTTGGCAGATTATCTATTAGTGTACTAACCGCTCTAATAAGTTTATGAGAATTTTTGTGTGAAGGAAGTTTTCAAGTGTGTGAAGGGAGATGATGAAAGAAGATTTAGGAGTGCCAAAATCTTAAGCTTGGGGATGCCCCCGGCACCCCCACAAAATATTCAAGGAGACTCAAGCGTCTAAGCTTGGGGATGCCCCTTGCATCCCCTTCTTCATCAACAATCATCAGTTTGTCCTTCTCCACACTATATTTTATTGCTTCACATGATATGTGATGTTCTTAGAGCGTCTATTTATTTTCTTTTAGTTTTGTTTTGTTTTTTTTTTGCTGTTCATTACAATGTCGGACCCTTGCAGGCTTGATTGGGAGAGATACACGCTCCACTTTATCATAGAACACTCTAGAGCTTCACTTATATATGTTGATTGTTAAATTTATCTACTTCCTGTTTTTCTACCTCTTGTGCTTCACTTAGATCTTGTTTGAGAGCATTTAATTTCTTTTGTAAAAAGTTTAGAACTCTCGTGCTTCACTTATATTTGTTTATAGAGTTGTTTCTGTTGCAATAGTTTATATGTCTCATGGTATGTTTTATATATGGTGTATAGGTAATATAGATCACTAGGTCTAGCTTAGGATATCTTGCAATAGTTTTGAGGTATTGATTGAGTAATGATGAATGTTTATGCAATTGAGCTTGCGCCCATTAGTGATAGGTGTCACACCTTGGCTAACTGTGCCTTATTTTCGAAAACTACAAAAAAATAGTTGAGAACTCTAGCTACTAAAAGGATCACTAATCTCTACGGGGTTGGAATATATAGAGTACCCTCATGTACCATGGGTCGAGGATGCGCAAGGATAACCAAACCCCCATACACTCCTCCTCGGGGTACTTGTCTCTTTGTGAATCTCCTGACTAGATAGAGAGTTACTGATAATAAGTGCATGAGTTTTTCGGACTAATGCGAGTATTCGATTGTTGGCACTTCCACCTTCCCATATATTTCTAGCCTCTTCAGTGTCGTGCATTGCCCTTCTCGTGGGAGTTGGTGCAAACTTCGCCGGTGCATCCAAACCCTTGGCATGATATGCTCTGTCATACATAAACCTCCTTATATCTTCCTCAAAACAGCCACCATACCTACCTATCAAGGCATTTCCATAGCCTTTCCGAGATATATTGCCATGCAACATCCATTGGTCTTCATGTTCATATGACTTATCCTTCATTGTCATATTTCCTACTGCTACACTAGTAGAGGCATTCATATAGTCATTACTTTTTGATTCAGAGTTGTAAGTAAATAAAAGTGTGTTGATGTTCTTATAGAGTGTTGCCCCTACTAGTTAGGAAAGGAATAAAAGATCCCAAAGTGGACGAAATAGAAAAAAGAGAGAGAGAATAAAGAGCCATGGAGGCCACCCAAAATCAAAAAATACAAAAAAAAGGTGAAAAATAAAAAAGAATAAAAAAGAGGGGGCAGCACTAGAATCTTTTATTCCACACTTGAGCTTCAAATTAGCACTCGTACTTCATGGAGAGTTTTCATATCATTCATCGATAACTATGTGGGGATCTATACACTATAGAACTTGGCTTGCATATTCCAAGGATGAGCCTCCTCAAAAGAGCTCTAGGTCTTCATGAGCAAGCAAGTTGGATGCACCCCCACTAGTTCCATTGGAGGGCTTTCATACACTTATAGCTCTATGTGCATCCGCATGTTGCATGGCAATCCCTACTCCTCACACCATATCTATCATTTGGATTTCCCGCCTATGATTGTCCTCATTGGTTTGAGCCTTTCTCACTTTTTGACTTCCTATCCCCATCATTATTCTATTTTTCCATCCTAAGTGCCAACGTATCTTGCTCGCGCTCATCCATTGCATGAGTGCTCAAAGTCGAAAGGGAGAGGATCAAATTGACTTGTACCTGACTAGTGGTCTGGGGACGAGTCATAATAAGATTCCAAAGGGACCATGTGTGAAATTTAGTAGATTGAGTTCTCAACAACTATTCAGTACTTTTATTCTCTAAACCTTCCCCACTCTTGGCACGGGGACTCCGACTGAGACATTCGATTCACGGACAGCAAGAACTCAATTGTTTATATGTTCTTCATTGCTTGCTTAATATCAACTATAGACTATTGCTTTATATCAATTTGTCTTTGGTTTATGTATATTCATTACATTAGATTGACTGCCTTTACTCCTAAGTAGAATGTCACATCAAAAATTATCTTGTTATCATTTACCTACTCGAGGACGAGCTGGAATTAAGCTTGGGGATGCTGATACGTCTCAAACGTATCTATAATTGTTGCTCGTTCCATGCCCTTTTTGTGTCATTGCTACATCTTTTGGCCATGCTTTTGAATCATTTATTGGAATAACCTACTAATATAGAGCCCAGTGCCAGTTTCTGTCTGTTTTCTCTTTGCAATTTAGAAAAAGTCCAAAAATGAAGTTGCTCAGAAAATTACCAAAAAAATACCAAAAAATATTTACATAGGAAAAGTCCTCCAGTCAGAGGACGGAGTCAGGAGGTGGCCCCAGGCCACTAGGCGCCCTCCCGGCGCGGCCAGGGCCCACCCGCACCAGCTGGCCGCCTGGGTGACCTGGGCACAGCCTTGGACTCCCCCGTTGCCTATAAATTCACCCGTGACGCCAAAACTCGAGATATCCAAACGTCTTTTCCAGAAGCGCTCCCGATCTTCACCGCCATCGAAACCTAGCTTCGAAGGTCACCAGGATCTTGCTCCGGCACCCTGCCGGAGAGGGCGTTGGCCCCCGGGGCCATTTTCATCAACCCTTCTTTCCCCCATGATGTATCGTGAGTAGTTCCTCCTTGGACTACGGGTTCTTGGCAGTAGCTTGTTGGTATCTTCTCCCCCTGATCTTCAATACAAAGTTCTCATGAGCTGTCCTACATGATTGAGATCCATATGATGTAATTGGTGTTGTGTTTGTTGGGATCCGATGAATTGTTACCTTATTCAGTCCTAAGAGGTTTATGAATTATTGTTGCTGCAATTTTGTTATTCTTAATACTTGTTACTAGTGCACGAGTAGCATGATTTCAGATCTGACCACGTTATGGTTGCATGATTATAATTGTTGTTCTACATCTCATCTACGGTTGTATGCACCTATTATAGTCTGGAACCGGCGATCCCAAAGGTGACACCTTGGGACACCAAAGGGGATGGACTATAATTTGAGGATTACATGTGTTTGTAACATCCCAAAATTTTCCAAATTTTGGAATGTTAATAAAATAATTATAATAATGATTGTTTGCTTGACATGATTGATTTTTCACTCGGATTGAATACTTTTAGAGTTTAAATGAATATTAAAATGAGAGGGAATAAAATGACTTTCCCTAATATTCATTGTTGGTGTTTTGGAATTTATCATTTAAAAAAAATCCAATAAATTAAAATGAGAGAAGGTAATATGACTCCTTCGATATAAAAGAAAATTGGAAATGTTTTAAATATCATTTTTATTTTAATTGAAGCTTATTTAAATAATGTCCCATTCAAAAACTTTAATAAATTGAGAGAAGATAAGATGACTTCTTTAGAAAAAAAGAGTGGAAATTATTTAAATAATTATTTGAGATTTTTGTTGAATTTTAAAATATTTTATAACTAAATAAAGTCATTGGAAAAAATTCCATTATTTTTATTTATCATTTTGGTCAATATTTTAATTGCATAATTTTCTTAAGAGTATTTTAGAAATTTAGAAAATTATTTGATATTTCTCTGACGTATTTTTGATTTTATAAAACTTCTTGAAGTTGTATTTAGAAATAATAACAAAAAAACAGCAACCGCAGTTGCTGGGCCGCTCACCCGGCCCACCCTTTTTTTCTTAACTTCGGCCTATTTATAAAAAAATTTGGGGAAACCATTTTTCCTTTTCTTTTCTTCTTTTCCATCATCTCCCTAACCCTAGCCGACCCGCTCGGCCGCAGCCCGCGTCGCGCCGGCCTCCCGCTGGACACGCTGCCCGGCCGCCCTCGAGCCGCCCGCGCCTGTCGTCGCCCCGCGTCGGCGACGCCGCGCCGCCTCCGCGCCTGCCTGACGCCGGCCGCCTCCGCGTTGTGGCCGCCGCCGTCGTGCGCCCTGCGCTAAGCCACGACTGCCGCTGTTGTTCGCCGAGGTGCCGCGCCAGCCATCCTGTCGAGCGCGACCATGCCACCGGCCAGACGTACGCCGGAGCACCACCGCGCCTCCACGCCGAGCTCGCCGGAGCTAGCAGACCCGCGCCACCCCCGTGCCACCACAGGGTCGCCGACCTTGCCACTGTGCCACGCCGGAGTTCGCTGGAGGCAACTATCGCCACCGCCTTTGCTCGTTGTTGCGTCGTCATCGGAGAGTGTCCGGAGTTCACCTTGAGCATTGGGTTCACGCCACTGCCGCGGCCGAACTGAAAACCGGCCTTCGCTTCTGCCCGTACCATCGCGGCCCCTTCGTACGGCTCATGTGGTAGACACCTTTTGTTCACTGAAAAGTCATGAAGCAGTCGCCGACGATGTCCGAAGCTATAGCATGTTCTAGTTCTGTACATACTCTTTTCTGTATACGGTGAGCTCATCGATTGTTTTTCTTTTGGCAACGTGGTAGTTGATTGTTCAATTTCCTATGGAGAGCCATTACCCATTCACGCATGTGCCTCATTAGCAATTCCTAAATGTCTGAAGACATTTATTTGAGCAGATTTTTGTTCAATTTTAGGTTTGCTATATCTTTTAAATCATTAGTTCGATTTAGGTGATTCAAAAGCCTAAGATTATCTTTTGAGCTTCTCTATCCAGTAAACATATCAAATCAACTTTTGAAACTAATTGAAATTGAATTTATTTAGATTCAAATTCAACCTTCCGGAGGCCGTATCTTTTATACCGTTGACCCAATTCAATTGATTCTTTTTGAATTGGATCACTCATGTCATGTACTTGTTGTCCACATCATTTGTCCACCATATTCAAATACTTTTTGATCTGTTTGAACTTAAATTTATTTCAAACTTCAACTTACTATAACCCGTGTTGTAGTATTCCGTTTCATGTGATTCTTTTTGCATATGGGATGATATGAGACATCCTATCGGCAATACCCACACTTTCCATTGCCATGATCTTCACCGTGAATTCATAATGCTTTTGGTCATAACCTTTGCTATCAACAAATCTTTATCCGTTGACTCTGTCGAGTTTATCTTCCACCTATCACCTTCGAGCACATCGCCACCGTTACCGTATCGAGCCTAGTTGTTTTTGTTGTAAACCTTATTGTGCTTGATTTGTTAATATTTTGGTTCCTTTTGGTGTGATTGCTTATGTGGTGTCTTTCCTTTACGATAGATTGCTCGGAGTGTGATGAGTAGAGTATTCTGGATTGTGAGAGCAAAGAACTTCATCGAATGTATAAGGCAAGTTACACTTTGACCATACCCCAACCTATATTTTTTATTATGCATGTAGTACTTTATCACCATATGCATGTGTAGGTGTATATTATATTATTATGCTGCAAACATGGTAGGATAGCCATATGATCTGATCCTGTATTCTTTGTCGCCCTAGCTCGTGTTTATTATATATATTGCTATGCTTGTAGACGGGGATTGGCTTGAGATTACATTGAGTTGTGTGAGGATTTATTAATTTGACTAGCAAACATTAAATAGAATTCACCTCTGGACGGGCGGGATGCATCCTGGAGGTTGCGCCTTCTTTAAGGGCAGGTTCAGGGTTAAATGCTCCAAATGGTTGTGTATGGTATGGAGGGAAGGCATCATGGGGTCGTGCACCTTATCGAAGGATTGTGCCCATGAGAGTGCACCCTAAGTGGGCGTCGTCCAGGCTCAAAAAGATCGGAAAGACTTAGTGACTAGTAGCTTCCATGTACGACCACTGGCTATATGGGCTCTGGCTTAGTCGAGTAAGTTGTAGGGATCCTGGCCCTGGTAGCTAGCTGATGTGATATGATAGGTGTACCGGCTACCAAAGGGTGGAGGTGACCTCTTCTGAAGACTTCGTCTCAATCTTCGGGTTGGGTCCAGTGGGTAAAGTGTACAGACCTCTGCAGAGCATACAAACTGGTCATGATTAGCCGTGTCCCCGGTTATGGAAAACCTTGAGCAGCTAGGCATTACTGTTGTTGGAAGGTCTTGACAGATGAAACACCTTAATAAAACTTGAGTGGGAAAGATTTAATAAAGGGTATGGGTTGGAACTGGTGTAGACCAGATCAATCTTAAGTAGTAAGATAAACAAATTTTTTGACTTAGGTAGATTGGGAAAAATTAGCTTTCTGCAAAATAAAACCATAAGCCTTCCTTTGAGTTACCTTGCATGTAGATGTAGGTCTGTTATATCCTTTTTTGTGTGACTTGCCGTACAAATCAGATGTACTGACCCGTTGTCGGGTTGTAACCTTCGGTGTTGCAGGATTATATACGACGAGTAAGTGATGCGATGTAGGGTTACGATGTCTATACTCAACTGTGTCGGTGGAGTTGATGGGCGCCACGAAGCTATTTACTGTTTTCCGTTGTATTCTATTTGTAAGCTAGCCTTGAGCTATGAGGTATGATTTATGGTAATACTGGATCTTCGATGTAATATATATGAAATGTGGTTTATTCTTGATATTACATCATGTAATGTGTGTGCTAGCTATTGATCCAGGGACTAGCACATAATGCACAGAGACTTGGATTCTTAGCGAATCGGGTCGTTACAGTGTTCATAGAGTGTTAATGCTTTGTTCTGGTGCTCTTTGACAGGAGCACCTTAATCTCCGTAAGTTCCCTTTGGCCCCGTTCGTAGCGGGATGGTAGGACAATAGATGTTGTGCAAGTTCTTATTGCAAGCACGTACAACTACATATGGAACACATGCCTACGTTTGGTTCTTAGACTAGGATTGCTCTAGTTTGTTTGGCTAGAGTTAGTGCAATTTTGTCAATTGCCCAACTGTAATTTGTTCACCCAACACCTTGTTCTTTTTTCTTGGAGATTTACCACTAGTAAAACCTTGAACCCCGGTCCATCTTTCATCTTCATTGCCTTCCTTGTTACTATTGCTCTCATCACTGCTGCTACTACTTTGTGGTGTTGGTGATTGGGGAAGTCCTAAAGACTACACCCGTCAACACACCGTTGCTACTACATATATTGTCTAGTGCTTTTTCATGTGTGGTTGAATTGACAACTCAACTGCTAAGGCTTATAAGTATTCTTTGGCTCCCCTTGTGTCGAATCAATAAATTAGGGTTATACCTACCCGCGAAGACTGTTGCGATCCCCTACACTTGTGGGTTATCAACATCCCCTAGAATCATGTTTCTGTCACTCAAGCTAGTTATCAGGGGGCATGAACCCACAATCAAGCATAACGCTCCCTCTTGGAGTCACTACCTACTACTTGGCCAAATCAATAAATAGCAACGGAGAACATGCAAGAATTACTCAAGAACAAAAATATAAAAGATAAGAACCAAATATATTACTCAATCACAATCTGAACATAGTCTCATAATCCATCAGATCCCAGCAAACTCAGCATAGCAACAGCAGAAAGAATTACATATGTGCCTTGATGATGTAAGGAAGCTCACAAGGTCTAATCCATGAAGAACAAAGAGGGGAGGAGAACATCACATAGCTACTGATCATAGATCCACGGTCCAAGGTGGACTACTCACGGATCATCCGGGAAGCGTCCATGGTGGTGGAGAAGCTCCCGAAGGTCAATCCTCCCTCCGGCAAGGTGCCAGGAAGAGGTCTGCTGGCGCTCCCAATCTTGGAAGCGCGGCGGTGGCGGAACAGAGGCGAGATCACGAAAAAGGGTTATCTCTTTAGGGTTTCCGCGACGGAGGATAAATATAGGCGAAGGGGTGCAGCCACGGGGCCACCAGGGGTCCAGGCGGCCCCTTGGCGCGGCCCCACTCCTGGCTGCGTCGGGAGGGTGCTTGGGGCCCTCGTGGGTCCCCTCTGGCCCCTCCTCGATGATTCAGGAAGCTTCCGAAGCGCTGATTTTTTTATTGTATTTTCCCATAATTTTTTGAGCATTTTTAATACGGGGGAAACCTGAAATAGAAAAACAGCAGAAAACAGGAACTAGCACTGTGGTGCACTGAGTTAATAGGCTGGTCCAAATATGATCAAAAGTGTATGAAAGTGTATATAAAACATAGCAATATCACACAAAACATGCATGGATCAAGCAGAAATTATAGATACATTTGGGAGGTATCAACATCACCAAGCTTAATTCCTGCTCTTCCTCGAGTAGGTAAATGATAACAAGCATAATTTCTGTGGTGACAAGCTAACAACCATATAAGGACTTTGTAAGTAAAGCAATCAAGGTATGTAATTCAATTCAAGTCGTAACAAGCAAGAGTCTATATTAGCACTGAAACAAGCAATGTAAGAACATTAAGGTGCAAGAGCTCTCGCTGTCCGTGACTCGAATGTCTCCAGATGGTGTTTGCGTGCAAGAAGTGGGGGATGGGAATACGAGAAAAAATATGTATTTTTTGAGAACTCAATCTACTAAAGTTTCACACTTAGTCTTCTTTGGAATCTTATCTTGACTCGTCCCCAGACCACTATCCAGGTACAAGTCAATTTGATCCACTCCCTTTCGATATTTTGAGCACTCATGCAATGCATGAGCGTAAGCACAAGAGTTGACACTTAGATTGGCAAAGAGAGAGATATGGTGGAGGAAGACCAAAAGAGTGAGAAAGGCTCACATCAGTGAGGACAATCATAGGCGAGAGAAGGCCAAATGATAGATATGATGTGAGGAGAAGGGATTGCCATGCAACGATGCACATATGAGCTAAGAAAATCTCTCCAATGGAACTAGTGGGGGTGCATCAAACTTGCTCGCTCAAGAAGACCTAGAGCTCGTTTGAGGAGGCTCATCATTGGAATATACAAGCCAAGTTCTATAGTGTGAAGGTCCCCACATAGCTATATGCATACATGATCATCTCTATGGAGCACATGGTATAAGAAGGAGTATGAGTGTGGATCTTTCAAAAGGAATATTAGTGTTGCCCACTTCTCTCTTTTTATTTATTTTTATCTTTTTCTATTTTTTTTTTATTTTTTCGTGGCCTCAGTGGCTCTTTCTATTTAACTCTCATTTGTCCTCTTTGGGATCTTTTAAATTTGTCCTCTTTGGGATCTTTTCCTCACTTAAGGGCAACACTCTATTTTACAAGAAGTATAGAAGATCTTCACACTTTACAAGGTACTCAACATAAAGAAGATGTAGCTATCATGATGTATGCAAATGTAAGCCTCTGCCAGTGTAGAAGGAACATGTATGACATGAAGATCAAGTCATGAGAAGGTGGATGTTGCATGGCAATATATCTCAGAAAGGCTATGGAAATGCCTTGATAGGTAGGTATTGTGGCTGTTTTGAGGAAAGATATAAGGAGGTTTATGATGACAGAGCGTATCATGCCAAGGGTTTGGATGCAGCGGCGAGGTGGACGCCAACTCTCGAAATGAGAAGAGGGCAATGCGCGGTACCGAAGAGGCTAGCAAATATGAGGAGGTGGAAGTGTCAAATTTCAATACTTACATTAGTCTGAAGAACCCATGCACTCATTAACGGTAACTCTCAATCTAATAAGGAGGTTCTCAAAGAGACAAATACCCCGAGGAGGAGTGTATGGGGGTTTGGTTATCCTTGCGCATCTTCGAATCATGGTGCGTGAGTGTACTCTAATATTTGATCCCTCCAAAGATTAGTGATCCATCTAGTAGCTAGAGTTCTCAACTAGTTTTTGTAGTTTTTGAAAATAAACACGGATTGCCCAAAATACGACACCTATCCCTAATAGGCTAGAGCTCTTGACACCAAAAGTTCAAACATTACTCACAACAATACCTCAAAACTATTGCAAGTTACTACTACAATTGAATAGCAACCTCAATTACCTACTTAAAGTCAAGACACAACTCAGTGCAACAACCAACTCTCTTAAGAAGACAAACATGAAAACTAAAGAAAGTTCCAGCAACAAACTAAACAAAAGCTCTTGAAAAAGATAAACATGAAAACTAAGAGCTAAACATGATAGCAGCTAAGAAAAGACAAAGAACACACAACAAAAGAAAGATAAGCATGAAAATCCTATGATGTGTTCTAGTTTGAAGTGGAGCGTGTTTCTCTCCCACATAAAGTAAGATGGGTTCTAACTTGTTATGAACAGCAAACAACGATAAATAAAACTAAAAAGAAAACTAAGAGCGAGACGCTCCAAGCATAGCACATAACGCATGAAGTGATAAAAATATAGTGAGGCGAAGGACGAACTGATAATTGTTGATGGAGAAGGGGATGCGCGGGGGCATCCCCAAGCTTAGACGCTTGAGTCTCCTTGAATATTTATTGGGGATGCATGGGGTCATCCCCAACCTTGAGTGTTTGACACTCCCGGATCTTCTTTCATCAACTCCCCTCGCACACTTGAAAACTCCCTTCATACATAACTCATCATAAGCTGATTACAGAGGTTAGTACCCTTAATATAATAATTTGCCTCTACTGGAAATAAATATTTTCTTGAAGTTCTACTGTTTCTCAAGATTGCCAAAAAGTGTTTGCAAAGAAAAAGCTAGCGCAAGTCTTGCAAAAGTAAGGAAAGGCAAAACGTGGCAGAATTTGTGAAAAACAAACCAGCAGGTAGTAAATAATTTTTTCGGGGCACTTCTGCAATTAAATCAAATAATCAAACACTCGAAAGCCAATTGTATGGAGCACGCTGTCAAAAAAATTCAGATCAAAAAGATGATCTGGTTATTTTAGGCTAATTTTTCCGTCCAAGGACAGAATCTGTTTTCTGGACAGCATGTCACAACTTTTGAACTTTCTTGCAATCGGAGGCTAAAGTTGGCACAAAACTTGAAAATAAAGATACAATGGTGTTGCTACAGTAGTAAAAATCATCAAGACCACTAAAACGGAAGTAAAAAATATCTTGGGTTGCCTCCCAAGTCCCAACAAGCGCTTTATTTTACGCCTTTAAGCTAGGCAAGAAGCAAAAAGATCAAGTTTTATCAAGAGAAAGAGAATAGCTAGCCCGTGTGACGGACTCAAAAGGTAACTTAATCTTCTTCCTAGGGAAGTGTTCCATCCCCTTTTTAAGACGGAATTGAAATTTTATATTCCCCTCTTTCATGTCAATAACAGCACCTACGGTGCAAAGAAAAGGACGTCCCAAAATAATTGGACATAAAGGTTCACACTCTATGTCCATAATAGTAAAATCAACGGGAACATAATTGTCATTGACAATGATAAGAACATTGTCGATCTTCCCCAAAGGTTTCTTTACAGAAGAATCAATGACACGAACACCAAAAGAACAAGGATCAAAAGGTTTCAATTCAAACATATCATACATTCTTTTGGGCATAACGGAGGTACTAGCTCCAACATCACATAAAGCGGAGCAAGAGAAGTTATTCAATTTAATTTTTATCATAGGATCCTGATACGTCCAAAACGTATCTATAATTTCTGCTTGCTCCATGCCTCTTTTGTGTGATATTGCTATGATATTGATGAACTTCCATACAATTTTGATCATATTTGGACTAACCTATTAACTCAGTGCACCCCAGTGCCAGTTCATGTTTTCTGCTGTTTTTCTATTTCAGGTTTCCCCCATACTAAAAGTGCTCCAAAAATTCGGGAAAAATCCAATAAAAATTCAGCGATCAGGAAGCTTCCGGAGTCACCAAGGGGAGGCCATAGGGGACCCACCAGGGCCCCAGGCGCCCTCCCGGCGCGCCCCAGGGTGGGGCCGCGCCAGGGGGCCTCCTGGACCCCTGGTGGCCCCCCTGGCTTCCCCCCTTCGCCTATTTATTCCCCCTAAAGCAAAAACCCCAAGACGGGAACCCTTATTCGCGATCTCTCCTCTGTTCCGCCGCCGCTTCGCTTCCAAGATCGGGAGCACCAGAAGACCTCTTCCCGGCACCCTGCCGAAGGGAGGAATCACCTCCGGGAGCTTCTCCACCACCATGGATGCTTCCCGGATGAACCATGAGTAGTCCACCTTGGACCATGGGTCTATGATCGGTAGCTATGTGATGTTCTCCTCCCATCTTTGTTCTTCATGGATTAGACCTCGTGAGTTGCCCTACATGATCGAGGCACTTAAGTAATATTTCTGTTGTTGCTATGCTGAGTTTGCTGGGATCCGATGGATTATGAGATTATGTTCAGATTGTGTTTGAGTAATATATTTGATTCTCCTCTTTTATATTTATGTTCTTGAGTAATTCTTGCATGTTCTCCGTTGCTGTTTATTGCTTTGGCCAGGTAGTAGGTAGTGACTCCAAGAGGGAGCGTTATGCATGATTGATGGTTCATGCCCCCCGATGACTAGCTTGAGTGACAGAAACATGAGTCTAGGGGATGTGCTATTGCCACAAGGGGGAAAACAGCGGTGCTTGTACTTGCGGGTGCAAGGATTGTTTACTTTACGCAAAGTTCTTCAATGCAGTTGTCTATTGCTTTGAGTTTACACTTTGGGTGGGATTCGCAACTTAATACCAGCGAGATGGTCTGGATAGATATCTCAAGGTGGATGATTAGTAGGTAGATGCAGTTGGATTTCGGTCTACTTGTCTTGGCGTACCGCCCATGCTTTTGAGCCTCTGCCTTTCTTCATAGCATAATTAGCATTGGTTTGCGCACATAATCATGTCAATTGCCCAACTGTGATTTGTTTACCTCGCATGGCTATTTTATCGTCTTTTGGGAGAGAGACTTCACTACTGAACATCATAGGACCCCGGTCCATATTTCCAATACTGTTTACACCCTCTATCAATTTACGCTACATCTCAACCTTCCACTTTGGGTAAACCAACGAGGGGCGAGAAGTAAACTCTCATGACATCAAAGCAATTTCTGGCGCCGTTGCCGGGGACTCCACTCTTCAAGATAGGGGAGTTGCACACTATCTTTTATCTTTGCTTTTTAGTCTTGCTAGTTTACCTTTCAGTTTTTGTTTTTTCTTTTGTGTCTTATATGAAAAACCAAAAAACTAGTTGCTACCTTTTGCCTTTGTCTTGCTTTGCCTAGTTATGTTATCCTCACCATGGGTGCTGAACCACCCAAATATGGTAGGGTGGACATATTTGACATGTTTCACTTGGATCGTCTTCGATCAATTTGTGCTCGCGCTAAAAACCCAACCGACTTGGTTGAGGGAAAATCATTGGATGAGCATGCTCATTATACGCGGCACCGCCTATCTCAGAAAGGGAAACACTTATGGGATCAATTACATGTTTCTTATTGCCATGCTAAATTTTTGTGCTACAATTATGATTTTACTTGTTGTTCTAATATAGATCATAAACACCTCCCTTTCCAATGTGAGTTCAATGAAAATGAGATCTTATCTTCTCATGCTAAAGGTGTCTATGATTACTTTGATGTTGAAAAGATTGAAGAGTTTGTTGCTTTTAAAGGTGCTTATGAGATTGCTTCTTTGATTGAAAGGTATCACGATACTATTCACCAGTCCGAAAACTTTGCATTTCTTGCTTATTGCTTCGAGAATTATACTTCCAATTCTTATATTGAGAATTTTAAAAATAAAATGTTTGATTCCCAAGAAGAGGCCAATGATTGATTTGAGGAGGAATCCCATGATTCCGAGGACTCACATGAAATATCTCTTTCTGAAAATTTTGATACTTGCTTTGTTGATGGCCAAGATGCCACTATGGATGATGCTGACAAAAATGAACTCTCTATAGTTCCTTATGTTAAGCATGAAATTGTTGCTATTGCACCCACACTTGATTGTCCTATTATCCTTTTGAAATCTCCAACTCATATTCTGGAGAACTGTGCTCTTATTAAGGCTCAATGTGATGGGTTGCATTTATCTTATGATCCTAAAGACCGTGTTGAAAATTATGCACGTGTGCTTGTAGGTCATGCACAACATGATTTATGTGATAGTTATATTATTGATGTTGTTCATGATACTACTGAAAATTATTATGAGAGAGGAAATTTTGGTTGTAGAAACTTCCATGTTACAAAAACACCTCTCTTCTTGTTGAAAGTTTTTAAGTTGTTCTTGTTCCATCTTCCCATGCATGTCACTTTGTGCGCCTTTGATTTATTTTCTTACAAGATGCATATGCATAGGAAGAGGGTTAGGCTTAAATGTGTTTCATATTTGCTTCTTGATACTCTCTTTTGCTTCAACTCTTATTCTCTTGTGAAAGCATCTTTCATAATCTTTATGCGTAGCTAATGGCTTTAAAGAAGCGCTTTCGGGAGGCAGCCCGCAACGAATTTAGGATTTCCTTTTTGTTTTTCTTCTATTTTTAGTGGTCTTGATGATTGTTACTACTGTAGCAACATCATTGTATCTTTACTTTTCAAGCTTTGTGCCATTTATAGCCTCATATGACAAGGGAAGTGAAAGTTGTGACATGTTGTCCAGAAAACAGATTTTGTCCTCGTGACTAGAAAACTCATGGAAAAATCCCAGTTCATCTTTTTTAGCTGAAATTTTTACACAGCGTGCTCTATACAATTACGGAACTTTCGTATGTTCTGAGTTTTTTTATTTGAGTTGCAGAAGTCTCCCTAAAAAATTCTTTTCTACCTGCTGGTCTATTTTTCACAGATTCTGTCCTGTTTTGCCTTTCCTTCGTTTTGCAAACCTTAAGCTTGCTTTTTCTTTGCAAAAACCTTTTTGCACTCTTGAGAAACAGTATCTCTTCAATAATATCTTTATTTCCAGTAGAGAAAAAATATTTTATTATGGGTACTAACCTCGCTAATCAGATTATGATGAGTTATGTATGAAGGGAGTTTTCAAGTGTGCGAGGGAAGATGATGAAAGAAGATTCAGGAGTGTCAAACGCTCAAGCTTGGGGATGCCCCCATGCATCCCCAAGAAATATTCAAGGAGACTCAAGCGTCTAAGCTTGGGTATGCCCCCGTGCATCCCCTTCTCCATCAACAATTATCAGTTTGTCTCTCGTCTCACTATATTTTTATCGCTTCATGCGTTATGTGCTATGCTTGGAGCGTCTCTCTCTTAGGTTTTATTTTTTGTTTTCTCTAGCTTTGCTTGCTGTTCATAACAAGTTAGAACCCAGATTTCTTTGTGTGGGAGATAAACACGCTCCACTTCCAAAATCTAGAACACAACATAGGACTTTTTCATGTTTATCTTTGTTGTGTGTGTTCTTTATCTTTTCATAGCTGATGTCATGTTTAGCTCTTAGTTTTCATGTTAATCTTTTTAAGAGATTTTGTTTAGTTTGTTGCTGGAACTCTCTTTAGTTTTCATGTTTATCTTGTTTAGAGTTTTCCTGTTGCACTGAGTTTTGTGTCTTGACTTGAAGTAGGTAATTGAGGTTGCTATTCTTTTGTAGTAGTAACTTGCAATAGTTTTGAGGTATTGTTTTGAGTAATGTTTTGACTTTTGGTGTCAAGAGATTTAGCCTATTAGTGATAGATGTCATATTTTGGGCAATCCGTGTTTATTTTCAAAAGCTTACAAAACTAGTTGAGAACTTTAGCTACTAGATGGATCACTACTCTTCTGAGGGGTCGGATATTAGAGTACACTCACGTACCATGAGTCGAGGATGCGCAAGGATAACCAAACCCCCATACACTCCTCCTCAGGGTACTAGTCTCTTTGTGAAACCTCCTTATTAGATTGAGAGTTACCGATAATAAGTGCAAGAGTTCTTCGGACTAATGTGAGTATTCCAAAGTTGACACTTCCACCTTCCCATATTTTTCTAGCCTCTCTTGTGTCGTGCATTGCTTTCTTCTCACTCCGAGAGTTGGCGTCCACCTTCGCCGGTACATCCGAACCCTTGGCACGATATGCTCTGTCATCATAAACCTCCTTATATCCTTCCTCAAAACAGCCGCCATACCTACCTACCAAGGCATTTCCATAGCCTTTCCGAGATATATTGCCATGCAACATCCACCTTCTCATGACTTGATCTTCATGTCACACATGCTACTTGCTTGATCGATGAGACGCATGCTAGTTGGGCCTTGCCCTAATCATTGCTACATGACGCGCTAGTATCATTGCATATCCTGCTACACTGGCAGAGGCATACATTTGCATACATCATGATAGTTACATCTTCTTTATGATTTGAGTACTTTGTAAAGTGTGAAAGATCTTCTATACTTCTTGTAATATATAGAGTGTTTCCCCTAAAGTGAGGAAAAGATCCCAAAGTGGACAAAAAAAGATCCCACAGAGGACAAATTAAAAGATCCCAAAGAGAACAAATGAGAGAAATAGAAAGAGCCATTGAGGCCACCAAAAAAATAGAAAAAAATAGAAAAAAGAGAAAAATAAATAAAAAGAGAGAAGGGGGCACACTACTATTCCTTTTGAGAGATCCACACTCGTACTCCCTCTTATATCTTGTACTCCATAGAGATTATCATTCATGCATATAGCTATGTGGGGACCTTAACACTATAGAACTTGGCTTGTATATTCCAATGATGAGCCTCCTCAAATGAGCTCTAGGTCTTCTTGAGCAAGCAAGTTGGATGCACCCCCACTAGTTCCATTGGAGAGCTTACCTTAGCTCATATGTGCATTCGTTGCATGGAAATCCCTACTCCTCACATCATATCTATCATTTGGCTTTCTCTCGCCTATGATTGTCCTCATTGATGTGAGCCTTTCACACCTTTTTGTCTTCCTCCTCCACCATTATTCTCTTTTTTCCATCCTAAGTGTCAACCTTCTTGCTTACGCTCATCCATTGCATGAGTGCTCAAAATGTCGAAAAGGAGTGGATCATTTTGATTTGTACCTGGCTAGTGGTCTGGGGATGAGTCAAAATAAGATTCCAAAGAAGACCAAGTGTGAAACTTTAGTATATTAAGTTCTCAACACAAAAATACTTTTTATCGTATACCCCTATCCCCTTTCTTGCACGCAAACACCATTTGGAGACATTCGAGTCACAGACAGCGAGAGCTCTTGCACCTTTATGTTCTTATGTTGCTTATTTCAATGCTAGATATAGACTCTTGCCTGTTATGACTTGAATTGAATTACATGCCTTGATTGCTTTACTTAAAAGTTCTTATATGGTTGTTAGCATGTCACCACATAAATTATGCTTGTTATCATTTAGCTACTCGAGGACGAGCAGGAATTAAGCTTGGGGATGTTGATACGTCCAAAACGTATCTATAATTTCTGCTAGCTCCATGCCTCTTTTTTGTGATATTGCTATGATATTGATGAACTTCCATACACTTTTGATCATATTTGGACTAACCTATTAACTCAGTGCACCCCAGTGCCAGTTCCTGTTTTCTGTTGTTTTTCTATTTTAGGTTTCCCCCATATTAAAAGTGCTCCAAAAATTCGGAAAAAATACAATAAAAATCAGCAATCAGGAAGCTTCCGGAATCACCGAGGGGGACCAGAGGGGACCCACCAAGGCCCGAGGCACCCTCCCGGCGCGCCCCAGGGTGTGGCCGCACCAGGGGGGCGCCTGGACCCCTGGTGGCCCCCCTGGCTACCCCCCTTCGCCTATTTATTCCCCGAGACGGGAACCCTTATTCGCGATCTCTCCTCTGTTCTGCCGCCGCTGCGCTTCCAAGATCTGGAGCACCAGAAGACCTCTTCCCGGCACCCTGCCGAAGGGAGGAATCACCTCAGGGAGCTTCTCCACCACCATGTATGCTTCCCGGATGAACCGTGAGTAGTCCACCTTGGACCATGGGTCTATGATCAGTAGCTATGTGATGTTCTACTCCCCTCTTTGTTCTTCATGGATTAGACCTCGTGAGCTGCCCTACATGATCGAGGCACTTATGTAATATTTCTGTTGTTGCTATGCTGAGTTTGCTGGGATCCGATGGATTATGAGATTATGTTCAGATTGTGTTTGAGGAATATATTTGATTCTCCACTTTTATATTTATGTTCTTGAGTAATTCTTGCATGTTCTCCGTTGTTGTTTATTGCTTTGGCCAAGTAGTAGGTAGTGACTCCAAGAGGGAGCGTTATGCATGATTGTGGGTTCATGCCCCCCGATGACTAGCTTGAGTGACAGAAACATGAGTCTAGGGGATGTGTTGTTGCCACAAGGGGTAAAACAACGGTGCTTGTACTTGCGGGTGCAAGGATTGTTTACTTTACGCAAAGGTCTTCAATGCAGTTGTCTATTGCTTTGAGTTTACACTTTGGGTGGGATTCGCAACTTAATACCAGCGAGATGTTCTGGATAGATATCTCAAGGTGGATGATTAGTAGGTAGATGCAATTGGATTTCGGTCTACTTGTCTTGGCGTACCGCCCATGCTTTTGAGCCTCTGCCTTTCTTCATAGCATAATTAGCATTGGTTTGCGCACATAATCCTGTCAATTTCCCAATTGTGATTTGTTTACCTCGCATGGATATTTTATCGTCTTTTGGGAGAGAGACATCACTAGTGAACATCATAGGACCCCGGTCCATATTTCCAGTACTGTTAACACCCTCTATCAATTTACTGCTTTATTATTTTCCCGTTGCTATCGCTATCATTATTATCCCGTGTGTTTTATCCTTTGTAAACAACAAGGCCGGAGGGGTTGAAAACCCCTTTGTACTCGTTGGGAGCAAAGTTATCTGGTGTGTGTGCAGGTCCAGGACAACCGCTAATCTCTGGCGCCGTTGTCACCTTCTTGTCGTTATCAGAGTCCTACTAGAGACAAACCTTGGTATCTTCACCGAGGGAAATTGCCGCTACGCTACATGTCAACCTTCCACTTTGGGTAAACCAACGAGGGGCGAGAAGTAAACTCTCGTGACATCAGATCCCAACCATCTTCTAGCTTCCTAGGTATGGAGGCTTCTACTCTAAGCTTCTCCTCCCTAGCTGTAATGAGAGCATTAGTGATATGCTACGTGAAGGCAAGATTTAGAGTGCTAGTGTGGGGGTCTCTAGACATTTTGTGTAGTAAGCTAATAACTTCTGAGAGGGTGCAACTATCAAAGTCAATGTCACTACTATCAAAGGTGGTAGTGGTGTCATCTAGGCTCACTTGTTTGAAAGCCTCTATGTTCATAGGAGTTTCTCCTTCTATGGTTGAGGTAATAGCATCACCATTAATAGGTCCAATGGTACTAGGAGCGTGTTGGGTGCTAAAAGTTTGGGTATCCTCAACAATTTGGATAGTAGCAACAGTGTGGTGTGTAGGAAGGCTCTTAATTCTATCTTCTTCCTCTTTTTCTCTAGCCCGTCTTTCTTTAAGTTTAGCCATCATTCTAATGTTTTCATTAATTTGCAATTGGATAGCATTAATAGGAGTGGCCGTCCTCTCCTCGAGGGAAGAGGTTCTAATTTTAAGCATTTCAATATCGAGGGCTAAGTTGTCTACCTTCAAAGAGAGATTATCTAATTTTCCTAATTTTTCCTCTACACTCTTGTTTAAGGCTTTTTGGGTAGTGATAAAGTCTTTAACCATGTTTTCTAATTCAGAAGTGGAGTTCTTGTTGCTAGGATAAGTGTTGTTATTCCCATAGTTGTTTGATGGAAATGGTCTAGGATTGCTAGCAAAATTACCCCTATAAGCATTATTATTGAAGTTGTTTCTAGAGATAAAGTTCACATCTACTTGTTCTTGAGCAACCAAAGAATTTAAATGGACATCATCAGGATCAATAGGAGATTGCTTGGTAAGTAGAGACATAATTAAATCAACTTTTTTCATTTAGGGAGGAAATCTCCTCGACAGAGTTTACCTTCCTACCTGTTGGAGCTCATTCGGTGTGCCATTGGGAATAATTGGTCATCATCTCATGTAGGAGTTTTGTGGCAGCACCAAGTGTTGTTGACATAAAGGTTCCTCCCGCGGCCGAATCTAACAGGTTTCGCGAGGTAAAGTTCAAGCCTGCATAAAAAGTCTGGATAACCATCCAAGTAGTCAAACCATGTGTAGGGCATTTCTTAACAAGAGATTTCATTCGTTCCCAAGCTTGGGCAATGTGTTCATTATCCAATTGCTTAAAATTCATAATGTTACTCCTCAATTGGATAATTTTAGCATGTGGGTAGTACTTCCCAATAAAAGCATACTTGCACTTATCCCAAGAATCTATGCTATTCCTAGGCAAGGATTGAAACCAGATTTTAGCTCCTTCCCTCAAGGAGAAAGAAAAAATCTTAAGCTTAACAATATCACCTTCTAATTCTTTATACTTTTTCATATCACAGAGTTCAAAAAAATTATTTAAGTGTAAAGCAGCATCATCTCCAACACCGGAGAATTGATCTCTCATGACAAGGTTCAGCAAGGCAGGTTTAATTTCATAAGAGGTGTCTGAAGTGGCAGGTGTAGAAATAGGAGTGCAGATAAAATCATTGTTGTTGTGACTAGTGAAGTCACACAACTTGGTGTTTAGTGGAACCCATAGTAGCAGCAAGTGGGACAGGCAATTTTTGTGTGATTTTCGATAAAGGACACTAAGATAAAAACTGAAAGGTAAACTAACAAGACTAAAAAGCAAAGGTAAAAGATATCGTGCAACTCCCCTATCTTGAAGATTGGAGTCCCCGGCAGCGGCGCCAGAAATTTCTTGATGGCGCGAGAGTTGACGGGTGTAGTCTTGCTTGCTTCCTCGGCAACGGCGCCAGAAATTACTTGATGCTAACTCCTTGTTGGTTACCCCAAGTGGAAGGTTGGATGTAGTGTAGCAGCAAGATTTCCCTTGGCAAAGATACCAAGGTTGAGATCGACCAGTAGGACTCCAAGGTCGACAAGTAGGTGGTGAAGTGAACAATGGGGACGTTCACAATCTAAGATTGCTTACTTCACCTGGACCTGCACACACAACAAATAACTTTGCTCCCAACGAGTACAAAGGCGTTACCAATCTCTCCGGCCTTGTTGTTTACAAAGGATCAACGCAACAGATAATAGGTAGTGATAATTGCGACTGGAAAGTAAAAGAAGGAAATAAATTGAGCGTGTAACAGTGGTGGAAATATGGATCGGGGTCCCATGATGTTCACTAGTGATGTCTCTCTCCCAAAAGACGATAAAACTTCTATGCGAGGTAAACAAATCACAACTGGACAATTGACAGGATTACGGGCGCAAACCAATGCTAACTATGCCACAAAGAAAGGAAGAGGCTCAAAAGCATGGGCGGTACGCCAAAATAAGTAGACCGAAATCCATCTACACCTACTACTAATTGATACGTCCCAAACGTATCTATAATTTTTGCTTTCTCCATGCATGTTTTGTGTGAATTTGCCATTATTTGCTTGAACTTTCATACACTTTTGAGCATATTTGGACTAATCTATTAACCCAGTGCACCCAGCTGCCAGTTGCTGTTTTCTGCTGTTTTTGTATTTCAGGTTTTCCGGCCATTAAAAGTGCTCCAGCAAATCCGGAAAAATCAGATAAAAAATCAACGACCCGGAAGCTTCCGGAAACACCAAAGGAGGGAAGGGGGGCCACCACAGGGACTCCAGAAGGGTCCCTGGCACGGCCCCACCCTAGGCCGCGCCAGGGAGCCTCCTGGCTGCCCTGTGGCCCCTCTCGGTGCCCCCCTTCGCCTATATTTAGCCCTCGGGGTGGAAACCCCTAGAACGGATCTCGTTTTTGCGAAGTCGCCTCTGTACCGCCGCCGCCGACGACGATTCTAGATCGGGGCTGCCTGGAGAAGCTGCCCCGGCACCCTGCCGGGAGGAGGAACCCCCTCCGGGAGACCATCCATAGCCATGGACGCCTCCCGTATGTACCGTGAGTAGTTCCCCTTGGACCATGGGTCCGTGACCAGTAGCTATGTGATGTTCCTCTCCCCTCTTTGTGCTTCAACTTTCGAGACATCGTGAGCTGCCTCACATGATCGAGGCACCTTTATAATTTTCTGTTGTTGCTATGTTGAGTTTGCTGGGATCTGATGGATTATGAGACTATGTTCAGATTGTGATGAGTAATATATTTGGTTCTTATCTTTTATATTTTGTTCTTGAGTAAATTCTTGCATGTTCTCCGTTTCCGTATTTTACTTTGGCCAAGTGATTTGTTGCAACTCCAAGAGGGAGCGTTATGCTTGATTGTGGATTCAGCCCCTTGATGTCTAGCTTGAGTGACAGAAACATGAGACTAGGGGATGTGTTGCTGCCACCAGGGATAAAACAATGGTGCTTGTACCCGCGGGTGCAAGGATTGTTTACTTTACGCAAAGTTCTTTTAATGCAGTTGTCTGTTGCTTTGAATTTACACTTTGGGTGGGATTCGCAACTTAATACCAGCGAGATGCTCTGGATAGATATCTCAAGGTGATGATTTGTAGTAGATGCGGTTGGATTTCGGTCTACTTACCTTGGCGTACTGCCCATTGCTTTTGAGCCCTTCCTTTCTTTGCAGCATAGTTAGCATTGCGGTGCCTTCATAATTCTGTCAATTGCCCAGCTGTGATTTGTTTACCTCGCTAGCACTTTTATCGTCTTTTGGGAGAGAGACATCACTAGTGAAAATCACGGGACCCTGGTCCATCTTCACACTATTGTTTATACCCTTAGCTTACTTTCAGTCTTTACTTTCAGTTCCACTTTTATCTCTTGCGTTTATCCTTTGTAAACAGCAAGGCCGGAGGAATTGACATCTCCTCTGTACTCCTTGGGAGCAAAGTTATTTGTATCTGTGTGCAGGTCCAGGTGAAGCTAGCAACTTCGGCGCCATTGTTCACTTTACCACCTTCTTGTATCCTTCGGAGTCCTACGGGAGACAAACCTTGGTATCTTTGCCAAGGGAAAACTTGCCGCTGCACTATATCTCACCCTGTACTTGGGGTAACCAACGAGGCTTGAAGAGTATTAACACTCTCTTGCCATCAGCAAATTTTCTGGCGCCGTTGCCGGGGACTCGAGTCTACAAGATAGGGGAGTTGCACACTATCTTTTATCTTTGCTTTTTAGTCTTGTTAGTTTACCTTTCAGTTTTTACTTTTGTGTCCCTTATCAAAAATACCAAAAATACGTGCTGCTACTATGGTTCCAATGAAAAAACCAAGTTGTGTGACTTCACCAGTCACAACAGCAGTGACTTTATCTGCACTCCTATTGCTACACCTGCTACTTCAACACCTTCTTATGAGATTAAACCTGCTTTGCTGAACCTTGTTATGAAAGACCAATTCTCTGGTGCTAGAGATGATGTTGTTTTGCATTTAAATAATTTTATTGAGCTTTGTGATATGCAAAAGTACAAAGAAGTAGATGGTGATATTGTTAAGCTTAAGCTTTTTCCTTTCTCCTTGAGGGATGAAGCTAAAATCTGGTTTCAATCCTTGCCTAAGAATAGCATAGATTCTTGGGATAAGTGCAAGGATGCTTTTATCGGGAAGTACTACCCCCCTGCTAAGATTATCCAGTTGAGGAGCTTTATTATGAATTTTAAACAATTGGATAATGAACACGTTGCCCAAGCTTGGGAACGCATGAAATCTCTTGTCAAGAACTGCCCCACACATGGACTGACTACCTGGATGGTTATCCAGACATTTTATGCAGGCTTGAACTTTACCTCGCGGAACCTGTTAGATTCGGCCGCGGGAGGAACTTTTATGTCAACCACACTTAGTGGTTCCACAAAGCTACTTGATGAGATGATGATGAACTACTCTCAGTGGCACACCGAAAGATCTCCAACTGGTAAGAAGGTAAATTCTGTCGAGGATATCTCCTCTCTAAATGAAAAGGTTGACCTTATCATGTCTCTACTTACCAAGCAAGCTCCTATTGATCCTCAAAATGTTCCTTTAAATTCTCTGATTGCTCAAGAACAAGTAGATGTGAACTTCATTGCTAGAAAAAACTTCAATAATAATGCTTATAGGGGCAACTTTGCTAGTAATCCTAGGCCGTTTCCATCCACTTATGGGACCAACAACGCCTACCCTAGCAACAAGAACCCCACCTCTGAACTAGAGAGTATGCTTAGAGACTTTATCACTACCCAAAAAGCCTTCAACAAGAATGTGGAAGAAAAACTAGTTAAATTAGATAATATTTGTTTGAAGGTAGATAACTTAGCCCTTGATGTTGAGATGTTAAAAATTAGAACCTCTCCCCTTGAGGAGAGTAAGGTCACTCCTATTAATGCTATCCAGTTACAAATCAATGAAAACATTAAGATGATGGCTAAACCTAAAGAGAGATGGGCTAGAGAAAAGGATGAAGAAGAGAGAGTTAAGAGCCTTCCTACCTACCACACAGTAGCTACTATCCAAGTAGTTGAGGATGTCCAAACAGTTAGCACCCATCACACCCCTAGTCCCACTGGACCTATCAATGGTGATGCTACCACCTCAACCATAGATGAAGAAACTCCTATGAATATAGAAGCTATCAAACAATTGAGCCTAAAGGACACCACTACCACTTTAATTGATAGTAGTGACCTTGATTTTGATAATTGCACCCTTTCTGAAGTTATTGGTTTCCTACACAAGATGTCTAGAGACCCCCCACACTAGCACACTTAATCTTGCCTTCACAGAGCATATCACTAATGCTCTAATCAAAGTTAGGGAGGAGAAGCTTAGACTAGAAGCCTCCATACCTAGGAAGCTAGAAGATGGTTGGGATCCTATGATAAAAATCAAATTGAATAACTTCTCTTGTTATGCTCTTTGTGATGTTGGAGCAAGTACCTCTGTTATGCCCAAAAGAATGTATGATATGCTTGAATTGAAACCTTTTGGTCCTTGTTCTTTTGGTGTTCGTCTTGTTGATTCTTCCGTAATGAAACCTATGGGGAAGATCGACGATGTTCTTATCATTGTCAATGACAATTATGTTCCCATTGATTTTACTATTATGGACATTGAATGTGAACCTTCTTGTCCAATTATTTTGGGACGTCCTTTTCTTCGCATAGTTGGTGCTGTTATTGATATGAAAGAAGGGATTATAAAATTCCAATTCCCTCTCAAGAAAGGAATGGAACACTTCCCTAGGAAAAAGATTAAGTTACCTTTTGAGTCTGTCACACAGGCTAGTTATTTTCTTGAAAAGACTTGATCTATTTGCATTACGCCCAGCTAATGGCTCTAAAGAAGCGCTTTCGGGAGGCAGCCCGCAACGAATTTAGGTTTTTCTTTTTGCTTTTCTTCTGTTCTTAGTGGTCTTGATGATTGTTACTACTGTAGCAACATCATTGTATCTTTACTTTTCAAGCTTTGTGCCTTTTATAGCCTCATACGACAAGGGAAGTAAAAGTTGTGACATGCTGTCCAGAAAACAGATTATGTCCTCGTGACTAGAAAAATCATGGAAAAAATCCCAGTTCATCTTTTTGAGCTGAGTTTTGTACACAGCGTGCTCTATACATTTATGAAACTTTCGTATGTTCTGAGTTTTTTGATTTGAGTTGCAGAAGTATCCCTAAAAAATTCTTTACTACCTGTTGTTCTGTTTTTCACAGATTCTGCCACGTTTTATCTCTCTTTACTTTTAGAAACCTTAAGCTTGCTTTTTCTTTGCAAAAACTTTTTGGCAATCCTGAGAAACAGTAGCTCTTCAAGAATATCTTTATTTCCAGTAAGGGAAAAATTATTTTAATAGGGTACTAACCTCTCTAATCAGTCTACAATGAGTTATGTATGAAGGGAGTTTTCAAGTGCGCGATGGAAGATGATGAAAGGAGATCTTGGAGTGTCAAACGCTCAAGCTTGGGGATGCCCATGCGCACCCCTAATAAATATTCAAGGAGACTCAAGCGTCTAAGCTTCGGGATGCCCCCGTGCATCCCCTTCTTCATCAACAATTATCAGTTCGCCTCTCGCTGCACTATATTTTTATCACTTCATGCGTTATGTGCTATGCTTGGAGCGTCTCGCTCTTAGGTTTTATTTTTAGTTTTCTTTAGCTTTGTTTGCTGTAGTAACAAGTTAGACCCCAGCTTACTCTTTTGTGTGGGAGAGTTACACGCTCCGCTTGAACTAGAACTCTTCATAGGATTTGCATGCTTATTTCTTTTAGTTGTGAGCTGTTCTTTTTCTTTTCTTAGCTGCTTCTCTGTTTAGTTGTAGTGCTTTAGTTTTTCTAGAGTTTTTCTTTTTGTTTTAGGTTGAACTTTCTATAGGTTGCATGTTTTATCTTGTTGGAGAGTTTGCCTGTTGCACTGAGTTTTGTGTCTTGACTAGAAGTAGGTAGTTGGAGTTGCTATTCTCTTTGTAGAAGTAACTTGCAATAGTTTTGAGGTATTGACTAGAGTAATGTTTGAACTTTTGGTGTCAAGAGCTCGAGCCTATTAGTGATAGATGTCGTATTTTGGGCAATCCGTGTGTTTTTCGAAAACCAAAAACCCCTGTTGAGAACTCTAGCTACTAGATGGATCACTAACCTCTGGAGGGTTCGAATATTAGAGTACACTCACGTACCATGAGTCGAGGATGCGCAAGGATAACCAAAGCCCCATACGCTCCTCCTCGGGGTACTTGTCTCTTTGTGAACCTCCTGATTAGATCGAGAGTTACCGATAATAAGTGCATGAGTTCTTCGGACTAATGTGAGTATTCGAAAGTTGACACTTCCACCCACCTATACTTTTTCTAGCCTCTTCGGTACCGTGCATTGCCCTTTCTCACCTTGAGAGTTGGCGCATACTTCGCCGGTGCATCCAAACCCTTGGCACGATACGCTCTGTCATCATAAGCCTCCTTATATCTTTCCTCAAAACAGCCACCATACCTACCTACAAGGCATTTCCATAGCCTTTCCGAGATACATTGCCATGCAACATCCACCTTCTCATGACTTGATCTTCATGCCATACATGCTACTTGCTTGATCGATGAGCCGCATGCTAGTTGGGCCTTGCCCTAATCATTGTTACATGACGCGCTAGTATCATTGCATATCCTGCTATCCTGGCAGAAGCATACATTTGCATCATGATAGTTATATCTTCTTTATGTGAGAACTTTTGTAAAGTGTGAAAGATCTCCTATATTCTTGTAAAATATAGAGTGTTGCCCCTAAAGTGAGGAAAATATCCCAAAGAGGACAAAATCAAAAGATCCCAAAGAGGACAAATGAGAGCTAAATAGAAAGAGCCATTGAGTCCACCAGTAAAATACAAAAAAATAGAAAAAAAGAGAAAAAAAATAAAAAAAGAGAAGGGGGCACACTACTATTCCTTTTGAGAGATCCACACTAGTACTTCATCCTCTATCCCTTGTACTCCATAGAGATCATCATCATGCATATAGCTATGTGGGGACCTTCACACTATAGAACTTGGCTTGTATATTCCAATGATGAGCCTCCTCAAACGAGCTCTAGGTCTTCTTGAGCAAGCAAGTTAGATGCACCCCCACTAGTTTCCTTGGAGAGATTTTAGCTCACATGTGCATCCTTTGCATGGCAATCCCTACTCCTCACGTCATATATATCATATGGCCTTCTCTCGTCTATGATTGTCCTCATTGATGTGAGCCTTTCACACCCTTTTTCTCTTCCTCCTCCACCTTCTTTCTATTTCGCCTTTTTGGTGTCAACTTTCTTGCTCACGCTCATCCATTGCATGAGTGCTCAAAATATCGAAAGGGAGTGGATCAGTTTGACTTGTACCTGGCTAGTGGTCTGGGGACGAGTCAAGATAAGAATCCAAAGGAGACTAAGTGTGAAACTTTAGTAGATAGTTGTTCTCAACAACCTTTTTTCTCTCTTTTTCCCAGTCCCCTGCTTGTACGCAAACACCATCTGGAGACATTCGAGTCACGGACAGCGAGAGCTCTTGCACCTTTTGTTCTTTTGTTGCTTGTGTCAATGCTAATATAGACTCTTTCTTGTTAAGACTTGAATTGAATTGCATGCTTTGATTGCTTTACTTAAAGGTCCTTATATGGTTGTGTGGCATGTCACCACAGAAATTATGCTTGTTATCATTTACCTACTCGAGGACGAGCAAGAATTAAGCTTGAGGATGTTGATACGTCCCAAACGTATCTATAATTTCTGCTTCTCCATGCATGTTTTGTGTGACTTTGCCATGATTTGCTTGAACTTTCATACACTTTTTAGCATATTTGGACTAATCTATTAACCCAGTGCACCCAGCTGCCAGATCCTGTTTTCTGTTGTTTTTGTATTTCAGGTTTTCTGGCCATTAAAAGTGCTCCAAAAAATCCGGAAAAATCAGATAAAAAATCAGCGACCCAGAAGCTTCCGGAAACACCAAAGGAGGGAAGGGGGGCACCACAGGGATTCCAGAAGGGTCCCTGGCGTGGCCCCACCCTAGGCCGCGCCAGGGAGCCTCCTGGCTGCCCTGTGGACCCTCTCGGTGCCCCCCTTCGCTTATATTTAGCCCTCGGGGTGGAAACCCCTAGAACGGATCTCGTTTTCACGAACTCGCCTCTGTACCGCCGCCGCCGCCGATTCTAGATCGGGGCTGCCTGGAGAAGCTGCCCCGGCACCCTGCCGGGAGGAGGAACCCCCTCCGGGAGACCATCCATAGCCATGGACGCCTCCCGTATGTACCATGAGTAGTTCCCCTTGGACCATGGGTCTGTGACCAGTAGCTATGTGATGTTCCTCTCCCCTCTTTGTGCTTCCACTTTTGAGACCTCGTGAGCTGCCTCACATGATCGAGGCTCCTTTGTAATTTTCTGCTGTTGCTATGTTGAGTTTGCTGGGATCTGATGGATTATGAGACTATGTTCAGATTGTGGTGAGTAATATATTTGGTTCTTATCTTTTATATTTTGTTCTTGAGTAAATTCTTGCATGTTCTCCGTTGCCGTATTTTACTTTGGCCAAGTGATTTGTTGCAACTCCAAGAGGGAGCGTTATGCTTGATTGTGGGTTCAGCCCCTTGATGTCTAGCTTGAGTGACAAAAACATGAGACTAGGGGATGTGCTGTTGCCACCAAGGATAAAACAACGGTGCTTGTACCCGCGGGTCCAAGGATTGTTTACTTTACGCAAAGTTCTTTTAATGTAGTTGTCTGTTGCTTTGAATTTACACTTTGGGTGGGATTCGCAACTTAATACCAGCGAGATGTTCTGGATAGATATCTCAAGGTGGATGATTCGTAGTAGATGCAGTTGGATTTCGGTCTACTTACCTTGGCGTACTGCCCATTGCTTTTGAGCCCTTCCTTTCTTTGCAGCATAGTTAGCATTGCGGTGCCTTCATAATTCTGTCAATTGCCCAGCTGTGATTTGTTTACCTCGCTAGCACTTTTATCGTCTTTTGGGAGAGAGACATCACTAGTGAAAATCACGGGACCCCGGTCCATCTTCACACTATTGTTTATACCCTTAGCTTACTTTCAGTCTTTACTTTCACTTCCACTTTTATCTCTTGCGTTTATCCTTTGTAAACAGCAAGGCCGGAGGAATTGACAACTCCTCTGTACTCGTTGGGAGCAAAGTTATTTGTATCTGTGTGCAGGTCCAGGTGAAGCTAGAAACTTCGGCGCCATTGTTCACTTTACCACCTTCTGGTATCCTTCGGAGTCCTACGGGAGACAAACCTTGGTATCTTTGCCAAGGGAAAACTTGCCGCTGAACTATATCTCACCCTGCACTAGGGGTAACCAACGAGGCTTGAAGAGTATTAACACTCTCTTGCCATCACTAATCATCCACCTTGAGATATCTATCCAGAACATCTCTCTGGTATTAATGCGAGCCCCACCCAAAGTGTAAACCTAAATCAACAGACAACTGCTTTAAAAGAACTTTGCGTAAAGTAAACAATCCTTGCAACCGCGGTTACAAGCACCATTGTTTTCCCCCTTGTGGCAACAACACAACCCCTAGACTCATGTTTCTGTCACTCAAGCTAGTCATCAGGGGGCATGAACCCACAGTCAAGCATAACACTCTCTCTTGGAGTCACTACCTACTACTTGGCCAAAGCAATAAATAGCAACGGAGAACATGCAAGAATTACTCCAGAACAAAAATATAAAAGATAAGAACCAAATATATTACTCAATCACAATCTGAACATAGTCTCATAATCTATCAGATCCCAGCAAACTCAGCATAGCAACAGCAAAAAGAATTACATGTGTGCCTTGATCATGTAGGGTAGCTCACAAGGTCTAATCCATGAAGAACAAAGAGGGGAGGAGAATATCACATAGCTACTGATCATGGACCCATGGTCCAAGGTGGACTACTCACGGATCATCCGGGAAGCGTCCATGGTGGTGGAGAAGCTCCCGGAGGTCAATCCTCCCTCCGGCAGGGTGCCAGGAAGAGGTCTATTGGCGCTCCCTATCTTGGAAGCGCGGCGGCGGTGGAACAGAGGCGAGATCGCGAAAAAGGGTTCTCTCTTCAGGGTTTCCGTGACGGGGGATAAATATAGGCGAAGGGGGCAGCCAGGGGGGCCACCAGGGGTCCAGGCGGCCCCCTGGCACGACCCCACTCCTGGCCGCACCGGGAGGGCGCCGGGGGCCCTGGTGGGTCCCCTCTGGCTCCTCCTCGGTGATTCCGGAAGCTTCCGAAGTGCTGATTTTTTATTGTATTTTCCCCGAATTTTTGGAGCATTTTTAATACGGGGGAAACCTGAAGGGAAAACTTTGTTTTTGCCACTAGCTTTTGCCAAGTTTGCTTTTGCCACTTTAGAATTTGACTTATCACTTTTGCCACTCTTAGTTTTTGATAATACATCACAAATGCCATTCTGTGGAAAAATCACTAGTTTTTCATTTCACTTTTGCCACCTTAGATTTTGACAATGTATCACAATTGCCACTGAAAATTTATTGCTTTTGCCACGAAATGGCAATTATGATGTATTGTGAGAAGCTAAGAGTGGCAAAAGTGATAAGTCAAATTCTAGAGTGGCAAAAGCAAAGTTGGCAAAAGCTAGAGTGGAAAAAACAAAGTTTTCCCAAACCTGAAATAGAAAAACAACAGAAAACAAGAACTGGCACTAGGGTGCATTGAGTTAATAGGTTAGTCCAAATATGATCAAAAGTGTATGAAAGTGTATGTAAAACATAAAAATATCACACAAAACATGCATGGAGAAAGCATAAATTATAGATACGTTTGGGACGTATCAACCTAGCGTGTACACAGACGCGTCTTACACCACTGATGGAGATGCTCCTTCCACCTAATCCCTGAGTCCCCATTGTTCTGGTACTTCCTCCTTTTTGGATGCACTGATGGATTAGATGCATTTTTTGTCCACTCTTGGAATTGAGTATAGGCATGTATCTGAATTTCCACACCCTTCACGTCTCCGGATGTGCGCGATGGTGCAGCTTCCATCGATTCAGGAAGCACACAGCTGAATGGAATTTAGCACGCATGGTTCCCTATATTCTTTCACTTGCATGGTTCCCTTCTATTGATGTTGTAACTGGTACTTGGCAGTCTCTGTGGAGTATAGGTATGAGTGAAATAAGTAAGAAGAGTACATGATTAAAAAAACATTCTGGGATTTCTGTGGGCACATGGCATATCCGGAGCAATAATTAAGAAGCAGAGCAAGCAACATCGGCAAGCAAGAAGAGCATCAACGGTGGTATGATCCCATAATGCGGGATTCTCCTTCGAATAATCAGTATTCAGCTTCATTAGTGTTTTTTTATATTGGTAATCTTTTCTGTTGTATTAATACTATGTGACCAGATTTTGTGCTTGATTAATATTAATTAACTATTAAAAAAATGTTCTGGCTATCTTCGTTTCATAAATATAAGTTAGTCGGATGGTGGTATATTGACTGGTGGCACAACGAATGGCGGGGGATCGGTTAGTGGCAACGAACATCAGGAGGCGGTGTGACCATGTGAGGATCAGTTAGCCGAAGGAGTTCACCGGTGGAAACCTGGGAAGCGGCGGCGACTCGTACATGGCATATGGTTTCGTGCTTGCTTTTTACCTAGATTAATACTTATATAAATAAATTTATGAATCTCTATCTTGATGCTTTAATTAATTCATTGCATTCAGTTTGTGGATCATGGTGAAAATTAATTTAGTTCATCGCAAGGTTCTAGAAGGCTACTGGGAGTCATCCCTCTTCGAAAAAAACATTGGTTGTACTGCTAAAAATCTAAATTCCATCAAATTGTGCACACCAGCATGATCTCTAGAAGGAAAGGGTGTTGTCGATCATGTGTTTCTCTCTAGCACACCCTTGAACGCTGCTTTGTTGAGTTTTTTGGTAGAGAAATTCTTGCTAAGCCTTGACAATCAATGGTTCAACGTGTAAAAAAGAGGTACAATTGTAACTTAAAGTAGCAGACAAGGTACATAACCATACAAATGTTGAAGACTCTCATGTATATACTCTCATGTATATATCAGTACTAAAAAGAAGATGAAAAGGCAACCATTAAGATGCAAAATCCATTTTATTAAATTTCTTCATGATTTAGGAGAAATATTTATTTTATTTATTTATCTATATTTTTTATACTGTTGATCTGTTTTTTCATCTTTTGATCTTCTCTACTTCAGTTGTGCTCTTGTTTCTCTCATTGTAGGTCAGCGAGACTGAATTTTCCGAGCTAACTTCGATCATGGTAGTAGGCTGCTGCGAGCCTGTGACACAAAACTCAGAGCTCCCTATGAGAACAAAAGAGAAACAGGTCCCATCTCCAGTCCATACTTATCTTAAAAACTTGGCTTGAATTATGTTTCATATTAATATTTGTCTGTGGTTTTTTGGAAGGCATGAATGTAGAACAAAATGTTCTGCAGTATTATATATTAATATAAATAACGGTCCTTCCAAAATACATCAACCCACACCCATTCTAGGAAATATTGGATACATGGTGCTAGTTAAGGAAATCAAATATCCACATTTTCAAAGTATCTCTATGCTTCTCTTTGATTCTGTAATCTAGTAGGGTGAGGTCTTTTCAGAGTCGAAATCTCCAGTTTCTGAGGGATGGTGGCTTGAGTTTAAAGATGAGATCGTTCCTTTGCATCCATATGTGCCATGCTCCCATGATAATGATCTCCATAACTATTACTTTTGGTAAAGCATGTCTGCAGTTCATAATTTCATCATAAATGGATATACCTCGTTTTCTGTTCATTGTGATGGAGTCCCAGCATTCCAATGCAAATGTGCAGTCCCAAAACAGGTGCATTGAGGTTTCTTATGTCATATGTTCACATAGGACACATCAGTATGATGGGACCTGAAAGGACTTTCTGTGAAGGAGATTTCTTGTATTGATCCTATCATGGATGAGCAGCCAGAAGAATACTTTGTATCTCAAGATCACTGATTTTTTTCATAGATATCCAAAGATTGGGTGTTTGTGTTCTGCTGCAAAGTGTTTAATGTAGATTTTCATAGCTGAATATGTACCAGTACTTTGGTTTATATACGACTTGTCCCTCTCATTGCTTGTGTGTATGTTGGCCTTGAGTTCTTGTAAGGACTCCAATTGTTGGAAATCTTGAATAGAGAGAGGTGTATGAAAATGAGCAAGGATGTCGTCTAGTGAAGTGTGCTCAAATGTCTGATGTTGATCGATGACAAAGGAGAAGAGTTCAGGATAAATTTCTTTGATACAACCAAGCCCCCAATTGTCATGCCAGAATAGAACTATGTTGCCAGTGCCCAGTGTACATCTGCTCCATCTCTTGTAGTCTTCAGATAGCTTAAGTATATTCCTCCACCAAAAAGATCCAATGTTCCTCAAAGGGTTGAAGCCTTGCTGGTAATATGATTGCCAAATGAGGTTAACCCATGGGAGGTCAAATCTGTTGATAAATTTATGCAGATGTTTCATGAGCAAACTCTTGTTGTGTATCTGCAAGTCTAGTACTCCCAAGCCACCATATATTTTTGGTTTGGTCACTTTGTGCCATGCAATGAGTGCAGGACCACTTCCTTCTGTCCCATACTTTCTCCAGAAACATAACCTTATATACTTGTTGATTTGTTCCATAATGCCAGCTGGAATGGGCAGGTTGCACATGTAAAATGTGGGGAGTCTGGTGAATACTGATCTGATCAGGGTCAGTTTTTCTCCTTGTGTCAGAAGTGTCGAGCATCCAGATAATCTTCTGTCAATACATTGCGATGGGCATGAAATCCTCATTTTTTGGTCTGGTGATGTTTAGTGGGAGACCCAAGTATGTGATGGGAAAATCTCCAATGGCACATCCAGGTGAATTGGCCAGATCAGCAGCCAGATGCTGATGAGAGTTGAGGGGCACCAAGGTAGTTTTGGAGTAATTAATCTTCAGTCATGTGAATGTGTTGTAGTAAGACGACAACTCTTTAATTGTATCACTTGTTGGGTGTTGGCTTTCATGATTAGCAAAGTGTCATCTGCATATTGAATAACAGGGAAATATCCCATATGGTGGGGCAGTGGGTGTGAAATGATTTGATTCTGCATGGCATTATTAAGTATGGTTTGAAGGAGGTCTGAAGCTAGTACAAATAGCAGAGGAGATAGTGGATCTCCTTGTCTAACACCTCTTTTGCAGTTGAAAGCTTTGCCAGGTACACCATTGAGCAGAACAGCTGAAGTTCCTGAGTTTAGTATCATGTCTATCCACATGATCCACCTGGGTCCAAATCCTTTGGCAATCATGATCTTCCTGATGGCTTGATGCTCCGGTAAATCAAATGCCTTTTCAAAGTCCAGTTTGATGAGGATGAGTTCTTCATTGGTATGTTGGCATTGGTGAATAAATTCATATGCCCGGGCAAGACAATCTTGGATAGATCTGTTGTTCAGGAAGCCATATTGATTCTGATGGATAATCTGGAGTATAATCTTTTGTAATCTGTTTGCAAGCAGCTTGGTAATAATCTTAATTGAGCAGTTAAGGAGAGATATGGGTCTAAAGTCATTGGCATATGCAGGATCATCTTTCTTAGGAATAAGTGCAATGTGTGATGAGTTGATACCCTTGAGGTTGATTTTTCCATGGTAGAAGTCATCAAGCAAGATGTAGAAATCTTGTGCAATAGTGTCCCAACAAGCCTTGCTAAAGTTATTGTTCAAACCATTAGGCCCAGGTGCTTTATCAGATGGTAAATTCTTTATAGTATAGTCAATCTCTTCTTTGGTAAATGGTGCCTCCAGAGGGGAAAATCAATGGAGTTGTGCAAAATTCCTTCCAACATTAAAGGATCTTCTGTAGGAACTGAAGTGCTCAATCTTTCCTTGAATGTTTTCCAGAAAATCTCAGCCTTGTCTTGATGTGACTGGCGAATCGTATGATCATCAGAAGTAACAGTAGCAATGTGACTATGTCTGTATTTGATAGTTGCTTTGGCTTTGAAGAATTTTGTGTTACCATCCCCTAATTTCACCCACCTGATAGTGGCTCTTTGCTTCCAATAGATATAATGTAGTTTTAACAGATAGAGCATGTGATCTTTCAGAATGTTCCTGCCATTCCATTCCACTGTGGTAAGATCCCTGAATTCTTCTATACCATCAAGGCATGCTATGATCTCATTTGTGGATTTGATTGCCTCTCCCATGTGAAGTGTAGGTCTAGACCATATTCTTAGCCTCTGTCTTAATCTTTTGAATGGACACTATTCTTGTAGGCAATGGGTCTGTTTCAATTTTCAGAAACTACATCTTTGAAACCCTCAATCTCTAACCAATAGTTCTCAAATCTGAAGATGGATGGTTTGGGTATATTAGAGCCAATCTAGATTAAGCATGGAATATGATCTGATATTGGTCTGGCCAATGGGATAGCCCAGGTCTTAGGGTATGTGTTTGTCTATGCCTCACATGTGAACACCCAGTCTAGCTTCTGAAGAAGTGGTGCTTCTTGCATGTTGCTCCAAGTAAAACTCCTGCCTTTGGGTGGTGTTTCCACCAGCCCCAGTGAGTGTATGGCTTCGTTAAAATCCATCATATCATTGAAATTTCCTCCATCTATGTTTCTGTTATTGGGGTACCTGATATAGTTGAAATCTCCCATAATGTTCCATCTGTTTTCATGTGGCATGTCAATATGTTTAAACCATTCAAGAAAATCAGTTCTACTATCAGAGTTGCATGGTCCATAAATGTTGGTCAGAATCCACTGTTCACTATTTTGTCTGGACTTGAAGCATATGGATGTGGATTAATCATTCTTAAAAAGATTTTCAGCACTAAACATAGCTTCTTTCCATATGGTGATGATGCCACCTGATGCCCCAACAGATGGTATAAAATCAAATGCATTGAAGTTTTGGGTGCAGAAATTTTGCAAATACCTCATGTAAAATATCTCTCTTTTTGTTTCTTGTAAACAAATCACATCACAGTTTGTCTCTTGTATTTTATTCTGTAGTGCATTCCATTTTTTGTTGTCATTGATCCCTCTAATGTTCCAATTCAATATATTCCAGTTAGATTGCATTGCAAATGTGTGAAACTGGTACTTTATCAATCAAACATTCAGACGGGTTAGAATGTCAAATTCTACTGTGATATATCAGGTGACATTCAAAGAAGATATGGGGCAACCACAGAAACAAACAAGGATAGAGGGGTAAACCATAATCCATCAGTACACTTAAGAGCCAAATCTTAGTTATTACATCCATCAATGTCATCATAGCCAAAAGATAAGTCTGAATCTGGAAATGCAGTAGTCTGAAGGTAACTAAGCATGCTTGCTCTTGCCCTTCAGTCCTGCCTTGTTATCTTTCTTCTTCTTGTGTTTTTGAAGTTCCTCTTCAGTGCACTTCTTTCCATCAACCTTGCAGAAGTCAACAGAGAGATTTTTAACAATCTTGGGGGCAATCTCAGGCAGTCTGGTATTACATGGTAGGCAGTGCTTGCTTTGGCATGTATCTCTTTTAAAACCCAAATTAAGTGTTTGTATTCTGGAGATTCTTCTTACCTCAGATTCCACAATGGGGGATTTGTTCTTTTTTTCCCTCTGGTATTGGAAAGGGAGTTCCAAAGCTGTAATGCCTTGCTGCTGTGTGGATGTAGGTGTGAGTTGTACTGCCTCAATGTCCTCCTCCACAGTGTCCGGGTTCTCTGTCTTCTGGACATTCAGATTGGTGCATACAAGTGTGTGAGATTTGGGGCATGAATCAGGGATATGGAATGTGGTGAGTCTGGATAAATCACAGTCATCCACAATAGCTTTCCATAAAGATGAAAATATGATGTTGGTGCACCAGGTGAAATTGTCAGGAGACAGAAGGGCAAGCACAATGAAATTGAACCAGTCATGTGGGACCTGGACAATCGTGGATTTCAAAAGAGGGGAAGCAAAGTGTGCCTTCCATAGTTCCAGGCCTTCAGGTGATTGGAAATCAGCATGGTGTTGAGGCTCCATAGTTGTATCAGATGAATCATGCAGATATGATGTGTGAATGTGTGAAAAAAGTGGAATGGGAAAGCCAGGATGAGCACCAAAAGATTCACCTTCACTAGAGCTTTGAGTGGTGGTGGGTACGGTAGAGTTGGCAGCAGGAGGTGCATGTTGAGATGAGTTTCCAGTCTCTGCCTGAGTTGTGTTGCCAATGTCTGAATGTGGAGGTGCAGCATCATGAGCACTGGTGGTAGTGAGTGTCACATCAGCAGTATTCAGTTCGGAGCCAAGTTGCAGGTTCTTAGTGTGGAGGATGGGATTGTCTGCAGGAATGGCTAGGTGCATAAGTGCATCATCCACTGGCTGTTGCAGCATAAGACTAAGTGCAGCAATATCTCTGTTATTAGCAGCAATCAGGTGAATTGCAAGTGCAACATCATCATTCATAGTTGCATCCTATGTAATAGGTTGTTGCAGCTCAAGGATTGGTGCATCAGATCCATTGCCAAGAGCCAGTTCAGTAACCACTGGATGCATTTCAGTCATAACTTCTAAGACATGAACATTGAGGTCTAATGGGATCAGGTTCTGGGGTGCCTGTGCACGTAACTGAGTATCAATGTCCATGAGGTTAATAGCAACTTGCACAGACTCATTGGAGATATCCACCTCATTACCAATATCAGTGACAGTCATGTCACTATCATTCTGATGTTGTTCTTGCTGAATCATATCTTGCACAGGTCCTTGTATGCCCTCATTGTTGCTAATCTCCACAGCTGGTGCATTTAGGTTATGATTGTGTTCTTCCCATGGAGCCCAATCATTATTGGGTGCAGCAGCATGATGGGGGATTTGCATGTGAAATGCTAGAGGACCAGCTAGAATATTCCCCTGATTAGGATGGTGGAATTCCTCTGCTGGGGGAGGGTGTGGGTTGCCATCTTCAGGTGCCAGATCCTCCTCTGCAGGTGGACCACCCAGTGGCCTGTCTTGGAAGATCACAACAGGGCAGGTCCAGGATTGACTAATAAGTTGTGTTCCTCCCGAGACCACAATGCTGGTAGGGATGTCGCGCAGCATATCCACCCGAACCTTAACACATACAGCATCATCAGAGGGTTTAACTCTATCCCAGGTAATGAGCTTGCCAAAATGAGCAGTAGCTGTGTGCAGTTCATGGTAGTTCCTCAAATCAGCAGGGAAACCCACAAGCATCAACCAAATCTCTCTTTTCAAATTGAAGTTTCTCTAGTTCATCCCTTCATTGTGTTTCTGAAAAACTAGATGAACATCATCTAGCATGTGGGGACTTCTATTGATGTACAAATCCCTATCAGAGGTGCTAGTGAACCTGACATATGCTTGACCGAAGGGACATCTCGTAATGCTTGTAAATCCAATGCGGAGAGCTTGAAAGAACTCAACTAAGATATCCCGGATGTTTGCGAAATCGGCCTCACCGGCGGGCATGGGGACGATGGTGACGATTGCCAGGTCTTCATTCAGAGCCTCCATTGCTCCATGGATGATCCTCATCTGTGTAGGTCGCCCTTGCACTTCAATAGGCTGGCATCCCGCGGGGAGGAAAGGCATTGGATCGAACTCAAAGTTCGCCATGGGAGCGGTGGGCGGAGAAGCAGCAATGCAGGTATTTTCACTTGTGCGTGTCTCTGCATGAATCGAGGAGATGGGTGGAGTAATACCCCTGTCTGATGATGTGACAATGCGAGTGCGCTCAATGACAAGTGGGGCCGGAGGGGTTGTAGTGGTGGTAGTTGGCACATTAAGAAGATTCCCACCGATTTGTTGCCTGGGATTTGGAACCGAAGGGGGAGGCGCCACAGGTTGATTTCCTTGAAATAAGCAATCTGCTAGGACATGCCCATTTCTCTTGCATCCACGACAGCGGATCCTGTTAGTACACTTGGGCCTCCAGTGGTCAGTCGCCAGGCAGCGTGAGCAGAACGGGTTTCTGGTGGGTTGGGCCCTGGGCCGGAAATATTGCGGGATGTTTGAATAAGAGGATTTCTCGCTCCATTAGTATAAACATTATTAGGTGATGTAATCAACGGATTGTAATGAGCCCCATTAATGGTCAAAGGCGGATGAGACGGTCCAAATGAGAGCCTAGCAAGCACGGAATTCTGAATTGCAAGAGTTGGTGATGTATAATCCTGTGAGATGTGCAGCAACCAAAGATGTATTATGTTTATTACATTTTGATAGCAACAACCAAAGATGTGCACAATATCCTTTGCTAATATTCATTTTAGTTGCAGGCATGTTGTACTCATGTGGAGGTCGTCCCTGCTACCATAGCCATTCTGGACGACCATGGATGCGGGCAGATGGAGGCCGTCCCTACCGCCATAGCCACTATGGATGTGGGTTACTTCCGTGAAATTCCCAATTAGCATCAGATTTTTCTGAGATAGCACCAGGTCATCAGGATATATCTATATCTAATATATTAGTTTCTGAGTTTGTAAACTGTCCTCAAGCTTGATGGTTGAACCGGATGTTTGACAAACTGTGGTGACTATTGTTCTTGCTAGCTGCACTAGATGCCTGACAAGGTGTACCTTTTAATGCTTTGTACACCACGGGAAGCAAAGACATTTCAGCAAATGGTAGCTTTAATTTGTCATTTCTGCCTATCTCTTTCTTAAATTTGTTCTTTCATCGCCAACTTATCTATTATGGTATTTTCATCAATTCAGCTTCCTGAACTCTCATGATTATTGGATCGTGTTAAGAGGTTCTATTCAAATGCATGTGCTCTTAATTTTAGATTTAAATGTGTTTTGCTCTACAATATGCCAACTGGCCATAAACTAACCAGAAATGACCGGACATCAGGGAAGGAATGAAACGTGAACGAGTTCAAGAGTAAATCATGTGTGTCTGATTAGCGAATAACCCAACAACTACATGATGACAGGCAGAGTTTGGCGCCGGCCCTAGCAGCGCCCGTAGGTATATGTTACACATGATTTACATCGATTCGTGAATATGTATGGTCCGTTGCAACGCACGAATAATTAACACGTAAATAATCTGATTTTGTTAGGCAATTAACACGTAAATAGTCTGATTTTATTAGCTCGTGGCAACGCACGGATACTATGCTAGTGATATGAAATTGCATCAATACATATAGCAATATCACAAAAAAACATGGAGCAAGCAAAAAGTATAGATACGTTTAGGGCGTATCAGGAGGCGAGATGACGGTGAAGGACGAGTCGGGGATCCGTGGATGGAGTCCTCCTCATTCCTGATCTAGAGACTTCCGAGGTGGGGAAGTCGTGAGGAGGCCTCACCCCACCGAAATCTGAGACGACCCATCTGGTAGAGGGAGGTGGCGAACATGAGGAGACAGGAAGGTATGGAGACCAAGATCGAGGGGAGATGGTCGTGGATCTGGACAACACTCCTCCACCACACTCACGACGCATCAGGACGCTCCATCCACCAGATCTGGGTTGGGCTGCCCCAGACCCGCGGCCAACCACCGCCGAAGATGCATACCGCGGCCAGCAGTGCCAGCCAAGCCGGCGCCACTCGGTCCGGCGTCGTACCCTCTAAGTCGCCGAGCAGAGGCCGACCACGGCCCCACTGAACTGGAAGTGGCAGGGCGCCCTGGATCACTGAGGGAGAGCAGCGAGCGCCCGCCAGACCCCCCCCCCCTCTACCCCGCTGCGAGCGCGTTGGAGGGAACGAGAAGTGGCGTTGCAGGGCCCGATCTGGATCTCGCCAGGACGCGGATGGCAGACACCACGCCCCAGCGGAGAGAGCCCTGCCGCCACCATCCCGGGGCACGCGTGGCTTAGCCCGCGTTCCCTCCGGTGGCGGCGAGGCAAGGGAGGGGTGGGGGAGGAGCCAGCGTCGGCGCCCTTAGGGTTGCCCCCGAGTCTCCTGAGAGGGGCGACGCGGGGCGGGGGGGAGGGCTGGGCGACCTTGATGTCGCCACAATTATGTTATGACCAACAACTTGGAGGAACATGTACACTTGCTCATCCAAGATGGTGTTGACGCTATCTTGAAGCATCCCCTGGTCCTAAAAGTTTCCCCTAGCCCGGCAAAAGGTGCTCTACGCATTCGTAGTATCCACAGAGCTTCTGTGTCGTTGCAGTTGTAATGTAGTTTAGACTGGCAATCATCTCCCGATCCCGGGGGAACATTGGGCATAGCTGATGTAACGCTGATGACGACGACGAAAATCTCTCTCCTGGATCAACATGATCCATGCCTGAATCACACGGATGAGTGCTACTGCATGAACTACCAGCTGAACATATGGCCGCATAGCCTAGTCGACATGAATGATGCGTTCAGTAATGGGCAAATCGATCATACCTTGCCTAACACCCGACCTAACAAAAGGGGGGGCGAGGATCCATGGTGCTTATCGGATTTGGAGACGGGGGGGGCATGGCTGACTCGAGTCTTTGTCTGAGCGCTAGTGGTGAGCAAGTGAGTGGGGGTGAGGCCCCGCCTTCGCGTCGTCGCCGATTTCCATCTTTCGGCATCCCCACATGATTTCGCGTTGCATGCCCTCGATGCCTTCACTCGGCCTGGTTGGCTGGGGAATGCCGATCCAACCGTTTTCAGCGGGCCTGGTTGAAGGATGCTTTGAGGTTCGTGCGATGCGAGTCAAACAGTGAACGCAGGCAATCAAACAGGCCAAAATCTTTCCGCGCAGGTCTGGTTGAACTATATGCGAACAACCAAACGCGTCTTTTGTGATGCAGGCACTTTTGTACATGGCATCCGCTCAGAATTTGTACTGATTTGTCGACATTTAGGCAAAATTTTCAGGAAAGATAAATTTCAAACGGAATGACAAAAGAGAACGTCGTATCGGACTCCCCATTTAAGGCCGTGTACCAGCCCAAATTTGGAGACTCCGGCCCAAAAGAAGGAAGAATAAACACAGAAAACGGAGGTCCACTAATCCAGTAACGCCTTTGAGGTTGAGACGAAGTGCCGAGCACGAACAAAGGCGCTGTAACCTCTCTCACCCCCCAGGAGCCCCCACGAGAGAGAAGACCATGGCGGCGGCCGGTGGCGCGGGCAACGGTGCCGGCGAGGAGGCAGGCGGGGCCGAGTTCTACCTGCGGTACTACGTCGGACACAAGGGAAAGTTCGGGCACGAGTTCCTCGAGTTCGAGTTCCGCCCCGACGGCAAGCTCCGCTACGCCAACAACTCCAACTACAAAAACGACACCATGATCCGCAAGGAGGTCTTCGTCTCCCCCTCCGTGCTCCGCGAGGCGAGGAGGATCATCCAGGACTCGGAGGTTTGTACCAGCTTCCCTCCTTTTCTAGTTACGAACCTAAACCTAGGGTTAGGGTTTTTGTGGCGACGGTGATGGATGAATCCCTGTCGGATTGGCAGATAATGAAGGAGGACGACAGCAACTGGCCGGAGCCCGACCGCGTCGGCAGGCAGGAGCTCGAGATTGTCATGGGCAACGAGCACATCTCCTTCACCACCTCCAAGATCGGCTCCCTCGTTGATGTCCAGACCAGCAAAGACCCGGAGGGCCTCCGCATCTTCTACTACCTCGTCCAGGTAATTCCATCCTCGTTCTTTCCCAATCGTTTGCATACTTCGCGTCATGTCAGCAATGTGGATTATATGCTAGGTCAGGTGTGAGCTTGCTGTTGGAACATAGTTTAGCTTATCATTGGTCTTACTCACTTGGTCGCATATCTAGTATCTAGAGTCAATAGTGGTAGAAACTCAAATATTTCTCTAGGGGTATTGATGCTTGGTACAAATCGGGAAGACGTCTTATGACTTTGCCTATCAATTTCCGCTGGGGCTGAGATTCCTTGTGCTAAGCTCATTTGCAGCATTGACCTAATTTTAATCGTAGAATGGAACTTAATTTAGTTCAACGTAATCCACTGGCTGTGAGAGGGGAATAGCCATATATTGTCGATTTTGACATAAATGAGGAGTCGATTGTGAACATAGATGTCAGATTGTCTTATTGCTTTGTGATACTTGGACCACACTGTGTTAACCAAGCGGGTAACCAATTTCTTACAAAAACGTGCTGATACCATTCATTACAGTTTTATATACACCATAAGAACCTAGCATACCTGAAATCTAAAGGAAGCAAAAGAATACATAGCATATCACATCCACCTTTTGGTCTAATGTTTACAAGCGACCAAGCTAAAAACTCAAAACCCATGGTCAGAAAATATAACATGACTTCAAGATTTCAACATCTATCAGTGTCCTTTATGTACCTCTATGCATGTCGTGTAAGAAACAAAACTGAATTATATGGAAATGAGAAAAAGTGAACAGGAAAGGAAACAAGATTGGACTGTTCCTCAAGAATGTTTCGTAGTCTGTGACAGTGCCTGAGAAACCTTGTCTTAGGTTTTTTCACGCCAGAGTGAGTGACGAAGTGTGGCTGACACACTCTCCTTCATGTTCGTTCACGAGCAGGTCATGACCATCTGCCCATGATACAAACTTGAGGAGGATATTGTTTTGGCCACGCCGGTAGAGGTCCCCTTCTACCAAAACGTAGCACTTGGTTTGGCGAGCGATCCTTTCAGCGCCGGCATCGTCCTCGAGAAGGATATTTTCTACCAAAACAGAGCCTGGGAATAGGTGGCGAGCACCTTGCGCTTGCAGGTCGATCACTTCCTGTCACACAGGATTCCCCACAAGGGGTGACACCTGGGGCCTCGCCGGGCCGACAGGAAACCGTTTATTACTGTTCTGAACCAGACATTTTAGATTTAAATGTTAGAACTGCTAGGTTCCTAAACCAGGATTCACTCACTTCTTTCTCACACACATGCACACGAGGATCTACTATGAAGCTCTGTAGGTTTATATCAATAATATAAGCTTGAGGCTACATCCTGTCTTACAAGCTGCTTCTACATCTTGTCTTTCTAGCTTCTGTAGGTACATATACGTGTCTCTCCTTGTATAAAGGCTTTAGGTTGGTGCTACAGTGACCGACCTAGACAACTCATGTCTACCTATCTTCTACAAAGCACTATCACTTTACACCCCTTCTATAACTTTTACAGATCATGCTAGCTGTACACACTTACTCCCTCCGTCCCATAATGTAGTAACGTTTTTTGAGCTAGTCTAGCTCAAAAAACGTTACTACATTATGGGACGGAGGGAGTAGCTAGTAAGGCACTTGTATTGTTACAACTGATAGCAAACTCAATTTTGCTTTTATTACTGCTTGCTCCAATGCACCAAGACAAGTCTGAAAGCTGTTGCTATCTTCTCTCATGTTGTCATGCATGCACTCTTTGGTATATGACAAGATGAACTCTTAACAGTAAATACAAAAAAGATTTTTTTTGTACTACCTGTGCTGAAGCTTTCTTTCCTATCTGTTCTCCAGTGTGGATTATAATAGATAGCTGTGGTACTAGTTTCTTTTCTCTTCAGTTTAGACCTGTTCGAGGCTGGTGTTGGTTAGCTAGTCACCTCTGGCTGTTAGCTACCAGTGCTGAAGCTTGCTTTCCTATTTGTTGCCCAGTGTGGGTTATAATAGATAGCTGTTGTACTAGTTTCTTTTGTTTTGTGTGCTTCATGTCTAAAGTCTAAACTGATAACGCCAGCACATTTGCTTTCTCTACAAAGCTGGGCTGAGAAATTTTATTGCTTGTTGCATGTTCTGTTTTACTATTTGGGGCGGACTATTGTCTAATAAACTTGGTGATTTATGTATCTCAATTTGACAGCCTGATGCCATATATGGGAAACTGAAAACCTTATATTAGTGGAAAAAGATATCATGTTCATTTTACCTTATTTCTGATGGTATTCTTAAATTGGATCTTCTACCTAATGAGAATATCCAAACTCTGTACCATAGATTTATCATTACATCTCCAGTCTTCTGTTAGGTTTTTGCTTAGGCCTTCCGCTATGTATGCTTCCATTGGTGCAAATTCGCCTTTTGAACATTTGGCACTGGTGTCCTACGTTGCCCAGCCGATGCCAAATAAATATTTCTGGGCACCGGAGCACCTACTTGCTCTGATGCCAAATCCATCGAGTCGTTAAACTAAACATGTCGCCCATGCTACTCGCGAAGCAATGGGCGTGAGCTAGGAACAAGACGCTAGTTGTGGGTAACTTGGGCTGATCTATACTAGTTTATGTACGTGGTCCCGAGCTCCAATTAATGCCAAATTCTTCCATGCTGTGTGACTGGTGCTAATTTTTTCCCCATCTGGCATCAACGTGTACATGGCATGCTTTTCAGAATTCAGAGTTTTGGCACCGACTACACTGTCGAAGGCCTTAGAGCATCTCCAACAGGCGATGTAAAATAAGGCATCAAAAAGTTGTTCTACATCACCAAAAAGTGTATTTTACATCACCTGAAACATGTCTGCTCCAACAGATGATGTAAAATAGGGCACCATTTGCTTCAACAAGTGATGTAGGCATGAAAGGATCAACACATTGCAAACTTAAATATAGTTTCGATAGAAACTTAAACATTGTTTAGGCTTCGTGTTGTTAATCTTCAAACAGCTATCTAGAGGAGTATATTTTCATGACATCTGAAGATGCATTCGAACACCGACAGACACTTGATGTACTCTGCATCTTCCGTCCAAGCAAAACTGAATCGCCAAGCTGTATGTAGCAGCGGAGGCAGGAAAACAACTTGTTGTATGCAGCAGCGGAGGCAACAGATCTTGGGCATCTCCCAACCTTTTTGGGGGTGTAGTAGTTGAATCTGCCATGTGGCAAATGCACTTGTTGTATTCAGAAATTCAGACTGTCAGTTACCAAATCCAGATAAACACCAGCACTCGCGGGCGGCCATGGTGGCGATGCGGTCACTGGACGCAGCCAGCCGTTCGGTCAGCCTCCTGTGGAGCCTATCTGCGAGCGGCGGGGCAGCTTGAAGGACTCGGGGACGCGTAGCTCTGGCACGAAGATGGCCACGTCGCTAATGCTTGTGGGGCACCTGATCAGCGAGTGCTAGAGCGGTTGGGAGGGCGTGGATGACGGATATCTGGAAAGCAGGTGGGTGAAGTTGGGAGAAGATCCGGCGCAGGATGGCCTTGGCATGCAAGAATTGTCTGGATTCGGCGCGAGATGGGCATATCACTGCAGAGCTCACCGGAATCCAGTGCCTCCAGGTCGCTTTCGCCAGAGAGGAGATCGGGATGATAGGGGAACGGTCGCGAAAGGGGAACGGGAGGCGGTGCGGTGGAGATAGGTGCGGGTGCGGCAGGAAACTAAGTGTATTTGGAGCCGAGGGTGGCAGTTTTTGCGTTCGGGCACCGTGGCGTGTGATGCAAATTATCACTAGGAGCTATTTTTTTTGTGCGGCCCTAAAATGGGATCACATGTTTTATTACATCATCTGTTGGAGCAAAAAACTTGGGAGGGCGTGGATGACGGATATCTGGGAAGCAGGTGGGTGAAGTTGGGAGAAGATCCGGCGCAGGTTGGCCTTGGCATGCAAGAATTGGCTGGATTCGGCGCGAGATGGGCATATCACTGCAGAGCTCGCCGGAATCCAATGCCTCTAGGTTGCTGTCGCCAAAGAGGAGATCGGGATGATAGGGGAACGGGCGGCGGTAGAGTCACCGGAATCGGGCGGCAGCAATAGGGGCGGGTGTGGCAGGAAACTTAAGTGTATGTGGAGCCGAGGGTGGAAGTTTTTGCATTCGGGAACTGTGGCGTGTGATGCAAATTATCACTAGGAGTTTTTTTTTGTGCGGCCCTAAAATGGGATCACATGTTTTATTACATTATCTGTTGGAGCAAAAAACTTGGGCAGGGTGATGCACAAAACGGTTTTTACATCAAGTGTATGTAAAATGCACCACCTGTTGAAGATGTTGTTAGTGAACAAATGGCATACTCCCTCCGTTTCAAATTATATGACTTCTATTTGTTCACATGTGTATCTAGACATTTACACAAATGAAAGTCATCTAATTTAGAAACGAGGGAGTATATCAGTATTTTCTATAACTACATTGAGGAACTGTTAGTCATGTGCATTAGTCTGGGGCACAAAACCACGTAACTAGCTGCTTCTGTTAACCCCACCAAGACAAATTGACTAATTATTTTAAACCATTCTGAGGATAACTTGTATTTTGGTTTTGCTTGCACAATACTGTATACCTGTAACTGAAACTATTCCTAACATTTGTTGTTGTTTTTGTTTGCAGGACCTTAAATGTTTTGTGTTTTCACTTATCAACCTCCACTTTAAGATCAAGCCTATTCAACTTTGAGCTCCAGTTGGGTGTCCTAGTTGTGTAATGGTACTGTGAGCGTTAGAGGATCCTGTACTTATATGTAATATGCAACGAGCTGGTCCTGATGCAGTTGAGTGTGCGTGGAACACTGGGTGATACCTTTGGCATCGCTTGAGGTTGTTGGATTGGATTGTGCAAACTTCGAGTGCCCACTTGATATTTATGTAATTTTTTTGGCACACTCGTGTCTTATTTTTCTATCATTGCATCAGCAATTTTTACCACCTTTTCTTTCTTAACTGTGGCCATCTAATCCATCAGGCTGATAATAATGGGAAATGGGAAGTAACTTAGATTAATGACATGCATATATTATTACCTTCATAATGGATAGTACTCTCTTTGTAAAGAAATATAAGAGCGTTTAAATTACTAATATAAAAGCTCTTATATTTCTTTACGGAGCGAATAACATATATTGTATGTGGTATCATAAGGCCTTGTACAATGCAATGCAAGGTGCTTAAGGTAGTGCTTAGCAAAATAAATCGATCCTTTTGTAGCACCAATGCTTATTTTTATAGAAGAGGTGCAGCGTCCCTAGGTAAGCATCTACCCTCTACATAGTGCTTATTTTTATAGAAGAGGTGTCTAGTTAAACGCCTACCCTCTACATTTAAGCACCAGTGCTTAAAGAAAAATCTGGTTTTTTTTGTAAGCATCTATTTTAAGCATTTTGCATTGTATATGGTCTAAGCAAGCTTTTATTTATTTATATGTTGACTTATTTTGCTTTGGGGTGCACTATGCTACAGTAATATACTTTTTCCTTTTTAAATTAGATGATTTTTATTAGTGTACATGTCTACATACACATATGGACAAATGTAAGTCATATAATTTGACATGAAGGGAGTATTATGTTATCATAAACATCTTTTTCTTGCTAACTATTTATCACTTTTTTAAAAGAAAATACATTATATCACTAGCTAAGTTACTTTCACTGTGGCAGCCTTAGGGCATCATGCATGTTTGTCGGCGTAATGACAACTTTGATGCAAACCAACAGGCTTCCAACCGTTCGGAGGGCCGCACTTTCCTTCCTTTTACGGATGCAACACTGCTTATTGGTCTTTGCTCATTATATAACTGCATGGATGTCACCCTTGGTTTTTTGAACGGCCACAAGGAACCTTACATGAGAGAGTTTTGATAGGATGTTAGGAATGATAGCCAAGACTTACCAGCATGCATTTTTTATCTGTGAACCCAAAGCGAGAAATCTTGAACCAAATTTTTGAGTAATCGTGGGTGGAAGCCTTTCGTCTCGGAATGTAAGTGAGTTGTGGGCCTTCCAAATTTTCCGTAAGATATAGAGTGAAACCGAGGGCAGGACGTTTGGGTCTAAAGCGATGGGGATGTGGTTGGTCCAAATTAAACCGATTGTAGGAGGAGCTGAAATGGATAGATTTTACAATAAAATCAGTCAATGGGACATAGGTGTCATGTTGATCCAACTTAGCCGGCTGAGGAACCGAGGTTCATTGAACATCATCGTCAACCAAACTCGAGTCAACGTGTGCATGCCTTGATTGCTTCTTCTTCGTTGGGACTCTTTAAGAAGAATAAGGATAAGGGACGAATAAGGGTATGTATTATGAGTTGTGTAAATATGTGAATAGAAGACTTATGATGTGATCATGAACAAATTCTTGGCTCTCAAATTTACGTTACCCACTTCAAATATACGCTAGTGCGGCAACAACCTCATCACTGTCCCTACCATACCGTGAGCTATCTTCTTATAACGTCAGTGATATATGATTTAACTTGCAGAGTACGTCTAGTACTCACACATACTCCCCTAGTTTTAGTTGTTCAGAGGTGTACTCCGACTCTACTTCTAAACGCTACTTTGTGGAGCATGTGCCAGGCGAAGACTTCAACTTCGTAATCGTTTGGGAACTGGTTCCTTGGGATGTGCGTATCTTTTGCGAGCCTCTTTAAACAAATTTGCTATTTTTTGTCTCTACCCAAATTTGTGCTACTTTCTCATGCTGTCATGCAATGGGTCATGTTTGGGCATATGGATGATTTAATGCTTGGATTTTGGCCGTTGTATTCCACTTGCTAATATACTATCATAGCTTGGCGCCAACGCGAGCACACACATAGCTTGGCGGTTGCCTAAGCGTGCACACTATACGACTATACGACTATACGATGGTGGTGATGCGTACAAGCTCAGGGATGATGGTGAGGGCGGATCCAATGGTGAGCTTTGGCGGCGGGAGCTCTAGCCACGGTACATGTGAGGACATAGAGGGAAAAGGAAGTGGGCTAGGTAGCTGGGTCCAAGTATATTAGATGAGACGTGAGCTACCGAAGGAGATGCGCGTGCAATCCTCATAGTCAGCTCATATATGGGTTGGGTTCGGGAAATGTCGACCATTATCATATCGAAAAATCGTGGGAAAACTGGTTGGGTGGACCTTTTTTTAATCTTTTTTTGGTTGGATTGTCTGGGCGAAGGTACAAGGAGTCAGTGGGGGAGTGGATGTAGATCGGGAAGCTATCATTCGAGACGACAAGGACATCTTCATCGTTGCATCTTGCAGTGACCTCCCCTTCGTCGAGGACACATGCACAACAGAAGATCGCGAGCTTAGAGCATCTCCAGCCGCGCCCCCAAGAGGCCCCCAGGACGTCTTTTTTCGCGTCGGGCGGACGAAATTCGCCCAGCCGCGCCCCCAAGAGTCCATTTAGCGTCGAATTGGGCCAAAAGTGGATCCGGCGATCCCAATCCAAACCCAGCGCCCTGGGGGTCTCTTGGGGGCGCCGGATGAAACGAGAAGACGCGTGGGGCCGCTCTGTCGGCGAGATAGGCCTTTCCCTCCCGCCGTTTTCTCCCCCTTCCCCCGCCATTTGCTCCGTCTCCCGCCATTTCCCCCAGATCTACCCATGGCGCCGAAGAAAAAATACGAGGCCCCTCGCCGCGTCGAGGGCGCACCTGCACCTGTGCCGCCCAAGAAGCCACCCAAGAAGCCGAGGAAGCCGAGAGCGCCGCTGCCAAGGCCGGAGGGCTTTACGGACGGCCAGTGGCTCGCCGACCAAACGCGGCGCTCTGTGTCGACGACCGACCGCCGCAACCGCCTCTTCGTCCAGCAATCCAGGGAGCTCCAGGAAGCCGCGGCGAAGGAGCTGAAGGAGACGGCAGACGCCGCCGCGGCGGCGAAGCGAGAGCTCCAGGAGACGCTCGCGCAGGCGGTGGCGGCCAAGGAGGTAATTGCGGCCGCGGCGGCTCTTCGCTCCGGCGGGGTAATGTTCCCTCTCCAAACTCAGCAGAGTGTCACCTCCCCCGCCGGCAACTTCTCGCCTTCCACGCCGTCGGCTTGGGCGGCGTCGCCTGACCACAGCGGCTTCAACCCCAACCTCGCCTTCCCGCTACCCCGGACTACGTCGGCGTCCTGCTCGCCTGTCTACTCGCCGGCCTACGCGGCGGGCGCAGCTGCCCCGTCCTTGCTGCGCCGAGAGTCCTTCCCGTTCACCACGGAAATGGAGGACATCATCGCCTCGCCCAAGAGCACGCCGCTGAAACCGGGCACGCCGTCTACCCCGGTTGAGACATACGGCGAGCCGCTGGCTTCTGCGGTCGACCTGGACGACCCCCTTTGAGAACTGCCGGCCGGCCGGCCTACTTTTTTTGATCCCCGCGTAGATCACGCCGCTTGTGGCGCGTTTGATCGCCGAACCATGGCATGTTGATCGCCGAACTATGCTGTTTTTTGAAGCGGGAAGAAAACTACTCGAACTTGTGTGCGCGTCGCCGCTTTTCTTGGGCCCGCCCTTGGGGGCGCGGCTGGGGGGAACCTCGCCCCAAGAGCTATCGCCGCGCAAGTGCCCCCCAAGCGGCGCTAAAAATAGCGCCGAAAGTAGTCTTGAGGGGCCGAACGGCTGGAGATGCTCTTAGAATGCAACACAATTCTTATTGGCGAATGAGATAGGATGCAACACAATTCTTGTCGGACTGCATGAACGTTGTTGATTGTTAAGAACAATAATGACAACTCACTAGAATTGATAGCGGCAATTTTTGAGATTGCTCCTGCTTAGCTTGTCATTTTATCTTTACTCTCTTTAAGCACTATCCTAGAGAAGCTAATATGGTGACATATATATTGGCTAGGAACTCAGAAGGAAGCATCTAGAACGATCATGTCGAAAGATAAGCCTTCTAGGTTTCTACGATATATCTGTTTTATCACATGAAATATAAACCGGCACCATGTTTTTTCTCTCCTAACTAAAAAGAACATATGGTTCCGTCGTCCAACTTCTGTTTTGTCCAACCACCTATGTTACATTTCGTATTTTTCGTCCGCCGTTGTGTTTTTTTTTCATTTTCATCCTTGGTCCACCATATGAGACAAAGTCGATCCCCTTCCAGATTCTACGCGGATCCATGCCCCCCCTCCCCACCCCCACCCACCCTAGCTCTAGGGTTCCGTGCAGCCTGCCCCGTTCCGATCACCGACGCTCAAGACGCCTACCCCCTCCCCCTCTGGCATCCTTTCTCCATCACCATTTTTTACCGCTTACAACACATAGGAGGCGGAGGGACATGTAGAGAGGGCGAAGTGCAGAGGCGCATCCGTGGCGTGGGTGTCACGCGGGGTAGGAGCAGTGACCTGCATTGGCCAGCTCACGCGAACGCCTCCATGGATGCCGCCCCAACGGGGGCCAACAACATCGCGATGTCGTTTATGGTTTCCGCTTGGCTGCTGTGACATCATGGTTAATCAGAAAGTTAATTATTCAGCAGAGCCTGCACTCGTCAAGGCGGTGAGGAGCATCCATGGCAACGTGGGTGCGACGGTGGCCATAGCCTGGTGGAGCATCCTCACGCCAAATAGATTATGTATTGTTGGCTTAATCCTTCAGAGTTACAATAGCCAGAAAGATGGCTTGCCGGCATCACGATGGCTTGCTGGAAGTATCTTCACGGATTAGATTGGAAGTTGTGGTCAACAAGAGATTAATGTATTTCTATCTCCAATATGTTTGCATTCTAACATATCCTTGAGTCCTTGTTGATTCAGTTTTTAAATGATGTCACCGTTCATTTTTTTTCCATCTCTTCATACTACTATGCATGTTGCCTTCGTGTCTAAAAATGATGAAGCTTGGTATAATCTATAATCTTTAAAGAATCTGCTCCACACTGTGGAATGAATCATCCAGAATTCCAGATGGTATACTCTGATTGATGAAATCGTGATGAATAAGAATCTTCAAGTGAATAAATTGAAGGATTCTCTTGTGATGAATACGGATCTGCATCGGACATCATATGGTATGGTCTTATCTTTTATGTTGTAGACTAGAGTGATCTTAGGTCTTAAGTATCTTCGAACAATGTTTTTCCTGCTTAATTTTTAACGGGATTTTACATGGTCTTTTAAGATTGTACATGTTGGATATTCTTAAATTTAACCTGGTAGTATGGAACCTTTATGCTGAAAGAATTGAATATATTGGTTAATATGCAACGATAGCGACAGAGACATCATGCAATGCATTTATCAGTAAAATGCAGATGGCCATGTGTCATTTTGGCTTATCTTCAGTATCGTGTTTAGCATTCGTATTATTAATTTAATCTTCCAAACGATCTGTTTCATTTCCTCCTTTTTTTTCTTCTAATGTATTCCTACTATTTTGTAGACAGCAGCCAATTCTATTTTATAACATATCATTTTGTTTGTTGGGGAAATATGACCGTGCCTTTCTGACTTCTTATTGATCTAGCAAGTTTTGTAGCGGACTTGTTCATTGATATTATGGATGGTTTAAGGTGGACGTGATATTGATAGGAGAGATGAGTGTGCAGAAACTGGAATAACATACTTTTAGTTAGACTGATTTACTCCGTATTATATTTTTTCTATAACTATAGGGATTTGAAAATAAATAACAAACTATAGGAATTTGTTATCTTTGTCTATTATTAAAGAATATGGTGTGGGTATTATATGCATTGTCGATGTTGTTGAACATTTGATAAATACTAGGACAATGCCCGTGCGTTGCAATGGGATAAAATTTCAATCTTATGATAAAATATCTATGATGTACGTAAAATTAACTTTATATATTATATTTTTTAAAGGCGCAAACACATATAAAATTTTAAAACATGTGAACACTTTTCATGAGTTTTTTTGTGGGTACAATTTTTCATGAGTTAGCTACATGTAAGATTTTGGAATGAATGACACACAAAATAAAATCATGTGAATATTTTGTTTTGGATATTTGGAGCAATATTATTTAATAAAAATAAAGATTACTTAAAACAACGGGAGAAAATTTTAATCTTATGATAAAATACATAAGAATAACGTGAAATTAATTATATATATATATAAAGACACAAATGCATTTAAAATAATACAAAATATTAAAGCTCGTGAACATTTTTCGTGTTTTTTTTTGTGGTTACACTTTTTCATAAATAGATACATGTAGGATTTTGAAATGAATGACGCAAGAAACTGAAATCATGTGAATATTTTTTTGGATATTGGAAGCAATATTATTTAATTAAATTAAAGATTGCTTAAAACAACAGGAGAAAATTTTAATTTTATGAAAAAATTTAATCTTATGTAAATTAATTATATATATTAAAAGAGGCACAAACGCATTTAAATATTTCATATTTTAAAAATGCGTTAAAATATTGGTGCATGTAAAATGCCCGTGCGTTGCAACGGGATAAAGTTTTAATCTTATGATAAAATACCTATAATGTACGTAAAATTAACTTTATATATTTTAAAAGGCGTAAACGCATATAAAAATTTAAAACATGTGAACACTTTTAATGAGTTTTTTTGTGAATACACTTTTTTATGAGTTAGCTACTTGTAAGATTTTGGAATGAATGACACACAAAATTAAAATTTTGTGAACATTTTTTTGGATATTTGGAGCAATATTATTTAATAAAAAATAAAGATTGCTTAAAACAATAGGAGCAAATTTTATTCTTACGTAAAATTAATTCTATATATTAAAAAAAGGCGCAAATGTATTTAAAATTTTCAGATTTTTAAAACGCGTTAAAATATTGGTGCATTTTAATGTGTTTAATTATTTACATATAAAATTCTTTAGTGTCAATTTATATAAAATGGTACTCCCTTCGATCCATAATAAATGAGCGACACTTATTATGGATCGGGAGTAATTATTTTTAAGTGCAAACAATTTTAATAATGTGTGATTATTTAAAAAAATCAAAGACTTTTAAAATTTATGAAAAGTGTTAGTGTAGAGGAAGCTTGCGAATGACTGCGTTTACATCCTCGAATATTTTGGTAAAACAAATACATACGGAGAAAACGAAAAGAATATTTTGGTAAAACAGATACATACGGAGAAAACGAAAAGAAAAATAGAACCTAGCTCGGTCCACTACATGGTCCAGCTTCGTTCGTTGCCCAGCCACGCGACGTGCGAAAGATGGGCTGAGGCCCAGGCTGCACAAGGTTTTTACTTTGTTTTTTTAGTAGAAACTATGGACCGCGGGTTGATTCAGTAAAACGTGAGGGGCTTTTCTACAAAACGTCATGACGGAAGGAGAAACCTACCTCTCTTTATTATTAGGGAAAGATTAATGGACAGATCAATCACAAGCTAACACATTAAAATTTATATTCCGTTGCAACGCACGGCATCTACTATTCTTAAGAAGTTGTTTCCCACTACCAATATTCTCTTAACATGCACACATGCCACCTCATCAAAGGCTCACCACAATATGCATGAGAACAAGCTATTTATTATTAGTTCTTCTCATGCACACATCCATTTCATGACATATGCCACCTCACTAAACATGCATGAAAAAGTTTTCCATTACATTAAATGGCCCACTACAATATGCATGAGAATAAACTATTTATTATTAGTTCTTCTCATGCACACATCCATTTCATACCACATGTCACCTCACTCAACATGCATGAAATAGTTTTCCATTATATTAAATGAATATTTCCAACTTCACAATAATAAAATAAAACACATGTAGTATAACATGTATTTTTTACTTTTAGTTTATATATTGTTAATTTAATTATTCGTGTTTCATTCAATCAAATCATCCAAAATATATTTCAATCGATTCCCGCAACAACGCGCGGGGTATCCTCTAGTTGTCCTAGTATCTAAAAAATAAGTGAAAGATGCTCTTAACAGTAGGGTGGCCCCACCTGTCAGTTGGGTCCCAGCACAAGTCCTTTCTCCCAGCACAAGTCCTTTCTCTCACCGACCTAGATGTCAGTCGCATTGACCGGACTTCTCCCAGGACAATTTTACTGTTCTGACCCTTTTGCAAATTTTTAGCACGATTTGATCCCTTTAAATTTTTTAGCACGATCTAACCCTTTTTAGACACGCCAATCATCGTGGCGTGTCTACTCAACTTAGACACGCCAGGCATCTCGACGTGTCTACTTTTTATCCCGAACGACACGGTTCACTGACGTGGCAGGTAAGACACGTCAGTAACCTTGGTGTGTCTTACCTGAATGCATGCATATGCTACCCTGACCGTGATTGCCAACTCTATGGATGGAGTACTAGCTAGCTAGCACTAGGCCTGGCTAGGACGATGAAAATGCAGAGCACCTGCCGCTTACGTAAAAAAAACAATGTGAACTCCAAGAGTCATGATATACAAATCAGACTTCCAGCTCCATTGTTGAACGGAGGTAAGATCTCCATGCTCATGGATGAAGCAATATAACAGCAAGGCAAAGAATATACAGTGGGTAAAATTTTATGCTCCAAAGTGATGAATTACGTGCTATGTTGCACTGGCAAGCTAATTTTATACAGCACATTGAACCATCAATACTCCATCGGATGAATAAAATTCCATAACCTGAAAGATGTTGAGCAGATAACTCAACGTAGTAACACAGAACACTGTGCAATAGCAAAAGGAGAGAGTTGTGGTATTTCTTAGATCAATGGGTCTCCAGAAACTTTGAGCTAATTATATCCTTTAGGCAGCAAAAGCTAACCATATTATGGTAACCTTCCCTACATAATTTTTGAAACTTATGATTTCTCTTCGAAAGATTAACCTATGTGAGTAGCTATATAAATGGACATGAAATATGTATGATCTGAACTGGTGGTGGTGGTCTAGAAAACAGATACAATAGCTAAATCATTAGACAAAAATGCTTCTAATAAAGGTTCTAAGCCCTGACACGAAATTAAACATATAATTAATCGAACGTCCCTAATCTGATATTTAGCTCTAAGTATGACAATCAAAGCATCAGATACAAATTTTTCTAATCTATATACATTATTATTTTTTCGCATTTTTATAAACTCAAATATACACGCAATTTCCGTTGAACTGTACTGAGCAATTGCTATCGAAATTATTATGGCAAATTTAGGACGGATTCCACCATTTTATGGACAAAAAATATATATGTGGAGGGTATTTTATATGATAGAAGTAGGGAGGAAGATGATCAATCATATTTGTATGGGCACAAACAACAACGGTTACCTGATTAGAGAGAACGGCTCACATGAAAAGGAAAATCAATCCTTCTGCTCAATCTGCTAGTTCAATGTTGAGAAAGGACATAAGTCGTCATCAGTGTGTTGGTTGGTGTACTTATAAACCTCCACCGTCTCTCTGTGTTCACATCAAAAGGAAAATCAACCAATTATCCATATATCATGCTGCAGATAGGTAATTTTCTGCAAAGCAGCAACCATTTATATCTATTTAATCCTAAAGAGTTTAGTTGTTAAATAACGAAAAAATTGGCTTATTTAGACCGGAATAGCATACAACAAAAACAGAGGCCAATTAATTTAGAAAAAAACGTTTCCATGCATAGAACTGGATAGTTTGGCTGCCTTGCTTTGCACATTTGTTTACAATGAAAGCAATGAGAAATAGAAATTTGGAGACAAACATGAAGAACGCATAATAAAGACACAATCCACTCTATGCCATTGGGGTCAACTGACATCAACATAAATAAGCAAAAAAAAAAAAAAACCGATTAGAAAACACGACCAATTTCGAGGGATAACATGGGGATGCCTGGCCTCTTGCCAGGAAATTGGCATGACACACTGCCCAAATGGTGACCTCTGCGGCGTCCAAGACGAACCAGACCCTGATAACACTATTATAAAAACTGGACAATAATAACATATTATATTTGGTTAAAATATTAGCAACAGATCATAATTATATTTAAGTTATAACTCAAGACCATCTAGTAGTCACACCACAAAGTGGTGATATTTAGTGGAAACATTTTCTTTCTTGTGGTGCTGGAAGGCATGCACCAGCAATTTTCATCTTTTATATGTCACACCAATAAACAACTGCATGTTTAGATTTTATTTTTCGTGATAATTCGAAAGCACACATTGCAGAACTGAAGTGCTTTATGCTATCGCCTTGCAACTGAACTGGGCAAACCAACACCAAATCATGCTTGGACTAAACTATACGACTACACGCTAACACCAAATCTCTGTTTTCTTGTCAGTATCTTAAGCAGAAAAGCATGTACCGTAGATGTCTAAAAAGAATGTTTTGCCAAGACCATTTGTTATCAACAATCACTATTTCCATAAATATGTGTTCTTAGACACAATTTGAAGAAGAACGGAAAGCATGTACTATGGATAAGAAAGATTACATGAGAAAAAGAGAAAAGCAATGCAAGGACTTCACGTTTGCAGATGAAGATGACCCTGACTTGGGAGAAGTGGGCACGGCGTAAGCCGTGGCGAGCGACGACCAATCCAATGGGGGCAGGCGGTGGCCGATGCAAAAATGAAGAAAAGGAAAAAGGGAAGGACCGTCGACTTCCGCTGACACCTCTGCCCCCACGCAGCAGCAGCGTACCGGCACACCTCCTTCCCTCTCAGACATGGCCGGACCTTGACTTTTAGGAGAGGGTAAAAGAAGGGGCAGAGGGAAGGCAGTAGAGGGGAAGGGGATCGATGGCGTCAGGGCAAGAGGAGGCCGGCGGCGGTAGGCAGGGCTGCAGGCGGCGGCGGTAGAGGAGGGGAGATGTGCAAACGGCTTTTTAGAGGAGCGAGGGGTGGCTTTTGTTGTTGTTGTTGTTGATGATACGTGTCAATTGAAAAGACAATAAACGTGGCGATCTGAGAAAGCCTTCGTCCCAACGCTCCGAACGCAGGAGGGGGCGTATGGCTTAGCCGGCTGGTATAATAGGTATATTGAGCATTGATATAGCCCAAAAAACTACCAAAAAATCATTTAAACAGACTGATTGTTCGCCTCTTACTTAATGATAATTAACAACAATTGGCTTATTGGCTGCATGTTTCTTTTTCTTTAAGAAATTTCAATCAATATTACTCTATAGCATATTTGTATATTAAAATATATTTTTTATCTCAGGGATATGTTTCTAAAACATGAATATATTTTTAATTTTGTAAGTTGTGACTAAAAATAAATAAATAAAAATTCAAGAAATCAATACATTTGTAGACGCACACGTAAATTCTACTCATGTATTACACACGTAAACCTATCCCTACGTGCGGCGCCAAGAGCACGGTCGGACGACCATGGCAGAGGTGTCCCGGCGGCCGACGCAGCGTCGTGCGTCAGGCGGTGACTATAAAGGCGGGGTGACGGAGACGTCTTAGCAGAACACGGCGTCGATGAACGGCGTGGACGACCCAAAGCGGGCAGGCGAGCAACCGCGGCGGACAACCCGAGCGATCGATGCAACGCAGTGCATGAGGCGACCAAGGTGGTGGTGAAGGGCGGAGGAGTCCCGATAGGAGAAGAGGCGGCGACGACCGGTGAGGGTGACGGACAGTAGCAGGAGTGCTTTTTTGCTTGCCCATCACACGCATCATCCCGCCCGTCGCCCTCATCGGTCGTCGCCGCCTCTTCTCCGATCGGGACTCCTCTGCCCTTCACCACCACCTTGGTCGCCTCATGCACTGTGTTGCATCGGTCGCTCGGGTTGTCCGTCGCGGTTGCTTGCCTACCCGCTTTGGGTCGTCCACGCCGGTCATCGACGCCGTGTTCTGCTAAGATGTCTCCATCACCCCGTCATTATAGTGACCGCCTGACGCACGACGCTGCGTCGATCGCTTGGACACCTCTTGTTGGAAATATGCCCTAGAGGCAATAATAAAATGTTATTATATATATTTCACGTTCGTAATTAATGTTTATATTTCTGTGCTATAATTGCAATGACCCTGACTATGAGATTCAGAAGAAAACTCACTTGCATGTGTGGAAATGTAAACACCAAGAGTTCCTGGTTTAGCCTCTAAGACCAGCTCATGTGCTAACTGATGATTACGTTTTCTTAATCATGGACATTGTTCTTCTAACAAGGATGTCAGTAGCAATGGGACCATATTGTTAGCAGAACAATGATGTTGAACCGACCCCAGTATTGAATGATATACTTAGAGATCACATCGTAACTACGTTATAAGTCATATCATGAATTGTTATCATATACGTAATTCCTTAGACCATGAGAGTATCGAGTTGCTTCACACAGGAAGACATGCTTTGGTTCTTAGATGAATCCTCCCGTAAATGGGAAGTAGTAAAATAAGTTCTGGGTATGTCAGATGGTGTGGCTAGTGACTGTGATAGTTCAAGAATGGGATTTGCTCCTTCACGATGAAGAAGATATTCACTTCGGGCCCACTCGGTATGACGATATCCATTATAGTCTGGCCAAACGCATTGTGATTCAGTCACGGGGATACCGGAATACGATAACGAGAAAATGGACAAACGAGCAAAGAGGATAACGAGTGGCTTGTGTTCAAGAAGTTGTTACACATGGGTGACAAACATCTCTCCTCTAACTTTGTCATATATCACGAAGCAAAGGGAATGGTACATGAATAAACATAATGGTTCACTCGAAGTTTCTTCGTGTATGTGCGGGAGTCAACATGGGTGTCCATGGCTCCGCTGTTGATTATTGGCTATTGACAAAAGGCTGTTGACCTATGTCCGGAAGATGTTCTGAGTCATGTCCGCATTATACCGAACCTATTGGGTCACACACTTAACGAGCAGTAGTCTGTTAGAATACTAGAATGGTAGAAGGTTTAGTGGAAGCAAAGCAGAATAGTTCATACGAGTACCGGAAGTAGTTCCGGGGATTTATGAAATAGTTCATAAGGGCACCAAAAGTATTTTTGGGTATTTAAGGATATGTCCGGATCACTCTGGAGTAGTCCCAGGTGGTTCCGGAACATATGAAAATGGTAATGGGAAAGTTTACGATCAACCGGAATAGTTTCGGTGATCGGTGGACAGCTTAAACAATATGTTGTGTTCACCGGACATAATAACATTTGCCCGGATGGCTCCGAAACCCATTTAGATGGCTCTGGAACATTCGTTAGAGGTTCCGGAAGGTATTGGAAGTGCTCCAAAAGTGTCCGGAATGTCCCGAAACAGTCCCGGTAGGTCCTGGAAGCTTCTAGAAGGTTTCGGAAGGTTCCGGGCAGTATCACCCACTCCCCTGCGCCCCTAGCCTTGGGGGGCAAGCCACCTAGGCTGCCCTGGCCGACCAAGGGGGTGGGGGCGCACCAAGGGGAAGGAAACCTCCTCCATGTGGGAATACCAAAACCCATTATGGCAGTTTTCCGGTGGGAAGGTGTGGTAAGGTTTGGAAGGCTTGGGAGTCCAAGTTGGACTCCCAATTCCCTTTGAGCTGCGCCCCAAGGGCCTCTTGGCCACCTATATAATGTGGGGGAGGGGTGGGGGGCGGAACACAACTTGTCCCCAAGGCCTATGCGCCACCATCCCTCCTCTAAACCCCGTTGCTCCACTTTTAGACCCCGGTTTAGACACTGTTCTAGATCGGAATCCGTTAGGGTTTTCTCCCTCTAGTTTTCTCGGTGGCGTTCATCTCTGGACGGCGGAGCGCTGCTGGATTGCTGCTACGGGATGTGTGGATACTAATGGAGGGGTCGTACCTTCGACCCTTCTTCGAGGAGCTTGTTCATGAGACTTGTCCGTGGGACTAGATCGCGGGACTTGTTCGTGGGATTGATCGAGGGACTGTTCGTGGGAGAACTTGCGAGATCTACTTCCACTACGTCCACGAGCTTCACCAACTCTACTTCCGCTACATCGGTTGGTGAGCCATGACCTAAAACCTTGTATGCAATCTTCTTGGATGATCTTGGGTTCTTGATTCGTAGGCCGAAAATTTTGTTTTCTACTACGTTTCCCAACACCTCTATCATGGTCGCCCGATCGTGCGCTTGGTGCCGCACGTAGGGATAAGGTTTACGTGTGTACAATTACATGAGTAGAATTTACATGTGCGTCTACAAATGTATTGATTTCTAGAAAAAATATATTTATATATTTTATTTATTTTTAGTCACAATTTACAAAATTAAAAACATATTCATGTATTAGAAACATATCCCTGAGATAAAAATATATTTTAGTACACAAATATGCTATAGCGTAATATTGATTGAAATTTCTAAAAGAAAAAGAAACATGCAGGCAATGAACTAATTACTGTTAATTATTATTAAGTAAGAGACGAACAGTCAGTCTATTTAAATGAACTAATTACGTGTTAGCTCGCTTCTTAGCACGGTGTCGTGCTTAATACTAAGGCAAAGAAGCCGGTTCCCATGGCATGCATGTCGTCCTAGCCCGGCCTGGTGCTAGATAGTAAGTCAGTTGACAAATCAGGTCGGGGCAGCCACATGCATGCTAATGCAGCCGGTGCATCCACGCAAGACACGCAAAGGACCTGACGTGTCTTACCTGCCACACGTCACGTCATTGATCTGCGTCATTCGGATAGAAGCTAATCACGCCGAGATAGTTGGCGTGTCTAAATTGAGTAGACACGCCATAATGATTGGCATGTCTAAAAGGGTTAGATCGTGCTAAATTTTTTGAAAGAGGTCAAATCGTGTTAACAAATTGCAAAAGGGTTAGAACAGTAAAATTAATTTTATATATTTTTTAAAGACGCAAACAAATATAAAAATTTAAAACATGTGAACACTTTTCATGAGTTTTTTATGGGTACAATTTTTCATGAGTTAGCTACATCTAAGATTTTGAAATGAATGACACACAAATTAAAATCATGTGAATATTTTGTTTTGGATATTTGGAGCAATATTATTTAATAAAAATAAAGATTACTTAAAACAACGAGAGAAAATATTAATCTTATGATAAAATACCTATAAATAACGTGAAATTAATTCTATATATTTAAAAAAGACACAAATGCATTTAAAATAATACTCCCTCCGTAAAGAAATATAAGAGCGTTTAGATTACTAAAGTAGTAATCTAAACGCTCTTATATTTCTTTACGGCTCGTAAACACTTTTCGTGTTTTTTTTTGTGGTTACACTTTTTCATAAATAGATACATGTAGGATTTTGAAATGAATGACGCAAATAATTGAAATCATGTGAACATTTTTTTGGATATTTAAAGCAATATTATTTAATTAAATTAAAGATTGCTTAAAACAACAGGAGAAAATTTTAATCTTATGTAAATTTATTATATATATTAAAAGAGGCACAAACGCATTTAAATATTTCATATTTAAAAAATGCGTTAAAATATTGGTGCATGTAAAATGTCCGTGCGTTGCAACGGGAAAAAGTTTTAATCTTATGATAAAATACCTATAATGTACGTAAATTTAACTTTATATATTTAAAAAGGCGTAAACGCATATAAAAATTTAAAACATGTGAACATTTTAATGAGTTTTTCTGTGGATACACTTTTTTATGAGTTAGCTACTTGTAAGGTTTTGGAATGAATGACACACAAAATTAAAATTTTGTGAACATTTTTTTGGATATTTGGAGCAATATTATTTAATAAAAATTAAAGATTGCTTAAAACAATAGGAGCAAATTTTATTCGTACGTAAAATTAGTTCTATATATTAAAAAAAGGCGCAAATGCATTTACATTTTTCAGATTTTTAAAACGCGTTAAAATATTGTTGCATTTTAATGTGTTTAATTATTTACATATAAATTTTTTATTGTCAATTTATATAAAATAGTACTAAGAGCGATACTTATTATGGATCGGAGGGAGTAATTATTTTTAGGTGCAAACAATTTTAATAATGTGTGATTATTTATAAAAATCAAAGACTTCTAAAATTTATGAAAAGTGTTAGTGTAGAGGAAGCTTGCGAGTGACTGCGTTTACATCCTCGAATATTTTGATAAAACAAATACATACGGAGAAAACGAAAAGAAAAATAGAACCTAGCTCGGTCCACTACATGGCCAGCTTCGTTCGTTGCCCAGCCGCGCGACATGCGAAAGATGGGCTGAGGCCCAGGCTGCACAAGGTTTTTACTTTGTTTTTTTAATAGAAACTATGGACCGCGGGTTGATTCAGTAAAACGTGAGGGGCTTTTCTGCAAAACGTCATGACGGAAGGAGAGACCTACATCTCTTTATTATTAGGGAAAGATTAATGGATAGATTAATCACAAGCTAACACATTAAAGTTTAGGACCGCACTACGTAGCAGCGCCGCATATGGCATTTTGCCGTGCGGCGGCTCACCAACTAGTGCTAGTACTAGTAATAAACTAGCAAAATGTGTTAGTTTTAGTGTTTTGGAATTTTTGAAATGTTTTATCACTCAAACCGTTAATCCGATTGATGTTCCGTTTTCACCGTTAGCTTTCTCACGACGAGATCTTCGAAACTAGATCCCATATCAATATGTTTTGACAATTTTTTTTTCATCACTACTTGCCACATTACTATTCTACTTACATGATAATTATTCATACAGTTGCTACATTATAGTAATTTGATTGTTAATAAAAAAAACCCATCAGTACTTGCCACATTACTCTTCTACTTACCCGATAATTATTTATATAGTTACCAAATTATATCAACTTGGTTTTTAATATATTTTTTATCAGTATTTGCCACATTACTGTTGTACTTACCTGATAATTATTCATATTTTGCTAGATTATACAAATTTGGTTTTTAAAACTTATTTTTATCAATATTTGCCACATTACCGTTCTACTTACTAGATAATTATTTATATATGTGTCAGATTATACCAACTTGATTGTTAAAACACTACACTAACATACATAAATCAAAACTTATTTTGTGGTATTTGTATGTGTTTCTTTTAGAATCACTACAAAAGCATTCATACTTGTAATGTTATTTGTACCTAAAATATCGTAATAACTTGTTGTGCTTGAACAATTGATTACCGGTTTATTTACATTCGGTTGTCGTATTCTTCATATCTAATTGAGATGATGGTTTATTGTCCTTGCGAGTTTTATCAATTTAAGTTGCCATTTTATTTAATCGGATTGTATCCTAAGCTTAAGTATGCAGAGCTATTTTCCGGCAACTATGTACAAATATTTGTGACAACAGTTCATGATAAAAATGGCAACTAGGTTGACCTAATATGACAACTGACAGTGACAAAAAAAACCATCGAAACATATCAGTATGGGATCTTGTTTCGAAGATCTCGTCGCGACAAATCTAATGGTGAAAACGGATCATCAATCGGGTTAACGATTTAAGAGATAAATCTTTTTAAATATTTAAATTTCACAAAGCTAGCACATGCAGCGGATGGATCCGAATCAACCCCGAACCGCCGCACGATAGAGCCGCTGTGCGGCGCTGTTGTTAAGCTTTTCCCTAAAATTTATATTCCGTTACAACGCACGGGCATTGTCCTAGTATCTAAAAAATAAGTGAAAGATGCTCTTAACAGTAGGGTGGCCCCACCTGTCAGTTGGGTCGACTGGCTAGTGCTACGCGTCAGCCGACGATTTTTTCTAAAATATCCGCCGGGTCGCGAGCCGTCCGATACGGTTCATTCAGCAGCTGACGTTATACCTCTTTGCAACAGAGAAGATGTTGTAAACCTCTTTTGCAACATAAACGATGTTGCAAAATAATTACGGTACAAATAAAATTGTAAAGTTTATTTTCTTTGCAACACGAGCGATGTTGTGAAGCCATTTACAATACCAACGATGTTGCGAAACATTTTTTATAATACATATAACTTGATTTTTGTTGCAGAAACAATTTTTGTTCACGATAATCAATATCATTATTTGCAACAAAACCTTTGTTGCGAAGCTCATTTGTATCTGGACCTGCGTTGCAAAGCAACTTTGATTAAAAACGTCACACGCGGAAGGCGGCGGACGAGCGCGCAGAAATCAGCCGGGTGTAATGAATCTTTTCCCCAAGTCCTTTCTCTCACCGACCCAGATGTCAGTCGCATTGACCGGACTTCTCCCACGCCCCTCCCCCACCCCCACCTATATCCCAAAAACTATGTTTCGCAGGAAAACCAAATCGTACTTGTCGAAACCCTAACGCCATCTCGCCGCCGGCGATGTCCGCTTGACGGACGCGCCGCCGAGAAAGCACCAACTCCTCCCATCCCCCGCCTCTCACCGATCCGTCGCCCGCCCGCGGGATCCGGATCAGCTTCAGCTATGTCAAAGGCCAAGGTCTACGCCGACGTTAACGTGGTGCGCCCCAAGGAGTACTGGGATTACGAGGCCCTCGCCGTACAGTGGGGGTGAGAAAGTTTTTTTCTTCCTTTTCGTTCACGTGGCGCGCGCATCTGCGTGTCGTGGATCCTTTTTGCGTCGGTTCTTTGCGCCACAGTTCAGGTCTTGCATACAATGGCCCCTTCGAGTTCCCGATGCATCTTCGGGGTTTTTTATCAGACACGAGCTTGGTTTTTCCGTGCAGTTTCAGGGGGGCTCCGCTACGCGTGTTGTAGATTGAGAGAAAGAGATGCCAGATGTGCTTGCTCAGATAATTCCGGCAGTTGCTTGATTGCTTCGTTACAATATCCCAGTTCACATGTCGCTTACTCAATCTCACTGTCTTGTGCTGCTTTTGCTACCGCAGTACGAAATTATGCGTCCGTGATGCCCTCACAATTCCTCAGGGAGTTTGTTCATACGTTTATGGAAGTACATGTAAGGGAACTTTCATTAACTTTTCGCAAATTGGGCACCCGAATCGAACGTCAGATTCTATCACACGTCTCCATGTACTTTGCTGAATTGAGTACATGAACCTATCTCGTACTGGAACACAAGCTCCTGAGTTGAACGGACAGTGTTCATGACCACTATATGTTCTAATTTTATTGTTTTGTGCAATTGCTAGTTCTGGTTCCTGTTGAATTGATAATTCTGCTCAGCGATACGAGAGAAATAAGGCTCCACCGAACTATGTACGCTCTTGGAGTACCTTGATTTGTAAATTACTAGATGTGTGTAATAAGTACAGTGATATGTAACTGTATTAAAATAGTAACAAGCTCCACCTTTATGTAACTTATCATTGGGAACCAGACATTTTTTGTTCTCACTTGAGCTTGACGCATGGGGTTTTACCGTCTTATTGCCCTCTTATTCTTATATATTATAAAAAAGATTGAACTTGCGGTCTGAAGCATGAGTTTGTAGAAGTTGGTTCATTTGACCTTTTGTCTTTCATGAAAATTATATGTACTCATGAGATCACTTTTAAATAGATGTTGGTTTCTCTTCGCTCTCCATCATACAGATAAGAAAAGAAAATAATGTGCCTGGAGCATGCCCACAAGGATAATACACTTATCATTTTGGTTTGAATTGTGTGGTTATTTATTACTCCCAGTCCATGTGAAAGATATCCTATGATTGTTAACTTACAAAATTTCCTAATGGACTAGTATATTCCCTGATGGGTTCTGACTGCCATGATGTTATTTTTTTCAAACAGTGAGCAGGATGACTATGAAGTTGTGCGGAAAGTTGGAAGGGGCAAGTACAGTGAAGTCTTTGAGGGCGTCAATGTCAACAATAATGAGAAATGTGTTATTAAGATCCTGAAGCCTGTGAAGAAAAAAAAGGTAATTTGTCTGTGCCTTAAATGGTCACATGTTAACTAAGTTTTTCGTAACTAAGATTTTAGTATTTTTCATGTTTCTCATGCTTATGCAGATCAAAAGAGAAATCAAAATACTTCAGAATCTCTGTGGAGGTCCAAATATTGTGAAGTTGCTGGATATTGTCAGAGATCAGCATTCAAAAACACCAAGCTTGATATTTGAATATATCAATAACACAGATTTCAAAGTGCTATATCCGACATTGACAGATTATGACATTCGCTACTATATCTATGAGTTACTTAAGGTATCAATCTTTCTCTCTGTTGATGTAATGTTGCCAAGAAAACTGTCTGTTAAAACATCTAAAACTTTTTTGTTATTCTGATAAAGCCTTTAAAATGCTTAAATACTTACACGTGTGTAACTGTCTGGTACAAACATATTGCTAGACTCATTTCCTAGGACCCTTAGTTTGCGGATGATGTTTTGTTATTCTGGTTATGATTTATCACAGTTCCATTTTTGAGTGCAGGCTTTGGATTACTGCCATTCACAAGGCATTATGCACCGAGATGTGAAGCCTCACAATGTTATGATAGATCATGAGCTTCGAAAACTCCGGTTAATAGACTGGGGCCTTGCTGAATTCTACCATCCTGGAAAGGAGTATAATGTCCGTGTTGCATCAAGGTAGGTACATAGATGTTGTTGCTATTTAATTATCTTAGACCAACTTATTGATACCAGATATTTGACCTCATAAGTACTTAGATATATGCCTGTACACTGTAATATTTGTTTTTCATTTGTAGGAGTCTCAACTTCATAATACACATGCACATAATGAGTGATGTGGTGAATGATTTGCTTAGTACCTTAGTTAATGCTCCATTATGTAACTTGCATATTCCAAACATTTCCATACTTTGTCCATTTCCATTTCCAACAATTTCCTTGATTTATGTGGCATCCCACTTCAATGATCATTCTCAAAATATTTGCTGGCATTTCCTTTTTTATTGATATTCAGGTACTTCAAGGGACCTGAGCTTCTTGTTGACTTACAAGATTATGACTACTCTTTGGACATGTGGAGTCTTGGCTGCATGTTTGCTGGAATGGTACGACCGCCATGATAGTAAAGTTGGATATTATTCAGAGCTTTCTTTTGTATATCAGACTGTACGTTCAACTGGTGCCTGATTTATGTATTGTTGATTGCAGATATTCCGCAAGGAACCATTTTTCTATGGCCATGACAACCATGACCAACTTGTTAAGATTGCGAAGGTGATTATTCAGTTTATTCCATTTATTCTTTGGAATGGTGGTTAGCTCATAAATTACTTTTCATGTTTAGTTCTTCGCTACATACTGTTTTATATGGATTCTTCGATGGCATTTGATATTGTTTACAGTTGATGTATATCATTTGCTACTAGTTACCTTAGTGACTTGAGTGGTTCTGGCTCAATCAACAACAACAACAAAGCATGTCAGTCCCAAACAAGTTGGGGTAGGCTAGAGCTGAAACCCAAAAGATATCGTAACCAAATCACGGTTCTGGCATGTGGATAGCTAACTTCCACGCACCCTTGTCCAGAGCTAGATCTTTGTTGATAGCCCAGTCCTTCAGGTCTCTTTTCATAGACTCCTCCCAAGTCAAGTTTGGCCTCCCCCGACCTCTCTTGACATTATCAGCACGTCTTAACCGCCCGATATGCACAGGTGCTTCAGAAGGCTTACGCTGGATATGCCCAAACCATCTCAGACGATGTTGTACAAGATTCTCTTCAATTGGTGCCACCCCAACACTCTCTCGTATAATATCATTCCGGATTCGATCCTTCCTTGTGTGGCCACATGCCCATCTTAACATGCGCATCTCCGCCACACCTAGTTGTTGGACATGTCGCCTTTTAGTTGACCAACATTCAGCATCATACAACATCGCAGGCCGAATCGATGTTCTATAGAACTTGCCTTTTGGCTTTTGTGGCACTCTCTTATCACAGGGAACATCAGAAGCTTGGCGCCACTTTAGCCATCCAACTTTGATTCGATGGCTAACGTCTTCATCAATATCACCATCCTTTTGCAGCATTGACCCCAAATATCGAAAGGTGTCCTTCTGAGGTACCACTTGCCTCTCAAGGCTAACTTCCTCCTCTTCCCCATGGTTAGTAGTACTAAAACTGCACCTCATGTACTCCTAAAACCTTTCGATTCCAAAGTCTTTATCTCCACAGCTCCAGCTTCCTATTAACCCCCGCCCGACTATCGTCGACTAGCGCACCACATCGTCCGCAAAGAGCATACAGCATGGGATGTCCCCTTGTATATCCCATGTGACCTCATCCATCACCAATGCGAAAAGATAAGGGCTCAAAGCTGACCCCTGGTGCAGTCCTATTTTGATTGGGAAGTCATCAGTGTCGCCATCGCTTGTTCGCACACTTGTCACAACATTGTCGTACGTATCCTTGATGAGGGTAATGTACTTTGTCGAGACTTTGTGTTTTTTTAATGCCCACCACATGACATTCCGCGGTACCTTATCGTAGGTCTTCTCCAAGTCAATGAACACCATATGCAGGTCCTTCTTTTGCTCCTTGTATCTTTCCATAAGTTGTCATACCAAGAAAATGGCTTCCATGGTCGACCTCCCAGGCATGAAACCAAATTGATTTTTGGTCACGCGTGTCATTCTTCTTACACGGTGCTCAATGACTCTCCCATAGCTTCATTATATGGCTCATTAGCTTAATCCCATGGTAATTAGTACAACTCTGAACATCCCCTTTGTTCTTGAAAATTGGTACTAATATACTCCGCCTCCATTCTTCAGGCATCTTGTTCGACCGAAAAATGAGGTTGAAAACCTTGGTTAGCCATACTATAGCTTTGTCTCCAAGGCCTCTCCACACCTTGATGGGGATACAACCAGGGCCCATCGTCTTGCCTCCTTTCATTCTTTTTAAAGCCTCCTTGACCTCGGCCTCCTGGATTCGCCGCACAAAAGGTCTGTTCATCTCATCAAAGGAGTCATCCAGCTCAATGGTAGAGCTCTCATTCTCCTCATTGAACAACTTGTCGAAGTATTGCCTCCATCTATGCCTGATCTCTTCGTCCTTCACCAGAAGTTGATCTGCTTCGTCCTTGATGCATCTCACCTGATTGCCATCCCTCGTCTTCCTCTCTTGGATCTTGGCCATCTTATAGATGTCCCTTTCACCTTCCTTCGTGTTTAAACGTTGGTAGAGGTCCTCATACGCCCGACCCCTAGCTTTGCTCACAACTCGCTTCGTTGTCTTCTTCGCTACTTTGTACTTCTCTATGTTGTTCGCACTCCTATCCAGGTATAGGCGTTGGAAACATACTTTCTTCTCCTTAATAGCCTTTTGGACATCCTCGTTCCCCCACCAGGTATCTTTAGCTTCGGCTCTACTACCCTTGGTTACCCTAAACTTCTCTGAAGCTATCTTCTGGACGCAAGTTGCCATCTTCATCCCAAGGGCCCTTCTTCATGACCCTCTCCTTGAAAGTCTGAGCCGCCTCCCCCTTGAGCTTCCACCACTTCGTTCTAGCGACTTTGGTGCGCTTATCCCGCTGGACACGAATCCGAACGCGGAAGTCAGCCACCACAAGTTTATGTTGAGCGACAACACTCTCTCCAGGTATCACCTTACAATCTAGGCAAGCACGCCTATCTTCTCTTTTTGAGAGGATGAAATCAATCTGGTTAGTGTTGTCCGCTACTAAAAGTCACTAGATGAGATTCTCTCTTTCTAAAGGGGGTGTTAGCTACGATCATGTCGTAGGCTAAAGCGAAGCTTAAGACATCCTCTCCCTCTTGATTCCTGCAGCCATATCCAAATCCCCCATGCACCCCTCAAAACTTGTGTTAGATGTGCCCACATGGCCATTAAGGTTTCCTCCTATGAAGAGCCGCTCGCCAATAGGAACACTCCTAACCAAGTCCTCGAGGCCTTCCCAGAACTCCAACTTGGTGCTCTCACTGTGGCCTACTTGCGGGGCATAGGGGCTGATAACATTGAGAACTAGGTCCCCAACGACCAGCTTGACCAGGATAATTCGATCACCTTGCCTCTTGACGTCTATCACTCCATCCTTGAGGCTCTTGTTGATCAAGATACCCACTTCGTTTCTGTTCGCAGTGGTCCCCGTGTACCATAGCTTGAAACCGGTCTCCTCTACCTCCTTTACCTTTTGTCCCTTCCACTTGGTTTCTTGGATGCATAGGATATCAACACCTCTCCTCACTGCTGCATCCACTAACTCCCGCAACTTACCTGTCAGGGACCCTACATTCCAAGTATCTATGCGAATCCTTCTAGGCTCGGCTAGCTTCCTTACCCTTCGCACTCGTTGAGTCAAATGCGAAGACCCTTGCTTATTTTTCACTACACTCAGGCGACGATGTAGCGCGCCAATAAGGATGCGACGACCCGATCCTTGCTCACTTGTCACCGTATCCAGATCAAGATACGGCGCGCCACCAGGGGGGTGACAGCCCGCCCTTTGCTCATTTGTCACCACACCCGGGTTTCGATATGGCGCGTCGCTAAGAGGGTTACGCCCCAACGATGTTCTTTTGGGTTTCATATCCATAAGAGTGGCTGGGTTTTCACGTTGGCTCGCCAAGCCTAACACAACCCTCCTCCTTTACCCGGGCTTGGGACCGGCTACGTCTAAAAAAACATAGGTGGAGTTTGGTTCTGGCTCAATGTTTGATGAAATTGTACCGTGCGCAAAGTTACTTGACATGAGAATTCATGCTCAGATGTAACTACGAGTACTAGCTTTAGTCTGTGTAGTCCTGTTTCAACTTAATGAGTGCTAAATTCTGACTACACCCCTCCCTGTATTTACAGGTCCTTGGGACAGATGGGCTAAATGCTTATTTGAACAAGTACCGAATTGAGCTTGACCCTCAGCTTGAAGCCCTTGTTGGAAGGTATATCGCCTCAGCAGTCATTTTGATGCAAGATCTCTGTTTTGTCATCTGATTTACAGTTTCTATAATTTCCACACCCAGGCACAGCAGAAAACAGTGGACAAAGTTTATTAATGCAGACAACCAGCATCTAGTATCCCCTGAGGTCTATCAATAATAACACATATCTAAAGTATTCTTTACTGGCAATAACCTGTTTCTGGGTTCTCATCAAGGGTTTTTCTCTCCATTATAGGCCTTAGATTTCCTTGATAAGCTTCTGCGCTATGATCACCAGGATAGGCTCACTGCACGTGAAGCTATGGTAAGTCTCAAGCTGTTTTCGACTGGTTGTTCACTGCCTCCCAGCCAATTGTGCTTAATGTCCATTTGACCATGCAAATATACACTCTCTTATCTCATCTCCAGCTAATTGGTTCTGCATGATCTTTCTGAGCATTTGGTTTATTGGATTGATTACTGTGGTCGCTTAGATGATGTCATGTTTGGAGTTATGATGGTTCCCGTTCTAATTTTGAAGCCTTAATGCAGGCACATGCATACTTCCTCCAGGTCAGGGCTGCCGAAAACAGCAGGACTCGTGCTCAATAGGCAAATGACTGGACTGTTGCCAACTATCATGGAGCAGCGCTGCATGAAGCCGCATTCTTGTGGCGACTTTGTCATGTATTGACTCATAATGTTTGGGTCAGCAAGAGCCTGTGTGGTGTTGCATTGGGGAAAATAACTGTGATTTGCCCTCTGTTTGTGTATGGAAACCTGATTGATTGTAAGCTGGCTGTACACTTTTTCATGTAACGTCTTTGGTAATACTGTACGATTGCTTGTAAAGAGTATCTTTGGTGAATTGGTTTGTATTCAAAATTCAATGCAGCCCTTGAGTTATTGCCTTGATTTTTTTTTCATTCATTAATTAAAAAATCTGATATAACACTAAAATGGTAGTTATTGGAGGTGATAGTAATATATAGCACTCAATTCACAATATTTAATAATCGGAGATAATGTTGAGATGATTGGTGATATAGATATTGGCAACGGCTAATCATTTATTTCTGTATCCAATTACAAAACACTATTTGAAGAATGTTGCTCATTTTAAAGGTTGGTTATCAAAATTTTCAATAATGGCCAATTCATCGGTTTTCTTGAAAAGGGATCGATTCCTATTTCACATTTTGTGTGTGCAAACATAGTATACCTACTTAAGTTACAAAAATCAGTGAATTCATGCACAAGAAATAATAAGTTAGAAACACTTTAAGTTGTAACCCACATGGTGAAATCTAACAGGTACCCCTTTCCTTTGACCCATATATTTTATTTCCACACCTCATTGCCAACAACAATCAATAGAAATTGCAAATTAATAGGGGATGACGGGGTTGAAAACAAAGTCAACGGCGAGCTTAATTTATTTTTCGAGGGTCTTTTTTTGAGGGTTGAGCTTGAAATCTTTAGATGCGGTAGTTTCAAGCAGATATACTTTTAATTGAGTTGGCGTTTTGGTCAAACGACTTGAGGCCTTTTTATTGCAAGTGATGAAGGTTTATGTGATGTCCATGTACGACACCCCATGATTGCTTGCTCTAGCAAGGCAGGTGCACCTTTTAGATGTGAGGCGGATATGACCCGTGTCCTCAGAGGGGGGCCATGGCAATATAATTTTGATCCCCTAATCATTGAAGCTTATGATGGCATGAGGAAAGTTTCTGAATACAAGTTGGATAGAATGAGAATTTGGGTGCTTATTTTGGATGTGCCCGTAAACTGGAGAACTGAGCTGGTGACTAAAGCCCTTTGTGCCAATCTGGGTACAGTGCTGCAAATTGATCATGAGGAGAACATGGGAAACTATGTGTGGGTGAGGGTGGCCTTGCCAGTGGCTAAATCCCTGGAAACAGTGGTCACCATGACCGCTAGGTTAAAGGAAAAGAAAACCAGAGTTGAATTCAATATACAGTATGAGAAACTGCCGAACTTTTGCTACATTTGTGGATACTTGGGTCAAAAGGAAAAAACTTGTGGAAGGAAGAAAGGGGTGAGGCCCCCTCTGGGAAGTTCAGTGGGGCGCTGAGATGCTCACCACCACGCAGATTTACTAGGCAAGCAGGCAAGGTGCGAGCAAAAACTAATAAGATGGCGTCCAGGGAACTAGATTTCTCTTCTAGTAGCAATGCCTCTTCTATGAGAAGGAGGAACCAAGGAGAAAGGCGTGGAGATGATGCTGGTGGAAAGAAAACACAAGGGGAGCATAGCGGGTAACCCAGCCATCGATGAGATGCTTGCTGTGCAGATGAGATCAATGAAGGGCAACGATGGGGGAGATCAGAACGTGGGGAAGCAAAGGAGTGAGGGCCAGAACCATGTTGGTGGCTCCTCTCAATTTCAGGGGGAGGCCTTTCTCAACCAAGGAGCTCAGATCTTATTCCTGCCCTCCAGAATCTATCACATGAGGTGAGGATGGCTAATGAGGACACCTCTGAGGAAGAATCAATGGGTAAACGTAAGGCCTTGTACAATGCAAGGTGCTTAGGGGAGTGCTTAGCAAAACAAATCGATCTTTTTTGTAGCACTAGTGCTTATTTCTATAGAAGAGGTGTCTAATTAAGCGTCTACCCTTTACATCTAAGCACCAGTGCTTAGAGAATAATCTGATTTTTTCTCTAAGCACCTCTTGTAAGCACCTTGCATTGTATATGGTCTAATGCTGTGGATGACGGCGGTTGAGGATTTGGCTGACCCGAGCAACAAAGCGTTGGTGGTTGTGTCTAATGCTTCTACCACTCAACAACAGGCGCCTGCAGGTACACCAAAGAAATACAGAATCAGTGTGACAGAAGGGGGACAACCTTCACAGGCTGGGCCAGAGGCAAAAGACCAAGCCATGTTGGATGTGGCTCAATCTATGGAGGCAGTCGGCCATGGGGCCGCTGACGAACTGACGGAGCCGGTGGCGCTCCGTCAGAAGCAATGAATCTCCTAAGTTGGAACTATCGAGTGGGTGGGAGCGCTCACAAAGTTCATGACCTTGTGACTTGTGAGTATGGTGCAAGCTCACACCCCGCGGATCATGTTTTTGTGTGAAACTAGGCAGTCTAAGAATAAAATGGCGCGCTACCGATTAGGTTAGGTTTCAAAGGTTTTGAAGCTTCTGATAGTAATGGTATTAGTGGTGGTATTGCTTTGTTTTGGCATGAGTCTATCAATCTGATTGTACAAGAAGTTAATGAAAGATTTATTGACGCATATGTTACTGTTGTAGCAGGAGAGCCTCCTTGGAGGTTAACCTGTGTGTATGGAGAACCATGGGTGGAAGACCGTCATCTCATGTGGACGGCCCTCCAAAATATGTGTCAAGGGGCTGAGACCCCATGGGCTGCGATCGACGATTTCAACGAAGCCATGTGGAGTTTGGAACACTTCTCTGAGACGCCGAGATCTGCAGGTTAGATGATTGCTTTCCGTGATGTTTTGGAGGTTTGTGGCCTTGGAGACCTTGGTTTTGCAGGTCTCCTTATACCTTTGATAACCAGCGTGGTGGCCGGGAAAACGTGAAAGTCCGACTTGATCGTGAAGTGGCCAACAATGGTTGGCGGGACTTGTTTGGGTCTGCTCGAGTGGAGCATTTGGTTGCTCCGAGTTTAGATCACCTCCCTATTCTCCTACGTTGCTTACCAGAGGAAGCTAAGGAAAAGGGGAACAATAACTGCAGGCGCTATGAAGTGATGTGGGAGAGAGACCAAGGCCTTCCAGAATTCATAAAGAAGGCGTGGTCTGACCTGGGCTCTATGGCGCACCAGGGGACGTTGCTGCAGGTTTGGGGTCTATCATGAACTCTCTTCACAAGTGGAGTCGCAATTTTTTTGGCAATATTATTCAAGAGATCAACAAATCCAGATCCCAATTGGAAGAACTCATGTCCATGAATGCATATCGTAATGCTATACGAGAGGCCACTGATCACATGAATGAGCTTCTTTATAGGGAGGAAATGCTCTAGATGCAACGATCCAGAGTGGCTTGGCTCCGGGAGGGCGACCGCAACACTAAGTTCTTTCATCGCAAAGCAGTTTGGAGAGCCCGTAAGAACCGCATCAAATCATTAAAGGATGCGGGAGGTGTTTCTCACAGTGACAAGCATACTATGGAGTCCATGACCACGACCTATTTCTCTGAACTCTATACGACAGATGCTACGTTAAGTGCGGATCCAGTTGTTCAACTCATCAATCCTCGGGTTACTGACTATATGAATGAGGGCTTATGTGCTGACTTCACAGACAAATAGATTGTTGACGCTCTCTTCCAGATTGGACCTCTGAAAGCGCCAGGGCCAGATGGGTTTCCTGCACATTTCTTTCAGAGGAATTGGGACACACTTAGAAAGCATGTCATTGCGGGTGTGAATGATTTCTTCAGAACTGGCATAATGCCACAGGGTGTGAACAACACAGCTATAGTGCTGATACCGAAAGTTGACAGCCCGGAGAAGCTAACTGAGTTTTGGCCTATTAGTTTATGCAATGTGATTTACAAAGTGGTAGCTAAGTGGCTGGTGAACTGCATGCGGCCTATTCTGGATGACATTATATCCCCCGAACAGAGTGCCTTTGTGCCAGGACGCATGATCACTGACAATGCCTTAATTGCCTTTAAGGCCTAGTTTGGCAGCAAAGTTTTTCTAAAACTGAAGTATTCTAAAACCGAAGTATTTCACCACCTGGCTAACAAATACCATAGTTTTTCTCATTTCTCGGTTTTTGAAAAAACAGGGTCTGACCTCTTTCTCAAATACTTCAAAAAACCCACAGTTTTAGAGAATACTTCAGTTTTAAAACCACAGTAATTATTGAACCCAAACACCTTAAAGTATTTAATACTTCATTATTTTGAAAAACTGAAGTATTCTCTAAATACTTTAAAAATACTTTGCTGCCAAACTAGGCATAAGTGTTTTCATAATATTCAGCAGGAACGGAACCCGGCAAAAGCTTTTGCGTGTACAAGTTGGATTTATCAAAATCTTATGACAGGGTAGACTGGTCTTTCTTGAAGCAAATGATGCAAAAGATGGGTTTTGCTTGCCGGTGGGTGAACTGGATTATGGAGTGCGTCACCTCGGTGAATACAATGTTAAACTCAATGGAACCCTCTTGGATTCGTTTGCACGACGCGTGGGCTTCGACAAGGTGACCTGCTATCCCTTTCTTGTTCCTTTTCATGGTAGATGGTTTTTCGCGTTGCTGAAGCATGGTGAGTCGAGAGGTGGCTATACCCCCTCAAGATCTGCCGTAGAGATCCTGGGGTGTTCCATCTCCTTTTTGCAGATGATACACTACTCTTCCTCAAGGTAAATGAGCAGTAATAACGGAATGCACGACAGACTCTCAAAGTGTATGAATGAGCCACAGGGCAAAGTATTAACCCCGCAAAGTGTATCGCCCTGTTTGGTCCTGCATGTTCGGTGCATGTGCAAAGTAACGTGCGGTCAATTCTGCAGGTTGAGAGCGCTGGGTTTGAAGATAAATATCTTGGCCTCCCTACACTTGAAGGACGTATGGCAAAAGGAAAGTTTTAGAACTTGCAGTCTAGACTTATGAAGAGAATGATTTATTGGGGGGATACACTATCTCTGGCTGGGAAGGAAACGATGATTAAAGCGGTTGCTCAACCTATCCCCACCTATGTAATGGGTGTCTTCAAATTACACATGGTTGTGTGTGATGATCTCAATATAATGGTGCACAACTTTTGGTGGGGCTCTTCACAAGGAAAATGGAAAACTCACTGGCAGACGTGGCCGAAGATTCAATCCCATAAGTCTCAAGGAGGGCTCGGCTTCAGTGATTTTCGGCTCTTCAACCAGGCGCTTCTTGCCAGGCAAGTGTGGCGTTTGTTGACTAAACCTAACAATTTACGTGCGCACGTTCTGAAGGCCCACTACTACCCGGAGGGTAGGCTCGAGGACACGGTGTTTACCGGAAATGCGTCCTCCTCCTCGCAGGCGATCCAGTATGTCCTTGAGCTGTTGAAGAAGGGACTTATATGGCATGTTGGTGATGGGCAAGACATTCGTATCTGGAGGGACCGATGGATCCCCCGTCCAACCTCCTATCAACCTATCACTAACCAAGGCACCTGCAGGATAAGGAGAGTGGACGAGCTCATTGAGAACGGGGTGTGGCACATGGATCTCCTCCAGCGCTACTTCCTCCCTGCTGATGTTCATGCCATCTCAAGCATCCGTATCTCTCCACGCGTCAAGAAGGATACACTCGCTTGGGTGCCGGAGAAGAACATGACCTTTACTGTCCGGTCTGCGTATCGTCTTGCCTTGGACGAGCGCGAGCTGCCTACGAAGACATCCACGAGCAGGGCACCGGATGGTCGACGCACCTTCTGGACGAACATTTGGGGTTGCCCTGTGATGAGGACATCCCTACTGATAGTACACCCCCAACTCTTCATGATGAACAAGCCAATCAAATCATACTTGGACCTATTACAAGAGCTCGTGCGAAGCTAATTGAACAACAGGTGAACTTGCTCTTAATAGAATCTGATGTTGTGCTTAATGAGAATTATATACTGCCTAAGCCTTTGTATCTATGCATGATACCATGAAGAAGACGAGAAGCAAAAAGGCGAAGACGAGCTTCGGGAACAAGGAGATGATGCTCCAGGAACCGGACGTCCGATTCCAGTCGGACGTCCGACACTGTTAACGATTCCAGTCGGACGTCCGACGCTGTTGACCTGGACGCGTGAAGCCTCTCCATCCATCAAGCAGAAGCTCCAGGGAACGGATGTCCGACGCCTGCGTGACGTCCGACCTGTACCGGAAATAGGGTACCGCGGGACAGAAGCTTTGGCGCCAATTATATTGGAAATCCGGCATCTGACGGAAATAGGGTGTGCCGAGTACAGAAGGCTTTGGCGTCATAATTACCGGAAATCCGACGTCCACCGGACGTCCGAAGGTCCCGACGGACGTCCGATACCGACCGGACGACCGACACTGCCTGCGCGCAGATTTCAGGGCTGCGGCCCTTGTATCCAACTCTAGACTCCCTAGCTTATAAATACCTAGTCCCCAGCGTGTTTTAGGGTTAGACCTCGTTTTATTTTTTTTGAACGGTCACCGAGGGGGGGGGGGAGAGATTCCCCACCTGAATTATATTACCATTCAAAACCACCGAGGACAAGGCCTCATACATCAGGGGTTTGAGGAGGACAAGCCTCAATTACATCACATCAGGAGTACAAAGGGGGGGGATAAAAAGAATGCTCAAAAGAAGGCACGAGCTAGCTAGCAGATCGAAAGGCCAACACCATGAGAAGTACTAGTAGAAGTGGTGTGTCGTCTAAAGAACACAATACCAACACTAAGCAACTATCCTAACGCACCACACTAGCGTGCGTACCGACTCTATGACCCTCTACCGAGCCTCCACAACCAACGAGAATTGCTCCAAGCATTCATCTTGAATCATATACTTCAATTCATATCGATCTGAAGTGTTGCTACTGCAAGTTTTGTGTGATCTGTTGTTCCACTGGGAATTAGTAGATTGCAAATTTTACGGTCTCGTGGTCGACGGCTACATAGCGCAAGTGTGTGAAGTTGTAAATATCCAAAGGGTAGAGAGCTGTCGCATTGGCACCAGGGATTTAGCGAGGAGAGTTCATCGACTACATACAAGTTATCTATCATCGCCCTCATATTCACCGAACGCTTACTGAGAAGATCGGGTCACCCCATATCACCCTGCCTCACCAAAGGTACGTGTCTTCTCTTGGAGACATCCTACTAATTCCCTAGCCACTTGGGCGAACAAATGCTCCCGACATCTTGAGGTTACTGATGTTTGTCCCATCTGTGGTGTGTCACGCGAGGATGGCTTTCACGCCATGTGTTGATGCCCGCTGGCACGCGATCTATGGCACGCTATGGAGAAGGAATGGCCCATCCCTAAGGTGGAGGAGATTCAGGATACGGGCCAGGAATGGCTGCTCACGCTCCTGGATCCACTAACCGAGACGACAAGGCCAGTTGTCCGACCCCCCCCCCCCCCCCCCCCGCCCCCCCACCAACGGAGGCCTCCCGCAGTTCCTCGATGGGTACATCAACTCCATATTGTGCATTCAGCAAGACCCCCATGGCGACTTGGTGAAAGGAGCACCCCCCCAGGTTTCGTTGGCCTGGACGCCCCCTTAGCACGGCTGGACGAAACTGAATACAGACGGGATCTACATCATTGCCAACGGGTGCGACATGAGGCGGTATGATTCTCCGTGATGACAGGGGAGCGATTCTGTTCACTGCATGCATGGAGATACGCACATGCGATAACAACTTATAGGCGGAGCTGGAAGCATGTAAGGAGGGCCTGGATTTCGCCACAGCTTGGACACAGAAGCCCATCTGTGTGGAGATGGACAGCAAGGAAGCCATTGCCATGATCTCATTCGGGTCTTCGGATCGATCATCCCACCGTGCTTTGGTTGAGGAAATTCGCTGGCTAGCTACGCAACACACTGAAGGAATTTCATTTGCTCATTATAATAGATCGCAAAATAGAGTAAGCCACGAGCTGGCGGCCTATGGTAGAGGTCAGCCTCGCACAGCGATCTGGATTTTCTCAGGAGAAAACTTTATTGTAAACCTTGCTTCATCTGGGAAGCCTCGCTCCTTGAGCAATGAATTTCATTTACCCTCGCAGAAAAAGGTACACCTTTTAGGAGGGGTTTGTGTCACTCTTTTGATCCAAAAATTTGTGAACGACGCGAGCAGCTCTTGAGCTCGTTGCCATGCACCACTCCCTCGTCTTCTAGCAGGTTTGCATGTGATGTGTTTGAATTGGGTTTGATAGATAGACAAAAAAATATTACAAACTTGATGAGAAAATCAGTTCGGATTGGATCATCGGGGAGCGACTACAATAGAAAACGAGCTACAGGTGCAAAAATAGAAAAATAAACATGAGCCATTGGATGGTAGGTGGATGGCATAGATTCTGAAAGAATCTCAGCCTCTTAATGTACATTTTACCAAACCCCCTACTAATAATTAGTTATTAAATTGAAATTTTGCAGCAATCACGTCAAGTATTTCATCTCCCTCTCCATTCATTTTGTCCAAGACTGCATATAAAGTTTGCAGAATGATGAAGTTCCATATGTTATTAATTTATACTACTACTTAAATGCTTTGCACGTATATAATTGAAAACCATGCATCTTTCAGACACTAGATGACCGTTGCGCCAATGGCGCAAAGGGAATAATGAAACCAGGTTCTCATATACCATCAATGTGCAATAAGATAAGGCACAATGAGAAGCTGATTGAACATACTTAGAGTTGAAACATAAGTGCAACAGATATATACATTGGTAGATTAGAGAGCTCATAATGCTAGTGCAGGTAGAGGCATATAGAAGTAGCTTAGATTACAGACTACACAAAAGCATTCTAAATACGGGGTAGTTTGTGATGGCAGGTTTATCATAGTGACGGTTATCAACTTTGATATTAGCTACACTATGCCTTAGAGGCTATAGAAGGTAAGACAGGGCCCAACAGCTGCAGGTTTGAAAGCGAAGACGTAGATGTTTCCTTGGGTCATGTCTATGTGAGTGATGAAGACCTTCCAGCAACCTGCTGTAATTGTAATTGTAGCTCTGTTGTCAACCCCTTTGATGAGTTGAGCTGAGACGCGGATGCTTTTATCTGCGCTTGTGATTGGCAAGGTATTTATTTTTCCATGCATGTGTTGAAAGAGGTGTGTCTTGGAAAAGCGTGTCTTGAAGTACTGCAAGGGAAATTGTATTTTGGTGTAAGAATAGTTTGCTAGCAAATAGAAGGGTAAAAGCTGAACAATTAGTGTTTTACCATCCTTTGTGTTGGAGCAGCGAATGTCTTGTTCAGGTGGCAAACATAGTAGGGGATGGAGGTTTTCTTATTCTTGATCGGGTGACTTAGGCGTATGACATGGTCTCTATAGAGGGAAACTGTGTTTCCCCAGACACAAGCAGCACTGAGTTCATCAACATACAAATGGCCAGGAATGTCTGTTTAAGCAAGTTTCATAAGCAACAAAGCAACATGTAAATATAATGAGTATACATTGCATAAACAGTGGAAGATCAGTTCATACCACGCACTATGTATCGTCCTTGAGGTAAGTTTATCATGGGGCGTTTCGTGGTGTGTACTGAATATGCGTTTGAATAGAATTACTTGGTAGGCAATGAATTTTTTTAAATGTAGACCAGGTAAATAGGCTAAGTAAACTGAAGCAAGTAGAAATCGAAGAGATGATGATGTACGTACTGATCTGATATTCAGACTCGGATGTGCTTATGTCATCTCTAGTGGAATAATCATCGGTGTTGAATTCATCTTCAGTTGACATGGTGTCAGTGCTTGTGTCTTCTACCTTAATGGTTACCCCTGCATGAATCGAGCTTAGTTTCATTAGCTATGAATGGCAGGAATAGATAATGGTTAATTTAGTTTTTAGCTGATGAGTGAATTTTAACCGAAACTTGGGATTGTGGAAGGTTTGTGTAAAAGGATGTACACACATTGGTATTTTGTTTTGCGGGGGGGGGGGGGGGGGGTCAAATTGCTAACATACAAGGTATTATGGGTCAGTGTACATTTCTGCTGATGAGTTTGCAATTTTAGCTACAATATTTGCTATCTAATTGGTGCAAGAATCACGGTTATCAAAGAATCATAAGGTAATTGATGAACCAAAGCTTGGATCAAGCTCAGCAGGAATTTGAAGTATTGGCAGGGAATAAAATTACATAAGAAAGCTAAAAGAAATCTACACAATTGTATTCACAGAAAGTTAGATATCGTTATGGTCATGAAGCACTGAAGTCGGTAAGCTGAACCAGCAAGTTGGAAAAGTATCTGAAAAATTTGGAGAGTAAAACTGTTTTCACATGTATTGGTCGGTTTCTTTAGACACAATCCTTCTCATATATGGATGTTTCTTTGAGATCACTGGTAGAAAGATAGCTCAGTATACTCTAGGTAGGCATTATTATTGTAACAACTCGTCTGCTAGCATTGGTTGAGAGAATGCTTGACAAGAGCATTAGAGTTTCAGAGATTAGAATGCCAGAGCACATTTAGGTGGTAAAAGAGATGAAAGGTGGGTTATTGAACATGAAATGGTAAGATTAAACGTTTGTAACAGCCCAGTTTTTGCAAAAATTAAAAATTTGTTTTCGGTGTGAATTGTTTGATTGTCTGATTTCTTTGCGGTGTTTGCATCCCCGATTTATCGATCGGCGATTATTTTTCCCCCTCTTATCTCGTACCGGACGGAGATCGACCCTTGCCACCCTGACACTCGACCTTTGCGACACCGGGTTTCACCCGATCGCCGTCGCGAAAACCGCACGAGAGCCAGCCGCAGCCAACGGAACGAAAACCCCGTTTAATAATTAAACGGGATATTTTTATAGCGCGCTGGAAAGTGTTTTCGGAACGGTTCCAGCGCGAGGTGAATGCCTCCGGCTCGACGCGCTGATCGCGCAGTTCGAAGTTTTACCCGAATCGGAGATACTGCGGACCCCCGGCGGTCAGAAACATGAGCACCGCGCGCGCGAGAGAAAAATCGATGATGTTTTTGCAAACTACCAACCATCTGGGCTATAAATAGACCACCCCACCACCTAGGGTTTCCCTAGGCAGCCACCAGCCCCAGATATGGCCCCAAATACCCCAATTTTCGCAGCAAACCCTAGCTCCCAGATCTGGAATCAGCCCAATGAGTTCTGGGCCGTCAGATCGTCAGATCCGACGGCCTGGGATCGTGCCACGTTGCCCCTCTCTCTCCTCTCTCCTCCGTCCAACCCGAGGCCGCCCGTGGGCTCACGGCTGCCACCGTCGAGCCGCCGCCTCGTCCGGACGCCACCTTCGGCCACCGGCCCGCCGCCTCCGGCCACCGGCCCGCCGCCGGAGCAGTCACGGCCGCCGGCGCCATCTCCTCTCCTCCTTCTCCCTGCCGCAGGTGAAGGCCGGCCGCCATGGCCGTCCGAGCCCCCGGCCTCGAGCTCGCACCGCCCCTGGAGGTCCTTTCCGCGCCGCCCGAGGACGTCGCCGGCCGGATCCGGCGACCCCGGTTGCGGATCCCCTCCGCCGCGCCTCCCTCCGACGCCCCCTGCTCCACCTCGTCGCCGGCGTGGCCGGTCACGGCACGCGCGAGGCCGCCGCCTCCTCTCCGCTCGGGAGGAGCCCGACGGAGCCAGCCAGCCAGCGTGGCCACGTGGGCCTGGCCCAGCCAGCCGCGGCCCGGTCAAGCCGAGCCCAAGCCGCCAGGCCTCCCAGGCCAGTGGGCCACGACCCAACAGTGAGCGCCCAGCCTTTTTTTTATTTTTTTCATTAGTTCTGTTTTTTTTCCTATTGGGCCCAAATAGCCTAGTTTCGGCCCGTATAGTTTTTTTGCTAGGTTTTATTTGTTTATTTAGGCACTTTTAGTTGTTTTATTGCGGTGCCCGTAACTTTTCACCGGTAGCTTCGATGGAGACGCTTTCTATATGAAAGTTGCTCCATTTTGCGCGTAGATTATTAAAATGTTGCTTGTTGCCATGTTTGACCTTGTTTACTTGCTGTTTACCTGCTAATTACACTGCCTGCCACTGTAAACTGTAACTGCAATAACTTTTTATCTGTTGCTCTGTTTAAAATGTTCTTTATATGTAACTTGACTAGAATTGCATGTAGATTGTGTTTATGCTTCTCTTGCTTGCTAATAAAAATAATAAAATATTTTAGGGCAAAACAGTACCAAATGCAAAAAATATCGTGGGGTCAGCAATAGTTTGTCATGTATAGGTTTTACCCCCACTTAAATTGACTAGATCAGGTAGTTTATTTTGCTACACCTCTTGCCATGCTTGTGTGAGATGCCATGTTAACAACCTTTGTTGATCACCTGTAGCTAAACAACTTGAACCACCGTAAATGTGCGGTATCGTCGTGTGTGACGAGTACTCCACTTAAATTGTTAGAAACCGCTCTCAACGGTAGGTGCGATGTCTCGTGTTGCCTTCTTGTTGATGCTTGCTTCGTAGTAATAGATGCTTGCTCGTTGATTGCTTTCCAGTGTTTATCGTCTTGTGTGCTTCCGCGGGTACCTCTCGGAGACATTGCGAGCTTGCGATCAACTACACCTTCGGAACCCGACTTATCAACAGGCAAGGACTATGCATTACTTATGATCCATTCTATTTCAACCAGCGGTTTGCATGCTAGTCTAGGTTAGATTCGATGTTTGATCCTACCACATGTTTACAACCTCTTTCAAACCGATACAACCATATCCCTTCCCAGCAAACCTTGTACTGCTATGTTACTATTGCTCGTTGCTCAGCCCCTGCTTAGTATGCATGCTTAGGATGCTACGATGTTACTCTGTTACTCCTGGGTTTGGGATATCACATTATTATATTGTTGTTGATGATATGATTATTATAATGTTGACTATATTCGACGAAGGATGGAAGGTCTAGGCTATCCCGCCCCGACGCTTTGTTCCATTCGAGTCACCTAGGACCCGAGTTCCGGGTATTGGTTTTAAGACTGAGCGTGCCTAACCGCGTGTGGGATTTTATGGGGTCCCATTTTCTTACCTATCTAGCTTCAAACATTTCTAGTGGTGGCCCAAGCTGATTTACCATTTGAAAACGTGTGTGTGCTTGGTTGGGCCCCCAGCTGTTTTAAAACAACTTGGGCCAGTGGAGACTTTGTTTCTCTGTTGGTCCACCCGATCAGCTAGGACCCGGTTTCCCATGTGTGATTACCGGCAATCCGACCTGCGTCATACGGAAGAGTCCGATCCGAGAGCGTGGCCAGCTTTTGGATTGGCTGTCGACTCCCCGGGGGCCACCCGGATTTGTTCGTGGTTAGCTAGAGGGACTTGTCGTTTCGGATCTCTTGGAACTAAATCATAAAATGGTTGCCTGTGATGGGTAGCAACTGAGAGAGATGGACGTGCGTGCGGAGCCTCGTAATGGGCAGTTGGTACACCCCTGCAGGGTTAAATCTTTTCGAGAAGCCGTGTCCACGGTTATGGACGACTTGAGACCTACTCCTTGTTCATAGACAACAACAACTGAGATAATCTTAATATAACTTGATCAACGTGTGTGTGCCTTGACTGCTTCTTCTTCGTTGGGATGCGAAGAGGAGGACAAGGATAGGATAGGTGTTATGTTTGCGTAGTAGGTGGATAGCAGACTTTTTGGAGGCGATTCCTCATCGAATGCTTGGCTTCTTATCTTACTCTCTAGATCGTTAGCCACTTCATAAATGCTAGTCCGGCAGCAACCTAACCACTTACCCCATCCTTACCGTAAACTACTAGTTGTCCTAGAATGACGAGTGATGAAGTCCTTGCTGGGTCAGATGACCACTACAGTTGGATGCTGAGTACCTCTGTACTCATGATACTACCCCCAAACTCTTTTCAGGGTTCTTGATCGACAACAGGTACGGTGATCGACGATTCACGTGGAGACTCGACGACGACTAGTTAGGCGGATCCCGGCGGAGGGCCTGGACCCGTGTGGTTATGGGATCGATGTTTTTCTCTTTTCCAGTAGGCATTTGCTTGTAGTCTGTACCCAGACATGTATCTTCCGCTGTTGTATTGTTTTTGAGGCAGTTGTATGCCGATTGTATGAGATGTTGTATCCTTGTATCTGTAATGTTGTGATATCATGTTGGAAATCCGGGGCATATGGCTTTGTCATATGTCGCGGTGGGACCGATATGTGCTTCGTCCCCGGATCTGGGTGGAAACACCTAGATCTGGAACAGTACCGCATATCGGGCCTTACAATGTTGATATTACCTGAAGGGATGCAGATCGAGGTTGCTTCTGGTTGGATACACCTTTGATGTGGCGGCTTGTGCCAAAGTTTGCACCTGGTGGAAGGTTTCTGGTGCTGGGGCCTGTGTGATCTTCGTTGCTTCCTCGCCTGCGTGGAGGCATGGCAAGGAGTAGACTGTATTTTGAGAAGATTAGCAGGCTGCAGCAGAGCTCATCTGGAGAGGATAGCCGGAGGAGTTGGGAATGAGGTAGGGTTTAGGTGGTAGGAATGGGAGCGCTGCCTCAATCTCGTTGACTGGATGGACTGGGCTGCCTGTATATGGGCTGCATAGGGGGGGGTGGTTTAAAAGGCATGGCGATATGTAAATTGTGGCGTTTGTTTTCTTATGGATGAAATTGATTACTTAGTAATTTTATTTGGAAGGGAAAAGTATTAATTGGGATTCTAATAAAAGAAGTAGATGAGCCCAAGGGAAAATTATGGATACTCCTACTCATAAATGAAAACAGAATATGTTGCGATTTTCAGTTAGGGGTTCGCTACATTGGTACAAGTCCCAATGATAGTAGCAAAAGGGTAAAAATGACAATGCAAGATTACTACAAATGTCAGTCAGCAATTTATTTTGTTATGAGATTTCCATTGCACAATCACACTTTGTTTCATGTTAAGCAACAGTCAGAACAGCCATTGTATATTTAATATAGAAGGCTAATACAACTTCATAATTAGTCATCGCTTTAAATAAACTAATACGTTTTTATTTTAGTTAGCATGTTTTTTCATTTTTTACATCCATTTATATACTAACTGTGTGTTTTCAGTTTACTGCCTGTCTTAACCCTATCTTGTTTTATATCTCAACAGGGTTATGGCAGGGCTTACTTCTCTGCTAAAATAGTATTTGTTGAACGGAAACGATGAATGGTACCATCCTCCATGTTTAGTGCGATTACCCCCTGGCAGGTGCCTAGAAAATAAGTATGCATTAATCAGCAGAGTCATAAACATGTGGTGCAGGAAGTAAGATCTAATATGACTCCTAATAAAAGAATCAGGAATGAAGGATGTTGGCAACAAGATGATAGACCTAATTATAGCCATTGAAAGAGGGCATTAGTCAGTAGTTTTTAACTACCATGTAACAAATCATGTCAACATTATAACAAGCTCGGGTACACGCAAGACAAAATATTAGCGGCACTAAAAAGACAACGCATTAATGAAAACACCTGTAAAAAATATCTAGAGCAACGGAACAAGCACAACAGTTAAAAACTAACTTAAAAAGAAGATCCAACAAATATCCGCATCAAGTCTGATAAAAAGAAAAGAAAGTGAATGCTAATGGCAGCAATCAAAGACTCTTTTCCGTCAGTATGCCAACATAATATTACCACCACATAAAAGTGCGCAAATATACAGTATACAGTAGAGGTATACATATGCTGGGTCTTGGATGGTACCAGAACACGACAAACAAATAAGTACCTTCCTTGTCCATGATAAGGCCCAACGCAAAATATTTAACAAAAATCTGTGTATTGTGCTTCATCGCTTGACCATAAAGTGTGTGTAGCATAGCATGACCTGTTCTATCAGCATCACATGCGCATCGATAGGCCTGACCACCTGAAGATGAATTAGACACACAAAAAAGAAGGATAAGAAATACTTCCTCCGTTTATAAGTACTCCCTCCGATCCATAATAAGTGTCGCTCATTTTGTACTAAGCTAGTTCAAACTTTGTACTAGATAAACGACACTTATTATGGATCGGAGGGAGTATAAGATTGACGGGGATCAACCCCGGCAAATCCCACGGTCAGAAACCCTGGGTTAGTCATAGAGATAGGCACAGGTTGGAAGATACTCGTCGGCTAATAGGAGAAGCACTTCCTGCTCGATATTATTGCTTGAGGGGGCGATTACAATGGAGGCCAAGGCGAGTTTTCGCAAGTCTAGATGAGTAGATACGTATCGAGTTGTCGTGGACGTCTCCCCTCCCAGCCTTTATATACTAGGCTAGGTCTCAGGGAGTCCGTACTAGGTTACAGAGATGGTTTCCTAATTCTAGTCTTTTCCTTGTACGCCAAGTCGCACCTTCCATGTTAGTCGCGGACTCCTACGTCGGTGCGTGGTTGGGACAATCGTGGGCTTGTCGTAGCTTTCCAACGGGCCTTCTGTCTTCACACGCACCGGGTAGCCTTTCATGCAGGAGTCGTGGGGTCACCCCCTCGTCAGTAGCCCCCGAGTGCCTGGGGGACTCGAAGAGTCGCGCAGGGACTCGAATTCATCTGCGCTTTTATTGTTTGTAAGCGTGGCATCGCCACGGTTCGCTGGTAGTTTTGAGCCATGACAACAGCTGTTTCGAGGGATTGCTAAGCTGAAAGGGTCCAAGGAGTCGACTGGTCGAGCCTTGGTGAATTGTGCTAGTGACAAATACCACAGTAGCCTAATCAAGCTCACGTCCCTTGACATGAACTTGGAACGACCGGTGTCAAGAAAAGTCATGCCGATGCAGGTCTTATAGGATCAATTGCTGCCAGTCTAAGCACATAGCCTGAGCGCGTCCGCTCGGCTCTTTCTATCATGCGTGCGCATGGAAAAGGTCAGGAGTGAAATCGCTCTGCGGCAAGTCCCGGCCCGGCCGTTCTGCGCAACGGGGTCTTACCTACACGCTAAGCTTGCGTGGCATCTGGGTACAGTGTGTCGTAGCCCAGGCATACTTGTTTTTGTAGAGGCGCAGAGCCTGGTTAGTGATGCACCCACTTGGAATAAACAATCAAGTGAGTTGTTTTAGCAATCACTCGCGGAGTTTTGTAATGAACTCAGGCGAGGAAAATAAGAAATCACCCACTCGGAATGTCGTCGAGTGCGCGAGTAAGTCATGTTTGTTGATTTGCTGAGTCTCTTTTGTGAGTAGTCACTCGAATGCTTTACTGCTTTCGGGGTGAGGGAGCGCCCGAACTCTGAGAGTATGTTTTTTTCTTGCCGGTACAAGTGATTACTCGAGCACATTTTGCCTTCTGGGTGAGGGAGCACCCGAACTCGAATAAAGTGTTAGACCAAGTATGTGATCAGAGGGGGAGGGGGTGAATGATCACTTCAAAATTTTGCATGAAACTATGAAGTGAAGCATAACTCAGTAACCGAAAGGATTCAACAGAAAGGTAAATGTCGAAGCCGAACATGATTGAAGCAAAGCATAGCGAATCAAAAGCATCGAATCAATTGCATTGAAGCAGATCACTGAAGCAATTGATAGACTGACTGTAAGTGCGGAAGGTTAAACGAACTCTTGACTCGGCGATGTTTGTTCGACCAGTTCACACTCTGCAAAGTCCTACGTCTGGTTGGAGGGACTTGTGATTGAACACAGGAGCTAACCTCTCTCTGTCCGTTTCTCCACTGCACCAATCTCCTTGAGCTTGGTCAGTTCTTCACTCGTGGTTGATTATTGAGGAAATCACCGAAACCTTTGACAAAATGGACTTCGAGGCGACAATCACTCTTCGCTCTCTGAAGAACAACTCTCTAACCGTCTAGGAGAATTGCAGTTCTCCAAGATAAAAAAGGCTAGCAAACTTCTTCCTAAGTCATAATGAAACAACTTAGATCAATAGGACTTATGCTTCGGTGGATGGGTTTTTGAAATGCTTCGGTGGGGTTGCTCTTTCTCTCTCCTCTGTAGGGAATCAATCTTGGAGCAGCCACCGGCCAATGAGGGCGGGGGTGGCGTATTTATAGGTGGCAATCCCTAGGTGCGAAATGAATGAAGTGACCCGATGTGACAGCTTGACACCTGTCCCCAACGGTCATATTTCCAGTCACAGCGCAACTTTACTTGTGGTCCAAGTAAAGCTGACTCACGGACTTGGTTGTGCTTCAGGTGCCGAAAGAACAAAGTCTTCGCTGGTGAAGCATTACCTAGCTCACATGAGATTTCTTCAACTCTGGCTTCTCACTGTTTAAGATTCGATCTGAGTCTTTTCATCAAAACCTTCGGAGTACATTTACTAAACCCCTCTTGATAGTACGGTTTTTCCTATGACTCAAAGAAGTAGAAAAGAACTACGCAAAAACAACTAAGTCATGCGCCATCTTGATCATCTTCTTCGATGAGACGTGCTTCAGGATTCCTTATCTTTTTAGGGGTCGACATCCGTGATGAGCTTCACTCCAGAGGATGTGCTTCGGTAAAAGTATAAATCTTCATTGAAGCTTTATCACCAACCTATAACTTCAGGAACCTAACCATCTGATTCACACTAGAAAACTTGTTAGTTCCTCTACTGTCTTGACCAACAATATCCAAAACTCTTGAGGGCATAACTTTGCTCTTACAATCTCCCCCTTTTTGGACTATTGTTGACAAAACAGGCATCGATAAAAGATTTGGAATTTTGAATTTGAGTTGAGAGAAAACTCTAAGATATGAAGCTTTTGACTCCCCCTGAATGCAAGCATCGAAGATTTATGTAATCGAAGAAAATGCTTGTTGAAGAATATCATCAATGGGAAGTCTAACACATATCCTAGTGAATCAATTGCATACAAAGATAATTTGTCTTGAAGAATATGCAATCATCCAATGACCTGTGAACTTAAGGATAATACCCACCTGCAAGATAAAATATAGGAAAGCAACTTGCAAGCACGAGGTTATTAACATATACGATAAAACAGTTCACAACCGAAGTAAAACTTTAAGTTACAACCCAATCGAAGTGAATGGAATGGAATGTTTGTCGTAACTTAACATGCAAAAGAACGAATCAAAACCCTAAACCCCGCAGCGAATCTAAACTCAATCGATGCTACTTTCTCCCCCTTTTTGTCAAGAATTGGACAAAAGGTTGAGAGGTAGAACGAGAGCATTTACGCGTCATCTGCAACCCTAGGACCCTGCACATTGTCTTCGCCTGAAGAAGATGCATCGCCTGAAGTTTCTCCTTCGGTCGAAGCAGGTGACTCTTCCTCGTCGAACTCCATCGGCGCTTGAAGCAATTCAAGGTCGCTGTCGTCGAGAGGATCGTCTTCGTGCTTCGATGTGTGAGAGTCTTCATCCGAGAAGGTGTCGGGGCGAATCTGTTCAGCAGGGTTGACAAAGAGAACTTCATCAATCTTGTCCAGTGAAGGAATCTTGGGGTTGGGGCGATCAATCGAGTCATTTCTTGAGAAGTGCCTCTGCAAATGTGGGTACTCCTTGAATATGCGATCGGCTTCAAGTTTCTTTACCGAGTTGAATTTCCTTAGGCCTTTCCAAGAATGACACTTCAGAACCTTCAAGTATTGGTTGTTATTCAAGGCAATGTTACCAACTCTGTTTATCTCATCAGATAGATGTTACATCTGGCGCTGATTTCCTTCGATGAAGTTTTCAAGAAGCTGTTGGTTGCGAATGGCAACCTCAAAGTGGTACACTTCTTTCTGATAACGCTTCGACATATTGCGTTCGTTGACGTGCTGTCTGACTCCAACATATGTTGCAAATGGGTCATTTGGCCGCCTGAAGATATTCATTGTATCGCGGACCGGAGGGCAGAACAGCTTCGGGTGATGCTTCGCAGTGTAATCTTCGCTGCGTCCATGGTTGCAAATGGCTTGCAGCCAAGGAGCATATGGCTTCAATTGATTAACCAATTCAGCAGCTTGTACCATGTATCGAAGAAAACAATCCTCGAAGTCAAACACATGTTCATGAGTGAGCTTCATTAGAGCATGACGAGTTGGGTACAGAATATTGGATTCTTCATTCGCAGTACTGAGAGGCATCAGGGAGTTTGACAGTATGTAAAACCATGTCTTCGAAATGAACACCAGATGCTTCGGGCGAATGTTTTCTGGCATGTGATCTCCAGAGACTTTGGGATCCAATAAAGATGCAAATTCAGCTTCAGTGGGATCCGGTAACATGTGAACTTTTGCAATTTCTCCAGTGTGTCTTGGGATGTTTATAATATCCATGAATTCATCTGTATGCATCCTGAAGACTTTCCCTTGAATCATCCATTCAAGAATCCATGTGCTAGTATCTTCTGGGGTTCCAGAGACATATAGTGTGGCATAGAATTGCTTCACTAGCTCTGAATTGAATGGAGTTTCCATGGCAAATAATCCAGTCAAGTTCTGTGCTTCGATGGTTTCCATGATGTTTTGGAAGCACGTTGCAGAAGCTAGACTGTGCATATCCAAGTACTTGTGTCTGAAAAGGACACCTTTCTGGCAGTAAAGCTTCGTCTACAAGATTTGCTGTTCAGCAGTCCAGAATCGAAGATCATTAGCTGTTCTTGGTGAATCATATGGACTAGTGCCAAAGAATCGAAGCTTCTTGCGATGAACTTCAATGTCAAATTCAGGACCGTGTCTTGACGAAGATCCTTCTCCCAGGAAAATGGGAAAAGTCTCTCTTGGATAGATGGAGTCCAGCTGGGTGTCCTGAGCAGGAATGCAATGCCTTCGAGCATCTGTGATTCGCCTTTGCGGTTGAGTGACGATGGCCAACTCATTTGCTTCGGCTTCAGCTTCGATTTTTGCATCAGCATTGGCTTCAGCATTAATAGCTTGATCTTGGGATTCGCCTTGTTTGTCTTCAGACTCCTCAGAAGAGTGAGCTGAAGATTAATCCTTTTCAGGAATGGCTTGAGGGGGTGGAGAGGGTTCTAGTGCAAAATTGTCTTGAGCGGATGGTTGTGGAGCAGGTTGAGGTGGAGGAGGAGTTGGAGCACGGGGTGGAATGACTTCGGGGGCGGATGGCTTCGATGTGGGTTTGCCAAGCTTGATGATTCTGCATCGAGGGGGCGATGCCTTTCTAGGGCCCTTCTTTGCCGGATGAGAGCTCACCTCATCAGCTTCTTCAGTGTCAGCAATGAGACGCCTCTTCCTTTGTTGCAATATAGGATGTGGTGAAGCTAATTGCTTGAGCATGGCTTCGCGCTTCTTTGAGTCAAGAGCCATGACTGAAGCATTGTGAGTCTTGCAACATTCTTCAATGGCAGACTTTAACTTGTCTTGAAAGACTTGAATATTTTGCTTCGTTTGTTCATTAACAATAGCAATCTTCTTCGAAGCAGCTATGGCTTCACTCTTGAAGTCCTCATCAGACTCATCATCTGCTTTCTTCTTGAATTTTAGAATCTTAGCAGTTTCTGATCTGTTCCTTGAGTGCAAATCTCTCAGCTGATTGTTCAAAGTTTCGATCATGGCTGAAAGATTTGGTGAAATGTAGATATTCCCAATATCCACAGCTTGGGGATTTACAGCTTCAGAAAGCTTACAGTATACCTGAAACAGCCTTAAACAGTCCCAGAGCTCACCTTCTCTAGCATCTGGAAAATTGTGTTCACTATGCTCAGCTTCATCATGGGCTTCGGGGACAGGAGCTGCGACTGGCTTCGGGGGAATTTCCTTCGGTGCCATGTCCACAGCGGCTTCCTTTTGAGCGGCCCTGGCAGCTTTCTCAACCTTCTTTGTGCGAAGGATATCCAGCTGAGCTTGGCGTTTGGCTTCATCTTCAGCAAGTTGTTTGGCTTCGGCGGCAGCCTTAGCCTGTTGTGCTTGAGCTTCAGCTAGCTTGCGCTTCGCTTCAGCTTGCTGGTTTGCCTCGGCCAGCTCCTTCCTTTGCTTTTCAAGATCAGCTGCTTCCCTATCAGCTTTCTCTTTCTCTTTGGCTTGAGCTTCGGCGTGCAGACGTTCAGCTTCAATGCGGTCTCTCTTCCGCAATTCAGCTTCTGTCAACTTCTTTGTGCCAACCTGGGCATATGTTTGGCCAGGCTTAGCCACAGTTGTCTTCGGCTTCGAAGCTTTAACAGGCTCTGGAGCTTTGGCTTCGGGGATGGCAGAAGGCTTAGCCACAGGCTTTACCTTCGGGTCATGCCGTTCCTTGGTCCTCTGCTCGGATGGAACAGGACGGCGAGGAGGCTTGGAGGACAGGGGTGCCTCGACTACCAAGTTCGTCAAGTCAATGTTCCTCTTTGGAGCAGGAGGTGTTGTAGGTTCATGAAACTTAACACCCTTAGGAGCAGTTGGCTTCGCTCCAGCCTTCTTCTTCAGAGGATTCTTACTCAGTTTCTTCTTAGGACTTGGGGGGATGGGTGAGTGCTCTGACTCATCATCTGCTTCATCAGCAGGATCTTCATCGATCGAGTCTTCAAGCGGAGCATCTGCTTCAGCTTCGTCATCTGCTTCGTGTTCAGCCTCCTCTTCTGAAGCAGGAGGGGGTGAATCACTCAGCTTCCGAAGCTTTCGTCTCTTCTGAGGCTTCGATGGTTCGGCTTCATCAAGCCCTGCAGCAGCAAGAGCTTTTGCCTTTTTCTCGTCTCGGATCCTCTTCTTCTCAGCCAGAATAGCAAGCCTTTCTTGCTCTTCAGGATAATCATCCGGGGACTTGAGAGAGTTTGGGTGCGGGACAGCCGGAGGCTTCGGGTAGTACTTCTTTCGGTTGGCTGCTGTGTACTGAGCGCACATGGCGGTGGTGTACCGATAGGGTGGACTGAAGGCGAATTGCATTGCCCACTTCCAAGTTGGAATGATTTTATACTTGTACCACCTGATAGCCCAATATCTACGAATCTTTTGCAGTCGAATCTTTCTATCATGATCTGTCTCTTCTGGCGGGGTGTCATAGCCCATCTTGAGGCGAATGGCTTCGGGTATGCCTCGGGCATTATTTACTTCCTTAGTTTTGCCTCCTTTGCCCTTCTGCTTCGGTGGCTCTGGGTAATTTTCCAGTCCTTCAACAATCGGAGACTCATTCCCCATTGCAGCCTCTTCGTCAGACATCCTGTGATTAGAAGTATAGACAAGAGGGAAACAAGGAGAGGGAATGAATAAGCACAGGCAAAGGTTTCGACCAAAAACAAATCAATTTTGACAGGAGCCCAGATCAAACTCAGATTGGATGCAACTCTGTTTATGAATTTGGTTAGAACAAGTTCGAAAACAAGACCTAACCCAATCCAGTTCAGAGAACGAATCGTATCATACGCACTGACCTGAGGAGATGGGATTGCTTAGATGCTAAGAACAGCTTTCCCAAGATGAAAAGACCCGCACAGATCAAACAACCCTATAAACAGAAATCAAAACCCTAACAAACTTAGATCCAAACCCTAGATGAAGAACACAGAGAACACGATTGGATCCAAGATGCTGTGCGTACCCTAACTTGGTGACGCACGACGGCTACGGCGACGGAGGGCGGAGAAGTGCTCTGCATCGACGAGGAAGGTCCACGGCGGCGGCGTTCCGGCAGTGAAGCGGCGACGGTGACGACAAGGACGAGAGCTCTGAGGATGCTCGAGGAGGGAGACGGAGAAGTCGGAGAGAATGAGCGTGGGGTGAACCGTTTCGATGGGGGAACGTCTTAAATAGGCCTGACCTGGAGCAGTTACCAGATCAGATCGAATGATTCACAGCGACTGACTCTTCCGATTCAACGGCTAAGATGAAGTGGCGTATCGCGAGCGAATCTCAACGACCCGGAGAAGACGGGGACTCAACGGCCGAAGAATAAGTCTTGACCGAGAGCAAAAACTTCGATAAAGTTGAAAACATTTGCTTCGGAACTCAATGATGCTCGAAGCAATATGCTTTCCGTTTCAATTGTGCTTATCATTCAAGATAGAAAAGATTGGGAGCGAAACAGAATAGAGGGGGTAGGGTCCGAAACTTATCACTTCGAAGAACAACATCGAAGCTAAAAGTGGTAAGCATAGGGGACAAAAGAAACGAATAAATAAAACAAACTAAACACAGAACAGAAAGCAACTGGCAAACGAAGCTAAACTTGGACGAAGGAAAACTCAAGCGAAACTAAACAAAAAAAAACACAAACGAAGGTGAATATATACAGTGAAAAGTTTCGATCTTACTGAACATTGTGTGAGTCTAAGATGTTGAGCTCACATCTTAATGCACAAAACCTTTTCTCGTCCAATGGCTTCGTGAATATGTCTGCCAATTGATCTTCAGTTCTTACATGGCTAATCTCAATGTCTTCGCGCTGAACATGATCTCGAAGAAAATGATGACGAATATCAATGTGCTTCGTTCGAGAGTGTTGCACCGGATTGTGAGCAATCTTGATGGCACTCTCATTGTCACAAAGCAGAGGGATTTTCTTCACAAATATACCATAATCTTTCAGCGTCTGCTTAAGCCAAAGTATTTGAGTGCAGCACGAGCCAGCAGCAATGTATTCAGCTTCAGCAGTAGATATTGAGACACAATTCTGTTTCTTTGAAGCCCAACACACAAGAGATCTACCAAGAAAATGACAAGTGCCTGAGGTAGATTTGCTGTCAACCCTATCACCAGCCCAGTCTGAATCAGAATATCCAATGAAATCAAACTGAGTGCCTTTGGGATACCAAAGTCCCAATGAAGGAGTATGTGCTAGATATCGAAGAATTCGCTTCACAGCTATATGATGCGATTCCTTCGGATTTGCCTGAAATCGAGCACAAATACAAACTGATAGCATGATGTCAGGTCTAGATGCACATAAGTATAAGAGTGAACCTATCATAGACCGAAACTTTTTCTGATCGAAGGGTTTCCCTTTCTCATCTGCATCAAGAAAACCATTAGTAGGCATGGGAGTTCTAATGGTCTTGCATTCAGCAAGATCAAACTTCTTCAGGCAATCCTTCAAGTATTTATCTTGTGAAATAAAGGTGCCATTCTTCTGTTGTCGAATCTGAAGTCCAAGGAAAAACTTCAATTCTCCCATCATTGACATCTCATATTTCTTCGACATCATCCTTGCAAATTCTTCGCTGATCTCAGTGTTAGTACAGCCAAAAATAATATCATCTACATAAATCTGACACACAAATAGATCATTGTTATATGATCGAGTGAAAAGAGTAGGGTCAGTTGTTCCTGGTTTGAAGCCTTTCTTCAGGAGGAAATCCTTCAGTGTTTCATACCACGCACGAGGTGCTTGCTTCAGTCCATACAAAGCTTTGTGAAGCCTGTACACTATATCAGGATTCTTCGAGTCTTCAAAACCTAGGGGCTGCATAACATACACTTCTTCTTCGATTTCACCATTAAGAAACGCACTTTTGACATCCATTTGATATAGCAATATATTTTTGTGGTTAGCAAAAGCAAGCATGACACGAATGGATTCGAGACGGGCTACTGGAGCATAGGTTTCACCAAAGTCAATGCCTTCGATTTGGGTGTAACCTTGTGCTACCAATCTAGCCTGATTTCTTACCACAATACCGTCTTCATCTTGCTTGTTGCGAAATATCCACTTGGTGCCAATAACGTTGTGCTTCGTGGGATCTGGCCTTTCAACAAGTGACCAGACCTTGTTCCTTTCAAATTGGTGAAGTTCTTCCATCATAGCTAATAACCAATCAGGGTCCTTCATGGCTTCATCATATTTTGAAGGCTCTAGCATGGAGACAAAAGAAAAATTTCCACAGAAGTTAGCCAGACGAGTACGAGAACGAGTAGTGGGACGACCTGGTTGATTGATATCTTCAAGGATCGAATCCACATCAACTATTCTTCGAACTTGGGATAACGCAGTATCATTTGCTTCAGGCTCAGCTTCTGCTTCAGGATCTGCATCAGTTTCGGTATCAGCTTCACCTTCAGCTTCAGCATTTCCTTCAGGATTAGCATTTCCTTCGTTCCTTTGACCTTCTTCGTCCTGTTCATCATTTGCTTCAGGATGTTGATCTCCAGCGCCCCGGGCTATGTGTGGGAACATTGGACCATTATCATCCCTAACAACTTGACGTTGATTGGCTTCAACAGGGCGAATCTCACCAATAGCCATGGACCTTATTACTTCATCAAGAGGAGGTTCATCTAGATCATGAGGCAAATGCTCCTTTTGAGAGCCATTAGTTTCATCAAACCTTACATTCATAGTTTCCATAACTTTCCCAAAGTGAGAGTTATAGACTCTGTAAGTGTGAGAGTTTGAGCCATGACCTAGAAGAAAACCTTCATGTGCCTTAGGGGCAAATTTGGAGCTATGATTCATATCTCTAATAAAGCATGGAGCACCAAATACCCTAAGATATGAGACATTTGGTTTGTTACCAGTGATAAGCTCATGTGAAGTTTTCTTCAAGAATTTGTGAAGGTAAACCTTGTTGATGATGTGACATGCAGTATTGATTTCTTCGGCCCAGAACCTAATAGGAGTCTTGTATTCAGCAAGCATGGTTCTGGCCATCTCAATAAGAGTTCTATTCTTCCTTTCAACTACACCATTCTGTTGAGGTGTATAGGCAGCAGAGAACATGCGTAAAACCATGATCATCAAGAAAATCTTCAATATGAGTATTCTTGAATTCAGTTCCATTATCACTTCGGATATGCTTCAGAGATAATTCATATTCTGTTTGAGCTCTCTTAGCGAATGACTTGAAGATTTCAACCACTTTGCTCTTGTCATCCAAAAAGAAAACCCAAGTATAACGTGAGAAGTCATCAACAATAACTAGACCATATTTGTTTCCTCCCAGGCTTGCATAATTTTGAGGACCAAAAAGATCCATATGAAGCAATTCAAGAGGACGAGTGGTAGTCATGATGGTCTTCTCTGAATGATGTTTCTTCGTAATTTTACCAGCTTCGCAAGCACTGCAGAGACGATCCTTATCGAATTTTACTTCGGTAAGACCAATAACATGATTCTTCTTCACTAAGTTATGAAGATTTCTCATCCCTGCATGACCAAGTCTTCGATGCCATAACCAGCCAGATGAAGCTTTTGCCATTAAGCAAGTGGAAACAGCAGGGCCCGAAGAAAAATCAACAATGTATAGATCTCCCTTTCGGTAACCCTCGAAGACAAATGAATAGTCATCCTGTGAAAAGACCACACAACGCGAAGCAGAAAACAACACAAGCATACCCATATCGCATAACTTTGAAATAGACATAAGATTATATCCAAGTGATTGGACTAGCATAACCTTGTCAATGTGCTTATCCTTCGATATGGCAATCTTACCCAAACCTAACACTTTACCTTTGTTGTTATCACCGAAGGTAATGTACTTCAGAGAAGATTGAGATAGTTTTTCTTCGATGAACAACTTCTTGTCTCCGGTCATATGATTTGTACAACCACTATCCATGACCCATTCGGATCCACCGGAGACATAGCCCTGCAGAAGAATTAGTTCTTCTTAACCACCCACAAACGAGCAGGTGACTGAGAAGACGTTGAAGCACTGGTTGAAGCAATATTAAATCGAACAGGAGTGTATTGCTTCGGTGAACCATCAAGCACACCATAAATGTAAGTCCTCTGTGAACGGTTAGCATAAGTATGAGCATATGCAATCTTAGTATGATTATTATGAGGACGATACGTGTGGCGACCAGTACGATAGTATTGCTTCTGCGGAACATTTGATTCGGTCACCAATGGATCATTTCTCGTCTCAAGAGATTAGAAATGATTCGGTGGTACCGAAGACTTTCCCTGCATAGAATGGTTAGCAGGCAACTTTTCCACAAGTGCTTTCTGCACCCATATTTGCCTCTTGTAAAATCCATTCTTTGGTGGAGTACCTACATACTCAGCTGAAACTTTTCCCTGTTCATATTTCATGAGTTTGTAGTCTGAATCAAGTGATTCATCCACAATGACTTTGTTCATTTTGCAGTCGAAACCTGAAAGGTTAGCAATATCAATGGGTTTCTCCTTAGCTAGAACCCAAACAGTCTTAGGATACTGTTCAGGCTCCCAGTATGTGCCATCAGGATTTATCTTTCTCTCGAAACCAACACCTTCATTCCTGGGATTCCTGTGAAGGAGGGCCTTCCTCAGGATATCACAGAGATATTGGTGTCCTTGCACACTTTTGAACATGCCTGTTTCAAATAAGTTTTTCAACCTGAGGAGTTCCTCGGTAACAGCAGGATTTTCCTCATCGGAGGCATTAGTATCATCAATAACAATAGGAGCTTTCCCTTTGGAAATAGTTTTGCTTCGTTCCAAACAATCCAAACAAGGTGATTCAGATTTATCAATTGCTTCAGAACCTTGTTGAGCCATGAGAGAGAGATTGACATTTTCCAATTCTTCATGAGCCTCTGTCAGTTTTTCGAGAGCCACTTTCCTCTGAATATATTCATAGGTAAGCTTCTCATAATCAACTGAAAGAAGATCATGCCGAGAGGATAATTCTTCAAACTTCTCCTTCAGAGCAGCATGCTCATTGGTTAAAGTTTGATTCTTCTCAATCTCATCGATCAACAACGTTTCTGACTTCTTAATGGTTTTTCTTAGTGAATCAAGTTCATCTTGTTGAATTGAAGCAATTTTAGCAAGTTTAGCAGAGCTTATCCTAGTATCACTTTCACATGAGGAATAATCAGAAGTATCATAGGTTGACTTGGATGAAGATACCTTTGCCTTGGACATGAAGCAATATGCAGGAGTTTCATCTTCACTACTGTTGTTGGTGAAGAATGAGCTCGAAGCATTGACTAAAGCATCTGCCGAAGCAAAAGCCAAACCAGCAACTCCATCTGATTCGGACCCTGAAGCAGACCTTGAGTCTTGTTCAGCTTCGGAACCAGAGGCTTCATCTTCTGAGTTCATCTCCTTTCCCAAATAGGCCTTGGCACGGTGAGAGCTGCTTCGACGAGACGAGTGAGTCTTCGATGAAGAACCCTCACGCTTCTTATGATACTTCTTCCTCTTATCATCATCAAAATCTTTCTTCTTTTCCCTTCTTGAACTGGAATCATGTTTCTTTGACTCATGACTTCTGGAGGATCTGTAAGGCTTCGATGAAGAGTCTCTGAGTGAATGCTTCGATTTGTTTTCAGCTTCCCACAGAGGGCAATCAGCAATGTAGTGTCCTGGTTTCTTGCACTTATAGCGGCAGTTGTCCTTCGATGGAGAGCTTTTTGAGGATGAACGGTGATAAGAATGACTTGAGCTTCTTGAAGGATAACTCTTCTTGGGTGAAGAAAAACCTTTTCTTTGAAAGCGATTGAAGCGTCTCATGATCAGTGCTAAATCTTTTCCAATGCTTGAGGGATCATCTGATTCGACACCTGAAGCAGAACTGGCTTCGGGTGAAGAATGACGCGAAGCTTTTGCTTTCAGGGCATGGGATCTCCTTCGAGAACCATTTATGTCACGTTTCTCTTCTTCTTCCATTTCAAAGGTAGTGAGTCTCTCAAGAACATCAGCAGCAACAAGACGCCTGTAATCAGTCCTTTCCTTGATCATCGGCACAATGTGATCAAACGAGTCATCCAACGAGCGAAGCAGAGTTCTCACAACAGAGTGAGGTGTAATGTCATCAGCACCGAGGGAAATCAATTCATTTGCAAGAGTTGTGAGTCTGCTGTAAATAGAACTGACTTTTTCACCCTCGTTTCTCTTGAAGCGATAGAATTTGCTTCGGAGAGTGTCAATTCTGGCATCTTTCTGGGTAGAAACACCTTCACCAATCTTCTCAAGATAGTCCCAGACACCTTTGGCAGTTGGAATATTCTTCACTTCATGATACTTTTCAGGTGTCAAGTGATTGGTGATGAAAACCCAAACTACAGAATCAAGATCAATCAACGTTGCTTCTTCAGGGGTGATCTCCTTCTCATCAGCAACAGTGACTCCATACAAGACAACTTGCCAGGCAGTTGAGTTGATAGCCATGATATTTCTTTTCATCTTGTCCTTCCAGTACGGGTAGTCCTTCCCATTGAAAATAGGAATAGGTTCGCCAGAGCGAATAGCTGCGAAAGACATACTAGAAGACATACTTGAAAACACTCTAGGAGGTTAATCCAAATAAAGAGTGCCTAGCTCTGATACCAATTGTTAGACCAAGTATGTGATCAGAGGGGGAGGGGGTGAATGATCACTTCAAAATTTATCATGAAACTATGAAGTGAAGCATAACTCAGTAACCGAAAGGATTCAACAGAAAGGTAAATGTCGAAGCAGAACATGATTGAAGCAAAACATAGCGAATCAAAAGCATCGAATCAATTGCATCGAAGCAGATCACTGAAGCAATTGATAGACTGACTGTAAGTGCGGAAGGTTAAATGAACTCTTGACTCGGCGATGTTTGTTCGACCAGTTCACACTCTGCAAAGTGCTACGTCTGGTTGGAGGGACTTGTGATTGAACACAGGAGCTAACCTCTCTCCGTCCGTTTCTCCACTGCACCAATCTCCTTGAGCTTGGTAAGTTCTTCACTCGTGGTTGATTATTGAGGAAATCACCGAAACCTTTGACAAACTGGACTTCGAGGCGACAATCACTCTTCGCTCTCTGAAGAACAACTCTCTAACCGTCTAGGAGAATTGCAGTTCTCCAAGATAAAAAAGGCTAGCAAACTTCTTCCTAAGTCATAATGAAACAACTCAGATCAATAGGACTTATGCTTCGGTGGATGGGTTTTTGAAATGCTTCGGTGGGGTTGCTCTTTCTCTCTCCTCTGTAGGGAATCAATCTTGGAGCAGCCACCGGCCAATGAGGGCGGGGGTGACGTATTTATAGGTGGCAATCCCTAGGTGCGAAATGACTGAAGTGACCCGATGTGACAGCTTGACACCTGTCCCCAACGGTCATATTTCCAGTCAAAGCGCAACTTTACTTGTGGTCCAAGTAAAGCTGACTCACGGACTTGGTTCTGCTTCAGGAGCCGAAAGAACAAAGTCTTCGCTGGTGAAGCATTACCTAGCTCACATGAGATTTCTTCAACTCTGGCTTCTCATTGTTTAAGATTCGATCTGAGTCTTTTCATCAAAACCTTCGGAGTACATTTACTAAACCCCTCTTGATAGTACGGTTTTTCCTATGACTCAAAGAAGTAGAAAAGAACTACGCAAAAAAAACTAAGTCATGCGCCATCTTGATCATCTTCTTCGATGAGACGTGCTTCAGGATTCCTTATCTTTTTAGGGGTCGACATCCGTGATGAGCTTCACTCCAGAGGATGTGCTTCGGTAAAAGTATAAATCTTCGTTGAAGCTTTATCACCAACCTATAACTTCAGGAACCTAACCATCTGATTCACACTAGAAAACTTGTTAGTTCCTCTACTGTTTTGACCAACAATATCCAAAACTCTTGAGGGCATAACTTTGCTCTTACATAAAGGTACTCCCGATGGGAGTAAGAATTTTTTATAGTTAGAAAATTTGGACGTATAGCTGGCTTTTGGAATCTTTTGGCCAACTGTTTTTATCTTCATCCGTCCCTCTTCAGATGCCGTGCTGACATGCATTGTACTGCTGCGTGGTGACCTATGGTGATTGATTTTTTTGATCCATCACGTCTTCTGGACCGACATGATGATGGTTTGGATGTCGTGCAGCCTGTTGCCTGTTGGGTTTCCGAGGCTTGTATGGGAAACAGGCGAGATTTGACGCGTCCTGTAAGTAATGCTAACCGTGTGAAGGCCTATTCGCCTTGGAATTCGTAACGCCCGGCCCAGCGGTCTTTGATGCAATGATGATGCCGCCTGAGCTTCCGCGTGCTTTTCCTGGTTTGCCCTTGGATTGCGCTATAAATACTTCCTGTGGTTGCCCATCCTTGGCATCCATTCTTCGCATCTTTTTCTTCTTCTTATTCTTCTTCTTCTTCTTCTTCTTCTTCTTCAAATGGTGCCCAAGCGTGGTGGAGGTATGGCTGGGCGAGGTCGTGGTCATCGTGGACATGGTGGCCGCACGCCTCGTTCTTCACGAGGTGGACGCCATGGTACCACGTTGGTGCCTTATTCTTCTTCCTCCATGGAGGAGGGTTTTTGGCGCCATGACTTTCTTTTGCGTGTTCTTAACCGGAATGCTGCCCGGATTCCTCTTCCTCTCTCGTTTGCCTCCATTGCTTCTGAACTTAACTTGAGGTCCGTCTTCACGGATGTGCTCGTTCTTCTTCTTGGGTGGAGCTGGAGACTGATAGTTCATCCTTGATTTTCCTTGGGATTGGCTGGAGGGAGTTTTCTCGTCAGTCGAATCTGCGCGGCGGAGATAGCCTTTGCTGTTATTTTGACGGCGAAGATACTGTTATTATCCGCACATTTGATGCTGGTGGCGACCGTCTGGATCCATACTGTGGGGAAACAAGCAGCGATGATTCCGATGGCTCGAGTGGTGGTTCGCCTGCTTCTCCTGTGTCTTCGTCTTCGGCTGATCCCTCGGGCGATGGAGTTTGCTCTTCTAGTTCTAAGGAAGAACTGGACGTCAAACCGGTCGTCAAGCGGTTGCGTCAGTAGGCGATGCACCTTGTAGAAATGGAGGACGGCAAGCTTCTTCTTCACCGGCTGAGTTGCTACTTTGTCTGTGGTGAAGCCCGTCGGGTTGTGGCACGAAAGTGCCAATTATCTCAGCTTGAGCACACATGTAGAAGTTGAATGTAGCCCGTCTTGTAGTTCCACAGGACCTTCTGTAGAGACAACTGTCGTTTCGACTTCTTTGTAATGAAATGAATGTCTTCGACTCCTTTGTAATGAGATGAATGTCTTCGACTCCTTTGTAATGAGATGAATGTCTTCGACTCCTTTGAAATGAGATGAATGTCTTCGACTCCTTTGCAATGAAATGAATGTCTTCTCGGGTGCGCGCCAGCGCTCCCAATGGGAGTAGCCCCCGAGGCTGCGTTTGATTTGTAGAATCAAGCGCAGGCTTTATGAATTTTTGTAGCTGTTTTTTGTTTTTTTTTCCAACTTTGGATCGGGTGCGCGCTAGCGCTCCCGATGGGAGTAGCCCCCAAGTCTTTAGGTGATCGCTTGTGATCAAGTGAAGACTAAAGAACCGTGCGCTTTTCGATGCTATTTTCTTTGTGAGAACTTTTGTTTTTGGCGAGACTCTTGCGTTCTGGCCTCCCGATGGTTGTAGGTAAGGTCGTTTTTTAGCGAGGATAGCGTCTCTCGGGGGAGTTTTAGGCTCGAGCCCCCGAGTGCTTTTTAAGTAAACGTCGCGTTTGCAAAGATAGCGTCTCTCGGGGGGAGTTTCGATTCGAGCCCACGAGTGCTTTTAAGTAGAAGTGGCGTTTGCGAAGATAGCGTCTCTCGGGGGGAGTTTCGACTCGAGCCCCCGAGTGCTTTTAAGTAAAGGTCGCGTTTGCGAAGAAAATGTCTCTCTCCTCTCTCCTCCGTCCAACCCGAGGCCTGGGATCGTGCCACGTTGCCCCTCTCTCTCCTCTCTCCTCCGTCCAACCCGAGGCCGTCCGTGGGCTCACGGCTGCCACCGTCGAGCCGCCGCCTCGTCCGGCCGCCGCCTCCGGCCACCGGCCCGCCGCCGGAGCAGTCACGGCCGCCGGCGCCATCTCCTCTCCTCCTTCTCCCTGCCGCAGGTGAAGGCCGGCCGCCATGGCCGTCCGAGCCCCCGGCCTCGAGCTTGCACCGCCCCTGGAGGTCCTCTACGCGCCGCCCGAGGACGCCGCCGGCCGGATCCGGCGACCCCGGCTGCGGATCCCCTCCGCCGCGCCTCCCTCCGACGCCCCCTGCTCCACCTCGTCGTCGGCGTGGCCGGTCACGGCACCCGCGAGGCCGCCGCCTCCTGTCCGCTCGGGAGGAGCCCGACGGAGCCAGCCAGCCAGCGTGGCCACGTGGGCCTGGCCCAGCCAGCCGCGGCCCGGTCCAGCCGAGCCCAAGCCGCCAGGCCTCCCAGGCCAGTGGGCCACGACCCAACAGTGAGCGGGCAGCCTTTTTTTTATTTTTTTATTTTTTTCATTAGTTCTGTTTTTTTCCTGTTGGGCCCAAATAGCCTAGTTTCGGCCCGTATAGTTTTTTTGCTAGGTTTTATTTGTTTATTTAGGCACTTTTAGTTGTTTTATTGCGGTGCCCGTAACTTTTCACCGGTAGCTTCGATGGAGACGCTTTCTATATGAAAGTTGCTCCATTTTGCGCGTAGATTATTAAAATGTTGCTTGTTGCCATGTTTGACCTTGTTTACTTGCTGTTTACCTGCTAATTACACTGCCTGCCACTGTAAACTGTAACTGCAATAACTTTTTATCTGTTGCTCTGTTTAAAATGTTCTTTATATGTAACTTGACTAGAATTGCATGAAGATTGTGTTTATGCTTCTCTTGCTTGCTAATAAAAATAATAAAATATTGTTTAGGGCAAAACAGTACCAAATGCAATAAATATCGTGGGGTCAGCAATAGTTTGTCATGTATAGGTTTTACCCCCACTTAAATTGACTAGATCAGGTAGTTTATTTTGCTACACCTCTTGCCATGCTTGTGTGAGATGCCATGTTAACAACCTTTGTTGATCACCTGTAGCTAAACAACTTGAACCACCGTAAATGTGCGGTATCGTCGTGTGTGACGAGTACTCCACTTAAATTGTTAGAAACCGCTCTCAACGGTAGGTGCGATGTCTCGTGTTGCCTTCTTGTTGATGCTTGCTTCGTAGTAATAGATGCTTGCTCGTTGATTGCTTTCCAGTGTTTATCATGTTGTGTGCTTCCGCGGGTACCTCTCGGAGACGTTGCGAGCTTGCGATCAACTACACCTTCGGAACCCGACTTATCAACAGGCAAGGACTATGCATTACTTATGTTCCATTCTATTTCAACCAGCGGTTTGCATGCTAGTCTAGGTTAGGTTCGATGTTTGATCCTACCACATGTTTACAACCTCTTTCAAACCGATACAGCCATGTCCCTTCCCAGCAAACCTTGTACTGCTATGTTACTATTACTCGTTGCTCAGCCCCTGCTTAGTATGCATGCTTAGGATGCTACGATGTTACTCTGTTACTCCTGGGTTTGGGATATCACATTATTATATTGTTGTTGATGATATGATTATTATAATGTTGACTATATTCGACGAAGGATGGAAGGTCTAGGCTATCCCGCCCCGACGCTTTGTTCCATTCGAGTCACCTAGGACCCGAGTTCCGGGTATTGGTTTTAAGACTGAGCGTGCCTAACCGCGTGTGGGATTTTATGGGGTCCCATTTTCTTACCTATCTAGCTTCAAACATTTCTAGTGGTGGCCCAAGCTGATTTACCATTTGAAAACGTGTGTGTGCTTGGTTGGGCCCCCAGCTGTTTTAAAACAACTTGGGCCAGTGGAGACTTTGTTTCTCTGTTGGTCCACCCGATCAGCTAGGACCCGGTTTCCCATGTGTGATTACCGGCAATCCGACCTGCGTCATACGGAAGAGTCCGATCCGAGAGCGTGGCCAGCTTTTGGATTGGGTGTCGACTCCCCGGGGGCCACCCGGATTTGTTCGTGGTTAGCTAGAGGGACTTGTCGTTTCGGATCTCTTGGAACTAAATCATAAAATGGTTGCCTGTGATGGGTAGCAACTGAGAGAGATGGGCGTGCGTGCGGAGCCTCGTAATGGGCAGTTGGTACACCCCTGCAGGGTTAAATCTTTTCGAGAAGCCGTGTCCACGGTTATGGACGACTTGAGACCTACTCCTTGTTCATAGACAACAACAACTGAGATAATCTTAATATAACTTGATCAACGTGTGTGTGCCTTGACTGCTTCTTCTTCGTTGGGATGCGAAGAGGAGGACAAGGATAGGATAGGTGTTATGTTTGCGTAGTAGGTGGATAGCAGACTTTTTGGAGGCGATTCCTCATCGAATGCTTGGCTTCTTATCTTACTCTCTAGATCGTTAGCCACTTCATAAATGCTAGTCCGACAGCAACCTCACCACTTACCCCATCCTTACCGTAAACTACTAGTTGTCCTAGAATGACGAGTGATGAAGTCCTTGCTGGGTCAGATGACCACTACAGTTGGATGCTGAGTACCTCTGTACTCATGATACTACCCCCAAACTCTTTTCAGGGTTCTTGATCGACAACAGGTACGGTGATCGACGATTCACGTGGAGACTCGACGACGACTAGTTAGGCGGATCCCGGCGGAGGGCCTGGACCCGTGTGGTTATGGGATCGATGTTTTTCTCTTTGCCAGTAGGCATTTGCTTGTAGTCTGTACCCAGACATGTATCTTCCGCTGTTGTATTGTATTTGAGGCAGTTGTATGCCGATTGTATGAGATGTTGTATCCTTGTATCTATAATGTTGTGATATCATGTTCGAAATCCGGGGCATATGGCTTTGTCATATGTCGCGGTGGGACCGATATGTGCTTCGTCCCCGGATCTGGGTGGAAACACCTAGATCTGGAACAGTACCGCATATCGGGCCTTACAACGTTGATATTACCTGAAGGGATGCAGATCGAGGTTGCTTCTGGTTGGATACACCTTTGATGTGGCGGCTTGTGCCAAAGTTTGCACCTGGTGGAAGGTTTCTGGTGCTGGGGCCTGTGTGATCTCCGTTGCTTCCTCGCCTGCGTGGCGGCATGGCAAGGAGTAGACTGTACTTTGAGAAGATTAGCAGGCTGCAGCACAGCTCATTTGGAGAGGATAGCCGGAGGAGTTGGGAATGAGGTAGGGTTTAGGTGGTAGGAATGGGAGCGCTGCCTCAATCTCGTTGACTGGATGGACTGGGCTGCCTGTACATGGGCTGCATAGGGGGGGTGGTTTAAAAGGCATGGCGATATGTAAATTGTGGCGTTTGTTTTCTTATGGATGAAATTGATTACTTAGTAATTTTATTTGGAAGGAAAAAGTATTAATTGGGATTCTAATAAAAGAAGTAGATGTGCCCAAAGGAAAATTATGGATACTCCTGCTCATAAATGAAAACAGAATATGTTGCGATTTTCAGTTAGGGGTTCGCTACATTGGTACAAATCCCAATGATAGTAGCAAAAGGGTAAAAATGACAATGCAAGATTACTACAAATGTCAGTCAGCAATTTATTTTGTTATGAGATTTCCATTGCACAATCACACTTTGTTTCATGTTAAGCAACAGTCAGAACAGCCATTGTATATTTAATATAGAAGGCTAATACAACTTCATAATTAGTCATCGCTTTAAATAAACTAATACGTTTTTATTTTAGTTAGCATGTTTTTTCATTTTTTACATCCATTTATATACTAACTGTGTGTTTTCAGTTTACTGCTTGTCTTAACCCTATCTTGTTTTATATCTCAACAGGGTTATGGCAGGGCTTACTTCTCTGCTAAAATAGTATTTGTTGAACGGAAACGATGAATGGTACCATCCTCCATGTTTAGTGCGATTACCCCCTGGCAGGTGCCTAGAAAATAAGTATGCATTAATCAGCAGAGTCATAAACATGTGGTGCAGGAAGTAAGATCTAATATGACTCCTAATAAAAGAATCAGGAATGAAGGATGTTGGAAACAAGATGATAGACCTAATTATAGCCATTGAAAGAGGGCATTAGTAAGTAGTTTTTAACTACCATGTAACAAATCATGTCAACATTATAACAAGCTCGGGTACACGCAAGACAAAATATTAGCGGCACTAAAAAGACAACGCATTAATGAAAACACCTGTAAAAAATATCTAGAGCAACGGAACAAGCACAACAGTTAAAAACTAACTTAAAAAGAAGATCCAACAAATATCCGCATCAAGTCTGATAAAAAGAAAAGAAAGTGAATGCTAATGGCAGCAATCAAAGACTCTTTTCCGTCAGTATGCCAACATAATATTACCACCACATAAAAGTGCGCAAATATACAGTATACAGTAGAGGTATACATATGCTGGGTCTTGGATGGTACCAGAACACGACAAACAAATAAGTACCTTCCTTGTCCATGATAAGGCCCAACGCAAAATATTTAACAAAAATCTGTGTATTGTGCTTCATCGCTTGACCATAAAGTGTGTGTAGCATAGCATGACCTGTTCTATCAGCATCACATGCGCATCAATAGGCCTGACCACCTGAAGATGAATTAGACACACAAAAAAGAAGGATAAGAAATACTTCCTCCGTTTATAAGTACTCCCTCCGATCCATAATAAGTGTCGCTCATTTTGTTATAAGCTAGTTCAAACTTTGTACTAGATAAACGACACTTATTATGGATCGGAGGGAGTATAAGATTGACGGGGATCAACCCCGGCAAATCCCACGGTCAGAAACCCTGGGTTAGTCATAGAGATAGGCACAGGTTGGAAGATACTCGTCGGCTAATAGGAGAAGCACTTCCTGCTCGATATTATTGCTTGAGGGGGCGATTACAATGGAGGCCAAGGCGAGTTTTCGCAAGTCTAGATGAGTAGATACGTATCGAGTTGTCGTGGACGTCTCCCCTCCCAGCCTTTATATACTAGGCTAGGTCTCAGGGAGTCCGTACTAGGTTACAGAGATGGTTTCCTAATTCTAGTCTTTTCCTTGTACGCCAAGTCGCACCTTCCATGTTAGTCGCGGACTCCTACGTCGGTGCGTGGTTGGGACAATCGTGGGCTTGTCGTAGCTTTCCAACGGGCCTTCTGTCTTCACACGCACCGGGTAGCCTTTCATGCAGGAGTCGTGGGGTCACCCCCTCGTCAGTAGCCCCCGAGTGCCTGGGGGACTCGAAGAGTCGCGCAGGGACTCGAATTCATCTGCGCTTTTATTGTTTGTAAGCGTGGCATCGCCACGGTTCGCTGGTAGTTTTGAGCCATGACAACAGCTGTTTCGAGGGATTGCTAAGCTGAAAGGGTCCAAGGAGTCGACTGGTCGAGCCTTGGTGAATTGTGCTAGTGACAAATACCACAGTAGCCTAATCAAGCTCACGTCCCTTGACATGAACTTGGAACGACCGGTGTCAAGAAAAGTCATGCCGATGCAGGTCTTATAGGATCAATTGCTGCCAGTCTAAGCACATAGCCTGAGCGCGTCCGCTCGGCTCTTTCTATCATGCGTGCGCATGGAAAAGGTCAGGAGTGAAATCGCTCTGCGGCAAGTCCCGGCCCGGCCGTTCTGCGCAGCGGGGTCTTACCTACACGCTAAGCTTGCGTGGCATCTGGGTACAGTGTGTCGTAGCCCAGGCATACTTGTTTTTGTAGAGGCGCGGAGCCTGGTTAGTGATGCACCCACTTGGAATAAACAATCAAGTGAGTTGTTTTAGCAATCACTCGCGGAGTTTTGTAATGAACTCAGGCGAGGAAAATAAGAAATCACCCACTCGGAATGTCGCCGAGTGCGCGAGTAAGTCATGTTTGTTGATTTGCTGAGTCTCTTTTGTGAGTAGTCACTCGAATGCTTTACTGCTTTCGGGGTGAGGGAGCGCCCGAACTCTGAGAGTATGTTTTTTTCTTGCCGGTACAAGTGATTACTCGAGCACATTTTGCCTTCTGGGTGAGGGAGCACCCGAACTCGAATAAAGTGTTAGACCAAGTATGTGATCAGAGGGGGAGGGGGTGAATGATCACTTCAAAATTTTGCATGAAACTATGAAGTGAAGCATAACTCAGTAAACCGAAAGGATTCAACAGAAAGGTAAATGTCAAAGCAGAACATGATTGAAGCAAAACATAGCGAATCAAAAGCATCGAATCAATTGCATTGAAGCAGATCACTGAAGCAATTGATAGACTGACTGTAAGTGCGGAAGGTTAAACGAACTCTTGACTCGGCGATGTTTGTTCGACCAGTTCACACTCTGCAAAGTGCTACGTCTGGTTGGAGGGACTTGTGATTGAACACAGGAGCTAACCTCTCTCTGTCCGTTTCTCCACTGCACCAATCTCCTTGAGCTTGGTCAGTTCTTCACTCGTGGTTGATTATTGAGGAAATCACCGAAACCTTTGACAAAATGGACTTCGAGGCGACAATCACTCTTCGCTCTCTGAAGAACAACTCTCTAACCGTCTAGGAGAATTGCAGTTCTCCAAGATAAAAAAGGCTAGCAAACTTCTTCCTAAGTCATAATGAAACAACTCAGATCAATAGGACTTATGCTTCGGTGGATGGGTTTTTGAAATGCTTCGGTGGGGTTGCTCTTTCTCTCTCCTCTGTAGGGAATCAATCTTGGAGCAGCCACCGGCCAATGAGGGCGGGGGTGGCGTATTTATAGGTGGCAATCCCTAGGTGCGAAATGAATGAAGTGACCCGATGTGACAGCTTGACACCTGTCCCCAACGGTCATATTTCCAGTCACAGCGCAACTTTACTTGTGGTCCAAGTAAAGCTGACTCACGGACTTGGTTCTGCTTCAGGAGCCGAAAGAAAAAATTCTTCGCTGGTGAAGCATTACCTAGCTCACATGAGATTTCTTCAACTCTGGCTTCTCACTGTTTAAGATTCGATCTGAGTCTTTTCATCAAAACCTTCGGAGTACATTTACTAAACCCCTCTTGATAGTACGGTTTTTCCTATGACTCAAAGAAGTAGAAAAGAACTACGCAAAAACAACTAAGTCATGCACCATCTTGATCATCTTCTTCGATGAGACGTGCTTCAGGATTCCTTATCTTTTTAGGGGTCGACATCCATGATGAGCTTCACTCCAGAGGATGTGCTTCGGTAAAAGTATAAATCTTCGTTGAAGCTTTATCACCAACCTATAACTTCAGGAACCTAACCATCTGATTCACACTAGAAAACTTGTTAGTTCCTCTACTGTTTTGACCAACAATATCCAAAACTCTTGAGGGCATAACTTTGCTCTTACATAAAGGTACTCCCGATGGGAGTAAGAATTTTTTATAGTTAGAAAATTTGGACGTATAGCTGTCTTTTGGAATCTTTTGGCCAACTGTTTTTATCTTGATCCGTCCCTCTTCAGATGCCGTGCTGACATGCATTGTACTGCTGCGTGATGACCTATGGTGATTGATTTTTTTGATCCATCACGTCTTCTGGACCAACATGATGATGGTTTGGATGTCGTGCAGCCTGTTGCCTGTTGGGTTTCCGAGGCTTGTATGGGAAACAGGCGAGATTTGACGCGTCCTGTAAGTAATGCTAACCGTGTGAAGGCCTATTCGCCTTGGAATTCGTAACGCCCGGCCCAGCGGTCTTTGATGCAATGATGATGCCGCCTGAGCTTCCGTGTGCTTTTCCTGGTTTGCCCTTGGATTGCGCTATAAATACTTCCTGTGGTTGCCCATCCTTGGCATCCATTCTTCACATCTTTTTCTTCTTCTTCTTCTTCTTCAAATGGTGCCCAAGCGTGGTAGAGGTGTGGCTGGGCGAGGTCGTGGTCGTCGTGGACGTGGTGGCCGCACGCCTCGTTCTTCACGAGGTGGACGCCATGGTACCACATTGGTGCCTTATTCTTCTTCCTCCATGGAGGAGGGTTTTTGGCGCCATGAATTTCTTTTGCGTGTTCTTAACCGGAATGCTGCCCGGATTCCTCTTCCTCTCTCGTTTGCCTCCATTGCTTCTGAACTTAACTTGAGGTCCGTCTTCACGGATGTGCTCGTTCTTCTTCTTGGGTGGAGCTGGAGACTGATAGTTCATCCTTGATTTTCCTTGGGATTGGCTGGAGGGCGTTTTCTCGTCAGTCGAATCTGCGCGGCGGAGATAGCCTTTGTTGTTATTTTGACGGCGAAGATACTGTTATTATCCGCACATTTGATGCTGGTGGCGACCGTCTGGATCCATACTGTGGGGAAACAAGCAGCGACGATTCCGATGGCTCGAGTGGTGGTTCGCCTGCTTCTCCTGTGTCTTCATCTTCGGCTGATCCCTCGGGCGATGGAGTTTGCTCTTCTAGTTCTAAGGAAGAACTGGACGTCAAACCGGTCGTCAAGCGGTTGCGTCAGTAGGCGATGCACCTTGTAGAAATGGAGGACGGCAAGCTTCTTCTTCACCGGCTGAGTTGCTACTTTGTCTGTGGTGAAGCCCGTCGGGTTGTGGCACGAAAGTGCCAATTATCTCAGCTTGAGCACACATGTAGAAGTTGAATGTAGCCCGTCTTGTAGTTCCACAGGACCTTCTGTAGAGACAACTGTCGTTTCGACTTCTTTGTAATGAAATGAATGTCTTCGACTCCTTTGTAATGAGATGAATGTCTTCGACTCCTTTGTAATGAGATGAATGTCTTCGACTCCTTTGTAATGAGAAGAATGTCTTCGACTCCTTTGAAATGAGATGAATGTCTTCGACTCCTTTGCAATGAAATGAATGTCTTCTCGGGTGCGCGCCAGCGCTCCCAATGGGAGTAGCCCCCGAGGCTGCGTTTGATTTGTAGAATCAAGCGCAGGCTTTATGAATTTTTGTAGCTGTTTTTTGTTTTTTTTTCCAACTTTGGATCGGGTGCGCGCCAGCGCTCCCGATGGGAGTAGCCCCCAAGTCTTTAGGTGATCGCTTGTGATCAAGTGAAGACTAAAGAACCGTGCGCTTTTCGATGCTATTTTCTTTGTGAGAACTTTTGTTTTTGGCGAGACTCTTGCGTTCTGGCCTCCCGATGGTCGTAGGTAAGGTCGTTTTTTAGCGAGGATAGCGTCTCTCGGGGGAGTTTTAGGCTCGAGCCCCCGAGTGCTTTTTAAGTAAACGTCGTGTTTGCGAAGATAGCGTCTCTCGGGGGGAGTTTCGATTCGAGCCCACGAGTGCTTTTAAGTAGAAGTGGCGTTTGCGAAGATAGCGTCTCTCGGGAGGGAGTTTCGACTCGAGCCCCCGAGTGCTTTTAAGTAAAGGTCGCGTTTAGCGAAGATAGCGTCTCTCGGGGGGAGTTTCGACTCGAGCCCCCGAGTGCTTGTAAGTAAAAAGCCGCGTTTGCGAGGATAGCGTCTCTCGGGGGAGTTCTAGGCTCGAGCCCCCGAGTGCTTTTGAGTAAGATGCTTTGGGCAACATTATTCTATTCCTTCGAATTTTACATGAGTTGCCGATCGGTGCTGCTGCCGATGTCTCTGATAATGCCTGGGGGACTATGGGTAGAACAGTCGTAGGTTCGCTACATTCCATGGATTTCCCACCTCCTCATTGGTCTTTGGGTTCTTCAATCTGTATGCTCCTCCTCCTATGACTTTCGAGATGATGAACGGTCCTTCCCATTGTGGGGCAAGTTTGTGCACTTTTTCCTGTATTAGCCGTAGCACAAGGTCTCCTTTGTTGAACGAAAGTGTCCATAGGCGACTGCTTTGATATGTGCACAACTTGTCCTGGTATCCTTCAGATCTTGTGATGGTTGTGTCTCGTGCTTCGTCTTTTATGTCTTTGTCGTTCTGCAGTGCTTCTTCTGCCTCTTCTTCTTCGTACCCTGAGATTCTGGGTGCTCCGAATTTTAAGTCGTGCGGCAGCACTGCTTCTGCCCCGTATACCAAGAAGAAAGGTGTATACTGGGTCGAGCTGTTTGGGGTGGTGCGTAGGCTCCATAGAACTTCGGGGAGATCCTCTATCCATTTGCCTGCGGCTTGTTCGAGTGGTGCTAGGAGTCGCTTCTTTATTCCTCCGCATACTAGGCCGTTTGATTTTTCCACTTGGCCATTGGGTTGCGGGTGTGCGACTGATGCGTAGTTGATTTTGATGCCCAGCTCCTAACAGAAGTTTTGGAACTTTGCTGCTGTGAAGTTTGTACCGTTGTCTGTGATGATGTTGTGTGGTACCCCGAATCTGAAGATGATTGACTTGATGAAGTTGACTGCCGTGAGGGCTGTTGAGCTGGTGATTGGTACTGCTTCAATCCATTTGGTGAACTTGTCTACCACAACTAGTAGGTGTGTTTTTCCTCCTTTTGATGATTTCTTCAGTGGGCCCACCATGTCGAGTCCCCATGTGGCAAATGGCCATGATAATGGTATTGTTTTGAGTTCCGATGCTGGGGCGTGCGGCCTGCTGGCAAACTTTTCGCAGGCGATGCAACGCCGTACGATGTCCTCTGAATTTCTCATAGCGGTTGGCCAGTAGAAACCTGCTCGAAAGGCTTTTGACACGAGTGCTCGACTGCTAGCATGATGTACGCATGTGCCTTCGTGAATCTCGAGTAGTAGGGCTTTGCCGTCTTCTTCGTCTATGCACTTTTGGAGGACCTGAGAGATGTTGCGCTTGTAGGGCTTTCTGTTGATTACCGTGAATGCTTTAGATCGTCGACTGATGTGCCGGGCTTCTCTGACATCTTGTGGTAGAGTATCCTGTATTAGGAATCTGAGGAACGGTTCTCTCCAATAGGGGTCTTAGGGTGCGGCTGGCTCTGGCTCCTCGACTGCGTTGTTGCCCTCTTCATTAGCGATTGGGTTTGCTGCTGCTACTTGCGCTGGTTTTCTTGTGTTGTCGTCTTCTGCAGCTGCTTCTGGCGCGAGTTCTTTGGTTGTGATGACGATCTCGTCTACGTAAACTTGTATGCTTCCGCCAATCTGGTCTCTCACGCATGCTTGCATCATTCGCTGGTATGTTGCTCCAGCATTGTTTAGACCAAAGGGCATTTTTTGAGAGCGGGATGCTCCGTGGAGGGTGCTGAACGAGGCATGCTCTTCGTCTTCTTCCTTCATCCTGATATGATTATATCCTGAGTATGCGTCGAGGAAAGAGAGGAGGTCGCGTCCTGCTGTGGAGTCGATTATCTGATCGATTCTTGGCAGGGGGAAGTGGTCTTTTGGGCAGTGCTTATTGATGGGTCCATAGTCGACGCACATCCTCAATACCTCGGTGTCCTTTTTGGGGACTAGGACTGGGTTTGCTATCCATGTTGCTTTCTTCGTCTCTCGGATGAACTGTGCGTCGAGTAGTCGGTTGACTTCTTCTCCGATTGCTCTGCGCTTGGGTTCTGAGAATCGTCGCAGTGCCTGCTTTACTGACTTGGTGTTTGGCTTGATGTGGAGCGCGTGTTCTGCGAATTCTCGCGGTGTCCCGGGCATGTCGGCTGGGCACCAGGCGAAAATTTTCCACTCTTCGCGAAGGAAGGTTATGAGGGCGGTTGCTTGCTCTTCTGGAAGGTGGGCATACACACGAACCGTCTTCTCTGGGTCTGTTGGGTGGACTTGGTGTGTGATTGTGTCGCTGTCGATGCTGAAGTCGTGGCCAAATTCTTTTGTCTCGCTTCGGCTTACCAGTGGGAATATGCTTTTGTCCGTCACCATGGCTATTTCTTTGAGCTGTTGTTGGGCGCCAAATGTGTCGGAGACTTTGTGGAAGTCGCGGTCGCACTGGTCCGATTTGGTGAAGCTTCCTTTGACTGTGATGATTCCTGCGGGTCCTGGCATCTTGAGCTTGAGGTATGCGTAGTGTGGAACCGCCATGAACTGTGCGACCGTTGGTCGCCCGATTATGGCATGATACTGCGACTGCCAGTCGAGCACTTCAAACTCGAGTGCTTGCTTTGCGAAGTTGCGCTTGCTGCCAAAGATCACATCAAGCTGTATTGTTCTGATGGAGGTGGCTGCTTCGCCCGGAACTACGTCGTATATTGTGGTGCCTGACTTCTTCCAAACCGATCGTGGGATTAACATCTTGCGTAGGGTGCTGACGAAGATTATGTTTAGACTGCTGCCTCCGTCCATGAAGACTGTCCATGTCGTAACCTCCGATCTGTGTTTCGAGGACCAAGGGTGCGTGTCCAAGCCTCGGGACTGCGGGCGGATGGTCGCTCTATGAGAAAGTGATGCTGGTCTCGGCGCCGCTCAGTTGGTAGGTTTCAGTTACCTTTAGGTCTTCGGCTGCTTCGGCATGCAAGGTGTAGGCATCTTGCTTTGCTTTCGGAGGTCTTCCTTCTTGAATTATGCAGACTCGTCCCTGGGACGCGGGGTATTGCTCTTCTGTAGTTGGTGCGGGCGACTGCACGCTTCTTCGAGTGCGTTTGGCTCCGCGCTTCTCCTTGAGGCTGTTGGAGAGTTCGACGAATAGGCGGCAATCTCCTAGTGTGTTGCTTGCTCTAAGATGTCCTCGACTGTCTTCAAAACAGTGGATCGCGCAAGGTCCTTCCAGTTGCTCTTTGGCTTTGAGTTTGCTGGAGCCGGCGTTCCTTCTTCTCCTCGAGATTTGGAAGATCTGCGAGTGGTCTTCCGCTCGGCTATGGAATCTTGGGTCAATTTCTATCCCGTCGCTGATTGATTGCCTTCGGATGAAGTTGGCGAATTCGTCTGGCCTTCGATCTGGGTCGTAGTACTCTCCAGTCTGGGTTTCGGAGTCGCCGTCTTGGCGTGTGGTGGGAGTCCGGGCGGCGGAGGGTCGTCGACTGATGGGCGAGTCTTCGGCTGCGCGCCGAGACTCTTCGAGTGGGGTTCCCGAGTAGGGTCCTCGTACTTGTCTTCTGGGTCATCGAGTTCTTTTCCGTCGGCGATGGATCTGACAGTCGTCAGGATGCTGGACTTGGCTCGGCTGCAGGCTAGGTGATCTTGACGAGATGATGGAGACGCTTGTGGTGATCTTCAATTCCTCGAGCGAGCTAGATCTGGTTCTAGTCCTCGAGTCTTGATCTGCTGAGGGCGGGGCCGCCGAGATCGTGATTCCAACCTGTGTAGTTCCCACATACGACGCCAATTGACGGGGATCAACCCCGGCAAATCCCATGGTCAGGGACCCTGGGTTAGTCATAGAGATAGGCACAGTTTGGACGATACTCGTCGGCTAACAGGAGAAGCACTTCCTGCTCGATATTATTGCTTGAGGGGACGATTACAATGGAGGCCAAGGCGAGTTTTCGCAAGGCTATATGAGTAGATGCGTATTGAGTTGTCGTGGACGTCTCCCCTCCCAGCCTTTACATACTAGGCTAGGTCTCAGGGAGTCCGTACTAGCTTACAGAGATGGTTTCCTAGTTCTAGTCTTTGCCTTGTACGCCAAGTCGCATCTTCCATGTTAGTCGCGGACTCCTACGTCGGTGCTTGGTTGGGCCAATCGTGGGCTTGTCGTAGCTTCCCAGCGGGCCTTCTGTCTTCATACGCACCGAGTAACCTTTCATGCAGGAGTCGTGGGGTCACCCCCTCGTCAAAGATGTTTTGGATATTTCAATATGGACTACATACATACTGAAATGAGTGAACAAACGTTAGAAAATCTTATAACTGTGAACGGAGGGAGTATGTGACAGCTGCCTGTTTGCAACCTCGAATTGATGGTGGAAGGCAAATTACCTTTTACGAAATCTAAGCTTTGGCCTCCAAAAGCGTTTTGATGAAATTTTCCATCTTCAGTTCTGGAAAATGGTAACCCATAGTTCTCAAGCTCTATAACAGCCTTTGGTGCTTCTCTACACATATAATCGATAGTATCTTGGTCACCTGGAGATGAATAGGAATATCATGTAAGAGCTTGAAAGTCAAAGGTGTCAAAGAAAAAAAATGATAAGTTGTTGAAACATCGTCATGCATTTCTTAAATTCTTTCTCCATGTAAACTTACCAAGCCAGGCCGAAGGGAACAACCTTGTACTCAAAGAGTCCAGAATGCGACTGGAATGCTGTCTTGGGCTGCTCACCTGGTGCAAGCCTGATCTGATGGTATCCTGCTCGAAGATCGAGTTTGGAAAACCACCTCGTGCCGGCTAATTCATCTAGAATGTCCTCTATCACTGGTACTGGATAGCGGCTGACAATGGTCATGGCATTGAGTTTGCGGTAGTCGACGCACATTCTCCATGTACCGTCCTTCTTTTTCACCAGGATGATGGGGGAGGCAAAAGGATTGCTGCTCTTCTGAATAATTCCTGCCTTCAGCAGCTCAGTAATCTGCCGCTCGATTTCAGACTTCAGTTCAGGTTTGTGCCTGTATTGTCGGATATTGACCGGTTGTGCGCCCTACATCAGTGGTATTGTGTGATCGCAGGCGCGGACAGGAGGGAGACCTATTGGTTCTGCAAAGAGGTCTTCGAACTCCAACAACAATTGAGTGATCTCTGGGGGTATCTCTTCGATTTGCACACTACCTTGTATATCAGAATCATCCGTGAAACAAAGTTGTACAACGAACGCAACTGCTTCATGTTTCTGTACCCCGCCCAGCTGCAAACTCAAGAGCACTTCACATGTGGGACGCTTGGCAGCGACAACCTGGAGCATGATGGTGTAACCTCGGTCCTCAATTTGCATACATCGCTGTGGCCAATCAATCATCATTGGGCTCTGGTACACCAACCAGTCCATGACGAGAATCACATCATAAAAGCCCAATTCCAGTATCTTGAAGTGGCTGGAGAAGGTGTGCCCCTGCATATACCAGGGATAGTCAAGGACTTCTTTAGTGCATCGCAATTCAGCGCCATTAGCGAAAGATACACGAACTGGACGTGGCAAGTCTTGCACCACGTGTAAATGCGGCAAGAGATGTTGAGAGACAAATGAGTCTGAGCTTCCTGAATCTACCAGCATGAGCACCTCACGTCCTTGAAGCCATCCATGAATTTGCAAACAACTGGGAGCTTCTGTTCCCGCCAAAACATGGATGGACAATCGCCAAACCTGTTCTGGTGTTGTAATGTCTAGGTACGCTTGGTCTGTCTCCTCTACTCCGGTGACCATATCCATTCTGAAGAGATCAATGAGCTCTTCGATCACATGAAGTTTGACTGTAGGGGGGAAGACGTGATCCTTTCCCCATTTCTCGCCACACGTAAAGCAAAGTCCCTTGGCACGGCGAAAGTTGCGCAGTGCCTGCATCTTGGTTGTGTCAACCGTGGCGCGCGATGTATCCGCACCAAGGCGATCATCTACAGTTGGGTACGGGCCACTTGGACGAGAAGGTGGAGCTGTCAGTAGTAACGGCGCTGGGGTGCGGCCGCGAGCCGGGTAAGTGAGGAATTCCCCGGTCTCGCCCCGTCGCGGTCGTTGTCCCTCAGCCACCTCCTCTTGCAGGATGGCAAGTGCGCAGGAGGTGTCCAGGTCAGCCGGCCGCTGAACCATCACCACGATATGTATGTCATTGCGGAGCCCCTCCACGAACCTCGTCAGAAAATACAGAGGATGTATAGCATCAGAGTATGAAATCAGGTGGTTCATTAGTGTTTCAAATTGCTCAATGTATGCAGAGACAGATGCCATTTTATGGAGGGAATAAAACTGGCGGATGAGTAATTGATGGCAGTCACGGCCGAATCGTGTGCACACGAGGTCACAGAACGCTTCCCAATTGAGTGGTGCGAGGCGTGATTGGACTGATTGCAGCCAGATCGCAGCCGCGCCCGAGAAGTGTAAGGTGGACATGTTTACAAAATAGGATTCATGGATCTGGAACATGGAGAAATATTGCTCACACATCGTCTTCCATTTTTTTTGATTTTCACCTGAAAACTGGGGAAACTGGATTGTGGGGGGTGGATGGCCCAGACCCGCCACGATTTGCCCAGCCTAGAAAGCCATGGGAACGATTTGGTGGGGAGGGGGGGGGTTGAGCGTCGATCGTACCGTTGGCCGGATCAGCCACCGGAGAGGAGAACCCCTTCGACGACTGGCCCCAGAGAAGATGTGCAGCGCCGTGGCCCGCAGGCCCGTGGATCCCGCCGTGCATCGCCGGGTCGGTGGTTCCCGGCGGTGCTGGTCCACCGGAGTGCGCGGTTCATGATGAGCAGGCCGCGCCTTCCAGATCGGAGACGGCTGCTTGCAGCTTGGTGAAGCGCTCTTCGAGATCGGGCTGCCATGCAGGAGCGCCTCCACGTGGGTAGTTTGCGAGTTGATCTGGACCTTGAGGCCCTTGATGTCGTTGCGCGTCTCGTCGCTGGCCTTGGTGAGTGTAGCCGCCAGTTGGTCGAGGTAGGATCGGAGTGCTGGGTCCATGGTGGCGAAGAGTCTGTGGCGCTCGCTCGCCTGACGGCGAGTCTTCAGTGTGGGGAAGGGTGGTAGTTGGCGTCTGATACCAGGTGTTAGGTACCCACTAGTATTTCTCTGAAGGATGAATGTTTGGATTACACGGGAGGATACAAATTGAAGGAAGAAGACGAACTACAGGTAGAGAAATGGCACAAGCCACCGCCGCCGTTCTGATCCTAGCTGGGATGGGGAGGACTCACGTACTCCCCTCTCTTCAAATAGTGCCTGTCTCTGTTGTTGGATAACTGAACATGTAGGAGACCCATTGGGGTCCCGTGAACTTGTGGTTGGGCCTCCGCTCTCGAGCCGGCCTTTTGGGCTGCGTGTGCTCCTCTCTGTCTTCCTGGGCCCTTCCTGTAGTTAGGTCGCTGACATACCCTCCTCCTTCATAATCGACTTGTCCCCAAGTCGGAGCTCGCGGGAAGCGCCGTTTGAGGTCATCAATGTCTTCCCATGAGTCTGGTGTCGCCTCTGCATCATTCCAGCGCACCAGGCCTTGCTCCGTGATCTTGCGTGCGCCCCGATGCCAATGCCGATCCAGCAGTTGGAGTGGGGAATTCAGCCGGCCTGCATCTGCAGGCAATTGTCATGAAGAACTGGTACCTGGGGCTAGAGCGTGGCGAAGTTGAGACACGTGGAAGACCGGAAAGTTGGAAGAGCCGACCGGAAGTTGGAGTTCATAGGTCACTTCATTGATGCGTCTGATCACTGGAAACGGCCCAAAGAACTTGAAACTGAGTTTGTGGTTTGCTCTTCGGGCCACCGAGGTCTGGATGTAAGGTTGCAGCTTCAGAAACGTTTGGTCACCTACCTGAAACTCTCTCCACGATCTCTTTTTATCTGCCTGATCTTTCATGATTTGTTTGGCTCGTGTCAAATGTTGACGCAGTACCTCTTGCATTTGCTGACGCTCTTCGATCCATGCTTCAAGTTCCGAGAGTTGAGTTGTGTGGGCGGGTGTAATGCCCAGCAACCGGGGTTCCTGTCCGTAAACCACCTCGAAAGGGGTTTTGCCCAGGGTTGAGTGAAAGGTTGAGTTGTACCAGAATTCGGCAAGTGCGAGCTATTTACTCCAGTTCTTGGGAGAGCTTTGCACAAAACAGCGAAGGTAGGTTTCGAGGCATTGATTGACGCGTTCGGTCTGACCGTGCGTCTATGGATGGTGAGATGAGATCATCTTCAAGTCGACTCCTTTCAGCCTAAACAGTTCTTGCCAAATCGAACACTGCGTCGCGGTCCGATATCAAGGCCACTGGCAGACCGTGCAACCGGTAGATCTGATCGATGTATATCTGCGCAATGTGTTGAGCTGTGTATGGATGGGAAACCGGAAGAAAATGGGCAAATTTGGAAAATGTGTCGACCACCACCAAGATGCAGTTTGCTTTACCGGACGGGGGCAATCCTTCGATGAAGTCCAAAGATACGAGTTCCCAGCAGCGCTCTGCTTCTGGCAATGGTTGCAGGAGTCCTGGGTAGGGTGAACGGTCTGGCTTGTCTTGTTGGCATAACTGGCATGTTTGAACATGGAGCTTGATGTGTTGCTTCATCCCTGGCCAGGCGAACAGTTTCTTGATGCGGTTGTATGTGGCAGGGAACCCGGAGTGCCCCCCTACCGCATTGTCGTGAAGGGCTCGCATGATCTGTGTCTGAAGAGTCTTGTTGCTCCCTAGCCAGACACGGCCGCGAAAACGTAAGACCCCTTGATGGAAGGTGAACTTCCCGTCCGCTACCGGTGCCATTGTGAGCTGGGTGATGAGTTGTTGGGCCTTGGTGTCTTGCTCATACCCTTGAGTCACCGCTTGAAGCCATGCTGACTGGCAGACTGAAACTGCATGTAAGTGAAGAGGTCTGTCAGTAGGTCGACGGGAGAGGGCGTCGGCGGCGTTGTTCTCTGTGCCCTTGCGGTAACATATCTTGTACTGTAACCCGAGGAGCTTGGTGAACGCCTTCTGCTGCCACGGGGTGTGTAGGCGCTGTTCTTCTAAGTGAACTAGGCTACGCTGATCTGTTTGGATGTTGGATTCAGAGAACTGCAGGTAGGCGCGCCACTGATCCACTACAAGCACCATAGCGAGGTATTCTTTATCATATGTGGAGAGTCCTCGTGTATGCGGACCCAATTCTTTGCTGAGGTAAGCTATGGGGTGTCCCTCTTGCTGCAGCATCGCTCCGACCCCATAGTCGCATGCGTCGGTCTCGATGGTGAATCTTTTGGTGAAGTCCGGAAGTACGAGGGTAGGTGCTGTGATCAGAGCTTTCTTCAGGGCCTCGAACGCTTCCGCAGTGGCGGCCGTCCACTGGAACTGTGTGTTCTTGCGCAACAGCTGAGTTAGGGGCCGAGCGATCGTGCCAAAGTGGCGAACGAAACGTCGGTAGTACCCTGCAAGCCCCAGGAATGCTCGTACTTCTTTGATGGAGGTTGGGACTGGCCAATCTTCCACTTGCTGAACCTTGCTCCTGTCAGTGGACACGCCCTCTGCTGAAATCGTGTGTCCCAGGTAGTTCAATTCCTATTTGGCAAATTCGCATTTAGACCTCTTGATGTACCACTGATAACGGCGGAGTAATTGAAAGACTTCCCGCAAATGGAGAAGATGCCAGGCAAATGATTTGCTGAAGACAATAATGTCATCAAAGAAAACCATGACGCAGATGCGGAGAACCGGGTGGAGTGTAGTGTTCATAGCTCCCAAAAAGGTTCCTGGTGCCCCTGCCAGGCCGAAGGGAACAACCTTGTACTCAAAGAGTCCAGAATGCGACTGGAATGTTGTCTTGGGCTCCTCACCTGGTGCAAGCCTGATCTGATGGTATCCTGCCCGAAGATCGAGTTTGAAAAACCACCTCGCGCCGGCTAATTCATCTAGAATGTCCTCTATCACTGGTACTGGATAGCGGCTGACAATGGTCATGGCATTGAGTTTGCGGTAGTCGACGCACATTCTCCACTTACCGTCCTTCTTTTTCACCAGGATGACGGGGGAGGAAAAAGGACTGTTGCTCTTCTGAATAATTGCTGCCTTCAGCAGCTCAGTAATCTGCCGCTCGATTTCAGACTTGAGTTCAGGTTTGTGCCTGTATTGTCGGATATTGTTCGGTTGTGCGCCCTGCATCAGTGGTATTGTGTGATCGCAGGCGCGGACAGGAGGGAGGCCTGTTGGTTCTGCAAAGAGGTCTTCGAACTCCAACAACAATTGAGTGATCTCTGGGGGTATCTCTTCGACTTGCACACTACCTTGTATATCAGAATCATCTGTGAAACAGAGTTGGACAGCGAACGCAACTGCTTCATGTTTTTGTACCCCGCCCAGCTGCAAGCTCGAGAGCACTTCACATGTGGGACGCTTGGCAGTGACACCCTGAGCATGATGGTGTAACCTCGGTCCTCAATTTGCATACATCGCTGTGGCCAATCAATCATCATTGGGCTGTGGTACTCCAACCAGTCCATGCCGAGAATCACATCATAAGAGCCCAATTCCAGTATCTTGAAGTGGTTGGAGAAGGTGTGCCCCTGTGTATACCAAGGACAATCAAGGACTTCTTTAGTGCATCGCAATTCAGTGCCATTAGCGACAGATACACGAACTCGCCGTGGCAAGTCCTGCACCCCGTGTAAATGCGGCAAGAGATGTTGAGAGAAAAATGAGGCTGAGCTTCCTGAATCTACTAGCATGAGCACCTCACGTCCTTGAAGCCATCCATGAATTTGCAAACAACTGGGAGCTTCTGTGCCGGCCACAACATGGATGTACAATCGCCAAACCTGTTCTGGTGTTGTGCTGTCTAGGTACGCTTGGTCTGTCTCCTCTACTCCGGTGACCATATCCATGCTGAAGAGATCAATGAGCTCTTCGATCACATGAACTTTGACTGTAGGGGGGAAGACATGATCCTTTCCCCATTTCTCGCCACAGGTAAAGCAAAGTCCCTTGGCACGACGAAAATTGCGCAGTGCCTGCATCTTGGTTGTGTCAACCGTGGCGCGTGATGTATCCGCACCCCGGCGATCATCTGCAGTTGGGTACGGGCCACTTGGATGAGAAGGTGGAGCTGTCAGTAGTAACAGCACTGGGGTGCGGCCGCGAGCCGGGTAAGTGAGGAATTCCCCGGTCTCGCCCCGCCGGGGTCGTTGTCCCTCAGCCACCTCCTCTTGTAGGATGGCAAGTGCCCATGCGGTGTCCAGGTCAGCCGGTCGCTGAACCATCACCACGGCACGTATGTCATTGCGGAGCCCCTCCACGAACCTCGTCAGAAAATACAGAGGATGTATAGCACCAGAGTATGAAATCAAGTGGTTCATTAGTGTTTCAAATTGCTCAATGTATGCAGAGACAGATGCCATTTGACGGAGGGAATAAAACTGGCGGATGAGTAAGTGATGGCAGCCACGGCCGAATCGTGTGCACACGAGGTCACAGAACGCTTCCCAATTGAGTGGTGCGAGGCGTGATTGGACTGATTGCACTGATTGCAGCAAGATCGCATCCGCGCCCGAGAAGTGTAAGGTGGACATGTTTACAAAATAGGATTCATGGATCTAGAACATGGAGAAATATTGCTCACACATCGTCTTCCAGATTTTTGGATTTTCACCCGAAAACTAGGGAAACTGGATCGTGGGGGGTGGATGGCCCAGACCCGCCACAATTTGCCCAGGTTAGTGTAGCCGCCATGGTCGAGGTAGGATCGGAGTGCTGGGTCCATGGTGACGAAGAGTCTGTGGCGCTCGCTCGCCTGACGGCGATTCTCCAGTGTGGGGAAGGGTGGTGGTTGGCGTCTGATACCAGGTGTTAGGTACCCACTAGTATTTCTCTGAAGGATGAATGTTTGGATTACACGGGAGGATACAAATCGAAGGAAGAAGACGAACTACAGGTAGAGAAATGGGACAAGCCACCCGCCGTTCTGATCCTAGCCGGGATGGGGAGGACTCACCTACTCCCCTCTCTTCATATAGTGCCTGTCTCTGTTGTTGGATAATTGAACATGTAGGAGACCCATTGGGGTCCCGTGAACTTGTGGTTGGGCCTCCGCTCTCGAGCCGGCCTTTTGGGCTGCGTGTGCTCCTCTCTGTCTTCCTGGGCCCTTCCTGTAGTTAGGTCGCTGACATTCACCACCGTGTAAGACTGCAATTTCAAGTACCATACGCTCTAATCAGAACGATGCGTTAAATGAATAAGCACAATCTCATCCCGCAAAAATCTAAAAATTGTAAAAAAGTAAATCAAGCGGCGTCTGATTTGGGTGGGGGCGTGTGTCAAATTGCTCACCTTTCCAACAGAGAAAGCAGCAAAGGACATCACTGAATCCAATTCCTGCAATGAGAAGAGACCAAGAACCTGAATACTACAGTAGCACATTACATCAAACACATATGAAGCATAGACATGCTTCACCTTTGTAGCAAGCAAAGCATCAGTGAAGCACACTCATATCAAATCCTGCAACAAAAAGAGAGGTTGAAAGAGCAGTCAAATCCTAAGCACCACAAGCCTAGTAATAAGGCAAAAATCCTATAAGTGAACTAACAGGCAAAGAAACAAGAAAGCAAAAAACAAAAACAGGGAAGCACACACCAGGTAGATCAACGAATCTCCGTAGCCAGATGCAAGGAAGCTACAAGAGAAAGTGGAACTGTGAGAGAAGATGTGTGGGAACCGTGAGCTGCAACTGGGGAAGAAGGAGAGGGCAGGGCAGGCGATGGCGTATTGCTACTGGGGAAGAGGGAGAGGGCAGGGCAGGGCAGGGGAGGGTGGGATCTTCAGGGACAATCGTGCTCTACATTAACCGCTGGGACCCATCCTCAGAGAGACAACACTTCACCCAAAATTACCAACCAGTTTCCAGCCAACCAGCAACGGAAAGGCATCAATCTCAGTGCAGCTAACCGTTTCTCACCATGCGGGCACAGGCAACGGAGATATTCGGGCCACCAGTCATGGGCGCTAAGCCATATTTACCCCGATCCTTAATTAACCCACGGTGGATCCTCTCACCAGCAACACAAAATGAACTGTTTATCCGAGAGCGAATTCTTGTAGGCCGAGCTACAAGCACGCAGGAATCCTAACCGTCCAACAATGCATCGTGATCTGGTGGTCTCAGCTGCCTGTCGGCTGTAGGCAACAAATGCCTATATCAGCTAGAGGCTGTAGGCGTAGTTCTGCGGTCCACCTGTTCCACGTTACAAGCTGGGGAAAAACGCGAAGGCCCGTGCCACCCGTGTACCGGTAGATTAGGCACAACTGCTGCGGTAAAAAGTGAACACTTGCTAATCATCTGGTCCAGGTGGGTGGGCTTGTTGCATATAACTTATTACATTCGTCCACTAGTGGATGAAAATGTGAACAGTGAAAAGTAAAAGATTGATTGAACTCATGTCGATTTTCATTATCTCTGGATATATATACATAGGAGCAGTTACAATATGTGAGAAGGGAATCTAACCGCACATAGCGGTTGCTACTACAAGACACAGAATATCAACTGCAGCTAGCAGTTGCTTAAGCGTGAGACAAAAGTACAACTGCCAAGGGCAGTTATCCTAAGCGATGTCGGTGGGCCAAAGGCCATGTGAAGAACTACTTCCAACACTCCCCCTTGGATCACGCATCTTCTAAAGATTATCCATGATATAGATCTTCTCGTATAATCCATCACGTAGAGCTCCTTGTATATTCATCATCCAGCTTGAGAATTATTTAAACTGTTTGACAACCTCCCCCAAAAACCCTGTGGGAAAAATATGAGGAGTAATAGATACACCAATGAAAACTCCTTTAAAAACCCTGTGGGAAAAATATAAGGAGAAAACGATATGGTATAATTTGTATTGCCTCATTAAAAACCTTTTATGAGAAACCTGAAGGAAAAACTCATAAAGGAAAAGAGTACAATATTTATTATCTGATGATAAATAATGGGTTATAGTTCTAGAAGTTTTCTCCCCCTGAACCATGCAAATCTCGAAAACGTCTCATACCAATTCCATGAATATATTTCTGGAATGTTGAGTTTGGCAAAGACTTTGTGAATAAATCTGCTAGATTATCACATGACTTAGTTTGCAAAATATCAATTTCTCCATTTTTCTGTAATTCATGAGGAAAGAACAATTTAGGAGCAATGTGTTTTGTGATATTAATTTTAATATAACCCATTTGCATTTGAGCAATGCAAGCTGCATTATCTTCATAAATGATAGTTGGTGATCCTAATGAACCAACACTACATGAAGTTTGAATATGGTTAATCATTCTGCGAAGCCATACACATTCTCGTGATGCTTCATATAATGCAATGATTTCAGAATGATTAGTGGATGTTGCTACAAGAGTCTGTTTTGATGACTTCCATGAAAAAGCAGTTCCACCATATAAGAATACAAAACCTGTCTGTGATCTGGCATTGTGGGGATCAGATAAATAGCCAGCATCAGTATAACCTACCATAGTTATATCTTGGTTTTTTTGATAGAATAAACCAAGATCTTTTGTGCCATGTAAATATCTGAAGATATTCTTTACTCCTGTCCAATGACGTTTTGTTGGAGCTGCGCTGTGTCTAGCTAGTAAATTTACCGCAAATGCAATATCAGGCCTGGTGCAATTTGCAAGGTACATAAGCGCTCCAATGGCACTAAGATACGGGAACTCAGGTCCTAATATCTCTTCGTCGGCATCCCTAGGTCTAAAAGGATCTTTATTCATATCAAGGGATCTGACTACCATGGGTGTTTTGGATGGATATGATTTATCCAAATTGAATTTTTCCAAAACCTTTTGAATATAAGCAGGTTGGTATATTAATATTCCTGAGTGAAGGTGCTCAAGCTGTAAGCCTAAGCAGAATTTGGTCTTTCCCAAATCTTTCATCTCAAATTCCGTCATAAGATGATTGCGTGCTTCGTCTATATCATGTGTACTTCCGATGATATTGAGGTCATCAACATACACTGAGATGATGCAAAATCCGTTTGAGGACTTCTTTATAAATACACAAGGGCAATCATCATTATTTGAGTATCCCTTTTTAATAAGGAACTCACTCAGTCGGTTATACCACATTCTACCCGACTGTTTTAAGCCATAGAGTGACTTTTGTAATTTTACACAATATGTGTTGCGATTTGCTTTGGAGTTCGGCATTTTAAGTCCTTCAGGGACTTTCATATATATGTCCGAATCTAGTGACCCATATAAGTATGCAGTCACTACGTCCATTAACTGCATAGATAAATTCATTTGTACTGCCAAAGATATTAAGTATCGAAACGTTATTCCACTCATTACAGGAGAGTATGTATCATCGTAATCGATGCCAGGTCTCTGCGTGAACCCTTGTGCTACTAGCCTCGCTTTATATCTCACCACCTCATTGTTTTCATTCCTTTTACGAACAAAAACCCATTTGGCTCCCACAGGGAATACCTTTTGAGGAGTAGGAATCACCGAGGAAAATACCTCTCTTTTGTTGAGCGAGCGCAGTTCTTCCTCAATTGCTTCCTTCCATTTAGGACAATCAGGGCGCTTGAGGCACTCCTTGACGGACTTTGGTTCTGGATCCAGTTGAAGGGTATTAGCAATTTTAGAGGAGAAATATATGTCGACAATTGTAGTCTTTCTATTGTATGATTGTCCTGAATCTTTATAATTTGTGGATATTTCTTTTATACCCTCAGACTCTATGTGATTTCCCTCAACAATAGAATCAGGGTGTTCCGATGTCCCAACATTTATATTTGTATGCGCATTTATGTTGGGTTCTTGATGTTGAGCATCTTGTTGGTGTCTATCAACTTGAGGTTGATTTGCATTTACTGGTAGAGGGTTTAATTTCCTCTGTTTCCGCGGAGGCTTTTGAGAAGCTATATTCCGGTTAATCAGATTTCTCCCCCTCTTACTCTCATTTGGGGTTTGAGTGGTTTTACTTGGTACCTCCACTCGTTCTGGTGCATTAACAACAGGAATATGTGATTTTTTGACACCTTTATGGTCAGTAAATGCATCTGGCAGATTATTTGCAATGTGTTGCAAATCTATAATCCTCTGAACTTCAGTTTCAGATTCTTTAGTACGTAAATCTAAGGACTGAATGCCTGTTACATTCCAATCTATTTCCTGGCATTCTTTGTGGTTTGATTCTCCCCCTAATGCCGGAAAATTGTCCTCATCAAAAATAGAATCAGCGTATCGGGCAGTAAATAGGTCCCCTGTAAGGGGCTCAAGATATTTTATAATTGACGGAGAATTATAACCCACATAGATCCCTAATTTTCTGTGGGGGCCCATGGATGTACGCTGCGGTGGTGATATCGGTACGTATACTGCGCAACCGAATTTTCGCAGATGGGAAATGCTTGGCTGATTGCCACGTACTAGTTGTAGCGGGGAGGTTGTGTGATATGCAGTTGGTCTGATTTGTATCAGATATGCGGCGTGTAATACCGCATGTCCCCAACAAGATGTTGGTAAATTACAATTCTGTAACAATGGTCGAGCAATTAATTTTACTCTTTTAATGAGAGATTCAGCCAATCCATTTTGAGTATGAACATAAGGCACAGAATGTTCTAAATGAATGCCCATAGCCATGCAATAATCATTGAATGCTCGTGAAGAAAATTCAGCGGCATTATCCATTCGGATTGTTTTTATCCTATTTTCAGGATGATTTGCCCTTAATTTGATAATTTGAGCAATTAGCTTGGCAAAGGCATGATTTCGTGTGGATAAAAGACACACATGTGACCATCTAGTAGATGCATCTATGAGTACCATGAAATACCTGAAAGGTCCTGATAGTGGTTGAATTGGTCCACATATATCTCCTTGAATGCGTTCAAGAAAATTTAGTGACTCGTTCTTTATTTTGAGATAAGATGGTTTTATTATTAGTTTTCCTGTTGCACATGCGGTGCATACAAAATCTGATGATTTAGGAAATCTTTTAGTTGGAAGGCTGTGACCAATAGAATTGTTAATAATTTTTCTCATCATCTCTATGCCAGGATGACCAAGGCGATCATGCCAAGTCTTGAATTTATCAAGGTCTTGAAAAATTATTTTGTACGCAACATGTGGTACGGGTTTTATATAAGTGTAATACAATCCAGATGAAAGTGAGGGAAATTTCTCAAGAATTTGTTTCTCAGACCCTAAGCTTTTTGTTAAAAGCAAATGCTCAGTATTATCCTCAGATATTGTTTCCAGATGAAAATTATTTGAGCGAATGTCTTTGAAACTTACAAGGGTACGTGTAGATTCAGGATACAAGAGTGCATCCTAAATTACAATGATAGTACCCATAGGAAGTACAATTGTGGCTCGTCCTGAGCCAATAATTGATGCATCACGACCGGCAATGGTCATAATATTCCCCTTTCTCTTAGTTAGAGTTTGGAAATATTTTGTTTCCCTTAGTATCGTGTTGGTGGTACAACTATCCACCAAAACGAGTTCTTCCATTGGATTATCTTCCCGTATCTATATGATTAAGAGAATATTTAAATAAAATTTATTTATATTGCTCATATATAATCATACAAAGTATTCATATTACAATTAAAATATAAATACAACATTATGTCTGAATGCATAACATGATAGGTCCGTAGGACTTTTATTCTAATTAGGGTTATACAAATCATAACATCCTTAAGTACATTAAATAGCTGATAACATCAAATGAGTGATGTGGAGATTTAGTGGAGATCTCCATATGCGTCCAGGGTGTATTCCACCATCATGTCGTTGACATCAAGAAGATCTTCATCCTTCTGGCTTGAATTAGGAGCGCTTTGAGAAGTGCTAGCTTCAAGGTTCTCTTCTTGTAAAGTGTTGAAGTGAGTTTCAACTTTTCCATGAACTTGTTTGCCTTTCCCAGTAGATTTGAGATATAAATCCGCTAGATGCTTGGGAGTACGGCATTTACTAGCACGATGGTTAGTACAGCCACACCTATGACAAATCTCGGAGTTGGTTTTTGGGTCATCTTTCTTGAAATGACCTTTACCTTTAGATTGACCAAAGGTTCTCTGCTTGTTGTTCTTTTTCCACTTTCCTTTGAATTTTCTGAAATTCTTTTTGTTACCCCCATACTTTTTAGTAAACTGAGTGTTAGCATGTGCTTCAAGGAGTGGTATTGAGCCCGTTGGGCGAGTCTGATGATTCTTCATAAGAAGTTCATCATGTTTCTCCGCTTGAAGCAGGGTGTATATAAGCTCAGAATACTTCTTGTATTTTTGTTGGCGGTATTGCTGTTGCAGTACTCTCATTGAGGGGTGGAAAGTGCACAAGGTTTTCTCAATAAGATCATCTTCGGAAATTGCTTGATTGCAAAATCTTAGTTTAGAGTTAACCTTATGAACCGCAGAGTTGTATGCTGCTACAGATTTAAAATCTTGGAACCTTATGAGGGACCATTCACGTTGTGCTTCTGGCAGCATAACTGCTCTTTGTTGGTCATATCTCTCCTTGAGAGAGTTCCATAAAGCAAGTGGATCTTCTTCCATTAAATATTCTGTTTTTAAATCCGGATGAAGATGATGCCTTATGAAACTTAATGATGTATATTTGGCTGCTTGCGGTATTTCCGCATCGCCTTCAGTAGGTGTGGCGACCGTGGGACCTAGTTTACGACATTCTAATGCTATCTTGGTATCCATAGCCCACGATAAATAATTACTGCCATCTAGTTCAAGTTCATGAAATTCTCTATGCATGATGCCAGCCATTTCCTGCATGTTTCGGTCATGCTTTAATTAGTTTTACTATGAGAGTAAAATTATTTATTAAGTAACAACAAATGCTTTGGAGAAGCATTTTTTTTAATTATATATAAGTATGGCTGATGCTTTTATACTTATATGTGCAGACCTCATTTTATGTACATAACACATTGAAGATAGTCACCGTTGAGGTGTAGATCTCACAGCAATGGAGAACATAGTCTGGTTGTTACCAGTAGATGTTCATATTTCCATTATCTTATGTCACAATACATTTAGCAAAAACACTTTAAAGGTAATCATATGTCAAGGATGACTAGATGTAGACCTCACAGCAATAGTAGATAGTCTGTATACTTTGATACAGTAGATCATACTATTACCTTGTGATTTGCAAGTAATAGGTTCGAGGTAATCACGTCAATTCATATATTTGGAAGAGCACTTGAAGATAGTCATTTTGCCTTAAGAAAAGAAGATGGCAAAAATGTAGATCTTTCAACAATGAGGATAATCTGCAATTTGCAGTAGATGCCTCAAAACACCTTGTGTTCCCAACCTTTGAATTTTAAATATATAAATTGTTGTACTTAAGAATATCATATTCTGAACATGCTGAGGCAATCATACAGAATATGTCTTACGTAGTCTGAAATTTTATTTTAGACAATACATGGTCTGAACATACAAACTTACAGTACAGTACATGACTGAATATAATAAACATAGGTTCATATACAATAAATTATCACTCTGAAATAAACAGAAGGGGGCTGCTCTCAATATACAGGCATTGTGAACATTTTCTGGTGAAATATGCTACAGACCAGCAGCCACTTATTTATTTATTACTTGAAGAGGAGTGGAGCGAGATGGGTGGTGACCCAGCACCAATAAAAAAATGGATGGATAAGTAGAGCAAGGACTAGAGGATTCCTCTACCTCATCTCCACTCATACGATCCCCTTTTCTGCTTGGTGGGTGAGCACCGCTGTTCGTCGCCGCTCCCATGTCCATGGTGCGCCGGCTTCAAGGGAGGCGAGGCAGGCCTCGCACTGCCCCGCGGCCTCCTTCGCTGCTGCTCGCGGCGCTGCTGCCGTTGAGGCCGAGGGCTTCAGGAGACCATGCGCCGCGGATGGCTGCGCGGTTCTGCTCCATGGCTGCAGCGAAGCGGCGCAAGATTCGGCGAGCTTCCGGCGGCGGCGTCGGAGGAAGAGGCGGCGCTGGAGGAGAGGGTGGTGTCGCCGGTGATGGAGGAGGTGGCGGCGTCGACGAGGATCCCTTGTCTTCCATCTCCTCTTCCTCCACCTTGATTGCCACGTTGAGGTCGGGGACGACATAGTAGCCGTCGGCTTCCGCCGGCGCCGCTGCCGGCTGGTCCGGGACGGGGCCGTATCCTGGAGGAAATTGGTACTCCGATAGTTCATCCGACGGAGTCGGCGAAGGCAGCCGCGGAGGCGGCGGTGGAGCACCCGCACGGGCTGGAGACGGACCAAATCCGTGTGTCAGGCAGTACGGGGGTAGCGGTGGAGGCGCCAGGTTACAGTCCTCTTCTTCTCCGAGGAACGACGCGGATGGACCTGCAAGCAGCCAATCCATCGGAGGGATGGAGAAAGCAGTTGGTGGAGTTCCCGCTGCGACGTCATCGGCGGTGACTGCCGGAGCTGAAGGCCCGGCATGCTGGAGTGCAGGTATGTTCTCGTTGATAAGAACGGCTGGAGTTGAAGGTCCAGCCTCCTGATGCATATTCTTGCTGATTGCAGCGGCCGAAGCGGAAGTTCCCGCCTCCCGGTGCATCGTTGGTGCTTGTCCATGGAGGTTGCCGTGGCGTGCATACCCACGGGGACGGTTCTAACCATGGTTCCTGGAGAAGAAGCGGCGACGAGGGCCACTCCGTGAACCATGACCATGATGACGACGCCCGTTGCGGTTGTTCCTGGTGAAGAAACGGCGGCGAGGGCCACTCCATTGGCCAAGACCACCACGGCGGCCTGGAGCATGGTGACGAAGGGTGCGAGGAAAGCGACGACGGCTTTCCCTTTGGATGAAGCATGCAAAGGCAAAAGCAAGAGAGGACAGGTCCTGGCCTGCCTTTTTTTACCTTTCATGCGATGTCTCTTTCGGCAGAGCGAAGTGCTGATAACGTGTGAACAGTGAAAAGTAAAAGATTGATTGAACTCATGTAGATTCTCATTGATCTCTGGATATATATACACAGGAGCAGTTACAATATGTGAGGAGGGAATCTATCCGCACATAGCGGTTGCTACTACAAGACACAGAATATCAACTGCAGCTAGCAGTTGCTTAAGCGTGAGACAAAATTACAACTGCCAAGGGCAGTTATCCTTAAGCGATGTCGGTGGGCCAAAGGCCATGTGAAGAACTACTTCCAACAGAAAATCGCCACCCCCGTGCTCTGCGTCTTCTCCAACAGCACCCCCGTCCTTCGCCGCCTCCTAGCCAACTACTCCAGATCTCCACACAGGAGCTGCGTCGCCATGGATGCTGCAGGCAACGCGGACAGATCGACGCCCCGCAGTTATTTGCGCATCTAGATTTTTCCCACCGGATTTCTTTAGGCGCATCTCTAGGGTGTGGATTTACCAACGCATCCACGTCCAACAGGGTGCGGTTCGTAGCGGCGGAGCACATACAGAATCCCAGGCCATCGGAGTCGCATGCATCGGCAAGCTTCATGGGGGAACGGTTTGCCGATGACGGGACGTACACCACGGCCGCTCCTGCTTCGCCATCTTTCAACGAATCTGATATGCCTGTAGAAGACGGCGCTTGGATGAGCACAAGTGCTCTTTGGGTCTGACCTGGGATTTCGAACATAAATGGGTGAGAAAGATTTCTCTAAGAACGGATCTAGAGTGAAGGAAGAACTCGGATATGGCGGTGCGCACCTCTGTCAAATAATACCCAGTAGGGTCGAAGGGGGTGTGGCTCCGGTGCACCGGTGAAGAGAGCACGGCAGATCAGGACGGCCGTGTGAGGTCTCCACCTAGTAGCTTTTTGTTTTGGTTTGGGGAGGGGAGAGCCAGCGGCAGCTAAAGGAAGAAGACACCCTGGTGGGTGGATAGCTCGCTGGGCGTGTTCAATGACGCTGGAGGTTCGTGTCAGCGTGCCTGACATATGCAGGATTCCTCATATTGCTTTTACCACGTCTTGAAGTGACATAAAGTTCAGTGGTGGGACGTTAAAAATGGTTTGTTTGATCGTAAAATTATTCGCTGGACTAATCAGATGCCTTTTGCAAAACTCATGTTTATTTAGATTAGCCGGTTGTCTACGTGGGCGTACTTTAATGAGGCCAGTGCACGATTAACCTGATGGTCCGGCGTGAAAATACGGATATTACTTTAATGACTTTCTATCATGTCCAAATACCTATAGCCGATGCATGTTACTCAAAAACTGGCCCAGTTAGTAACATGTTTTTTTTTAGGAAAGTTAGTAACATGTTAATTAGCTTAGTTAATGTGTATAACTACCGAACCGAATCTTGTTTTTTGTCTCAAATGGTCCAGATGCTACCAACCTGCGTATATCTAACATTTTTTTGTTACCATGATTGACTGCATCAGGTTAGTTGAACCCCGTGTCATATCCCAATATGGGAACTTGTGGTAAATCAGTGCGATGGTACAGCATCGCCATCTTTTTTGCCACATGATCGCAAGAACTGGTCCTCCTAATAGTTGCGTCGTGGCTAGAGCGGCACATATTGTCTGAAGGCTAGATTCTAGAGCTAGACCTGTCAGCATTTCGCGTGATACACGCCCAGCCCAGTGTGTACGAGGGGACACACTGCGTGAATACCGGACTGACTCGCATCCACATGGACACATGGCACATGGACAGGCTGGATACTATGGAGCTAGTAGCTCGGCCTGCACCAGCATTTTTTGCTGTTTATCCGCACTAAGAAGGGACCAGATCGACTAACGAAGCGCAGATGGCTCGAGAGGCCGGGTAGGGTAGAGGGGTTTATGGGTGGCTTGTACTATATCAGTAATTATGCACAAAAAAGTTGAATATGTGATTACATAGATAAAATAAAGTCATCATATCTATAATACCTAAATAGTTCATCTTCATTAACCTATTTATCTTGACATGCAAGCTATCCATATCATCAAATAGGTCTATCATGCAAAAATTCTTCTTCACTAATTCTTCATGCACATGCTCCCATTAACTCCGCATGCGCATGCAACTAAATAAATAACAACTTTTTATGCACTTGGCCTCATGATTTATAAGTGATTTTTTTTATAAAAAATAAAATTATGATTAATATCTTATATTTTATTTTTTTATGCACATCTATAATTGCTATAATTGTTTTAGATTTAGCCAGGCGTGGAGATGTCTCCACTATCTTTACTCAACGTTTTTCTCATCATATATCATCTTGCCAATATATTGTCAAGGCAATAATTTAACAAAATAAAAATCAGTCATTTTGGATTTTTCATCAAATTTTCTTGGATTTTAAAACATCAAACTATTTCTTAATAATTCTCGTAGCAACTCGCGGGTATCATCTAGTTTTTCCAAAAGTTGAAGCACAACTAAAGATAAGACTGGACCATCCCAGATTGAGCATATCACACGCATACATATCTTGATGATACATAGTAGCACCATTTTTACATGTCCACAAGATAGAATATTAAGGACTAATATAGTCACCACTCTAACATGCATGGCTATTTAGAACGACAATCTCTACTATATTGATGGTACATTACAGAAAAGCTCTAGCCTTTCCCTTCAGTTCTACCACTTCTTTCTCATCAAGCTTCTTGTTCTCGGAAAGATCCCACCAAGCAAACACGAATCATTTGAGCGCATCGCATGGATGTTCTTGATGAGGAGCGCCTTGTGGCGAGTCACTATGTCAAATATGCTCAGCCCCCCTTTATCTTTAGGCTTGCAAACCTCTTGCCATGCAGTTAAAGGTGACCCCCCATGATCTGCTCCATATTTCCTCCGGAAGAAAGATCTTAAATATTTGTTAATTATACTTGAAACTCCAGCAGAAAGAAACAAAGAGCACATGAAAAATGTTGGGAGGGCTCAGAAGATGGATCTGATCAGCATAAGTCTTCCATCATAAGAGAGCATTGTGGAACAACTAGTGAGTCTTTTATCAATTCTTTGCATCATGGGGATGAACTGCTCAATTCTAGGCTTTGAGATTCCCATTTGAAGGCCCAGATAGGTAAAAGGGAAAGAGCCTAACTGGCAATGGAGCACACTGGTGAGGCTGCCAATTCTCTCCTCTAGAACATTGATTGTAAGCACGAAGGATTTGTGATAATTCACTTTCAGACCAGTGAAATCAGAAAAGAAACGAATGAGAGACTTGATGTGCTCCAGTTGAAGTTCAGAAGCAGGCATTATGAGTAAAGTGTCATCAACATACTGAATGATGGGGAAGTCAGGGAAAGAAATTGAACAGATTGGAGCCTTGATGAGGCCAACTTGCATTGCTGAATTGCAAATTGACCGCAGGAGATCTGCAGCTAACACAAAAAGGAGAGGTGAGAGGGTCACCCTGTCTTACTCCTCTTTTGCAATAAAACACTTTTCCAAGGATTCCTTTTAGAAGAACCTAGCAAGTGCCAGATGAGGAAATCATATTTATCCACTTGCACCATGTGTGGCCGAATCCCTTAGCCTTGAGAATTTCCATGATTGTGGAATGTTCAATCAAATCAAAAGCTTTTTCAAAATCTAATTTAAGAACCACAACTTGATTCTTAGAAGCATTGCAAAGACGAAGATACTCATAAGCCCAGGCAACACAATCTTGAATTGAGATTTTCTTTATGAAACCATATTGATTGGTATGAACCAGGGATATAATTGTTGGGATACGGGGCAGAAAACACAAAATTTTCACACCTACGGTACCCGAGCCCAAGATCTATGCTATAGCGATGTAAAGTAACGGAGGGAATCGGTGTTCATACCTTTGAAGACCGAAAGCGGGAAACGTTCTTACGAACGTGGTTGGCGTAGACTCAGAACTACGACCTCCCTGTCGTGTAGAAGACCACCACCGGCGAGGATGACTCCCGGTAAACCTCCAGCGACGAAGCAGCACCACAGGTGTAGTGCCTCGAAGAGATTATACACGTACGGCACAATCGATGTTCCTCCCGGGCTCCGAACCAGGCGAGCAGCGGAAAGAAGACGGCTACGGATCCCGACTCCGGTAGAGCGACGGCCTGCCTTATGGTGGAGAACTCCAATCCTGGTGCAGACTCCAAACAAGGGGAGTCCACTTCCGGAAATGGAGAAGGAAGAAGAAGGAGATCAATTGTTGTATGGAAAAAGGGGGGTCTACCCCTCTATATAAAGGCCAAGGGGGGGTGTGATCCCTCTTCCCTCCCCCATGTGGGACTAAACCCCCAAGGGGGGAGGGGTGCGCCGGCCAAGGGGGGGTTGGGCCCCACCCCTTGGCGCCAAGCCCAAGGGGGGGAACCCCCTCCTCCCCTAATGGGCCTCTAAGGCCCATATAGCCATTTTCCATTATTTTAATTATTTAATAAGTTTTCAATATTTAATTCAGATAATTAAATAATAAAAACATTATTAAAACAATTAAACTTTATTTTGAACTATTCAAAATGTCCGGAAACCATTCCATTCTCCTCCGGAACTATTCCGGTGATTTCTCCTATTTCACCGATTGATCCCGTAACTGTCCTATGCATCGATTGCCCTTAAGTGTAACACCCTAACGGTCCGGGAAACAGCAGACATGGTCGAGACTCTTCTCATTGACCAATGACTAGTCAGTTGGACCTGGTTACAATCCTTGACAGCCCCTGCGCTTCCATCGAATGAGCTTCGATCGCTTTTGGAAACCGTTAACGATACGACGTAATCCCTTTGTTCTGCGGTACCTTGTTTGTCCGAGGTTTGATCGTCGGTATCCCACATACCGTGTTCACATCTCGTTCATGAAAAACAACTTCTCTCGTCCATGATCATTGCATCTCTTTGTGACCTATTCACGTCCTTGCAAGGGGTTGATGCAATATCACCGAGTGGGCCCAGAGTACCTGTCCTGTCATAAGGACTGATAAATCCCGCTTTGATCTATTAACATACTCATCAACCATCTATTTCGGAATACCCAAAGTGCACCGTTATAGCCAGCATATTTCAGTCAGGCGGTGGGATACAAATCAAAGTCTCCTCATAGATCGTGATTACGTATGATCATTACGGTCTAAGGACTAAGGCATACGTTACAAAGTCATAGCAACGCTGAACTATGTGACTCGATCACATTGCATTACTTTTAGGTGGGTGTCTGTCCATCACATCATTCCCCTAATGATATGACCTCATTGTCAATGGACTTAAGTGTCGCCATGATCAGGAAAGCTTGATCAATCAATTGCCCAATGAGATAGTTTACCCGAGTTAAACTACGGACCATGTTTTATACTACACCTGTATTAGTATTTCCAAGTAATACAGTTATAGCACAGTATAAAACGTATTATGAACAAAACGGATATGTGACAAATATCTTTATTAATTTGTCTCTAGGGCACATATCCAACAGTCTCCCACTTGCACTAGAGTACAAATTACACTAGTTTACATCAGGTATGTATCTAACACCAATGGTCTCTCGGTGTTCTTCAAACTTGCTCTGTGGAAGAGGTTTAGTCATCGGGTCTGCTGCGTTCAGATCCGTATGTATCTTGTGAATCCTAGTTTGTCCATCCCTGACGTAGTCTCGCGTCACATGGAACTTTCGGAGGATGTGCTTGGCTGTAGAGTGAGTTCTTGGCTCCTTCGCGTTAGCAATGGCACCCGTGTTGTCGCAGAAGATTCCCACGGGGTCAGTGCAACTGGGAAAGACGTCAAGCCCGATCACGAACTTCTTCAGCCATAGCGCCTCGTTTGACGCTTCGCAAGCGGCAATATACTCCGACTCCATTGAAGATTGAGCGACGACTGACTGTTTGCCGCTCCTCCAGCTAATCGCGCCACCGTTCAACATGAAGACATATCCCGTCTGGGATTTCGAGTCATCTAGGTCTGAGCCGAGGCTTGCGTCAACGTAACCCTTTACGGTGAGCTCCTCATCAACTCCTCCATAAACAAGAAAGAGATCCTTGGTTCTTCTCAAGTACTTAAGGATGTTCTTTACTGCTGTCCAATGGGCCATTCCCGGATTACTCTGGTAGCGATTAGTCATACTAATGGCCAGCGCTAAATCCGGTCTGGTACATAACATAGCATACATGAGAGAACCTATGGCTGAGGCATAGGGCTTTGAGGACATCTCCTCTTTCTCTTTAGCTGTGGTTGGGCATTGAGTCACGCTTAATTTGACACCTTTTATAACTGGCAAGAGACCTCTCTTGGAGTCATCCATTTTGAACCTTTTCAAAATCTTGTCAATATAAGTGTTCTGACTCAAGGCCAACCGTCGATTAGGTCTATCTCTATAGATCTTAATCCCTAGTATGTACGCAGCTTCACCTAGGTCCTTCATGGAAAATTGTCCATTCAGATATTCCTTTACTTCCTCTAAGAATTTCTTATCGTTCCCTATTAGTAATATGTCATCCACATATAACACAAGGAATGCTACAGAGCTCCCACTCAGTTTCTTATAGACGCAGAACTCTTCGACGTTTTGGACAAATCCAAAAGCTTTAATGACCTCATCAAATCGAAGATTCCAGCTCCGAGATGCTTGCTTCAACCCATATATGGACCGTTGAAGCTTGCAAACCATACCAGCATTCCTTGGATTGACAAACCCCTCTGGTTGCATCATATACAACTCTTCCTCAATGTTGCCATTTAGGAATGCAGTTTTCACATCCATTTGCCATATCTCGTAATCATGATATGCAGCTATTGCTAGTAGGATCCGAATAGACTTTATCATCGCTACAGGAGAGAACGTCTCCTCGTAGTCAACTCCTTGAATTTGTCGGAAACCCTTCGCGACAAGTCGAGCTTTGTAGACAGATACGTTTCCGTCTGCGTCAGTCTTTTTCTTGAAAATCCATTTATTCTCGACGGCCTTGCGGTCCTCGGGAATATCCACCAAAGTCCATACTTTGTTGGTGTACATGGAGTCTATTTCGGATTTCATGGCTTCAAGCCATTTCTCGGACTCGGGTCCCTCCATTGCTTCTTTGTAACTCGTAGGTTCATCCGACTCAACAGCCGAGATTGTATTCACAAGCTGTCCGTAAAACTCAGTAGGTTGACGGACTCTTGATGACCTACGGGGCATAAAAGGTTCCTCTTCATTCTCATCATGATCATCATGAATGTCATGATCGTTATGAATGTCGTTCTGGCCATTCTCTTCAACTCCCACTGTGGAAGATGGTTCCAGAACAAATTCCGTAGCCATTTCATCCAATTGGAGTGATTGGTCAGTTACTTCATCGAGGTCTATTTTCCTCCCACTCAACTCTTTCGCGAGAAACTCCTTCTCAAGAAAGTGTCCCGTCTTGGCAACAAACGTTTTGCTGTCAGACTTGTTGTAGAAGGTGTACCCACAAGTTTCCTTGGGATAGCCCACAAAGATGCACTTATCCGCCTTGGATTCAAGTTTGGCAGGCTGTAGTTTCCTAACATAAGCCTCACAACCCCAAATCTTCAGGTGAGACAACTCAGGTTTAGTGCCATGCCATTCTTCAAATGGTGTTGTCTTTACGGATTTGGATGGTGCCCTATTAAGAATATGAATGGCGGTTTCTAATGCATACCCCCCAGAATGACACAGGCAAATCAGTATGAGACATCATCGATCGCACGCTATCCAATAGGGTTCGATTACGTCGCTCAGCTACACCGTTTCTCTGAGGTGTGCCTGCCGGCGTAAGCTGTGGTACTATGCCACAAGATTTCAGATGATTGCCAAACTCGTGACTCAAATACTCGACTCCTCGATCTGATCGAAGGTGCTTGATTTTTCTTCCGAGTTGATTTTCGACCTCATTCTGAAATTCCTTGAACTTTTCAAAGGTTTCAGACTTGTGCTTCATCAAGTAAATATACCCATATCTACTCAAGTCATCAGTAAAGGTCACGAAGTAACGAAGATCATTGCGAGTGGGGACGTTCATGGGTCCACATACATCCGTATGTATGATCCCCAATAAGACATCTGCACGCTCCATCACACCATTGAATGGAGTCCTTGTCATTTTGCCCATGAGGCATTGTTCACATGTATCAAGGGATCCAAAATCCAATGATTTAAGAAGTCCATCCTTATGGAGCTTCTCCATGCGTTTTATACCAATATGACCAAGTCGGCAATGCCACATCATCATGTGATCTTCATTATTCTTCAATCTTTTGGCCTCAATATTGTTAACGTGACACACGTCACCATCGAGATTAAGTACGAATAAACCATGCGACTCCGGTGCGTGAACATAAAACATATCATCCTTATAAATCGAACAACCAATTGTATCAGACTTAAAAGAATAGTGGTCTCGCTTCAAGCAAGAACCACTCACGATGTTCACACTCAACGCGGGTACATAGTAACATTTATTCAGAACTAAAACCAATCCCGAAGGGAGACTAAGATGCTTCGTGCCGACCGCCAAGACTTCAATCCGGCAGCCATTCCCCACGCGCATCGTCACTTCATCTTTGACCAAACGTCTCCTATTCCTTAGTCCCTGAATGGAATTAGAAATATGAGCGACAGACCCTGTATCAAATATCCAGGATGTGTTCCCAGCGCTTGTCAAGAGAAGATCAACAATAAGTATATCAAATATACCTTCGTCTCTCTTGGCGACCTTGCCAGCCTTCTTGTCCTTTAGGTACTTAGGACAGTTGCGCTTCCAGTGACCTTCACCCTTTCAGTAGAAGCACTCCACTCCGATTTTAGGCTTGGGTGCCTTGGGAGGAGCGGCAACTGACTTGCCATCCCTCTTAGGGCCACCTCTCCTGGCCTTCTCCCGTCTGCTTGACTTCTTGAAGTCAGTGGTCTTGTTGACCATGAAGACGGCGTGCTCCTTCTTGATCTCAACCTCAGCGCTCTTTAGCATGGCGAACAACTCAGAAGGGGTTTTGGTCATCCCCTGCATGTTGTAGTTCAGCACAAAGCCTTTGTAGCTAGGGGGAAGCGACTGCAACACCCTATCAACCGCAAGTTCATCTGGAATCTGACATTCCAGAGCATTCAAGCGCTGAACGTAGCCAGACATTTTGACCACGTGCTCACTCACGCTGCCGTGCTCATCCATCTTTGCTGAGAAGAAGGCTTCAGAAGCCTCGTACCGTTCAGCCCTGGCTTGAGGTGCGAAGACCGCCTTGAGGTCGGTGATAATCTCATATGCACCCATCCTCTCAAAGCGTTTCTGCAGCTCAGCCTCCATGGAGTAGAGCATGCCACTCTGGACAAGGTTGTAATCATCAGTCCTGGAGAGATAGACATTCTTCTCGTCCTGACTGGCATCATCTGCTGGTGCGTCACCTAATGCGTCCTCTAGTACGTATGCCATTTTGAGGGGAACGAGGAGAATCCTCAGGGTGCGGAACCAGTTGGTGAAGTTTGTCCCATCTGTTTTTAGCTTATCTTTCTCTAGGAATGATCCTAAGTTGAACGAGGGGCGAGGTGCTGCCATCTACAAGGTTGGATTCACAATGATACAATTTAGACTTTTGTTCATAATGTGGAGTTTCAATTTAATCTTAAAATTCTAGAAAGCTCCCACTTAGATAAACACCTCTCAATTTAACTAAGTGATTACACAATCCCAGCCCCCATACCTCCCCCGATATGTACGGCCCAGTATGCGAACCAGGTAGGCCTCTAAGCCAATCACATCAGGCATGTGACTCGTGCTCGACCTTTCGGTCTTCTGTGTTCCAGGCCCGCATCTACATACGTCAAGCCTGCCAATCGAACCTTGATGTTAGCTGTTCAGGCAAGGCCATATCTGCATATGCCAGGCTCGCCGAACCCAACCTCATGCGAGCTCCGTTGAATATGTAGGACAACTCCGGTATGTACGGAGCGTCAGGCCATATGGGATAACCTTCCAGGTGGTGCCCATCAAAAGGGAGAACACAATGTTGGTATTGTGAGAGATGGTCCTGTTTCGTGCTACCGTCGATATATCTAGCATACTAGCATAAAACAGGAAGTAAAACTTTAAATCATACTACCTATGATCCCCCTTCATGCAAAGCAAAGTTAAAACGTCTTTCTACTTTAGCTTGTGCAAGTTTTACGTGGCTGCTAGGGGTTTCGAGAGAGAGAACCGATTTCTATCCTGCGAAAAACATGCCACAACACCGTCTCTTATCCGTCTCTATTACACCCCTGTCGGGGCCCTCCGTTGCAAACATCTTCGCATCGCTAATGCAGAGAGACAGACACCCCCCCAGCCACTTTATATGGTACAAGCCATATGTCAAGCGTGGAACCAGTCTCGCGTAAACGCGTAAGGTCGGTCGGGGGCCGCTTCATCAAACATTGCCGCAATGCTCCAATGAGTACACGTGGGAGGGTAACGAATGAAGATTCGATGCCCACATCCTAGATGTGTTCTATCCGTACAATACATCTACGCATAGCTAGCTCATGATACCACTGTTGGGATACGGGGCAGAAAACACAAATTTTTCACACCTACGGTACCCGAACCCAAGATCTATGCTATAGCGATGTAAAGTAACGGAGGGAATCGGTGTTCATACCTTTGAAGACCGAAAGCGGGAAACGTTCTTACGAACGTGGTTGGCGTAGACTCAGAACTACGACCTCCCTGTCGTGTAGAAGACCACCACCGGCGAGGATGACTCCCGGTAAACCTCCAGCGACGAAGCAGCACCACAGGTGTAGTGCCTCGAAGAGATTATACACGTACGACACAATCGATGTTCCTCCCGGGCTCCGAACCAGGCGAGCAGCGGAAAGAAGACGGCTACGGATCCCGACTCCGGCAGAGCGATGGCCTGCCTTATGGTGGATAACTCCAATCCTGGTGCAGACTCCAAACAAGGGGAGTCCACTTCCGGAAATGGAGAAGGAAGAAGAAGGAGATCAATTGTTGTATGGAAAAAGGGGGGTCTACCCCTCTATATAAAGGCCAAGGGGGGGTGTGATCCCTCTTCCCTCCCCCATGTGGGACTAAACCCCCAAGGGGGGAGGGGTGCGCCGGCCAAGGGGGGGTTGGGCCCCACCCCTTGGCGCCAAGCCCAAGGGGGGGAACCCCCTCCTCCCCTAATGGGCCTCTAAGGGCCATATAGCCATTTTTCCATTATTTTAATTATTTAATAAGTTTTAAATATTTAATTCAGATAATTAAATAATAAAAAACATTATTAAAACAATTAAACTTTATTTTGAACTATTCAAAATGTCCGGAAACCATTCCGTTCTCCTCCGGAACTATTCCGGTGATTTCTCCTATTTCACCGATTGATCCCTTAACTGTCCTATGCATCGATTTCCCTTAAGTGTAACACCCTAACGGTCCGGGAAACAGCAGACATGGCCGAGACTCTTCTCATTGACCAATGACTAGTCAGTTGGACCTGGTTACAATCCTTGACAGCCCCTGCGCTTCCATCGAATGAGCTTCGATCGCTTTTGGAAACCGTTAACGATACGACGTAATCCCTTTGTTCTGCGGTACCTTGTTTGTCCGAGGTTTGATCGTCGGTATCCCACATACCGTGTTCACATCTCGTTCATGACAAACAACTTCTCTCGTCCATGATCATTGCATCTCTTTGTGACCTAGTCACGTCCTTGCAAGGGGTTGATGCAATATCACCGAGTGGGCCCAGAGTACCTGTCCTGTCATAAGGACTGACAAATCCCGCTTTGATCTATTAACATACTCATCAACCATCTATTTCGGAATACCCAAAGTGCACCGTTATAGCCAGCATATTTCAGTCAGGCGGTGGGATACAAATCAAAGTCTCCTCATAGATCGTGATTACGTATGATCATTACGGTCTAAGGACTAAGGCATACGTTACAAAGTCATAGCAACGCTGAACTATGTGACTCGATCACATTGTATTACTTTTAGGTGGGTGTCTGTCCATCACATCATTCCCCTAATGATATGACCTCATTGTCAATGGACTTAAGTGTCGCCATGATCAGGAAAGCTTGATCAATCAATTGCCCAATGAGATAGTTTACCCGAGTTAAACTACGGACCATGTTTTATACTACACCTGTATTAGTATTTCCAAGTAATACAGTTATAGCACAGTATAAAACGTATTATGAACAAAACGGATATGTGACAAATATCTTTATTAATTTGTCTCTAGGGCACATATCCAACAATAATGACCTTTTGCAGTCTGTTTGCCAGAGGTTTGGTTATGATCTTGATAGTGCATTTCAATAGGGATATAGGTCTAAAATCATTGGTTGTGGAAGGGGCATCTGTTTTTGGAATAAGTGTGATGAAGGAGGCATTTATGCTTTGCAGAGTAACATTCCCATCATGAAAATCAACAATAAGTCTGTAGAAATCTTGACAAATTATATGCTAGAAACTTTTGATGAATGCACCATTAAAACCATCTGGTCAAGGAGCTTTATCAGTTGGCCTTAGCATGACTACCTCATCAATTTCCTTAGTGGTGAATGGTGCTTCCAGGTCTTCCAAGTTGTCAATTTTTTTGATGATGTCTAAAAGATTCATGGGATTGCTAGTAGGAGCACGGGATCCCAGTCTAGTTTTAAAAGCTTGCCATAGAAGATTTTCCTTTTCATGCTGTTCAGAATAAACATTTCCATTGTTATCTGTCAATGAAGAAATGGTGTCGCATCTGTGGTGAATGGTTGCTTTTGTTTTGAAGAAATTTGAACTCTCATCCTCAAATTTAACCAACCTGATGGTTGCTCTTTGTTTCCAGTAATTTTTTTGGTATTCTAGGATTTTTGCCAGGTGTTCTTTAAGAATTTCTCTGCCATTGAATTCAATATCACTTAGAGGTCTGAATTCTTCAAAAAAATCCCACATGTGTATAACTTCATTAGTAGCCTGAATAGTAGATGCAAGATTAGAGATATTCTTGGACCAAATTTTGAGTCCTTTTCTCAACTCCTTAAATTTGGCAGTGATGAACTTAACACTGCCAGTTTCCTGAACTGGTTGATTCCATATGTTTGTGACTACTTGTTTAAATTCTTGGTGTTTGAGCCTGTTTTTTCAAATCTAAAAATCTTGTACTTTGGAATGGTGGTACCAATTGAGATACTATAGGAGGTGTGATCAGATGTGGTCTTGTCCAGGGTCTTGCCAATAGTGTTTAGGAAGGAGGTGGTCCAATGTTCAAAGGTGAATACCCAATGAAGATTTTCTAAAAGGGGAGCAGATTGCATGTTACTCCAAGTGAACTGTCTTTCTTTGAGGGGGATCTCCACCAGGGCTAAATTCTGAATAGGCTCATTAAACTGCATCATGTGATAAGTGTCCCCGACTCCTCTATTTCTATTATGTGGGTACCTAATGTAATTAAAGTCTTCTACAATCATCCAGTCAGTGGAATCAGGCATCCGAATGTTTTTAAACCACTCAATGAATTCATATCTCTAAACAGTTTCACATGGGCCATAAATATTGGTGAGGATCCATGAATGGTTGTTCTGAAGTGAGGTAAATCTGATGGAGATAGAGAATTTGTTTTTAATTGTAAGGCCCGATATGCGGTACTGTTCCAGATCTAGATGTTTCCATCCAGATCTGGGGACGAAGCACATATCGGTCCCACCGCGACATATGACGGAGTCATATGCCCCGGATTTCCAACATGATATCACAACATTACAGATACATGGTACAACATCTCATACAGTCGGCATACATCTGCCTTAATACAGTACAACAGCGGAAGATATATGTCTAAGTACAGACTACAATCAAATGCCTAGTGGCAAAGAGAAAAACATCGGTCCCCATAACCACACGGGTCCAGGCCCTCCGCCGGGATCCGCCTAACTAGTCGTTGTCGAGTCCCCACGTGAAACGTCGATCACCATACCTGTTGTCGATCAAGAACCCCGAAAAGAGTTTGGGGGTAGTATCATGAGTACAGAGGCACTCAACATCCAACTGTAGTGGTCATCTGACCCAACAAGGACTTCATCACTCGTCATTCTAGGACAACTAGTAGTTTACGGTAAGGAAGGGGTAAGTGGTGAGGTTGCTGCCGCACTAGCATTTATGAAGTGGCTAACGATCTAGAGAGTAAGATAAGAAGCCAAGCATTCGATGAGGAATCGCCTCCAACAAGTCTTGCTATCAACTACTTACGCAAGCATAACACCTATCCTATCCTTGTCCTCCTCTTCGCATCCCGACGAAGAAGAAGCAGTCAAGGCACACACACACGTTGATCAAGTTATATTAAGATTATCTCAGTTGTTGTTGTCTATGAACAAGGAGTAAGTCTCAAGTCGTCCATAACCGTGGACACGGCTTCTCGAAAAGATTTAACCCTGCAGGGGTGTACCAACTGCCCATTACAAGGCTCCGCACGCACGCCCATCTCTCTCAGTTGCTACCCATCACAGGCAACCATTTTATGATTTAGTTCCAAAAGATCCGAAACAACAGGTCTCTCTAACTAACAACGAACAAATCCGGGTGGCCCCCGGGGAGTCGACAACCAATCCAAAAGCTGGCCACGCTTTCGGATCGGACTCTTCCGTCTCAACAGGGTTTGGGTTACCGAGACGCCTCACGTGAGGCCTCGGGCCCTCGCCAGTCAAAGGTGGACCAACAGGGAAACCATGTCTCCGCTGGTCCGGGTTGGTTGAAAAACTACTGGCGTACGACCAGCACACACACGGTTTCAAAAGGTAAAATCAGCTTGGGCCACCACTAGAAATGCATTGAAGCTAGGTAGGTAAGAAAAGGGGACCCCATAAAATCCCACACGCGGTTAGGCACGCTCAGTCTTAAAACCAATACCCGGAAGTCGGATCCTAGGTGACTCGAATGGAACAAAGCGTCGAGGCGGGATAGCCTAGACTTTCCATCCTTCGTCGAGTATAGTCCACATTTATAATAATCATATCATCAACAAGAATAATAATAATGTGATATCCCAAACCAAGGAGTAACAGGGTAACATCGTAGCATCCTAAGCATGCATACTAAGCAGGGGCTGAGCAACGAGCAATAGTAACATAGCAGTACAAGGTTTGCTGGGAAGGGACATGGCTGTATCGGTTTGAAAGAGGTTGTAAACATGTGGTAGGATCAAACATCGAACCTAACCTAGACTAGCATGCAAACCGCTGGTTGAAATAGAATGGATCATAAGTAATGCATAGTCCTTGCCTGTTGATAAGTCGGCTTCGGAAGGTGTAGCCGATCGCAAGCTCGCATCGTCTCCGAGAGGTACCCGCGGAAGCACACAAGACGATAAACACTGGAAAGCAATCAACGAGCAAGCACTCTATTACTACGAGGCAAACACGAGCAAGCATAAACAAGAAGGCAACACGAGACATCGCAGCTACCGTCGAGAGCGGTTACTAACAATTTAAGGGGATGTCAGATCCCTCTATTAGGTATGTGCTAGGGTTAGCTAGTACCTTTGCATCATGCAAAAGTTTCAAAAAGAAACCTTAAAAATCAAATTCAAAATCCAAATGGGAGAAGGAACACCCCCCCAGATGAATTAATTCAAAAGGCCAGATAAAAATATTTTCCAAAAATTCATGTTAGAGTTTTGAAAAGTCTTATAACTGAGTGTGATCACATATCAAGTGATGTGGGACCCACCCCATGCTCATAGATTTTTGAAATATTCAAACAGTACCATGGAAATAAAGAAATCCCCCTATTTGATTTAAAATTCAAATCATTTGAATTTTAAAAATGTTGAAAGTTTATGAGTGGCTAGTCCATATTATTATGAGGCCACATAAAAGTTTTCAGCATTTAATAAAATGGTTTGGTATTTTTTTATCAGAGCCAATACAAATTACAGAAAAGAAAGGAAAGATTAAACAGAAGAATTTAGATAACGTTACCTGTCGCCCAGGGGCGAGGCCCACCTCTCCAGCCGGCCCAGCTCGCGGAGCCCCCTTGGCGTCTTCCTCCCCACGCCCCGAAGCTGCTCGGTGGAATGCATGCAGCACTCCACCGACGCCGCCGACGAGCCCTGGCCACCTCCTGCTTCCCCCTCGCCACCTCTTCACGCCTGGAGACGCCCAGAAGGCCACCGCATCCATTCCACCTCTCCCTGGACCTCCTCCCCCTCTCCTCTTCGCGATTTCATCGACGTCCGAGAGCTCACCGGAGCGCACCGCCGTGGAGACCCGTGGCCACCTTCCTCCTCAGCCGCTGCCACCTTGTCCAGGACGCGCGCCGTCGTCGTCTTCATCGCCGTGTGCAAGCAATCGAAGCCAGGAGCCCCGAGCACGTCGTCCTCTTCACCGAGCCGCCGCTGAACCCGCAAGAGCTCGTCGTCGATTCCGCCGCAGCCGCAGCTCCTCCGGCTTCCTCGAGTCCGTCTCTGCAACCAGGGTGAGCAGGCGCGCTTTTCCCCTCATCTTGTCGTTTGAATCCGTGCCCGAATCGTGATTCCGACGAGGTCCGAGACCAAGCGCCGCCGCTCGTCGTCGAAGTCATTCGCCAGAGCCCCCGTTTGACCCCTGGATGGCTCCACTAGCTCCGCACACACCCCAGCTTCGTTTCCATGCTCTCGGTTTCCAAATCCATGCACAAAACGAAGAACCCGACGAGTCCCGTGCCGACTTCCGCCGCCGCTCGTCGCCGATGACGCTCCGGTGATCCCCGTGGCCCCCTGATGCCACCACTCGATGCGGACGACCTCAAGGAGCAGGTCCATGCACTCCAGGCCCCTCCCCGTTCCCTAGAACCCAACTCCGGCGAGTCTCCGGCAGGATTCCGGCGACTTCACGGCGAGCCCACCATTAGCCCCCCTAATGACCCTGTTAAGCTTAACCCAGTGGCTGACAGGTGGGGCCAGCCACTAATTAACCCTTCGGGTTAATTTTAATCAGGGGATTAACCCCCACTGTGGATGACAGGTGGGACCCCTTGTCAGTTTGACTCGGGTCAAACCCCCCTGCTGACGCAATAATTCAAAAATGATTAAAAAGAAATCCAGAAAATCCAGAAAATACCCCAAACTTTGGAAATTCATAGAAAATTCATATTAACTCCAAATTGGACAAATAATATATGAAAAATGATCAGGAGAAAATTATCTTTCCAAATATGCAACTTTCAACTCTGTTTGAGTTGAATTTAAAATGGGACCAGTAGCATATATCATTTGCTTTATTTGAATTTATTTCAAATTCAAACCAAATGATTTTGCCACTTGGACCATGGATTTATGTTGCAAATCAACCACACTTCAGAGGCATATCATACACATTTGAATTTAATTCAAATTGATCAAACTATATCACATGTAACTTGATTAATGTTGAATTCAAATGTGGAATTTGAATTTGCATTTTAAAAATGCAATATATTCCACTTAAATGGAATTGCCTCACACATCAAACTTGTACTTCAAGCTTAAACATTCTATCATGTGCTTGAGCATTGCATTCATATTGATTGCTACTTCGTGCTTTGTTTGTCGAGTAGAGGTGGAACCGGAGCAAGAGGTCACCCCCTTCGCTGAAGATCCAGAGCCCGAATCTCGTCAGCAAGGCAAGCAAAACCCCATTGATCATGTCGATAAAATCCCACTTCCCTCTCATGTCTCGCTTATGCATTGTATAGGATGATCACCATGTTACGATTCTATCGCATAGATGAACCCATTCCTTTGCATGACCTATCTTTTGTCACAGTAGTAAGCAAACCATAATCCTAGCAAATGTAGGAGTTGAATGATATCATGTGGCCCCTGCAAATGTTACCGCTTATTGCATGCTTAGTATGATACCATGTTGTTACTGTGATGTGAGTCGGGATGGGAATGATCATGTTGCTGATGGTAGAAAAGTGTTGGTGAATCGACCCTAATACAAGGTGAACGATGAGAGGCTGTGTAGGAGTACACGGTGGGTTGTCTCGTTGAACACCGCCCTAAGTCCGAGTTCTTGTGTGGTGATCCAAGATGAAGAGCACAACCACACATTGGGCTCACTGACCCCTCTCAACCTATTAACTCATCCCTTTCGATGTCCAGATGTCGCAGTAGTTCGGAGTTCTGGTAGGCTTGTGGCCTGGATGCTAAGTGAGAGAACGGCTCACCCGAGACCGGCTTATGCACCACGCACACATCGCTTGGGTCCACTTCGGTAAACCGGCCGGGTTCACGATTGTGGTAGCCAACCCAAGTAGGCGGCTTTCTTGGACTAGATAGGCTATGAGATAACAGTTGTGGTGAGCATCCTCGCTGGCACCCCTTGAATGGTGTAGAGATCAAAGGCGGTAAATGATGATCATGTGTGTGTAGCGGTACCCCCTTGCAAGGTTAACAAAACTATTCGAATAGCCGCGTCCGCGGTTATGGACTGCTTGGAAAGCTTAGCTTGATTATTAGATAACTTGAACCGGATACTTCTAAAACACACCAAGATAAGTGTGAGTGCTATGGCGTGCTTCCTCGTGGGGAAGTCGAGGAAGGCACCATAGTGGTGTATTGGTTGGTGAAAGTAGTGGACTCGTGTACGCTTCTTACCTCAAAGTCTGGTAATCGTAGTTCAGGACTAGCCAAGTCAAAGCTGGCATTTCTGCAAGTGAACCCCACCTCTCTTTTCCTTGATACATGTGCATGAGTAGTATAGCTCCTATGTAAGTCTTGCTGAGTACGCCTTTGTACTCACGTTTGCTTAATCTATGTTTTAGATGACGCCACTGACCCCGAAGGTGGCTTCTTCATCGAGCTGGACGACTGAAGTTAAGCTAGTCTAGTCCCAGTCAGCAGACTGGTTCCCTCGTGGAGGGCTTTGTGTTTGAATAAGGCTTCTTAAGCCATTTGTTAAACTTGTCTGTACTCAGACATAATTTGCTTCCGTTCTGCGTTGTAATGTTGGATCACATGTATGTGATCTCTGTGTGTACTCTATAAGAGTTATAAATAAAATGTACACTTTGTAGAGAATTGTAATGGTACCTGCTGTTCATACAAGGCATGTGTGCTGCGTGTATGTTTATAACATGCATGTCTTTGTATGGGTTTTCGAGACCTTAGTTGTGTTCTGGCTGGCGGTCTTTCATACACCAAGTGGCCCTTAGATGTGCGCAGCTTGGGGCATCGCGATGCGATTGTTCGAGACTCGGTCTCGGGCACACTTTGTGGTATGATCGAGCCCGCCCTAGACCCTGACTAAGTGATCGGGCTGGAGTAAGTCTATGTAAGAGTCTAGAGATAGTCGATAGTATGGTTGAGGCGACTTGTCTTTGAATATGGGAGTTCACCACCCATATCAGTAGACTTGTGTGCGTACGATGAGGACCCATTACAGTTGATCATCCGGCCTGGATGGGATGCCCCTCACGTACGATGCTCTCCGAGAATGTTCAGTGCTTGGCCTTGTCTGCTTAGACAAGTGGGTGCGGTTCTCGGCTCTCCATATGACTATGTCTTAACTGTACTTGCATACGCTAACCCCGGGTCCCGACAGGGGAGTACTCGTCACACACGACGATACCGCACGTTTACGGTGGTTCAAGTTGTTTAGCTACAGGTTATCAACAAAGGTTGTTAACATGGCAAACACAGAAGCATGGCAAGAGGTGAAGCATAAATAAACTATCTAATCTAGTCACTTTAAGTGGGGGTAAAACCTATACATGGAAAACTATTGCGGACCCCACGATAAAATGGAATTTTGTACTGTTTTGCCCCTAGACATATTTTATTATTTTTATTAGCAAGCAAGAGCAGCATAAACACAATCTACATGCAATTCTAGTCAAGTTACATATAAAGAACATTTTAACCGGAGCAACGGTTAAAAAGTTAATTCAATTACAGTTTACAGTGGAAAGCAGTCTAATTAGCAGGTAAACAACATGTAAACAAAGTCAAACATGGCAACAAGCAACATTTTATTAATCGCGCAAAACGGAGCAACTTTCATGTAGAAAGCGTCTCCATCGGAGCTACCGGTGAAAAGATACGGGCACCGCAAAAGCTAATACAATCTGCAATTAAATAAAAAAAACCTAGCAGCAGAAAAAAAAACTAAACGGGCCGAATCTACTGGGCCCAACAGAAAAAAAAAGAAAAAAAAAAGAGAAAAAGGGGGGGGGGGGCGAGCTCACCCATGGGCCACGGCCCATCTGGCCTGGATCCGGCTGGGCTGGGGAAGCAGGCCGGCCTGGCTGCTGGCGGCCCACCACGTGGGCGAGCGGACGAGCGGGGCAGGCGGGGCTCGTCCCGACTAGATCGAGCCTCTCCAGCGGCGGCGGCGGCTGGCTCGCCGGCCAGCGACGGCTCGACGCGGCGGGCGGCCAGGAGGAGGTTCGGCGAGAGGGAGGCGTGGGGGCGCGCGGCTGCTCCATGGGTGGGGGAGGACGCCGGCGTCGTGGGTGGCGGCGGCCGGCCGTGGTGAGCTCCGGCCCGAGCTCGTCCATGGCGCGCGCCGGCGCGCCCTGCAGGGAGAGTGAGGAGGGAGGTCAGCGGGGAAGGGGAAGGGGCACGGCAGGGGAAAGAGGAGAAGGGCGCGGCGGTGGCTCACCGGCTGCGGCGGCTCCGGCCGGAGAGGAGGCGCAGGCGACGGCTGATGCGGCATGGAGATCGGGCGCGGGAGGGAGAGACAGAGGAGAGAGAAGGTGGCTAGGGGCTGACGACGTGGCGCGTCCAGAACCGCCCGATCTGCGATTCGATGGCTCAGATCGCCTGAATGGCTAGGGTTTCGGCTGGTGGAGGGATTTTGGGCAGATCTGAGATAAATCAGGGGTGTGGCTGCAATTTGTGGCTAGGGAAACCCTAGAAATGGGTGGGAGTGTGGTGGTCTTTATATAGCCCCGGTGGCTGGCAGTTTGCAAAAACATCCCCGGTTTTTCTCTAGCGAGCGCGGTGCTCACGTTTCTGACTGCCGGGGGTCCGCAGTACCTCCGATTCGGGTAAAACTTCGAACTGCGCGATCAGCGCGTCGAGCCGGCGGCGTTAACCTCGCACTGGAACCGTTCCGAGAACACTTTCCGGCGCGCTATAAAAATATCCCGTTTAATTATTAAACGGGGTTTTTCGTTCCGTTGGCTGCGGCTGGTCTCGTGTGGTTTTCGCAACGGTGATCGGGTCAAACCCGATGTCGCAAAGGGCGAGTGTCAGAGTGGCAAGGGTCGGTCTTCGTCCGGTACGAGATAAGAGGGGGAAAATAATCGCCGATTGATAAATCGGGGATGCAAACACCGCAAACAAATAAGACAATTAGACAATTCACACCGAAAACAAAATTTTTAATTTTTGCAAAAACTGGGTTGTTACAATACAACACCACCAACAAGGGATCTCGTCCCGAGATCCAGGACGATCCGGGGGAGAGGGGGGAGAGAAAAGAGGGTCGTCGATCTTCAACACCACCAACAAGGGACTCTGCTCCATTCGACATCGAACTTCTGTTGAGATAACTTTCCGTAGAGAGACGACATCGTCGGAAAAACGAAAATGTCAGTGACAAGAGGAAGAACGATCGTGAAAACCAGATCAAGGGATAGTGATTTTCGACGCAAGTCATAAAAACACCGGGCAAAAAGGATGGAGGGCAAAGGACGACCCAAATGATATCCGAAACCGGAGAAGCTAAAGGTACTACAGGAATTCACACCTGAGGTTGGAATCGAGACAATACGCTGCAAGCAAGGCATCGTAATATTCCGAAACTCCACTTACTCGAGATCCTAAAGTTTGAAAGGGGATAAGGCGAGAATTAAAACTCTTACGACACTTGTCCTGACCAGAGCAAGGGTAAGGAGTAAAAAGATCCTACTCTCCGATAACTAACTTAGTAACTACAAAATAGTTTTTGTCTAGACTCGACTTCGGCCAGAGAGGGGATCCTATGGTCGGTAAGGCTCTGATACCAAGTTGTAAGGCCCGATATGCGGTACTGTTCCAGATCTAGATGTTTCCATCCAAATCCGGGGACGAAGCACATATCGGTCCCACCGCGACATATGACAAAGCCATATGCCCCGGATTTCCAACATGATATCACAACATTACAGATACAAGATAAAACATCTCATACAATCGGCATACAACTGCCTTAAATACAATACAACAGCGGAAGATATATGTCTGAGTATAGACTACAATCAAATGCCTAGTGGCAAAGAGAAAAACATCGATCCCATAACCACACGGGTCCAGGCCCTCCGCCGGGATCCGCCTAACTAGTCGTCGTCGAGTCTCCACGTGAAACGTCGATCACCATACCTATTGTCGATCAAGAACCCTGAAAAGAGTTTGGGGGTAGTATCATGACTACAGAAGTACTCAGCATCCAACTGTAGTGGTCAACTGACCCAGCAAGGACTTCATCACTCGTCATTCTAGGACAACTAGTAGTTTATGGTAAGGATGTGGTAAGTGGTGAGGTTGCTGCCGCACTAGCATTTATGAAGTGACTAACGATCTAGAGAGTAAGATAAGAAGCCAAGCATTCGATGAGGAATCGCCTCCAACAAGTCTTGCTATCAACTATTTACGCAATCATAACACCTATCCTATCCTTGTCCTCCTCTTCGCATCCCGACGAAGAAGAAGAAGTCAAGGCACACACAAACGTTGATCAAGTTATTTAAGATTATCTCAGTTGTTGTTGTCTATGAACAAGGAGTAGGTCTCAAGTCGTCCATAACCGTGGACACGGCTTCTCGAAAAGATTTAACCCTGCAAGGGTGTAGCAACTGCCCATTACGAGGCTCCGCACGCACGTCCATCTCTCTCAGTTGCTACCCATTATATGCAACCATTTTATGATTTAGTTCCAAGAGATCCGAAACGACAGGTCCCTCTAGCTAACAAGGAACAAATCCGGGTGGCCCCCAGTGAGTCGACATCCATCTCAGGAGCCGGCCGCGCTCTCGATCTGGTCTCTACCGTCTGTCGCAGGTTTGGATAGCCGGTTAATCACACATGGGAAATCGGGTCCTCAGCCGGACAAGGTGGGCCAGCAAGGGAACTATGTCCTCACTGGTCCAGGTTGGTTTTTAAACAACTGGCGACTGACCAACACACACACGGTTTCAAATGGTAAATCAGCTTGGGCCACCACTGTAAGTGTTGGAAGCTAGGTAGGTAAGAAAAGGGGACCCCATAAAATCCCACACGCGGTTAGGCACGCTCAGTCTTAAAACAAATACCCGAAACTCGGGTCCTAGGTGACTCGAATGGAACAAAGCGTCGGGGCGGGATAGCCTAGACCTTCCATCCTTCGTCGAGTATAATCAACATTAATAATAATCATATCATCAATAACAATATAATAAGGTGATAGCCCAAACCAAGGAGTAACAGGGTAACATCGTAGCATCCTAAGCATGCATACTAAGCAGGGGCTGAGCAACGAGCAAAAGTAACATAGCAGTACAAGGTTTGCTGGGAGGGGACATGGCTGTATCGGTTTGAAAGAGGCTGTAAACATGTGGTAGGATCAAATATCGAACCTATCCTAGACTAGCATGCAAAACTCTGGTTGAAATAGAATGGATCATAAGTAATGCATAGTCCTTGCCTGTTGATAGGTCAGGTTCCGAAGGTGTAGTTGATCGCAAACTCGCGTCGTCTCCGAGAGGTACCCGCGGAAGCACACAAGAGGTAAACACTGGAAAGCAATCAAAGAGCAAGCATCTATTACTACGAAGCAAACACGAGCAAGCATCAACAAGAAGGCAACACGAGACATCGCACCTACCTTCGAGAGCGGTTACTAACAGGTTAAGTGGAGTACTCGTCACACACGACGATACCGCACATTTACAAGGTTCAAGTTGTTTAGCTGCAGGTGATCAACAAAGGTTGTTAACATGGCATATCACTCAAGCATGGCATAGCACACAGACATGGCAAGAGGTGAAGCATAAAATAAACTATCTAATCTAGTCACTTTAAGTGGGGGTAAAACCTATACATGGCAACTATTACGGACCCCACGATAAAATGGAATTTGGTACTGTTTTGACCTAAAGTATATTTTATATTTGTTATTAGCAAGCAATAGCAGCATAAACACAATCTACATGCAATTCTAGTGAAGTTACATATAAGAAACATTTTTATCGGAGCAACGGATAAAAAATTATTGCAATTACAATTTACAGTGGCAAGGTTGTAATTATCAGGTCAACAACATGTAAACAAAGTCAAACATGGCAACAAGCAACATTTTATTAAACTACACGAAAAACTAAGCAAGTTTCATGTTTAAATCGTCGCGATCCGAGCTACGAGCTAAAAGATACGGGCACCGCAATAAAAACAATACAATCTGCCAACATTAATAAAAAAACCTAGCAGAAAAAAAACTAAACGGGCCGAAATCTACTGGGGCCAACAGAAAATAGAAAGAAATTAAAAAGAGAAAAGAAAAAAAAGGTGGGAGGCGCCTCACCAGGTGGGCCTCGGCCCAGGCTGGCGGCTGGAGAGGGGGCCGGCTGGCGCGTGGGCTGTCCGGCCCACTGGAGGCGAGTCCGACCTAGCTGGCAACGACCATGGGCGAGCGGGCGCGGGACGCTCCCGACCAGCGGCGGCATTCGGCGGCTCCGGCGGCCGTGCCTGGCGCTGGCGAGGTGACGAGGAGGCCGAGGGGCACGGCGGGCGCGGCAGGTCGTGGGCGGCCGGATCCGGCGGCCTCGGGGCGGCGAACTCCAGGGGCGGCGCCTCAGGGAGCTTGGAGCTCGGCTCCTTCAGCCATGGCGGCTCCGGTGGGCTGCACGGAAGAGGAGAGGGAAAGGATATTAGAGAGGGAGAAGAAGGGAGAGGAAGGAGAGAGGAGAGGGAAGGAGGGAGAGGGGTCGGCCGGCTGGGGCCTTGCCGGTGGCTGGCCGGAGGGAGGCGACGATGGCTTCGGCCTCCACGAGCTGGCTGTGAGGAGAGAGGAGGTAGGTGGAGGTAGGAATACCCCGATCTTTTCCCCTCTACCGCTTAGATTCTCAGGACAAGAATTCTTGTAGTGGGGGAGATTTGTAACACTCTCACTGTCAGTGAACAGTAATCAGGGTTACTGTTCATCTGTACTGTTCAAAACTTTTGTTGATCAACTTGGAACAGTGCAAAATTTCAAATTCCACTTTGATGTTCTTGAATGCCTGGTGATCATGGACCTTGATCATTTGGAATCAAAACAAGTACAAGCCATTTGAATTGAAATGCAAACAAACCCTAAAATGCCTTTGATGAATATTAAAAAAATAGGGTGACAATAAATCTTTTCCAAAAATCTTGGAACCACTTTTATAAATTCACAAATATTCCTTGGACCATGCCCATGTGATTGTGGTATTTTATGATGCCACTGAAAATTCTAAACAATTAATAACAGTAGCCAACCAGAACCTTTTGGCATTTGAAAATTCTAAACAAATAGCAAATCACTTTTAATAAGGCCAATTCTTTTGTGGCACTCCTTTATGGTGCTAGGCTAATTATGGGACCTGCTTTGTATTTTTTTCAAAATGTCTAGGCCAATAAAATAAATGCAACTGTATTTAATAGAAAAGAAAAATTAAAACAGAAAAGCTACAGGGTTATCTGTCGCCTGTGGGCACCTCTACCACAGCCCACCTCCTGGCCCACCTACCCTCCTTCCCTTACCCTGTTCGGCCGACCTGGGCGCCATGGCTGGCTGCACCAGCTCGAGGCCATGGGTCGCGACAGTGCCGAAGCCCGAGAAAAATATCTCGCCCCCTCCTGCCCGGAAAAAGTGGATCACAGCCTCCCCCTCCTCCATTCCCCCCGAGCTCGCCCCGTTCCTCGCCCGCTCGAACCCGTGTTCTGGCCGTGGGCGCGCCACCGCCGTCGGCGCGGCCAACGGGCTCCCCACACGCCGCCGTCTTGTCTAGGAGGCGCGCCGGGGACTGCTACGCCAAGATGTACCGCGGATTGGAGCCGGGACGGACCGTGGGCTGCGAATTGACTTCGTCTTCAAGCTCGGCCGCCCGCGCCATTTTCGCCCGTGCGCTTCACCCCGAGCTCCCCCGGCCAAACTGCCTCCACTACTCGACCCTTGTGAGCACCCCGCCCCTTTCCCCTCGCTCAGACGCGCCGTTTGCCCACCGTGGCTCCGTCGCCATGGGACCAGTGCTCCGGCCGCCGCGGCCTTCGTCGTAGCCGCCGCCACGGTTGTCCCCGTCGTCCGTGGGGTACGGCAATGGACGCGCGGTGTTCCCCCCGTTCGATTCCGCCCAGCGCCGCTCGATTTGGTCGCCGGTGTCGCCCGCTAGCCTCGCCGCTGCCCCCCTGTGTCGCCGCCGGCGTGGGCGCGCCATGGCCGTGGCCTGTCCCTGACGCGCGGGCCCCGCCCGATTTGGGTTAGCGCTAATGATAGATTAGTCCTAACCCCCCTGTTAGATGTAATTAGGTGTTGTTAGTTTTAACTGTTAATTAGGTTGTCTCACTGACAGGTGGGCCACTGACCATTTTAAATCAAAGAAAACTAGTTAATAAGCTAATAGTCACTTACACCTGGACCCCACTTGTCATATATTGATTAAAATAAGTTAGGTAATATTAACAGTCACTGACATGTGGGTCAACTGGATTTTAGAATTAATAAAACCATTTTTATTAACTGTGAGGCTGACCAGTGGGACCCACTGGTCAGTTTGACCAGTCAACTGTGCTGTGGATAATGTTTTGTTAATAAATAAAATAATTTAAAAATGTTTTAAATTTCTTAAAACTTTAGAAAATCATAGAAAATAAACCGTAGCTCAGATTCAAAAACTTTATACATGAAAGTTGATCAGAAAAATATAACGAATACGGATACGCTATCCGTATGTCTACCACACCCCCCTAACACACCGATCATCGACATTCCCCCCTCCGGGCTGTCTGTCGATAATTTCTGGTACCGATAAGAAGTACCCGGATGAATTTATTCCGAACACGAAAGTTGTTCGGAATAGTTCAACTAACACGGATACACCCCCCTTATGTTTGTCGGATGTCCACGACACCTCCGGCATGAACCCTTCCCCCTCCGGACACCCTGTCCGGTAATCACCCGGAGCCGGCAGTTCATCCCCGGATGAATTCCCGCTCCGAGCAACGTGCATTGCACTGCGTTAGAACACCGTTAACATTTCATTTGTCATGTCATGCATATGTTTGTATATCATTGCTGTGTATTTACTGTTTCCTCCCCCCTTAATCTTCGGTAGACCCCGCTGCTACCGCCGACTACACCGCTGCCGGGTACGACTACTTCGTCGACGACCCGACCCCTACCGTCGAGCTTCCAGGCAAGCAGAGCCATTCTCTTCCCCAGATATTGCCTATCTTTCCGTACATTTCTTGCACTAGGCATTGTTACTGCTGCTGCTACGTTACAATCCTATTCAATTGCATAGCCAGTTTTTGTCGCCCCTTGATGTACCTCTTTTATCCTATGCTGCCTATTATTATTATGCATTATTCAGCAGTGAGCCCTGCGCATTGTTAGCTAGGATTAGATAGAGGGCCGTGATCACTCAGGGGAGTGAATGCGGATACAAATATTATAACTGCACATTTACGGTACAAAGCAGACACCGCCAAAGGCCCCTATCTGGGTTATCTCTAGTCACCTCAAGTGTGAGCTATCAAGAGTAATCCTTGTACTCCACCCGAGGCTGACTTTGTCTTGCCGCCATAGGGTCCTGGACAGCGGTTGTCCTTAAAGGTAAGAAAGTCGGGCGACCCAACGGTGCCCGCGAGCGGTATATCGTCGGGAACGACAGGGAGGGTACGACCGACGTTACTGGCGTGCTTGGCCCCTGCTCGTACCTCGCGAGAGATACCAAACCACGAAAGTCGAGCTCTACCAAGAGCAAACGCGAGACAAGGTAAGGAGACAGTTCACCTTGTTGGTAACCGCAGTGACTTGGTGGGACGACAGGGCAGGCACCGATGTACTGGTGGTCCTGACTTCTGTCGTTGACCGTGGGTCGGTTAAGTCGAGGCAACGATAACGGTTGTCACACAGGTTAATTAAAATGCTAAATGGTTCGGCGGATGTCTTGAGTAGCCTTTTGGCTTGTACGCACTACCTACACGTGGGATAAGGAGTGTGGGCTCCCCTGCATCGTAGTCTCGTTCGAGGGTCTTCAGACGTCAGCAGTACCGCGGGCTGATTGCCGGGAAGTGGTGTTGTCTTCTCTTGCTCGAGCGGTGTATTTGTATTTGCTTTGATTTTGCTTCACCGGCCAGTCACGCACCGTGCAGGAGTACGTTCGGGTTAGGGTCCAAAGCCCGGCGTACATAGGATATAGTCCGGCGGATGACCTCTCTGTTGATTGCCGAAGGATGGGCTACTTTGTGTCGGATAGCTTTGGTGGAGCGTTCCCTAACAATGTTCCCGCCACCCTGGAGATCCGAGCGTCGTAGAGTCACGCCAGTGCACCCCTGCAGGGAAGATTAATCTATTCGAATAGCCGTGTCCACGGTAACAGGACGCTTTATGCTGAAGCTGGATCTTACCACTAGAAACTATCATTATTAAACTGTATGGTTCCGGGTTTTTCTTCCTCGCGGGGATATCGAGGAGGCGAACTCGGAGGCATTATTATTATTGTTAATCATTACAACTTATATTATACAATGTTGCAGCAACTTCTGCTTCGTTGTTACTTTATGCTTTATATGAACTGTTGGCTGATTCTTACCTCATGCTGCAAGACATCGTCGGAAGATGCTAGTCTTCGATAGGCCTAGCTTCTTATCCTTATTCTGATTTCTATCTTGCAGTCCACTATATACAGCCTCTTCTTTCCGTTGATACAATGCATAATGCTTAGTAGCGGACGTAAGACTCACGGGTATACTAGATACTCACCTGCTTTATTTCCTTTACTGTTTTGCCTGATCGGCCGCTGCAGTCGACGTTGGAGCCCAGGAGCAGGAGTACCCCGGAGGTGGATACTACTACGTCGAGACCCCCGCTGACCAGGACCAGGAGTAGTTTCGGAGGCTCCCAGGCAGGAGGCCTTGCCTTTTCGATCTGTATCTCTGATGTTATTTGTGCTAGCCTTCTTAAGGCAAAACTTGACTAACTATGTCTGTACTCAGATATTATGGCTTGTATAACTTATGTATTCGGGTCCGCGTGACCCCCCCTTTATGGTAACATATTGGTTTATCCTTTTGTGTTTAGTGTTGTGCTGTGATATTCTCACCGTGGCACCCTAATCTCAGTCGTGTACCCTGCGTGTATGATTACTGTACACGGATTGATTTTGGGGGCGTCACACAAGGGTCGGTCTCCGTCCGGTACGAGATAAGAGGGCGGGGGGAAATAATCGCCGATCGATAAATCGGGGATGCAAACACCGCAAACAAATCAGACAATCAAACAATTCACACCGAAAACAAATTTTTTAATTTTTGTGAAAACTGGGCTGTTACAGACATGTCCTTCCAACATAAGTTGAGAAGGTCACACACACAAACAACAAATGGGTTCACAAGCTTAAATAAAATGCAAAGTAAAATCAAGGCTTGTGACAACCCCATGGTGAAGATATACAATAATAGGCTCATCAAGACAAGCATGAGGACAACAATCTTCACCACCAAAAGAGTGCACACTAGGATGAAAAGAATTAAGACAAGCACTTAAACACACACGCTTTTATGTAACCACCGAAGACTTTAATATTGAAAATAAAAGGTGGACATGAAAGAACAAGGATATCCACTAAAAGTGTAACTTCTCTCAAGTGTATAAGATTCTAGGTAGATTATATCCACAAAGAAGCTTGTACAGCCGAAATAGTTACAAAAGGAGAGAACACGATATCCAAATGGAAGTCATAAATATACGAATAAGATCTTTGCTTGAAAGCATAGCCAATGGCTTAATATTATCTTATTGTATAAGGATGAAATCCACACAAACAACCATCAAAGTCATCACAACTAGCAACAAGGTATCAAGAGATAGTTGAGATGCTTTGAACAACGAAACAAGTATCACAACCAATAATATATCTTGCAAATGAAGAATGTCATGCCATGATGCAACCTACATAAGGTTGAAAGCAAGAAAAGTATGCATGAGGTAGATACTTGTTACCGAGATAGCATGGGAATGATGTAGTAGATAAAGTCATCATTGATCGTCCTAGCATGACTCCAAAAGGCACATGGTGACACCACCTTCCTTTTGATTAAGACGATCCTCCATTGCATCTCCAAAGTTCCTAGAACCATAGTTAACAAAAAAAATGGTACCCAAACTCATTGGGACCAAAGAGTTAGAGGAACAAAAATATATAGGACAAACTCCACACGAATAGGTGCATATGGACATGAAGATGAATTCCATGCACATATTAGCCAATAAAGAAGTGGATGGAGTTTAACTTATATATAGGATCAAACAAAGAAAACATGACATAAGTACTACACAAATAGCAAATATGCATGCGCAAGACTTTCAAGAACCAAAGGACATACAATTTGGACAAGACACCAAGTAAACCAAGAAGGCACACCAAAGGTGGCACACCATAAGGTTTTCCAAATTATATCAAAAGTCCAAATCAACACATGATAGGAGACATGTAGCAATTAACACATGGTCAATTGCTACTCTCACCAAGAAATGAGAAGAAATACCAATTGAATCCCAACCCAATCAATACATGATTGAACAGGAAAACAATTGAAAAGGATACCAAGTGACCATAAGATTCCAAAATAAGATTCCAATTGAAAATAAGATTTCAAAAATAAACTTGTCACTTGGACTATACCAAATAAAAGATTCATCAAGGAATGGGGGTATCAATTGAAACATCAATTGATAGAGAGCATGATAACAAAAATAAAAGATATCAAAGAAAAGAGGTATCAAACTCTCAAAAGGAGAGCACAATTCCAAACTAACTATGCCCTCAACAAATTTATGATGACACAAAGCACCAAAGAGAATATGCCTTCCAATAACACACAATTTATATGGATCATAATATGCTAGCTCCCCCAAGAGATGTGCATTATATAGAATTTCCAATTGAATACAGAATGCATAAGATGGGATCATCACTTTCACTATATCTAGAGAAACACTACAAAAGATCACGAAAACACATGATCCACAAGTGGCTAGGAAGATAATGAGAGTTAAAACCACAATAAAACCTTGATAAGTAATAAGGAAATTATAAACAAGCCAATGTAAAGGTGATCAATAATTTCTACCACATATAAGAGTACCAATTGTTAAGCACAAGAGGTATATGGAATTACTTCCGGGTGGTAGATAGCATTAATATAAATTATCATCTTTACAACAACAACCATAAGCATGTAGCAAAAGATAAGAATTGACCACAATGCTTACAAATAGATTCTTGTTAGATTCAAGTATGCATCCAATCATGCAAGCAATGACTAGAAAACTTGGAGCAAACGGTTCTCACATAGGAAATACAAGTACATGTTGGAGGGAAACCGTAACAAGAAAATCTCACACACTCAAGAACCATAGGATGAGAAATAAATCCAATATAAGAAAATTGGAACTTGAGGAGCAACCATGCCACCTAGGAACTAGATAATTTACAATATCAACTCTAAGTGGCACAAACCCCAAATGTACACATTTTATAGGTGTGCAATATGCACAAAGCATATTACTCCCCCATAATGTGATATCCCAAAATTTACAACTAGGGGCAAACAAATACCAACAAGATATAATTAATGGATACTTAATGGATACTTTAGAATTGGAATTTCTCATGAGTACGACATACCACATAGTGACTAGATAATCTTGTAATATCAATACTAGGTGGTATTCCTCATGTATACCCATTTTTAGGATTGTTAAGTGCACTAGGCACATCACTCCCCCAAAATGGGATGAACCATTAATTTCTCACAAGAGCCAACTAAGATAAAACCAATATGAAAAATAGGCTCAACACAACACTCAAACATACATGATGTGCAAACCAACATATACATAATTGGAAGCACAACATATACAAACACATGCAAGGTACAAAACCAAAACATGCAAAGGGGAAAGTAACTTTCAATGTAAACAATTTAAGTACAAGTTACCGTAAGGAGGCACATTGGATATAAGATAGACACAAGATAATCCAAATGACTTGGCTTGAGATAATGTGATTAATGAAGGTCCCTTAATTTGTCATAATGTAGCCAAGTCTCCAATGCCCTCCACCAACACCTATTAATCAAGTTTGAGCTTGTTGGTCCCCAACCAAGTTGGGTCCTAAGAGGTTAGTCACAATAGGCTTGGCAACCCAAATGGTGATTTTCTTGTCACCACTTTGAGTGCCAACAAATTTGGCAACCACATTGCCAACCTTATCCTTCCGAAGAGAATGAACATCATCAACTATGATAGGGTTGGATAAGGTACCGTTCGTGCATGAAGAAGCAAGATGACCCTTCTCACGACATAAGTAGCAACATCTACTCTTTCCTTTCTTCATGGTTTATTTCTCAACATGAAAATCATTTACTTGATTCTTCTTGGGAAGTGGCTTCACTTCACCTTGCGGTTGAACTTAAGGCCTCTTCCCTAGTTACTTTCACTAATGGGCTTCTTCTTCAAAGGGCAAGATCTAACATGGTGCCCTTTAACCTTGCACTTGAAACAAATAATCTTGGCCGAATTCTTGACTTGAGATTGACCCTTCTTCTTGTTAAACATGGACTTCTTATTGTTGGAGTTGAATCCAAGTCCACCCTTGTCATTGGGGCATTTTTGTCCACACAAAACCTTGTCAAGTGTAGACTTCCCTTCATGACCCTTTCCCAAGTCTTTCTTCAAAGAAGTGACTTGGGCCTTGAGCTCTTTGATTTCCTCTACATTGTTAGTAACAATACAAGTACTAGAGGAAGTAGAAGCATTGTTAGAGCAACAAGGCAAGGAAGGTAATTCATCACAAGATGTAGTAACATTATGAGTGGATGAATTACAAGGACTAGCACAAGGCAATATAGCATATTGAGTAGAAGTAGTGCTAATGTCCACATGAGGAACTAATTTAGAAACCTTAGCCTCATGAGCTAACTTTAGCACATTATGGGAGACTAGAAGATCCTCATGAGAGCTTGAGAGCTTTTCATGACTTTCTTCCAATTTTCCATACTTGCTAGTTAGCAACTCAAGTTGAGCCTTTAGCTCGACATTCTCCTTTAGGATGGATGCTTCAAAAGAAATAGAGTTAGTAGCACAAGCATCTTCTAGAATAATGGAAGGAGAACATGACATGGCAAGCTCTTTCAAATATGAAGCTTTTAGTTGAGCATGCGACTCGGTGAGTTTGATGAGCTCACCCTTAATGACCCGTGAGCCATTTCCGAGGTTCTCAAAATCCTCAAGGAGTTTAGCATGCGCAACCTCAAGCTTATTATGTTTAGTTTTGATAGAATTAGCCACCTCAAGGGTTCTATCAAGAGATTCCTTTACTTTAGATAACTCTAAGGTCTCCTCAAGAAATTCCTTGGTGGTTTCTTCACACTCAAGAGCTTGAGATAGATCCACAATTTCATTAGCGTAATCACGCTCATGGCTTTCCATTTTCTCAATGGTGGCCTCATTCTCCTCAATACGAGCTTCCAACTCCTCAATGTATTCCTTGCCCTCAATGGCAATAGACATGATTTCCATGAAGTTGGAGCAAGAAATTTTATTCTTATTAAGAGCTGTAAAAATCATTTCTCCCTTAATTTTTAAGAGAGAAATATTGTCATCCTCTTCAACATTATCTACATCATCACCATCACTAGATATGGGGGTCAAAGTAGGAGATACCTTTAACTCCTTCGCCATAAGGCAAAAATGAGTAACACGAGATGATGATGTAGGATCTCTTGAGGCACCATTCAAGACCACATCTTGTTCCATGGACCATTGGTTTTCCTCTACATTGTTAGTACAATAACTAGAGGAAATAGAGGCATTCTTATCATGGCAACAAGATATAGAAAGCATATCATCATGAGATTTATTCAAGTGATTTCTACATGATATGCAAGGACTATCAACACAAGCATGTAAGACATTTGTCATGCTCGAAGTGTTGAGGTCCAACAAGGAGGCATTGCGATAAGATAGTGATAAAGGGTTATCAATAATAAGTTCACTATCATCATTGCAATGACTCACACTACTCACCATTTCATTACCTTGTGGAAAACCACATGTTGGTGAAGTAGAAGAAGTTGAGAAAGCATCGCGATCGGAGGTGGAGGGAGAACAATCATCCCCACAAATCTTGGACATGCCATATTTATCTTGAAGCTTTGTCCACAACTCATGAGCATTCAGAAATGGCATGAGTTGAAATAAGTATACATTACTCAAAGCATCAACAAGCACATTAGAAGCTTGAGCATTGAGATAAGAGTTTTTCTCATCCTCTAAGGATAGGTTTTGAGTATCCTTTGGAGGAGAAAAACCCATATCTACAATTCGCTCCATACTTGGGTCAATGCCCCGGAAATAATTAAGCATGCGAATTTTCCAAGCATCAAAATTTGTACCATCGAAACTAAGAGTGTCAATGAATCCTAAACCCCTAGTCGACATCTTTACTCTCAAGGCGGTGAAGCCCTATAAAGAGAGACGAGGCCCTGATACCAATTGAAAGGACGTGGATGTCGCCTAGAGGGGGGGGGTGAATAGGCGCTTAAAATAATTATGGTTTCGGCTTGAACAAATGCGGAATAAAACTTAACGTTTAATTTACCAAGCAAGAAACCTAAATAAGCTAGGCTCAACTATGTGCACCAACAACTTATACTAAGCAAGATAAACAACTATGTGATAGCAAGATATATAACAAGAACACTAAGGCTATCACAAAGTAGGTGCACAAGTAAATAGGTTGACTAGAAGAACAACCTATGGGACAAGCAATGCACAATAAAATGAGCAAGCACAAGATAAACAATGTAATAAGCTTGCTCAATGTAAGAATAGAGATAACCACAAGTGGAGCCGATGGAGACAAGGATTTGTTACCGAAGTTCCTTCTCTTGCGAGAATTACGTCTCCGTTTGGAGAGGGTGAGGAGCACAATGCTCACACGAAGCCAACGAGGGCCACCCTATTTCTCCTCACGCTCTTACCAATGCAAGATGTCGTGATTCCACTATTAGGACACTTGAGGGCGTTCACCGAACCCGTACAAATGGCAACCCTTGGGGGCGGTCACCTAACCCGTACAAATGCTCGGGGCAATCTCCACAACCGAATTGGAGGCTCCCGTAGCTTCCCGAAGCTTTCCACCACAATGATTGAGCTCCGCAACAACAAGCCTCTAGGCGCCAACGCACCCACGAGGTACAAGCTCTAGAGTGCCAATGCACTCAAGAGTAGCTATCTTCTCAACTTCACTTACTACAATGAATCCTTGGAGAGAATTCAAACCGATGCACCAAATGCAATGGAAAGAGCACACGAAGTGCTCAAGTTCCCAACTCTCAAATCCCACCAAAGCAACAAAAGATATGGAGGAATATGAGAGGAAGAACAAGGAGAACACAAAGAACTCCAAGATCTAGATCCACAAGGTTCCCCTCACTTAGAGGAGAGATGCTTGGTGGAGAATGTGGATCTATACCTCCTCTCTCTTTTCCCTCAAAATGAAGCAAGAATCATAGGAGGGGAAGAGAGTAAGCAAGCTCAAAGAGGTCAACAATGGGGGGAAGAACTTGCACAAAACGGGCGAGGACAAAGGAAGAAGAAGGCCCCCTTTTATAGGTCCCCACGAATCCAACCGTTGGCAGCCCACCAACCACGGCACTACCACACAGCGAGCGGTACTACCTCAACTGGAGCGGTACTACTGCCCTACGGTACTACCGGGCTCAGTACCGTGCCCCACTACCGCCCTATCCAGTAGGTATACGGTAGTGGATGCGGTACTAACCACGGAGCGGTACTACCGCTCTACCGGGCGGTACTACCTCAACTCCGGGCGGTACTACCTCACAGGAAAAAACTGCACAACCAAAACAAGCATAACTTTTCCATACGAACTCCGATTTTGATGATCTTGGGCTTGTTTTAAAGCTATGAAAAATCTCTAGGTCCTCACATAGAGAACCACCCAAAATCAACAAAAAGAGATGATGCAAATCATGGAAAGGTTAGAATGCCAACAAGGTAGAAGGTGAAACTTTCACAAGATAAGAGCCGACAAAAACACCAACATCGAAAACACAAAAGTAGATGTATATGAAATCCGTTTTCGACGAAGAAAAGCTTGTAATGAATACGAACTCAAGCTCCAACACTCACAAAGAGAAAACCAAACAAGAACCAATAAAGATGATGCCAAGGATGCAAAGGTTTGAGCTCTCCACGAACGATGCGGTCTAGCCTATAACCCGATCTCCTAACTACCACCATGAGACCGGTAAACTAGAAACCTATAAAGTTCAAACCTTTGTCTTGCGCATAATCCACTTGAGTTTGATGATGACGATCATGTCCGCCTCAAGTTGGAACATCTTTCTTGATTCCGCCGGCTCGATGAAGACTAGTAGATTGCTCCCCCATACTCCATTATGGGTGAGCCTCTTTTAGGCATATCTTCACAAGACCATTATCAGCAAATGGTCGGCAAGATCCAAGCATGTGATATCTTCGTGATGCTCCTCTTGACCTTGCGCACATCAACCTAACCAATCTTTGGATAGCTCCATGAAGAACCCCTTGGTCAACACGTAATCTTCATCTTACAACCTTGAAGCCAACATATGATCTTCAAGCGTTGCCTATGGACAAACCGTAAGCTATAACTCAAGGAAACCATTAGTCCATAAAGATTGCCATCAACTACCAAAACCAAACATAAGGGCACATGAAGACTAGTAGGTTTCTCCCCCATACTCCATTATGGGTGAGCCTCTTTTAGGCATATCTTCACAAGACCATTATCACCAAATGGTCGGCAAGCTCCAAGCATGTGATATCTTCGTGATGCTCCTCTTGAACTTGCGCACATCAACTTGACCAATCTTTGGATAGATCCATGAAGAACCCCTTGGTCAACACGTAATCTTCATCTTACAACCTTGAAGCCAACAAATGATTTTCAAGCGTTGCCTATGGACAAACCTTAAGGTATAACTCAAGGAAGCCATTAGTCCATAAAGATTGTCATCAATTACCAAAACCAAACATAAGGGCACATGCCCTTTCACGTGGGCATGCCGTCGTCGATCTCGCGGCCACCGGCCACCACTCGACGGCGCGAGGTGTCCAGGAGCATCCCAGGGATCCTCCAGTTCGACTACTTCAACGAATCGAGCCCGGAGCAACCACAGGCTGAGAATCGGCCGCCCCCCTTCCGCCTCGGCCGCGACACCTCGACGACGGTTGCGTCGCCATCGCCGCGCCCCAGGCCGCCCTGAGCTCCCCTTCCGCATCACTATGAGCCGGCACACCTCCCACACCTATTTCCCCTCCCCCCGCGTGTTGTAGCCACCTCGGCGACCAAGCCGTGACCACGCCGTTGGCATTGTTGGGGTGGAGCTCAGCTCCGGCCACCCCACATCCTCTCTCAACGTCAATCGGGTGTGTGGTTCGCCCCGCTCCCCGTAGGAACCAACGGCGCGCCAAACGGCCGCCTGTAGCCACCGCACGAATCTCGTCGGCCGTTGGTCTTGACGCCGACGTGCTCCAGCGCGCGTTCACTGCCGCGGGGGGCTCACTGACTCGTGGGGCCCTCCCCTTTGATTAGCGCTAATCACCAGTTTAAACCCTGCTAATTAACTAAACCAATCCCTAACACTCAATGACAAGTGGGCCCCTGGCCTTTTAGTTAAATTAAAATGTTAATTATGCCTCTGTTAGTATGACTACTGGGCCTCACTAACAGAATATTAAATTAAATGATTTTTATAAAATGTGTGCATGACACGTGGACCCCACTAATTTTGTTTAATTATATAAAATGAATTAATGTCTTTGCCTATGACATGTGGGATCCCCTTGTCAGTGGCACTATTGTGGATAAGATTATGGATAATGCTGCTTTAATGATAAAAGAAAATTCGGAAATTCTTTTAAAATGATTTAAAATTGAAAATTTAATATCTTTTAAACCGTAAGTCTGATGAAAATATTTTATACATGAAACTTGCTCAGAAAAATACAACGAGTCCGGCTACGTTACCCATACCCCCACCACACCCGTCTAACATACCGCACACGGGACATTCCCCCTCCGATTGCATTGTACGATAATCACCCGGAGCCGGTAAAACTTTCCGGATGAAAATATTCTGAATACGAAAGTTGTTCAGAATGGATTAACGAACACGGACACACTATCCACATGTCATTTAGATGTATCTAACACTGCAGACATGGAACCTTCCCCTCGGATCATCTGTCCGGAAATCAACCGGTACTGATGAGTCATCCCCGGATAAATTATCGCTCCGCCGAAAATACTTAACACTGCGTTAGAACACCGCCAACACTGCGCTTGCCATGTCTCGTATTTGTATTGCTATTATTGTTGTGTATTTATTGTTTCTTCCCCCTCTCTTATTGTCCGGTAGTCCCGACGACCGCTGCCGATGCTCCTGTGATCGACTACGTCGTCGGCAACCGTACCCCTCCCGCGAGCTTCCAGGCAAGCAGAGCCATTCTCTTCCCCAGATATCGCCTATCTTTCCATACATTTCTTGCACTAGGCATTGTTACTGCTGCTGTTACGTTACAATCCTATTCAATTGCATAGCCTATCATTGTCGCCCCTTGATTTACCTTCCTTTATCCTATGCTGCCTATTTTAATATATATGATATTCAGCAGTGAGCCCTGCGCATCGTTAGTCAACTAGGATTAGATAGCGGGCCATGATCACTCTGGGGAGTGAACGCGGATACGATGATTATAACCGCACAGGTAGGATGCAATGCAGACACCGCCTCAGGCCCCTACCTCGGCTCTACCGAGCCACATCAAGTGGAGCTATCGAGGAGTAATCCTCATACTCCACTCGTTGCTGACTCTGTGTAGCCTCCCTAGGGTCCTGATAATGGTTGTCTTTAAAGGTAAGAAGTCGGGTGACCCAACGGTGCCCGCGAGTGGTATTGCGACGGAACGACAGGGAGGGTACGACCAGTGTACAAGTGTGCTTGGACCCTGATTGTTGGCCGCGAGAGTTACCAAACAACGAAAGTCGAGCTCCTCCAGGAGCACACGCGTGACACGGTAAGGAGTCGGTTCACCTTGTTGGTAACCGCAGAGACTTGGTGTGACGACGGGGCAGGCACCGATGTACTGGTGGTCCTGACCGATGTCGTTGTCCGCGGGTCAGTTAAGTCAAGGCAACGATAACGGTTGTCCCGCAAGTTAATAAAACGAGTAATGGTTCGGTGGATGTATTGAGTTGGCTATATGCCATGTACGCACTACCTACCCGTGGGAATTACGAGTTATGGGCTCCCCTGCTTCGTAGTCTCGTCCGAGGACTCTTCAGACGTCAGCAGTACCGCGGGCTGATTGCCGAGAAGTGGTGTTTTCTTATTTGCTCGCGCGGTGATGTCTTATTTGGTTTGCTTATGCTTCACCGGCCAGTCACGCACCGTGCAGGAGTACGTTCGGGTTGGGGTCCAAGGCCCTGCGTACTTAGGATTTAGACCGGCGGATGACCTCTCGGTTGATTTTGAAAGATGGGATGTGGAGTGTCGGATAGCCTCGATGGAGCATTCCCTAACAAGGTGCCATCCACCCTGAAGATCTGTGCGTTGTAGTGTAACAGAAGTGCACCCCTGCAGGGAAGATTAATCTATTTGCATAGCCGTGTCCACGGTAACAGGACGCTTTATGTTGAAGCTGGATCTTACCACTACAAACTATTATTATTAAACTGTATGGTTCCGGGTTTTGTTCCTCGCTGGGATGTCGAGGAAGGGATCTCGGAGGCATTGCTAATTATTACAACTTACAATTATACAATGATGCAACAACTTCTGCTGCATTGTTACTTTATGCTTTATATAAACTGTTGGCTATTCTCTCCTCATGCTGCAAGACTCGTCGGAAGATGCTAGTCTTTGATAGGCCTAGTTTCTTACCCTTATTCTGATTTCTACCTTGCAGTCCACTATATATAGCCTCCCCTTTCCATTTGATACAATGCATAATTGCTTAGTAGCGGACGTAAGACTCGCGGGTATGCTAGATACTCACATTTGCTTTATTTCCCCCTTTTCGTTTTGCCTGATCGGCCGCTGCAGTCGACGTTGGAGCCCAGGAGCAGGAGTACCCCGGAGGCGACTACTACGACGTCGAGTTCCCTGTCGACCAGGAGTAGTTCGGTGGATCCCAGGCAGGAGGCCTCACCTTTTCGATCTGTACCTCTGATGTCATTTGTGCTAGCCTTCTTAAGGCAAAACTTGACTAACTATGTATGTACTCAGATATTATGGCTTGTATAACTTATGTATTCGGATCCTCATGATCCCTGGTTTGTAATATCAGATTTATCTTATTTGTGTTTAGTGTTGTGCTGTGATATTCTCACCGTGGCACCCTAATCTCAGCGGTGTACCCTGCGTGTATGATTACTGTACACGGATTAATTTTGGGGGCGTCACAACCGCACATATCACATGGAAGGAGAATTAAAGACAAATTCAGCCCAAAACCCAACCTAAATGCTTCTATGCCGGACAGAGAAGCAGATGGACAAATTAATGACGCAAGAGCAGTCATGAGTTTGAGAACAACAATACTGCATATAACCAATAAACCACAACGATAGCATAATAATGGACATACATCAATGGCAATTGTTCACATTGTGAAGCAAGAACAATATATATACGTCCACATAACATCTTATGCTATAGAACTTTTTATTGAAAAGATTTTAATATTATTTGTTTGGATACTCAAAATTAACCAAATTTGGTACAGGGAAGTGTGTGTACATACTAGTGGGTTTGCTATTGTACTACTCAAGCATACTTCTCTGAATATAGCCTTTGCCCAAAAATAATTGTAAGCTTTCAAACTACTACCTAAATCAGGTCAAATTTATCCTGCTCCATTCAAGGTTCTGCCATATTTTTAGAATTGTAGGTCTGTGAGACTGTGACGGACTACATGAATTTAACACCTGTCAACTGTACCCACATTTTAGAGAACATTGCTTTTATATCATCGACAATGCCCATTTCATTGGAAAATACTATTCATCCTATACAGCTCACTTGTAAAATCTCTATTCATATTTTCCTTTAGTGGTTGTTTGGATACAAAAAATTAGAAGTGAGATCTTGGAAAACTGGTTTTTAGAGATTTTTTAGGAAAACCAGTTTTTGTTCATTTTTCTGTTAGGATGAGTCTATACAGTACCTTGTTTGGACGAAAAAAAAGGAAATGCGTTTACGCAGTTGCCTTTCGCTTCCAGACGCCATGGCTGTTCGCTCGCCTTCCTACATGTTTTTCTCGTCCTCTTCGTCTTCTTTCTTCCATGATGCATCTGCATGGCACACATACACGTTCTCCTGCTAGCTAGCTCATGCTGTGCACGCCTGCAGGTGGCGGTGGCAGTGGTAGCGAGAACTAGCGACGCCGGTCCATGCATGGATGCACGCCGGTATGGAGCAGGACGCTGGCAGCGGCGGCGCCGGCCGTGGCGACGTTGTCTCGGCCGAGTTCGGCGTCTCCCCTGTTGCGGTGCCATAGTTGGACTGCACCGGTGACCATCGCTCCGGCCAGGAAGGACAACATATGGGCGTAGAAGCAGACGTTGAACAGGATGATGGAGGTGACCAGGATCCAATGAATACGCGGACGATGAAGATGAACCCGCCGATCCATTCAAATAGCGAAATATGTAATTCGCCGATGCAACGCCAGATACTCGTTTATAGGAAAACGACTAATAAACTGGCTTTTTGAGGTTTTATAAAACTCAGTAGTACTTATCCACGATTTGGTTTGATACCACAAACAAGTTTTTAGGTTGTTGTAACCGAAACCACGTTTTAAAATAACGAGTTCTCTACAATCTCTCTATCCAAACAACCCTTTAGTGTTTTGGGAGTTAATTGTGCTTTGTCGTCTAGTGTGTGAAGTGACCATTTTAATCTGGTTTAGCACTGCATGCAGCCGTGCGTGAACACCGAACCAGACAAGGACTTTACTGAAGCCCATCAACAACCACTAAGAGCATGGTTAATAGTATATCCAGCTGCTGGCTATAAGGAGATGCCTCTATAGCTAACCTTATAGTCAACAAATACAATAATAAGGCTATAAGGAATACTACTTTAGCAATACATGTCCTACATGTCTATCTCACAAAGTGCCTAGGAGCACGTGTTGCAGCTGGCTACTAATTAGTAGTCCGCTTCTCTTCTCTCTCCTCTTATCTCTCCTCCAACTAAGCACAAATATATTATTTAATTTCTTATAGCCAGCTGACTAGGCACTATTGTACTTGCTCTAATGGCGATGGCAAAAAATGAAGTTGCCGAATTGACCGGTACTGAGTGGATTATGATCTTTCAGTGGCACATGACACAAGTGGTACTTATTCAACTCCACATTAGCTATCTTTTTTGAAAAAATAGCTTAAGGATACATCAATTAAGTTTAATTTCCCTTTATTGTCAAATTTGTAGTACTTTGAAGCTTGTATATATATTCTAAAGCTACATCTAAGTAATCCTACTGTACAAGGACAATTGTTTAATTATTATTACCAAGGACCAAAATATGGTGCAGATGATATGGACATTTGAAATATATTTTCTAAATGAAATGCTATAGAATTAACTATGAAAACTGGTAACAACCTCACAGACAAGTATACCTGAAGGCTACAGTTTTCTTCTCAGGCGTTCCCATGTGATGGAGCTAGACGTGCTGGGATGTAGACGACATGTGAAGAATGGATGGAGCAGAGTACTTGGAGAGAGGTTGTTGTAGCAGAGTACTTAGAGAATTTGTGCGCACAAGCCCGCAAAACATGGGAGGTCCGTCGGGGCAGACAGACCGCCGACGACGAGATGGTCCGGTGCTAGATCTGGACCGCCACTAACCACAATCGCCCGGTTAGGCACTGGATCTGGCTTGCTGCCACTGTCGCGAGGGTTGATCCAAGAGGCAGCTGCTACGAGTTGGGGGATTTGGGTCTGCCCTACTTTGTTCGGCCAAAATCACACTTTTGACCTTTGAAGTAAACTTCAGCACACTTTGACCCCCGCGATAAACCATTTTAAAATATAACAAAAAAGGTAGCGCCCACCACCACGCGCCATCCTCTACGTTATAACACCACCATCAAGGACGCTACCCTCCTGGCACAGAAGGACCCGCAGGCTGGTTTGGTAACGCCATGGGAGATGACACTACCCTCTATACTAGTTAAGGCCGATACAAAAGAACCATCGTCCCTCACTGCTCACTCTCCACTCCACAAGAAGAACATGAGGATAAGGGAGATCATCCAGTCGCGCTCTCTGCGCACAGGTGATGAGTTCGTTGCTGTCTAGGGGGTGGAGGGGGCGGGAGGAGATGAACCTGGAGTTGGGCGTCGTGCACGCGGATGGTTCGTTGCTGTCTAGGGGGCGGCGGTGGCGGGAGGAGATGGTCCTGAAGACTGCCGTTGCGCGGGCGATGGGTTCGTTGCTGTCTAGGGGGCAGCGGTGGAGGGAGGAGCTGGAGCCAGAGCTAGGCGTCTTCGTCACGGAGGACGCGAGCGTGGGCGTGTATGTACCTCAACGTGCGCCACTAGCGAGGGTTTAGGGTCGCCCTGATCTTCACGCTGACGGGCTGGGAGGCCGCCGGGGCGCTGCTCCTGCGCGCGTGCTCTACGCCGCCCTCCTCGTGTTGGACCGGTCGCTGCCCCTACCGGCATGCCACCTCCATTAATACGAAGTACTACTATGTTGATGGAACTTAATGCAAGAATCATAGATTAGTAGAGCATGGTTAATAGTATAGCCAGCCGCTGGCTATAAGGAGATGCCATGTCATCTATAACTAATATTATAGCCAATAAGTAGAATAGTAAGATTTAAACATGTATTCCTTCAGTTCCTTGATATAAGGTGTATAGTTTTCTTAGAAAAGCCAAACTTTTCTAACTTTGACTAATTTTATAGAAAAAAATATCAACATATATGATATTTAATAAATGTAATATGAAAATATGATTCAAGATGAATCTAATGATACTGGTTTGATATAATTTATATTAACATATTTTTCTACAAATATGGTCAAAGTTAACTAAGTTTAATTTTTTTTAAACTATACAGCTTATAATTAGGAATGGAGCGAGTATTACTTTATTAGTATATGACCCAGATGTCTATCTCACAAAGTGTCTAAGAACACGTATTGCGGCTGGCTACTAAATAGGGCACGGTCAATGCATAGACCCAAGGTGATGCTTCAGGTGCCATGTAGGCTTGGATATAGGTTCAGATGGGATAACATGATCCTCAGTAGAAGGCCGGTGTTTGAAGAGAAAATGTTTGGTAAGATGTAAAACGCTGAAAAGTTGACGTGAGAAATAAAGATGCATGTGTACCGAAATCTTTATCTTCTTTTCCTTGATGAGGTCACTATTGGTAGCTTGCATTGGAGAGAACAAATCAATGTAGATGCCTCAAGCTATTTTTTTTATCACGGGGCATATGTATCCATATGCCATTATTGTGCATGCCCTTAGTAGCCCTTTTTTTTTCTCTTACCTTTTTTTCTCTCCTCCAACTATGGAAAAATATTATATTTTAACGCTTACAATCCACCTACAACATCTTATTATACTTTCTTGTAGCTAGCTTTTGGGTGTGCTCCTGTAATGTGTCGTGGCAAAGCGTGCTAGCTCACGAACAAACGACGAACGCCTACTTTGATTTCCTAGGACAACTTTCAACCGGTTAACCCATATAAACATGCACATTTTTCTCTTCCGATGAATCACCAGGCGGACACAAAATATTCGACCGTGTTTGCGCGTACCATAATAGGCGACGCATTTTAGATTGTGCGCGTAGAAAAAAAGAACAAAGTTTAAACACCATAAAAGTATATGTCATCAAATTCTATTTCTTGCATTAACTAAACAATAGATTTTAGAAAAATGAAAGGCCTAAAAGCATTAGCATTGGTACATGTTAGCTCATCTGACATTGTTTTGGACCAAAATGGAGAACACTTAAAAGTTATATGTGTCCAAATGGTTCCAACATTCTCTCCCTGAATGAAAACATGAATAAAAGAAAAAAGACCTTGCATCGCTCCCTGCCCGGGACGACACGGACGGCAATCTCTACCGTCCCTCCCACCGCGCCTCCCTCCCAATCCCCTCCCTCGCCGTCGCCAGTGCCTCTGTCGGGCGAAGCCCACGCGGATCCGGTCGATGTCAGCGATGTCGGTGGGCACGATGAACTCCGCGTGAAAGCACTGCATCGACCTCGGTCGATGTCGGCGTCCTCGGATATCGCTTCCATCGTTGGAGGCATCGTTGAGAAGCTCCTTCACCCCCCTCGTCGTTTCGAGCCTCAGATTCTCCGGGTGAAAACTCAAGCTTTGGTTTTTGCCGGAGCGGGCATCGGCGGCGCCATCGTTGTACCCCCCTTGGAGGCGATGACTTGGAGGTCTGGTATTCCGCCAGTCAATATTGGCTTGCTTTGCTTGGCGGTTTCATCATCGATCAAACGTGGGTGCGGTCTCGGGACCGGTGTGGATGTCAGAGCGGCAACACCTTAGTGTTGTGGAGTGTTAGTTTTGATCGTGTGGGCGACAAAGTCGTTGGCTCGTGTAGAGTGGGGAAACAAGGCCGGTCCATAGGTGGGGAAACAGGGCGCCATTTCGGTCATTTTCTCATCAGTCATGCATCTAAATCCATCCTTTTCCATTAGCCATGCATCTAGATCCAGTGCCGTAGCCAGAATTCTCTTGCGTCCCGGGCCAGCAATGCATGTACAGTGAATACTGTAGGTACAATACGGTACTGTAGCTACAGTCAACGAAAAAAACGGAGCGCACGTCGCAGGCCACGGCACTGGTAGCCCTGGCCTGGCTACTAGATCCATCCTCTCGCACAAGTGCTCTAACCGTGTTCTTTCTTTTCCTGTGTGAGGCGGGGGCCTGAAAATATTTCGTATTTTAGTCTTCATCTCTTAACCACTCCACACGAGATCGTTGTTTGTATAATATTTTTTCCCAGGTATACATTTCCTTGAGCTGCTCCTCAAGGTCCCTGACTTCCAGCGAGAAACCAGTTGCTAGTTCTCTCTCCTTTGCTTCCTTGAGTTGGCCCTTGAGGCTCTTAATCTGGCCTTTTATCGAACCAAAAGTAGTCCGCTCCTACACTTGCATGCTCCCCGTCGTTGCATTCAGTTTTTGCCAAATTATTAATCCCATTAGCTTCACTGGCTGCGGACAAATTATTACATGCAGACGCCCAGGAATCCTCTATCATGATCCCATATTGCTCATGAACGTGTGCGGTGTGCCCATGCTGCTGCTGCCGCCAAGTAGTAGTAGTTCCAATCAGCAGCAGTTGACGCATGCCCATGCTGCTGCTCATGACGTTGCTTCTCCTGTTCTTCTTGTGGAGAGGGCAGTGGAGTGAGGAGTGAGCACTGAGGGATGATGGTTTTTTGCACCGGCCTTAACTAGTAAAGAGGTCTCCAATGGCGCTACCAAACCGGGTCCTCGCCGTGGCAAGAGGATAGCGTCCTGATAGTAGCGTTAGGGTATGTATAATGGTGATAAACTGCTGTATCTTAGTTATGTCACGTAGTTTATATATAACAAAAAAAAAGGGATACAATGGGTTATATCTTAATTTATTTTTAATAACAAGACGTTTCTAGATTTATGGTGAGAATGTTGTTGCTATCTTAGCTTATCTATAATACATAAATACACAAGTAACAAGACGTTTCTAGATTTATCTAGATCCAAGTAACAATTTCTGATCAGGAGGACAAATTTCAGTGGAAATTGTTAGCAAGCGGCTCTTTCTTCGTTAAATCAATGTATGCACATTATATGAATACACATACGAGATACATACAAAAATATTTGTGGAAACTTAGAATTCCCCTAAAAATAAAGATTTTCTTATGGTTTCTCAATAAAAAGGTTTTGCTTACTAAAGATAATTTGGCGAAACGAAGATGGACAGGATGTAAAAAGTGCGTATTTTGCGATAGAGAAGAGTCTATAGAGCACTTGCTCATATCCTGCCAAATGGCGAAAAACATTTGGCGTCTATTTCATTTCACTTTTAATATTGCACCCCCAACCAGTATTTCTAATTTGTTTGGAAATTGGTTGCATGATGTAGATTTAGACACGAAGGCTAGAATTCGCATCGGGGTGTCAGCCTGTCTTTGGGCAATTTGAAATTGCCGAAATGATATTGTCTTTAATAAGGTTCAAAATCCACATTTTATGCAGGTTGTGCTCAAGGCTACCCACTGGATCCAATCATGGTCACCTCTTCTGCCAGAAGCCCAGCAGGCCCTTATGGATTCCGGGTGTACTCGAACGATGGCGGTCGTTCGGGCTATCTTCTCCCGGAATGGGTGGCGTCATGCTAGAAGAATTGATGGATAGACTGCTCATCTTCATTTGGCTTATTTTCATTTTTACACTGTGTGATCAGTGATATGATTGATTGTAATAAGACGTACCGTGACGCTCCGTTTTAATAAAATTATAAATGGCCGTATGCATCTTTTTGATGCAGAGGCTGGGGCGCCGCTCCCATTTCTAAAAAAAAAATCTATAATACATAAATAGTTCATCCCCACTAACCTATTTATCTTGACATGCAAGCTATCCACATCATCAAGCAGGTCCACCATGTAAAAACTCTTTCACTAACTCTTCATCCACATGCTTTTATTAACTTTGCATGTGCATGCAACCTATCACAAATAAATAATAACTATTTTATACACTCAACTTTATAATTTATAAGCAACTTTTTATAGAAAATCAAATTATGAGTTACATCACATTTTATTTTTCTACAAGATTTTTTTTATATACACATCTATAGTTGCTATCATTGTTTTAGGTTTAGCTAAGGGTAGACACGTCTTCACTGTCTCTTCTCAATGTTTTTTTTTCTCATATCATCTCACCGATATATTGTCAGTAACTAAATTAACAAAACAAAAATCAAACTCAATTTTGGATTTTTCATCAAATTTTCTTAGATTTTTACTTTAAACAATATTTTTTCAAGAGAGAATTTATAGTGAAATTATACTATGTTTCACAAATTTTCATATGTTTTAAAACACAAAATTCTTTCTTAACAGTTTCCGCAGCAACGCGCGGGGTATCATCTAGTTTTTAATAACAAGGCATTCCTAGATTTATGGTGAGAGTGTTGTTGCTAAGAGATGGTCTCTTAAATAATGTTTAAAATATACGTGTCGAATAATATTAGGTATACGAGTTGTGCTACAGTTGGACTTGTAATAGCGGTGGGTTAGGTGTTTGAGTCGAACACGTGTAACCCGGGCCTCTTATATAAAGGCACCGCGGAGTAGCAAAATAAACTAGACACAAGTTGATAGGCTAGACATAGATCACGAGAGGGCCGGTCCGACGCCCGTGGCGAGGGTGGCCGGTCCGGCCGTGGTGGGGTGGTCGGAGCGCTGTCGGATGGCCGTGGAGGACTTGTCATCGACTGTATCATGTGGATTTGGTACATGGGAGGAGCTCCCGTAGTCATGCCCCGGGGATTAGCCATGTGGTGAACCTCGTTAACAAATCTCGGTGTTGTGCTTGTGCTTGATGATTGCTTGTTCCTCGGTAGATCGATATGCGACTCGGGTTATTCTAACAATTGGTATCATGAGCAAGGTTTCGATGAGGTTGCAGGTTGTCTGATCTAAAGGATGAAATATTCGTCGGTTTCGTGATTCGTCGAAATCGAAAAAGCAATCAGAATTTGACGAGCGTATTGACGGCGGTGTTGCCTAGCAAGGTGCTTGGATCGATTTTTAGATTGATTGGTGTGTGCATATGCGAAGCGGGATTTGCAGCGGCAGCAGGATCGGCTCGAATCAAAGGAGTTGCGGCGGCTGGCGTGTGATAGATAGGACTGTCGTGGTACTCGCGGACGTCCACGTTCGTGGGCTGGCAGGAGGTAGTGCAGAGGAATTCGGCAAGGAAAGGTGTACCTGACTTGGTCTAGTGCGGAAGGTGCGGAGATTTACGTGTGGCAGTCGAAGCTAGCCGAACGGGCTGTGTCAGGCGTGGCGTAGCCGAGCAAGACAGCCAGGTGCTCAGGCTGGTTGGTGGCGTGTTGGACACTTGCACGTACGAGGTCGGAGAGACACGTACAAGCATAGGTTGCTGGTTCCAGGAGTGCATGCATGAAGAGAGATTTGTTTGAGAAAAAAAGAGAGTTGCCAGGTCAGCGTGTGCACACAAGTAGTTTGGTTGGGATCAAGTTTTGGTCTATTAACTATTGTGTACGAAGAAGCTATGGAAGCATGGAAAATAGAGTAATTGTGCAGTTTGCATGGTGGTAGTCTAGTTGGTTTGCTGAGGGCTTGGAACACGTGGACAAGGTGACAAAGGACGGACGACGTGCGTATAAGGCTGGAGCAGTCTGGAGTACGTCATGACAAGATCATGCAAACACAGGGCGTCAAGCAATGTAAGGTGATGTGCAGAACGAACACGACGCAGGGTGTAGTATGGTTGCGGTCGGATATTTTTCGGCTGGGTCGGACTGAAAAGTCTGATGGACCGAGGTGGATGTTGGTCAAAGTAGAAGACGGCGGAGATTTCAGCGACGAAGACATATGATCGTGATGCTGATGGTGGCCGAATTCTGGGCGTGGAAACACGTGGCGCAGGCTCGAGGGCTTATGCGGTTCGACATGGCCATAACACAGGGTTAATTCAAGACGGTGTACACAAGAGAGCTTGGAGTCGACAGGGCGCGGAGGGGTGGCACGTACAACCACCATGGAGTCATGTTGAAGGTGGAGCTGAAGTCTGGTGAAAGACTTCACTCTGAGATGATGGAGGGGCTACGACGTAAGTGCATGGAGAGTCAAAGCCTATTTCAGCGGGAAAGCGAGAGACACGTTGTTTGAGCTGTGGCCAAGGGTTCGAGAAAGACGTGATACTCGGCATCGATCGCGGATGATCAGTGGTTCTCTGCAGTAGGAGGTTGAGGTGGTGTGGGTTCGCGACCCAGGAGACTCGACCAGGACAGCAGAGGCTCGACGCGAGGATAGCGGCGAGGCGTGCGATAAGCACGGGACACAACGACAGGCCAGGGCACAGAAGATCAGATTTGTGGTTAGGCGAGTTGTGCAGGGGGTGCTGAAGCAGTGTTGACGAGTACCGGATTTAAGTTGGTGACTGGATCTATGAAGATTGACTTCAGTGATAGACAGGAGTCAGTCATAAGTAATCTGAGAAAGTGGAGGAAAGTCTGAAATTGTCAAAAACCGAGAGAGTACATGGCCGTATATTCTGTGGTATTCAGTACACATGGTAAAATATAGTTGACGAGTACAGAAGGAGGCAGAGTGCTATAGCGGTGGGACATATCAGAAACTATCCGAAAAGGGGGTGAGACAACTGTGAATTTTGACTCAGGGTGACAAAAGGCAACGGTGAAATTTCTTAAAGTTTCAAATATCAGTCAAGAATGAGCTGGGATGTTGAGTTCAGATAACTCTTATATGTGGCGTCCAATATGTGAGTTGTTCACTTTCACGCAGACATTGATCGGTGTGTGATGACGTTGAACGGATACTCCGGAAGGTGGAAGCACAAAGTAGAGTACAGAGTAACTTAATTTTGCTCGTGTGTTGACTGTGGAGAAGAGACAAGAAGGGACTACAGTTGCAGGTGGAGTCACATAGAGTCTGGGAGTAGCAGTTGTGCTCATGGTTCAAGTCCAAGGTACACGGAGGTTCGCATGTGAAGGCTTCAAGGTGGCGAGGATATATTCACCAAGGCGGAGTGTTAAAATATACGTGTCGAATAATATTAGGTGTACGAGTTGTGCTAAAGTTGGACTTGTAATAGCGGTGTGTTAGGTGTTTGATTCGAACACGTGTAACCCGGGCGTCTTATATAAAGGCACCGCGGAGTAGAAAAATAGACTAGACACAAGTTGATCGGCTAGACATAGATCACGAGAGGGACGGTCCGGCGCCCGTGGCGGGGGTGGCCGGACCGGCCGTGGCGGGGTGGTCGCAGCGCTGTCGGATTGCCGTGGAGGACTTGTCATCGACTGTATCATGTGGATTTGGTACATGGGGAGGAGCGCCCGTAGTCATGCCCCGGGGATTAGCCATGTGGTGAACCTCGTTAACAAATCTCGGTGTTGTGCTTGTGCTTGATGATTGCTTGTTCCTCGGTAGATCGATATGCGACTCAGATTATTCTAAAAATTGGTATCATGAGCAAGGTTTCGATGAGGTTGCAGGTTGTCTGATCTAGAGCATGAAATATTCGTCGTGTTCGTGATTCGTCGAAATCGAAAAAGCAATCAGAATTTGACGAGCGTATTGACGGCGGTGTTGCCTAGCAAGGTGCTTGGATCGATCTGTAGATTGATTGGCGTGTGCATATGCGAAGCGGGATTTGTAGCGGAAGCAGGATCGGCTCGAATCAAAGGAGTTGCAGCGGCTGGCGTGTGACAGGTAGGATTGTCGTGGTACTCGCGGACGTCAACGTTCGTGGGCTGGCAGGAGGCAGTGCAGAGGAATTTGGCAAGGAAAGGTGTACGTGACTTGGTCTAGTGCAGAAGGTGCGGAGATTTACGTGTGGCAGTCGAAGCTGGCCGAACGGGCTGTGTCAGGCGTGGCGTAGCCGAGCAAGACAGCCAGGTGCTCAGGCTGGTTGGTGGCGTGTTGCACACTTGCACGTACGAGGCCGGAGAGACACGTACAAGCATAGGTTGCTGGGTCCAGGAGTGCATGAGTGAAGACAGATTTGTTTGAGAAAAAAATAGAGTTGCCAGGATCAGCGTGTGCATACAAGTAGTTTGGTTGGGATCAAGTTTTGGTCTATTAAATATTGTGCACGGAGAAGCTATGGAAGCATGGAAAATAGAGTAATTGTGCAGTTTGCATGGTGGTATTCTAGTTGGTTTGCTGAGGGCTTGGAACACGTGGACAAGGCGACAAAGGACGGACGACGTGCGTATAAGGCTGGAGCAGTCAAAGTAGAAGACGGCGGAGATTTCAGCGACGACGACATAGGAGCGTGATGCTGATGGTGACCGAATTCTGGGCGTGAAAATACGTGGTGCAGGCCCGAGGGCTTGTGCGGTTCGACATGGCAATAGCGCAGGGTTGATTCAAGACGGTGTACACAAGAGAGGTTGGAGTCGATAGAGCGCGGAGGGGTGCCACATACTGTTGGGAAACGTAGTAGAATTCAAAAATTTCGTGCCTACGTAACGAGAACCCAAGATCATCCAAGATAGATAGCATACATGGTTTAGGCATTTGCTCACCAACAGTTGCAGCGGAAGAAGAGTTGGTGAAGCAACGTGGACGTAGTGAAAGTAGTCGAAGCAGATCTCCCACGAACAGTCCCTCGAACAGTCCCTTGAACAGATCTCCGAGAAGAAGATGGTCCTCGAAGCAAGGTCAAAGCTATGATCTCTCCACCGGTATCCACACGTCCGACACAGCAATCCGGCAGCGCTCCGCCGTTCAGAGAAGAACGCATCCGAGAAAACTAGAGAGAGAAAACCCTAGCGAGTTCCGATCTAGATTAGAATCTAAACCGGGGTCTAAAAGTGGAGCAACTAGCAACTAGGGCAAAGGGGGGCGCAGGGGCTTGTGTCTAACCTCCCCCCCTTGGCTCACCTTACATAGGTGTCCAAGGGGCCTAGGGCGCCGGACAAGAGGGTTTGGGAGTCCAACTTGGACTCCCAAGCCTTCCAAACCTTCCCACACCTTCCCACCGGAAACCTTCCATAATGGGAATTGGTAATCCCACCTGGAGGAGGATTCCCCCCCCCCTTTGGTGCGCCCCCACCACCTGGCCGGCCAGGGCAGCCTAGGTGGATTGCCCCCCAAGGCCAGGGGCGCAAGGCAGTGGGTGGTACTTCCCGGAACCTTCCAGAACCTTCCATGACCTTCTAAAAGCTTCCAGGACCTTCTGGGACCTACCGGGACCGTTTCGGGACATTCCGGACACTTTTGGAGCACTTCCAAGACCTTCCGGGACCGCTAACGAATGTTCCGGAGCCATCTAAATAGGTTTTGGAACAATCCGGGCTAAGGTCAATATGTCCGGTGAACACAACATATTGTCCACCGATCACCGAAACTATTCCGGTTGATCGTAAACTTTCCCATTACCATTTTTCATATGAACTAAAGTTATCTGAAACAATTCCAAAGTATCTTAGACATATTCTTTGCTCTTTACTTGCTTCCACTAAACCTTCAATCATCCTAGTATTCTAACAGATTAATGCACTTTAAGTGTGTGACCCAATAGGTTCGGTATTATGTGGACATGACTTAGAACGCTTTCAAGACTCATAGTCATTTGTCAATAATCAACAGCGGAGCCATGGACACCCATGTTGAATCCCACACATACACGAAAAGACTTCGAGTGAACCTTTATGTTTATCGTATACTATTCCTTTTGCTTCGCGATATATGACAAAGTTAGAGGAGAGAAGTTTGGCACCCATGTGAAACAACCTTTTGATCACAAGCCATTAGTTATCCTCATTGCTCGTTTGTCTTCATTCCTCGTTATGTATATTGGTATCCCCATGATCGAATCACAAAGTGTTTGGCCAGACGAGAATGTATACCGTTATACCGAGTGGGCCCTGAGTCTATATCTCTTCATCGTGAAGGAGCAAATCCCAGTCTCGAACTATCACTGTTGCTAGACACACTGTCCAATGTACCCAGAACTTATTTTACTACTTCCCGTTTACGGGAAGATTCATCTAAGAACCAAAGCACATATTCTCGTGTGAAGCAACTTGACATTCTCATGGTCTAAGGAACTATGTAAACAATAACATTTTATGATATGACTTATAACGTTTGTTTTACGATGAGTTCTCTAAGTATATCATTTAACACTGGGGTCGGTTCAACATCATTGTTCTGCTAACAATATGCTCTCATTGCTACTGACATCCTTGTTACAAGAACAATGTCCATGATTAAGAAAACATAATCATCAATAAGCACATGGGCTGGTCTTAGAGGCAAAAACCAGGAACTCTTGTTGTTTACATTTCCACACATGCATATGAGTTTTCTTCTGAATCTCACAGTCAGGATCATTGCAATTATAGCACAGAAATATAAACATTAATTATGAACATGAATATATAAATAATAACACACTTTATTATTGCCTCTAGGGCATATATCCAACAGTCTCCCACTTGCACTAGATACAATAATACTAGTTACATAAGTTCTCTGACACCAATGGCTGTTCGGTGTTGCTCATGTTTTGCTCGTGGAAGAGGCTTCGTCATCGGATCTGACACGTTCAGGTCCGTGTGAATCTTGCATACTTTCACATATCCTTTGTCAACGAACTCTCGGATTTTGTGATAACGACGTTCAATGTGTTTGGATTTCTGGTGGGACCTTGGTTCTCTAGCTTGCGCCACGGCTCCACTATTGTCACAGTAGATTTCCATGGGGTCTTCAGCACTAGGAACCACACCGAGTTCAGTGATGAATTTCTTAACCCAATATCCCTCCTTCGTGGCTTCTGAAGCTGCGATGTACTCCGCCTCCATTGTAGAATCCGCGACCGTATTCTGCTTAGAACTTTTCTAGCTCACGGCACCCCCGTTGAGTGTGAAAACATATCCTGATTGAGATTTGAAGTCATTCGGATCTGTCATGAAGCTTGAATCAGTGTAACCTTTTACAGCAAGTTCTTCATCACCTCCGAATACCAAGAACATATTCTTAGTTCTATTTAGATACTTCAAAATATTTTTGACTGCTACCCAGTGTGCATTACCTGGGTTGCTCTGATATTTGCTACATATACTCAGAGCATAGGAAACATCTGGTCTTGTACATATCATGGCATACATAACAGATCCAATTGCCAAAGCATATGGAACTGTGCTCATCTCTACCTGCTCCTCAGTGTTCTTAGGACACTGACTCTTGCAGAGCACCACACCATGTGAAATTGGGAGGAATCCCTTCTTAGATTTCTCCATTCTGAACCTATTCAAAACCTTGTCTATATACGTGCTCTGGCTCAGCCCCATCAGGCGCCGGGATCTATCTCTATAGATCTTAATGCCCAATATGTAAGCGGCTTCACCTAAGTCTTTCATCGAAAAACTGCTTTTCAATGAGTCCTTTATAGTGTTAAGAAATTCTTTATCATTTCCAATCAACAATATGTCGTCTACATACAGTATTAGAAAAGATATTGCGCTCCCACTTACTTTCTTGTAAACACAAGCTTCTTCGCCATTCTGGATGAAGCCAAAACCTTTGACCACTTCATCAAAACGAAGATTCCAACTCCGTGATGCTTGCTTTAGTCCATAGATGGATCTTTTAAGCTTGCATACCTTTCCAGCATCCTTTGGTGCGAAAAAACCCTCAGGTTGTATCATGTATACATTCTCCTCGAGATTTCCGTTTAGGAAAGCTGTTTTGACGTCCATCTGCCATATCTCATAGTCGAAATATGCAACAATTGCTAGTAAAATCTGCACAGACTTAAGCATTGCTACTGGCGAGAAAGTCTCGTCGTAGTCAACACCTTGCACTTGTCGGAACCCTTTCGCAACAAGTCTAGCTTTATGAATGGTGACATTTCCATCCGCGTCTATCTTTCTTTTGAAAATCCATTTACATTCAATTGGTTTCACACCCTCTGGAGGGATCACCAAGTCCCATACTTGGTTTTCGTACATGGATTCCATTTCGGATTTCATGGCTTGTAGCCATTCAGTGGAGTTGGGGCTCATCATCGCTTCTTTGTAGTTCATAGGCTCATCATCTTTCAATATGAATACTTCGTTAGCATACCACTCGGGTAGCTGACGTACTCTGCCTGATCTCCTTGGTTCAGTCACTAGCTTCTCAGAAGTTCCTGCATCACTTGCAGGAGCTTCCGGTTCCTTCATTGGAATGACTGCTGGAACAACTTCCATCGTTTCATTCCTTGGTTCCGAAGGTTCACTAACCTCATCAAGCTGTACTGTCCTCCCACTCACCTCTTTGCTAAGAAACTCTTTCTCAAGAAAAGTTCCTCCTTTAGCAATAAAGACTTTGCCATCGAAGGGGTGGTAAAAGGAATAGCCTACAGTGTCTTTGGCATAACCTACAAAGTAGAACTTGTCTGCTTTAGGGTCGAGTTTGTTTGGTTGTAAACGTTTTACATAAACATCACAACCCCAAATTTCCAGGAACGAAATGTTGGGTTTGTTCCCATTCCACAACTCGTATGGTGTCGTTTCCACATACTTTGACGGCGCCCTATTTAAAGTAAAAGCGGTAGTCTCTAACGCATAACCCCAAAAAGAAAGTGGCAGATCAGTTAATGACATCATGGACCTCACCATGTCTAACAAAGTTTGGTTACGCCTCTCAGACACTCCATTTATCTGTGGAGTTCCAGGTGGCGTCAGCTGTGAAACGATTCCACGCTCCATGAGGTGTTCTCTAAACTCATGACTAAGATATTCACCACCACGATCAGATCGTAGAAATTTGATTTTCTTGTCACGATGATTCTCAACTTCGTTCTGAAATTCTTTGAACTTTTCGAAAGTTTCGGATTTTTGCTTCATTAAGTAAATATAACCATATCTACTCAAATCGTCAGTAAAAGTTACGAAGTAAAGATATCCACCGCGCGCTGGTACACTCATCGGTCCACACACATCACTATGTATTATTTCCAATAAGTCTGTCGCCCGTTCAACATGACCTGTGAACAGCGTCCGGGTCAGTTTGCCCATCAGACAAGCCTCACACTTATCAAATGATTCGAAATCAAAAGATTGCAAAATCCCATCTTTATGAAGTTTCTGCATGCGTTTCTTTCCGATGTGGCCCAGACGGCAGTGCCACATGTAAGTGGTATTTTCATCCTTCTTAAGTCGTTTAGAGCTTATGTTTAAGATGTCGTTTCTACATTCAAGATCTAAATAAAACAGCCCATTCTTAATAGGTGCAAAACCATAGAACATATTCTTCAAGTAAATAGAGCAACCATTGTTCTCAGACTTAAAATTATAACCGTCGCGGATTAAACATGATCCGGACATAATGTTCTTACAAATAGCAGGAACGAAATAACAATTATCTAATTCTATGGTAAATCCTGAAGGTAGATGTAGAGTGTAGACGCCCACGGCCTTAGCAGAGATCGTAGCTCCATTTCCGACACGCATCGTCACTTCATTCCTTTCCAGCTTCCTTATTCTCCTTAGTCCCTGTAATGAATTACAGATATGAGCAACAACTCCAGTATCAAATACCCACGACTTAGAGTGAGGGCCGGAAAGAAAAACATCTATGACATATATAACTTTTATACCTTCGCTGGTAAAATCACGCTTCTTCCTATCTTCCAGATACTTCTTGCAGTTCCTCTTCCAGTGACCTTTAGCTTTGCAGTAGAAGCACTAAGTATCTTTGTTAGGGCCAGTACCAGAGGGTTTCTTGGTCTTGGCGCCAGGCTTGCCGGCGCCCTTGTCCTTAGACTTGCCCTTCTTCTTGAAACTGGTGGTCTTGCTAACCGCCAACGTATAGTTAGGGTCAGCCTGCATGGTAGTCTCCGCATTTTTCAGCATTGCAAGCAGTTCATTAACTGACTTATCCATCCCGTTCATACGATAGTTCTGAACAAAGCCTTTGAAACTTGGCGGGAGTGACATGAGGAAAATATCTGTACCCAGTGATTCCGGGACCGGAAATCCCAGCTCAGTCAACCTTTGCCCAAGGCGCATGATCTTTATCACGTGCTCACTGACAGGTGTTCCTTCCTTCATCTTGCAATTCCACATGGCATGAGTTACCTCATACCGTTCAGTTCTAGCGTGTTTGGCATACAGAGCGTCTAACTCCTTAACAATTAAGTGGGGATCGGTGTTTTCAAACCTCCCTTGTAACCCTGATTCCATACACGCAGTCATAAGACACTGAACTGCGGTACTATCATCAAGCTTGGTCTGATGCACATTCTGCTCAGCAACCGTGGCTTCAGGCCCCGGTGCTGCTGGGAGAGGTGTCGTCAGGACATAGTCCTTCTTAGCACTCCTGAGTACAATTCTCAGGGCACGAACCCAGTCCGCATAGTTGCTTCCATCAGCTTTCAATTTTTCTTTCTCAATCAACGGACCTAAGTTAAACTGGGGATTGACACGGGCCATTTCAATCTACAACATAAACACAAGTTTCACTTTAGACAATGTTCATAATTAAGTTGCACTAATTAATCATATTATTAATTTAATAAGTGCTCCCACTCAGACCAACATCTCTCGTAGTTGATACTAAGTGATTCAAGATCCAAGTTTAGTCGTCCGCCATTGATGTGACATCACTGATGACTTAGACTGAATTGGTAGGCCAACTTGCCAATCACTCAAAAGTGACTCTTGTTCATCTTTCGATGGGCGTATTCCGGTAGCAAACTTTTATCCAAACCGTCAAGACAACCAAGTGCAAATGTAGTGTGTTCTTAACACACCCGCCTTTTATGCGTCACACCGTGTGCACCCATGTGACATGACCTGCTCCGGTGTGAAACATAGTATAGACGGTGCTACAGTTGGGAGAACACTATCTACTTGATATTATTTCGCGAGAGATCACCCTAATAAAACACGACTACCGCGCATCAAACAAGGGTGCAACAAAGGGATTAACATCACAGGCAATTCATAAAATATGTGACATGGTATAGCCCTTTGTGTCTTGAAGTTTTCGTTGCCTTCATGACTCCGTGGTTGAAGTCTCCACCCACCACCTTTTGTCCTTGGCGCCGGGACCTCCTCACGGCTTCGGCATGTGTGTTGGGGTCCACCTTCACATCATTGATCATCACCGTGTCTCCATCTATAGCCTTGCCTCAAGCTACTAAACAGTTCTGGCACGCAGGCCATAATTAAGTGACAATCATATGACTCCACTCATCATGCCGTACTACGGCTCGCAGGCCGCAAAAATGTTACATCATATAGCATCTCATACAAAACACATTGCAAATCTTGAAGGCTATACCACATCACATGCATTCTCTGCAAAAACGAGTTAGATCGCTATCTATACGGGTTGTTGCAAATTTTATCGTGGTTGTTAAGCAGGTTTACAAGGAAAACGAGAAACCCTAGACAAAACAAAACACGATACTTCTTTTGTTGCTAGTTTAACATACGGGGTGCGTGTAGCAACTAATGCCACAAGCCAAACTTCGTTAAACGCGTGACCCCCGTGTGGATTTGAGTTCATAAAATCCACAAGCCCGTTCATGTAAAATTTTCTATAGCAAGACTAGGATGAGATCCAAGGAATTTGATGTAGTTCATGATCAAGGCAACCAACATACTAAGAGTAGCATAGAGGGATCATGGCAAAACTCAAACCTTGTAGCAAAACCACATCATGCCATCGAGCAAAGAAAAGATCACATGATAGGTAAGCAAAAAAGAAAATCAATGCCTCATATCAACATATGATCTACCTAAACATGCATCTAATCAAGGATCCCTCATGATACCGCTGTTGGGAAACGTAGTAGAATTCAAAAATTTCGTGCCTACGTAACGAGAACCCAAGATCATCCAAGATAGATAGCATACAAGGTTTAGGCCTTTGCTCACCAACAGTTGCAGCGGAAGAAGAGTTAGTGAAGCAACGTGGACGTAGTGGAAGTGGTCGAAGCAGATCTCCCACGAACAGTCCCTCGAACAGTCTCTTGAACAGATCTCCGAGAAGAAGATGGTCCTCGAAGCAAGATCAAAGCTATGATCTCTCCACCGGTATCCACACGTCCTACACAGCAATCCGGCAGCGCTCCGCCGTCTAGAGAAGAAAGCCTCCGAGAAAACTAGAGAGAGAAAACCCTAGCGAGTTCCGATCTAGATTAGAATCTAAACCGGGGTCTAAAAGTGGAGCAACTAGCAACTAGGGCAAAGGGGGGCGCAGGGGCTTGTGTCTAACCCCCCCCCCCTTGGCTCACCTTATATAGGTGGCCAAGGGTCCTAGGGCGCCGGCCAAGAGGGTTTGGGAGTCCAACTTGGACTCCCAAGCCTTCCAAACCTTCCCACACCTTCCCACCAGAAACCTTCCATAATGGGAATTGGTAATCCCACCTAGAGGAGGATACCCCCCCCTTTTGGTGCACCCCCACCACCTGGACGGCCAGGGCAGCCTAGGTGGCTTGCCCCCCAAGGCCAGGGGCGCAGGGCAGTGGGTGGTACTGCCCGGAACCTTCCAGAACCTTCCGTGACCTTCTAAAAGCTTCAAGGACCTTCCGGGACCTACCGGGACCGTTTTGGGACATTCCGGACACTTTTGGACATGACTTAGAACGCTTTCAAGACTCATAGTCATTTGTCAATAATCAACAGCGGAGCCATGGACACCCATGTTGACTCCCACACAAACACGAAAATACTTCGAGTGAACCTTTATGTTTATCGTATACTATTCCTTTTGCTTCGCGATATATGAAAAAGTTAGAGGAGAGAAGTTTGGCACCCATGTGAAACAACCTTTTGATCACAAGCCATTAGTTATCCTCATTGCTCGTTTGTCTTCATTCCTCGTTATGTATATTGGTATCCCCGTGATCGAATCACAAAGTGTCTGGCCAGACGAGAATGGATACCGTTATACCGAGTGGCCCCTGAGTCTATATCTCTTCATCGTGAAGGAGCAAATCCCAGTCTCGAACTATCACTGTTGCTAGACACACTGTCCAATGTACCCAGAACTTATTTTACTACTTCCCATTTACGGGAAGATTCATCTAAGAACCAAAGCACATCTTCTCGTGTGAAGCAACTTGACATTCTCATGGTCTAAGGAACTATGTAAACAATAACATTTTATGATATGACTTATAACGTTTGTTTTACGATGAGTTCTCTAAGTATATCATTTAACACTGGGGTCGGTTCAACATCATTGTTCTGCTAACAATATGCTCTCATTGCTATTGACATCCTTGTTACAAGAACAATGTCCATGATTAAGAAAACATAATCATCAATAAGCACATGGGCTGGTCTTAGAGGCAAAAACCAGGAACTCTTGTTGTTTACATTTCCACACATGCATATGAGTTTTTTTCTGAATCTCACAGTCAAGATCATTGCAATTATAGCACAGAAATATAAACATTAATTATGAACATGAATATATGAATAATAACACACTTTATTATTGCCTCTAGGGCATATATCCAACACATACAACCACCATGGAGTCATGTTGAAGGTGGAGCTGAAGTCTGGTGGAAGACTTCACTCTGAGCGGATGGAGGGGCTACACCATAAGTGCACGGAGAGTCGAAGTCTATTTCAGCGGGAAAGCGAGAGACACGATGTTTGAGCTGTGGGCAAGGGTTCGAGAAAGACGTGATACTCGACATCTATCGCGGATGATCGGTGGCTCTCTGCAGTAGGAGGTTGAGGTGGTGTGGGTTCGCGACCCAGGAGACTCGACCAGGACAGCAGAGGCTCGACGCGAGGATAGCGGCGAGGCATGCGGTAAGCACGGGGCACAGAGACAGGCCAGGGCACTAAAGATCAGATTTGTGATCAGGCGAGTTGTGCAGGGGGTGCTGAAGCAGTGTTGACGAGTACCGGATTTAAGTTGGTGACTGGGTCTATGAAGATTGACGTCAGTGATAGACAGGAGTCAGCCATAAGTAATCTGAGAAAGTGGCGGAAAGTCTGGAATTGTCAAAAATCGAGATACATGGCCGTATATTCTGTGGTGTTTAGTACACATGGTAAAATATAGTTGACGAGTACAGAAGGAGGCAGAGTGCTATAGCGGTGGGACATATCAGAAACTATCCGAAAAGGGGGTGAGACAACTGTGAATTTTGAATCAGGGTGACACAAGGCAACGGTGAAATTTCTTAAAGTTTCAAATATCAGTCAAGAATGAGCTGGGATGTTGAGTTTGGATAACTCTTATATGTGGCGTCCAATATGTGAGTTGTTCACTTTCACGCAAACATTGATCGGTGTGTGATGGCGTTGAATGGATACTCCGGAAGGTGGAAGCAAAAAGTAGAGTATAGAGTAACTTAATTTTGCTCGTGTGTTGACTGTGGAGAAGAGACAAGAAGGGACTACAGTTGCAGGTGGAGTCACATAGAGTCTGGGAGTAGCAGTTATGCTCATGGTTCAAGTCCAAGGTACACGGAGGTTCGCACGTGAAGGCTTCAAGGTGGCGAGGATATATTCGCCAAGGTGGAGTGTTAAAATATACGTGTCGAATAATATTAGGTGTACGAATTGTGCTACAGTTGGACTTGTAATAGTGGTGGGTTAGGTGTTTGAGTCGAACACGTGTAACCCGGGCGTCTTATATAAAGGCACCGCGGAGTAGCAAAATAGACTAGACACAAGTTGATAGGCTAGACATAGATCACGAGAGGGACGGTCCGGCGCCCGTGGCGGGGGTGGCCGGACCGGCCGTGGTGGGGTGGTCGGAGCGCTGTCGGATGGTCGTGGCGGACTTGTCATCGACTGTATCATGTGGATTTGGTACATGGGGAGGAGCACCCATAGTCATGCCCCGGGGATTAGCCATGTGGTGAACCTCGTTAACAAATCTCGGTGTTGTGCTTGTGCTTGATGATTGCTTGTTCCTCGGTAGATCGATATGCTACTCGGATTATTCTAACAAATAAGAGAAGTCAAACCTTTTCTTAAGACTTTTCTCTCATCCACCTCAACATTTATCCTACGTGACATTGCTAAGATATCATCATTGTATATGCCCTTACACCATAGAGGGTAGCATCGTGGTGGATGGTACCGTTTTGGGTTAGATTTTGAAATGGTTTATCGGGGGGGGGGGTCAAAGTGTGCTAAAGTTTACTTCAAAGGTCAATACTTTGTTCCTACTGTTGAGTATATTGATTCTACTAGGAAAGTTAGGATAGCTAGGATTCTATTCTACCTTGACTTGTACTCCAAATAGATCATTGTACTCCCATATATATGCCTCCAAGGCTCAAGCAATAAAAATCGATTCCACCAAACATCTATCTATCCTTCTACATGGTATCAGCCTAAACACGATCTAAACCCTAGCCATCGCCATCGCTTCTGCCCGCGTCGCCCCCGGGGCCGATCTGCATGATCCACGGCGCCGAGGGCCGCGCCGCCCGTACCTAGGGTTCGTCCGCCGGTTCCGTGGAACGGCTTCCCTAGAGAGTCTTTTCTCGATCTCTTGATCCGGGTTTTCTCTCTTCCGTCGATCGTCTAGATCGGCGTCTTTTTTGGTTTTCCGATCTAAGATCCGTTTGCGTCTCCCACCGTCGCCGTCGATCCTCCGCGCCTCTTCTCCGACAACGGCGCGACTACCGGCTTTTTCACCGAAACGACGTCTTCGCGCGACGCGGGGACCCGTAATGGTCACCATCCGCGCATCAGTTGACCCGTCGCCCTCGCCGAACGTCGCCGCCTTCACTTCAGACCGGGAATCCTCCGCCGCCATCATCGCCCCCGTACCACGCCAGTTGGAGTCGCGCCGGCTGGAATCGTGTCGACTCGCCCCGCGCCGGCTGGAGACGCGTCGGTTGACTCGCGTCGACTCGCCCGCGCCGGCTGGTTCTTCTTGGCCCCATCGCCATCATCACGCCGAGTAACGCCCTTCACCTCGCGGGCCCTCAGATTGATCACCCGTCCGCCCGCGATCGCCCTATCATCGCCGCGTCGATGACCCGCGCAATCGTCCGCGTGCGCCCCGCAGGATTCCGAGAAGAACGCCTCCGACTACGAGCGCATATCCACTGATCGAGCATCGGGCAGCCGCCGCGTCTCCCCTTTGGGCCGCAGCGCCGCCCCCGTGGTTCTCCCGGTGGCTGCTCCGACTTCTGTGCCGCTGTTGCGTCGCCTCCACAAGCTGCAGCGCTGCGGCGCGCAGTCCACGCCGTCGCCCCGAGGTCGTACCCGCGGCTGCCCGACCCGCATGTCACCGTTGCATCGTTCCTTTGGCCGTTGTGATTGCGGCGGGATGTTGAGTATATTGATTATACTAGGAAAGTTATGATTGCTAGGATTCTATTCTACCTTGACTTGTACTCCAAATAAATCATTGTACTCCAATATATATGTCTCCAAGGCTCAAGCAATAAACATCGATTCCACCAAACCTCTCTCTATCCTTCTACACCTACGATGACGAAGATGATTCGGAAAGCAAAACAACTATAACCAATGGTGTTTTCTAAAAAAAGGACCTAGCACCTGTGCGCTTAGAGCATCTCCAGTCGCGCCCCTAAGCGCCCCCGGGACCACTTTTTACGCACAAACCGGCGAAATTTCTTCCACTCGCGCCGCCAAGAGGCCCCCAAGAGCCGAAATAGCGCCGGCGAACCCAAGAGACCCCCAGGTTTCTGGGGGCCTCTTGGGGGCGCCGGATGAAACTATAGCCTATCATGTGCTGACATGTGTCGTTTTTCCTCCAAAATAGCGCCGACACTTGTGCCCCTGAACCAAATATGCGCCGGCTTGGAGGACGCGACTGGGGGGCCGGCCGCCCCAAGCCGGTTTCGCCGCCCGAGCGGCCCTCAAGCGGCGCTAAAATAGCGCCGAAACACGGCTTGGGGGTCCGAACGGTTGGAGATGCTCTTAGGTTCATCCATTAGAATTTGGACCATTCATCCCAGATCTGATGGCTCAGAAAGGTTTTTTCTATTTTTACACCCGTAGCTCATTTTCTATTGTAGATGCTCCATGAGAATTGCTAGAGCAAGCGATCATGGGGTGTCGTATATGGACATCACATAAACCCTCATCACTTGCAATAAAAAGGCCTCAAGCCGCTTAACCAAATCGCCAAATCAACTAAAAGTATATCTTCTTGGACTCTCTAGGTGGAGAAATACGTAGGTAAGGAGAAGAGTCCTTGGCAAGCTATCCGTTTCTATTTTGCTTGATTAAATCGGACTGGTTTGCATAAAAATATATTTCTTTTAAGTTATTAGCGATGAAAGGCATGGCAAACCATCACGACGACGATCGTCGCGGATTCCTCTTTAAAAGTAGTGATGAATCGGCCAACTCTTTTCTACTGGATCCATAATTTCTAATAAAGAAACCAAAATCCTTAAAGCATCTCCAGCAGTTCCCTAAAAATATTTCCAAGAACGGATCCGTCAAAGTGCATTTGCAATCGTATCCCTTAAACTTTCCCCAAATGTGTAAACAAGACGACTCGTTCACAAAATTGGACCTTCCAGTGCCCAAACATGCGGGACCTTCCAAAGCTAGTTTGAACATTCGGTTTGTTCGACATCTCTTAAACCTAGCCCATATGTGTTAAAACCGACCCAAATCGTTCACAACATAGCTTGACCTGCCATTTTCTTATCTAATTTTTGAGACAACGCTAACCGCCGGTCGGGCGACCTAGTTTGGGCCGGTCAATGCGCAACCGTCCGATCTCGGCGATTTGACGGGCCACATTGGTGCGTATCCCTTAGCAAAAATAAATAAAATTCGTGGGTACGATTGCAACATTTACGGCGTGATTGTAACTTTTCTGGTACACGAATGCAACAAAAATTTATTGTGTGTATTTTTTTTAAGTTTTTTCACTATTGTAGCAAGAAATATGACAAAAAAATGTTGCATATCATATTTAACATCAATTCGGTGGCAGTAAATTTGATCACTGGTGGTAGCTCTTTTTAATAACGGTTGCAACAAAATTTGAGACTCATCATCAGCGATGACACTTCATCATTTTTTGTTGTAGCAAAAATCAATGGTTAGTGGTTGCTTTTTCCGTTGCCTGTTGCAACAAAAAATGTAGCGTTGTCATCGTCAGTCACACATTTTAAAATGGATGCATATAGCACTAAAATATATCTAGATACAGACGTTTTAGCGACAAGTAATATCGATGAACATAATAGCATTTTTATGTCAAGCTCTAAAATGGATGTGCTTAACACTAGAATACATCTAGATACATCCGTTTAGCGAAAAATTAACATAGATCAACGTAGTAGCATTTTAATATTATAGTAGTACATATAGTAGAATTTTAATACCACAATTTCAACATTTGCGATGTGCCATACGCAGCTAAAGCGGGAACAAGTGTGGCGCTTGGGCTTCGGCCCGTAGGCCGACCACAATCATTTCCTTTCTTTTTCTACCTCGTTTGCACGTCACCACGCACCGCCACCGCTGGCTCAAACCCACAACACCATCATCGGGCGCCTCCCCAGTACGTCCTACTCTAAACATACATCTCGCCCTCCATGTGTTCGATGAAATGTTCGAGCTATTTTTGAATTTTTCTCATTTGCTGGAAAATAATGGATTTGTTGGATGATGACTGGCAACAAGGACCTTGATGAATTCATATATAAAGAAATCATCGATTCGGCATATTCGAACGATGAAGATGTTGAAATGGTGACAACGATGAGCATCCGGGAAGAAATGGAGAAGGAACATGATCATGTATTGAATTTCAAGGGTTCAATAAAGGTCATGATAGTCATTTCCGGAGACGGGATTGCTGTAGCACGACCCTTTACAACGAATAATTCAAACCAGACCCAAGATGCCATGATTTGTTTTCCAAAGTCGCTTCCTCATGAGCAACATTTGTTCTTACCCTTAATGAATGTCGTGGAGGAATGTGACCTTAGTTCAAGTTGAGAAAGGATTTGTGCGGACAAAATTTCTTTTCTCCTCTGTGGAAATATACGATTGCACTCAGAATTCTTGCATATGATAAAACCACAAGTGTTATTGATGCGGAAATCTGGATGTGATTGACCACATGCCTTAAGACCATAATAAAGTTTGCCCGCACCATGGAGAAGGTGTTTGTACCAAATTACCTAAGAGGACCAACTATCAAGGACACATAAAAAATATTGATAGTTGAAGCAAAGGAGATTTTGACGCATGCTCGGCTTAGTTTAGTACATGCATTGGCAATGAAAGAACTAGTCGAATGGTTTGCGATGGAAGTATCAAGGTCACACCAAAGAGGTGGATCATACTTGAAGTGATGACATCAAAGGACTTGTGGATTTGGCATGCCTCATTCTCACAATGACATAAATATGCTCCAACGATTTCGTTGTTCAAGAGATTTTGTGATGGATATGATCCAAGGTGCAACTACACCATCAACAAGCATAATTATAAACTATTATACTACCTTGCCGATGGTATCTTTCCTCTGCGATCAGCGTTCATGAAGACTATATCCGATCCACGAGGTAACAAACGTCTCTTTGCAGCAATGCAAAAATGTGTTAGGAAGGATGTAGAGTGCTCCAAAATCATTGGTATATTATTCATGGAGCTTGAATGATGTGAGTGTAAGTGCATCTAGTGCCCCCTTTGAGGTTTGGGAGAATTTATGACAAAACGGTTAAGGGACTAATGTGTTTGTGAGTCTACACAGGAGAAAAGTCCCTGAAGAGAAGGTTTAACCACTATTGTCGACCCCTCCAAAATATTAAAGAAAATTGAAGAAACTGGTGTCTCCCTTGAGTAAGCTGGCGTGATTTCCCGAGGAATGTGATCGCTGCCCTAAAGGAGAACGAGTTGAAGAAAAAGTTTGAATCGTAGTCTTTGTTAGCCTTTTTATTCTTTCTTGAGCCATAGGGAAACACCACACTGTCGGAGGGTTCGAGGGAAATGAGTTCCGGATTTTTTAAGGAAAATGCTCAACTCAGGAAAAACTTGAAGAAAACCCCAGAGAAATATCTTACAGCAGAAGTTCAGTTTCTTCGGGTGTTTGAGACGATGTTCTTCAGGACACTGAGGAAACTGTCTTCGGTTGAGGAGTCAGTATACTGCTGACGGGGATCAACCCAGGAAAATCCCATGGTCAGGGACCCTGGGTTAGTCATACAGATAGGCACAGGTTGGACGATACTCGTCGGCTAACAGGAGAAGCACTTCCTTCTCGATATTATTGCTTGAGGGGGCGATTACAGTGGAGGCCAAGGCGAGTTCTCGCAAGGCTAGATGAGTAGATGCGTATTGAGTTGATCTGGACGTCTCCCCTCCCAGCCTTTATATACTAGGCTAGGTCTCAGGGAGTCCGTGCTAGGTTACAGAGATAGTTTCTTAGTTCTAGTGTTGCCTTGTACGCCAAGTTGTACCTTCCATGTTAGTCGCGGACTCCTACGTCGGTGCTTGGTTGGGCCAATCGTGGGCTTGTCGTATCTTCCCAGCGGGCCTTCTGTCTTCACACGCACCAGGTAGTCTCACACGTAGGAGTCGTGGGGTCACCCCCTCGTCAGTAGCCCCCCGAGTGCCTGGGGGACTCGAAGAGTCGCGCAGGGACTCGAATTCATCTGCGCCTTTATTGTTTGTAAGCGTGGCATCGCCACGGGTTGCTGGCAGTTTTGAACCATGACAATATCTGTTTCGAGGGATTTCTAAGCTGAAAGGGCCCAAGGAGTTGACTGGTTGAGCCTTGGTGAATTGTGCTAGTGACAAATACCACAGTAGCCCAATCAAGCCCACGTCCCTCGACGTGAACTTGGAACACTGGTGTCAAGCAAAGTCATGCCGCTGCAGGTCTTATAGGATCAATTGCTGCCAGTCTAAGCACATAGCCTGAGCGCATCCGCTCGGCTCTTTCTATCATCCGAGCGCATGAAAAAGGTCGGGAGTGAAATCGCTCTGCGACAAGTCCCGGCCCGGCCGTTCTGCGCAGCGGGGTCTTACCTACACGCTAAGCTTGCGTGGCATCTGGGTACAGTGTGTCGTAGTCCAGACATAATTGTTTTGGTAGAGGCACGGAGCCAGGTTAGCGATGCACCCACTTGGAATAAACAATCAAGTGAGCTGTTTTAGTCGTCACTCGCGGAGTTTGTAGTGAACTCAGGCGAGGAAAATAAGATAGCACCCACTCGGAATGTCGTCAAGTGCGCGAGTAAGTCATGTTTGCTGAATGGCTGAATCTTTTTGGCGAGTGGTCACTCGAATGCTTTGCTGCTCTTGGGGTGAGGGAGCACCCGAACTCTGAGAGTATGTTGTTTCCGTTGGTGCGAGTGATCACTCGAGCACATCTTTGCCTTCTGGGTGAGGGAGCACCCGAACTCAAAAGGGTACTCCCGACGGGATTAAGAATTTTTTATAGTCAGAAAATTTAGGCATATAGCTGGCTCTTGGAATCTTTTGGTTTTTCCCAACTACTTTAGCTTTGATCCGTTCCCTTTGGGGTGTCGTGCTGATATGTATTGTCATGCTGTTTGATGACCTATGATGATGCTTGATTTTTTTTGATCTGTCGCGTCTTCTGGACTGTCATAATGACGATTTGGATGGCGCACAGCCTGTTGCCTGTTGGGTTTCCAAGGCTTTGTGTGGGAAGCAAGCGGGATTTGACGCGTCTTGTAAATGATGTTGACCGTGTGAAGGCATCTTCATCTTGGAATTCGTAACGCTCGGCCCGTTTGGTCTTTGATGCAATGATGGCGCCGCATGGGCTTCTGTGTGTTTTCCTGTTTTGCCCTTGGATTGAGTTATAAATACTTCCTTTGGTTGCCCGTCCTTGGCATCCATTCTTCACATCTTTTTTCCTTCTGCTTCTTCTTCATATGGCACCCAAACGTGGTAGCAGTGTAACTGGGCGAGGCCGTGGTGTTGCAGGGCGAGGTCGTGGCCGCCGTGGTCGTGGAGGCCGCACCCCTCGTTGCTCACGCGGTGGGCGTCATGGTTCTGCGTTGGCGCTTCCTTCATCTTCCTCCGTGGAAGAGGGATTTTGGCGCCATGATTTTCTTTTGCATGTTCTTGGGCGGAACGCTGCCCGGATTCCTCTTCCTGCCTCGTTTGCCTCCATTGCTTCTGAGCGTGGCTTAAAGGGATTCTGGCTCCGTCTTCATGGATGCTCTCGTTTTTCTTCTTGGGTGGAGCTGGATTTTGATAGTTCGTCCTTGATCTTCCTTGGGTTTGGCTGGAGGACGTTTTCTCGTCAGTTGAATTTGCGCGGCGGGGACAGCCTTTGTTGTCATTTTGACGGAGAAGATACTGTTATTATCCGTGCGTTTGATGCTGGTGGCAACCGTCTGGATCCATACTGCGAGGAGACGAGTAGCGGCGACTCTGATGGCTCGAGTGGTGGTTCGCCTGCTTCTACCGTGTCTTCGTCTTCGGCTGATTCCTCGGGCGATGGTGTTTGCTCTTCTAGTTCTAAGGAAGAACTGGACGTCAAGCCAGTCGTCAAGCGGCAGCTGCAGTAGGCGAGGTACCTTGTAGAACTGGAGGGTAGCGAGCTTCTCCCTCGCCGACTAGGCTGCCACTTTGTCTGTGATGATGCCCGCCTAGTTGTGGCACGAAAGTGCCAATTATCTCAGCATGAGCACACATGTAGAAGTTGATATGTAGCCCAGCTTTGTAGTTCCATAGGTCCTTCTGTAGCGGAAAACTATCGTTTTGACTTCTTTGTAATGAAATGTCTTCGACTCCTTTGTAATGAGAATGTCTTCGAATCCTTTGTAATGATAAATTTCTTCCCGGGTGCGCGCAAGTGCTCCCGATGGGAGTATCTCCCGAGGCTTCATTTGATTTGCAGAATCAAGCGTAGGCTTTATGAATTTTTGACTCACCAGTTTGTAGTTTGTCGTTGAATTTTTCCAAGTTTATATCAGGTGCGCGTCAGCGCTCCGGATGGGAGTAGCCCCCGAGTCTTTAGGAGATCGCTTGCGATCGGGTGAAGACTAAAGAATCGTTTGCTTTTCGATGCAACTTTGTTTGGCGAGAGTCGCGTTTTTAGCCAGGGTGACGTCTTTCAGGGGGAGTTGTGTACTCGAGTCCCCGAGTCTTTTTAGGTGAAAGTCGCATTTGCGAAGATAGCGTCTCTCGGGGGGAGTTCTAGGCTCGAGCCCCCGAGTGCTTATAAGTAAAGGTCGCGTTTGCGAAGATAGCGTCTCTCGTGGGGAGTTCTAGGCTCGAGCCCCCGAGTGCTTGTAAGTAAAAGTCGCGTTTGCGAAGATAGCGTCTCTCGGGGGGAGTTCTAGGCTCTAGCTCCCGAGTGCTTGTAAGTAAAAGTCGCGTTTGCGAAGACAGCGTCTCTCGGGGGTAGTTCTAGGCTCGATCCCCCGAGTGCTTATAAGTAAGATGCTTTGGGCAACATTATTTTATTCCTTCGAATTTTACATGTGTTGCCAATCGATGCTGCTGCCGATGTCTCTAATGATGCCTGGAGGACTATGGGTAGAACAGGCGTAGGTTCGCTACGTTCCATGGATTTCCCACGTCCTCGTTGGTCTTCAGATTCTTCAATCTGTATGCTCCTCCTCCTATGACTTCTGAGATGATGAACGACCCTTCCCATTGAGGGGAAAGTTTGTGCACTTTTTCCTGTATTAGTCCTAGCATGAGATCTCCTTCATTGAATGATCTGATCCGTAGGCGACTGCTTTGATAGGTGCGCAGCTTGTCCTGGTATCCTTCAGATTTTGTGAGGGCTGTGTCTCGTGCTTCGTCTGCTATGTCTTTGTCGTTCTGCAGCGCTTCTTTTGCCTCTTCCTCTTCGTACCCTGAGATTCTGGGTGCTCCGAACTTTAGGTCGTGCGGTAGCACTGCTTCTGCCCCGTATACCAAGAAGAAAGGCGTATACTGGGTTGAGCTGTTTGGGGTGGTGCGTAGGATCCATAGGACTGCGGGGAGCTCCTCTATCCAGTTGCCTGCGGCCTGTTCGAGCGGTGCTAGGAGTCACTCCTTTAATCCTCCGCATACTAAGCCGTTTGCTTTTTCCACTTGGCCATTAGACTGCGGGTGTGCGACTGATGCGTAGTTGATTTTGATGCCCAACTCTTGACAGAAGTTTTGGAACTCTGCTGCCGTGAAGTTGGTACCATTGTCTGTGATGATGTTGTGTGGTACTCCGAATCTGAAGATGATTGATTTGATGAAGTTGACTGCCGTGAGGGCTGTTGAGCTGGTGATTGGTACTGCCTCGATCCATTTGGTGAATTTGTCGACTGCGACCAGTAGGTGTGTTCTTCCTCCTTTTGATGATTTCTTGAGTGGTCCTACCATGTCGAGTCCCCATGTGGCGAATGGCCATGATAACAGTATGGTTTTGAGTTCTGATGCTGGGGCGTGCGGCCTGCTGGCGAACTTTTGGCAGGCGATGCAACGCCGTACGATATCCTCTGCATTTCTCATGGCGGTTGGCCAATAGAATCCTGCTCGAAAGGCTTTTGCCACGAGTGCTCGACTGCTGGCGGTGCCCGCAGGTGCCTTCGTGAATCTCCAGTAGTAGGGCTTTGCCGTCTTCCTCGTCTATGCACTTTTGTAGGACCTGGGAAATGCTGCGCTTGTAGATCTGTCTGTTGATTACTGTGAATGCTTTGGATCATCGACTAATGCGTCGGGCTTCTGCAACGTCTTATGGTAGGGTTCCTTCGATTAGGAATCGAAGAAAAGGTATTGCCCAGGCCGGGCCTTCGAGTGCTGCTGGTGCTTCAACTTCGATTGCTTGGCTGTTTGTAGTGTCAGCTGCGCTCGTTGCCGCCACCTTTTCTGGCTCATTTGCGTCTTCTTCTTCTGCGACTGCTTTGGGCTCCGCTGGCTTTGCTTTTATTGATCTCTGATTGATGCTTTCGAGGAAAATTCCTGGTGGTATTGGTCCTCAAGTCGATCCGATGTTCGCAAGTTCGTCGGCTTCTGTATTGTTTGCTCTCGGGATGTAGTTGAGTTCATAGCCGTCGAATCCTCCTTCTAGCGCGTTGTAGAGCTTCTGGTAAGCTTCCATGTTGTCTGCGAATGCGTTACAGTCTCTCATCGCCTGCTGGACGACGAGGTTGGAGTCGCCATAGATCGATAGGCGAGTGGCACCGCAAGTTTTTGCCATGCGCATGTCGTGAATTAGCGCCTCGTACTCTGCTTCGTTGTTGGAGGCGTTGCTGAAGTTGATCTGGAGGATTTTTTTGAGCTTCGTTCCTTTGGGGGAGACTAGGACGACGCCTGTTCCGGATCCTTGCTGTCTTTTGGATCCGTCGAAGTACATCGTCCATGAGTTGGACAAGTCTGGGGGCCCTGGTGTTTGGACTTCTGCCCACTCGACCAGGAAGTCTGGGAGTACTTGGGCTTTGATTGCTGTTGGTTGTTTGAACTGTAGGTCTCGCGGGCTAAGCTCCATGTTCCACTCGGCGACTCGACCGGTCGCGCCGGGATTGTTGAGGATGTCCGCGAGTGGTGCACTGCTCACGATTGTGATGGAGTGTTCGTCGAAGTAGTGCGATACTTTCCTGGAGGTCATGATGATGGCGAGCAGGAGCTTCTGGTAATGTGGGTACCGCTGCTGTGGCTTCGTCAGTAGCGTGCTCAGGTAATAAATTGGTCTTTGGATGCTCTGGATTTTGCCTTCTTTTGCACGCTCGACGACAAGCACTGTACTCATGACACTGCTGCGTGCTGCTATGTAGAGATACAACTTTTCCCTTTCTTTAGGCACCGCCAAGATTGGTGGGGTAGAGAGGGTCTTCTTCAAGTCTGCGAATGCATTGCTGGTTTCCTCGGTGCACTCAATTTTTTCTCCTTTTCTCAGCAGTTTGTAGAAAGGTAAGGTCCTTTCGCCTAGCCTGCTGATGAAGCGACTCAATGCTGCGAGCTTTCCTGTGAGCAGCTGTATTCCTCCGATGTTGGTTGATCTTTGCATTTTGGTGATCGCTTGAACCTTTTCCGAGTTTTCTTCGATTCCTCAGGCAGAGACCATGTACCCGAGTAATTTTCCGGCTGGGACGCCGAACACACATTTTTTGGGGTTCAACTTGATCCTGTACTTGTTGAGGGCCGCGAACGTCTCGCGGAGGTCGTCGAGTAGTGTGTTTGCGCTATAGGTTTTGATGACAATGTCGTCTACATAGACCTGGACATTCCTGCCGATCTGGTCTCTCAGACATGCTTGCATCATCCGCTAGCACGTGACTCCGGCATTTTTTAGTCCGAAGGGCATAGTTTGGTAACAGAATACTCCGTAGGGGGTGATGAACGAGGTGTGCTCTTCATATTCTTCCTTCATCCTGATCTGATTGTATCCTGAGTATGCGTGGAGAAAAGATAGGAGGTCGCATCCTACTGTGGAGTCGATTATTTGATCGATTCTTGGCAGGGGAAGTGGTCTTTTGGGCAATGCTTGTTGATAGGCCCGTAGTCGACGCACATACTCAGTACCTCGGTGATAGAGGCGGGGTGTCCCGATCTTTCGATGAGAGATAACTATCGATTTGGTGGAGACGACTCTGACGATCCGACTACGAACGTGCAACAACGTCGCGCCTTAGCAATCGCTAAACCAATCTCCGGAGGTTATTGACCACGTCGGAGCACGATCAACCTGACCACGAAGGTCTAGTGCCTGCAAGCAATCGAAGAACAAGCAAGAACTATGATAAAGCAATCTGAATATTGCGAATATGTAGATGAAGTATGAATAAAGTTGGGATTCCAAAAGCGGTCTTGATCTGGTCGTTGGACACAAACCGAGTACACGAAGATGCGGCAATTAGGTAAGCAGTCTTTTTAACTAAAAGAAATCCAAAGAAAAACCCTAGGGGTTGATCTACTTATATAGGACTAAAGGGTGGAGGCCAAGGGAGTGGAAGGACGTCCCAAGGAGTCCTAAAACTAAACCTAGGTCGTACAAGGCACTTGGGCCCATGTGGAGGTGATGCAACACCTATTGAGTTGGACTTTGATTCGGATTCTGCTGCTGGGTCGCACCGTTTTCGCAGTATCTCCACGCTCCGAAGGAATTTGAAGGTGAAACCAATTGCGTTGGAAGCTAGACGAGATAAGCTATCACCAGAAAAAAGAATCACCCAATTTGGAGTTCGTATGTAGAAACGGCGGCTGTTTGAAATTGGGTATATCTCTGCAGTCCGAATCTGAGTCCATGACGTGAAAGACTTGGTCTCTATCTTCTCTTGGGCCAAAAGTGACGTGAAATAACTTCTTGTACAACACACAATCATGCCCCTTTGTATTGACTTCATTTCTTAATCAAATATAGAGGAATTAATGGTCATATCCATGATAATTATGTCCTCATCATCTTCATGCTTGAACATGCTCCAATGCTCATCCTTCTTGTCCACGCTAGGTCCTTCATTTGTCAGCAACAAAAATATATCGACGTTAGGCAGCATCATATTCACATGAACATTAGAAACATAACCAAGAATAGAAAGTACCTGATAATTTAATTGGTGTGCACGATCTCTAGTAATTGCTCCAGTAGGTATATTAGCAGGGGTTGTGGCTGTAACTATGGTAGTCATGTCCTCATCACTCGGTGTCCTTTTTAGGGACTAGGACTGGTTTTTCTATCCATGTTTGACGAGGGGGTGACCCCATGACTCCTGTGGATGGGACTACCCGGTGTACCCGAAGACAGAAGGCCCACAAAGATGCCGCCTGGGTCCTGCCTTGGCCCAGTAGTGGCACCGACATAAGAGTCCGCGACTCATAAGGAAGGTGCAAACCTGCCGTGCGGTACAAGATTAGGATTAGGAAACCTCATCTGTAATTCAGGACGGACTCCCTGAGACCTGGCCGACTATATAAAGGCTAGGAGGGGAGACGTCAAGATGGACCAATACACAATCTGTAACCCTAGCCCCGTGCGCACTAGCCTTGGCCTTCCCTGTAATCGCATCTCTAAGCAATAATATCGAGCAGGAACGTCTCCTCCTATTAGCCGACGAACTATCGTCCAACCTGTGCCTCTCATGACTAACCCAGGGTCCCGAACCATGGGATTTGCCGGGGTCCATCCCAATCAATTGGCGCCGTCTGTGGGAACTACACAAGTTGGAATTACGATCTCGGCGGTTCGGTCTTCAGCAAGCAACAACTCAAGAGCAAGAAGCAGATCCAATGCACCCGGAGAACTCAAGATCACGGCAAACATCTTTGCCGCCCCATCGAGATCGCTCGGCCTGCAGCTGTGCCAAGACCAGTACTATGGCGGCAACCGAGTCCACCGCCAGCGGAGGAGAAATCGACGACTCAAAAGAAAGACGCAAGGGTTCTACGCAGAAATCCCGATCGACGAACTACAACACGAAGCAGAGGATCTTCCGACTACTCGACGACCCACCGCCACCCAGGCACCCGCCGCACAACAAGATGCCGACTCCGAGCTCGAGATCAGCGATCGTCAAGGTCATCGCCAACGAAGAAGAAATCGACGACCTAGAAGATAGGCGCGAGGATTCTACGAAGAGACCGCACTCGACGTGTCGCACTATACAACTACGCGCTCGCCGACCACTGGACGACCCGCCGCCGCGCAAACAGCTGTCGCCCGCCAGGACAGTGACTCTGAGACTCAGACCGGCGAGTACTACGACCCAGATCGAAGGACAGACGAATTCGCCAACCTCATAAAGAACCAGCATCTGAGCGAGGGGATCGAAATCGACCCGCGAGTCCACGAGCACCCGGCGGATCACGCGCAGATTTTCCGAATCTCAAAGAGGAAACGACACACCAGATCCAGCAAACTCACGGCCAGGGAGCAGCTAGAAGGAACCTACACGATCCACTGCTTCGAAGACAACTGGGGATACATCAGATCGAGCCACACTCTGGGAGACTGCCGCCTGTTCAACAAACTCGCCGGCAGCCTCAAGGAGGAAAAGCAGCAAGAAGCCAAGCACACCCGACGAACCGAGCAGTCGCCGACTCCAAGTCCCGAAAGACGCTACCACCCGCCCCAAGGACAGGTGTACACGATCCAATAAGGCAGGGTACCGCAAGCTCAACAGGATTCCTACACCCTGCAAGCCAGAGCAACCGAGAACCTAAACATAGTCGAAGTCTACCAGCTACACGACGCAGAAACTAGTATCACGTTCTCCCAGAACGATCACCCACCTGCAGTCCCAAGGCCGGCGCACGCGCCCCTGGTACTCGACGCTCAAATTGGAGGGTACGACATGGACAAAATCTTCATGGACGGAGGCAGCAGCATGAACATAATCTTCGTCAGCACCCTACACAAGATGCTGATCCCACGATCAGTATGGAAGAAATCAAGCACCGTGTTATACAGAGTAGTCACAGTAGAAGCGGCTACTTCCCTTGGAATAATCGAGCTCGAAGTTGTCTTTGACAGCAGACGCAACTTCGCAAGACACACCCTCGAGTTCGAAGTACTAGATTGGCAGTCGCAGTACCACGCCATACTGGGACGTCCAACATTCGCGCAATTCATGGCAATTCCGCACTACGTCTACCTTAAACTCAAGATGCCAGGATCCGCGGGCGTCATTACAGTCAACGGAAGCTTCACCAAATCAGACCAATGTGATCGCGATTTCGACAAAGTTTCCGACACCTTTGGAGCCGAGCAAGAACTCACAGAAATAGCCATGGCGACAGACAAAAGTATCTTTCCTCTAGCAAGTCGAAGCGAGTCAAAAGAGTATGGGCGAGACTTCAGGATCGATAGTGACACGGTCACCCACCAGGTGCACCTGACGGACCCAGAAAAAACAGTCCGCGTGTACGCCCACCTCCCAGAAGAGCAAGCTAGTGCCCTCATCGCTTTCCTCCGTGAAGAATGGGAAATCTTTGCCTGGTGCCCAGCCGACATGCCAGGAGTACCGCGCGAGTTCGCGGAACATGCGCTGCGCATCAAGCCAAACACCAAGCCAGTGAAGCAAGCACTACGAAGATTCTCAGAACCCAAGCGCAGAGCAATCAGGGAGGAAGTCAACCGACTACTCGACGCCCAATTCATCCGAGAGACAAAGAAAGCCACTTGGATCGCCAACCCTGTGCTGGTCCCCGAGAAAGACACAGACGTGCTACGAGTGTGCGTCGACTACGGGCCAGTCAACAAACACTGCCCAAAGGACCACTTTCCCCTGCAAAGAAACGATCAGATAATCGACTCGACAGCAGGATGCGATCTGCTATTGTTCCTCGACGCCTACTCAGGACATAATCAGATCAGGACGAAGAAAGAAGACGAAGAGCGCGCCTCGTCCACCACCCCTTGCGGCACATCCCGCTGCCCAAAAATGCCCTTCGGCTTAAGCAATGCAGGAGCAATATACCAGCGAATGACGCAAACATACATGAGAAACCATATTGGTGGAAATATCCAGGTCTACATAGACGAGATCGCTATCACAGCCAAAGAAATCACACCAGAAGCAACCCCAGAGGAGGACAACACAGTGGAACCAGCGCAAGTGGCAGCCACAAAACCAATCATCAACGAAGAAGCCAACAACGCATTCGAGGAGCCAGAACCAGCCGCACCCGAAGACCCATCTTGGAGAGAACCGCTCCTCAGATTCCTAAAACAATACACCCTACCTCAGGACGCCGCAGAAGCCCGACGCGTCAGTCGACGATCTAAAGAATTCACGGTAATCGACAGGAAGCTCTACAAGCGTAGCATATCTCAGGTACTCCAAAAGTGCATAGACGAAGAAGAAGGCAAAGCCCTACTACTGGACATTCACGAAGGCACCTGCGGGCATCACGCCAGCAATCGAGTGCTCGTTTCCAAAGCATTCCGAGCAGGGTTTTACTAGCCCACGGCCATGAAAAACGCAGAAGACATCGTGCGGCGTTGCATCTCCTGTCAAATATTCGCCAGTAGACCGCACACTCCAGCCTCAGAACTCAAGACCATACCACTATCATGGCCGTTCGCCACATGGGGACTCGACATGGTGGGCCCGCTCAAGAAATCATCAAAGGGAGGAAGAACACACCTGCTAGTAGCAGTCGACAAGTTTACCAAGTGGATCGAAGCAGTGCCCATCACCAGCTCCAAAGCCCTCACGACAGTGAATTTCATCAATTGAATCATCTTTAGGTTAGTGGTACCACACAACATCATCACGGACAAAGTCGCGCACCCGCAGTCTAACGGCCAGGTGAAAAAAGCAAATGGCCTAGCATGGGGAGGAATCAAAAAACGGCTCCTGGCACCACTCGAATAGGCCGCAGGCAACTGGGTGGAAGAACTCCCTGCAGTACTATGGAGCCTGCGCACTACCCCAATACCGCAAATCAGTACACACCTTTCTTCATAGTGTACGGGCGGAGGCAACGCTACCACCCGACCTCAAATTCGGGGCACCCCGGATCTCGGGGTACGAAGAAGAGGAAGCAGAAGAAGCACTGCAAGATGACAAGGACACAGCAGACGAAGCAAGAGACACAACCCTAGCAAGGTCAGAGGGGTACCAGGACAAGCTGCGCACTCACCAAAGCAGCCGCCTGCGCACCAGAACCTTCAACAAAGGCGACCTTGTCCTACGGATCATACAAGAGAAAGTCCACAAGCTTTCCCCCCAATGGGAAGGACCGTTTATAATTTTAGAAGTCATAGGAGGAGGCGCCTATAGACTGAAGAACCCGAAGACTGACGAGGACGTGGGAAATCCATGGAACGTGGCGAACCTACGCCTGTTCTACCCATAGTCTCCACCAATCATGCTCAACTGGCAGCTCATGTAACCCTTCGACGCAATAAAATGATGTTGCCCAAATACTACCACCTCAAAGCACTCGGGGGCTCGAGTACATAACTCCCCCCGAGAGACGATATCGTCGCTCACGCGACCTTTACCCAAAGCACTCGGGGGCTCGAGTACAAAACTCCCCCCGAGAGACGCTATCGTCGCTCACGCGATCTTTACCCAATGCACTCGGGGGCTCGAGTACAAAACTCCCCCCGAGAGACGCTATCGTCGCTCACGCGATCTTTACCCAAAGCACTCGGGGGATCGAGTACAACCTCCCCCCCCCCCCGAGAGACGCTATCGTCGCTCACGCGATCTTTACCCAAAGCACTCGGGGGCTCGAGTATAAAACTCCCCCCGAGAGACGCTATCATCGCTCACGCAATCTTTACTTAAAGCACTCGGGGGCTCGAGTACAAAACTCCCCCCGAGAGACGCTATCGTCGCTCACGCGATCTTTACCCAAAGCACTCGGGGGCTCGAGTACAAAACTCCCCCCGAGAGATGCTATCATCGCTCGCGCGATCTTTACTTAAAGCACTCGGGGGCTCAAGTACCAGCTCCCCCCGAGAGAAGCTATCGTCGCTCACGCGATCTGTACTTCAAGCACCCAGGGGCTCGAGCACCAACTACCCCGGAGAGACGCAATCATCGCTCATGCAATCTTTATCAAAAAATGCCCGGGGGCTCGAGAACGCCTCCCCCGGAGAAACGCTACCATCTCCCGCGCATCCGTAGGTTACAAATAAAGATCCAAGAAAAAACCCCTGACAGGCGACACCCTCTGAAAACCGTTCGGAATCAAAGGGAAGACACGGCTACAACCAGATTGAACACCAAGTACTCTGGAGAAAAAATGGATAGAGCACAAGACACAGACAATCCTTTAAGTCTTCACCTGATCGCCAACGATCACCTTAAGACTCGGGGGATACTCCCATCGGGAGCGCTGTCGCGCACCCGATAAAAGACGTCAGTTAACAGAAGAACGATGAAGGAAACAAATCTCAGCCTACGTTCGAATCTACAACTCGAACGTAGCCTCGGGGGCTACTCCCATCGGGAGCGCTGTCGCGCACACGATAAAATCCACAGTAAATGAACTTGACGGACTCGAAGACAACTCTCGTTAAAATACTTAAAGATAGATCACATCACAAATGACTCGAAGAAAGATTCCATTACATAGACTCAAACACAGTTCGCGTTACAAGGACCCAAAGATCATTCTCAGTATAAAAAGCTCTAATTACTCGAAGGCAATCCTCATTACATGGAGAACTAACCTAGTTACAAAAGACACAAGCAGACGATAAGCCTACAACATCAATCACCCAAGGAATTACGACTTCTACATGTGTGCCCATGCTAGGATGATTGGCACTAAGACAATGAGCATCATCACAGACAAAGGAGGAGTCGAAGCAGCCAGCTCATGATGTCAATGACATAACAAAAGGTGAAGCTCGACTTATTTGCGGAGCACCGAGGGCGATGCTCCACCAGCTTCTTCTCCTGCTCCACCAGCTTCTTCTCCAGATCCACCCGAGCTGCCGGCGAAGATGACGCCGCTGCCTCCAGTTCTACAAGGTCGCATGGCGTGCCCGCTTGATGGCTAGCTTGATGTCGAGGCCCTCTTCAGAGCTCGAAGGCACAGTATCACCACCCGAGGAGTCGCCAGATGATGAATCCGTTGAAGACGTGGGCGTAGGACAGCCCGACCTGTCAGGAATTGTCGCTGCTTGTCTCCTGCCAGTACGGATCCATGCGATTTCCACTCGGGTCAAAAGCACAAATGGTGAGAGTACTTTCGCCATCAAAGCGGCAGCAGAGGGTATCACCATCACGCAAGTTCAAACGCCGAGCAAATGACTTCCAGCCAAAGCCAAGAAAAAATCAAGCGGGAACTATCGATCTCCAACTCAACATAAAAAGGAGACCGAGTGCACCCCTGAAGACGAAGCAGCAAGCCATCAAGGCCACGCTCAGAAACAATGGCAGCAAATACAGAAGGAAGAAGAATGCGAGAAGCGTTCCGGCCACGGACGTGTAGAAGAAAATCATAGTGCCAAACACCCTCCTCTGAGGAAATGGAGGAAGGCATCAACGCTGCACCACGACGACCACCGCGAGAAGAGTGCGGAGTATGACCACCATGGCCACGGCGAACACGGTCGTGGCCAGTTATACCTGCACCTCGCTTGGGCCCCATGAGAAGAGGAACAGAAAGAGGAAGATGAAGAAGAGGAGAAAGATGGGCAGAGGACGGACACTGCTGCTAGAAGAAAAAGAAGGGTCTATTTATAGCACAAACCGAAGAGCACGTAGAAGCCCAGAAGACGGGAGCAATTAATTCAAAGACCAAGCGCGCTGGGCGATTCGAATTCCAAGACAAAAGATGCTTTCACACGAGCGGCACTGTGCGCTGGACGTGTCAAATATCGCGCGTTTTCAATACATGCATCGGTAACTCAACAGGAGGCTGCAGCACGCCACAAGGGCCATCATTATGACCGGTCATTAAGATATGATAGTTCGCAGATAGAGCATCTTTGACAGTCCTCCAGCAAGGAGATCGTTATCCTTACCAAGAAGAGGTAAATTAAAGTGGCAGCGCAAAAAGAAAAATGCTGCCTGCAAGCAGCGATTTTAACTGACTCAAATACATTTTTCAAATATATTTAACTCCCATCGGGAGCGTATCCACACATGAGAGTTTCGGGTGCTCCCTCACCTAGAGGAAAAGACGTGCTCGAGTGATTACTCGCACCCATGAGAGTTTCGGGTGCTCCTTCACCTAGAAGAAAAGATGTGCTCGAGTGATCACTCACACCCATGAGAGTTTCGGGTGCTCCCTCACCCCGAGAGCGAATGCGATACTTGAGTAATTACTCACAAAACGCTGAGTACCCAAACACTCAAAGACTTCCCGAGCCAAAACTTCTCTACATTACTCCTCGCCCGAGCACTCGACAGAGCTCCATGAGTGACCGCTAAAACAGCTCACTTGATTGTTTATTCCAAGTGGGTGCATTACTAATTAGGCTCCGTGCCTCGATAAAAATACATATTCCTGGAACACGATTGTAAAGGCCCGATATGCGGTACTGTTCCAGATCTAGTTGTTTCCACCCAGATCCGGAGACGAAGCACATATCGGTCCCACCGCGACATATGACAAAGCCATATGCCCCGGATTTCCAACATGATATCACAACATTACAGATACAGGATACAACATCTCATACAATCGGCATACAACTGCCTCAAATACAATACAACAACGGAAGATATATGTCTGAGTACAGACTACAATCAAATGCCTACTGGCAAAGAGCAAAGCATCGATCCCATAACCACACGGGTCCAGGCCCTCCGCCGGGATCCGCCTAACTAGTCGTCCTCGAGTCTCCACGTGAAACGTCGATCACCATACCTTTTGTCGATCAGAACCCTGAAAAGAGTTTGGGGTAGTATCATGAGTACAGAGGTACTCATCATCCAACTGTAGTGGTCATCTGACCCAGCAAGGACTTCATCACTCGTCATTCTAGGACAACTAGTAGTTTACGGTAAGGAAGAGGTAAGTGGTGAGGTTGCTGCCGCACTAGCATTTATGAAGTGGCTAACGATCTAGAGAGGAAGATAAGAAGCCAAGCATTCGATGAGGAATCGCCTCCAACAAGTCTTGCTATCAACTACTGTCGCAGGCATAACACCTATCCTATCCTTGTCCTCCTCTTCGCATCCCGACGAAGATGAAGCAATCAAGGCACACACAGACGTTGATCAAGTTATATTAACATTATCTCAGTTGTTGTTGTCTATGAACAAGGAGTAGGTCTCAAGTCGTCCATAACCGTGGACACGGCTTCTCGAAAAGATTTAACCCTGCAGGGGTGTATCAACTGCCCATTACGAGGCGTCGCATGCTCGCCCATCTCTCTCAGTTGCTACCCATTATAGGCAACCGTTTTATGATTTAGTTCCAAGAGATCCGAAACGACAGATCCCTCTAACTAACAACGAACAAATCCGGGTGGCCCCCGGGGAGTCGACACCCAATCCAAAAGCTGGCCACGCTCTCCGATCGGACTCTTCCGTATGGCCAAGGTCGGGTTTAGTCTCACCTATATAACAGGGGACTTCCCTAGCTCACCAAGTGTGGACCAACAGAGGAACTAAGTCTCCGCTGGCCCGAGTTGTTTGAAAACTACTGGCAGCTGACCAGCACACACACGGTTTCAAATGGTAAATCAGCTTGGGCCACCTCTAGAAATGTTTGAAGCTAGGTAGGTAAGAAGAGGGGACCCCATAAAATCCCACACGCGATTAGGCACGCTCAGTCTTAAAACCAATACCCGGAGCTCGGATCCTAGGTGACTCGAATGGAACAAAGCGTCGGGGCGGGATAGCCTAGACCTTCCATCCTTCGTCGAATATAGTCAACATTATAATAATCATATAATCAACAACAATATAATAATGTGATATCCCAAACCAAGGAGTAACAGGGTAACATCGTAGCATCCTAAGCATGCATACTAAGCAGGGGCTGAGCAACGAGCAATAGTAACATAGCAGTACAAGGTTTGCTGGGAAGGGACATGGCTGTATCGGTTTGAAAGAGGTTGTAAACATGTGGTAGGATCAAACATCGAACCTAACCTAAACTAGCATGCAAACCGCTGGTTGAAATAGAATGGATCATAAGTAATGTATAGTCCTTGCCTGTTGATAAGTCGGGTTCCGAAGGTGTAGTTGATCGCACGCTTGCATCGTCTCCGAGAGGTACCCGCGGAAGCACACAAGACGATAAACACTGGAAAGCAATCAGCGAGCAAGCACTCTATTACTACGGGGCAACACAAGATCAAAGATACAACACAAGGCACGGCAACGCGATACGGATCTATCGTCGAGAACGGTTACTAACAGTTTAAGTGAGGTATCGGTCACACACGACGAATACCGCACGTTTACGGTGGTTCAAGTTGCTTAGCTACAGGTGATCAACCAACGGTTGTTAACATGGCAACTCAAGCAAGCATGGCATAGCACACAAACATGGAAGAGGTAAAGCACAAAGTAAACTATCTATGCTAGTCAATTTAAGTGAGGCACAACCTAAACATGGCATAACACTAAGTGTCGCACGATGATTAAAAGATTTGGTACTGTTCTGCCCTAAACCATATTTTAGGTTGGTTAACAACAGAAAACAATTGCATAAACACAAAGTACACGAAAAACTAATCAAGTTACATATAAAGAACACCCCAAACGGAGTTACGGTTAAAAAGATATAATCAAAACAAGTTAGGGGCACAAACTGCCAACATCAAGAATCACACTTTAGAGCATTGCATAAACAAGATAATCAATTCAAACATGCTCACAAATGACTTTAAATTAAAGTAGACATGACAGGGAAGGCATGGCAAAAGGAATCATGCGAAAAGACATCATGGATCAAAAGATATTAAGCAAGCAACATGGCATCGCAAGGTAACAGACTTAGTGAAAATCAGAGGTGGCTGTCAAAAACAGCAGCATAGCAACTTTGGAGCTATATATCTATATATATGGCAATGCAATACATGGGATGAAATTAGACATGATGCTTAACAATATGCAATTGGAATCACTCAATTCCGATAAACGGTCGCGACACACTCGTCGACCGAAGTTGCAACAAAATAACAGTTTTCAGCACAGCAGCACAATAACCTCAGGATAGCTACTTTGGAGAAAGATATAAACATGATGCAGCAAGAAAATATGGCATGTGAATGCATGAAACTGTACTAGAAACATTTCTTAACGCAACGCAAAAGGAATCAATGCAATAGGCCTCATGGATTTGTTACAATCATCATGCAAAGTTGCAACAAAATAATAACAGCAGCATCTAACAGGAAAAGTAGCAGTTTAACGGCCTGATGCCCACTTTAGCACACAATTACACAATTAAGATGAGCTCAAATGCAAATGCTCACAAAAGATGAATTAAAATACACGCAATTCTGAGCAACTTTCGTTTTGGGGGCACGTTCATCGGAGCTACGGATCGCTTGCTATCGTCAACGCGGAATCGAATCAGCAGCAAAATAACACAGACTTAGCAAAATTCGTAGGCAGGAAAATCAGAAAAAAAAGGTCACGGGCCTCTTCTCACCATGGGCTCTAGAGGCCCATCTGGCCGGGCGGCCTGTGGGGGCGGACTGGTTCTGGCGGCTGGGCTGGGCTTGGCTGCTGGATGTGGCCTACCAGCAGATCTGGGCCGCGGGCCCACGTGGGAGGTTGAGGGGCTGGCCGGCTCGGGCTCCCTCCCGAGCACGACCGCAGGCGGCGGCGGCGGCTGCCTCCCGGTGGCGCGCCGGCCACCGGCGACAAGAGGCAGCGGAGGAGGCTGGAGGCGAGGAGATCGGGCGCGGAAGGCCGGATCTGGGCGCCGGCGTGGTTCCCAGGGGCGGTACGGCGCGGATCCAGGGGAGGCTCCGAGCTCGAGCTTCAAGGCCATGGAGGCCGGGCTCCTGCTGCTGCATCACAGAGAGAGAGAGAGGATGAGAGGGAGAAGGGGGAAAGAGAGGAGAGGGGAAGGGAGAGGAGGAGAGGTGCGGGCGTGGAAGGAGGAGAGGGGCGCGACGGCCTGCCGTGGCCGGACCTTGGAGGAGCGGAGGCGGCTCCACGGGCATTGGAGGCTGCGCAATGAGAGAGGAGAGAGGTGACTCCAGGGGGTGACGTGGCACAACCGGGCGCGTCCGATTCGCAGATCCGACGGTCCGAAAAATCTCGGATCTAGGAGGCAAAACTGGGCAAAGTGGAGGGGGTGGCTGCATTTTGTGCTAGGGAAACCCTAGAAATGGGTGGGAGTGTGGTGGTATTTATATAGCCCCGGTGGCTGGCAGTTTGCTATAACATCTCCGGTTTTTATCTCGCGTGCGCGGTGCTCACGTTTCTGACCTCCGGGGGTCCGCAGTACCTCCGATTCGGGTAAAACTTCGAACTGCGCAATCAGTGCGTCGAGCCGGAGGCGTTCAACTCGCGTTGGAACCGTTCCGAGAACACTTTCCGGCGCGCTATAAGAATATCCCGTTTAATTATTAAACGGGGTTTTTCGTTCCGTTGGCTGCGGCTGGTTTCGTGCGGTTTTCGCGACGGTGATCGGGTGAAACCCGGTGTCGCAAAGGTCGAGTGTCAAGGTGGCAAGGGTCGGTCTCCGTCCGATACGAGATCAGAGGGGGAAAAATAATCGCCGATCGATAAATCGGGGATGCAAACACCGCAAACAAATCAGACAATCAAACAATTCACACCAAAAACAAAATTTTTAATTTTTCTGAAAACTGGGCTGTTACAACGATACACTGTGCCCAGATGCCACGCAAGCTTAGCGTGTAGGTAAGACCCCGCTGCACGGTTCGGCCGGGCTGGGACTTGCCGTAGAGCGATTTCACTCCCAATCTTTCCCATGCGCTTGCATGATAGAGAAAGTCGGGCGGACGCGCCTAGGCTACGAACTTTACTGGCGGCAATTGATCACTGTAAGACCTGCAGCGGCATGACTTTTGCTCGACACCAGTGTTCCAAGCTTATGTCGAGGGACATGAGTTTGATTGGGCTACTGCGGTATTTGCCACTAGTGCAATTCACCAAGGCTTGACCAGTGGACTCCTTGGGCCCTTTCAGCTTAGCATTCCCTCGAAACAGGTTTTGTCATGTCCCCAGACTGCCAGCGACCCGCGGTTGAACCGTGCATACATCGAAACGACGCAAGAATGAACTCGAGTCCCTGCGCGACTCTTCGAGTCCCCCAGGCACTCGGGGGCTACTAACGAGGGGTGACCCCACGACTCCTATGGATGGGCCTACCCGGTGTACCCGAAGACAGAAGGCCCACAAAGATGCCACCTGGGTCCTGCCTTGGCCCACTAGTGGCACCGACATAGGAGTCTGCGACTCATAAGGAAGGTGCAAACCTGTTGTGCGGTACACGATTAGGGTTAGGAAACCTCATCTGTAATTCAGGACGGACTCCTCGAGACCTGGATGACTATATAAAGGCTAGGAGGGGAGACGTCAAGATGGACCAATACACAATCTGTAACCCTAGCCCTGTGCGCACTAGCCTTGGCCTTCCCTGTAATCTCAGCTCTAAGCAATAATATCGAGCAGGAACTTCTCCTCCTATTAGCCGACGAGCTATCGTCCAACCTGTGCCTCTCATGACTAACCCAGGGTCCCTGACCTTGGGATTTGCACAGGGTCCATCCCCGTCAATGTTTCTTTCTTTGTCTCTCTGATGAACTGTGCGTCAAGTAGTCGAATGACTTCTTCTCCGATTGCTCTGCGTTTGGGCTCTGAAAACCGTCACAGCGTATGTTTTACTGGCTTCGTGTTTGGCTTGATGTGGAGCGCGTGTTCCGCGAATTCTCTTGGTATCCCTGGCATGTTGGCTGGGCACCAGGCGAAAATTTTCCATTCTTCATGAAGGAAGGTTATGAGGGCGGTTGCTTGCTCTTCTGGAAGGTGGGCATATACGCGGACTGTCTTCTCTGGGTCTATTGGGTGTACTTTGTGTGTGATCGTGTCGCTATCGACGCTGAAGTCGCGACAAAATTCCTTTGTCTCGCTTCAGTTTGCTAGTGGAAATATGTTTTTGTCCGTCACCATGGCTATTTCTTTGAGTTGTTGTTGGGCTCCGAATGTGTCGGAGACTTTGTGGAAGTCGCGGTCGCACTGGTCCGATTTGATGAAGCTTCCCTTGACTGTGATGATTCCTGCAGGTCCTGGCATCTTGAGCTTGAGATATGCATAGTGTGGAACCGCCATCAACTGTGCGAACGCTGGTCGCCCGAGTATGGCGTGATACTGCGACTGCCAGTCGAGCACTTCGAACTCGAGTGCTTGCTTTGCGAAGTTGCGCTTGCTGCCGAAGATCACTTCAAGTTGTATTGCTCCGATGGAGGTGGCTGCTTTGCCCGGGACTATGCCATATATTGTGGTTCCTGACTTCTTCCAAACTGATCGTGGGATGAACATCTTGCGTAGAGTGCTGGCGAAGATTATGTTTAGACTGCTGCTTCCGTCCATGAAGATTCTGTCCAAGTCGTATCCTCCGATCTGAGCTTCGAGGACCAGGGGTGCATGCCCAGGCCTCGGGACTGCGGGCGTATGGTCGCTTTGCGAGAAGGTGATGCTGGTCTCAGCGCCGCTCAGTTGGTAGGTTTCAGTTGTCTTTAGGTCTTCGGCTGCTTCGGCCTGCAAGTTGTAGGCATCTTGCTTTGCTTTTGATAGTCTTCCTTCTTGGATCATGCAGATTCGTCCCTGGGATGCGGGGTATTGCTCCTCTGCACTCGGGTGCAGGTAACTGCATGCTTCTTTGAGTGCGTTTGGCTTCACGCTGCTTCTCCTCCTTGAGGCTGTTGGAGAGTTCGGAAAATAGGCGGAAGTCTCCAAGTGTGTGGCTTGCTCTGTGGTGTCCTCGACTGTCTTCAAAACAATGGATCGCGCAAGGTCCTTCCAATTGCTCTTTAGCTGTGAGTTTGCTGGAGCCGGCGTGCCTTCTTCTCCTTGAGACTTGGAAGATCTGCGAGAGGTCTTTTTCTTGGCAGTGAACTCTTGGGTCGAGCTCTATCCCGTCGCTGAGTGATTGATTCCGGATGAAGTTGGCGAATTCGTCTGGCTTTCGATCTGGGTCGTAGTAATCTCCGGTCTGGGTCTCGGAGTCGCTGTCTTGGCGTGTGGTGGGAGTCCGGGTGGCGGCGGGTCGCTGACTGATGGGCGAGCCTTCGGCCACGCGCCGCGACTCCTCGAGTGGGATTCTCGAGTAGCCTCCTTGTGCTTGTCTTCTGGGTCGTCGAGTTCTTTTCCGACGGTGATGGATCTGACAGTTGTCGAGGTGCTGGACTTGGTTCTGCTGCAGGCTGGGTGATCCTGATGGGGTGACGGAGACGCTTGCGATGAACTTGAATCTCTCGAGCGGATTCGATCTGGCTCTAGTCCTCGAGTCTTGATCTGTTGAGGTCGGGACCGCCGAGATCGTGATTCCAACCTGTGTAGTTCCCACAGACGACGCCAATTGACGGGGATTAACCTCGGCAAATCCCATGGTCAGGGACCCTGGGTTAGTCATAGAGATAGGCACAGGTTGGACGATACTCGTCGGCTAACAGGAGAAGCACTTCCTGCTCGATATTATAGCTTGAGGGGGCGATTACAATGGAGGCCAAGGCGAGTTCTCGCAAGGCTAGATGAGTAGATGCGTATTGAGTTGATCTGGACGTCTCCCCTCCTAGCCTTTATATACTAGGCTAGGTCTCGGGGAGTCCGTGCTAGCTTACCGAGGTAGTTTCCTAGGTCTAGTCTTGCCTTGTATGCCATGTTGTACCTTCCATGTTAGTCGCGGACTCCTACGTCGGTGCTTGGTTGGGCTAATCGTGGGCTTGTCGTATCTTCCCAGCGGGCCTTCTGTCTTCATATGCACCAGGTAGTCTCACACGTAGGAGTCTTGGGGTCACCCCCTCGTGAACTGCCAATGTAGTTCTCCTCAAGAAAGAGAGAGAGAGAGAGGGGGGGGGCAACGGTCCAAAATGGAGGGCACTAGTGTCCTTTCTTACATGGACATTTTTACTGATTGGGCTACTGTGGTATTTTACTGATTGAGACTTAGGAATCCTATTTTTATTATCTGGGTTAAACACTCTCAAATAAAATTGTATAGGCCAAATAAAACATAGAGAGTCTAGGAAAACTATATTTCCCTCTCAGAATACATTTTAGAAATAGATTTTTTATAAAAAAACTCATTAACGACATTATGAAATTTTTCCAATACTGTTTTTGGAGAAGTCATATTATCTCCTCTCATTTTATTTATTAAATTATTGGAAATGTTTAAATATCTCTTAAACGTCAATATCCAATAAACTCCAAAATAAGAATTCGAGAATGAGTATGGGACCACAATAAATTTAAGAAAGTCATTTTATTCTCACTCGAAAATATTTAATTGTGGTTCGTATCAAATTTCAAAAGGACAAAAGAAAGAAAATCATTCTTTGAAATTTTGAATAAAGTTCACAACAAAATTTTCATTATTGGATAAATGATTATCCAATTTTATTAAATGGTTTGTAAAGGTTTAAACAAAAACTCAAGGGAAAAGTTTTCATTTACCCCAAAATCAAAACAATTCAATCAATATTATATTATTTATTAAAATTCCAAAATTTGGAAAATTTTGGGATGTTACACAAACCCACGTCCCTCGACGTGAGCTTGGAACACTGGTGTCGAGCAAAAGTCCGGCCGCTTCAGGTCTTACGGTGTTCATTTGCCGCCAGTAATGTGTGTAGCCTAATGCGCGTCCGCCCGGCTTTTCTATCATGCTCTGCGCATGGGAAAGGTTGGGAGTGAAATCGCTCTTCGGCAAGTCCCAGCCCGGCCGTACTTTGCAGTGGGGTCTTACCTACACACTAATCTTGCGTGGCATCTGGGCACAGTGTATCGTGTTCCAGGAATGTGTGTTTTTGAGGCGCGGAGCCTTATAGCATTGCACCCGCTTGGAACAAAACATCAAGCGAGTTGTTCACTCATTCACCCGAGGAGCTTTGTTTCGAGTGCTCAGTGGGGGGGTTATTCGCGAGTAATCACTCGAATGCCGTTTCGGCTCTTCAGGCGAGGGAGCACCCGAGACTCTTAGCGCCATATGGTCTTGAAGAATGTTTGTTTGTCTTACGTCGGGTTGAGGGAGCACCCGAGACTCTCATAAGTGTGAGTGTTCACTCGAGCACGTGGCTGACTGTTAGGTGAGGGGTCACCTGGGACTCTTATGATGTACTCTCCCGATGGGAGTAAGATGTTTTTCTTTCCTAATGGAAAAGATCTGAGAGATGGAATCTCAGGGTTTTGATGTCTGTTTGGTTTTCTTCGCCGCTTGTCAGGGGTAGAGATACATCTGCCAGTGAACCGTCACGTCTTCAGGACCGGTCATAATAATGGCCGCTGTGGCGTGCGGTAGGCGCCGGTTGAGTTTCCCATACGCGCGTTGGAAACGCGCGCGAATTGACGCGTCTTGCGTACAGTGCGTCCCGTGGGAAAGCATCTTTGTCTTGGATTCCGAGACGGCTGGGACGTTTCGTCTTTTGAATTAATTGCTGCTGTCGTCTTGGCTTCTTTGTGCTTTGAGGATCATTGTTCTATAAATAGGCCTTTCTCTTCCACGCCTCTATCCAACTCGCCGCTTTGGCTCTTCGTTCATCTTTTCTTCTGCTCATGGTTCCCAGGCGAGGTGTTGGCCGTGGCCGTGTTCGTCGTAGCCGTGGTGGTCGCGCACCACGCTCCTGCCGCGGTGGTCGCCATGGTGCGGCGCCAGTGCCTTCCTCCTCTCCCTTGGAGGAGGGATTCTGGCGCTATGGTTTTATTTTACGTGTTCGTTGCCAAAGTGCCAATCGCATCCTTCTTCCCTCCGCTTTTTCTGCCATTGTCTCTGAACGTGGCTTGGATGGCTTGCTTTTGCACCTTCAAGGGAGCTGTCGGTCTCCTTCTTATGTTGACTTGGAGGTTGATAGCTCTCGCTTGATTATTCTTGGCTCTGGTTGGAGTTTGTTTGCTCGGCGGTTGAATTTGCGAGATGGCGATATGCTCAGCTGTCACTTTGACGGTGAGAGCACTGTTACTGTCCGCGCATTCGATCCGAGTGGAAATAGCATGGATCCACATGGGCAGGAGTCGAGCAGCGACAACTCCATAAAGTCGAGGAGTCCTTCGCCTGCGTCTTCAACTGCTTCTTCTTCCGGGGACTCTTCTGGTGGTGGTTGTGAGCCGTCTTCAACTGCTTCCTCCTCTGCCTCTGAAGAAGACCTCGATATCAAGCCACCGGTTAAACGAGCGCGGCAGGCGACCTTGTAGAACTGGAGGCAACAACGTCATCTTCGCCGGCAGTTTGGGAGGAGCTGGAGAAGAAGCTAGAGGAGCAGGAGAAGAAGCTGGTGGAGCAGCGTCCCCAATGACTCCGCAAATAAGTCGAGCTTTACCTTTTGTTATGTCATTGACATCATGAGCCTGTTGCTTCCACTCCTACTTTGTCTGTGATGGTGCTCTTGTACTAGAGTCGATTACCCCTCATGGGCACATATGTAGAAGTCATAATTCCTTGGGTGATTTCCTCTTGTAACAGGAGCTGCCTTCTATCCAAATGTAGTTGAGTCCTTTTTGTACTGAAGATGATATCTATGATGTACTTTATCCTTTGTAATGGAATTTATATTTGGGCCTTTATGCCACTGAAAACTATGTCTGTACCATCAGGAGCTGTCTTCGAATCCTTTTGGAACTGAGAGTTATGTTCGAGTCTTTTGCGGCTGAGAACTGTCTTCGAGTCCATCCGATACTTGGTACTGTGGGTTCTATCGGGTGCGCGACAACGCTCCCGATGGGAGTAGCCCCCGAGGCTACGCTTGAGTCGAAGGGTCAGGCGTAGGCTAAAATTTGTTTCCTTTGTTGTCTTTTATCGGGTGCGCGGCAACGCTCCCGATGGGAGTAGCCCCCGAGTCTTTAGGTGATCGTTGGCGATCAGGTGAAGACTAAATGAGCTTGTGCTTCCTCCAAAGTTTCTTCAAAAGTGCTTGGATGTCATTGGAGCGTTGATGGTCGTCTCTCGGGTGGGGTTTGTACTCGAGACCCCGAGTGCTTCATAAAGAAGATCGCGTAGGCGATAGTGTTGCTCGGGGGGATTTTATTCTTAAGCCCCCGAGTGCTTTGGTTAAGATCGCGTAGGAGATAGAATTGCTCGGGGGGGGGGGAGTTTTTGCTCTTACGCCCCCAAGTGCTTCGATTAAGATCGCGTAGGCGATAGAGTTGCTCGGGGGGAAGTTTTGCTCTTAAGCCCCCGAGTGCTTTGATTAAGATCGCGTAGGCGATAGAGTTGCTCGGGGAGAGTTTTTCTCTTACGCCCCCGAGTGCTTCGATTAAGATCGCGTAGGCGATAGAGTTGCTCGGGGGGGGAGTTTTTCTCTTAAGCCCCCGAGTGCTTTGATTAAGATCGCGTAGGCGATAGAGTTTCTCGGGGGGGGGGGAGTTTCCTCTTCAGCCCCCGAGTGCTTCGATTAAGATCGCATGGGCTATAGAGTTGCTCGGGGGGGGGGGGTTGCTCTTAAGCCCCCGAGTGCTTTGATTAAGATCGCGTAGGCGATAGAGTTGCTCGGGGGGGGGGGGGGAGTTTCCTCTTCAGCCCCCGAGTGCTTCGATTAAGATCGCGTAGGCGATAGAGTTGCTCAGGGGGGGGGGAGTTTCCTCTTCAGCCCCCGAGTGCTTTGAGATGGCAGTATTTGGGAAACATTTATTGTATTGCGGTCAAGCGATTTACATGAGTTGCCAGTCATGTCCGACCGATAGGGGCTATGGGAAGAACAGTCGCAAGTTTGCTACGTTCCATGGGTTGCCCACGTCCTCGTCTGTCTTTCGGTTCTTCAGCCTGTAGGCGCCGCCTTCGGTGACTTCTGAGATTATGAATGGTCCTTCCCATTGGGGGGCAAGTTTGTGAACCTTCTCTTGTATTAGTCACAGGACTAGGTCACCTTTGTTGAAGGTTCTGGTGCGCAGTCGACTGCTTTGGTAGGTACGTAGTTTGTCTTGGTACCCTTCTGATTTTGTGAGGGCTGTGTCTCTTGCTTCGTCAGTCGTATCTTTGTCGTCTTGTAGTGCTTCTTCTGCTTCTTCTTCCTCGTATTCGGTGACCCGGGTGCTCCGAACTTGAGGTCATGTGGTAGGACTGCCTCTGCCCCGTACACCATGAAGAAGGGTGTGTATTGGGTCGCAGTGTTTGGTGTGGTTCGTAAGCTCCATAGGACCGCGGGGAGTTCTTCTACCCAGTTGTCGGCGGCTTTCTCCAGTGGTGCGAGGAGCCGTTTCTTGATTCCCCCACAGACAAGGCCGTTTGCTTTTTCCACCTGGCCGTTGGACTGTGGGTGCGCGACTGATGCATAATTGATTTTGATGCCCAGCTCTTCGCAGAAGTTCTGAAATTCTGCGGCCGTGAAGTTCGTGCCGTTGTCCGTGATGATGTTGTGTGGCACTCCGAATCTGAAGGTGATCGACTTGATGAAGTTGACAGCCGTGAGAGCTGTAGAACTGGTGATGGGCACTGCTTCGATGCATTTGGTGAACTTGTCGACTGCGACGAGCAGGTGTGTCCTTCCGCCCTTTGATGATTTCTTTAGTGGGCCCACCATGTCGAGTCCCCAGGTGGAGAACGGCCAGGATAGTGGTATGGTCATGAGCTCTGATGCGGGAGCGTGTGGCCTGTTGGCGAATTTTTGACAGGCGACGCAACGTCGCACGATTTCCTCTGCATTTTTCATGGATGTGGGCCAGTAGAACCCATCTCGGAATGCTTTGGACACGAGCACTCGACTGCTCGCGTGGTGCCCGCAGGTGCCTTCGTGGATTTCGAGTGATAGGGCTTTGCCGCCCTCTTCGTCAATGCACCTTTGGAGTATCTGGGTGATGCTACGCTTATATAGTTGTCTATTGATCACCATGAATGCCTTGGATCGTCGGCTGATGCGTCGTGCTTCGGCTACGTCTTGTGGTAGCGTGCCTTAGATTAGGAATCGGAGGAACGGTTTTGTCCAGATAGGTCCTTCGAACTCTGTCGGGGCTGTGCTGTCGGATGTGCTGGTGCTTGTGCCTTCTGATAGGGTTGCTGCTGCCACCTGCGCTATTGTTGTTGCCTCTTCGCCGTCGACAACTGCTTCAGGTGTTGCTTCCTGCACCTTGATGGACCTTCGGTTGGTGCTTTCGAGAAAAACGCCGGGTGGTACAGGCGCCCTGGTCGAACCGATGTTCGCGAGCTCGTCAGCTTCTGTGTTGTTGTCCCTGGTGATGTAGTTGAGCTCACAACCGTTGAAATTTCCTTCGAGTTCGTTGTAGAGCTTTTGGTAGGCCGCCATGTTGTCGGCTATTGCGTTGCAGTTTATCATTGTCTGCTGGACGACGAGGTTGGAGTCCTCGTAAATTATGAGGCGAGTGGCTCCGCATGTTTTGGCCATGCGCATGCCATGGAGGAGGGCCTCGTATTCTGCTTCGTTGTTGGAGGCGTGACTGAAGTTGATCTGAAGGACGTATTTCATCTTTGTTTCTTTGGGGGACATAAGTACAACTCCTGCCCCAGCTCCTTGTTGTCTTTTGGATCCGTCGAAGAACATTGACCATGAGATTGATAGGTCTGGGGGGCCTGGTGTTTGAACCTCCGTCCACTCAACCAGGAAATCTGGGAGTACTTGGGCTTTGATGGCTGTTGGGTGCTTGAACTGCAGGACTCGTGGGCTGAGCTCGATGTTCCACTCGGCGACTCGCCCGGTTGCTCCGGGGTTGTTGAGTATGTCAGCGATTGGTGCGCTTCTCACGATTGTGATAGGGTGCTCGTCGAAGTATTGGGACACCTTCCTTGAGGGCATGACGATGGCCAATAGTAGCTTCTGATAGTGCGGGTACCACTGCTGGGATTTGGTCAGGAGCATGCTGAGGTAGTAGATTGGTCTCTGGATGCTCTGGACCTTGCCTTCTTCTGTGCGTTCGACGACGAGCACTGTGCTTACTGCACTTCTGCGTGCTGCCACGTAGATGTATAGCTTTTCTCGTTCCTTGGGTACCACCAGGATTGGTGGGGTCGAGAGTGTCTTTTTCAGGTCCGCGAATGCTTGGCGGGTTCCTCCGTCCACTTGAATTTCTCTCCTTTCCTGAGAAGTTGATAGAAAGGCAGCGTGCGTTCTCCTAGCCTGCTGATGAAGCGGCTTAGGGCTGCGAGTTTTCCAGTGAGCTGCTGTACTCCTTTGACGTCGGTTGGTTCTTGCATGCGGGTGATGGCTTGGACTTTCTCGGGATTTCCCTCGATTCCGCGGGTAGAGACCATATAGCCAAGCAGTTTTCCCGCCGGTACGCCGAATGCGCACTTTTTTGGGTTGAGTTTGATTCTGTATTTGTTGAGCGCTGCGAAGGTTTCGCGCAGGTCGTCGAGTAATGTGGCTGATTTGTAGGTCTTGATGACGATGTTGTCCACGTAGACTTGTACGTTTCTTCCGATTTGCTCCTTTAGGCAGGCCTGCATCATTCGTTGGTAAGTGGCGCCTGCGTTTTTGTGCCCGAAGGGCATGGTCCTGTAGCAGAATACTCCGTAGGGGGTGATGAACGATGTGTGCTCTTCGTCTTCTTCCTTCATCCTGATCTGGTTGTATCCTGAGTAAGCGTCAAGAAAGGAGAGTAGATCGCACCCTGTTATTGAGTCGATTATCTGATCGATTCTAGGCAGGGGGAAGTGATCCTTCGGGCAATGTTTGTTGACTGGTCCGTAGTCGACACACATGCGCAACACGGTCGTGTCTTTCTTGGGCACCAGCACTGGGTTGGCTATCCAGGTGGCTTTCTTCGTTTCTCGGATGAACTGAGCGTCGAGTAACCGATTGACTTCCTCTCCGATTGCTCTGCTCTTGGGCTCCGAGAATCGTCTCAGCGCTTGCTTCACTGGTCTCGTGTTTGGCTTGATGCGTAGGGCGTGTTCCGCGAATTCGCGTGGTATCCCAGGCATGTCGGCTGGGCACCAGGCGAATATTTCCCACTCGTCTTGAAGGAAAGCGACGAGAGCCGCTGCCTGCTCCTCTGGTAGGTGGGCGTACACGCGGACTGTTTTGTCCGGGTCCGTCGGGTGCACTTGGTGAGTGACTGTGTCGCTGTCGATACTGAAGTCGCGTCCGTACTCCCTGGATTCGCTTCGGTTCACCAATGGGAAGGTACTCTTGTCCGTCATCATAGCTATTTCTCTGAGTTCTTGTTTGGCTCCGAATGTGTCGGAGATTTTGTGGAAGTCACAATCACATTGATCTGATTTGATGAAGCTTCCGTTGATCGTGAGGACTCCTGATGATCCTGGCATCTTGAGTTTGAGGTAGGCGTAGTGTGGGACCGCCATGAATTGTGCGAATGCTGGCCGTCCCAATATGGCGTGATACTGCGATTACCAGTCGAGTACCTCGAACTCGAGGACGTGCTTTGCGAAGTTACGCCGGTTGCCAAAGGCGACTTCGAGTTAGATGACTCCGAGGGATGTGGCTTCTTCTCCTGGGACTACCCCGTGCAACTCGGTGCTTGATTTTTTCCATACTGATCGTGGGATCAACATCTTTTGCAGGGTGTTGGCGAAGATGATGTTCATGCTGCTGCCTCCGTCCATGAAGACCCAATCCATGACGTATCCTCCAATTTGTGCATCGAGCACTAGGGGTGCATGCCCCGGTCTTGGGACTGCGGGTGGATGGTCGTCCTGTGAGAACGTGATGCTGGTCTCCGTGCCATGTAATTGGTAGACTTCGACTGTGTTTATGCTCTCAGCTGCTCTGGCCTACAGGGTTTGGGCGTCGCGTTGTGCTTGCGGTGCCCTTCCTTCTTGGATCATGAGCACCTGTGCTTGCGACGGGCTGTGACGTCCTTTCGGGTTTGAGGTCGTCGATTGCTCGGGTCGTTGGTTGCGTCTGTCTTCTTTCTGCTTCTCCTTCTTGAGGTCGTCGGCTAGCTCGTTGAACAGGCGACAGTCTCTCAAAGTGTGGCCTGACCTGACGCGTCCCCAGTCATCCTCGAAGCTGTGGATCGTGCAGGGTCCTGCTAGCTGCTCTCTAGCCGTGAGTTTTCTAGATCCGGCGTGCCTCTTCCTTCTTGAGATTCTGAAGATCTGCTCGTGATCCTCCGGGTGTTCGTGGAAGCGAGGATCGGTTTCGATTCCTCGACTCATGTCTTGGTTCTTGATGAGGTTGGAGAATTCATCCGGCCTTCGATCTGGGTCGTAGTATTCGCCTACAGGTGTCTCGGAGTCGCTGTCTTGGTTGGCGGCAAATGCTCGTGCGACGGCGTGTCGTCGAGTGGTCGTCGGTTGCGCGACTGCGTGATGTGGCTCGTTCGTTGGGGCCCCGCCATGGCTATCCCATGCGCGCCTTTTGGGTCGTCGATTCCTTCTGCCTTGGCGGTGGTTCTGCTGATCGCTGGATTCGATCTCGTAGTCATCGTCTTGATATGCGGCGGGTGCCCGGGCGGTGGTGGCTTGTCGGAAGATTTGCGAGTCCTCCGCTGCGCGTTGCAGTTCGTCGAGTGGGATTCCTTCGTAGAGGCCCCTCTCCGTTCTTCCGGGTCATCGACTCCTTCGGCGCTGGCGCTGTACTTGGCCGTTACCGTAGTATCGGTCCTGACATGACTGTAGCTCGAGTGGTCTTGATGGGGTTGTGGATATGTCCGCCGTGATCTTGAATCCTTCGAGTGGGCTAGGTCTGGTTCTTTCCCTTGAGTTGTGGCTTGCTGAAGACGGGACCGCCGAGATCGTGATCCCAACCTGCGTAGTTCCCACAGACGGCGCCAATTGACGGGGATCAACCCCGGCAAATCCCATGGTCAGGGACCCTGGGTTAGTCATGAGAGGCACAAGTTGGACGATAGCTCGTCGGCAAACAGGAAGGCTTGCTCCTGCTCGATATTATTGATTGGGAAGATGCGATTACAGTGGAGGCCAAGGCTGGAGTGCTCAAGGCTAGGGTTACAGGTGAGATTGGATGCCTATGGTGTCGCCCCTCCTAGCCCTTATATACCGGGCTAGGTCTCGGGGAGTTCATCTACGTGTACAGGTAAACTTTCCTAACCCTAGCTTGCTCCGTACGGCAGGTCTTCGCACCTTCCTTGTGAGTCGAGGACTCCTACGTCGGGGCCAACTAGAGGGCCGAGGCCATATCTTTATGGGCCTTCTTCCTTCATGGACACCAGGTAGGCTCATCCGTAGGAGTCGTGGGGTCACCCCCTCGTCAGGGGCTCTCTGTAGAGATAAAACCCCTACTCCTGCATGTCTGCATTATATGGTGGAATATCTGTACAAGGTTGCTCCTTGAGCTGTATCTTCTAACTACTCTGCTCCTGGCCGAGCTGATTTGCTACTGCTAGCTAAGCTACTGCTACTCTTCTAGTCCTAGCCGTGAGAGGAGAGGAGAGCTCTTGCTCTCTCTACTTGTGAGAGGAGGGGGAAATGAGAGGGAGACCATCATCCCCTCACCATGGGCATGCCTTTCCCCTTATATAGTGGTGGCAAGGATGCTCCATGGGGATGAAAACAAGGGTAATAAGACAAAAGAAAGTACATGCATGTGTGGCGTTCTTATCCACTCGCTAGATATTTTGGGGTGCACACGTAGACGATCTTATCCACTCGCTAAAGATGTTTCTGTTGACTTCGGGGCATCTGAACTGCGGGCAACCGGGACCTGGCAGACGAGCAGTCGGACGGGATGCGTGGGAAGTCGGCGGTCCGAGCTGACAGATCGGCGGGGGAGCAGTCGGCAGCCGCCGAGCTGAGCTGAGGGTGCAATCGGCACCCGATGCTTTCGAAGATTATTCCTTCTGCTTGACCCTACCGGGGGGTTATTCCCCCGATAGTAGCCTCCGAGCCTCCGGGTGACTCACAGAGTCATCCGAAGGGTCTTCTTTCTTGTCGGGGTAGATGATGATGATGATTGCCCTTGAGACAGCTTCTTTCCGGTGGGGGCGCGTCAGCGCACCCACTGGGTGTAGCCTCCAAGATTCGGGCCAACTGCTTGCAGTTGGCTAGGATCTTCTCTTTTCTTCTGTTGCAGTCAATGGCATCGAGGGTCTCAGCAGTTTCCCCCCGGAAACGATCATGCATAAGATAGAGTTGGTCAGTGAAGACATATCAAATATTCATTATTTTTCTGAAGTGTAGATTGTGCCTCGGAAGGCCGACTCGGCTTAGCTCGAGCCCTTTGGTCTTTTTCTGTTCGTTCCACCCGTTGGCTTCCGCTCTCGCCAGCATTACAGCCGACCTTCGGTCTGCATCTGGCTCGAGAGTGGGCCGCAAGATAGAGTGTATAGTACTTGACTTCGGGAGCAAACTCAACCGAGCCGACATCTAACAGGAAACGATCGGGTCGCCCAAGCTGTTCTCTCTTCGGATGTTTTTTCATGCGCGGTGACCTTTAGGTTTTGCTCTTACCAACATTACAGCCAACCTGCGGTCTGAAGCTGGCTCGAAGAGTAGGCCTTTGGTATCCTACACACTACTAATCCATCTGTGGAAAATAACGATATGGGTTATCCGGTCTACCCGGAGGCAGCCGGTCCCTGGCTGAGCATGCAGCCAACTGTAAATAACATAGAGATAACCCCCGAAGACTACTCAGGTTCATCCGGCGTACTTGCTATGATAAGCTATTGAGTGAAAACTCACATTGAATTTTTGGCGCAGCTGGAGCACCCACTGGGTGTAGCCTCCGGGTGACTTGGTGAGTCATCCGGAGAGTCTTCTGTTGCTGTAGCAGACGGGGCACTCGGTAGGCTCGTCCTCCGAGCCTCCGGGTGACTCGACGAGTCGGGCGGATTATCTCTTGTGGGCGCTCCAGGAAGATGGCATGCCATCTAGGACATAACCACACACTTTTTTTGGCAGTCGGATGGCCGAACAGGCGCAAACGGATGCAATCGGCCTGGCACCAGCCGAACTACTGAGCAATCGGCTCGCACTTTTCTCTTGTCGCAGCTTGTCCAACAGATCACAGCCGACCTCTTTTTTTTGCAGTCGAATGGACAAATAGGCGCAAACGGATGCAACTGTAGACTGGCGGGTGCAATCGGCCTGGCACCCGCCAAACTACTGAGAAATCGGCTCACACTTTTCTCTTGTCGTAGCTGGTCCAACAAATCACATCCGACCTCTTATTTTTTTTGCAGTCGGATGGCCGAACAGACGCAAACGGATGCAACTTCACACTGGCGGGTGCAATCGGTCTGGCACCAGCCGAACTACTGAGCAATCAGCTCACACTTTTCTCTTGTCGTAACTGGTCCAACAAATTACAGCCGACCTCTTTTTTTTTGCAGTCGGATGACCGAACAGGCGCAAACGGATGCAACTGCAGACTGGCGGGCGCAATCGGCCTTGCACCAGCCGAACTACTGAGAATTTGGCTCACACTTTTCTCTTGTCGTAGCTGGTTCAACAAATCATAGCCGACTTCTTTGTTTTTGCAGTCGGATGGCCGAACAGGCGCAAACGGATGCAACTGCAGACTGGCGGGTGCAATCGGCCTCGCACTAGCCGAACTACTGAGCAATCGGCTCACACTTTTCTGTTGTCGTAGCTGGTTCAACAAATCAAGACGACCTTTTTTTTTGCATTCAGAATCGTTCCAGTCGAGCCGGCCCAACTGGCTGGCCGATCTGAACCAAACAAATGCCTAGTCAACCTTCCCTATAGCCGTGCTGTTCTCACCTTTTTTTGCGGCCAAGCTGGCTCATCTCTATTCCTCTGAATCTCTCTTTTTCTTGAGCAATCGACCGGACCAAGCTCGGCAACGAACTCACACCTTATTTTCTTTCTTTTATGCCCTGTTTGGTTGCGCAGAATTCGCCGCGGAATTGAATTATCAATGGAATACCAAATCAACAATTTCAATGGAATTCCAGTGTTGCTGTTTGGATGCGCATGGTATTCATCCGTAGAATCAAGGTTGGAATGGAATTCCAAATCCTGTTTGGATGTACATCATGTGGAATTCGTATAATAATATGGATGATAAATATTTCTCCAACACATAGCTCAAAGCAGGTAGTTTTACAAATATGTCTCACAAAGCACCAAGCAGGATGATAAATATGTCTTACAAATAGGACAAAGCGGGTAGTTTAAGTCTTACAAATAGCAGAAGCGGGCAGTTTAAGTCTCACACAGTACATAAATAATAGATCATAAGAGCAACCACAAGTGCAGCTATCATCAAGGCAAGGTCAACAGCCATGGCTTCCTCAAATCATGGGGAAGTGCCATGAGTGACTGAAAGGTGCGCTCATTGGCTGTGAGCTTCCCATAAGCTCTCAGCAGATCATCACCCTCCAAATCAGGTATATCCTTGAGTTTAGCAAGGATTTCAGATGGATCAGTCACCTTTGGTGGTGGAAGTGCACCAGTTGTCTTCAAAGCGTCCTCAAAGGTGCATCTCAGCTCTCCCACCATGGTAAGGATAGCATCAGCAGCGCGTGGCCTCTTCTTGGGCGGCTCAGGAGTTTCTTCATCATCATCCCCAACCTGAGCAGCTGATGAGGATTGTGGTTTAGCACACTCGCTTCCTGTCTTTGCACCTGCACCTGTAGCATGGTCTTTCGAATATATAGTAGATATAGCTTGCCAATTCTTCACTTCCTTGTTCCTGTAGGAAGCTACATCCTTGTTTGCCTACATAAGAAATCCATGTGTTAGAGATGATGTTCAAGTTGCAAAAGAAAACAATATCGTAAAATTGAAGATGTTCCGTACCTTCACATATCGAAGCCACACTTCATCACTTTCAACCATCACCATGTTTTTTTCCCAATCCCAATCCGGTCCCCGTCCTTGGTCGCGAGTGGATAGGGTGCTGCGAGGGCAGGGAGCACGGACGCGATTTCGCGACTTTCCGAGCTCTGAAACGTGAGTAGTGTTATTACTTCGTACGTACCCCTCCAGTGGAATTAAGATTTCGATTCCAGGGACCGATTCTAGGGACATCCAAACAGCGGAATTACCCCCTCAATTCTAGATTCTCCAATTCCGCGGCGAATTCTGCGCAACCAAACAAGGCGTTAAGGACTTGGCTGTTTCTCTGAACTTCTCTGTCTCTTCTCAATTTGACCTCTGCACTCTTTCTATTTTTCAGCAACCGGGTGCCGGCGATGGGGGCAGTCGGAGCCGAGCTGAAGGATGCCGGAGCCGGGCCGAGCTAGCTGAGGAGGGACGTATAGGCCGGAGGCCGAACTGGGCGGAGGCCGGACGGGGGCCAAGCTGGGCGGAGGCGCGGCGTCAGGGCCGGAGGCCGAGCTGAGCGGACTTATTTCCAGCCGACTGTCGTGCGTGCAACACTAAATCCACAAGCAGCTGGATGGATTCATTTTGATGTACTGAACTAGTACGCAAGCTGAACACAAATTCTCTTGAGTCTGGATTTTCTTTATGCGTTTCTCTGAACTTGCTCTTCGCCAGGCAGCTTATGCGTGCTCGCTGCGGCGGCTGGAAGAGGATGCGCGCGAGGAGCAGCCGACGGAGGAGCGCGGCTGGCAGACGGAGCTCAGGGGGCCGCAGCTCGGCGACGACGAGGAGGAGCATTGGGGAGCACTCGGCTGGGGAGGAGCACTTGGAAGAGATGCAGAGCTTGGGGAGGCGGGGGCGCTCGGAGCGGCGGCGAGCTCGGAGGCGACACACTTGGGGGAGGCGGCGCACAGCTCGGGAGAGATGCGCCTGGGGGAGGGAGCTCGGCAGGGCCGACCTGCGCGGTAGAGGGAGCTCGGCGGGGCCGATTTGCTGGGAGGAGCACTCGGGGGAATTTGCTCTGCTCGGGGAAGAAGACCTCTTGCTCGGAAAAGATTTTTTCTGCCCGGGCTGAGGGATTTTTTTTTTCTCGGGACCCTTTTTTTGGGTGGGGAAGAAATCCGATCTGGCGGCATTCGGGGCAAAAAAAAACTTGCTCGGAGAAGACATCCGACCCGGCGGCCGAACTGGGCAACTCCGGCACCGGATGCGCAGCCGGCGATGCCCAGACACGAAACGAAGCCTCCGGGCATCCAGCCCGCTGTATTCAGATCCAAAAGGTTGGCGCTGACGAAAATTGCTGATTAAGAAGAAAACGTCGATGAAGAGGATGGTCTCGTCCGGATCATAACTCCAGTCGACACCTCGGTCTGCCCCACGGTGGACGCAAACTGTCGTCGATATGTAAACGGCAGATGCCATGGGTATGGCTAAAGAGGGTACAGACCGAGGTTGATGTCGCTGGTGCCGGAGGCGAGATTGGGAACACTGCGATGTACCCAGGTTCGGGAATCTCCGTAGAGATAAAACCCCTACTCCTGCATGTCTGCACTATATGGTGGAATATCTGTAAGGTTGCTCCTTGAGCTGTATCTTCTAACTACTCTGCTTCTGGCCGAGTTGATTTGCTACTGCTAGCTAAGCTACTGCTACTCTTCTAGTCCTAGCCGTGAGAGGAGAGGAGAGCTCTTGCTCTCTCTACTTGTGAGAGGAGGGGTGAAATGAGAGGGAGCCCATTATCCCCTCACCGTGGGTATGCCTTGCCCCTTATATAGTGGTGGCAAGGATGCTTCGTAGGGATGAGGACAAGGGGAATAAGACAAAAGAAAGTACATGCATGTGTGGCGTTCTTATCCACTCGCTAGATATTTTAGGGTGCACACGTAGACGATCTTATCCACTCGATGGAGATGCTTCTGTTGACTTCCGGGCAGCCGAAATGCGGGCAATCGACACCCGGCAGACGAGCAGTCAGCCGGGATGCGTGGGCAGTCGGCGGTCCGAGCTGACAGATCGGCGGGGGAGCAGTCGGAAGCCGCCGAGCTGAGCTAAGGGCGCAATCGGCACCCGATTCTTTCGAAGATTATCCCTTCTGCTTGACCCTACAGGTGTTTATTGATGTCTACGCACGCTTCTATTCTTGTAGACTATGTTGGGCCTTCAAGCGCAAAGATTTGTAGGACAGAAGAAATTTCCCTCAAGTGGATGACCTAAGGTTTATCAAACTCAGGGAAGTAGAGGTTGAAGATGGTCTCTCTCAAGCAACCCTGCAATTAAGATACAAGAAGTCTCTTGTGTCCCCAATACACCTAATACAACTAGGAGTTGTATAGGTGCACTAGTTCGACGAAGAGATGGTAAAATATGGGTGATAGGTGCGGCAAAACAAAGTAATATAAATCTTTAATAAAAAGTGCAGCAAGCAAACAAGTGGTAAACATGAGCACAAACAGTATTGCAATGGTGGAAACAAGGCCTAGGCTTCATACTTTCACTAGTAGAAACTCCCAACAACATTAACATAGTCTAATCACATGATATTCCTCATAAAACATGCAATGGAGACGTACTCGGAGGTCAATCCTTTGTGGTCAAGAGAGGACGAGAATTGTGTAGGGCTACAAAAGCACACTTCAGAGTTCGTAGTTCTCATCTATGGATTTCCCAATGTCACCGTGGCCATCCAAAGAGAGTACCACAATAGCCACAACATATCTAAAGGATAGACGAAGACAAGCACCAAGAGACTCTCAATCTTCAATCCGCACACAAAAGACGAAATCACTCATGAAAATATTCTTCTAACCCATGTCCAATAGATCGCTGTCACCATGGTCTCGGGGATTATACTAGATAAGATCAAGTGAGTACATCAATCCAATACATAGAAGAAGGGGAAACATCACGGGATCATCCTAGATTAACATAGCCTATGATCACAATCAAGATCACATCATGGGAGAGAGAGAAGAACACATAGCTACTGGTAGAAACCTTACCCCGAGGAGGAACTACTCCCGCATCATGGAGGGAGGAAGCAACATCGATGGAGATGAATCCGGGGGCACTTCCCCGTCCCGACAGGGTGCCGGCACAATAATTCTGGTCCCCCGAAGCTTGTTGGCGATGGCGGCGGAGATCGGAATTTCTTATGGAGAAAAGGGGTCTGGAATCACGGTTTTCGCGACGGGAGAATAAATAGGAGCCAAAGGGGGGCACCAGTGGGGCCACCAGTCGCCTAGGAAGCCTCCCGACGAGGCCAAGCCCTGGGCCGCGCCCACTGGCCGCCTAGGCACCAGGTGGGGCCCCTCTGGCCCTTCTTCGGTGAATCGGAAGCTTCCGGAACGCTGATTTTTTATCTGATTTTCCCGATTTTTTGGAGCACTTTTAATATGGGGGAAACCTGAAATAGGAAAACAGCAGAAAACAGGAACTGGCACTGGGGTGCACTGAGTTAATAGGTTAGTCCAAATATGATCAAAATTGTATGAAAGTGTATCAATATCATAGCAATATCACACAAAACATGCATGAAGCAAGCAGACATTATAGATACGTTTTGGACGTATCAACATCCCCAAGCTTAATTCCTGCTCGTCCTCGAGTAGGTAAATGATAACAAGCATAATTTCTGTGGTGACATGCTACCAACCATATAAGAACTTTTAAGTAAAGCAATCAAGGCATGTAATCCAGTTCAAGTCATAACAAGCAAGAGTCTATATTTAGCATTGAAACAAGCAACATAAGAACATAAAGGTGCAAGAGCTCTCGCTGTCCGTGACTCGAATGTCTCCAAATGGTGTTTGAGTGCAAGAAAGGGGATAGGGATATACGAGAAAAAAGGTATTTTTGTGTTGAGAACTCAATCTACTAAAGTTTCACACTTGGTCTTCTTTGGAATCTTATCTTGACTTATCCCCAGACCACTAGCCAGGTACGAGTCAAAATGATCCACTCCTTTTCGATATTTTGAGCCTCATGCAATGGATGAGCGTAAGCAAGGAAAGTTGACACTTAGGATGGCAAAGAGAGAAATATGGTGGAGGAGGAAGACAAAAAGGATGAGAAAGGCTCACATCAATGAGGACAATCATAGGCGAGAGAGCCAAATGATAGATATGATGTGAGGAGTAGGGATTGCCATGCAACGGATGCACATGTGAGCTAAAAGCTCTCCAAGGGAACTAGGGGGGGGGTGCATCCAACTTGCTTTCTCAAGAAGACCTAGAGCTCATTTGAGGAGGCTCATCATTGGAATTACAAGCCAAGTTCTATAGTGTGAAGGTCCCCACATAGCTATATGCATGAATGATAATCTCTATGGAGTACAAGATATAAGAGGGAGTACGAGTGTGGATCTCTCAAAAGGAATAGTAGTGTGCCCCCTTCTCTCTTTTTATTTCTTTTTCTCCTTTTTATATTTTCTTGTATATTTTTGGTGGCCTCAATGGCTCTTTCTATTTCTCTCATTTGTCCTCTTTGGGATCTTTTGATTTTGTCCTCTTTGGGATCTTTTCCTCACTTTAGGGGCAACACTCTATATTTTACAAGAATATAGGATATCTTTCACACTTTACAAGGGTACTCACATAAAGAAGATGTAACAATCATGATGCAAATGTATGCCTCTGCCAGGATAGCAGGATATGCAATGATACTAGAGCGTCATGTAGCTATGATTAGGGCAAGGCCCAACTAGCATGTGGCTCGTCGATAGAGCAAGTAGCATGTATGACATGAAGATCAAGTCATGAGAAGATGGATGTTGCATGGCAATGTATCTCGGAAAGTCTATGGAAATGCCTTGATAGGTAGGTATGGTGGCTGTTTTGAGGAAGGATATAATGAGGTTTATGATGACAGAGCGTATCGTGCCAAGGATTTGGATGTACCGGCGAAGGTGGACGCCAACTCTCGGAGTGAGAAGAAAGCAATGCACGACACATGAGAGGCTAGAAAAATATGGGAAGGTGGAAGTGTCAACTTTCGAATACTCACATTAGTCCGAAGAACTCATGCACTTATTATCGGTAACTCTCAATCTAATAAGGAGGTTCTCAAAGAGACAAGTACCCCGAGGAGGAGTGTATGGGGGTTTGGTTATCCTTGCGCATCCTCGACTCATGGTACGTGAGTGTACTCTAATATCCGACCCCTCCAAAGAGTAGTGATCCATCTAGTAGCTAAAGTTCTCAACTAATTTATAAGTTTTGAAAATAAACACGGATTACCCAAAATACGACATCTATCACTAATAGGCTAAATCTCTTGACACCAAAAGTCCAAACATTACTCAAGACAATACCTCAAAACTATTGCAAGTTACTACTACAAAAGAATAGCAACCTCAATTACCTACTTCAAGCCAAGACACACAACTCAGTGCAAAAGGCAAACTATCTAAACAAGATAAACATGAAAACTCAAGAGAGTTCCAGCAACAAACTAAACAAAAGCTCTTAAAAATATAAGCATGAAAACTAAGAGCTAAATAGGGCAGTAGCTATGAAAAAGAGAAAGAACACACACAGCAAAGATAAGCATCAAGAATCCTATGTTGTGTTCTAGATTTTGAAAGTGGAGCGTGTTTCTCTCCCACACAAAGAAAGATGGGTTCTAACTTGTGATGAACAGCAAGCAAAGTTAAAGAAAACTAAAAATAAAATCTAAGAGTGAGACGCTCCAAGCATAGCACATAATGCATGAAGTGATAAAAATATAGTGAAACGAGAGACGAACTGATAATTGTTGATGAAGAAGGGGATGCACGGGGGCATCCCCAAGCTTAGATGCTTGAGTCTCCTTGAATATTTCTTAGGGATGCATGGGGGCATCCCCAAGCTTGAGCGCTTGACACTCCTGAATTTTATTTCATCATCTTCCATCGCACACTTGAAAACTCCCTTCATACATAACTCATCATAAGCTGATTAGAGAGGTTAGTACCCTTATTTTTTTTTACTGGAAATAAGGATATTCTTGAAGAGATAATGTTTCTCAAGATTTAAAAAAGTTTTTGCAAAGAAAAAGCAAACTTAAGGTTTGAAAAACGAAGAAAAGGCAAAACATGACAGAATCTGTGAAAAACTGACCAGCAGGTAGTAAAGAATTTTTTAGGGATACTTCTGCAACTCAAATCAAAAAACTCAGAACATATGAAAGTTACATGATTGTATAGAGCACACTGTGTAAAACATTCAGCTAAAAAAGATGAACTGGGATTTTTCTATGATTTTTCCCGTCACGAGGACAGAATCTTTCTTCTGGACAACATGTCACAACTTTCACTTCCCTTGTCATAAGAGGCTATAATTGGCACAAAGCTTGAAAAGTAAAGATACAATGATGTTTCTATAGTAGTAACAATCATCAAGACCACTAAAAACAGGAGGTAAAAACTTAAAGTAAAGATAACAAGGGTTGTCTCCCTAGAGCTCTTTCTTTATAGCCATAAAGATAGGCTTAAGATTTTAATGATGCTTTCATAGGAATAAGAGTTGAAGAACAAAATAGAGCATCAAGAAGAAAATACCAAACACATTTAAGTCTAACATGCTTCCTATGCAAAGGAATCTTATAGAGGAATAACTCATTGAAGCATAAAGATATTAGCATAGGAAGGCAAAAAAAGTGCAACTTCAAAACTTTCAACATAAAGAGAGGGAATTTGATATTATTGAAATATCTATGAGCATATGTTCCCCTCGCATAATAATTTTCAGTGGGATCATGAATAAACTCAACAATATAAGTATCACATAAAACTTTCTTATCATGATCCACAAGCATAGAAATTTTTTTACTCCCCACATAAGCAAAATCCTTCTCATTAGTAATAGTGGGAGAAAAATCGACAAAATAGCTATCACATGAATCATTCTTATCATGATGCACTTGTAAAATCTTATTATTTATAGAATAAGTGTCATCACAATAATCATCATAGATGGGACGCAAAGTATAATCAAAATAAATTTCCTCATCAAAACTTGGGGGGCTAAAAAGATCATCTTCATAAAACGTAGCATCCCAAGCTTATGGCTTTGCATATAATTAGTATCAAAAGTATTCAAAGAAGACATACTAGTAACATTGCTACTAACATGAGTGTTGTGAAAATAATTAAGCTCCATAGGATTTTTGATTTTCTCTTCAAACACTTCATGTCCCAACTCAACGTAGAGCTCATAAAGCTCTCTCATAATTTTGTTGTTGTTTTCCATAAGCCTAACTAGTGAAAATAAAAACAAGAAACGAAAATATTTAATTATAAAAGCTAAAGATATACCTTCAACGCTTACCTCCCCGGCAACAGCGCCAGATATAGCTTGATGTCTACGCACGCTTCTATTCTTGTAGAATATGTTGGGCCTCCAAGCGCAGAGGTTTGTAGGACATCATCAATTTCCTTCAAGTGGATGGCCTAAGGTTTATCGAACTCAGGGAAGTAGAGGTTGAAGATGGTCTCTCTCAAGCAACCCTGCAATTAAGATACAAGAAGTCTCTTGTGTCCCCAACACACCTAATACAACTACGAGTTGTATAGGTGCACTAGTTCGGCGAAGAGATGGTAAAATATGGGTGATAGGTGCGACAAAACAAAGTAATATAAATCTTTAATAAAAAGTGCAGAAAGAAAACATGTGACAAAAGTGAGCACAAACGGTGTAACAATGGTGGAAACAAGGCCTATGCTTCATACTTTCACTAGTGGCAACTCCGGACAACATTAACATAGTCTAATCACATGATATTCCTCATAAAACATGCAATGGAGACGTACTCAGAGGTCAATCCTTTGTGATCAAGAGAGGACGAGAATGGCGTAGGGCTACAAAAGAACACCTCAGAGTTCGTATTTATCATCTATGGATTTCCCAATGTCACCGCGGCCATCCAAAGAGAGTACCACAATCAGCACAACATATCTAAAGGATAGTCAAAGACAAACACCAAGAGACTCTCAATCTTCAATCCACACACAAAAGAGGAAATCACTCATGAAAATATTCTTCTAACCCATGTCCAATAGACCGCTGTCACCATGGTCTCGGGGATTATTCTAGATAAGATCAAGTGAGTACATTAATCCAATACATAGAAGAAGGGGAAACATCACGGGATCATCCTAGATTAACATAGCCTATGATCACAATCAAGATCACATCATGGGAGAGAGAGAAGACCACATAGCTACTGGTAGAAACCTTAGCCCCGAGGAGGAACTACTCCCGCATCATGGAGGGAGGAAGCAACGTCGATGGAGATGGATCTGGGGGCACTTCCCCGTCTCGCCAGGGTGCCGACACAGGAATTATGGTCCCTCGAAGATTGTTGGCGATGGCGGCGGAGATCAGAATTGCTTCTGGAGAAAAGGGGTCTGGAATCAGGGTTTTCTCGACGGGATAATAAATAGGAGCCAAAGGGGGGCTCCAGGGGGGCCACCAGTCGCCTAGGCGGCCTCCCGGCACGGGCAAGCCCTACGCCGCGCCCACTGGCCGCCGAGGCACCAGGTGGGGCCCCTCTGGCCCTTCTTCGGTGAATCGGAAGCTTCCGGAACGCTGATTTTTTATCTGATTTTCCCGATTTTTTGGAGCACTTTTAATATGGGGGAAACCTGAAATAGAAAAACAGCAGAAAACAGGAACTGGCACTGGGGTGCACTGAGTTAATAGGTTAGTCCAAATTTGATCAAAAGTGTATGAAAGTGTATCAATATCATAGCAATATCACACAAAACATGCATGGAGCAAGCAGAAATTATAGATAAGTTTTTGACGTATCAGTTATTCCCCCGATAACAAGGTACTCCTTTGTTTTGTGTGATTCGATTAACCACCTGCAGTTTTAGTTGTTTTGACCTCAGGTACCATGAACCTTGCTTCAAGCTGTCCAACCTTTGATGGGACTGACTACCCCTAGTGGAAGAACAAAATGCACATGCATCTTAAAGCAATTGATAAAGAGCTTTGGGAAATTGTGGTTCAAGGCATTCCGACCATTAACAAAGAAACACCTGCTGATGTTGAAAAGAAGAATTGGAAACTTAATGTAAATGATCAGAATATTATCGGTGGGCACCTCACCAAGGCTTAGTTCAATCGAGTGAGTGGTCTGAACACTTCGAAGAAGATGTGGATAAGGCTGTCAAAAGTCAATAAAGGCATATCGGCGTGACTCTCGTGTTGACTCCATTCACAACCTCTTCAACATATTTAAGAGAATGGACAATGAGCATGTTCAACCAAACTTTGATAGGCTCATTGATATATCAAATGAGCTTAAACAAATTTGAAGTAATGCTCACACAAATTCTTCCTATCGCCATCAGCAATGCGTTGCCGAAAGATGTTAGCAAAACACTGATACGTCTTTGTGATTTCTTAAACAAGATATGGAAAAGGGACATAGATTCAGAAGAACTAGATAAAATGCCAAAATATGTCATCGCTACACTATGTGAGCTTGAAGCTACACTATGTGAGCTTGAAATGGTCTTCCCGTCCTTCATTCTTGATGTCACGGGCCATATCATTGTACAAATGGTAGATGAGATAAAGTATTGTGGCCCCATGTATCTACGGAACATCTATCCACTCGAGTGTTCCATGGGAATACTCAACCACTATTTTTTGCATAGTTATCGACGTAAGTCTAGCATAGTGGAAGGTATACCGCCGATGAGTTCGTTGAGTTTTACACCGAACACATGCAACAAAAACCTATCGATGTTCCTATGTCTAAGAGCATCTCCAGCCGCGCCCCCAACAGGCCCCCAGCGTGGAAAAAATAGCGTCGGATGAACATTTTTCGCCCAGTCGCGCCCCCAACAGTCCAATAGCGCCGGATTAGGCCAAAATTGGATCCGGCGATCCCAAGCCGAACCTAGCGCGCTGGGGGGCGGGGGCGCCGGACGAAGCGAAACCATTCGTGGGGCCGCTATGTCGGCGAGAGAGGATACTGCTCCGGCCATTTTCCCTCCCTTTTCCTCCCTTCCCCCGCCACAACTCCTGCATTTTTCCTTCAGATCGGCCCGCCATGGCACCGAAGAAGAAATATGTTGCCCCTCGCCGCACCGTCGACCCACCACTACCCAAGAAACCACTACCCAAGCTGAGGAATCAGAGAGTGCCGCTAGCTAGGCCGCTGGGCTTGACGGACGGCGAGTGGAAAACGGACTGCGAGCGCCGCTCCGTGGAAACAACCGATCGGCGGAACATGCTCACCTCCCAGAAAGACAGAGACGCGGTTAATACGGAGGCGACGGAGCTGGAGGACATCCACGCGGCGACGACGGTGGCCATGTCTAAGTCGACCTGGTCGCCGAAGTTCCGCTCACCCAGCCAGCATAGTGTCGTCTCGCCGGCCATGACGAGGATTGACCTCGACAAATCCCATGGTCAGGGACCCTGGGTTAGATCATAGAGAGGATGAGCAGGTTGGCGATACTCGTCGGCTAACAGGAGAAAGTACTTCTTGCTCGATTGAATTATGCTGGGGGCGATTACAATGGCGGTTCAGGCGAGTTTGCTCAAGACCAGAGGTGGTGATTGAAGATTGCATGTCCTGAGCCGTCACCCCTCCCAGCCTTTGTATAATAGGCTAGGTCTCGGGGAGTCCGTCTCAGGTTACAGAGACGATTTGCTAATCTAGCTTTGCCTTGGACGACAAGTCTTGACTTTCATGTTGGTCGCGGAATTCTACGTCGGTGCTTTGATTGGGCCAGTAATGGGCCTGTCGAGGCTTCCAGCGGGCCTTATGTCTTCATACGCACCAAGTATCCTCACACGCACGAGTCGTAGGGTCACCCCCTCGTTAGTAGCCCCCGAGTGCCTGGGGGACTCGAAGAGTCGCGCAGGGTCTCGAATCCGTCATCACTTGTCTTCACATGCACAGCGCGGCTGCGAGTCATTGGCTGTTAGTCATAAAAATGTTTTATCCGAGGGATGATAAGCTGAAAGGGCCCAAGGTAGTCGACCGGTCGATCCTAGGTGAATTGCGCTAGTGGAACATACCTCAGTAGCCCAATCAAGCCCGTGTCCCTCGACACGAACTTGGAAATGACCGGTGGCTAGCAAAGTCCATGCCGCTGAAAGTCTTACAAGATCAATGCCGCCGGTCTCAGCAAACAACCTTAACGCGTCCGTTATCGACTCTTCTTTCTTCATGCAAGCGCATGGAACACATCGGGAGTGAAGTCGCGCATTGTCAAGGCCTGGCCCGACCGACTGCGCAGCGGGGTCTTACCTACGCGCTAAGCTTGCGCGGCATCTGGGTGCAGTCTGTCGCCGCCCAGGTATCAGTTCTTACAGAGGCGCGAGGCCTAATTATAGATGCACCCACTTGGAATAAACAGATCAAGTGGACTATTAGTAGTCACCCGCGGAGCTTTTGTGAGCTCAGGCGAGGAGTCGATAGGAGATACACCCGCTCGGATAGTCGTCGAGTGTGTGGGAAGAATGTCCACCTGGGTATTAGTCGAGTCTTGCGAGTAGCCACTCGAATGCTTCGTTATCTTCTGGGTGAGGGAGCACCCGAACTCTGTAGGTGTATCGTTTTTTGTTGGTGCGAGTGATCACTCGAGCACATCTTTGCCTTCTGTGTGAGGGAGCACCCAAACTCTATAAATGTATTTGTTCTTGATAAGGGAAAAACCACCCGCATCCTCGAAGTTTGGACCTCGCTCTGTTTTTAGCAAAAGCAAGGCGCTCCCGATGGGGATACATTTTTTTGAACAAGATCAAAATTTTGGCACAAAGAGACAGGGAATCTTTATCGGGCTAGATTTTACCAGTTGTTTTTATCTTTGAATCAGCCTTCTTGGATTTGTCGTGAGGATAAGCATCGTAATAATGCTTTTGGTGACCGCTTGGTTTCTGAATCATCACATCTCCTGACAAGCCATAATGACATCTTGGACGCTGCGCTGCCGTCATGCGCTGCCGCTGCCCGTTGGGTTTTCGAGGCGTGCATGGGAAACATATGAGATTTGATCCGTCCTTTATTGAACGACATCTTGTCTTGGAATTCGTAGTGCCAAGCGCGTTGGTCTTGAATTAATGATAGAGCCGTCTGGGTTTCTGCGTGTTTTCTTTTCTTGCCACTGGTCTGTGCTATAAATACCTGTTGTTATTTTCCTGAGTTCGGCATCTGTTCTTCTCCCATCTCTTCCTTTGCCTTCTGCATGATATGGTGCCCAAGCGTAGTGGCGGCGTAGTTGCTGCTAGCTCTTTTGGCGGCGTGGTTGGCCGAGGTCGTGTCTAACGCGGCCGTGGTGGCCGCATGCCTCGTTTTTTTCGTGGTGGACGTAATGGAGCTACGACAGCGCCTCCTTCTTCTTACGTGGAGGAGGGTGTTTGGCGCTACGACTTTCTTCTGCGTGTTCTTAGCCGGACCGCTACTCGAATCCCTCTTTCGTCTTCTTTTGCCTCCATTGTTTCTAAACTCAGTTTGAGTGGTCTGTGGCTCCAGCTTCAAGGGTGTGTTCGGTCTCCCTCATGGGTGGAGCTGGAGGTTGATAAGTCGTTTTTGATTTTCCTTGGATCTGGCTGGAGGTCATTTTCTCGATGGCTGAATTTGCGTGATGGAGATAGCCTTTGCTGTCGTTTTGATGGCGAAGCTACTCTCATCGTCCGTGCGTTAGATGCCGGCGGTATTCGTCTAGAGCAGTACTAGTTCTGGATAGTCAAGTGGTGCTTCGGCTTCAACTTCTTCTTCTGTCGACTCCTCGACTGGTGGTGCTTTCTCTTCTAGTTCTAGGGAGGACTCTGACGTCAAGCCACTAGCCAAATGGGTGCACCATTAGGCAAGGTCAGCAGGCTCAGGAAAGGTGGCGAGTTGCTCTTTGCAGGCTTAGTTCTTTACTTTGTCTGTGATGATGCTCGTCAAGATGTGGACCAAAGTTCCAATTATCTCAGCATGAGCACACATGTATAAGTCATAATTCTTGGTGGTGTCTGGTCTTGTGGTCCTCTGATGTGTAGTAGAGCTTTTGTATTTTGGTACTGAGCTTTGTAACACTCTGACATGTGATTTGTGCTGCCTTCGGGTCCTTTGTAATGGAAATTGTCTTCGGGTCCTTGTTTAATGAAAACTGTCTTCGAGTGCCTTGTAATGGGAACTGCCTTCGAGTGCCTTGCAGTACTATCGGGTGCGCCGTAGCGCTCCCGATGGGAGTAGCCCCCGAGGCGACGTTCGATTTGTAGAGTTGGACGTCGACTTTGAGCTTTATTCGTCCATGCTGGCCCTTCTTGCGGTTGTACTGTTGTTCCAAATTTTCATTGGGTGCGCGGCAACGCTCCCGATTGGAGTAGCCCCCGAGTCTTTAGGCGATCACTTGTGATCGGGTGAAGACTTTTTTTTAAATTGCTCTGTCCGATTTCTTCTTTATCCTTATCTTTGGGAAATAGATTTAACTGATGTGAAAACTTTGAGTGGGGCTTCTTCTTAAAATGATGCGGGCGAAGTAATGTCTCTCGGGTGAAGTCTTTGCTCAAGCCCCCGAGTGCTTTAGGTTTCGTCGTGTAAACGAAATAGCATCTCTCGAAGGGAGTCTTTGCTCGAGCCCCCGAGTGCTTTAAGTGTCATCGCGTAAGCGAAAATAGCGTCTCTCGGGGGGAGTCTGCGCTCGAGCCCCTGAGTGCTTTTAGTGTTGTCGCATAAGAGAAAATAGCGACTCTCGGGGGGAGTCTGCGCTCGAGCCCCCGAGTGCTTTAAGTGTCGTCGCGTAAGAGAAAATAGTGTCTCTCGGGGGGAGTCTGCGCTCGAGCCCCCGAGTGCTTTAAGTGTCGTCGCGTAAGCGAAAATAGCGTCTCTCAGGGGGAGTCTCCGCTCGAGCCCCTAAGTGCTTTAAGTAGAGTTGCGTAGGCGAAAATAGCGTCTCTCGGGGGGAGTCTACGCTCGAGCCCCCGAGTGCTTTAAGTAGCATTATTTGGGAAACATCTCATTTAATGCTTCGAGTTTTTACACGAGTTGCCGATCGGTGCTGCTACCGATACTGCTTTCAAAGTGCCTATGGGTGGTCTATGGGTAGAACAGGCGCATGTTTGCCAAGTTCCAGGGATTTCCCACGTCTTCGTTGGTCTTTGGGTTCTTCAGCCTGTATGATCCTCCTCCTATCACCTCCGAGACTATGAACGGTCCTTCCCACTGCGGGGCAAGCTTGTGGACTTTTTCTTGTATTAGTCGCAGGACAAGATCTCCTTTGCGGAAATTTCTTGTCTGCAGGCGGCTTCTTTGGTACGTGCGTAGTTTGTCTTGGTATCCTTTTGACCTTGCTATAGCTGTGTCCCTTTCTTCGTCTGCGATGTCTTTATCATCCTGGAGTGCTTCTTCTGCCTCTTCCTCTTCGTATCCCGAGATTCGGGGAGCTTCGAACCTTAGGTCATGTGGCAGCATAGTTTCCGCCCCGTATACCATAAAAAGGGTGTGTACTGGGTTGAGGCGTTGGGGGTGGTGCGCAAGATCCATAGGACTGCAGGGAGTTCTTCTACCCAGTTGCCTGCTGCCTGCTCGAGTGGTGCGAGGAGCCGCTTTTTTATTCCTCCGCACACGAAGCCGTTTGCTTTTTCCACCTGGCCATTGGACTGTGGGTGCGCGACTGATGCGTAGTTGATCTTGATGCCCAATTCTTGGAAGAAGGTCTGAAATTCTGCTGCTGTGAATTTTGTACCGTTATCTGTGATGATGTTATGTGGTACGCCGAATCGGAAGATGATGGACTTGATGAAGTTAACTGCCGTGAGGGCTGTTGAGCTGGTGATTGGAACTGCCTCAATCCACTTGGTGAACTTGTCCACTGCTACTAGGAGATGTGTTCGACCTCCTTTTGACGATTTCTTGAGTTGACCCACCATGTCGAGTCCCCATGTGGAGAAGGGCCAGGATAGTGGTATAGTTTTGAGCTATGATGCTGGAGCGTGTGGCCTGCTGGTGAGATTTGACAGGCGATGCAGCGTCGCACGATGTCTTCTGCGTTTCGCATTGCGGTTGGCCAGTAGAACCCTGCTTGAAAGGCTTTGGACACGAGTGCGCGACTGCTCGCGTGGTGTCCACAAGTGCCTTCGTGGATCTCGAGCAACAAGGCCTGGCCGTCTTCTTACTCGATGCACTTTTCGAGTATCTGAGAAATGCTGCGCTTGTAGAGCTGTCCGTTGATTACTGTGAACACTTTAGATCGCCGACTGATGCGTGGGGCTTCTGTAGTTCTTGTGGCAAAGTTCCTTGTATTAGGAAGCTAAGGAACAGTTTTGTCCAAGCTGGGCCTTCGGGTTCGGCTAGCTCTGCCTCCTCGACCGCGTTGTTGCCTTCTTCAGCAGCGGTTGAGTTTGCTGCCGCCACTTGCGCTGGTTCACTTGTGTTGTCATTCTCTGCAGCTTCTTCTGGCGCGAGTGCCTTGGTTTTAATTGATCTCTGGCTGATACTCTCGAGGAAAACGCCTGGGGGAACTGGCCCTCGAGTTGATCTGATGTTTGCGAGCTCGTCTGCTTCTATGTTATTTTCTCTGGTGATGTAGTTTAGCTCGCAGCCGTTGAATCCTCCTTCTAGAGTGTTGTAGAGCTTCTGGTATGCTACCATGTTGTCTGCGACTGCTTCAGAATCCCTCATTGCTTGCTGGACGACGAGGTTGGAGTCACCTTAGATTACGAGACGGGTGGCGCCGCAAGCTTGTGCCATGCGCATGCCATGGAGTAGTGCCTCATATTCTGCTTCGTTGTTTGACGCCTTGCTGAAGTTGATTTGGAGCACATATTTGAGTTTATTTCCTTTGGGCGAGATTAATACGACACCCACTCCAACACCTTGATGTCTTTTTGATCCATCAAAGAACATCGTCCATGAGTTGGAGAGGTCTGGAGGGCCAGGTGTTTGCACCTCCATCCACTCGACCAGAAAGTCTGGGAGTACTTGGGCTTTGATTGCCGTTGGATGCTTGAACTGCAGGTCGCGGGGGCTGAGCTCGATGTTCCACTCGGCGACTCAACCCGTTGCTCCAGGGTTGTTAAGGATGTCGGCGAGTGGTACGCTGCTTACAACTGTGATGAGGTGCTCGTCGAAGTAATGTGTTACTTTCCTTGAGGTCATGAAGATAGCGTATACGAGCTTCTGGTAGTGCGGGTACCGCTGCTGAGATTTTGTGAGGACTTCGCTGAGGTAGTAGATTGGCCTTTGTATGCTCTGGGCTTTACCTTCTTCTGCGCGCTCGACGATGAGCACTGTGCTGACTACGCTGCTACGTGCCGCTATGTAGAGGTAGATAGGTTCTCGCTCCTTGGGCACCACCAGGATTGGTGGGGTCGAGAGGGTCTTTTTAGGTCCGCGAATCAGTCCACTCGAGTGTCTCCCCTTTTCTAAGCAACTGGTAGAATGGTATAGTCTTTTCTGCCAGTCTGCTGATGAAGTGGCTCAGTGCTGCGAGTCTTCCTGTGAGTTTTAATACGCCTTTGATGTTCACTGGTTCTTGCATCCTGGCGAGTGCTTGGATTTTTTTCGGGTTGGCTTCGACTCCTCGGGCAGAGACCATGTATCCGAGCAGTTTTCCGGCTGGGACGCCGAACACACACTTTTTTGGGTTGAGTTTGATACCGTATCTGTTGAGTGCTGCAAATGTTTCACGGAGGTCTTCGAGTAGCGTGTTCGCACTATAAGTTTTGATGACGATGTCGTCAACGTAGACTTGGAAGTTTCTGCAAATTTGGTCTCTTAAGCATGCTTGCATCATCCGCTGGTATGTGGCTCCGGCGTTTTTCAGTCTGAAAGGCATTGTCCTGTAGCATTATACGCCATAGGGTGTGATGAATGAGGTGTGCTCTTCGTCTTCTTCCGTCATCCTGATTTGGTTGTATCCCTAGTAGGCATCGAGGAAAGACAAGAGGTCGCACCCTGCGGTAGAGTCGATTATCTGGTCTATCCTTGGCAGAGGGAAGTGATCCTTTGGGAAGTGTTTGTTGAGGGGCCCGTAATCAACGCACATGCGTAGTACGTCGGTGTCCTTTTTAGGCACTAAGACTGGGTTTGCGACCCAGGTGGCCTTCTTCGTCTCCCGGATGAATTGCGCGTCGATTAGTCGATTGACTTCTTCTCCAATGGCTCTACGCTTGGGTTCGGAAAAACTGCGCAGCGCCTGCTTCACTGGTTTGGTGTTTGAATGTATATGTAGTGCATGCTCTGCGAACTCTCGTGGTATTCTGGGCATGTCGGCCGGGCACCAGGAATTTTTTTTCCACTCCTCGCGGAGGAAAATCATGAGGGCAGTTGCTTGTTCTTCTGGGAGATGAGCGTAGATTCGGACTGTCTTGTTCGGGTCCGTTGGGTGCACCTGATGGGTGACTGTGTCGCTGTCGACGCTGAAGTCGCGAGTTAATTCTTTTTATTCGCTTCTGCTTGCCAGTGGGAAAATGCTCTTGTTTGTCACCATGGTTATCTCTTCGAGCTGTTGCTGAGCTCCGAACGTGTCGAAAACTTCGTGAAAGTCTCGGTTGCATTGGTCTGATTTGATAAAAGTACCATTGACCGTGATGACCCTGAGGGTCCTGACATCTTGAGCTTGAGGTAGGCGTAGTGCGGGACCGCCATAAATTGAGAGAATGCGGGCCGCCCGAGTATGGCGTGGTATTGGGACTGCCAGTCGAGTACTTCGAACTCGAGGATTTTTCTTGCGAAGTTACCCTTGCTGCCGAAGACGACATCAAGCTCGATTGTTCCGAGGGAGGAGGCTGCTTCACCTAGAACTACGCCGTAGAGTGTAACGCCTGACTTCTTCTAGATTGATCGTGGAATCAGCATCTTGCGCAAAGTGCTGGTGAAGATTATGTTTAAACTGCTACCCCCGTCCATGAAGACTCTGTCCATGTCATAACCGCCGATTTGGGCTCCGAGGACCAATGGTGCGTGCCCTAGCCTTGGAATGGCGGGTGGGTGATCGATTTGTGAGAAAGTAATGTTGGTCTCTGCGCCGTCCAGATGGTAGGTTTATGTTGTTTTTAGGTCCTCGGCTGCTCGGGTTTGCAGGGTGTGGGCGTCCTGTTTTGCTTTTGAGGGTCATCCTTCTTGGATCATGCAGACCCGTCCATGAGATGGAGGGTATTTCTCTTCTGCATTGGGTGCTGGCGGCTACGCGGTTCCTCGAGCCAATTTGGGTTCGCGTTGCTTATCTTCCTTGAGGGTGTTGGAGAGTTCGGTGAACAAACAACAACTTCTCAGGGTGTGGCCTGCTCTAAGGCGCCCCAGTCGTCTTCGAAACAGTGGATTGTGCAGGGTCCATCCAGCTGTTCTGTGGCTGTGAGCTTGCTGGAGCCAGCGTGCCTTCTTCTTCTTGCGATGAGGAACGACTGCGAGTGGTCTTCCGAACGGGAGTGGAACCTTGGGTTGAGCTCTATTCTGTCGTTGATCGAGTGGTTCCGAATCATCTTGGCGAACTCATTTGGTCTTCGATCTGGGTCGTAGTACTCGACATACTGAGTTTCGGAGTCGCCGTCATGTCCCGCGGCGGGTGTTCGGGTGGTGGTGGGTGTTCGAGTGGTGGATAAAGCTGCTGCGGCACGTTGCGGCTCCTCGAGTGATATTTCTATGCAGACTTCTTGTAATTTCTCCGACATCCTGGGTGGCTTCATGGTCGCAGCTATCGCTTGCCTTCTGGATGTCGAGTTCTTTTTCGCCGATCATGACTTTGGTAGTTTCCGAAAGATCGAACTTGGCCTAGTTGCGGGCCAAGCGATCTTGGTGGTGCGATGGAGAGGTTTGCGATGAACTTGAGTTCTTCGAGTGGATTGGATCTTGCTTGAGTCCTTGAGTTGTGATTTGCTGATGACGGGACCGCCGATATCGTGATTCCAACCTGCGTAGCTCCCATGGTCGACGCCAATTGACGAGGATTGACCTCGACAAATCCCATGGTCAGGGACCCTGGGTTAGATCGTAGAGAGGACGAGCAGATTGGCGATACTCGTCGTCTAACAGGAGAAAGTACTTCCTGATCGATTGAATTATGCTGGGGGCGATTACAATGGCGGTCCAGGCGAGTTTTCTCAAGACTAGAGGTGGTGATTGAAGATTGGATGTCCTGAGCCGTCACCCCTCCCAGCCTTTATATACTAGGCTGGGTCTCGGGGAGTCCGTCACAGGTTACAGAGACGATTGCCTAGTCTAGCTTTGCCTTGGACGCCAAGTCTTGACTTCCATGTTGGTCGCGGACTCCTACGTCGGTGCTTTGAGTGGGCTAGTCGTGGGACTGTCGAGGCTTCCAACGGGCCTTCTGTCTTCATACACACCAGGTATCCTCACACTCAGGAGTCGAAGGGTCACCCCTCGTCAGGAAGACAACTTCTCGCCTTCGATGCCTTTGGCATGGTGGTACACACAGTCGCCGGACTACGCCGACATCACAGCGAGTGGCTTCGACCCCAACCTCACCTTCCCACATGCTCCTCCTCCGCCGCGCGTCTTCCCCAGCTCGTCCGTTGACGCCTACTCGCCGACCTACGCCTCTGCCTCCTATCCGTCCCTACGCCGCGGAGCCATACCCTTTGCCGTGGATATGGAGGAAATCATCACCACCGGCTCTGCCATCACCTACGCGGAGACATACACCACATAGGACGTGGACGACACCCAAGAGGGGGATGTCGCCGAATAAGAGGACGCCGAGGCCAAGGAGGAAGCGCAAGAAGGGCTGGAGCAGCAGGCGACCAAAGGAAGGAAGAAGAGGAAGACCGGCGAGACTCGCGTCAAGTGGTCAGCCAAGGTAGACGAATGCCTCGCCGAAGCATGGAAGATGGTGAGATTGGACCCAATCACCGACGCGAACCAGAACGACGACACATATTGGAGGAGGGTCAAGGCGGCGTTCGATGAGCGCAAGCTCGTCGACCCGGATTTCAGCGGCTTCTTCATGGAGCGCGGCGCGAAAGCCATGGCCACCCATTGGGCATCATCTAGGCAGCATGCAACAAGTGGCACGACATTCAAGAGGAGGTTCTTTCTTGGCCTGAGAGTGGCGCAAACAACGATCAAAAGGTAGGGCCTTGCCTCGCTTTGACCTCGCCGTGTAGCTTGTGCACATGTTCAACATGTTTTGACGGGACAACAACAACAACACTGAGTTCAAGTTTCTGCAGGTCTTCACTAGGCTCGAGATGTGCAAGATATGGACAGAGTGTCGGCTCCAGCTCGCCAAGTCCAAGAACAACGTCTACAAACCAGATGCGCCCAACCGAGGGTAACAAGAAGGCCAAGGTGGCGAAGGGCGTGGCGCCCGCTGCCGAATGACTGCAGTCGGCGATCGAGAACAGTATCACCGACGCCGCAAGCAACACCGTCATCAGGGAGGAGAAGGCCCAGGCGAGGTGGTCTGAGCTGTTGACTAAGCAGGACACCAAGCTCGACCTTCTCAGGATGAACACCACCGCAAAGAAAAGGAACACCGACTTGGCATTCCTGACACAAATGGCGACGGTGGACATGGCAGCGATGGACACGCAGGTCAGGGCATGGTTCTTGTCCGTGAGTGACAAGATCTTGACTCAAATGGCAGCGCCCGAGACCACACCGAGAGCACCCTCGCCCACCACCGCGCCGACCGCGTCAACAACGTGGACCAATGAAACGCTGCCGACCGCAGCAACGTCGGCCCGGAGCACGCCGCCCACTCCGTCCACGCCGACGATGAAAGATCAGGCGGCCACCAAACTCGCCGTTGCCATGGCGTCTGGCTTCGACCTCGCCGACCCCATTTGAGAGCAAGGGCCTATCTACCTACTTTTTTTGTTCCCCACATAGATCGTCGCCGCCTGTGGCATGCGACGCCGAACCGTGGCATGTTGATCGCTGAACCTTGCAATTTTTTGAAAGCGGGAAGATATGTTTTCGAATTTATGCGATTTTGCCGTTTTGTTCGGGGGGCGACCCTGGGGCCGCGATTGGGTAGTCGTTCGCCCCCATGGAGATTTTAGCGTCGACGGACCTCCAAGCGGCGCTAAAATAGCGCCAAAACGGGCCCTGGAGGGCCGAATGACTGGAGATGCTCTAAGCACGAGGGTACGCTAGCTGGAGTGGGGAGTGAAAGCGTGGGCCAACCATTTTTTGAACTTTTTTTTTGTGTTCCGTGGTGATTTTCTCATCCGAAGCTCCAGATAACTCCTGATCTATCTTCCTTTGATGTTTCAGTAAGAAAATCAATGACCATTCAGAAATACCAAGGATCGACATAAATGCCAACACGTTATACACATAGGAATGTGATTTTAAGATCGCATACTAGTATAGCTTGGTGTTAGTAGAAGCCCTAACAAAATGTAACATCAAATATATTTTTATGGAATCATAGAGGAGATCACGGAGCTGAACTATGTTGAGTTCAAGCAGAATATTTTCAAATTAAAATGGGTGCCGAATAATGCTATCACTCGCGATGAATACGGGAGGACTACAATTAACCTCAACAAGATGATACCCACATAGGAGCTATTCATTCTTGCATCACAAGCTATCCACATATGGTATGCAAGAGATCTTGCACACAAAGTGTTGCATGCAAAAAAAAGGATACTCAGGGTTGAGAATGTTATTGATGAAGATCGATACAAAATTTTATGACTTGCCAAATGTCGGAGTGCACAAGAATCGAGATGAAGAAAGAAAAATTGATGAACAACGATCATGCACACAAGAAGATTGTATTAATGGGCACATGCACAATCGATATAATCTTGAATAATTACTCACGAGGACCTATGATTTATGTATTATGAAGCTTGTTGAAGTGATATGTGACCAATTTATGTTACTAATAATTAATGAAACCAATAAGTGGGTGAACACATGAAGGTCATATGAGCCTTTGTATAAGTGTTCATTTGATTCTGTAATTAATATATATGACTTTTTCGAATTCTATAATAAATTTAGATGTGAAAGCACAGGTTATCGACCAGAGGGGGGGGTGAATGGGAGATTTTTAAGTTTTCCCGAAGATTTCCAGTTTCTTCAGGATTGAAGCAATGCAAAACTGAGGAAACTCACAAAATTACGAAGCTCAGAAATTTTACAAAAGGTAGACATGAATGGAGAACATCAATTTGCAACAAAGACTAGATATGCAGACATGCATCAGATGCAAAGTATGAGGAAACAAAACGAAGGTATGAGAACAAAGTCATCAAAGAAAACACTGAAGTACTGAGGTTGAAGAGATAGCACCAGGGTACAGATGACACCGATTTGGTGGACCAGTTCAAGTTGCTGTGACAACTCTACATATGGTTGGAGAGGTTGAGATTCAACTCAGAAGACATAGTCTTCACCTTGTTCTCCTTGAACTAAAGTCCATAGACTCTGTCCAATCACCCAGGTGAGTCTTCAAGGTAGACTCCTGAAACCTTCACAGACTCCATTCACTTGGGAATTCACAATTGCATCTTGAATTCCTCAGGATGATGACTCCTACACCGGCTGGAAGATCATAGTCTTCAAGAGTAAAAAGCTTCGGATCACTCGAACCGAATTCCTCAGAACTGCTCAACTACTCAGGCTGGTGGTTTTCCTCACTTAGGTTCTTCAGGTTCCTCAGAGGTGGGTTGCTCTCAGATGAAAGATGTCAAGTTTTCTCTGAGAGCAGCCAACCCTCCAATGCGGCTGGGGATGGCTATTTATAGATGGGGAGAAACCCCAGGTGAAAGGACATAAATGCCCATGAACGAAAAGATGATCGTGCCCACCCTTCGGTCCATTGTCTGGACAGGTTCCAGCAACTCTCCACGAGACACATGGCACAGTTGGAATATTCTCTCTCTCTTTCTTCAGGAGAACTACACTGGCATTTTCTAGACTCCTCAATCGAAGACAGATTCCTCAATGTCCCGAAGAAGAACGTCTCAAACACCCGAGGAACTGAACTTCTACTGCAGGAGATTCCTCAGGGTTTTCTCCAGGATTCCTATTTGAGGAATTCCTCAGAACTTTAGAACTCATTTTCCTCAACCCCTCCTACAGTATGGTGTTTTCCTACGACTCAAGAAAGTAAAAATATTAACGAAGACTACACAACTTTTGCTTCAACTTGAGTTGCCTCAGGATGGAGCATGATTTCCTCAAGACCAACTGAATGCCTCAGGATCCAGATTCCTTAGGATTTTGTGCCTCGTCATTCTTCAGGAACATACCAGTTACTTCAATGTTCCTCAACATTTTTGGGGGTCCCCAACGATGGTTAAACCATACTTCAGGGACTGTTCTCCTGTGTAAACTCACAAACACATCAGTCCCTTAATCGTTTTGTCATCAATACTCCAAAACCTCAAAGGGGCACTAGATGCACTTACAATCTCCCCTTTTTGGTGACTTGATGACAATCAGGTTAAAACTTCAACGTAATTAAGTATATTATTTTGAGGAAAAGAACGCGAGGAACTCAATTTATACTTCCAGGATATAGAGATGCCCCCCGGAGGATACGCATAAATGATGCAATTAATTATAGTGAATGTTTTGAAAATTATTAGGAGCCCCTATATCCAGGATAATCTAAAACAGTGCACCAATTTAAAAAAGTTTGAGGAATTAGCACAAAGCACTGAGTGATGTGGTTTCCAAGTCACGGTATCATGCATATAGAGATAAACCTGAGGAATTAAACATGAGGTATCTCAAAAGTATCAAGCAACCACAAATAGTTAAGTTTACAACTCATTACAGAAATTGGGTGAAGAAGGAGAGTTGTAACTTATGAGGAACCCAAAATATTGAAGCCCACTTGAAGACTAACTCAGATTATTCCCCCTTTGTCATTAAATGAACAAAAAGGAGAGAACTGATACTAACGCCCCGACGAGAATGTATCAAGACTGAGGGGTATCAGGCTTGAGGAAGGCAGTTGTAGTATGAAGACAGGCCGCATTGTCTTCAGCTTCCTCAAGAGAGATTTCTTGATTTGAAGAAAATGAGTCCATCACCAAGGTTGGAGTTGGGCAGCGATGAAACCGCTGAGGAGGAAGAATTTCGTTGAGCGAAGGCTGTCAAAGACCAATATGTTGAATTTCCTCAGGAGTGATGACAACCTCAAGAATGGCATCAATCCGTTGATATGTATGATGGGCATATTGATGAGCCTTCTTCTGTGACGTGTGCATCTGAGCCATGTAAGTGAGAATTTCAGATATTTGACGCTTGGTCTAGTCATGGTTTCGATCAACCTTCTGATGCAAGATGATGAGTCGTTCCCTGTCAGTCATCACTCTAGCTTGAGATGAGTCTTCAGTTGAGGCATTATTGCCGGTTTTCTCAGTGGTGCGGGATTGAGGATGAGGAATGTTTCCTTCAAGAGACTTGGTTGGAAATGCTTCAGTATAGAGAAGTCATTTTCCCTTGGCATCAGTTGAAGCAATGTTGCTTGAAAGCACTTCAACAAGGGGGAAGAGACTTGCGATGATTGGGACGATCAGCTTCATTATGCAAGGAGCATATGGATTCAAGATGTGAGGGTTCTGAGCAACATCAAACATAGTCCTGAAGAAGAAATCTACAACATTGATGGGAGCAGACATGCAAAGGTTGAAAAGTATGTCTTTATTCAGCCAATGACTTCCCCAGCAGTAGATTGATAGCCCTTAATGGGACAGAAGGACTTCAACAGTATGAGGTACAATGTGTTGATGTCTACGCACGCTTCTATTCTTGTAGACTATGTTGGGCCTCCAAGCACAGAGGTTTGTAGGACAACAGAAATTTCACTCAAGTGGATGACCTAAGGTTTATCGAACTCACGGAAGTAGACGTTGAAGATGGTCTCTCTCAAGCAACCCTGCAATTAAGATACAAGAAGTCTCTTGTGTCCCCAACACACCTAATACAACTAGGAGTTGTATAGGTGCACTAGTTCGGCGAAGAGATGGTAAAATATGGGTGATAGGTGTGGCAAAGCAAGGTAATCTAAATCTGTAATAAAAAGTGCAGCAAGCAAACATGTCACAAAAGTGAGCACAAACGGTGTAACAATGGTGGAAACAAGGCCTATGATTCATACTTTCACTAGTGAAAACTCTCAACAACATTAACATAGTCTAATCACATGATATTTCCCATAAAACATGCAATGGAGACGCACTCGGAGGTCATTCCTTTGTGCTCAAGAGAGGATGAGAATTATATAGGGATACAAAAGCACACCTCAAAGTTCGTAGTTCTCAATCTATGGATTTCCCAATGTCACGGCGTCCATCCAAAGAGAGTACCAAAATTACCACAACATATCTCAAGGATAGTCAAAGACAAGAACCAAGAGACTCTCAATCTTCAATCAACACACAAAAGAGGAAACCACTCATGAAAATATTCTTCTAATCCATGTCCAATAGACCACTGTCACCTTGGTCCCGGGATTATACTAGATAAGATCAAATGAGTACATCAATCCAATACATAGAGGAAGGGGAAATATCATGGGATCACCCTAGATTAACATAGCCTATGACCACAACGAAGATCACATCATGGGAGAGAGAATTGACCACATAGCTACTGGTAGAAACCTCAGCCTCGAGGAGGAACTACTCCCGCATCATGGAGGGAGGAAGCAATGTCGATGGAGATAAATCCGGGGGCACTTTCCCGTCCCGGCAGGGTGCTGGCACAGGAATTCTGGTCCCCCGAAGCTTGTTGGCGATGACGGCGGAGATCGGAATCGCTTCTGGAGAAAAGGGGTATGGAATCAGGGTTTTTGCGACGGGAGAATAAATAGGAGCCAAAGGGGAGCACCGAGGGGGCCACCAGTTGCCCACGAGGCCACCCGGCACGACCATGCCCTAGGCCGCGCGGCGTGGCCGACTGGGCACCAGGTGGGGCCCCTCTTGCCCTTCTTCGGTGAATCCGGAAGCTTTTGGAACTCTGATTTTTTATCTGATTTTACCGAATTTTTGGAGCACTTTTAATATGCGGGAAACCTGAAATAGAAAAATAGGAACTGACACTTGGGTGCACTAAGTTAATAAGTTAGTCCAAATATGATCAAAAGTGTATGAAAGTGTATCTAGATCATAGAAATATCACACAAAACATGCATGGAGCAAGCTAAAATTATAGTTACGTTTGGGACGTATCATGTGCTGGGAAAATATGCAAGCTCAACAACGAGGAATTTAGTGCGAGGCATAACATCAGGATCTTGAGTATTCATCAACATATTCATCAGATCATCACGAAGAGGAGTGAAGCCATATTTTGTTGGAGCAGATGCATCAGAGACTGCCAGGTGAAGAATATCGATGATTTCCGACACAGTGGCAATCCGATGCTGATGCTCAGTCATCCATTCGAGGACCCATGTGTTGATGTCTTGAGGATTCCCTGAGATGTACAATGTGTCATAGAATTGAAGCACCAGTTCTTCATTCCAATGTATGCACTCAGAGCAGAATTGAAGTAGCTTAGCATGGTGAAGATCTTGAAGAGTACCGTTGAAGCAAGGAATGTCCTCCATATCCATATGTGGAATGTGCTTATGAGGAAAGACCTTGTTGTTCTTTTACATGACCGAGGCATAGTAATTTTTTCTGAGTAGCAGTCCAGAACGGCAGCACGTTTCGTGGAGGAGCAGAGTGATATGGATTTTTTATCCCTTCTTGAAAGTAACTCATGCTGGCAAAAAAGGCATCAACATTAAAGCTTGGCCTTTCATCAGCTGGAATGTTGCAGTAGAAGGAATGCTTCTGCTTCCGGCATAGAGAGAGTGCACATGCTTGTCTTTCAGTAGTTGGCTTCAGAGGTGAAGACTGAGGCACTTGAGGCACAGGGAGAATGACCTCATCTTCCGCTGTTGTATTAGGGCCAGGTTTTGGAGTGGCAGCAGGTGCTTGAGGTGAGGTGGCTTGTTTGTCAGTAGAGCTATCCTTAAAGTTTCAGGTTTGACATTTGTGTTGTGCTCTATTTAAATTTCAGCAGTAGGAGGTGCACTCTCAGCATCAGGTTCAACACTTGCTTCATCAGGATGGGCAGTTGCTTCATGGACTGATTCGTCAGAGTCAGGCGTTGTGTCAGGCAAGACTTCAGTGACAGTTGGTGAGTGAGGTTCAATTCAGAACACAATATGAGTTGGGGAATCAGGATGCTCCAGCTCATATTCCCCATCCATGATGCGAGGAGTTCTCAGATCACCAATGTCAACGTCTTCATCCATTGCCTCAGTGATGACAGGCGAAGGAGGTGACGGCGGAGTTGGAAGAATTGGTGTTTAAGCAGTTGAAGCAACTATCTTGGAGGGTGGACTGAACACAATGAGGCTTCATTCTGCATTGGCTGGTGGAGAAGTGGTTTCATCAATTTGAGACTTGGATGCCTCAGGGCGAGTTGGAGGCACTGAGGAAAGTGGAGCTGCATCAATGGGTCCAGTCATGGGGGCAGTAGGAGCAGGCGTGGGCTTCTTTTTTGCGGGCGGTGAGGCAGCAGCAGAGGCATCAGGCTTGCGTTTGTGAGGACGAGAAGTCGATTGCCTCAGCGGAACAGAGGTGTCAGGCTGGCCAATAGAGTACACTGAGGAAACAGGAGGTACCGAGCCAGGGAAGTTGCGGCTTTTGACCATGTGATCAACCTGTTTGGAGAGCCTATCCTTAGCCTTGCCAATGTAGGCACAGTTGTTATTGAACTCCTGAGTGAGACGTTGAACCTTATCTTGATAGGTGATGAATTCCTCAGGAGTGACATCAGTGATAGGTTTCTGTTTGAATTCACGGTGGCCTTTCTTCAGTTGACGGTCCAGGTTCTTCTTCAAATCCTGATGAAGCTCATTGATGTCAAGATACCACTTGATATCTTTAGGAATGTCAAGATCATCAAGAGGCGTGTGGGGGCCCACCATCCAGAGGGGCATGGGAAGTTTTCAAGCGGATATGCAAGCATTCGACGATGATAACGAAGGATGAAAAGGGATCCAGAGCATCAGGCATAAGCACGGAGTCTGATATCGAGCTGAATATCAAAAGGTAGAGGACTCGTGAGTTGCATACAAGGTCAAGCATGAGGAATAATCCCGAGAACAGAAAGGTACAAGAGAGTCAGGTTTTGATCCTATGGAACTGTGGGTTATGGGCCCACGTTGAATAAAAATGGTGGTGACAAACAATGCGATCAAGTTGCAAGGTTAGTGAGAGAACAACTTGTTAGCTATGTCGGCAACAACGTCGGTGCCAAGGGCGAGGGACGAAGAGAACCATTTTCCTGCTCGTTAAGACGAGGCGGACCAATTGGCAGAGTTCTCGTCCATCGATGGTCACCGAAAAGTCATCAACAATTGTAACAGGTTGTACGAACAAAGTAGGACACAGAAGTGTTTATGTAAGCAGGAAATTATCACTGAGGAAGGGCCAGACGTTCATCCATTCTGTGTCTTGATGCAGGTGAAGAGCCAGACGTCCGTTGGCATGAGGATATTGTATGAGCATCAACTGATGACTGAGGAATATGACTGGTTTTCTTGATACCAGGATTCTTCTTCATAGGCTTGGTTGTAGGTTGCGGAGGTATCTCAACTGATGCAGCCAATTTTTGAGCTTGAGATTTGGCCAAATGAGAAATGCGCTTTAGATAGCGCTGAAAAGCTTCTGGAAAGTCATCCTAAGTCTTGAGACTTGAGGGATGTGGCACAATGTCATCAACAGGCGCTGGGCGCACTTTGATACCCAGAGTCTTCAGTGGGGGATTAACTGCAAACATTTCTTCATGCCGAGGATTCACCCACTGATAAGCTGCCCAGCGCCGGCCCATGCCCTAGTAATTTTCTGTATCCTCAATTTGCGTTCTGAAGGAGTTTCTCTAGGTGGAGTCTTAAAAACGTCATACAGTTCTCGAGGCAAGTCACGGGCAGTACCAGTGCGTCGATGAGAACGCATCTGCTTCAGCTGAGGAGACTGAGGAATTGTGAGTTGAAGCTGAGCTGCAAATGAAGTGAGACTATGAGAACCATTGGATTCGTCTACAGACATGTACCTGTGAATGAATTATGATGCAAGGTAAATGGGGTAAGGTCATATGTGTTTATTTGGAATGTTTGAGGAAATCAAATTAATCTTTCATAGGTCTCATTGAGGATTCAATACTACTGAGGAATAGGATCTTGAGGAAGTGGCAACAGTACTGAGGCAAGTATAAAAGTTGAGACTATGAGCATAACAAAAACAAGTCGGCCGATTTGAGGCAACACAAGACAGTCGTGTCCGACGACGATGAACTCCGGCGAGGGCGGCGAGAGGACCCAGGGAGCACGAGGGCGGCGGCGCAAGGAAGAAATGAGTCGTGAGGGGGAAAATGATCGCAGGGACACTATATATAGGCAGGGTAAAAACCTAACGGCCGCGATTTTTGTGGACGGGATTTGTGACGCCCCCAAAATCAAACCGTGTATAATAATCATACACGCAAGGTACACGATCGAGATCAGGGTGCCACGGTGAGATACCACAACACAACTCTACAAATAAAATAAATCAAGCCGTTTAATACAAGTCAGGGGCCACGAGGGCTCGAATACAACAACTCGAGAGCACAAAGTTAGCGCAAGAAATAATATCTGAGTATAGACACAAGAATACAAGGTTGCCTTAAGAAGGCTAGCACAAATAACAACAGACCTAAAAGGCGAGGCCTCCTGCCTGGGAAACTCCAAACTAATCCTGGTCAACGGGGAACTCGACGTCGTAGAAGGCATCGGGGATCTTCTTGTTGCGGTGGTAGGCACCGGGGATCTCCTGCTCCTAGATCCAAGGCTCCAACGTCGACTACAGCGGCCGATCAGGAAAAACAAAAAGGGGAAAATAAAGCAAGGGTGAGTATCTAGCATACCCGCGAGTCTTACGTACGCTACTAAGCATTTATGCATTTGTATCAAAGGAAAGGGGAGGCTGTATATAGTGGACTGCAAGGTAGAAATCATAATAAGGATAAGAATCTAGGCCTGTCGAAGACTAGCATCTTCTGACGAGTCTTGCAGCACAAGAAGAGAGCAACCAACAGTTCATATAAAGCATAAAGCAACAATGAAGCAGAAGTTCCTGCAGCATTGCATAATAGTAAGTTGTAATATTTAACAATAATAGATGCCTCCGAGTTCCCCTCCTCGACTTCCCTGCGAGGAAGAAGACTTGGAAACATACAATTTAATAGTAGTAGTTTGTAGTCGTAAGGTCCAACTTCAGCATAAAGCGTCCTGTTACCTTGGACACGACTATTCGAATAGATTAAACTCCCTGCAGGGGTGCACTACTGTTCAGCCTGCACGCTCGGATCTCTAGGGTGGCGTACACCTTGTTTGGGAATGCCCCACCGAGGCTATCCGACACATCGCAGCTCATCCTACGCTCAGCAGAGAGGCCATCCGCCGGACTATATCCTATGCGCTCAGGGGTCTAGGTCCCTCACCCTTCCACGCTCCTGCACGGTGCGAGTCTGGACGGTGAAGCAAAAGCAAATCCAAACACACCTGCTGCAGCAAAGAAGACAACACCGCTTCTCGGCGACCAGGCCGCAGTACAACTGACGTCTGAAGAGCTTTCGGACGAACTACGACGTGGAGGGCCCACACCATAATCCCACGTGTAGGTAGTGCGTACAGACCAACGGGCCCCTCAAGTCATCCATTGAACCATTTAGCGTTTTATTATTATCTCGCAGACAACCGTTATCGCTGTCTGAATAAAAACACAACGGACAAAGAACAACAGCAAGGTCCACCAGTAACGCCGGGGCCTGCCGTGTCGTCCCGTCAAAGCGCGCGGTTACCAACAAGGTGAACCGTCTCCTTACCTTGTCTCGCGTTTGCTCTTGTTAGAGCTCGACTTTTCGTGGTTTGGCAACTCTCGCGAGATACGAGCAGGGGCCAAGCACGCCAGTAACGTCGGTCATACCCTCCCTGTCGTTCCCGAAAATATACCGCTCGCGGGCACCGTTGGGTCGCCCGACTCTTCCCATTAAGGACACCAGTTGATTTGAGTGCCTACTATTAAGTGAAACCAGGAGGTATCACCCTCAATGGTACACTTAAAGAGGTTCGAGCGAGAAATCATCGGAATGAACTAAAGAGGTAAACCTCGTATCATCCCGGTGATGCTACGCTACCGAGCCGACGAGAGTGAAATACGAGTTCATTCCACTCTAAGTCAAAATCGAAGCGACTCGGCAGAGTCTCGCCATTGTAGGTTCCCTAGGGCGTCTGCATTGATCCGTACCTGTTGCAGTTATAATATTTTGTAATCTGCGTTCACTCACCAGAGTGATCACGACCCGCTATTCTAAACCTAGCTAACAATGCGCACAGTTAACTACTAAATTAAATATATATATTTATAGGCAGCATAGGATAAAGGAAGTACATCAAGGGGCGACAAAAACAGGCTATGAAATTGAATAGGATTATAACATAGCAGCAGCAGTAACAATGCCTAGTGCAAGAATAGTATGGAATAGATAGGCGATATCTGGGGAAGAGAATGGCTCTGCTTGCCTGGAAGCTCGCGGGAGATGTACGGTCTTCTACGAAGTAGTCATACTCAACAACGGTGTAGTCGGCGGTAGCAGCGGGGTCTACCGGAGAATAAAGGGGGGAGGGGGAAGAAACGATAAATACAAAGCAAGCATATACAAACAGGTGCATGACATGACAGATGCATTGATATCGGTGTTCTTACGCAGTGCAAAGGGTTATGCTCAGAGCGGGAATTCATCCGGGGTTGAAATACCGGCTGCGGGTGATTATCGACAGATGGCCCAAAGGGGGGGATGTCGATGTTCATTGTGTTAGAGGGGTGTGGTTGGTATATGATAGCGTATTCGTATTCGTTATATTTTTCCGATCAATTTTCATGTATAAAGTTTTTTAATCTGACTTACGGTTTAAAAGATATTAATTTCCGAAGTTTAATTTTTTTTAAATTATTTTGTGGATTTATTTTAATAATTAAATAAGCATTATCCAGAATAGTTTGTTGACTGGTCAACCTGACAGAGGGGACCAACAAGTCATACACGGTGGAAAATAAAACATTTAATTTAATTAAACTAGCACATGGGCCCACATGTCATACACACATCTTATTAAACAAAGATTAATCTAGTTAAATAGGAATTTTCCAGGGGTGGGACCCATCTGTCATTGTAACAGTGGCATAATCAACTGATTAAACTTAAACATGGGTTATCTTAAGGGCGGCGGGGGGGGGGGGGGGTTGGTTAAATCCCACGGGCTAACCACCCACGTTCTCGCCGGCGGCGAGCCACTAGGCGGCAGCGTTCGGTGGCCGGAGCGGCGAGAGCACCACAATGGGGTGGGGAAGAAGCGACGCATGCCAGGGCCAAGTGTAGGGCGCTGCCGAGGCGCGATGCGTGCGCCCCAGCCACGGCAGGCCGGCGGTGGGAGGAGCTACGGCGACGTCGTGGGGGGGGGATGGCCTACGGAGCTATTTCGTGCGCTGGAGGGCGGGATGGAATCGCCGGCAACGTGGTCGACGGCGACCACGCATGGGAGCTCACTGTCTCGACGGGGATGGATGTAGAGCATGCGAACGGCGACGAAAAACAGGGGAAAGTTGCGGCGACTCACAGAGAAGGCCGAGGAGGGCTCATGGGGGCTGGAGGTGCACCGGTGGCGACGAATTCGTCGTCGGCGTGGCAGCGGCCGTGGAGACGGGGGCGACTCTATTGGCATGCAACAGTTGGTCTCGTCGACGATTGACTGCGCAGGGCGACGAGGAAGAGCTCGGCGGTCCTCCTGGACATGTCGGCTTGGGCTGGGAGGCACGGTGGCCGCACGAGCTCGCGGCCATGGCGGCTCGAGCGGCGATGAGCACGACGAGAAGGAGGAGGGGGGGGGGAAGGCGTGGGCATGATCTAGGGTTTCCAGGGGCTTCAACGGCGATTTGTAGGTCGCCTGGGTGCAGCGGATGGCCGACACGGGGCAGCCGCAACCATGGACGGAGCGCGGGCGTCCACGACACCCTGGGTGAGCAGTAGGAAGGAGAAGGGGGGTGGGTTGGTTGGGCTGGGCCTGGGGTAAGTTGCTATTGGCGAGAAATAAACATTTTGCTATTTTCTCACTGCCAGAAAAACTGTGGTTCTGTAATAAATAATTTGGCTAGCAAAAGAATTTTTCTTGGGGTGAAACTTGTTGGTGCACCTATGTTACACTTTAAAGCAGTGCCACAAAAAGTTTGGGCATTTTTAAAAACCATTTGGTATTTGTTTTTGGACTGCAATTTAATAAAAGGTACCCGCGGGAGCACACAGGAAGGAAACACTGGAAAGCAATCGACGAGCAAGCATCTATTACTATGAAGCAATCACGAGCAAGAATCAACAAGAAGTCAACACGAGACAACGCACTACGGTATCACATCTATCGTCGAGAGCGGTTACTAACAGGTTAAGTGGAGTACTCGTCACACACGACGATACAACACATTTAGAAAGGTTCAAGTTGTTAAGCTACAGGTGATCAACAAAGTTGTTAACATGGCAAAGCACAGAAGCATGGCATAGCACACAAACATGAGAAGAGGTGAAGCATAAGGTAAACTATCTATGCTAGTGAATTTAAGTGAGGCACAACCTAAACATGGCATTACACTAAGTGCCCCACGATGATTAAAGCATTTGGTACTGTTCTGCCCTAAACCATATTTTAGGTTGGTTAACAGCAGCAAAAAATAGCAAAAACACAAAGTAAACGAAAAACTAATCAAGTTACATATAAAGAACACTCCAAATGGAGTTACGGTTAAAAAGATACAAACAAAACAAGTTTGGAAGACAATCTGCCAACATCAGGTAGCACACTTTAGAGCAATGCATAAACATGATAATGAATGCAAACATGCTCACAAACGATATGCAACTAAAGTAGACATGGCAGGGAAGGCATGGCAAAAGGAATCATGCAAATAGGCATGATGAACAACTAATTATAGCCCAAACAAAATGCAATAAAACATTACTGGTCTAGGATTTAGTGAAAATCAGGAAAACAGGGTAGAAACTGTTATTTTCATGCTGTACAAACAAGAGTAAAACTATATGCAAACGTGCAGCAATATGACATAGCAATATATGGGCATGAACTATACATGATGGTGATCAGGTACAAACAAGAATCAAGGTCAGAGGCATCACAGATCAAAAGATATTAAGCGTGCAACATGGCATTGGAAAGTTACAGACTTAGAGAAAAACAGAGGTGGCTGTCAAAAAAAGTGGCATAGCAACTTTGGAGCTAAACATATCTATGACCAGGAATGTAAACATGAAAATGCAATACATATAATGGAAGTAGACATGATGCGTAACAGTATGCAACAAGAATCAATGCAATAGGCCTCATGGATGTGTCACAATCACCAATCAAACTTGCAATAAAATAACGGCAGCAGCACACTAGCAGAAAATAATAGCAGTTAACAGTCTGGTGACCACTACAATAGTGATTAACAACATCAAGATGGCCTCGAATGAAAAATCTCACAAAAGATGAACTGAAGTACACACAATTGTAAACAATTTTCCTTTTGGGCGCAACGTGATCCGGGCTATGGTTTACTCACAAATTACAGCGCAAAAATCGAATTAGCAGAAGAAATCTACAGACTTAAATTTTTTTGGAAAAAGGAAACAAAAAACAAACAGAAAAAAAGCATCGGGCCTCACCCACTGGGCTCTTCCCAACAGTGGCTGGAGAGGCCATGGGCCGCTGGAGGGCGAGGTGGGCCGCGAGGCGCGCGAGGCCAGCCCACCTGACGGTTGGAGGCGCACGGGACTCCTTGTCCCCGACCGCAAACGGCGGCGGCGCCGACGCAAGTTCCGGTAAGGAGCGGCCGACTGTTGCGGCGGGAGAGGGCGCCGGAGGCCGGAGAAGGGCGCGGCCGGCCGTGGGCAGCCGGATCCGGTGTAGGGGCAGCCTCCCGTGGTCTTCCAAGGTGGCGACGAGGTGAGGCATGGCGCGAGCTCGACCCGAGCTCGGGTCATGGCGCCGGCGGCGCCGCATCCACGCCGGAGGCGCCGCATCCACGCCGACGACTACCTGGTGGAAGAGGAGGCGGCCGTGAGAGAGGGAAGACAGAGAGGAGGCGGTGCACGGGTCACCTGGTGGCGCGGCGGTCGGCCGGTGGCGCACGGCGGCGGCAGTGCGTGCGGCGCTCGGGCTGGAGGTGAGAGGAGAGAGGAGATGGCTAGGGGTGACATGGCGCAATACTGGCCCTCCGACCTCAGATCCGAGGGCTGGGAACGCCCCCTGATCTAGGGTTTCGGTATTTTATGGTATTGGGCAGATTTGGTGCAAAAACAGGCGGGGGTGGATGCAATTTTTAGGCTAGGGAAACCCTAGAAAGGGGTGGGAGTGTGGTGGTCTTTATATAGCCCAAGTGGCTGGCAGTTTGCAACAACATTCCTGGACTGCGGTGTTTACGTTTCTGACCGCCGAGGGTCCGCAGGACCTCCGATTCAGGTAAAACTTCGAACTGCGCGTCGAGCCGGCAACTTTCACCTCGCACTGGAACCGTTCCGAGAACACTTTCCGGCGCGCTATAAAAATATCCCGTTTACTTGTTACACGTGGTTTTTTTTGCTCCGTTGGCTACGGCTGGTCTTGTGCGGTTTTCGCGACGATTGTCGGGGGGATGGATCAAGCCCATAGACCCGGCATTAGGAATATCTGGGCCGACTTACATATGAAGGCCCATAAAGAAGACCCAATGAGGAGTCTGACGTGCCAAGCGTGAAGATTAAAGGCCTAGAAGGAATTCGACTTACCTTGTATAGCACGTAGCAAACTTCTAAAGTAGAATAGAACTCCAGATCGTATAGGAGTCGGACTCTAGGAACCCTGGGACCCGGCACCTTTATAAGCCGAGGACCACGGGAGCCAGAGCCAGAACTTACCTCAAGCCAGGTTTATACAACTCGCTCCATAGCCTAGATCTCCACGAGACTAAGTCGGCGAAACATCACCACTGTAATCGATACGATCGACTCTTCCTATTGAAGAGTCGATCCCCATATAGTCAAAAAGAAGGAGTAGGTCTTTATCGCACCATCGGGGCCGAACCTGGGTAAACCCGCTGAGTCTTGTGCCTATGTCGACTCTCTCCCTGAAATCGCCTCGCAGCAAAGGTCCCATGATAGGTTCGACTCTACGGACATCTTCCGTGACTTTCCCACGACAGTCGGCGCCCACCGTGGGGCCCGCTCTCGCAGGTGTTGAGATTCTAGGAGGAGCCCTGCAAGGGATGGAAGGATTTATCACTGGACGAATCACAAGAAGCCAAAGCGGAATGCTCTGCATTGACGACGCCACCTGGGGACCCGAAGCTGATTTCATTGAGTCAGGCTATCAGGCCCCAGTCGGCTCCATCCATCTCTTTATCGGCAGACTAAACGGGATGGAGCCGGAGCCGGATCATTATGTACCTACTGAAGCAGCAAGCCGGCGACTCGCCGGCTCCGATCACGCCTTCATCAGATTTATCAACGAACCCCCGAAGTTGACATGCTCTGTCGAAGCCTCGATGGGTGATGAGCCGGCGATACTCCCTGAACAAGGCAAACTCCATATGGAAACGCAAAGGAAGCCACCAATCAGGCCTTACGGCCTGAAAAACGCAGCAGCCACCTATCAGCAGGTAGGGCAGAGCTACTTCGAGAAAAAGATAAGTCACAACGTGCACACTTCTGTGGACAACGTATTCGGGTCCCGGTCAACCGACTCACTTAACGGTGACCTACGAATTCCTTTTAAAGAGACGAGTTGGCTTGACACCACCCCCCATCACACTTTCATCGGGTTTATTGGCGAGCTCCTACAACAGGAGCACCCTGACAGAACCCCAAACCATGACGAGGATGGTTTCTTTGACGCCGGCTCCTTTCGAGAAGAAGACAAACACTCAAAAAACGGATCAATTCGATCCAACGGGGAAGGTAGACTTGGATCCAATCCAGAAGAATACGACCCGGACGTTCCTTACCTCGACGAGTGGCTCATGAGACACGTGGTAATGCCGACACCATCCAAAATCCGTCAGAAAATGAAAACGGCTCAGAACTACGAATTACCACTGTGTGGAAGTGACTGAGCCGGAATAGAACCGACTCTGACGAAGAATTAGAAGAAAACCAGAGAAAGGCCTGGGAACATAAAACGCAAGATCGACTTTCACAAGAGATACGGTATGACAAGGCTCAAGAGCTGATAGGACACCGACTTACACCTATAACCAATGCGCTAAGACGCATAAGGGAGGTAGATGAGGACCTAAAAGGACTCGTGGAGGCCATCACCAGATATGCCGAGTCCAGTGAAGCAAAATATGAGGAGTCCCAACTTCAATGCCGGACCCAACACAGAAAGTGCAGACGCAACCTGAACTTGCAGAAATACGGTAGCAACCACTCCCAGAGATACGAACGGCCACCAAGGAAAGAAAAAAGACACCGGGATTGTGACAAAGCTATGAAAGAAGCTTTCCAAAAACATTCCTTACCGGGCCGCCTCGCTAACCACACTTGGGATCAGTGCTACTTCATGCAGGAGTACAAACGCCAAATCGAGAAAAACACTCTAGAGGCAAGTCGATACAACGACGGCCCGACCGGCTGACACGGCCGCAAGAGGCCAAGACACCTGGTGATAAGAACATGGAGTCGGTCACAATAAGAAAGCCGATCCGGGTTATATACCCCAGGAAACAGGACAAAGGACGAGACATCCCAACACTTCATCACAGTAAAGAAACAGATACTGCTCATTGAAACCTACCGGCTGAGGAAGCAAACGAAGAATCCGGCAGCCCATGTACTTATCAACAAATGAAAGAACATGGGATATCGTCCGACTCCGTCCCTACAACACCTAGAGTTGGCCATCATCCACCATATAAAGTCGATTCTCATCGCACAGGCTCTCGCCACTCTATAAACAGTTGACTCTCATTTACTGGCTCTTGCCACATACAAATGAACAAGTCGATTGTAAAAAAATCATCGTTGATTGACTATAGCCTCAATGACTTTGGCATGCATTATAACCTATACTCACTTTACGTGCAATTGCATTATACATATCATACTTTGCATTATTAGTCTCTCATAAACTTGGGGGCTTGATCAACTCTCAAATGTTATCTGAGCACTTATGTGTTTATTTCAGGGATAGCTCAGGGGACCTGATGGCACTATTCAAACCTTTAAACTGAGAAAACCCGGCACATATGTGTAATTACATGTATATAGCTTATTTCAGGGAAATCTTGGGGGCTCGATTAAAAATCAATCGGGTCTTAACCAAGAAAACTCGGCATATACATGTGGCACTCCACGCCCTATAATCGCCTATATGATTCGATGCTCATACAATCTAAATACGCGAAACCCGGCTAAAAAACTCTCAAGAAGATGTTTTAAAGCAAACGGAAAAACGCTAATCAATGTGAGAAGGCATACAGAGGAGTTCAGACTCATGGATAACCCAAAATTCTTCTCAAACAACGAGAAGATGAGGAAAAGATGAATCCAGAGTCGACTTCTATATGAGCCTTTATATTTTCTTTTTGCATACATTAGCATCATTACATTCTATTTTCATTTTTCCAAAAAATATATCTTGAGCACTGACCTGTGTGACTCAGTATGACACAAAAGATGCTCATACTGACTCATGGGGACTATAGCTCAAAAATTCTCTATGACTCAATATGACACAAAAGATGCTCATACTGACTCATGGGGACTACAATTCTTTCATTACATATTCTACATATATAAAATCGACCTCGGTCGCAACGGCTCTCGCTATATATAAAGTCGACCTCGGTCGCAACGGCTCTCGCCATATAAAGTCGACCTCGGTCGCAACGGCTCTCGCCATATATAAAGTCGACCTCGGTCGCAACGGCTCTCGCCATATATAAAGTCGACCTCGGTCGCAACGGCTCTCGCCATATATAAAGTCGACCAGGAAAATTACAAGATAAACCTATGTGACTCAGCACTGCACACAGATGCACATAGCAACTCATGGGGACTACACTTCAAGGTTTCTTATCAAAGTAAAGACTCGACACTGCACACAGATGGACACACCGACTCTTGGGGAGTAACACTTCAAAAAATATGCAAAGGATTGTAAGTCACCAGATTGATGCGGGTAAAGATAACCCAACACTTTGAGGGCAACAGTTCAAATTTTCCTAGTGAGTCGGCACGACGCAATGATGATCATACCGACTCATGAAGATTACACTCGGAAAGTATCTACGATTCGAATCATGTCAGAAAGAAAAACTTCTCCAAACAAGCAACAAACAAGGCAAGAGACAAAAGTTGGATGGCTTTATAAAGATTGGCATTCAAAGGCCGAAAAGGCAAAATTCAATGCCATAAAAGTATCTGACCACACGCTGGTCACAAAGTCACGAGACACGTTTCCCAATATCACAAACCCGGCGTTACAGACCGCACGAATATTATAAAAAGTTTTTTCGTCTCAAAAAGAGACTTACGACGGGACATTGTCCTGACTCTGAGATGACGACCCGGCATTGCTGATGGCAAGATCTCACTGTGACTCTTCATTAAATCCACATCAGGAATGTCATCCATCATTAAGTCATCCTCTTCTCCTCCTGGAAACGGCTCCACAGGGTTCGCCGGATCCAAGGCCACCTTCGAAGGAGGGAGAAGAGAAAACTCAACAGGAGTCAGGATTGATCCGGCGCCTCTTGTTGCTCTCATCATATCCAGTCTCTAGCCGACTCAGCTCGATGTCATTAGCAATCTTGGTGGCAAAAGGGCGAGTTTCTTTATGTACCTTGATAAAATCCTCCTTGGAAAAATTTGACTCATCTTCCTTAAGCTCCGGGAAGCCCGCAGCAAGGCGGTCCAGCTTCAAACCAAGATGATATGCCTTGGCAAGTTGCAAGCCAGGCATCACTCCAATGCTGCAAGACGACCGCTTCCCCAGCTTGACCAACTCAGGTATAACTGAGAGAGGGCCCATCATATCAGTTATTCTCGTCATGCTTGGGGGATTCGGCTAAGTTGCATAAATCGCTTTACATGCACCCTCAAACAATTGTTTGACCAAGGCAAATGTGCAAGTCAGCTTCATAGCAGGCGTCTCACCAAGAATATCATGATCTTTGCCTATTGAAAAGAAAAAAAGAAACCAAAGTCAGCAAGCAACAAACAAAAATTGGAACACCCGGATTCAAAAGAGCAGCTTAGCCGACTCACCAAAGATGGTTGACACAAGCCGGTGAATGCTATCCTTGAGTGTCTCCAGCTTCTTTTGCGCCGACTTTAATTTCCGCTCAGCCGTATCACGCTGAGCGGTTGCATCATTTATAGCTCTGGTCAGAACATTTGCAGCCTCAGACATCTCAGCTCTGACGGCTTCCAGTTCTTTGTCCCTCTTTATCAACTCTTCACGGAGCCGGCCAATTTCTTCATCAGCTCCTTTCAGCTTTGCCGACTCTGCAGCGAGCTGTTCCTCCATTCGACACATAGATTTCCCATCATCCATGTAAACAACCTACAAGTAACAAAATATTACTAAGTATTCACTTAGGCCTATTGCCTAAAGAAAGTTGCTTGGGGGCTAAAGCTACAAATAAACAAACATGACCCGGTAGAAACGTAATCACATTCTGCCTGCTCATGGGGGCTACAGCTCAAAAAACTATGATGACACGACATACCACAAAATTGGTATATCGATCCATGGGGGCTACAGTTCAAGCTTACTATAACTCAACACACTACATAATGAGTATACTGACTCACGGCTCATATGCTTATTTATTATAACCCAGCATGGCAACCAATCACCAAGCCGGCTTATGGGGGCTACAGGGATATATAGCATCAAGGACAGTGCAAGAAAATACATACCTCATAATGCCCCCGAAGCTGGAGGAATATAGTATGATGTTCTGAAGAACAAGCTAAAGACCACTTGAATAAATCTTCAAGAAACGCCTTCTCAGGTACTGACTCAGTAGGCTAACCTATCACCTGACTCTTGTCGTCCAAAACCTTCAATATGGTCATACTAGCAGGTGGGTCACCCTTCCGAGTCCCAGTGACCAAAACTTCATCAGCAACTGCCTTAGCCTTGGAAGGAGCCGACATAGAACTTGGTGCAACCACCACCTTTTCAGAAAAAACCGTCGGCTTATCCAGGCCGGCTTCAAGAGAATTATATTTGTATATGTATGATGGGCTTGACTTGTCTAAGCCAGGCTTCTTCAAAGCTTCAGAAACCGAAGTCTCTGGCAATCTCTTAGATATAATAGCCGACTCCTTAGAAAAAGAAGAGTCGGCCAGGTCCTTGGGGTCAATTAGAGCGCTGCTCCAAAACAAAATAATAACGTGTTAACAAATCATACACACAAAAGACAAAGTTAGCGTCCTAAAGAAAGAAACACTTACCCACGGTTGATTGGGAAAACCGACATCTGGATAGAAGAGCCCTCAGAAGAAGGAGTACCGGATCCAGAGTCGCCACCTTGATGTTGCCCCTCAGAAACCCCTGCCGACTGATGAGAAGGATTTGCGCCTAAAGTCGACTTCTGTCGGACTTTTCGGGGCTCATCGCCCAAAACCACAAGAGGGTCCGCTGAGTCAGAACTACGGGTATGCCTCTTGCGACTTTGTATCTATAAACAAAAAACATAAGACACAAGCTTGGCTCAAATCATCGTAAAGAGCCGGAAAAGATATTACCGGTGGATTGGCGGCTTTGCTCTCTTTGCGAGAGTCGGTCCTGACTGGAAGAACTTCCTCCTGTTCTTCTTCGTCTTCATCATCGTCCTCCTCTGAGTCATCCTAAAAGAACAAAAAGGGTAAGAATAAGACATCACAAAAGAAACAATCAAGCGAATCTTACCGAATGACTCGGGCTTTTAGCATCGACTTCTTCCATAGGGAGGTCTTGCCCCACATTCCACCATGGATCATCTTCCTGGAAGAGAGAATTTGGAAGGTTAAAGATCTTTAGACAAATTTATGTCAAGGAACAATAAACAAATAAACATACCGGGAGAGCCGGATTGGCTTTACAAAACGGGAGAAGGCCGACTTTCTTGATGTCCTCTATGCGCTCAGCAAGAAGTTTCTTGCAAGTCGTCACTAGAGCTCCTCCAGAAATCTCCTTTTTCGCAAAACACATGGGGTCGTCCGGCCCAGAGTACTCGCACATGAGTCAATCTCTCACGCTAAGAGGATGGATTTGCCAAGCTATGCAGCATTTGATCAGGTCTGTCCCAGCAAGACCATGAGCTAACAAAGCTTTTATCCGAGCCATAATCGGCTCATGTTTTTTCTTTTGAGCATCTGAAGGAAACATATTCAAGCCATCATGAAATTCAAACCGACTCTCACGAAAGCCGGGCAGAGGATTTTCCATCTCAGGAATTTCAACGGTGCAGTAAAAGAAAGATATTTGCCATGTTTTCACAAGGGAGCTCAATTTGAGTGATGGGTAGCTCGACTTGGCGCGCTTCTGGATAGTAAGTCCACCGCACTCCAAAGACGAGCCTCCACTGTATTCAGTCTTCCTGTTGCAGTAATAAAACTCGGCAAACAGAGCTAAAGTTGGCTTCATCTGTAGAAAAGCCTCACAGAACACTTGGAAATGACAGATATTGAGTATCAAATTGGCACTCAGATCCTGAGGATGCAACTTGTAGCAGTGCATCACATTCCTGAAAAACTTAAGAGCTAGGAGGACGGAAACCTCTGGTGATATGATCAGCAAAAACAACGACTTCATCTTTCTGAGGCTGAGGACGGGTCTCCTTTCCAGGGGCCCGCCACTTAATTTCATTTTGGGAAGGCAAAATCCCCTCTGTCTCCATCTCCTTCAGAAAGGCATCAGTAACCTTCATCTTTAGAAAAGTCGTCCACAAAGATGGAGGTTTGGTCCTGCCAGCTGGCTTCTTACTTTTCTTCGCGGCGACTTTGCTTTTATCAACAAAAACTTTCCGGACCATGGTACAAAAGTCGGCTCTAGAAAAAGAAAAACTAGAGTCGGTCATAAACCGACTTACGAGGAAACTGCACAAAAAGTTTTCGCAAAATACAGCTGGGCGATTGGATCTAACCAACCCGAGAAATAGGTGAAAAATGATGAACAGATCTACGACTTGCGAAAAACTGGGAACGGTTGCAAGATAAAAATGGATTTGTAAACTACGGTGGCACGACGAAGTAAACACTTCCGAAGTTTCCCATTATCAATACTATCATGTCTGCCAACATGCATGGTGAGTCTCCAGTAGGACGTGTTGATCTACTAAATACGGTAGAGCTTGAAGCTCGCAACAATGGAGATGAGTAAAAGAACAACAGCGCAATGAAGGTGATAGGAAACTTACCTTAACAACGTGTGAGAATGGCACGGTCCCAGACCGCCTCGCACAAACGCTGAGGGAGGAACGGTGTAGAACGGGGACGAAGGGAAGAGCTTCCTGTTCTCCGGTGCGCAAGGAAGAAGAGAAGATATGGATGGGGTAATGAGAATAGATGCGAACGGGGGGGGGGGTTATTTATAAAAAGGACCCCTGCTCAAAATTCGAGGCGTCGCTAACCGCCGGCTAAATGGCAGGAGATCCCTCGATTTTCGCGAAAAACCTAGGCGGCATTAATTGCGCTGCCAAAATCGAGGCAAACCATTTAAAGTCCCTTCAAGGAAACATTGGAAGGGTCAGATTCCTTATTGTCTAAAGTCGACTCTGGAAATATTGGTAGGCTCAACCAGAAGAGCCGACTCCATGAAGATCAAGGAATTGAAGCAAGACTGAAGGGAGATGAGTCCGAATCCCAATCAACGTCAAGCATAAAGTCGGTCCTTGATCCATGAAGAGCCGGTGGAAATAAAGAAGATAGAAGAAGATTGCTGTGAAGACTAAAAGCATCACAACAATCCTGGGGGCTAATGTCGGGGGGATGGATCAAGCCCATAGACCCGACATTAGGAATCTCCGGGCCGACTTACATACGAAGGCCCATAAAGAAGACCCGATGAGGAGTCTGACGTGCCAAGCGTGAAGATTGAAGGCCTAGAAGGAATTCGACTTACCTTGTATAGCACGTAGCAAACTTGTAAAGTAGAATAGAACTCCACATCGTATGGGAGTCGGACTCTAGGAACCCCGGGACCCGGCACCTTTATAAGCCGAGGACCACGGGAGCCAGAGCCATAACTTACCAACTCACTCCAAAGCCTAGATCTCCACGAGACTAAGCGGGCGAAACATCACCACTGTAATCGATACGATCGACTCTTGCTATTGAAGAGTCGATCCCCCTATAGTCAAAAAGCAGGAGTAGGTCTTTACCGCACCATCGGGGCCGAACCTGGGTAAACCTGCCGAGTCTTGTGCCTATGTCAACTCTCTCCCTGAAATCTCCTCGCAGCAAAGGTCTCGCCATAAGTCCGACTCTACGGACATCTGTCGTGACTTTCCCACGACAACAATGACCGGGTGAAACCTGGTGTCGCAAAGGTCGAGTGTCAGGGTGGAAAGGGTCGGTCTCCGTCCGGTACGAGATAAGAGGGGGAAAATAATCGCCGATCAATAAATCGGGGTGCAAACACCACAAACAAATCAGACAATCAAACAATTCACACCGAATTTTTTTTTTATTCTTTGTGAAAATCTGGTCTGTTACAGTTTTCCCGTACTTTAGAGTGCGTCGTGTTGTGAATCATGAGAACCATGCAGGGGCTCGCTATGCCTTTGCCTTCTTGCATAGTCACTGGCCCGTGATAGATCTTATGCTGTCGGCTCATGGTCCCCCTGGTGGTCTAGATGAGCCAATGGAGGAACACTATAAGGTAGTGGATGCACCCTCACATTTGGTTGTGAAGAAGGTTTGCGAGGAGAATGACTGCATACTTGATGCGCTTTGTAAGGTTAAAGCAGAGCTTGGTGTATAGGACTTCTTGTAACTTGTAGATGCTATCCCTTTTTGCTGGTAACTTGTATGTACAGGGTTTGCCCTTTGGTCATGCATGTGAGAATGCTTCAAGGGTGGCATTGTATTCTTGTAGTGATGAGTGTTTTTGTTGGGTCGCGCAAGTGAATAACACCGCGGAGGGTGGCTGTCGCGCGCGAGCCCCCGAGTGCTAATTTTTTAGTCGTGAAAGCAAATAACGCCTTGGAGGGTGGCTGTCGCGCGCAAGCCCCCCGAGTGCCAATTTGAGTCGCGTAAGTTAATAACGCGTCGAAGGGTGGCTGTCGCGCGCAAGCCCCCGAGTGCCAATTTGAGTCGCGTAAGCGAATAACGCCTCAGAGGTTGGCTGTCGCGCGCAAGCCCCTGAGTGCCAATTTGAGTCGCATAAGAGAATAATGTCTCGGAGGGTGGCTATCGTGCGCAAGCCCCTGAGTGCCAATTTGAGTCGCGTAAGCAAATAACGCCTCGGATGGTGGCTGTCACGCGCAAGCCCCCGAGTGCCAATTTGATTCGCGTAAGTGAATAACGCCTCGGAGGGTGGCTGTCGCGGGCAAGCCCCCGAGTGCCAATTTGAATCGCGTAAGCGAATAATGCCTTGGAGGGTGGCTGTCGCGCGCAAGCCACTGAGTGCCAATTTGAGCCGCGTAAGCGAATAACACCCCAGAGGGTGGTTGTCGCACGCAAGTCCCCGAGTGCCAATTTGAGTCGCGTAAGCGAATAACGCCTCAGAGGGTGGCTGTCGCGCACAAGCCCCGAGTGCCAATTTGAGTCGCATAAGCGAATAATGCCTCGGAGGGTGCCTGTCGCGCGCAAGCCCTTGAGTGCCAATTTGAGTCGATAAGAGTATAACGCCTCGGAGGGTGGCTGTCGCGCGCAAGCCCCCGAGTGCCAATTTGATTCCCGTAAGCGAATAGCGCCTTGTGGGGTGGCTGTCGCATGCAAGCCCCTGAGTGCCAATTTGAGTAGCGTAAGAGAATAATGCCTCGGAGGGTGGCTGTCGTGCGCAAGCCCCCCGAGTGCCAATTTGAGTCGCATAAGTGAATAACACCTCGGAGGGTGGCTGTCGCTTGCAAGCCCCCTAGTGCCAATTTGAGTCGCGTAAGATATTTTGGGGAAAATATTCTTACACGAAATGGCTGAAGAACAACCGTTATTTGGATCGATGGCTTGGTAGCCCTAGGAATGAAAATTTGCTGCTAAGGTAGTTGGTAGATGGAGTGTGAGGCGCTGGCTTCTCCTTTGTTGTCCTTGTTCTGGTGAAGCTTGGGTATTTTTCTGGCCTTCCCTGTGTACTACTTGAGTGTTTCTGCTTGGTCCGTCGTTTTGCTGCTTTGGTGAGTTTCGAAAGCTTCCGAGATCTTGTGAAATTCCCTGTCACGGCGACCGAACCTGACGAAACTTCCATTGATGGTGTTGACTCCCTTTGGCCCCAACATTTTCAACTTGAGGTATGCATGGTGGGGGATAGTAACAGCCCAGGATCTCAATAGAAAAGATTGACTACTCATACAAACAAGGTGCACCTTCTTTTCCGGAAGCCCAGCTCCAAGGAACTCCAAAGTAAAGCGTGCTTGGCTTGGATTAGTCTTGGGATGGGTGACCGATCAGAAAGTTGATCCCGGGTGTGCACGAGTGAGGAAAAAGTGTGCAGAAAAGACTAGTGTTGGTTTGTGAGGACAATCTACATCTAGGCGCACCGACCATGGAATCGGTGGTTAACCAATTGGAAGTGGTCGGGCGTTACAGGGATGGCCATGAAGCATGCGAAGGCTGGTCGACCGAGGATGGCATGGTACAGTGATTTCCAGTCGACCACTTCGAAATCCAGTGTCTCCTTTCTGAAGTTGCTTGCATTACCGAAGACCACTTCCAGGATTATTTTGCCAAGGGGATAGACTGCTTTGCCTGGTACGATTCCATGGAAGGTCGTGCCTGAAGCTTTGAGTGCTGAGGTTGGGATGAACATTTCTTCTAGGGTCTTGGTGAATATGATGTTGATGCCACTGCCTCCGTCCATGAACACTCGCGACATGTTGTAGTTCCCGATTCTCGCTTCGAGTACGAGTGCGGCATGCCCTGGTCGCAGGATGGCTGGCAGGTGGTCTTCTCGGGAGAAAGTGATGTTTTTTTCTGACCCGCGGATGTATTCTGGTATTTCTTGGTAGGAGGAGACTGCCAGGAAGACTTGTCTGGAGACTTGTTTCTCCTTTCTGTTTGACGACCTTCCCTCCTGAATCACGCGGATGCGTCCGTGTGCTATCTGGTATTCTTCCTCTTCTTCTAATGCCACACGTCTTTGTTGAATGGCGCCTACCTGCCTTGATGGTATGGCAGGGGCGGGCTGAGCGGTTGATGGTACGATTTAACGCCCCCTCGTTGGTTACCCAAAGTGGAAGGTTGAGATGTAGATAGTGGCAATTTCCCTTAGTGAAGATGCTAAGGTTGAGTATCAAACCAGTAGGACTCCAACAAATACAAGAAGGTGGTAAAGTGAACAATGGCACCATTCACAACCGAGGTTGCTTACTTTACCTGGACCTGCACACACAACAGATACCTTTGGTCCCAACGAGTTCAGAGAGGTTGTCAATCCCTCCGGCCTTGTTGTTTACAAAGGATCAAACGCACGGGATAATAATGATAGTGATATCAACGGAAAAGTAAATAAAGCAGTAAATAAATAGTGGGTGTAAACAGTGTTGAAAATATGTTCACTAGTGATGTCTCTCTCCCAAAAGACGATAAAATAGCCATGCGAGGTAAAAAAATTATAGCTAGGCAATTGACAGGATTATGTGCGCAAACCAATGCTAACTATGCTATAAAGAAAGGAAGAGGCTCAAAAGCATGGGCGGTACGCAAAGACAAGTAGAACGAAATCCATGTGCATCTACCTACTAATCATCCACCTTGAGATATCTATCCAGAACATCTCGCTGGTATTAAGTTGCGAATCCCACCCAAAGTGTAAACTCAAAGCAACGGACAACTCCATTAAAGAACTTTGCGTAAAGTAAACAATCCTTGCACCCGCAAGTACAAGCACCGTTGTTTTCCCCCTTATGGCAACAACACATCCCCTAGACTCATGTTTCTGTCACTCAAGCAAGTCATCAGGGGGCATGAACCCACAATCATGCATAATGCTCCCTCCTTGAGTCACTACCTACTACTTGGCCAAAGCAATAAACAGCAACGGAGAAATGCAAGAATTACTCTAGAACATAAATATAAAAGAGGAGAATCAAATATATTACTCAAACACAATCTGAACCTAGTCTCATAATCCATCGGATCCCAGCAAACTCAACATAGCAACAACAGAAAGATTACATATGTGCCTTGATCATGTAGGGAAGCTCACGAGGTCTAATCCATGAAGAACAAAGAGGGGAGGAGAACATCACATAGCTACTGATCATAGACCCATGGTCCAAGGTGGACTACTCACGGTTCATCCGGGAAGCATCCATGGTGGTAGAGAAGCTCCCGAAGGTGGTTCCTCCCTCCGGCAGGGTGCCGGGAAGAGGTCTCCTGGTGCTCCCGTCTTGGAAGCGCGGCGGCGGCGGAACAGAGGAGAGATCGAGAAAAAGGGTTCCCCTCTCGGGGGTTTTGTGTCACGAAGAATATATGGGCGAAGGGGGGCAGCCAGGGGGCCACCAGGGGTCCAGGCGGCTCCTTGGCACGGCCCCACCCGAGGGCGCGTCGGGAGGGTGCCTGGGGCCCTGGTGGGTCCCCTCTGGCCCCCCTCGGTGATTCCCGAAGCTTCCGAAGCGCTGATTTTTTATTGGATTTTCCCGATTTTTTGGAGCACTTTTAATATGGGGGAAACCTGAAATAGAAATACAACAGAAAACAGGAACTGACACTGGGGTGCACTGAGTTAATAAGTTAGTCAAAATATAATCAAAAGTGTATGGAAGTTCATCAATAACATAGAAATATCAGACAAAAGAGGTGTGGAGCAAGCAAAAATTATAGATACGTTTTGGACGTATCAGCAGTGTGCGCGATTGGTCTGATAGCTACACTTTTGAGTAGTTGTGGGGCTGGTGCTGTGGTCCGCCTTTTTTTCTTCTGAGAGTTCAGTGAAGCGTCTGCAGTCTCTCAAGGTGTGCCCTGAACAGATTTCTCCATGCTCGTCTTTAAACCCATGAAGTGTACATGGTCCGTCCAGTTGCTCTTTTGTCGAGCGGATTGCTCGGGTGTCATTGCGCGGCTGTCGTAATCACCACTCGCATTTCTAAATGTTCGGCGCATCATCTTGATTGTCTCTCCTTTGCGGTCTGTTGTCGTCGCGGCGTCTTCCTTCTCTGTCTCCATGGAAACCATCCGCGACCATGTCGGGTCCCCTGTCGTCGTAGAAATTGCGCCTGGGTTGCTTTCTTCTTCGGTCGAAACTCCTGTCCCCGCCGTAATAGTCGTAGTTGTGGTCATCGCGGGTTGATGCGTCTGAATCGTTGTGTATGGAGTCCTCTCCATCCGCCCAGTTAGGCGTTATCCAATAGTTGCACGAGTGTTTGGACTTTGAGCTGTCCGAGCTGCTCTTTGAAATCTATGTGCTGCAGTCCTCGCCTGAATGCATCGATTGCGCTTTCGTCTGATATGTCTTCGACTGAGTTTTTGAGTATGGTCCACAATTGGATGTAGGCTCTCAGAGATTCTTGGGTTCCTTGATTGCAGGCTCTTAGTTCCTTGAGTGATGCTGGTCGCTTGTATGTCGACTTGAAGTTCTTGATGAATGCGTTGCAGAACTGTTTCCAGGAACTGATGGAGCCTCGCTGCAGATTTTTCAGCCAATACCTTGCTGAACCTTCGAGCATAAGTTGCACATACTGCATGGCTTTGGTGTTGGTGCCTCGTTGGAACTGGACAACTATTAGGTAGTCGTCTAGCCATCCTTCTGGTTCTTCGAGTCCGTAGTATTTGTGTGTTGTTGATTTCAGTTTGAAGCCCTTGGGCATCCATGTTTCGCGTATTGCTCGCGCGAAACAAAGTGATCCACAAGATTCCAGATCTCTGTTGCACTCTTGCTCGTCTGAGTATTCTTCATGAGCCACACGTCTACGTCGTCCTCGGCTGATCTTGTTCTGTGGGATGTCGTCCCGCGCGTCGCGTCGTCGATCATTGTTGCGTCGATTACCGCGGCCATCCCTGTCGCGGTTTCTGTTTCGGTCAGGGTAGTTGCGGCGATCATCGTTGCTATCAACACCGTCGTCGGGCGAGCTTGGGTCCCTATCCGGCGACTACTTGCAGGTCGCTCTCCTTTTGCTTGCTTTGTTGGGTAGTGACGCGGAGATCGCGTCGTTCATTACTTTGAGTGGTCGCGCAGTGTTGCGGTCTGCGTCGTCTTTTTCTCCGTTCTGGGCGTAGTGTAGGTATACTTTAGCGGTGATGAGGGCCTCTGCTGGTGTTAGATGTTTTTCCTCTGCATCCTCGTCTTTGAGTCAAAATATGTCGTCGAGGATGCGGGAAACTTTCTTCTTGTCCGTTCGGCGTAGGTTGTTGAATCCGGACCTGCGTTGGTAGGGTGAGCTGTGGTCGGAGGAGTCGTCCGAGTGTTCTGGTAGTGCCTTTCGGTCGGCCCCCGATTCGTCCGCGACTCTTCTTTGCTTCTCCAGCTCGAGCCTCAGTCGTCTGATTTTCTTTCTAACATCGCTTGCTAACTTGTTTTACGCTCTGAGTTCGTCGCGCATTGCATCCTCTAGCAGGAGCTTGCCGCGTTTTACTTTGTTTTTTACTCTGGCGATTGCCTCTTTGGATAGGATGATTTTTTCTGTGGGTTGCGCTTGTCTTGCAGCTTTTGGGGTGTGGCGCCTGCTGCTCTCGGGGTGATCGCTCCTCTGAGTGCTTCTTTATTTTCTCCTGAAGATTTTTCGTGGTATCGTTCCTGGTTCACAGAGGGTGACTGTTAGTTGCTCGATGTCATCGGGTTCGCTGCCCCTGCTGTTTACACCGGCTCCTAGGTGGTTGTCAGGGTCGTCTGTTTTTCCACTGTCATCTGAAGTTGTTGCGTGGGTGTCTGCCATGAACACCTGGAACGGCTTCCTGCTTGTGGGCCTTGTCATGCTTCTGTCGTGCTTTTTCCATGCGAGTGTCGCGCTCGTGCAGTCGGGGGCAGTGCGGTGGATCGAGGTGAGGTGGGATGCGCGGATGACTCGAAGACTCGCCGTGCGGGTGGGTGCCTCATGTTTGACTGTTTCCGTTGTTGTGGTTGCTGTTGCGGGTGCTCGACCACGATCTGTAAGGCGAAGAGTGCCCCATCGGTTGATGTAGATCCGGTACCCACCGAATCTTAGGTCTACGCCTGCACTTAGATCGGCGAAGGCTGGCCGTAAGATAGGAAGGTGCGCGATGAAGCCGAGGGACTTGAATAGACCAGATTCCGCTTGAGTCATGGAGATGTCAAGTACTGAGGTAGTTTTCGAGTTGTCGGTTGCTGATGACGGAACCACCGAGATCGTTATTCCAACCTGTGTCTTCCCCACGGTCGGGCGCCAATTTACGAGGATCGGCCTCGGCAAATCTCATGGTAAGGTACCCTGGGTATAGATCGTAGAGAGAGGTGCAGGTTGGCGATGCTCGTTGGCTAACAGGAGACATGGATTTACCAAGGTTCAGGACCTTTGATCGGTGAAACCCCTACTTCCCGCACTTTTGTATTATGATGGAGGAGATTACTATGGTGGTCAAGGCGAGATCTCTCAAGACCGGAGGTGTGGCTATGAGATTGGATGCCCTAGACGTCCCCTCTCCCAGCCTATATATACTAGGCTGGGTCGCAAGGAGTCCATCTTGGTTTATAGAGGCAATTGCCTAATCTAGCTTTTAGTCTTGGATACCAAGTCTTGGTTTCCATAACGCTGAGGACTCCTACGTCGGTGCTTCGAGTGAGCCAGTCGTGGTTGTAATAGCCTGGGATTTCCACCCTAATTAAATTTTTTGTTTGTGGCTTTATTTTGTTGCTTGTTGGAATTTTTTGCAGTATTTGTTTCACCAATTTATTAATTTGTGATTATATTTCCCCCTCCTTCTCGTATCGGCATGCGTGACCAAACCTTTCCAACATGGCACACGAACTTTTGCGACACCGGGTTTCACCCGAGCACCGTCGCAACGTCCAGCACAAGACCAGCCATTGCCATCAGAACGAAAACCCCATTTATTTAATAAACGGATTATTTCATTGGGCGCCAGAAAATGTTCTCGGAGTGGTATTGAAGTGAGGTAGAAGTAACCAGCTCACCGCGCTAAGCGCGTGGCTCGAGATTTCGCCCGAATCGGAGGCCGTATGTACTCCCGGCAGTCGGAAACTTAAACATCACACGTGCGAGAGAGAAACCGAGGGCGTTTGCATAAACTTGCCAGCCAGCCAGCATATAAATAGATCACCACTCTCTCCCACCCATTCTAGGGTTCCCATAGTCCATTTTTTTGAATCCACCCCCTCCCACAAACCCAGATTAGCTCCAATTAGCCCCCAAATACGAAACCCTAGCCTTCAATCGATCCAGACCGTCAGATCTGGGATCTGACGACCGATATCTGGCCACCTCGCCCTCCCAACCGATCGTGCCCCACAGGGCCGTTTCTAGGCCCGCGAGGACCACCTCGTCGCCGCTAGAACCTTGCCCGTGGAGGCCACCGCTGGATCTGCGCCGCCACCCACTGGTCGGCGAGCTGCTGCGCGTCCGCCGCAGCCTCCCCTCCCTGTCCTCCTTCCTCTCCTCCTGCCTTCTCCCCCTCACCTCGCTCCTCCTCTCCTTCCCGTAGGCCGCGCCGCCGCCACCGAGGCCATGACTCGGCCGATCTTGGCTCGGGCCGGAGCCGCCGCGGCCTCCTAGCCGTGCGTCGGAACCTCGCCTCCTCGCGCTGCCCCTGCTGCCTCTTCGTCGACCACCGCCGTCCTCGCTGTTCTAACCAACCTCACCGTGCCGCCGTGATGCCACCGGTTACCGGTGCCGCCATGGCCGCGACGAGCTCCACTCGGGATCAGCCAACAGGCGTGGCCACGTGGGCCGGCGATGCCCACGTTCCAGTCCGCGCCTGAGCCCACGATTCTGCCCCGCGCTATCCGTCACCCAGGGAGGAGCCGCACCTATCCCTCGCTCACGCCGTCATGGGCTAGGCCCATGCGGTGAGCACCCTCTTCCCCCTTTTGTTTCCTGCACGCTAGTGGGCTTGGCCCGGTGCTATTTCTCGCCCGTGCGATAGATAGTTATCCCGCGCTCACCATGTTTTAGGCCCCGTAGCTCTGCTTTCATCCCCGTAGGCCTTGTCATATTTTTCCGTTAGAATAAATTGCAGATTGTTTTAGTATTTTGCGAGGGTGATATCTTTTTAACAGTAGCTCGGATCGCGATGCATTCTACATGCATCTTGCTTAGTTTTCTGTGTAGATTAATAAAATGTGCTCCTTTTCCATGTTTGCACTTGTCTACATGTTGTTTTACTGTTATTTACATGTCATGCCACTGTAAATGTAATAGGCCATAACTTTTTAACTATTGCTCTCATAAAAATGTTCTTTATATTTAACTTGACTAGAATTTCATGTAGATTGTGTTTGTGCTATTGTTTGCTGTTTTTAATCAACCTAAAATATGGTTTAGGGCAGAACAGTTCCAAATGCTTTAATTGTTGTGGGGCACTTAGTGTTATGCCATGTGTAGGATTGTGCCTCACTTAAATTGACTAGCATAGGTAGTTTACCTTATGCTTCACCTCTTGCCATGCTTGTGTGACATGCCATGCTTGTGTGAGGTGACATGTTAACAACCTTTGCTCATGTTGTGTAGCTAAACAACTTGAACCGATGGAAAATGTGCGGTATCGTCGTGTGTGACGTGTACTCCACTTAATCTGTTAGTAACCGCTCTCAACGATAGATGAAATACCGTAGCGCGTTGTCTCGTGTTGCCTTCTTGGTGTTGCTTGCTGGTGATTGCTTCATAGTAATAAATGCTTGCTCGTCGATTGCTTTTCCAGTGTTTCCTTGTTGTGTGCTTCCGCGGGTACCCTCAGAGACGTTGCGAGCTTGCGATCGACCACACCTTCGACGTCGTCTTCTCATCAGGTAAGGGGGAGCATATATCATGCTTATAACTTTCAGATCACTTGTGCCTAGGTATAGGATAGAACGATTGCTTGATCCTACTACCTCATATTTATGCCTCTCAAATAAACCCAAACAGCCATGTCCTCCACATCCTAGCAAACCATTGTTTGGCCATCTACCTTTCTTGCTTAACCACTCCTTAGTATGCATGCTTAGACTAGTGCGCGCGACAGCTATCCAAACGGTTTTTGACCCCTATCGCCTATGGGAATCGGAAGCGTCCCCTTGCTCTCGATTGCGACAGGAGGGCCTATTCCACACGATAGCCAGAAATTGTTTGTTATGTCGCTAGTACGCGAAGAAGTTTTGGTAAAACAACTCGTATGCGATACAGAAGTATATCCCACACAGTTAACCTGTAAAACTCGTGTGAAATGATTGACTCATCCCAAACGTGTTGTCTGAAAAAACCACGTGTAAGTATTTCTCATTCAGACGAAGGCGCAATAGCAAACGTGTGGGGGTGCAAGAACATATCACACGGTCCGTAAAAATGAATCGTGTGAATTCAGTGTAGTATTCCAAACGTTTTGAAGAATAAGCACGTTTGCTCTGTACAGAAGATCGCACATGTTGGTTGTCTTACAATTGTGTGCGATATAGAAGATAAGGCACACAAAATACTAGGAGAAATCTTCACTTATGTATGCTGTGTGAGTTAAATCCCAAACGCTCATTATGATCGAACTATGTGAGTTGCACAGAGTCATCAGTGAAGAATTTATATGAAAAACATGTGGAATGTAATACGAAATAAAAGAATGATAATATTGTGCAATAATTAGATCATTTAACGAATGTAATAAAGGCATGTTCATATCAACCATCACACATAGTATATTTCAAAGCCATCGCAATATTTAATAACTTGCACCACAGTACACATCAAGATTTCATAGCTAACATCATAGTGCATAATTGAGCAATAAATTTGGCATCCAACATCTAAAACCTTTCAAAACTAACATAACAAATGAACCTCATCTACAAATATGTTGAAGTGGAAGGCGAATATTGATGGCGTCATTGACGGGATAGCCAATGGCATGTGGTGTCACATCCCTGCAAAACCCAAGAAAAATTACTACCTCTTTTTCCAAGGTTCTGTTCATAGCGTTAAGATAAGTAGAATAAACTTGTAGCTATTATTTTTTGCAGAATGTCACATATGTGGGTTTACTGTATCTTATAGTGACAGTGAATTGATCTACAGAATCAATCTTCACACGTATCATCCGGCACTTTGTTCAGCTCAGCTATCAAATTTGGTCCTGCTACCTCTCTGGCGTAATGGAATTCACGGAAAGATCACCATATTACACCAATTTTCAGACTTAACACCACCCCGTATGAGCCAGAGGATGCAAATAATTAACCACAGGGGTGAGGAAAGGGCAGAAGATCACCTGGGGGATTTTAGAGAACACAAATTTTCTTCATCCCGGTGGCTTAAACTTCATGGGTTGCTGGAAGCATGAAGTGCGTTATCTTCAGAAAAATTTCCTTCTATAAAGTTGTTATCATTGTGATAGAATTTTGGCTGCCTGTGATCCCCTCTCAGTGTGTTCCTTGCAAAATAAGGAAAAACTCATAAGTGACACAACAGAACATATGTAGAAGCTGCATTATAAGAACATAATATTTTGGTTTTAACGAAAGAAGTAATAGATATGAGGAAGCAAACAACCTCGGGTGGATGAAGAATGAGGTAGCAGATCTGCTGAGGGACTTTAAAGAACAAAAATTTCTTCATCCAACTGACTTAAGCTTCATCGGCGGTCGGTAGCATAAAGTGATTTACCGTTAGAAAAATTAGCATCATATGCGAGCATCGTTAGTCAAGTATGACTCATTCATATAAGTAGAAGTACTAGGTATAGTGAGATGTAAATGCAAGATTTTTCAACCCATTAATTGAATCCAAAGTTCTGTTCATAAATATAGTTAATTTATTTTGTTGTCACAAATTTGGAAGACTTAAACAACATCGTAAATTCACAACATTCATCAATATTACTCTCTTCATGGTTACTTTGAGAAGTTATATGATCACAAAAACATATAATGAATGAATCCCACTAAGAGGCATTAATAGTGTCTATCTCAACATGCAAGCTATCTAACTAACCAACTATTATAGCTAATCATTTGTGCATGTCATCCACTAACAAAACCTCACTAGGATACATTTTTGCATAATATTTGAGCCAACCATTTTTCCATGTCACTGAGTTTATTTACATGCGTTTTATACCCTTTCAATTTAGATTATAGCCTTCCAATAGAAATTGCCGCTGCAGCACGTGGGATGTTCTTCTAGTTCAATATATGATGTGATCATCGATATCATAGCTGCTCAAATTACCCCGCGACAAGAGTAATATTGATGACTGATTGTCAGATACAATGCGGTTTAGTTCTTCAAATTTGTGTTGCAACAAAAGAGAGAAACTATATCTACTGTTAGGACATTGAAATCAATGGCGAATGGATAAAGCTTTCTTTCACCTACAATCCTAAAATATACATCCTTCCACCTGTAAGAGTGAGTCTAACTTGACTCGTGATGCAGAGCTAAGCACACATACATAGAGATAGGAGGGCTGAACCGCCGCCTGTATGTCACACCTGAGATACCCACGAACGTCCAGGAATAAGTAAACATCTAGGTGTAGCATGGGAACGGAGCAGTCGGTTTTCTTACTTGATCTGCAGATTGCTCTGTTTTGCCCTCCTCTGAAGGAATCCCATTTATTATAATCCTCCCTAGACACTTCCATTTCTGCGATCAGATCAGAAACCGGAGAATAGTTAATCACAACAGATTGCTCAGAGCCCTTTTATTTGTTGAAGAATCGCACGAAATAAAGAGTGAAAATGAACACTATGTTATAGCTCTGACATGACAACACATTGCTTGTGTAAGTGTTATTGAAGAGCATATTACATAGTGGCATTACATTGCAAAGGCAAACCGAATATAATGAAATAAGCTTAAGCTTGGTAGTTGAACATAGGCATTAGGTAAGCTGAAACGAGCTACTGCTTGTCGTCATCAGAGATGATGATTGTCTCTTTCCCCTTGGAAGAGGGCGAGATCTGCACATCGTGGGTGCCCTGCTGGTGGTCGGTGTGTTTCACCAACCTTCTAGATCTAGAGTTCATGTAAGCACGAGCACGGTGAGAAAACAAAGCGTAGGGTTCGTCGTAGGCACCGACGGTGCCCGAGAAAAATACCAAGAGCTGCTATGCAAAGCTGACAACCTTGAGGCAGTGTCGATGTGTGACGTGTTGAAGGTGTTCTCGGTGGCCATGTGCTCCTCGAGGATCTTAGGGTGCGTGCGCACAGACGCCACCGCGGCCTTGTCAGCGAGTGCGGCCGCGATTTTCCTCTCCACGGCCAAGTGCTCCTTGAGCTCTAGGCCATGGTTCCTGGACCATGGCGAACGGCGGGACCTGCGTCTTGTGGGAAGTGGTGGTGGTGATTTGGGCGTGGCGGGCCGGCGATCGTCGCATGGGTGTGGATGAAGAGGGTTGTGGATCTTGGGGTGAGAACAGGGTAGGGGCGTCGTAGTCGAGGAGTCCGGGGAAATGTGCAGGGCGTGGGGGTGTTTGAACAAGGAAGGGGGCAATGTGTGCTGAAGAGAGAGGCAAAAGAAGGGGGATACTCTATATTTGCATGCTTGGCGAAATTTTTCGCTATATGCGCGGGTAAAGTGTCGCCAAACAAAATCATCGCAAACGCTTCTATCGTAATAATTGATTATGATCATCGCATATCCCAAAATCATCGCAAATGCTTCTATCTTTAATAATTGATTGTGATCATCGCATATCCCAAAATCATCGTAAGAAATGGAGGAAACTAGCCAATGCATGAAAGACTTTAGTTGATCAACAATTAAATGATGCAACCCTAGCAACAACAAACTAAGCACCAATGCATTGTGAAGTATAGTTGCTTAACTCATTTAATAGTTAACACACTTAACACCTCACTTAGCACCTTTGCATTGGAAGCAGCCTTAAAAGGAGCTAGCTTTAACATTAACAATAAACAGGGGCTTTACTACTATCAATGATTAAACAAAGACCACGGTCGGCGGCCTAGGATCCGGCAGACCTAAGCATCGTCGTCGGAGGAGAAATTGACGACTAGTGAGGACGACATCTCGGTGTCATCGGTGTCGGCGTCGACGTCGGCAACGCCCTTGGACGACGATGGTGCGATGCTGAGGTCGCCATAGCCATCGTGGTCGATCAGTTCGCGGTAATGCTCGCATTAGTGGACGCGCCAAAGGTCCTTTTGGTGCGCCGTTGCCGATTCTTCCGTGACCCATAGGTGTTCTTCGTCCTTCTCTAGCTCACGCTCGTACTCGCGCTCAGCGATTTCGTGGGGATGGGGAACAATGGCTTCCGTAGACGCGTCATCGGAGGGCATCTCGGCCATCGCTCTTGCCAACTCTTTGGACGTGGGGTCCAGACTAGAGTTCGAGGAGACCGTCCCGATCTGTACGCTAACTGGGTCGATCTGGGCAAGGGCGGCCGCCGCGGCGTCGCATCTGCTCTAGAAGTTACGACACATCCATACGCCGTATCGGATGTTGCCGCGGCGGCCTATAATGCTATCGCCGCCCACTCCACAGCCGTCGCTGCCGTGCGAGCATCCCCTGACGCACTCTCGGCGGATGCGGACGCTCTCTCTGCGGCTTCTCGAGAACGAGCGACAGCTGCAAACGCCGTCTTAGCTGCTGCTGTGGCGGTCTGTAAAGCTGCCACCACCCCGTGGTCCGCCGGCGGCGCCGCCTTCTCAGCGATGCAGCCGTGCTCTCGGCGGCTGCGGCCTCCCTCTCGGCTGCGGCGATGGCTCTAGCAACTTAGGCGGTCCAATCATCCTTCCCGGCGAAGCTACTAGGTGGAGACATGGTCGATGCGATTGGGGATGAGCCGTTTGCGCTGGGGTCTAGTAGGGGTAGAACTGAATCTTCCCCCGAATGCCATAAAATATCTGAGCTGTGCGCGAGCGACCCGGTCGGTCAATTGGACCGTCTTGGATATTTTCCACAACCCAACCGATCGCTTCATATAAACTGGGGGCATATGGATGCTTTATATTGATTGTGTTAAAAATAGCTCGTCTGGGATGGTTTGGATCTATATCGCCGCTTAGATCTTTGAAATTCCATCCCATTAGGTGCAAAACACTTACCAATGCACTGAGGAACCACATGTTGATTTTTCAAACCATTTTCGTGCACTATTTCAGTCGTTCGCAATGCAAATCTGAATTTTACTCCATTTAATACCAAGAAATACACGTAATGCATTAAAAATAGCAAACTACCCAGCAAAAAATCATATTGTAGCACGTGAGATGGTTGGGTATATGGTTACTATAGAAAAAAACTCAAGGTCAAAAGATGAATCAAATGAGAACATACATTCGAATACGATTCATTCCATCCTTGAAACCATGACTATTATTCGGGGATAGTTCGGTTTCTAAAGGATGTACATCATACAAGTTGTACAATCGTATCATATTTTTTTCCGGCATACTGAAGTGATATAATGACACCCTGCCAAGTTTCAAAATTTTCATACCTAATAAAAAAATTCTGGAATTTTTAAACAAATGAATGCCACGTTCACGGTTGGATATCGCCGCTTAGATATTTGAAATGTCATCCCATTCGTTGCAAAACACTTACCAATGCACTGAGGAACCACATGTTGATTTTTCAAACCATTTTCGTGCACTATTTTAGTCGTTCGCAATGCTAATCTGAAATTCAATACATTTAATGCCTAGAAATGCACGTAATGTGTTAAAAATAGAAAACTATCCAGCAAACAAATCATATTATAGCACGTGAGATGGTTGGGTCTATGGTCACTATAGAAAAAAACTCAAGGTAAAAATATGAAGCAAATGAGAACATACATTCAAATACGATTCATTCCATCCTTGAAACCACGACTATTATTCGAGGATAGCTCGATTTCTAAAGGGTGTACATCATACAAGTTGTACAATCGTATCATATATTTATTTCGGAATACTGTAGTGATCTGATGACACCCTTCCAAGTTTCAAATTTTTCAGACCTAATAAAAAATTTCTGGAATTTTTAAATGAATAAGTATCGCCGGTTAGATCTTTGAAATGTCATCCCATTCCCTGCAAAACACTCACCAATGCACTGAGGAACCACATGTTGAATTCTCAAACCATTTTCGTGCACTGTTTTTCGTTCGCAATGCTAATCTGAATTTTAATCAATTTAATGCCTAGGAAATGCACGTAATGCGTGAAAAATATCAAACTATCTAGCAAAAAATTCATATTGTAGCACGTAAGATGGTTGGGTGTATGGTCACTATAGAAAAAAACTTGAGGTAAAAAGATGAAGCAAATAAGAACATACATTCGAATACGATTCATTCCATCCTCGAAACAACGACTATTCTTCGGGGATAGTTCCATTTATAAAGGGTGTACATCATACAAGTTGTACAATCGTATCATATTTTTTCTGGTATACTGAAGTGATATGATGACACCCTGCCAAATTTCAAAATTTTCAGACCTAATAAAAAATCTATGAAATTTTTAAATGAATGAATGCCGTGTTCACGGTTGGATATCGCCTCTTAGATCTTTGAAGTGTCATCCCATTCACTGCAAAACACTCATCAATGCACTGAGGAACCACATGTTGATTTTCCAAACCATTTTCGTGCACTGTTTTGGTCGTTCGCAATGCTAATCTGAATTTTAATCAATTTAATTCCTAGGAAATACACTTAATGCGTTAAAAATAGCAAACTATCCAGCAAAAAATTCATATTGTAGCACGTAAGATGGTTGGGTCTATGGTCACTATAGAAAAAAACTCAAGGTCAAAAGATAAAGCAAATGAGAACATACATTCGTATACGATTCATTTCATCCTTGAAACCACGACTATTCTTCGGGGATAGTTCAGTTTCTAAAGGGTGCACATAATACAAGTTGTACAATCGTATCATATTTTTTCTCGACATACTGAAGTGATATGATGACACCCTGCCAAGTTTCAAAATATTCAGACCTATTAAATTTTTTCTGGAATTTTTGAACGAATGAATGTCGCGTTTACGGTTGGATATCGCCGCTTAGATCTTTGAAATATCATCAAATTCGTTGCAAAACACTTAACAATGCACTGAGGAACCACATGTTGATATTTCAAACCATTTTCGTGCACCGTTTTAGGCGTTCGCAATGCTAATATGAATTTTACTCCATTTAATGCCTACGAAATGCACGTAATGCGTTAAAAATAGCTAACTATCCAGCAAAAAATTCATATTGTATCACTTGACATGGTTGGGTCTATGGTCACTGTAGAAAAAAATTAGATGTCAAAAGATGAAGCAAATGAGAACATATATTCGAATATGATTCATTCCACCTTGAAACCACGACTATTCTTTGGGGATAGTTCGGTTTCTAAAGCGTGCACATCATACAAGTTGTACAATTGTATCATATTTTTCCCGTGGCATAATGAAGTGATATGATGACACCCTGCCAATTTAATTTTTTTTCAGACGTATTAATTTTTTTTGGAATTTTTAAACGAATGAATGCTAAGTTCACGATTGGATATTGCCGCTTAGATCTTTGAAATATCATCAAATTCGTTGCAAAACACTTACCAATGCACCGACGAACCACATGTTGATTTTTCAAACCATTTTCGTGCACTATTTTAGTCGTACGCAATGCTAATCTGAATTTTAATCCATTCAATGCCTAGGGAATGCACATAATGTTTTGCATGGATTACTCTATTCTTTGCATTGCCAACGGTTGTTTTTATTGAATCGTGTGGAATACATTCGAACCGCCTATATGTACTTCGCCAGGAGCGTTATCTCGAAAACCTTCTTCGTTTTATTTCCTCCATATCCAGCGAGCTATTTCCATGGCAAGTGGTGCGGGCGGTGTTGGGATCCCTCGACGAAACGGGGCCATCTGCGGAGGCCCTCCCGATGCTTGGGCAGGTAGTTCCACCAGGTCGCTATTCATCCCCATCGGCGGCGGCGGCGACGGCGACGTCTGTGGGGACCGCTTGTGGCTGGTCTTCCTCCAACTAAGCGAGCACATTGCGCCTGCCGCCTCCAAGCTTCGTGCCGTTGAGACAGCTTTCCAAGCTCTTGGAGAAAATGATGGGCTTCATTGGCTTGAGAGACAGAGGCTTCGACACCTCTCTGCAGCAGATTTCCTCCCGCAGTGATTAAAAAGTTCTTTTCCAGATCATTGCCGGGGCGAGAGAAGGTCCAACTTTGATTTATATCATCCCCACGATGACGTTGTCCTGTGGAATAACCATAGGATGATATGGAACAATGGCAAGCTCATTGACATCAATGTGATCATCCTGGGCCACCTAGGGCACCTGCAGTTGTATAGGTCGCTGCAACTCCTCCTGAGGCACCACCAGTTGATGTAGGGGTTGCTGCAAACCATCCCCTTGCGGTGGCAACCCTTGCATGTCGGGCTGTACGACCTCATCGTCAATTACAATTGCTTGGTTAACCGAATCAGAATAATCCGGGTGGTCAAGCACCATGGAGTGCCGCTCTTCCGGTTCAGGGACCACAGGAACCATAGGAACAGGGGCTGCAGCAGCCCCCCCATGGCTCCCCATCTCAAGAAGCAATTCCCCAGTTGGGTGCATCATCTTCATGTTGCTCAGGATGAACTGGTGGAGGAGGAGGTAGGTCATTCCAACCGATAGCGGGTGCGGGTTGTCGTCCAATGGCATAGGGTCTTCTTCCTGGGGCAGCTGATTATTCCAGTTTGCTCCAAGGATGTAACAGGCTGCACTCCATCTCAGTTTTTCTCCGCCCCATTCAGCAAAGTCATTGAAGAAGACGTCCTAGGGGACCAAGTGTGTGTCAGGGAATGAAGAAAACACCATTGCACGCACCTGGTAGGGGCCTCCTCATCCCAGTAGTGAAATTTACCAAAGGTGTTGACCGCATCATGAATGCAATTCGTGTTACGGTAATCCAATGGGATTCCAATAAACATAAGCCAGCCAAACCTCGTATCTGCAGCGGCGCGAAAACCCTCGCCCTCATCGTGATTGAAGAAGCGAACAAGGTGTTCCTCACCAAGATTGAAAGGGGGGTGTTGGGTGAGGGCGTAACGACCCGCAGGATGAGGGCTTATCACATAATAATTTTCAGTGGGATCATGAATAAACTCAACAATATAAGTATCACATAAAAGTTTCTTATCATGATCCACAAGAATAGAAAATTTATTACTCCCCACATAAGAAAAATAATCAATAGTAGTGGGAGCAAACTCAACAAAATAGCTATCACATGAATCTTCTTATCATGATCCACTTGCAAAAATTTATTCTTTATAACATAAGTCTCATCACAATAATCATCATAGATAGGAGGCAAAGTATCATCAAAATAAATTTCCTCATCAAAACTTGGGGGGCTAAAAAGATCAACCTCATCAAACGTAGCATCCCCAAGCTTATAACTTTGCATATCATTAGCATCAAAGGTATTCAAAGAAGACATACTAATAACAATGCTAATATCATGAGTGTTATGCAAATAATAAAGCTCCATAGGATTTTTGATTTTCTCTTCAAACACTTCATGTCACAACTCAAGGTAGAGCTCATAAATCTCTTTCATAATTTTGTTGTTGTTTTCCATAAGCCTAACTAGTGAAAATGAAAACAAGGAATGAACATATTTAATTGCAAGATCTAAAGATATACCTTCAAATGCTTACCTCCCCTGCAACGGCGCCATAAATATCTTGATCTCTACGCACGCTTCTATTCTTTTAGACTATGTTGGGTCTCCAAGCGCAGAGGTTTGTAGGAAAGCAGCAATTTCCCTCAAGTGGATGACCTAAGGTTTATCAAACTGAGGGAAGTAGAGGTTGAGGATGGTCTCTGACGAGGATCAGCCTTGGCAAATGCCATGGTCAGGGACCCCGGGTTAGATCGTAGAGAAGGAACATGTTGGCGATACTCGTCGGCTAACAGGAGAAGCACTTCCTGCTCGATTGTATTAAGCGAGGGGGCGATTACAGTGGAAGTCTAGGCGAGTTCGCACAAGACCAGAGGTGTTGATTGTAGATTGGATGTCCTAAGGCACCCCCCTCCCAACCTTTATATACTAGGCTTGGTCTCGGGGAGTCCGTCTCAGGTTACAGGGACGATTGCCTAATTATAGCCTTGCCTTGAACGCCAAGTCCTGACTTCCATATTGGTCGCGGACTCCTACGTTAGTGCCTAGAGCGGGCCAATCGTGGGCCTGTCGAAGCTTCCAGCGGGCCTCTTGTCTCCATATGCACTAGGTATCCTCCCACGCAGGAGTCGTGGGGTTACTCCCTCGTCAGTCTCTCTCAAGCAACCCTGCAATTAAGATACAAGAAGTCTCTTGTGTCCCCAACACACCTAATACAACTAGGATTTGTATAGGTGCACTAGTTCGAAGAAGAGATGCACTAGTGCAAAATAGGTCATTAGAACCGGTTCTGAGAGGCCATTAGAACCGGTTTTGGCAACCGGTGCTAAAGGTTCGGTGCTAGAGGGTGAACCCCTTTAGAACCGGTTGCTCACGAACTGGTTCTAAAAGCTCTGCAGCCAGCCACGTGGTGGCAGGTCGGGCGCGAGGGCTCGGGAACCTTTAGCACCGGTTTGTAACACAAACCAATTCTAAAGTTTTAGAGGTTTAAGTATTTTTTATTTTTGGTTTTAATAGTTTAGGGTTTAGGGTTTATTAATTCTTTTCTTTTGTGTTTAGGATTAATGTTTATTTTACGCTATTACATAATGTACAATATATATATATATATATACATGTAGAATATCTCGTAGCTAGTTAGAACTATCATATATAGTAGAATTATCGTACCACCAACATATATATACATCGATCATATATAGTACTAGTGCCTCACCACTGCCCCTCTTTGCTTGCCTCGAGCCCACAACAGTGGAGGGCATTTGAATATACATACAGTATACATCATATGGACAACACACCAGTTTCCTATTACATATGGTAAGGGAATTCTCCGGTCGACTTATTTAGGACTTCACGAAGAAGAAATCCTGCTATTTCCTCTTGAAGTGCTCGCATGCGATCATTTATGTCGAGTTTATCCCGCTTCTCCCAAATCTTATTATTTAAAGAAGATGATCAATATATGAATATATTACATATGGTAAGAACAAAGTCTAGATAGTATTTACGTACCATCATTGTTCTTTGATTAATCTTTTGGGTCATATACCGAATGTTCTCCATTACGTTGTAAGCACAAGGTTTAGTCCCCGATGTCTGCCTCATACACTTCACAGATTTAATAATCAAGCATATATATGATAATGGTATATTGAAACTATAAATATAATTAAATCGAATGTTCTCTCACATATTTATCGTACTGCCACGTCAGCTTCTCCTTCCATTCACCGCGCTCGAGTTTTTTGAACTTCTCCCAAACTCTGCCGTCAAAGAAAATGAATAAAGGAGTTAATTACTTGATATAACAGAAACTTAAAGTGAACACTAAAGAAGCCTACATGTGTGATAATGATTAAAATTACCTGGCGAATGAGTTCCTAATTTCTTTATACTCACTAATATCTTTACGTAGTGAGTCCATTACTGTAACCATTCCTTTCTACATTTCAATGTCTTTCAAGATGAAGTGATAGTTGCGCACACGTAAGCGGGTATCACTTATATAACAATATCGAGTAAGCAAAACTATAATTTGTAGTACAAAATAATGACACTCACTTGAAGTTGTAAGGAAATAGTATATGTTCTTCTGCATGTAGATACCTCAAACTTTTAAGCAAAAGGGTCTCCGCGAATTCTGTATTATGTTTTACGGTTACTTCATGTATGATATTTGGGTCAATGAACCCAATGCGAAAGAATCCATCTTTTCTCATTTCGTACATCTTCTTTCTGCGTAATACCACACACAAAAGAATATATATAGTGAGGATAATACAGCCAATGACGTACGAGCTGAGCTAGAAAGAAATCACTTACAGACAATACAAACTGACGATAGATTTGTCGAGTGCCAATTGATGGAATAACTGAAATAATTCTTCATTTGCAATCCACAAGTCACCAGTTCCATTGTCGAAATATTCTGGCCTGATCGGAATCCAGAAGCCGGTCATCTCGAACGGTATAGCTTCTGTGATGTACCACTTATGCAAGTTGCGCATTTGCGTTGATAATAGCTTCTCTTCTTCTTCAGTGACCATAGGCTCCCCTTTTGCATATTTCCTTTTTGGAGATGGCTCACCGGACAAGTCATCAAGGTTTAAAAATTGTTCAATAGTAAGACCCGCCTCTCTAGCAAATGCTCTTTGTTCGTCGGTTATCTCTTCCCGCTGCTTGGTATTCACCTTGAGCGGGGCTATTGATTGCACTGTCTGTTCTCCAAGCTGGGCAACAGTTTTCCCGCTTTTTTTACTGCCTGAGTGGCTGCTTCTTGATCCCTTTTGCAGAAATGACTTGTCAATAGAGCGTTCATAGTCCGAGAACACGGTCTTAACAGGGGGTTCAAACATCTTCAAGAAGTGTTGTACTATTACCTCGGGTATTTTCTCCTTCGGTGGCGGGGGAGGTTTCGGTGCAAGGTGCTTCGCCACGGCTTCATCCACTATGGCCTTGGTTTCAGCTTCACTCCTATCCCAGGGTAAGACTGGCGGACTCTTATGGGGTTTAACTTTCTTTGTTTTCTTCTTTGGTGGACTCCTATGACGCGGCGGAGGTCGATTACTTTTTGATTGTCGTGTTTGTTGTCATCCCACACACGTACACCTGGTTTAGCCCACAACAGTAAAATTTCTTCAAATAATGGCCTTAGGTGCACATGAATGTCGTTGCCGGGTTTCTTAGGGCCTTGGATTAGCACTGGCATCATAATGAACTTCCGCTTCATGCACTTCCAAGGAGGAAGGTTGTAGATACATAGAGTCACGGGCCATGTTCTATGATTGCTGCTCTGCTCCCCAAAAGGATTAATGCCATCTGCACTTAAACCAAACCATATGTTCCTGGGGTCCTTTGTAAACTTTCCATTTCCCTTTTCTTCCATTCTCTCGATTTTTCTCCACTGTGACCCATCAGCGGGGTGTCTCAAATTCCCGCCTTTCTTACGGTCTTCGTTGTGCCATCGCAACAACTCGGCATGCTCTTTGTTTCTGAACAGTCATTTCAACCGTGGTATTATAGGAGCATACCACATCACCTTGGCAGCAACCCTCTTCCTGGGGCGCTCGCCCTCAACATCACCAGGGTCATCTCGTCTGATCTTATAGCGCAATGCACCGCATACCGGGCATTCATTCAAATTATCGTACGCACCACGGTAGATGATGCAGTCATTAGGGCATGCATGTATCTTCTGCACCTCTAGTCCTAGAGGGCAGACAAGCTTCTTTGCTTCGTAAGTGTTGTCAGGAAATTCGTTATCCTTTGGAAGCCTCTTCTTAAATATTTTCAGTACCTTCCCAAATCCCTTGTCAGGTATACCATACTCTGCCTTCCATTGCAACAATTCCAGTGCGGCACCGAGCTTTGTGTTTCCCTCTTCGAAATTTGGGTACAATCATTTTTTGTGATCCTCTAACATGCGATTGAACTTCAACTTCTCCCTTTCGCTTTCGCATCCTCTCTGTGCATCAACAATGACACGACGAAGCTCATCATCGGGCTCATGTGATGCCTTTTCTTCACCTTCTTGTTCTTTTTCTTGTTCTTCATTCTGTTCCCCCATTGTACCACCGTATTCAGGCAGCTGGAACCCATGATACCTGTCATCTTCCTCATCTTCTTCATTCTCTTCCATCAGAACCCCTCTTTCTCCGTGCTCGGTCCAGCAGTTATAGTCGGACATGAAACCATGCTTAAACAGATGGAGGTGAATATCTTTTGAGTCAGAGTAGCTGTTATTATTCTTGCAGACACCACATGGACAACACATAAAACCATCCCGCTTGTTAGCCTCAGCCACTTGCAGAAAACTATGCAAGCCATTAATGAACTCGCCAGAGCGTCGGTCTTCGTCGTACATTCATTGCCGACTCATCTTTATAATGGCAAAACATCGAAAAGATAAAATTAATACAAGTAATTCATATACATAAAATTGATCATACATGCATAAAGGTTGTTCATACATAAAGTTGATCATACATAAAGTTCATACACATACTTATTATCATAAAAACAACATAAAACTATCTACCTAAAGCATTTAAATGCAATAATAAATGCGATCAATATCGCAACAAAGGTACCAATTGCTCCAACAGCATAATGATACCAAGCCTCTTTAGTAAGGGCATATTTTCTAATTTTCCTAATCTTCATGCGCATTACATCCATCTTGTTCTTGTGATCGCCGACGACATCGACAACATACAACTCCAATAACATCTTCTTTTCTTCAACTTTTTTCAATTTTTCTTTCAAATACTCGTTTTCTTTTTCAACTAAATTTAACCGCTCAACCAGAGGGTCAGTTTCAATCTCCGGTTCACATACCTCCTAGATAAAAATATCTATGTCAACTTAATTGGTCATCATTGTCAAACACGAAATATGGAACTAATTAATAGTTATAAAAGATAATATATATATACCACATCCGCATCATAGACAGGACGAGGGCCGACCTGCGCGGATACAATAACCATCGCACTATGTATAACAAAGAATCATATAAGTAAGAAAATTAAACAAGTATCTATCTAAATCATACAAATAAAATTTCTTACATAAAAAAAATAAGAAACACATATATAGAGGCTCACCAAGGTGGTGCCGGTGAAGAGGGACGATGGGGGCGATTGACGGTGGTAACTATACGTCCGTGTGCGGGAAGGGACTAAGCAATCACTACAAATATGCATACTAATTAACTTGAGCTCAAAGTGCATATAAATCAAATAAACTCCACATATCACTATATAGATAGCTTCCAAACTAAAGTCCACAAATCTACACATATAGAGCATAGCACGAGCTAATCTAGCAAAACTGAGAGAGGACAAAGTTGCTAACCTTTGTGAACACTTGGATGTAGAAGGTTTTTCTTCAAATCTTCACAAATCTTGGCCAAAATTGAGGATGAACTCGAGCAAAGAGAGAAGTGAGCTTCAAAAACAGAGAATGGGCTTGGCCGGCTCATGTTGAAGAAGGAGTATATATAGCTATATATTTAGCACCGGTTGGTAGCACCAGCCGGTTCTAAAGGTGGGACACTAGAACCGGCTGGTAGCACCAACCGGTGCTAAAGGTTCTAGCGGGCCCCCCAGCCCAACGGCAATCGGCTGCCACACCTTTAGCACCGATTTGTACTACAAACCGGTTCTACAGGTGTGGTGAAAGGTTGCCGTTGGCCTCGGGCCCATCACACGAACCGGTTCTAAAGCCCGGCCTCACGAACCGGTGCAATTCGGCCAGTAGAACCGGTTCGTGTTCGGGCCGTGGCCTTTGCTCATATCCAAAGGCCTGTTTTGTACTAGTGATGGTAAAATATGGGTGATAGGTGTGGCAGAGAAAAGTAATATAAATCTGTAATAAAAAGTGCAGCAAGCAAACAAGTGGTAAACCTGAGAACAAACGGTATTGCAATGGTGGAAACAAGGCCTAGGCTTCATACTTTCACTAGTGGCAACTTCCAACAACATTAACATAGTCTAATCACATGATATTTCCCATAAAACATGCAATGGAAACGTACTCGGAGGTCATTCCTTTGTGGTCAAGAGAGGACGAGAATTATGTAGGCTTATGAAAGCACACCTCAGATTTCATAGTTCTCAATCTATGGATTTACCAATATCACCGTGGCCATCCAAAGAGAGTACCAAAATCACCACAACATATCTCAAGGATAGTCAAAGACAAGCACCAAGAGACTCTCAATATTCAATCCACACACAAAAGAGGAAATCACTCATGAAAATATTCTTCTAACCCACGTCCAATAGACCGCTATCACCATGGTCTCGGGGATTATACTACATAAGATCAAGTGAGTACATCAATCCAATACATAGAGAAAATAGAAATATCATGGGATCACCCTAGATTAACATAGACTATGATCACAACGAAGATCACATCATGGGAGAGAGAGAAGAACACATAGCTACTAGTAGAAACCGCAGCCCCGAGGAGGAACTACTTCCGCTTCACGGAGGGAGGAAGCAATGTCGATGGAGATGAATCCTGGGGCAATTCCCCGTCCCGGCAGGGTGCCGACACAGGAATTCTGGTCCCCCGAAGCTTCTTGGCGATGGAGGCAGAGATTGGAATTGCTTCTGGAGAAAAGGGGTCTGGAAACATGGGTTTCGCCGACGGGATATAAATAAGAGCCAAAGGGGGGCATTGGGGGGGGGGGGGGCACCAGGAGTCCACGCGGCCTCCCGGCGCGACCCCACCCTAGGCCGCACTAGGAGGGCGTCTGGGGGCTGTGGGCCTCCCCTTGACCCCATCCTCCGGCTAAAGGATTCTTCTAGAACTCTGATTTTTATATATTTTTCTTGGAATTTTCGGTGAACTTTTAATAATGGGGAAACCTGAAATACAAAAATAGAAACTGGCACTGGGGTGCACTGAGTTAATAGATTAGTCCAAATATGATCAAAAGTGTATGAAAGTGTATCAAAAGAATAGCAATATCACACAAAACATGCATGGAGCAAGCATAAATTATAGATATGTTTGGGACATATCAGAAGCCGCTGCAGACGCCTGCCACATATCGGCCTATGTAGTTTTATGCTAGTTTGTGGAAAAATTAAAACTGTAGTGGAAGTGGATGATGTAATACGATGTACTCCGATGGATGTGACGTATCTTGTAGTCTGGAAATATCTTTAATGTTTATTTTCGAATCTATTAGCCGTCTCAAATCTTTTGCGCGGAACAAATAATGCATGTTATTAATGCGAAGTTGAGTAGATTGCGCCCCTGATTCCGGATATCCGCCTATAACTACTGCACCTGCTATTGCAAAAATGCTTCATTAGATCCCCATGCCCACCCCTCACCGCGCGCACACGCTCCAACCTGCAAAAATGACGCCGCCGGTCAGCCCACACTCAGCCGTGCCTCTCATCACCGCGCCCCAACCATGGAGGAGCTATTGTAACAACCCAGATTTAATAAAAATTAAAATTTTTGTTTTCGGTGTGAATTGTTTGATTGTCTGATTTGTTTGCGGTGTTTGCATCCCCGATTTATCGATCGGCGATTATTTCCCCCCCTCTTATCTCGTTCCGGTCGGAGAATGACCCTTTCCACCCTGACACTCGACCTTTGTGACACCGGGTTTCAACCGATCACCATCGCGAAAACCCGCACAAGACCAGCCGTAGCCAACGGAACAGAAAACCCCGTTTAATAAGTAAACGGGGTATTTTTATAGCGCGCCGGAAAGTGTTCTCGGAATAGTTCCAGCGCGAGGTGAACATTGCCGGCTCGACGCGCTGATCGCGCTATTTGAAGTTTTACCGGAATCGGATGTCCTGCGGACCCCCGGCTGTCAGAAACGTAAACACCGCGCGCGCGAGAGAAAAACCAGGGATGTTTTTTGCAAACTGCCAGCCACTTGGGCTATATAAAGAGCACCACTCTCCCACCCCTTTCTAGGGTTTCCCCTAAGACAAAATTGCAGCGACCCCCTCATTTCTGCCCAAATTTCCCCCCCTAGTCCTCCTCTCCCCGAAACCCTAATCCCCAAGCGATTATGGCTGTTGATCTGTAAGATCAAGGGAAAAAATCTAGCCCCAACTCCACCACAGCAGCCCCAGGTCCGATTTTGGCCCCGCATGGCCTGAGATCCGTCGCCGGACACCGACGGGCCACGCCGGGCCCGCCCCGCCGCCGCACCGAGCGCGTCGCCCGTCTCCTCGGAGTGCTGCCGCCTCCCGTACTCCGACGCAGCCTTCGTCGTGCGCCACCAGGCCAGGCCGTCGCGCCATCTCCTCCTCCCGCACTCCTCTCTTCTCCACTGTCCTCACCGCTCGCCTCTCCCCCTCGTGGCAGGTCTCCGCCGGCAGCCACCGCGCGCCATGGAAGTAAGGACCTCGAGCCAAGGGCTCGATCCGCCTCGTAGCCACACTAGAGGGCCGCCGTAGACTTCGCCCCAGCGAGATCCGACACTGCCACCTACGGATCCGTCTTCCATGCCCAGTTCCCGGCCAGATCCGCCTCACCGGAGCCACCATGCCGCTCGCTGGAGTCCAGCGCGCCGCCGCGTCCCGTGCGACTCGGCATCCAGCCGTCGTCGCCCTGGTGGGCCGGCCTTCGCGCTGCCGCGCGGCCCACCTCCTCTTCGCGGCCCGCCTCGCCTCTCGCCTAGGCCAGCTGGCGCTATCCGCCGCCGCCGCCGCCGCGTCATGGGCCTCGGCCCGTTGGGGTGAGCTGGCCCGAGCCCCTCTTTTTTTCCTTCTCTGTTTTTCCCTTTTTTCGAAATCCTGCTAAGTCTTTTTATTCTGTGTGTTGTATCTGTTTCGCAAGTAGTTTTGCGAGTAAACCGTAGCTCGAATGACGTTGCGCCCAAAAGGAAATTTTTTAGGTTTGTGTGTACTTCAGTTCATCTTTTGTTAGTATTTTGATTTGAGGCCATCTTGATGTTGTTAATCACTTTTGAAGTGGGCATCAGACTATTAACTGATGCTAATTTCTGTTATGTGTTGCTGCTGTTATTTTATTGCAAGTTTGATTGATGATTGTGACACATCCATGAGGCCTATGCTATTAATTCTTGTTGCATACTATTAAGCATCATGTCTACTTCAATTCTATGCATTCATATGTCATATTTTCCTGCTGCATGATGTTTGTTTCATCACCCAAAGTGGTGACCCTGCTGTTAGTGTGCTGCTGTTTATATAAAGTTGCTACTTTGCTGCCCTATATCTTTTGAACCGTGCATCCTATTGAGCATTGCAATATGTCATATTGATCTATGCCATGTGTACTTCCATTATATGTATTGCATTGTCATGTTTGCATTTCTGGTCATAGATATGTTTAGCTCCAAAGTTGCTATCCTGCTATTGTTGACAGCCACCTCTGTTTTCACCAAGTCTATAACTTTCCGATGCCATGTTGCATGCTTAATATCTTTTGAACCATGATGCCTATTTGCATGATTCCTTTTGCCATGCATTCCTTGTCATGCCTACTGCAATTCCATGTCATTTGGTGCATGTTTGCATTCTATAGCTAATTGTTTCATTTCTCTAAAGTGTGCTCCCTGATGTTAACAGCATGTGTGCATAACTTGTTTTTTATATCTTTTTAACGTAACTCCGTTTGGAGTGTTCTTTATATGTAACTTGATTAGGTTTTCGTGTAGTTTGTGTTTATGCTATTGTTTGCTGTTGTCAACCCACCTAAAATATGGTTTAGGTCAGAACGGTACCAAATGCTTTAATCTTTGTGGGACACTTAGTGGAATACCATGTTTAGGTAGTGCCTCACTTAAATTGACTAGCATAGATAGTTTACCTTATGCTTCACCTCTTTCCATGCTTGTGTGACATGGCACGCTTGAGTGAGATGCCATGTTAACAACCTTTCTCACCTTGAGTAGCTAAACAACTTGAACCCTTGTAAACGTGCGGTATCGTCGTGTGTGACGAGTACTCCACTTAACCTGTTAGTAACCGCTCTCGACGGTAGGTGCGATGTCTCGTGTAGCCTTCTTGTTGATGCTTGCTCGTGTTTGCCTCGTAGTAATAGAGTGCTTGCTCGTTGATTGCTTTTCAGTGTTTACCCTCTTGTGTGCTTCCGCGGGTACGTCTCGGAGACGATGCGAGCCTGCGATCGCCTACACCTTCGGAACTCGACTTATCAACAGGAAAGGACTATACATTACTTATGATCCATTCTATTTCAACCAGCGCTTTGCATGCTATTCTAGGTTAGGTTCAATGTTTGATCCTACCACAATATTACAACCTCTTTCAAACCGATATAGCTATGTCCCCTCCCAGCAAACCATGTATTGCTATGTTACTATTGCTCGTTGCTCAGCCCCTGCTTAGTATGCATGTTTAGGATGCTACGATGTTACCTTGTTACTCCTTGGTTTGGGATATCACATTATTATATTGTTTTTGATGACATGATTATTATAATGTTGACTATATTCGATGAAGGATGGAAGGTCTAGGCTATCCCGCCCCGACGCTTTGTTCCATTCGAGTCACCTAGGACCCGAGTTCCGGGTATTGTGTCTCTTGACGAGCGTGCCTAACCGCGTGTGGGATGCTATGGGGTCCCCTTTTCTTACCTACCTAGCTTCAAACATTTCTAGTGGTGTCCCAAGCTGATTTTACCATTTGAGAAACCGTGTGCGTAACTGGTCTGCAACCAGTGGATTTAAAACAAATTGGGCCAGTGGGATGGTATATCCTGTTGGTCCACACCTGGGAGCTAGGGGTGCCTGCCCGGGCAAGGGTTAGTCATCCCAACCTCATCCAGACGGTAGAGACGGATTCGAGAGGGCGACCGGCTTTTGAGTTGGATCCCGACCTCTAACTTGACGTTGTACAACTCAACCAAGCAATCGTTACTCTATCAAGCATTCACAATACAAATCTAGTCATATCTAGAGGATGAACCACAATGATAGCCCAAATTAACCTAACCTAAGAATGGCAGAAGCAACGAACTGGATAAGCTTGCTCAATGCGCAGATAGGGGAAAAATATGATACGACAGCGAAGCTGGCGGCGCTCACTTACCAAATGGAGAATCCTGGGAGTTGAGCCGGCTGGCCGGGGTCGACGATGTCGAGGCCTTCGGCGGTGGCGCGGCTGGGAGATGGTGTGGGCGGCGGTGTGGACGACGACGACAGGCGGCGGCGAGTCCTGCAGAGAGAGGCGGAGGGGGCGGTGAGAGAGATAGAGAGAGAGAGAGAGAGAGAGAGCGAGAGAGAGGACGTGGGAGGAGGGGCGCGGGGAGAAGTGTGGGGGTTAGGGTTTCGGGAGAGGGGAGAGGTGGGGATTAGGGGGGTATGGGTTAGCAATGGCGCACATTTGGTACGTGTGCCATAAGGTTAGTCGGTAACAATGGCGCACTTTTGGCAAGGTGCGCCATTAACATTAATCCATATCTAGCTTAAAACAGGTGTGTCTGTGCCAATGGACAGAACCACTTACATAGTCTAGTGGTTGGTCCCTTGATTCATGAATCTAGCCACCCAGGTTCGAATCCTGGTAGTCCATCTTGTTTGCACTTTAAAAATATTTTATATCAACCTTATCATAAACATCCAAACACTTTAAAATAATGGTTGTCCCATCTTTTTTGCACTTTAAAACAAATTTATATCAACCTTATCATAAACATGCAAACACTTTAAAATAACCACATGGCATATCCATCTCTAAAATAATACAATATTTAAAAATCTCAAAAAATATAGGCAGCCCCATTTTTTGCACTTTTAAAAAATATATAGTAATAATGACATATCAATATCTTCATAGAAAAATGATACAAAATTCCCACATACACACACACGCGGCAGACACGCTGTGATTGGATCTTATTAGCTATCATCTTTTCACAATCTTTTTGCCCTTCTTTTTCTCGTTTGCATAATTTAGCCCTAGCACCCCTTAATTTCTTCTCTTGAACGGGAGAAAGCATTTAGGTAGGGTGGTCCTGCTTCTTCTTGTTTTGTATGCTACTGCATCATCGTCGTCGTCATCTTCAATCTTCGGGTCGCCGTACTTGTCGAAGTCTTGCTCGTTGGCGGCTCCATCCATTCTGATGATGTTCCTTTTGCCTCTTCGCACGACAACACGGCTGGGCTTTGACGGGTCGGTAATGAAAAAGCATTGGTCCACTTGGCTAGCCAGTACCCATGGCTCATTATGCGCTGTGACGTTTGCGCCCGGGGTCTTGGATTTGGCTTCGGGTATAACCATGGTGGTGAAATACCGGCTTTCTTTTACGATGCTCTTGGACCACCTGACGCGGAACATCGACACCTTCTCTGCAGCGTAGCTGAGCTCCCAGACCTCCTCGGTCCTTCCGTAGTATCTTTTCTTGACGTTACCGGTGTAGGCTTCCATCTATACCCCGGAGTTCTGATAATCGCTCTTCATGTCCTTTTCCTCGGTGTAGAATGTGTAGCCGTTGATATCGTACGCTTGATATGTCATCAGGTTGTGCTCGGCGCCCTGTGACAAGGCGAATACGAGTTTTTCTTCCTCGGAAGAGTCCTCATGTAAAGGGTACGATAGAAGCTTGTCGTTGAACCAACGCGTGAAGCATGAGTTGTGCTCTTTGAGTACATCTCCGTCCGTCCACTGGTTGCCTCGGTCATTGTACGTCTTCTCAATTGAGGTTTTGTGCTCTACCACCCAAGGATCGACCAAGTCAATGTGTTGCTGCGCGACTAGGTTGGCTCTTTCAAAGTCGGTGAGTCGATCCTGGAAGTCGACATGCATTTCGCGGCGACCCTCGCGGTGACCACATCCAGCGAGCCTGCCCAGGCGCCTGTTGACAGGCAGACCCACGGGGTTATCGATGCCTAGATAATTCGTGCAAAAGGAGATGCACTCTTCGGTCAGAAAGCCCTGGGCTATGCTTCCATCTGGACGTGCCCTGTTGCGAACGTATCCTTTGATCACACCATTCATCCTTTCGGACGGCATCATGCTGTGCAGGAACGTCGGCCTAAGTGGGATTATATCATCCAAGATATGGACGAGGAGATGCACCGTGACGTCGAAGAATGCTGGAGGGAAGTATATCTCGAGCTCGCATATTGTCACCACGATCTCTTCTTGTATCCTGCTGAGTTGCCTCACGCCAACCGACTTACGAGAGATGACATCGAAAAAGTTGCATAGGACAAATAGCGTTTCACGGACGTGGTCATCCATGATCCCGCGCATTGGAAGAGGAAGTAGTTGCATCATCAGCACGTGACAGTCGTGAGACTTCATCCCGCTGAACCTCTGCTTCGCTGAGTCTAGGTATCTGCTGATCTTCCCAACGAAACCGTAAGGAAGTTTTATTCCTAGGAGGCAGTTCATAAACTGCTGGATCTCCTTCTGACTTAGAGTGAAGCACGCGGGGGGCAGTAATAATGTTCGCTCTGCTTCTTGGTCTTTTTGCCTTTGCGAAGACTTTCCGTGTCCTCCGGTGGCTCATCATCATCACCATCGTCGTCATCATCATCATTAGGGAGGTTTGCATGAAGCTCCTCCCTGATGCCCATTGATAGCAAGTCTGTCCTTGCTTTCGGCCCATCTTTGGTCTTTTCTGGCATGTTGAGCAAGGTAGCAAGCAGACTCTCGCACACATTCTTCGTGATATGCATGACATCAAGGCTGTTTGGCACATCGAAGATGTTCCAGTATGGCAAGTCCCAAAAAATAGACCTCGTTTTCCATACCTTCAGCAGCGGCTCTGGCGCCGTTCGCTTAGAATTGATCTTTCCTGGAGGTGGGCTCTCTTTCCAATTTTTCAACAGCATGTCTATTTCGGTGCCGCTCCTCCTATGTTGGGCCTTTCGGGGTTCGGCTGTTCCACCGAACAGATCCTTGCATTTTCTCCATGGGTCATTGTGAGGAAGCCATATTTGATGTCCCATGAACACGGTTTTTGAAGACCTGGGATCCTTAGGTAGATGGTTATATGTTGTGTCATCCATGCACCTAGCGCATCCACAGTGTCCGTGGACCACCTGCCCCGCGACATATCCTAAACTGAGATAGTCGTGCACTGTCGTGAGAAGTGCGGCTTTCATAGGGAAATATGTTTCTTCTAGAGCGTCCCACGTATTAACTAGCGTTCTCCATAGCGTATCTAGCTCCTCTTTCAAGATCCCCAGATAAAAATTGAAGTTGTTTCCTGGTTGTTTCGGCCTTTCAATTAGCACACTCATATGCATGTACTTCCTCTTCGTGCACTCCCAGGGGGGATGTTGTACATGAACACAAACACTAGCCAGGTGCTATGTGTGCTTCTCTGGTTGAAGAAAGGATTGACTCCATCGGTGCTCGCGACCAACACAAAGTTTCTTGGATCCTTCCCAAAGTCCTCCTCGAAGTTCAACGCCTCCCACTGGGTCCCATCAGAAGGGTGACTCAACATCCTGTCTTTTTCTGGATCATTTTTTCAGCTTCTTCCTTTTGCTGCTTCCTTTGCGCATGCCAGCGCATGAGCTTAGCTTGCTTAGGGTCCGCGAAATAACTCTGCAGACGAGGAATGATCGGAAAGTACCACACCGTTTTTTGAGGAGCTTTCTTCTTCTTGTTGTATCGACTGACGCCGCACTTCGGACATACGGTAAACTCCGCGTACTCATGCCAATAAATGATGCAATCGTTAACGCAGACATTGTATCTAACATGCGGTAAATTCAGAGGACACACGATTTTCTTCGCCTCATTGAAACTGGTCGGGCACGTGTTCCCCTTGGGAAGACGGTCTTGCCAGAATGACATGTTTTCGTCGAAGCATGTGTCGGTCATTTTGTGTTTTACTTTCATCTCCAGAGCCATGAGCGCTACTTTCAGGCGGGTATCCTCGGGATTGCATCCTTCATACAATGGAGTAACCACGTCCATCTCAAGTTGATTCAGCTTGGCTTTCTCTCGGGCGGCAGCTCTTGCGTTATTACTCGCCTAGTTCAGAAGCAACTCTTGAAGAAGAGGGTCCTGCACCCAGTCCATCGACGATGGTCCATCATCGTCGTCTTCTCTGGCATCTTCATCTTCATGATGATCATGCCCTTCGTCTTGATCTTCCTCATGATCATGTCCAGCATCTTCTACATGATGATTGTGTCCTGCATCGTGATCATGTCCGGGAGATTCTTCGTCTTCTCGCCCGCCCTCGGCGCTATTTCTGCTTACTGTTGCCCGGCCACCCTGGACGAATTCATAATCTTCTTCATCACCTTTCCACCGATAGCCATCCATGAAACCACACGTGAGCTGGTGCCCCTTTATGGTTTTTGATTTCGGGTCCAAAAGGAACTTCAGCTTGCATCTTCGACACGAACATCTTATCTCCGTCTCGTTCTTTTGAATAATCTCGGCCTTCGCGGAGCTGAAAAACCTATCCACGATGCCTCCGGTCATCTTTCCAACCATGGTCACCTGCGGGGCATAGAGCAAAACGATATTTTAGAACCAAATTTTTTTGGCATGACCTTGCCTAATTATTAGGACAAAAAGAATGCAAAGTGTGCCAAATTTTCGCTGAAACGGAAATGAATCAACATTCGGGAAAAATATTGGCAACTATCGCATATGTGAGGTACCTGCAAACACACACGTACATACATATCCCATGATCATCACACACCCATTATCACAACACACATACATATATACCCCATGATCATCACATCACACCACACATATACACAGACAAAAAGTGTGTTCGAGAGAGAACAAACTAGATCTACACAATAATAAAGAGAGATACCTTACTTACCAATGAAAAAAGGAGATACAACTACTTATTTTGGGTAGATCTATGGTGCAAATAAGGTGAGGAGAAGGAAGGAAACGAGAGAAGCTTGTTGGAGGTGGGGAAAGTGAGTGTGGTGTGCTGCAAAAACATCAAGCTGCTCCTAGAGTTAGTAATGGCGCACCTCATCAAATATGCGCCATTACTAACTCTAGGATAGGTGGTCCCAGCTGACCAGAGGGGGGACCAAGATAGCAATGGCGCACATCCCAGAAGTGCGCCATTAGAGTTCAACACTTAGTAATGGCGCACTTCTCCAATATGCGCTATTGCTATGTCATCAGGCCTGGGCCCACCCCTCCCCTGACTTAGCAATGGCACACATCCCAGAAGTGTGCCATTAGCATCCCTCGTGTCTTATGGCGTACTTCCAAGAAGTGCGCCATTGTTAAGTCAAGGGAGGGGGGCTTGTCCAGGAGCGAATGGGCGGTGGCGCACCTGTTAGTACATGCGCCATTAGTAACAGGGGAACTAATGGTGCACCAGGACATGGTGCGCCATTGCTATTTAGTAATGGCGCACTGCACATGTGGCGCGCCATTAGTGTCCATATTATCTGTAGCTATTTTTCCAGTAGTGGTTACTCCTTGGTTCGGGCTATCACATTATTATATTGTTGTTGATGATATGATTATTATAATGTTGACTATGTTCGACGAAGGATGGAAGGTCTAGGCTATCCCGCCCCGACGCTCTGTTCCATTCGAGTCACCTAGGACCCGAGTTCCGGGCATTGTGTCTCTTGACGAGCGTGCCTAACCGCGTGTGGGATACTATGGGGTCCCCTTTTCTTACCTACCTAGCTTCAAACATTTCTAGTGGTGGCCCAAGCTGATTTTATCATTTGAGAAACCGTGTGCGTAACTGGTCTGCAACCAGTGGATTTTAAAAAAATCGGGCCAGTGGGATGGTATATCTTGTTGGTCCACACCTGGGAGCTAGGGGTGCCTGCCCGGGCGAGGGTTAGTCATCCCGACCTCATCCAGATGGTAGAGAACGATTCGAGAGCGCGGCCGACTTTTGAGTTGGATGTCGACTCACCGGGGGCCACCTGGATTTGTGCGTTGTTAGTTAGAGGGACCTGTCGTTTCGTATCTCTTGGAACTAAATCATAAAACGGTTGCCTGTGATGGGTAGAAACTGAGAGAGATGGGCGTGCGTGCGGAGCCTTGTAATGGGAAGTTGGTACACCCCTGCAGGGTTAAATCTTTTCGAGAAGCCGTGTCCACGGGTATGGATGACTAGAGACCTACTCCTTGTTCATAGGCAACAACAACTGAGATAATCTTAATATAACTTGATCAACGTGTGTGTGTGCCTTGACTGCTTCTTCTTCGTTGGTATGTGAAGAGGAGGACAAGGATAGGATAGGTGTTATGCTTGCATAAGTAGCTAATAGCAAGACTTGTTGGTGGCGATTCCTCATCGAATGCTTGGCTTCTTATCTTACTCTCTAGATCATTAGCCACTTCATAAATGCTAGTGCGGCAGCAACGTCACCACTTACCCCATCCTTACCGTAAACTACTAGTTATCCTAGAATGACGAGAGATGAAGTCCTTGATGGGTCAGTTGACCACTACAGTTGGATGCTGAGTACTTCTGTACTCATAATACTACCCCCAAACTCTTTTCAGGGTTCCTGATCGACAACAGGTATGGTGATCGACGTTTCACGTGGAGATTCGACGACTACTAGATAGGCGGATCCCGGCGGAGGGCCTTGACCCGTGTGGTTATGGGGGTCGATGTTTTTCTCTTTGCAAGTAGGCTTTTGATTGTAGTATGTACTCAGACATGTATCTTCCGCTGATGTAATGTATTAAGGCAGTTGTATGCCGATTGTATGAGATGTTGTATCCTTGTAGCTGTAATGTTGTGATATCATGTTGGAAATCCGGGGCATATGACATTGTCATATGTCGCGGTGGGACCGATATGTGCTTCGTCCCCGGATCTGGATGGAAACATCTAGATCTGGAACAGTACCGCATATCGAGCCTTACAGCTATGGACGGAGTACGATCGAAACCTAGAAGAGATGGTGCCGCCGGAGGTAAAAGCCAAGCAGCTGGCCGAGAAGGAGGAGGCGGAGGAGAAGGAAGCCGAGCGCCAGGCCAGAGTGGCGCATTTGGAGGAAGTGCAGTTCCGGAAGGCCGTCGAGCGTTCCGTTCAGGTGGAGGAGGAGGCCTTGTTTCTCTACAAGTAGGCCAAAGGCGCTAGATGCATCGCCGCCACATGGAGGTACCAAGAAAAGGTGTAGATTGCCACGGAGAGTGAGATCGAGTATGCTCCAACCAAATACGATAAGATTGTCGCCGAGGAGCGCCGGCGCGTTGCTGATTGACATGTCAAGGATGCCGAGGCGGCGGAGGAGGCCCTCACCCAGAGCGTTGGAAGGCCGCCACGAAGCAAAGAGGAGTGGATTAAGAAGAGGCAGCGTAGGAAGATGAGATTTTAATTAGTAGTAGTGCTAGTAGTAGTAGTAGTAGTTAAATATATTATTTTTGTTGCATTTGTGTTTCTTTTTTAGGGCTGTAGTAGTTCGTAAGATTTTAAATAGTGACCCCAAAGTCATGTGTAGTAAGTCAGAGGATTCGGTTCCGCGCGAGAGAGGTATACATATGTAAAGGGCAAGAAGCTGGCAAGGAAACGGGGTACTCGATTATTTCTAGGGCTGATCAAAGCAAACATGAAGTCATGATGCTGTGTGTGCAATGTTGTCCGGTGGTACTTAGTTATTTCTAGTCGCTAGAGTATAGTAGTAGCAGAAGCAGCTAGTAATATATTTTTACAAGAAAGCTAGGACTAGACCTCTCGCAGTGCCCAGTGAGGCAGTGATGAGAAGATGCCATCCCACACGCAATACTGTGACACTGTAACGCGTCCATCAGTACAAATTAACATTTTTTCTACGAAATTGCTATGGAAACGACATTGCACACACGACATGCAGCCAACAGCCATATCCAACGATCGATGAACCAGGTGCTAGTGACGTGACGCCACCTGCGTTTGGGTGTCTGACATGTGGGCCGACGACTTGTTGGACCCACATGACATGCACCCAAAGTCACCTGACCTCCAGTTCCGCATTGTATTCATGGTTCATACACATATCCGGGGTTGTCTACCCCACCCAAATCGTGTGTGTGTGTGTGGCGTTGTGTGTACAGCAGAGTTGTTCTGTATTTCTTGACTTTACAGTGGTGTGACAACTCCATCAGTGAGTAACTTCTCCACCCGGCACGTAATGCTTTATAGAGAGGGCATGGGTTGGCTTCTCGTTCACCATGACGGTCAGGCATCCGGACAGTCAAGAGCACGCCTTGCTTCAATGCTGCGGTGGGAAGCTGTCCCGTCGGCCTGCCATCCCGTTGAATTTCTCGCCACTTCGCTTCCACATTTTCTTTCCATTCCAATTTACCACGCTTTCCATAACGCCTACCCATGGGGCAGGGATGAGACTCCGACTTGGGTGGCTGCCTTGTGGGTCTAGAAGCAACATGGCCCACACGTCAGTGATCTCTATTCAGTGGGCTGGTTCCGGGGTATAGAGGAATGAGAGCCAGTGCAGTTCAATCTTTTCATCCGACCCCCACCCCTCCCTCCCTAGCTAGCTCCCCCTCCCCTTCCTCCCACGGCTCCCCTCCCTAGCTCCCAAAGTCCTAAGATGAATCCTGACGACCCACTTGTGGATCACTCCTCCTCCATGATGGGAACCATCGATGCTGCGTCGGTCTCCGCGCCTTCTCCGACCGCCATCGCACCACTAGGGACGACGCCTGACGCTGCACCAGGTTTTTTACCCACTCCGCCCGCCATCGGCTGCGAGCAAGTGGAGGAGAAGTTGGGCGCCATCCACTCAGTCATCCTCGCCGAGATATGCACAATGTACGACGATGCCGCCATCGACGACTTCAGAGACAAAGAACAGGAGGCCGTCGTGTTCCCTGAGGAGGTCACTGACGAGGACCCTGAGGTATATCTCGATTTTACATGCTTCTTTCTTTACATTGGGGTTTTCTGCCTGTACCATATGGCTAGTTGGTTCGAAAATCAAAGTTATTTTCCATGCATGTCATTTGATTGGTCTTGTAATCTCGTGCTACCAAGGTGTAGGGTTTAGTTCTGGATAGTTCTTGTTTTAATCGGCATAGGGTACGGTTTACTCTGTCTCTGGTTTCACACTCTCATTACGATTAGTGGCGGATCCAGGATTTCATTTCATTTTTTTGGCATTGCAACATCTAAATTGTTCATGTAGATGAAACCCTAGTCCTCCTTCATTAGAGAACCCACAGTGATATGTTTTGCTGCCTCAAACCCTAGTCAAAGCCTCAACATGTTATGGACATGATTCCATGAGTATACACATTACTACCTCCGAAGATAACGTGCAAGCAGAATGCTAATTACGTGGTTCCGATGAGATGTGAGCAAGGTGCAACATATAGATGTAAAAATTTATGTACTGAAAATTTTGGTGTCCGTGAATATATGTACTCCATCCGCCATGACCAACTGTCGATCTGCCCTTAATTATTACATATATCATGGTTTCTTACCAGCCCTATATTTTGTAGGTTGTTGATAGTTATCTTCTAAACATGATTGTTCTTATGTGTTTAATATTTCACAGGTAGGTTCTGACTATGTCGATTTTGACAAGGAAAGCAGGGACAACAAGAGCTGCCACATCTGTCGGGGGGATGGATCAGGCCCATAGACCCGGCATTAGAAACCTCTGGGCCGGCTTACATGTGAAGGCCCGCAAAGAAGACCCGACCAGGAGTCTGACGTGCCAAGCGTGAAGATTGAATCCCTAGAAGGAATTCGACTTACCTTGTATAGCACGTAGCAAACTTGTAAAGTAGAAAAGAACTCCACATCGTGTAGGAGTCGGACTCTCAGAATCCCGGGACCCGCCACCTTTATAATCCGAGGTCCACGGGAGCCAGAGCCAAAACTTACCTCAAGCCAGGACTAGACAACTCGCGCCATAACCTAGATCTCCACGAGACTAAGGTTGCGAAACATCATCACTGTAATCGATAAGATCGGCTCTTCCTATTGAGGAGTCGATCGTACAATAGTCAAGAAGCAGGAGTAGGTATTTACCGCATCGACGGGGCCGAACCTGGGTAAACCGCCGAGTCCCGTGTCTATGTCGACTCTCTCCTCGAATTCGCCTCGCAGAAAAGGTCCCATGATAAGTACAACTCTACGTACATCTGCCGTGACTTTCCCACGATAGTTGGCGCCCACCGTGGGGCCTGCGCTCGTGGATGGACGAATCACCAGGAGCCGGCGTGGAAAGCTCTGCATCGACAACTCGATTTGGGGCCCTGACGCCGGTACCGTCGAATCCGGTTATCGGGTCCCGATCGGATCTATTCACATATTCATTGGGAAGACAGACGGATCTGAGCCAGAGCCGGATCCAGAAGTCCCCCGGGAAACCTCGAGTCGGCGACATGCCGGCTCAAGGCATACCTTTGTTGGGTTCATTGCTGGATCTCCAGAGTCGGCGCGCTCTGTCGAGTCCCTGACACCCGACGCCTCGAAAGAAACATCTGACGTTAACTCACATCCTAGTGAAACAAGATTTTCAGATACTGGCTCCATCCAATCTGCCGGGAGCAACAGACTCGGCCCGGTAACAGCAGAATACGACCCCGACTTCCCGCAGTACGAGCCTCCATACTGCGTGACAGTGTTCATGGAAGGCACTGAAGAGCGGGGAAGTCAGCCGGCTCAGGGCACGACGCAGAATCGGAACGTAGAGACGGCTCACAACACGGCCCCTAATCCTGATAGGGAGCAGCCAGAAGTTCTCACGGGAGCAGAAGATCTCACTGATACCTTAAACGCCCTGGACGAAGCCTTAGCCGCACCAATGACCACGGAAAACCAGGAGGCCTGAAGAACCAAGGTCAACGGACTCAAGGCCCAGGTAATGAGCATACGGAGGGAAATTAACTCCCAAAATGCACAAATGGTGGAAAGAGAAACCCAACTCGCCCAAGAAACAAGGCGCTTACGACACGAGTCGGAGTTGATATAAGCTCAGAAAATAAGTCTCGCCAACGCATGCCCCGCAGGACCCCTGAGCCGGATCCCTGCTGATCTCCAGGCACGGTGACTATTCCAGGATACACATCAGTCGACTCCCCCAGGGTACACGCCACCAAGGAAACATGCCCCCTCACCACGGCAGGAACGATTCCATACACCTTCGGATCATTTCAATAACCCCATGGCAAACGTGGTGGCAGCGACACGGTTCCTCGCCAGCGTGCCTGCGCACGGAGACACTCCGGTGGACCAGGCCACTCGAGGGGCAATCGATCTACTCAAAACCGCAATCACACAGCAAGCCTAGTATTGACATGGATTCCAATACTTACACGAGACCCCATATCGGAGTATGAGCAGGAAAGCGGATTCACCGGCTCCGGCTGGATCGAGTAGCCATCGGCAGCGCAGAGCTCCACCACCAGACCCGCAGGGAGCGATAAGGATCCAAGACACACCATCCGTCTTCCACCCCGAACGCCGGGTAGAGCAGATAGTCCAACCTCCACCACAAGATCAAGACAACGAGTTCATCAGTAGATCCGTGGGAAACCGAGTCCTGGTGCCGGCTCTATGAAATACACGCGAACTATACAGCTGACATGGACCCGGCAGCTTGGATCGAAAGTTATGACCTAGCCATGGACATGCTACAAGCCAGCGAAGGAGTTTGTGCCCGTTACCTCACAATGATGTTGGAACGGCCGGCTCGCACAAGGTTCAAAAACCTCCCAGAGGATTCCGTCACCTCATGGGCGGACCTCAAGGAAAAGTTCATCAAGAATTTCCAAGGCACATGTCGGCGAGCCACCACAATTGTTGACCTGGAGCATTGTGTCCAGAAGGAAGGAGAGTCGACCCTGAGTTAGGCACGTCGGGTAGCAGAAATAATCCATTCCTTGGACACTATCACTGCCCAGACAACCGTCATTGTCTTGCAAAGGAACTGCAAGTTTGAGCCCCGAGTACATAAGCTTGGCCGACTCAAACGGACGGTCAAGGATATAGGAGAACTCATGAACGCAGTTATCAAATATGCTTGAGTTTGACAAAACCAAGGATACTGAACCTCAACAGCATAAAGCCGGCCAGAACAAAAATGGCGGCAAAACATCCCAGAGTCAGAGTCAGCAAACCAAGAGATGACTTGATCAGACTACTTCTGACTTGGTAGCCAACACAAATGTCGGCTCCCAAAGACAGAAGCAAGGGGGCAATAAATACCGCAAGCCGGAAGGAAATTTTCGCCCAAACAGCTTCGAAGCAGCTATGAAAAGTCCTTGCCCGACCCATAGTAAACCCGGTCGCCCAGCCAACCACACCTGGGAAGATTGCAATTTCATGAAAGAATTCGCATGGCGTGGGAACCAGGGACCTCCAGGGTCAGGTGCGGGAGCCGGCCAGACCGGTAACAACCAAAATCCTGGCTACCAAGTAGCCGGTGCAATGCCTCAACACTAAGGACCCGGAGGAGGGGCCTAGAAAAATCAGTCAGGGCTTGCTGGATTCCAAGCAAACCCAAAACAACTCCATGACCGTGCATCATATCACGTTTTCACCACCAGAAGTTGCAGGAGGGATAGGAAGCTGCAATGGAGAGCCTCTATGGCTGTGACTGTGCAGAACCGGCTTGGCCCAGGTGGTTTAATTGGTCAGAACAGCCAATCACTTGGACAAGGGATGATCACCCCCCGGTGGTGGATAACCTGGGGGCCCTGGCTCTAGTAGTCTCTCCACAAATTGGAGGATATACACTTTACAAAGTGCTCATGGACGGAGGAAGCAGCATCAAAATCCTTCATTACAAAACTTTCCCCGGCAAGTCAGCACGTCTGATAGGCAAGATCTACCTGGAGACGGCTTTTGGAAACGCCAAAAATTTCCGCTCCGAGCTCATACCCTTTGAAGTGGTAAAACTCGAGAGCCCATATCACGCCATTCTAGGCAGACCGGCTTACGCCAAATTCATGGCTCGACCATGTTATGTCTACTTAAAACTAAAGATGTTGGGTCCTAATGACCCAATCACGGTCGATGGAAGTCGATCCAGGGCAGTGGAGTGTGACGAGCAGCACATCAAATTTGCTGAGTCGACACGCGCCAAAGAGGACTTGTCAGTATACCAAGAAAAGGTAGACCCGGAATACCCCACAATCCTGAAGAAACCGACAACCGACAACAACCCCAAGTTCCAGCCGGCTCAGGATACAAAGAAAGTCGACTTTGTCCCTGGTGACTCTTCTCAGCAGTTCATCATCGGGACAAAATTATCTGATAAATAAGAAAGCGTGCTCATCGAGTTCCTCCGTGAGAATCGGGACATCTTTGCATGGAAACCCTCTAATATGCCAGGTGTCCCGAGGGAACTCACTGAGCACCACCTAAACATAGATCCAAAACTGAAGCCGGTCAAGCAATTACTTCGTCGTTTCAACGACGAAAGGAGAAACACTATTGGGTAAGAGATAGCCCGACTCCTTGCCGCCGGGTTCATCATGGAATTCTTCTATCCAGAATGGCTCACAAACCCGGTCCTCGTTTGGAAAAAGAACGGGACCTGGCGCATGTGCATCGACTACACAGACTTAAACAAGGCCTGCCCGAAGGATCCCTTCGCGCTTCCTCGTATTGACCAATCATAGACTCGATTGCGGGATGTGAGCTCCTATGTTTCCTTGACGCCTACTCTGGTTATCACCAGATCAAGATGGCCCTTGAGGATCAAGAAAAAACGGCTTTCATCACTCCCTTCGGGATCTACTGTTACACTTCTATGCCTTTAGGCCTTAAGAATGCGGGATCCACATATCAGCGAACAGTGCAGAGTTGCCTCAAAGAGCAGATTGGGCGCAACGTGCATGCTTATGTGGATGATATAGTGATCAAATCCCAACTGACCGACTCACTCATCGATGACTTACGGGAAACCTTGAAAAATCTGCTCAAGTACCAGATGAAGCTAAACCCGGCCAAATGCACCTTTGGGGTACCTGCAGGTAAACTCCTTGGATACATAGTATTAGAGAGAGGTATCGAGGCAAACCCAGAGAAAATATACGCTATCATGACTCTTCAGAAGCCGGCCTCAGTAAAGAGAGTCCAACGACTCACAGGATGTGTAGCCGCCCTGAGTCGGTTTATAAGCCGGCTCGGTGAAAAGGCAATCCCCCTGTATCGACTTCTGAGGAAATCAGAAACATTTGTCTGGGATGACGAAGTCAATCAGGCCCTAGAGTCATTAAAAAAGCAGCTATCACACGCTGCAATCTTGGCGTCTCCCAAGCCAAAGGAACCTATGTTACTTTATATCGCAGCCAACAATCGAGCAGTCAGCGCTGTGGCTATTGTTGAGCGTATGGAATCCGGCAAAGAGCACCCCTTGCAAAGGCCAGTTTATTACGTCAGTGAGGTTTTGAATTTATCAAAGCAACGTTATCCTCACTGGTAGAAATTGGTTCTTGGTGTATTCATGGCGAGTCGGAAACTTAAACACTACTTTTAGGAGCACCCCATAACTGTAGCCATCTCAGCACCACTTGCAGAGATCATCCAAAACCGGGAAGCCACGGGAAGGATTGCAAAGTGGGCCATAAAGTTGGGGGCTTATCACATCAAATATAAGCCTCGAACGGCCATCAAATCCCAGGCGTTAGCCGACTTCATCAATGATTGGACAGAAATCCAAATACCTCCGGAGAAGCCAGTCACTAAATATTGGACGATGCATTTCGATGCAAGCCGGCAGCTCCAAGGGTCAGGAGCCGGCGTGGTTCTTACCTCCCCTAAAGGGGAAAAATTCTGCTATGTTCTGCAGCTGCAGTTCACCTGCACCAACAATGCAGCAGAGTATGAAGCCTTGCTTCATGGGCTACGGCTGGCTCGCGAGATGAACATAAATTGGATCCAATGCTATGGCGACTCTGATCTCGTTTCTCAACAAGTGTCAGGAAAATGGGATTCCAAAAATCCCATAATGGCAGCTGATCGACGAGAAGTGCAAACACAAGCCGGATTTATTGTTGGATACCAGGTGGATCATGTGGACCGTAGGGAAAACGAAGCAGCAAATGCTCTCTCCCGACTCGGTTCTCAGCGAAAGCCGGTCCCTCCAAACCTATTCCTGGATGTTCTAACAAAGCTGTCTGTACAACCACCAACAGAGCAAGACATAGCAGAGCCGGATCCAGAGCCGGCTTTGGTTGCTGCAATTCATGCTACGCCCTCATGGGTCGAACCTTACTTGGATTACAAAACTCGGGGAATCCTTCCTCAAGATGAGATGTTGGCCAGACAAATCGTCAGGAGAAGCCAATCCTTTGTACTCATCAATGGTGAGTTACATCGGCGGAGTGCCGCAGATTTTTTTCAGAGATGTGTCTCACCAGAAGAAGGTAGAGCCATCCTCAACGAAATACACTCTGGAGATTGCGGACACCATGCCGACTCTTTTTCGCTTGTTACTAAAGCCTTTCGACATGGCTTCTACTGGCTCACAGCTCATGCGGATGCAGAGGACATAGTCAAGAAATGTGATGGATGTCAGCGCTATGCAAAACGAGCTCACATGCCGGCTCAATAACTCAGGATGATACCTACCACTTGGCCCTTTGCAGAATGGGGGCTTGATATGGTGGGACCTTTCAAAAGGTCAGCCAACAAAAGTACCCACATATTAGTGCAGTGGATAAGTTTACCAAATGGGTCGAGGCCGAGCTGGTCAGCAAATGCGACGCTGCGACAACACTGAAATTCTTGAAAAAGATCATATACAGATTCGGCTATCCCCACAGCATCATCACTGATAATGGTTCTAACCTATAAGAAGGGGTTATGCAACGATTCTGCCAGAACGAGCACATCCGACTCGACCTTGCATCAGTGGCTCACCCACAGTCCAATGGACAAGCCGAGAGAGCCTACCAAGAGTTGCTTCGAGGCATCAAACCCCGACTCGTTATTCCCTTGAAAAGGTCACCGGGTTGCTGGGAAGAGGATTACCCTCAGTATTATGGAGCATCAGGACGACTCCCAACAGGTCGACAAGCTATACGCGCTTCTTCCTAGTCTATGGAGCGGAAGCCGTCCTCCCAAGTGACATACGTCACGACTCACCACGAGTCACTTCTTATATAGAAGCCGAAAACGAGAAAGCAAGACAAGATGCCTTGGATATTGTCGATGAAAAACGAGATTTGGCTACAGCTCAGTCGTCTATTTACCAACAAGATCTGCGACGCTACCATAGCCACCGCATCAGAAGTCAGACTTTCCAGGAAGGTGATTTAGTGCTCCGACTCATACAGAAAAAAGATGGAATGCACAAGTTATCCTCTCCTTGGGAAGGACCGTTTGTGGTCAGCAAGAACCTATACAATGGATCCTACTACCTAGTGGATATACGCGAGAAGGCAGACACGCGCGCAAGCATGGAGGAGACTCCTAGGCCGTGGAACATCGCACAACTCGGTCCATATTACACTTGAGTAGAACAGGAACATTACTGTACATTTAACTAAGTCGACACATGTCGCACTGGCTTTAGCCATATTAATATATGTATAAGCCGACATTCGTCGCCCCGGCTTTCACCATCAAAATATACATAAGTCGACTTTTGTCGCACTGGCCCTTGCCACATATACCTAAATCAACTTTTGTCGCACCGGCTCTCGCCATATCGACTCCTCTTTACCTTTTTGTTTCATGTTATTTATTTTTGCAGCATACATTGCATATTTTGCATTATTATATCTCAGAGACCTGGGGGCTTAATCAACTCCTCTATTGGTACTGAGCATGTATATTTCTTATTCAGGGGAATCGGGGAGCTCGATGACTATCATTGACTCTTTATCCGAAAACTCGGCATATATATGTAAAAATCACATGTGTATAAGCTTATTCAGGGGCAGTAGGGGAGATCGATGTCACTCATCAACTCTCATCCAAAGAAATCCCGGCATATACATGAACTGGCTAAACACGGCTTGGCCTGTATAGCTTAAGCTCATACGACCTACGTGTACCCGGCTTAGTCTAATACCTTGGGGGCTTACAGCAACACCTAATGAGATTAGTCTCAAGTACAGGGAACGCTAGTCATATTTTGCTGGCTTATAGACAAGTACCGACTTACCGATAACCCAGTAATCTATCTCAACGAGAAGATAAGGCGTGTTAAAACTGGAGTCGACTTCTATTTTTTGCATACATCATCATCATAGCCTACCTTTTTATTTTACTATTTTCTATGTCATCCAAAACATGCACCGTGAGCATTAACCTGTGTGACTTAGTATGACACAAAAAGACGCTCATGCCAACTCATGGGGACTATAGCTCAAAATTCTCTATGACTTGGTATGACACAAAAGATGCTCATACCAACTCATGGGGATTACAACTCGAAAATTTCTCTATGTGATGCAGCAGCGTGTCAAGACACACATGCCGACTCATGGGGATTATACCTTTTACATTGCATCTTTTGCATCGACTTCGGTCGCATCGACTCTCGCCATACATCAAGTCGACACTCGTCGCACTGGCTCTCACCATAAATAAAGTCGACTTTGGTCGCAACGGCTCTCGCCTTATATATATATATATATATATATATATATATATATATAAGTCGACACTCGTCGCACTGGCTCTCGCCACATTCATATGCTCATGACGACTTAGAATTAGCACACATTATTCCGGGTTGCTGAAGGAAACATATTCCAACACTCTATTTGGAAGCTGGGAACACAACCCATCGTGTCATATCTATAAGACTTGGCAGATTAAAAGATAGACCTATGTGACTCGGCACTGCACACAGATGCACACACCGACTCATGGGGACTACACTTACAGGGTTTCTTCTCAAATAAAGACTCGGTACATCACCCAGTTGAGTACACCGACTCTTGGGGATTAATACTTCAAAAATTCCTCATCAAAAGGTTTGGCATATAATACTTGCCGGCTTCAGAAAACATGCAATAATTTGTAAGTCCCAGGTTGCTGTAGGAAAGACAACCCGACACTCGGGGGCTACACTACTTCGAAAAACTTCTTCTTTGATGAATCGTCTCGAACGCCATGATAATTATACCAACTCTTGAGAAGCAACACTTCTTTGATGACCCGGTACGGCACGTAAACGTGACCACACCATCTCATGGGGGCTACAATTCGACCTATCCTATGAGTCGATTACCCATACTCAACTATTTTGAATCGACTCAGGGGGCTATTGATACATACACTATCAGAAAAAATCGACTCTCATACATCTTGAAAAATATTAAAAGTCAGGAATAAAACCGACTCATGGACTCATGAACTCAATGAAAATTCATAACTTTCATTAATCAAACTACTGGGTCTTACATTGTAAGGCCCGATATGCGGTACTGTTCTAGATCTATATGTTTCCATCCAAATCCAGGGATGAAGCACATATCGGTCCCACTACGACATATGAAAAAGCCATATGCCCCGGATTTCCAACATCATATCACAACATTACAGCTACAAGGATACAACATCTCATACAATCGGCATACAATTTCCTTAATACAATATAACAGCGGAAGATACATGTCTGAGTACAGACTACAATCAAATGCCTACTGGCAAAGAGAATAAACATCGATCCCATAACCACACGGGTCCAGGCCCTCCGCCGGGATCCGCCTAACTAGTAGTCGTCGAGTCTCCACGTGAAACGTCGATCACCATACCTGTTGTCGATCAAGAACCCTGAAAAGAGTTTGGGGGTAGTATCATGAGTACAGAAGTACTCAGCATCCAACTGTAGTGGTCAACTGACCCAGCAAGGACTTCATCACTCGTCATTCTAGGACAACTAGTAGTTTACGGTAAGGATGAGGTAAGTGGTGAGGTTGCTGCCGCACTAGCATTTATGAAGTGGCTAACGATCTAGAGAGTAAGATAAGAAGCCAAGCATTCGATGAGGAATCGCCTCCAACAAGTATGCTTTCCACCTACTTACACAAGCATAACACTGATCCTATCCTTGCCCTCCTCTTCGCATCCCGACGAAGTAGAAGAAGTCAAGTCACGCACACGTTGATCAAGTTATATTATGATTATCTCAGTTGTTGTTGTCTATGAGCAAGGAGTAGGTCTCAAGTCGTCCATAACCATGGACACGGCTTCTCGAAAATATTTAACCCTGCAGGGGTGTACCAACTGCCCATTAAAAGGCTCCGCACGCACGCCCATCTCTCTCAGTTGCTACCCATCATAGGTAACCATTTTATGATTTAGTTCTGAGATATCCGAAACGACAGGTCCCTCTAACTAACAATGAACAAATCCGGGTGGCCCCCGGTGAGTCGACATCCAGCTCAGGAGCCGGCCGCTCCCTCGATCTGGTCTCTACCGTATGACTCCAGGTTTGGATTGCCGGTTAATCTCACATGAGACCGGGTCCTCAGCCGGGCATGATGGGCCAGCAAGGAACCATGTCCTTTCTGGTCCGGGTTGTTTTAAAGGATGTCTAGCAGGAGCTACCGGACAGGCATATATGCATGGTTTTCAAATGGTAAATCAACTTGGGCCACTACAAGAAATGTTTGAAGCTAGGTAGGTAAAAAAAGGGGACCCCATAAAATCCCACACGCGGTTTGGCATGCTCAGTCTTAAAACCAATACCCAGAACTCGGATCCTAGGTGACTCGAATGGAACAAAGCGTCGGGGCGGGATAGCCTAGACCTTCCATCCTTCGTCGAATATAGTCAACATTATAATAATCATATCATCCATAACAATTTAATAATGTGATAGCCCAAACCAAGGAGTAACATGGTAACATCGTAGCATCCTAAGCATGCATACTAAGCAGGGGATGAGCAACGAGCAACAGTAACATAGCAGTACATGGTTTGCTGGGAGGGGACATGGCTGTATCGGTTTAAAAGAGTCTATAAACATGTGGTAGGATCAAACATCGAACCTAACCTAGACTAGCATGCAAACCGCTGGTTGAAATATAATGGATCATAAGTAATGTATAGTCCTTGCCTGTTGATAAGTCGGGTTCCGAAGGTGTAGTTGATCGCAAGCTCGCATCGTCTCCGAAAATACCTGCGGAAGCACATAAGACGGTAAACACTGGAAAGCAATCAATGAGAAAGCATCTATTACTACGAAGCGAACACGAGCAAGCATCAAGCATCAACAAGAAGGCAACACGAGACATCGCACCTACCGTCGAGAGCGATTACTAACAGGTTAAGAGGGGTACTCGTCACACACGACGATACCGCACGTTTACAAGGTTTCAAATTGTTTAGCTACAGGTGATCAAAAAAGGTAGTTAACATGTAATCTCACTCAAGCATGGCATAGCACACAAACATGACGAGAGGTGAAGCATAAAGGAAACTATCTATGCTAGTCAATTTAAGTGAGGCACAACCTAAACATGGCATTCCACTAAGTGCCGCACGACAATTAGAACATTTGATACTGTTATGCTCTAAACCATATTTTAGGTTGGTTAACACCAGCAGACAATAGCATAAGTACAAAGTACACGAAAAACTAATCAAGTTACATGTAAAGAACACTCCAAACGGAGTTATGGTTAAAAAGATACAAGCAGAACAAGTTATAGTGGCAAGCAGTGTAAATAATAGGTAAACAACATTTAAACAAAGTCATACATGGCAAAGGAGCACATTTTACTAATCTACATGAAAAACTAAGCAAGTTTCATGTTTAAAGCGTCGCGATCTGAGCTACCGTTAAAAAGATACGGGCACCCCAAATTGCAATTATAATCTGCCCAAAATAATAAGCCCAGAAAAAAAACAAGCAATTGGGCCAAGCCCACTAGAAGATCTACAAAAAAAGAAAAAAAATTGGGATGCCTGGGCGCTCACCATGGGCTAAGGCCCATCTCGCACTGGGCGGGGGTTAGCTGGGCAGCGCCCGGAGTGAAGGGAGGCGCGTTGGGCCGTTCGGGTGCTGGGCCGGCTACTGGGCTCAATTGCGGCCCACTCGGGCGATCACGCGAGCGTGTGAGCGTGCACGCGCTCCTGCGCGTCCCGACGGGAACCGGCGGAGGCCGCGGGCATCTCTGGGAGGAGGCGCGGCTCCGACGAGGCTGCGGCCAAGAGAGGCCACCAGGAGGGGCGCGGCGGCGCCGGATCCGCCGGATCCCGTCACCGGCGGGGTCCCACAGGATAGGGAGGTGCTACACCATGGCGGAGGCGACCTCGCGAGCGTGTCCATGGCGCGGCGGCCGGCGGTCTACGAGGACGGGAGGCGAGGTGAGGAGGAGATTAGGGGGAAAGGAGGGAGGAGGAGGCGACCTGGGTGTGGTGGCGATGCTCGCCGGCGCGGCGGCCGAAGAAGGCCGGAGGTGAGGCCGTGGTGGCTCGGCCTCCACTGGCTGCGGAGGTGATCCGGGCCAAGGCGGGCCCTGCGGGACCCGGGGCGCGGTGGCTGTTGGCTGGAGCTCCGGGGCGATGACGTGGCTTGATCTGGACTCTCCATCTCGCAGATCGACGGCTAGGAATGGCCAGGACCTAGGGTTTCGGGCTGTGAGGGGCTAAAAGGTCAGATCTGCAATATTTCAGGGGGGTGGCTGCAATTTTAGCTTAGGGGAAACCCTAAGTGGGGGTGGGAGAGTGGTGGTCTTTATATAGCCTAGGTGGCTGGCAGTTTGCAAAAACATCCCCGGTTTTTCTCTCGCGCGCGCGGTTTTACCGTTCCTAACCGCCGGGGGTCCGCAGGACCTCCGACTCCGGTAAAACTTCGAACTGTACGATCAGCGCATCGAGCCGATGGCGTTCACCTCGCGTTGGAACCGTTTCCGAGAACACTTTCCGGCTCGCTATAAAAATATCTCGTTTACTTATTATACGGGGTTTTTGTTCCTTTGGCTTCGGCTGGTCTCGTGCGGGTTTTCACGACGGTGATCGGGTGAAACCCGGTGTCGCAAAGGTTGAGTGTCAGGGTGGCAAGGGTCGGTCTTCGTCCGGTACGAGATAAGAGGGGGGAAAATAATCGCCGATCGATAAATCGGGGATGCAAACACCGCAAACAAATCAGACAATCAAACAATTCACACGGAAAACAAAATTTTTAATTTTTGTGAAATTTGGGTTGTTACAATACAACGCCACCAACAAAGGATCTCGTCCCGAGATCCTGGACGATCCGGGGGAGAGGGGAAAGAGAAAAGAGATACGAAAATCTTCAACACCACCAACAAGGGACTCTGCTCCATGTCGACGTCGAACTTCTGTCGAGATAAATTTCCACAGGGAGACGGCAACGTCGGACAACGAAACCATCGGGAGATCAAGAGGACGAACGATAATCTAAGCGACGATCAAGGGAAGCATTCTCACTGAAATCATGAGGATACTGGGCAAGAGAACGGAAGTCAATAGACGACCAAGATGTTATCCGAAGTTGGAGAAGCTAAAGGTAGTACAAGATTTCCCAAACCTGAGATCCGAATCGAGACAATACGCTGCAAGCAAGGCATTATGACTGTTCCGATACTCCACAACCTCGAGATCCTAGAGTTTGAAAGTGGATAAGGTGAGAATAAAACACTTAGGACACATGTCCTGACCAGAGCAAGGGTAAGGAGTAAAAAGAATCCTACTCTCTGATAACTAACTTAGTAACTACAAAATAGTTTTTCTTCTAGACTCGACTTCGGCCAGAGAAGGGATCCTACGGTCGGTAAGGCTCTGATACCAATTGTAAGGCCCGATATGCGGTACTGTTCTAGATCTAGATGTTTCCATCCAAATCTAGGGGCGAAGCAAATATCGGTCCCACTGCGACAAATGACAAAGCCATATGCCCCAGATTTCCAACATCATATCACAACATTACAGCTACAAGGATACAACATCTCATACAATCGGCATACAATTGCCTTAATACAATATAACAGCGGAAGATACATGTCTGAGTACACACTATAATCAAATGCCTACTGGCAAGGAGAAAAAAATAGATCCCATAACCAAACGGGTCTAGGCCCTCCGCCGGGATGCGCCTAACTAGTCGTCGTCGAGTCTCCACCTGAAATGTCGATCACCATACCTGTTGTCGATCAAGAACCCTGAAAAGAGTTTGGGGGTAGTATCATGAGTACAGAAGTACTCAGCATCCAACTGTAGTGGTCAACTGACCCAGCAAGGACTTCAGCACTCGTCATTCTAGGACAACTAGTAGTTTACGGTAAGGATGAGGTAAGTGGTGAAGTTGCTGCCGCACTTGCATTTATGAAGTGGCTAACGATCTAGAGAGTAAGATAAGAAGCCAAGCATTCGATGAGGAATCGCCTCCAACAAGTCTTCTATCCACGTACTTACGCAAGCATAACACCTATCCTATCCTTGTCCTCCTCTTCGCATCCCGACGAAGAAGAAGCAGTCAAGGCACACACACGTTGATCAAGTTATATTAAGATTATCTCAGTTGTTGTTGTCTATGAACAAGGAGTAGGTATCAAGTCGTCCATAACCGTGGACACGGCTTCTCGAAAAGATTTAACCCTGCAGGGGTGTACCAACTGCCCATTACAAGGCTCCGCATGCACGCCCATCTCTCTCAGGGACTACACATCATAGGAAACCATATTATGATTTAGTTCCGAGAGATCTGAAACGATAGTTCCCTCTAACTAACAACGAACAAATCCGGGTGGCCCCCGGTGAGTCGACATCCAGCTCAGGAGCTGGTCGCTCTCTCGATCTAGTCTCTACCGTATGACTCTAGGTTAGGATTGCCGGTTAATCTCACATGAGAGCGGGTCCTCAGCCGGTCATTATGGGCCAGCAAGGAACTATGTCCTTCCTGGTCCGGGTTGTTTTAAAGGATGTCTGCCAGCAGCTACCCGACAGGCATATATGCATTGTTTTCAAATGGTAAATCAGCTTGGGCCACCACTAGAAATGTTTGAAGCTAGGTAGGTAAGAAAAGGGGACCCCATAAAATCCCACACACGGTTAGGCACGCCAGTCTTAAAACAAATACCCAGAACTCGAATCCTAGGTGACTCGAATGGAACAAAGCGTCGGGGCGGGATAGCCTAGACCTTACATCCTTCGTCGAATATAGTCAACATTATAATAATCATATCATCCATAACAATTTGATAATGTGATAGCCCAAACCATGGAGTAACAGGGTAACATCGTAGCATCCTAAGCATGCATACTAAGAAGGGGCTGAGCAACGAGCAATAGTAACATAGCAGTACATGGCTTGCTGGGAGGGGACATGGCTATATCGGTTTAAAAGAGGCTATAAACATGTGGTAGGATGAAACATCGAACCTAACCTAGACTAGCATGCAAGCCGCTGGTTGAAATAGAATGGATCATAAGTAATGTATAGTCCTTGCCTGTTGATAAGTCGGGTTCCGAAGGTGTAGTTGATCGCAAGCTCGCATCGTCTCCGAAAGTACCCACGGAAGCACATAAGACGGTAAATACTGGAAAGCAATCAACGGGCAAGAATCTATTACTACAAAGCAAACACGAGCAAGCATCAACAAGAAGGCAACACGAGACATCGCACCTACCGTCGAGAGCGGTTACTAACAGGTTAAGTGGGGTACTTTTCACACACGACGATACCGCACGTTTATAAGGGTTCAAGTTGTTTAGCTACAGGTGATCAACAAAGGTTGTTAACATGGCATCTCACTCAAGCATGTCATAGCACACAAACATGACAAGAGGTGAAGCATAAAGGAAACTACCTATGCTAGTCCATTTAAGTGAGGCACAACCTAAACATGGCATTCCAGTAAGTGCCGCACGACAATTAGAACATTTGGTACTGTTCTGCCCTAAACCATATTTTAGGTTGGTTAACAGCAATAAAAAATAGCATAAACACAAAGTACACGAAAAACTAATCATGTTACATGTAAATAACACTCCAAAAGGAGTTACGATTAAAAACATACAAGCATAACAAGTTACAGTGGCAAGCAGTGTAAATAATAGGTAAACAACATGTAAACAAAGTCAAACATGGCAAAGGAGCACATTTTATTAATCTACATGGAAAACTAAGCAAGTTTCATGTTTAAAGCGTCGCGATCCGAGCTACCGTTAAAAAGATACGGGCACCCCAAATTGCAATTATAATCTGCCCAAAATAATAAGCCCAGAAAAAAAAACAAGCAATTGGGCCAAGCCCACTAGCAGCTCTACAAAAAAAAAGAAAAAAAGAGGGATGCCTGGGCGCTCACCATGGGCTAAGGCCCATCTCGCACTAGGCTGAGGTTAGCTGGGCAGCGCCCAGAGCGAAGGGAGGCGCGTTGGGCCGTTCGGGCGCTGGGCCGGCTACTAGGCTCAATCGCGGCCCACTCGGGCGACCACGCGAGCGTGTGAGCGTGCACGCGCTCCTGCGCGTCCCGACGGGAACCGGCGGCGGCCGCGGGCATCTCTGGGAGGAGGCGCGGCTCCGACGAGGCTGCGGCCAAGAGAGGCCACCAGGAGGGGCGCGGCGGCGCCGGATTCGCCGGATCCCGTCACCGGCGGGGTCCCACAGGATAGGGAGGTGCTACACCATGGCGGCGGCGACCTCGCGAGCGTGTCCATGACGCGGCGGCCGGCGGTCTACGAGGACGGGAGGCGAGGTGAGGAGGAGATTAGGGGGAAAGTAGGGAGGAGGAGGCGACCTGGGTGTGGTGGCGACGCTCGCCGGCGCGGCGGCCGAAGAAGGCCGGAAGTGAGGCCGTGGTGGCTCGGCCTCCACTGGCTGCGGAGGTGATCCGGGCCGATGCGGGTCCTGCGGTACCCGGGGCGCGGTGGCTGTTGGCTGGAGCTCCGAGGCGATGACGTGGCTTGATCTGGACTCTCCATCTCGCAGATCGACGGCTAGGAACGGCCAGGACCTAGGGTTTCGGGCTGTGAGGGGCTAAAAGGTCAGATCGTCTTATGTGCTTTCGCACTAGGCTGAGGTTAGCTGGGCAGCGCCCGGAGCGAAGGGAGGCGCGTTGGGCCGTTCGGGCGCTGGGCCGGCTACTGGGCTCAATCGCGGCCCACTCGGGCGACCACGCGAGCGTGTGAGCGTGCACGCGCTCCTGTGCGTCCTGACGGGAACCGGCGGCGGCCATGGGCATCTCTGGGAGGAGGCGCGGCTCCGACGAGGCAGCGGCCAAGAGAGGCCACCGGGAGGGATGCAGCGGCGCCGGATCCACCGGATCCCGTCACCGGCCGGGTCCCATGGGCTAGGGAGGTGCTACACCATGGCGGCGGCAACCTCGCGAGCGTGTACATGGCGCGGCTGCCGACGGTCTGCGAGGACGGGAGGCGAGGTGAGGAGGAGATTAGGGGGAAAGGAGGGGGAGGAGGCAACCTGGGTGTGGTGGCGACGCTCGCCGGCGCGTCGGCCGAAGATGGCCGGAGGTGAGGCCGTGGTGGCTCCACTGGATGCGGCGGTGATCCGGCCCGAGGCGGGCCCTGTGGAACCCGGGGCGCGGTGGCTATTGGCTGGAGCTCCGGGGCAATGACGTGGCTTGATCTGGACTCTCCATCTTGCAGATCGACGGCTAGGGACGGCCAGGACCTAGGGTTTTCGGTTGTGAGGGGCTAAAAGGTCAGATCTGCAATATTTCAGGGGGGTGGCTGAAAGTTTGGCTTAGGGGAAACCCTAAGTGGGGGTGGGAGAGTGGTGGTCTTTATATAGCTCAGGTGGCTGACAGTTTGCAAAAACATCCCCGGGTTTTCTCTCGCGCGCGCGGTGTTCACGTTCCTGTCCGCCGGGGGTCCGCAGGACCTCCGGTTCGGGCAAAACTTCGAACTGTGCGATCAGCGCGTCGAGCCGGTGGCGTTCACCTCGCTTTGGAACCATTTCCGAGAACACTTTCTGGCGCGCTATAAAAATATCTCGTTTACTTATTAAACGGGGTTTTTGTTCCTTTGGCTTCGGCTGGTCTCGTGCGGGTTTTCGCGACGGTGATCGGGTGAAACCCGGTGTCGCAAAGGTCGAGTGTCAGGGTGGAAAGGGTCGGTCTTTGTCCGGTACGAGATAAGAGGGGGGGAAATAATCGCCGATCGATAAATCGGGGATGCAAACACCGCAAACAAATCAGACAACCAAACAATTCACACCGAAAACAAAATTTTTAATTTTTGTGAAATCTGGGTTGTTACATACATCAAAGGAGGCAACCTTACAAACAAAAGCGAAACTCGGCGAAATAATTAAGAAGAAAAGTCCACAACTTCAGACATCTTCTTCAGAGTCGGCTTCATCTTCCGTTGAAGCTTCTTGTTCACTAAGGAGTTCTTCATCACTGCAGCTCTCAATACAACAGCAGGCTCGGTCTCCATCCGAGTGAAAGATCCTAGACCACAAGGTGTCTTCACCATCAAATCTAAAAACAATGGTGTCTCCTCTTGAGATATTCCTGGAGTGAAGAAATTTTTTCCAACCCTTCTCAAAAAATCTGGTGCCATGGCTAGAAAATCTAACCGTCACCCAGACAGGCCCATGAGGACATCCATCAGATCGGAGCCAAAGACCCGAAGGCGTGGAGTCAATCACAAGTTGAGTAAAAGACTCAGGATGTTTGATCCAGTGTCGAATCGTCCGAATATGAACCAAGAACTCACTCCTCTCAGGAGATAAAGGGGGAGAGGCGGCACGAGTACTTCTTCCTCTACCTCTACCACGGCCACGACCTCTACCATGGCCACGACCACGGCCGCGACATCGAGTACTTGCACGGGGATCGGGCTCGTTGGATGCCAAAGGAGAAGAGGCTTCTAGCTTAGGTGCCATGGGGAAAATAGAAGAGGAAGAAGAAGATGGATGTGCTTGAAAGATCAAACTATCCAAGGGATATTCATAGTAGATTCATGGGGAGGATCAATTAATACCATAAATGATACGGGATAACTACCAGTGGTAGATAAAATTTATGGAAAGACTCCTCGATTCCCATTACAAACATCAATGCCTCCAACCTGCGTTTCGGGCAGTTTGATCATAAAAACCAAATCGGATCTTTGACCAAAGGTCAAAAGAAAAATCTTCAAGTAAAAGGAGATGTAAAGCTAAAAAGATTAGACGTTGACTCCTAGTAAGCATCAAATGTTAATGGACTCAACCAGAAGAGTCGACTTCATGGAGATAAAGGAATCGAAGCAAGATTGAAGAGAGACGACTCCGACTCCCAATCAACGCCAAGCATAAAGTCGAGCCTTGATCCATGAAGAGCCGGCGGCAATGAAGAAAACAAAGAAGATTGTTGTGAAGACTAAAGAATCACAACAATCCTGGGGGCTAATGCCGGGGGATGGATCAGGCCCGTAGACCCGGCATTAGAAACCTCTGGGCTGGCTTACATGTGAAGGCCCGCAAAGAAGACCCGACCAGGAGTCTGAAGTGCCAAGCGTGGAGATTGAAGCCCTAGAAGGAATTCGACTTACCTTGTATAGCACGTAGCAAACTTGTAAAGTAGAATACAACTCCACATCGTGTAGGAGTCGGACTCTCGGAATCCCAGGACCCGGCACCTTTATAAGCCGAGGTCCACGGGAGCCAGAGCCAGAACTTATCTCAAGCCAGGACTAGACAACTCGCGCCATAACCTAGATCTCCATGAGACTAAGGTTGCGAAACATCATCACTATAATCGATAAGATCGGCTCTTCCTATTGAGGAGTCGATCCTACAATAGTCAAGAAGCAGGAGTAGGTCATTACCGCATCGACGGGGCCGAACCTGGGTAAACCGCCGAGTCCCGTGTCTATGTCGACACTCTCCTCAAATTCGCCTCGCATCAAAGGTCCCATGATAAGGCCGACTCTACGGACATCTGCCGTGAATTTACCACGACAACATCCCCCGCAAGGTGCTGAATTGGGAATTAGCTACCGTGATGACGGACTGTATGGGAACATCCGATGCCCATTATGTCATGGGAGGAAGGTTGCGAGAGACTTTGACAGCCTGATCATGCATTCCAAGAGTGCTGCCAAATCCCAGCGGAAAGAAGCGAACCCGGCAAAGAAGGCACGTCATGCAGCCTTCGGCGTCTTCCTCAAGAAGTACGTGAGGGCCATGTTCCCTTCTTCATCTAGCGCCCTGCTCCTCTTCCTTAAGACGTCGAAGAAGTATCAACCGGGGTGCGCTCTACTTGGCTGCACCTACGCGCTGCCTCTGCCTCCCCCGGCTATATATACGTTATGTCTATTGGTTGTAATTGGCGATGAAGACTGATGCCCCATATATGTAATAAAACTTATTTGCTTTGATCGTTAATCTATCGTTATCATCAAGTAGTTGCTATATATATATATTTGTTTTTGAAATATCTATTCAATCTTTTCAGTGATCATGCATTTGTTGATCACTGATCATGGTATATGATCAATACTGAAATTAATGTTCCAACAATGGAAATCTGCATCAATGCTGGTGATTCACACTTTTGGAGAAGTTTGTTGGCTGTTGAAAACCTCTTATATGACAACTGTAGGAAACCTGTAGGAGAAGGCTGCAATACCACATGTTTTGAGAGGGTCTATGGCATGATAATAAACCTCTTATAGTTGCGTACCCTAGATTATTTGATCTTTGCTTCAACAAAAAACATGTCTGTTGCTAAGGCATTCAGCTTGAGCCTGAGTAACATCTCCTTTAGAATAACCCTCTATAAGGATTCTCTAAGTTTGCGGGTGAGCCGCAAAGACAAATGTGATGAAATTGATATTTTTGATCAATGAGAAGGAATCTAAAAATTACAGTAATACACACACACAACATGCCTGGAATTACTCATTACTGGGCTAGAGATCGACCAGAGAAGTTCTTAGTTAAGTGCAACATAAGAAGAAACACACGTCCTGATCTACATAAACATAGTCTTTTATTTTGATAACTAAAACAGAAACAAAGTTATTCCATGGCTCCTTTTGCCTTGGCACTCTGGATGATCCTCTGCATCTCTGCATTCTTCTCCGTCAGGGCTTCCGCGCAAAGGACCAATGTTTCCCTGCGCGCTCGGTTGAGCTCCAGCTCTAGGCTCGCATTTTTATGCGCAAGGTCGATGTTGACGTCCACCATCTTCTTCAAATCCTCATGCAAGGTCCAAAGTGTTGCAAGAGAATCATCCGCTTGCTTCAGCATCTACTCGCTGGCAGCAATGGTGTCATCCATGTTCTCTTCAGCCACCTAGATGGCAACCGTGACATTCACTGTACTCCTGTCCAACGCTTGGCATAACTCATGGATGATGTCCAGGTGATATTACAGGCAATCAGATCTACCGGACTAGTATGTCGATGTGAATAAAAAAGCGATGTGAAAAGACAGATTAGAGAAGAAAAGAGAAGATTTCCTCGAAAAAAAGGACATATAGTAATGGAATAGAACGGACATGGAAACCACTATACCTAACACGCTTAGCGGGGGACGTTGAAGAAGCCATGACCTTGGGGTGACGAACTGTGGATCGAGGTCTGGATGGCCGGGATGCATAGAGAGAGAGAGAGAGAGAGAGAGAGAGCTAGAGTAGTGGAAGTGGAATGGGAAACTTGTGTAGAAGAGAGGAGGAACTTCTCAATAAATCACGGTCACCGACCAACTGTACGTGTACTGTGTAGTATGAGTAGCAATGTGCGGCTCGCATAGAAGATAAGGGAGTTGACCACGAAAATGACCGCATGACCAGGCGACTATCATAACCCATAGTTTATTGTACGAACTGTGTGCCATGCATCACAAGCCCTTAGATTTTCAGAAACGTTTCTGATATGTTTAACTTCGGACATCATGTTTTAATTCAGAATGTTTGCTTTACTAAGGCAGCGATTCATTTTTTAGAACCATTGGTGTTCTAAGGATCAATCCCAAACAGTTGATTGTAGGAACTGTGTGACGTGCATAACCAGCATTAAGATTTACAGAAACGTGCCTGATAGATTACACATCCCACATGTTTCAATAAATACAAATGGTTGTGAAGATGGGGCTAGCGGTTCATTCTTTGCAACCATGGGTGTTCTGGCTGGTCATGCGGACGGTTGTTTGAACGAATCGTCAGTCCTTGTTTCACACACGAAAGGATTTTCAGAAGCATGCCTGATAGATTATGCATTCCAAACATTTCAGTTACTATGAACGATTGTGTAGGCAGGCTGGCGGTCCTTTATATGCAACCGTGGGTTTTCACCCTAAATACCCCAGACCGATTTTCAAAGACCCGTCAGCCGTACATCACCCATGCAATAATTTTTAGAATTGTGGCCTTTCGCGTATGTTTCCCAGACGGTTCAGTTTCGCTCAAACGGTTTTTTATTTATAGTGTTTGCGTTGATAGCATCGCAAACAGTTTCGTACAAGGGACTGGGAAAGGAGTATAGTGTTAGCCCCTCTTTGCAGTAGTGTTCGGATGCTATCCACTGTTACTCTGTTACTCCTTGGATTGGGCTATCACATTATTATATTGTTGTGGATGATATGATTATTATAATGTTGACTATATTCGGCGAAGGATGGAAGGTCTAGGCTATCCCACCCTGATGCTTTGTTCCATTCGAGTCACCTAGGACCCGAGTTTTGGGTATTGTGTCTCTTCACGAGCGTGCCTAACCCCGTGTGGGATTCTATGGGGTCCCCTTTTCTTACCTACCTAGCTTCAAACATTTCTAGTGGTGGCCCAAGTTGATTTACCATTTGAAAACCATGCATATATGTCTGTCGGGTGGCTCCTAGCAGATATCCTTTAAAACAACTTGGGCCAGCGGAGACATGGTTTCTCTTGTTGGTCCACACCTGGAAGCTAGGGGGCTGCCCACACGTGAGGGGATCAGTTACCCCGGCCTCGTCCAGACGGAAGAGTCCGATCTAAGAGCACCGCTGGCTTTTGGATTGGCTGTTGAATCCCCGGGGGCCACCCGGATTTGTTCGTTGTTAGTTAGAGGGACTATGACGTCTGGATCTCTCGGAGCAACTCTTCAATGAGTGTCTTTAACGAGCCCGACTGAGAGAGCCGACGTACATGCAGAGCTTATAATGGGCAGTTGGTACACCCCTGCAGGGTTAAATCTTTTTGAGAAGCCGTGTCCACGGTTATGGACGAGTTGATATCTACTCCTTGTTCATAGACAACTAAAATCGAGATAATCTTAATAACTTGATCAAAGTGTGTGTGCCTTGACTGCTTATTATTCATCGGGTGATGAAGGGGAGGACAAGGATAGGATAGGTTTTATGATTGCGTAAGTAGCTGATAGCAGACTTGTTGGAGGCGATTCCTCATCAAATGCTTGGCTTGTCATCTTAATCTAAATAGATTGTTAGCCACTTCATATATTGCTAGTGCGGATGCAACCTCAACCATTACCCCCATCTTACCGTGAGAAGTTAGTTACAAGACTTGTTGATATATCTCACCCCTTTCTTCTCTCTTTTTTCGCACGTTATGTAAACGATCTTGGACTACAGTGGAGCTCGACGACCCTTCTTCTAGACGCCTTCTCGTAGACTCGACGATGACTAGTTAGGCGGATCCCGACAGAGAGCCTGGACCCGTGTGGACGTGGGAATGTTGTGTTTTACCTTTGCCACTAGGCATTTGATTATAGTCTGTACTCAGACATATATCGTTTGCTGATGTATTTTATTAAGGCAGTTGTATGCCGATTGTATGAGATGTTGTATCCTTTTAGCTGTAATGTAGTGATATCATGTTGGAAATACGGGGAATATGGCTTCGTCATATGTCGCGGTGGGACCGATATGTGCTTCGTCCCCGGATCTGCATGGAAACATCTAGATTTGGAACAGTACCGCATATCGGGCCATACAGTGGGCCAGTCGAGGCTTCAAGCGGACCTTCTGTCTTGACACACACTAGGTACCTTCATCCGTAGGAGTTGTGGGGACACCCCGTCGTCAATATACTTCTTCCTCGATATTACCATTGAGGAATGCACTTTTCACATCCATTTAATATAACTTAATATTATGATGTTTAGGGAAAGCAAGCATGATACGAATGGATTCAAGTCTAGCAACAGGTGCAAAGGTTTCACCAAAATCAACACCTTCAATTTGAGTGTATCCCTGAGCTACAAGTCGTGCCTTGTTTATGATGATTTGGCCATATTCATCAAGCTTGTTTCGGAAAATCCACTTTGTGCCGATGATGTTGTGAATCCGAGGATCAGGCCTCTTGACCAGTTCCCAAACATCATTTAGTTTGAACTGAAGAAGTTCATCTTGCATGGCCTGAATCCATTCCTCTTATTGGAATGCCGCATCGACATTAGTGGGCTCTAAAATAGATACAAATGCAAAATTCCACAAAAGTTAGCTATTCTGTTTGCTCTGGCACGAGTGAGTGAACCTGGTACATTGATGTCGGCGACTATTCTGTCAATTTGAACTTCATTCGCCACACGAGCATGTCGAGGTCAATGATCTTGAGGTGAGTCATCATCACTTTCATCAGACTCATTAGCATCATCTTCAGGAGCATCAGGAGTGTCAGGAGCATCAGGGTCGATTTCTTCATACGGATTATTTGCTTTAGGGATTTGGTGTTCTTCAGGAGCTGGAGGAATGTGGGTTTCTTCAACGTCATACTCGACCGGCTTGATTTCACCTGCACCTATCTTTTTGATCAAATCTTCAGGAGATGCTTCATCTAAAACAAGTGGCAATTGCTCCTTTTGCGAGCCAGCTTCATCAAACCTCACATCTACAGTTTCAACAACCTTGTGATGACTGATGTTGAAGACTCTGTAGGCTTGGGATTCGAGACCGTAACCAAGCATGAAACCTTCAAATGTTTTTGGTGCAAATTTTGATTGATGATGAGGATCACGAATCCAGGAAGGTGCACCAAATACTTTGAAGTAACTCACATTGGGTTTCTTACCGACCATTAGCTCGTATGCAGTTTTCTTGAAGAACTTATGAAGATATACCCGGTTGATGATGTGACATGCAGTGTTGATAGCTTTAGCACACCATCTAAGAGTAATGTTCTACACAACGAGCATTGTTCGAGCCATCTAGATGAGGGTTCAATTCTTCCTTTCGACGACTCCATTTTTCTGAGGAGTGTATGGAGAAGAGAATTCATGAGTGATGCCTAATTCATCAAGATATTCCTGAACACCAGTATTCTTGAATTCCGTGCCATTTTCGCTTTGTATGTGCTTGATCTTCATCCATAGTTGTTCATGACACGCTGGGCGAAGCCTTTGAAGACACCTTGAGTCTCTGACTTATAGATAAGAAAATGCACCCAGGTGTATTGTGAGAAGTCATCAACAATAACAAATCCATACTCACTTGCTCCAAAGCTTGAGTATTTTGGAGGACCAAAGAGATCCATATGAAGCAATTCAATAGGACGAGTGGTTGTCATGATGGTCTTGGCGGGATGCTTGGCGTTGGTGATCTTCCCTACTTCACACGCACTGCAGAGACGATCCTTGGCGAATCTGATTTCCTCAACCCCAAGGACATGTTTCTTTAGCACTAGTTTTTGAAAATTCCTCATGCAGCATGTCCGAGTCTTTGATGTCACAACAAGCACTCTGTAGCTCGGGCAATAAGGCATGTAGCGACATGAGGACCTTCAGAGAAATCTACAATATACTTGTCACCCTTTATAACTCCTCGAAAGACGATGGAGTTATCACTAACCATTTGAACAATAGATCCATAATTTCTCAAGATAACAACGAGATCAGGATCACATAGAATGTACATAGGCATCAAGTTGTAACCGAGGAATTCTACCAACATGACTTTGTCAATATGTTGGTCTCGAGAGATAGCAACTCTGCCGAGACCCAATACCTTACTTTTACCTTTGTCAGCGAAGGTGATGGTTTTCTTTGATGAGGGACTCAGAGATGATTCCATGAGGAAATTTCTATCACCGGTCATGTGATTAGTGCATCCACTATCCATAACCCATTCCATCTTGCCAGATGCTTTTTCCTGCAAAAGAATTAGTATCTCACACAACGGGTTATCGGTATGAAGATTTTTAAGATTCCTCAAGATAAATTCCTCAGGATGAATTCTTCAGTGTCAATGAGGTTTAACTTTCTTCAACTAGATCAACCGTTTCGTCCTGCGCATAAAATCTGCAAAAAGTTATGGTTTCCTCAGGACGCATTCTTGCAAGAGAGGTTAGTTTTTCTTCACCACCCACATTTGAATGGGTGGTCTTCAAGCAAGGGAGGAACGACGAGTTTGATAGTGACTGATTGTATGATAGTTGCTGATATCAGGATACACAAATGAATAAGCATTTTTGTGTTGAGCTTCCTTGTGAATAAAATGATTATATGTGACATGTTCGTATCCATGGCCTTTTGAGGTATTGTCCTCAAACGACACCCTCAATTCATTTTCCTCTGCATTAACAAGGAGGTTAGTGATGAGTTCATTCTGAACCCAAGTTTTCTTCATGGGTGCACCATTCCTGCAGTTACTCTCGATGTATCTGGCGCATACTTCACCATTTACTCCTTTAAATAGTTTGTAGTTTCAGTGAAATGACTCAATCACCACATCTGAGTAAGCATTATCATAACCAGATAAAGTATAGGGATCAGGAGGTGGCATTTTTGCCAGAAACCAGATGGTCTTTGGGTATTTTTCTGGTTTCCAATATGAACCATCAACATTGAGGTTTTGGGTAAATCCGACACCTTCCTTCCTCAGATTCCTATTGAGGATCCGTTTCTTGAGAACATCACATAGAATATGATGTCCCTTCAGACTCTTAAACATGCCTGTCTCCAATAGATTCTTCAACCTGACATTTTCTTCAGAAATATTTGTGGTTTCCTCAGATGAGGGGTTAGATACCATTGAAGAAGTTGATAGCATAGTTTCTGAAGAAGTTTAGGAACTATGATATGCAGTACCATTTTCGTGTTCTAAGCATTTTAAGCAAGGAGTATTAAATTCGTCCTAAGAAATGTTGATATGTTGATCAAGGATAGAATCATTTTCTTTCCTCAAATCATCATGAGACATCCTCAGCCTTTTGAGTTCTTGCTTTCTTATGAGGAACTCATGAGCTAGCTTCTCATGATTGGTGAAGAGTGTTTCATGACAACTGAATAAATTATCATACTTTGACTGCAGAATACTAGATTCATTTGTCAACTTTTGAGACCGGTTCGTTTCCTCAACCAATAGATCATCACTATTGTTTAAAGAATTTTGAATTTTCTCAAGAGCACGTTGTTTCTTAGAAGCAAGTTTGGCAAGTTTAGCATAGTTTTCATCAGATTATTCTTAAGTGACTTCATCACAGGATGAGTGAGAAGATACCTTAGATCCATTTTCCATGAAGCAGAATGCAGGTGAGGTATCATCATCAATGTTGGTGGTGATGCGGGCAGGGTTCTCTTCAGTGCTAAACATAGATTTGGAGAAAAATGCAATGACAAGAGCTAGACCAGCAACACCTTCAGATTCCTCTTCTTCAGCTTCATGATCATAACCAGATTCCTCAGAATCCAATACTTTTCCGATGTAAGCCCGAGCCTTGCGATAGCTACTATTCTTTTATCCAGTAGAATTTGATGAACGTGAGGATTTCTTATTTGAATTTTCATCAGAACTGTCATCTTTGTTCTTTTTCTTGTTCTTTATCTTAGCTTCCTTTTCCTAAAGAGGACATGTCGGGACCCGGACTATGCGTGTATGTAATTCTAGCCTGAATTCAATCATATGGAGAGCCGAGAGCCATACTCACTCATCATAACACACGAGGCCCGATACATAACTCTCTCGGAAAGCTCGAACATGAGGGGCATCCCATTCAGGCCCGGATGATCAACTGTAATGGGGTCCTCATCGTTCGCTCACAAGTCTAAATGCTTATGGGTGATGAACTCCCATACTCATAGACTAGTCACCTCAACCATATTGTCGATTGATACTTAGCATTTACATAAACAAACTCCAGCCCGACTCACTAAGTAGGGGTCTCGATCGGGCTCGATCGTACAACGAAGTGTGACACTTAACGAGATCAGACAAGGACATCTCCGTACACGCAATAGCATCGCGATGATCCGAGTTTCTCACAACTCAGGGCCACCTGGCTGTAATAAAGACAACTAGCAAAACACAACCAAGCTATCGAACCCCACACTAAGACATGCATGATATAAACAGAAACGCAGCATGCTTGGCAAGTGTATAACAACATGTAATACAACATGAACTCTACAAACTCATAAAATTTATTGCTTCTGCTAAACTGAGCAGACGTAGTACTTGTATTACAAGAAGAGATCACATGACTGTGATCCAACATTACATCAAACAACAATGGAAGCAAATTATGTCTTAGTAAAGACAAGTTTAACACATGGCTTAAGAAGTCTGAAAGAAAACTACAACAACCCTCCAAAAGAACCAGACTGCTGTCTGGAACTATACGACTTAGTCCGTGTCGAGCTCGAGGTAGAGGCCACCATCAGGGTCAGTGGTCTCGTCTCTAACACATAAAATAAGAAAACGTGAGTACAAAGGCATACTCAGCAAGACTTACATCAAAACTACACTACTTATAGTCATGTATCAAGGTAAGAGGTTGGTGGGGTTTGTAATGCAGAAATGCAAGCTTTGACTTGGCTAACCTGAACTATGATTACCAGAGTTAAGGTGAGAAGCGCACACGAGTTCATCTAATCTTGATCACCACATCAATACACTACCATGGATTCTTCCTTGACTTCCCACAAGGAAGCAACCCAAAGCACTCACACTTAACTTGTGTGACGCCCCCAAAATTAGATTGTGTACAGTAATCATACATGCAAGGTACACGATCGAGATCAGGGACTCACAGTAAGATATCACAACACAACTCTACAAATAAAAATAATACAAGCTGTTTAATACAAGCCAGGGGCCACGAGGGCTCGAATACAACAGCTCAAGAGCACAAAGTCAGCGGAAGCAAAAGTATCTGAGTATAGACACAAGGTACACATGATCTGCCTTAAGAAGGCTAGCACAAAAACCACAACGATCAAAAAGGCGAGGCCTCCTGCTTGGGAACCTCCAAACTACTGCTGGTCGATGGCGAACTCGACGTCGTAGAAGGCATCAGGGATCTTCATGTTGCCGTGGTCGGCATCGGGGATCTCCTGTTCCTGGACTCCAACGCTCCAACGTCGACCGCAGCGGCCGATCAGGCAAAACAAAAAGGGGAAATAAAGCAAGGGTGAGTATTTAGCATACCCGCGAGTCTTACGTCCTCTACTAAGCATTTATGCATTTGTATAAAATGGAAATGGGAGGCTGTATATAGTGGACTGCAAGGTAGAAATCAGAATAAGGGTAAGAAGCTAGGCCTATCAAAGACAAGCATCTTCCGACGAGTCTTGAAGCACAAGAAGAGAATGACCAACAATTTATATAAAGCATAAAGTAACAATGCAGCAGAAGTTGCTGCATCAATGTATAATAGTAAGTGGTATTAGATAACAATTTATAATGCCTCTGATTTTCCTTCCTCGACTTCCCTGCGAGGAAGAAGACCCGAAACCATACAATTTAATAGTAGTAGTTTCTAGTGGTAAGATCCAGATTCAGCATAAAGCGTCCTGTTACCGTGGTCACGGCTATTCGAATAGATTAAACTCCCTGCAGGGGTGCACTACTATTCAGCTTGCACGCTCGGATCTCCAGGGTGGCGGGCACCTTGTTAGGGAACACTCCACCAAAGCTATCCGACACGCCGCAGCCGATCCTAGGCTCAACAGAGAGGCCATCCGCCGGACTATATCCTATGCGATCAGGGGTCTAGGACCCTCACCCTTCACGCTCCTGCACGGTGCGAGGCTGGCCGGTGAAGCAAAAGAAAATCCAAATACACCGCTCGAGCGAAGAAGACACACCGCTTCCCGGCAATCAGACCGCGATACTGCTAACGTCTGAAGAGCTTTCGGACAAACTACGACGCAAGGGAGCCCATAACTCCTTATCCCACGTGAGGGTAGTGCGTACAGACCAATGGGCCTCTCAAGACATCCACCGAAACATTTAAGAATTTTATTATTTTCTGTCGGGACAACCATTATCGTTGCCCTTATTCGGGTGAGTCACGGACAGCGACAGCAGCCAGCTCCACCCCCATAACCAGAGCCGGTGGCCGCCTGCCCTGTCGTCCCACCAACTCGTGCGGTTACCAACAAGGTGAACCGTCTCCTTACCTTGTCTCGCGTTTGTTCTTTGAAGAGCTCGAATTTCGTACAACAGGGTATCTCACGGCCAACGAGCATGGACCAGGCCCACAATGGTATCCGCCTGTCCTGCCGTCCCGATACAATCCCTGCGCGGGCACCGTTGGGTCACCCGACTCCTTACCTTTAAGGACACCAATTTATTCGAGTGCCTAACATCAAGTGAAACCAGGAGGAATCACCCTCGATGGTACACTTGAAGAGGTTCGACAAAGACATCAGTGGAATGAACTAAAGAGGTAAACCTCGTATCATCCCAGTGATGCTACGTTACTGAGCTGACGAGGGTGAAATACGAATCCATTCCACTCGTAAGTCAAACTCGAAGCGAATCGGCAGAGTCTCGCCGTTATAGGTTCCCTAGGGCATCTGCATTGATCCGTACCTGTTGCAGTTATACTAATTTGTAATCCGCGTTCACTCACCCGAGTCATCACGACCCGCTATTCTAATCCTAGCTAACAATGCGCAGGGTTTACTGCTGAATAGAATATATATTTATAAGGCAACATAGGACAAGGAAATGTACATCAAGGGGCGACAATGACAGGATATGCAATTGAATATGTAAGCAACGTAGCAGCAACAGTAACAATGCCTAGTGCAAGAAAGTTACGGAAAGATAGGCGATATCTGGGGAAGAAAATGGCTCTGCTTTCCTGGAAACTTGGCAGTAGGGGTACGGTCGTCGACGAAGTAGTCGTACTCGGCAACGGGTGTCGTCGATGACAGTCTCGGGGTCTACCGGAAGAATAAAAATGGGGGGGGACAATAAATACACAACAATAATAGAAATACAAATGTATGACATAGAAGATACAAAGCAACGGGGCTCTAACGCAGTGTTCGGTGATTTGCTCGGAGCCGGAATTTATCCGGTGATGATTCGTCAGTACCGGTTGATTACCGGACAGATGATCCGGAGGTGGAAGGTTCCATGTCTGCAGTGTTAGAGACATCTAACAGACATATGGATAGTGTATCCGTGCTCGTTGATACATTCTGAACAACTTTCATATTCAGAACATTTTCATCCGGAAAGTTTTACCGGCTCCGGTCGTTTGACAGAAAGATGAACCGAAGGAGAAATGCTCGATGTTAGGTATGTTGAAGGGGCGCGGTGGGTATACGGATAGAGTATTCTTAATCGTGGCATTTTTCTGATCAACTTTCATGTATAAAGTTTTTCTATCTGAGCTACGGCTTATTTTATATGATTTTCTACTATTTAAATAATTTTTTTGGAATTTCCTGGAATTGTTTTATTATCAAATTTACATTATCCAGAATAGTGACTTTGACCAGTCAACACTGACAGAGGGGACCCACATGTCATAGGCTGGAGCCTTTGACTGGTCAACTAACCAGTGGGTCCCACCTGTCATAGGCAGCAGCAATTTAAATCATTTAAATTAATTAAACTACTAGTGGGGGCCACCTGTCATTGACTGTTTTATTATTAATTTCTTATTTAATTTAACTGACAGTGGGGCCCATATGTAAGTGACACACGGGCTATTATCATTTATTTAAATTACCTAATGGTCCAGGGCCCACATGTCATTTTTAGGTTATTTAACAGTAGGGGTTATATTAAGCTAACGGTCTAGTTAGTTTTAATGATATGTCCTTGGGCCCATGGGTCATACACGGGGGGGGGGGGGTAACTTGCCCACATTAATTTAATTAGCTATGTGATCAACTGCGGGGGCACTGTCAGTGGGGGGTTTAGGGGGATTAGTGGCCAAGCTGGACCACGTCGGGCCGACCACGTTGGCGAGGCACAGCCGCCAGCTTCGGTGACCATTGGTCGACCGCGAGGAGCAGCGGACGGTGATACTTCCCAAACGTATCTATAATTTCTGCTTGCTCCATGCATGTTTTGTGTGACTTTTCCATGTTTTGCTTGAACTTTCATACATTTTTGAGAATATTTGGACTAATCTATTAACCAAGTGCACCCAGTTGCCAGTTGTTGTTTTCTGCTGTTTTTGTATTTCAGGTTTTCCGACCATTAAAAGTGCTCCAAAAATTCCGAAAAAATTATAAAAAAAATCAGCGACATGGAAGCTTCCGGAATCACCAAGGTAGCAGAGGGAGCCATCACAGGGACTCCAGATGGGTCCCTGGCGCGGCCCCACACTAGGCCGCGCCGGGCACACTCCTGGCTGACCTGTGGGTCCCCTCGATGCCCCCCTCCGCCTATATTTAGCCCTCGGGGTGGAAACCCCTAATATCGAAGTACTTTTTCCAGAAGCAATTCTGATCTCCGCCGCCATCGCCAACAAGCTTCGGGGGACAAGAATTCCTGTGCCGGCACTCTGCCGGGACGGGGAAGTGCCCCTGGATTCATCTCCATCGACGTTGCTTCCTCCCTCCATGAAGCGGGAGTAGTTCTCCCTCGGGGCTGAGGTTTCTACAAGTAGCTATGTGTTCTTCTCTCTCTCCCATGATGTGAACTTCGTTGTGATCATAGGCAATGTTAATCTAGGGTGATCCCATGATATTTCCCCTTCCTCTATGTATTGGATTGATGTACTCAATTGATGTTATCTACTATAATCCCCGAGACCAAGGTGACAGCGGTCTATTGGACATGGGTTAGAAGAATATTATCATGAGTGATTTCCTCTTTTGTGTGTTGATTGAAGATTGAGAGTCTCTTGGTGCTTGTCTTTGACTATCCTTGAGATATTTTGTGGTGATTGTTGTACTCTCTTTGGATGGCCGCGGTGACATTGGGAAATCCATAGATTGAGAACTACGAACTTTGAGGTGTGCTTTTGTAGCCCTACATAATTCTCATCCTCTCTTGACCACATAGGAATGACCTCCGAGTGCGTCTCCATTGCATGTTTTATGGGAAATATCATGTGATTAGACTATGTTAATGTTGTTGAGAGTTGCCACTAGTGAAAGTATGAAGCCTAGGCCTTGTTTCCACCATTGTTACACCGTTTGTGCTCACTTTTGTCACATGTTTTCTTGCTGCACTTCTTATTACAGATTTATATTACCTTGCTTTGCCACACCTATCACTCGTATTTTACCATCTCTTCGCCGAACTAGTGCACCTATACAAGTCCTAGTTGTATTAGGTGTGTTGGGGACACAAGATACTTCTTGTATCTTAATTGCAGGGTTGCTTGAGAGAGACCATCTTCAACCTCTACTTCCCTGAGTTCGATAAACCTTAGGTCATCCACTTGAGGGAAATTGCTGCTGTCCTAGAAACCTCTGCGCTTGGAGGCCCAACAGAATCTATAGGAGTAGAAGCGTGCGTAGACATCAAGCTATTTCTGGCGCCGTTGCCGGGGAGGTAAGGTTTGAAGGTATATCTTTAGATCTTGCAATTAAATCTTTTAGTTTCTTGTTTTTATTTTCACTAGTTATGCTTATGGAAAACTGCACTCTTAGTTCGCTGATTTGGAAAAGCCACTTTACCACGCCCGTTGTAGAGAAGTCTCCTCCACCTACTGAATGTATCCTGTTCAAAATACCACTTGGTATAGTTGAAATAATTATTAATGATTGTTATGATGGGACAGTCAATCCTAGTATTCATTTTTTGAAACTTACCGAACTTTGTGAGTTATTTAAGATTTCAGGTTTGACAAGAGGTGAAGTCATGAAGAAATTATTTTCCTTGTCACTGAAAGGAAAAGCATTGGAATGGTATAGGCTACTAGATGATTCTCATCTACGGGATTGGGAAGAGATCCAGTCTCTCTTTTACTCAGAGTTTTATCCTCTTCATGAAGTTCATGAGAATAGGAATTATGTTTATAATTTCTATCCTCATGACGGAGAGAGCATATCTCAAGCTTGGGGGAGACTGAAAACTTTAATGCTAAAATGTCCTGACCATGGGCTCCCCAAATATATACTTATTACTAATTTTTATGCGAGGCTCTCTCGATAGGATAAAGACTTTCTCAATGCTTCCTCTATGGGTTCTTTCACAAACGAAAAGATTGATGCTAAATGGGAACTCCTTGAAATAATTCAACGCAATACTGAAGATTGGGAGATCGACAAAGGTAAAGAGTCAGGTATAAATTATGAGTATGATTGCATTAAGTCCTTTGTTGAAACTACAAGTTTTAATAAGTTTAGTGCTAAGTTTGGGCTTGATTCTCAACTCCTTGTTGATTTCCTCAAATCTTTTGCTTCACATCTTAATATGCCTAAGGATAATTGGATCAAGCATCATGAACCTTTTAAAGAGATTTGCAAAGAAAATGAGATTGTTCATGATGATTGCAACATGCATGATCCAATTCCTGAAGTTTTATATAAGCATGTTAATTTTTGTGGAGTGGATAGACCTTGTGAAAGGCCTATGATTGAAGAAGAGAAGTATTGTAAGCAACATAAGCATGAAAGAACAATCACTTGGGTCAAAGATTTAAATGAAATTGCTAGAGAATTGTGTGACCTTTATCCTTTTACTTGTGAACTTTGCTGCATAGAGGGTCACTTTAATTTTCAATGCATGAACTTTCAAAGCATAACTGTTAATCATTTGTGTGATAACATGATCACTTCTGATCATTATGATGGACTTATGTTATTTTTGATGTATGAAGAGTTATCAGAAAAGACTTCTTGGCTAGATGTTAATGCCTTAGGAATTAGCAACACTTTGAAAAATTGCCATCTCTATTGTGTTGTTAATTGCCATAAAAATGATTACATAAGTAAGATTAGAAAGGAGGGAACTTTACCAAAGTATAAAAATGTCTCTTATATCTCTACTAATAAAAAGGAGAGTTTCTCCAAGGTTTCCCCTATTGTTTCTAATGATAAACCAGGATATGTGGAGAAGCTTCATCTCCAACCACTCCCTCCTCAGGTAAATTAGAAGAAAAAGAAGAGGAGGAGGAAGAGGAGCAAGAAGGAAGAAGAATGGGTATCAACCTGGCCTGAGCATATTCCTCGCATCGATTTTTATCCTAACGGACATAAATTTTTGGAGGACGGTGAGCTTGATTGCATTCATTATTATCCTGATGTTAAGTCCGTAGGCACTATTGAAGATGATTTTGATTATGATATGCATGTTACTTTTTGTGATTGGGAAAATGATGATAATGCTACTTATGAACTTGAAAATATTTTTGGTACTAACTCTGAGAGTGATGATATGGAAAGCTCTAAGCTTGGGGATGATAGGATTGCAGGTCCTTTACCCATTAGTGATGTGGTAATTGATAATTCAATTGCTAGTAAGAATAAAGACAACATGTTTACAAATATAGTTTCTAGCAATGATAATGCTCTTATCTACTATGATGATGTTATAACTCCTATCTTTAGTGATTATAAAGGTACCTATGACATAAGGAGAAATTATCCTTATGAAACTTGTCATAATCATGGAGGGAATTACTCCCTTGTTGAACACCATCTTCCTAATACACAATTAATATATAGTGTTCAAGTTGTTTATGATAGTCCTACTCCCACTATTACCAATGAGAAAGATTATGCTTATGTGGAGAGTAAGAGTACCCTTTTGCATGTGGATCATGGTCACAATGCTTTATGTGATACTTATATTGTTGAGTTTATTGATGATCCCACTGAAAATTATTATGAGACGGGAACATATGCTTATAGATATTTCAATAATATCAAGTTCCCTCTCTTTATGTTGAAGGTTTTGAAGTTGCACTTATTTTGGCTTCCTATGCTAATATCTTTATGCTTCCATGAGTTATTTCTCTACAAGACCCCTTTGCATAGGAAGCATGTTAGACTTAAATGTGTTTGGTATTTGCTTCTTTATGCTCTCTTTTGTCCTTCAACTATTATTCCTACGAGAGCAATTGATTGTACTCTGTACTCAGAGATGTATCTTCCGTTGTTGTATTGTATTAGGTCAGTTGTATGCCGATTGTATGAGATGTTGTATCTTTGTATTTGTAATGTTGTCATATCATGTTGGAAATCCGGGGCATATGACTTTGTCATATGTCGTGGTGGGAGCGATATGTGCTTCATCCCCGGATCTGGATGCAAACATCTAGATCTGGAATAGTACCGCATATTGGGCCTTACAGGAGGCTTCTATCCTAAGCTTCTCCTCCCTAGCTTTGATGAGAGCATTTGTGATATGATCCGTGAAGGCAAGATTAAGTGTGCTAGTGTGGGGGTCTCTAGACATTTTGTGTAGTAAGCTAATAACTTCTGAGAGGGTGCAACTATCAAAATCAATATCACTACTATCAAAGGTGGTAGTTGTGTCATCTAAGCTTACTTGTTTGAAACCCTCTATGTTCATAGGAGTTTCTTCTTCTACGGTTGAGGTATTAGCATCACCATTAATAGGTCCAATGGGACCAGGAGTGCATAGGGTACTAATAGTTTCAGTATCCTGAACAATCTGGATAGTGGCAACTGTGTGGTGTGTAGGAAGGCTCTTAATTCTATCCTCTTCCTCTTTTTCTCTAGCCCATCTTTCTTTAAGTTTAGCCATCATCCTAATATTTTCATTAATTTGTAATTGGATAGCATTAATAGGAGTATCCTTGCTCTCCTCAAGGGGAGAGGTTTTAATTTTTAACATCTCAACATCAAGGGCTAAGCTGTCTACCTTCAAACAAAGATTATCTAATTTAGCTAACTTTTCTTCCACATTCTTGTTGAAGGCTTTTTGGGTAATTATAAAGTCTCTAAGCATGCTTTCTAATTCAGAAGTGGGGTTCTTGTTGCTAGGGTAAGTGTTGTTGTCCTATAATTGGATGGAAACGGTCTAGGATTACTAGCAAAGTTGCCCCTATAAGCATTATTATTAAAGTTGTTTCTAGCAATGAAGTTCACATCTACTTGTTCCTGAGCAACCAGAGAATTTAAAGGAACATCATGAGGATCAATAGAGGGTTGCTTGGTAAGCAGAGACATAATCAAGTCAACTTTTTCATGTAGGGAGGTAATTTCGTCGACAGAATTTACCTTCCTACCTGTTGGAGTGCGTTCGGTGTGCCATTGGGAATAATTGGTCATCATCTCATCGAGAAGTTTTGTGGAAACACCAAGTGTTGTTGACATAAAGGTTCCTCCCGCGGCCGAATCTAACAGGTTCCGCGAGGTAAATTTCAAGCCTGCATAAAATGTCTGGATAACCATCCAAGTAGTCAAACCATGTGTAGGGCATTTCTTAACAAGATATTTCATACGTTCCCAAGCTTGGGAAACGTGTTCATTATCCAATTGCCTAAAATTCATAATGTTACTCCTCAATTGGATAATTTTAGCAGGTGGGTAATACTTCCCAATAAAAGCGTCTTTGCACTTATCCCAAGAATCTATGCTATTCCTAGGCAAAGATTGAAACCATATTTTAGCTCCGTCCCTCAAAGAGAAAGGAAAATGCTTGAGCTTAACAACATCACCTTCTACTTCTTTATACTTTTGCATGTCACATAATTCAACAAAATTATTCAAGTTTAAAGCAGCATCATCTCTAGCACCAGAGAATTGATCTCTCATAACAAGGTTTAACAAAGCAGGTTTAATTTCATAAGAGGTAGCTGAAGTGGCAGGTGTGGCAATAGGAGTGTAGATAAAGTCTTTGTTGTTGTGACTGGTGAAGTCACACAACTTGGTGTTTTCAGTGGAACCCATAGTAGCAGCAAGTGTGACAGATTTTTTTTTTGATATAAGATACAAAGATAAAAACAGAAAGGTAAACTAACAAGACTAAAAAGTAAAGGTAAAAGGTAGTGGGAAACTCCCCTATCTTATCACTCGGAGTCCCCGGCAACGGCGCCAGAAATTTTCTTGATGGCGTCTAAGTGATAATGGCTTCTTGCCCTTCGTTGGTTACCCCCAGTGGAAGGTGAGATGTAGGATAACAGCAAATTTCCCCTATGTAGAGGATAGGGTTTGTCTCCCGTAGGACTCCGACAATGATAAGTAGGTGGTGAAGTGAACAATGGGGCCGTTCACAACTCAGGGTTGCTTACTTCACGTGGACCTGCACACATACACAAATAACTTTGCTCCCAACGAATTTCAGAGAGGTTGTCATCCTCTCTGGTCTTGTTTTTTACAAAGGATCAAACACAAGGGATAATGATAATGATAGCAACTGAAAGTAAATGCGAGAAAATAAATGAGCGTGTAAACAGTGATGATAATATGGACCGGGGTCCCGTGATGTTCACTAGTGATGTCTCTCTCCCAAAAGACGATAAAACTAATATGCGAGGTAAAAAAATTACAAACGGGCAGTTGACAGGATTATAAACGCACCGCAATGCTAACTATGCTACAAAAGAAAGGAAGAGGCTCAAAAGCATGGGCAGTATGCCAAAATAAGCAGACTGAAATCCATCCGCATCTACTACTAATCATCCACCTTGAGATATCTATCCAGAACATCTCGCTAGTATTAAGTTGCGAGCCACACCCAAAGTATAAACCCAAAGCATCAGACAACTGCATTAAAAAGAACTTTGCGTAAAGTAAACAATCCTTGCAACCGCGGTTACAAGCACCATTGTTTTCACCCTTGTGGCCACAACACATCCCCTAGAGTCATGTTTCTGTCACTCAAGCGTTTCATCAGGGGGCATGTACCCACAATCGAGCATAACGTTCCCTCTTGGAGTTACTACCTACCACTTGGCCAAAGCAATAAACAGCAACGGAGAACATGCAAGAATTACATCGGAACAAAAATACAAAAGATAAGAACCAATTATATTACCCTATCACAATTTGAACATAATCGCATAATCCATCAGATCCCATCAAACTCAGCATAGAAAAAGAAGAAAGATTACATATGTGCCTTGATCATGTAGGGCAGCTCACGAGGTCTAAACTATGAAGAACAAAGAGGGGAGGAGATCATCACATAGCTACTGATCACGAACCCATGGTCCAAAGGAAACTACTCACGGCACATCCGAGAAGCGTCCATGGTGGAGGAGAAGCTCCCGGAGGTCGATCCTCCCTCCGGCAGGGTGCCGAGTAGGGTCCTGACGGTGCCCCCTATATTGGAAGCGCGGCGGCGGCGGAACAGAGGCAAGATCGCGAAAAAGGGTTCTGTCTTCGGATGTTTCCCGTGACGGAGATTAAATAGGCGAAGGGGGAAGCCAGGGGGCCACCAGGAGTACAGGCGCCCCCCTGGCGCGGCCAGGTGGCCGCCTGGGCACCTGGTGGTGGCCCCCCGGCCCTCCTTCGGGGCTCTAGAAGCTTCCGGTACACTGATTTTTTTATCTGATTTTCCCGGATTTTTGGAGCACTTTTTATACGGGGGAAAACTGAAATAGAAAAACAGTAGAGAATAGAAACTGGCACTAGGGTGCATTGAGTTAATAGGTTAGTTCAAATATGATCAAAAGTGTATGAAAGTGTATCTAGGTCATAGCAATATCACACAAAACATGTATGGAGCGATCAGAAATTATCGATACGTTTGGGACGTATCAGCATGTTGCATATGAGAAGGAAAATATTTATCAACAAAGAATTGAACTAAGTCCTGAGGACTCTCAATGGAACCATAGGTTAGTGCATTATAACATGATTTAGCGCCTTCCTTCAAAGAAAAAGTAAAAGGCTTGGCCACATAAAAGTTTCATATCTTTTCAGCAGTAGTAAATAGGTCACCTAACTCATCGAGTTTGGTCAGGTGTGCTATAGCATCATCATTTTCTCTTCCATAAAAAGGTTTAGCCTCGACTGTAGATATAAGTGAAAGATCAACAGAGAAATCAGAATCAGGATCAGTGATGCATATAGGGGATGTGGCAAATTTAGGATCAGGAATAATCTTGTTCTTCATGGAGTGCTTTTCGAGCAGCTCCTTAATAGCATCAGGGTCAGAGTCGACACACTCTTTGAGTTCCCAGCAAAATCATCATCAAGAGTAATATAATCATCATCAAGGATCCTCTCCTTGAGTTCATCTAAGTTTGGGTAACCAAAGGTTTTGCAAATAGGAATATAGGTAGCAGGAGTCCTGGTCTTGGGCTGTGCTGCCTCAGCAGTCTGAGTTTCAATATAGTGACCAAGAAAACTAGTATCATCAAGAGTAGTGGAAGCATCATCAAAAGTATGGGACATAGTAACAGACTCCGTAGAAGTAGCATGTGGTGGTAGCGGTGACGCATACTTACTTATAACGGAAGCTGAATCAAGTTTAACACTGGTACTCAGAATGGTACCTTTTTTTGTAGTAGATGGTAGGATCGGAACCTTGGGGTCTCCTTTCTTACCCATAGCGGATGAAGTGTGGAGGCAGAATACTTCAAGTAGACTTGTAAATATTGCTATGGTCCCCGGCAACGGCGCCAGAAAACAGTACTTGATGACCCTCAACTGTAGGGGATCGATTGTAGTGTTCTCCCGGGTAAGTTAACCCAATTTATTGATTCGACACAAGGGGAGCCAAAGAGTTTTTGTAAGCTTTGACAGATGAATTGTCAATTCTACCGCACCTGAAATATACTTGCTTGCAACAAAGTATTAATATCAACTGTGGTGTGATAGTGATAGCGATCGTGATGACAGCAAAAGTAAAACAACAGAAATAAACTAGTAGTAACGAGCAGGATTAAAATATTGTAGGATAGGGAGATTGATGGTTGGGCGCTTCATGAATAAGAATGAACATATAATATATTCAAACACGGGGCAAGGCACACGGAAAAGAAATGATCATCTAGGCAAATATCAAACATTAGGCATGTATCCCGTAGGTAGTTGTGCGTGCTTGCAATAAGAACTTGCGCAACATCTTTTGTCCTACCATCCCGCTACGAACGGGGCCAAAGGGAACTTATGGAGATTAAGGTGCTCCTGTCAAAGAGCACCGGAACAAAGCAATAAACTCAATGGATACATGGAATCCTCAAATTATGGACCATCCCCTTTGGTGTCCCAAGCTGTCACGTTTGGGATCGCCGGTTCCGGACCATAATAGGTGCATACAACTCATAGATATGATCTCAAACATAAATATACTCATGAAAACATAAGTGGTTCAGATCTGAAAACATGGCACTTGGGCCCAAAGTGACAAGCATTAAGCGCAACAATGATAAACACCATAGTAGATGATAGGCAACATGCCCCCAACAATCTGACGAACTATTACATGATCAAACTCATCCAATCCCTACCATCCCTTTTGCCTACAGCAGGGAATTACTCACACATGTGAAGAGAAGTCATGGAGGGAGTATGGATTGGTGATGGTGATGATGATGGGGACGATCTCCCCTCTCTGGAGGCCAAATCAGCCTCCAGATTAGCCCTCTCGAGGAAGAACAGAGGGTAGGGGTGGCTATGCGATGAGTTCTGGAAAATCAACTTCTGTTTTGGAGTTTCCTCGTCATGGGAATAAGTAGGGGCCAAGGTAGGTCACCAGAGGGGGTGGGACCCACCCAGGTGGCCTCCCGGCGCGGCCAGGGGGTGGCCGCGCTAGCAGAGCGCCTAGGTCCCCCTGGCTCCCCTCTGGCCCACCTTCTGGTCCTGGTTCCCTCCGGGTGCCTGGATTTTGTATTTTTTCTGGTAATTTTCTGAGATCTCTAGAATTCACTTTCCTGCACACAATAAAACCATACAGACAGCTCTGCTGAAAACAACGTCAGTCTGGGTTAGTTTAGTTCAAATCATGCAAGAATGAGGGAAAAACAATAGCAAAAGTGTTCGGAAAAGTAGATAGTTTGGGACGTATCACCATCCTCGTAGATGGTTTTATTGTCTCACAGGTCCACCCACATATCTAAATGATGCAACCTTTCATTCATTATTTTTCTATGCTTATGCAAAATGGAAGCCCGAACTAGTGTGACTCCTCGACTTGATCATGGGTGAGTTAATAGGGCAAACGGGCCTCCCATAAACCGTACATGTGGTAGTAATCTTTGTGTTGGATCACAACACAAGAACTCGGGGCCCAGGGCAGTGTTCAATGAGACAACCCATTGTGTACTCCTACACCCTTTTCATCACAAGTAACATGAACATGATTACTACCATCATCAATTCATCACCCAATATGACCAATGCTTCCACAACTCTAAGCATATCATAAGAATAACATGGATGAATGGCCATATGATGATCACAAACAATTCCTAGGTCCGCAAGGTTGAGGTTTGCTTAATACTGTGGCGGAAATGATAGGTCATGCAAAGAATGGGTTCAGTTAGCGGTAGAACGTATCATGGTGAACTCCTAGACATGCATAAGTGAGAATGAGAGGGAAATGAGTTTTTATAGACATGATCAATGAGGGTTTGTTTGCCTTGCTACCGGGGATCGTACTGACAGTCTTCTGTTTCGGGGATGATCTCCGATTCCAGTCCCACCTCTACTAACAGCAAACAATGAGAAAATGGAACATTCAATAAAATTACAATGGTCAAGCACATGATAAGATGTGAAAACATGATGTACATGGTACTGGTTTGTTGATGATTCCATTTAAATGAGGTATATTGCAAAGGGGTTGCAAATTCAAACCTCATATTTGAATTCAAAATATACCATATGCACATTAGCCACTGTTGCCCCATTTTAAAATGGTTAAACATGAAAAAAAATTGCATATTCATATTCCTTGGATTTTTCTGATGCATTTTCATATATAAATCTTTTCATTTGGATTTATGGTTTAAAAGATATTGAATTTACAAGTTTAAATGATTTGCTAGATTTTCTTTAATAGCAAAAAGGTTATTGCGTAATCACGATGTCATACTGATGTCGTGGTGTAACGACCCGATTCACTAATGAATCAAAGTCTCTGTGCATTCTGTGCTAGTCCCTGGATCAATAGCTAGCACACACATTACACGATTTAATATCAAGAATAAACCACATGTCATATATATTACATCGAAGATCCAGTATTACAATAAAGCATACCTGCATAGCTCAAGGCTAGCTTACAAATAGAATAGAATGGAACAACAATAAAGAGCTTCATGGCGTCCATCAACTCCACCGGCACAGTTGAGTATAGACATCGTAACCCTACAACGCATCACTTACTCGTCGTATACAATCCTGCAACACCGAAGGTTACAGCCCGACAACGGGTCAGTACATATGTTTTGTACGGTAAGTCACACGAAAAAGGATATAACAGACCTGTCGCTACATGCAAGGTAAGTCAAAGGAAAGGCTTATGGTTTTATTTTGCATAAAGCTGATTTTTTCCTTAGTCTACCTAAGTCAAATTTTAGTTTATCTTACTACATAAGGTTGAACTGAGCTACACCAGTTCCAACCCATACCCCTTATTAAAGTCTTTCCCCCTCAAGTTTTATTAAGGTGTTTCATCTGTCAAGACCATCCAACAACAGTAATGCCTAGTTGCTCAAAGTTGTCCTTAACCGGGGACACGACTAATCATGATCAATTTGTACGCTTTCCCCACTGGACTCAACCCGAATATTGAAGCAAAGTCTTTCAGAAGAGGTCACCTCCACCCTTTGGTAGTCGGTACACCTATCATATCTACATCTGCTAGCTACCAAGGTCAGGCTCCCCACAACTTACTCAACTAGTGGTCGTACATGGAAGCTACTAGTCACTAAGTCTGTCCGATCTTTTTGAGCCTGGACGGCGCCTACTTAGGGTGCACTCTCATGGGCGCAGTCCTTAGACAAGGTGCACGACCCCATGATTGCTTCCCTCCATACCATACACAACCATTGGGAGCATTTAGCCCTGAACCTGCCCTTAGAGAAGGCGCAGCCTCCAGGATGCATCCCGCCCGTCCAGAGGTGAATTCTATTTAAGGCTGCTAGTCAAGTCATTAAATCCTCACATAACTCAATGTAGTCTCAAACCAATCCATGTCTACAAGAATAGCAATATATATAACAAACACGATCTAGGGCGAGAAATAATACAGGATCAGATCATATGGCTATCCTACCACGTTTGCAGCAGTAGTATATAGTAGCATTCCTACACATGCATAGGGTGATATTTTCTACATGCATAAGTAAAAATATAGGTTGTGAAATGGTCAAAGTATGACTTGCCTTATACATTCGATGAAGTTCTTCGCTCTCACGGTCCAGACAACTCTACTCGTCACACTCCCAGCAATCTATCGTCAACGAAAGAACTCAATAAGAAATCATACGAAAAGAAAGATTCAAAGGATCAACAATCAACACAACAAAGTTTAATAGTAAATTTTAACAACAAAGACCACTAGGCTTGACAAGGAACAAGTGTCGATGTGCTACAAGGTGATAGGTGGAAAAATAAACTCGAGAGAGTCAACAGATGAAGATTTTTCACTACAAAAGTTTATGACTAAAGATACTAAGAACTAAAGATACATATCATGGCAACATGAATGGTGTGTGGATATAGCCGATAGGATGTTCAAATTGATCTCATATGCAAAAAGAATCACGTGAAACGAAATACTACAACACGGGTTATAGCAGGTTGAAGTTTGAATTAAATTTAAATTCAAACAGATCAAAAATTATTTGAATATGGTGGGTAAATGATGTAGACATAAAGTATATGATATGAGTGATCCTATGAAAAAAGAATCAATTGATTTGGATCAACGTTACAAAAGATACGGCCTCTGAAAGTTTAAATTTGAATTTGAAGAAATAAAATTCAAATATATACAAATGTGTGAAAATTTGAATCTATGATAAACTAAAGATTACTACGAGCGTGTAGGAAAAAGAATCATCTAATTCCGATACACGGTTTACAAGCCTGGGAGATTCTAGGGTGCAATATGTGAAAAAGGGCCCAACCGTGAATAAAATAACTTCTTCATCACAGCTAGGTCCCTGGACGCTATAGGACGAACAACGTTCGCTCTGGTGGAATTTCGGCGAACATTCGCTATATAAGAAAACCGGCATCAGCAGTTAACCGAAGATAAACCGGGTCAACTCCGGTTAACAGGAATAAAACAAAACCCTAGATCTGGATCTAGATCAAACGGATCTAGTCCGTTGGATCTCGATCTGACGGACGAGGACGGGGAGAGGCTCACCGGCGGCGGCGGCGGTTTTCTCTGGCGAGATGCTCGGCGGTGGCGGCAGTCCGGTGGCGGCAGCGTCGCTCCGGCCGTCCTACGGCGAGGTCGCGGCGAGGCAGCGACTCGCGGTGGGGCGACGGTAGCCCGGGCAGGTGCGACCGGCGGCGGTGGCGCGGTGCGCGGCAGGCGGCGACGTGGGGTCAGGGCGGCGGTGGCCGGCAGCTCAACGGCGCTCGGAAGCTGGCCAGCGCAGGGCACGCTGGCGCGCGCAGGAGGCGACCGGCGGCGCCCGGGCTCCGGCGTGAGGGCAGCGTCCGGCAAGGTGCCGCGTTCCGGCGGAAGTCGACGCTGGCGGTTCCGGCGACGTGGGGCCCGGCGGCGGCGAAGCGGGTCCCGCTAGGGTTGAGTTAAAAATGAAAAGAAAAGGAAAATATTTTTCCCGAAAATTATATATAGGCCTAACAGATTTTTTAACCGTGCCCTAGTCTAACTCAAAGTGGGCCGGCGCGAGGCATTAAAATGTGCACGTGAGCGAGTGATAGCTATGCACGTGAGCGAGTGATAGCTATGCTCGGTGGCGGCGGTCCGGTGGCGGCGGCGTCGCTCCGTCCGTCCTCCGGTGAGGTCGCGGCGAGGCGGCGACTCGCGGTGGGACGACGACGACCCGGGGAGGTGGCGCAGTGCGCAGATTGCGGCGGCGTGGGGTGGGGGCGGCGACGGTCGGCGGCTCCGGCGACGGCCGGCGAGACGCGGGCTACGGGCAGCGCGACGGCGCTCGGAAGCTGGCAGACGCAGGGAGCGGTGGCGGGCACGGGAGCCGGCCGGCGGGGCTTGGGCTCTAGCGTGAGGGTGGCGTCCGGCAAGGTGTTGTGTTCCGGCGGAAGTCGGTGGCGGCGGTTCCGGTGACGCGTGGCCCGGTGGCGGCGAAGCGGGTCCCGCTAGGGTTTAGTTAAAAACGAAAAGAAAAGGAAAATATTTTCCTTAAATTATATATAGGCCAAATAGTTTTTTTTAACCGGGCCCTAGTCTAACTCAGAGTGGCCCGGCGTGACGCGTTCAAATGTGCACGTGAGAGAGTGATAGCTATGGGCCGGCTCGGGCTATAGTCCCTTTTTTTTCCTTCTGCTCACAAATTCAAACAATTTTATAAAATCAAGCACACATCAAAAAAATACAAAGTAAAATTCTAAATTCATTAAATAATCTCAAGAAAATTATATAATGAAAATATTTACCAAGATGATAAATAAAAATAATGACATTTTTCCAATTACTTTATTTAGTTATAAAATATTTTTAAATCAACAAAAATCTCAATTAATTATTTAAATAATTTCCACTCCATTTTTCCGAAGAAGTCATTTTATCTTCTCTCAAGTTATTATTATTTTTCAATGGATAACTATTTAAATAACTCCAATTAAAATAAAATCACATTAAAACATTTCCAACTTTGTTTTATAGTGAAGTAGTCGTTTTACCTTCTCTCATTTTATTTTATTTTAGTTGGATTTGTTTTAAATGATAAATTTCAAAACACGAACAACGAATATTAGAGAAAGTCCTTTTATTCCCTCTCATTTTTAATATTCAATTCAACTCCAAAAGTTTTAAGTCTTAGTGAAAATCAACATTATAAGCAAGGGCAATCATTATTATTTTATTTATTAACATTCCAAAATTTTACACACTACCACCCTTAAAAGGAATCTCGTCCTCGAGATTCGAAAAGGCTAGAAGGAAAAAAGGTTATGGTGTGGGTCTTCATGACAATCCACCGATCCTCTAATGGTCCAGGGTGCTACCACCCTTAAAAGAAATGTGACACTGTCTTGATGAGTCTTGCTCCATCGATGACATCCTCCATAGAGATTTCACGAACTCCTTTGGGGTCTTGAATCCTTAGCAAAAGAGTGGTCTTCCAAATACGTTGGTCTTAAAGAATGTTGCACCTTCGATTGCATCCTTAGAATATATCATACATTCATTTGTTGCCTTGAATCCTTTATCCAAAAGGTGAGTCCTCCAATTATTGAACCTTCATGGTTGACAAGTCAGGCGCCAATACTAAGGAACTATCGATTCCCTCATGGTGGTCATCAAGAATACTTTTACCGGATACCTGCAAGAAATGGTCTTGGTCTATACTCTACGCATAACATATTATTATAAACGGTAATTTTCTACAGGGGTCAAACATTGTACCATTCTATGGTGCAGGCTTAACATCGTCGCCTTTCTACTATAGGTAAGTCACTCAAGATTTACTATCCCGCATTGCAAGAGCGAATAATATGAGTACTCGGCATGGTGATCAATCCATTCCGCACCCAAATCATTACCTTGTATATGGTTTAGCGAGTCTCGCAATCTAGCAATCGGTCATCCTCACAAGCATTGCAGAAGTTGCTCTTGTTTATGAACTAGGTTTAGATAAATCCAAGGTTCTGCAAGCCAAACGAAACATCTATCGTTTCTTCACAACACTCAGGTTTACGCAAACTACTATAAAACGTGCACTGATGAACTACAACTTTCTCCAGGGTTCTTCCTTCAGCAAGATTTTGCTTGCTTGTTGTAAGATCCTGGCACATGGGGTTATCCATGAACTCAGCATTCAGTTGCATCCATCTTTATTCCAGCCTTGACATTAGCAGCCATTGTATTAACTCCTTCAGTGTAGGTATTAGGATAAGGGGGAATAGAATGTAGATAGCGAGGTAGGGAGAGATAGAGAGAGATACCCATACAAACATCACCCAAGTTTTGAAAATAAGTTTTGATGTGTAGCTGTCAGTAAAATACAAGAGATGACATCTCACGGAAACGATCTAACGATAGAAACTTTAACCCTTCCAGGTCTTCAAGTGTTTAGTGTCGGTAGCTTCAGTTTTACATCGCCGAAGCAATCTTTCTATCGTCGAAGCAATCTTCATACCGTCGAGTCAATTTTCAACTTATTATTGTTGTTGTTGTGTCTCCTTCGGTCTTGAAGCATACTAACTAGATCAAGGTCTAACAAAACGTAAACTTATTCTACTCGCATAGAAGAAACTCAAGGCACAACACACAAAATCAATCAAAGACATATCAAGGTCAAAAGACACACGCAAAATTTTAGCAAAACAAACATGACATCAAACATCTTGTTCATCCTTAGTCAAACATGCATCGATCCACATCTCCAACTAACATTAAAAGGTACCATCGTACTCTTCTTGGACACCTAAGAAATTCTATCCTCCAATTGCAAAACATAAGCTTCAATATGTCGACATATTACACCCACGTTCACATCTTCTTTCTCTTCAATCCTGGACACATCTTGGCGTAGTGTCCCTTGTTCATGCACCGGTAACACTCAATTTGGCTAAGGTACTTCTTTTTCTTCCTCACGGGTGCTTCCTTGAACTCCTGGATAATCCTCTTCACTCCTTCCTTTTGTTGTTGAAGTACTTGTTGTGTCATGAGGAAAAATTGACACTGAGCGGGGTAATGATTATTTTCTTCGCACACAAAACATGTGACTTGAGCAGTGGGACATTCTTCACCCCTGTGCATTTCCTCACAATAGGGACATCCATCTTGGTGTCCTTCATAGGAGTGTCCTACTTCCCCGCAAATTTTGCAGACACGGGCCTCCTACGGGTTACCGTCCTTTGCATCGTGGTGACTAGGCGGGATCCCAAAAAAAACATGTAAACTCCTTCCAAGTAATCTTCCTTCTTGATTCGTTAATCGCTTGATGCATTGTCCACCAAGTAGCAGCCTCTTCTACAAAGTGCTTGATAACATAGTGGACCATGTCCTCACTTCGAACCTTGTTAGGCTACATGTATGCCTCCATATTATGAATCCATTGTTCCACCTTTAGTCTAGTCATCGCCCCAGAAAAAGGTGAGTCCTACTTCATACTTCATCTATTGAGCCCAAACGACAAGGGTTAGGGAAGACTAGTATAAAGACAGGAAAACAAACTAAAGATAACACCAAGCACATGCACACAAACAAGACAAAACACCTACGTGCAAACAACATCACATAACATCAATCAATAAAGTCACAAAGGTCACACCACACAAACAACGCCTATAGTAAGGTCATATGTGCAAGACATGCGATCTCATCATACTACACACAATTCGTTTATCTAACTTCACATATAAGTGGTGGTCTCAATCTAGACTTCAACCTGCTCAGCTAAGCTGATCTTGAAGATCCTCTCGTAGTGTCAAAACTAATCCTTATTGAATCCATAGGAAAATCCTTCTAATTCTGGTAGTGGTAACTTGAATTTATCCACAAGGTTGATGATGTACTTCTCAAAAATCATATCTTCAGGGGCATAAGAAACTCGGAGGTGTATTTACATTAAAACAAGACAAGGAGTTTAGAAAATGAATAATAGATGAGAGATACTAGTGGATAGAGTAAGTAATCAAAAAGTGATAAAATAATTTTGTTCTTGTGGCTTTTCCTATCCATTTTCTAGGGTCACGACCTACAGTCAACATGGGCTCTGATACCATCTCTAATGACCCGATTCACTAATGAATCGAAGTTTCTGTGCATTCTGTGCTAGTCCCTGGATCAATAGCTAGCACACACAGTACATGATGTAATATCAAGAATAAACCACATGTCATATATATTACATCGAAGATCCAGTATTACAATAAAGCATACCTGCATAGCTCAAGGCTAGCTTAGAAATAGAATACAGTGGAAAAACAAGAAAGAGCTTCGTGGCGTCCATCAACTCCACCGGCACAGTTGAGTATAGACATCGTAACCCTACAACGCATCACTTAATCATCGTATACAATCCTGCAACACCGAAGGTTACTGCCCGACAACGGGTCAGTACATCTGATTTGTACGGTAAGTCACACGAAAAAGGATATAATAGACCTATCGCTACATGCAAGGTACGTGAAAGGAAAGGCCTTTGGTTTTATTTTGCAGAAAGCTGATTTTTCCTTAGTCTACCTAAGTCAAATTTTAGTTTATCTTACTACATAAGGTTGAACTGAGCTACACCAGTTCAAACCATACCTGTTATTAAAGTCTTTCCCCCTCAAGTTTTATTAAGGTGTTTCACCTGTCAAGACCATCCAAAACCAGTAATGCCTAGTTGCTGAAAGTTGTCCTTAACCAGGGACACGTCTAATCATGATCAGCTTGTATGCTCTGCAGAGGTTTGTACACTCTCCCCACTGGACTCAACCCGAAGATTGAGACAAACTCTTTCAGAAGAGGTCACCTCCACCCTTTGGTAGCCGGTACACCTATCATATCTACATCTGCTAGCTACGAGGGTCAGGATCCCCACAACATACACAATTAAGCCAGATCCCATATAGCCAGTGGTCTTACATGGAAGCTACAAGTCACTAAGTATGTCCGATCTTTTTGAGCCTGGACGACACCCAGTTAGGGTGCACTCTCATGGGTGCAGTCCTTAGACAACGTGCACGACCCCATGATGCCTTCCCTCCATACCATACACAACCATTGGGAGCATTTATCCCTGAACCTACCCTTAGAGAAGGCGTAGCCTCAAGGATGCATCCCGCCCGTCCAGAGGTGAATTCTATTTAAGGTTGCTAGTCAAGTCATTAAATCCTCACATAACTCAATGTTGTCTCAAACCAATCCCCGTCTACAAGCATAGCAATATATATAACAAACACGAGCTAGGGAGACAAAGAATACATGATCAAATCATCTGGCTATCCTACCAGGTTTGCAGCAGTAGTATATAGTAGCATTCCTACACATGCAAAGGGTGATATTTTCTACATGCATAAGTAAAAATATAGGTTGTGAAATGGTCAAAGTATGACTTGCCTTTATACATTCGATGAAGTTCTCCGCTCTCACGGTCAAAACAACTCTAATCGTCACACTCCAAGCAATCTATCGTCAACGAAAGCACTCAATAAGCAATCATACCGAAATAAAGAATCAAAGGATCAACAATCAACACAACAAAGTTTAACAAGAAAGTTTAACAACAAAGACAACTAGGCTTGACACGGTACAAGTGTCGATGTGCTCCAAGGTGATAGGTGGAAGATAAACTCGAGAGAGTCAACAGATGAAGAATTTTTACTACAAGAGGTTATGACTAAAGATACTAAGAACTAAAGATACATATCATGGCAACATGAATGGTGTGTGGATATAGACGATAGGATGTTCCAATTGATCCAATATGAAAAAGAATCACGTGAAACGAAATACTACAACACAGGTTATAGAAGGTTGAAGTTTGAATTAAATTTAAATTCAAAAAGATCAAAAAGTATTTGAATATGTTGGGTAAATTATGTAGACAGAAAGTATATGATATGAGTGATCCTATGCAAAAACAGTCAATTGATTTGGAAATTTGAATAAATTCAAATTCAAATATGTGCAAATTTGTGAAAAGTTGACTCTATGATAAGCTACAGATCACTACGAGCGTGTAGGAAAAATAATCATCTAATTCCAATACACGATTTAAAAGATACGGCTAGGGAGATTCTAGTGTGCAATCTGTGAAAAAGGGCCCAACCGTGAATAAAATAACTTCTTCATCACAGCTAGGTCCCTGGACGCTACGGGACTGTCGGGACCCGGGGTTAGCGTATGCAAGCCTCGCTACAACACAATCATATAGAGACCCGAGAACCATACCCACTTGTCTAGTCAGACAAGGCCAAGCACAGAACGTTCTCGGAAAGCATCGAACGTGAGGGATATCCAATTCAGGACGGATGATCCACTGAGATGGGTCCTCATCGTCCGCACACAAGTCTAAAGTATATGGGTGGTGAACTCTCATACTCATAGACAAGTCGCCTCAACCATACTATCGATTGTATTATAACCCTTACATAGACTTACTCCAGCACGATCACTTAGTCGGGGTCTAGGTCGGGCTCGATCATACATCATAGTGTGCACGAGAGAGAGTCTCAAACAATCGCATCGCGATGCCCCAAGCTGCGCACATCTAAGGGCCACTTGGTGTATAAAGAACCGCCAGCAAGATCACAACTAAGGTCTCGAAAACCCATACTAAGACATGCATGTTATAAATATACACGCAACACACATGTCTAGTATGAACAGCAGGTATCATTGCAATTCTCTACAAAGTATATACTTTATTGATAACTCTTACAGAGTGCACACAGAGATCACAAGTCTGTGATCCAACATTACATCAAACATGCGGAAGCAAAGTAGGTCTGAGTACAGACAAGTTTAACAAATGGCTTAAGAAGCCTTATCTAAAAAAGCCCTTCCATGAGGGAACCAGTCTGCCGACTGGGACTACACTAGCTTGGTCTTGGACTGAGTCTTCATTCTTCGAGCTTCGGGTAGAAGCCACCATGGGGGTCAGTGGGTTCATCTAAAACATAGAATAAGCAAACGTGAGTACAAAGTCGTACTCAGCAAGACTTACGTAGGAACTATACTACTCATGCACATGTATCAAGGTAAAGGGAGGTGGGGTTCAATTGCCGAAGTGCCAGCTTTGACTTGGCTAGTCCTGAACTACGAGTACCAGATTTGAGGTAAGAAACGTACACGAGTCCACTACTTTCTCCAACCAATTACACCACTATGGTGCCTTCCTCGACTTCCCCACGAGAAGGCACGCCATAGCACTCACACTTATCTTGGTGTGTTTTAGAAGTATCCAGTTCAAGTTGTCTAATAATCAAGCTAAGCTTTCCAAGCAGTCCTTAACCGCGGACGCGGCTATTCTAATAGTTTCGTTAATCCTGCAGGGGTGTACCGCTACACACACGTGTCATCAGTTACCGCCTTTTGCGTGTCACCGTTCAAGAGATGACAACGAGGATGCCACCACAACTGTTACCTCATAGCCGATCGAGTCCAAGAAAGCCGCCTACCTGGGTGGGCTACCACTATCGTGAACCCGGCCGGTTTACCGAAGTGGACCCAGATGATGTGTACGTGGTGCATAAGCCGGTCTCGGATGAGCCGTTCTCTCACTTAGCAGCCAGGCCACAAACCTACCAGAACTCCGAACTATTGCGACATCTGGACATCGAAAGGGATGAGTTAATAGGTTGAGAGGGGTCAGTGAGCCCAATGTGTGGTTGTACTCTTCATCTTGGATCACCACACAAGAACTCGGACTTAGGGCGGTGTTCAACAAGACAACCCACTGTGTACTCCTACACAGCCTCTCATCGTTCACCTTGTATTAGGGTAGATTCACCAACACCTTTCCACCAACATCATCATGATCACTACCATTCCGACTCACATAACAGTAACATCATTGTAACACTCTAAGCATGCAATAAGCAGTAACAATTGCAGGGGCCACATGATATCAATCAACTCCTACATTTGCTAGGATTGTGGTTTGCTTACTACTGTGACAAATGATAGGTAATGCAAAGGAATGGGTTCATCTATGCGGTAGAAACGTAGCATGGTAATCATCCTATACAATGCATAAGCGAGACATGAGAGGGAAGTGGGATTATATCGACATGATCAATGGGGGTTTGCTTGCCTTCTGACGGGGTTCAGTCACGGGGTCTTCAACGAAGGGGGTGATCTCGGGTTCCTGCTCCACTTCTATTAGCAACATGACAATCATAGGATCAACATAATGTACAATGCACAATCACATGAATAATATTGTAATGGTGATGTTCATGGTACTGATGTGTTGAGCATTCCATTTAAAAGGAGTATATTGCATTTGAAATGCAATTTCAAACTCCGTTTGATTTATCGATGAATTTCAATTGCATTTGAATGCATGGAAGTTCATTTGAAAAGGTTGAGCATGAAGTGATGTGGTATAGCTGAGGTAAAGTCTCTGATGTGTGGATGAAACCATTTAAAATAAGTGTGTTGCAAAGTCATTTGCAAAATCACTCTAAATTTGAATTTGAAAAGGATCCATATGCATGTTTGCCACTGTTCACCCATTTTAAAATGGGTAAACATAGAATCAAGTTGCATATTCAAAATCCTTGTATTTTCCTGATAATTGTAGACATATTATTTGTCCAATTTGGAGTTAAAATGAATTTTCTATGAATTTCCAAAGTTTCAGCCTTTTTCTGGAATTTTCTGAATTAAATTAAACGATTTAACTGGTTTAATTCGTCAGCATGAGGTCATGCTGACGTGGGGGGGTCTGACTGGTGGGGTCAGGCTATCAGTGGCTAGGGGGTTAATCCCTCTGTTTAATTAAAATAGAGAGGGGTTTAGGGGTTGGGGGCCCCACTTGTCATTGACCTGGGGTCAACTAACAGGGGGGGATTAGCCCCTAATGACAGCCACGTCGACGGAGTGGTTGGAGAAGGCTGGGCGGCGGAGCAATTGCTCGACGAAGCTTCGGTGGCCGGCGGCAAGAACTTGAAGTGTGCGTCTCCTCTGGTGCGGCTCGGGCTAAATTGGTGCGGCAGCTTGAGGGAGTCGACGTCGGGGAGGACGAAGGACAAGGCGGTGCATCTTGAGGAGCTTGGTCGCCGTGTCGGAGCACCGCCGTGTTCTGGCCAGGCTACGGGTGCTGCGCGATTTCCACGTCGGGGAGGAAGACGGAGGACCAGAGGAGGGGGGAAGGGCGTGCGGGGCGAGTGGCGACTGCGTGGCACGCCTGGGTGCGAAGGGGAGGGCCTAGAAGGCCTGGGGCATCGCCGTGGTGTCGTCGTGGCCTCCCTGCCTCCATCGAGCTGCTTGGAGCTGCGGGGAGGTAGGAGACAAACGTCTCGGGTGGGCTGGGCCATGCCAACAGGTAAGTGCGCCTTGCCCAGGGCGCCAGGTAGGTTGCCATTTCTTCTCTGTCTTTCTTTCTTTTATTTATTTCTGTAATATGTTGGCCTTGCTAATTTAATCAGCTGGGCATTTTTATAAATGCCAATATTTTTTATATGGCCTCATTAAATATAGAGCTAGCCACTTACAAAGTTTGGGCATTTTTAAAATTCAAATTATTTGAAGTTTAATTCAAATAGGGGTTTAAATTTAAATCCATGCTTCTGTTTGAATATTTGAAAAATCCATGAGCATGGGGTTGGTCCCACATCACTTAATATGTGATCACACTCGTTTATAAGACTTTTCAAAAATCTAACATGAATTTTTGGAGCAACTTTTTATCTGGCCATTTGAATTAATTCATCTGGGGGGTGTTCTATCTCCCATTTTGATTTCTTTTGAAATTTTTGTCATGATGCAAAGTGAATTGCTAATCCTAGCACAAACCTAACTTGGGGTTGTGACAACCCGCCCCCACTCAAAATAATCTCGTCCCGAGATTCTGAAGTCGTCGGGAGGAAGGTGGGGTACTCGGCACGGAGGCGGTCTTCTCTTTCCCAGGTTGCTTCTTTCTCGGAGTGATGTGACCATTGCACTTTCAGAAACTTGATCTTCTGACGACGGGTGACATGCTCTGCTGAATCAAGAATACGAACGGGGTATTCTCGATAAGAAAGGTCACCTTGGAGATCAAGCGTTTCATGGTCGACTTCGCGGATGGGGTCCTTGAAGCAACGCCTGAGTTGGGACACATGGAATACATCATGTACTCGGGAAAAGTGCGGGGTAGTTCAAGTTGGTAGGCAACTTCTCCACGTTTGGCAAGAATGCGGAAAGGTCCGATGTAACGTGGGGCCAACTTCCCTTTGATACCGAAACGTTGGGTTCCCTTCAGAGGAGTAACCCGAAGGTAAGCCTTCTCATCCAGATTGTAGCTCTCTTCCCTATGATGACGATCATAGTAGCTTTTCTGACGAGACTGGGCTGCTTTCAATTGATCACGAACAATGCGAACTTGCTCTTCTGCTTCCTTGATCATATCCGGTCCAAAGAATTTTCTCTCACCGGTTTCTGACCATTTTAAAGGTGTTCGACATCGTCGTCCATAAAGGAGTTCAAAAGGAGCCATGTTCAGACTAGATTGGAAGCTATTGTTATAAGCAAATTCAGCAAATGGAAGAGACTTCTCCCAATTATTTCCGAATGAGATAACACAAGCTCTGAGCATGTCTTCAAGAATTTGGTTCACCCTTTCGACTTGACCGCTAGACTGAGGATGGAAAGCTGTACCAAAGGAGAGATGAGTTCCCATAGCATTCTGAAAGCTTCCCAGAATCTAGAGGTGAAAAGGCTACCACGATCATAATTGATTTCCAAAGGAACACCGTGAAGGGATACAATTCTAGAAACGTACAAGTCCGCTAACTGGCTAGCATTTATAGACTCGCGAACTGGAAGGAAGTGAGCAACTTTGGAAAGCCTATCTATGACAACGAAGATGGCATCGTTTCCTTTCTGGGTTTTTGGAAAACCGGTGATGAAGTCCATACCGACTTTGTCCCATTTCCACTCTAGAATAGGCAAAGGTTGAAGTGTACCAGCAGGTCTTTGGTGTTCTGCCTTAATGCGACGACAAACATCACATTCGGCAACAAATCGAGCAATGTCTCTCTTCATCCTAGTCCACCAAAATCTCTGGCGTAGATCTCAGTACATTTTTGTGCTACCGGGATGAATTGAGAGGGGTGTGTCATGGGCTTCCTTGAGGATGAGTTGCCTTAGTTCCCTATTCTTAGGTACTACCAAACGATTTCCAAAGAATACCGTTCCTTTACTATATGTGGAGAAACATTTAGCAAGTCCGCTAGCAATGTTCTCCTTGATACGGGGAACACCTCGTGCACGCCTTTGGGCAACTATGATTTGATCCTCAAGAGTTGGTTTCGTCACCAAGGTAGAAAGATAGCCATGAGGAACAATCTCAAGATTGATCTTGAAAAATTCCTCATGAAGAAGTGGTTGATACTGTTGTAACATGAGGTTGTTACAATACGACTTACGACTTAGTGCATCAGCCATGACATTGGCTTTTCGTGGGGTGTAAGAAATTCCTACGTCGTAATCTTTTATCAACTCAATCCAGCGTCATTGCCTGAGATTAAGATCTGGCTGGGTGAAAATGTATTTGAGGCTTTGGTGTTCGGAATAGATCTCACAACGATTACCAAGGAGGTAACGTCGCCAAGTTGTTAGGGCATGAACTACGGCAGCGAGTTCAAGATCATGGGTAGGATAGTTCTCTTCATGTGGCCGCAACTGGCGTGAAGCATAAGCTACCACATGTCGATCTTGCAGAAGTATGCATCCTAACCCTTGCCGTGCTGCGTCACAATAGATCTCGAAATCCTTTTTGGTGTCCGGAGGTGCAAGTATGGGTGCAGAAGTCAATCTTCTTTTTAGCTCTTGAAAGCTTTCCTCGCACTTGGGAGTCCATAGGAATTTCTTATCTTTCTTGAGGAGTTCAGTTAGAGGCTTTGCAACTTTAGAAAAGTTCTCGACGAAGCTTCGGCAATAGCTGGCTAGGCCAAGAAAACTCCTAACTTGCTTAACCGATTCAGGTGGAGTCCAGTCAAGGACGGCCTGAACTCTCTCGGGATTCACAGCAATGCCTTTTGCAGAAATCACGTGGCCTAAGTAGGTCACTTCTGGTAGCCAAAATTCACACTTGGAGAATTTAGCATACAGGCGATGCTCTCTAAGTTTCATCAATACCAGCCTTAGGTGTTCGGCATGTTCTTCTTCTTTCTTCGAGTAGATGAGAATATCAACGAGATAAACCACAACAAATTTATCTAAGTAGTCCATGAAGATCGAATTCATCATGCGTGATAAAGTGGCGGGGGCATTGGTTAAACCAAAGGACATGACGGTGTACTCGTAAACACCATAACGAGTACTGAAAGCCGTTTTTGGAATGTCCTCGTTTCGGATTTTGATTTGATGATAACCAAATCTCAAATCCATCTTGGAGAAGACAGAGGATCCAGCGAGTTGATCATAAAGATCATTGATCCTGGGCAGTGGGTACTTGTTCTTTATCGTCGCTAGATTTAGCGGGCGATAGTCTACGCACATCCTTTCTGTTCCATCTTTCTTCGTTACGAACAGAATGGGGCAACCCCAAACACGATGGTTAGTGTGGTTCTTCTGGCTAGAAGGCATCTAAAGTGGGAGGAAGAACTGCAAATGAATCACTATAGGTTTCTAGAACAAAACCTACAACAACCTCCATGGAACTGTCGGGAATGCCACCTAGAAAAACTTCTGGAAGGACATCCGAAATAGAGGGAAATATTTTGCAAACGCATCAGATCATGAAGAAACCTGGAATGACTCGGACAGCATAACGGCTGTAATTGTAAGAAATGACAATTTCTTACAACATGGAAACATCACTTACATACGATGTAAGAAATCAGGAAGCGTAACAACTCAAAAAAAACGAACACAACCTTCCTACGGCTACAAGGAAGCAAACAACGAGATGTTCTATTCAGACAGAGGTGAGCCTAGTCCTATCTTCCCGTAGAACAAGATGAGGGTGACTCAGAACTCAGAACGATGAGGGTAAGGAGAAAAAAAAAGCCTTACGTTGTTCCCTTATATACCCAGAGTAACTATATAACTATAGAATGCTAGACTCGACTTCGGCCAAGGCTGATAATCCTACAGTCAGTCCTGCTCTGATATCAAGTCTGTCGGGACCCGGGGTTAGCGTATGCAAGCCTCACTACAACACAATCATATGGAGAGCCGAGAACCGTACCCACTTGTCTAACCAGACAAGGCCAAGCACAGAACGTTCTCGGAAAGCATCGAATGTCAGGGACATCCCATTCAGGCCGGATGATCCACTGAGATGGGTCCTCATCGTCCGCACACAAGTCTAACTGATATGGGTGGTGAACTCCCATACTCATAGACAAGTCGCCTCAACCATACTATCGATTGTATTATAACCCTTACATAGACTTACTCCAGCCCGATCACTTAGTCGGGGTCTAGGGCGGGCTCGATCATACATCAAAGTGTGCACGAGAAAGAGTCTCGAACAATCGCATCACGATGCCCCAAGCTGCGCACATCTAAGGGCCACTTGGTGTATAAAAGACCGCCAGCCATATCACAACTAAGGTCTCGAAAACCCATACTAAGACATGCATGATATAAACATACACGCAGCACACATGTCTAGTATGAACAACAGGTATCATTTCAATTCTCTACAAAGTATATACTTTATTGATAACTCTTACAGAGTGCACACAGAGATCATAAGTCTGTGATCCAACATTACATCAAACATGCGGAAGCAAAGTAGGTCTGAGTACAGACAAGTTTAACAAATGGCTTAAGAAGCCTAATCTAAAAACAAGCCCTTCGACGAGGGAACCAGTCTGCCGACTGGGACTACACTAGCTTGGTCTTGGTCTGAGTCTTCATTCTTCGAGCTTCGGGTAGAAGCCACCATCGGGGTCAGTGGGTTCATCTAAAACATAGAATAAGAAAACGTGAGTACAAAGTCGTACTCAGCAAGACTTACGTAGGAACTATACTACTCATGCACATGTATCAAGGTAAAGGGAGGTGGGGTTCAATTGCAGAAGTGCCATCTTTGACTTGGCTAGTCCTGAACTACGAGAACCAGATTTGTGGTAAGAAACGTACACGAGTCCACTACTTTCTCCAACCAATTACACCACTATGGTGCCTTCCTCGACTTCCCCGCGAGAAGGCACACCATAACACTCACACTTATCTTGGTGTGTTTTAGAAGTATCCAGTTCAAGTTGTCTAATAATCAAGCTAAGCTTTCCAAGCAGTCCTTAACCGCGGACGCGGCTATTCGAATAGTTTTGTTAACCCTGCAGGGGTGTACCGCTACACACACGTGTCATCAGTTACCGCCTTTTTCGTGTCACCGTTCAAGAGATGACACCGAGGATGCCACCACAACTGTTACCTCATAGCCAATCTAGTCCAAGAAAGCCGCCTACCTGGGTGGGCTACCACTACGTGAATTCGGCCGGTTTACCGAAGTGGACCCAGATGATGTGTGTGTGGTGCATAAGACGGTCTCGGATGAGCCGTTCTCTCACTTAGCAGCCAGGCCACAAACCTACCAGAACTCCAAACTATTGCGACATTTGGACATCAAAAGGGATGAGTTAATAGGTTGAGAGGGGTCAGTGAGCCCAATGTGTGGTTGTACTCTTCATCTTGGATCACCACACAAGAACTCGGACTTAGGGCGGTGTTCAACGAGACAACCCACTGTGTACTCCTACACAACCAATCATCGTTCACCTTGTATTAGGGTAGATTCACCAACACCTTTCCACCAACATCATCATGATCACTACCATCCCGACTCACATAACAGTAACATCATTGTAACACTCTAAGCATGCAATAAGCAGTAACAATTGCAGGGGCCACATGATATCAATCAACTCCTACATTGGCTAGGATTGTGGTTTGCTTACTACTGTGACAAATGGTAGGTCATGCAAATGAATGGGTTCATCTATGCGGTAGAAACATAGCATGGTAATCATCCTATACAATGCATAAGCGAGACATGAGAGGGAAGTGGGATTTTATCGACATGATCAATAGGGGTTTGCTTGCCTTGCTGACGGGGTTCAGTCACGAGGTCTTCAACGAAGGGGTTGATCTCGGGTTCCGGCTCCACTTTTATCAGCAACATGGCAATCATAGGATCAACATAATGTACAATGCACAATCTCATGAATAAGATTGTAATGGTGATGTTCATGGTACTGATGTGTTGAGCAGTCCATTTAAAAGGAGTATATTGCATTTGAAATGCAATTTCAATCTCCGTTTTATTTATCGATGAATTTCAAATGCATTTAAATGCATGGAAGTTCATTTGAAAAGGTTGAGCATGAAGTGATGTGGTATAGCTGAGGTAAAGTCTCTGATGTGTGGATGAAACCATTTAAAATAAGTGTGTTGCAAAGTCATTTGCAAAATCACTCCAAATTTGAATTTGAAAAGGATCCATATGCATGTTTGCTACTGTTCACCCATTTTAAAATGGTCAAACATAGAAACAAGTTGCATATTCAGAATCCTTGTATTTTTCTGATAATTTTAGACATATTATTTGTCCAATTTGGAGTAAAAATGAATTTTCTATGAATTTCCAAAGTTTCAGCGTTTTTCTGGAATTTTCTGAATTAAATTAAACGATTTAACTGGTTTACTGCGTCAGCATGAGGTCATGCTGACGTGGGGGGGGGGTCTAACTGGTGGGGTCAGGCTGTCAGTGGCTAGGGGGTTAATCCCTCTGTTTAATTAAAACAGAGAGGGGTTTAGGGGTTGGGGCCCCACTTCTCATTGACCTGGGATCAACTAACAGGGGGGGATTAGCCCCTAATGACAGCCACGTCGGCACATCGCCGGCGGCGACCTCTGCACACGGCGGAGGCACACCGGGATGGCCCAAACGGTCAAGGGGGAAGCCACAAAAGGAACCAAACGTGCCCCGTGCTCGCGCGCATCGCGCAGAGCACGCGGGGGTCACTGGGAGGCTCCAGGGCGACGGCGTATCCATCGGTCGCGGCGGCCGGAGCTCTGTGGTCACCAGGATCGAGCTCCCGGGCGCGGGAAGAACAGAGGGGAGGGGGAAAATTACTACACGCTCATACTGAACACGAGCACGTCGACGGAGAGGTTGGAGAAGGCTGGGCGGCGGAGCAATTGCTCGACGAAGCTTCGGTGGCCGGCGGCAAGAACATGAAGCGTGCGTCTCCTCTGGTGCGGCTCGGGCTAAATTGGTGCGGCACCTTGAGGGAGTCGACGTCGGGGAGGACGAAGGACAAGGCGGCACATCTTGAGGAGCTTGGTCGCCGCGTCGGAGCACCGCCGTGTTCTGGCCAGGCTACGGGTGCTGCGCGATTTCCACGTCGGGGAGGAAGACGGAGGACCAGAGGTGGGGGGAAGGGCATGCGGGGCGAGTGGCGACTGCGTGGCACGCCTGGGTGCGAAGGGGAGGGCCTAGAAGGCCTGGGGCGTCGCCGTGGTGTCGCCGTGGCCTCCCTGCCTCCACCGAGCTGCTTGGAGCTGCGGGGAGGTAGGAGACAAACGTCTCGGGTGGGCTGGGCCATGGCAATAGGTAAGTGGGCCTTGCCCAGGGCGCCAGGTAGTTTGCCCTTTCTTCTCTGTCTTTCTTCCTTTTATTTATTTCTGTAATATGTTGGCCTTGCTAATTTAATCAGGTAGGCATTTTTATAAATGCCAATATTTTTTTATATGGCCTCATTAAATATAGAGCTAGCCACTTACAAAGTTTGGGCTTTTTTAAAATTCAAATTATTTGAACTTTAATTCAAATAGGGGTTTAAATTTAAATCCATGCTTCTGTTTGAATATTTGAAAAATCCATGAGCATGGGGTTGGTCCCACATCACTTAATATGTGATCACACTCATATATAAGACTTTTCAAAAATCTAACATGAATTTTTGGAGCAACTTTTTATCTGGCCATTTGAATTCATTCATCTGGAGGGTGTTCTCTCTCCCATTTTGATTTCTTTTGAAATTTTTATCATGATGCAAAGTGACTTGCTAATCCTAGCACAAACCTACCTTGGGGTTGTGACAGGGATGAACAACGTTCGATCTGGTGGAATTCCGGTGAACATTCGCTATATAAGAAAACCGGCATCAGCGGTTAAACGGAGATAAACCGGATCAACTCCGGTTAACTGTAATAAAACAAAACCCTAGATCTGGATCTAGATCAAATGGATCTAGTCCGTTGGATCTTAATCTGACGGACGAGGACGGGGAGAGGCTCAGTGGCGGCAGCGGTCCGGTGGCGGCGGCGAAGCTCCGGCCATCCTCCGGTGAGGTTGCGGCGAGGCGGCGACTCGCTGTGGGGCGACGACGGCCCGGGGAGGTGCGACCGGCAGCGGTGGCGCGGTGCGCAGCTTGCGGCGGCGTGGGGTCGGGGCGGCGACGGCCGGTGAGACGCGGGCTACGGGCGGCGCGACGGCGCTCGGAAGCTGGCAGGCCCAGAGAGCGGTGGCGCGCGCGGGAGGCGGCCGGCGGGGCTTGGGCTCTGCCGTGAGGGCGGTGTCCGGCGAGGCGCCGTGTTCCGACGGAAGTCGGCGGCGGCGGTTCCGGCGACGCGCGGCCCGGTGGCTGCGAAGCGGGTCCCGCTAGAGTTTAATTAAAAACAAAAATAAAAGAAAATTATTTTTCCCGAAAATTATATATAGGCCGAACGATTTTTTTTAACCGTGCCCTAGTCTAACTCAGAGTGGGTCGGCGTGAGGCGTTAAAATGTGCACGTGAGTGAGTGATAACTATGGGCCGGCTAGGGCTACAGTCCCTTTTTTTTCCTTCTGCTCAGAAATTCAAATAATTTCATAAAATCAAGCACACATCAGAAAAATACAAAGTAAAATTCCTAATTCACTAAATAATCTCAAGAAAATTATGCAATGAAAATATTTACCAAGATGATGAATAAAAATAATGACATTTTTCCAATTACTTTATTTAGTTATAAAATATTTTTAAATCAACCAAAATATCAATTAATTATTTAAATAATTTCCACTCCATTTTTCTGAAGAAGTCATTTTTATCTTCTCTCAAGGTATTATTATTTTTCAATGGAAAACTATTTAAATAACTCCAATTAAAATCAAATCACATTAAAACATTTCCAACTTTCTTTTATAATGAAGTAGTCATTTTACCTTCTCTCATTTTCAATGGATTCGTTTTAAATGATAAATTTCAAAACACCAACAATTAATATTAGGGAAAATCCATTTATTCCTTCTCTCTTTTAATATTCAATTCAACTCGAAAAGTTTTAAGTCTTAGTGAAAATCAACATATCAAGCAAGGGCAATCATTATTATTTTATTTATTAACATTCCAATATTTGGAAAATTTTGGGATGTTACGGGGGGGTTGACCAGTCGAACTGACCAGTGGGGTCGGCTTGTCTTGGAGAGTGGGGTTAATACCCATTTAATTAAAGCTAACAGGGGTTATTAGGGGGCAGGGCCCCACTTATCAGTGAGGGTTAGGGTGGTTAGTGGCTAACCTAACCCAGCCCGGTCGGCGGCTACTCGACGGTGCCACTGGGCACGATGGCGACACACCGGAGTGTACATTCCGACCACGAGATGGCTCGAGGAGGGAAACAAATGGATGCCCGGGGCCGTGCACACGCGATGGTGGAGGCCATCATCACCGGGGAGGTCCATGGCAACGGCGGCGAGCACCACGGCGGCGATGAACTCCGGAGACCATGGCAGAGCCGGCTAGAGGACGCAACCAAGGAGGAAATAGGGGGTTTTGGATCACATGCTCACGAGAACCTCAACGGTGCAAACGGGGTGGCCGGGGACTGCGTGTGGATGATTTAATCGACGGGGCGTGCGGCAGCTCCGTCTAGGTTTCAAGGTCGATTGCGGTGGCTTGGAGTCGAGGCGCCCCTGATCTTCTGCACAGAGATGAAGCAGACATCGTCGATGAGGTTAGACAAGTCCGAGCGGATCTTCGTCGTTGTTGGCCACAAAGGCGTGGTAGCGCGCCTGGCGGTGGCGCTCGGGCAGGGGAAAATTGCAGCGAGGGAGATCGAGAGGGAGAACGGCGAGAGGGGGAAAGGGTGCAGGGGGTTGTGGCCGTCTCTGTGGCACGTCGAGGAGAAGGAGAAGGCCTATAAATCTCTGTCCGTCGAGGTGGCGGTCGTCGCGCGCTCTTCAACCTCCAGCGAGCACCTTGAGGAAGACGACAAGAGATGAGGAGGTGGGCTGGGCCGGCCTGGTGGACCAGTGCAGTGAGTTCGGCCCAAAGCCAGGTAAGCCTTTTATTTCTTTTATTTATTTCTGCATTTGTTCTATTCTGATAGAATGAATACCAAAACAATTTAATAAAATCCTTAAACATTTATATGGCCTTATGTGACCTGTACCTAGTCACTCCGATGTTTTTGGAATTTTTGGAATTAAAAATATTTGAATCCAATTCAAATATGGGTTTATTTAATTTCCATGGTCCTTTTTGGACTTTTCTAAAAATCCATGTGCATGAGTTGGGTCCCACATCATATGGAATATGATCATGCTCATTTTTAGAGATTTTACAAAGGTTCAAAAGGATTGTTGGAAAAATATTTTGTCTAGTCACTTGAATTAAATTTATTTGGGAGGCTTTTTTTCCCTCATTTGGATTTCTTGTTGAAATTTTTACATGATGAAAAGAAGCACTTGAATCCTAGCACATACCTAACAGAGGGTTGTGACAACTCACCCCCACTCAAAACAATCTCGTCCCGAGATTCAGAGGTCGTCGGGAAGAGGGAAAATCTACAAGGATGCATCTTCAAGAAGACCGAGAAACTCATGACCAATTCATGGAATAAGATATGGAAACATCTCTTGAGCTTAGACACATGACACACAAAAGGAGCAATTGAAGGAGGAAAGGAAGTTCCAATTTGTTAGACAAGATTTCCATGCTTAAAATATATGGTGAATAAGTTTGAAAGTAGCGAGGAGTTGAGTTGCCCTTGATACCGAACAAGGCACCTTAAAGAGAGATGACTCATAGAAATGTTTCATGTGACATGCAAAAGAATAACTTTCGATACAGGGATCATAGAAGTTTCTTTCACTAGACTGAGGCATTAAAAACGATCGTTGAAGGAATTCGAATGAATGGCATACTCAAATTTTAATGGAAACTATGGTTATAGAGACAATTTAGAAAACGAGAGGCACACACTACAGGAAACAAGAGTTTTGCCGTCGGCAAACACCTCAAAAGCTGACGGCAAAGGCTTTGCCGTCAGCTCCATGACGGCAAACGTTTTGGCAGCTCCTCAGTCGGTAGTGAGCTGCTTTGTCGTCAGCTTATAATCGACCGACGGCAAAGACGAAGCCGTCACCTTTTTTGCGCCGGCTGACGGCATAGCAGCTCGTACGACCAACCTCTAACTTAACACCGTGGGCTGAGTTAACAGTGTGCTTTGCCGTCAGCTACCGTCCTGGCTGATGGCAAAGCCCTATCCTTGGTCCACACGTCAGCAATTTTCCGTCAGCTACGCCCTGGCTGACGGCATAGAAACTGTCGGGACCCGGGGTTAGCGTATGCAAGTCCCGCTACGACATAGTCATATGGAGAGCCGAGAACCGTACCCACTTGTCTAAGCAGACAAGGCCAAGCACAGAACGTTCTCGGAGAGCATCGTACGTGAGGGGCTTCCCATCCAGGCCGGATGATCATCTGAGATGGGTCCTCATCGTCCGCACACAAGTCTAATGATATGGGTGATGAACTCCCATATTCGCAGATAAATCGCCTCAACCATACTATCGACTATCTCATAACTCTTACATAGAGTTACTCCAGCCCGATCACTTAGTCGGGGTCTAGGGCGGGCTCGATCATACATCAAAGTGTGCACGAGACAGAGTCTCGAACAATCGCATCGCGATGCCCCAAGCTGCGCACATCTAAGGGCCACTTGGTGTATAAAAGACCGCCAGCCAGATCACAACTAAGGTCTCGAAAACCCATACAAAGACATGCATGTTATAAACATACACGCAGCACACATGCCTTGTATGAACAGCAGGTATCATTGCAATTCTCTACAAAGTATACAACTTTATTGAAACTCTTACAGAGTGCACACAGAGATCACAAGTCTGTGATCCAACATTAAATCAAATATGTGGAAGCAAAGTAGGTATGAGTACAGACAAGTTTAACAAATGGCTTAGAGAAGCCTTATCTAAAACAAGCCCTTCCACGAGGGAACAGTAGTCTGACTAGAACTACACTAGCTTGGTCTTGGTCTGAGTCTTCATTCTTCGAGCTTCAGGTAGAAGCCACCATCGGGGTCGGTGGGTTCATCTAAAACAAAGAATAAGCAAACGTGAGTACAAAGTCGTACTCAACAAGACTTACATAGGAACTATACTACTCATGCACATGTATGAAGGTAAAGGGATGTGGGGTTTCACTTGCAGAAGTGCCGGCTTTGACTTGGCTAGTCCTGAACTACGAGTACCAGACTTGAGGTAAGAAGCGTACACGAGTCCACTACATCTCTTCAACCAAATACACCACTATGGTGCCTTCCTCGACTTCCCCACGAGAAAGCACGCCATAGCACTCACGCTTATCTTGCAAGTTTTAGAAGTATCCAGTTCAAGTTGTCTAATAATCAAGCTAAGCTTTCCAAGCAGTCCTTAACCGCGGACGCGGCTATTCGAATAGTTTTGTTAACCCTGCAGGGTTGTACCGCTACACACACACACTCATCAGTTACCGCCTGGGAGTGGGACCCTTCAAGCTGGTACCGGCGAGGATGTTGCCACGACACTTCGCCCACATAGTCCAGAGAGTCGCCTATCTGAGGGGGATCCGTATGGAAGTCCGGGCGAGGTTCCAGTACAGCCTCAAACGATGTGTGCAGGGTCCCAAGCCGTTCTTGAAAAGCCGTTCATCCACTTCGCAGACCGTGCCACAGCCCTACCAGAACTCCGAACTACTGCGACTTCCGGGGTTCGAACGGGGTGAGGTACTAGGTTGAGAGGGGTCAGTGAGCCCAATGTGTGGTTGTACTCTTCTTCTTGGATCACCACACAAGAACTCGGACTTAAGGCGGTGTTCAACGAGACAACCCACTGTGTACTCCTACACAACCTCTCATCGTTCACCTTGTATTAGGGTGGATTCACCAACACAGTTTCACTTTCATCAACACCATGTTCACCATCATCCCGACTCACATCAAAAGCAACCTCATTGTAACACTAAGCATGCAATACGCAGTAACAGTTGCAGGGGCCACATGATATCAACCAACTCCTACATCTGCTAGGATTGTGGTTTTCTTACTACTGTGACAAGATGATAGGTCATGCAAAGGATATGGGTTCAACTATGCGGTAGAATCGATACAAGGTGATCTCCTAAACATGCATAAGAGAGACTGAGAGGGAAGTGGGTTTTATAGACATGATCAATGGGGGTTTGCTTGCCTTGCTGACGGGGTTCAGTCATGGGGTCTTCAACGAAGGGGGTGATCTCGGGTTCCGGCTCCACTTCTATCAGCAACATGACAATCATAGAATCAACATAATGTACAATGCACAATCACATGAATATGATTTTAATGGTGATGTTCATGGTTGCATTGTGTGGACAATTCCATTTAAAAGGAGTATATTGCAATTGAATTGCAAATTCAAACTCCATTTGATTTATCGATGAATTTCAAATGCATTTGAATGCATGAAAGTTCATTTGAAAAGGTTGATTATGAAGTGATGTTGTAAAGGTGAGGTAAAGCCTCTGATGTGTGGATGAATCCATCTAATAGAAGTGTGTTGCAAAATAATTTGCAAATTCACTCCAAATTTGAATTTGAAAAGGATCCATATGCATGTTTGCTACTGTTCACCCATTTTAAAATGGTCAAACATAGAAAAAAGTTGCATATTCATAATCCTTGTATTTTTCTGATAATTTTAGACATATTATTTGTAAAATTTGGAGTTAAAATGAATTAGTTATTGAATTTCAAATTTTAAAGCATTTTCTGGATTTTTCTAAATTAATTAAATTGATTTAACTAATTATGGCGTCATGCTGACGCAGGGATGACGTGGGTGGGCTGCTGACAGGTGGGGCCTGCATGTCAGTGGGTTAGTTAACTAACCCGGTTACTTTAAACTAACCAGGGATTAGTTAGTGGCCTGGGGGCCCACTGTCATAGGCTAGGGGGTCATTAGGGGGGTGGTTAAGGTCTAATGACCGTGGCCACGTTGGCCTCGTCGGCGTTGAGCCGCCGGTGGCCACGGGATGCGGCGGCGCTGCACGGGGACGGCGTTCCAGGGGGTTATCGGGTGCGCTGATTGCACCGTTGGGACCCCCGTGCTCCCGCGCGTCGAGGGAGGTAGGACAGCGTCTCGGGGGTGGCCGGAGTCGTCGCCGGCGTTGAAGACGGCGGAGGCCGTGGTGCTGTTTCGACGAGGAGGTCGCCAGCGTGTGCAAAAAAAGAGAACGGCGAGAGACGTTGGGTTCCTGGAGCGTGCAGCAACACAACGGACAACAAGGCAGGGGCTTAGGTGCACGGGAGTGAGCGCATCTTCATCCATGGCGGCGGCATGCCTCGGCTCCCATGGCGGAATACGGTACAGGCGAAGGGGGCGACCGCAAGCTAGGTGGGACGAACCAGAAGCTCACCGCGGATGCAGTGGAGGCGGTGGCGAGGTCGGAGAGGGTCTGTGGCCGGAGTATTCGACCACGGTGATTTGCGGGTCCGGCGAGACGAAGACGAAGTGGATGGCGTGCTCCGGGCTCCCGGGGCCGATTCCTCTGGCACGGAGAAGAAGACGACGTCGAGGAGTGCGTTGGACACATCGGTTGGGTTCAGGTTGCTCTCTGGCCACGCGTGCACACGGCCGTGCTCCTGCGAGGCGCTCGGGTGCGGCAAAAATCAGCGAGGCAGAGCGCGGAGAGAGATCCAGAGGAGAGGGAAAGGAGGCGGGGAGGCTCTGGCTGCTGCTTGGCGCCACGAGAGGGGCAGGGGAGGCCTAGAAGCCTCTCAGCTGCCACGGCGGCGTCGCCGGCTCCCTCCCAGCTCGCCACCGAACTGGTTGAGGAAGACGACAAGGGGGCTGGGTGGTGGGCTGGGCCAGCTGGGCCGTGGAGGCTTAAGTTGGGCCAGATGCCCAGTAAACCCCTTTTTGTTTTCTTTCAAAAATTCTTTTCTGCAATTTTGTTTAGCTTAGCAAATAAAATAGCTAGGCATTTTTATAAATGCTGAAACTTTTTTTGTGGCTTCACCATATACTAGGCTGGCCACTTGTAAAGTTTGAACATTTTTAAAATTCAAATTATTTGAACTTTAAATCAACTAGGGGTTTTTAATTAATTCCAAGGTCCTGTTTGAATATTTGAAAAATCCATGAGCATGGGGTGGGTCCCACATCACTTGATATGTGATCACACTCATTTATAAGACTTTTCAAAAATCAAACATGCATTTTTGGAGAAGATTTATTTCTGGCCTTTTGAATTAAATTCATCCGGGGGGGTGTTCTCTCTCCCATTTTGATTTCTTTTGAAATTTTTATCATGAATGCAAAGGAGCACTTGATCCTAGCACATACCTAACTTGGGGTTGTGACAGAAACTGGCTATGGGCCCGCGTGTCAGCCCGACATATGCCGTCAGCTTAGTGCGGGTGGACGGCAACCAGCCTACTCTTGGTCGTCAGCCAACTTAAGGCTGATGGCAAAGCCTTTACCAAATGGTCACTGCCACAGCCCAGATTGCACAGGCTGCTGCCACGTGTCCCCTTTTCCGTCAGCTTGTCGACGGCAACAACTTTGCCGTCAGCCTCTGTTTCTTTCTTTTTTGTTTGTTTTCTTTAATTTCCTGCGTTTACACAAATAACATATATATATATATATATACAACACTCTAACGTGATATATCACAACAAGTTGGTGCAACACTGGCCCAACATCGCAACAATATATCACAACATGATATATTAGATTGCACATGTATCTACAAGTCATTTACATACCCACTAGTCCAGTACTAGTGCATACAAAAAGTTTAAAACAACAACAATCATCATCTACATAACCACAAGCGTCTACAAAGGCCAACACTATGCAAAGAGTGCATACAAATAGTTTAAAAGTGCCCAACATCTCATAAATGCATATATAAAGACTAACATCCTATATCTTGAAAACAAAGAAGCATCCATCCATGCATATAGGAAAATCTGCAAAATGAAAACATAATCATATGTTAGTTATGGAAAAGAAGAAATCCATAATGATTATATATGGAACTAGTTAGTATGAAATGAAGCTAAGTACATATCAGTTTTGGCCTTTATTACAAGCTACGTATAAAAAAGAAAATGAAGAAAAGAAGAACAAGGAGAAGAAGATTAAGGAGAAGAAGAGGAAGAATAAGAACAAGATGAAAAGAAGAAGAGAAGATGGAGAAAAATAAAGAAGAGAAAAAGTAAGAATAAGAAGATCTTTTCTTCTTTTACTTTCTTTTTCACCTCTTTCTTCTTCACTTATTTCTTTTCCTCCTCTCCTTCTTATTCTACTATACTTCCTCTTCTTAGACCTTAAGAGCTAAATATATCTCATTTTAGATCTAACTAAGTCATTAATTCATTTTTTAGCTTTATATGCAAAGTATAAGTCATTTTTAAGGTTTATAAGCCAACTAAGCTAGTACATTCATTATTGAGCTTTTATAAGACAAGTATAAGTCATTGTTGAACTTAATAAGCTTATTAAATCAAATTTGAGCTTTATAAGCTTATAAAGTCACTATTGAGCTTTTATAAGCCAAGTATAACTCAATTTTCATCGAACTAAGCTATTAATATCATTTTTAGCTTTATTTTCTTATGAAGTCATTGAGGAGCTATTATAAGCCAAGTATATGCCATTTCTGAGGTTTACAAGCTTATAAATCCTTAAGAGCTAAATATATCTCATTTTAGATCTAAGTAAGTCATTAATTCATTTTTGAACTTTATATGCGAAGTATAAGTCATTTTTAAGGTTTATAAGCCACTTAAGCTAGTAAATTCATTATTGAGCTTTTATAAGACAAGTATAAGTAATTATTGAACTTAATAAGCTTATAAAATAAAATTTGAGCTTTACAAGCTTATAAAGCCAAGTTTGAGCTTTATAAGCTTATAAAGTCAGTATTGAGATTTTATAAGCCAAGTATAACTCAATTTTCATCGAACTAAGCTATTAATATCATTTTTTAGCTTTATGAGCTTATGAAGTCATTGTGGAGCTATTATAAGCCAAGTATATGCCATTTTTGAGGTTTACAAGCTTATAAAGCCAAGTATAAGCTTTATGAGCTTATATAGTCATTTTTTAGCTTTTATAAGCCAAGTATAAGTCATTGATGAGATTTATGAGCTTATAAAGTCATTCATGAGCTTTATGTAACTTACCGGAGGCCACCTCAAGGCTGAGAAGTGCCGCCACGTGGGTTGCTCGGGGATTCACTAGGAGATTCTTGTGGGTTGTGAGATGCAACTCCGGAATTATGCTGCAGCAAAGGATGACTTGCAATGTGGTAAGCATGATCACACTTGATGGTATAAGACCGGGCTATATTGATCATTGAAAGAAACTTACCGTTCCGGGAGGAGAAACGATAGGTGTCGGCATCGGTGGAGGGGTAAGACCTTGCTTCTCCCACATACTCTGCGAGTTAGTTTTTTGAGGACTCAAGCATATTAGCAAGTGAATCAAACATATTCATACGCATTCTTGACAGATATATGTGCAGAAGTAATAACTTACCGAGAAGAGGTCGTACATGGCCTTCGTCTGGGCATTATTGCGTGCCCTCTCCTCCTCGAGTATCCACTTGGGTCCTCTCCTCTGCCAGCCGGTCCCTCTCCGCAAGCTGCTCCGACAAAATCTCTTGTGTCGCCTGTCTCTCCCTCTGAATGGCGTCCTGCAAACACTCAGGAATATAGTAATTAATGTCATCATCGCTACGCAATCTAAAGAACGGAAGGAAAATTGAGACAAAGTTATTCCTCGATAGCAATGTCAACTGGCCGCGGGCGAGGTCATACAGCAGGAGCAGAGCTCGTTTGCCTCACCTTGATCTGAGGTAGAGTCTCCGGGCAATGTACAAAGCCATTGCACATGGAGGTGCTGACATGATGCTTACCGCCACCAGAAATCATCAAGGCCTCCGGATCCATCTCCTCCTCGCTCGGGTCAAACTGAGGACCGCGTAGCTCTTTCGCCACTTCAGAATAGGCCACCATCTTGTGGTAGGCTGCAGCGCTGGTGTACGCCTCAACACCGTCACTCTCGGAATATGCCTTCACCGTTTTGTACTTTCACTTATGGGACATGGAAAATGAGCGCAATCCCCTAGGCACAGGCTGATTATGATGTTTCACCTACAATGAAAAGCAAAGTATCTAATCATTACAAGAAAAAGCGTGAAACAAATCAATTGATTAATGATGAAAGGACATGAAACTGAAAACAAGGCACATACCCATCTTTTGGCGTACTCGTTGACGTTGAGATTTCCTTGGTGGTGTGCCACACCTACCATTTGTGCACGCCTAGCTTTGGCGCTTTTGTGGGTGGACAACCAGGCATCACTGAGCCATTTTTCCACTATCACCTCAAAGCAATCCATCTTATTTGCAGACCATCTCGGGGGCGCCTATGAATTAATAAGCTTATAAAGGCACTGAATAACTTTTATAAGCCAAGTACAAGTCAAGTTTTATGCAACTAAGCTATTATTATCATTTTTTAGTTTTACAAGCTTATAGAGCCAAGTTTGACCTTTATAAGCTTATAAAGCCAAGTTTGAGCTTTATAAGCTTATAAAGCAAAAGTTGGAGCTAACTAGGCCTTACTTATAAGTGTAGAAATTTGAATTAGATAGTAATTTACCTCCAAGTATTGTTCCTTCTCAAGGAAAACTTTTCTACACTTATTCTTCGCCTTCTTCACGCCCTTCTTGGCGTACCAATCGCGAACACACTGAACACGCATCTCGTGCCTCGTGTTCGTGAGTAGCCTCACTATCTCCTTCTCGAGATTTTTCTTGGCCGCCGGCTCCATCCCCTTCTCAACCCTATAGTAGCACTGAAATTGCATCGAACACATGCTTAGATGAGTGAAATGATTCCAATGCTAATAAATGATTTCAATGCTTAGAATACTTACCCAAAAAGTAGCCACCACCATATCGGCTCTGGTATGGCATTCAACATTGTTGATGCGTTCATCTGGCGGGGCCGGGGCGGCTTTGTAGTGCGGCCAAGTGAGGCCGGGCTCAGGAACCCTACCCTCAATAGGCAAGTGCACTAGCCCGGGGAAGTGCTCCTTAAGCACGGCACCAAGGAGACAAATCGGATTCCGGACACCTTCCGGGTAAGTCCACCCCCTGCAAAATAAGAACACAAAGACATTAGTTGTTGTTGGAACATATGTACATGTATGATATATAAAAGGAATACAAAAAATTCATCAACTTACTTCTCCCCATCTGGCGCAATCAACGACCTTTGCGCAGGGTCCGGTCATGGTGGGAGCCGTGTCATACCACGCTGGTACACCGGCTTCTTGGAAGAGGAGCTCCCCTCACCCCCTCACCCCCTCACCCCCTCACCCCCGTCATCACTATCATCATTGCAATCCTCAACATCAGCATCATCATCATCAGTGCGAGCACGCTCATCCCAAGGATCATCCCAACGAGGCTCTGCCGACTGCCTCGGTGCCTCCGGTGTCTCTGACTGCACCGGTGCCCGCTGCTCCAGCGCCGCCGACTGCACTGGTGGCTCCTGAAGCGGTGGCTCCTCCACCGGTGAGACTGTCCTGTGAGTGGGTGACTCGGCTAGGGGTGGTGGTGAGTTGCTTCTATCAGCCGCCCTGATCGCTTTTGAGCGACCACCTGCTCGACCACCTCCTCGACCACCGGGTTTAGCTCTCTTTTTCCCTTTTCCCCGACCTCTCCCACGAGGCTGCTTAGCACGCGCCGACGGCGAGTTTCTGCTACAATATCCGCCAGCAACTCTCTCCGTAGAGGGAGAGGTGGCCGAGAATCCACCGGTGGGTCATTCGCCCTACGGCTCGCCATGTGTCAACACCTGTTACAGAGAAAAGATGAATTAGTACAGTAAGGAAATAAATAATACAAATTCATATACAAAAAACAAACATATGCATATAAAGATGAATTGGTATAATAAGGAAATAAATAATACCAATTCATATATACAAAAAACAAAATAAAGTTGGGATGCATACAACTAATGATAGTCGGGATCATCTGTATCTTCTCCAGGATCAATAAAAACATCATCGTCACTATCACGCGTGTCGTCATGAATGGTCTCTTCTCCGGGATCAGGTTCAGCGGCAACCACATTTCGAAAGCCTTTTTTTAACCGGTCAAGCAATGATAGGTTATCCGCATCGGTAACCTCTTCGTGTTCCACTTCTTCCTCTTCCTCCTCATCATCATCGGTAACCTCTTCGTCTTCAACTTCTTCCTCTTCCTCTGCATTGTCATTCTCTACTTCCATGTTCTGACCAAATATACAGGTGTTTCTGAAATATTTTTTGGCCACACGTGTTTCTTGGAAGAATTCTCCTTCATATGTGTCTGGGTCTATGTGAGGTTCATAATCCTCTTCATTGGGGGCAAGTAGTTTACCATGTGGCGGCACGTCGTACACAACATACCAATCTTCGAGATTCTTTACACTTTGGCAGGCCCATGGAAGATAGAAAACTTGTGTGGCCTGTTGAGCCACAATATAAACATCGGCAATATTTAACCGGTTCTTCTGTTTAATTTCAACTAGCCCAACATGCTCATGATTTCGTCTAGTGTCCTTCGGATCGAACCAATGACATTTGAAGATAACGGCATTCGGAGGATTTTCACCATAATATAGCAGTTCGTATATTTCTTCAATTATTCCATAATACTCGACACCTCCATCTATTGCGGACACACCAAAATTCATTGTTTTCCGATCGGGCATAGTTTGCTCTTTCCTACCAGTACGAAAGCGATACCCATTGATGTTGTATTTTTCATATGTATGGACCTTAAAGTCAAAACCATTTGCGATTTGTCTCAATTCAGCGTCCATCGACTCTGAATTAGCCTGCAAGGGTTAAATGGAAAGGCTTGTTGTATTAGTTTGAACTAAGACGACGACGAAATGAAAATGGCCTATATATTATATAAGAAGTACCATTTGTGCAAACCAAGAGATGAAACCGGGATTGCCGCCTCCCAATTTCTCAAGAAGATTAATCTCTTCGATGGAGTCTTTTTCGATCGCCACTCCATTCGATAATTGCGCGACGAATCGACTATATCAAATAATAAAGAGAAGTTAGAAACAAAACTCGCCAAGAAGTTGCAGAACAATTAATATGTACCGAGCACTTACTCGATGTACGGCCGCACTTCTTTCATGTTGGTCAAGAAGTTGCAGAACAATTAATATGTACCGAGCACTTACTCAATGTAATGATGCCCCATTCCTCGAAGGTCAACGTCTTTGTGTTCATAACCCCACAAGGTGCGAGGCTCCCTTTAAAGAGTTTGAACTTGGATTCATGTCTCTCGGGGTCGCCAGTATTGTACCGAGGCTTTGGATTATGCAAACTTTGATTAGTGGCAGCATTGTGTGCTGTCACGAAGTTTTCCGCTTCCTCGACAACGAATGCCTCAACCATTGATGCTTCAATTCTCCGTTTTTTTACATTTTGCTCGAAGCGTCTTCTGCATTCTCTCAGTTGCATAGCACCGACGGTTTTGCATAGGGCCACCCAATCTTGCCTCCATCGGTAGATGCAAAATCATATGCTGCATCGGATTAAAGAAACCCGGTGGAAAGATCTTCTCTAACTTGCATCTCAACTCCGGCGCAGTTTTTCCATCTCTTCTATCACAATAGGCGATAGTTCTTTAGCACAAAGAACACGGAAGAAATAGCTCAGCTCTTCCAGTACTAGCCATTCATTCTTGGGGATGTAGCCGCGCAACATCACCGGCATTATCCGCTCAAGCCATATGTGCCAATCGTGACTCTTCAGCCCAAAGATTTTCAACTTTTCAAGACTTGCTCCCCTTGCGAGATTCGCTGCATAGCCATCGCGGAACATCAACATTTTTTCACCCACATGAGGATTTCCCTCATGTGTTCCCTTTTCAGATTGAACCAGGCCTTTGGCTTCTCCCATTCTTCTTCCCTTTCGGTTGTCGCATGTTCAGTGGCTTCCTATTACATAGACTCTCCTGATCGACTCTAGCCTTAACATTATCTTTCCCCTTATCAGTGCTGAACAATGTACCAAAAAGGGCCTCACCCATATTTTTTCCAGTGTGCATCACATCAATGTTGTGTGGAAGAGCAAGGTCTTTGAAATAGGCGAGATCCCAGAAGCATGGCTTGTGGGTCCAGGCGTGTTCAGTATTATATCCCAAGAAATACCCTGGCCGGTTCGGATCAGGCTCTAGTGAGTTCAACTGATCAAGAATTTGTGCGCCCGTCATCATAGGTGGTGCCTCGTGCTCGACAACTTTACCTTTGGTGAAATTCTTCTTGTCTTTTCTGAATCCATGGTCCAGAGGAAGGTATTGTCTATGCAAGTTGAAGAAAGAATACTTGCGACCCTCCGGCATCCAATGAAACTTAAGAGCAGCCTTGCATTGCGGGCATGGGAACCTTCCGTGCACACACCATGCAACGAAAAGTGCAAAGGCCGGCAGGTCATGCATGGAGTACATCAACCAAGAATGCATTCGGAAGTTAGTTTTGCTAGCTGCGTCGTATGTCCAGATCCCATTATCCCAGGCTTCTTTCAAGTCATCCATCAACGATTGCAAGTACACATTCATATTTTTGCCGGGATAGTTGGGCCCCGGAACTATCAACGTCAAGAAGATATGCTTTCTTTGCATAAGTACTCCAGGGGGCAGATTGAGGGGCATGATGAATACGGGCCAACAACTATATTGGGTTGTCGTCATACCGAAAGGATTGAAACCATCGATACTAATGTCGAGTGCCACATTCTTTGGGTCTTTGGCTTTACCTTCTTTATGTATTTCATTGAACATCTTCCACGCTTCACCACTAGAGGGGTGGGTCAACATCAAATTCCCGTATTCATCTGTAGCACGTCTAATTCCATCTCTGTGCCATGTCATATGTTTTGCTGTTTCTTCAAGCAAGTAAAGCCGTTGAAGTCTTGCTAAGATCGGTAGGTAACGATGAATGATTATGGGTATTTTTCTCTACGTCTTCTCACCAAGACCGTTGTCTACAACAATATACCTGGAGGACTTGCAGGATGGACAATAATTATCATCCGCATACTCATGCCTAAATAAGACGCATCCTTTCTCACAAGCATGTATCCGCTCGATGGGCATCTTCAGTGCACCGAGTATTTTGTCTGAGTGGTATAGGTTTGCAGGCATAATATGACCGTCGGGTAGAAAGCGCCCGAATAAGGTCATCATTGCATCATAGCACTCTCTTCCCAAGTTGAATTGGGCCTTAAGAGCCATTGTTTGTGCTATGGCATCTAGTTGACAAAGCTTGGTGTGCGCATGTAGTGGGAGTTTTGAAGACTCCAGCATGGCATAAAAGGCCTTGGCAGTTTCCTCTGGTTCTTCGTCCTCATGACGAGCATCATTGTAGACATTAATCATGTCTTCGATCCCTGTACCACAATCCTCGATGCCCTGACGCACTACCTCATGTCTGTCACGTTGGGCCGACTCTCCATGAAATGACCACAACGTATAATCACGCATGAAACCATGCATTTGCAGGTGTTTACCAATTACATCCTTTGTCTGTTGGTTGGCACCATGTTCTTACATCTAGTGCAGGGGCACCATGTTCTTGGTTGGCCAGCAATAAATGCAACCTCTAGAAACTCCTCGGTCTTGGTCAACCATTCCTCAGTCATATCTTTCTGACTAGGGTGACCGGTGTACATCCACGCACGATCATTCATTCTAGCTAGCTAGCTAGTACAAATTAACACAAGAAGGCATAGAATTAATTACGGTGATACGACATATGCACCTACTAGCTAATAGGTAAAGATTGGTCATAATCCCACCCGAGTATGTGAAGATTGGATTCATTTTCCCATGCTCTCCTCCCGATCCGACGCAAAATTTCGACAGCACCTCCCCGCTGTTCTCCTGATACACGTTTCGACATAAACCGAGAGGATCTGTACCCGGAGAACAACAAGGTGGCGCTGACAAAATCCTGCGTCCGATCGGGAGGAGAGCATATGGGGAAATGAATCCAATCTAGACATACTCGGGCTGTCCATGGATAACGTTGGACAATTCGAAAGAATCCAATTATAAATATGAAAATGAATGCATATTTATAAATGGAATCTTTCGAACGGGAGACGCATATGGGTTACGTGACTTGCATGAGTTGAGAAGGAAAGAACTAGCTATACACCTATCTTTTGGGTAGGGTGAAACTAAGGTAGGGTGAAACTAAGAGGAGAGAGACATTTGGTGTCCCCGATAGCAAACAGTGCTAGTCACGGGAACCTATGCAATTAAATAAGTCAACCTTAGCAACAACAAGCTAAGCACCAATATATCTAGAAATCCTAACATTTGTTACTTCCATTTATTTCCTTTCCATTTATTTATTTCTTTTATTTCCTTTCCATTCATTCCTTTTTTAAACTTCTATTTCTTTCTAACATACATACTGCTTCTCTTATAATTCATATTCTTCTTTTCCTACTCTTTTTTCCTTTTGTTTTCTTAGATAAATAAGAGCTCTTGCCCACTAACAGTACTAACTATATATCCTCATTTAGTAATAACTAATTCCGAAATCTAACAAACCCTAGCCCTAATCTACTAAAATATCTAGCTAGCTAATTTTTTTAAGTAAATACTTATAAGCTAACTAGAATTTAACATAAATATCTACTAACAATAAGTAGAAACAAAATTGAATCCTAATTAGTATACTAACTAATTTCTAAATCTAACAAACCCTAGCCCTAATCTACTAACAGATCTAGCTAGCTAAAATTTTAACTAACTACTGATAAGCTAACTAAAATTTAACATAGATATCTACTAACATTAAATAGAAACAAAAATGAATACAAAATAAATAAAAAATGGAGAAAATGGAGGGGGTGCTCACCAGGGGGGTCGACGGCTGGGGGAGAGGAGAGCGGCGGCGCTGCCAAGAGCTAAATGGGAGGGCGAGCCGAGCAGGAAGCCGGCGGCAGGGTGAGCGGCGGCGGCTAGGGGAGGTGACGGCGGCGGCTGGATCCGGTTTATGGGAGGTGGCGGCGGCGACTTCTGGTCCCAATCGGGGGAGGTGGCGGCGAGGGCTAGATCCAGGCCGGGGGCGACGAGCTCGACGGGGAGCAGTGGCCATAGGAGCAGTGGCGGCGAGGTCCCTGGGCGGCGATGGCGGCAGCACGGGAGAGAGAGAGGGGCACGTGACAAATGAGAGAGAATAGGGCTAGCACGCGCACTTAACGGCGCTGGCGCTTTTCCGTCAGCCAGCTAACGGCAAAGGCCCGTTACCGTCAGCTGGCTGACGGAAAAGCGCCATCCCGTTATCCCCTTGGCACGTGGTGGGCCCGGGTCCACGTAGGCCGTCAGTCGCCGCGTTGCCGTCAGCCTGGTGAGACCTTACCGTGAGCCAACTGACGACTTTGAAAAAGGTGACGACAGAGCTTTTTTTTTCAACAGCTAATTCTTTGCCGTTAGCTTTTAGTCTAGCTGACGGCATAGCAATCTTTTCCGTCAGCCCCGATAGAAAGCTGACGGCTAAGTAGGAAGCTGACGGTAAAACTCTTGTTTCCTGTAGTGGCATTCCTGTTTCATACCGAAGGATATAACCTAGTGGATGAGCATGCTTTCTATAACTTGAGCATTCCACATTCATATGGCTTAACCAAATATATGTCGAAGATCTTGGTAGCACTTCATACAACCAAGATGAATATATGTGGGGGATTCGGATGCAAAGGAAGATAACACCTTCTCATATTTGTTTTCTTGGAATAACAAGATGCTTGCCAACATAACTTGTCTGGATGATCAGCCGAGAGACATTTAGCACTCCTCTTCTAATGTTCTCCTTGATGTTCTAGATACGACAATCATTCTTGGAAGTAGCATCGATATGTTCATCAAGTAAAGGTTAGACTTCGGGGCACAAAGGATCCATAAGGAAAACTTCTAGAATAGGTCTCACAATATCGTCATGGGGGGAATGGCTACTAATGAATGGCATTTGGGGACACTTTCAAAAAATAGTGGCCAGATTTTTCGCACAAGAAAAACTATATCGGGATCTCGATTAGTAGGTGGTATTCTGGTGGATGATCATGATTTCCTAGGAACTACAATACAATGGTTAGCGTGGTTACTCTGGCTAAAAGACATCTGAAGTGTGAGGAAAGATTTGCAAATGCATCAACACCAGATTCTAGAAATAGGATGCTCCTCAAAAAGAATTCTAGAATGAATCTGACAGCATAACGGTTGTACATGGATGAAAAATGAGACAATCTGCAGGATAATGGACATCACTTCCCTAAGAAAGACTACCGAATGATGACTCTAGAAGACCACAACACTCCTACGGCTACAAAGAAGCAATCAACGAGATGTCCTAGTACAGAAAAATAAGAGCCTAGTCCTATCTTCCCGTAGAACAAGATGATGATGACTTAGAACTCATATCGATGAGGGTAAGGAGAAAAAAATACCTTATGGTGTTCCCTTTATACCCAAGTTACTATATAACTATAGAATGCTACACTCGATATCGACCAAGGTTTCAAAGTCCTACAGACATTCCTACTCTGATACCAAGTCTATCTGGACCCGGAATATGTGTATGCAATTCAAGCCTCAATTCAATCATATGGAGAGCCGAGAGCCATACCCACTCATCAGAACAGACGAGGCTCGATACATAAATCTCTCGGAAAGCTCGAACGTGAGGGGCATCCCATTCAGGCCCGGATGATCAACTGTAATGGGGTCCTCATCGTTTTCTCACAAGTCTAAATGCTTATGGGTGATGAAATCTCATACTCATAGACAAGTCGACTCAACCAGATTGTCGATTGAACCTTAGCATTTACATAAACAAACTCCAGCCCGATTCATTTAGTCGCGGTCTCGAGCGGGCTCGATGGTACAACGAAGTGTGACAAGTAACGGGATCAGATGAGGACATCTCCGTACGCGCAATCGCATCGCGATGCTCCGAGTTGCTCACAACTCAGGGCCACCTGGCCGTAAGAAAGACCGCTAGTGAGAACACAACCAAGCTATCGAACCCCGCACTAAGACATGCACGATAGAAACATAGAGGCAACATGCAGGCCAAGTGTATAACAGCAAGTAACACAACATGAACTCCACAAACTCATAGACTTTATTGCATCTGCTAAACTGAGCAGACGTAGTAGTTGTATTACATCAGAGATCACATGATTGTGATGCAACATTACATCAAACAACAACGGAAGAAAATTATGTCTTAGTAAAGAAAAGTTTAACAAATGGCTTAAGAAGCATGAAAGAAAACTACAACGACCCTCCAAAGGAACCAGACTGATGTCTGGAACTAGACGACTTAGTCCGTGTCGATCTTGAGGTAGAGGCCGTCATCAGGGTCAATGGTCTCGTCTCTAAAACATAAAATAAGAAAACATGAGTACGAAGGAGTAATCAGCAAGACATACGTCAAAACTACACTACTTATGCTCATGTATCAAGGTAAAACGTTGGTGGGGTTTGTAATGAAGAAATGCCAGCTTTGACTTGGCTAACCTGAACTACGATTACCAGAGTTAAGGTGAGAAGCGCACACGAGTCCATCTAATCTTGATCACCACATCAATACACTACCATGGATTCTTCGTTGACTTCCCACAAGGAAGCAACCCAAATCACTCATAGTTACCTTGGCAATTTTAGAGTATCCGTTCAAGTTGTCTAATAATCAAGCATAGGTGTCCAAGTAGTCCATAACCGCGGACGCAACTATTCGAATAGTTTGTTAAACCTGCAAGGGTGTACTTCTTCACACGCGTGTCATCACTTACCGCCCAGAAATTTTCATCCTTCAAGCGGATGTCGGACGGGGATAATCACCAAGGAACTTACCTCACATCACCTTCTCTAATCTAGGAGTCGACTATCTGAGTTGGTAACCGCTCGAGAGTCCGGCTGGTTCATGATACGAACCCAGACAATGTAGGCGACCGAGACGCCATCGTGGCATATGGTTTTACAGTCTCACAGGTCCACCCACATATATAAATGATGGAACGTTTCATTCATATTATTTTTCTAAGCATACGCCAAATGGAAAGCCTGAACTATTGTGACTCTTGGACTTGATCAGCGGTGAGTTAATAGGACAAACGGGGCTCCCATAAACACTACATGTGGTAGTAATCTTTTTCTTGGATCACAACACAAGAACTCGGAGCCTAGGGCAGTGTTCAAAGAGACAACCCACTGTGTACTCCTACACAACCTCTCATCGTTCACCTTTTTGGTCAAGTTCACCAGACCCTTTTCATCACAAGTAACATGAAAAAGATTACTACGATCATCAATTCATCACCCAAGATGGACGAATGCTTCCACAACTCTAATCATAGCATCAGCATAACATGGATGAATGGCCACATGATGATCACAAACAATTCCTAGATCTGCTAGGTTGAGGTTTGCTTAATACTGTGGCAGAAATGATAGGTCATGCAAAGAATTGGTTGAACTAGTGGTAGAACGCATCATGGTGAACTCCTAAACATGCATAAGAGAGAATGAGAGGGAAATGGGTTTTTATAGACATGATCAATGAGGGTTTGCTTGCCTTGCTGACGGGGATCGTACTGACAGTCTTCTGCTTCGAGATGATCTCCGATTCCAGTTCCACCTCTACTGATAGAAAACAATGCTGAAATGGAACATTCAATAAAAGTACAATGCTCAAGCACATGATAAGATGTGAAAACATGATGTACATGGTACTGGTTTGTTGATGATTCCATTTAAATGAGGTATATTGCAAAGGGGTTGCAAATTCAAACTTCATATTTGAATTCAAAATATGACATATGCACATTTGCTAATGTTTCCCCATTTTAAAATGGTTTAAATGAAAACAAATTGCATATTCATATTCCTTGGATTTTTCTGATGCTTTTTCATATATAAATATTTTCATTTGGATTTATGGTTTAAAAGATATTGAATTTACAAGTTTAAATGATTTTCTGGATTTTCTTTACAGAAAAAAGGTTATTGGGTCATCACGACGTCATACTGACGTGGGGGAGCTGACCAGACAAACTGACCAGTGGGGTCGGCTTGTCATGGACAGTGGGGTTAATCCCCATTTAATTAAACTAACATGGGTTATTAGGGGGCAGGGCCCCACCTGTCAGTGAGGGTTAGGGTGGTTAGTGGCTAACCTAACCTAGCAGGGCTTGCGGCTAGTGTCCGGTGCCACTGGGCACGGCGGTGGCACGCCAGACTTTGCATTTCGGCCACGGGGTGGCTCGCGGAGGGCACCAAATGAATGCCCATGGCCGTGTGCACACGATGGTGCAGGCCGTCGTCTCCAGGGAGGTCCACGGCAACGGCGGCGAGCAACACGACGACGGTGAACTCCGGCGACCACGGCAGAGTCGACTAGAGGACGCAAACGTGGCACAAACAAGGGGGTTTTGATCGCATGCTCACCAGAACCTCAACGGTGCAGGCGGGGTGGCCGGGGACTGCTTGTGGACGAGATAATCGACGGAGGTGTGCGGCGGCTGCAGCGAGGTTCCGAGGGCGATTGTGGTGGCTTGGATTCGACGCGCCGCCCAGTCTTCTGCGAAGAGACGAAGCAGAAGCCGTCGAGGATGTTAGACAAGTCGGAGCGTCTCTTCGTCGTTGTAGGCCACACTGGCGCGGTGGCGCGCTCTGCGGCGGCGCTCGGGCAGGGGGAAATTCCAGCGAGGGAGATCGAGAGGGAGAGCGGTGAGAGGCGGAAAGGGTGCAAGGGGTTGTGGTCATCTCTGTGGCACGTTGAGGAGCAAGGAGAAGGTCTATATAGCTATGTTCGTCGAGGTGGCGGTTGCCGCACGCTCTGCAGCCTCCAGCGAGCAGCTTGAGGAAGACGAGAAGAGAGGAGGAGGTGGGCTGGGCCGGCCCGGTGGACCAGTGCAGTGAGTTGGGCCCAAAGCCAGGTAATCCTTTTATTTCTTTCTTCATTTGTTCTGTTATGATAGAATAAATATCAAAACAATTTTATAAAATCCCAAAACATTTATATGGCCTTATGTGACATGTAGCTAGTCACTCCCAAGTTTTTGTAATTTTTGGAATTCAAAATATTTGAATCCAATTCAAATATGGGTTTATTTAATTTCCATGGTCCTTTTTGGACTTTTGTAAAAATCCATGTGCATGGCTTGGGTCCCACGTCATATGGAATATGATCATGCTAATTTTTGTACATTTTACAAAGGTTCAAAAGGATTGTTGGAAAAATATTTTGTCTGGCCATTTGAATTAAATTCATTTGGGAGGCTTTCTTCCCCTCATTTGGATTTCTTGTTGAAATTTTTACACGATGCAAAGAAGAACTTGAATACTAGCACATACCTAACAGAGGGTTGTGACATGACATTCAGCAATGTAATGGCCCGGCTTCTAGCATTTACGACACACTATCTTTCTGGAGTCAACTGAGTCATCATCTCTGCTTCTTCTTGAGACAGATCTTGAGGAATTTCCAAAGCGGTTTTTCCTGGTGAACTTCTGAAACTTCCTGGTGAGGAGAGACAGTTCTCGACTGAGTGTTTCAAGGTCATCAGAGTCGGCTTATGATTATTCATCAGAGGATACTGTCGTGCCTTTTCTTTGAGTGCGCAAACCTTGGGAGTGGATCCATATAGGTCACGTTTCTCAGACAGACTCAGTTCATGAGCGTTGAGTCGCTCGAGGATATCAGCAGGGTCAAGAGTCTTGAAATCAGGATTTTCTTGAATCATCAGAGAAAGTATCTCGAAAGAGGCATCGAGAGATTTCAACAGTTTCTTCACCAATTCATGAACAGTGATGTCGGTGGCACTGAGTGCCTGAAGCTCATTTGAGATATCGGTGAGTCTATCAAATGTTTGCTGAACATGTTCACTATCCAGTCTCTTGAACCTGTTGAAGAGGATTCGAAGAGTATCAACTCGAGAGTCTCGTTGTGTAGAAACTCCCTCATTGACCTTTGACAGCTCATCCAAATTTTCTTTGCGGGGTCGACACCACTAATGCGATTGAAATGAGCTTTGTTGAGATGGACACTAATGATGCTTCGAGCCTTTGCGTCAAGCAGCCAGTTTCTCTTGGCAACGACAGGAGGAGTCATCATGGTGACAGGAGGAATGCCTTGATCCACAATATCCCAGAGATCCTTGTGAATTTCTTCAAGATGCATTTACATCTTATTCTTCCAGTATGGGTAGTCCGTTCCATCGAAGCTTGGACAGTTTGAAGCAACATTTATTGTACCTGAGGTCAACATAAATAAAATCTAGGTGGTTAAACCGAATCACACAGAAAAAGGGAGTACCTTGCTCTGATACCAATTGAAAGCACAGGTTATCGACCAGAGGGGGAATGAATTGGAGATTTTTAAGCTTTCCCGGAGATTTTGAGTTTCTTCGACATTAAGGCACTACGAAACTGAGGAAACTCACAATATTATGAAGCTTAGAAATTTTATAGAAGGTAGACATGAATGCAGAACATTTTTTTCTAACAGAAATAAAGTCTAACAGATATGCAGACATGCATCAGATGCAAAGTATGAGGAAACAGAACAGAGGAAACACAGTATGAAGGTATCAGAACGAAGTCATAAAAGCAAGCGCTAAAGTACTAAGGTTGAAGATATAGCACCAGGGTACAGATGACACCAATTTGGTAGACCAGTTCAAGTTGCTGTGACAACTCTACATCTGGTTGGAGAGGTTGAGATTCAACTCAAAAGACATAGTCTTCACCTTGTTCTCCTTGAACAAAAGTCCCCAGACTTCATCCAATCACTCATGTGAGTCTTCAAGGTAGACAACCAAACCCTTCATAGACTCCGTTCACTTGGAAATTCACAATTGCATCTTGAATTCCTCAGAATTATGACTCCTACACCAGCTGGAAGATCACAGTCTTCAAGAGTAAAAAGCTTCGGATTACCCGAAGTGTATTCCTCAGAACTTCTCAACTACTCAGGTTGGTGGTTTCCTCACTTAGGTTCTTCAGGTTCCTTAGAGGTGGGTTTCTCTCAGATGACAGATGTCAAGTTTTCTCTCGGAGCAGCCAACCCTCCAATGGGGCCGGGGATGACTATTTATTTCCGTGGAGAAAACGCAGGTTAAAGAACATAAATGCCCATGCACGAAAAGACGATTGTGCCCACCCTTCGGACCATTGTATGGAAAGGTTCTAGCAACTCTCCACGAGACATGTGGCACGGTCGGAATATTCTCTCTCTCTCTTTCTTCAGGATAACTGCACTTTGATACGTCCCAAACGTATCTATAATTTATGCTTACTCCATGCATGTTTTGTGTGATATTGCTATGTTTTAGATACACTTTCGTACACTTTTGATCATATTTGGATTAACCTATTAACTCAGTGTACCCCAGCGCCAGTTTCTGTTTTCTTTTGTTTTTGTATTTTAGGTTTTCCCATTACTTAAAGTGCCCAATAAATTCCGGGAAAAACATATAAAAAATTAGCGCGAAGGAACCTTCAAGAATCACCGAAGGAGAGCCGGAGGGGGACACCAGTCACCGAGGCGGCCCCCCAGCGCGGCCTAGGGGTGAGGCCACGCCACCGGGCCGCCTAGGCGACTGGGACCACCCTCGGTGCCCTCCTTTTGGCTCTTATTTATACTCGCGTCGCGAAAACCCTGATTCCAGACCCCTTTTCTCCAGAAGCAATTCCGATCTCCGCCGCCATTGCCAATAAGCTTCACGGGACCAGAATTCCTGTGCCGGCACCCTGCCGGGACGGGGAAGAGCCCCCGGATACATATCCATCGACGTTGCTTCCTCCCTCCATGAAGCGGGAGTAGTTCTTCCTCGGGGCTGAGGTTTCTACCAGTAGCTATGTGGTCTTCTCTCTCTCCCATGATGTGATCTTCGTTGTGATCATAGGCTATCTTAATCTAGAGTGATCCCATGATATTTCCCCTTCCTCTATGTATTGGATTGATCTACTCACTTGATCTTATCTAGTATAATCCCCGAGACCATGGTGACAGCGGTCTATTGGACATGGGTTAGAAGAATATTTTCATGAGTGATTTCCTCTTTTGTGAATTGATTGAAGATTGAGAGTCTCTTGGTGCTTGTCTTTGACTATCCTTGAGATATGTTGTCGTGATTGTGGTACTCTCTTTGGATGGCCACGGTGACACTTGGTAAATCCATAGATAAGAACTACGAACTCTGAGGTGTTCTTTTGTAGCCCTACATAATTCTCGTCCTCTCTTGATCAGAAAGGAATGACCTCCGAGTACGTCTCAAATGCATATTTTAGTGGAAATATCATGTGATTAGACTATGTTAATGTTGTTGGGAGTTGCCACTAGTGAAAGTATGAAGCCTAGGCCTTGTTTCCACCATTGCAATACCGTTTGTGCTCACGCTTACCACTTGTTTGCTTGCTGCACTTTTTATTACAGATTTATATTACTTTGTTTTGCCACACCTATCACCCATATTTTACCATCTCTTCGCCGAACTAGTGCACCTATACAACTCCTAGTTGTATTAGGTGTGTTGGGGACACAAGAGACTTCTTGTATCTTAATTGCAGGGTTGCTTGGGAGAGACCATCTTCAATCTACTTCCTGAGTTCGATAAACCTTAGGTCATCCACTTGAGGTAAATTGCTGCTGTCCTACAAACCTCTGCGTTTGGAGGCCCAACATAGTCTACAAGAATAGAAGCGTGCATAGACATCACACTAGCAGTTTCCAGACACCTCAACTGAAGATAAATTTCTCAGTGTCCTAAAGAACAATGTATCAGACATCCGAGGAATTGAACTTCTACTACAGGAGATTCCTTAGGGTTTTTTTTCAGGATTCCTATTTGAGAAATTCCTCAGAACTTCAGAACTCATTTTCCTCAACCACTAATGGAATTCACCTATTTGTCGTCTGCCTCGGTGGACGGCAAACACCTATATGGCGGACGGCAAAGTCCGTTGCCGTCTGCCCCCGCACGGCAAAGCACCCGTTAGCTATTTCTTCGGCAAAGAGGTGCTTTGCCGTCTGCAGGAAATCGACGGACGGCAAACCACCTTTGCCGTGCGCATTTGTGCAAGCAGACGACAGAGCGGGCGTGACGGCGAACCTTTGCCAGCCGGCTCCGTCAGGCCGTTAACGGCGGGGTTTGCCGTCTACTGACAAACGGCAAACTTTGCCGTCTGCCTCAAAACTAGCCGGCTGGCCGGCCGACTCCGTCAGGCCGTTAATGCCGTCTACTGACAAGCGGCAAACCTCCCAACTTTGCCGTCTGTCTTGCCGGAGGCAGACGGTATAATGACCAAATGGTCACCCAGCTGTTGCCAGATTGCACAGCTGGGCGCCACGTGTCCTCTTTGCCAACTGCAAGAAGACGGCAAAGGCCTTTGCCGACAGCCAGCAGAAGGCAAAGTGGATGCATTCCTTCTTTTTTATCTGTTTTATTTTAAGTCCCTGCATTTTGACAAATATATATGTATATATATATATAATCTCTATATATAGTATCCAACAAACATTATAGTGACCAACAAACAATAAATAGTCTCCAACAAGGTTTGCATACAAGATTCACATGTGAACAAGGTTCCAACAAGCATCATAGCACATAGTGACCAAAACAGTTTATGAAACTAGACTACAAGTCCAAATGGAGCACTCCATCATAGCATGACTCCCCTTGAAGCAAATCTGCAAAATGAAGCTAAGAAAATTATAAGAAGAACAAGTAGAAGAATAAGAAGAATGAGAAGAAGGAGAAGAAGAAGAAGAAGAAGAAGAAGGAGAAGAAAAAAGATCCTCTCCTTCTTCTATTTTCTTCTTCTTTTGAGCAAACAAAGCTAACATAAGCAATGGTGATCAAATTAAGCTAGAGTTAGCATATTTTCAGGAAATTGAGCTAAATTTAGCATTTTTGAGCAACTAAGAAAACTTTAGCAATTGTTGAGCTAATTTAAGCTAGCTTTAGCATTTTTGACCCAATTAAGCTAGCTTTAGCATTTTGTGAGAAAACTAAGTTGACTATGTCCGTTTTTGAACTAACTAAGTTAATTATGTATTTTTTGTGCAAAATATGCAAAGTATGACATTTTTTGATTAAATATAGGATTTCAGAAGCTAAATATGCATTTTCAAACTAACTAAGCATTTTCAAACTTACCGGAGTGTAGCCCTCAAGGCTGAGGTGGCTGAGAAGCATCCGTCGGGTTGGCTGATGTTGACGGTGGAGAAGGGTCATGGGACGCAGCCCGAGAGTTATGCTGCACGAAAAGATCAACTAGAGGTTAGCACGACGCCACTCAATATGGTACTGATGATCATCGAAAGATACTCACCGTCCCCACAAGAGAAATGATCGGCATCGGTGGAGCGGCCTGACCAGTCTTCTCGCACATAGTCTGCACATTTGTTTTTCATGAGTGAATCATATTAGTTACTAATATAAACAAAAATTATAACATGCATTCTTTGGGTGAATATGAACAAGTGACTTACCACGAAGATCTCATACAAGGCCCAGTTTGATGCATCGTGTCGTGCCGCGGCCTCCTCGAGAGCCTTCGCCGTCCTCTCCTCCGACAGCTGCTCTCTCTCCGTTGCCTTCTCCTCTGCCAACCGCTCGTTCTCCTCCAGTAGCCGCTCGGTGTTCTGTCGCTCTTTATCAAGAGCTTCCTGCAACCCCACTCCTCTAGTTAGCATTGTAATATTCGATGAGAGAAAACAAGAATGCAAGAGTCCTTATGGATAACCTGGATAGCGAGGTCGAATGGCCGCGGACGAGTCCTTATAGCAGGAGAAGAACTCGTTTGGCGCGCCTTGATCTCAGGAAGAGTCTTATCACACCTAATCAACTTATCTCCAATGGCCATGGCGCCATGGCGCCTTCCACCACCAGAGATCATCACCAGCTCTGGGTCAGTAGGCTTCCCAATCGGGGTGTAAGCCTCCCCGTGCTTCTCCTTCGCCACCTCAGTATAAGCCTTGAGCTTACTATAGGCGGCAATGTTGGTGAAAGTCAAAGAGTGGCGAGATCCGACTCTGAGAGCGCCTTGGCCTTCTTGTACGACGCTGTATGGGACATGCCATACATGTCGAACACCTGAGGCACCTCCGTTTTATTATGCTCCGCCTAAAAGACAAAGCAAAGCATGATATTAGTAAGTGGGTGCCTAAAAGACAAAGCAAAGAAGAATTTGCACATACCCATTTATGCCCGTAACCAGCTAAGTTATGGCTGCCTTGATGGTGTGGCACACCAACCATTTGGGCGCGCCGGTCCTTGGCATTGTTGTGGACGGCCAACCAGGCATCTGAGCACCAGTGGTCCACAATGACCTCCCAACAATCCATCTTTTCCGCACACCATCTCGGCGGCGCCTAAGTTAGTAAACAAGGAAACTAATAAGTAGCCTAGATAGGAATCAAATCAAGCAAACTATTCAAGACTTAAGAAGGGTTACCGTCATGTACTGGGCCCTCGTCAGAAACTTCTTGCGGCAGTCCTTCTTGCTACGCCTGCGCCCTTGCTTGGCGTAGTAGTCACGGACCGCCTGCACTCGCATATCGTGCCTTATGTTCTGCAAGAGGCGCGTGGCCTCTGCAACTATCACGTCCTCCGCCTCCTGCTCCTTGGACTCATTGACCTTGTAGTAGACCTGCAATAGCACGAGACAACACTGATGAGTGCACCAACTAGCTATTGTCAAGATTTTATTGTGTGAAACAGAAATTACCCAAAAGCCGTTGATCACCATGTCGGCTCTGGTGTGGCATTCGACCCCTTTGATGGTCGTATCCGGCGGGGCCGAGGCAGCACAATAGTGCTCCCATTTGAGTCCAGGCTGCGGAACCTCATCAGGTCCGGGAAATTGAACCAGCCCCGAGAAGTTCTCCCTGACGAGCACACCAAGGATGGAGTTGGAATTGCGGACACCATTGCCGTGTATCCAACCCCTGCAGTATAAAAAGACAAAGCCATCAGATAGACATAAGTATAGAAAGTACCGGAAGAGAGTATAAGTGCACTTACGTCTCTCCATCAGGCGTAATCAACAACTTATGGGCGGGAGTCACCAGCACGGACGGGAGCCGTGTACCCCCACGCTGGTACACGGTGGTACCCTCAGCCAGCTCCTCCTCATCCGTAGTGTCCAGCTCGGCACCAGCCTCCCCCTCAGGCGTGTGCTGCTCCGGCTGGTCCGGCCAGGGACTCCAGGTCGTGCGGGTGGACGTAGCCTCCTCCTCCACGTCAGGCTGGTGGATCGGAGTGTCCGAGGAGGGATCCACCCTACAGTGCTCTGGTGAATCAGCCGGAGGTGGCGGCGAGGAAGCAGCAGCAGGTGTCCGTCTCCCTTTCCCGCGACCACCACTTGCTTTGCCTCTCCCGGTCTTCTTCCGACCTCCACTCCCCCTGGGCACCTCATCAGTAGAAGGAGGAGGCGAGGAAATACTCTCGAGCAAAGACCTCCGTAGAGCCAGAGGTGGGAGCGCATGACCCCTCCTCGCGAGCCTGAGGTGCCGCCCTCCATATCTGTCACGATCCTGCCAAGAATTAAAATAAAATAATTAGTACAATGAGAAAAAGAATTAATAATACAAAAGTAATTACTGCAACAATGAGAATATATATATAATTAAAATTGAGATGCATACAACTAAAAATAGTCGGGATCATCGGTATCTTCTCCGCGATCAATTGAAGGATCGTCATCACTATAATGACGGCCTCATCAGGTTCAACAACACCAACATTTGGAAGGCCTTTATGTAAACGGTCAAGTATGGACTGGTCATCTGGAGCAGTAACCTCTTCTTCTTCAGGCTCTTCAACATCGTCGTTAGTGGGTTCACTCTCATTGTCTTCTTCCAAGTTCTGGGGTTTCGTAGAGCGGTTTCGGAAACGTTTTTTTATCACGCGTGTTTTTTGGAAGAATTCTCCTTCATATGTCTCTGGGTCAATGTGGGGTACATAATCCTCTTCACTGGGGGGAGGTGGTCTAATATGAGGTGGCACATCATAAACGACATCCCAACCTTTCAGGTTTTCAACCGTTTGGCAGGGGTAGGATAGATAGAAAACCTGGGTGGCCTGTTGAGCCGTAATATAGACATCGGGGACATTAAAATGGGTGTCTTGTCGAATTTCGACTAGACCTACATGTTCATGAGTTCGTCTAGTGCTCGACGAGAGAAACCAATGACATTTGAAGAAAACGACGTTGGGAGGATTTTCACCATAGAATAGAAGTTCGTATATTGCTTCAACTCTTCCATAATACTCAATACCTCCGTCGCCGACAGCAGAGACACCCGAATTTGTACTTTTTCGATCGGCTATTTTTCGCTCTTTCTCAACGGTACGAAAGCGATACCCGTTGATGTCGTATTTCTCAAATACACGGACCTTATTGTCAAAACCCTTAGCGACTTGTCTCAATTCGGCGTCCATAGGATCCTCATTTGCCTATAAGTTTTATAGGAAAGGATTGGTATATTAGTGAAAAATAGGTCGAACCAACAAATCATCGCTCATTTCTTTCTGATTAGGGCGACCAGTGTACATCCATGCACGATCATCGCTCATCTTGTCGCTACAGCTAGCTACTAAACAACAAATATACCATTTTATTACGTCCACTTTTTATTGCTTTTATCATACATAGCTACGGCATATGCAATTAACCTACACACTAATAGGTAAAGATAGGTTCTAATCCCACCCGAGTATGTATGTAGATTGGGTCGGTTTCCCATGCTTTGGTCCTGATCCGACGCGGTATTTCGGCAGCACCTCCCCGCTGTTCTCCTAATACACGTCTCGACAACAAGCCGAGAGGTTGTATATCAGGAGAACAACAGGGAGGCGCTGACGAAATACCGCGTCGGATCGGGACCAAAGCATGGGAAACCGACCCAATCTACATACATACTCGGGCTGTCCATGGATAACGTTGGACAATTCAAAAGAATCACTATTATAAATATGGAAATTAATGCATATTTATAACTGTAACCCTTTCGAACAGGAGACGCATACTGGTTACGCGACTGTATTTACCTAGCTACTAGTGTCATCGACACAAAGGCCGGAATAAAGCAAATGAAGGGGGGATGATAGAGGACATTTTTTACTCACCCTCGGACGTAGGGGCGATCGTCGACACGAGACCCTCGTGGACGGTGATGCTCGAGGTAAAGGGGAAACAACTGCACATTTAATTTTAGAAAATCAACACAAACACTACTACTGGTAATTGAGCTAAGTAACGGTAACATCTAATTACTTTTTCTCTTCTTTCTCTGTTTCCTCTTCTTTTAATTATTATTTTTCTTCTAACCTAACTAACTATTTATTTTCTTTTCCTTTTCTAAATCTTCCTTCTCCTCTTCTTCTTATTGTTCTTTCTCCTATTCTTCTTCTTCTTCTTCTTCTTCTTCCTTCTCCTCTTCTTCTTATTCTTCTTTCTCCTCTTCTTCTTTTTCTTCCTCTTCTATTTCTCATATTCTTCTTCTCTTCTTCTTCTTCTTCTTCTTCTTCCTTCTCCTTTTCTAATTACTTTTCTTTTCTAATTCTTTTCCTCTTCTTATTAAATTTAACTACAAAAACTAACTACAACTAATAAGTAAAACTAAATAAAACTAACTAACTACAATAGAATAACTGAATACAATACAAAAATTTACTAATCTAAAATATGACTAACCTAACAATAAACTATAATGTGAACAACACTAATACTAACAAATCCAACAATGCATAACTGTAATACTATATATAACAGAGAAAACAAAAAAAATAGGGAGAGGAGGGAGCTCACCAGCCGGAGTGGGGGTGGAGGTGGAGGAGGTGGGCGGCGTCTTGACGGCGGGTGGTGGAGGAGGGCAGCGGCGCCGGAGCCGGAGACGACGGCCGTGGGGCGAGGGAGGGGCGGGCCGGGGCGGGTGGGATCCGGCGAGGGCGAGGGCGCGGCGGCGGTGGCATACGTGGGGGCAAGAGAAGAGAGGGCACGGGAGAGTAGTGGAGAGAGTGGAGAGATAGGAGAGACGACGGGCAGTTAACGGTCCCCGTGCTATGCCGTCTGCCAGCAGACGACATAGCACCCTTTGCCGTCTGCTGGCAGACGGCATAACTCGGGGCCTTTAGCCAGGCTGGTCGGAAGGGCCTGGTGGGCCTCCCAGCTCCTTTGCCGTCTGCCCTTAGACGGCAAAGTTCTGTTTGCCGTCCGGCTATGTGGAAGCTGACGACAAACCACATGGTTGCCATGAGTTATTCAGTTGCCGTTTGTATTTATGTTACCAGACGGCATACAACCTCTTTGCCGTCCGCCCCGATGAAAAACAGACGTCAAAGAGGTTCACCCATGGCAAACTGATGAATTCCAGTAGTGAACCCCTGCAACAGTACGGTGTTTTCCTATGTCTCAAGAAATTAAAAAGATTAATGAAGACTACGCTTCAACTTTTTCTTCAACTTGAGTTGCCTCAGGATGGTGCACGATTCCCTCAGGACTAACTGGATGCCTCAGGGTCCAGATTCCTCAGGATGTCGGGACCCGGAATATGCGTATGTAATTCCAGTCACAACTCAATCATATGGAGAGCCGAGAGTCGTACCCACTTGTCTAAGCAGACAAGGCCAAGCACAAAACACTCTCGGAAAGCATCCTACATGTGGAGCATCCCATCCAGGCCGGATGATCAACTCAGATGGGTCCTCATTGCCCGCTCACAAGTCTAAATGATTATGGGTGGTGAAATCCCATACTCATAGACAAGTCGCCTCAACCATATTATCGATTGAATTATAACACTTACATAAACAGACTCCAGCCCGATCACTTAGTCGGGGTATCGGGCGGGCTCAATCATACATCAAAGTGTGCCACGTGACAGAGTCACGAGCAATCGCATCGCGATGCCCCAAGCTCGCACATCTAAGGGCCACTTGGTGTATAAAAGACCGCCGGCAAGAACACAACTAAGCTATCAAACCACACTAAGACATGCGTGTTATAAACATACACGCATCATACATGTCCAGTGTAAACAGCAGGTACACATTGCATGAACTCTACAAAGTATATCTGTATTGACTTACACATAGAGTACACAAAGATCATATGACTATGATCCATCATTACATCAAACAACGGAAGAAAATTAGTTCTGAGTACAGACAAGTTTAACAAAGGGCTTAGAGAAGCCTTGAAACATACATGACCTTCCACGTGGGACCAGACTGCTGTCTGGAACTATACTATCTTAGTCAACGTCGAGCTTCAAGAAGGATGACTCCATCAGGGTCTGGTTTCTCATCTAAAACATAGAATAAGCAAACATGAGTAGTCGTACTCAGCAAGACTTACATCAGAACTATACTACTCATGCTCAAGTTTCAAGGTAAAGGGAGGTGGGGTTTCAATGCAGAAGTGCCAGCTTTGACTTGGCTAGTCCTGTACTACGATTACCAGAATAAGGTAAGAAGCGTACACGAGTCCACTACCAAGTCTCCAACCAATACACCGCTATGGATACTTCCTCGACTTCCCCACGTGGAAGCACACCATAGCACTCACGCTTATCTTTCGAGTTTTAGTGTATCCATTAAAGTTGTCTAATATTCAGGTATAGGTTCCAAGTAGTCCATGACCGCGGACGTGGTTATTCGAATAGTTTTGTTAACCCTGCAGGGGTGTAAACTACACACACATGACCATCAGTTACCGCCATGTCTCTTCACCATTCAAGGGGTGCCGGCGAGGATGTTCACCACGACACTTCGCTCACAACAGGTCTATTCCAGGAGTCGACTATCTGAGTTTGTCACCGCTCGAGAGTCCGGCCGGATCAACGATACGGACTCAGACAATGTAAGCAACCGAGACGCCACCTCTGACAGATGGTTTCACTTCCTCACAGATCCACCCACATATCTAAGATGATGCAACAGTTCACTCACTCTTTTTCTATGCATATGCCAAATGGAAGGCCCGAATGAATGTGACTCCTGGACGTCAACACGGATCAAGGTACTAGGCCGAGAGGGGTCAGTGAGCCCTATGTGTGATAGTAATCTTTGTCTTGGATTACCATACAAGAACTCGGGCTTAAGGCGGTGTTCAACGAGACAACCCACTGTGTAGTCCTACACAGTCTCTCATCGTTCACCTTGTATTAGGGTAGATTCACCAACACAGTTTCACCTTCATCAACACCATGATCACTATCATCCCGACTCACATCAAAAGTATCCTCATTGTAAACTCTAAGCATGCAATAAGAAGTAACAGTAGCAGGGGCCACATGATATCAATCAACTCCTCTGTCAGCTAGGATTGTGGTTTGCTTACTACTGTGACAAGATGATAGGTCATGCATCGGATATGGGATGGCCTAAACATGCATAAGCGAGACTGAGAGGGAAGTGGGATTTTATAGACATGATCAATGGGGTTTGCTTGCCTTGCTGACGAGGTTCGGTATGGTGTCTTCAACGAAGGGGGTGGCCTCCGGTTCCTGTTCCACTTCTATCGAGCAAACAAAGCAAACACCGGAACAACAACAATATAAACATTACATTGCAATGCACAATCAAGATGTATAATGTAGCATGGCATGTTACTGATGTGCTCTAAGTTCAAGTTGCAAGATGTTAATTGAAGTTGATTTGAAAAGTTAATTCAAATTCAAACTCCAAATGTTATTCAAATTAGCTATTTTTTGATCTTTGTAAACCATCTTGACATGTGTATGATATGCCTCTGATGTTCAAGTGATGATGTTTGCATTGCAATGGTTAAAGTTGGAATAGCATTTGCATTTTATTTGAATTAATTTCGATTAAACCAAATATAAAAAGCTACTAGTCCGAATTTAAGATCAACTCAAAAATGGTTGAAAGTTGGATATTTGGATAGAGCATTTTCTTCTGATCATTTTTCATATATTATATGTTAAATTTGGAGTTCAAATGAATTTACTATGAATTTATGAAGTTTTAGCTATTTTCTGAAATTTCTGTAATTTCTCTGGAATTATTTTATTTCTGGAAATTCTTTTATTGCATCATCATGACCTCAGCAGGGGGGCTGGCATATGGGGCCCTATGGTCAGCGTCATAGGGGGCTAATCCCTCTGGTTTAATTAAGATGCAGCTTAACTAGGGCCCTAGGCCCACCTGTCATTGACCTAGGGTCAACTAACTCGGGGGCTAGGGCCCTAAACATTGGCCACGTCGACGCGCTCGCCGGCGCCTCAACGCCGGTGGCCAAAACCACGGCAGAGCACGAACGGGATGGCGAATCCGGCGCCCCTTTGGTGCGCTGCTTGCACCAAAGTGAGCCCCGTGCTCCTCTGCGTCGATTAGGGCAGGTTGGAGGCCACGGGGAGGCCGGAGAAGGGGCCGGCGACGACCTCTGCGGCGGCCGCAGGACGGGCACAGAGGAGCGGCGACTACAGGGCACCAAAAAGAGCGCGATCTGGGGGAAATAACCGGGGCCTCACCATGAAGACGATGGCGTCGACGGCCAGGGCGGGGAGGCACCGGAGGCAATGAATTCCGACGAGGCTTGCGGCTGCCGTGGAGGAGAGAGGTGACACAGGCATCGTCCTCGGGGCTGATGGGCTCGAAGACACCTTGGGGCGGCGGCTCGTCAATGTTTCCCGCGTCGGAGCACGATGGCGGGGCGGAGGCGCTCTCTGTCCTCGAGGGGATTCCGGTCGGGCAAGCGCAAAAGAGAGCGGGGAGAGGAGGAAGAAGATGCGGGGGAACTGGGGCATCCTCGTCGCGCTCCGAGGAGGAACGGGAGGGCCTGGAAGCGCCTCATCGTCGCGGTGGCGTCGCCGCGCTCTCTCAGCTCGCCACCGAGCAGCTTGGGGAAGACGACAAAGGGGATAGCGGGCAGGGCCAGGCTAGGTGGGACGGGGGGATGAGTTGGGCTTCTTTGCTCCTCTCTGTCTTTATTTCTTTTTCTTTTCTATCATTTGTTTTGGCTCTGCTAAAACAATAGCAAACCAATTTATAAAATGTTGAAACTTTTTATATGGACTCACAATATAATAGAGTAGCCACTTATAAAGTTTGGCACTTTTTAAAATTCAAATTAATTGAACTTTAATTCAAATAAGGGTTTTAATTTAAATCCATGCTCATGTTTGAATATTTGAAAAATCCATGAGCATGGGGTTGGTCCCACATCACTTGATATGTGATCACACTCATTTATGAGACTTTTCAAAAATGCAAAAGGAATTTTTGGAGCAACTTTTATTCTGGCCATTTAAATTAAATTCTCTCGGGCTTTTCTTTTCCCCATTTTTGAATTTCTCTTGAAATTTTCACATGATTCAAAGGAGCAACCTAAACCCTAGCACTTACCCAAGTTGGGGTTGTGACACCTCGCCCCCACTCAAAAGAATCTTGTCCCAAGATTTAGAAGTCGTCGGGAGGAAGGTGGGGTACTCAGCACGGAGGCGGTTTTCTCTTTCCCATGTGGCTTCTTTCACGGAGTGATGTGACCATTGCACTTTCAGAAACCTGATCTTCTGACGACGAGTGACACGCTCTGCTGAATCAAGAATACGAACATGGTACTCTCGATAAGAAAGGTCATCTTGGAGATCAAGCGTTTCATGGTCAACTTCGCGGATGGGGTCCTTGAAGCAACGCCTGAGTTGTGACACGTGGAATACATCATGTACTCGGGAAAGATGCGGGGGTAGTTCAAGTTGGTAGGCAACTTCTCCACGTTTAGCGAGAATGCGGAAAGGTCCAATGTAACGTGGGGCCAACTTGCCTTTGATACCGAATCATTGGGTACCCTTCAGAGGAGTAACCCGAAGGTAAGCCTTCTCATCAATATTGTAGCTTTCTTGTCTATGAAGACGATCATAGTAGCTTTTCTGATGAGACTGTGCAGCTTTCAATTGATCAAGAACAATGTGAACTTGCTCTTCTGCTTCCATGATCATATCCGGTCCAAAGAATTGTCTTTTATCGGTTTCTGACCAGTTAAGGGGTGTTCGACATCGTCGTCCATAGAGGATTTCAAAAGGAGCCATGTTTAGACTAGATTGGAAACTATTGTTATAAGCCAATTCGGAAAATGGAAGAGACTTCTCCCAATTCTTTCCGAAAGATATAACACAAGCTCTGAGCATGTCTTGGAGAATTTGGTTAACCCTTTCATCTTGACCGCTAGACTTAGGATGGAAAGTTTTACTAAAGGAGAGATGAGTTCCCATAGCATTTTGAAAACTTTACCAGAATCTAGAGGTGAAAAGGCTACCACGATCAGAACTGATTTCCAAAGGAGCACCATGAAGAGACACAATTCTAGAGACATACAAGTCCGCTAACTGGCTAGCAGTTATAGACTCGCGAAATAGAAGGAAGTGAGAAACTTTAGAGAGTCAATCAATGACCACGAAGATGGCATCATTTCCTTTCTGGGTTTTTGGAAAGCCGGTGATGAAGCCCATACCGACTTTGTACCATTTCCACTCGGGAATAGAAAATGGTTGAAGAGTACCAGTAGGTCTTTGATGTTCTGCCTTAATGCGACGACAAACATGACATTCGGCAACAAATTGAGCAATGTCTCTCTTCATCCGGGTCCACCAAAATCTCTGGCGTAGATCTCGGTACATTTTTGGGCTACCGGGATGAATTGAGAGGGGAGTGTCATGAGCTTCCTTAAGGATCAGCTGCCTTAGGTCTTGACTCTCAGGGACTACTAAACGATTTTCAAAGAATATTGTTCCTTGATCATTTGTAGAGAAACATTTAGCATCTCCGCTAGCAATGTTCTCCTTAATCTCTCGAATACCACTATCTTGTTTCTCGGTGGCTATGATTTGATCCTAAAGGGTTGGTTTCGCCACCAGGGTAGAAAGAAATCCATGAGGAACTATCTCAAGATTGAGCTTGCGAAATTCGTCATGAAGAAGTGGTTGATACTGTTGTAACATGAGGTTGTTACAATACGACTTACGACTTAGTGCATCAGCAATGACATTGGCTTTGCCTGGGGTGTAAGAAATTCCTAATTCATAATCTTTTATCAACTCTATCCAGCGTCTTTTCCTGAGATTAAGATTTGGCTGGGTGAATATGTATTTGAGGCTTTGGTGATCAGAATAGATCTCACAACGATTACCAAGGCGGTAATGTCGCCAAGTCTTCAGGGCATGAACTACGGCAACGAGTTCAAGATCATGGGTAGGATAGTTCTCTTCATGTGGACACAACTGGCGTGAAGCATAAGCTACCACATGTATATCTTGCATAAGTATGCATCCTAAACCTTGCCGTGAAGCATCATAATAGATCTCGAAATCCCTTTTGGTGTCTGGAGGTGCAAGTACGGGTGCAGAAGTCAATCTTCTTTTTAGCTCTTGAAAGCTTTCCTCACACTTGGAGGTCCACTGGAATTTCTTATCTTTCTTGAGGAGTTCAGTTAGAGGCTTTGAAACTTTGGAGAAGTTCTCAATGAAGTGGCGACAATAGCTTGCTAAGTCAAGAAAACTCCTAACTTGCTTAACCGATTCAGGTGGAGTCCAGTCAAGGACGGCCTGAACTCTCCCGGGATTGACAGCAATGCCTTTGGAAGAAATCACGTGGCCTAGATAGGTCACTTCTGGTAGCCAAAATTCGCACTTAGAGAACTTGGCATAAAGGCGGTGCTCTCGGAGTTTCATCAATACCAACCTAAGATGTTCTGCGTGCTCTTCTTCGTTCTTCGAGTAGATGAGAATGTCATGAAGATAAACTACAACAAATTTATCTAAGTACTCCATGAAGATAGAATTCATCAAGCGCGATAATGTGGCGGGGCATTGGTTAGACCGAAGGACATGACGGTGTACTCGTAAAGACCATATCGAGTAGTGAAAGTCGTCTTGGGGACGTCCTCGTTACAGATCTTGATTTGATGATAGCCCAATCTCAAAACCATCTTGGAGAAGACCGAGGATCTAGAAAGTTGATCATAAAGATCATTGATCCTGTGCAGTGGGTATATGTTCTTTATCGACGCTAGATTTAGCGGACGGTAGTCTACGCACATCCTTTCTGTTCCATATTTCTTCGTTACGAACAGAACGGGGCGACCCCATGGCGATGAGCTAGGGCGGATGAAGCCTTTTGCCAACAAAGCTTCAAGTTGGATTTTGAGCTCAGCTAGCTCATGTGGGGCCATTTTATATGGGCGTCTGGAAATTGGGGCGGTGCCTGGCATAAGATCCACTATGAACTCCACACATCTGTCGGGTGACTAGGTTTAAGGAGTTGGGTTATTGGGTAGTTTTCTAGAGGATGCACACGGCTTACTAGGGGATAGAACCGATATGTCAAAGTCGCAAAGTACCCCAACATGATGGTTAGTGTGGTTATTCTGGCTAGAAGACATCCAAAGTGGGATGAAGAACTACAAATGCATCAATATAGGTTTCTAGAAGAAAACCTACAACAAACTCTATGGAACTATCGGGCATGCCACCTAACAAATCTTCTGGAAAGACATCAAAGATAGGGAGAAGGATTTTGCAAATGCATCAGATTATGAAGAAACTTGGAATGACTCGGACAGCATAACGGCTGTAATTGCAAGAGAAATGGAAATCCTCACAACATTTCAACAACACTTACATAAGAAGTTCAAAAATAGGAAGCACAGCGACTCTAGACAACCGAACACAACTTTCCTATGGCTACAAGGAAGAAATCAACGAGATGTTCTAGTAAAACATAGATGAGCCTAGTCCTTTCTTCCCGTAGAACAAGATGAGGATGACTCAGAACTCAAAACGATGAAGGTAAGGAGAAAAAGAAGCCTTATGTTGTTCCCTTATATACCCAGAGTAACTATATAACTATAGAAGGCTAGACTCGACTTCGACCAAGGGTTGATAATCCTACAGACAGTCCTGCTCTGATACCAAGTCTGTCGGGACCCGGAATATGCGTATGTAATTCCAGTCACAACTCAATCATATGGAGAGCCGAGAGTCGTACCCACTTGTCTAAGCAGACAAGGCCAAGCATAAAACACTCTCGGAAAGCATCGTACGTGAGGGGCATCCCATCCAGGCCGGATGATCAACTGAGTGTTGGATATATGCCCTAGAGGCAATAATAAAGTATGCTATTATTAATATTCAAGTTCATAATTAATGTTTATATTTCTGTGCTATAATTGCAATTACCCTGACTGTGAGATTCAGAAGAAAACTCATTTGCATGTGTGGAAATGTAAACAACAAGAGTTCCTGGTTTAGCCTCTAAGACCAGCTCATGTGCTAACTGATGATTGCGTTTTCTTGATCATGGACATTGTTATTGTAACAAGGATGTCGGTAGCAATGAGGACATATTGTTAGCAGAACGATGATGTTGAACCGACCCCAGTATTGAATGATATACTTAGAGATCACATCGTAACTACTTTATAAGTCTATCATGAAATGTTATCATATACGTAATTCCTTAGATCATGAGAGTATCGAGTTGCTTCACGCAGGAAGATGTGCTTTGGTTCTTAGATGAATCTTCCCGTAACTGGGAAGTAGTAAAATAAGTTCTGGGTATATCGGATAGCGTGTCTAGTAACTACGATAGTTCAAGAATGGGATTTTCTCCTTCACGATGAAGAGATATTGACTTTGGGCCCACTCGGTATGACGGTATCCATTCTAGTCTGGCCAGACACATTGTGATTTAGTCACGGGGATACCGGAATACAATAACGAGAAATAGAGACAAACGAGCAATGAGGATAACGGGTGGCTTGTGTTCAATAAGTTGTTACACATAGGTGCCAAACTTCTCTCCTCTAACTTTGTCGTATATCGCGAAGCAAAGGGAATGGTACATGACTAAACATAAAGGTTCACTCGAAGTTTCTTCGTGTATGTGCGGGAGTCAACATGGGTGTCCATGGCTCCGCTGTTGATTATTGGCTATTGACAATAGGCTGTTGTCCTACGTCCGGAAGACGTTCCGAGTCATGTCCTCATAATACCGAACCTATTGGGTCACACACTTAACGAGTAGAAATCTTTAAGAGAACTAGGAGATGAAAAGAGAAAGGCACCGGAATTGTTTCGGGCGGAACCGGAAGTGTTTCGGGTAACAATAGAAATGTTCTAGGTGGTACCGAATGATCACGGATGATTCCGGAACATTCAAGAATGGTCTTGAATGGTCATAAAACATTTGGTCTTAGGTGTTGAAAGATTACGGAACATCGGGAAAATTGTTCCGGGACTTCCGGAAATGTTTCGGGAGGTTCCGGAAGGTTCCCGGGAGCTTATGGAAGTATCCGGAGGGTTATGGAACTCTCCAAGACACGGAAAATGAGGCTGGACCAAGTAGAAGGTCCACAAGGCCGTAGGTCGGTGGGAAATAGACTTTCCTTGGGGGCCAGGGCAAAACGCCAGGGTCCCTGGCGTTTCCCCCTAGACGCCGTAGTCCGCGGCGTTTCGTACTGGAATCCGTTTTGGACTCCTCCTTGTGGCCAAAACCGGCTTTGGGGAGGACCCTCGCCCAAGTTGCGACCCCAGGCTTCCACCTATATATACAGGGGCAGGGGCAACCCCAAAACTACACCAGAAAAGCCCAAGGTTGCCCTAGCTAATCCACGGGCCTCTAAATCTCTATTCGGGCTAGATCGTTCTAGTCCGGACGCCGCTAGGCTGTTCTTCCTCTAGTTTCTCTCGGTGGCATTCTTCTCTGGACGGCAGAGCGCTGCTGGATTGCTAAATCGGGACGTGTGGATACCGGTAGAGGGATCATACCTTTGATCCTTCTTCGAGGAGCTTCTTCTTCTTCTCGGAGATCTGTTCGAGGGACTTGTTCGTGGGATAGATCGAGGGACTGTTCGTGGGAGATCTACTTCGACTACTTCCACTACGTCCACCCGCTTCACCAACTCTTCTTCCGCTGCAACCATTGGTGAGCATTGGCCTAAACCTTGTATGCGATCTTTCTTGGATGATCTTGGGATCTTGTTTCGTAGGCACGAAATTTTTTGTTTTCTACTACATTCCCCAACACTGAGATGGGTCCTCATCGCCCGCTCACAACTCTAAATGATTATGGGTGGTGAAATCCCATACTCATAGACAATTCGCCTCAATCATATTATCGATTGAGTTATAACACTTACATAAACTGACTCCAGCCCGATCACTTAGTCGGGATCTCGGGCGGGCTCAATCATACATCAAAGTGTGCCACGTGACAGAGTCACGAGCAATCGCATCACGATGCCCCAAGCTGCGCACATCTAAGGGCCACTTGGTGTATAAAAGACTTCCGGCAAGAACACAACTAAGCTATCGAACCCCACACTAAGACATGCATATTATAAACATACACGCAACATACATGTCTAGTGTAATTAGCAAGTACACATTGCATGAACTCTACAAAGTATATCTTTATTGACTTACACATAGAGTACAAAAAGATCATATGACTATGATCCATCATTACATCAAACAACGAAAGAAAATTAGGTCTGAGTACAGACAAGTTTAACAAAGGGCTTAGAGAAGCCTTGTAAACATACATGCCCTTCCACGAGGGACCAGACTGCTGTCTGGAACTATAGTATCTTAGTCAATGTCGAGCTTCAGGAAGGATGACTCCATCGGGGTCTGGTTTCTCATATAAAACATAGAATAAGAAAACGTGAGTACAAAGTTTCAAGGTAAAGGGAGGTGGGGTTTCAATGCAGAAGTGCCAGCTTTGACTTGGCTAGTCATGTACTACGATTACTAGAATAAGGTAAGAAGCGTACACGAGTCCACTACCAAGTCTCCAACCAATACACCACTATGGATACTTCCTCGACTTCCCCACGGGGAAGCACGCCATAGCACTCACGCTTATCTTGCAAGTTTTAGAGTATCCATTAAATTTGTCTAATAATCAGGTATAGGTTCCAAGTAGTCCATGACCGCGGACGCGGCTATTCGAATAGTTTTGTTAACCCTGCAGGGGTGTAAACTACACACACATGACCATCAGTTACCGCTAAGTCTCTTCGCCATTCAAGGGGCGCCGGCGAGGATGTTCACCACGACACTTCGCTCACAACAAGTCTATTCCAGGAGTCGACTATCTGAGTTTGTCACTGCTCGAGAGTCCGGCCGGATCAACGATACAGACTCAGACAATGTAGGCAACTGAGACGCCACCTCTGACAGATGGTTTCACTGCCTCACAGATCCACCCACATATCTAAGATGATGCAACACTTCACTAACTCTTTTTCTATGCATATGCTAAATCGAAGGCCCGAACTAATGTGACTCCTGGACGTCAACACGGATCAAGGTAATAGGCCGAGAGGGGTCAGTGAGCCCAAGGTGTGGTTGTACTCTTTGTCTTGGATTAACATACAACAACTCGGGCTTAAGGCGGTGTTCAACGAGACAACCCACTGTGTACTCCTACACAGCCTCTCATCGTTCACCTTGTAGTAGGGTACATTCACCAACGCAGTTTCACCTTCATCAACACCATGATCACTATCATCCCGACTCACATCAAAAGTATCCTCATTGTAAACTCTAAGCATGCAATAAGCAGTAAAAGTTGTAGGGGCCACATGATATCAATGAACTCCTATGTTAGCTAGGATTATGGTTTTCTTACTACTGTGACAAGATGATAGTTCATGCATCGGATATGGGTTCAACTATGCGGTAGAATCGATAACAAGGTGATCTCCTAAACATGCATAAGAGAGACTGAGAGGGTAGTGGGATTTTATAGACATGATCAATGGGGTTTACTTGCCTTGCTGACTAGGTTCGGTACGGTGTTTTCAATGAAGGGCGTGGCCTCCGGTTCTGGTTCCACTTCTATCGAGCAAACATAGCAAACACCGGAACAACAACAATATAAACATTACATTGCAATGCACAATCAAGATGCATAATGTAGCATGGAATGGTACTGATGTGCTCTAGGTTCAAGTTGCAACATGTTAATTGAAGTTGATTTGAAAAGTTAGTTCAAATTCAAACTCCAAATGTTGTTCAAATTAGCCAAGTTGCATTTGCTATTGTTTGATCTTTGTAAACCATCTTGACATGTGTATGATATGCCTCTGATGTTCAAGTGATGATGTTTGCATTGCAATGGTTAAAGTTGGAATAGCATTTGCATATTATTTGAATTAATTTCAATTAAACCAAATAGCAAAAGCTTATGGTCCCAATTTAAGATCAACTCAAACATGGTTGAAAGTTGGATATTTGGATAGAGCATTTTCTGTTGATTATTTTTCATATATTATATGTTAAATTTGGAGTTCAAATGAATTTATGAAGTTTTAGCTATTTTCTGAAATTTCTGTAATTTCTCTGGAATTATTTTATTTTTTGAAATTATTTTATTGCATCATCATGACCTCAGCATGACATCAGCAGGGGGGATGACATGTGGAGCCCTATGGTCAGCGTCACAGGGGGGCTAATCCCTCTAGTTTAACTAAGATGCTGCTTAACTTGGGCCCTGGGCCCACCTGTCATTCACCTAGGGTCAACTAACCCGGGGGTTAGGGCCCTAAACAGGGGCCACGTCGACGCGCTCGCTGGAGGCTCAACGCCGGTGTCCAAAACCACGGCGGAGCACGCACGGGATGGCGAATCCGGCGCCCCTTTGGTGCGCTGCTTGCACCAAAGTGAGCCCCGTGCTACTGCGTGTCGATTAGGGCAGGTGGGAGGCCACTGGGTGGCTGGAGACGGGGCCGACGACGACCTCTGCGGCGGCCGGAGGACGGGCACAGAGGAGCGGCGACTACGGGGCACCATAAAGAGCGCGATCTGGTGGGAAATCACCGGGGCCTCACCATGAAGACGATGGCGTCGACGGCCAAGGCGGGGAGGCACCGGAGGCAATGAATTCTGACGAGGCTCGCGGCGGCTGTGGCGGAGAGAGGTGACACGGTCGTCGTCCTCGGGGCTGCTGGGCTCGATTCCTCGCTCTCAAAGACGAAGTCGACTGCGGCGAGCCTCCTAGACACCTTGGGGCGGCGGCTCGTCGACGTTTGCTGCGTCAGAGCACGATGGCGGGGCGGCGGCGCTCTCTGTCCTCGAGGGGATTCCGGTGGGGCAAGCGCAAAAGAGAGCGGGGAGAGGAGGAAGAAGATGCGGGGGAACTGGGGCGTCCTCGTGGCGCTCCGAGAAGGAAGGGGAGGGCCTGGAAGCGCCTCAACGTCGCGGTGACGTCGCCGCGCGCTCTCGGCTCGCCACCGAGCAGCTTGGGGAAGACGACAACGGGGATAGCGGGCTGGGCCAGGCTAGGTGGGCTGCTGTCGGGACCCGGGGTTAGCATATGCAAGACTCGCTACAACACAATCATATGGAGATCCGAGAACCGTACCCACTTATCTAAGAAGACAAGGCCAAGCACAGAACGTTCTCGGAAAGCATCGAACGTGAGGGACATCCCATCCAGGCCGGATGATCAACTGAGATGGGTCCTCATCGTCCGCACACAAGTCTAAATGATATGGGTGGTGAACTCCCATACCCATAGACAAGTCGCCTCAACCATACTATCGATTGTATTATAACCCTTCCATAGACTTACTCCAGCCCGATCACTTAGTCGGGTTCAAGGGCGGGCTCGATCATACATCAAAGTGTGCACGTGACAGAGTCACGAGAAATCGCATCGCGATGCCCCAAGCTGCGCACATGTAAGGGCCACTTGGTGTATAAAAGACCGCCAGCCAGATCACAACTAAGGTCTCGAAAACCCATACTAATACATGCATGATATAATCATACACGCAGCACACATGTCTAGTATGAACAGCAGGTATCATTGCAATTCTCTAAAAAGTATACAACTTTATTCATAACTCTTACAGAGTGCACACAAAGATCACAAGTCTGTGATCCAACATTACATCAAACATGCGGAAGCAAAGTAGGTCTGAGTACAGACAAGTTTAACAAATGGCTTAGAGAAGCCTTATCTATAAACAAGCCCTTCCACGAGGGACCAGTCGTCTGACTGGGACTACACTAGCTTGATCAGTCGTCGAGCTCCAGGAAGAATCCACCTTCGGGGTCAGTGGGTTCATCTAAAACATAGAATAAGCAAACGTGAGTACAATGTCGTACTCAGCAAGACTTACGTAGGAACTATACTACTCATGCACATGTATCAATGTAAAGGGAGGTGGGGTTCATAAGCAGAAGTGCCAGCTTTGACTTGGCTAGTCCTGAACTACGAGTACCAGACTTGAGGTAAGAAGCGTACACGAGTCCACTACATCTCCAACCAATTACACCACTATGGTGTGTTCCTCGACTTCCCCACGAGAAAGCACGCCAAAGCACTCACGCTTATCTTGGTAAGTTTTATAAGTATCCAGTTCAAGATGTCTAATAATCAAGCTAAGCTTTCCAAGCAGTCCATAACCGCGGACGCGGATATTCGAATAGTTTTGTTAACCCTGCAGGGGTGTACTACTACACACACGTGTCATCACTTACGACCTTTTGCGTGTCACCGTTCAAGAGGTGGCAGCGAGGATGCCACCACAACACTTCGCCCACAGCTCCGTTCTAGTCCAAAGAATCGCCTATCTGAGGGGGTGCCTCGATCATGTAGGGCAGCTCACGAGGTCTAAACCATGAAGAACAAGGAGGGGAGGAGAACATCACATAGCTACTGATCACAGACCCATGGTCCAAGGAAAACTACTCACAAGAAATCCGGGAAGCTTCCATGGTGGAGAGGAGACTCCCGGAGGTCAACCCTCCCTCCGGCAGGGTGCCGGGAAGAGGTCTTCTGGTGCTCCCGATCTAGGAAGCACGACGGCGGAGGAACAGAGGCGAGATCGCGAAAAAGGGTTCTGTCCCCGATGGTTTCACGTCACAGGGGATATATAGGCGAAGGGGGGCAACCAGAGGTGGACCAGGGGCCCCAGGCGCCCCCCTAGCGCAGCCCAAGGGGTGGCCGCGTCGGGTGGCCGCCTGGCCGCCTGGGCCACCCCTGGCTCCCTTCTGGCCCCACTCGGGCTCTTAGCAAAGCTTCCTGTACGCTGATTTTTCCTATATTTTTCCCGTAATTTTTCAGGCACTTTTTATATGGGGGAATGAAATAGAAAAATAGCAGAAAACAGGAACTGGCACTGTGGTGCACTGAGTTAATAGGTTAGTCCAAATATGATCAAAAGTGTATGAAAGTGTATCTAGATCATAGTAATATCACACAAAACATGCATGGAGCAAGCAGAAATTATAGATACGTTTTGGACGTATCAGGAGGCCCAGGTAAGTGGGCCACTTTCCCTTTTCCTTTTTCTTTCTGTTTTTTTTTTGACATTTCGTTTTGGCTCTGCTAATTAAATAGCAAACCAATTTATAAAATGCTTAAACTTTTTATATGGCCCTATAATAACATATACTAGCCATTTGCAAAGTTTGGCACTTTTTAAAATTCAAATTATTTGAATCTTAAATCAAATAGTGGTATTTGAATTAATCCTAGGTCCTGTTTGAATATTTGAAAAATCCATGAGCATGGGGTTGGTCCCACATCACTTGATATGTGATCACACTCATTTATAAGACTTTTCAAAAATCCAACATGAATTTTTAGAGAAGATTTATTTCTGGCCTTTTGAATTAATTCATCTAGGGGGGGTTCCTTCTCCCATTTTTCATTTGAATTTGATTTCAATTGATTTCTTTTGAAATTCTTAACATGATTCAAAGTGACTTGCTAATACTAGCACATACCTAACTTGGGGTTGTGACAACTCGCCCCCACTCAAAAGAATCTCGTCCCGAGATTCAGAAGTCTGCGGGAGGAAGGAGGGGTACTCGGCACGGAGACGGTCTTCTCTTTCCCTTGTGGCTTCTCTCTTAGAGTGGTGTGACCATTGCACTTTCATAAACTTAATCTTCTGACGACGAGTGACACGCTCTTTTGAATCAAGAATACGAACGGGGTATTCTCGATAAGAAAGGTCATCTTGGAGATCAAACGTTTCATGGTCGACTTCGCAGATGGGGTCCTTGAAGCAACGCCTGAGTTGTGACACATGGAATACATCATGTCCTCGGGAAAGGTGCGGGGGTAGATCAAGTTGGTAGGCAACTTCTTCACGTTTAGCAACAATGCGGAAAGGTCCGATGTAACGTGGGGCCAACTTGCCTTTGATTCCGAAACGTTGGGTTCCCTGTAGAGGAGTAACCCGAAGGTAAGCCTTCTCATCCAGATTGTAGCTCTCTTGCCTATGATGATGATCATAGTAGCTTTTCTGACAAGACTGGGCTGCTTTCAATTGATCACGAACAATGCGAACTTGCTCTTCTGCTTCCATGATCATATCCGGTCCAAAGAATTGTCTTTCACCGGTTTCTGACCAGTTTAGGGGTTTTCGACATCGTCGTCCATAGAGGAGTTCAAAAGGAGCCATGTTCAGACTAGATTGGAAACTATTGTTATAAGAAAATTCGGCAAATGGAAGAGACTTCTCCCAATTCTTTCCGAATGAGATAACACAAGCTCTGAGCATGTCTTCAAGAATTTGGTTAACCCTTTCGACTTGACCGCTAGACTGAGGATGGAAAGCTGTACTAAAGGAGAGATGAGTTCCCATAGCATTCTGAAAGCTTCCCCAAAATCTAGAGGTGAAAAGGCTACCACGATCAGAATTGATTTCCAAAGGAACATCGTGAAGGGACACAATTCTAGAGACGTACAAGTCCGCTAACTGGCCAGCAGTTATAGACTCGCGAACTGGAAGGAAGTGTACAACTTTGGACGGTGTATCCACCACAACGAAGATGGCATCATTTCCTTTTTGGGTTTTTGGAAAGCCAGTGATGAAATCCGTACTGACTTTGTCCCATTTCCACTCTGGAATAGGCAAAGGTTGAAGTGTACCAGCAGGTCTTTGATGTTCTGCCTTAATGTGATGACAAACATCACATTCGGCAACAAATCGAGCAATGTCTCTCTTCATTCTAGTCCACCAAAATCTCTGGCGTAGATATCGGTACATTTTTGTAGCACCGGGATGAATCGAGAGGGGTGTGTCATGGGCTTCTTTGAGGATGAGTTGCCTTAGTGCCCTATTCTTCGGTACTACCAAACAATTTCCAAAGAATACCGTTCCTTTACTATCTGTGGAGAAACATTTAGCAACTCCGCTAGCAATGTTCTCCTTGATCCGGCGAACACCTCGTGCACGCCTTTGGGCAACTATGATTTGATCCTCAAGAGTTGGTTTCGCCACCAAGGTAGAAAGATAGCCATGAGGAACAATCTCAAGATTGAGCTTGCAAAATTCCTCATGAAGAAGTGGTTGATACTGTTGTAACATGAGGTTGTTACAATACGACTTACGACTTAGTGCATCAGCCATGACATTGTCTTTGCCTAGGGTGTAAGAAATTCCTACGTCGTAATCTTTTATAAACTCAATCCAGCGTCTTTGCCTGAGATTAAGATCTGGCTGGGTGAAAATGTATTTGAGGCTTTGGTGGTCAGAATAAATCTCACAATAATTACCAAGGAGGTAATGTCGCCAAGTTGTCAGGGCATGCACTACGGCGGCGAGTTCAAGATCATGGGTAGGATAGTTCACTTCATGTGGCCACAACTGGCGTGAAGCATAAGCTACCACATGTATATCTTGCATAAGTATGCATCCTAACCCTTGCCGTGAGGCGTCACAAAAGATTTTGAAATCCTTTTTGGTGTCTGGAGGCGCAAGTACGGGTGCAGAAGTCAATCTTCTTTTTAGCTCTTGAAAGCTTTCCTCGCACTTGGGAGTCCATAGGAATTTCTTATCTTTCTTGAGGAGTTCGGTTAGAGGCTTTGCAACTTTAGAAAAGTTCTCGACGAAATGGCGACAATAGCTGGCTAGGCCAAGAAAACTCCTAACTTGCTTAACCGATTTAGGTGGAGTCTAGTCAAGGACGGCCTGAACTCTCTCGGGATTCACAGCAATGCATTTTGCATAAATCACGTGGCCTAAGTAGGTCACTTCTGGTTGCCAAAACTCACACTTGGAGAATTTAGCATACAGGCGATGCTCTCTAAGTTTCATCAATACCAGCCTTAGATGTTCCGCATGTTCTTCTTCGCTCTTCGAGTACATGAGAATGTCATCAAGATAAACTACAACAAATTTATCTAGGTACTCCATGAAGATCGAATTCATCATGCGCGAGAAAGTGGCGGGGGCATTGGTTAAACCAAAGGACATGACGGTGTACTCGTAAAGACAATAACGAGTAGTAAAATCCGTTTTTGAATGTCCTCGTTTCGCATTTTGATTTGATGATAACCTAATCTCAAATCCATCTTGGAGAAGACAGAGGATTCAGCAAGTTGATCATAAAGATCATTGATCTTGGGCAGTGGGTAATTTTTCTTTATCGTCGCTAGATTTAGCGAGCGTTAGTCTACACACATCCTTTCTGTTCCATCTTTCTTCGTTACGAACAGAACGGGGCAACCCCATGGCGATGAGCTAGGGCGGATGAATCCTTTTGCCAACAAAGCTTCAAGTTGGATTTTAAGCTCAGCTAACTCACGTTGGGCCATTTTGTATGGGCTTCTGGAAATTGGTGCGGTTCCTGGCATAAGATCTAATATGAACTCTACACATCTGTCGGGTGGCATGGTTTAAGGAGTTGGGTTACTCGGTAGTTTTCTAAAGGATGACCATGGCTTACTAGGGGCTAGAACAGATATGTCAGAGTAGCAAAGTACCCCAACACGATGGTTAGTGTGGTTCTTCTGGCTAGAAGACATCTAAAGTGGGAGGAAGAGCTGCAAATGAATCAATATAGGTTTCTAGAATAGAACCTACATCAAAAACTATGGAACTGTCGGGAATGCCACCTATAAGTTCTTCTAAAAGGACAACCGAAATGGAGAGAAGGACTTTGCAAATGCATCAGATTATCAAGAAACATGGAATGACTCGGGCTGCATAACGGCTGTAATTGTAAGAAAAGACAATTTCTTACAACATGGAAACAACACTTACATACGATGTAAGAAATCAGGAAGCACAACAACTCTAACAAACCGATCACAACTTTCCTACGGCTACAAGGAAGCAAACAATGAGATGTTCTAGTAAGACATAGATGAGCCTAGTCCTATCTTCCCGTAGAAGAGGTAAGGGTGACTTAGAACTCAGAACGAAGGGGGTAAGGAGAAAAAAGAAGCCTTACGTTGTTCCCTTATATACCCAGAGTGACTATATAACTATAGCAAGCTAGACTCGACTTCGACCAAGGCTGATAATCCTACAGTCAGTTCTGCTCTGATACCAAGTCTATCGGGACCCGGGGTTAGCGTATGCAAGAATCGCTACAACACAATCATATGGAGAGCCGAGAATCGTACCCACTTGTCTAAGCAGACAAGGCCAAGCACAGAACATTCTCGGAAAGCATCGAACGTGAGGGACATCCCATCCAGCCGGATGATCAACTGAGATGGGTCCTCATCGTCCGCACACAAGTCTAAATGATATGGGTGGTGAACTCCCATACTCATAGACAAGTCGCCTCAACCATACTATCGATTGTATTATAACCCTTCCATAGACTTACTCTAGCCCGATCACTTAGTCGGGGTCTAGGGCGGGCTCGATCATACATCAAAGTGTGCACGTGACAGAGTCACGAGCAATCGCATCAGGATGCCCCAAGCTGCGCACATCTAAGGGCCACTAGGTGTATAAAAGACCGCCAGCCAGATCACAACTAAGGTCTCGAAAACCCATACTAAGACATGCATGATATAATCATACACGCAACACACATGTCTAGTATGAATAGCAGGTATCATTGCAATTCTCTACAAAGTATAAAACTTTATTGATAACTCTTACAGAGTGCACACAGAGATCACAAGTCCGTGATCCAACATTACATCAAACATGCGGAAGCAAAGTATGTCTGAGTACAGACAAGTTTAACAAATGGCTTAGAGAAGCGTTATCTATAAACAAGCCCTTCCACGAGGGACCAGTCGTCTGACTAGGACTACACTAGCTTGATCAGTCGTCGAGCTCCAGGAAGAATCCATCTTCGGGGTTAGTGGGTTCATCTAAAACATAGAATAATCAAACGTGAGTACAAAGTCGTACTCAGCAAGACTTACGTAGGAACTATACTACTCATGCACATGTATCAATGGAAAGAGAGGTGGGGTTCATTAGCAGAAGTGCCAGCTTTGACTTGGCTAGTCCTGAACTATGAGTACCAGACTTGAGGTAAGAAGCGTACACGAGTCCACTACATCTCCAACCAATTACACCACTATGGTGTCTTCCTCGACTTCCCCAGGAGAAAGCATGCCATAGCACTCACGCTTATCTCGGTAAGTTTTATAAGTATCCAGTTCAAGTTGTCTAATAATCAAGCTAAGCTTTCCAAGAAGTCCATAACCGCGGACGCGGCTATTCGAATAGTTTTGTTAACCCTGCAGGGGTGTACTACTACACACACGTGTCATCACTTACCGCCTTTTGCGTGTCACCGTTCAAGAGGTGACAGCGAGGATGCCACCACAACACTTCGCCCACAGCTCCGTTCTAGTACAGAGAGTCGCCTATCTGAGGGGAATCCGTATGGAAGTCCGGCCGAGGTTCCAGTACAGCCTCAAACGATGTGTGCAGGGTCCCAAGCCGGTGTTGAAAAGCCGTTCAACCACTTCGCAGACCGTGCCACAGCCCTACCAAAACTCCGAACTACTGCGACTTCTAGGGTTCGAACGGGGTGAGGTACTACGATGAGAGGGTTCAGTGAGCGCAATGTGTGGTTGCACTCTTCTTCTTGGATCACCACACAAGAACTCGGACTTAAGGCGGTGTTCAACGAGACAACCCACTGTGTACTACTACACAACCTCTCATCGTTCACCTTGTATTAGGGTAGATTCACCAACACATTTCCACCATAATCAACATGATCACTACCATCCCGACTCACAAAGAGTAACCTCAATGTAAATCTAAGCATGCAATAAGAAGTAACAGTTGTAGGGGCCACATGATATCAACTAACTCCTACAGTTGCTAGGATTGTGGTTTGCTTACTACTGTGACAAAATGATAGGTCATGCAAAGGATTGGGTTCAACTATGCGGTAGAAACGTTATCATGGTGATCATCCTATCTCATGCATAAGTGAGACTGAGAGAGAAATGGGATTTTATCGACATGATCAATGGGGGTTTGCTTGCCTTGCTGACGGGGTTCAGTCACGGGATCTTCAACGAAGGGGGCAGCCTCCTGTTCCGGTTCAACTTCTACTCGACAAACAACAAACAAGGTAGCAAAGTAAATACAATGCACAAGCACATGGTGGAAGGTTGAAACTTGGTTTGCATGCTTCTGATGTGTGAGGAAATTCCATTTAAATGGAGTATATTGCAAATGAATTGCAAATTCAAACTCCAATTTGAATTCAATTTAGCCAAGTTGCAATTGCTATTGTTTGAGCAAAGTAATTCATCTTGACATGTGTATGATATGCCTCTGATGTTCAAGTGAAATGGGGTATGTTTCTAAGGTTCAAATTGCAGAAGCATTCGAATTTAATTTGATTAAATTCCAATTAAATCAAATAGAAAATGCTACTGGTCCCATTTTAAATTCAACTCAAACATAGTTGAAAGTTGTATATTTGATAGATTATTTTCTCCTGGTCATTTTTCATATATTATATGTTAAATTTGGATTTAATATGAATTTTCTATGAATTTCCAAAGTTTAAGCCTTTTTCTGGAATTTTTGAATTTCTTTAAATTGGAAAAAGGGTTTATTGCGTAGGCATGACGTCACAGTGACGTGGGGGGGTTGCTGACATGTGGGGTCGGCCTGTCAGTGTCTCAGGGGGTTAAACCCCTCTGCTTAAATTAACCCACGGGTTAATTGGTGGGCTCGGGCCCACTGTCAGTCTCAGGTGGGGGGTTAGTGGGTGGTTAGGGGTTTAATTAACCCGGGCCACGCCAACGGGTAGCCGCCGGTGGCACCCGGCGCGGCGGCGCTGCACAAGACGGTGGCTCAGGCCACCATTTGGCACGTGGAAGGCACCGGGGTGCTCCCCGTGCTCGCCCGCTTCGCCTTGTGCACACGGGGATTCATGGGGGCACCGTAGCCTCGCTGGTGACGTGCCCTAGCGGCGGCCGTGGCTTGGGCTCGACGGAAAATTTGCTGCGAGGGGAGAGCTTGAGCTAGCGCTGCATCAAACGACTCCTGGAGGTGCCAGGAGCACTTTGGACATCACGGGGCTGGCAGAGGGGTACTGGAACCTCCTCCTCGTCGTTCATGGTGGTGGTGCTCTTCGTCCCTCATGGAAAACGATGACAGAGTACGGGAGGGAGACCCTGGGCTATCTAGGTTGAACTAGAAGCTCACCACGAGTGTGCTGGTGGTGACGGTGAGGCCGGGAAGGGTCTGTAGGCGACGAATTCGACGACGACGTGCGGCGGCTTCGGCGAGACGATGGCGATGATTGCGACGGCCTCGGGCTCGATTAGACCTCCACCTTCTCCAGATCGATGAAGTCGACGACGCTGCGCACGAAGTACAAGCTCTTCTGGTCCAGCTCCGGCATTGGCTGCGTTTCCCGGCGACGGCGAACTGCGGCTGCGCTCGGGTGATTTGGGGGAATCGCAGAGAGAGAGCGAGAGAGTGCGGCGAGAGGGGGAAATGGATCACGACGCCACAGCTGTCTCTCTGGCGCGACTAGAAGCCCTGGGAAGGCTCCAGGCAGGCAGGCTGCTGCCGCCGGCGTCGGCATGCGCTCCAGCGAGCTGCTTTCCGCGCCAGGGAAGACGACAAGCTGGGGACCGGGCCTCGGCTGCGGTGCGGTGAGTTGGGCTGGGGAGGTGATGTGCGAGGTAATGATAGTGATTTCTCGCCCTTCTTTGGTATACCCAAAGTAGAAGGCGTGATGTAGCACAACAGCAAATTTCCATCAGTAAAGATACCAAGGTTTGTCTCCAGTAGGACTCCAGAGATGATAAGTAGGTGTCAGCGGCGCAATTGACGCGGACCTGCACACAGACACAAATAACTTTGTTCCCAACGAAGTTCAGAGAGGTTGTCAATCTCTCCGGTCTTGTTGTTCACAAAGGATCAAACGCAAGGGATAATGATAGCAACTGAAAGTAAAAGCAGAAAAGTAAATGAGCGTGTATACAGTAATGAGGATATGGACCGGGATACGTGATGTTCACTAGTGATGTCTCTGTCCCAAAAGACGATAAAACTGCTATGCGAGGTGAACAAATTACAGAAGGGCAATTGACAGGATTATGAACGCACCGCAATGCTAACTATGCTACAAAAGAAAGGAAGAGGCTCAAAAGCATGGGCAGTACGCCAAAATAAGTACACCGAAATCCAACTGCATCTACTACTAATCATCCACCTTGAGATATCTATCCAGAACATCTCGCTGGTATTCAGTTGCGAGCCCCACCCAAAGTGTAAACCCAAAGCAACAGAAAACTGCATTAAAAAGCACTTTGCGTAAAGTAAACAATCCTTGCAACCACGGTTACAAGCACAGTTGTTTTCCCCCTTGTGGCAACAACACATCCCCTAGACTCATGTTTCTGTCACTCAAGTGTGTCATCGGGGGGCATGAACCCACAATCGAGCAAAACGTTCCCTCTTGGGGTTACTACCTACTACTTGGCCAAAGCAATAAACAGCAACGGAGAACATGCAAGAATTACTTAGGAACAAAAATATAAGAGATAAGAACCAAATATATTACTCAATCACAATCTGAACATAATCTCATAATCCATCAGATCCCATCAAACTCAACATAGCAACAGCAGAAAGAATACAAAAGTGCCTCGATCATGTAGGGCAGCTCACGAGGTCTAAACCATGAAGAACAAGGAGGAGAGGAGAACATCACATAGCTACTGATCACGGACCCATGGTCCATGGAAAACTACTCACAAGACATCCAGGAAGCATCCATGGTTGAGAGGAGACTCCCGGAGGTCAACCCTCCCTCGACCAGGGTGCCGGGAAGAGGTCTTCTGGTGCTCCCGATCTCGGAAGCGCGGCGGCGGCGGAACAGAGGCCATATCGCAAAAATTGGTTCTGTCCCCGAGGGTTTCACGTCACGGGGGATATATAGGCGAAGGGGGGCAGCCAGAGGTGGACCAGGGGCCCCTGGCGCCCCCCTGGCGCGGCCCAGGGGGTGGCCGTGCTGGGTGGACGCCTGGGCCACCTCTGGATCCCCTCTGGCCCCACTCGGGCTCTTCGCGAAGCTTCTTGTACGCTGATTTTTCCTATATTTTTCCCAGAATTTTTCTGGCACTTTTTATATGGGGGAAAACTGAAATAGAAAAACAGCAGAAAACAGGAACTGGCACTGTGGTGCACTGAGTTAATAGGTTAGTCCAAATATGATCAAAAGTGTATGAAAGTGTATCTAAATCATAGCAATATCACACAAAACATGCATGGAGCAAGCAGAAATTATAGATACGTTTTGGACTTATCAACATCCCCAAGCTTAATTCCTGCTCGTCCTCGAGTAGGTAAATGATAACGGCATAATTTCTGTGGTGACATGCTAGCAACCATATAAGAACTTTGAAAATTAAAGTAATCAAGGTTAGAGATTCAATTCAAGTCATAACATGCAAGAGTCTATATTAGCATTGAAACAAGTAACAAAAGAACATTAGCTCCAAGAGCTCTCGCTGTTCGTGACTCGAATGTCTCCGAATGGTGTTTGCGTGCAAGAAGGGGGATAGGGAATACGAGAAAAAAAAATTATTTGTTGAGAACTCAATCTACTAAAGTTTCACACTTGGTCTTTTTCTGGAATCTTATCTTGACTCGTCCCCAGACCACTAGCCAGGTACAAGTCAATTTGATCCACTCCTTTTTCAATATTTTGAGCACTCATGCAATGGATGAGCGTATGCACGAGAGTTGACACTTTGGATGGCAAAGAGAGAAATAGTGTGGAGGAGGAAGACAAAAAGGGTGAGAAAGGCTCACATCAATGAGGACAATCATAGGCAAGAGATGCCAAATGATAGATTTGATTTGAGGAGTAGGGATTGCCATGCAACGGATGCACATACGAGCTAGGAAGCTCTCCAATGGAACTAATGGGGGTGCATCTAACTTGCTCGCTCATGAAGACCTAGAGCTCGTTTGAGGAGGCTCACCCTTGGAATATGCAAGCCAAGTTCTATAGTGTGAAGGTCACCACATAGCTATATGCATAATCATCATCTCTATGGAGTACAAGGATATAAAGGGAGTACTAGTGTAGATCTTTCAAAAGGATAGTAGTGTTGCCCCTTTCTCTCTTTTTATTTCTTTTTCTCTTTTTTCTATTTTTTTATTTTTGTGTGGCCTCAATGGCTCTTTCTATCTAACTCTCATTTGTCCTCTTTGGGATCTTTTATTGTGTCCACTTTGGGATCTTTTCCTCACTTAAGGGCAACACTCTATTTTACAAGAAGGTAAAAGAGATCTTTCACACTTTACAAGGTACTCAAAATCATAAAGAAGATGTAACTATCATGATGTATGCAATGTATGTCGCTGCCAGTGTAGCAGGAACATGTATGACATGAAGATCAAGTCATGAAGAGGTGGATGTTGCATGGCAATATATCTTGGAAAGGCTATGGAAATGCCGTGATAGGTAGGTATGGTGGCTGTTTTGAGGAAAGATATAAGGAGGTTTATGATGACAGAGCGTATCATGCCAAGGGTTTGGATGTACCGGCAAAGGTGGACACCAACTCTCGGAGTGAGAAGAAGGCAATGCACGGCACGGGAGAGGCTAGCAAATATGGGAAGGTAGAAGTGTCAACTTTCAAACTTACATTAGTCCGAAGAACTCTTACACTTATTATCGATAACTCTCAATCTAATAAGGAGGTTCACAAAGAGACAAGTACCCCGAGGAGGTGTGTATGGGGGTTTGGTTATCCTTGCGCATCCTCGACTCATGGTACGTGAGTGTTCTCTAATATTCGATCCCTCCAAAGATTAGTGATCCATCTAGTAGCTAGATTTCTCAACTAGTTTTGTAGGTTTTGAAAATACACACGGATTGCCCAAAATACGACATCCATCACTAATAGGCTAGAGCTCTTGACACCAAAAGTTCAAACATTACTCACATCAAAACTTCAAAACTATTGCAAGTTACTACTAGAATTAAATAGCAACCTCAATTACCTACTTCCAAGACAAAACAACTCAGTGCAACAACCAACTCTCTTTAACAAGATAAAAATAAAAATAAAAAGAGTTCCAGCAACAGACTAAACAAAAGGCAAGGCTCTTGCTAAAGACAAACTAAAACTAAAACTAAACATGGCATCAGCTATGAAAAGATAAAGAACACACAATAGCAAAAAGATAAGCAGGAAAAATCCTATGATGTGTTCTAGATTTTGAAAGTGGAGCGTGTTTCCCTCCCACACAAAGTAAGACGGGATCTAACTTGTTATGAACAGCAAGCAAAACTAAATAAAACTAAAAATAAAACCTAAGAGCGAGACGCTCCAAGCATAGCACATAACGCATGAAGTGATAAAAATATAGTGAGACGAAGGACGAACTGATGATTGTTGATGGAGAAGGGGATGCACAGGGGCATCCCCAAGCTTAGACGCTTGAGTCTCCTTGAATATTTATTAGGGATGCATAGGGGCATCCCCAAGCTTGAGCGCTTGACACTCCTGGATCTTCTTTCATCATCTTCCATCGCACACTTGAAAACTCTCTTCATACATAACTCATCATAAGATGATTAGAGAGGTTAGTACCCTTAATAAAATAATTTTTCCCCACTGGATATAAATATATTCTTGAAGAGCTACTATTTCTCAAGAGTGCCAAAAAGTTTTTGCAAAGAAAAATCAAGCTTAAGGTTTGAAAAAGTTAGGAGAGACAAAACGTGGCAGAATCTGTGAAAAACAGAACAACAGGTAGTAAAGAATTTTTTAGGGGCACTTCTGCAACTCAAATCAAAAAACTCAGAACATACGAATGTTTCACAATTGTATAGAGAACGCTGTCAAAACAATTCAGATCAAAAAGATGATCTGGTGATTTGATTCGAATTTTTCTGTCAAGGGACAGAATCTGTTTTCTGGACAGCATGTCACAACTTTTGCTTCCCTTATCATAAGAGGCTATAACTTGGCACAAATCTGAAAAATAAAGATACAATGATGTTGCTACAGTAGTAGCAAACATCAAGACACAACAAAAGCAAAAAGAAAAACCTAAATTCGTTGCGGGCTGCTTCCCGAAAGCGCTTTCTTTTATGCCTTTAAGCTAGGCATAAGGATTATAAAAGGTGCTCTCATAAGAATAAGAATTTGAAGCAAAAGAGAGCATCAAGAAGCAAATATGAAACACATTTAAGCCTAACCCACTTCCTATGCATAGGCATATTGTAAGAAAATAAATCAAAGAAGCACAAAGTGACATGCATAGGCAGGTCGAAAAAGAACAACTTCAAAACTTTCAACATGAAGAGAGGTGTTTTAGTAATATGGAAGTTTCTACAACCAAACTTCCCTCTCTCAAAATAATTTTCAGTAGTATCATGAACAACATCAAGAATATAACTATCACATAAATCATGTTGTTCATGACCTACAAGCACACGTGTATAGTTTTCAACACGGTTTTTAGGAACATAAGATAAATGCATCCCAACACGTTGAGCCTCAATAAAAGCATAGTTCTCCGGGATATGAATTGGAGATTTCAAAAGGATAATAGGACAATCAAGTGTGGGTGCAATAGAAACAATTTCATGATTAACATGAGGAACTATAGAAAGTTCATTTTTGTCAGCATCATCCATAGTGGCATATTGGCCATCAACAAAGCAAGTATCAAAATTTTCAGAAAGGGATATTTCAAGTGAGTCCTCGGAATCATGGGATTCCTCCTCAAAGAAATCATTGGCCACTTCTTGGGCAGCAAGCATTTTATTTTTAAAATCCTCAATATAAGAATTTGAAGTATAATTCTCGAAGAAATAAGAAAGAACTGCAAAGTTTTCAGAATCGAAAATAGTATCGTGATACTTTTCAATCAAAGAAGCAATCTCATAGGCACCTTTAAAAGCAACCAACTCTTCAATCTTTTCAACATCAAAGTAATCATAAACACCTTTAGCATAAGAAGATAAGATCTCATTTCCATTAAACTCACATTGGAAAGGGAGGCGTTTATGATCTATATTAGAACAACAAGTGAAATCATAAATGTGGCACAAAAGTTTAGCATGGCAATAAGAAACATGTATTTGATCCCATAAGTGTTTCCCTTTCTGAGATAGGCGGTGCCGCGTATAATGAGCATGCTCATCCAATGATTTTCCCTCAACCAAGTCGGTCGGGTTTTTAGCGCGAGCACAAATTGATCGAAGACGATCCAAGTGAAACATGTCCATCCTACCATATTTGGGTGGTTCATTACCCATGGTGAGGATAGAATAAATATGCAAAGCAAGACAAAGGCAAAAGGTAGCAACTAATTTTGTGGTTTTTCATAAAGGACACTGAGATAAAAACTGAAAGGTAAACTAACAAGACTAAAAAACAAAGGTAAAGGGTAGTGTGCAACTCCCCTATCTTAGCACTCGGAGTCCCCGGCAACGGCGCTAGAAATTTGGCTTCATGTGCGAGGTAATGATAGTGATTTCTCGCCCTTCGTTGGTAAACCCCAAGTGGAAGGCGTGATGTAACACAGCAGCAAATTTCCCTCAGTAAAGATACTAAGGTTTGTCTCCAGTAGGACTCCAGAGATGATAAGTAGGTGTTAGCGGAGAAACTGACGCGGACCTGCACACAGACACAAATAACTTTGTTCCCAACGAAGTTCAGAGAGGTTGTCAATCTCTCCGGTCTTGTTGTTCACAAAGGATCAAACGCAAGGGATAATGATAGCAACTGAAAGTAAAAGCAGAAAAGTAAATGAGCGTGTAAATATTAATGAGGAAATGGACGGGGATACGTGATGTTCACTAGTGATGTCTCTCCCAAAAGACGATAAAACTGCTATGCGAGGTGAACAAATTACAGAAGGGCAATTGACAGGATTATGAACGCACCGCAATGCTAACTATGCTACAAAAGAAAGGAAGAGGCTCAAAAGCATGGGCAGTACGCCAAAATAAGTACACCGAAATCCAACTGCATCTACTACTAATCATCCACCTTGAGATATCTATCCAGAACATCTCGCTGGTATTAAGTTGCGAGCCCCACCCAAAGTGTAAACCCAAAGCAACAGACAACTGCATTAAAAAGAACTTTGCGTAAAGTAAACAATCCTTGCAACCACGGTTACAAGCACCGTTGTTTTCCCCCTTGTGGAAACAACACATCCCCTAGACTCATGTTTCTGTCACTCATGCGTGTCATCGGGGGGCATGAACCCACAATCGAGCAAAACGTTCCCTCTTGGGGTTACTACATACTACTTGGCCAAAACAATAAACAGCAACGGAGAACATGCAAGAATTACTTAGGAACAAAAATATAAGAGATAAGAACCAAATATATTACTCAATCACAATCTTAACATAATCTCATAATCCATCAGATCCCATCAAACTCAGCATAGCAACAGAAGAAAGATTACAAAAGTGCCTCGATCATGTAGGGAAGCTCACGAGGTCTAAACCATGAAGAACAAGGAGGGCAGGAGAACATCACATAGCTACTGATCACGGACCCATGGTCCAAGGAAAACTACTCACAAGACATCCGGGAAGCATCCATGGTGGAGAGGAGACTCCCGGAGGTCAACCCTCCCTCGACCAGGGTGCCGGGAAGAGGTCTTCTGGTGCTCCCGATCTCGGAAGCACGGCGGCGGCGGAACAGAGGCGAGATCGCGAAAAAGGGTTCTGTCCACGAGGGTTTCATGTCACGGGGGATATATAGGCGAAGGGGGGCAACCAGAGGTGGACCAGGGGCCCCAGGCGCCCCCCTAGCGCAGCCCAAGGGGTGGCCGCGTCGGGTGGCCGCCTGGCCGCCTGGGCCACCCCTGGCTCCCTTCTGGCCCCACTCGGGCTCTTAGCAAAGCTTCCTGTACGCTGATTTTTCCTATATTTTTCCCGTAATTTTTCAGGCACTTTTTATATGGGGGAATGAAATAGAAAAATAGCAGAAAACAGGAACTGGCACTGTGGTGCACTGAGTTAATAGGTTAGTCCAAATATGATCAAAAGTGTATGAAAGTGTATCTAGATCATAGTAATATCACACAAAACATGCATGGAGCAAGCAGAAATTATAGATACGTTTTGGACGTATCAGGAGGCCCAGGTAAGTGGGCCACTTTCCCTTTTCCTTTTTCTTTCTGTTTTTTTTTTGACATTTCGTTTTGGCTCTGCTAATTAAATAGCAAACCAATTTATAAAATGCTTAAACTTTTTATATGGCCCTATAATAACATATACTAGCCATTTGCAAAGTTTGGCACTTTTTAAAATTCAAATTATTTGAATCTTAAATCAAATAGTGGTATTTGAATTAATCCTAGGTCCTGTTTGAATATTTGAAAAATCCATGAGCATGGGGTTGGTCCCACATCACTTGATATGTGATCACACTCATTTATAAGACTTTTCAAAATTCCAGCATGAATTTTTGGAGAAGATTTATTTCTGGCCTTTTGAATTAATTCATCTGGGGGGTTCCTTCTCCCATTTTGCATTTGAATTTGATTTCAATTGATTTCTTTTGAAATTCTTAACATGATGCAAAGTGACTTGCTAATCCTAGCACATACCTAACTTGGGGTTGTGAAAACTCGCCCCACTCAAAAGAATCTCGTCCCGAGATTCAGAAGTCTGCGGGAGGAAGGAGGGGTACTCGGCACGGAGACGGTCTTCTCTTTCCCATGTGGCTTCTCTCTCAGAGTGGTGTGACCATTGCACTTTCATAAACTTAATCTTCTGACGACGAGTGACACGCTCTGTTGAATCAAGAATACGAACAGGGTATTCTCGATAATAAAGGTCATCTTGGAGATCAAGCGTTTCATGGTCGACTTCGCGGATGGGGTCCTTGAAGCAACGCCTGAGTTGTGACACATGGAATACATCATGTACTCGGGAAAGGTGCGGGGGTAGTTCAAGTTGTTAGGAAACTTCTCCACGTTTAGCAAGAATGCGGAAAGGTCCGATGTAACGTGGGGCCAACTTTCCTTTGATACCGAAACGTTGGGTTCCCTTCAGAGGAGTAACCCGAAGGTAAGCCTTCTCATCCAGATTGTAGCTCTCTTGCCTATGATGACGATCATAGTAGCTTTTCTGACGAGACTGGGCTTCTTTCAATTGATCACGAACAATGCGAACTTGCTCTTCTGCTTCCATGAACATATCCGGTCCAAAGAATTGTCTTTCACCGGTTTCTGACCAGTTTAGGGGTGTTCGACATCGTCGTCCATAGAGGAGTTCAAAAGGAGCCATGTTCAGAATAGATTGGAAACTATTGTTATAAGAAAATTCGGCAAATGGAAGAGACTTCTCCCAATTCTTTCCGAATGAGATAACACAAGCTCTGAGCATGTCTTCAAGAATTTGGTTAACCCTTTCGACTTGACTGCTAGACTGAGAACGGAAAGCTGTATTAAGGAGAGATGAGTTCCCATAGCATTCTAAAAGCTTCCCCAAAATCTAGAGGTGAAAAGGCTACCACGATCAGAATTGATTTCCAAAGGAACACCGTGAAGGGACACAATTCTAGAGACGTACAAGTCCGCTAACTGGCTAGCAGTTATAGACTCGCGAACTGGAAGGAAGTGTGCAACTTTGGACAGTGTATCCACCACAACGAAGATGGAATCATTTCCTTTCTGGGTTTTTGGAAAGCCAGCGATGAAATCCGTACTGACTTTTTCCCATTTCCACTCTGGAATAGGCAAAGGTTCAAGTGTACCAGCAGGTCTTTGATGTTCTCCCTTAATGCGACGACAAACATCACATTAGGCAACAAATCGAGCAATGTCTCTCTTCATCCTAGTCCACCAAAATCTCTGGCGTAGATCTCGGTACATTTTTGTACTACCGGGATGAATCAAGAGGGGTGTGTCATGGGCTTCTTTGAGGATGAGTTGCCTTAGTTCCCTATTTTAGGTACTACCAAACAATTTCCAAAGAATACCGTTCCTTTACTATCTGTGGAGAAACATTTAGCAACTCCGCTAGCAATGTTCTCCTTGATCCGGCGAACACCTTGTGCACGCCTTTGGGCAACTATGATTTGATCCTCAAGAGTTGGTTTCGCCACCAAGGTAGAAAGATAGCCATGAGGAACAATCTCAAGATTGAGCTTGCAAAATTCCTCATGAAGAATTGGTTGATACTGTTGTAACATGAGGTTGTTACAATACGACTTAGTGCATCAGCCATGACATTGGCTTTGCCTGGGGTGTAAGAAATTCCTACGTCGTAATATTTTATCAACTCAATCCAGCGTCTTTGCCTGAGATTAAGATCTGGCTGGGTGAAAATGTATTTGAGGCTTTGGTGGTCGGAATAAATCTCACACCGATTACCAAGGAGGTAATGTCGCCAAGTCGTCAGGGCATGCACTACGGCGGCGAGTTCAAGATCATGGGTAGGATAGTTCACTTCATGTGGCCGCAACTGGCGTGAAGCGTAAGCTACCACATGTATATCTTGCATAAGTATGCATCCTAACCCTTGCCATGAGGTGTCACAAAAGATTTCGAAATACTTTTTGGTGTCTGGAGGCGCAAGTACGGGTGCAGAAGTCAATCTTCTTTTTAGCTCTTGAAAGCTTTCCTCGCACTTGGGAGTCCATAGGAATTTCTTATCTTTCTTGAGGAGTTCAGTTAGAGGCTTTGCAACTTTAGAAAAGTTCTCGACGAAGTGGCGACAATAGCTGGCTAGGCCAAGAAAACTCCTAACTTGCTTAACCGATTTAGGTGGATTCTAGTCAAGGACGGCCTGAACTCTCTCGGGATTCACAGCAATGCCTTTTGCAGAAATCACGTGGCCTAAGTAGGTCACTTCTGGTAGCCAAAATTCACACTTGGAGAATTTAGCATACAGGCGATGCTCTCTAAGTTTCATCAATACCAGCCTTAGATGTTCGGCATGTTCTTCTTCGTTCTTCGAGTAGATGAGAATGTCATCAAGATAAACTACAACAAATTTATCTAGGTACTCCACGAAGATCGAATTCATCATGCGCGAGAAAGTGGCGGGGGCATTGGTTAAACCAAAGGACATGACGGTGTACTCGTAAAGACCATAACGAGTAGTAAAAGCCGTTTTTGGAATGTCCTCGTTTCGGATTTTGATTTGATGATAACCTAATCTCAAATCCATCTTGGAGAAGACAGAGGATCCAGCAAGTTGATCATAAAGATCATTGATCCTGGGCAGTGGGTACTTGTTCTTTATCGTCGCTAGATTTAGCGAGCGTTAGTCTGCACACATCCTTTCTGTTCCATCTTTCTTCGTTACGAACAGAACGGGGCAACACAATGGCGATGAGCTAAGGCGGATGAAGACTTTTGCCAACAAAGCTTCAAGTTGGATTTTAAGCTCAGCTAACTCACGTTGGGCCATTTTGTATGGGTGTCTGGAAATTGGTGCGGTTCCTGGCATAAGATCTACTATGAACTCTACACATCTGTCGGGTGGCATGGTTTAAGGAGTTGGGTTACTCGGTAGTTTTCTAAAGGATGAACATGGCTTACTAGGGGCTAGAACAGATATGTCAGAGTAGCAAAGTACCCCAACACGATGGTTAGTGTGGTTCTTCTTGCTAGAAGACATCTAAAGTGGGAGGAAGAGCTGCAAATGAATCAATATAGGTTTCTAGAATAAAACCTACATCAAAAACTATGGAACTGTCGGGAATGCCACCTATAAGTTCTTCTAAAAGGACAACCGAAATGGAGAGAAGGACTTTGCAAATGCATCAGAATATTAAGAAACTTGGAATGACTCGGGCTGTATAACGGCTGTAATTGTAAGAAAAGACAATTTCTTACAACATGGAAACAACACTTACATACGATGTAAGACATCAGGAAGCACAACAACTCTAACAAACCGATCACAACTTTCCTACGGCTACAAGGAAGCAAACAATGAGATGTTCTAGTAAGACATAGATGAGCCTAGTCCTATCTTCCCGTACAAGAGGTAAAGGTGACTCAGAACTCAGAACGAAGGGGGTAAGGAGAAAAAAGAAGCCTTACGCTGTTCCCTTATATACCCAGAGTAACTATATAACTATAGCAAGCTAGACTCGACTTCGGCCAAGGCTGATAATCCTACAGTCAGTCCTGCTCTGATACCAAGTCTGTCGGGACCCGGGGTTAGCGTATGCAAGACTCGCTACAACACAATCATATGGAGAGCCGAGAACCGTACCCACTTGTCTAAGCAGACAAGGCCAAGCACAGAACGTTCTCGGAAAGCATCGAACGTGAGGGACATCCCATCCAGGCCGGATGATCAACTGAGATGGGTCCTCATCGTCCGCACACAAGTCTAAATGATATGGGTGGTGAACTCCCATACTCATAGACAAGTCGCCTCAACCATACTATCGATTGTATTATAACCCTTCCATAGACTTCCTCCAGCCCGATCACTTAGTCGGGGTCTAGGGAGGGCTCGATCATACATCAAAGTGTGCACGTTACAGAGTCACGAGCAATCGCATCATGATGCCCCAAGATGCACACATCTAAGGGCCACTTGGTGTATAAAAGACTGCCAGCCAGATCACAACTAAGGTCTCGAAAACCCATACTAAGACATGCATGATATAATCATACACGCATCACACATGTCTAGTATGAACAGTAGGTATCATTGCAATTCTCTACAAAGTATACAACTTTATTGATAACTCTTACAGAGTGCACACAGAGATCACAAGTCTGTGATCCAACATTACATCAAACATGCGGAAGCAAAGTATGTCTGATTACAGACAAGTTTAACAAATGGCTTAGAGAAGCCTTATCTATAAACAAGCCCTTCCACGAGGGAGCAGTCGTCTGACTGGGACTAGACTAGCTTGATCAGTCGTCGAGCTCCAGGAAGAATCCACCTTCGGGGTCAGTGGGTTCATCTAAAACATAGAATAAGAAAACGTGAGTACAAAGTCGTACTCAGCAAGACTTACGTAGGAACTATACTACTCATGCACATGTATCAATGTAAAGGGAGGTGGGGTTCATAAGAAGAAGTGCCAGCTTTGACTTGGCTAGTCCTGAACTACGAGTACCAGACTTGAGGTAAGAAGCGTACACGAGTCCACTACATCTCCAACCAATTACACCACTATGGTGTCTTCCTCGACTTCCCCACGAGAAAGCATGCCATAGCACTCACGCTTATCTTGGTAAGTTTTATAAGTATCCAGTTCAAGTTGTCTAATAATCAAGCTAAGCTTTCCAAGCAGTCCATAACCGCGGACGCGGCTATTCGAATAGTTTTGTTAACCCTGCAGGGGTGTACAACTGCACACACATGTCATCACTTACCGCCTTTTGCGTGTCACCGTTCAAGAGGTGACAGCGAGGATGCCACCACAACACTTCGCCCACAGCTCCGTTCTAGTCCAGAGAGTCGCCTATCTGAGGGGGATCCGTATGGAAGTCCGGCCGAGGTTCCAGTACAGCCTCAAACGATGTATGCAAGGTCCCAAGCCGGTCTTGAAAAGCCGTTCAACCACTTCGCAGACCGTGCCACAGCCCTACCAGAACTCTGAACTACTGCGACTTCTGGGGTTCGAACGGGGTGAGGTACTAGGATGAGAGGGTTCAGTGAGCCCAATGTGTGGTTGCACTCTTCTTCTTGGATCAACACACAAGAACTCGGACTTAAGGCGGTGTTCAACGAGACAACCCACTGTGTACTACTACACAGCCTCTCATCAATCACCTTGTATTAGGGTAGATTCACCAACACATTTCCACCATCATCAACATGATCACTACCATCGCGACTCACAAAGAGTAACCTCATTGTAACTCTAAGCATGAAATAAGCAGTAACAGTTGCAGGGTCCACATGATATCAACGAACTCCTACAGTTGCTAGGATTGTGGTTTGCTTACTACTGTGACAAAATGATAGGTCATGCAAAGGATTGGGTTCAACTATGCGGTAGAAACGTTATCATGGTGATCATCCTATCTCATGCATAAGAGAGACTGAGAGGGAAATGGGATTTTATCGACATGATCAACGGGGGTTTGCTTGCCTTGCTGACGAGGTTCAGTCACGGGATCTTCAATGAAGGGGGCAGCCTCCTGTTCCAGTTCAACTTCTACTCGACAAACAACAAACAAGGTAACAAAGTAAATACAATGCACAAGCACATGGATGAAGGTTGAAACTTGGTTTGCATGCTTCTGATGTGTGAGGTAATTCCATTTAAATGGAGTATATTGCAAATGAATTGCAAACTCAAATTCCAATTTGAATTCAATTTAGCCAAGTTGCAAATGCTATTGTTTGAGCAAAGTAATTCATCTTGATATGTGTATGATATGCCTCTGATGTTCAAGTGAAATGGGGTATGTTGCTAAGGTTCAAACTGCAAAAGCATTTGAATTTAATTTGATTAAATTCCAATTAAACCAAAAAGCAAATGCTACTGGTCCCATTTTAAATTCAACTCAAACATAGTTGAAAAATTTCTATTTGGATAGATTATTTTCTCCTGATCATTTTTCATATATTATATGTTAAATTTGGAGTTAATATGAACTTTCTATGAGTTTCCAAAGTTTAAGCCTTTTTCTGGAATTTTAAGAATTTATTTAAATTAGAAAAAGGGTTTATTGCGTAGGCATGACGTCACAGTGACGTGGGGGGGGGGGGTTGCTGACATGTGGGGTCGGCCTGTCAGTGTCTCAGGGGGTTAAACCCCTCTGCTTAAATTAACCCACGGGTTAATTAGTGGGCTAGGGCCCACTGTCAGTCTCAGGTGGGGGGTTAGTGGGTGGTTAGGGGATTAATTAACCCGGGCCACGCCGGCGGTTAGCCGCCGGTGGCACCCAGCGCGGCGGCGCTGCACAAGACGGTGGATCAGGCCACCATTTGGCACGCGGAAGGCACCGAGATGCTCCCCGTGCTCGCCCGCTTCGCCTTGTGCACACGGGGAACCATGGGGGGCACCGTAGCCTCGCCGGCGATGTGCCCTAGCGGCGGCCGTGGATCGGGCTCGACGGAAAATTTGCTGCGAGGGGAGAGCTTGAGCTAGCGCTGCATCAAACGACTCCTGGAGGTGCCAGGAGCACTTTGGACATCACGGGGGTGTCGGAGGGGTACTGGAACCTCCTAGTCGTCGTTCATGGTGGCGGTGCTCTTCGTCCCTCATGGAAAACGATGACAGAGTACGGGAGGGAGACCCTGGGCTAGCTAGGTTGAACTAGAAGCTCACCACGAGTGTGCTGGTGGTGACGGCGAGGCCAGGGAGGGTCTGTAGGCGACTAATTCGACGACGATGTGCGGCGGCTCCGGCGACACGATGGCGATGATTGCGACGGCCTCGGGATCGATTAGACCTCCACCTTCTCCAGATCAAGGAAGTCGACGACACTGCGCACAAAGGACAAGCTCTTCTGGTCTAGCTCCGGCGTTGGCTGCGTTTCCCGGCGACGGCGAACTACGACTGCGCTCGGGTGATTTTGGGGAATCGCACAAAGAGCGCGAGAGAGTGCGGCGAGAGGGGGAAAGGGATCATGACGCCACGGGCGTCTCTTTGGCGCGACTAGAAGCCCTAGGAAGGCTCCAGGCAGGGAGGCTGCTGCCGCCGGCGTCGGCATGCGCTCCAGCGAGCTGCTTGCCGCGCCGGGGAAGACGACAAGCTGGGGACCGGGCCTGGGCTGCACTGCGGTGAGTTGGGCTGTGGAGGCCCAGGTAAGTGGGCCACTTTCCCTTTTCCTTTTTCTTTCTGTTTTTCTTCTGACATCTGTATTTGGCTCTGCTAATTAAATAGCAAACCAATTTATAAAATGCTTAAACTTTTTATATGGCCCTATAATAACATATACTAGCCATTTGTAAAGTTTGGCACTTTTGAAAATTCAAATTATTTGAATCTTAAATCAAATAGTGGTATTTGAATTAATCCAAGGTCATGTTTGAATATTTGAAAAATTCATGAGCATGGGGTTGGTCCCACATCACTTGATATGTGATCACACTCATTTATAAGACTTTTCAAAAATCCAACATGAATTTTTGGAGAAGATTTATTTCTGGCATTTTGAATTAATTCATCTGGGGGGGGTTCCTTCTCCCATTTTGCATTTGAATTTGATTTCAATTGATTTCTTTTGAAATTCTTAACATGATGCAAAGTGACTTGCTAATCCTAGCACATACCTAACTTGGGGTTGTGACAGTTGGGGGGATGAGTTGGGCTTCTTTGGTCCTCTCTGTCTTTATTTCTTTTTCTTTTCTGCCATTTGTTTTGGCTCTGCTAAAAAATAGCAAACCAATTTATAAAATGCTAAAACTTTTTATATGGACTCACAATATAATAGACTAGCCACTTATAAAGTTTGGCACTTTTTAAAATCCAAATTAATTGAACTTTAATTCAAATAGGGGTTTTAATTTAAATCCATGCTCCTGTTTGAATATTTGAAAAATGCATGAGCATGGGGTTGGTCCCACATCACTTGATATGTGATCACACTCATTTATCAGACTTTTCAAAAATGAAAAAGGAATTTTTGGAGAAACTTTTATTCTGGCCATTTGAATTAAATTCTCTAGGGCTTTTCTTTTCCCCATTTTTGAATTTCTCTTGAAATTTTCACATGATGCAAAGGAGAAACCTAAACCCTAGCACTTACCCAAGTTGGGGTTCTGACACAAGATTTCGCGCCTCGGCATTCTTCAGGAAAACACCAGTTTCCTCAATGTTCCTCAACATTTTGGGGGTCGACAATGGTGGTTAAACCATAATTCAAGGACTGGTCTCCTGTGTAAACTCACAAACACATCAGTGTTGAGAATGTGCCCTAGAGGCAAATAAAATATGTTTTATTAGCATATTCCGAGTTCATTATATGTTTTATACTATGCTATAACTATATTAAGTGGAAACCTTTATACACGTGTGGTATAAAACAACCAGGTCCCTAGTTAACTCTAGTATACTAGTCCATTGGAAAATCGGATAATCATGGTTTCCTGATCATGAGAACATAATAGTCTATTTACAATGTGGTCATATCATTGGGAGAATGATATGATGGACACACACCCACCAGAAGTGTTGCAATGTGATCCAGTCACATAGTTCAACATTGTGATAACTATAACGTAGCGACTGGATCCTTAGACCGTAATGATTATACGTGATTGCTATCGATTAGGATGCTTTGATTTACATCCACCGCCTCACTGAAATATGGTGGCCATTGTCGGGACCCGGGGTTTGCGTATGTAATTCCTGATACAACACAATCATGTGGAGAGACGAAAGCCGTACCCACTTATCTAAGCAGACAAAGCCAAGCACAGAACACTCTCGGAAAGCACCGAACGTGAGGGGCATCCCATCCAGGCCGGATGGTCAACTAAGATGGGTCCTGATCGTCCGCTCACAAGTCTAAATGAATATGGGTGGTGAAATCCCATACTCATAGACAAGTCGCCTCAACCACATTATCGATTGAATTATAACACTTACATAAACAGACTCCAGCTCGATCACTTAGTCGGGGTCTCGGGCGGGCTCGATCATACCACAAAGTATGCCACGTGACCGAGTCACGAGCAATCGCATCGCGACGCCCCAAGCTGCGCACATCTAAGGGCCACGTGGTGTATGAAAGACCGCTGGAAAGAACTCAACTAAGCTATCGAATCCCACACTAAGACATGCACGTTATAATCATACACGCAGCATACATGTCTAGTGTAAACAGCAGGTACAACAACATAAATTCTACAAGCTCATAGTTTTATTGCATCTGCTAAATAGAGCAGATATAGTAGTGTTACAAGAAGAGATCACATAACTATGACCCAACATTACATCATACAACAACGCAAGGAAATTATGTCGTAGTAAAGACAAGGTTAACAAATGGCTTAAGAAGCTTTTAAGAAAACACAACGACCCTCCAGAGGGACCAGGCTGCTGTCTGGGACTACATTACTTCGTCGGCGTCGAGCTTGAGGGGGAGGCTACCATCAGGTTCAGTGGTCTCGTCTCTAAAACATAGATTAAGCAAACGTGAGTACAAAGTTGTACTCAGCAAGACTTACATCTGAACTATACTACTCATGCTCAGGTATCAAGGTAAAGGACTGTGGGGTTGTAATGAAGAAAGCTTTGACTTGGCTATCCTTTACTACGACTACATAGAGTTTAGATGAGAGGCGGACACGAGTCCATCTAATCTTGATCACCACATCAATACACCACCATGGATCCTTCCTCGACTTCCCCATGAGGAAGCAACCCAAAGCACTCACACTTATCTTGGCAATTTTAGAGTATCCATTTAAGTTGTCTAATAATCAAGTAAAGATCTCCAAGTAGTCCATAACCGCGGACACAACTATTCGAATAGATCATTACCCTGCAGGGGTGTACGCTTCACACATGTGTCAACACTTACCGCCCGTGACTCGTCATCCTTCAAGCGGATGTCAAACGATGATAAACACCAAGGCACTTACCTCACGGCTCCAACTCTAGTCCAGGGGATCGCCTATCTAAGTATGTACCCAAATCGGGAATCCGGCCGGGGTTTCCGTTCAGGACCTAGACGATGTATGGACGGTCCGACAATCCCACCTCGACGGATGGAACTGCTCTTGCCTAAAACCGTGCTACAATATGAAATCAAATCTAAGAAACAATAACCCATGCGAATCATGGACCATAGTTAGGGTGAGTTAATAGGACAAACGGGGTCCATAGCCCTGCATGTGGAAGTACTCTTGTCTTGGATCACAACACGAGAACTCGGGGCCTAGGGCAGTGTAAATGAGACAACCCACTGTGTACTCCTACACAGCCTCTCATTGTTCACCTTTGTTACGGTGACTTCACCAACACATTACCATTACATTTCATTGTTATCTACCATCCCGATACATCACCCAGATGGATCATCTTCATTGCATACAACTCTAGCATGGCATGGCATAACATGGATGAAGGGCCACATGATGAACACAAACAATCTTGTATATGCTAGGTTGAGGTTTTCTTAATACTATGGCAGCAATGATCGGTCATGCAAAGGATGGGTTCAACTAGCGGTAGAACGGTAACAGGTGAATCACCTAATCATGCATAAGAGAACAAGAGGGAAAAATGGGTTTATATAGATATGATCAATGGGGTTTGCTTGCCTTGTTGACGATCACGAGGTGTTACTCTTAAAGGCAGTCGGAAACTATGTCCGGTGATGAATCTATCGAGAAGAGGTAAACACCGAGACAACAACAATGTAAACATCACATTGCAATGCTCAAACAAGATGCATAATGTATCATGGCATGGTACTGATGTACTCTATGTTCATGTTCCAACATGTTAATTGAAGTATATTTGGAAAATAATTCCAAATTCAAACTCAAAATGGTTATTCCAATTTGTCCAAATTGAATTTGCTACCTTTTGATCTTTGTAATCTATTTTTTCATGCATAAAAGTTGCATATTTGGATTCGTTGTATTTTTCTGATAATTTTTCATATATTATTTATTTGATTTGGAGTTATGGTTTAAAAGTTAATGAATTTTCAATATTTAATCATTTTCTAGAATTTTCTGGATAATCTGTAAATTGAAAAAGATTTACTGTGTCATAAAGACGTCAGCATGACGCAAGGGGGGGCTGACATGTGGGGTCGCTTTGTCAGTGGCACATGCTTAAGTTTTTGTTTAAATTAACTAAACAGTGGATTAGAGGGGGGGCTGGCCCCACCTGTCATTGACCCTGGGTCAAATGACCAGGGGATTAGCCCCCTAATTAAGCCGGCAGGCCGGCGGTTAGCCGCCGCTGGCCACGGCTGCGGCGGAGGCACGCCGGAGTGGCGCTCCTAGCCACGCCTGGCTACGCTGAGGGCACTGGGCCGTAGCCCTGGCCCGTGCGTGACGACTGGGGTAGGTGGGCTGCCACGCGGCTTGCGGAGGGTTCGACGGCGAGCTCTTCTGCGTTGGCCGGAGACGGTTACGACGGGGAGGGTGACTCTGGGGGCTAGATCGAGCGGGGTTAGGGGGGAATTGAGCGCATGCTCACCCTGAGCGCAGAGGCGGGGTCGGGGAGGCCGGAGGAAGCGGAGCGGCGGTGAATTTGACGGCGAAGACCCACGGTGGCCGGAGCTCTTCGTCGAAAACGGCATCGTCTACAAGGCGGCCGGGCTCGGGATCTTCAGCGTGGCGGAGCTATTCGATGTTGCGCACCTCCTGGACATGATGTCTTGGCTCGGGAGGCACGGGGGCCACGTCTGAGCGCGACGGCGGCTACCGGTGAGCTTCGGCACGCGCGGGAAATGGCGAGAAAGGGAGGGGAACGACCTGGGAGAGGAGGGAAATGGAGGGGGAAGAGCATGGGGGCTTTCACGGTGCGGATAAGGGCGAGGGGAGTAGCCAGGCAGCTGCCTGGCGGCCATGCCGTGGTCGCCGGCGAGCTGCCTGCCTGCTTGGCCTGGTGGAGAAGACGGCGATGCCTCTTTGGGCTGGGTCGCCTCTGCTAGGACAGGTGGGTCAGGTAAGTGGCTTTGGCCTTTTATTCTTTTTCTTTTTTTTTGCTTTCTATTTTTATTTGTTTTGCTCTGGAAAAAAATACCAAAGCATTTTTATAAAATCCCCAAATATTTTATTTGGACTTATGTGACATATAGCTAGTCACTCGCAAGATTTGAAGATTTTTGAAATTCAAAACATTTGAATTTCAATTCAAATAGCATTTAAATTTAATTCCCAAGCCTCTATTTGAATTTTTTTAAATTCCTTGGGCCCACAACACATGAAATTTGATCATGCCCATTTATAGAGATTTTCAAAATCATCAGAAGATTTTTGGAAAAAGATTTTTCTCTGGCCTTTTATTTAAATTCTTTTTGAAGCTTTTCCAAATCCCCAATTATTAAATAGGAAATTTAAACATGGTGCCTTAAATCTATAAATAAAAAGCACATACCAAAACTAGGGTTGTGACAACTCGCCCCCACTCAAAAGAATCTCATCCCGAGATTCAGAAGTTGTCGTGAAGAGAGTGGGGTACTCGACTCGGAGACGGTCTTCTCGTTCCCAGTTGGCTTCCTTCTCAGAATGGTTGGACCACTCTACCTTGAGGAACTTGATCTTCTGACGTCGAGTTGTACGTTCAGCTTCATCGAGGATACAGACGGGATACTCTCGATATGACAGGTTTTCTTGGAGATCAAGCGTTTCGTGGTCTACTTCGCGGATGGGGTCCTTGAAGCAACGCCTGAGTTGAGATACGTGGAAGACATCGTGAACCTGAGAAAGATGCAGGGGTAACTCAAGTTGGTACGCAACTTCTCCATGTTTAGCTAGAATGCGAAAGGGACCGATGTAACCTGGGGCCAATTTGCCTTTGATACCAAAGCGATGGGTTCCCTTCAGAGGAGTAACCCGAAGGTAAGCCTTCTCGTCTAGCTCGTAACTTTCTGGCCTATGATGACGATCATTGTAGCTTTTTTGATGAGACTGGGCTGTTTTCAATTGCTCATGAACAATGCGAACCTTCTCTTCTGCTACCTGGATCATATCCGGTCCAAAGAATTGTCTTTCACCGGCTTCTCACCATTTCAATGGTGTTCGACATTTTCGTCCATAGAGAAATTCAAAGGGTGCCATGCCCAAGCTAGATTGGAAGTTGTTGTTATAAGCAAACTCGGCGAATGGAAGAGATTTCTTCCAACTCTTTCCAAATGAGATAACACAGGCTCTGAGCATGTCTTCCAGAACTTGATTGACTCTTTCTACTTGACCACTTGACTGGGGATGAAACACGGTGCTAAAGGAGAGATGGGTTCCCATAGCATTTTGAAAACTTTCCCAAAATCGAGAGGTGAAAATACTTCCACGGTCTGAATTGATTTCCAAAGGAACACCATGGAGAGAAACGATTCGGGAGACATATAAATCCGCTAACTGGCTAGCAGTTATACTCTCGCGAACAGGAAGGAAATGAGCAACTTTGGAAAGACGGTCAATGACCACGAAGATGGTATTGTTTCCCTTTTGAGACTTTGGAAAGCCAGTGATGAAATCCATACTGACTTTATCCCATTTCCACTGAGGGATAGGCAAAGGTTGAAGAGTACCAGCAGGTCTTTGGTGCTATGTCTTAACGCGACGACAAACATCACATTCAGCAACAAATTGAGCAATTTCTCGCTTCATACCGGTCCACCAAAATCTCTGGCGTAGATCACGGTACATTTTCGTACTACCGGGATGAATCGAGAGAGGTGTGTCATGAGCTTCCTGAAGGATCAACTGTTTTAGGTTCTGTTTTTCTGGCACTACGAAACGATTCTCAAAGAATATCGTTCCTTGATCATTTACAGAGAAACATTTAGCACTTTTTCTAGCAATGTTCTCTTTGATCTCTTGGATACCACTATCATGTTTCTGGGCAGCTACGATTTGATCTTCAAGAGTTGGTTTCACTATCAAGGTGGAAAGGAATCCATGAGGAACAATCTCAAGATTGAGCTTGCGAAATTCCTCATGAAGAAGTGGTTGATACTATTGTAACATGAGGTTGTTACAATACGACTTACGACTTAGTGCATCAGCCATGACATTGGCTTTGCCTGGGATGTAAGAAATTACTAAGTCATAATCTTTTATCAACTCTATCCAGCGTCTTTGCCTGAGATTAAGGTCTGGCTGGGTGAATATGTACTTGAGGCTTTGGTGGTCAGAATAGATCTCACAACGATTACCAAGGAGGTAATGTCGCCAAGTCTTCAGGGCATGAACTACGGCAGTGAGTTCAAGATCATGGGTAGGATAGTTCTCTTCATGTGTACGCAACTAGCGTGAAGCGTATGCTACCACATTTCTATCTTGCATAAGTATGCATCCTAACCCTTGCCTTGAAGCATCACAATAGATCTTGAAATCCTATTTGGTGTCTGGAGGCTCAAGTACGGTTGCAGAAGTCAACCTTCTCTTTAGTTCTCGAAAGATTTCCTCGCACTTGGGACTCCATTCGAATTTCTTATCTTTCTGGAGGAGTTCAGTTAGAGGCTTTGCAACTTTGGAGAAGTTCTCAACGAAGCGGCGACAATAGCTTGCTAAGCCAAGAAAACTCCTAACTTGCTTACTCGATTCAGGTGGAGTCCAGTCAAGGACGGCCTGAACTCTCTCGGGATTGACAGCAATGCCTTTTGCAGAAATCACGTGACCTAGGTAGGTCACTTCTGGAAGCCAGAATTCAGATTTGGAAAACTTAGCATAAAGGCGATGCTCTCTAAGTTTCATCCATACCATCCTAAGATGTTCTGCGTGCTCTTCTTCGTTCTTCGAGTAGATGAGAATGTCATCAAGATAAACTACAACAAATTTATCCAAGTACTCCATGAAGATCGAATTCATCAAGCGCGAAAAAGTGGCTGGGGCATTGGTTAAACCGAAGGACAAGACAATGTACTTATAAAGACCATAACGAGTAGTGAAAGCCGTTTTGGGAATGTCCTCGTTTCTGATTTTGATTTGATGATAACCTAATCTCAAATCGATTTTGGAGAAGACTGAGGATCTAGCAAGTTGATCAAAGATCATTGATCCTGGGAAGTGGGTACTTGTTCTTTATCGTTGCTAGATTTAGCTGACGATAGTCTACGCACATACTTTCTGTTCCATCTTTCTTCGTTACGAACAGAACGGGGCAACCCCATGGCGATGAACTAGGGAGTAGGAAGCCTTTTGCCAACGAAGCTTCAAGTTGGATTTTAAGCTCAGCTAACTCATGTGGGGCCATTCTATATGGGCGTCTGGAAACTGGGGCGGTTCCTGGGATAAGATCTACAATGAATTCTACACATCTGTCAGGAGGCATTCCTGGCAGCTCTTCTGGAAAGACATTCGGAAAGTCACAAACTATCGGAATATCTTCAAGGTTAGGAAGGGGATGTTCATTCAACGAATATAGCTGGGTTTCTGAACCTTGAGATGCGAAATGGACTATCTTACCGGAAGGATGAGTGAGTTGAACTGATTTAGTGGCACAATCAATATTGGCACGGTGTTTTGACAACCAATCCATACCTAAGATGATATCGATATCTGAAGATTTGAGGGCTATGAGAGAAGCAAGGAATACAAGATCCTCAACAGCAATTTCATTGTCATGACTTACCCTACTGGTACGCCATGTGGATCCTGGAGTTTTAATCATGAAAGGGGTAGGCAACTCCTCAAATGAAATGTCATGCAGGAGTGCGAACTTTTCAGACAAAAAGGAATGAGAGGCTCCAGAATCAAATAGAACAAAAGCAGGTTTGGAGTTAACAGGAAGTGTACCGAGTACAACCTTAGTATCCTCTTGGGATTCTTTGATGGTGTCATGGTTCACACGTCCGTATTCAACAATAGCGGACTTTGCTTCGGAAGACTTTGGTGGTTTAGCTTTGGCTTTATGTTTTGGACGAGGAGGAACATTCTGATGCAATGAACATTGTCGTGCAATTTGGCTAGGGTTACCACACTTGTAGCACAATCGGATGTTAGGTTGTGGAGTTTGTATGGCATGCTCTTTACTATACTTTTGGGTTTTCTAACTTGGTGGAGATGGTATTGGAATCAAGTGCGAAGGAATGGCACTAGTTGGGATCCAAATTCGACGTTTCTGAGAACCCGAACTAGAAGATGAAGCAAGATCATGATCACGCTTGCGAGACTCTTCAAAGACCTCATTTCCATGCTCAGCTCTGAATGATCTATTGACCAAATCCTCGAAGTTGACAAATTCAAGGAGATTGAGATCATGACGAAGGACAGGGCTAAGTCCCTTGCGGAACCTTGCCTGCTTCTTGTCATCGGTTGATATCTTCTCAGGGGCATAACGGGAAAGACGATTGAACTCAGTCCTATACTGATGAACATTCGTATTTCCCTGAGATAGGTTGCAGAACTCTTCCCTCTTTCTTTCCATCAGCTCATCCAGAATGTGGTACCCTTGGAAGGCATCACAGAACTCCTGCCAAGTCACTACGTGACCATCAGGCTGCATTGCAACAAAACTTTCCCACCATTCACCAGCAACACCTTCTAGAAAGTATGCCGCAAACATCACACGATCATATGGAGAAACATGCGCCGTCTCAAGCTTACGCTCGATGGAACAGAGCAAATCATCGGCATCAAGGGTCTCAGATGAACATCGGAAAAATGGCGGGTTCAAGAGGATGAAATCCTGGATGGATATTACCGCATCTCGCCGAAGAGAAGTATTCTTCTGAATGAGCTCCAAAAGGCGTGTTTGATCACGTCTATTTCGCTCAGCCTCCATCATGATTTCCGCTGCAGAAGGCGGTGAAGGAGGATCATCATCACCACTTGGATTACCGTGGCCTGATTCAACACATCTATCTCCACCTGACATTCTGTGTGATAGAAATCAACAATCAGAGTAGGATTTATGATGGAATCAAAGCAAAGATGACATAATTTAAGAGCGGACAAGATTGTAATGCAAAAGCATTGGAAACACTGAAACACGAAACAATTCGGACAGCATAACGGCTGTACCGAGGTGAAAAAATGAAGCAATATGCAATAATGATCAGAACCATCTCAAAAGGCTCGATGGAATGGTGACTCTAGACAACCAAAACATTCCTACAGCTATGCAGAGTCAAACAACGAGATGTTCTAGTATAGACATAGAAGAGCCTAGTCCTATCTTCCCGTAGAAAAGATGAGGGTGACTCAGAACTCAAATCGATGAGGGTGAGGAGAAAAATGAAGCCTTACGTTGTTCCCTTATACCGAAAGTAACTATATAACAATAGAATGCTAGAATTTACTTCGGCCAAGGTTTAGTAATCCTACAGGCAGTCCTGATCTAATACCAAGTCTGTCGGGACCCGGGGTTTGCGTATGTAATTCCTGTTACAACACAATCATGTGGAGAGCCGAGAGCCGTACCCACTTTTCTAAGCAGACAAGGCCAAGCACAGAACACTCTCGGAAAGCACCGAACGTGAGGGGCATCCCATCCAGGCCGGATGATCAACTGAGATGGGTCCTCATCGTCCGCTCACAAGTCTAAATGATTATGGGTGGTGAAATCACAAGCTCATAGACAATTTGCCTCAACCACATTATCGATTGAATTATAACACTTACATAAACAGACTCCAGCCTGATCACTTAGTCGGGGTCTCGGGCGGGCTCGATCATACCACAAAGTGTGCCACGTGACCGAGTCACGAGAAATCGCATCGCGTTGCCCCAAGCTGCGCACATCTAAGGGCCACTTGGTGTATGAAAGACCGTCGGCAAGAACTCAACTAAGCTATCGAATCCCACACTAAGACATGCACGTTATAATCATACACGCAGCATACATGTCTAGTGTAAACAGTTGGTAACACAACATAAAATCTAAACGCTCATAGTTTTATTGCATCTGCCAAACAGAGCAGATATAGTAGTGTTACAAGAAGATATCACATAACTGTGACCCAACATTACATCATACAACAACGGAAGCAAATTATGTCTTAGTAAAGACAAGGTTAAAAATGGCTTAAGAAGATTTTAAGAAAACACAACGACCCTCCAGAAGGACCAGGCTGCTGTCTTCGAATACATTACTTCGTCGGCGTTGAGCTTGAGGGGGAGGCCACCATCAGGTTCAGTGGTCTCGTCTCTAAAACATAGATTAAGAAAACGTGACTACAAATTCGTACTCAACAAGACTTACATCAGAACTATACTACTCATGCTCAGGTATCAAGGTAAAGGAAAGTGGGGTTATAATGCAGAAAGCTTTGACTTGGCTATCCTGTACTACGACTACATAGAGTTGAGATGAGAAGCGCACACGAGTCCATCTAATCTTGATCCCAGATCAATACACCACCATGGATCCTTCCTCGACTTCCCCACGAGGAAGCAACCCAAAGCACTCACACTTATCTTGGCAATTTTAAAGTATCCATTCAAGTTGTCTAATAATCAAGTAAAGGTCTCCAAGTAGTCCATAACAGCGGACACGGCTATTCGAATAGATCATTACCCTGTAGGGGTGTACGCTTCACACACGTGTCAACACTTACCGCCCGTGACTTTTCATCCTTCAAGCAGATGTTGGACGAGGATAAACACCAAGGCACTTACCTCACGGCTCCAACTCTAGTCCAGGGGATCACCTATCTGAGTATGTACCCTAGTCGGGAACCCGTCTGGGGTTTCCGTTCAGGACCCAGACGATGTATGGACGGTCCGACAAGCCCACCTCGACGGATGGAACTGCGCTTGCCTAAAACCGTGCTACAATATGAAATCAAATCGAAGAAACAATAACCCATGCGAATCCTGGACCATAGTTGGGGTGAGTTAATATGCCAAACGGGGTCCATAGCCCTGCATGTGGAATTACTCTTGTTTTGGATCACAACACGAGAACTCGGGGCCTATGGCAGTGTAAATGAGACAACCCACTGTGTACTCCTACACAACCTCTCATTGTTCCCCTTTGTTAGGGTGACTTAACCAACACATTACCATTACATTGCATTGTTATCTACCATCCTGATACATCACCCAGATGGATAATCTTCATTGCATACAACTCTAGCATGGCATAGCATAACATGGATGAAGGGCCACATGATGAAAACAAACAATCTTGTATCTGTTAGGTTGAGGTTTGCTTAATACTGTGGCAGCAATGATCGGTCATGCAAAGGATGGGTTCAACTAGCGGTAGAACGGTAACATGTGAATCACCTAATCATGCATAAGAGAACAAGAGGGAAAAATGGGTTTATCTAGATATGATCAATGGGGTTTGCTTGCCTTGTTGACGATCACGAGGTGTCACTCTTCAGGGCAGTCGGAAACTACGTCCGGCGATGAATCTATCGAGAAGAGGCAAACACCGAGATAACAACAATGTAAACATCACATTGCAATGCTCAAACAAGATGCATAATGTATCATGGCATGGTACTGATGTTCTCTATGTTCATGTTTCAACATGTTATTTGAAGTATATTTGGAAAAGAATTCCAAATTCAAACTCCAAATGATTATTCAAATTTGTCCAAATTGCATTTTCTACTGTTTGATCTTTGTAAACTATTTTGTCATGCATGAAAGTTGCATATTTGGATACCTTGTATTTTTCTGATAATTTTTAATATATCATTTTTTTGATTTGGAGTTATGGTTTAAAAGTTATTGAATTTACAAGATTTAATCATTTTCTGGAATTTTCTGGATTATCTTTAAATTGAAAAAGGCTTTACTACGTCATCAAGGCGTCAACATGACGCAAGGGGGGGCTGACATGTGGGGTCGCTTTGTCAGTGGCACATGTTTAAGTTTCTGTTTAAATTAACTAAACAGTGGATTAGAGGGGGGGCTGGCCCCACCTGTCATTGACCTTGGGTCAAATGACCAGGGGATTAGCCCCCTAATTAAGCCGGTAGGCCGACGGTTAGCCGCCGGTGGCCACGGCTGCGGCGGAGGCACGCCGGAGTGGCGCTCCTGGCCACGCCTAGGTGCGCTGAGGGCACTGGGCGTAGTTCTGGCCCGTGCGCGGCGACTGGGGTAGGTGGGCTGCCACGGGGCGGCTGGAGGGCTCGACGGTGATGACGCGAGAGTTGACTGGTGTAGTCTTCTCGCCCTTCGTTGGTGAGCCCAAAGTGGAAGGCGTGATGCAGCACGGCAGCAAATTTCCCTCAGTAAATATACCAAGGTTTGTCTCCAGTAGGACTCCATAGATGATAAGTAGGTGTTAGCGGCGCTACTGACGCGGACCTGCACACAGACACAAATAACTTTGTTCCCAATGAAGTTCAGAGAGGTTGTCAATCTCTCCAGTCTTGTTGTTCACAAAGGATCAAACAAAAAGGATAATGATAAAAACTGAAAGTAAAAGCAGAAAAGTAAATGAGCGTGAAAAGAGTAATGAGGATATGGACCGGGATACATGATGTTCACTAGTGATGTCTCTCTCCCAAAAGACGATAAAACTGCTATGCGAGGTAAACAAATTAAAGAACGGCAATTGACAGGATTATGAACGCACCACAATGCTAACTATGCTACAAAAGAAAGGAAGAGGCTCAAAAGCACGGGCAGTACGCCAAAATAAGTAGACCGAAATCCAACTGCATCTACTACTAATCATCCACCTTGAGATATCTATCCAAAACATCTCGCTGGTATTAAGTTGCGAGCCCCACCCAAAGTGTAAACCCAAAGCAACAGAAAACTTCATTAAAAAGCACTTTGCGTAAAGTAAACAATCCTTGCAACCGCGGTTACACGCACCGTTGTTTTCCCCCTTGTGGAAACAGCACATCCCCTAGACTCATGTTTCTGTCACTCAAGCGTGTCATCGGGGGGCATGAACCCACAATCGAGCATAACGTTCCCTCTTGGGGTTACTACCTACTACTTGGCCAAAGCAATAAACAACAACGGAGAACATGCAAGAATTACTTAGGAACAAAAATATAAGAGATAAAAACCAAATATATTACTCAATCACAATCTGAACATAATCTCATAATCCATCAGATCCCATCAAACTCAGCATAGCAATAGAATAAAGATTACAAAAGTGCCTCGATCATGTAGGGCAGCTCACGAGGTCTAAACCATGAAGAACAAAGAGGGGAGGAGAACATCACATAGCTAATGATCACGGACCCATGGTCCAAGGAAAACTACTCACGAGACATCTGGGGAGCATCCATGGTGGAGAGGAGACTCCCGGAGGTCAATCCTCCCTCCGGCAGGGTGCCGGGAAGAGGTCTTCTCGTGCTCCCGATCTCGGAAGCGCGACAGCGGCGGAACAGAGGCGAGATCACGAAAACGGGTTCTCTTTTCTGAAGTTTCCCGTGACGGAGAATATATAGGCAAAGGGGGGCAGCCAGAGGTGGACCAGGGGCCCCAGGCACCCCCTGGCGCGGCCAGGGGTAGGGCCGCGCCGGGTGGCCGCCTAGGCCCCCTGGCTCCCCTCTGACCCCACTCGGGCTCTTCGCGAAGCTTCCTGTACGCTGATTTTTCCTATATTTTTACCGGAATTTTTCTGGCACTTTTTATATGGGGGAAAACTGAAATAGGAAAACAACAGAAAATAGGAACTGGCACTGTGGTGCACTGAGTTAATAGGTTAGTCCAAATATGATCAAAAGTGTATGAAAGTGTATCTAGATCATAGCAATATCACACAAAACATGCATGGAGCAAGCAGAAATTATAGATACGTTTTGGACGTATCAACATCCCAAAGATTAATTCCTTCTTGTCCTCGAGTAGGTAAATGATAAAGGCATAATTTCTGTGGTGACATGCTAGCAACCATAAAAGAACTATGAAAAGTAAAGAAATCAAGGTTAGAAACTCAATTCAAGTCATAACAAGCAAGAGTCTATATTAGCATTGAAACAAGTAACAAAAGAACATTAGGTGCAAGAGCTCTCGCTGTCCGTGACTCGAATGTCTCCAAATGGTGTTTGCGTGCAAGAAGGGGGATAGGGAATACGAGAAAAACATTTATTTGTTGAGAACTCAATCTACTAAAGTTTCACACTTGGTGTTTTTATGGAATCTTATCTTGACTCGTCCCCAGACCACTATCCAGGTACAAGTCAATTTGATCCACTCCTTTTTCAATATTTTGAGCACTCATGCAATGGATGAGCGTAAGCACGAGAGTTGACACTTAGGATGGCAAAGAGAGAAGTGTGGAGGAGGAAGACAAAAAGGGTGAGAAAGGCTCACATCAATGAGGACAATCATAGGCAAGAGATGCCAAATGATAGATATGATGTGAGGAGTAGGGATTTCCATGCAACGGATGCACATACGAGCTAGGAAGCTCTCCAATGGAACTAGTGGGGGTGCATCTAACTTTCTCGCTCATGAAGACCTAGAGCTCGTTTGAGGAGGCTCATCCTTGGAATATGCAAGCCAAGTTCTATAGTGTGAAGGTCCCCACATAGCTATATGCATAATGATCATCTCTATGGAGTACAAGGATATAAAGGTAGAACTAGTGTGGATCTCTCAAAAGGATAGTAGTGTTGCCACTTTCTCTCTTTTTATTTCTTTTTCTCTTTTTTCTATTTTTTTGTATTTTTTTGTGGTGGCCTCAATGGCTCTTTCTATTTAACTCTCATTTGTCCTCTTTGGGATCTTTTATTGTGTCCACTTTGGGATCTTTTCCTCACTTAAGGGCAACACTCTATTTTACAAGAGGGTAAAGGAGATCTTTCACACTTTACAAGGTACTCAAAATCATAAAAAAGATGTAACTATCATGATGTATGCAATGTATGTCGCTGCCAGTGTAGCAGGAACATGTATGACATGAAGATCAAGTCATGAAGAGGTGGATGTTGCATGGCAATATATCTCGTAAAGGCTATGGAAATGCCTTGATAGGTAGGTATGGTGGCTGTTTTGAAGAAAGATAAAAGGAGGTTTATGATGACAGAGCGTATCATGCCAAGGGTTTGGATGTACCGGCGAAGGTGGACACCAACTCTCGGAGTGAGAAGAAGGCAATGCACGGCACGGGAGAGGCTAGCAAAATATGGGAAGGTGGAATTGTCAACTTTCAATACTTACATTAGTCCGAAGAACTCATGCACTTATTATCGGTAACTCTCAATCTAATAAGGAGGTTCACAAAGAGACAAGTACTCATGCCACTCGGCTGCCGCTGGCCAATCTGGGCCGGCGGCAACTCCTGCCATTTCGACTGCGGGTGTAGTTCCCGGTGTACCTTCTTCTGGGGCGCCTGGTGCTGCTGCTACTAAGCCTAGGCCGACCGAACTTGGTCCTCAGTACTTTGGCCGTCTTGGTCTGGTGATTGAAGGCAAAGCCCGTGCTTTCGACCATGTCTCCAAGCTGGTAAGATGATTCGTGTCTGTGTTGTTTTATCATCGGGGGCACGGCAGTGCTCCCGATGGGAGTAGCCCCCAAGGCTAAAAGTAACTGTTTGCAGTTGCTTGTAGTCTTTGTCTTTAATTAACACCTGATTGCCTGGTTCTTGCAGCCTGTTTTCCAGCATTGTGAGCGTTTGGTTCTTGATGTTGAGCGTTGGCAACAGGCCCATGACTCTGCCAAGGATGCCTTATCTGCTATTATTTTTGGGTGCTTCGTCTTTTGTTCTGAGTACTGTCTTTGCTTCGCAGGTCGTCGCCAGGCTGCCGAGAAACAAGCCGAAAAGGCGAAAAAGACTGTTTCCGTTCTCGAGGCTGCCTTGGCTTCCAAGGAGGCGGAGTTGCATGGTCAACATGAGGAGATGGTTCGCCTTCGCCAGGCTGAGGATGCGCATGCGCAGGTGGAGGCAGTCGAGGGAAAACGTCTTCGCGCCTTGGCGGGCTCGCTCGTGTGTAAGTTTGGTGTTTCGACTATTGCTGTTTCCACTGTTTTCCCTTGATGACGTTTCTTTGTTTGGTGCAGCTGCTGTAGGTGCGAAGCCGATGGAGGCTGCTGCGTCGGGGTCTGGGATTCTCCAAGGTGCTGTTGATGCTGTTGCGGATGTTGTTGCAGTGGTCGAGGACGTCTGCGCCCGGGCTTCCAATCTTGTGGGTCTTGCGCACGAGCACCTTATGCCGGAGGGTACGAAGGTGCCTGATGGCCTGGGTGCTCAGGTTGCTGCGTTCGGCCCTGATGGGAAAGATATGGTGGAACTGGTGGCGGAGAGCGTGGTGAGTGGTTCTTCCACGGCCTTTGTCGTCCTCATAGGGCATGGGGTTTCCTTTGATGATTCCTTGGTTGAAACCATCCCGCATTATTCTGGTGAGCAGGACGACCGAGCCGACAGGCTGGCTCGTCGCCTGAAACAAGTTGTAGATGCTCAAGGTCCCCCTACCGTAGGTGAGGGCGAGGCACAGTAGTGTTGCGCCATTTGGAAACTTTGTCTGTAATTCGTGACTCTGTTGCGATGGTTGATCTTTTGCAACTTTTATCTGACTGTCTGCTTGGCTGTTCCTCTTGCTGTTTTTGATTTGTTTTGTTCATCCTGCGGTAGGCCACTCCGGGCTTCCTTCGTCCGTGGAGTTCACTGAAGGATGATGCTCGCGAGGGTGCGTATGAGTCCGTTTGCTTGCGGCTGAAGGACGCTGAGCGGGATATTGTCCGACTGAAGGGGTCCGTGGCCGTTCAGCATACTCGGCGTGAGTGTGCCGAGTCCGTGGTTGAGGGCCTTGCTTCGTGGGTGGTGAAGTTGTCCGACCTCCTGCGGGGTGAGCCTTGCCTTTGCTCGGTCGCTTGATTCCGCTTGGTGGGTTTTTGCCGTCTTTGTCTTGATCGTAGTTTTTTTGACTTTCGAAGTGCTGGCAGGGCGAACTCTGGATGAAGAGAGGGCTCTTCAGTCGGATATGTCACAGCTTGATGATCCTATTGTGTAGGCGAGCAATCCCTTTTGGGCAGATGGGCAGATGGGTACCGGAAGCTCTCAGTTACTGCCAGCGGGTATTGGGTGGTATCCATGTTGAGTTCTATCCATTGGAGGTGGTTCCTTCATCCCTTGAGAGGCTTTGTCGCATTTTCTCTCAGCCTGCTGAGTTACGTCGGGTGATGGATCATCAGATTCGTGCTGGAGCTCGAGCTGCTTTGGGCTTGGTCCATAGTCATTGGCCAGGGGTGGATTTTGCTCAGGTGGTGGCGGGTCCTCCAGGTGGTAGGGGTCATCCAATGAATGAGCACTACGTGGCTGTAGATAGGCATGCGCACCAGGTTGTGAGGCGAGTTTGCGAAGAGAACGACCGCCATCTGGGTGCACTTAATAAGGAAAAGTTGGAGCCTAAAGATTAGGTGCTTCCCTTCGTTGTATATGCTTCTTCTTGGTTGTATATATCGTCTGCATTTTTAGTTGCGTGGGGCACCTCGGGGGGTGGCTGCTTCGGCGAGTCCCTGAGTGCCAGGTTAATTTGCCACGATTGCGGAGGATGCCTCGGGGGGTGGCTGCTTCGGCGAGCCCCCGAGTGCCAGGTTAATTTGCCGCGATTGCGGGGGACGCCTCGGGGGGTGGCTGCTTCGGCGAGCCCCCGAGTGCCAGGTTAATTTGCCGCGATTGCGGAGGACGCCTCGGGGGGTGGCTTCTTCGGCGAGCCCCGAGTGCCAGGTTAATTTGCCACGATTGCGGAGGACGCCTCGGGGGGTGGCTGCTTCGGCGAGCCCCTGAGTGCCAGGTTAATTTGCCGCGATTGCGGAGGACACCTCGGGGGGTGGCTGCTTCGGCGAGCCCCTGAGTGCCGAGTAATTTGGTGGAAAAAAATTTATGTAATATCTTTCCTGCTGTTCCTTACAAAGAGTAGGAGTGCTCTGTTGAGGGTAGGTTCCTTTTAGAGCGATGATGTAGTGGCTTGAAGGGCCTGGTAGCTTTGTCTCCAAGTGCTGGGTTTCTTCGGGCGATGTTCCTTTCCTTCTACGAGAGTGCTTCTTCTGCGAGTCCCGTGGTCCTGCTATCTTGGTGGGTTACGAATGCTTCTGCTATCTTGTGGAATTCTTTGTCGTAGCGGTCGGATCTGACGAAGCTGCCGCTGATTGTGATGACCTCGTTTGGGCCTGGCATCTTCATCTTGAGGTAGGTGTAGTGGGGTACTGCCATGAAGCGAGCGAAAGCTGGCCGCCCGAGAATTGCGTGGTATTGCGACTTCCAATCGACCACTTCAAAGTCAAGTGTTTCCTTGCGGAAGTTTGTCGTGTTCCCGAAGACTACCTCCAGGCTTATCCTTCCGAGGGGGTAGACCACTTTTCCTGGTACGATCCCGTGGAAGGTTGTGCCTGAGGACTTGAGTGCATTGTTTTGGATGAGCAGCTCGTCGAGTGTTCGGGTGAAGATGATGTTGATCCCGCTGCCGCCATCCATGAATACTCGCGACATGTCGTAATTTCCGATTCTGGCCTTGACTACTAGTGCGGCGTGCCCTGGTTGGGGGACGACTGGCGGGTGGTCGTTCCGGGAGAAGGAGATTTCTGTCTCCGACCCACGCAGGTACTCTGGGACGGCCGGGTGTGCGAAGGTTGCTAGGAAGACTTGTCTGGTGACTTGTTTCTGCTTCCTGTTGGAAGGTCTGCCTTCTTGTATCATGTAGATCCTCCCGTGGGCTTCTGGGTATTGGTTTTCTTCTTCTGGTGTCCTTTTCCGTTCCTGGATGGCGGCCACCTGTCTTGTTGGCAGAGGGGGGGGGCTGGTGGCACACCGTGGGCGACTGGCCCAACTGCTATGCTTGCGAGTGGTCGTGCTGCTGCGACCACGGATCGACTTTTCTCCTCGGCCAACTCGTTCAAGCTTCGACAATTCCTGAGGGTGTGGGATGATTTGAGCTCTCCTCGCTCGTTTCTGAATCCGTGTATAGAGCAAGGTCCATGGAGTTGTTCTTTGGCAGAGCGAAATGCGCGAGTGCCGTCGCGTGGCTGCCTTGTCCTCCATTCTCGTCTCTGAGCCTGGGGCCCGTCTTCTGGGTTGTCTCGACGTTGTGGTCTGTTATCATCACGGTGCCTGCCGTTCCAGTCATCTGAGAAATCGGCGGCGACCATGTCAGGTCCTCTGTCATTGTAGAAGTTCCGTCTGGGTCGCTTCCTTCTTCTATCATCTCCTCTATCTCTGTTGTAGTCATAGTCGTACTCCAATCGTGCAGTGTGGGTTTCTGTTTTATTACGAACGGAGTCTTCTCCGTCCGCCCAGCTGTTGGCTAGTTCTAACAGCCGTGCGAGTGTGCGGACTTTCATCTGTCCGAGATGCTCCTTAAATTCGACGCGCTGAAGACCTCGCCTGAATGCGTCGATCGCACTTTCGTCTGAGGTGTCTTCCGCAGAGTTCTTGAGTATTGTCCATCGCTGGATGTATGCTCGCAGGGCCTCCCTCGTTCCTTGTTTGCATGCACGCAGCTCCTCAAGTGAGGCTGGTCGCTTGTATGTGGATTTGGAGTTTTCTATGAAGGCTCCTTGGAACTGGCTCCAGGAGCTGATGGATCCGCGCCGAAGATTTTTCAGCCAATGCCGAGCGGAGCTCTCGAGCATGAGCTGCACGTACTGCATTGCCGTGACGTTGGTTCCTCTTTGTAATTTGACCGCTGTTAGGTAGTCGTCGAGCCATGCCTCCGGCTCCTCGAGTTTGTTGTACTTTAATGTCATGGAGTTCAGTTTGAACCCGTTGGGCATACGCATCTCACGCATGGCACGTGTGAAGCAGAGTGCTCCACATGGCTCGATTTCCTCGTCGGAATCCTATTCCTCCGAGTACTCCTCGCGTGCTGCAGTTGACTCTATTCTGCGTGATGTCGTCTCGCGCGTCTCGCCGAGTGCTGCGGCGCCTGCCGTTGTTGACGCTGTCGCATTTCTTGTGCTTGTCGGAACGCCTGCGTCTGTCGTCGTTACTTTCGTCGTCGTCGTCGTCTGGTGAACTGGGGTCCCTGTCCGGTGTCCGCTCGCGAGTCTGCCGCTTTGCGTTGGATTTCTCAGGTACCGAGGCGTCGATAGCGTCCTTCATTATCTGCAGAGCTATGGAAGTGTAGCGATCCGTTTTGCCCTTTCTGCTTTTTTGGGCACGGGACAGGTAGTCTTTGGCACTTAGGAGTGCTTCTGCCGGAGCGAGAGGCTCCTCTTCGTCGTCGTCCTCCTCTGACCTGAAGTCGTCTTCCAGTTTCCGCACTACTCTCGCCCTTTCTGTCTTCCACAGGTTGTTGAGTTTCGATCTATTGCGGATGGGGGAGTCGTGGCCTGGCGAGTCACTTCTGGGAGATTGTCTGCGACTTCTTTTCCTTTCGGGTTCCGCTTTTGCTTGTTTCTCCATGGCTAGGCGCCACTGTCTCATCTGCTTGGTTAGCTCTCCCGCTAGCTTGTTGTATGCCCTTAGCTTGTCTCTTGAGGCATCTGATGGTAGCAACCCGCCGCGGGTGACTGCTTCCTTTACCATTGCCATCGATTCTTTAGACAAGTATATTTTTTCTTTGGGTGGTTCGCCCGCCGCTGCAACTGGGGTTTGCTGCTTGCTGCGTGATGGATGGCTGCCTTGCCCAGGTGCTTGCTGTTTGTTGCTTAGCGGCTGACTGCTTTTCTGATCGCTAGGCCCTTGCTCCACCGGGACTTTCTTTGGTATGGTGCGCGGTTCTCCTAGCTGTACGAGCATCCGACTGTTGTTGCCGGGACCTGCCGCCCTGTTGTTGATTGGGGTGTCTTGGCGAGTGCACGGGTCGTCGATTCGTCCGTTGGTACCTGACGTTGATGCGCCAACTTCTACCATGAACACCTGTGATGGTATCCTTGCCGTCTCCTTGCTGATACGTGCGACCGTGCTTCTCCACGCTAGGACTTCACTCGAGTGGTCGTTAGTAGCGTGGAGCCGTGAGTCGGGTGGGTAGCTACAACCGCCAGATAGGTTGGCCGTGCTGGCGGCGTCCGCTACGGTCGTTGCTGCAGGTGTTCCCCTGGGCGCACGGGTGCCGTCGATGAGGCGAAGGGTACCCCAATGGTTGATGTAAATCTGATACGCTCCGAAGATCAGATTGACGCCGGAGTGTAGATTGGCGAAGGCTGGCTTGAGGGCCGGGAGGTGGGCCGTGAATCCGAGGGACTCGAACAGGTTGGATCTTGCCGGAGCCATCGATTCGATGAGTGCTGCTGATGATGAGGCCGCTGAGATCGCGTTCCCAAACTGCGCGGTCCCCACGGACGGCGCCAATTGACGGGGATCAACCCCGACAAATCCCATGGTCAGGGACCCTGGGTTAGTCATGAGAGGCACAGGTTGGACGATAGCTCGTCGGCAAACAGGAAGGCTTGCTGCTGCTCGATCTTATTGATTGGGAAGATGCGATTACAATGGAGGCCAAGGCTGGAGCGCTCAAGGCTAGGGTTACAGGTGAGATTGGATGTCTTTGGCGTCGCCCCTCCTAGCCCTTATATACCGGGCTAGGTCTCGGGGAGTTCATCTACGTGTACAGGTAAACTTTCCTAACCCTAGCTTGCTCCGTACGGCATGTCTTCGCACCTTCCTTGTGAGTCGAGGACTCCTACGTCGGTGCCAACTAGCGGGCCGAGGCCGTATCTTCATGGGCCTTCTGCCTTCATGGACACCAGGTAGGATCATCCGTAGGAGTCGTGGGGTCACCCCCTCGTCAATAGGCTATGTTAATCTAGGGTGATCCCATGATATTTCCCCTTCCTCTATGTATTGGATTGATGTACTCAATTGATCTTATCCAGAAATTTTCTTTGATGATGCGAGAGTTGACGGGTGTAGTCTTCTCGCCCTTCGTTGGTGAGCCCAAAGTGGAAGGCGTGATGCAACAGGACAGCAAATTTCCCTCAGTAAAGATACCAAGGTTTGTCTCCAGTAGGACTCCAGAGATGATAAGTAGGTGTCAGCGGCGCTACTGACGCGGACCTGCACACAGACACAAATAACTTTGTTCCCAACGAAGTTCAGAGAGGTTGTCAATCTCTCCGGTCTTGTTGTTCACAAAGGATCAAACACAAAGGATAATGATAGCAACTGAAAGTAAAAGAAGAAAAGTAAATGAGCGTGGAAACAGTAATGAGGATATGGACCGGGATACGTGATGTTCACTAGTGATGTCTCTCTCCCAAAAGACGATAAAGCTGCTATGCGAGGTAAACAAATTACAGAAGGGCAATTGACAGGATTATGAACGCACCGCAATGCTAACTATGCTGCAAAAGAAAGGAAGAGGCTCAAAAGCACGGGCAGTACGCCAAAATAAGTACACCGAAATCCAACTGCATCTACTACTAATCATCCACCTTGAGATATCTATCCAAAACATCTCGCTGGTATTAAGTTGCGAGCCCCACCCAAAGTGTAAACCCAAACCAACAAACAACTGCATTAAAAAGCACAAGCACCGTTGTTTTCCCCCTTGTGGCAACAACACATCCCCTAGACTCATGTTTCTGTCATTCAAGCGTGTCATCGGGGGGCATGAACCCACAATCGAGCATAACGTTCCCTCTTGGGGTTACTACCTACTACTTGGCCAAAGCAATAAACAACAACGGAGAACATGCAATAATTACTTAGGAACAAAAATATAAGAGATAAAAACAAAATATATTACTCAATCACAATCTGAACATAATCTCATAATCCATCAGATCCCATCAAACTCAGCATAGCAATAGCAGAAAGATTACAAAAGTGCCTCGATCATGTAGGGCAGTTCACGAGGTCTAAACCATGAAGAACAAAGAGGGGAGGAGAACATCACATAGCTACTGATCACGGACCCATGGTCCAAGGAAAACTACTCACGAGACATCCGGGGAGCATCCATGGTGGAGAGGGGACTCCCGGAGGTCAAGCCGGGAAGAGGTCTTCTGGTGCTCCCGATCTCGCAAGCGCGGCGGCGGCGGAACAGAGGCGAGATCGCGAAAAAGGGTTCTCTTTTCTGAAGTTTCCCGTGACGGAGAATATATAGGCGAAGGGGGGCAGCCAGAGGTGGACCAGGGGCCCCAGGCGCCCCCCTGGCGCGGCCAGGGGTGGGGCCACGCCGGGTGGCCGCCTGGGCCCTCTGGCTCCCCTTTGGCCCCACTCGGGCTCTTCGCGAAGGTTCATGTACGCTGATTTTTCCTATATTTTCCCGGAATTTTTCTGGCACTTTTTATATGGGGGAAAACTGAAATAGAAAAACAGCAGAAAACAGGAACTGGCACTGTGGTGCACTGAGTTAATAGGTTAGTCCAAATATGATCAAAAGTTTATGAAAGTGTATCTAGATCATAGCAATATCACACAAAACATGCATGGAGAAAGCATAAATTATAGATACATTATGGACGTATCATATGGCGAGCTCTTCCGCCGCGGCCGGAGACGGTCACGACAGGGAGGGTGACTCCGGGGGCTAGAGCGAGCGGGGTTAGGGGGAATTGAGCGCATGCTCACCCTGAGCACAGAGGCGGGGTCGGGGAAGCCAGAGGAAGCGGAGCAGCGGCGAATTTGACGGCGAAGACCCACGGTGGCCGGAGCTCTTCGTCGAAGACGGCGTCGTCTACAAGGCGGCCGGGCTCGGGATCTTCAGCGTGGCGGAGTTATTCGACGTTGCGCACCTGCTGGACATGATGTCTTGGCTAGGGAGGCACGGGGGCCACGTCTGTGCGCGACGGCTGCCGCCGGTGAGGTTCGGAACATGCGGGAAATGGCGAGAAAGGGAGGGGAACGACCTGGGAGAGGAGGGAAATGGAGGGGGAAGAGCACGGGGGCTTCCACGGCACGGATAAGGGCGAGGGGAGCAGCCAGGTAGCTACCTGGCGGCCATGCCGTGGTCGCCGGCGAGCTGCTTGCCTGCCTGGCCTGGTGGAGAAGACGACTATGGCCCTTTGGGCTGGGCCAGGTAAGTGGCTTTGGCCTTTTATTCTTTTTTTTTGCTTTCTGTTTTTATTTGTTTTGCTCTGGAAAAAATACCAAAGCATTTTTATAAAATCCCCATATATTTTGTTTGGACTTATGTGACATATAGCTATCACTCCCAAGATTTGAAGATTTTTTTAATTCAAAACATTTGAATTTCAATTCAAATAGCATTTAAATTTAATTTTCAAGCCTCTATTTGAATTTTTGAAAATTCCTTGGGCATGTGGTTGGACCCACAACACATGAAATGTGATCATGCCCATTTATAGAGATTTTCAAAATCATCAGAAGATTTTTGGAAAAATATTTTTCTCTGGCCTTTTATTTAAATTATTTTTGAGGCTTTTCCAAATCCCCAATTATTAAATAGGAAATTTAAACATGATGAATTAAATCTATAAATAAAAAGCATATACCAAAACTAGGGTTGTGACAGCCATAAAGGTGTACTTTGGGTATTCCGAAGTAGATATGTTGATGAGTATGCAAATGGATCAAAGAGGGATTTGTCCATCCGAGTGACGGATAGGTACTCTGGGCCCACTCGGTGATATTACATCACAAAGATTGCGCAATCATTTGACTAGGTCACGAGGTTGTAATATCACAGACGAGTAAACATAGTTGTCGGTAACGAGGATGAACTAGGTATATTAGATACCGACGATCAAACCTCGGGCAGTCAAAGTACCGTAGGACAAAGGGAACATGACTCAACGCTAACGGTTCAACAATGAAGTTAATTCGATGGAAGCACAGGGGCATGATGGCACTGAAGTAGTTCTCCCCGTTTGTTACCCAAAGTCGAAGGTAAGGATGTAGTCTAGCAGCAATTTCGCTTACACGAGGACAGTAAGGTTTATCGAATCCAGGTGGACTCCAAGGATCGACAAGTAGCTGGTGAAGCGAGAAACACGCCGTTTACTCGATATAGCTTGCTTAACCTGGACCTGCACAGAGAAACAAATAACTTTGCTCCCAACAAGTACAAAGAGGTTTTCAATCTCTCCGGCCATGTCGTTTACGAAGGATCAAAACACAAGAGGGAAATAGTAGTGGTGATTGCAACAAAAGGAAATAAAGCAGTAAATAGTGGAGGTGTAAACAGTGGTGTAAATATGGACTGGGGTCCCATGATGTTCAGTAGTGATGTCTCTCTCCCAAAAGACGATAAAATAGCTAAGTTGGGTAAACAAATTACAGCTGGGAAATTGACAGAATTATAAATGCATCGCAATGCTAATTATGTTGCAAAGAATGTTAGAGGCTCAAAAGTATGGGTAGTACGCCAAGACAAGTAGACCAAAATCCAACTTCATCTACTCACTAATAATCCACCTTGAGATATCTATCCAGAACATCTCGTTGGTATTAAGTTGCGAGCCCCACCCAAAGAATAAACCCAAAGAAACAAACAACTGCATTAACAAACTTTACATAAGGTAAACAATCCTTGCAACCGCGGTTACAAGCACCGTTGTTTTCTCCCTGGTGGAAACAAGACATCGCGTAGTCTCATGTTTATGTCACTCAAGCTAGACATTGGGGGGGGCATGAACCCACAATCAAGCATACACTCTCTCTTGGAGTTACTATCTACTACTTGGCCAAAGCAATAAAAAGCAACGGAGAACATGCAAGAATTACTCAAGAACAAAATATAAAAGGAGAACCAAATATATAAATCATCACAATCTGAACATAATCTCATAATCCATCGGATCCAAGCAAACTCAACATAGAAAAAGAAGAAAGAATTACATAGATGCCTTGATCACGTAGAGAAGCTCACATGGGCTAAGAATTAAAGCACAAGACTAGAGAGAAGACATCAGAAAGCTAATGGTCATGGACCCATGGTTCAAGGGGGACTACTCACAGCACATCCGGGAAGCGCTCATGGTGGTGGAGAAGCTCCCGGAGGTCAATCCACCCTCTGGCAGGATGCCGGGAAGAGGTCTTCTGGTGCTCCCGATCTTGGAAACGCAGCGGCGGCGGAACATAGGTGAAAATCGCGATGCGGGGCTCTCTGTGATGGTTTTCGGAATGAGGAGGTAATTTAAATCTTAAAGTTCAAGGGAACGAAGTGGTCTCACAACCCTCCTCAGGGGCACTCTACGTTGGCCGTCCAATCAACCTTCCGCTCGCTCTGCACCGTTCGATAGTGCTTACCAATCCTCCGCACCCGCCGGGCGGTCATATATATATCCCCCTGCCCAACGCGGTGGAACCTAGCTCGATCCCCTCCTCTCCTGCTCGTCTGCCCCGCTCCAGCCCGGAGCTGGGCCGCGCCCGTGGAGCTCCACCGGTTGACGGCCACCCCGCGCTGCTCCGGCCAGCCGCTGCACCGGCCGCCCCCCGCAGGTCGCCCTCCTCCTCTCCTCCATCTCCCCTCCACCTCTCCCTCCCCCTCACCTCTCCCTCTCTCCCCCTGTGCAGGCACGACCACCATGGCCATGGCAGGAAGGAGCTCGCGCCACCCCGTGAAACCCGCGCTGCACCGTCCTGGATGGCCGCCGGCGACCTCCCCCGGCCAGGTCCCGTCCGGCGCACCCATCCCCAGGCCTCCCCTGCCTCTCCCCGCGATTCCCCTCGTATCCTCGTGCTTGCCTGCGATCTGCAATTTTTGTACACATCTGCACCACCTGTATGTTCTTTTGTATGACCTGCAATTTTGTACACATCTGCGCCACCTCAGGGTAAATATAGTTTGGTTTGGTGGAAAAATTGAAAAGATTGCATTTCCTTTTGTAATTATTTTTTGTTTTGGCTTCCCTACATTGAGGCTAATAATGCTGCATATTTTGTATATTATATCGGCGGCGACCGCGGGCACACAACTCGACAGCGGGCCGAACGGCTGCGGCCGCTCGGCTCGACGGCGGCTCGGATGGCCAGCGACCTGCCGGCGAGGAGGTCGGCGGGGTAGCGGGAGGAGAAGTAGCACGGCGGCGACGTCGGTCTGCGCGGCCAAAGACGAGGCATGGGAGGACGAAGCCGAGCAGCACATTCTGGATGCGACTTTATGTCTGATTTTCCTTCTTCGTGTTTTCTTCTAAATCAATATGAAATTTTTATTTGTCAATCTTTCTCTGGTACTGTTTAGGGAGTTTTTTTCTTTTTTCCCCTAATGTGTTCCAATGTGATCAAATGCCTTCATTATGTAATTATTATTTCATCATGCGAATCAGGTGAAAAAGTGTGTCGTTTAGATTTATTCTTTAGTGGGGTATCCTAAACCACCCAAGATTTTTTGACAAAACCTGCAAGATTCAGGAAATTTGATTGGAACGCTTCACAAATGCCTTCATTATGTGATTATTATTTCATCATGTGAATCAGGTGCAAAAGTGTGTCATTTAGATTTATTCTTCAGTGGGGGTATCCTAAACCACCCAAGATTTTTTGACACTTCAGTATTGGATTTTGAGGTGCTCATGTGAGGGGTTTGAATAGTCTGGTTGCTATGAGTTATGTCAGTGAATCACATATGATGTGGCCAATCAGACGGGTATAAGTATTTGATGTGGCCAGTCAGATCCCGAACTACATTTATCGTATTTCAAATAAGCGTTTTTTTGTGGCGTTGCGGCTGAATCTGTTCTCAACCATTGTGGCTGCAGGGTAAGCATCAGGATAGGATGGAAGGTGTAAAAGAAGAATACAATGCCTTTTTCTACTCTCTTGTATCAACTGACACACAGGTGTGTCTCAATACGCTTTATTGTATTAGGTTTTTCATTTGGCATTTTACCCCTTCTTGAAATTGTTGAAATGCACCAGCATGGAGAATGTGGAAACCATGCCTCTAAGAATAACTTTTGCTCTTTACAACATAGTTATTTTGGGTCAAACGACAGATGTTTAAACTGCCAAGGGTTCTGTTATAATAGTCAATAGAGAACTTATCATGTTTGTATTGTCAGCGGATGATGTAAATCTTGTCATATGATGTATATTTTACTAGATTCTATATTTTATAAAATGTTCAAATTCCTTACGTATACTTCAAATTACTACATTTATGTTTATCTGAACTTTAAACTCTTGGTCAAATTCACTCGGTCATTTTTCCAGACCCAATTCTATTAATGGTTTCATGGTCTGGGGTTTGACTGCAAATGCGTGCTGCAGAATGGATAAATCTTGATCTGAGGTCTAGTTCTGAATTTGTTATGTTTCTTAGGATGTAGTTTTTTATGCCTAGGATGGGTTAAGTCTTGGTGAAAGTAGCAATCGTAACTTATGGGTTCTTCTTTGTTGTGTGCTATCCCGATTTGGTTTTCATGAATTGGATATTTTGTTGGTTTGTTATAATCGTCCATATCGCTTAACATATGAACCCCTCAATAAAATGCTCTCCTGGTTCCTCTCTCTATAGAGCGGCGGCTGGCGCAAACATAGATCAGGAGCTATCACAAGAAAGGTACTTCTACTCCTCATCTCCTATCTCATTGATTCTTTGCTTTCTCCCTCATTGCAAATTTCCTCTCTGAATTGAGATCAAAGGACACCCACATGGAAGATATGGACACTGGTGTGGTATGTGACTAAGGATCTCTAGGCTCGGCATCATCGAGGACAAGAACACGTGTGCTCAAGGTTTTTCTTCATATTTTTGTGATCATATGAACCGTTGGGAAAGCTTATCCACACCCGAGGAAAGATTTATGTAATTTTTCCTTTAAATTCAGGCATATAGAAACTGTTGTGGCCTAAATATCTGCACTCCTTATGTTTTTTAGATAGCGTTCTTTCAAAATTTAGCTGCATACTGGATTATAAGATTTTTATGAAGCTTATATACAAGAGCTTAGAAACCTTTTTCTTTTTGCATTGTACTTTCAAAGTATACCTCAGTTGACAGGGTAGGAGGTATCTTGCTGAAGCGATTGTACGTGACATTGAATGTCTATATGTAGAATGATTGTGATGTATGTACTTAGGATGATTGTCATATTCACAATTAATGCATCTGATGATCTTGGGCTACAAACAAATAGAAATGTATGATATCGTTCATTGTTTACCATAATAATTTGGTGTAGAGATATTTGTTTATTTGTACATGTTACTTTCAGACAATACTAATTAGTGTATTTAATTCTTAAGAGAGCATTCAGGATATAGAGAACAAAAAAATTAATATGCAGGATTTTGCATCAGGTTTTCACATAGAGAAGGGAAGGAGATAAGGGGCAAGTTTCTGATCTCAACAATTACCTCAGATGCACATGTTCATCCGTACTTTTAAGACTGTTAAGAATGTTAATTAAAATGTTTGCTTAGGTTATTTTCTTTTGTCAAGAATTTTGGGTTTTGCATTGAAGGTACAGACCAAAGTGATGAAGCTCCAGTGAAGGGGTGCCTCCGGTCATAACATCGGATGTTAAACATACTTCAACCTGCATATTTTCATCTTTGAAGTTAGGTAAGCATGGGTGACATGGAATAGCTATAGAGAATGAAAGTCTTTGGGTTCATGCAGCATACATGACCCAGCCTTTGAGGGCAGAAGTCCAGCATTGCTTGGATCTCCTTCCTATTTGGTACCTGTTGTTCCCCAATTTCTAAATTTCGTTGGTCAAATAATGTATGTAAAGATTTGCAAATGGTGCTTTGAGAAAATAATGATAAAAAGTTGTATTTGGAAATTGTCAGAATTGTTTTCATATCTCACCATAGTGAATTGTGATGGGGATTCCTGGCTTTTTCACATGTTCTAGGGCTGGAAAATATGTCTTCCTTAACAAATGGTGAAAGCACCATGGAACATTAGAAAAATTTAGTTCAAGCCAGATATAACATATTTCTTACCATTACAAGAATGATTGGGTTCTAAAAATACAAGTTGTTTCTACAGTTACATGGTTTTAACCGGGACTCTGCGCCATTTGGCACAACGGGTCATCTCGTATAGGCCAAAGGGGGGCACCATGGGGTGGCCCCTCCTCCCAGGCGCCCTCCTAGCACGGCCAGGAGTGGGGCCGCGCCCCCTGTACGCCTGGGAGGGGGGTGGCCCCCCTCTGGCCCTCCTTCGGTGACCCGTAAGCTTCCGCCCTGCTGATTTTTTATCTGAGTTTTGTGGAATTTTTGGGCTCTGTAAATATGGGTAAAAACCTGCAACTTACAGACATCAGCAGACAGAAACTGGCACTGGGTGCACAGAGATAGTAGGTTAGTCCAAATATGTGTAAAAAGGTATGAAAGTGTAGCAAAACACATAGCAATGTCACCTAAAAGAGCATGGAACAAGCAGAAATTATAGATACGTTTGGGATGTATCAACATCCCCAAGCTTAATTACTGCTCGTCCTCGAGTAGGCAAATGATAACACAGATAATTTCTGTGGTGACATGCTATCACACATATAAGAACTTCAGAGTAAAGCAAGTAAGATATGCAATTGAAGTCAAGACAATAACAGGAAAGAGTCTATATCTAGTATTGAAACTAGCAACGCATGAACATAAAGGTGCAAGAGCTCTCGCTGTCCGTGACTCAAATTTCTTCAAATGGTGTGTGCGTGCAAGAAGTGGGAGATGGGCCGAGCATAAAAATACTATATAGTTTTAATTGAGAACTCAATCTACTAAAACTTCACACTTGGACTCCTTTAGAATCTTATTTGGACTCATCCCCAGACCACTAGTCAGGAACAAGTCAAGATGATCCTCTCCCTTTCGACTTTGAGCACTCATGCGATGGATGAGCGCGAGAAAAATATGTTGACACTTAGGACGGCAAAGAGAAAAATTATGGGGAAGGAAGACAAAAATGTGTGAAGGGCTCACATCAATGAGGACAATCATAGGCGAGAGAAAGCCAAATGATAGATATGACGTGAGGAGTAGGGATTGCCATGCAACGGATGCACATATGAGCTAAGGTAAGCTCTCCAACGGAACTAGAGGGGGTGCATCCAACTTTCTTGCTCATGAAGACCTAGAGATCTTTTGAGGAGGCTCATCCTTGGATTATGCAAGCCAAGTTCTATAGTGTAAGGATCCCCACATAGTTATGCATGAATGATAATCTCTATGGAGTACAAATATGACAATGGAGTACGAGTGTGGATCTTTCAAAAGGAATAGTAGCGTTGCCCCCTTCTCTCTTTTTTATTCTCTTTTTTCTACTTTTTGTATTTTTGTGGCCTCATTGGCTCTTTCTATTTATCTCTCATTTGTCCTCTTTGGGATCTTTTAAAATGTCCTCTTTGGGATATTTTATTTTGTCCTCTTTGGGATCTTTTCCTCACTTAAGGGCAACACTCTATATTTTACAAGAATATAAAGAATTTCTTCACACTTTACAAGAAGTACTCAACATAAAGAAAAAATGAAAAACTATCATGATGTATGCAAATGTATGCCTCTACCAGTGTAGCAGGATATGCAATGATACTAGCGCATCATGTGGAAATTATAAGGGCAAGCCCAACTAGCATGCGACTCCTCGATCAAGTAAAAGCATGTATGACTTGAAGATCAAGTCATGAGATGGTGGATGTTGCATTGTGATACGTCCCAAACATATCTATAATTTCTGCTTGCTTCATGCATGTTTTGTGTGATATTGCTATGATCTAGATACACTTTCATACACTTTTGATCATATTTGGACTAACTTATTAACTCAGTGCACCACAGTACCAGTTCCTATTTTCTGTTTTTTTCTATTTCAGGTTTCACCCATATTAAAAGTGCACCAAAAATTTGGGAAAAACCAGATAAAAAATCAGCGTGAAGGAACCTTCCGGAATCACCTGGTTGGGGCCAGAGGGCCACCACCAGGGACCCAGGCGGCCACCTGGCGCGGCCTAGGGTCTGGCCGCGCCGGGCGGGCCGCCTGGACCCCTGGTGCCCCCCCTGACTGCCCCCTTCGCTTATATATTATCCGTGAAGCAAAACCTCCAACGACAGAACACTTTTTCGCGATCTCACCTCTCTTCCACCACCCCCGCGCTTGCAAGATCGGGAGCGCCAACAAAGCTCTTCCCGGCACCCTGCCAGAGGGAGGATTGACCTCCGGGAGATTCCCCTTCACCATGGACGCTTTCCGGATGTGCCGTGAGTAGTTTCCTTTGGACCATGGGTCCGTGATCAGTAGCTATTGGATGTTCTCCTCCCCTCTTTGTTCTTCATGGTTTAGACCTCGTGAAATTCCCTACATGATCGAGGCACATATGTAATCTTTCTGCTGTTGCTATGTTGAGGTTTGATGGGATCTGATGGATTATGAGATTATGTTCAGATTATGATAGAGTAATATATTTGGTTGTTATCTTTTATATTTTTGTTCCTAAGTAATGCTTGCATGTTCTCCGTTGCTGTTTATTGCTTTGGCCAAGTAGTAGGTAGTAACTCCAAGAGGGAACGTTATGCTCGATTGTGGTTTCATGCCCCCTGATGACACGCTTGAGTGACAGAAACATGAGTCTAGGGGATGTGCTGTTGCCACAAGGGGGAAAACAACGGTGCTTGTAACCGCGGTTGCAAGGATTGTTTACTTTACGCAAAGTGCTTTCTAATGCAGAGAACATCTCGCCGGTATTAAGTTGCGAGCCCCACCCAAAGTGTAAACCCAAAGCAATAGACAACTGCATTAGAAAGCACTTTGCGTAAAGTAAACAATCCTAGCAACCGCGGTTAGAAGCACCGTTGTTTTCCCCCTTGTGGCAACAACACATCACCTAGACTCATGTTTCTGTCACTCAAGCGTGTCATCAGGGGGCATGAAACCACAATCGAGCATAATGTTCCCTCTTGGAGTTACTACCTACTACTTGGCCAAAGCAATAAACAGCAACGGAGAACATGCAAGAATTACTTAGGAAAAAAATATAAAAGATAAGAACCAAATATATTACTCTATCATAATCTGAACATAATCTCATAATCCATCAGATCCCATTAAACATCAACATAGCAACAGAAGAAAGATTACATATGTGCCTCGATCATGTAGGGCAGCTCACGAGGTCTAAACCATGAAGAACAAAGAGGGGAGGAGAACATCACATAGCTACTGATCACGGACCCATGGTCCAAAGGAAACTACTCACGACACATACAGGAAGCGTCCATGGTGAAGGGGAAGCTCCCGGAGGTCGATCCTCCATCCGGCAGGGTGCCGGGAAGAAGTCTACTGGCGCTCCTGATCTTGGAAGTGCGGCGGCGGCGGAACAGAGGCGAGATCGCGAAAAAAGGTACGGTCTTCGGGGGTTTCGCGTCACGGGGAATAAATAGGCGAAGGGGGCAGCCATGGGGGCCATCAGGAGTCCAGGCGCCCCCTGGCACGGCCAAACCCTAGGTCGCGCCATGTGGCTGCCTGGGTCCCTGGTGGTGGCCCCCCGGCCCTCCTTCGGGACTCCGGATGGTTCCTTCACGCTGATTTTTTATCTGATTTTTCCGGAATTTTTGGAGCACTTTTAATATGGGGAAAACTGGAATAGAAAAATAGAAAAAAACAGGAACTGGCACTGTGGTGCACTGAGTTAATAGGTTAGTCCAAATATGATCAAAAGTGTATGAAAGTGTATCTATATCATAGCAATATCACACAAAACTAGCATGAAGCAAGCAGAAATTATACATACGTTTGGGGTGTATCACCCCTCCACCATGGACGCTTCTCGGATGTGCTGTGAGTAGTCTCCCTTGGACCATGGGTCTGTGATCAGTAGCTATGTGATGTTCTCCTCCCCTCTTTGTTCTTCATGGTTTAGACCTCGTGAGCTGCCCTACATGATTGAGGAACATATGTAATTTTCTGCTGTTGCTATGATGAGTTTGCTGAGATCGGGTGGATTATGAGACTATGTTCAGATTGTTATTGAGTAATGCATGTTCTCCGTGGCTGTTTATTGCTTTGGCCAAGTAGTAGGTAGTGACTCCAAGAGGGAACGTTATGCTCGATTGTGGGTTCATGCCCTCTGAGGACACGCTTGCACTACTAGAAAAAAGGGATCTAATGGCGCACCTAATTTGGCTACTAATGGCGCACTTAAGGTGCGCCATTAATAGCACGCCATTAGTAAGTGATAGTAATGGCGCACATTCGGTGCGCCATTACTATCCTGGATACTAATGGCACACCTTGAGTGCGCCATTGCTGATGCCAGTCGTGCGCTACGGTTGTTACTGCTACCAGCACATGTGTCTATTGTGATCTGAGTCACTAATGTCACATTTTTAGGAAGTGCGCCATTGCTGTGTTTCTGTACATGCGCCACTGATGTACTCTATGTGCGCCATTACTATGAATATTAGGATTTTTTTTCTTTTCTTTATTTGCACAGGTTACAAACATATATAAACAACATATTTATAAACAACACAGATTTATCGAATACAATAGAAGATTAGTCTCCAAATACAACGGAAGATTAGTCTCCGATTACAAATCATCATATTAGTCTCCGAATTCAAAATACCGAACAAATTTAGAACATTACAAGTCTCGAGTAGCGAGTTTGTCTTCACATTACAAGTCGATATCTAAACTACCATGATATCTAAAATACCGAAAAAAGTTAGAACATTACAAGTCCTCCTCCGCTCCCTCCTCTTCCCCTCTAGATAGCGCGCATATCTAGCTTCCGCTTCCGCCCTTGTGGGGTACCCTTTGTAACTGTTACCACTAAAACGGTGAACCTGTCTCCGACAATCCTCCCAGTCATCGTAGACTCCGGGAATCCTACCAATGTACACGACATATGACGGTATCTGCTTTATGCACTGGACAAACAAAACGTTAAGAGCAACTTACAGATAATATTTAAGCAGTATATACTTATACAACAAAATTAAGGAACAAAGGAAGAGAAAAGCAACACACATTAATAGCACACGGTTCATGGTCGTAGTAATAAATAGCATCGACTACATATAAGTTGAATGACGACTGTTTAAACTAAGGAGACATACGTACATACAAGTTCATAACAGTTTATACAAGACACGAGCTCTCGTCGATAGTCCGAAACTATATAGCTAGGCGCACGGGCATCAAGACTTTTGCCTCCTCTCACGTGCTGGAGCGTTGGTAAAGCCGCCGTCTTTCGTGATGGTCATGAATGAGCGATCGCTGTCAGCATGCAAGCTTAGCATTGTATCTATTTCAAGGTTGGACAGTTGATTTTTGAGGTAGAACTCCCCCGTGTTACGAAGGACATCTTCAGCGATGATTCCTGCCAAGTCCGACTGGATGCGAAAGAATTCTTGTCTGAGGTCGGCGTCTTGGATTTCCGACAAGCGTTCGGCCCAGTGCTTGAGATGAGATGGAAGCGTAATTTGCTGCTGGTCCCGTACGAACGCCCGCATGTGATGCAAGGCATAGTAGGCATCCTTCTGACCGCCAGGCGGCTGCTTGACGCAGGCGAACTTTGCTACGTGAGTGAACACGTGCGCGTCGTACCTAACAACTTCTTTCTTGAAGGTGACTCCAGATTTGGAGTAGCGCGAGAGAGCCTCATCGAGAACTTTCTTGATATTTGTGTAGTCTTTATTCGACTCACGGTCGGGGTCGAAATACGTGGCCATGGACCATTTCGGGCTTAGAGCAATGAGTGTGCACTTTGTTTCATCACTGCACACAACACGGATGTTAGGAGGAAAAGAACGACCAAAATCTAAGCAACCTCATGTACGTTACGGGGACGTGAGGGGATGACTTACTTGGGAAAGTAAGGCACGAGGAAGTTGTAATTATCCTTGTTCACCAGAATGACGTCTTGGAGGTAATCACTAGCGAGTCGCCGGTCCCCAGGGTTGGTCAAGAGCTTGGCACGCATGTAGAAGGGGTTGAATATAACGATGTACGGGGTCTTGTCTCTAATGATCCGCATCTCCATACTGACCGCAAATAGCCGAACGAATGTGTAGTGCAGCAGAAAAAGATGAAACATGGCGAAGATGTCATAAAACCACAGGAAGATCACATGCCCGATGTCGCAAGAAACAATGGCCTTTCCCTCTGGCAACTTGGCGGTGAAAAACAGGTATGCCACATCATTCTCTCTGAGATGCCGCGTCTCTGTATTCAGAACAATGTCATGCAGACTCTTCATAGCACCGGTTGCAGCATCGAGCATTGCAGCAGATAGCATCGGCGTACCCGCCACATGCACCCTCGACATGATTCCGTCGGGTCTTGGTGGCCCGTCTTGAGCACGGATCGTCGGTTCCGGCTGGCTCGCAGTAGTGTGACCCTTCTTCCTTCTTGCCCATCCCTTCTTTGGCTTCTCATGTAATGGGACCTTTACCTACTCAGAGACCGCCTTCCTGAGTGTGTTGGGGCTAATAATATTTCGCGCCTCGGCCTTCTCAGCCTCGGTGAAGGCGGCAGCTGGAGGCGTCTCCTGATAACTGAACATTCGACTCTTATTGTTGCAATTTATCTCCGTGCTACGAGATGGGCGGTGAGAGTCGTTTGTACCAAGGTTGGGTTCTTGAGAAGTAGGAGGGAAAAGCTCGTCCATCTCGCACCCACCATGTTCCTCGAAGAACTCATCGACACGGGCAAGTAGTGTGTTCGTGTTGGTGTTTCTCCGATCTTGTGCCACATCCATGTCTGTGGGGTGGTGGCCCGGATCAACTGACGGCGTTGCAGCGGTCTTGCCATGGCTTGGCGCCGTCACGAATGGCGATGGGGTGGAGTAGTTCCCCAGCCCCAAACAAATCTGGCACTTCGGCCAAAGCAAGTTCCAGCTCAAGCAGCCGCGGAGTTCCATCACTGCTTCGTCGTCATCTCCAAGGGGTCGATAGGGAGGTAACAATTCATCGTAGCCATCCAGCACCCGAACCAGTTGAACCCTATACAAGTTGGTTGGCATCGGATTACCATGGAACACGCGGTTGCCCGGTTGAACGATTCTTCCCACGGAAACATCAACCAACTCCTCGTCAACGAAGTGCAGGAGAGTGCATGGAACGTTGGTGGCACCCTGCGAAAACATGTAGGGCGTCAAGGATGCCCAGTCAAAGGCAAAAGAAGATGAAATCATCGGCCGAGGCTTAGTTACCGTGATGGCGTTGAGCTCGGCTAATGTCGATGGACCGCCAACGGACGGCGGGCATGTGACGGAGGGGGAGATTGCTCTTGAGGTGCCGGGCGTTGGTGTTTTATGCTCCAATACTGGCGCCGCTGCCGGGTTCACAAACGCATCCGCCGTTAGGGACACCAACGCGGCCGCAGCCGGGCACACCGTCGTGGCCGCCGCCGGGGTCACAAATGCATCTGCTGCTGGGCACACCACTGCGTCCGCCGCCGGAGACACCGCTGCTGCTGTTGCCGTCGCGTTGTGAGAGTTGCTGCTCGTGAAGCTAAGAATCGTGGCATCCTCTGTTGACCACTCGCAAGACAGTCTCGCATGAACACAAACAATGAAGGCATCATGTTGTTGAGCGCCTGTCCAACTTGTTCTTCGACAATGCGTGGAATCTGCTCCATTTTTCCCTGGAATTGTGCCTCCGTCTGGTTCGCTGAGCTGCTAGTGATTTTCTCCTTTCGCCTAGTGTCATAGTAGTCCGACCATTTTGTAGAACGGCCTTTGCCGGACAAACGACCACCTGACGACAGCTTACTAAACTTATACTTTTTCTTGAGTGTGTTGACCGCCCTATTTAAAGAGTTGTCCCAAGGGGCGATAGGAGGGGACCCCACGCTGTTGCTTTCAGTTTCCTGCACAAGGAAAGCGGGGACCATTCAGAAATTTGGCTTCACTAATTTTAAAATGCAACCATATGAAGCTAATTAAACATGGGGGAGGTATTCTTTACCAGAAGACGCTCAAGCTCCTCCACCTTCGGATCCGTCGTAAGCTCCCCTATTATCGGGTTCCTCTTGTACCGGGCCCTGACATAATTATCGGTAGGCTTATGTCCATATTTTTTGAAGAGGGGTGGTAGGTCTTGCGCGGCACGCTTCGCGTCCTCCTTGTCCCATTTCGGTTCCACCACTCTGTAACCGCCATGACAGAGTCTATGGACCCCTAAGTTCAATTCCCGCATACCTTTCCCCCATTGACTCGATTCACTAGTTGAGGTGTCCTCGCACTTGAGCTTGAAATCCTTGTAGTCACTTTCGCTGATCGAAGGATTTTCGTCCTTGATCTTCTCGTAACTAACACCCTTACTAATAATTTTCTTCACCTTTTTTCGCCAAGTAGCTAGGGATGTGCTCATCTTCGTGAGCGCGACACTGTTCACTTTATTCCCTAAGAGGTTTTTGTTTGCGAATTGAGTGGGGAACTTGTATCGGTTGTGCAACTTCGTGAAGAGGAGGTTGCGCAAATTTGCTCGGTCGGGATGCCTTAGGTTCTCGGTCTTGATCGAGAAGGTGCTCCGGAGAATGCCTCCTTGACGGTGTCTAGCATGCTCGGGCGCCTCTCCTTTTTTTGCTTCTTCGGTTGGCTGCTATCTGTGGGTTGGCTGCCATCATTAGTGGCGGGATCGTCCTCGGCAACACCAAAATCATCCCCTCTAGAGGTTGTGTACTCGTGATCGGTAGAGTCATTCCCGATGCCGTCGTAGCGGGGTGGAGGTTGTGGATCATCGTCCATGGTCATCTCCCAATATTTCTTCTGGTGGTGCGAACCGGAGGCCTCATCGTTGTCGGCCATCTACACCCACTAATTTAGGATAGGTAGGTTTCAAAAAAAAATTGGTCAAGTGAATGATGTGCAACCAGAAAATAACTAGTCAATATAAATAACTAGAAAAAGCACCTTCTAGGTCAACAAAATTAACAAAGGTCATGCAACAATTCACGGAAAAATTCGGCATGGCCTTTGCTAATTTTCTTGAGCTAGGACCCCATTCTCAATCGAAACGGAAATTAATCGACATTTTGGGAGAATGCGGTCATTATTTGTACCTGCACAAAAAAGTCCTACATATAGGCACAACCAAGTGCACAAAGGACAAGTGACAAAAGCATATTTCCATCATTTTCTCCATGTGCATCGCTGTCCTGGAATCATATACCCTTTACAATAAAACTTAGATAATTTTTATAGGGAGGACAAGTCCAAAACTCAAGCTCAGATTTAAGAGTTGCAACCTGCCAATGATACTAACATATCTAATTCAATTTTACTACCACTGTTTTGGGCAAGATTAAAAAAATCAAACCATTTTTCGCTAGTTACTTGTAAAGATCATGCACTTTGCTCTTGACAGTGAGGAAGATGAGTTATAAGATCAGTGAGTTACCTGCAGTTATAAGATCAATGAAAATGAAGGTACGCTAGTTACTGCCTGCAGTCTGCATTACATGGAAAGTATAAAGGAAGAGAAGTTATATGCCGGGCTAAAGTGAGTTAATCTTGCTGGAATCTTATTCATATATATATGTATAACTAGTATTCATCAGGTGGGCTTCAAAATACTATGATGAGTAACACCTAAAAGAATGCAATACTAGTCAGGATGTACCTCAAACAAAACAGAGAAGTATTGTCTTGGTTAGCTGGGTTGGGTATCTAATCTAGGCTTACATCATGATGTCACTCTACTGAAAATAGCTGTCAGGTATGGCTCCCCAGAGAGATTTCCAACCATGAAGTCAAGATGACAGCTTAGAAAATATAAGAAAGTACAGATGGCATCCTTTGGTGCTGCAAGGATTATGTTCATAGCAGCATGAGCTCACCAAGATCTTTAGCTATATTACATCCAAACCCGTCAAGTGCTAAATAGGAAACTGTATTTACAGTACATCAAAAGAACTTTAAAATAAACATTTCTATGGCCCAGATATTGTGATATTTCTGTTGCATGACAAAAATTAACATTTCATTACATGTGTCTGAATGCTCTATCAACAAGGATAAGAGCTTGAACATCAAAATAACCGTGACTGGGGTCACAAGGCAACAATTAACATTGCACTGCACGTGTCTGAATGCTCTATCAGCGGGAACATAGAACAAAAGATTTAGCTCAAGGACTCGTGACTGGGGTCGCAAGGCAACAATTAACCATGGGAATATTTTCGTGTTGGGATTCTACTGAACGGTAAAAAATAAAGGTTTTTGTGTTCAGTTTTATGGTTAGTACAATCGTGGATTCCATGTCTTTTGGAAGTCATGTGTCTTGAGTAAAAAATGAGGTAGTGGCTGCAATCTATGGATTTCAAAGCCTGTACAACCAAACAGCTCAAGTGGGTTTTATTCAGTAAACTTCTACTACTAACACTTTTAGTAAACATCCAACATAATGGCTCGCAAGACTAGATAATCCATCCACCACGAAGCATCTGGGAAGGGGTTGGAACATGGGGAGCGAGGAGCCGTCGGCGATGCGAGGAGGGGGCGCAGCAACGGAAGGAGACGACGACGATGTCAGAATGGAGCCGGCGGCTGCCGTGAGAAAACCTAGCGGACAGTGGGCGTGACGGCGACGGAGAGGATGAGGCTTGGACCTGCCGTCTCTCGGTGATCGTCGCGGAGGAGGCGGTCGGAGTTGAGGGCACCGGAGCGGAGGGAGTCACCGGGGACGAGCGACAGGGCGGGGCGGTCGCCGGGAGGAGCGGCGGGGCGGGGCGGGGCGACAACGTGATCTAGGTTTTGCTTGAGAGGTGGGGATGGGGATGTGTGGTGGGGTCGTTAGGTAGGCCGGTATGTGTGGTGGAAGATAGCAATGGCGCACATTTTAGTAGGTGCGCCATAAGCACCGGGATAGCAATGGCGCACTTTTGCTGGGTGCGCCATTAGCATTAGTAGTAATAGGTTAAAAGATTTGCTTGAGTGGTTATGGACAGAACCATTTAGATAGCCTAGTGGTTGGTCCCTTGATACACTAAGCGAGCCACCCACCCAGGTTCAAGTCCTCTCAAGCCCACTTTTTGCACCATTTTTAAATATTTATTTTAACCTTATGATAAACATTCAAACACTTTAAAACACTCTAAAACAAGCCCATGGAAATTTTAATTGCATGTAATAAGCACAAGTTAATTTTATACTAAGACGATAATTATAACTATGTAGTATATTTAAAATAATATAATATTTAAAAGACATAAAAAATATATAGTAATATATAATGTCTCAAATATCTCCAAAAATATAGACATATCAATCTTCATAGAAAAATGATACAAAATGGCCACATACACACACGCGCGGTAGACACGTCGTGATTGGATCTTAATTAGCTATCATCTTTTCACAATATTTTTTCCCTTCTTTTTCGCGTTTTCATAATTTAGCCCCGGAACCCCTTGATTTCTTCTCTTGAACGGGCGAACGCCTTTAGGTAGGGTGGTCCTGCTTCTTCTTGATTTGTATGGTACTGCATCATCGTCGTCGTCATCTTCAATCTTCGGGTCGCCGTACTTCTCGAAGTCTTGCTCGTTGGCGGATCCATCCATTCCAATGATGGTCCTTTTGCCTCTCCGCACGAAAACATGGCTGGGCTTTGACGGGTCGGTAATGAAGACGCATTGGTCCACTTGGCTAGCCAGTACCCATGGCTCATTTTTCGCGGTGAAGTTTGCGCCCGCGGTCTTGGATTTGGCTTCGGGTATAACCATGGTCGTGAAATACCGGCTTTCTTTTACGATGCTCTTGGCCCATCTGACGCAGAACATCGGCACCATCTCTCTAGCGTAGCTGAGCTCCCAGATCTCTTCGATCCTTCCGTAGTATCGTTTTTTGACTTTACCAGTGTAGGCTTCCATCGTTACCCCGGAGTTTTGATAATCGCTCTCCATGTCCTTTTCGTCGGTGTAGAATGTGTAGCCGCTGATATCGTATGCCGGATATGTCATCAGGTTGTGCTCGGCGCCCGGTGACAAGGCGAATACGAGTTTTTCTTCCTCGGAAGAGTCCTCATGTGAAGGGTACGATAGGAGCTTGTCCTTGAACCAACGAGTGAAGCATGAGTTGTGCTCTTTGAGTACATCTCCGTCCGTCCACTGTTGGCCTTGGTCATTTTACGTCTTCTCAATTGAGGTTTTGTGCTGTACCACCCAAGGATCGACCAAGACAATGTGTTGCAGCGCGACTAGGTTTGCTCTTTCAAAGTCGGCGAGTCGATCCTGGAAGTCGACATGCATTTCGCGGCGACCCTCGCGATGACCACATCCAGTGAGCCTGCCGAGGTGCCTGTTGATGGGCAGACCAACGGGGTTATCGATGCCTAGATAATTTGTGCAGAAGGAGATGCACTCCTCGGTCAGAAAGCCGGGGGCTATGCTTCCATCTGGACGAGCCCTGTTGCGAACGTATCCTTTCATCACATCGTTCATCCCTTCGAACAACATCATGTTGTGCAGGATAGTCGGCCCGAGTTGGATGATATCATCCACGATATGGACGAGGAGATGCACCATGATGTCAAAGAATGCGGGCGGGAAGTACATCTCAAGCTCGCATGGTTTAACACGATCTCTTGTTGTATCCTTCTGAGTTGCCTCACGCCAACCGATTTCCGAGAGATGACATCGAAAAAGTTGCATAGGCCAAATAGCGTTTCACGGACGTGCTCATCCATGATCCCTCGGATTGCAACCGGAAGTAGTTGCGTCATCAGCAGGTGAAAGTCGTGAGACTTCATCCCGCTGAACCTCTGCTTCGCTGAGTCTAGGTATCTGTTGATCTTCCCCGCGAAACCGTAAGGAAGTTTAATCCCTAGGAAGCAGTTGATTAGCTGCTGGATCTTCTTCTGACTTAAAGTGAAGCACGCGGGGGGGGGCAGTAATGTTCGCTCTGCTTCTTGGCATTTTTCCTTTGCGACGACTTTCCGTGTCCTCCGGTGGCTCTTCATCATCATCATCATCATCATCATCATCGTCGTCGTCATCATCATCATCATCACCATCATCATCATCCTGGCCAGGTGCTATGTGTGCTGCTCTGGTTGCCGAAAGGATTGACTCCACCGGTGCTCGCGACCAACACTACGTTCCTTGGATCCTTCCAAAAGTCCTCCTCGAAGTTCAACGCCTCCCACTGGGTCCCATCAGAAGGGTGACTCAACATCTTGTCTTTTTCTGGATCATTTTTTCAGCTTCTTCCTTTTGCTGCTTCCTTTCCGCATGCCAGCGCATGAGCTTAGCTTTCTTAGGGTCCGCGAAATAACGATGCAAACGAGGAATGATCGTAAAGTACCACAACATTTTTTGAGGAGCTTTCTTCTTCTTCTTGTATCGACTGGTGCCGCACTTCGGACATACGGTGGACTCCGCGTACTCATTCCGATAAATGATGCAATCGTTAACGCAGACATGGTATCTAACATGCGGTAAATCTAGAGGACACACGATTTTCTTCGCCTCATTGAAACTGGTCGGGCCCGCGTTCCCCTTGGGAAGACGTTTTTTTCAGAATGACATGTTTTCGTCGAAGCATGTGTCGGTCATTTTGTGTTTTACTTTCATCTCCAGAGCCCTTAGAGCTACTTTCAGGGGGGTATCCTCAAGATTGCATCCTTCATACAATGGAGTAACCGCGTCCATCTCAAGTTGATTTAGCTTGGCTTTCTCTCAGGCGGCAGCTCTTGCATTATTACTCGCCTCATTCAGAAGCAACTCTTGAAGATGAGGGTCCTACACCCAGTCCATCAACGATGGTCCATCACCGTCTTCTCCGGCATCTTCATCTTCATGATGATCATGCCCTTTGTTCTTATCTTCCTCATGATCATGTCCGCCATCTTGTACATGATGATTGTGTCCTGCATCGTGATCATGTCCGGGAGATTCTTCGTCTTCTCGCCCGCCCTCGGCGCCATTTCTTCTTACTGTTGCCCGGCCACCATGGACGAGTTCATAATCTTCTTCATCACCTTGCCACCGATAGTCATCCATGAAACCACCCGTGAGCAGGTGCCCCTTTATGGTTTTTGAATCCGGGTCCAAAAGGCACTTCAGCTTGCATCTTCAACACGGACATCTTATTTCCGTCTCGTTCTTTTGAATCATCTCGACCTTCGCGGAGCTCAAAAACCTATCCACGATGCCTTCGGTCATCTTGCAAACCATGGTCGCCCGCGGGGCATAGAGCAAAACGTTTTTTAGAACCAAACAAAAATTTGGCATGACCTTGCCTAATTATTAGGACAAAAAAGAATGCAAAGTGTGTCAAATTTTCGCCGAAACGGAAATGAATCAACATTCCGGCAAAATATTGGCAACTATCGCATATGTGAGGTACCTGCAAACAATCATCACACACCCATACATATATACTGCATGATCATCACATCACACCACACATATATACCCCATGATCATCACATCACACCACACATATACACCGACAAAAAGTGTGTTCGAGAGAGAACAAACTAGATCTACACAACAATAAAGAGATATACCTTACTTACCAAGGAAAAAAGGAGATACAACTACTTATTTTGGGTAGATCTATGGTTTAAATAAGGTGAGGAGAAGAAAGGAACCGAGAGGAGCTAGTTGGAGGTGGAGGTGGAGAAAGTGAGTGTGGTAGGGTGGCTCCAAAACATCTAGCTGCTCCCAGACTTAGTAATGGCGCACCTTCACCGATATGCGCCATTACTAAGTATGGGAGCTAATGGCGCACCAACTAGAGGTGCCCCATTACTAACTCTGGGAGAGGGGACCAGGGGCCAGAGACGGGGGACTAGAACAGTGATGGTGCACCATGCATAAATGCGCCATTGATGTTCCATACTGAGTAATGGCGCACCTCCAAGCCATGCGCTATTGCTGCGTCATCAGGCCTGGGCCCACCCCTCCCCTGACTTAGCAATGGAGAACATCCCAGAAGTGCGCCATTAGCATCCCTGGTGTCTTATGGCGCACTTCCGAGAAGTGCTCCATTGCTAAGTCAGGGGAGGGGGCTGGTCTAGGAGCGAATGGGCGGTGGCGCACTTCTGTTCAAGTGCACCATTAGTAGCAAGGGCACTAATGGCGCACCAGGACATGGTGCACCATTGCTATTTAGTAATGGCGCACTGGACATGCGGTGCGCCATTAGTGTCCATATTATCTATAGCTATTTTTCCAGTAGTGTTGAGTGACAGAAACATGAGTCTAGGGGATGTGTTGTTGCCACAAGGGGGAAAATAACAGTGCTTGTAACCGCGGTTGCAAGGATTGTTTACTTTACGCAAAGTGCTTTTTAATGCAGTTGTCTGTTGCTTTGGGTTTACACTTTGGGTGGGGCTCGCAACTTAATACTAGCGAGATGTTCTGGATAGATATCACAAGGTGGATGATTAGTAGTAGATGCAGCTGGATTTCGGTCTACTTATTTTGGCGTACCGCCCATGCTTTTCAGCCTCGTCCTTTCTTTGTAGCATAGTTAGCATTGGGGTGCGTTTTTAATCCTATCAATTGCCTAGCTATGATTTGTTGACCTTGCATAGCAGTTTTATCGTCTTTTGGGAGAGAGACATCACTAGTGAACATCACAGGTGCGGTGTTAGTCGATACAAGAGAGTGAATAAAGTTCCTAGAAAAGTGGTATGGTACTTTCCGATCACTCCTCGTCTGCAGAGGTGTTTCGTAGATCCCGAGGAAGCAAAGCTCATGACCTGGCACGCAGATAGAAAGAAGCTAAAAGAGGATGACCCGAACCCGGATCCAGAAAAGGAGGACATGCTGATGCACACTTTAGATGGTAGCCAATGGACTGCGTTGGACCTCAAATACCCAGTTTTTGGGAAATAACCAAGGAACCTCAGGATTGGTGTGAGCTCTGATGGAGTCAATCCGTTTGTCGGCCAGAGCAACAAACACAGTACCTGGCCCGTATTTATATGCATATACAACCTTCCCCCCTGCAAGTGCATGAAGAAAATGTACATAACAATGTGTATGCTAGTTCAAGGGCCGAAAGTACCAGGTACAGACCTCAATCTGTATCTCCAGCTGTTGAAAGAGGAGCTAGAAACGTTATGGAAAGAAGGAGTCAATACGTGGGACGCCTCCGTGGCGCATTCTGGCAAACCAAGTGGTTCCTAATGCGTGGCGCATTCTGGCAAAATGCGCCACCCCTATGCCTTGACCTCCACGGCCCCCTCCCCCTTGCTCGTCATAATCCATTCATCCCCACCCTCGAGCCCTAGCCGTCACCGCATAGGAGACGCCCTAGACATCGCCGTAGGACCCGCCGTCGACCACCGGAGCCTCATCACGCCACCGGAGGAGCCCCCGCCCCCGCCGCGCCACCGGAGCCGTTGCCGCCGGTCCACCGAAACCACCCCCTCGCCACTTGAGGATCTGCCTCCACCAAAGCCGCCACCACCGGAGGAGCACCTACCCCTCTGCCTCGACGTCGGTCATATTCTTCCTCCCCGTGCTCCCTAGATCAGTCATCTCTTCCTCCTTCTTCCTCCCCATGCTCCCTAGGACCAACTTCTAGTGCCCCTGTTCAGAGTTAGTTCCCATGTTCTTCAAAGCATGGAGGATTTTGGATTTTTTTAGACAAGTGCTAGTGCTACTAAATTCAGAGCTAGTGCTCATGTTCTTCACTTGTGTGTGTGCCCCTATTTTGGATTTTTAGCACGGGAGAACAAATAGAACTCCTTGGTCCAAATAGAGCTCCTAGGTCCAAGTACAACACCTAGCTAGGTCCAAATTTTCTATTTTTAGGTGTTTGAAAGTAGACCTTGCTAGTACTATAGATAAATTCAGACAAAATAGTTTATAGATATTATAACAAAGGTAAATTTTCTAATATTGTTTGCCTCTTTTATGCTTTAGAAAAAATTGTAAAGTTTCTTCCATCAAATGAAGTTTATAGCTTAATGAAAACTTTTGTAGATTAATGGATGTATATGTAATTTTGGGAAGATCTACTGATCTTTTTTATATTGTAGTGCAAATTTTGGGAAGAACTCTAGCAACTGTTATAAGTAGTGTTAAACTAACTAGTAACGCAATTTTATATGAAAACATCCCCTGTGTTTAACTGCTGTACAAATACCTTATTTACCATATGAAAAAACCCAAGCAAGTGTAGAATTTGTTCTTAACAGAACTAAAAGAGAGAGGAGGAAAACCAGTAGGTAATGGGTATGGCAAGGTGTTTACAATGGAACACAAGTTTTTTGTTTTGTGTGGTAGCAATGGAATAGAATTTTAGGCTTCTAGCTAGCTATATGCCTCTCTATTGCTGAGCAGAAAATCTACATCTTGGATTTTTATAGACAAGTAGTTTCTACTGCTGTTGTTGTAAATGATTAAGCAAAGTGACAAGTAGTTGCTACTGCTGTTGTTTCTGTTTTTAAATGATTTTTTTAGTGCATTGACACGATGCTTTTCTTATCAATATTTTTATGCAGTGTTTAGTGCATTGCTAGAATATGTACTCTTCTACAATATATATATATATGTTGCTTGTGCCTATATGTAGGCATTTTTTTTTGTGAAGGTACAAATCATTATCCCCTTTCTCCCGAAATGTTGATTAACTTCCATTTCGGTTGTGAATGGGGCACTCTCATGTTAAGAAAAATAGCAAAGGTCATGCCGAATTTTCCGTGAATTCGTGCATGACCTTTGCTATTTTTCTTAACATGAGAGTAGTTTCATTTATTTATTGTGTTAATTAATTAAGTAGTTGCATTTCTTAATATTGTACTATTGCAAACATGTCGACCGGAGCCGACGCCGGTCCTTCTTCTCAGCCGGGAAAACAAGGAAGAAATTTTGGGAATACTCCTAGGAGGAGATCGAGGAGCACAGAGAAGAGGAAGTACCTCCGGGCGAGGAGGAGTATGAGGAGGAGATAGATTCGGAGTCCGACTCATCGGAGGATGATGACATGGAGGAGGAGGGTACAGAAGGGGAGAGGAACACCGCCGACGAGGATGATCATGCCGGTGGCTCAAACACAGATGGTAGCCAGTGGAGGAAGCGGAATCAGAAACCAACCAAGGTCGGCACCATCAGGCATGAGTTTACCATTGTGACCTCCGTTGAGATTCCTACCGAGCCCCAACGTTTTTGGAAGGGTACGGCCGTCAAGTCGCGGCGATCCTCCGGAACACCGTACCGATCACCACAATAAACCTAACGAGTCGTGACATCACTCATTATTGTCAGCTCCTTCTCGACAAGCTGCACAGACGATACAAGTTCTCGGACCCTACGACAAAAAAACCGTCAAAGGGAACAAGGTAAACAAATGGGCCCTCAGGAGGATGAGAAAAGCCTTTTCTAGTTGGAAAACCAGGGTGAAGGAGGCAATTATGGAGCACGGCAAATCCTGGGAGGACCTCAAGGAGAAGGAGCCGATGATCGACGAAGCTACCTACGACCTTTTCAAGGCTAGTTGTGAGTCCGAGGACGCCAAGGACGCGAGTGTAAAGGGCAAGGCGATGCGGGCGCAGGTCATAGGTAACCACCTTCTCGGAGCCGGCGGTTACAGACATTCCAAGCCTAAATGGGAAAAGGAGGCTGCCGAGTATACCACTACGGGCCTACCTAACCCCTTTGAGAAATACAAAGATGATCCACAGGCTGAATTCTTTGTGAGGGCCCGGATCCATAAGGACAAAGAAACCTTGAACATAGTTATCAATCCTAAGGTTCAGGAGTTTATGACTGCCGTGGTAAGTAGTTTACCACGTGACTTCCTTGTCGACTGAATTATAGTTCATGAAGTTCAGCTTCTTAGTGTTTCACATTCTTTGTGAAGGAAGAGGAATTCGCCGCGGCCTCATCGCAGGGGTCGTGTATTAAGCCGGCCGGCCCATGGGACACCTCTTTTAACAGGGCGATGAACAAGGTCAAGAAGGTTGAGAACGTGTCGGCGAAGCCATCGTCAGGTGGCCGTGGTCGGCTTTGGTGCGGACATAAATTGGTCCGACCATTATGGGAAACCGGTAGAGCAGTCGGGCTCGAGGGGGCGCAAGGCGAGAAGGACCGAAGAAGACGCCGCTTATGTTCGTGGACTGGAGGAGAAAGTGAACATGCTTCCGCAGCTTATCCAGGACGTAGTGGTGAAGACGATGAGCGCCCTCCTTCCTTATATGATGCAGTCACTCGCGAATTGGCAAGCGCGTGGTGGACAAGGGCCCATACCGGGCCCTAGCATGGTCAGCAGCACCTCGGGCACTGCGGCGGTCGCAGTCCCGACTCCGGCCGTATTGGTGGCTCCCGCACTGACTCCGGCTGTATTGGTGGCTCCCGCACCGACTTCGGCCGCCAACACCGTGACACCGGCGCCGGACGTGATGGTGACTCCTCCAGCCACGATCGAGTAACCGAGGCATAATAATAATGCATCCGACGGTAGGGAAAAAAGGGCAACCGACGCCACGGGAGGCAGCGCACCCTCCGTCTCTTGCATGCCCGCCTTCGTCGGCGGGGTCTCTTAATGGGCCGACCTCGACGCCCTCAAGGTAACTAAAAGCGTCCGAAACTCAAACGAGGACTTCATCTCATTGCCTTTTATTACTGGCATCTCTCTGATCCCTACATGCATATGTCTCTTTCACATGAGGACACTCCATGCGTTCTACTACAAGTAGTGGACGGCGAGTTGAAGGATGTTGCCAAAGGTAAAATCCTTCAACCCCAAAATCGAGTGATGCACAATAGGACAATGGCACCGGAGATGCATAGGGTTCAAATCTCTCTCGTGATTTCGGGCTACGAGAGAGTGGAACCTCCCATTCAACCCCCCGGATACGATGAGGACGAGCCGGCAGTCCTCAATGATTGTTTCGGCCAAATATTCCTTTGGCCGAAGACCCAAATGCATTTGATGACGAGGGAAGGGGGCACCACACCAAGGACAACACCGGTAGTCGTCGTGCCGGCGCCACATGATCCCATCGGCGCACAACAAGAAGACGACGATCTTGATGATGATATCAATGCCGACCAGTTCATCAACACTTTTTATGATGATGATGACTTATTCATGCCTCCTGCTGAAGGAGCCTATCAGCATGACAAGGAAGATCGCGGTTCAGCTGATCCTGCGGCGAAACCCGCTTGCTCCACGCGTCTCTTCGCTTCTTCTCAGGAGATGTCTCCAGCAGCTTGCGCCTCACCGAGACTCAAGCAGATGCCAGAATGAGATATATTCTCAGCCCGTCCACACTCCATAAGGCGACCACTGAGCAGATAAAGGCAGGTGACTGCTCGAAATCAGAAAAGAAGAAGGGACGGAAAAGAAAGAAGGGCGCTTCGAGCAACCAACCTCTGATGCCGATCAGGGCTCAGGACGGGCCACCAAGACCCAAGGATCTCTCGTTTGAAATACATGTGGCGGGTAGGGCGATGCTACTTAATGACATCGTCGACCTTGCAACTTCATATATGCGGAGTGTGCATCTTAGTGTTATGGCGTTAGAGAAGATGCTTCTTTGAGAGAAGAATCCCTCGTACCCAGTTTTCATGGCCAAGGTGCCACTCAACATGGGCTTCATCAACAATGTCCCCGCGGATATGATAATCCTGCAGTTCTCAGACATCTTTAATTTGTTTTATCTCAAGCGGCTGGACCATAGCCTTATCCGTATGTTCTCGCTCAACCTTTCTATGAGTATCAGGAGAGATAAGACCCCGAGCGTTGCGATATTGGACCCCTTCTACATGCGTGAAAGCATCTTGATGGACAACGGGGACGCGACTCTTGCGGCGGGGTACATCTGAGAATTCATTCCAGAGAACGCCGACAAGGATTCATTTCTCATGACCTACTCTCCCAAGTAAGTCATTCGCTCGCCGCCGTAGCATATATGCTTTCTTAGCTTTGTTCCATTGTCCTCTTCCAACATTCCTTTTGGATTGTTTTAATTATGTAGTGAGGATCAAGACTGGGTGTTCATCTTCTTTTCACCACAACACTCGCATGCCGTGTATTTAGACTCGGGGGGTGTGAAGAAGAAAGATTACAAGTATATCATGAGAGTTTTGGATGATGCTCTCGCCGGCTACAAACAAGCCGGAGGCAAGATCGTGAAGCACAAGTACAGGAAGCATCAGCCTGGCGTGAGTGTTTTAAACCACGTAACGCAGTTCCCGTGCGTCAAGCAGCCGGCTGGCAGTGTGAGGGATGCATACTACGCCCTCCATCACATGCGGGCAATTGTACAGGAAGGGTGCAACCTTACGCTGCCAATTCATCTTAAAGCGTGGGCCGAAAGGAAGGCAGCAATCGCCGATGCAAATGTTTGGCAGGAGTTCTCACATCCAAGGGGAGATGCCGACTATCATCTTTCGTGAAGTACAAATGAAGGGGTCGATCTTCCACAGCAACATTGCACCATCCAATGGGGAGATAGAAGCCCGCCTAAAGGCCTTGCGTGACACAAGGCCTTTCATGAAGAAAGAAGGATGCCGCCCAATCCCTGAGCCGAGTCACAAGTCATGACGATCGATGTGAATTTCATGCTACATTGTTTCATACTTAGCATTGTTATATCTGAACAATATTGATGATTTGTGTTCTAAATAACTTTATCTCTATCGCAAAAACACTTTTCCATCTTTCTATAAATGTATCATGCATCATTTTGGCTATGCTACTAGTTTAGTTGATCAGTTGTTATTGAAGTTGTGTTGTGTGTATGTATCTTCCTATATGCTTAAACGATAAATGTGGTCATTGATGCCATTGTCATTCACACTCACTTGTTTGTTGCAACAGATCGATCAAAATGATCAACATTATCAAGATGGAGTGAAGAAAACAATACTCGAAGATTAGTTTTAGGGTTTTCTTTTATTTCATTTGTAATAACTTGTATTCGATACTTGTAAACAATACTCGAAAACATGTAATGCTTTCTCTAGTTCTGTAATGCTTCTATTTATGTAATAATTTTTGTTATTCCATTCATGTAATTGTTTCTGTTTTTCGTTTTCTTTTTCTCTAAATTAATTTTTTTATTTTCTGTAATAAATATTTAGTGGCGCATATTCTGTACAGGTAGTGGCGCACCTGTAATGCGCCACCCCTAAGGAACCTTATGGGTGGCACATTCTGAAATGCGCCACCCATAAGGTCTTAGGGGTGGCGCATTTCGAAATGCGCCACCCATAAGGGTCTTAGGGGTGGCGCATTCAGAATGCGCCACCCCTAAGCCCTTATTAGTGGCTTGTACTTAGTGGAGCATCCATAATGCGCCACTAAAGGTTAAAAAAGGGCGCCACCATAAGCCCTTTCTCTAGTAGTGCGTCCAACTCCGAGCGAGGCCACAGATCGCCCCGGGCGAACTGTCGCGCTCTAGCCCGAGCTCGCCGCCCCGTTTCCCGCCCACAGCCTCTCCCCGCGCGGCTACAAAAGGAGCATCCCAAGCCCCCGATCCCCAAACCAACTCGAGCCCCCTCCACTGCTCCCCCTTTGCCACTCCACCTCGCTACCACCTTGCCTTGCCACCCAGCCCCAACCCGAGAAGAAAGGAAGAAACAAATGAGGGAAGAGAGGAGCCTGGAGAAGAGGAGGAAGGAGGAAGAAGGAGGACGAAGGAGGGGAGGCCGCAGCTGTGGAAGGAGAGACGCCCCTCTTGGCTTCACGGCGGTGGCCACCGGCGCCCGGCGAGGCCGCTCCACTCCCGAGCCGTAGGTCTGCCCGACGAACGACCACGACGCGCTACCTCGAGCCGCCGACGTTCGTCACCGCACCAAGCCCCTCCAACACCAAAAATGGAGTTCCCTCTCTGTCCCACATCGTTGCCTCCTCTCCAAGCCTCCCGCCGCCGCCCGTAGACGCTCTAGTGAGCACGCCGCCTCCGTTGACCGCCATAGCTGTGCCCTGTTGCTCGGTATCGAGCTGAGGTGGGAGATTATTTCCCGGCCGTCAGATCTCTGCGGATCGAGCGGCCTAAAATAGCTTATACCCCTTCGGCCTTTGCAACCCTATGACTAGTGGGCCCTTGTCGTCGGTCCTAAATAAAAAATAGACAAAACGCCAGTCACCATACTACACAGGCCTGGCCCGAAGAGACAATTCGCCAGTAGGAGTAATATAGCCTGGGCCGGCCTCACTTTTTCCTTTTTCTTTAATTTAAATCATGACCATATAAATATTTTTTATAAAATTAAGTACATATCAGAAAAATGTGAAGAATTTTTTTTACTGTTTCTATAATTGTTCCTTTTTTTCTGCATTATGATTATAAATCTTATTAAATTGCTACTTTGATAAATAATATTAAAAATCTTTGCTAGTGATAATAAATTGTTAGCATTTTATTAAAATTGTCTCTGATCAGTACCTAATGGTGGTATAATTAATGAATAAACATATAAATAAATAAAAACAATACTAAAAGTATTTATTAAATCCTAAGGATAATTGTTAAGGACTTTCTATGATTTAATTGAAAATGGTGACCTAATTCTAATTCCACTTAAGAATCTTGTTAGCTAAGACTTTAGCAAACTGAATAACTTGACTTAATTATTAATCTTTTTATTATTATTTTACCTTGATTGTTATGTTGCTTGCTTAATAAAAAAAATGTTAAGATAAACTCTATTACATTTGCCACACTCTTTTTGTTGTCCTTCTGTTGATATGGTTGTGATGCTATGCTATGAGAGACTATTGCTAGTATGTTTTGTATGATTGTCGTGGTTGTAATTGTGTGTTTATTTTTCCGCAACGTGTAGACGAGGCGGTTGGCGTTGCAGGTGAAGACTCCTTCCAAGCTGCCGAAGAAGCCATGCCAGCGGACACCGCCGAGGAAGGCAAGCAATCTCCGAAAACTCAACCCTTGTCCTATGTTTTAAACTTTTTCTTTCTTTGTATCATGTTATCTATCCTTATTATGTTAGTTATATCATGTGGAATGGGAACTATTTTAGTTATAATAGGTGAAACCACTACACCCCCTCCAACCTACCTATGGATCATGAAAACTTAGCACCCCGATGATCTTGATGTTTTATCAAGATCTTCACCCATCCATTAGAGGTTAATACTTGACAACTAAATTAAGATGGTGATCATGCAACACCTTGATTATGATGGCATACATCCATGGGATGTGATGGCCAAGACTTGTATTTGTGGTATACATCCAAGGGATGTGATGTCCAAGGATGATGATAAAATACGGCAACATAAGAAAAGACTCAAAGGAATATCTAGGGCTGAAGTGCCGCTAAAAGCTAGCCCTAAAGTACAACCACATTACCTTGGTATGGGACAGGGCTAGTTGGAAGCTTGTTTACCTTAGTATGGGGATCTTATAACTACATAATGGACATTCGAGTCCTAGAAACCGGGATCCTGCGGGTGAAATACGATGCTCTCAGTGTCAGCATGGAACTTTGCTGCACCTCTACTAAAGTGAAGGCATGGGTCCAAGAGGAGCATGACCTTGCACTCGGACAGTTTTGGATGTGTGCATTGGGTAGATCACTTTCACTAGGGTAGACAAGGGTAAGACTATGGTTGATTATCCGAGACCCGCATACTGAGGTATGACGATCCGTGGGGACTCACGGCGGATGTATCGAATGCTATGGTTAAAGTGTACAACCTCTGCAGAGTGAAAACTATTCGAATAGCCAGAGTCCACAGTCATGGACAGCTAGTGAGGCCACACTATGCTAAGACCTGAACTTTGAGCAAACTTTGGTTATTGTTATTGATGAATATATAAGGGATAAAAAGGGATGATGATCTAACCTGACTTAAAAATGATTAAAAATTTCTCAACATAAGTGAACATTATACCTGTTAATAATTTTGTGTAGACAGGTTTTCCTCCAAATGAACCACCCATAAAGCTCTCCTACTGTTTTATTATGTAAAACTTTTGTTCTTTTCTTTGAGGTGGTTTCGAGTACTTTGTATGCACTCACCAGCTTTGTCCTTGGTTATTCAAACGGCCAGGCTTGGAGGAGAAGGTAATGGATGACGATTGGACTGACGTTTACTAGGACTTTCTACGCTCTGGACTTTCCTATTGGTTATGCCACGCTGCTATGTTAAGTAGTATTTGGTGATTCCGCTGCATTTGCGCCCGATGAGGCAGTGTAAGACAAGGTGTTGTAAGACTATGTTGTTCGGTATGTTGTATGAACATGTGATCTGTATTACCTGTCGAGTTGTGCGTCACCTATCACTGATCATGGGAACATGACGGGTTTGCAGTTGGCCGCTTCGGGTATATAATCCGGGGTTCCCACAGACTTGGTATCAGAGCCTCTGTTCAGACTGTAGTAGCCTAGTTAGCATGTACGTTAGTTAGAAATATTTTGTTAAAAAAATCTCTTATACCTCTTACCCCTTTCAAAATTTTTTAAATCAAGCGAGACCAAGGATTAAGAGGGAATGGTGTCCCGAAACAGATGAGAACTAGTGGAAGTTTTTCTTTAGTGTCCCCTATCCGAATGCTCGATCTTATGCTTGTTTGATTTTCCCTTTTTAGTCTTCAGTTAGAGTGACCCTACCCCCACTTAGGATAACACTAACCTGTGCACTCTTGCGCGACACAACTTCAGGATGATGAGGCAAACCCGAGCTGACCCTAGCGGATCCGGTGATGCACCACCACCCACACCTGACCCGAACATGGCGCAATTTGTGCGCTTGTTAATCCAGGAGCGACAAGTTTCTCGCGTACAACTCCAAGATGTCCGGGACAAACTCCAAGCTGCCCCAGAAGAGCGCCAAGCTAATCTCGCAGCCCTCCAGCAGATGGTCCAAACTTCCGCAAGCAACGCCAACCAAGGAAGACGGAATGAGGATCCTAGATCCAAACTCTGAGACTTCCAGAAAACCATTCCTCCCATGTTCTCCCAGTCAAAGAAGCCTCTCGATGCTGCAGATTGGCTTAGAACCAAGGAGAATAACTTGACAATGGCAGAAGTTGGAGACAAAGAGAAGGTGCTCTATTCCACTCACTACCTCACCGGCACCGCAAGGAGCTGGTGGGAAGGAGTACGTGCACATTTGGCTGAAGGGCAAGTGCTTAAATGGGAGCAGTTCAAGGAGAAGTTTGCAAAGGCGCACATTCCTCTGCTTTGATTCAGAGCAAGAAAGATGAGTTCCGCCACCTCAAGTAAGGAGGCATGACTATGGTCACTTATCTCAGCAAGTTCACTGAACTGGCGAGGTATGCCCCCGGGGAGGTGGACACTGAAGATAAGAGGAAGGACCGCTTTATCGATGGCCTAGATGATGAGCTGCAGTGTTTGCTCGTCGCCATGCAGTTTCCAGACATGGAAGCATTGGCCAACGCCCTCATCTTGGTGGAAGACAAGAGAAGCGTGGTCGCTGAGAATCGCAAGCGTCGTATGATGTAGCAAGGAGGATCCAACAATCCCAGACTCCACCAACCCATCCATCCAGACTTGCAGCACCGTCGTAGAGGAACCTCTACTCTGCGCTGCGACCCAACAACCCCAGCAAGAAGAGGCCTGCTCCATAACCCAATGCACCTACCCTAGCACCAGGCCAAAGAGCCCGTAGCAAGAGCAATGACCCATGCAGATCTTCCAATGCCTCCGACGGCCGTCTGAATCATGTGAATGCTGAGGATGCTCCAGATGTTATTCTAGGAACATTCCTCGTTAAATCGTACCCTGCAAAAGTTCTGTTTGATTCGGGTGCATCTAAATCGTTTATTACAGAACCCTTCGTGGGTAGAATCCATATGGAAACAGAACCCCTAAGGAGGTCCATGAATGTGCAAATCCCGAGATCCAAGGTTAGGGCATATCTCGCTTGCTCTAACATTCCAGTTGAAATCCATGGAGTTGAGTTTCCAGCCGATCTAATCGTGCTGGGAACCGAAGGGATTCATGTGATACTTGGCATGAACTGGTTGCCCAAGTACCGAGGTCGGATAGATTGTGCTGAGAGGATAGTCGACCTCACCAGTGCTGGCGGAGTTCAAATAAAGTATATAGACAAGGAAGAAACTTCCCGAGCCTGCTTCCATCAGAGTGTCTCGGTTCCATGACTTGATGAGGTGTATGTTGTTTCTGAGTTTCTAGATGTCTTTCCGGAGGAGTTACCCGGTATGCCATCTGATCGTGATATCGAGTTCATCATTGAGTTAGTTCCTGGCACAACCCCAATTGCACAGAGACCCTATCGGATGAATGTCGATGAGTTAGTGGAGTTGAAGAAATAGTTGGATGATATGCTCCAGAAGGAACTTATTCGACCCAGTGCTTCACCTTGGGGATCGCCCATTCTTTTAGTGGACAAGCGTGACGGAACCATACGCATGTGTGTGGACTATCGTAGGCTGAATGAAGTGACCATCAACAACAAGTATCTGTACCCCAAGATCGAGGATCTATTCGATCAGTTGAACGGAGCCTGAGTCTTCTCAAAGATTGATTTGAGGACCGGATATCACCAGCTGATGGTCCGAGGGTCGGACATTCCAAAGACTGCCTTCACGATCCGTTATGGTTTGTTCAAGTACACTGTGATGTCATTCGGACTTACCAATGCCCCTGCCTATTTCATGAACCTCATGAACAAGATCTTCATTAAGTACCTTGATAAGTTTGTTGTGGTCTTCATTGATGACATCCTAATATATACTCCAAGACCGAAGAAGAGCACGCTGAGCACCTACGCTTAGTCCTAGAGATTTTGCCAGAGCACCAGTTGTACGGCAAGTTCAGCAGGTGTGAGTTCTGGCATAAGGAAGTTGGATTTTTGGGACATGTATTGTCGGAAGGAGGAATATCAGTTGACCCAGCCAAGATTCAGTCTATCATTGACTAGACAGCCCCAACCAACCAGACCGAAGGAGCATTCCTTGAATTAGCAGGATATTACCTTAAATTCGTGCAATGTTTATCCAGTATTGCCCTTCCTATGACTCAACTGCTGAAGAAGGACCAGAAGTTTGTTTGGTCAAAGAAGTGTGAAGGAAGTTTCCAAGAGCTGAAGAGGAGATTGGTATCTTCCCCAGTTTTGATGATGCCTGACCTGACCAAGAGCTTTGATGTGTACTGTGATGCATCAAAGATTGGTTTGGGTTGTGTCCTCATCTAAGTCGGCAAGGTGATTGAGTATTTTTCTAGACAGTTGAAGCCGCATGAAGTGAATTACCCCATGCACGACTTGGAGCTAGCCGCAGTTGTGCTTGCTCTCAAGAGATGGCTCCATTACCTTATGGGTCATCGCTGTGACATATACACAGACCACAAGAGCCTAAAGTGTATTTTCTCTCAGAAAGAGTTGAACATGAGGCAGAGGAGATGGATCGAGTTGATCAAGGACTACGATCTCGAAATTCACTACCATCGTGGAAAGGCCAACGTTGTAGCAGATTCCCTCATCCGCAAGCTGTGTACACTTAATGCGATGATCAGAGAGGAGCAGCCAGCTCTACACAAGGAGTTCGAGAAGATGGGTTTGGAGCTTGTTACACCCGGTTTTCTTGCTCACCTCGAGCTGACTCCGACTCTGTTTGATCAGATCAAGGAGGCACAGAAGGGGCATGAAAGTATCAAGGGAATCAAGAAGAAGATACCCCTCGGCAAGGCCCCGAATTTCACGGTTGATGATGAAGGAGTTCTCTGGTTCGATGGCCGATTATGTGTGCCCGATGTGAAGGAATTGAAGCTCACTATCCTGAAGGAAGCTCACGATACACCTTACTCCATCCACCCCGGAGGGACTAAGATGTATCAAGACCTGAAGGATTTATTCTTGTGGCATGGTATGAAGCGTGAGATTGCCTCCTATGTTGCCAAGTGTGACATCTGTCAGAGGGTGAAAGCAGAACACTAGAGACCTGCAGGATTATGGCAGCCACTCTGAGTTCCTAAATGGAAGTGGGAACACATAGGCATGGACTTCATCATAGGACTACCGAGGTCGAGGAAGGGTCATGACTCTATCTGGGTCATCGTCTATCGACTCACCAAGGTAGCGTACTTCATTCCAGTGAGGACCACCTATCAAGGAGATCAGTTGGCATACTTGTACATATCAAGGATCATTTGTCTGCATGGAGTTCTGAAAGAGACTATGTCTGAACGAGGTACCCATTTTACCTCGAGGTTCTAGAAGCAAGTGCAGGAAGCCCTAGGCACCAAGCTCACATTCAGCACAGCATATCAGCCGCATACGGGAGGACAAATCGAGCTTGTGAATCAAATATTGGAAGATATGCTCTGCGCATGTGCTCTAGCATATGGTTCCAAGTGGGAGGATTGCTTTCCTTATGAAAATTCTCCTACACCAACAACTATCCGTCAAGTCTGCAGATGGCCCCATTTGAACCCTTGTATGGAAGGAAGTGCCGCACGCCCCTAAACTAGTTTTATAATGGAGAAGGGAAGATTTTTAGACCAGATGTTCTTAAGGAAGAAGAAGAGCATGTTTTCTTGATTCGTGATCGTGTCAAGGCATCTCAGTCCCGGAAAAAGAGTTATGATGATTCCAAACGCCGCAATGTGACTATCAACCCTGGTAGCTTTGTGTACCTTCGAGTCACCCCTCTCAAGGGAGTGCAATGATTCCATGTGAAGGGAAAGCTCGCGCCCAGATATATTGGTCCATTCAAAGTTCTAGACCGACGAGGAGAAGTTTCTTATAAGCTAGAGTTTCCCTCGGAGTTATCCGACGTCCATGATGTCTTCCACGTGTTGCAGCTCTAGAAGTGTCTGGAGGTGCCAAAGAAGCCAGAGGTGTTCAAGAACATCGATCACCGCAAAGTGGACAGCAACCAGGATCTCACCTACCGAGAGACACTGATTCAAATCCTCGAAGAAGCCACCCGCGTCACCCGAAAGCATGCCCTGAAGTTTTTCAAGGTCCAGTGGAGCAACCATTCTGAGAAGGATCACTACTAGGTAATAGCCATATAGTGGCGCACTGTTTTTGAGTTTAGTGGCGCATTAGGGATGCACCACTAACTACAAGCCACTAATAAGGGCTTAGAGGTGGCGCATTCTGGATGCGCCACCCCTAAGGCCCTTAGGCGTGGCGCATCTCATAATGCGCCACCTCTAAGCTCTTAGGGGTGGCGCATTCTGGTATGCGCCACGCCTAAGGGCCTTAGGGGTGGCGCATTCGCAGTGCGCCACTAAGTCCTGGCAATATGCGCCACTAAATAATTACAAAAAACAAAAAAAAATTACATAAAAGAATAAAAGCATTACAGATATTTTTATTATATTACAGAAATGCAAAATACAATATAACAATGAGGCCAACAATTATTGATACAAAAGAATTGCAATATAATTTTTATTACAAAGGTTTAGAGGCCAACAAGATTCACAAGATTACATTCCATCACAAAATTACAATGAGTCCAACAATTATTTAAAACCGAAAGCTACTTTCGTCATCACTACTTGTTTGCTCTTCAACCTGCACAAAACAAAGCTTTAGAGGTCACATCCATCATACCAAAGGAGAACAAAGCAATCTAGCATCTATTCTTATCAATAACTTAAAGCAAGTCGATGAATGGTGAAAAGCATGCACATATGCATAAAAATGCATATGCAGTGACCTTTATACACAAAGAGCATCAAGAGTATTTGACACTACCATCTAGTACACAAAGAGTACATCCAAATTACATCCAAATTACACAAAGAGTACATTCAATTAATTGTTTTGACTCGGCTCGGGGAATGGGCGGCATCCTTCTTTCGTCATGAAAGGCCTTGTGTCACGCAGGGCCTTTAGGCGGACTTCTATCTCCCCATTGGATGGTGCAATGTTGGAGTGGAAGATCGACCCCCTCATTTGTACTTCACGACGGATGATAGTCGCCATCTGCGCTTGGATGTGAAAGAAATCCTCCTTCAGATTTGCATCGGCGATTTCCGCCTTCCTTTCAGCCCACACTCTGAGATGACTTGGCAGCGTAAGGTTGCGTTGTTCCTGTACAATCGCCCTCATGTGATGAAGGGCGTAGTACGCAGCCCTCACACTGCCAGCCGGCTGCTTGACGCACGGGAACTGCGTTACGTGGTTGAACACGTTCACGCCAGGCTGATTTTTCCTGAACTTGTGCTTCATGATCTTGCCTCCGGCTTTTATGTAGCCGACGAGAGCATCATCCAAAACTCTCATGATATACTTGTAATCTTTTTTGTTCACACTCCCCGAGTCTAAATACACGGCATGCGAGTGTTGCGGTGAAAAGCAGATGAGCACGCAGTCTTGATCCTCACTGCATAATTAAAACAATCCAAAAGGAATGTTGGAAGAGGACAATGGAAATCTAAGAAAGCATATATGCTACGGAGGCGAGCGAATGACTTACTTGGGAGAGTAGGTCATAAGAAATGAATCTTTGTCGGCGTTCCGTAGCATGAAGTCTGTGATGTACCCCGCCGCGAGAGCCGCGTCCCCGTCGTCCATCAAGATGCTTTCACGCATGTAGAAGGGGTCCAATATCGCGACGCTCGGGGTCTTATCTCTCCTGATACTCATAGAAAGGCTGAGCGAGAACAGACGGATAAGGCTATGGTCCAGCCGCTTGAGATGGTACAAATTGAAGATCTCCGAAAACCGTAGGATTATCATATCCGCGGGGATAGTGTTGATGAAGCCCATGTTGAGTGGCACCTTGGCCATGAAAACCGGGTACGAGGGATTCTCTTCTCGAAGAAGAATCTTCTCTAATGCCATAATACTATGATGCACACTCTGCATATCCGAAGTTGCAAGGTCCATCATGTCCTTAGGTAGCATCGCCCTACCAGCCACATGGATTTCAAACGAGAGATCCTTGGGTCTTGGTGGCCCATCCTGAGCCCGGATCGGCATCGAAGGTTGGCTACTAGAAGTGATGCTCTTCTTTCTTTTCCGTCCCTTCTTCTTTTCTGATTTTGAGCAGTCACCGGCCTTTATCTGCTCAGTGGCCGCCTTATGGAGTGTGGACGGGCTGAGAATAGATCTTGTGGCATCTGCTTGAGGCTCGGTGAAGGCGCAAGCTGCTGGAGACATGTCCTGAGAAGCAGCGAAGAGACGCGTGGAGCAAGCAGGCTTCGCCGCAGGATCAGCTGGACCGCGAGCTTCCTCGTCATGCTGACAGGCTCCTTCAGCAGGAGGCATGAATAAGTCATCAGCATCATACAAAGTATTGATGAACTGGTCGGCGCTGATATCATCATCAAGATCATCGTCTTCTTGTTGTGCTCCGATGGGATCATGTGGCGCCGACACGATGACTAGCGGTGTTGTCCTAGGTGTGGTGCCCCTTTCCCCCGTCATTAAACGCATTTGGCTCTTCGGCCATAGGCATATTTGGTTGAAACAGTCACTGAGGACTGCCGGCTCATCCTCATCGTATCCGGGGGGTTGAATGGGAGGTTCAACTCTCTCGTAGCCCGAAATCACGAGAGAGATTTGAACCCTATGCATCTCCGGTGCCATCGGCATATTGTGCATGATTCGATTTTGTGGTTGAATGATTTTACCTTTGGCAACATCCTTCAACTCGCCGTCCACGACTTGTAATAGAATGCATGGAGTGTCCTCCTGCGAAAGAGATATATATATATGCATGTACGGCATCAGAGAGATTCCACTAAAAAAGGCAAGGAGATGAAGTCCTCGTTTGAGTTGCAGACGCTTATAGTTACCTTGAGGGCGTCGAGGTCGGCTAGTGAAGAGACCCCGCCGATGACGGCGGGCATGCAAGAGACGGAGGGCACGCTGCCTCCCGTGGCGTCGGTCCCCCTATTTGTGCTGCCGCCGGGTGCATTATTGTTATGCCCGGGTTGCTCGATCGTGGCCGGAGGAGTTACCATCACGTCCGGCGTCGCCGCCGCGGTGTTGGCGGACGGAGTCACCAATACGCCGGGAGTCGGTGCGGGAGCCACCACTACGGCCGGAGTCGGGACTGCAGGCGCCGTGGGGCCCGAGTTGCTGCCGACCATGCTGGGGACTGGTATGGGCCCTTGTCCACCACGCGCTTGCCAATTCGCGAGCGACTGCATCATATCTGGAAGGAGAGCGTTCATCGTCTTCGCCACTTCGTCCTGGACAAGCTGCGGAAGCATGTTGACCTTCTCCTCTAGTCCACGAACATAAGCGGCATCTTCTTCGGTCCTTCTCGCCTTGCGCCCCCTCGAACCGGACTGCTCCGCCGATTTTCCATAATATTCGGACCAATTTAGGTCCGCACCAAAGCCGACCACACGGCCGGCTGACGATGGCTTCGCCGTCACGTCGTCAACCTTCTTGACCTTGTTCAACGCCCTGTTGAAGGCGTTGTCCCACGGGCCGGCCGGCTTAACCGACGACTCCTGCGATGAGGCGATTTTCATTTCCGCTTGCTGCAAAAATAATATGAAACGTTAAGAAATTGTGAACTTCACTCGAGAATTCAATTGACAAGGTCGCGTGGTAAACTACTTACCACGGCAGTCGTAAAATCCTGAATCTTAGGATCGATAATTATTTTCGAGGTTGCTTTGTCCTTATAGCTCCGGGCCCTCACAAAGAATTCGGTCTGCGAATCATCTTTGTATTGCTGGAAGGGGTTAGGTATGCCCGCAGCGGCGTACTCGGCATCCTCCTTGTCCCATTTAGGCTTGGAACTTTTGTAACCACCGGCTCCGAGAGGATGGTTACCTATGACCTGCGACCGCATGGCCTTGCCCTTTGCACTCGCGGCCTTGGCTTGCTCGGACTCACACCTAGCCTTGAAAAGGTTGTAGGTAGCTTCGTCGATCAATGGCTCTTTCTCCTTGAGCTCCTCCCAGGTTTTGTTCTTTTCAAAAATTACCCTCTTCACCCGGGTTTTCCAACTGGACAAGGCCTTGCTCATCTTCCTGAGGGCCCATGTGTTTACTTTGTTCCCTCTGAGTTTGGTGTTATCGTACGGCTCCGGAAACTTGTATCGTCCGTGCAGCTTGTTGATAAGAAGCTGACAATAATGAATATTCTCACGACTCCTGAGGTTAATCGTGGTGATCGGCACGGTGTTGCGGAGGATCGCCGCGACTTGACGGCCGTACCCTTCCGAAAAGCGTTCGGGCTCTTTAGGAATCCCGACGGCGGTCACAATAGTAAACTCTTGCCTGATGAAGCCGACCTTGGTCGGTTTCCGATTCCTCTTCTTCGACTGGGTACCATCTGTGTTGGAGCCACCGGTCCCATCATCCTCGCTGATGTTCCTCTCGCCGTCTGTCGTACCGGCCTCCTCCTCCAAGTCATCATCCGATGAGTCGGACTCCGACTCTATCTCCTCCTCATACTCCTCCTCGCCCGGAGGTACTTCCTCTTCTCTCTGCTCCTCGACCTCCTCCTGGGAGTATTCCCAAAATTGCTTCCTTTTTGTACCCGGCTGAGAAGAAGGACCGGCGTCGGCTCCGGTCGACATGTTTGCACTAGTACAATATTAAAAAATGCAACTACTTAATTAATTAGCACAATAAATAAATGCAAATACTCTCATGTTAAGAAAAATAGCAAAGGTCATGCACGAATTCACGGAAAAATTCGGCATGACCTTTGCTCTTTGTCTTAACATGAGAGTGCCCCATTCTCAACCGAAACGGAAGTTAATCAACATTTCGGGAGAAAGGGGATAATGAGAGTCCCTGCACATAAAAAATGCCTACATGTAGGCACAACCATCACATATATAGTGTAGAACAATGCACTAAAATAGATATTCAAACACCATATATATAGGTAAATTTCATATGATAAACAATGCATTGCAAATTGGCACTTGCTTGGGTTTTTTCATATTCAGTTGAAATATCTTATAACTAAGTCATTCAGTTCCAGCATGATGGATGGATGGATGGATGGTAAATCACCCTACTCATGTTGCCAAGATATAAATACATACTCATACCCTGGCACTACAGAAAACCACATGGATTATTCTCATCATGAGGCAAAACAAAAATAATCCCAAATGAACCACAAACACCAACGATGACACAATAATAACTGTAGTATGAAATGATGCAACGCGCAACGAATATCATGTGTGCATCTTATTGAGAACACGGAAAACAAGATCTTTGCCGAGTGCATAGAGAAAATTGCTCGGCAAAACTATTACACTCGGTGAAGCATCACCTTTATCAAGCACCACGTGGGCGGGACAAGGTGGCATGATATGACATCTAGAGGTGTGATTAATTTTGAGAGTGTTTTTCAAAAGTTTTCACATAGTTTTCTTACAAACTAGGCCATCATTCAGCAACAAACTAGGTTTCAAGAAGGAATGAATCAGGTTTGCATTTGAAGTGACCGCTGATTCATTCGTTGACTTTAAAACTTTATCAACATTAAACGCACACCATTACATGTTTCATGTTCAAAAAAAAATCAGTTCTCTTTTCCTATATTTAGGCCATGCATTTCTTGTGATTTATGAATTTAATTTTATATAAATGGATTGAAAAAGAAAGGATGTAGAATAGGGTCATATAAATGGATTGAAAAATCATATAAATGGATATAAATGGATTGAAAACTACAATCTGTAAAAATTTGCCCCTACAACCATTAACACAAGCACCTATCAAGCAAAATCCTTCCACATATAAACTTGAACATGCACTGAAAAGATCATGCAGCAGGTACTCATCAAGAAACAATCATCATTATATTCTCGCAATATGAAATCCACATCAAGTACTCATCCAATACAAAGATCAGGACAAAATTGAACAAACAGAGGATGCGAGAGGAAGGTGGGAGGGGGGATGAGGGAAGAGGGAGGAAGGAGGTAGGAGTGGTGGCTACCTGCCTATGGACTGCTCGCCGGCGTAGCTCCGGGTGGTGGCGTTGCTGGCGGGAGCGGCAGCTCCAGGGAGGGAGGCGCGGCTGCTCCACCAGGGAGGCGCTGGGGACGGACTCTGGTGGTTCGATCAGGGAGGGGGCGGCGAGGGCGGCAGCTCCGGTGGCGGCGAGGGCGGTGGACGGAGAGGGGAGCTCGAACAACGGGGGGTGGCTCCGGTGGCGGTCGACGGCGAGGAGATTGCGCTGGGAGAGATGGTGTGGGCACGGGCAAGGGGAGGGGGTGATGGAGCGGTTAAGGCTTAGGGGTGGCGCATTTTGCTGAAATGCGCCACCCATAAGGTTTCTTATGCGTGGCGCATTTCGGCGAAATGCGCCACGCATAAGGAACCTTATGGGTGGCGCATATCAGCAAAATGCGCCGCGCATAAGAGAACTTAGTGGCGCATTTGGGAAATATGCGCCACCCCTAAGCGTTTTTTAATTTTTTTGTTCAATTATTTTTTAATTATACATGCCTTGTCACATTATGAATGAATATTCTTCTTTTTGGAGTATATGTAGGTGGTTATAATATGCCTTGTCACATGCCTTGTCACATTATGACATGTTTAATTAAACATGTCTTGTCACATGCCTTGTCACATTATGAATGAACTTAGTGCCGTAACAATTACGATGAAAACACAGACCCCTGATGGTTATAATATGTAGGTGGAGTCATGAAGTGGATGCAAACAAGGAAAATCTTTAACAAAATACTAGGTGTAATGTGAGAGGGGAGCAAGCACAAGCAGCAAAACCAACAAACAACAGCAAAGTGCATATTAAATCCATGCATACACAAAGTGATCATGAATTACAAAATATTTTTCTTAAATTTGGAGCTAGTTATCTAGCTATCGTTTCCTCACGATCTTCTTCTTGCCCTTCTTTGTCGTGGTTGAATAATTTAGGCCCGGGACGCCTTCACTTTTCCTCTTGAACGGGAGGAGACCTTTCTTCGGTAGGGTTGTGGTGTATGTATCCTGAGCGGCGTAGTCATCCTCCATCTTCGGGTCGTCATACTTGTCAAAGTCTTGCTCGTTGGCGACTCCATCCATTCCGATGATATTTCTTTTGCCTCTCCTCACTACAACGCGGCTCGGCTTTGATGGGTCGGTAATGAAGAAGCATTGGTCCACTTGGCTAGCCAGTACCCATGGCTCATTTTTCGCGGTGACGTTTGCGCCCGTAGACTTGGATTTGGCTTCGGGTATAACCATGGTGGTGAAGTACCGGTCTTCTTTTACGACGTTCTTGGCCCATCTCACACGGAACATCGACACTTTCTCTCCACAGTAGTCGAGCTCCCATATGTCGTCGATCCTTCCATAGAATCTTTCCTTGACGTCATCGGTGTAGAATATCCCCGTTACCCCTGAGTTCTGGTAATCGCAGTTATTGTCCTTTTCCTCTGTGTAAAATGTGTAGCCGTTGATATCATACGCTTGATAGGTCATCAGGTTGCGTGCGGCACCCTGTGACAAGGTGAATATCATCTTTTCGTCCTCGGAAGCGTTCCTTCGCGGGGGATTAGCACGAAGCTCGTCCCTGAACACAGTCATGAAACCGGAGTTGTGCTCTTTGATTAGCCGTGGATCTCGGTCCGTTATCTGCAGGCCCTGGTCACTGTACTTCTTCCTGATTAAATCCTTGTGCTTTACTATCCAAGGATCGACCAGCTGGATGTGTTGTAGCGCGACTGGGCTTGCTCTTTCAAAGTCGATGTCTCGACCGTCAAAGTTGACATGCATTGCGCGGCTTCCCTCGTGGTGACCACACCCATCGGTCCTGCCAAAGTGCTTGTTGACGGCCAGACCAACAGGGTTCTCGGTGTTGAGATAATTCGTGCAAAAAGAGATGCACCCTTCGGTTAGAAAGCCCTTCGCTATGCTTGCATCTGGACGGGACCTGGTACGAACATATTTTTTGATGTGCCCATTCATCCTTTCGAACGGCATCATGCTGCGCAAAAACGCAGGCCCGAGTTGGACGATATCCTCCACGACGTGGATCAGCAGATGCACCATAATGTCGAAGAATGCAGGCGGGAAATAGATCTCAAGCTCGCATAGTATGAGCACGATCTCCTCCTGTAGCCTTTTGAGTTGCGTAGCGCAAATCGACTTCCGGGAGATGACTCAAAAAAGTTGCAAAGGCAAAACAACGTTTTACGGACGTGCTCGTCCATTATCCCTCGCATCGCAACCGGGAGAATCTGCTTCATCAGCACGAAACAGTCGTGAGATTTCATCCCGCTGAAACGCTGCTTCGCCTCGTCTAGGTATCTGCTTATCTTCCCCGCGTAGCCGTTCGGAAATTTTACTCCTATGAGGCAGTGGATAAACTGCTTGATCTCCTCCTCGCACAGAGTGAAGCATGCCGGGGGGCAGTGATCAATACCGGTCTTCTTCTTGGTCGTCCTTTTTCGTTTGCGAGAGTTTTGCGTTTCCGTATCCTCTTCCTCCTCCGGCTCATCATCGTCGTCACTAGGGGGGTGAAGTTCCCTCCTGATGCCCATAAATTTCAAGTCATTCCTTGCTTTTGGCCCGTCCTTGGTCTTCTCCGGCATGTTGAGCAGCGTGCCAAACAAGCTCTCGCACACGTTCTTTGTGATATGCATTAGATCAAGGCTATGAGGACTGCGGAGTAGACTCCAGTATTGCAAATCCCAGAAAACAGACCTCGCTTTCCATACCGTCATCAACGGCTGAGTCTTCTTTTTTTTCTTTCCCGGCGCGGGGCACTCTTTCCAAGTTTTCAGCAAGTTGTCGATTTCTTTGCCGCTCCTTCGAGCTGGGGGTGCTCGGAGCTCCTCTCTTCCATCGAACAGATGTCCCTATTTTCTCCACGCGTGTTTCTTGGGAAGCCACCTCCGAGACCCCTGGAACACGGTTTTTGAAGATCCAGGATCTTTTGGTAGCTGGCGGTACGTTGTATTATCCATGCACCTAACGCATGCACAGAATCCTTGGACCACCTGCCGTGAGAAATATCCGTATCCGAGATAGTCGTGCACCGTCGTGATCACCGCGGCTTTCATTGGGAAATATTCTTTTGCCGCGGCGTCCCACGTATTGACTCCGTCTTTCCATAACGTTTCTAGCTCCTCTTTCAACAGCTGCAGATATAGATTGAGGTCCGTACCTGGTTGTTTCGGCCCTTGAACTAGCATACACATTGTTATGTACTTTTTCTTCATGCACTTCCAGGGGGGAAGGTTGTATATGCATACAAACACGGGCCAGGTACTGTGTGTGCTGCTCTGGCCGCCAAACGGATTGACTCCATTGGCGCTCACACCAATCCTGAGGTTCCTTGGTTCTTTCCCAAAATCTGGGTATTCGAGGTCCAACGCAGTCCATTGGCTACCATCTGAAGGGTGCCTCAGCATGTCCTCCTTTTCCGGATCCGGGTTCGGGTCATCCTCTTTTAGCTTCTTTCTATCCGCGTGCCAGGTCATGAGCTTTGCTTCCTCGGGATCTATGAAATACCTCTCTAGACGAGGAGTGATCGGAAAGTACCATACCACTTTTCTAGGAACTTTCTTCCCTCTCTTGTATCGACTAACACCGCACACTTTTCTAGGAACATGTGGTTTTATCTTCGTCCTCACCCCGATAGATCATGCAATCATTTATGCAGACGTGGTCTTTAACGTGCGGAAGATCGAGAGGGCAAAGGACTTTCTTGGCCTCAGCGATACTAGTTGGGCACGTGTTGCCCTTCGGAAGACGATCGTGCCAGAATGCCATGTTATCATTGAAGCTTTCGTCGGTCCATTTGTGTTTTGCCTTCATCTCCATAGCCCCAAGTGTTACATTCAAGCGGGTATCCTCGTCGTTGCATCCTTCGTACAACTTCGTAATCGCGTCTTTCTCGAGTTGCGCCATCTTGGCTTTCTCTCTAGCTGCACCTCTTGCGTTCAACGCCTCTTTGACAAGCAGCTCTTGAACATGAGGGTCCCGCACCCAGCTTGAATCATCATGTCCGACATCTTGATCTTCATGTCCGGCATCTTGATCTACATGATCCGCTTCGGTATCTTCTTCATGATCATGTACGGGATGCTCTTCGTCATCTCGCCCGCCGCTGTTTTCTGGTTGCCCTTCCTCATTTACTGGCGCCCCACCATTGACGTCCTCCTCCTCACCAGCTTCATCACTTATCCATCGTGTGTAGCCATCCATCAAACCATTACGCTTCAGGTGTCTTTGCAATATTCCGGAATCAGGCTCGGTCACGCACTGCAGTTTGCATCTCCGACACGGACATCTTATATCCGACCTATTATTCCTTAGCATGTCGTTTGTCGCACATTGCATCCACCTAGCCACGGTGATATCGCTCAGCATCTCGCGGACCATGGTCGATCACCTGCGTGCACGGAGAGAGCAACACAATTATATATCACAGTCGTCGCCGGAAAAATTCGGCATGACCTTCCCTAATAATGCATGGGAGCATGCGGAGAGTGCGCTAGAAATTTGCCAAAACGGAAATGAATCGACATTTCGGCAAAAAATTTGCCACTCAAGATACACATATACATCAAACCACCATAAGCTTCACACATACATCAAACCACCACAAGCTTCACATATACATCAAGCCCAAGATTCACATATACAACAAACCCCAAGCTAATAAAGGCAAGTATATGGGTCATAAATGGAACAAAAGAGTTTGGGAGGAGGTCCACTTACTTCAATATGAAACAAAATAGATGTAATTCCAAGTATCGATGGATAAATGGAAGAAATGAGGTGGGGAGGAGGAGAAAACCGAATAGATCTAGGGTGAGAAGAGTGGATCTAGTTTGAGAATTGTGTGGAGTGAATGAGAGGTGGTAGGTGGGGTGGAGTAGATAAGGGAAGCTCTAGGCATTTAGTAGCGCATATAGGAAGTCAGTGGTGGCGCTTCTGTGCAATGTGCCACCCCTAAGCTCTTATGGGTGGCGCATTACCACAATGCGCCACCCCTAAAGACCTTATGGGTGGCGCATATACAGAATGCGCCACCCCTAAGCTATTAGGGGTGGCGCATTCTGTATGTGCGCCACCTATAAGGTCCTTAGGGGTGGCGCATACTGCTAGATGCGCCACGTATAAGATCATCCAGGCTGGCCCACTATTAGGGGTGGCGCACTGGAATATAATGCGCCACCCATAAGGTCTTATGGGTGGCGCATTATTTTCCAGTGCGCCACCCATAACAGGTGGTGGCGCATCGCTTTCCATATGCGCCACTAATAGGCTTTCCATGTATAGTTATTTCCCTAGTAGTGGGAAGCCACGGAACGGAAGGACTACCTCAAGCGCGAATTTCCCCACCCGTTCACTAGCTTGTGAATCTCAGGGACAAGATTCTTTTTAAGGCACTAGTAGAAATCAGGGCTTTGGTTCAGGCCTCTCCAGCCCATTAGTCCCGGTTGTGCCATGAACCGGGACCCATGGGGGTCATACGTCCCGGTTCGTGCGCCCGGTGGGGGGGGGCAGCCGGGCCTCGTGGGGCATTGGTGCCGGTTCGTCTGGGGGCATATGTCCCGGTTCCAGACAAGAACAGGGACCAATGGGCCTCGCTCCTGGCCCACAACCATTAGTCCCGGTTTGTGGCTCGACCCGAGATGAAAGGTTGTCCATTAGTACCGGTTCCAGCCACAAACCGGGACCAACGATTTGGCTATATATACCCCTCGCCGGCGATCCGAGCACTCCACTGGTGCTCTGTTTTTTCGAGGAGGGCGGGAGGGCTTTCTGGTGCTCTAGCTCACCTCCAATGCACATGATGTGTTCGATGAAATGCCTGATCCACACTACTTAAGCAATCTCCTCTTCAAACTCTATCTCCAAGCTCCATTTTCCTCAAGATTTGTCGTCTAGGTTTAGCGGTCCATCACGTACTGTCCCCGTCTTCACCGCCGTCGATCGCCCACGCCAATCTCGTCGCCGGCACCACCGTGGTGAGCCTCTTGTTCTTATTTTTTGTAAAAGAAAATAATTCTTACTTTTGTGATTATATAGTGCGATGGTTATGGTATCCGTAGATGTCGACCCTCGTCCTGTCTATGATTCGGATGTGGTATATATTATCTTTTATAACTATTTGGTTCATTTTTTGTTTATGAAAATTATGCCGACAAACGTGACATAGAATTTATTTTTCTAGGAGGTATGTGAACCGGAAATTTCAACCGACCCTATTGTCGAGAGGTTAAATTTAGTTGAAGAAGAAAACAATTACTTGAAAGAAAAAATAAAAAAAATGGAGGAGAAGATGATATTGTAGTTGCATGTTGCGGATGTCGTAGATGGTCACAAGATCAAGATGGATGCAATGCGCTTGAAGATTAGCAAGATTAGAAAATATGCCATTCATCGCGAGGCTTGGTATCATTAAGCCGTTGGATCAATTGTTATCTTGGTTGCGATTATGATCACATTTGTTGTTGCAATGAAATGTTTTATATAGTTTCAATGTATGGTTTAATTAGATGATTTCGAGAGCTATATGTTGTTTAATGAGAACTATGTATGTACTTTGGTTTAAATGTGATGATGAACTTCTATTAATTTGCTCACTTATCTATTCATGATGTTCTGTAATGGTTTTTGACAGACTTAATTATATATAATGCACGCAGATGAACCGACAATGGATGTACGGTGACAGACACACCTCCCAGTACATTAAGGGCGTGCATGAGTTTCTCGAACTGGCTGAGGCAAACAATCAGAATGGTTTTATGTGTTGTCCATGCCCTACATGTGGGAATATGAAGTCTTACTCTGACCGGAAAACCATTCAGCCTACCTTTGGAGCAAGCATGGAGAAATAGGGGTTATGATGGAAGACGACGAAGAAGAAGAGTACGATGACAACTATGCGCCCCCTGAATACGGTTATGTTGCAACGGGGAAAGCGGACGATGTGCCCGATGAAGATCAAGAGGAACCGGACAATGTGCCCGATGATGATCTCCGCCTGGTCATTGTTGATGCAAGGAGACAGTGTGAAAGTGAAAAGGAGAAGATGAAGTTTGATCAGATGTTAGTGGATCACAAAAAAGGGTTGTACCCCAATTGCGAAGAGGGCATCAAAAAGCTCGGTACCGTACTAGAATTGCTGCAGTGGAAGGCAGACAATGTTGTGTCTGAAAAAGGATTTGAGAAGCTACTGAAAATATTTAAGACAAAACTTCCAAAGGTTAACGAATTGCCCGACACTACGTACGCAGCAAAGAAGGTCGTATGCCCTCTAGGATTGGAGGTGCAGAAGATACATGCATGCCCTAATGACTGCATCCTCTACCAAAGTGCGTACAAGGATTTGAATGCATGCCCGGTATGCGGTGCATTGCGGTATAAGATCAAACGAGATGACACTAGTGATGTTGACGGCGAGCCCCGCAGAAAGAGGGTTCCTGCCAAGGTGATGTGGTATGCTCCTATAATACCACGGTTGAAACGTCTGTTCAGAAACAAAGAGCATGCGAGGTTGTTGTGATGGCACAATGAAGACAATAAGAAAGACGGGAATTTGAGACAGCCTGTTGATGGGTCACAATGGAGAAATATCGAGATAAAGTACCGGGATAAGTTTCGACATGACCCAAGGAACATATGGTTTGGTTTAAGCGCAGATGGCATTAATCCTTTCGGGGAGCAGAGAAGCAATCACAACACCTGGCCCGTGACTCTATGTATGTTTAACCTTCCTCCTCGGATGTGCATGAAGCGGAAGTTCAATATGATGCCAATTCTCATCCAAGGTCCTAAGAAACCCGGAAACGACATTCATGTGTACCTAAGATCATTAGTTGAAGAACTTTCACAGCTGTGGAATGGAAACGGTGTACGTGTGTGGGATGAGCACAAACAGGAGGAATTTGACCTGCATGCGTTGTTGTTTGTACCCATCAATGATTGGCCTGCTCTCAGTAACCTTTCAGGACATAAAAACAAGGGATACCATGCATGCACTCACTGTTTAGCTGACACCGAAAGTATATACTCGGACAAATGCAGGAAGAATGTGTACCTGGGGCATCGTCGATTTCTTCCGACCAACCATCAATGTCATAAGAAAGGCAAGCATTTCAAAGGCGAGGCAGATCACAGGAAGAAGCCCGCCATGCGTGCCGGTGATCACGTACTTGCAATGGTCAATGATTTACACGTAATATTTGGAAAGGGTCCCGGCGGACTATCTGTTCCGAATGACGACGAGGGACGCGCACCCATGTGGAAGAAGTAATCTATATTTTGGGACCTACCCTACTAGAAACACCTAGATGTCCGCTCTTCGGTCGACGTGACGCACGTGAAGAAGAACCTTTGCGTGAACCTGCTAGGCTTCTTGGGCGTGTATGGGAAGACAAAAGATACATCGGAGGCATGGGAGGACCTGCAACGTTTGCACGAAAAAGACGGCATGCCTCCAAGGCAGTATGAAGGTCCTGCCAGCTACGCTCTTACCAAAGAAGAGAAGGAAATCTTCTTTGAATGCCTGCTCAGTATGAAGTTCCCGTCTGACTTCTCGTCGAATATAAAGGGAATAATAAATATGGCCGAGAAAAAGTTTCAGAACCTAAAGTCTCATGACTGCCATGTGATTATGGCGCAACTGCTTCCGGTTGTATTGAGGGGGCTTCTACCGGAAAACGTTCGATTAACGATTGTTAAGCTATGTGCATTCCTCAATGCAATCTCTCAGAAGGTGATCGATCCAAAAATCCTACCAAGGCTAAGGAGTGATGTGGCGCAATGTCTTGTCAGTTTCGAGCTGGTGTTCCCACCATCCTTCTTCAATATCATGACGCACGTCCTAGTTCATCTAGTCGATGAGATTTTCATTCTGGGCCCCGTATTTCTACACAATATGTTCCCCTTTCAGAGGTTCATGGGAGTCCTAAATAAACATGTCTGTAACCGTGCTAGGCCAGAAGGAAGCATCTCCATGGGCCATCAAACAGAGGATGTCATTGGGTTTTTTGTCGACATCATTCCTGGGCTTAATAAGATTGGTCTCCCTGAATCGTGGTATGAGGGTAGACTGACTCGAAAAGGCACGATTGGATGGGACTCAATAATATGTAGGGACGGACATTCTTGGTCTCAAGCACACTACACAGTTCTACAAAACTCTAACTTAGTGGCCCCGTATGACGATGAACACAAGAACATTCTGCGCTCCAAACACCCGGACGAGTGTGATGACTGGATTACACATCACAACATCGGGACTTTCGCCGATTGGTTGGAAACACGTGTCAGAGGTGACAACACCGTTTGTGATGAGTTTTTCTCGTTGTGCAGTGGACCATCTTCAACTGTATTGACTTACAAAGGATACGAGATAAATGGGAATACATTTTACACGATCGCCCAAGATCAAAAGAGCACCAACCAAAACAGTGGTGTCCGTTTTGATGCAGCAACCGAGAGGGGAAAGCACACATATTATGGTTACATAGTGGACATATGGGAACTTGACTATGGACATGACTTTAAGGTGCCTTTGTTTAAGTGTGAATGGCTCAATCTGTCAGGAGGCGGGGTACAGGTAGACCCATAGTACGGAATGACAACATTGGATCTGAACAATCTTGGGTACACAGACGAACCATTCGTCCTAGCCAATGATGTGGCACAGGTTTTCTATGTGAAGGACATGTCTACCAAACCGAGAAAAAGAAAAGATATGGAAGAGAATACATCATACAATGAGCCAAACCGCCACATAGTTCTTTCAGGAAAAAGAGACATCGTGGGATTGGAAGGCAAGACAGACATGTCTTGAGATTATGAAAAGTTTCATCAAATTCCCTCCTTCAAAGTCAAGGCTGATCCAAGAACCCTATTAAGAGATAAAGAATATCCATGGTTGCGGCGCAATAAAATATCCATGGTTTTTTCCGTAACCCTCTCAACTTTTGCAGACATGTTATGTGGGTCAAATGATGATACCATGCCAATTTTCAACCTTTTCTGAGTTCAGTTGTAGTGCTTTCCAATTTCAGGGTCATTTAGCTCAAAATAAATCATTAAATGCATGAAAAATAGCAAATGAAGTCAGAAAGGGTTGAAATTTTAGTATGTGGCTTTAAATGGTGCATATTGAATGCGCAAAAATTCTTGAGTTCAAATAAGTTTAGAAAAATGAAATGCCTTTGTTACAAATGAGTTATCGTCTGAAACCCACGTACTTCGAAAGAGATTGTCCAGTTTGTACACGAAGTGCATCTAGTTCTTGCTATAACCCTCTCAACTTTTTCACACATGTTATGTGGGTCAAATGATGATACCATGCCAAGTTTCAACCTTTTCTGAGTTCATTTGTAGTGGTTTCCAATTTCAGGGTCATTTAGCTCGAAATAAATCATTAAATGCATTAAAGATAGCAAATGAAGTCAGAAAGGGTTGAAATTTTAGTATGTGGCTTTGAATGGTGCATATTGAATGCGCAAAAAGTCTTGAGTTCAAATAAGTTTAGAAAAATGGAATTCCTTTGTAACAGATGAGTTTTCGTCTGAAACCCTCGTACTTCGAAAGGGATTGTCCAGTTTGTACGCGAAGTGCATCCATTTTTCGCCGTAACCCTATCAACTTTTGCACACATGTTATGTGGGTCAAACGATGATACCATGGCAAGTTTCAACCTTTTCTGAGTTCAGTTGTAGTGCTTTCCAATTTCAGGGTCATTTAGCTCAAAATAAATCATTAAATGCTTGAAAAATAGCAAATGAAGTCAGAATGGTGGAAATTTTAGTATGTGGCTTTGAATGGTGCATATTGAATGCAAAAAAATTCTTGAGTTCAAATAAGTTTAGAAAAATGAAATGCCTTTGTAACAGATGAGTTTTCATTTGAAACCCTCGTACTTCGAAAGAGATTGTCCAGTTTGTACACGAAATGCATCGAGTTTTTGCCGTAACCCTCTCAACTTTTGGACACATGTTATGTGGGTCAAATGATGATACCAAGCTAAGTTTCAAACTTTTCTGAGTTCAGTTGTAGTGCTTTCCAATTTCAGGGTCATTTAGCTCAAAATAAATCATTAAATGCATGAATTGCCTTTAACCTCACACGATTCTGAATCAAACCAACCAGGAAGAAGTACACGGATCGGGTGTTTATTTCAAGCCTTGTGATTCGTTGGATCAGTCTTGTGAGCCTTTGGATCAGGCTTGTCGTTGCCTATATATAGCCCACCTCTAGGACATGTTCGACACTCAGGTCATCGGCCGAATACAAACAATTCGGATTCGCCTGCATACCTTCGGCGGTGCATTTGATATGCTTGCACTCATAAGCCACCGTCGGGCTGTATGCAGGCAAAATCGTGTGTTTTGTTGATCTTATATATATCTAGCTAGAAATCGTTCACTTCATTGACCAAATACAAATCATTCGGATTCCCTGCATACGTCCGACGGTGCATTTGATATGCTTGCACTCATGAGCCACCGTTGGGCTATATGCAGGGGATGGCTCGCGTAGCAATCCTGCACGGCGCGCTGGTCCTGCTCCGAGGCGAGGCCGAGCACCGCTCGTCGGCGATGGAGGCGGTGGTCCTCTTCAGTGAGGAGGAGCGGCGGATCTGCCATATGTCCTCCGCCTCTTCCACGTTGTGGAAGTTGCGGAAATTCATCTCCGCGCGCGGGTGGCCGAGCCTCCATGCCGCAACGTTCTACAGTGGTTTTTTTGAAATATTTATATTATTAATCTTTGTATTAATTATTAAAACTAAAATTATATAAAAACTAAAAGTATAGCAAATTTATTATAAGAGGTAGACAGAGGAATCCACCCGAGGAGGGTGATATCTATCTCCTTCACCATGCGGAAGGGTGACCTCTGCCTCTATCGGCTTCAACAGACATAGGTCCAGAGAAGGACCTCTGTCTCTTCAAGCTGTTAGAGGCGAAAGGTCCACTTTCTGCCTGCTAAATGAGAAATAGAGCACCCCTAAGGTTGAATTCCTCGGTTTACCACTTTCAATAAGCATGATATGCTACAATAGTGTTGGACCGCCCGTGCTTATAAACACCTCTAGCCCATCTTCGGTTAGAGAGGTGGGACTAATCCAGAGACTATTAGTCCCGGTTGGTGGCACCAATCGGGTCTAAAGGCCTCTAACCATGCTTTGGTTAGCGAGTGGGACTAATCCAGAGACTATTAGTCCCCGTTAGTGCCACCAACCGGGACTAAAGGTCCTTTCCACAGAAAAAGTGCCACCTACTGGGCTGACACGACCTGGATACGACTAGAAACCAAATATTGGGCCAGGATCCAGGCCCACAGCAGGCCCAGCAGGCCCACAAGCAAGGAGTAATAGAGTAGGCCCGAAAGCCTGAGAGGAGCTCGAAGTGGTACGTGCATCAGCGCTTATAAACCACTTCGGCTGTCCCTTGACTAGCGAGGTGGGACTAAACATCCCACCGCACCGCAGCGCAAGGCCTTTGGTTCCGGTTGGTGCCACCAACTGGAACCAAAGGGGTGCATTGGTCCCGGTTCGTAGCATCAACTGGTACCAATGCCCCCCTTTAGTCTCGAAGAAGAGGGTGAAGCAGGCTCCGGTGATCGGACAATGGAGATGGAAGGACATGCTTATGATGGCTCCAGTGAGCGTACGGAGGAAGGAGACCGTGATGACGGCTCTAGTGAGCGAACGGAGGAAGGAGCTGTTGCAAAGTTCGGCGAGGTATATATATATTAATTGGTGCATTAATTGTTTTGGTATGTACACATTTAACTGTCTTCTTTATTCTTTTCTAGCCCTCAGGATCCGGATTGAGCCAAACCTCGGTAACGAGACGAGGCCCGAAGAAAAAGTTACGCTCGGATGAAAGGTTCACGATCACCAGCATCAGTACAGATGGCCAACCGATTCAACCCAGCCGGACCAAGGAAGCATTTTATGCTCAGTGCGGGGTTCTTGTTAGGGACATGATCCCGATCACCATCCACCAATGGAATAATCCGAAGGGCGGAGACCCTGAAGTGTCTTTTGTCACCGATAGACAGAAAGATGATATTTGGACCGCGCTGAAGTCAAATTTCACCCTACCGGAACAGGAGCATCCGGAATAGCCAGTTATAGAGCAAAAGGTCAAGGCTCATGCTCTTTAGAAGATGGAGGATCTATTCAGGAGGTGGAAGAATGAGTTGAAAACAACGTTTGTCGACAAAAATAAGACTCCAATATTCTAGGGCCGATTTGAGAAGATAAGAGAACAATGACCCACATTTGTGGCCCACAAGACATCGGAGAAGAGTAAGAAGATGTCAGCGATAAACAAGCTAAATGCTGCAAAGAAGAAGCAGCACCATCACACGGGGTCAGGTGGCTACCTCAAAGCCCGACCGTTGTGGGACAAGGCTGAACAAGACCTTGTTGATAAAGGGATCGTACCAGAGACATTGAACTGGTCAGAGCGTGGAAGGAATTGGTTCTTCAGGGTTGGGGGAACCTTGCACCCTGAAACAGGGAAGTGCGTTTGGACGAACGAACAACTTACAATACCGATCAACAAGCTTCGGGAGTTAATCTCTGAAAATGAGGCAGGGATGTTCGTTCCAGACAGTGAGAATGACGAGCTCACAAAGGCCCTCGGGAATCCTGAGCACCCAGGACGTACACGAGGCACGCCAGGCTCCGTTCCGTGGAAGCATGGGTTTCCCGACGTAGGAAATTACAGAAGCAGGGAGAGGAAGAGGAAACATGAGCTCAGCTATATGCAGAAGCTTCATGCAAGAGTACAAACGCTAGAGGAGATGCATCGAGCTGACGAAGCTACCCTAGAAGCTACCCCACCATCTCAGCGTAGAAGAAGTGTGGATTCCACCGAGCTCATTGCGCAGCCTGAATCGACGGCTCCCAGGTACCTCGTGGATGAAATCACGGAGGCTCAAGTTTTCCACCTTAAGAAACGATTGATGCACTTCAAACCCACGGTGGCTATTGGCCATGTTGCACCTCCTCGACCCAACAGAACTTTTCACTGCCGTCCGATTCCACAAGGCTATGCTGTTGTGATGGTCGATGAAATACTGGAGGCATATGAGGAGCTCGATCTTGACTACCCTACTGGCGAAGATGGAACTCTCCTAGAGAATGCTCTGAGGACTTCATGTATATGGCAGAAAGAATTCATCAAGCTTCCGAACTGGACGGCGCCTCCGCCTCCTCCTCCTCCTCCGGCGAGTAAGGGCCCTCCTACTCCTCTGCCTCCGTCGATTAAGGGCCCGCCTCCTCCTCCGGCGAGTGATCAGGGCACGCCTCCTCGTCCGGAAAGTAAGGGCCCGCCTCCTCCTCCGGCGAGTGATCAGGGCACGCCTACTTGTCTGTGTCCTCCTCCTGCGAGTGATAAGTGCACGCCTCCTCCTCCGCCTCCTTCTCCGCCTGCGTCGGCGCGTCTGAGCATCCCGCCTCCTCCTTCGCCTAGTTAGCAAGAGCAGAAGAGAGCCGCCGCCGCCGCTCCGGCTGCTCCGGCGCCTCGTCTTAAGCAACAAAGGAAAAGAGCCATCGTCGCTCCGGCGTCTAGAAGTACAGCCAGTGGCGGGAAGCGATACAAATTCGGTCCATCATCTCTCAAGCCTCTTAAGAAGTTACCATATGAGAAGAGCTAAGAGGAAACCGCGGAGATCATTCAAGCCGAAGTGGATGCATGTTTGAAAAAGAAAAAACCACCTCCGCCTCCGAAGATGGATGGGGGGAAAGCGAAGCACACTTTGGATGCCCTAAAGCGACCAGCACCAGCTCCGCTGGATGAGAACCATGTCTGCATTCTTCAAAAGAAAACGCAAGAAGCGCGCCGGCTTGGAACCACTGCAACTGACAAAAGGAGAGAAGAAAAAATTGAAATAGGGAAAAAATTCCCCAGTTCGGCGAACAGGCGAACAAATCGTGCCCCCCGCTGCAGGTGTCTAGCGATATCATTGTCGCAAATCTGCCGGCCGGGATGGTGCCCGGTACCAATCCTGGTGATTACCTGCCAGACGGGATGGTGCCCGGTACCAATCCTGGTGATTACCGCCCCAACGATACACATTTTGATCCACTAGAGATGGACGAACACACATTCCGGTACGGGTATCCTCTCGTCAGATCACCTATTCAAACGCTACCAACAATGATGCGAAGATTACATCAGTGATACATGAACGCCTTCAAGAACTCTGAGTTCGATAATGTGCTGATTATGGTTAAAGACAAGCAGGACTTCATTGGAATTGAAGTGTTACCGGTTCCGTTTGAGGAGTTGTTCCAACTTTACAATCAAAAGGCCATCGATAAAGTAATCTTCACTTGCTACTGTCTGTAAGTACTACTTCTTTAATTAAGTCTTTATATATAGATCAGCTCTTTCATTGCATGTACATATAGTTCACTATATCATGCAGATTGAAGATCGTCGAATGCAAGCAAAGAAAAATCTATAATATTGGGTTCATTAACCTAAATCTCTTTAATCATTGGGAGATTGGACAATTTCCCAAACAAGCCGAGGCCGGCTTGCTACAATCTTTTCTTCGACATCAAAACAAACAAAACATAATCTTTCCTTACAACTTCGAGTGAGTTTTACTATGCATATTCGGTTTTCCCTATTTACTCGAGGTTATAGTAATGTAAGTGATGAGTTATGCATGCATGCGCAACTTCCACTTTATTATCTTAGAGATTATGCTTGAGGAGGGACTAGTAACCGTCTTAGACTCAAGACGAAAAGATCCTGAGACGTATGCGGTCATCACTGAAATGCTTAAGAAGTAAGTTCAATCGATCATTATCGCACCATTTCGAAAACTTTGTTCATTTTTTGATATCAGGTAATAATTATTTTCTATGTCTGGCAGGGTTTGGATACAGTTCACCAAAAAAGCTCTGGGACTGCCAAAGGATCTGAAATTTTCACGCCCGAAAGTAAGTACTACTAGCTAGTTCCGCGCATCTCCCATTATATTGATTCTATAGTTTCATCAATACCATTTATATAATGCTTGATTATCAGACTGATTGACCTCTATTTCTCGTAAAGTGGTTGTTGCAGAATGAAGGGACTAATCTTTGTGGATACTACATTTGCGAGTACATATACAACGCGGCGATCTCTAAGAATGCCGGCTACTCTAAAGAACAATTTAAAGTGCGTAAGCAATAATATTCATAATTTTTTTTATTACCATGATTTGTTTTGAGTTTCATTCATATATTTGTATTGACCCCCTTCTTCGAATTAGATTTGGGAGCTGCAGCAAGAAATCCTACCACAAGATCGCATAATAGCAATTCAAGAGGAATTGATGGGATTCTTTCTTGACCACGTCATCAAGAAAGACGGAGAATACCATATGGAACTTAATTTCACATGTTAATTAGGGTATTGTAAGAGAACTTATATTGTATATATGTAGCCAGTATCGTCGGATAGATATACGAAAACTTGTTGTTCGAACTATATCTCAGAGAAGGAGATGTCGATCACTTCTCTCTGTATATGTTCATGACGATCTTCTGTACTTAATGGTTTAATTCCTTCATTTGCTTACTAGCTAGCATGTCGACCAAGTCCTCTCCATAGGTATAGTACATAGCATCGACCAAGCACGGAGATAAGAGAGGACAGCTCTCTCTATTAATTAGCTAGCTAACACAAACCCCTAAATTAACCCTACAAAATACTCAATTCCCCCCCCCTAAAAAAAACCCCATCCCTTGAAAAGCTGACGCGTGGAAGCTTATTGGTCCCGGTTGGTGTTACCAACCGGGACAAAAGGCCCTTCTTCCAGATCAAGCCGCAGAGGCCATGTGGAGCCCAATCTGTCCTGGTTCGTGGGCAAACTGGGAATAAAGGGTTTGGGCATTAGTTACGACCCTTTAGTCCCAGTTTCGAAACCGGGACAAATGGGCCTCTGGAACCGGGACAAATGGGCCTTTTTCTATTAATGAGGGGGAAGGTCTGTCACATCACAACTTTTGTAGTCCTTTTAAAGAATGCTAAAATTTAGGGTTAACAAAAACTTTGCTAAATTGTGATGTGATAGAAGTAGATTTGCCATGTCATGTTTGCTAGGCTTGTTTTGGATCTTGGTATGCTGCTATGTTGATGTATGCAATGCTTGCCATTCAATTGTGTTATGTTGTTGACTTACCTTGCTAAAGAATCAACATAGATAGAAGTATAAACTCACACAACTAATATTCAATAACCATATTTAGTCACCCATAACAATTAGTGTCAATAAAATGCTTCCCAAATAAATATTTTTTCTATGAAAATTCATGATTTATACAACTAAAAATACCACTATAGCAGGAGGTATTAAAGTAAAATATTTAAAAAGTTCTAAAATGATTATTTTCTAGATGATAATAGTAATAATATTATAAACCTTGTTAAATATACCCTAAACCCTACAACAATTAGGTAATAACTCTATATTAATTATTAGTATTTTCTCTAGTTTAAGTTTGAATTTCTGAATTCAAATTTAAATTTATAAACATAAAATACTAGAGCAATATAGGTTTTTTTATGTATTTATATATATAAAAAAAACCCTCGGCCGAAGCCCATCTCTTCATATCTCTATCCCACGCCATCTTATCCTACCTCCAGCCCTTGACCAACAGATCCCACCAGTCAGCCTCACACCGTGCATGCCCACGTAAGCGCTGACGTCAGTGCACAGGCCCACTTTGACGCGAGCCGGGCTTCGTCCGCCCCACCACCCCTCTCGTCCAACTCCGAGCAAGGCCACGGATCGCCCTGGGAAAACTCCCGTGATATAGCCCGAGCTCTCCACCCCGTTTACCACCCACGGCTTCTCCCCGCGTGTCTATAAATGGAGCAGCCCGAGCCCCCCATCCCCGTACCAACTCGAGCCCCCTCCACAGCTCCCCCCTTTGCCACTCCACCTCGCCACCCATCCCCAACCTGAGAATAAAGGAAGAAACAAAGGAGGGAAGGGATGAGCAGGGAGAAGAGGAGGAAGGATGAAGAAGCAGGAGGAAGGAGGGGAGGTTGCAACTTCAGAAGGAGAGCCGCTCCTCTCGGCCTCGACGCCGGTGGCCGGCAGCGCCCGGCGATGCCGCTCCACTCCCGAGTTGTAGGTCTGCCACGACAAATGACCACGACACGCTACCTCGAGCCGCCGCCGTTCTTCACCTCTCCAAGCCCCTCCAACACGAAAAAATGGAGTTCCCTCGCCGTCCCACACCGTCGCCGCCTCTCCACGCCTCCCGTCGTTGCCCGTAGACGCTCTTGTGAGCACGCCGCCTCCCCTGACCACCATGGTTGTGCCCTCTTGTTCGACATTGAGCTGAGCAGGGAGATGATCTCCAGGCTGTCAGATCTCTGCGGATCCAACGGCCTAAAATAGCTTATACCCCTTCGGTCTTTGCAACCCTATGACCAATGGGCCCTGGTCATCGGTCCTAAAAACAAAATTAGTAAAAAATGACAACCACCGCACTACACAGGCACGACCCGCATAGAAAATGCGCGCGTAGGCGTAATACAGCATGGGCCAGCCTCACTTTTACCTTTTTATTTAAATCGTGAGCATATAAATAATTTTATAAAATTAATTACATATCAAAAAATGTGAAACTAAATTTCTACTATTTCTAAAATTGTTCCTTTTTCTGCATTGTTAGAATTGTACCTTGCTTAATTTTTTTTGTCATTTATTATTAAATCTTATTAAATTGCTACTTAGATAAATAATATTAAAAATCTTATTTAGTGATAATAAATTGTTAGCATTTTATGATCAGTACCTAATGGTGATATAATTAATGAATTAAGATAAAATAACTAAAAACAATACTAAAAGTAATTATTAAATACTCAGGAGAATTTGAAGGACTTTTTATGATTTCAATGATAATTGTGACCTAATTCTAATGTCACTTAAGAATCTTGTTAGCTAAGACTTTAGTAAGCTGAATAACTTGACTTAATTATTAATATTTATTATTATTATTTTTACCTTGATTGTTATGCTTCTTGCTTAATAAATACCATGTTAAGATAAACTCTATTACAATTGCTACACTCTTTTTGTTGTCCTTGTGTTGATAGTGTTGTGATGCTATGCTATGAGTGACTATTGCTTGTATGTTTTGTATGATTCTCGTGGTTGTAATTGTGTGTTTATTTTTCCGCTACTCGTAGACGAGTCGCTTGGCGTTGCAAGTGAAGACTCCTTCCAAGCTACCGAAGAAGCCATACCAGCGGACACCGCCGAGGAAGGCAAGCCATCTCCCAAAACTCAACCCTTGTCCCATGTTTTAAACTTTTTTACTTTCTTTGTATCATGTTATCTATCATTATTATGTTAGTTATATCATCTGGAATTGGAACTATTTTAGTTATAATAGGTGAAACCACCACACCCCCTCCAACCTACCTATGCATCATGAAAACTTAGCACCCTGATGATCTTGATGCTTTATCAAGATCTTCACCCAACCATTAGAGGTTAATAATTAACAACTAAATTAAGATGGTGATCATGAAACACCTTGATTATGATGGCATGCGTCCATGGGATGTGACGGCCAAGACTTGTATTTGTGGTATACATCCAAGGGATTTGATGGCCAAGGATGATGATAAAATATGGCAACATAAGAAAAGACTCAAAGGAATATCTAGGGATGAATTTGCGCTAAAACCTAGCCATTCAGTACAACCATATTACCCTGGTATGGTACAGGTCTAGTTGGAAGCTTGTTTACCTTAGTATGGGGATCTTATAACTACATAATGGACATTCGAGTCCTAGAAACCGGGATCCTGCGGGTGAAATACGCTGCTCTCAGTGTCGACAGAGAACTTTTATGTACCTCTACTACGGTGAAGGCATGGGTCCCAGAGGAGCATGCCCTTGCACTCGGACAATTCAGGATGTGTGCATTGGGTAGATCACTTGTACTAGGGTAGACAAGGGGAAGGCTATGGTCGATTATCCAAGACCCGCATACTGAGGTATGATAATTCGTGGGGACTCACGATGGATGTATCAAATGTTGTGAGTAAAGTGTACAACCTCTAGAGAGTGAAAACTATTCGGATAGCCGGAGTCCATGGTCATGGAAAGCTAGTGAGGCCACACCAAGATAAGACCTGAACTTTGAGAAAACTTTGGTTATGGTTAATGATGAATATGTAAGGGAAAAAAGGGATGATGATCTAACCTGACTTAAAAATGATTAAAATTTGCTCAACATATATGAACATTATACCTGTTAATAATTTGGTGTAGACATGTTTTCCTCCAAATGAACCACCCATAAAGCTCTCCTACTATTTTATTATGTAAAACTTTTGTTCTTTTCTTTAAGGTGGTTTGCGTTTACTTTATGTACTCACCGGCTTTGTCCCTGATTATTCAAACGACCAGGCTTGGAGGAGCAGGTAATGGATGACGATTGGACTGACATTTACCAGGACGTTCTACGCTCTGGAGTTTCCTGTTGGTTATCCCCTAATGTTATGTTAAGTTCTTTTTGGTAATTCCGCTGTATTTGTGCCCGAAGAGGCAGTGTAAGACTATGTGATGTAGGACTATTTTGTTCAGTATGTTGTATGAACATGTGATCTGTATTACCTGTCGAGTTGCGCGTCATGTATCACTGATCATGGGAACATGACAGACGTGCAGCTGGCCGCTCTGGGTATATAATCTGGGGTGCCCACAGGGGTCCCCTAGGTCACCAAAGTGGCCAGGTGGCGCGGGTCCCCCTGGCCGCGCCCAGATGCCTCCTGGGGGTTGTGGGCCACCCCTTGACCTCATCCTCTGGCTGGTGGACTCTTTTGATGTAAAAGTATTTTTCGTAATTTTTTGGGAATTTTCTGAGCAACTTCATTTTTGGACTTTTTCTGCATTGGAAAGACAAAACAGACAGAAACTAGCACTGGGCTATATATCTTTAGGTTAGTCAAATAAATGACTCAAAAGCATGGCAAAAATATGTATCAATGACACAAAATGAGCATTTGACAAGAAAAAAATATGCATACATTTGAGACGTATCAACATCCCCAAGCTTAGTTCCTGCTCGTCCTCGACTAGGTAAATGATAACAAGATAATATTTGGTGTGACATGCTACTTATGTGTAAAGGAAATCAATCTAATGTAATGAAGATACATAAGTCAAAGATAAAGTGATATAAATAAATAGTCTATAGTTGATATCAAAGCAAGCAATGAAAGAACATATAGACAATTCAGCTCTTGCTGTTCGTGAATTGAATGTCTCCAGTCGAAGTTCCCGTGAAAAGAGTGGGGAAGTTTTAGAGCATAAAAATACTGAATAGTTGTTGAGAACTCAATCTACTAATTTTCACACACGATCCCTTTGGAATCTTATTGTGACTCGTCCCATGACCACTAATCGGGTAAAAGTCAAACTGATCCTCTCCCTTTCGACTTTGAGCACTCATGCAATGGATGATCGCGAGAAAGATACGTTTGCACTTAGGATGGAAGAAATATAATAATGATGGGGGTAGGAAGTCAAAATGTAAGAAAGGTTCACATCAATGAGGACAGTCATAGGCGAGAGAAAGCCAAATGATAGATATGATGTGAGGAGTAGGGATTGCCATGCAACATGCGGATGCACAAAGAGCTAAAAGTGTATGAAATACCTCCAAAGGAACTAGTGGGGGTGCATCCAACTTGCTTGCTCATGAAGACCTAGAGCTCTTTTGAGGAAGCTCATCCTTGGAATATGCAAGCCAAGTTCTATAGTTTAAGGATACCCACATAGTTATGCATGAATGATATAAAACTCTCTATGAAGTACGGGTGCTACGTTGAAGCACAAGTGTGGAATAAAGGATAGTAGTTCTGCCCTCTTTATTTTTTATTCTTTTTTCTCCTTTTCACCTTTTTATTGATTTTTCTGATTTTGTGTGGCCTCCATGGCTCTTTATTCTCTCTCTCTATTTTTTTCTTTCTTCCTCTTTGGGATCTTTTTTTTTTGTATTTCGTCCACTTTGGGATCTTTTATTCCTTTCCTCACTGTAGGGGCAACACTCTATAAGAACATCAACACACTTTTATTTACTTACAACTCTGAATCAAAAAGTAATGACTCTATATAAATGCCTCTGCCACTGTAGCATTATGTGCAATGATCAAGTGCAACATACATCAAAAATATGAATAGAGGGCAAAGCCCAACTACATGCAGGCTATGAGATCATGCAAGGCAATATGACAATGAAGGATAAGGCATATGAACATGAAGAATGATGGATGTTTCATGGCAATATATCTTGAATGGCTATTGAAATGCCATGATAGGTAGGTATGGTGGCTGTTTTGAGGAAGATATAATGAGGCTTATGATGACAGAGCGTATCGTGCCAAGGGTTTGGATGCATCTGCGAAGTTTGCACCAACTCTCGGGATGAGAAAGGGAAATGCACGGTACCGAAGAGGCTCCAAAATAGGGATGGTGGAAGTGCCAAAAATTGAATAATCGCATTAGTTCGAAGAACTCATGCACTTATTACCGGTAACTCTCTATCTAATCAGGAGATTCACAAAGAGACAAGTACCCTGAGGAGGATTGTATGGGGTTTTTTTATCCTTGCGCATCCTCGACCCATGGTACGTGAGGGTATTCTATATATTACAACCCCGCAAAGATTAGTGATTTAGCTAGTAGCTAGAGTTCTCAACTAATTTTTTTTATTTTCCAAAAATAAGGCACGGTTATCCAAGATACGACACCTATCACTAATGGGCGCAAGCTGTAACAGCCCAGATTTCACAAAAAATAAAAAAAATTGTTTTCGGTGTGAATTGATTGATTGCCTGATTTGTTTTCGGTGTTTGCATCCCCAATTTATCGATCGACGATTATTTCCCCCCCTCTTATATCGTACCGGACGTAGACCGACCCTTGCCACCTTGACATTCGACCTTTGCGACACCGGGTTACGCCCGATCACCGTCGCTAAAATCCGCACAAGACCAGTCGTAGCCAACGGAACAAAAACGTCATTTAACAATTAAACGGGTTATTTCTATAGCGCGCCGGAAAGTGTTCTCGGAACGGTTCCCGCGCGAGGTGAACGCCGCCGGCTCGACGCGCTGATCGCGCAGTTCGAAGTTTTACCCGAATTGGTTGTACTGCGGACCCCCGGCGGTCAAAAATGTAAAGACGGAACGCGCGTGAGGGAAACCGGGGATTTTTTGCAAACTGCCAGCCACTTGGGCTATAAAAAGAACACCACTCTCCCACCCCTTTCTAGGGTTTCCCCTAAGCCAAAATTGTAGCAAGCCCCCTCACAATTCTCAGATCTTCTTCAAATCCCAGTGATTTCGGGCCATTGGATCGCGAGATGGAGAGCCATGAGTGCGCCACGTCGCCATCTCCCACCTCCAATCGCAGCACAGCCAGCATCGGGCCTCGCAGGGCCTCCCTCCACCTCGGCCCGCTCAGGCCCATCTGGCCGTTCGAGCGCCGCCGCCTCCCTTGGAGCACGCCACGGCCATGCCTCCCGGACTCCGGCAAGCAGGCCGGCGAGCCGCGCCGCTGCGCGGAGAGGCCACCGTCTTCCCCGTGCCTCTTTTCCCTCCTCTCACAACCAAGCCTCGCCTCGCAGGTTGCCGGGAGCTCCGCAGCCAACAGACGGGTCGCCGGCCTCGAAGCTTTGCACCGCCGCCACACCAGCAGCTGGCGTCCTCCCCATCACCGGATCCAGCACGCCGTGCCCAGATCCGCCCCTCGCCGCCTCCACTCGTCGCCCAGCCTCGGCGGCGAAGATCCAGCGCCGCCGGCACCTCGGCCACGCCCGGTCGGGATCGAGCACCGGCTAGGCTGGGCAACCTCTTGCTGTGCCCACGTGGGCCAGGCGCGCCTCCGAGGCCCAGAAAGGCGGCCCAGCACGTGCGCCCTAGCGTGGCCCGGCCACAACCTCCGCCCGGTGGGCTTTGTCGCTATCCTCCGCCCCTGCGGTTGGGCCTTGGCCTGCTAGGTGAGCGCCCCCTTTTCTCTTTTCTTTTTCTTTTGTTTTTGTTATTTTATTAGTTGGGCTCGGCCCATGCGTAGTTCTAGTGCCCTGAGCATAGAATAATTAGGAAGCGCGCCCCTGTTTAGGCCCAGTGGCACAACTTTCGGCCCGAGAACGTTATACTAATTTCTGGATATTTTTTTGGCAGATCGTGTTATATTTTTGCAACGGCGATATCTTTTTAACGGTAGCTCGGATCGCGACACGTTAAACATGAAACTTGCTTAGAATTTTGTGCATATTAATACAATGTGCTACTTTGCCATGTTTGGACTTGTCTACATATTTTTGTGCTTCTAATTACAATGCTTGCCACCGTGAACTGTATCTCTAATAACTTTTTAACCGTTGCTCCGAATAAAATGTTCTTTATATGTTACTTGACTAGAATTTCGTGTAGGTTGTGAATATGATACTTTGGCTTGCTAATAAAAATAATAAAATATTTTTTAGGACAAAACAGTACCCAATGTTATAATTTTTGTGGGGTAAATAGTGATAAGCATGTTTAGGAGTTTGCAGCACTTAAACTGACTAGCTTAGACAGCTTAATTATGATTCACCTCTTGTCATGTTTGTGTTCTATGCCATGCTTGAGTGAGATGCCATGTTAACAACTGCTCATGTTGTGTAGCGAAACAACTTGAACCATTTTAAATGTGCGGTATCATCGTTTGTGACGAGTACTCCACTTAACATGTTAGTAACCGCTCTCAATGGTAGATGCCATGACGTAGTGTGTTGTCTCGTGTTGCATGCTTGATCTTGCTTGCTGGTGATTGCTTTCTAGTAATTGATGTTTGTTCGTCGATTGCCTTTCTAGTGTTTACTTCTTGGGAGCTCCCGCGAGTACTCTCGGAGACGTTGCGAGGTTGCGATCGACTACACCTTCGGCTTCGTCTTCTCATCAGGTAAGGGGGAGCATATATCATGCTTATAACTTTCAGCACACTCGCGCCTAGGTGTAGGATAGAACGATTGCTTGATGCTACCACTTCATATTCAAGCCTCTCAAATAAACCCAAACAGCCATGTCCTCCACATCCCAGCAAACCTTGTTCGGCTATGTTACTATTGCTCGTTGTTGAACCACTGCTTAGTATGCATGCTAGGATGTTATCAACTGTTATCCTGTTACTCCTTGGATTGGGCTATCACATTATTATATTTATTGTGGATGATGTGCTTATTATTATGTTGACTATATTCGATGAAGGGTGGAAGGTCTAGGCTATCTAGCCCCGATGCTTTGTTCCATTCGAGTCACCTAGGACCCGAGTTTCGGGTATTGTCTCTCTTGACGAGCGTGCCTAACCGCGTGTGGGATGCTATGGGGTCCCCTCTTCTTACCTACCTAGCTTCAAAAATTTCTAGTGGTGGCCCAAGCTGATTTACCATTTGAAAACCGTGTGTGTGTCTGTTGGGTCGCTCCTGGAAGAGATTCTTTAAAACAACCCGGACCAGTGGGGACATGGTTTCCTTATTGGTCCACCTTTGGCCGGCGTGGGCCCGGGACCTCACGTGAGGTGTCCCGGTAACCCAGACCCTGTTGAGACGGAAGAGGCTGATCCGAAAGCGTGGCCAGTTTTTGGATTGGGTGTCGACTCCCCGGGGGCCACCCGGATTTGTTCGTTGTTAGCTAGAGGGACCTGTCGTTTCGGATCTCTCAGAACTAAATCATAAAATGGCTGCCTGTGATGGGTAGAAACTGAGAGAGATGGGCCTGCGTGCGGAGCCTTATAATGGGCAGTTGGTACACCCCTGCAGGGTTAAATATTTTCGAGAAGTCGTGTCCACGGTTATGGACGACTTGAGACCTACTCCTTGTTCATAGACAACAACAACTGAGATAATCTTAATAACTTGATCAACGTGTGTTTGCCTTGACTGCTTCTTCTTCGTCGGGATGCGAAGAGGAGGACAAGGATAGGATAGGTGTTATGTTTGCGTAAGTAGATGATAGCAAGACTTGTTGGAGACGATTCCTCGTCGAATGCTTGGCTTCTTATCTTACTCTCTAGATCGTTAGCCACTTCATAAATGCTAGTGCGGCAGCAACCTCACCACTTACCCCATCCTTACCATGAACTACTAGTCATCCTAGAATGACGAGTGATGAAGTCCTTGATGGGTCAGTTGACCACTACAGTTGGATGCTGAGTACTTCTGTACTGATGATACTACCCCAAACTCTTTTCAAGGTTCTTGATCGGCAACAGGTATGGTGATCGACGTTTCACGTGGAGACTCGATGACAACTAGTTAGGCAGATCCCGACGGAGGGCGTGGACCTGTGTGGTTATGGGAGCGATGTATTTTTCTCTTTGTCGCTAGGCATTTGATTGTAGTCTGTACTCAGACATGTATCTTCCGCTGATGTAATGCATTTAAGGAAGTTGTGTGCCGATTGTATGAGATGTTGTATCCTTGTAGCTGTAATGTTGTGATATTGTCAGAACCTCAACTTGGGTAAGTGCTAGGGTTTCTTGTGTCCTTTGCATCATATAATTTTTTTCAAAAGAAGTTGAATTGGGGAAAAAGAGAAGCCCTAAAGAATTTAATTCAAATGACCAGACAAAAATTTCTTCCAAAAATTACTCTGTTATTTTTGAAAAGTCTTATAAATAAGCATGATCACATATAAAGTGAAGTGGGTCCCACTGCATGCACCAAGATTTCTCAAAAATTCCAAACAGGGCTTCGAAATTAGATAATACCCCAATTTGATTTGAAATTCAAATTATTTCAATTTAAAAGATGCCCAAAAGTTATAAGTGGCTAGCTACTTATATTCTAAGCCCACATAAAAACTATGGGGATTTGATTAAATGCTATATTTTTTATATTTGGAGCAAAACCAAAGACAGAAAATAGAAAATTAATCAGAAACAGAAAGAAATAGAAAAAAACAGAACCCAACCCACCCCCTATGGCCTTGGGCCCGACTTAACCTTCCCCGGCCCAAGCCCACGAGGGCTTGTCGTCTACCCCAAGCAGCTCGCTGTCGAGCATGCCGGGGGCAACGACTGCCACCTCGACGACGAGATCCGTCTAGGCCTCCTCAAGGCCCCTCGTCGCGCCACGGAGAACGCCACGACGCCCCGCTTCTTTCCCCCCCATTGCTGCTTTCTCCCCGTCGCTCCTCGTCGAGTTTTCGCGCGAACCAGTAGCCCGAGCGGAGCACGCCGCCGTAGAACTCGCGGCCACCGTGCCCTACATGCCGCCGCAAGCTATCCAGAAGCTCCGCCAGCATCGCCTTCGTCGAGCCATGTAGTGAATCGAGCCTGGGAGCCCCCGAAGCCAACGCCATCGTCACCGTTCCGCTCCGGCCGCCGTGAAGCTCCGGCGAGAAATACTCCGCCGCTTCGCCTCCTCCGGCTTCCTCGAGCCCGTCACTGCACCCAGGGTGAGCTTGCGCTCATTTCGCCTCTCGCCGTGCTCGTTTCCGTGCCCCGCAGCAATGTCCTCGTCTTCAAAGAGCTCCGGCCGCCGCCACTATACTCGACGCCGTTGCCCTGGACATCCCCGGCGACGATGGCCTACTCCATCATCTGCAGGAGGCCACGGGGAGCGTTTTGGTGTAACGCGCGCGTCATTTGGACCCCGGGAGCCGCCTTCCAGTGAGAGCCGCCGCGCACTGGTGCCACCGGCGGCTAACCTCCGGCATGGGCTGACGTAGCAGGCCATTAGTGCCTAATCCCTTCGCTAATCACACCCCCTAGCCTATGACAAGTGGGCCCTAGCCCCTAACCAACACCCTGTTAGTTTAAATTAACAGGGATTAACACCACTGCGGCTGACACCCCGGCCTCACTGGCCAGAGCCCTGATGTCACCCCTGTGTCAGCATGACGCAGTAATTGGATTATAGTTTAAAAGAAATCCAGAAATTACAGAAAATGTATTAAACCTCTAAAATTCATAGAAAATTCATATTAACTCCAAATTGGACAAATAATATATGAAAAATGATCAGCAGAAAATGCTTTATCCAAATAGCCAACTTTCTACCATGTTTGAGTTGATCTTAAATTGGGACCAGTAGTGTCGGGACCCAGGGTTAGCGTATGCAAGTCCCGCTACGACATAGTCATATGGAGAGCCGAGAACCGTACCCACTTGTCTAAGCAGACAAGGCCAAGCACAGAACGTTCTCGGAAAGCATCCTACGTGAGGGGCATCCCATCCAGGCCGGATGATCAACTGAGATGGGTCCTCATCGTCCGCACACAAGTCTAATGATATGGGTGATGAACTCCCATATTCAAAGACAAGTCGCCTCAACCATACTATTGACTATCTCATAACCCTTACATAGACTTACTCCAGCCCGATCACTTAGTCGGGGTCTAGGGCGGGCTCGATCATACATCAAAGTGTGCACGAGACGGAGTCTCGAGCAATCGCATCGCGATGCCCCAAGTTGCGCACATCTAAGGGCCACTTGGTGTATAAAAGACCGCCAGCCAGATCACAACTAAGGTCTCGAAAACCCATACAAAGACATGCATGTTATAAACATACACGCAGCACACATGCCTTGTATGAACAGCAGGTATCATTGCAATTCTCTACAAAGTATACATCTTTATTAACAACTCTTACAGAGTGCACACAGAGATCACAAGCATGTGATCCAACATTACATCAAGCATGCGGAAGCAAAGTAGGTCTGAGTACAGACAAGTTTAACAAATGGCTTAGAGAAGCCTTATCTAAAAACAAGCCCTCCACGAGGGAACCAGTCGTCTGACTGGGACTACACTAGCTTGGTCTTGGTCTGAGTCTTCATTCTTCGAGCTTCAGGTAGAAGTCACCAACGGGGTCGGTGGGTTTATATAAAACATAGATTAAGCAAACGTGAGTACAAAATCGTACTCAGCAAGACTTACATAGGAGCTATACTACTCATGCACATGTATCAAGGTAAAGAGGGGTGGGGTTTCACTTGCAGAAGTGCCAGCTTTGACTTGGCTAGTCCTGAACTACGAGTACCAGACTTGAGATAAGAAGCGTACACGAGTCCACTACATCTCTTCAACCAAATACACCACTATGGTTACTTCCTCGGCTTCCCCACGAGAAGCACACCATAGCACTCACGCTTATCTTGCGAGTTTTAGAAGTATCCATTTCAAGTTTTCTAATAATCGAGCACAGCTCTCCAAGCAGTCCTTAACCGCGGACCCGGCTATTCGAATAGTTTTGCTAACCTTGCAAGGGTGTACCGCTACACACACGTGTCAACAGTTACCGCCTTTTGCATGTCACCGTTCAAGAGGTGACATCAATGATGCCACCACAACACTTCGCCCACAGCTCCGTTCTAGTCCAGAGAGTCGCCTATCTGAGGGGGATCCGTATGGAAGTCCGGCCGAGGTTCCAGTACATCCTCAAACGATGTGTGCAGGGTCCCAAGCCGGTCTTGAAAAGCCGTTCATCCACTTCGCAGACCGTGCCACAGCCCTACCAGAACTCCGAACTACTGCGACTCTTGGGGTTCGAACGGGGTGAGGTACTAGGATGAGAGGGGTCAGTGAGCCCAATGTGTGGTTGTACTCTTCTTCTTGGATCACTACACAAGAACTCGGGCTTAGGGCGGTGTTCAACGAGACAACCCACTGTGTACTCCTACACAGCCTCTCATCGTTCACCTTGTATTAGGGTAGATTCACCAACACGTTTCACTTTCATCAACACCATGTTTGTCATCCCGACTCACATCATAAGCAACCTCATTATACCACTAAGCATGCAATAAGCAGTAACAGTTGCAGGGGCTACTTGATATCAACCAACTCCTACATCTGCTAGGATTGTGGTTTGCTTACTACTGTGACAAGATGATAGGTCATGCAAAGGATATGGGTTCAACTATTGCGGTAGAAATGTTATCATGGTGATCATCCTAAACAATGCATAAGCGAGACATGAGAGGGAAGTGGGATTTTATCGACATGATCAATGGGGGTTTGCTTGCCTTGCTGACGAGGTTCGGGTTTGGAATCTTCAACAAAGGAGGTGACCTCGAGCTCCGGATCCACTTCTATCCGAGCAAACAATATAAACAAAGCATAAATAAGTTGCAATGCTCAAGCACATGATTATGTTGTCAAATGATGTGTATTGCATTGGTGTGATCTAGGTTTCATTTGCAACAAGTTAATTGAAGTTGATTTGAAAGTGAATTCAAATTCAAACTCCAAATGTATTTGAATTGGTCCAAGTTGCATTTGCTAGCATTTGTATTTTGTAATCCAAATGATCATGTGTGTGATAAGCTTCTGAAGTGTAGTTGAAAAGTAGCTTAATTCCATGGTCCAAGTTGCAAAATCAATTGATTTGAATTTGAATTAAATTCAAATAAACCAAATGACATATGCTACTGGTCCCATTTTAAATTCAACTCAAACATAGTTGAAAGTTGTATATTTGGAAAGATAATTTTCTCCTGATCATTTTTCATATATTATTTGTCCAATTTGGAGTTAATATGAATTTTCTATGAATTTCCAAAGTTTGGGGTATTTTCTGGAATTTCTGTAATATTTTAAATTTCTGGAAAATCTTTACTGCGTCAGCATGACGCAGTGCTGATGTCACCAGGGGGCCTGATCAGTGGGTCCGCGCTGTCAGCCTCAGGGGGGTTAATCCTCTGTTTAAATTTAACCCGAGGGGTTAATTAGGACAGGGCCCCACCTGTCAGTGAGTGCTTAGGGTTAGGATTAGGGTTGGGTTAGCTCTAATGGAGGAGCTCGCCGGAGGGGGCCGCCGGAGTTTCGCCGGAGTTGCAAAACGGGCTCGGTTTGGGGTTTGGCTGGCACGGTTGTGTAGCTGGGGCTCGTCCTCATCGGCTAGGGCTAGCTGGGGCTCGCCGGGAGGCCTCTGGCCACGGCAACTTCAACAACGGCGGCGGCCGGAGCACGGTGCTCGCCGGGAAAGGGCTCCAGGGCACGGGAAGCCACGGGAAGGACGCCGTTGCGTAGCTTGTGCTCCCGCGCGTCCAGTAGGCCCATTGGGGGTCACTGGCGTGCTCCAGAGCTCGGAGGCGACGACAATGGCGACGGCTGGGCTCGGCCAACGACGAAAATGCGAGGGAGAGCACGAGGGGAGCCATGAGAGGGGGCAATCGAGGAAGGAGGCTCACCCAAACGCGACGGTGAGCTCGACGGGGTTGGGGAAGAGCTGGAGGAGGCTGAATTTGCTGCCGACGTCGCGGCGGCCGGCGGTGAGAACGACGAAGGGGACGGCGTCTAGGGTGCGGCTGAGCTCGAATTGGCGCTGCAGGTCGAAGGAGTCGTCTCCGGGGAGTCTTCTGGACAGCACGGCGGCACGGGGGAGGCACGGTGGCCACGGTGATGCAGGACGGCGGCGAGTCGGGGGTCCTCGGCTAGTGCGGGAACTCGCGAGAGAGAGAGAGGGGAAGAACCAGGGAAGGGGGAAGGAGTGTCGCGGGGCTCTGGCGTCTCCGTGGCACGCTTAGGAGGAGGGGGACGCCCTGGAAGCCGCGAGGCATCGCGGTGGCGCCGCGGCCACGTCCTGCCTCCACCGAGCAGCTTGGCTCGGCGGGGAAGAAGACGACAATGGCTCGGGGGTGGGCTGGGCCAGGCCAAGGTAAGTGGGCCTCGCTTGAGGCGCAAGGTAGTTCTCTCCCTTTCTCTTTCTTTTTATTTTTTTGCAATATGTTTTGCTTTGAAATAAAATAGCAAAGCATTTTATTAAATGCCCAATTAATTTTATAATTCCTAGGTGACCAGTAGCTAGTCACTTGTGGAATTTGAGCATTTTTGAAATTCAAAACATTTGAATTTCAAATCAAATAGAGGTCAATTTTAATTTCCAGAGCACCTTTTGAATTTTAGAATATTCCATGGGCATGGGAAAATACCCAAACCACTTTTAAAATGATCAGCACCATTTATAGGAATTTTCCAAATGTTCAAATGATTTTTGGAAAAAGATTTTTCTCTGGCTATTTGATTTAATTTCTCAGGGCTTTCTTTTCCCCAATTTTGATTTTCTTTTTGAATTTTTGGCATGAATGCAAGGTACCTCTGATCCTAGCACATACCTAACTTGGGGTTGTGACAACTCGCCCCCACTCAAAAGAATCTCGTCCCGAGATTCAGAAGTCTGCGGGAGGAAGGAGGGATACTCGGCACGGAGACGGTCTTCTCTTTCCCACGTGGCTTCTTTATCGGAGTGGTGAGACCACTAAACTTTCAGAAACTTGATCTTCTATCGGCGAGTGACACGCTCTGCTGAATCAAGAACACGAACAGGGTATCCTCGATAAGAAAGGTCATCTTGTAGATCAAGCGTTTCATGGTCGACTTCGCGGATGGGGTCCTTGAAGCAACGCCTGAGTTGTGACACATGGAATACATCATGTACTCGGGAAAGGTGCGGGGGTAGTTCAAGTTGGTAGGCAACTTCTCCACGTTTAGCAAGAATGCGGAAAGGTCCGATGTAACGTGGGGCCAACTTGCCTTTGATACCGAATCTTTGGGTTCCCTTCAGAGGAGTAACCCGGAGGTAAGCCTTCTCATCCAGCTTGTAGCTCTCTTGCCTATGATGACGATCATAGTAGCTTTTCTGACGAGACTGTGCGGCTTTCAATTGATCACGAACAATGCGAACTTGCTCTTCTGCTTCCTTGATCATATCTGGTCCAAAGAATTGTCTTTCACCGGTTTCTGACCAGTTTAGGGGTGTTCGACATCGTCGTCCATATAGGAGTTCAAAAGGAGCCATGTTCAGACTAGATTGAAAACTATTGTTATAAGCAAATTCGACAAATGGAAGAGACTTCTCCCAATTCTTTCCGAATGAGATAACACAAGCTCTGAGCATGTCTTCAAGAATTTGGTTAACCCTTTCGACTTGACCGCTAGATTGAGGGTGGAAAGCCGTACTAAAGGAGAGATGAGTTCCCATAGCACGTTGGAAGCTTCCCCAAAATCTAGAGGTGAAAAGGCTACCACGATCAGAATTGATTTCCAAAGGAACACCATGAAGGGATACAATCCTAGAGACATACAAGTCCGCTAACTGGCTAGCAGTTATAGACTCGCGAACTGGAAGGAAGTGAGCAACTTTGGAAAGCCTATCTATGACAACGAAGATGGCATTGTTTCCTTTCTGGGTTCTTGGAAAGCCTGTGATGAAGTCCATACCGACTTTGTCCCATTTCCACTCTGGAATAGACAAAGGTTGAAGTGTGCCAGCAGGTCTTTGATGTTCTGCCTTAATGCGACGACAAACATCACATTCAGCAACAAATTGAGCAATGTCTCTCTTCATCCTAGTCCACCAAAATCTCTGGCGTAGATCTTGGTACATTTTTGTGCTACCGGGATGAATTGAGAGGGGTGTGTCATGGGCTTCTTTGAGGATGAGTTGCCTTAGTTCCTTATTCTTAGGTACTACCAAACGATTTTCAAAGAATACCGTTCCTTTGCTATCTGTGGATAAACATTTAGCAACTCCGCTAGCAATGTTCTCCTTGATCCGGCGAACACCTCGTGCACGCCTTTGGGCAACTATGATTTGATCCTCAAGAGTCGGTTTCCCCACCAAGGTTGAAAGATAGCCATGAGGAACAATCTCAAGGTTGAGTTTGCGAAAGTCCTCATGAAGAAGTGGTTGATACTGCTGTAACATGAGGTTGTTACAGTACGACTTACGACTTAGTGCATCAGCCATGACATTGGCTTTGCCTGGGGTGTAAGAAATTCCTAAGTCATAATCTTTTATCAACTCAATCCAGCGTCTTTGCCTGAGATTAAGATCTGGCTGGGTGAAAATGTATTTGAGGCTTTCGTGGTCGGAATAGATCTCACAACGATTACCAAGGAGGTAATGTCGCCAAGTTGTTAGGGCATGAACTACGGCAGCAAGTTCAAGGTCATGGGTAGGATAGTTCTCTTCATGTGGCCGCAACTGGCGTGAAGCATAAGCCACCACATGTCGATGTTGCAGAAGTATGCATCCTAACCCTTGCCGTGATGCATCACAATAGATCTCGAAATCCTTTTTAGTGTCTGGAGGTGCAAGTACGGGTGCAGAAGTCAATCTTCTTTTTAGCTCTTGAAAGCTTTCCTCGCACTTGGGAGTCCATAGGAATTTCTTATCTTTCTTGAGGAGTTCAGTCAGAGGCTTTGAAACTTTAGAAAAGTTCTCGACGAAGCGACGGCAATAGCTGGCTAGGCCAAGAAAACTCCTAACTTGCTTAACCGATTCAGGTGGAGTCCAGTCAAGGACGGCCTGAACTCTCTCGGGATTCACAGCAATGCCTTTTGCAGAAATCACGTGGCCTAAGTAGGTCACTTCTGGTAGCCAGAATTCACACTTGGAGAATTTAGCGTACAGGCGATGCTCTCTAAGCTTCATCAATACCAGCCTTAGTTGTTCGGCATGTTCTTCTTCGTTTTTCGAGTATATAAGGATGTCATCGAGGTAAACCACAACGAACTGGTCCAAATACTCCATGAAGATCGAATTCATCATGCGTGAGAAAGTGGCGGGGGCATTGGTTAAACCAAAGGACATGACGGTGTACTCGTAAAGACCATAACGAGTAGTAAAAGCCGTTTTGGGAATGTCCTCGTTTCGGATTTTGATTTGATGATAACCTAATCTCAAATCCATCTTGGAGAAGACAGAGGATCCTGCAAGTTGATCATAAAGATCGTTGATCCTGGGCAGTGGGTATTTGTTCTTTATCGTCGCTAGATTTAGCGGGCGATAGTCTACGCACATCCTTTCTGTTCCATCTTTCTTCGTTACGAACAGAACGGGGCAACCCCATGGCGATGAGCTAGGGCGGATGAAGCCTTTCTCCAACAAAGCTTCTAGTTGGGTTTTAAGCTCAGCTAACTCACGTGGGGCCATTTTGTATGGGCGTCTAGAAATGGGTGTGGTTCCTGGGGCAAGATCCACTATGAACTCTACACATCTGTCGGGTGGCATTACTGGCAGCTCTTCAGGAAAGACATCCGGGAAGTCACGAACCACCGGAATATCTTCAAGGTTAGGAAGGGGAAGCACATTCAAAGATTGTACTTGGTTTCTTGTTCTGGGTGAGGTGTAATCTATTGTCTAGCCTGAAGGGTGTGTAAGTCTAACTGACTTGGCTTTACAATCAAGAAAAGCATGTTGTCTTGATAACCAATCCATACCAAGGATGACATCAATGTCTGAAGACTTGAGGGCTATGAGTGAAGCAAGGAATACTAAACCCTCAATTGCAATTTGATTGCCATGGCTTACTCTATTAGTTTTCCACTTGGAACCAGGAGTTTGAATGATCATAGGGGTGAACATTTCTTCAAAGGATACATCATGTCGAAGTGCATAACTTTCCGACATGAATGAATGAGATGCTCCTGGATCGAAAAGAACAGAAGTGGGAACAAAATTGACTGGGAGTGTGCCAAGAATGACGTCAGAAGTACTATCAGTTTCCTCAGCTGAGATTTGGTTCACACGTCCAAGATTTTCTGAGGTGGATAGCTTAGAGGTGGGAACCTTCGAGGTTGGTTTGGCACGAACAGTGGGTTTTCCTTTGGTATGGGGTGGAGCATTTTGGTTGACGGGGCACTCACGAGAGTAGTGACCAGGCTGGCCACATCTGAAACAGGCTCCAAAGATAGTGCGGGGAGCTGGGTTGTTTGGTGGAACTGGTGGAGGAGGTGGCACAAGTGATGGCCTCGGTGGGTTGTTCTGGTGGATCAAACTGTTAGGAATCCAGATCATACGCTTCTGAGGGCGTGAACTAGAAGAAGGGGCAAGCTCAAGAGCATGCTTGCGAGACTTCTCGAAAACTTCATTGCCATGCTCAGCTCTGAAGGATCTGTTGACTAAATCATCAAAGGTGGCAAATTCGATGAGGTTGAGATCATGACGGAGGATGGGGCTAAGTCCCTTATGGAACCTTGCCTGCTTTCTGGCATCGGTGGTGATCTCATCCTGGGCATACCGAGCAAGACGGTTGAATTCTCTCACATACTCATGAATGGACATCTCTCCTTGATTCAGATTGCAGAACTCTTCCTTCTTGCGCTCCATCAACTCATCCAGAATGTGGTACCCTCGAAAGGCAACACAGAACTCCTGCCAAGTCACTAGGTGACCATCTGGTTGCATTGCAACATAGTTCTCCCACCATTGAAGAGCAGCACCTTCCAAGAAGTATACCGCGAAAACGACTCGGTCATCGGGAGCAACATGTGCAGTATCAAGCTTACGCTCGATGGAACGGAGCCAATCATCAGCTTCAAGGGGCTCAGAAGAACATTGGAATACTGGTGGCTTGAGGAGGATGAAGTCCTGAATGCTCACAATCACATTGCGTTGACGCGAGGTATTCTGCTCGATGAGCTCCAGAAGGCGTGTTTGATCACGTTGATTCTTCTCAGCTTCCATCATGATTTCCGCCGCAGAAGGCGGTGGTGGAAGTTCATCATCATTTCGATTCCGATCACGGTCTCGATTCTGAGGAACAGCACTACGAGTTCCACCTGACATCCTGTGTCATAAAAATCAACAATCAGAACAGGTTGTACGATGGAGGCAAGGATAAAAGGATATGATTTCAGAAGGAGAAGACTATAATGCCAAGGCAATGATTCAAAGAAAAACGGAACAAATCCGGCAGCATAACGGCTACACGGGGATGGAAATTGAAACAATCTTGAAGAAATTGGACAGAACTTCTTCAAGGGACTCATAACACGGAGACTCTGGACAACCACAACAATCCTACAGCTATAAGGAGGCAATCAACGAGATGTTCTAATTAGACATAGATGAGCCTAGTCCTATCATCCCGTAAAAAAGATAAGGGTGACACCAGAACTCAGATCGATGAGGGTAAGGAGAAAAAGAAGCCTTACGTTGTTCCCTTATATACCCATAGTAACTATATAACTATAGAAGGCTAGACTCGACTTCGGCCAAGGCTGATAATCCTACAGTCAGTCCTGCTCTGATACCAAGTCTGTCGGGACCCGGGGTTAGCGTATGCAAGTCCCGCTACGACATAGTCATATGGAGAGCCGAGAACCGTACCCACTTGTCTAAGCAGACAAGGCCAAGCACAGAACGTTCTCAGAAAGCATCGTACGTGAGGGGCATCCCATCCAGGCCGGATGATCAACTGAGATGGGTCCTCATCGTCCGCACACAAGTCTAATGATATGGGTGATGAACTCCCATATTCAAAGACAAGTCGCCTCAACCATACTATTGACTATCTCATAACCCTTACATAGACTTACTCCAGCCCGATCACTTAGTCGGGGTCTAGGGCGGGCTCGATCATACATCAAAGTGTGCACGAGACGGAGTCTCGAGCAATCGCATCGCGATGCCCCAAGCTGCGCACATTTAAGGGCCACTTGGTGTATAAAAGACCGCCAGCCAGATCACAACTAAGGTCTCGAAAACCCATACAAAGACATGCATGTTATAAACATACACGCAGCACACATGCCATGTATGAATAGCAGGTATCATTGCAATTCTCTACAAAGTATACATCTTTATTAACAACTCTTACAGAGTGCACACAGAGATCACAAGCATGTGATCCAACATTACATCAAGCATGCGGAAGCAAAGTAGGTCTGAGTACAGACAAGTTTAACAAATGGCTTAGAAAAGCCTTATCTAAAAACAAGCCCTCCACGAGGGAACCAGTCGTCTGACTGGGACTACACTAGCTTGGTCTTGGTCTGAGTCTTCATTCTTCGAGCTTCAGGTAGAAGTCACCAACGGGGTCGGTGGGTTTATCTAAAACATAGATTAAGCAAACGTGAGTACAAAATCGTACTCAGCAAGACTTACATAGGAGCTATACTACTCATGCACATGTATCAAGGTAAAGAGGGGTGGGGTTTCACTTGCAGAAGTGCCAGCTTTGACTTGGCTAGTCCTGAACTACGAGCACCAGACTTGAGATAAGAAGCGTACACGAGTCCACTACATCTCTTCAACCAAATACACCACTATGGTTACTTCCTCGGCTTCCCCACGAGAAGCACACCATAGCACTCACGCTTATCTTGCGAGTTTTAGAAGTATCCATTTCAAGTTGTCTAATAATCGAGCACAGCTCTCCAAGCAGTCCTTAACCGCAGACGCGGCTATTCGAATAGTTTTGTTAACCTTGCAAGGGTGTACCGCTACACACACGTGTCATCAGTTATCGCCTTTTGCATGTCACCGTTCAAGAGGTGACAGCGATGATGCCACCACAACACTTCGCCCACAGCTCCGTTCTAGTCCAGAGAGTCGCCTATCTGAGGGGGATCCGTATGGAAGTCCGGCCGAGGTTCCAGTACATCCTCAAACGATGTGTGCAGGGTCCCAAGCCGGTCTTGAAAAGCCGTTCATCCACTTCGCAGACCGTGCCACAGCCCTACCAGAACTCCGAACTACTGCGACTCTTGGGGTTCGAACGGGGTGAGGTACTAGGATGAGAGGGGTCAGTGAGCCCAATGTGTGGTTGTACTCTTCTTCTTGGATCACTACACAAGAACTCGGGCTTAGGGCGGTGTTCAACGAGACAACCCACTGTGTACTCCTACACAGCATCTCATCGTTCACCTTGTATTAGGGTAGATTCACCAACACGTTTCACTTTCATCAACACCATGTTTGTCATCCCGACTCACATCATAAGCAACCTCATTATACCACTAAGCATGCAATAAGCAGTAACAGTTGCAGGGGCTACATGATATCAACCAACTCCTACATCTGCTAGGATTGTGGTTTGCTTACTACTGTGACAAGATGATAGGTCATGCAAAGGATATGGGTTAAACTATTGTGGTAGAAACGTTATCATGGTGATCATCCTAAACAATGCATAAGCGAGACATGAGAGGGAAGTGGGATTTTATCGACATGATCAATGGGGGTTTGCTTGCCTTGCTGACGAGGTTCGGGTTCGGAATATTCAACGAAGGAGGTGACCTCGAGCTCCGGATCCACTTCTATCCGAGCAAACAAGATAAACAAAGCATAAATAAGTTGCAATGCTCAAGCACATGATTATGTTGTAAAATGATGTGTATTGCATTGGTGTGATCTAGGTTTCATTTGCAACAAGTTAATTGAAGTTGATTTGAAAGTGAATTCAAATTCAAACTCCAAATATATTTGAATTGGTCCAAGTTGCATTTGCTAGCATTTGTATTTTGTAATCCAAATGATCATGTGTGTGATAAGCTTCTGAAGTGTAGTTGAAAAGTAGCTTAATTCCATGGTCCAAGTTGCAAAAACAATTGATTTGAATTTGAATTAAATTCAAATAAACCAAATGACATATGCTACTGGTCCCATTTTAAATTCAACTCAAACATAGTTGAAAGTTGTATATTTGGAAAGATAATTTTCTCCTGATCATTTTTCATATATTATTTGTCCAATTTGGAGTTAATATGAATTTTCTATGAATTTCCAAAGTTTGGGGTATTTTCTGGAATTTCTGTAATATTTTAAATTTCTGGAAAATCTTTACTGCGTCAGCATGACGCAGTGCTGATGTCACCAGGGGGCCTGATCAGTGGGTCCGGGCTGTCAGCCTCAGGGGGGTTAATCCTCTGTTTAAATTTAACCCGAGGGGTTAATTAGGACAGGGCCCCACCTGTCAGTGAGTGCTTAGGGTTAGGATTAGGGTTGGGTTAGCTCTAATGGAGGAGCTCGCCGGAGGGGGCCGCCGGAGTTTCGCCGGAGTTGCAAAACGGGCTCGGTTTGGGGTTTGGCTGGCACGGTTGTGTAGCTGGGGCTCGTCCTCATCGGCTAGGGCTAGCTGGGGCATGGGAAAATACCCAAACCACTTTTAAAATCATCAGCACCATTTATAGGAATTTTCCAAATGTTCAAATGATTTTTGGAAAAAGATTTTTCTCTGGCTATTTGATTTAATTTCTCAGGGCTTTCTTTTCCCCAATTTTGATTTTCTTTTTGAATTTTTGGCATGAATGCAAGGTACCTCTGATCCTAGCACATACCTAACTTGGGGTTGTGACAAGTAGGTTTTGCTATTTGGATTAATTGGAATTAATTCAAATTTAATTCAAATGCTATTCCAATTTGAACAATTGCAATGCAAACATAAACACTTGTACATCAGAGGCATATCATACACATGTCAAGATGGTTTACAAAGAACAAACAATAGCAAATGAAACTTGGCAAATTTGAACAACATTTGGAGTTTTAATTTGAATTAACTTTTCAAATCAATTTCAATAAACATGTGAAAAATTGAACCTAGATCACATCAATACCATGCCATGCTATATTATGCATCTTGATTGTGCATTGCAATGTAATGTTTACATTGTTGTTGTTCCAGTGTTTTCTTTGTTTGCTCGATAGAACTGGAACCGGAACCAGAGGCCACCCCCTTCGTTGAAGACACCGTACCGAACCTCGTCAGCAAGGCAAGCAAACCCCATTGATCATGTATATAAAATCCGACATCCCTCTTAGTCTCGCTTATACATGTTTAGGAGATCACCTTGTTATCTATTATACCACATAGTTGAACCCATATCCGATGCTTGACCTATCATCTTGTCACAGTAGTAAGCAAACCACAATCCTAGCTGACATAGGAGTTGATTGATATCATCAGGCCCCTGCAACTGTTACAGCTTATTGCATGCTTAGAGTTTACAATGAGGTTACTTTTGATGTGAGTCGGGATGGTAGTGATCATGGTGTTGATGAAGGTGAAACTGTGTTGGTGAATCTATCCTAATACATGGTGAACTATGAGAGGCTGTGTAGGAGTAAACAGTGGGTTGTCTCGTTGAACACTGCCTTAAGCCCGAGTTCTTGTATGGTAATCCGAGACAAAGAGTACAACCACACATTGTTCTCACTGACCCCTCTCGACCTATTAACTCATCCCGATCCAAGTCCAAGAGTCACACCTAGTTCGGGTTTTCCATTTGACATGTGCATAGAAAGATAAAGGAAATGAAATGTGGCATTAAGGTAGGGCTTGTAGAACATGGCTTGTCAAGCGGAGAACCATCCGTCGAGGTGGGCTTGTCAGTCGTGCCTACATGGTTTGAGTCCTGACTGGAAGCTCGGCCGGAATTCCGGTTGGGTTTGGAAATCAGACAGTTGACTCCTTGGAATAGAACAGAGCTGTGGGTGAAGTGTTGTGGTGAACATCCTCGCCGGCACCCCTTGAATGGTGACGAGTACTTGGCGGTAACTAATGGTCATGTGTGTGTAGCGGTACACCCCTGCAGGTTTAACAAAACTATTCGAATAGACGCGTCCGCGGTCATGGACTACTTGGAAAGTTGTGCCAGATTATTAGAAAACTTGAATGGATACTCTAAAACTCGCAAGATAAGAGTGAGTGCTATGGTGTGCTTCCTCGTGGTGAAGTCGAGGAAGTAACCATAGTGGTGTATTGGTTGGAGACTTGGTAGTGGACTCGTGTATGCTTCTTACCTCAAGTCTGGTACTCGTAGTATAGGACTAGCCAAGTCAAAGCTGGCACTTCTGCATGATGAAACCCCACCTCCCTTTACCTTGAAACTTGAGCATGAGTAGAATAGTTCTGATGTAAATCTTGCTGAGTACGACTTTGTACTCACGTTTGCTTATTCTATGTTTTAGATGGAAACTCAGACCCCGAAGGAGTCACCTTCCTGAAGCTCGACGTTGACTAAGCTAGTATAGTTCCAGACAACAGTCTGGTCCCTCGTGGAAGGGCATGTATGTTGAACAAGGCCTCTCTAAGCCATTTGTTAATCTTGTATGTACTCAAACCTAATTTGCTTCCGTTGTTTGATGTAATGATGGATCATAGTCATATGATCGATGTGTACTCTATGTGTAAGTCAATAAAGATATACTTTGTAGAGTTCATGCAATGTGTACCTGTGGTTTACACTGGACATGTATGCTGCGTGTATGATTATAACATGCATGTCTTAGTGTGGGGTTCGATAGCTTAGTTGTGTTCTTGTCGGCGGTCTTTTATACACCAAGTGGCCCTTAGATGTGCGCAGCTTGGGGCATATTGCTCGTGACTCTGTCACGTGGCACACTTTGTTGTATGATTGAGCCCGCCGGAGACCCCGACTAAGTCATCGGGCTGGAGTCTGTTTATGTAAGTGTTATAATTCAATCGATAATACGGTTGAGGCGACATGTCTATGAGTATGGGATTTCACCACCCATAATCATTTAGAATTGTGAGCGGGCGATGAGGACCCATCTCAGTTGATCATCCGGCCTGGATGGGATGCCCCTCATGTTCGAAGCCTTCCGAGAGTGTTCTGTGCTTGGCCTTGTCTGCCTAGGCAAGTGGGTACGACTCTCGGCTCTCCATATGATTGAGTTATGACTGGAATTACATATACAAATTCCGGGTCCCGACAGACTTGGTATGAGAGCAGGACTGTCTGTAGGATTATTCAACCCTTGGTCAAAGTCGAGTCTAGCATTCTATAGTTATATAGTTACTTGGGTATAAAGGGAACAACGTAAGGCTTCTTTTTCTCCTTACCCTCATCGATCTGAGTTCTGAGTCACCCTCATCTTTTCTACGGGAAGATAGGACTAGGCTCATCTCTGTCTTACTAGAACATCTCGTTGATTGCTTCTTTGTAGCCGTAGGACTGTCGTGGTCGTCCAGAGTCAGCTTTCTGTTGATTTCCTTGAGGAAGTTCTGTCCAACCTCCTCAAGGTTGTTTCATTTTCCATCCCGGTGTAGCCGTCATGCTGCCCGATTTATTCCGTATTTCTTGGAATCTTTGCCTTTGCATTACAATATTGTCCTCCTAGTCATGTCCTCTTGTCTTTGTTTCCATCGTAAAACATGTTCTGATTGTTGATTTTTATCACACAGGATGTCAGGTGGAACTCATAGTGTTGTTTTTCGCAATCAAGACCATGATCGAAATCGAAGTAATGATGAACCTCCACCACCGCCTTCTGCGGCGTAAATCATGATGGAAGGTGAGCAGAATCGACGTGATCAAACACGCCTTCTGGAGCTCATCGAGTAGAATACCGCTCGTGAGCGCAATGTGGTTGTCAGCATTCAGGATTTCATCCTCCTCAAACCACCGGTATTTCGATGTTCTTCCGAGCCCCTTGAAGCCGATGATTGGCTCCGTTCCATTGAGCGTAAGCTTGAGACGGCGCATGTTGCTCCCAATGATCGTGTGATGTTTGCGGTATACTTCCTGGAAGATGCTGCTGGTGAATGGTGGGAGAACTACGTTGCAATGCAACCTGATGGTCACGTAGTGACTTGGCAGCAATTTCGTGATGCCTTCCGTGGGTACCACATTCTGGATGAGATGATGGAAAGAAAGAAGGAAGAGTTTTGCAATCTAACTCAGGGAGATAGGTCCATCCACGAGTATATGACCGAGTTCAACCATCTTGCTCGTTATGCTCAAGAGGAGATATCCACTCATGCCAGGAAGAAAGCAAGGTTCCGCAAGGGACTTAGCCCTGTTATTCTTCATGATCTCAATCTTCATGAGTTTGTCAACTTTGAGGATTTAGTCAATAGATCCTTCAGAGTTGAGTATGGCAATGAGGTGTTCGAAGAGTCTCGCAAGCATGCTCGTGAGTTTGCTCCATCTTCTAGTTCCGCCCCTCAAAAACGCCGGATATGGATTCCAACTAGTGCCATTCCTTCACACCTTATTGCAAGGCCATCCTATATGGTGCCTCAACCTCTCCGCCAAACACGAACCCCAACAGTTATGGTAGTGAGCCTGCTATCCTTGCTCCACCCCCTGACACCAGAGTTTGCTACAAGTGTGGTCAGCCTGGCCACATCGGACGGAAATGTTCATTGTCGGTGAAAGTGGATCCCCGTCCAAGACATGATGCCACCCCACCCAAGTCTTCCAAAGCTAAGTCTTGACAGAAATCCACCTCCAACTCCTTGCAAGCAAAGTCCTTAGCCACTTATAGTGGTTGTGTGAACCAAATCTCAGTTGAGGAAGCTATTGATACTTCTGACGTTGTCCTTGGTATGCTCCTAGTCAATCATGTTTCCGCCTTCGTTCTTTTCGATCCAGGATCCTCTCATTCATTCATGTCGGAGAGTTATGCAGTTCGTCATGAGTTCCCCTTTGAAGAAATGTTTTCTCCAATGATCATTCAAACTCCTGGTTCAAAGTGGCAAACTAATAGAGTAAGCCATGGCAATCAAATTGCAATTGAGGGTTTAGTATTCTTTGCTTCTCTTATAGCCCTCAAGTCTTCAGACATTGATGTCATCCTAGGAATGGATTGGTTATCAAGACAGAATGCTTTCCTTGATTGTAGAGCCAAGTCAGTTAAACTTACCCATCTTTCAGGCCAGACAATTAACTACACCTCACCCAGTTCTAGAATCCAGATACATACTTTGAATGTGCTTCCCCTTCCTGACCTTGAAGATATTCCGGTGGTTCGTGACTTCCCGAATGTCTTTCCTGAAGAACTGCCATGAATGCCTCCTGACAGATGTGTAGAATTCATTGTAGATCTTGCCCCAGGAACCGCCCCAATTTCCAGACGCCCATACAAAATGGCCCCACGTGAGTTAGCTGAGCTGAAAATCCAACTTGAAGCTTTGTTGGAAAAAGCTTCATCCGCCCTAGCTCATCGCCATGGGGTTTCCCTGTTCTGTTCGTAACAAAGAAAGATGGAACAGAAAGGATGTGCGTAGACTATCGCCCGCTAAATCTAGCGACTATAAAGAACAAGTACCCACTGCCCAGGATCAACGATCTTTATGATCAACTTGCAGGATCCTCTGTCTTCTCCAAGATGGATTTGAGATTAGGCTATCATCAAATCGAAATCAGAATCGAGGACATTCCAAAAACGGCATTCACTACTCGTTACGGTCTTTATGAGTTCACCGTCATGTCCTTCGGTTTAACCAATGCCCCCGCCACTTTCTCGCGCATGATTAATTCGATCTTCATGGAGTACCTAAATAAATTTGTTGTAGTTTATCTTGATGAAATTCTCATCTACTCGAAGAAAGAAGAAGAACATGACGAACATCTCAGGCTGGTATTGATAAAACTTCGAGAGCATCGCCTTTATGCCAAGTTCCCTAAGTGCGAATTTTGGCTACCAGAAGTGACCTACTTAGGCCACGTAATTTCTGCGAAAGGCATTGCTGTCAATCCCGAGAGAGTTCAGGCCGTCCTTGACTGGACTCCACCTGAATCGGTTAAGAAAGTTAGGAGTTTTATTGGCCTAGCAAGCTATTGTCGCCGCTTCGTTGAGAACTTCTCTAAAGTTGCAAAGCCTCTGACTGAACTCCTCAAGAAATATAAGAAATTCGAATGGACTCCCAAGTGCGAGGAAAGCTTTCAAGAGCTGAAAAGAAGATTGACTTCTGCACCCGTAGTTGCGCCTCCAGACACCAAAAGGGATCTCGAGATCTATTGTGATGCTTCACGGCAAAGGTTAGGATGCATACTTATGAAAGACAGACATGTGGTAGCATACGCTTCACGCCAGTTGCGTCCACATGAAGAGAACTATCCTACCCATGATTTTGAACTCGCTGTCGTGGTTCATGCCCTGACAACTTGGCGACATTACCTCCTTGGTAATCGTTTTGAGATCTATTCCGACCACCAAAGCCTCAAATATATATTCACCCAGCCAAATCTTAATCTCAGGCAAAGACGCTGGATAGAGTTGATAAAAGATCATGACTTTGGAATTTCTTACACCCCAGGCAAAGCCAATGTCATGACTGATACACTAAGTCGTAAGTCGTATTGTAACAACCTCATGTTACAACAGTATCAACCACTTCTTCATGAGGAATTTCGAAAGATCAATCTCGAGATTGTTCCTCGTGGAACTCTTTTCAACTTGGTGGTGAAACCAACCCCTGAGGATCAAATCATAGTTTCCCAAAGGCGTGCACGAGGTGTTCGCCGGATCAAGGAGAACATTGCTAGCGGAGTTGCTAAATGTTTCTACACAGATAGTAAAGGAACAGTATTATTTGAAAATCGTTTGGTAGTACCTAAGAATAGGGATCTACGGAAACTAATTCTCAAAGAAGCCCATGACACCCCCCTCTCGATTCATCCCGGTAGCACAAAAATGTACCGAGATCTAAGCCAGAGATTTTGGTGGACTAGGATGAAGAGAGACATTTCTCGATATGTTGCCAAATATGATGTTTGTCGTCGCATTAAGGCCGAACACCAAAGACCTGCTGGTACTCTTCAACCTTTGCCTATTCCCGAGTGGAAATGGGACAAAGTCGGTATAGAATTCATCACCGGCTTTCCAAAAACCCAGAAAGGAAACGATGCCATCTTTGTTGTCATTGATTGACTTTCAAAAGTTGCTCACTTTCTTCCTGTTCGCGAGTCTATAACTGCTAGTCAGTTAGCGGACTTGTACGTCTCTAGAATTTTGTATCTTCATGGTGTTCCTTTGGAAATCAATTCTGATCGTGGTAGCCTTTTCACCTCTAGATTCTTGGGAAGCTTTCAGAATGCTATGGGAACTCATCTCTCCTTTAGTACATCTTTCCATCCTCAGTCTAGCGGTCAAGTTGAAAGGGTTAACCAAATTCTTGAAGACATTCTCAGAGCTTGTGTTATCTCTTTCGGAAAGAATTGGGAGAAATCTCTTCCATTTGCCGAATTTTCTTATAACAATAGTTTCCAATCTAGTCTGAACATGGCTCCTTTTGAATTCCTCTATGGACGAAGATGTCGAACACCCCTAAACTGGTCAGAAACCGGTGAAAGACAATTATTTGTACCGGATATGATCAAGGAAGGAGAAGAGCAAGTTCGCATTGTTCGTGATCGATTGAAAGCCGCCCAGTCTCGTCAGAAAAGCTACTATGATCGTCATCATAGGCAAGAAAGCTACAATATTGATGAGAAGGCTTACCTTCGGGTTACTTCTCTGAAGGGAACCCAACGATTCGGTATCAAAGGCAAGTTGGCCCCACGTTACATTGGACCTTTCCGCATTCTTGCTAAACGTGGAGAAGTTGCCTACCAACTTGAACTACCCCCGCACCTTTCCCGAGTACATGATGTATTCCACGTGTCACAACTCAGGCGTTGCTTCAAGGACCCCATCCGGGAAGTCGACCATGAAACTCTTGATCTCCAAGATGACCTTTCTTATCGAGAGTACCCCGTTCGTATTCTTGATTTCGCAGAGCATGTCACCCGTCGTCAGAAGATCAAGATTCTGAAAGTGCAATGGTCACACCACTCTGAGAAAGAAGCAACATGGGAAAAAGAAGACCGCCTTCCTCCCGACGACTTCTGAATCTCGGGACGAGATTCTTTTGAGTGGGGGCGAGTTGTCAGAACCCCAACTTGGGTAAGTGCTAGGGTTGCTTGTGTCCTTTGCATCATGTAAAAAAATTCAAAAGAAATTGAATTGGGGAAAAGGAAAAGCCCTAAAGAATTTAATTCAAATAACCAGACAAAATTTTCTTCCAAAAATTCCTCTGTTACTTTTGAAAATTCTTATAAATAAGCATGATCACATATAAAGTGAAGTGGGTACCACTGCATGCACCAAGATTTCTAAAAAATTCCAAACAGGGCTTGGAAATTAGATAATACCCCTATTCGATTTGAAATTCAAATTATTTGAATTTCAAAAATGCCCAAAAGTTATCAGTGGCTAGCTACTTATATTCTAAGCCCACATAAAAACTTTGGGGATTTTATTAAATGCTCTATTTTTTTATTTGGAGCAAAACCAAAGACAGAAAATAAAAAAGTAGCAGAAACAGAAAGAAATGGAAAAAAACAGAACCCAACCCACCCCCTATGGCCTTGGGCCCGACTTAACCTTCCCCGGCCCAGGCCCACGAGGGGCTTGTCGTCTACCCCAAGCAGCTCGCTGTCGAGCATGCCGGGGGCGACGACCACCACCTCGACGGCGAGAGCCGTATAGGCCTCCTCAAGGCACCTCGTCGCGCCACGGAGCACGCCACGACGCCCCGCTTCTTTCCCCCCCATCGCTGCTTCCTCCCCGTTGCTCCTCGTCGAGTTTTCGCGCGAACCCGTAGCCCGAGCAGAGCACGCCGCCGTAGAACTCGCGGCCACCTTGCCCCACTCGCCGCCGAAAGCTATCCAGAAGCTCCGCCAGCATCACCTTTGTCGAGCCGTGTAGTGAATCGAGCCTGGGGGCCCCCGAAGCCAACGCCATCGTCACCGTTCCTCTCCGGCCGCCGTGAAGTTCCGACGAGAAATACTCCACCGCCTCGCCTCCTCCAGCTTCCTCGAGCCCGTCACTGCACTCAGGGTGAGCTTGCGCTCGTTTCCCCTCTCGCCGCGCTCGTTTCTGTGCCCCGTAGCAACGTCCTCGTCATCACAGAGCTCCGGCCGCCGCCACGATACTCGCCGCCGTTGCCCTGGACCTCCTCGGCGACGATGGCCTACTCCATCATGTGCGGGAGGCCACGGGGAGCGTTTTGGTGTAACGCGCGCGTCATTTGGACCCCGGGAGCCACCTTCCCATGAGAGCCGCCCCGCACTGGTGCCACCGGCGGCTAACCGCTGGCATGGGCTAATGTGTCAGGCCATTAGGGCCTAATCCCTTCGCTAATCACACCCCCAGCCTATGACAAGTGGGCCCTAGCCCCTAACTAACCCCCTGTTAGTTTAAATTAACAGGGATTCACCCCACTGCGGCTGACACCCTGGCCCCACTAGCCAGAGCCCTGATGTCACCCCTGTGTCAGCATGACGCAGTAATTGGATTATAGTTTAAAAGAAATCCAGAAATTACAGAAAAATTATTAAAACTCTAAAATTCATAGAAAATTCATATTAACTCCAAATTGGACAAATAATATATGAAAAATGATCAGCAGAAAATGCTCTATCCAAATATCCAACTTTCAACCATGTTTGAGTTGATCCTAAATTGGGACCAGTAGCTTTTTCTATTTGGATTAATTGGAATTAATTCAAATTTAATTCAAATGTTATTCCAATTTGAACCATTGGAATGCAAACATAAACACTTGTACATCAGAGGCATATCATACACATGTCAAGATGGTTTACAAAGAACAAACAATAGAAAATGCAACTTGGCAAATTTGAACAACATTTGGAGTTTGAATTTGAATTAACTTTTCAAATCAACTTCAATGAACATGTGACAAATTGAACCTAGGTCACATAAATACCATGCCATGCTACATTATGCATCTTGATTGTGCATTGCAATGTAATGTTTACATTGTTGTTGTTCCGGTGTTTGCTTTGTTTGCTCGATAGAAGTGGAACCGGAACCGGAGGCCACCCCCTTTGTTGAAGACACCGCACCGAACCTCGTCATCAAGGCAAGCAAACCCCATTGATCATGTCTATAAAATCCCACTTCCCTCTTAGTCCCGCTTATGCATGTTTAGGAGATCACCTTGTTATCGATTCTACCGCATAGTTGAACCCATATCCGATGCATGGCCTATCATCTTATCACAGTAGTAAGAAAACCACAATCCTAGCTGACATAGGAGTTTATTGATATCATGAGGCCCCTGCAACTGTTACAGCTTATTGCATGCTTAGAGTTTACAATGAGGTTACTTTTGATGTGAGTCGGGATGGTAGTGATCATGGTGTTCATGAAGGTGAAACTGTGTTGGTGAACCTACCCTAATACAAGGTGAACGATGAGAGATTGTGTAGGAGTACACAGTGGGTTGTCTCGTTGAACACCGCCTTAAGCCCGAGTTCTTGTATGGTAATCCGAGACAAAGAGTACAACCACACATTGGGCTCACTGACCCCTCTCGACCTATTAACTCACCCCGATCCAAGTTCAGGAGTCACACCTAGTTCGGGTTTTCCATCCGACATATGCATAGAAAGATAAAGGAAATGAAATGTGGCATTCATGGTAGGGCTTGTAGAACATGGCTTGTCAAGCGGAGAACCATCCTCCGAGGTGGGCTTGTCAGTCGTGCCTACATGGTTTGAGTCCTGACTGGAAGCTCGGCCGGAATTCCAGTTGGGTTTTGAACTCAGACAGTTGACTCCTTGGACTAGAACGGAGCTGTGGGTAAAGTGTTGTGGTGAACATCCTCGCCGGCACCCCTTGAATGGTGACGAGTACTTGGCGGTAACTGATGGTCATCTGTGTGTAGCGGTACACCCCTTCAGGTTTAAAAAAACTATTCGAATAGCCGCGTCCGCAGTCATGGACTACTTGGAAAGTCTTCCCATATTATTAGACAACTTGAATGGATACTCTAAAACTCACAAGATAAGCGTGAGTGCTATGGTGTGCTTCCTCGTGGGGAAGTCGAGGAAATAACCATAGTGGTGTATTGGTTGGAGACTTGGTAGTGGACTCGTGTACGCTTCTTACCTCAAGTCTGGTACTCGTAGTACAGGACTAGCCAAGTCAAAGCTGGCACTTCTGCATGATGAAACCCCACCTCCCTTTACCTTGGAACTTGAGCATGAGTAGAATAGTTCTGATGTAAGTCTTGCTGAGTACGACTTTGTACTCACTTTTTCTTATTCTATGTTTTAGATGGAAACCCAGACCCCGATGGAGTCACCTACCTGAAGCTCGACGTTGACTAAGCTAGTATAGTTCCAGACAGCAGTCTGGTCCCTCGTGGAAGGGCATGTATGTTGAACAAGGCTTCTCTAAGCCATTTGTTAATCTTATCTGTACTCAGACCTAATTTTCTTTCGTTGTTTGATGTAATGATGGATCATAGTCATTTGATCGTTGTGTACTCTATGTTTAAGTCAATAAAGATATACTTTGTAGAGTTCATGCAATGTGTACCTACTGTTTACACTGGACATGTATGCTGCGTGTATGATTATAGCATGCATGTCTTAGTGTGGGGTACGATAGCTTAGTTGTGTTCTTGCCGGCGGTCTTTTATACACCAAGTGGCCCTTAGATGTGCGCAGCTTGGGGCGTCGCGATGCGATTGCTCGTGACTCTGTCACGTGGCACACTTTGTTGTATGATTGAGCCCGCCCGAGAGCCCGACTAAGTGATCGGGCTGGAGTCTTTTTATGTAAGTGTTATAATTCAATCGATAATATGGTTGAGGCGACTTGTCTATGAGTATGGGATTTCACCACCCATAATCATTTAGACTTGTGAGCAGGCGATGAGGACCCATCTTAGTTGATCATCCGGCCTGGATAGGATGCCCCTCACGTTCGAAGCTTTCCGAGAGTGTTCTGTTCTTGGCCTTGTCTGCCTAGACAAGTGGGTATGACTCTCATCTCTCCATATGATTGAGTTGTGACTGGAATTACATATACAAATTCCGGGTCCCGACAGATATCATGTTCGAAATCCGGGGCATATCGCATTGTCATATGTCGCGGTGGGACTGATATGTGCTTCGTCCCCGGATCTGGATGGAAACATCCAGATCTGGAACAGTACCGCATATCGGGCCTTACTAATTGGTATCAGAGCCTTACCGACCGTAGGATCCCTTTTCTGGCCGAAGTCGAGTCTAGACAAAAACTATTTTGTAGTTACTAAGTTAGGTATCGGAGAGTAGGAATCTTTTTCCTCCTTACCCCTGCTCTGGTCAGGACAAGTGTCATAAGTGTTTTAATTCTCGTCTTATCCCCTTCAAACTATAAGATCTCGAGTGTGTGGAGTATCGGAACCCTTACAATGCCTTGCTTGCAGCGTATTGTCTCGATTCCGAATCTCAGGGTTGCGAAATCCTGTGGTACCTTTAGTCTATCCGACTCTGGTAAACATCTTGGTCGTCTATTAACTTCCGTTCTATTGCCCAGTATCCTCACGATTTCAGTGAGAATGCTTCGCTTGATCGTCGCTTTCAACTATCGTTCTTCCTCTTGATCTCCCGATGGTTTCGTTTTCCGACGTTGCCGTCTCTCTGCGGAAATTTATCTCGATAGAAGTTCGACGTCGACATGGAGCAGAGTCCCTTGTTGGTGGTGTTGAAGATCGCCACAACCTCCGCGCGGTGAGCTTTGGCGCTATCCTCCGCCCCTGCTGTTGGTCCTTGGCCTGCTAGGTGAGCGCCCCCTTTTTTATTTTCTTTTTATTTTCTTTTTGTTATTTTATTAGTTGGGCTCGGCCCATGTGTAGTTCTAGCTCCCTGAGCATAGAATAATTAGGCAGCACGCCCCTGTTTAGTCCCAGTGGCACAGCTTTCGGCCTGAGAACGTTATATTAATTTGTTGATATTATTTTTTTGGCAGATCATGTTATATTTTTGCAACGGGGATATCTTTTTAACGGTAGCTCGGATCGCGATGCGTTAAACATGAAACTTGCGTAGAATTTTGCGTAGATTAATAAAATGTGCTCATTTTCCATGTTTGGACTTGTCTACATGTTGTTTTGATTCTAATTACACTTCTTGCCACCGTGAACTATTTCTCTAATAACTTTTTAACTGTTGCTCCGAATAAAATGTTCTTTATATGTAAATTTACTAGAATTTCGTGTAGGTTGTGAATATGCTACTCTTGCTTGCTAATAAAAATAATAAAATATTGTTTAGGACAAAACAGTACCAAATTTTATAATTTTCGTGGGGTAAATAGTGATAAGCATGTTTAGGAGTTTGCACCACTTAAACTGACTAGCTTAGATAGCTTACTTATGCTTCACCTCTTGTCATGTTTGTGTGTTATGCCATGCTTGAGTGAGATGCCATGTTAACAACTTTGCTCATGTTGTGTATCTAAATAACTAGAACCATTTTAAATGTGCGGTATCGTCGTGTGTGAAGAGTACTCCACTTAACCTGTTAGTAACCGCTCTCGATGGTAGATGCGATGTCGTAGTGTGTTGTCTCATGTTGCATGCTTGATCTTGCTTGCTGGTGGTTGCTTTCTAGTAATTGATGTTTGTTCGTCGATTGGCTTTCCAGTGTTTACTTCTTGTGTGCACCGCGAGTACTCTCGGAGACGTTGCGAGCTTGCGATCGACTATACCTTCGGCTTCGTCTTCTCATCAGGTAATGGGGGGCATATATCATGCTTATAACTTTCAGCTCACTCACGCCTAGGTGTAGGATAGAACGATTGATTGATCCTACCACTTCATATTCATGCCTCTCAAATAAAACCAAACATCCATGTCCTCCACATCCCAACAAACCTTGTTCGGCTATGTTACTATTGCTCGCTGCTCAGCCACTGCTTAGTATGCATGCTAGGATGTTATCCACAGTTATCCTATTACTCCTTGGATTGGGCTATCACATTATTATATTTATTGTGGATGATGTGATTATTGTAATGTTGACTATATTCGACGAAGGATGGAAGGTCTAGGCTATCCCGCCCCGACGCTTTGTTCCATTCGAGTCACCTAGGACCTGAGTTCCAGGTATTGTGTTTCTTGACGAGCGTGCCTAACCGCGTGTGGGATGCTATGGGGTCCCCTCTTCTTACCTACCTAGCTTCAAACATTTCTAGTGGTGGCCCAAGCTGATTTACCATTTGAAAACCGTGTGTGTGTCTGTTGGGTCGCTCCTGGAAGATATTATTTAAAAAAACCGGTACCAGTGGGGACATGGTTTCCTTATTGGTCCACCTTTGGCCGCCGAGGGGCCGGGACTTCACGTGAGGTGTCCCGGTAACCCAAAACCTGTTGAGACGGAAGAGGCCGACCCGAGAAAGTGGCCGGTTTTTGGATTGGGTGTCGACTCCCCGGGGGTCACCCGGATTTGTTCGTTGTTCGTTAGAGGGACCTGTCGTTTCGGATCTCTCGGGACTAAATCATAAAATGGATGCTTGTGATGGGTAGAAACTGAGAGAGATCGACGTGCGTGCGGAGCCTTGTAATGGGCAGTTGGTACACCCCTGCAGGGATAAATCTGTTCGAGAAGCCGTGTCCACGATTATGGACAACTTGAGACCTACTACTTATTCATAGACAAAAACAACTAAGATAATCTTAATAACTTGATCAACGTGTGTGTGCCTTGACTATTTCTTCTTCGTCGGGATGCGAAGAGGAGGACAAGGATAGGATAGGTGTTATGTTTGCGTAAGTAGCTGATAGCAAGACTTGTTGGAGGCGATTCCTCATCGAATGCTTGGATTCTTATCTTACTCTCTAGATCTTTAGCCACTTCATAAATGCTAGTGCGGCAGCAACCTCACCACTTACCCCATCCTTACCGTGAACTACTAGTTATCCTAGAATGACGAGTGATGAAGTCCTTGCTGGGTCAGTTCACCATTACAGTTGGATGCTGAGTACCTCTGTACTCGTGATACTACCCCCAAACTCTTTTCAGGGTTCTTGATCGACAATAGGTATGGTGACCGACGTTTCACGTGGAGACTCGACGACGACTAGTTAGGTGGATCCCGGCGGAGGGCCTAGACCCGTGTGGTTATGGGATCGATGTTTTTCTCTTTGCCAATAGGCATTTGATTGTAGTCTGTACTCAGACATGTATCTTCCGCTGTTGTATTGTATTTGAGGCAGTTGTATGCCGATTGTTTGAGATGTTGTATCCTTGTATCTGTAATGTTCTGATATCATGTTGGAAATCCGGGGCATATGAATTCGTCATATGTCGCGGTGGGACCGATATGTGCTTCGTCCCCGGATCTAGATGGAAACATCTAGATCTGGAACATGTTTGGTGATCGACGTTTCACGTGGAGACTCGACAACGACTATTTAGGCGGATCCCGGCGGAGGGCCTGGACCCGTGTGGTTATGGGAGCGATGTCTTTTTCTCTTTGCCGCTAGGCATTTGATTGTAGTCTGTACTCAGACATGTATCTTCCTCTTATGTAATGTATTTAAGGAAGTTGTATGCCAATTGTATGAGATGGTGTATCCTTGTAGCTGTAATGTTGGGATATCATGTTGGAAATCCGGGGCATATGGCATTGTCATATGTCGCGGTGGGACCGATATGTGCTTTGTCCCTGGATCTAGATGGAAACATCGAGATCTGGAACAGTACCTCTTATCGGGTCTTACACAAGCTCAATTGCATAAAAAATCATCATTACGCAATCAATACCTCAACACTATTGCAAGATATCATAAGCTAGACCTGGGGATCTAGATTACCTATACACCACATATAAATCATATCATGAGACATATAAACCATTGCAACAGAAACAACTCTCTAAAAAAATATAAGTGAATCACGAGAGTTCTAAACTTTCTACAAAAGAAATTAAATTCTCTCAAAAAAGATCTATGTGAAGAACAAGGGCTAGAAAAATAGGCAGTAGATAAATTTAACACTCAACAGATATAAGTGAAACTCTAGAATGTTCTATGATAAAGTAGAGCATGTATCTCAACCAATCAAGCATGCAAGGGTTCGACATTGTAATGACCAGCAAAGAAAAAAAAGTAAAGAGCGAGACACTCCAAGCATAGCACATAACATATGAAGTGATAAAAATATAGCATGGAGAAGAACGAACTGATGATTGCCGATGGAGAAGGGGATGCACATGGGCATCCCCAAGCTTAGACGCTTGAGTCTCCTTGAATATTTCTTGTGCGTGCATAGGGTCATCCGAAAGCTTGAGCTTTTGACACTCCTGGATCGTCTTTCATCCTCTTCCTTCGCACACTTGAAAACTCCCTTCATACAAAACTCATCATAAGATGATTAGAGTGGTTAGTACCCATAATAAAATAATTTTCCTCTACTGGAAATAAATATTTCATGAAGATCTACTATTTCTCATGATTGCTAGAAAGTTTTTTCAAAGAAAAAGAAAGCTTAAGATTTGCAAAACTGAGAAAACGCAAAACGTGGAAGAATCTATGAAAAACATACTAGCAGGTAGTAAGTATTTTTTTAGGGGCACTTCTTCAACTCAAATAAATAAACTCAGAACAGACGACAGAAATTCAATTGTATAGATCATACTAACAAAAACATTCAGATCAAAAATATGATCTGGTGATTTTTGGCGAATTTTTCCGTTAGGCAGACAGAATATGTTATCTGGACAGCATGTCACAACTTTTATTTTTCTTGCAATCGGAGGCTAAACTTGGCACAAAACTTGAGAATAAAGATACAATGGTGTCTCTACAGCAGTAACACCATCCAAGACACAACAAAGAAAAAACAAAACCTAATCCGTTTTGGGCTGCCTCCCAATCAGCGCTTCTTTAAAGCCATTAGCTAGGCATGAGTGTAGCGATGCTCACAAAAGAATAAAAGTTGAGGCACAAAAGAGAGCATCAATGGAGCAAAGATAAACCACATTTAAGTCTAACATGCTTCCTATGCATAGGAATATTGTAAGAAAATAAATAAATGAAGTACAAAGTATCAAGCATAGGAAGGTAAAACAAGAGCACTTTCAAGATTTTCAAAATGGAGAGAGGTTTTTTCCTAAGATGCAGATTTCTACAACCAAATTTTCCTCTCTCATATAATTTTCAGTAGCATCATGAACAAACTCAACAATATAACCATCACACAAATCATGATTTTCATGATCTACAAGCACATAATTCCTATCAAGCTCCAAAATAGTGGGGTGAAGATTAACTAAAGTCATGACATCTCCAAACCCACTTTTGAGAATATAGTAACAAGATGATTGATCATACTCCAAATGTATGGGACTCCTTCTAGCTAAAGTCAAGAACTCTCCAATCCCATTTATGTCATCATAATATAAACTTTCTAAGAAAAACTCCTCATCATCAAGCACATCCATAGTAGAAAAAAATAGAGGGTTATCATAAAACTTATCAAAATAGCAAGGGTTATCATAAATAACAGTAGAAAAATCACCCTTGCAAGTCACATTCATAGGGGCATCATGGCCACAAGCATCAATTTCATCAAAAAGGGTTATTTCACAAGAATACATAGGATCATAGCAATCAATATAGCATTCATCCTCGTTCGGTAAGCATGGAGGGCAATCATATAAAGTAAGAGTCAAAGAGTTACTCTCATTAGTAGGTAGATATGGGTAGCTACTCCATATCTTTTGTTCGTACTCTCCTCCTCTTTTTCATCCAATGAGCTTTCAGTTTTAGCAATTTCTTCTTATGTAGCGTCCTGCAAAGCATTAGTCTCTTACTCTTGTGGAAAGTACCTTTTGAGATAGTTAGTAATATAAGCATTATCATTAAAATTCTCAAAGATATATTTAAGTATAGCAAGACTCTCAGATTTGTAAGGGGCATCATCAGTATTCTCAACAAAGGAAGCAATTTCATAGGCACCCTTTGAGATATAAGTTTCCATATAAATATCCATGTTTTAACAAGCGATACTCCTTATAATATTCTTGTTGATCCTCCGTCAACCCGCCTTACCAATAAGATCTAGTCTCAAAGAAAGTAACCAATGTAAGAAAACAGAGTAATAAGCAAAAGTGTACTTATCAAGTGAAATTATAAGTAAAGTTATGCTCCTTGGCAGCGGCACAAGTGTAGGGGATCGCAACAGTCTTCGTAGGTAGGTATAACCCAAGTTATTGATTCGACACAAGGGGATCCAAAGAATACTTATAAGCCTTAGCAGTTGAGTTGTCAATTCAACCACACCTGAAAAACTACTAGGCAAGATATAAGTAGCAACGATGTGTTGATGGATGTAGCCTTAAGACTTACCCAATCACCAACACCACAAAGTAGTAGGAGCAAAGAGAGAAAAAGCAACAATGAAGGAAATGAAGATGGAAGATGGACAGGGGTTCAAGGTTTTACTAGTGGTAACTCACCAAGCAAAAGACAAGTGTTGGGTGCACAAATTACAGTTGGGAAATTGATAAAATTGCACTATTTCTAGCCAAAGAACAAATTAGAGCATCCTAGTCTAAGAACTGAACGTAGGCATGTGTTCCGTATGTAGTTGTACATGCTTGAAATAAGAACTTTGCACAACATCTTTTGCCCTCCATCCCGCTACCAACGGGGCCAAAAGGAACTTATGGAGATTAAGGTGCTCCTGTGAAAGAGCACCGGAACAAATCATTAACACTCTATGAACACATGTAATTCTCAAATTATAGCCCATCCCCTTTGGTGTCCCATGATGTCACCATTGAGATCGCCGGTTCTGGACTATAATAGGTGGATACAACTTTAGATAAGATCTAAAACAACAATTATAATCATGCAACCATAAAGTGCTCAGATCTGAAATCATGCTACTCATGCACTAGTAACAAGAATTAAGAACAACAAATTACAGCAAAAATAATTCATAAACTTCTTAGGACTGAATAACAATGTAACAATTCATCTGATCCCAAGAAACACAACACCAGTTACATCATATGGATCTCAATCATGTAGGTCAGCTCATGAGAACTTTGTATTGAAGATCTAGGGGAGAAGATACCACATAGCTATTTCCAAGAACCCGTAGACCAATGGGTAACTACTCAAGAAGCATCATGGAGTGAATAGGGGTTGATGAAGACGACCCCGGGGGCCAAGGCAGGATCCTGGTGACCCTCAAAGCTAGGTTTCGATGCTGGCGGAGATCGGGATCGCCTTTGTAAAATATGACTGGATATCTCAGGTTTTTGCGTCAGGGGAATAAATAGGGCCAAAGGGGAGACGGAGGGGGCCCTAGGTCACCCAAGCGGCCAAGTGGCGCGGGTAAACCTCTGGTCGTGCCTAGAGGCCGCCTCGGGGTTGTGGGCCACCCCTTGACCTCATCCTCCGGCTGGAGGACTCTTTTGATGTAAAAGATTTTTGGTAATTTTTTGGGATTTTTTTGAGCAACTTCATTTTTGGACCTTTTCTGCATTGCAAAGACAAAACAAATAGAAACTAGCACTGGGGTCTATATCAGTAGGTTAGTCCAATAAATGGTTCAAAAGCATAGCAAGAAGATGTAGCAATGACACAAAATTAGCATGGGAAAAGCAAAAATTATGGATACGTTTGAGACGTATAAGTGAGTTTTCAGTGTGCATGACTAAGTGAAAGTCCATGTGACCCAACAGACGGCATTGCTAAAACACAACGAACGCAGTCTCACTGTACCGCCAAATGTATACACTTCATCATTATAATGGATAATGAAATAATGACAAACTAGGTGACATTAACGATTTGCAAAAGACATACAGATCTGAATAGTACAGACCGTTGATACAACCTTTTCCACAAGAAATAAAAGTCATAATCCAAAATAAATATAACTATGCGGGGATTTGATGGCTCTCTCCCAACCCCACGTCGCCACCCCTAAACCCTAGCCACCCCATCCAAGATCCTCGTAGATCGGGCCTCTTCATCAACTTTTGGCTCCGATCATCGTCTCCGACGTCTCCTCCTCGTTGCATTCATAGCCATCTCATGGCGGTTTATGCATCCCTACAGATGGTGTGGAGTTTGCCGAGGAGGTTCGACGCACTTGCTTCTCTACGGTTCATCCGAATTCGAATTCTAGCCACTTCACAATGGTGGCGGCTTTTGGTCGTACCTCCTTCAAGTTGACGGAGGATTCGGCCGCGGTGGCTCTTGAATACATCACTGGTGGTAGATGTGATGCTCTCAAAGTGTCCATTTTACGTGATCGGGTGTTCAGCTTCACGGTGGCCAACAAGAAGATTGGTTTTCTCCTTACCGGTTGTCATAAAATTTTTCCCCTCATTTTATCTGTTATTTTTATCTTTGGAATTATGGAGGGCCTCAATGGACCTACGAGTTCAAGCTCTGGCAGAAATAATGCAAGGAGGAATAGACTCTGATTAGTCCAACTAAGAAACGTGCTCAAGCTGGGATGAATGCATTGCGTACGGCTCCAAAGAAATCGGCGATGAAAGTCGTGCCATCTAAGTCCAAATCCCTACGTTTTGCTACTATTCTTGACTATGAGGCCTACAAGAGCTACAATTTTCGCGTTAACCCGGAAGCTCGTAAAGATTTGGCTGAAGCTGGTTATGATTTGCTCCCGGACGAATGGCCTCCGCCGTCGCCGACACAGGTGGTTCATCGGACTTTGGCAACTCCGGCAATTCAATTTGGGACTGTTCCGATTTCTCTGGCCAATCCCGGATCTTCCGCTCCTGATAAGCATTCCTTACCAGAAAAGGTGCACGGACGCTCCTTCCATCTTTAGACCTTTGTGTCTCGCCTCTCGTGGGCAAGCAGAACACAACCTTATCTGGAGTTGCCCTGCTGGAGAAACAAAAAGATACGGTGCAGGCTTCCTCCTCTACCGTACAGGACGTGCCTACCAAGATGCGTTTGAAGCTATGGTGGATGACATGGTGGCCCGGATCATGACTTGCATTATTTGCAAAATTCAGGGCCACTTGTCATCGGCTTGCCCTTCCAAACGGCTCTGCATGGCATGCAACCGTGTGGGCCACCGTCGACGGGACTGCGATGCGATAGCACGTAAGGAGGGACGCGTCTGGAGGCCGATTCACACGCAACATCCCATTAAGTACACACCGGATTCTTCCTCTAATATTTGGACTCGCGCCACCTCCCTCCCCTGCCCAAGCGTCTCTGTGGAGAAAACCCAACCTGTCGCTTGCGCTTCGCCGCCTAGCATCAATATCGCCGTTCCTCCTTGCTCCCACTGCCTCCCGAGCTCGACATCCATGGCGGTCTACGAACTTGAACCCCTTCGCTTCCTCCCCACCGGCCATCAAATCATTGATGGAGGGGCGAACCTCCTACCGCATACCTTCATCACTGCGGGTGCTAGGTCGGAGCTGTGCCACGATGACTTCATGGTGGAAGAGATTTTCCCACCACCACCTCCCGTGGCAGTGGGGCCAGCCAGAGAGGAAGTGGCGGATTTTCTTCAAGCCCGCGGCGTCATGGTGCGCTCTGTGCAACCCTGGTTTCTTGGAGTAGGGATTTTTCAAGTCCGTGATGCTGCTGTAAGGTACACGCTCACCTAGCATCCACCCTTTGACCTTGGAGGAGATAGATTTTTGCATTTTTACAACCATGACCAAGGTGAAGGCTTCCATGGTGTGGATGATTTCCGTACGGGCTGGATCATGCTTATCGGGGTGCCTTTGGATTATCGTAATACTAAGAATCTGTGAGAGGCCATCAATACCTTTGGGAAATTTCACTCGTGGAACTCTGAAGATCCATATTTGGTTTGCTCGATAGTGCATGCATCCTTCCCCTCCACTGAGCTTGTGCCAAGAGATGTGGTTTTTGGTGATTACGCTGAGTGGGGAGGAAACAGGGTCAACTGGACTGCTGCCTGTTACGTCCTGGGCGCGGATTGGGCAAATCAAATGCCGCAGGATGAGGATCCCATGCCGCTCAATGGCAACCCCCATCCTTTGCCTGGGCAGCTTGTTCCAGATAACATTCCCTGGGCGCTTCCTCAATACCCAGCTCTTGGCTGGAACGACGTCCCTGCACCAGCACCTGACAATGTTCCAGTGCCCAATGATCCTCCGGGTTGGGGGAATGCAGTCGGGGGTGAAGATGCAAACCAACCGGTCGTGCAGCAGGAACAACATGATGCCCCTGATCAAGACCAGCAATCCATGGTGTTGGACCACCCTGACCTCTCCGAATCTGTCGAGCAACCGTTCTTGGAGTTCGTCAACATCCCTGATGATGAGGAACAATTGCTGCAGGAGCCGGCTGATGAGAAACCCGTCTTGGCGCTCGTACCATATGTCCCACCCCCTATCCCCCCCACAATAAGTATTTGTGGGGATGATCAAGATTCCTGCAGGACCTGAACTACCCCCTGTGATGCAATGGAGTAGGGCCTTCTCCAGGTTGCTGCCTGAAATTTTCACTCTCCAGGTCCCCAGGAGCCTGAGTTTTTGCCCTGCTCTACCGCTGATATGCTCCAAGAGATCTTGGAGCATGTCCTTTGATGCCAACTATTTGGAGTTTTCAATATCATACATTGTTGATGATGCTGGGCCACCAGCATCAGCCCCCTACCTGCCTGCGGTGGAGCTCCCCAAGGAGCTCACTTTCTCCAGCCCCCCCATGGTGAAGGCGGCAACACCAAGATGCAAGAAGAGAAAAACTCCCATTGTTGACACTACTGTCAGGCGCTGCACCAGAAGCACGATCAAGCGTGTTGGCTTCAAGGCGGGAACTTTGGCTGAACTCCCCTTGGCCCCAAAGCGCAAGAATCCCAAGACCAAGCCCGTCCCCATGGTGACTGAGGACAATGCAGAAGGACAAGCCCAAGGACCAGCTCAGGAGGAGGTGCCGGTGGTGCCACCCACTCCAATCAAGGTCCTTCAGACCATTGGCGCTGATCTGCAGATTGACCCAGTTCTGCTGACGAAGGAGAAGCTTATGGCGACTCCATCTTCTTCAATGGCTCCTCATGAGGATGATGATGTTTAGCTCCATTATTGCTTATTGGGTTTGGCAAGCCCCTAAATTGGCCAGTTGTGATACTGTTCTTGGGCAGCTTTCTTTTGGCCCTTGGCCCTTTTGCTGGAACTGGTTGATAACTGTAATGTTTACAGTTATCTTGCTTTCTTTCTCTTTTATTTTCCATGAATTATACAACTACTAGAGATTGGAAAGTTCTCTGTTGGAATGTTCGTGGTCTGAATTCTACAGCAAGGAAAAGCGCCGTGCGTGAGAAAATTGAGGACAACCAGTGTGCGGTTATCTGCCTTTAGGAAACCAAATGTGAGACTATTGACCACAATTTTATTAGGTCTTTCTGCCCCAGGCGATTTGATCAATTCGCTGTGGTTCCCTCGAGAGGTGCATCTGGTGGAATTCTGACTATTTGGAATTCAGCTATGTTTGATGGGAAGTTGGTGGACACTCAAGTTTTTGGGATGGTGATCCATTTCACCTCTTCTCACAATGCAGAATCTTGGACTTTGGTGAATATCTAAGGCCCTTGTGTGCAACAACAGAGAGATCTTTTTGTGGACTGGCTTTATCACTTGTCCATCCCTTTTGATGCAAATTTCCTTCTACTTGGGGACTTTAATTTTATTAGATCACTAGACAACAGGAATTTTCCTGGAGGTGATGTTAATAACATGTTCATCTTCAATGAGATAATTGGCCACCTTGGTCTGCTTGAGCTTCCCCTCAAAGGCAGGAGATTCACATGTTCTAACATGCAGGAGAACCCTTTGCTGGAGCAGCTGGATTGGTTTTTCACCTCTGCTAATTGGATCTTATCTTACCCCTCTACTCAGGTGCTGCCTTTGGCTAAGACTGGTTCTGATCATGTACCTTGTTTGGTGGCCATAAACACCTCCATCCCAAAAGCTAACTTATTCAGAGTTGAAATTTTTGTGGTAGAGATGCCTGGGTTCCTGGATTGTGTTAAATCCTCTTGGGAAGTTTCATCCTATAAAGCTCACCCTGTGGCTACAATTGTGGACAAGTTCAAGAGACTTAGAAGGCCCCTTGAACACTGGCAGAAAAACTTTTCCAACTTCAAGGTGCTTCTCTCCAAATGCAACAGGGTCATTTTCATCCTTGACTGCGTGGAAGAGTTCAGGAAGCTGTCTGTGCCTGAATCCAATTTCAGGAAGGTTTTCAAGTTGTATCTTGAAAAAATCCTACATTGGCAACATATGTACTGGAAAAAGAGATGCACCCAAAGATATGTTAAGGTGGGGGAGGAGAACTCAAAGTTTTTTCAAGCAATGGCCTCTGAGAGACATAGAAGGAATTCTATTGCCTCTCTTCAGTTAGCTGATGGAACTCCATGCTTCACAAATGATCTCCTTGCTAATGCTTTTTGGTCTGCTTTTAAAAACAGAATGGGAGTGGCCAAAGGTATTGTCAAGACTTATAATCTGAATGCACTGCTTGCTCCTGTGTATGGCTTGGAAGCTTTGGTGGCTCCTTTTGATAGGAAAGAAATGGATGATACAATCAAGTTCATGCCACCTGATAAATCCCCTGGACCTGATGGTTTTAATGGCAGATTTTTGAAATCTTGCTGGTCCATAATTTGCTCTGACTTTTATAGGTTGGCTGAGGATTTCCACAGTGGACATGTTGATCTGGAAGGTTTAAATGGGTTCTTTATCTCTCTCATCCCCAAGAAAGTTGTTCCTGAAACTGTGAATGACTTTAGACCCATTTATCTTACTAGTGTGGGTATTAAGTTTGTCACCAAAATGGCTGCCAACAGGTTCCAGAAAGACATAAGAAGGTGCATTCACAAAAACCAATATGGATTTATCAAGGAGAGATCCATTCAGGAATGTATTGCTTGGACTTTGGAATATCTACACCAGTGCCACCAATCCAAAAGACCTTTGCTTCTGCTCAAGATTGACTTTGAGAAATCCTTTGATTCTATTGAGCATGAGGCAATTTTGGAAATCTTAAAGCACAAAGGTCTCCCCCACAAATGGAGAGTTTGGGTGTAGAAGCTCTTGGATAGTGGGTCTTCCTCTGTTCTGTTAAATGGCATCCCAGGAAGACAATTTAAATGCAAAAGGGGGGTCAGACAGGGTGATCCCTTATGCCCTCTCCTTTTTGTGCTTGCTGTGGACCTGTTGTAATCTGTGGTGAATGATCTGCTGAGAAGAGGGCACCTCAGTTTGCCTATTCCCTGTCATGACCCTGATTTTCCAATTGTGCAATATGCTGATGACACAATCTTGGTCATGCCTGCTGAGGTTCAACAAGTTCTTAGGCTCAAAGAGGCTCTTAAAAGTTTCTCTCAGGCCACTGGCCTGGATATGAACTATAATAAATCCTCCATGATTCCCATTAATCTTGATGAAGTTTCCATTGTTGTAATGGCTACAGCTTTTGGTTGCCAAATGGGGAAGCTTCCCTTGACATATTTGGGGTTTCTTGTGGGCACTACCAGACCTAAAATTGTGGATTTGCTTCCTTTGGTTGACTGCATGGAGAGGAGACTTACTGCCAGCTCTTTTTTCTTAACCTAGGGGGAAAGCTTAAGTTGTTAAACTCTGTGATATCTTCCATGCCCATCTACTACTTTTTCTCTCTGCACATTCCTGCTGGTATCATCAAGCAGTTGGAGAGGATTTAGAGACAATGTCTTTGGAGGAAGTATGGACAGGATTCAGGAAAATCACTTGCTAACCTAGGGGGAAAGCTTAAGTCGTTAAACTCTGTGATATCTTCCATGCCCATCTACTACTTTTTCTCTCTGCACATTCCTGCTGGTATCATCAAGCAGTTGGAGAGGATTTAGAGACAATGTCTTTGGAGGAAGTATGGACAGGATTCAGGAAAATCACTTGCTGCATGGGACCTTGTTTGCAGACCCAAGAATAAAGGTGGTCTGGGTATCCTCAATTTGCAACTGCAGAATCAAGCTCTCTTGATGAAGCATCTGAACAAGTTTTACAATAAAGAGGATGTGCCATGGGTATCTGTTGTCTGGAACACTTATTATCATGAAAGAGTGCCCCATGCTACTGAGCTCTGTGGCTCCTTTTGGTGGAAAGATGTGGCCAAATTTATGGATAGCTTTGTGGCTATTTCCCAGATCAAGCTGGGTGTTGGGGACTCTGTGTTGATGTGGAGTGACTTCTGGATCAACCACACCAATTCTACTTTAGCCCAAAAGTTTCAAAGACTTTTCTCCTTTTCCAAGGATCCTCTTATATCTGTAAAGGAGGCCAGGGATGTTGCTGAACTGACTGACCTTTTCAACTTACCACTCTCAGCTCAGGCTTTCCAGGAGCTCAGTGAACTTCAACAGATCCTTCAGAATCACAGTGCTGAGAAAGCAAGGGACTTCTGGACATGGAGGTTGAATGGTAAAGGACAGTACACTGCTAATAAGTTCTACATTTTGGTGCATGATCCTATAAAATCGAATCCTCTTCTAAATTGGATTTGGAAATCTTGCTGTATACTGAAAACCAAAGTTTTTGCCTGGCTGGTGATCATGGATCGTCTCAATACCAAAGACATGATTATCAGAAGGCAATGGCATATCCAGGATGGCCCTGTGTGTGTTCTCTGCCCCACACATCACCTAGAGAATAGAGATCATCTCTTCTTTCAGTGCAATTTCAGTGCTAGAATCTGGGCATATCTGCAAATTGATTGAAACAATGGATCTGACATGTTTCACATTGCCAATATGGCCAGGGAGTCTTTCAATAAACCTTTCTTTGCTGAAGTGGTGTTCACTGCCTGGTGGAATATTTGGTTGGTGAGGAATGCTAAATGTTTCAAGCATGTCAGGCCATCTTTTTCCAAGTGGAGAGTTTGCTTCATTCATGGTATTACTCTTCTTAGTTATAGAATTAAGCCTAGATTTAAAGATAAGTTACTTAGATGGATTGATTTCCTCCCACCCTGAGAGGGTTTTTTTTGAAGCTTTTGTTGTACATTTGTAAATATTGTTGTCCTGGTAATAAAATACTGGGGGTGCCTTACCCCTCAGTTTGAAAGCTTCAAAAAAAACCTTTCCCACAAGAAAGCATGATCAACAACCATATATATGATATGGAGTTATGATTCATAGAAAAATGCAAATAGATTATTTGTACTCTAGCGCAAGTGGGAGACAGTTTGGGAGTGTGCCCTAGAGGCAAATAAAATATGTTTTATAAGCATATTCCATTAGTTCATAATATGTTTTATACTGTGCTATAACTATATTAAGCAGAAACCTTAATACACATGTGGTATAAAACAACCAGGTCCCTAGTTAACTCTAGTATACTAGTCCATTGGAAAATCGGATGATCAAGGTTTACTGATCATGAGAACATAATAGTCTATTGACAATGGGGGCATATCATTGGGAGAAGGTACAATGGGGCCTATTAGGGGAGGAGGGAGCCTCCCTCTTGGCCCATTGCTCCAAGGGAGGGCCCCACTCCCCTGATGACACACTCCCCCTCTTACCTTTGGTTTAGTACCACATGGGAAGCTGAGGGAGGGTGGCACCCCTCCTTGGCTTATATAAGGAGGGGTAGGGTGCCCTTTTTTCTTCATAACATTAATCTCTCTCTTTCTATTTTCTCCTTGCTTTGAGATGACTCCCCTTGTTTGGACTGCACTGGGTTGGGGATTTCTCCACCATACGCATGCTGTCGTGCTACTGGAATCGGGATCCAAATCCGTCTTCTTTCCGCTGCTCGCCTGGTTCGGAGCCCGAAGAGATGTCGTGTACACCGTATGTGTGTAATCCCACGAGGCGCTACACTTGTGGTGCTCCTACAACGTCGAGACCGTATCGCGACGTCTTCACTGACAACGTTCCGGCAGGGGCGTAATACCATCACCAGTCTATAAGGACCGGGTGGCCTCTGGAGTCGTCGAGGATCTCCGCCGCACCGATGATCGACGTTTACGACTACATCAACCACGTTCACGCTGGAACGTTTCCCGCTTAACAGACTACATACTAGTATGTGACCTATTTCCATCTGTTACTTGCACCTCCATAGCATAGGTCTTGGGTTCGGGAGTCGTAGGTTATGAAAAATTATTGTTTTCTGCACCGTTCCCCAACAATCAGTCCCTTAACCATGTTTTCATCAATACTCCAACACCTCAAAGGGGGCCCTAGATGCACTTACAAGATGTTTTTTTAATTACATATTTATTTAGAAGTTTTTATGAAATATTAATGAACATTTAGGATTTTATAATTCTTAAAATTATTTAGTATCACTTGACATATTTTGAGGCAATAAAATGCTATTAATTACGTGCCTTTTCCCTTTTTGTAAAACATTCATTGAAATAGCGGGAGCTCCCTTTCTCAACCTCTTGTTTATTATATCCAATTCAAATGGTTCTTCGACCAGACACATGTTTGATGGCCCCCATTTATATATCCATAGCAAATGGTCCTTCTGTTACAATCGGGTTTTATGACCCTTTCCATGCCTTCCCTTCCAAAAGTTAGCCAGCAAGGCACGATTTTTTACCATAACAATATAGAGTAGCCCATTCCCCCATCCCACCCACACTCTTTTGACTTTTCCCTTGCGCCGTCGGCCTCCGCTGAGCCTGTGGCACCCTCCCCACCTTGCAATTTCGGTGACTTCTCCGGCTACTCACGGCCTGCGCCGCATCGAACTCGATCGTCTACCGTGCGTTACTAGTGGGCATGTACTCTACCAGTCTCATCTTCCTAAACGACCTGAACCCCACCACCCTCTAGATCTTGAAAGGTTTGACACCATGTCGTACTATCCTGTTGTTTGTTTAAGCTTGCCTTCTGTCAGTTTAGCTAATTTGATATCTTCTGGCACTATTACATCTTCTTCCATTTTGTATATGTCGTTGGCAATCTCCAGCTTTTGTGAGGAGGCGGGTGCCGACATAGATAGTTCATCTTCACCACCACCACCACAACAAAAACTCCAGCGGATTCCACCACCCACAATCAAAACTATAGTCATCAATCGAAGAATGGGTGGTCTAAGAAAGCCTATGCTAGATCCTAAAGGTACGTACATGATATAAGAAATCCATGACAAGAGTTGGAATCCTACTAAGACGTCTAAAACAACGCGGAAGTTCACGAGTGTGTGCATATATTTTGCAATGGTGAGGGTCAACGTTAACTTGCCACATTGGAAAAAGCTTGACCATGATAAGCGTTAGAAGTTAGCCACATAGATCATGCATCACTCCCATGTTGAACCCCAATTGAGATAAAGGTGGAACATTGTGCGTCGAATAAGGAAGGGATGCTTGGAGAAATTGGAAGTATGTGTTGCATAAGAAATCATCTTGAAGACTTGAATCCTTTCAGCGAATACACGATGATTGAATATGGCGAGTGGAACTTTTTTTAAAGCTTAAAGGAAGGCCAAAGAATTTATGGAACAAAGTTTTCAACAATATGATCTTCAAAAGGGGAAAAACATCTACATACAAGGGGGGGCAGGATACTATGACAAGTAGACAATTTTGGATAAGGAGAATGTTGAATTTATTGCACCAGGGAAGCCACTGTCTTTCTCTGAAATTAAGGGCCAGCGTGCTAGAGATTTCTTGAGAGTTAGGGCCAAGAAGAATACTAATGGAAATTACTAATTGTCAAACCCTATTGACAGGAAACTGTATGGGACAATGCTAGTGAAAAGTATAGATGATTCACTTTTCGACTCCATGGGGACGGATGACCTACTTGCCACTTGTTTGGAAACAAAAGAGCCCCCGAGTCATTCAAGGGTTGTTGAGGGTGAATGTCCCGCACAAGAGGGTGTTCCCACTCAACGAGAAACAATTAATCGAGATAAAAAAGCAAAGGAAGGCGACCAAACATAGAAAACTTTGAGAAAAACTTTATTCATGTAGCACCTTATAGAACATGCTTGGTTGCCTTCCTCTGTTTTTGATCTTGATTTTTTTGGGCCCAAACAGGTGCAGGTGGTGTAACACCCTCAGTGTCATGTAACAGTAATCACTTTTGCGAATGACAATTCTTGTGGCTAATCATGCCTTGAGCATCTTTGAATCAAATCAAAGTTAAAAACTCCCTTTGGTTGTATTTAAAAAACAAAGTGTTGAATAAAACTTTGCCCAAAAATTGTGCAACCAATTTTGTTAAATGCCTAAAAATCAGTGGACCATGATAAACTAACTTTGGGTATTTATTAAGCTATCAAATAATCCAAACAATTCCAAGCATTAGCCAACAACCACATTTAATCTATCGCATATTCAAAAAAATACTAAATGATTTTATAAGGGCTCAAAAAAATCCCTATGTCTCGCCCAGGGCAGAAACCCCCCACTGGGCCCTGCCGGTCCCATCGCCCCCTCCCACTCATCTCCCTCCCTGTTCAGCAGGTATGTGGCGCACATCAGGCCGGCCATGGCCGCGGCCATCGCCGTGGCGGCCATCCACGGTAACCCCGACGTGGATAAGACCCCGCACCCCCTCTCACACAAATCCTAGCACACGTTCTCCCCCATATCTCCCTCCCTCGCGCCGCCTCGCTTCACCGCCGCTTGGCCCGAGTGCAGCGTCACCGCGCCGCCGTGCTCGCCGCGGCCAATGATGACGGCATGCCACGCAGCCTTGTCCGGCTGCCTCCCCGGCCTCTGCATCAACGCCCCAGGCACTCCTTTGTCCCCGGCGTCCACTACATGCCGCGAATCCACTACTAGGGAAATAGCTATACATGGAAAGCTTATTAGTGGCGCATTTTTTATGTAATGCGCCACTATGTTGTAAGGGGTGGCGCACTGGTACAAAATGCGCCACCTATAAGCCCTTATAGGTGGCGCATTTTTAAAAATGCACCACCCCTAAGAGTGGGCCAGCCCTGGATCCCCTTATACGTGGCGCATTTGGAGAAATGCGCCACCCCTAGGAACCTTATAGGTGGCGCATTTTGGAAATGCGCCACCCCTAAGAGCTTAGGTGTGGCGCATTCTGGAAATGCGCCACCCCTAAGGAATTATTAGTGGCGCATCCAGAATGCGCCACCCATAAGCTCTTAGGGGTGGCGCATTTCCCATATGCGCCACTAATAAGAACAAACTGTGCGAGAAAATTCCCAAATACTAATAAAAAATAAAAAAATTGTTTTCCAGATCCAGATTCAAAATTCAAAATAAATAAAAAAATTAATAGTGGCGCATTTTCAGAATGCGCCACCCCTAAGAGCTTATAGGTGGCGCATTCTGAGATGCGCCGCGCGTAAGGGTCTTAGGGGTGGCGCATCCAGAATGCGCCACCTATAAGCCCTTATTAGTGGCTTGTAGTTAGTGGCGCATCCATAATGCGCCACTAAACAGAAAAAAAGGACGCCACTAAAAGGGCATTCCCTAGTAGTGATCGGGCCGCACCCCTCCGCCATAGCCGCCGGCAACCCTGCCCGGATTCCCCGTATGACTTCGCCATCGGCTCCCCCCTTGTGAGTTGCGCACATTTCCCCTCTCTTCCCCCCTCCGCTTTGCTGGTAGCCGCGCGCCCCCGCTCGAAGTTTTCGGGCCGTGGCCTCGCTGCCGCCATTGTTGGCGTGGAGCTAAGCTCCAGCGACACCATGGCCTCTCGCACCTCCCATCGGGTGCGCAGCTCGCCCAGTTGAAGTGGAATCAAAAGGCGCCCGATTTTATGCACCGTGACGAGCGTTCGGGCTCGCTTGAGAAACTCCGGTGACCGTCGTCCTCCATGGTTGCGTGCGCGCCGCTGCTAGATTCGCCCGCGCCTAGCCCACCGCTGTCCGCACGTTGCGCCTGTGCGCACGTCCGCACCAGGCCATGCCTCACCCCCACCGCGGCTCCCCTTGCCGGAACGGCTCACCGTCGTGTTCCCTGGTCATGCCGGTGTGCACGACTGGTGGCCCGGAGGCTAGCCGCTGACCGGTGGGGCTGCCAGTTAATTGGGGTCTAATCCCCAAATAAATTAACCACCCCCGCTAATTAAAAAGGGTAGAAATAACCCCCTGTTATTAAACATGTGGCATTGACAGTGGGCCCTAGGCCTTTAAGCTATTCCCTGAAAAATAACTTGTTAGTTAAATATGTGTGAATAACAAGTGGACCCCATCTATACTATATAGATAAATAAAATAAATTATAAAATTACAGAGGCTGACAGGTGGTTCCCCACTGTCAGGTGTGACCAGTCAAATGCACTGTTGTGGATAATGCTAATTTAATAATAAGAGAAATTCCAGAAATTTATTTAAATGATTTAAAACTTTAGAAATTAATATCATTTAAACCGTAACTCCGATGGAAAAACTTTATACATGAAAATTGCTTAGAAAAATATAACGAATATGGATACGCTAAGAATACCCCCACCACACCCCTCTAACATACCGCACACGAGAATTCCCCCTCCTGTTGCACTGTCCGGTAATCGCCCGGAGCCGGTAAAATTGCCGGTTAAATTCCTGTTTCATCTGCAACGTGTAACACTGCGTTAGTTCACCCCTAACATAACGTATCTCCATGTCTTGTATCTATACTGCTATTATTGCCGTGTATTTATTGTTTCTCTCCCCCCTTTATTGTCCGGTATACCTCGACACTGCCGTCGACGACACCATCGCCGAGTACGACTACTACATCGACGACCGTACCCTATCATCGAGCTTCCAGGCAAGCAGAGCATTTTCCCTTCGCCGGTTATCGTATACTTTCCGTACATTTCTTGCACTAGGCACTGCTGCTTCTTCTATGTTGCTTACCTATTCAATTGCATAGCCTATCATTGTCGCCCCTTGATGTACCTTCCTTTATCCTATGCTGCCTATAAAATATATATATTATATCCAGCAGTGAACCCTGCGCCTTGCTAGTCAAATAGAATTAGATAGCGGGCCGTGATCACTCTGGGGAGTGACACAGATACAATTTATTATAACTGCAACAGGTACGGTCTAGAGCAGACGCCCAATGGAACCTACAACGGCGAGACTCTGTCGAGTCGCTTCAAGTTTGACTTACGAGTGGATGGACTCGTATTTCACTCTTGTCGCCGGCTTGGTAGTGTAGCACCACCAGGATGATATGAGGATATTCCACTTTAGTTCATTCCGCTGATGTCTCGCTCGAACCTCTTCAAGTGTACCATCGAGGGTGATTCCTCCTTGTTTCACTTGATGGTAGGCACCTGAATCAATTGGTTTCACTACAAGAAATATGCTCATACATGACGTTCTTTAAAAGGTCGTGGCTGAATTCGTCTTAAATCTATGACGATTTCACCCGAGATGGTCGTAAACTATTTGAGGGGGTCAAATCCATATATAAATTACGACGTTGTGAGTCAAAAAGGTCGTAACCGCATAGGTTGAGATTGTCATAAACTGAGCTACACAGCTTACAGAGTTATTTTTAGTTGATTATGACCTATTTAGATCGTCATAATATTTAAGAAGACTATAATAACTTCGTAGCCTCTTCTAACTAGGCTTACATGTCACTCGTGGGGTCCATCCCACCTCATCCATCTATTTGTAAAATGTGGTCTAATATTTTTTTTAAATGGTTTGGTACAATTTTTCAACAAATATTTGGCATGTTCTTCATAAAAAAGAGCTAATAATGATCATCACTAAAACTAAGCATTAATTTACAATTTCATAAATGAATTATTGATTGTGGAATTAATTATGATTGAAGTAAATAAAAATACATCTATAGCAAAATGTATTATTTAAAATATGAAAAAACTCAAAGATAATTAATTGCTATTGACATAATGGTAATAATAATATTAACCTAAATAAAAGTTCGATAAAAATCCAAAATATTAGGTAATTTCTTCGTAAAAAATCCTTTTTTTGGAACTCAAAAAATAAAAAATGATTTTTTTTTGCAAAGAAGGGAAAGCTTTCTTTGACAACATTTTTAGCATTTTCCTATTCTTGCGAAGATAATTAATTTTTTCTTATGAAACATTTCTTGCAATTGCAATATGGAACTTCTCATTTTTAGCCTTTTTCCTATCCTTCCTTCAAGTTTCGTGATTTAAACCCTAGTTCAATCCATATATGCATTAATTATTGAATGCATATATCTTCTTGGCGTAAATCTTTCGTAACTATTTTTAGCGGCTTGTAAATATTCCATCAAGGTTCTTTGAACCGTTTCACATTTTTGTAACCTCAAGCTTTTCCTCCTTCCCTCTCTTCTATTTTCTCAAAAATGGAAATCCAAAAGCAGCAAAAGCCTGGTTTTTTTGTTGGCCTAACTCCTCCTTTCCTCCTCTCCCCCCCTCCCCGTAGGCTCCTAGCCCATAGGCCCATCCAGGCCTCCCTTATCACCTCCTCGGACGAACCCTAGCATCCCTCGATACCCACCCATCCATTTCCCCCCTCTCGACCCCGCCCCCCTTGTCGACGGCGCCGCCACCCATCCACACCCAATCCCCGCGCCTCCAGCCCCTGCACCCACGGAGGCGCACTTCTCGCCGTCTCACCCCTCGCCGCCTCGACCGTGGACCACGCCTTCTCCCCACGACCGCGGATGGATCCATCCTCCCATGGTCAGATCCACCCACGACGACATCAACGCCGAAGTCAAGTGGTTCGCAGAACTCGTCCCTCTGCACGATCGGGGAGAGGCGGGGTGCGGGGCAAGGAGGACGCGCGCTCATCTCCTCTCCTACTCTTCGACGCAGGCGCAACCCTCCATGGCCGCAGTCGTGTTGGATATGTCGCATCACTCTTCCCTCATGCCACATCACCTCCTCTCAACCTCCTCTAACGCATCGTATCTGTTGAAACAGGAACCTACGTCATCGATCTCCCTTGCACAGCCGCGGTAGGAAGTCGACGACGGTGACCTGGACTAGATCTTGCCCCAGCCTATCCACCCCTCAAAGCGCGGATGGAACCCACGTGATATGGCTAAGTCTCTTGATTCCTCCATTTGTTGCCTTCTTTTCACTTGTTACCTGCTATAAATGAGTGTAAGGAAAGCTTAACAAGAAGCCCCCATATGGGGTTGAATCATGTTGTTTTCTTTTTGGTATATGCATGCGAATGATTGACAGTAATGAACAACAAACAACCATACTAGTTACTACCTATGTGTTCCAAAGATTGTTCTATTTTTTATGTTCTTTTTACTCCCATGAGTTTTGGTATAATGTTGCATGTTTTTATTATGTGTAAAATGAAAAGAAAATTGATTAGTCACTGCGCATAAATCTCTAAGAATTTTGTTTTAGTAAAATCACCCATCTTGTCTTGGTGCCATCACATATGAGCATTACAATAACCATCAACCAGAAGGCTACTAGTTATCACTTGAGCTGCTGCTGTTTAGTGCTAAATTTCTTTCATTAATTTAAAAGATGTTGTTGGTAGCTATGTTACTATAGATCTATGTGAGTATGTGAGAATATAGCTAGGTTTCTCGTAAATGATTGTAGGCACTCTTCTTTCATTTCAGTACTATGTGTTGTCTAAGTATTGCTTGGTGTTTATTCATAAGGGGAAAATTGCTTTGTAGTGCCGCGAGATCTGGGATTCCGAGCTGTCTCACCGGCGTGGAGGGCTGGGAGTGGATCCGCGCCAACGTGGAGGGCTTCGCTAGCGTTGAGGACTGCGAGTGATCTTAGGCTAGGGTGCGGCATTGGCCTTTTCTCTTCTATTGTCACACCGAAGTTACTCCAAGTTGCACTGAAGTTAAATGTGCTCTTCTAGTGTGTCACACTGTAAATACTGTCAAGGTGTAGGAAAACTTTGCTAGTGTCACAATGAAAAGTAGCTGAACATTTAACAAGTATTGAACTAAAGTAGCTGGAGTAACTTGAGTAACTAGAGTGAATAAGTACTGAATTTAGTTAGCTGTAAATTTAGCTAGCTAGCTTGAACTTTAACTAGAGTACTAGAGTCGATATTGAAATTTAGTTAGCTGGAACATTTACTCTAGTTAACAAACGGAAGCTGCTGGTGTCCACTGTGGTTACAATTGCACTAATTAGATCATGAGTGGAGGCATTGCATTGCCCTGTTTGCACAGCTGCACTTGCTAGCTTTGCTTGAGGCTTTGATTATCGTCTCAATGATGGTTCGCACATTTTAGAAATATCTGGGCTGCGTTATGTCCTATAGAAATAATTATATATTTAAGATTGTATGACAAAATGGACCTTCAATCTGCTAGGAAGACAATATGTGTGTGCTCATGTTCAAGTAATAGAATTATAAAAACACAAAGTTTGACTTAGCAAAGACCTAGAGCTTCATTTATTTTGAAACGGGGAGCACTTTTATTAGTTTATCGTCAAAGATATAGATATAATTTGTTCACAATTTAATGTTGATGAGGCTAAATATCAATTGTTATACTGTTTTTCCTAATAAAAATGAACTAAAATTTATTTAAGTGCTAATACTAAAGAAGCAAGCAACATTGAGTTTGTAAATTGCAGTGAATATGTTAAATTCAAGTTTGTAAACTGTGCTATAAGTCTTTTAAATACAGATCATTTAAATTCTAAAATAAATTTAAATACAAGACAACAAAAGCAATAACATTTAAATATAGAACATTTCAATTATGAAGAAAATTTCAATTCTCGAGTACAACATTAAAATGACCTTTCTTTTTTAGTCTTCGCTGCTGTCAGAGTGATTGAGGTACAGGTTTTCCTTAAGTCTTTTTCCTCATTTTCCATCCTTTGAAGCGGAGAAGGGGAGCTTGAGGTGGCCAGGATGGCAGCCATGGTTGTTGGATCTGTCGTGACTTGTCTGTTCTGACTCTTGGTGGTGCTTGAAAAATCATGAGATATAATTTCTATGTTCTACTTTATAGAATGCTTCTTTGCTTGTTGTGTCTAGATTACTGGTTGCATTGATGAAGCATATTCCTCTATATAGTTTAATCCTTGTCTCTGTATAGTATTTCTTCATCTTTAGTAAATCTGTGTAACCTGCTTTTGTTTGAAGTCTTGAACAATAAAATGTTTAGACTCAGCATCATTATTGGTTGGACAGTATTAATTTAATACCATATAATTACTATGCAACTTTATTTATGGTATCATGACCTTTTATCCTGTCTTTGATTGATGAATGACGCGCAGCAAGCGCTGAAATTCTGAATTAGTCAGAATATCCTGTAATGACAGTGGTCCAGATATTGTAAATTTTACCCTTGGGGCTTTACGAACCCTTCCAGAATCATTATTATTTCTTGTTTTTGACTTTGATATAAGCTATACTGCTAATATAAATAAGTGGTCTTTTGTATATGTCTTGATACTTTGTTAATACTTAATAACATGCCCAATGACCTATATTTGCAGAAAATGGAACAAGAGAAGCTGGAGAAGCTCACACGCAAGGTATGCCAACATCCAATTTCTTGAACCGCTGAACTCAGCAGCGGTAATGTTTTATTCCCATAATTCTTCTGTGCTCATGATGCCATGTACAACAAATTAGCATCTTTATTGACAAAATTATATGCGCCCAATGGATATGTCTGTTTTAGCTTCCTTGGTTGGAAATTAAATGCCTCTGAAGATTGGCTGATAAGTTTTGTCCCTGGGCCATGAAACTGATAAGTTTTGTGATGTCATGTACAGAAAATTATTGTCCTTCTTAAGAAACTTATGTATGTCCAGTGGATACCTATGTTTTAGCTTTGTAAGCTGACACACACTGTGGGTCATGAAACCGGCAATAGAAATTAATTCTTGTGATTCCTTGTACAAAAAATTAGCATCGTTCTTCACAAAATTACAGGTCCAGTGGATGTGCATGCTTTAGCTTTATAATTTGATGTTTTATTTCTATAATTCTTCTCTGCGCATGATGCCATGTATAGAAAACTAGCATCCTTATTAACAAAAATATATATGCCCAATTGCCATGTAACTTATAAGGTCTGATTACTTTTGAAGTATAAAGTACTTATGTTATGTGTGCTGTATACCTCTGAAGATTGGCTCTGTTTGATTGATTGTGTGTGTGTGTGAGTGTGCGCTTATATGCTTAACAGACACCAATCTGATGGAATAAAAAAATATGGTCCCCAATCCCTATCTCATGCTTTTAATGTGTGCTCAACGAACCATATGCGCCCGATTTACTGCAGTTTGTCTGCTCATACTATAAGATATATCTCTGTTGGTTAATCTTGTTGTACAATCTGTCCTTTGTTTACATATATTGCTATTTACAATCCGCCCCCGATTGATTTTTTGTTGTTGATCCTTCTTAGTGCACATTCAGCACACATTCTGTTCATAAATTGGCTTGTTTATATTGTGAAGTTATACCCAGTGATGTTCCATACATTTGTTACTGCTTGACCATGATCCTTGGTTAATGGACTATATGCCCATGTTTTCATTTTCTGCTTGTTGGCTGCTTGCTTGATATTCAATTTCCACTTGGGTATGGTGGGATTTGATTAGGTACAACTAATAATCCAGTGATTCATCCAATGCAGACTATCTAGTTTTCTGCTTGTCTCTTTTAAAGACGGAAAATTAACTCAAATTAAAATAGCCAAACTTCAGCCTTGTACTTTTCTTTTGTGAACTTGCAGCCTGAAGCTTCTGAAAAAAGAGGAGTGTGGCGAGCAGGAGGTACTGGGTGTGGTGAGCTGTTGGATTGTAATAGATCATAAAGATGTTATGGGTGTGTTGAGCTGCTGGGTTGTAATAGTTTATAGATTGTAATGGGCTAATTTACTGTTATTCTCAATGAAGTTCATGCGTTAACTCTGTCCTGTTTGAAATATCGATTGTGTATGTGATTTGAAAAATGTGAAATAAAAACCTTATTAGTTGGTTTTTTATAACATAATATTGAAAATATTAATCTTTAATGTATGGGACCATTTTATTGGATGAACTTGACAAGTGGACCCATCTGACTTGTGGGACCAGTTTCAAAACATAATGTTGGAAATAGAAAAAAATGTGGGTGAAATAAAAAAAAGGCTAAAATGCACTAAAAGGCCAGGGCCCAAATAATAATGATCAAAAGAAATTGGGTTTTTGATATAATGGGTTGTAAATAGGCCAAGGCCTAAAAAGAAGCCCAATAAGAAAAGCCCAAATATTTAAAACCAACCCATGTAATCAATTGAAATGGATTGGGCTCATTTCAGCTGTGAAGATTTGATTTCGTAGTGAATTGTGCCACGTAGGACTTCCACGTAGGATTGGGCTAGATTTCCAGTGACGATTTATGATCGTCGTAAAGGTTATGACGATCCGAAAATCGTCGTAAAGGTTACGACGATTTCGACCAAAACGCCGTTGCTGTCAGTTTTTGACGCCTCATTTTTTACGCTCGGTTTTTCTTCGTAAGACCGTCGTAAATTAAAAACCGTGACGATGTAGCGACGAAAATATAGCGTCGTGTATTAGCATATTTCTTGTAGTGTGTCCTTAAATGTAATTAGTCGGGTGACCCAATGGTGCCCGCGAGAGGTATTTTATCGGGACGACAGGACATGCGGATACCATCGTGGGCCTAGTCCTTGCTCGTTGGCCGTGAGATACCAAACCATGAAAGTCGAGCTCCTCCAGGAGCACACACGAGATAAGGTAAGGAGACGGTTCACCTTGTTGGTAAACGCGTGCTTTGACGGGATGACAGGGCAGGCACCGATGTACTGGTGGTCCTGGCTATTGTTCGTTGTCCGTTGTGTTGACTAGTCGAGCAACGATAACGGTTGTCCGCGAGATAATAATAAAATGACTAATGGTTCGGTGGATGACTTGAGAGGCCGCAAAGGCCTGTACGCACTACCTTCATGTGGGATTACGGTGTGGGCCCTCCGCATTGTGGTCTCGTTCGAAAGCTCTCAAAGACGTCCAGTTCAGCATTGTGGCCAGGACTGATCGTCACCTATGGTGTTCAGATCTCCCGCCTCACACCGACCCGGAGAGCGAGGGGCGACGACCCAAGACCCCCCTTGCACTTAGGAATTTAGACCGGTGGGGACCTCTCTTATCAGTCATAGGATGGGCCTCTGCATGTCGGATAGCCTCGGTGGGGCATTCCCTAACAAGGTGTACGCCACCCTAGAGATCCGAGCGTGCAGGCTGAACAGTAGTGCACCCCTGCAGGGAGTTTGATCTATTCGAATAGCCGTATCCACGGTAATAGGACACTTTATGCTGAAACCAGAGCCTACTACTACAAACTATTACAATTAAATCGTTGGTTCCGGTTTCTCTTCCTTGCAGGGAAGTATAGGAAGGGAACAACGAGGCATTTATAATTTTTAGTAATTACAACTTATTATTATAAAATGCTGCAGCAACTTCTAGTGCATTGTTACTTTATGCTTTATATGAACTGTTGGATGTTCTCTTCTTGTGATGCAAGACTCGCCGGAAGATGCTAGTCTTCAATAGGCCTAGCTTCTCATCCTTATTTTAACTTTCTACCATTCAGTCCACTATATATAGCCTCCCCTTTCCATTTGATGCAAATACATAAATGCTTAGTAGCGGATGTAAGACTCACGGGTAGGCTAGATACACACCCTTGCTTTTTTCCCCTTTTGTTTTATATACCCGACCGGCTGCTGCAATCAGACGTTGGAGCCTTGGAGTTTAGGAGCAGGAGATCCCCGATGCCGATCACCGCAACATGAAGATCCCCGATGCCTTCTACGTACGACATGGAGATCCCCGATGAACAGGAGTAGTTTGGAGGTTCCCAAGTCAGGAGGCCTCGCCTTTTTGATCGTCGTTTTTTTTTGTGCTAGCCTTCTTAAGGCAGATCATGTGTACTAGTGCTTCCGCTAACTTTGTGCTCTCGAGTTGTTGTATTCGAGACGTCGTGGCCCCTGGCTTGTAATAAATAGCTTGTATTATTTTTTATTTGTAGAGTTGTGTTGTGATATCTTACCGTGGGTCCCTGATCTCGATCGTGTACCTTGCGTGTATGATTACTGTACACGGCTTGATTTTGTGGGCGTCACAAGTTGGTATCAAAGCCGACTGCCTGTAGGAAGCCACCCACCCACTACTTGGTCAAAGTTGAGTCTTGTCTTTGGAAAACTATTTTGCTAACTTAATGTTTGGCTTACGGGCCCACATCGATATCACCCCGTTGTGATATCGATGGTATTAGGATCCTTTTCTTAGTACCTATGCTCTGGGACTCTGATCTCTTAACCTTGCTGGTAAGGTTTTCTAACTCTAACATTAGGATCCCATTCTCATTGATTCCACCAGGCATTCTGCTTCTTAACCCTCTATTGAGTCTTGTCGCAGGAGTTCTGACCCATATCCCGGACCGCGGATCCCCTTTCTCATTCGGGGCAGGCCGCGCGATCTCTGGCACAAATTCTTGTGGCCAAGAGTTTTCTTGCGGCGCGATTGACATAGCCTTAGCTATGTCGCATCGTGTATTCCTTACCACGGTCTGCGTGCCACATAGTGTGTCCTTTTTACTTAGTTTCTACGACGTTATGCTGCCCGATTTTTTATTGACTCCATGTGAGGATGTGTATGTCTTATATGACTACTCCTATATATATCCGCGCCTCCTCTTTGTTGTCGCACGACCTCATGCTTGTTTCCAGTATCTCGTTAAATTTTCATCGCGGAAATACCCCTGTAAAAATTTAAGCAGGATGGCTGATGATCCCCCACCTCCGCCTTATTTGTCTGCAATGATGCAGGAGTTTGAACTGAACCGTGAGCAGTTTGATCTGAATCGTCAGTTCATGGCCGGAGTAATGGCCCGGCTTGCAAACCAGAATGCCCCTATCACACTGCAAGAGTTCGTGCGTCTCAACCCGTCTGTTTTCCGCAACTCCACCAATCCTATGGATGCTGATGATTGGCTCCGTGACATCTTGTTTGAGATGGAGTCAGCTAATGTTGCCCCGACCAGTTACGTCACGTATGCGGCATTTCATCTGAAGGGTTTAGCCTCTCAATGGTGGGAAAGTCATAGGCGTGTGCTTCCTGCTGGGACTGTGACTACTTGGCAAGAATTCCAGTTCGCTTTCCGTTCTTGGCACATTCCTCCAGGTCTAACGGACCAAAAGAAGGAGGATTTCTCAAACTTAGAAAAGGCACGACATATGTTGTTGAATATCATAGGAGATTCCTTGAACTATCTCGTTATGCTGAGGATTACTTTGACACTGACACTCCCAAGCAGGAGAATTACGTGAATGATTGCATCCCAATATGAAGCTCGCATTGGCTGTTAATGATTTCGCAGAATTTGCGACACTCATCAGCAAGGCATTCCAAACTGCTATCGCGGAGCAGCGGGAAACACTCAAGTGTACTCGAGATGTTGGCACATCCTCGGGATGAACCGCTCAGAAACGTCGAGTCTGGATCCCGCACAATGTACATCACCGACCCGCTCCAACCCCAAGGTCGTCTTATGTTGTGCCTTGTCTGCCTTCACCACCGAGACAGCTGCCGATTCAGACTAGACAGCTAGGGCACCTTGCTCCCGACCGTTGCCTAGTTCAGGCTCAGAATGCACCACATCCCCCAGTTGGCCGTAAGAAGAGTTGTCGGAACCGTCGTCCTAGAAACAGTAATGCCAAGACGTCTTCTGTTAGTTGTGCTCACGTCACCCATGTCAAGAAGGAAGAAGCTCGTGAGTCCCCAAGAATGGTGGTGGGTACCCTTCTCGTCAATTTAGAGCCAGCTTCTGTTCTTTTTTATTCCCGGGCATCACATTCATTTATGTCCCAATTGATTGCTCAGTTGCATGGAATAGCTATAAAAACCTTGGCCACTCCATTAGCAGTAAATGTCGTTGGATCTCAGAGTCGTGCCACCATGATGAGCCCCGATACCACCATTGCAATTGTGGGTTTGTTGTTCCCTGCTCCTCTTATTTTCCTCAAGTCGTGCAACATTAATGTCATCCTCAGTATGGATTGGTTGGGGGCACATGATGCCCATATCCACTGTGCCACTAAGACAGTTCAACTCACTCACCCTTCTGGCAAGAAGATTTTGTACTCGGCTCGAACAGCTCAACATGCCGAAAGACAAATATATGCTCTTAATGCATTGAATGCCTCACCTCTTGAAGGGATCAAGAACGTTCTAGTCGTTCACGATTTTACAGACATCTTTCCAGAAGATCTGCCGGGAATACCCCCGATCAGAGAAGTCGAATTATTCATCGACTTGAAGCCTGGCACCGTCCCTATTGCTAAGCGCCCTTATAAGTTGCCGCCTAACCACCTCCTTGAACTGAAGAAGGACATCGACATGGCACTAGACAAAGGATTCATCCGTCCAAGTTCCTCTGCTTGGGGAGAACCTTCGCTCTTTGTCCAGAAGAGCGATGGAACGAAGCATTTGGTTCAAGATTACCGACCTATCAACCATGCAACAATACAGAACAAGTATCCACTTCCTCGGATCAACGATCTATATGATCAACTTGCTAGATCTACGGTGTTCTCGAAACTCGTCTTGAGATTGGGTTACCATAAGGTCTGGGACCGCGAAGAGGACATCCCAAAGACCGTTTTCATTACTCGCTATGGGTCATACGAGTACACCGTCATGTCCTTTGGCCTGACCAAAGCTCCAGCCACCTTCTCACAATTGATGAACTATATATTCATGGAATACCTCAACAAGTTCGTCGTGGTTTATCTGGATGATATCTTGGTATACTCCAAGAATGATGAGGACCATGCTGAACACCTTCGTCTTATACTGGAAAAGCTTCGAGAACACAAACTTTGTGCTAAGTATTCTAAGTGTGAGTTCTGGCTTCCCGAAGTAACCTACCTTGGTCATGTGATTTCCAAGGATGGCATTGCCGTCAACCCAGAAGGTATTCATGCTATTCTTAACTGGACTCCTCCCAAGACTGTCAAGCAAGTCAAAAGTTTCCTCATACTCTCTAGCTATTGTCGTTGTTTCTTCGAGAACATTTCAAGATTGCCAAGCCTCTGACTAATCTGCTTAACAAGGCATTAAGTTTGAGTGGACTAATAAATTTCAAGAAAGTTTTCAAGCCCTAAAGGACAAGCTCACCTCTCCCCCAGTGCTTTCTCCCCCTGATACTCAGAAGGACTTTGTGATATACTGCGATGTGTCTCGTCAAGGATTAGGCTGTGTTCTAATGCAAGAGCGCAAAGTGATTACTTATGGCTCTCGCCAGTTGCATTCTCACGAAGATATGTATCCAACGCATAATCTCGAATTGGCAGCAGTAATTTATGAATTGAAGTTGTGGCGACATTACCTCGTCAGTAATCGTTGCAAGATCTACACCAACCACAAAAGCCTAAAATACTTTTTTACTCAGCCAGACCTGAATCTCCGCCAACAAAGATGGCTCGAGACAATAGCCGATTTCAACATGGATATTCATTACACCCCTAGCAAAGCTAATGTGATGGTTGATTCCATGAGTCGCAAACCCTACTATAGTGAACTTGAGGTTCAAGTACATCAGCCACTCCTGTATGAAGAGCTCCGCAAGCTGAACATTGAAATTGTTCCGCAGGGATATGTGAACTCCCTGGTTCTCAAACCAGCCCTCGTTGTCCGGATGAAGACGATACAACATTATGACTTTGACATTGCGAATATTAAGCTCCATGTTGCTAGTGGAAAGCCCTCATTGTTCACTATTGATGCAAATGATTATGATGCGGTGTACTTCAAGGGTCATTTAGTGGTTCAGGTAGCCAAGGCCAACCCGAACTTCGCCCCGAATGTCATGAAGGAAGCTCACGATGCCCCTTTGTCGATTCACCCTGGTAGTACCAAGATGTACCAAGACATTCGTTAGCGGTACTGGTGGTCTAACATGAAGCAAGACATCGCTCGATATGTTGACGAGTCTGACGTTTGCCGCCGCGTCAAAGCCAAACATGAAGGACCTACTGGAACTCTGCAACCACTCTCTATTCCTGAATGGAAATGGGACAAGATCGAAATGGACTTCGTCACCGGATTCCCCCGATCAAAGAAGGGTCATGATGCTATATTTGTCGTCATTGACTGATTCTCCAAGGTTGCTCACTTTCTGCCGGTCAAGGAGACGATCTCTGCTAGTCAGTTAGAAGACTTGTATGTTTCCAGAATTGTGTCCCTCCACGGAATTCCGTTTGAGATCAGTTCAGACCGTGGCAGCATTTTCACCTCAAGATTTTGGGATATTTTCCACGAAGCTATGGGAACTCATCTAAACTTCAGCACCGCTTATCACCCTTAGTCGCAAGGCCAAGTTTAACGAGTCAATCAAGTGCTTGAAGACATGCTTCGAGCTTGTGTCATCTCATTCGGTAAGAAATGGGAGGAATCCTTTCCATTTGCTGAATTCTCGTACAACAATAGCTATCAGGATAGTCTAAAGTTTAACTTCAATTCCCTTTGAAGTTATGTATTGACGTAAGTGTCGAGCCCCTCTGAATCTGTCAGAAACTAGGGAACGAGCACTCATTGGTCCGGATATTATCCAACATGCTGAAAATCAAGTTTGTGTTATCCGTGAACATTTGAAGGCTGCTAAGTCCCGCCAGAAGAGCAACTATGACCGCAAGCAGAAATAAATGGTCTATCAACCTGGCAAACAAGCTTACCTTCGTGTCAATCCAATGAGGGGCAATCATTGTTTCGAGATCAAAGGAAAGTTAGCTCCTCGCTACATCGGCCCGTTCCGTATCCTTTCCAGAAGTGGACCAGTGGCATACCGATTGGAATTGCTACCGAACCTCTCCCAAGTTCACGATGTCTTCCACGTGTCGCAACTCCGCCGCTGCTTCAAGGATCCTATCCGAGCAGTGGATCATGAAATGCTGGAATTGCAGCAGGACCTGTCTTATCAAGAACATCCGAGCCGCATTCTTGATCAGTCTGAACGTTGAACCCGCAACAAAACAACCAAGTTCGTCAAAGTTAAGTGGTCGAACCATTCTGAAGAGGAGGCCACTTGGGAACGCGAAGATCGTTTTCGTGAAGAATACCCCGATCTTTCCCCTCTACCGCTTAAATTCTCGGGACAAGAATTTTTGTAGTGGTAGAGATTAGTAACACCCTCAGTGTCATGTAACAGTAATCACTTTTGCAAATGACAATTACTGTGGTTAATCATGCCTTGATCATCTTTGAATCAAATCAAAGTTCAAAACTTCCTCTGGTTGTATTTAAAAAACAAAGTGTTGAATAAAACTTTGCCCAAAAATTCTGCAACCAATTTTGTTAAATAACTAAAAATCAGTGGACCATGATAAACTAACTTTTGGTATTTATTGTTGGATATATGCTCTAGAGGCAAATAATATATGATTATTCCAATATATCTAAGCAAGTTCATAACCAGTTTCATACCGTGCTAGAACTGCATCAGTGAAACAATGATGCAGGTGTGGTATAGAAACACCCAGAGTTCCTAGTTAGCCTCTACATCGATAACTAGTTCATGGTCAACATGATGATCGTAGTTTCGCGATCATGGACAATTAAGTCTCTTGACTATGAGGTCACCTCACTGGTTAAGTGACGTGATGAACATTACCCAAAGAAAGCATTACAGCATGATCAAATCTTATGAAGGTTCAGTGTTGTAATTACAGAACGTGGTAGACCGTTCCTTTGACCGTGAGGACGTGCATAATCACTATCTTCCCGGATGCTTTGACTTACATCCCACCACCTGACTGAAATATGCGGGTCATAACGGTTGTATCTTAGGTATTCCGTGGAGATACGTTGAGGAGTATTGTTTACAAGAGCGGGATTTGTCAATCCATATAATGGATAGATACTCAGGGCCCACTCGGTGAGATTCCATCCATAAAGCTGCGCAGCGTGTGACTAGGTCACGGGGATGAATATCACGGGAACGAGTGTATAAGGATTTAGTTCGGAACGAGGTTGAACCAGACATAGGATGTCATTGATCGAATCTCGGAACAATCCAGTATCGCTGACAAAGGGAATGCTATACGGCGTAAGGTCCAATCGGTATTGATATCCGGAATGCACAGGGGTCATTATGGGCATCCAGGTCCCGCTGATGATCATTGACTGTTGCCTCTGCTCGGTCATGACTGGAGTGTTCTCGGACCGTAGGGTAACACACTTAAGGGCTCGATGAAATCGGAGACCTTTTCGGAACCATCGGAGCAACCAGAGAATTAAGGAGACAATATCGGAGGAGTACCGTATTGAACCGAAACAAGTTCGAAGTGAGCCGGAAGTGTTTCTGGAGCACCGGGAGATGAAATAATATGTTTTAGTTATTAATTAATTGAATTAATAATTAAAATCATTTTATTTCTAATTAATATGTGCTATGGGCCTTAGTGGAGAAAAAGGCCCATTAAGGAATTAAAGGGAAAAGAAAAAAGAAAAGAAAAAGGGGGGGAGGCGCCATGGGCCCTAGGGCCCATGAGGGGTGCGCCCCCTCTCCCCCCTTGGCCGGCCAACTCCCCCCTAGCAAACGGTTTAGTCCCACATTGCTAGGGGAGGTGGGTTGACTCCCTTCCCCAGCCTATATAAAGACAGGCAGGGTGCACATAATTAATACACAGAAATTCGTGAGAAAATAAATATAGCTCCGAATTGAGATCGGTTTTCTCCGGTCTCCTCCCCTCTCTGGTCTCTTCCACGGTGGGCTCCCTAGTGTGAGCCTGTAGTGGAATTGAGACCTCTCTGCTAGAATCGGAGGCCGTCGTGCTGCCGAAGCTCCGTCCGGAGGTCTGCTTCCGCCCCCTCCGCTGGATCGGAGAACGGAGGTCGTCATCGAGTCTCGTACGTGTGCGAGTACTACGAGGTGCTGCACGTGTGGAACTACACCCATCCGGGTGCTCAACACAGCCAGGGGGCTGTGAAACTTGATCGGCTACATCAACCACGTTTGCGAGAACGTTTCCCACGCAACGGACTACACCCCGAGGTATGTTATTTCCGCACTACTGTCCGTTACGGTAATACGGCTAGCTAGATCTTGGGTTAAGGGAACGCTAGTTAGAAAAATTTGTGTTTTGTGCTGCGAACCCCAAAAGTGGTATCATGAGCTAGGTCTATGCTTAGTATTACTGTACGGATAGAACACATCGGGGATGTGGGCGTTGATTGTATGATTGTTACCCTCCCACGTGTACTTGTTCACATCTGCGGCATCTTACGCGAGACTGGTTCCACGCTTGACATGCGGCTTGTACCGTATAAAGTGGCTAGGGGGGTGTCTGTCTCTCTACTTTAGCGGATGTGGCATTTGCAACGGAGGGCCCCGTGCGGGGTGTAATAGAGACAATCGTATGGTTGACGTTGTGGTTGACTCGTAGGTTAAAACCTGTTTAACTATGAAAGCCCTAGCAGCCACGTAAAACTTGCAATATACAACTAGTCCGTCTAAACCTTGTATTGCAAAGTGGGGGCTATCGTTTGTTTGTTTGTGATGTAGTGATAGCTTTGCTATGTGTTACTAGTAAGTAGTAATCGTCATCATAAAACAAACTAAAATGGAGACACTGTAGACTTAGTGTTGCCATAGCCCAGACATCTTAAAACTGGCTAGTATAGGATACACGACGGTAGCATGTGATAAGATGATCCCTTAACAAAGCCAAACACAAGTATTCTACCGAAGTGTGCACCGCCTGGAAGGTTCTCCCATATGGCCTGACGCTCCGTACATACCGGAGTTGTCCTACATATTCAATGGAGTTCGCATTAGGTTGGGTTCGGCAAGCCTGGCATATGAAAATATGGCCTTGCTGAGCAGCATATAACATGGAGGTTAATTTGGCGAGCCTAGCATATGCAGATATGGCCTCAGAATACTAGAGATCGAAAGATCGAGCATGAGTCACAGCACATATAAGATAATGTGATCGCACAAGTTGTTGTCTACCTTTGAAACTGACCCGTCGGTCGTGTGATATTCGAGGTCGGGCAGTGAATCTGGATCATGTAATCACTAGAACTTCTTAGGGATGAAATGTTTTAGTGTGAGCTCATATATAATTTGATTATATGAACTCATTGTTGTGAACTAGTCTTAATTGTGTTCCTTGCAATTATGTTTGTAGAAAATGGATAATACCCAGTACCTTGAAATGGTTTCCTTCTTACATGGTGAAAGACTTAAAGAAAATGGGTCAAACTTCGTTACTTGGTACTTACGCCTTAGAGCCGTGCTCAAGAGAATCAACCTTTCATTCTTAACTAAAAGGCACGTGGGAAATCCTCCAGAAAACGACATGGATGCACAAGCGGCGATTGATTATCATTATCGCCGTAGGACATATGCCATAGCCAAGGGTATCATAGAAACCATCATTCCGCAACATTTGCGTGAGGAGTATGCTGATTTGGACACATACGATATGATCGATGAGCTGAAGTCATCAAACTTGCATCAGTTTAGAGTTGCCAGATTTGAGTTAGAAAGTGAGTTTCTCTCTACAAAGATGGAAGAAGGCTCTTGCCTGAAGGCACACTTGGCCAAGATGCATGAGATACATCTGAGCCTCGTAGATGACTTTGACTATGATACCACACATGAGTCTGCGATATACACGGTGTTACACTCGCTTCCACCGAGCTATACAGACCATGTCCATGGCTATGTCGGCAGAGGTGAATGCCTCGAGTTCTCTGACTTCATGGATAGACTCCAGTACCTGGAGGTTGAACCCATTGAAGGAGAAGTTGTCGATGGAGAAGGTATATACTTGATATACTTTATAAATGTTTACTCCCTTATACAACAAGTGCAGTAAATGAGTATTTGATACTTATTCTGTTTTATGAAAACAGGACCTGCTGTTGCATGGACGGGAAGAGGTGAAATCAAGGATTGATGGACATCAAGTCAGTTGATGGCCAGCATGGATTCCACCGAGACATCTATCATAGGAGATACTTAGAGTATTAGATAAATCCTATGTAATCATTATAGTATGAACACTTAGTTGTATGTCTTGCATCTCGCGAGACAAAGTTATTCATGTAATGAGACAAGTCAGTTGTTCCATCTTTATGAATAAAAGTGTGCTTATACTTTGATTACGTCTTGATTTATGATATGATAGAAATCATTTATAATACTACTATTATTGTCAAGAAATATTCAATGTTTAATGATAAAGTTGTCTTGATTACAACAAGTCAAAGATTTGATTGCATGAGGTGACTTCATAACGGATGAATTCATTAAATGTATGATCTATTAACTTGTGAGTTCATTATCGAATGAAAATCATAACTTGATTGCATGAGATGGATTAGATACATGATCTATGAACCTCTGCAATAAATATAATCATGACAAGGTTCTAGCAAGTAGAACTTGTGCCAATCATTATACATAAATGATGTAGAATGGGCATGTGAGTTATCATTAAAGACTTCATCTGATTAATTGAAAGTTGTATTCAATTGAGATCATAAAACTGAGATTCGGGAATCACAGTGAGAAGTGAGAATACAATGATACATATCACGACGCTACGATCCGAAGTGATAAGTATTGATATTGACATAATGGGAGACTTGTGGAAGTTGTACCACAAACTACGATGGAAGTTGAAAGTGCTAGACTACTTAAACCATTCGTAGTCATACTAAACCGTAGTATGGTCTAAACGTTCTTTCCCCTAGCACTATAGTTATTGTCGAATAAGTGGTTTAATTCATTAAGTTAAAACACCCACTTCATGAATAGGAAACCATCCTGATTCTAAACGAGACATGATAGCTCCATAACTGATGGTGTTATAAGGTTTCTTAAAAGAAAGAATTTCTTTGTAATAAAAATACGAGCAATTGAAATTACATATTCTCCCAAATAGCAAATTGTGTGTTGCTTAATTGGTAATACAAGAAAAGTCTCTCGACACTAATCCAATGGGAGATAATGGAAACTTTGACCGGGGTATTGGACCTTGCCTTCAGAATATCAGAGTATTGCAACGGAAGCATGTTCCGCTATAATGACGCTATATAAGGAAGGATATGCCAAAGATGATTGATCTTGGTATATGAGTTGAAGCCATTGTTGAATTTAGAAGGTTATCATGAATACGTTCTGTACAGAACAATAATCATGAGTCTTCTTAATAAAACAATAGGGAATAATATTGCTTGAAGACACAAAGGAATGATGGTAGCCTAGAACACGAGGAGAAATAAAATAATATTGAATTACATTAAGGATGGCTCACGTCGTGTGAAATAAATCGGTTATTTCATATTCTCGACAAACTGGAGAGTCATTGAGAGAAATGTAATGGGAATAAGGCATTATTTGGTTATGACCAAAGTTCAATGGTGATTGACTGCGGAAACGTAGGAATGCTTTAATCAATAAAATATTTCATTTACACTACGATAGACCATAGCCTGAAATTGCATCTCAGTCAAATTTGGGATTTGAAAGAGAATTGCAATGGGCATGACGTAGGTTACTTCGTTAAAAGGATGGACTATAGTACCTCAAGACAGGAACCCTCAACCTTGATTTGATCAAGTGATTTTGTGATGACCAAAATATTGAGTGGGCCTGCAGTTTCATGAAACTGAGTGGGAGCTTTGAAAACTTCCCAGAAACTTGGAATGCAGAGGGCATTTTCTGAGTGGGAGCTTTGGAAGCATTGTCATTATGTAAGACATAATAAACAATAAAATGACTTGATGAAAGCTGAACCACAAATATATGAGTATATGATGGATATATTTGAGTGGGAGCATGATCATTGTCTCAAACATATATGCATTGATATGTGTGAAGAATGATCTCATATGTATATATATGGATATGCATTGATTGTGTATATAGAGAATCGTCTTATATACATATGTGCATTATGATATATATATAGAGCATAAGGCAAATAAAATACAAGATTGCAAGAATCTTATTTTAAATGAAATACCAACACATTACACGTTGAAATCTATATGAGTAGATTAAGATACGGATAATGAAACAAAGTGAAGGTTGGAATAATCTTCTAGACAAGAAACAGGTTCTTGTGGCTAGAAATTATATAATGGATGAAATCCAAATATCACAAGCAATGTCTTGATGGAAGAATAGAGATGCACCATGTACTGGACATGTGATCTTATATGTTCTTGACATATGATTCTACCATATAACATGCATTGTGAATCCAACAACAGAATGACTCAAAAGTTCTTGAAAGAAGAACAGATTCCGATGTGCTTTAGGAGTAAAACACAGAATCTGAATAAAGTCCATGAATTCAGTATAGAGAGGAATACTGAGGACTATTCTCTAAAATATAGAAAGGATAATAGACTTGAATGTAATGCAAGATTACAATTGCAAGCCATATTATGGGTCTATATGGAATTAGAGACATCACCAAAGATATGAAAGAAATGTGAGCAAAATTCACGGTACTACAAACATAATACTACTTAAGAAAGTAGACGTATGGATAAAAGTTTAGCGTTAGAAGTATTGGACTTCTGGCTGAGTGTATTTCCCAGTATATATGACTATGGATGAGTCTTCTAAATACTGAACCAAGAGATCATTGGAGGATACTGTGAAATAATAGTCTCACTCTCCCGCGAAACTTATATCGAACCATTATATGATAATGAGTGGTATGTCAAAAGAGCTTTTGACCTGTACCAGTTGCAGAGGAAACATACGAATCTGAATTGGTGCAGTTCGTTAACGAACCCTCTTCCATGAGCATGCATGATCAATGAAACACTTATGTGATAAGATGATTATGATCGGGAAAATGCGGCTAGATTATTAGCACTCTAGTGCAAGTGGGAGACTGTTGGATATATGCTCTAGAGGCAAATAATATATGATTATTCCAATATATCTAAGCAAGTTCATAACCAGTTTCATACCGTGCTAGAACTGCATCAGTGAAACAATGATGCAGGTGTGGTATAGAAACAACCAGAGTTCCTAGTTAGCCTCTACATCGATAACTAGTTCATGGTCAACATGATGATCGTAGTTTCGCGATCATGGACAATTAAGTCTCTTGACTATGAGGTCACCTCACTGGTTAAGTGACGTGATGAACATTACCCAAAGAAAGCATTACAGCATGATCAAATCTTATGAAGGTTCAGTGTTGTAATTACAGAACGTGGTAGACCGTTCCTTTGACCGTGAGTACGTGCATAATCACTATCTTCCCGGATGCTTTGACTTACATCCCACCACTTGACTGAAATATGCGGGTCATAACGGTTGTATCTTAGGTATTCCGTGGAGATACGTTGAGGAGTATTGTTTACAAGAGTGGGATTTGTCAATCCATATAATGGATAGATACTCAGGGCCCACTCGGTGAGATTCCATCCATAAAGCTGCGCAGCGTGTGACTAGGTCACGGGGATGAATATCACGGGAACGAGTGTATAAGGATTTAGTTCGGAACGAGGTTGAACCAGACATAGGATGTCATTGATCGAATCTCGGAACAATCGAGTATCGCTGACAAAGGGAATGCTATATGGCGTAAGGTCCAATCGGTATTGATATCCGGAATGCACAGGGGTCATTATGGGCATCCAGGTCCCGCTGATGATCATTGACTGTTGCCTCTGCTCGGTCATGACTGGAGTGTTCTCGGACCGTAGGTTAACACACTTAAGGGCTCGATGAAATCGGAGACCTTTTCGGAACCATCGGAGCAACCAGAAAATTAAGGAGACAATATCGGAGGAGTACCGTATTGAACCGAAACAAGTTCGGAGTGAGCCGGACGTGTTTCCGGAGCACCGGGAGATGAAATAATATGTTTTAGTTATTAATTAATTGAATTAATAATTAAAATCATTTTATTTCTAATTAATATGTTCTATGGGCCTTAGTGGAGAAAAAGTCCCATTAAGGAATTAAAGGGAAAAGAAAAAAGAAAAGAAAAAGGGGGGGAGGCGCCATGGGCCCTAGGGCCCATGAGGGGTGCGCCCCCTCTCCCCCCTTGGCCGGCCAACTCCCCCCTAGCAAAGGGTTTAGTCCCACATTGCTAGGGGAGGTGGGTTGACTCCCTTCCCCAGCCTATATAAAGACAGGCAGGGTGCACATAATTAATACACAGAAATTCGTGAGAAAATAAATATAACTCCGAATTGAGATCGGTTTTCTCCGGTCTCCTCCCCTCTCTGGTCTCTTCCACGGTGGGCTCCCTAGTGTGATCCTGTAGTGGAATTGAGACCTCTCTGCTAGAATCAGAGGCCGTCGTGCTGCCGAAGCTCCGTCCGGAGGTCTGCTTCCGCCCCCTCCGCTGGATCGGAGAACGGAGGTCGTCATCGAGTCTCGTACGTGTGCGAGTACTACGAGGTGCTGCACGTGTGGCACTACACCCATCCGGGTGCTCAACACAGCCAGGGGGCTGTGAAACTTGATCGGCTACATCAACCACGTTTGCGGGAACGTTTCCCGCGCAACGGACTACACCCCGAGGTATGTTATTTCCGCACTACTGTCCGTTACGGTAATACGGCTAGCTAGATCTTGGGTTAAGGGAACGCTAGTTAGAAAAATTTGTGTTTTCTGCTGCGAACCCCAACATTTATTATGGTATTAAATAATCCAAACAATTCCAAGCATTAACCAAAAGCCATATTTAATCTGTTGCATATTCAAAATAAATACTAAATGATATTATGAGGGCTCAAAACTTTTTGTGGCACTGTTATATAGTGCAACACTAATTGTGGTACATGTTTCCCATTTAAAAAAAGTAAAAGGCATCTAAAAATAATTGCAAATAGAAAAGAACTGGAGAAAAGAAATAAAAGAAATAGAAAAATCCCTATGTTTCGCCCAGGGAAGAAACCCCCCCACTGGCCCCATGTTGCAAGAACTAAGAATTGCAATCTGGATATTGCGAATATAAATGAAAGATTGATGAAAGGTTGGAGTTCCGATGCTGTCTTGGCCTGGTCGGTTGACACAAACGAAGTACACGAAATTGTTGCGGTGGCTAACTTTAATCTAATCAAAACTCAAGTCTAAATGATGCCCAAAGGGTTGTATATATGGGGGAACATAGAGAGATTTCGTGATCCCTTGGAGGAGGGATCCTAAACACACCCTAACTTGGTTTCCCCACACATACAGACTCTAAAAACAACCTATAATGTGGTATTTCAAAATTACATGGGCCTGGACCAATAATAAGGTGACGCAGCACCTATAATAACCCTTGGACGAAAATAATGAAATGGCATCTTGCGTATTTCGTCGAAGCCTTCATGCATGCCTTATGGTGGCTTCAAAGTGCGAAAATCACCACTGTAAGCTCCATTGTCCTTGACCGGGCTACCAAAGTGAAGTGCTTGATCCCGCTCCAGTGACCATCATTCTTGTCCATGCTAGGTCCTTCATTCATAAGCAAGACAAAAGTATCTAATTTAGGCAACATCATATGTTCATGAACATCAGAAGGATTTGCAAGAAACGAAAGTACCTGATAATTTAGTTGGCGTGCGCGTGCTCTAGTAACTGGTCCAACATGTGTAGTTGATAGGGATGTGCGTGTAACATTAGTATGGATGTCCTCATCACTTCGAGAAAGTACCTCTTTATCATGTAAATCTCGATGGTGAACAACTGTACTTGGCAGATGCAAGGTTACTCTTTTTGTAGTGGCCAAGGGTGAACATACATCCCATGGAAGATTCCCCTACACCAACGACATCGAGTAGTACTAACATTGCAAATAGTATGTCCCAATAGGACTATTCAACACGACTACAACATACTAGTTGGTTTTACAGTCAGTAGCGTTCCACTGAATGCTCACAAGTCCCATGCACATCCAAAGTGTGCACCTATGAAGGTGGATCCAACCTTCCTGTTGCTCATCTAGTCCACAAGACGGCCTCATCTACTCATGATCAATATCTCTAGTCCATGGCTCCTGATCAGGCAGCGAAAAAAATCGCCACATCTGTTCATAATCAGCAACCCCATCATGGAGCTCGTGAACGGCCAGCCCACAAACAACCTCACCCGCCCACGATGAGAAGCTCTAACTCTCGTCTCCAAATCAACCAGTAAACAAGCTTACCTCGCCCTCTAATGATAAACATCTCCATCCATTTGCTCCTAATGAGCCAATCAACAAACCTTCCTTGCCCGCTCATGATTAGCAGCTTTAGCCAGGGCTGATTAGCAGCTCCAAGCTGGGTCTGCTGATATGACAATCAATAAACTCGTGTCATCCACTAAAAAATCGCTCCTGCTAGACTCCACTAAGCGACTACGAAGAATTAAATTGCTCCATACACAGGAGCCTTTGATGTATCCTGATAACCCAAATGCGACACCAACACTTCTCACATAACAAGGTCTCATCATGCTGCCGCTATAGAAGAAAGGAAAAATCATATGAGACAAGCAAAGAGGTCTGCGGGAAGGTAGAGATCAATGCTGACATAATGAAAAACATCCAGAAGAATGCACAATATGATATGCAAAAGACAGAAGAAACAGTGGTCGTGGATCTCCAACAACTAGACGATGCCTAACTTAACCAACTCTTGGACAAAAACCCTACAAAACATGCACGTTCTTTCAAGCATGGAGAGCCATTCACTTCAAAGAAAGTATTGTGGCGGTCATGCCAATCATGCAGGAATTTGCATGATTGGTTTATGGATAAAATGAAAGCTTATCCCTGATGCTAGCGAGGAAGTGATTCTCGCCACTCGTTGGTTACCCAAAGTGGAAGGTTGAGATGTAGCGTAGCGGCAAATTTCCCTTGGCAAAGGTACCAAGGGTGAGATCGACCAGTAGGACTCCAACGACGACGAGTAGGTGGTAAAGTGAACAATGGCGCAGTTCAGAACTCAAGCTTGCTTACTTTACCTGGACCTGCACACACAACAAATAACTTTGCTCCCAAAGAGTACAAAGAGGTTGTCAATCTCTCCGGCCTTGCTATGTACAAAGGATCAAACGCAAGAGATAATGATAGTGATAATTGCAAAGAAAGTAAAAAACAAGAAGTAAATTAAGGATGTAAAAAGTGGTGGAAATATGGACTGGGGTCCCATGAAGTTCACTAGTGATGTCTCTCTCCCAAAATACTATAAACAGCTATGAGAGGTGAACAAATTACAGCTGGGCAATTGACAGGATTAAAAATGCACCGCAATGCTAACTATGCTACAAAAGAAAGGAAGAGGCTTAAAATCATGGGCAGTACGCCAAGACAAGTAGACCGAAATCCATCTGCATCTACTCACTAATCATCCACCTTGAGATATCTATCCAGAACATCTCGCTGGTATTAAGTTGCGAGCCCCACCCAAAGTGTAAACCCAAATCAATAGACAAGTGCATTAAAAGAACTTTGCGTAAAGTAAACAATCCTTGCACCTGCAAGTACAATCATCGTTGTTTTCCCCTGGTGGCAACAGAACATCCCCTCGACTCATGTTTCTATCACTCAAGCTAGTCATAACGCTCCCTCTTGGAGTCATGATCCATCACTTGGCCAAAGTAATAAAAATTAACGGAGAACAGGAAAGAATTACTCAAGAGCAAAAATATAAAAGGAGAAGAATCAAATATATTCCTCATCACAATCTAAACATAATCTCATAATCCATCGGATCCTAGCAAACTCAACATAGCAACAACGGGAAAATTACATATGTGCCTTGATCATTTAGTGCAGCTCACAAGGTCTAATCATTGAGGAACAAAGATGGAGAGAAGACATCACATAGCTACTGATCATGGACCCATGGTGCAAGGTGGATTACTCAAGGCTCATCCGGGAGGCGTCCATGCTGGTGGAGAAGCACCCGGAGGTCAATCCTCCCTCCGGCAGGGTGCTAGGTCAGGGTCTCCTGGAAACCCCAATCTTGGAAGTGCGGTGGAAGCGGAACCTAGGGGATATCGGGAAAAAGGGTTCCGTCTTCGAGGTTTTCGGGATGAGAGGTAAATATAGGCGAAGGGGGGGCAGCCAGAGGTGGACCATGGAGTCCAGGCACCCCCCTCCCCCCTGGCGCGGCTGAGGGTGGGGCACCGCCACCAGGGAGCCTGGAACCCTGTTGGGGCCCCCCTTGACCCCCTTCGGGCATTGGAAGCTTCCGTATCGCTGATTTTTAATATATTTTCCCAGAATATTTTGGGCACTTTAAGTAATGGGAAAACCTGAAATACAAAAACAGCAGAAAACAGGAACTGACACTGGGGTGCACTGAGTTAATAGGTTAGTCTAAATATGATCAAAAGTGTATGAAAGTGCATCAAAAGCATAGAAATATCACCCAAAATATGCATAGAGAAAGCAGAAATTATAGATACGTTTGGGACGTATCAACATTCCCAAGCTTAATTCCTGATCGTCCTCGAGTAGGTAAAAGATAACAAGCATAATTTCTGTGGTGACAGGCTACCAACCATATAAGAACTTTTAAGTAAGTCAAGCAAGGCATGTAACTCAATTCAAGTCATAACAAGCAAGAATCTATATTAGCATTGAAACAAGGAACATAAGAATAGAAACGTGCAAGATCTCTCGCTTTCCGTGACTCGAATGTCTCCAAATGGTGTTTGCATGCAAGAAGTGGGAGATGTGTTTAGAGAAAAAAACATACTATTTATTTTAGTTGAGAACTCAATCTACTAAAGTTTACACTTGGTCTCCTTTGGAATCTTATCTTGACTCGTCCCCAGACCACTAGCCAGGTACAAGTAAAACTGATCCACTCCCTTTCGACTTTTTGAGCACTCATGCAATGGATGAGCGTAAGTAAGAAAGTTGACACTTATGATGGGAAAGAGAAAAATGATGGGGAAGGAAGAAAAAAAAGGTGTGAAAGGATCACATCAATGAGGACAATCATAGGAGAGAGAAAGCCAAATGATAGATATGATGTGAGGAGTAGGGATTTCCATGCAACGAATACACATATGAGCTATGGAAAGCTCTCCAAAGGAACTAGTGGGGGTGCATCCAACTTGCTTTCTCAAGAAGACCTAGAGATATTTTGAGGAAGCTCATCATTGGAATATACGAGCCAAGTTCTATAGTGTAAGGGTCACCACATAGCTATATGCATGTATGATGATCTCTATGGAGTACAAGATATAAGAGGGAGTACGAGTATGGATCTCTCAAAAGGAATAGTAGTGTGCCCCCTTCTCTCTTTTTATTTTCTTTTTATCTTTTTTCTACTCCCTCCGTTCCTTGATATAAGGTGCCTAAGGTTTTTGCACGGATATTAACACGTATGTACAATGGTACAATTGGACTGATCTTTCCCTAGAAAAATCGGGAGAAAACAGTTCAAATCAGCTAATAATAGCAAAGAGACCCTCCGTTCTATCTCTTTCCGCAGGTATATTTGCTTAGACAGGTGGTATAATATCTATACGCCATGTGTTTTGGAATTTTTCTCAAAACCTTAGGCACCTTATATCAAGGAACGGAGGGAGTATTTTTTTGAATTTTGTTATGGCCTCAATGGCTCTTTCTATTTATCTCTCATTTGTCCTCTTTGGGATCGTTTAATTTGTCCTCTTTGGGATCTTTTAATTTGTCCTCTTTGGGATCTTTCCCTCACTTTAGGACAACACTATATAAATTAAAAGAAGTATAGAAGATCTTTCACACTTTACAAAAGTACTCAGCATAAAGAAGATGAAGCTATCATGATGTATGCAAATGTATGCCTCTTCCAGTGTAGCAGGATACGCAATGATAGTAGCGCGTCTTGTAGCAATTATTAGGGCAAGGCCCAACTAGCATGCGGCTCCTCGATCAAGCAAAATCATGTAAGACATGAAGATCAAGTCATAAGAAGATGGATGTTGCATGGCAGTGTATCTCAGAAAGGCTATGGAAATTCCTTGATAGGTAGGTATGGTGGCTGTTTTGAGGAAATATATCACAGTAGAAAACAAGGCTTTGGTTCAGGCCTCTCCAGCCCATTAGTCCCGGTTGTGCCACGAACCGGGACCCATGGGGGTCACACGTCCCGGTTCGTGCGCCCGAGGGGCCGGCCGGGCCTCGTGGGGCATTGGTCCCGGTTCGTCTGGGGGCATATGTCCCGGTTCAAGACAAGAACCGGGAACAATGGTCCTCGCTCCTAGCCCACAACCATTAGTCCCGGTTTGTTGCTCGACCTGGGACGAAAGGCTCGCCCACAAGCATTAGTCCAATTTCAGGGTCATTTAGCTCAAAATAAATCATTAAATGCATGAAAAAGAGCAAATGAAGTCATAAAGGGTTGAAATTTTAGTATGTGGCTTTGAATGATGCATATTGAATGCACAAAAAGTATTGAGTTCAAATAAGTTTACAAAAATGATATGCCTTTGTAATAGATGAGTTTTCGTCTGAAACCCTCGTACTTCGAAAGAGATGGTCCAGTTTGTACACGAAGTGCATCCATCTTTTTCCGTCACCCTCTCAACTTTTGCGCACATGTTATGTGGGTCAAATGATGATAACATGCCAAGTTTCAACCTTTTCTGAGTTTAGTTGGTGTGCTTTCCAATTTCAGGGTCATTTAGCCCAAAATAAATCATTAAATGCATGAAAAATAACAAATGAAGTCAGAAAGGGTTGAAATTTAGTATGTGGCTTTGAATGATGCATATTGAATGCACAAAAAGTCTTGAGTTCAAATAAGTTTAGAAAAATGAAATGCCTTTGTAACAGATGAGTTTTCGTCTGAAACCCTCGTACTTCGAAAGAGATGGTCCAGTTTGTACATGAAGTGGATCCAGCTTTTTCCGTAACCCTCTCAACTTTTCCACACATGTTATTTGGGTCAAATGATGATACCATTCCAAGTTTCAAACTTTTCTTAGTTTAGTTGTAGTGCTTTCCAATTTCAGGGTCATTTAGCCCAAAATAAATCATTAAAGATATGAAAATTAGCAAATGAAGTCAGAAAGGGTTGAAATTTTAGTATGTGGCTTTGAATGATGCATATTGACTGCACAAAAAGTCTTGAGTTCAAATAAGATTAGAAAAATGAAATGCCTTTGTAACATATGAGTTTTCGTCTAAAACCCTCGTACTTCGAAAGAGATGGTCCAGTTTGTACACGAAGTGCATCCAGCTTTTTCCATAACCCTCTGAACTTTTGCACACATGTTATGTGGGTCAAATGATGATACCATGCCAAGTTTCAACCTTTTCTGATTTTAGTTGTAGTGCTTTCCAATTTCAGTGTCGTTTTAGCCCAAAATAAATCATTAAATGCATGAAAATAGCAAATGAAGTCAGAAAGGGTTGAAATTTTATTATGTGGCTTTGAATGATGCATATTGAATGCACAAAAAGTCTTGAGTTCAAATAAGTTTATAAAAATGAAATGCCTTTGTAACAGATGAGTTTTCGTCTGAAACCCTCGTACTTCGAAACAGATGGTCCAATTTGTACACGAAGTTAATCCAGCTTTTACCGTAACCCTCTCAACTTTTTCACACATGTTATGTGGGTCAGATGATGATACCATGCCAAATTTCAACCTTTTCTTAGTTTAGTTGTAGTGCTTTCAAATTTCAGGGTCATTTAGCCCAAAATAAATCATTAAATGCATGAAAATTAGGACATGAAATCAGAAAGGGTTGAAATTTTAGTATATTGCTTAAAATGATGCATATTGAATGCACAAAAAGTCTTGAGTTCAAATAAGTTTAGAAAAATGAAATGCCTTTGTAACAGATGAGTTTTCGTCTGAAACCCTCGTACTTCGAAAGAGATGGTCCAGTTTGTACACGAAGTGCATCCAGCTTTTGCCGTAACCCTCTCAAATTTTGCACAAATATTATGTGGGTCAAATGACGATACAATACCAAGTTTCAACCTTTTCTGAGTTTATTTGTAGTGCTTTCCAATTTCAGGGTCATTTAGCCCGAAATAAATCATGAAATGCATGTAAATTAGCAAATGAAGTCAGAAAGGGTTGAAATTTTAGTATGTGGCTTTGAATGATGCATATTGAATGCACAAAAAGTCTTGAGTTCAAATAAGTTTAGAAAAATGAAATGCCTTTGTAACAGATGAGTTTTCGTCTGAAACCCTCGTACTTCAAAAGAGATGGTCCAGTTTGTACACGAAGTGCATCGATCTTTTTCCGTAACCCTCTCAACTTTTGCACACATGTTATGTGGTTCAAATTATTATACCATACCAAGTTTAAACCTTTTCTGAGTTTAGTTGTAGTGCTTTCCAATTTAAGGGTCATTTTAGTCCAAAATAAATCATTAAATGCATGAAAAATAGCAAATGAAGTCAGAAAGGGTAGAAATTTTAGTATGTGGCTTTGAATGATGCATATTGAATGCATAAAAAGGCTTGAGTTGAAATAAGTTTAGAAAAATGAAATGATTTTGTAACAGATGAGTTTTCGTCTGAAACCCTCGTACTTCGAAAGAGATGGTCCAGTTTGTACACGAAGTGCATCCAGTTTTTTCCTTAACCCTCTCAACTTTTGCACACATGTTATGTGGGTGAAATGATGATACCATGCCAAGTTTCAACCTTTTCTTAGTTTAGTTGTAGTGCTTTCAGTTTTTAGGGTCATTTTAGCCAAAATAAATCATTAAATGCATGAAAAATAGCAAATGAAGTCAGAAAGGGTTGAAATTTTAGAATGTGGCTTTGAATGATGCATATTGAATGCAGAAAAAGTCTTGAGTTCAAATAAGTTTAGAAAAATGAAATGCCTTTGTAACAGATGAGTTTTCGTTTGAAACCTTCGTTCTTCGAAAGAGATGGTCCAGTCTGTGCACGAAGTGCATCCAGTTTTTGCCGTAACCCTCTCAACTTTTGCACACATGTTATGTGGGTCAAATGTCGATACCATGCCAAGTTTCAAATTTTTCTGAGTTCAGTTGTCGTGCTTTCCTATTTCAGGGTCATTTAGCTCAAAATAAATCATTAAATGCATGAAAAATAGCAAATGAATTCAAAAAGGGTTGAAATTTTAGAATGTGGCTTTATTTCTACTGCGCAGGAAGCCTAGAACATATGGTGGCATGGTGGCGGCAACGCGGCAAACTTAAAACATTCAACAACTTAACATCTCAAACCTAGAACATAAAAAAAACTACCCCTTCTCGTCGTCGGAGAAATCGTCTTTGGTGTCGGAGCTGATGTCATCCTCCAACACTATCCAGTGGGGGTCACCGACGGGCCAGTTGGCGGCGCTGCTCGCCAGTTCCTCCTCAGCCATCGCCTTGGCCGCCCGCCGCTCCTCCCGCCATTCTTGACGCTCGTGTCGCCGCTCCGCGCTCTCGGCCGCCAGCCTCCTCCAGTGTTCCGCCTCCTCCGAGGCTTCACGGGGATGGCTCGCGTACCAATGCTGCACGGCGCGCTGGTCCTGCTCCGAGGCGAGGCCGAGCACCGCTCGTCGGCGATGGAGGCGGTGGTCCTCTTCAGTGAAGAAGAGCGGTGGATCTGCCATGTCCTCCGCCTCTTCCACTTATGGAAGTCGCGGAAATTCATCTCCGCGCGCGGGCGACCTAGCCTCCACGCCGCAACATCGTACGCGCGTGCGGCTGAAGATTCATGGTAGAACTTGTCGAGACACACGTGCTCGTTTTTGGCGTAGGTGATCACTGTCGTGTATGTGTCGTCGAGGCACCCGCGGACGCCGTGGTAGCGGGGGTGGATTCGGCGGCGGGGCGACATGGTGGCGGTGGCGCGGAAGGGGAAAGAGTGCACGAGAAGAGAACTAGTGGCGACTGGCGTTGCGTGGTGTCCTCTTCCACGCGCTTTTAAACGTACAAGATTCTGAATCCAACCAATTAGGAAGAAGCACACGGATCGCGTGTTTCTTTCAAGCGCGTGTGATTCGTTGGATCAGGCTTCTAAGCCGTTGGATCCAACCAATCAGGAAGAAGCACACGGATCACGTGTTTCTTTCAAGCGCTTGTCAGTCGTTGGATCAGGCTTGTGAGCTGTTGGATCAGGCTTGTCGTTGCCTATATATATAGCCCACCTCTAGGAGTTGTTCGACACTGAGTTCATCGGCTGAATACAAACCATTCGGATTCTCCTGCATACGTTCGACGGTGCATTTGATATGCTTGCACTCACGAGCCACCGTCGGGCTATATGTAGGTGAAATCATGTGTTTTGTTGATCTTATATATATCTAGCTAGAAATCTTTCACTTCATCGACCAAATACAAATCATTCGGATTCCCTGCATACGTCTGACGGTGCATTTTATATGCCTGCACTCACGAGCCACCGTCGGGCTGTATGCAGGGGAAACCTTGTGTATTGTTTGATTGGAAAACAAAAACAAAAAAGTATAGCAATTTCATTATAGGACGTCAATGGAAGAATACTCCATATCCTGTACTCTGTCAAGGCGAATTTCAGACGGTCCTCGCCTGGTTGATAGATCCGGCAAGTCTACCGACCAGGCATGGACTGTCTGAAATACCCGTACGGGATTTTCGTCCCATACAGGTTTTCAGACGGTCCCCACCTCGTGGGCACATTTGGCAAATCTGCCAACCAACCGAGGTCCGTCCGAATTTCTCCCGGACAGAGTACCGGATACAGATGAATTTCTCCGTGTATGGCCTTTAGTGAACTTGTTATGCTACGATAAGTCCACGCGGACCTGTGCTTATTAACAGGTCTAACTCCACTTCGGCTAGCGAGGTGGTAGTAATTTTTGTTGCTTATAGGGGACCTTTAGTACCGGTTCTTGGTACCAACAGGTACTAAAGGGTTAGTTAGTGGTTAATTACGGTGGGAGAGGCCTTTAGACCCGGTTGGAGGCACCAACCGGGACTAAAGGTCCTTTTTCAGAGTAAAATAATGCCACCTACTGGGCTGACACGGCCTGGATACGACTAGAAACCCACTAATGGGTCAGGATCCAGGCCCGCACCAGGCCCAGAAGGACCACAGGTAAGCAGTAACAGAGTAGGCCCGAAAGCCTGCGGTTGAGAGGAGCTCGAAGTGGTACGCACATCAGCGCTTATAAACCACTCCGGCTGTCCCTCGACTAGCGAGGTGGGACTAAACATCCCACCGCACCGCGGCGCAGGGCCTTTGGTTCCGGTTGGTGGCACCAACCTGTACCAATGCACCCCTTTAGTTCCGGTTGGTGCCACCAACCGGGACCAATGGTCTCTGTTTCCCGCCCGTTGGGCTGCTGAAAAAGGATCATTGGTCCCGGTTGGTGACATGAACCGGTACGAATACCCACCTTTAGTACCGGTTGGTGCCACCAACCGGGACCTATTATCTTGGTTTATAATCCCCCCGCCTTCCAGCCGTCGTTCCCATCTGACATTTGGCTCAAGATGACGCCGACGTCGACACCGACGCCGTCAGGCTGCCCGATTGCTGCGCCGCACCGCCCCCGCCGTCGCCGGTGACCTCGCCTGCGGCACCCTGAGAATCTCGCCTTCCTCGATCTGCATTGCCTCCGCCCCCGCTCCTCCATTCGTCACAACCGTGCCTCGCCGCCCCGCTAGCTCCTCCGCCGCGGCCCCGCTCCACCGACGCTGTGGTCCCGTTCCTCCATCGACGCCGCCGCCCCCACACTCCTCCACCGACGCCGGCCGCCCCGCTCCTCTACGACGCCGCCTCGAGCCCACTAGTGAGTCTCCGGCACCGCTAGATAATGTAGGAGATTGCGCGATAGAAAACAAATTTTTTCTCTCATATGCGGAAGCAACATCCAAGATCCAATCTAGAAGATGCTAGTAACGGGAAGAGTAGGTCATCATACCCTCGAAGAACACGCGCGTTGAACGTTTATTTCAACGCAGCTTGGGGAAGTTGTTGGTGAAGTTCGATCCGATCAGCACTGCAAACGAACAGTACCTCCGGAGGCTTGCACACGTACAACTCGATGACGTGTCCTTCTTCTTGATCCAGCAAGAAAAAGGGAGAAATAGATGGGATCGATTCCAGCATCACAACGGCGTGGTGGTGGATATGGTGAAGAGTTTCCCGCGGGCAGGGCTTCGCCAAGCGATGCACGTGAGGGAGGAGGAGTTGTGGAAGGACTTGGGGATTCTTGGTGAGACTTTCCCCTCTCTTATATAGGCAAGGAGGTTGTAGCCACTTCAATTCCCAAGTGAAAACCCCTCTCTCATTTAAAAGATGGTAACACCTTTCTTTTAAGAGTGGTAACCCTCCCATTGAAGGGCTTCCCATTTATTGGCATAAATAACCAAGGAGGGCTGTTCACATGGACTAGTGGACCACCCTTGGTCGTCCAAAACAGGTGGGGTCCATAGTGGGACCCTCCGGAACCTTCTAGAACATTCCGACACTGTCGAAAAAATCCTGAACTTTTCCGGAACACTGAAATCAACTTGCCATATATAAATCTTTACCTCCGGACTCTTCTGGAATTCCTCGTGATGTCTAGGATCTCATCCGAGACTCCGAACAATATTCGAACACCATTAATAAAATTATCCCAGAGCTATTCTAGCGTTACCGAACGTTAAGTGTGTGACCCTACGGGTTCGAGAATGTGCAGACATGATCGAGGCATCTCTCTGATCAATAACCATTAGAGGGACCAGGATATCCATAATGAATCCCACACATTCAACAAAGATCTTTATCGATTGAACCACTATGTCGTGGACTACTATAATCCGTACACAATTTCCTTTGTCAAACGATATTTTACTTACCCGAGATTCGATCGTCAGTATCGCTATACCTAGTTCAACCTCGTTACCAGTAAGTACTCTTTACTCGTTCTGTAATACAACATTCTCTGTGACTAACTCATTAGTCACGTTCTTGCAAGCGTTACCGAATGTGCATTACCGAGTGGGCCCAGAGTATATCTCACCTTCACACGGAGTGACAAATCCCAGTCTTGATTCATGTAATTCAACAAGTACTTTCAGAGATACCCGTAAGAAATCTTTATGATCACCCTGTCACGATGTGATGGTTGATGTCCCCAAAAGTATTCTTCCGGTACCCGGGAATAACATAATCTTATGGTCTAAGAAACATGATACTTGACAATAAAAGGCATGGCAGTATAAACTTAATGAAATGATCAATATTGTTATGCCTAGTTGGGTCTGTCCATCACGTCATTCTTCTAATGACATGATCCCATTAATTAATAAACAACTCAGTTTCATGGTTAGGAAACCATAACCATCATTAATTAACGAGCTAGTATAGTAGAAGCTTACTAGGGACGCGGTGTTGTTTATGCAACCACACATGCATTATGTTTCCGGTTAATACAATTATAGCATGGAAAATAAACATATATCAAGAACATAGAAATATGATAATAACAATTTTATTATTGCCTCTAGGGCATGTTTCCAACAGATAAATAGATAGATAAATAAATATAGATGATAGATAGATAGATAGAGTAGAATCTATGTATAATAGATAGATAAATAGCTAGATAGATAAATAGATAGAGATAGCTATAATAAATAGATAGATATATAATAGATAGAGTAGAATCTTTTGATATTAGATAGATATATAGATAGCTTGATAGATAGATAGATAGATAGATAGATAGATAGATAGATAGATAGATAGATAGATAGATAGATAGCTAAGTATTTTTGTCTTATTTTGTTAAATTTGTTAGTTAGTATAATTTTTCACTCGTTCATGTTAATAAAACTTTGCATATTAAATAAGTTCTCGGCAACGATGCCTGGCCCGCATCCCCGTCGTCGCCGCGTCGGAGAGCACCTGCTTGATGGGATGGGCGATGTCCGGGACCGGGCTGGCACTGGGAGGTGATCTTCGAGGCACGCCGCTTAGTGAGGAATCTGGGTCCTCTCGTCGAACCAGATCTTCTTTGGTGGCGGTCGCGTGGGCCACAGTGGTGTGGAGGCAGCCGGCCCCCGAGTGGATTGCACGCCGATGTGTCAGGGAGGAGGACGAGCACGTCCATCGCTACTTGGTGGCGTTGGACGCCGGGTCATGGAGGACCTGGAAGGTTCTTCAGGGATCTCATCCGAGCTACGAGTTCGTGGTGGTTCCTTCTCTTTGGGTGGCCACCTTCCACCGCACCCGACGTTGTTTACTATATTAGTCATGTTTTTTACCGTTGTATTACTCGATATATATGTGACCAAGCACCCTTGTGATATGTACAAGTATGAAACTTGTTCATCCTACTTGGGTTTGTCGCCAAACTTTCCCAGAATCGCTTATGTGTGCACTTCAAATATGAGGCACTATGCAACCTTGTTTTAAAATATTATTGCTGCATTTTTATTCAAGTTCATCCTTTTTTGTGTGTATTAACTTTGAACCAACCAGGACCTATTCTCTTGGTATATAATCCCCTGCCTTCCAGTCTTCATTCCCATCTCGCCATTTGGCTCAAGATGACGCTGACGACGACACTGAACTAATCTTTTGAATTATATATGAACACAGAAAATGGCTGACGATGAACAACTCGTCCAGTGCCCCTATTGTGACGATAACTCGGGTCGGTGCGACAGCAGGTATACAAAGTTGGATGGGGATGAAGAAAGATATTTCTCCCTCACGCTTAGGCGTGACTTCGTAAAAATAACGGTATATACAACTTCTGCGTCGACGTCATCCTTCTTATTTAAGCATGCTTCACACTTAAATTTTTGTTTTGACGTGTATTTTTTTTATAATCAACTAGCACATCCCATGCTATGCAAGACGCCAAGTATGTGACTTTGTTAAATTCAATTATTGGGAAAAGAATGAAACAAATGAATTCAAACTAAAGACGACGAAACATGGTATAACTTTGAGCATTGATGTCACTAATAAATCTTGGTGCACTTATTTTGCTTGTCCAAATTGGCATGCATTGTGCAAGGCATATGCATTATAGGAGGGTATGCAAATAACCTTTGATCTTGGACCTCACCGAGATGTATTTAAAAATAAGGATATTTGGATGCTAGTGGACGACAAGAAGCTGGTTCTATCTCAACGTGAGTTTCTTAACCAAATTTTACTTGTTTCCTTTCCTTATTTCTTTGCTTCCCAAGTTGACAACTTTGTTATAATTTCTAGTTTATCTCTATGCTCCGATGGATGTACGCAAGATGTTTGATAATGCTTTCTATAATGGTGGCGTTGAGGAGCTAACCATGGATGAACAACATGAGTACATCTCTTTTCTTAATGATATAACTGGCTTTGCAAGGGAATCTTATACTCCATATGTTCCATTTGTTCTCGAGTTGTTGCCGGTATATGTATCAAACTATATCATGGTGAGATTTTTTACTGTTCTATCACTACTTCATCATTTTCAGAAATATTTTGACCTAAGATTAACTATAGCGCATTACTAAGTATTTTACTCATATGTTTTCCACAAAAAATCCCGAAAAAATGTGTGCCTAGATGGATGCCTTCTAGACGCGAGCTTACAGTTGTGGATGCCTACGGCCATGGGAAGAACTCTTCAAGACTGACTACTCCACTGAAAGTGAACGTGATGGTGGCTCCTTAAGAATAAAAAATTGGAAAAGGATAGTGATTCGGAAGAATATAAAAGATTGGGTCAAGGTCTTATTCATATTACATTATGGAAATGAAGGTGTCTTTTGGTATTTTTATATTTACCCTTGCGAGGATGAGCAGTCTCATAGGTGATATATATGAGGAGTCGAGGTAATATTATGGAAATGGAACTTTGTGTTTGATATTAGCGAAGTTAAACTAGCAAAGGACATTTGTGTTTTGGATATTAATTATGATCATGATGATATATATGAGATGAATCCTTTATATCCTAGATGGTCATAAGATATTACACAACTCTCTTTATTAGCTAGCTAAAACAATATATGAAAGCCCTAAATTAACCCCTGCAAAACCCCCTAACCCCCCACCCTTTCAAAAAAAAAACCTAGCCCGTCCCGGTTGGTGGCACCAACCGGGACAAAAGGCCCTCCCGCCTGGGCAAGCCACAACGGCCACGTGGAGGCCCATCTTCCCCGGTTCGTGGCCCAACCGGTACTAAAGGTTTTGGGCATTAGTAACGACCCTTTAGTCCCGGTTCCGGAACCTGGACAAATGGGCCTCTGGAACCGGGATAAATGGGCCTCTTTCTACCAATGTATAAGGAGGTTTATGATGACAGAGCATATCATGCCAAGGGTTTGGATGCACCAGCGAAGTATGCGCCAACTCTCGAGGTGAGAAAAAGGCAATGCACAGTACCAAAGAGGCTAGAAAAATATGGTTGGTGGAAGTGTCAACTTTCGAATACATACATTAGTCCGAAGAACTCATGCACTCAGGAGGTTCACAAAGAGACAAGTACCCCGAGGAGGAGTGTATGGGTTTTGTATTATCCTTGCGCATCCTCGGCTCATGGTACCTGAGTGTACTCTAATATCTGATCCCTCCAAAGATTAGTGATACATCTAGTAGCTAGGGTTCTCAACTAGTTTTTTGTAGTTTTTCGAAAATAAACACGGATTTCCCAAAATACGACATCTATCACTAATAGGCTAAAGCTCTTGACACAAAAATTTCAAACATTACTCAAAAAAATACCTCAAAACTATTGCAAGTTACTACTACAATTGAATAACAACCTCAATTACCTACTTTAAGTCAAGACACACAACTCAGTGCAACAGGCCAACTCTCTAAACATGATAAACATGAAGACTCAAGAGAGTTCCAGCAAAAATCTAAACAAAAGCTCTTAAAAATAAATAAACATGAAAGCACAAGAGCTAAACATGACAGTAGCTACGAAAAGATAAAGAACACACATTGCAAAGAAAGATAAGCATGAAAATCCTATGATGTGTTCTAGGTTAACGTGGAGCGTGTTTATCTCCCACACAAAGAAAGAAGGGTTCTAACTTGCTATGAACAGCAAGAAAAGCTAAATAAAAATAAAAAATTAAAGAGCAAGACGCTCCAAGCATAGCACATAACGCATGAAGTGATAAAAATATTGTGCAACGAAGGACGAACTGATAATTTTTGATGGAGAAGGGGATGCACGGGGGCATACCCAAGCTTAGATGCTTGAGTATCCTTGGATATTTCTTGGGGGTGCATGGGGGCATCCCCAAGCTTGAGCGTTTGACACTCCCGGATCTTCTTTCATCATCTTCCTTCGCACACTTGAAAACTCCCTTCATACATAACTCATCATAAGCTGATTAGAGTGGTTAGTACCCATGATAAAGTAATTTTTTATCTACTAGAAATAAAGATAATCTTGAATAGTTACTGTTTCTCAATATTGTCACAAAGTTTTTTCAAAGAAAAAGCAAGCTTAAGGTTTGCAAAACGAAGAAAAGGCAAAACGTGGCAGAATCTGTTAAAAACATACTAGTAGTTAGTAAAAAAAATTTGGATACTTCTGCAACTCAAATCAAAAACTCAGAACATATTCACGAAAGACAATTGTATAGAGAATGCAGTCAAAAAAATTCAAATCAAAAAGATGATCTGGTGATTTTAGCCGAATTTTTCCGTCAAGGGACATAATCTGTTTTCTGCACAACACCTCAGAACTTTTGAACTTTCTTGCAATAGGAGGCTAAAACTTGGCACAAATCTTGAAAATAAAGATAAAATGATGTTGCTACAGTACTAACAATCATGAAGACCACTAAAAACAGAAGGAAAAACAAATTGGTTTGCCTCCCAACAAGTGCTTTCTTTTACACCTTACAGCTAGGCACGAAGCAAAAAGGTCAAGTTTTATCAAGTGTAAGAGAATAGCTAGCCCATGTAACGGACTCAAAAGGTAACTTAATATTATTTATAGGAAAGTGTTCCATGCCCTTCTAGAGAGGGAATCTGAATCTTATATTCCCCTCTTTCATATCAATGACAACACCAACGATGCGAAGAAAAGGACGTCCCAAAATAAGGACATGAGGGTTCACACTCACCATAATAGTAAAATCAACGGGAACATAATTATCATTGACAATAATAAGAACATTGTATATCGTCCCCAAAGGTTTCTTTACGGAAGAATCAACAAGGCGAACACCAAAACAACAAGAATCAACAAGGCGAACACCAAAACAACATTATTTTGGGAATAACGGAGGTACTATCTCCAACATCACATTAAGCATAGCAAGAGAAGTTATTCAATTTAATTTTGATCATAGGATCCCAACCATCTTATATATTTCTAGGTATGGAGGCTTCTATCCTAAGATTCTCCTCCCTAGCTTTAATGAGAGCATTGGTGATATGCTCCGTGAAGGCAAGATTTAGTGTGCTAGTGTGGGGGTCTCTAGATATTTTGTGTAGTAAACCAATAACTTCAGAATGGGCACAACTATCAAAATCAAGTCACTACTATCAAGTAAGGTGGTAGTGATGTCATTTTGGCTTACCTGTTTGAAAGACTCTATGTTCATAGGAGTTTCTTCTTCTACGGTTGAGGTAATAGCATCACCATTAATAGGTCAAGTGGGACAAGGAATGTGTTGGGTTCTAAGAGTTTTGAGATCCTCAACAACTTGGATAGTAGCAATGGTATTGTGTGTAGGAAGGCTCTTAATTATATCTCCTCATGTGTTGTAACTTTAGGCTTGGCTGCCATCTGGTTTATCAAACTGGCTTGAGTGTGAGACATGTTTGAAACATAAGTTTCGGTAGTTGTAAGTCTGGTTTGGAGATTGGATATATCACTGTTCAGGCTCTCAAGTTGTTTGCTAATATTTCGAAGGATAGAGGAATACTCATCTAATGTTTGGAAAAAGCCTTGTTTTGTTCAAACTATGTGTGCATATAATTCTTTGTAGCCTTTTCTATCTCTACCAGTTTCTCATAACTAGGTAGCTATCTTTCCCTCTAGGTTTGGCCATAGGAGTGGCTATTGTTGTTCCCATAGTTGTTGGATGGGAACGTTCTACGATTGCTACCAAAGTTACTCCTATAGGCATTATTGTTGAAGTTGTTTCTAGCGATAAAGTTCACATCTACTTGTTCTTGAGCAACCAAGGAATTTAAAGGAACATCATGAGGGTCAATAGGATCTTGCTTGGTAAGTAAATTTATGATTATGTCAACTTTTTCATTTTGGGAGATCTCCTCGACAGAGTTTACCTTCCTACCTGTTGGATCTCTTTCAGTGTGCCATTGGGAATAGTTGGCCATCATCTCATCTAGTAGTTTTGTGGAAGCACCTAATCTTGTTGACATAAAGGTTCCTACCGCGGCCGAGTCTAACAGATTCCGCGAGGTAAAGTTCAAGCCTACATAAAAAGTCTGGATACCCATCCAAGTAGTCAAATCATGCGTAGGGCAATTCTTAACAAGAGATTTCATGCGTTCCCAATATTGGTAAACGTGTTCTTTATCCAATTCCTTAAAATCCATAATATTACTCCTCAATTGGATACTGTTAGTAGGTGGGTAGTACTTCCCAATAAAAGCATCCTTGCACTTATCCCAAGAATCTATGATATTCCTATGCAAGGATGGAAACCAAATTTTAGCTCCTCCTCTCAAGGAGAAAGGAAAAAGCTTAAGCTTAACAATACCACCTTCTACTTATTTATACTTTTGCATATCACAAATCTCAACAAAATTATTCAAGTGTAAAGAAGAATCATCTCCAGCACCAGAGATTTTTTCTTTCATAACAAGGGTAAGAAAAGAAGGTTTAATATCATAAGAAGATACTGAAGTGGCAGGTGTAGAAATAGGAGTGCATATAAAATTATTGTTGTTGTGACTAGTGAAGTCACACAACTTGGTGTTTTCAGTGGTACCCATAATAGCAGCGGTAAGCAAGACAAGCTATTTTTTGTGATTTTTGATAAAGTACACAAAGATAAAAACTGAAAGGTAAACTAACAAGACTAAAGGAAAAGATAAAAGATAGTGTGCAACTCTCCAATCTTGTAGAGTAGAGTCCCCGGCAACGGCGCCAGAAATTGCATGATCCTAGCGAGGAAGTGATTCTCGCCCCTTGTTGGTTTCCCCAAGTGGAAGGTTGAGATGTGGCGTAGCGACAAATTTCCGTTGGCAAAGATACCAAGGTTGAGATCAACCAGTAGGACTCCAACGACAACAAGTAGGTGGTAACGTGAACAATGGAGTCGTTCACACCTCAAGGTTGCTTACTTTACCTGGAACTGCACATAGAACAAATAACTTTGCTCCCAACGAGTACAGAGAGGTTGTCAATCTCTCTGTCCTTGCTGTTTACGAAGGATCAAACAAAAGAGATAATGATAGTGATAATTGCTATGAAAGTAAAAACAAAAAGTAAATTAAGGATGTAAAAAGTGGTGCAAATATCGACCGGGGTCCCATGAAGTTCACTAGTGATGGCTCTCTCCCAAAAGACGATAAACAGCTATGCGAGGTGAACAAATTACATCTGGGCAATTGACATGATTAAAAATGCACCGCAATGCTAACTATGCTACAAAAGAAAGGAAGAGGCTCAAAAGCATAGGCAGTGCGCCAAGACAAGTAGACCAAAATCCATCTGCATCTACTCACTAATCATCCACCTTGAGATATCTATCCAAAACATCTCGCAGGTATTAAGTTGCAAGCCCCACCCATAGTGCAAACCCAAAGCAACAGACAACTGCATTAAAAGAACTTTGCGTAAAGTAAACAATCCTTGCACCCGCAAGTGCAAGCACCGTTGTTTTCCCCTTGGTGGCAAGAACACATCCCCTAAACTCATGTTTCTGTCACTCAAGCTAGTCATGGGGGGCATGAACCCACAATCATGCATAATGCTCCCTCTTGGAGTCACGGTCCATCACTTGGCCAAAGTAATAAAAAGTAACGGAGAACATGCAAGAATTACTCAAGAACATAAATATAAAAGGAGAAGAACCAAATATATTACTCATCAAAATCTAAACATAATATCTTAATCCATCGGATCCTAGAAAACTCAACATAGCAACAGCAGGAAAATTACATATGTGCCTTGATCATGTAGGGAAGCTCACAAGGTCTAATCATTGAAGAACAAATATGGAGAGAATACATCACATAGCTACTGATCATGGACCCATGGTCCAAGGTGGATTACTCACGGCTAATCCGGGAGGCATCCACGGTGGTGGAGAAGCTCCTGGAGGTCAATCCTCCCTCCGGCAGGGTGCCGGGACAGGGTCTCCTGGCAGCCCCGATCTAGGAAGCGCGGTGGCGGTGGAACAGAGGGGAGATCGCGAAAAAGGGCTCTGTCTTCGAGGGTTTCGAGACAAGAGTAAAATATAGGCGAATGGAGAAGCCAGAGGTGGACCAGTGAGTCTAGGCGTCCCCCCGGCGCAGCCTAGGGTGGGGCCGCGCCACCAGGGCGCCTGGACCCCTTGTGGGGCCCCCTGGCCCCCCTTCACGCATCTCGAAGCTTCCGTATCGCTGATTTTTATATATTTTCCCGGATTTTTTGGGCACTTTAAGTAATGGGAAAACCTGAAATACAAAAACAACAGAAAACAGGAACTGGCACTGGGGTGCACTGAGTTAATAGGTTAGTCCAAATACGATTAAAAGTGTATGAAAGTGCATCAAAAGCATAGCAATATCACCCAAAACATGCAATGAACAAGCAGAAATTATATATACATTTGGGACGTATCAATCCCTCGATGGATGGTTTTCATGTGCCCTTTGGCCTACAACTTGGAACAAGCACGTTGATACGTCCAAAATGCATCACTATTTTATATCATAATTTAACCCTATTCATTGATATATTTCACATTATGATGTTGTTCTTATGTTGTTTTGGCTTGTTTTACACAGTTTGCAACTTTCCGATGCCGAAACAGCAGAAGCAGGACTGAGCGGAGAAACGTTACATGGAGTTGCTTTATCAAAAGACCTCCAATTGAGCTAAAAATCGACGGGGGTCGTTTTGAAGAAGATTGGCGGAGATAGACCGAAGAGGGACCCGAGGGGGGCCGACAGGTGCCCAGGAGGTCTGGTGGCGCGCCCCCCTCGTGGCTGTGGCGGGTGGCCGCCTGGACACCTGGGACCACCGTCGGCTCCCCCCTTTGGCCTATATACTCCTCGTTACCCAAAAACTCTAAAAAGATAAGAGTTTCGCGAGTTCCGCCGCCGCTCCATGGAGGAAACCTACAGAGAAGAAACGACATATCCGGCGTGCAGATTCCCCCGTGGAGAACACCTCCCGAAAGGGGAGATCATCACCATCGTCACGGGCATCATTGAGATCATCATCAACATCATACTCACCATCAGCACCATCTCCATCTTCAACCCATCTCGTCTCTTCATTGCAACTTGCGTTGTAACCCGTACTATCCATCCTCTCTACTCTACTGGTGTTGATTACTCTTTGTGGTGAATGCTATTGAGTTTTGTTGGAGAATTATTGTTATGACCAGATTGTTTATCATATATTTATCACCACTGATCATGATCTCTTTCATGTCTTATGAGTAGTTCGTTTAGTTCTTGATGACATGGGAGAAGTCTTGTTGTTAGTAGTCATATGATGTTAAAGTAATATGTGTTGTTTGATATTTAAGTTGAGGTGTTATTCTTCTAATAGTGTTATGTGAGTCGAACACATAACACTTCTCCTTGTTAAGGACCTAGGGTAATACATTGTGTTTAAAGGATGCTTATGGTGGGTTTCCGGAGTGACAGAAATCTGAACCCCAGTTCGCACACTTTTGCAAAAGGGAATAATGGATCCTTGATCTTATTGTTGTGGTTAGGATTTTGCCTTAATTTCTACCTTGTATTTGCGGATGCTTGCAAGGTGTTTAATCATAAGAGTGCACTTTTCTTAGTCTAGAAGGTGTACTTGCATAGATCCACCCACTCAACACTTATCAACACAAAACATAGTAAAAGACGGAATATGGCGAAAGTAACTTGACTACCTCTCCCGTGTGTCCTCAAGAATGCTTTAGTTTTTATAAGTTTAGTTGCTAGGCTTATCCTTTCCTCAAAAGGATTGGGCCACTGGTTGCTCCTTAGTACCTTTTACTTTGCTTGGTTTTACCTTCTTTTTGCTTATATCGAAAACCCCTAAATAGTTATCTTTCAGTGCTTGCAGTTATTCCTTGTCCAAAGTCATTTGTCAATACCTTCTTATCCTCGTTGGGTTTGACACTGTTACTTGTCATCAAGAACTGTTTTCTGGCGCCGTTGTCGGGGAGTGTAGCGCTATTGGTAAGTGAAGCTGGTAAGGAAACCTTTATATTATAAGTGCTGTTTTATTTTGATGTTGCTACTTTTTGTCCTTATGGACGACTCTACTCTTGGTTCGTTGCTTGTGGTGAAACGCCCCACTACTGTGTTGGTTGTTTCCACCCCTACTGAAATTGTGCCCTATAAAATACCAATTGGTATTATCGATTATGTCTTGGCAAATCGCTATGTAGGAGACAAACATCCAGGTGAACACTTGATATATTTGTCACAACAATGTTCATTATTTAAGCTTGCAGGTGTATCAATGGAGTTTGTCATGAGGAAATTATTCTTTGTATCACTTAAAGATAGAGCTTCAGATTGGTATAAGCTTCTCGATAACTCACATTTTCTTGATTGGCAAGATCTTATGTCTCTCTTTTGTAAAAAGTTTTATCTTCTTCATGAAATTCATCTAGACAGGAACTACATCTATAACTTTTGCTCTCGTGACCGAGAAAGCATCGCTCAAGCTTGGGGGAGATTTGTAACAGCCCGTAAATTCCACCCTAATTAAAAAATTTGTTTGTTGCATTATTTTGTGGATTGTTAGAATTATTTGCAGTATTTTCTTCGCTGAATTATTAATCGGGGAATATTTCTCCCCCTCTTTCTCGTATCGGATGCGTGACTAAAACTTTTTCCCAAACCTCACACGACCTTTGCGACACCGGGTTCACCCGAGCACCGTCGCAACTCCCGGCACAGGACCAACCATTGCCATGAGAACGAAAACCCCGTTTATTTAATAAACGGATTATTTTATTGGGCACCATAAAAATATTCTCGGAACGGTATCAAAGTGAGTATGACTGATGGGCTTGCCGCACTGAGCACATGGTTCGAGATTTCTCCTGAATCGGAGGTCATATGGACTCCCGGCGGTCAGAAACGTGGAGTATCGGACGCGAGGGAGAAAACCCGAGGGCTTTTGCGTAAACCTGCAAAACAGGCCAGCCTATATAAACACCAGTCCCTCTCCTAGCCCTTCTAGGGTTTCCCCTAACCAAAATTTGCAGGCACCCCCCTCCCAAAATCCCCAAATCTTCCCCCAAGTCCTCCTCTCCCCGAAAACCTAACCCCCAAGAGATTCTGGCCGTCCGATCGCAAGATCCGTGGCCCAGAAGAGGCCACGTCGCCCCCACAGCCACCTCTCAGCCTCCCAGACGAGTTCGGGCCCCGCAGGGCCCCCTCCGCCGCCGCGGCCCGCCCGGGCCCGATCTGGGCCGAGGCGGAGCCACAGCCGCGCCGCCGCCATCCGTGCTTCTCCTCGCCGTCGGCCAACTCCGGCCGCCACGCCCACGGTCCCCTCTCTCCTTCTACACGCCACCCTACTCTCCTTCTCCCCTGCCTCACTGCCCTCTCCCTCTCCTCTGTGCACGCCGCTGGAGTTCGTGCCGCTGCCGCCCTCGCCATGGCCGGCGCGCCATGGGAGCTGCGGCCTAAGCTTGAACCCGCCGCCGTTCCACCGGATCCGGCCACCCCGCGCGTCGCCGGTGACCCCTGCTACCGCCTCGCCTCGCCTAGGCTCGCCGGATCCGCGCACCTCGCCGGAGAAGGACGCTGACCGCCGCCAAGAGCGTCTCCGGCCCCGATCCGATCGGATCGGGCAGCGCCGCCGCCAGGTGGGCCGGTGAGCCGCCACGGCCCAGCCAGCGCCCCAGCCCAACACCGAGTCGGCCCAGCCTCTCTAGCCGCCACCTTGGGCCGAGCCCATTGGGTGAGCCGGCCTGCCCCCCCCCTTCCCTTTTTTTTCCAGTGCCCTCTTTTTTCCTTTTATAATTTCTGCTAATTCATTTTGCAACTACTGCTGATTGCCTGTTTCGAGTAGGTTTTGCGAGTGAACCGTAGCCGGATGATCATGCGCCCAAAATGTTTTTTGTTCGTGTGGATGTGGTCTAACTTTTACCTTTAGTGAGTTATATTTTTGAGGTCGTCTCGATATAGTTATTATGTGCTGAACAAGGCTTCCCGTCGTTAACTGCAAAATGTTTGTGAAACTGTTATTTTGAGCCAACTTCGGTCGACGAGTGCGTCGCTACCGTTTATCGGAATTGAGTGATTCTTGTTGCATCCTGTTGAGCATCATGTCTACTTCAGTTATATGCTTTCACTTGTCATGTTGTCCTGCTGCATGTTTATTGTATCCTCTCCCAAAGTAGCTACTTGTTAACTTTGTGCTGCTATTTGCGAAACATTGACACTTTGCTGCCCTATATCTTTTTAACCGTGCATCCTATTGAGCATTGCAATATGTCATTTTGATATGTGCCATGTCTACTTCCATTATATGTATTGCATGGTCATGTTTACCATAAATGGTCATAGTTATATTTAGCTCCAAAGTTCCTATCCCGCTGTTTTTGACAGCCACCTCTGTTTTTCACAAAGTCTATAACTTTCCGAAGCCATGTTGCACGCTTAATATCTTTTGATATGTGATGCCTATGACCTTGATTCTTGTTTCTACCTGATCACCATCATGTCTATTTCATGCCCATATATTTCTATGTCATGTTGCTGCACTTTTTCATATAGTTTTACCCCTGTTTATATAGCTTGCTATTAACAGTTTCTTCCCTGTTTTCCTGATTTTTTCACTAAGTCCTTGACCAGTAATGTTTTATAGCTTTTTGTGTTGCTTATAACTAGTGAACCATGATGCCTATTTGCATGAATATTTTTCCATGCCTTACCTGCAATGTCTAATAAATTGCATATCATTTTGGTGCATGTTTGCATTTAGTAGCTTGTTGATGCATTGCTCCCAAGTGTGCTTCCTGATGTTTACAGCATGTACCTGTAAGTTGTGATGCTTGTATCTTTTTAACCGTAACTTCGTTTGGAGTGTTCTTTACATGTAACTTGACTAGAATTTCTTGTACTTTGTGTTTATGCCATTGTTTACAGTTGTTAGCCAACCTAAAATATGTTTTAGGGCAGAACAATAACAAATGCTTTAATCATCGTGGGGCCCTTAGTGGAATGCTATGTTTAGGTTGTGCCTGACTTAAATTGACTAGCATAGATAGTTTATCTTATGCTTCACCCTTGTCATGTTTGTGTGATATGCCATGCTTGAGTGAGATGCCATGTTAACAACTTTTGCTCATGTTGTGTAGCTAAACAACTTGAACCATTCTAAATGTGCACCGCCGTGTGTGACGAATACTCCACTTAACATGCTAGTAACCGCTCTCGACGATAGAGGCGATACCGTAGTGCGTTGTCTCATGTTGTCTTCTTGTTGTTGCTTGCTCATGATTGCTTCGTAGTAATAGATGCTTGGTCATCGATTGTCTTTTCCAGTGTTTACTTCTTGTGTGCTCCCGCGGGTACTCTCGGAGATGATGCCAGTTTGCGATCGACTACACCTTCGAACGCCGAATTATCAACAGGCAAGGACTATACATGTAACAGCCCAAGAGAAATTCTTTTATTCATCATGTAACTTTGCTTTGTCATGTGACTTCCAAACATGACATGGTGCTAGATGTTGTAAATTCATGTGATGATTTTAAATCAAGAAGTTTTGAGTTCATTTGATTTTCTTTTGAATTCAAACAAAGTGGTTCAAGAAGGGTGTTTAAGGATTTTTTCCATGTTGCATGCATGCTCCCCTTGACCCCAAACTTGGCATAGCAATTTCTTTTCCCTTCCCAAGTGTTTTAAAACCATTGCTCCATTTTTGCCAATTCTAAAAATGTGGACCATAGTTCAATGTGGTTTGAATTTGAAAAATGGCCCCACATTTTAGTTGCTCTAAAAATGGCCAAACCAATTTTATAAATTGGAGAATATTGCAAGGATTCCAAAACATATTTTCTTATGTTTTTCTCTCTCTTGGTTTGCTCAGAAAAACACTTGGAAATTTCTGTTTTTGTTAAATGGAAAAATACAATTGTTTTTATTCTGGAGACACAGGACCTGCCAGGCCCAGCCCAGCAGGCCTCTCCCCACTTCCCCGCAGCCCACCTGGCACGCGCCAGCGAAGCGGTATGCGGAGGCGTCTTCAGCCGTGCGATCTTCATCGGGTGGCCCTCCTTCATCGCCTTTCCACCGTGGAGAGGTCCCCACTCCCTCCTCTCTCACAGGCGGCCGGGGGCATCGACGTCGACGTCGTAGACGTGCCCAGGAGCCCCTCTCCTTTATATCCAGCGCCCCTGAGACATCCTGGAACCCTAGGGATCCAGTTCCTCCTCCCGAATCTCGCCGCTGCCTGGTTCGTCCCCGAGGTTCTCCCCTGACCCGGCATGGTCACCGGCCAAATTCCTTCAAATTCGCTGTTGTGCGCCTGAATCCTTGAACGTGCATTTGCACGCATCTCCTCCCGCGCGTTGTTGATCCGTTCCCGGTCGCAGGTAGCAGAGAGGGGCACAGATTCATCGTGGAGTCGTGGACGTCATCGTGGATCCCCTGCACTTCGTCGTCGTGTTCAAGCTCGTCTCCTTCCTCTACGGCAAGGCTGGGGCACACGACGTGACCCACAAGGTGAGCACGAGCCCTTCCCTTTGACCGTAGTTATGCGTAGCTCCAGGTCCATGTTATGAGTAGCTTGTCCGCCGCGTAGCTCGTCGCTGGCGAGAAGTTCGTGATCACCGTGCCCGTGGTGCATCTCGAACGGCCTCGCGCATGCTCTAGGAGCGTCCAGAGTGTGTCTTTGGCGCCAAAGGAGCTCCCTTTTTGTGTAGCTAAGATGGCGTCGCCCGCGTCTGAATCTGTGTGTGTGCGTGTGTGTCTGTCAGACCCGCCGTGAAGTTCAGGCGAACCTGGCCTCCCCTCTGGTGAGGTCTAGGTCTGGGCCAGGGCACCCGTGTGACCGTGGTACTGCCCTCTGTCGTTTTCAAGTGTTCTCGTGGACAGAGGCGCCGTGTGCTCGACGCACGGGTCGCCTGAAGTTGGCCGCGCCGCCGGGTATCTGAAGGTACAGAGGAGGCTCATCGTCGTGTTGTTCCCGTCCAGATTCCGGTGAGACTGTGAGGAGTAGGAGACCGTGGCCTGTGTGACCGTATAGAGGGAGGTGCCAGCTCGAGCTTCCCCTTGGAGGTTTGCCTTGAGCATGGCTGCAGGCGAGGCTACGTTCTCCAGAAACTGTCGCCGGCGTCGGGGTTCAGTCCTCTGTCAGAGTGTAGTGGTCGCCAGGTTTATATTAACCTGTTTCCTAACAACTTTTGTTCAGAAAACGCTTCGTAGCTCAGTGGAAAGGGGTTGTGGAGTCAAGCAGCGCGGCTCGGGTTCGAGTCCCAGCTGGCGCCCCCAATTTTTGCATTTTAGCAGAGGCTGACGTCTGGGTCCCGCATGTCAGCGGCCCAGACTGTCCAATTCAAGTGGGCTGAGCCCACTGCAGTCCAGAGGAGAGGGAAGTTGGGTCGGTTGTGCCCGAGACCTGCCCATAGTGTTGTGTCTCCCTTTTTTTCCTTTTTTTTCCCTCCAAAATTGATTTGAATTCAAATTCAAATCTGTTTTAAAAATGACTTGAGAATTTTTACCTCAAACATATCATCCCATATATGAATTTGGGGTAGAATTTCCTACTGAAGGCCATGGTGAGGTACATTTTGTAAATTGAGCCTTAAAATATTGAGGTGTTGGCAATTTGTATTAAGGCCCTTCAGTTCTTTTGAATTTGCAAACTGTGTTTTGCTATTTTGACTTGAGTCATGTCATATATGATTTTGGGGCAACAAGGTCCCAGGAATTCAATGGTGATATCCATTTTGTGTTTTGTGCAACACAAAAATGAACATGGTGCACAAGCACTTATAGCCATTCAATTCCTTTTGCCCTCCAATGCTTTGTCTTTCTTTCAACTTCAGTGCATGTTGATCTTGTGCTTTTGATCCTTCAAGCTCTTTTCCATGCCATCTTGAATCCTTGCATCCATGAACCAGCCCCTATCATATTTTCATATGCAAGTGGCTGGGATCTTTCTCTTCTGTTGAACCTTCCCGGTGTCAAATTCACCGACACTTCTTCGTCTCCGGAATCAATAGATTTATTTCACGATGCTTATTATTGTTAACTTGTTGTTATTGTTTCATGCCATGTCATGTTGCCATGTCACTTACACCAAAGTCAAGGCTATGACCAAAGCCGTAAAATATTAATAATTGCATATGGAGTTTGTTGACGTGTCGTCAACACCTTCATTTAAATTAGCCTAGTTAGGGTCACATCATGCCTAATAAACTTGATCATCCCATCCATGCTTGACCATTTTGATCTCGATGTTTACTTGTGTGCTTTCCTTGCCTGTACCTTACGTTAGCACCTGAGATTGCCGAGGAGACTATCGTGGAGATTTCCGACACCGAGCCCGAGGACCCTGATACGTCTGCTCCATCGACTGATTACCCAGGAAAGGGGTTTTATATATCATTCTTTATAGCTTTCAGCTCGCATGCCTAGCTGTATTTAGGACGGTTGCTTGATCCTACCACCATGTAATTTTTCCTCTCAACTAAACCCAAACAGCCATGCCCCCACATCCTAGCAAAACCGTCTTTGGCTATGTACCTTGCTTTCTTAACCATTGCTTAGAATGTGTAGGCCTTTAACCTTCTGCTTATACCCATTGCTGCTTGGTGGAATATCATGCTATTATCAGAAATTGGTTGATATTTATTATTATGATGTTAATTTATTTGAAGAAGGATGGGAGGCCGGGCTGTTCCCTCCAGGTGTTTTGTTCCATTCAAGTCACCTAGGTCCCGAGTTCCAGGTATTGTGTATATTGACGAGCGTGCCTAATCATGTGTGTGATTCTATGGGGTCCCCTTGTCTTACTTACCTATCTTACAATAGTTCTAGTGGTGGGCCGAGCTGATTTTACTATTTGCAAACGTGTGTGTGCTTGGTTGGTACCACAGCAGTTTTCGAAACAACCCGGACCAGCGGAGACATAGTTCCTCTTGTTGGTCCACACTGGTGAGCTAGGGAAGTCCCTTGCTGTTCAGGTGAGACTAAACCCGACCATAGCCATATGGTAGAGACCGATTCGAGAGCGCGACCGTCTTTTGAGTTGGATGTCCACTCACCGGGGGCCACCCGAAATTGTGCGTTGCTAGTTAGAGGGACTCTGACGTACCAGAGTTTCAGGCGTTTACCCAGCCAAGTGAAACCGGGCGTACATGCGAAGCCTATGATGGGCAGTTGGTACACCCCTTCAGGGTTAAATCTTTTCGAAAAGCCGTGTCCGCGGTTATGGACGACTTGAGACCTACTCCTTGTTCATATAATAACATCAATTTAATCATGCTTAAAAGATGCCAACATGTGAGTTGCCTTGATTGCTCTTCTTCGTCCGGGGCGACAAAGAGGGGACAAGGTTGTGTTATGTTTTGCGTAAGTAGGTGGATAGCAGACCTATGACACGTAGTCAACGTAAGTTCTTGGATCTTCCCTTACTCTAATAGTTCGTTATCCACTCATATGTGCCGGTGCGGCTGCAACCACAACCACTACTTTTCCTTACCGTGAGAAGTTAGTTATATTGCATTGATATATTATCACCTCTTGCTTTTCTTTTCCCTTTTATTGTTTTGCCTGATCGACCGCTGCAGTTGATTACTACCTCGACCCAAGCACTGTACGTTACTTCGTGGAGGTGCCACCGGAGGAGGACGATGAGGAGGACTTCGCAAGTAGATCCTATAGTTGGGTTCTGACGTTCTATGGGTGAACTTGTTTATGTGCAACCCTCTCTAGGGCCATTTGGATTTTGACCGTACTCGGTCGTGTGTGTCTTCTGTATGATGTTATGATGTACTGTTGGATCTTATGATCTCTGTGATGATTTAATAAATACCAGCGGCAAGTGTATGCCCTGGACTTATATATTTATGTCTTAGTTGTTCATGCTTTATTTACCTATTGTCGATAATCCGATAGCGATACGATTGCGAGTATCGTGCGTCGGTGGCCACTTATGCGCTTCTATCTCTGGTGGGACGCAAAAGCGACTAACTCGAGATAGTACCGCATCGGGGGCCTTACAACTTGGTATAAGATCATGACTGACTGTAGGACCCCTTACTGGCTGAAGTCAAGTCTAGAAACTATTTTGTAGTTACTAAGGAAAAATCGGAGAGTAGGAACTCTTTCTTTTTCTTCTTACCCCACCCTCCCACCCCTTTTTCTGTGAGGAAGTGAAACGTTGTTTTCTCTCTGCAACTTATCCTTTCAAAACAAATCTAGGTTCTCGTTTACATGAGGCTCTGATTCCTCTATAATCTTTTGCTAGCGACGAGAAGGGTTGGCGTACGTTGAAAACATTGAGCCGCCACTTGGGGTTGACAGCTCCACCTTGCTTACGGCGTACCTCAGGTGAAACTCCTATACAGGGATTGTTGGCATCCTCCGGATCTGGTTTCTCCCCCTATAGGAGACCGCTTCGGCGGGCCGCTCAGGGCAGATGTCTCAACGTTCAGGTCTTCAACCACGTATATATTGTTGTGTGCTCGCTAGCAGATTATTATCTTGGATTCGGATGATCTCGGTTTGGGGATTCAAGTAGCACCTAGCTTTACGACTTTCCGGGTTAACCTTGGTGGATATTCAGCTTTCGACTTTCTCATACCTCGTGAGGAAGTTTTGTTGTCAATATTATTTTTATCTTCTGGTTTCATCGATATTTTCTGCCATGTTCTCATAAGTGATCCTGTATATAGGATGCCAAGAGGGAACATGCCGCCGCCGGAGAACCCTATCCTTTGGGAGGCTGTGGCCGCAGTGGCTCAGGGCTGTAACAGCCCAGATTTCACAAAAATTAAAAAAATTTGTTTTCGGTGTGAGTTGTTTGATTGTCTGATTTGTCTGCGATGTTTGCATCCCCGATTTATCGATCGGCGATTATTTTCCCCCTTCTTATCTCGTACGGGACGGAGACCGACCCTTGCCACCCTAACACTTGACCTTTGCGAAACCGAGTTTCACCCGATCACCGTCGCGAAAACCCGCACCAGACCACCCATAGCCAACGGAACGAAAACCACGTTTAATAATTAAATGGGTTATTTTTATAGCGCGCTGGAAAATGTTCTCGGAACAGTTCCAGCGCGAGGTGAAAGCCACCGGCTTGACGCGCTGATCGCGCAGTTCGAAGTTTTACCCGAAACGGAGGTCCTGCGGACCCCTGGCGGTCAGAAACATAAGCACCACGCGCGCGAGAGAAAAACCGGGGATGTTTTTGCAAACTGCCAGCCATCTGGGCTATATAAATACCACCACTCTCCCACCCCTTTCTAGGGTTTACCTAGCCAAAAAATTGCAGCCACCACCCTCACCGTGTCCAGATCTGCCTCCCAAGCCTCAGATCCGAAAACCCTAATCCCAGGCGATTCTGGCCGTCAGATCATGAGATCTGCGGCTCAGAGGCTGCCACGTCGCCTCCAGCCACCTCCCTCCTCTCTCCTGCACCCGAGCCGCCTCCAGGCCTGCGGGCTCACCGCCGCCGCACCGCCTCGGCTGCTCCGGTGAGCTCCTCCGCCGACGGCAGCCTCCTCTTCCTCGCCTCCCTCACCTTCCCCCTCCTTCTCTTCACAGGGACCGCCGGAGCTCGCCGCGCCATGAATTGCCGCCCGAGGAGCCGACGTCCTCGCGCCGTCTGCCACCCCGCCAGCCGCGCCCCGCTCCTGATCCGGCGGGATCCCGAGACGCCGCGAGCTCCCGCGCCCGCGCCGGCCAGCCCGTAGTCCACCGCCGGCTGCGCCAGCCGCGCCGCCTCCCGGAGCTGCTCGTCGGAGACCCAAGCTCCGCCGCTGTCGGCTTCCAGCTCGTCGGGAACAAGGACGCCACCCGATCCAGTAGTGTGGGCCATCCTGCCCCCGGTGGCGAGCCCAACGGCCCACCTCCCAGCCGTCCCTCCAGCACACCAGCGGCCATATGGGCTGTTAACGGCCTGACGGAGCCGGCTGACAAATGTTCGCCGCCACGCTCGCGCTGTCGTTTGCTTCAACAAATGCGCACGGCAAAGCGCTTTGTCGTCCGTCGATTTCCTGCTGACAGCAAAGCACCTCTTTGCCGAAGAAATGGCTGACGAGTGCTTTGCCGTGCGGGGGCAGACGGCAAAGGGCTTTGCCTTCCGCCATACAGGTGTTTGCCGTCCGCCAAGGCAGGCAGCAAATTGGTGAATTCCAGTAGTGATGGTGGGCTCCACTTTTTTTTCTCCAGTGTTTATTTATTTTCCAAAATTCTGCTAAGTCTTTATTATTATTGCCGCTGATTCAATTTTGAGAATAAACCGTAGCTCGGATGATGTTGCGCCCAAAAGGAAAATTGTTTAGAATTGTGTGTACTTCAATCCATCTTTTGTGAGCATTTTGATTTGTGGCCATCTTGATGTTGTTAATCACTGTTGAAGTGGGCACCAGACTGTTAACTGCTGTTCATTTCTGTTAAGTGTTGCTGCTCTTATTTTATTCAAACTTTGATTCATGATTGTTACACATCCATGAGGCCTATGATGTTGATTCTTTTTTTTGTGTGTTAAGCATCATGTCTACTTCAATTATATGCATTCTCATGTCATATTTTCCTGCTGCATGATGTTTGATTCATCACCCAAAGTAGCTACCCTGCTGTTAGTGCGTTGCTGTTTATATAAAGTTGCTACTTTGCTGCCCTATATCTTTTTAACCGTGTATCCTATTGAGCATTGCAATATGTCATTTTGATCTATGCCATGTCTACTTCCATTATATGTATTGCATTGTCATGTTTGCATTTCTGGTCATAGTTATATTCAGCTCTAAAGTTTCTATCCTGCTGATTGTTGACAGCCAGCTCTGTCTTCACTAAGTCTGTAACTTTCCGATGCCATGTTGCACGCTTAATATCTTTTGATCTGTGATGCCTATGACCTTGATTCTTGTTTGTTCCTGATCACCATCATGCCTATTCCATGCTCATATATTTCTATGTCATGTTGCAACACATATACATATAGTTTTACCCCTGTTTATACAGAATGAAAATAACAGTTTCTGCCCTGTTTTCCTGATTTTCACTAAGTCTTAGACCAGTAATGTTTTATTGCATTTTTCTTGGGCTATAATTAATTGTTCATGATGCCTATTTGCATGATTCCTTTTTCCATGCCTTCCCTGCCATGCCTACTTTAGTTGCATATCATTTGTGAGCATGTTTGCATTCATTATCATGTTTATGCATTGCTCTAAAGTGTGCTCCCTGATGTTAACAACATGTGTGCATAACTTGTATTGCTTGTATCCTTTTAACCGTAACTCCGTTTGGGTTGTTCTTTACATGTAACTTGATTAGAATTTCGTGTACATTGTGTTTATGCTATTGTTTTCTGTTGTTAACCAACCTAAAATATGGTTTAGGGAAGAACATTACCAAATGTTTTAATTGTCGTGTGGCACTTAGTGTATGCCATGTTTAGGTTGTGCCTCACTTACATTGACTAGCCTAGATAGTTTATCTTATAATTCACCTCTTGCCATGTTTGTGTGCCATGCCATGCTTGAGTGAGATGCCATGTTAATAACCTTTGCTCACCTTGTGTAGCTAAACAACTTGAACCTTTCTAAATGTGCGGTATCGTCGTGTGAGACGAATACTCCCCTTAACCTGTTAGTAACCGCTCTCGACGATAGATGTGATGCCGTAGTGTGTTGTATCGTGTTGCTTTATGTTGTTGATTGCTCGTGATTACTTAATAGTAATAGATTCTTGCTCGTCAATTGCCTTTTCTAGTGTTTCCGTCTTGTGTGCTTCCGCGGGTACCTCTCGGAGACGATGCGAGCTTGCGATCAACTTCACCTTCGGTTTCGTCTTCTCATCAGGTAAGGGAGAGCATATATCATGCTTATAACTTTCAGCTCACTCGCGCCTAGGTGTAGGATAGATCGATTGCTTGATCCTACCACTTCATATTCATGCCTCCCAAATAAACCCAAACAGCCATGTCCATCCACATCCCAGCAAACCTTGTTCGGCTTTGTTACTATTGCTCGCTGCTCAGCCACTGCTTAGTATGCATGCTAGGATGTTATCAACTGTTACCTCATGTTACTCCTTGGATTGGGCTATCACACTATTATATTTATTGTGGATGATATGATTATTATAATGTTGACTATATTCGACGAAGGATGGAAGGTCTAGGCTATCCCGCCCCGACGCTTTGTTCCATTCGAGTCACCTAGGATCCAAGTTTTGGGTATTGTTTCTAAGACTGAGCGTGCCTAACCGCGTGTGGGATTTTATGGGGTCCACTCTTCTTACCTACCTAGCTTCAAACATTTCTAGTGGTGGCCCAAGATGATTTACCATTTGAAATTGTGTGTGTGTCTGTTGGGTCGCTCCTGGCAGATATTCTTTAAACCAACCTGGACCAGTAAGGACATGGTTCCTTGCTGGTCCATCATGACCGGCTGAGGACCCGGTCTCTTGTGAGATTAACCGGCAATCCAAACCTGGAGTCATACGGTAGAGACCAGATCGAGAGAGCGGCCGTCTCCTAAGATGGATGTCAACTCATCGGGGGCCACCCGGATTTGTTCGTTGTTAGCTAGAGGGACCTGTCGTTTCGGATCTCTCGGGACTAAATCATAAAATGGATGCCTGTGATGGGTAGAAACTGAGAGATATGGGCGTGCGTGCGGAGCCTTGTAATGGGCAGTTGGTACACCCCTGCAGGGTTAAATCTTTTCGAGAAGCCGTGTCTACGGTTATGGACGACTTGGAACCTACATCTTGTTCATAGATAACATCAACTGAATCCTATTTAATAACTTGTTCAACGTGTGTGTGCCTTGACTGTTTATTCTTCGTGGGGATGCGAAGAGGAGGACAAGGATAAGATAGGTGTTATGCTTGCGTAAGTAATTGATAGCAAGACTTGATGGAGGCGATTCCTCATCGAATGATTGGTTCTCATCTTACTCTAAAATAGACCGTAAGCCACTCATATATTGCTAGTACTTATGCAACCTCACCACTACCCCCATCTTACCCGTGAGAAGTTAGTTACAAGACTTTGATATATTCTCACCCCTTTCTTTTTTTTCCCTTTTATGTTTTGCCTGATCGGCCGCTGCAGGTTATTTCTGCCTCGACCCTTCTTCTAGACGCCTTCGCGTAGACTCGACGACGACTAGTTAGGCGGATCCCGGCGGAGAGCCTAGACCCGTGTGGTTACGAGGATGGTGTGTTTTACATTTGCCACTAGACATTTGAATGTAGTCTATACTCAGACATGTATCTTCCGCTGATGTAATGTATTAAGGAAGTTGTATGCAGATTGTATGAGATGTTGTATCCATGTAGCTGTAATGTTGTGATATCATGTTGGAAATCCGAGGCATATGGCAATGTCATATGTCACGGTGGCACCGATATGTGCTTCGTCCCCGGATCTGGATGGAAACATCTAGATCTGGAACAGTACCGTATATCGGGCCTGACAAGGGCACAGCTGCGATCTTGTAGATGCTCCAGAACCAAACTGCCTAGAGGAATGATCGACCACAGCACACGACTTTGCGGCAGTTCCTTTCTATCAACCACCCTAGGTTCTCAGAGGCTCGATACCTGCTGGAATCGGATGATTGGATAGAAGAGATCAAGAAGCACTTCAACGCAAACACCGTCAGGCTAGTCGACTATGTCACCTTCGCCTCCTTTCAGGTTCAGGGTGCAGTAGCCAGCTGGTACGATACCTACAAGGCCAACAAAGGCGATGTTGTGATCACGTGGGAGGACTTCGTCATATACTTTAGAGCAGCGCATATTCCGAGTGGCTTGATGGACAGGAAGTGAGAGGAGTTCCTGGCTCTGAGACAGGGTGAGAGGTCAGTTCAGGAGTACAACCTGGGCGTCGTCAGGCTCGCCAGGTACGCTCCTGAGGAGGTCTCCACAGAGGCCAATCAGATTGCCAGGTTCCGTGGGGGTCTCAGCACAGAGATCAAGTATGCGCTCACCAAGTGCAACCCTACGCTGTTCTCAAAGTTCGTGGATTCAGCTACCCGCCAGGAGTGATCCAGAGCAGAGTGGGACGCAGACCGAAAGCGTCAGAGAGAGTACAGCTCCGCAGTGATTGTCCACAAGATGGCAATGACAGGGGTCACAGAGGCGCCACCATAGAGGCAGCAGTTCCGGCCGAGGGGGGCAGTTGTCCGCACTTTAGCCCGCCCTCCCGTCCCAGTTCAGCAGGCCCCTTGCTCTACACCACCACACGCGAGGCCACCCAGGCCGCAGTCCCAGCCCAGGTCAGGCTTGATCTGCTACAAGTTTGGAGAGCTGGGCACACTTCTCCCAAGTGCACGGATCCGCGCTTTGCTCGGATCCCGCCGCCTCCACCTCGCTCTACTCCGAGCACTGCGATGGTGAGGGCACATCCACGTGCAGTTCGAGTAAACAACGTGATGATGGCAGATGCTCAGCAGTCTTTGTGATTGGTAGGTTGTTTGTTAGTTCAGTTCCTGCAACAGTTTTGTTCGATTCCGGAGCGTCTCATTCCTTCATTTCCAAGTCCTTCGCTCAACAATTCGATTTCCAGGCAGAGGTGATGCCTTCGCCATTGGCCATCTCTACCGCGGTCTCTTATTTCAGTTCAGCTGTTAGAGTTCCGAGTGTTCACATTCAGATTCAGGGTCTCCCTTTCTCCGCTTCCTTGATCTTGCTTCCGCGTTCCGACAATGATGTCATCTTGGGCATGGATTGGCTTGTGCAGCACAAGGCCAACATTGATTGTCCGACCAGATCCATGAAGTTGACACATGATTCAGGCGCAGAAATCTTGTACACTTGGTGGCTCAATGGCAGGAGTAGCACAGTTGTATACCCTGAACGCAGGAGTCGCTCCTTTGATCGAAGAAGTCAAAGTTGTCTATGAGTTCCCAGACGTCTTTCCAGAGGAGTTTCCAAGAATTCCCCCAGTTCGAGCTATTGAGTTCGTTATTGAGCTAGAGCCTGGTACTGAGCCGATTTCCCGGCATCCATACAAGATGTGTTCGAAGGAGTTGATTGAGCTCAAGAAGCAGTTGACAGAGTTGGAGGCTGGCGGTTTTATCCGCGCGAGCACTTCCCCTTGGGGTGCACCAGCTTTGTTTGTCTAGAAGAAAGATGGGACTAGCCACTTGGTCCAGGACTATCGCGATATCAACAAGAAGACCATCAAGAACAAATACCCTATACACCGCATCAACGATCTGTTCGAACAGTTGAATGCGTGATGGTACGAATTAACGCCCCCTCGGTGGTTACCCAAAGTGGAAGGTTGAGATGTAGACAACAACAAGTTGCCCTTAGCGAAGATGCTAAGGTTGAATGTCGAACCAATAGGAATCCAGCAGATACAAGTAGGTGGTGAAGTGAACAATGGCGCCGTTCACAACTCAAGATTGCTTACTTCACCTGGACCTGCACACACAGCAAATAGCTTTGCTTCCCAACGATGTCAGAACCCTCTTCTAGGTATGTGCTAGGACCAGAGCCTCCTTGCATCCATGCTCAAAATTCAAATTGAAATTCAAAATGGGGAAGCAGAAGCCCTAGTTGAATTTAATTCAAATGGCCAGATAAAAATTTGTTCCAAAAATTCATTTGAAAAGTTGTAAAACTTCTAAATATGCATGATCATGTTCCAAGTGTTGTGGGACCCACTTCATGCATATGGAATTTTACAAAATTCCAACTAGAGCTGTGGAAATTAATTAAACCCCTATTTGGATTAAGATTCAAATTATTTGAATTTAAAAAATTCCCAAAAGTTATAAGTGGCTAACATTATGCATTATAACTCCACATAAAAATTTGGGACATTTTATTAAATGCCTAGGTATTTTATCTATGGAAAAACAAATAAAACAGAAGAAATAAAAAGAAAAAGAAAAAAAGGAAGAGAGGAACCTTACCTCACGCCCAGGCGAAGGCCCACCTTGCCTCGGCCTGGCCCAGCCCACCGAGACGCCCTTGTCGTCTTCTTCCCCTCCCCTCCAAGTTTCTCGCTAGAGGCAGAGCACGCTGACGCCACGTCCTCGACGCCCAGCCTCTTCTAGGCCATGTCCCTCGCACCAGAACGCGCCACGCAGCTTCCACACCTCCCCCGCACCCCCTGCACCTCTCTGACCTCTCTCTGTTCTCTCCGGCGAAGGAAACCCGAGCGCCCCCGTAACCTAGCCGGAGCACGGCGACGCCCCGACGCGGCGACCGAAATCCTCGAGCCCCGTCGTCTTGTCCAGCGCGTCTATCGCCGACGTCCTCATCGAACCCCCGCCTCAATTGAAGCTTGGCGCCACCGGAGACGTCGCGAGCCCCAAGTTTTCGCTGCCGGCCGCCGAGGAGGAGACCTCTGAATTCGCCGCCACTAAGCTCCCTCTGGCTTCCCCGAGCTCTTCTTCGCGTTCACGGTGAGGAGCCCAACGTTTTTCCCTTCTTCCCGCCCCCTCCCGAGCCCTGGCACGTGATTCCGGCGAGGTCAGTTCCTCGGCCACCGCCAAGCTTGACGCTGCCATCGCCACAGCGCACACCTTTGGCCCCCTCTTACCCCAACGGATGCGCGAGGTCCCCAGCTCCCTCCCAGTACCCCCAGATCCTTCTCCCACGCCCTAAATCGCAAGTCCGACGAAGCTCCGGCCAATAGTACGCCGCCGGCGCCATTAGGGCCCCTAACCCGAGCTAACCCCGCACTAACCCCCCCCCCCCACTGGGCCACTGACCAGTGGGCCCAGGAAGCCTAACTAAACAGGTTTAGTTAAAACAGAGAGTTTAATTAACCCCAGCCACTGACCAGTTGGTCCCAGCAGTCAGCCCCCCCCCACGTCAGCCTTGCGTCATGCTGACGCAGTAAATCAGTTAAATGATTTAAATATAGTTCTGAAAAAGCCAGAAAATAGCTAAAACTTTAGAAATTCATAACTAATTCATTTTAACTCCAAATTGGACAAATAATATGTCTAAAATTATCCGAAAAATACAAGGATTCTGAATATGCACTTTGTTTTCATGTTTGACCATTTTAAAATGGGTGAACAGTGGCATATGTGCATATGGATCCTTTTTCAAATTCAAATTTGGAGTGATTTTTCAAATGACTTTGCAACACACTTCTTTTAAATGGTTTCATCCACACATCAGAGACTGTACCTCACCTTTACAATATCACTTCATGCTCAACCATTTCAAATGAACATTCATGGATTCAAATGCATTTGAAATTCATCTATAAATCAAATGGAGTTTGAATTTGCAATTCAATTGCAATATACTCCTTTTAAATGGAATAACTCACACATCAGTGACACATACATCAAGTTTCAACCTTCAACTCATGTGTTTGATCATTGTCTTATTATTATTTCGATGTTTGTGTTGTTTGTCGAATAGAAGTGGAGCCAGAACCGAAGGCCACCCCTTCGTTGAAGATACTATGTTTGAACCTCGTCAACAAGGCAAGAAAACCCCCATTGATCACGTCGATAAAAACCCATTTCCCTCTCAGTCTCGCTTATGCATGAAATAGGATGATCACCTTGTTATCGATTCTATCGCATAGTTGAACCCATATCCTTTGCATGACCTATCATTTTGTCACAGTAGTAAGCAAACCACAATCCTAGAAGATGTAGGAGTTGGTTTATATCATGTGGCCCCTGCAACTGTTACTGCTTATTGCATGCTTAGAGTCACAATGAGGTTACTCTTTTGTGAGTCGGGATGGTAGAAATCAATTTGGTGATGGTGGAAATGTGTTGGTGAATCTACCCTAATACAAGGTGAACGATGAGAGGTTGTGTAGGAGTACACAGTGGGTTGTCTCGTTGAACACCGCCTTAAGGCTGAGTTCTTGTGTGGTGATCCAAGAAGAAGAGTGCAACCACACATTGGGCTCACTGACCACTCTCGACCTAGTACCTCACCCCGTTCGAACCCAAGAAGTCGCATTAGTTCGCAAGTTCTGGTAGGGCTGTGGAATGGTCTGCGAAGTGGAAGAACGGCTATTCATACCGGCTTGGGACCCTGCACACATCGTTTGAGGCCGTACTGGAACTGTAACATCCCAAAATTTCCCAAATTTTGGAATGTTAATTAAGTAAGTTATATTAATGTTTGTTTGCTTGATATGTTTGACTTTTACTCGGATCTGAAACTTTTGCATTTTAATTGAATAATAAATTGAGAGGGAATAAAAGGACTTTCCCTGTTATTCATTTTAGGTGTTTTGGAATTTATTATTTAAAACAAATCCAACAAATTAAAATGAGAGAAGGTAATATGACTCCTTCATTATAAAAGAAAGTTGGAAATGTTTTAGTGTGATTTTATTTTTATTTAGTTGGAGTTATTTAAAGAATTGTCCATTCAAAAATAATAATAATATGAGAGAAGATAAAATGACTTCTTCAGAAAAATGGAGTGGAAATTATTTAAATAATTATTCGAGGATTTTGTTGATTTTTAAAATATTTTATAACTAAATAAAGTCATTGGAAAAATGTCATTATTTTTATTTCTTATTTTGGAAAATATTTCCATTGCATAATTTTCTTTAGATTATTTGATGAATTTACAAATTTATTAAATAATTTTCTGATGTGTTTTTATTTTTGTAATATTTTTTGAAGTTTCGGATTTAAAGAAAAAAAAAACTGTACCCAGCCGGCCCAGTAGCCCTTTCTCGCCGCGGACGCACTTTAAGCCCGAGACGGATTTCAAAAAAAAAATTGGGCTATATAAGATTTCGAAAAAAAAAATTCGTTTTTTTCAAAAACCCTAAATCGTCCGCGCCTCGATTTTCGTGCCGCCGCAGGCGAACCTCGGGATCCGCGATACCTACGAACCTCGATTTCCACGCCGCACCGTCTCGATTTCCGCACCGCCGCCGGTGAACCTCGGTTTCCGTCCCCGGCAAACCTCGATTTCCGCGTGGCAAACCTCAATTTCCTTGACCGACGAACATCGATTTCTTTGCCCGACGAACCTCGATTTCCATGTCCGGCGAACCTCAATTTCCGTGCCCGACGAACCTCGGTTTCCGTACGTCAGCAATTTTGTCCTGTAGCGAAAAGGACCTGTCTGCGAGAGAAACTTTTATTTTATTCCTGAATAGGCCCTTTTTCATAGATTGCACCCTAGAACGGTTTAGGCTATATCTTTTAGATCGTATATCCGTTTTAGGTGATTCTTTTTGCATTACGACCGTAGTGAAGTCTAGTTTACAGTAGGATACACTTTTCATTGTTACACTTTTCGAATTTGAATTATGTACATCTTTAAATTTAAAACTTTCGGTGATCGTATCTTTTATATGGTGTATCCGTTTTCGCCCATTCTAGTTGCGTTGGGATCGTGGTGACATGTAGATATCGTTTGGCTACTGTTTAATGGTTTTACTTGTTGTTCATTTGTATCTTTTAATGTCGAAATTGTTTTGGTGTGAAGTGTGATGTTGATTGTTATACTGTTGATCGTGTAGATTGTCTGGAGTGCAGAAAGTTTCAGAAATAAGTGTTAGAGTACTTCAACACCGTTCAAGGCAAGTTTCACTTTTGGTTATGCTTCACTGTTGATTATGCACATACTATGTTTCTAGGCATGTGAAGGTCGTTATGTTATGCTGAAACCTGGTAGGATAGCCACATGTTTCGATTGATCATTATATCCAACATTGTTATGTTTTAGTATTTCTTGTGCTATGTGATTATATGCTTACTGTTGCAATGATAATCATGGGGGGAATTATTGTGTTTTTCAAGTGTTGTGACAACATTATTATTAGTAAAATAGTAACGTGCAATTGAGGTACTGTAGAGTGGTATTGCATCCTGAGGGCTCTGTAATATTCACGTACGATGGTTTGTGTGGCATTGCACCCTGAGGGCTCTGCAATGTTCACTTGGTGTCTAGGTAGTGGCACTGTATCCTAAGGGCTCTACAGTGTTCATGATAGGGTGATGTTGCATCCTGAGGGCTCTATAACAGTCACGAATGTGTTTCTAGTGGCATCGTATCCTGAGGGCTCTATGATGTTGACGAATAGGAGGTACGTGTGCTATTGTATCCTAAGGGCTCTACAATACTCGCGAAACCATGATCCCGAGGGCTCTCATGGCTGATAGGGTGATGTTGCATCCTGAGAGATCTGTAACAGTCACGAATGCGTTTGTAGTGGCATCGTATCCTGAGGGCTCTATGATGTCCATGAATAGGAGGTACGTGTGCAATTGTATCCTGAGGGCTCTACAATACTCAAGAAACCATGATCCCGAGGGCTCTCATGGCTGCCATTAGAAATCCTATGATCCTAAGGGCTCTCATAGGCGGTTTAGTGAGATATTGTCCTTTGTGGGTTGATATTAACTTAAGATGATAAAAATGTTGAGTAGTAAGTAGAAGTAGGTGAATACCAACTTTATGTACAACAAACCAAGCTTGATTCGTGTTATTGATTTGAAATTAGTTGTAGGATTGCTTAATCACTTGTGTTACTTGCCGTACAAATCAGATGTACTGACCCGTGTTCGGGCTGTAACCTTCGTGTTGCAGGTTTCTCAGAAGATTAGTGTGGTATGATAGGGTCGCGAGTCTACACTCAGCATGTCGCTTGTGGATGTTGATGGGACTCCTCGCTACTAGTTTTGCTTCTGCTGTAGTTATATTGAATAAGCTAGCCTTGATCTATGCAAGTTGTTATTTGTTTGGAATTCTGGATCATACGATGTAATAATGATGCACTTGTACTTTGATATACATCTATTATACTGTGTGTGCTAGCGAGTTCGATCCAGGGACTAGCACTTGATCACAGAGACTTCAATTCTATGTGAATCGGGTCGTTACAGATGGTATCAGAGCAGTGTGTTGACTGTAGGTCGTAGCCCTAGAAAATGGATTAGAAAAGCCATAGGAGTGAAAATTCTACTTTGCAACTTTTGCCTACTTATTAGTCCTTACTCTCGTATTCATATCTTCATTCATTGTGGACTATCTTCTCTTTTAAATTGTAGATGACCTTGTAGTTATATTAGTGTTATATAAGAAAGATTAGTTGGCAGACCACTTTTTTTAAGATAATTTATCGTTATGCGTCTAGTTGATCTTAGGATTGTTTGTGCTCGTGTGGCTAGTGTGTTTGTTGGAGCTTGATTGTGTAACACCCTCACTGTCAGTGAACAGTAATCACTGTTACTGTTCATCTGTACTGTTCAAAACTTTTGTTTGATCAACTGGATCAGTTCAAATTCAAATTCTCCTTTGATATTGTTGCAAGCAATGTGATCCATGGACCTTGATCATCATGGATGAAAACAAAGTCCAAGCCATTTGAATTAAAATTCGAACAACCCTAAAATGCCTTTGATGAATATTAAAAAAATAGGGTGACAATAAATCTTTTCCAAAAATCTTGGAACCACTTTTATAAAATCCCAAATAATCATTGGACCATGCCCATGTAATCATTGGTATTTATTGGGCTACTGAAAATTGTAAACAATTAATAACAGTAGCAATTCCAGGCCAATTTCTCCTTTAATAATAAAATAAATTAGCAAAAGGGTTTAGAAAAACCCTAAACTTTTTGTGGTACTCCAGATATATGTTCTACTGATGATGGAACAATATTTGTATTTAACAAAAGTTCCTAAGCATTTAAATAAAATGCAAATAAGCAATAACAGAAAAAAAAAAAGAAAAAAAATGAAAACCTAAACCTACGCCTGGGGGCGAAGCCCACAAGGCCAACCCCCCTGTTCCCCTTGGGCTGAGCCACCCCAGCCCACCCCGCGCCCCCTTCTTCCTCCGCCGTACGGGGATGCCGTGGCGGCCATCCCGCGGCCGGCCGGCGCGCCGTGGCGCCCATCGGCGGTTAGCCGGCGGGGATAGGTTCCCCGAGACCCCCGCAGCCCTAACCCTAGCCCACCCCGTCCAAGTTCCCCTTGCGCCCCCGTATCCCTCTCCTGTGCTTCTCCTTGAGCTCGGCCGAGCTCCGCCGTGGACGCGACCTCGGCGCCGGCACGGGCAACGGCGAGCGGAGCACGCCCCGCCACGTCCAGGGCCCCCGCCACGTTCGTCCTCGTCGTTTCCCCCCAACAGCTCGAGCCGCAGGCCACTGCAACCGCCGAATCGAGCCGTCGTGTACCTCCAGCCCGCCGGCGACGACGCCAAATTCCGGCCACCTCGAGCCGTCCCCGAGCACGCTGCCTCCCCTCCAAGCACCGCCGTGAGCCCCCCTGCTTTTCCCCTTGCACCGCGGTCGATTTAGCTTACTAGGACGCCGGCTCCACCATGCCGAGCTCCGGCCGCCGCGACTATGCCCGCGACTGTCAACGTAGTCCGCACCGGCGTCCTACTAGAGCACCACTGGGTGCGGGTTGACCACCCCGTTCCTTTTCCCCCCATCCACGCCCCTGCGCCCGCTCCGGCGAACGCCCACCGTGGCCCTGCCCCTCTGACTCGCCGCCGGTGCTTCAGCGCGACCTGGTTTGGCCACGGCCCCGTGTGCCCCTTGGCCGCGCCCGCGCGCTCCCCTGGCCGCCCCCGTGCCTGTGCTCGGCCGCGTTGGCAGCGCAGCCGCCGTGGTCCCTCGCTAGCCGGCCTCGCCGCCGGTGTGCGTGCTGCTGGCCTGAGCCCTCTTTGGCTCACTGCCGTGTGGGCCAACCCTGCATGGTTAGTCCCTAAACCATCATTAGCAAAAATAACCCCACCTGTTAAGTGATATGTGGGTATGACATGTGGGACCCCACTGTTAATTAGATTTAATTAAACTATTTATTAACATGTGAGGCTGACCAGTGGGTCCCCTCTGTCAGGGTTGACCAGTCAAACTGTCTGGATAATGTTTCTGTTAATAAATAAAAATAATTTAAAAATGATTTAGAAAATGATTTAAATTGCTTAAAACTTTAGAAAATCATAGAAAATAAACCGTAGCTCAGATTCAAAAACTTTATACATGAAAGTTGATCAGAAAAATACAACGAATAAGAATATGCTATCCGTATACCAACCCCACCCCCTAGCACACCGATCATAGACATTCCCCCCTCCGGGCTGTCTGTCGATAATTCCCGATACCGATAAAAAGTACCCGGATGAATTTATTCCGAACACGAAAGTTGTTCGGAATAGTTCAACTAGCTCGGATACACCCCCCTTATGTTTGTCCGGTACCCATGACACCTCCGGCTTGATCCTTCCCCCTCCGGACCCCTGTCCTGTAATTACCCGGAGCCGGTAGTACATCCTCAGATGAATTCCCACTCCGAGCAACGTGCATTGCACTGCGTTAGAACACCGTTAACATTTCATCTGTCATGTCATGCATATGTTTGTATATCATTGCTGTGTATTTACTATTTCCTCCCCCCATTAATCTTCGGTAGACCCCGCTGCTACCGCCGACTACACCGCTGCCAGGTATGACTACTTCGTCGACGATCCTACCCCTACCGTCGAGCTTGCAGGCAAGCAGAGCCATTCTCTTCCCCAGATATCGCCTACCTTTCCGTACATTTCTTGCACTAGGCATTGTTACTGTTGCTGCTACGTTATACTCCTATTCAATTGCATAGCCTGATTTTGTCGCCCCTTGATGTACCTTTCCTTTATCCTATGCTGCCCATTATTACTTATGCATTATTCAGCAGTGAGCCCTGCGCATTGTTAGCTAGGATTAGATAGCGGGCCGTGATCACTCAGGGGAGTGAACACAGTTACAAATATTATAACTGCACAGGTACGGTACAATGCAGACACCGTCCAAGGCCCCTATCTGGGTTATGCCTAGTCACCTCAAGTGTGAGCTATCAAGGAGTAATCCTTGTACTCCACCCGAGGCTGACTTTGTCTTGCCGCCATAGGGTCCTGAACAACGGTTGTCCTTAAGGTAAGAAGTCGGGCGACCCAACAGTGCCCGCGAGAGGTATATCGTCGGGAACGACAGGGAGGGTACGACCGACGTTACTGGCGTGCTTGGCCCCTGCTCGTATCTCGCGAGAGTTACCACACCACGAAAGTCGAGCTCTACCAAGAGCACACACGAGACAAGGTAAGGAGACGGTTCACCTTGTTGGTAACCGCAGTGACTTGGTGGGACGACAGGGCAGGCACCGATGTACTGGTGGTCCTGACTGCTGTCGTTGACCGCGGGTCGGTTAAGTCGAGGCAACGATAACGGTTGTCACGCAGGTTAATTAAAATGCTAACTGGTTCGGCGGATGACTTGAGAGACCGGTTGGTCTGTTCGCACTACCTACACGTGGGATTACGGTGTGGGCCCTCCGCGTCGTAGTTCGTCCGAAAGCTCTTCAGACGTCAGCAGTACTGCGGCCTGATCGCCGGGAAGTGGTCTTGTCTTTTGCTGCAACAGGTGTGTTTGGATTTTCTTTTGCTTCACCGGCCAGACTCGCACCGTGCAGGAGCGTGCAAGGGTGAGGGACCTAGACCCCTTGGCGCATAGGATATAGTCCGGCGGATGGCCTCTCTGTTGAGCCTAGGATGGGCTGCGTCGTGTCAGATAGCCTCGGTGGGGCGTTCCCTAACAAGGTTCACGCCACCCTGGAGATCCGAGCGTGCAGGCTGAACAGTAGTGCACCCCTGCAGGGAGTTTAATCTATTCGAATAGCCGTGTCCACGGTAACAGGACGCTTTATGCTGAAGCTGGATCTTACCACTAGAAACTATTATTATTAAACTGTATGGTTCCGGGTTTTCTTCCTCGCGGGGATGTCGAGGAGGTGAACTCGGAGGCATTATTATTATTGTTAATCATTACAACTTATATTATACAATGTTGCAGCAACTTCTGCTTCGTTGTTACTTTATGCTTTATATGAACTGTTGGCTGATTCTTACCTCTTGCTGCAAGACATCGTCGGAAGATGCTAGTCTTCGATAGGCCTAGCTTCTTACCCTTATTCTGATTTCTATCTTACAGTCCACTATATACAGCCTCTTCTTTCCGTTGATACAATGCATAATGCTTAGTAGCGGACGTAAGACTCGCGGGTATACTAGATACTCACCTGCTTTATTTCCTTTACTGTTTTGCCTGATCGGCCGCTGTAGTCGACGTTGGAGCCCAGGAGCAGGAGTACCCTAGAGGCGGATACTACTACGTCGAGACCCCCGCTGACCAGGACCAGGAGTAGTTTCGGAGGCTCCCAGGCAGGAGGCCTTGCCTTTTCGATCTGTATCTTTGATATTATTTGTGCTAGCCTTCTTAAGGCAAAACTTGACTAACTATGTCTGTACTCAGATATTATGGTTTGTATGACTTATGTATTCGGGTCCGAGTGACCCCCCTTTATTGTAACATATTGGTTTATCCTTTTGTGTTTAGTGTTGTGCTGTGATATTCTCACCGTGGCACCCTAATCTCAGTCGTGTACCCTGCGTGTATGATTACTGTACACGGATTGCTTTTGGGGGCGTCACAAGTTGGTATCAGAGCCGACTGCCTGTAGGAAGCCACCCCACCACTACCTGGTCGAAGTTGAGTCTAGACTTTGAAAAACTATTTTTCTAACTTAATATTTGGCTCGCGGGCCCACATCGATGTCACTACGTGTGATATCTATGGTATTAGGATCCTTTTCTCCTTACCTATGCTCTGGGAATCTGCTCTCTTATCCTTGCTGGTAAGTTTTACAAAATCTAACATTAGGATCACGTTCTCTTGATTCCACCCGGCGTTTTTGGTGCTTCCCCCCATTGATTGAGTCGTGTTGCAGGAGTTCTACCCCAGTCTATGGTAAAGTGATTGCTTATGGCTCTCGTCAATTGCGTGCTCACAAAGAAAACTATCCAACTCATGATCTCGAATTGGCAGCAATAATTTATGCATTGAAGCTGTGGCGACATTACCTCGTCGGAAATCGTTGCGAGATCTTCACCGACCACCAAAACCTGAAGTACCTATTCACCCAACCAGACCTGAATCTCCGCCAACAGAGATGGCTCGAGACAATAGCCGACTACGACATGGGAATTTCTTACACCCCTGGCAAAGCTAATGTGGTGGCTGATGCCTTAAGCCGCAAAGCCTATTGTAGTGAACTTGAAGTTCAAGTGCAACAGCCATGTCTGTATGCAGAACTACGCAAGATGAACATCGAAATTGTTCCGCAGGGATATGTGAACTCCCTGGTGGTCCAACCAGACCTCGACACCCGCATCAAGACGGTACAACATTATGACTCTGACATTTGGAAGATTAAGCGTCGTGTCGCCAGCGGAGAGCCCTCATTCTTCACTATTGATGCAAATGATGATAATGCGGTGTACTTCAAGGGTCGTTTAGTGGTTCCGGTAGCCAAGGCCAACCTGAATTACGCTTCCGATGTCATGAAAGAAGCTCATGATACACCTTTGTCGATTCACCCTGGTAGTACCAAGATGTACCAAGACATTCGTCAGCGGTACTGGTGGTCTAACATGAAACAAGACATTGCTCGTTATGTTGATGAGTGTGACGTTTGCCGTCGCGTGAAAGCCGAACATCAAAGACCTGCTGGAACTCTGCAACCACTCTCTATTCCTGAATGGAAATGGGACAAGATTGAAATGGACTTTGTCACCGGATTTCCGCGATCACAGAAAGGTCATGATGCCATCTTTGTCGTCATCGACCGATTCTCCAAGGTTGCTCATTTTCTGCCTGTCAAGGAGACGATCTCTGCTAGTCAGTTGGCAGACTTATATGTTTCCAGAATCGTGTCGCTCCATGGTATTCCGTTGGAGATCAGTTCCGACCGAGGCAGCATTTTCACCTCAAAGTTCTGGGATAGTTTCCAAGAAGCTATGGGCACTCATCTGAATTTCAGCACCGCTTATCACCCCCAGTCGAAGGACAGGTCAAACGAGTCAACCAAGTTCTTGAAGACATGCTTCGAGCTTGTGTCATTTCATTCGGTAAGAAATTGGAGGAATCTCTTCCATTTGCTGAATTCTCGTACAACAATAGCTATCAAGCTAGTCTGAAGATGGCACCCTTTGAAGTTCTCTATGGACGTAAGTGTCGAACCCCTCTGAATTGGTCAGAGACTGGAGAACGAACTCTCATTGGTCCGGACATTATTCAGCATGCCGAAGATCAGGTTCGCGTTATTCGTGAACACCTGAAAGCTGCTCAGTCCCGACAGAAAAGCAACTATGATCGCAAGCATAAGGAAATGGTCTATCAACCTGCCGAATACGCGTACCTCCGTGTCACTCCGATGAGAGGCACTCACCGCTTCGGAATCAAAGGCAAGTTAGCTCCTCGCTACATTGGCCCGTTCCGTATTCTTTCTCGGAGTGGACCAGTGGCATACCGTTTGGAATTGCCGGCAAACCTCTCTCAAGTCCACGACGTATTCCACGTGTCGCAACTCCGACGCTGCTTCAAGGACCCTATTCGCAAAGTGGAACATGATATGATTGAGCTGCAACAGGACTTCACTTATCAAGAACATCCGAGCCGCATTCTCGATCAGTCTGAACGCAAGACCCGCAACAAGACGACGAAGTTCCTCAAAGTTCAGTGGTCGAATCATTCTGAAGATGAAGCCACTTGGGAACGCGAAGATCATCTTCGTGAGGAATACCCCGATCTTTTCCCCTCTACCGCTTAGATTCTCGGGACGAGAATTCCTGTAGTGGGGGAGATTTGTAACACCCTCACTATCAGTGAACAGTAATCACTGTTACTGTTCATCTGTACTGTTCAAAACTTTTGTTTGATCAACTGGATCAGTTCAAATTCAAATTCTCCTTTGATATTGTTGCAAGCAATGTGATCCATGGACCTTGATCATCATGGATGAAAACAAAGTCCAAGCCATTTGAATTAAAATTCGAACAACCCTAAAATACCTTTGATGAATATTAAAAAAATAGGGTGACAATAAATCTTTTCCAGAAATCTTGGAACCACTTTTATAAAATCCCAAAAAATCATTGGACCATGCCCATGTAATCATTGGTATTTATTGGGCTACTGAAAATTGTAAACAATTAATAACAGTAGCAATTCCAGGCCAATTTCTCCTTTAATAATAAAGTAAATTAGCAAAAGGGTTTAGAAAAACCCTAAACTTTTTGTGGTACTCCAGATATATGTTCTACTGATGATGGAACAATATTTGTATTTAACAAAAGTGCCTAAGCATTTAAATAAAATGCAAATAAGCAATAACAGAAAAAAAGAAAGAAAAAAAATGAAAACCTAAACCTACGCCTGGGGGCGAAGCCCACCAGGCCAACCCCCCTGTTGCCCTTGGGCTGAGCCACCCCAGCCCACCCCGCGCCCCCTTCTTCCTCCGCCGTACGGGGATGCCGTGGCGGCCATCCCGCGGCCGGCCGGCGCGCCGTGGCGCCCATCGGCGGTTAGCCGGCGGGGATAGGTTCCCCGAGACCCCCGCAGCCCTAACCCTAGCCCACCCCGTCCAAGTTCCCCTTGCGCCCCCGTATCCCTCTCCTGTGCTTCTCCTTGAGCTCGGCCGAGCTCCGCCGTGGACGCGACCTCGGCGCCGGCGCGGGCAACGGCGAGCGGAGCACGCCCCGCCACGTCCAGGGCCCCCGCCACGTTCGTCCTCATCGTTTCCCCCCAACAGCTCGAGCCGCAGGCCACTGCAACCGCCGAATCGAACCGTCGTGTACCTCCAGCCCGCCGGCGACGACGCCAAATTCCGGCCACCTCGAGCCGTCCCCGAGCACGCTGCCTCCCCTCCAAGCACCGCCGTGAGCCCCCCTGCTTTTCCCCTCGCACCGCGGTCGATTTAGCTTACTAGGACGCCGGCTCCACCATGCCGAGCTCCGGCCGCCGCGACTGTGCCCGCCACTGTCAACGTAGTCCGCACCGGCGTCCTACTGGAGCACCACTGGGTGCGGGTTGACCACCCCGTTCCTTTTCCCCCCATCCACGCCCCTGCGCCCGCTCCAGCGAACGCCCACCGTGGCCCTGCCCCTCTGACTCGCCGCCGGTGCTGCAGCGCGACCTGGTTTGGCCACGGCCCCGTGTGCCCCTTGGCCGCGCCCGCGCGCTCCCCTGGCTGCCCCCGTGCCTGTGCTCGGCCGCGTTGGCTGCGCAGCCGCCGTGGTCCCTCGCTAGCCGGCCTCGCCGCCGGTGTGCGTGCTGCTGGCCTGAGCCCTCTTTGGCTCACTGCCGTGTGGGCCAACCCTGCATGGTTAGTCCCTAAACCATCATTAGCAAAAATAACCACACCTGTTAAGTGATATGTGGGTATGACATGTGGGACCCCACTGTTAATTAGATTTAATTAAACTGTTTATTAACATGTGAGGCTGACCAGTGGGTCCCCTCTGTCAGGGTTGACCAGTCAAACTGTCTGGATAATGTTTCTGTTAATAAATAAAAATAATTTAAAAATGATTTAGAAATGATTTAAATTGCTTAAAACTTTAGAAAATCATAGAAAATAAACCGTAGCTCAGATTCAAAAACTTTATACATGAAAGTTGATCAGAAAAATACAACGAATAAGAATATGCTATCCGTATACCAACCCCACCCCCCTAGCACACCGAGCATCGACATTTCCCCCTCCGGGCTGTCTGTCGATAATTCCCGGTACCGATAAAAAGTACCCGGATGAATTTATTCCGAACACGAAAGTTGTTCGGAATAGTTCAACTAGCTCGGATACACCCCCCTTATGTTTGTCCGGTACCCACGACACCTCCGGCTTGATCCTTCCCCCTCCGGACCCCTGTCCGGTAATTACCCGGAGCCGGTAGTACATCCTCAGATGAATTCCCACTCCGAGCAACGTGCATTGCACTGCGTTAGAACACCGTTAACATTTCATCTGTCATGTCATGCATATGTTTGTATATCATTGCTGTGTATTTACTGTTTCCTCCCCCCATTAATCTTCGGTAGACCCCGCTGCTACCGCCGACTACACCGCTGCCGGGTACGACTACTTCGTCGACGATCCTACCCCTACCGTCGAGCTTGCAGGCAAGTAGAGCCATTCTCTTCCCCAGATATCGCCTACCTTTCCGTACATTTCTTGCACTAGGCATTGTTACTGCTGCTGCTACGTTATACTCCTATTCAATTGCATAGCCTGATTTTGTCGCCCCTTGATGTACCTTTCCTTTATCCTATGCTGCCCATTATTACTTATGCATTATTAAGCAATGAGCCCTGCGCATTGTTAGCTAGGATTAGATAGCGGGCCGTGATCACTCAGGGGAGTGAACACAGTTACAAATATTATAACTGCACAGGTACGGTACAATGCAGACACCGTCCAAGGCCCCTATCTGGGTTATGCCTAGTCACCTCAAGTGTGAGCTATCAAGGAGTAATCCTTGTACTCCACCCGAGGCTGACTTTGTCTTGCCGCCATAGGGTCCTGAACAGCGGTTGTCCTTAAGGTAAGAAGTCGGGCGACCCAACGATGCCCGCGAGAGGTATATCGTCGGGAACGACAGGGAGGGTACGACCGACGTTACTGGCGTGCTTGGCCCCTGCTCGTATCTCGCGAGAGTTACCACACCACGAAAGTCGAGCTCTACCAAGAGCACACGCGAGACAAGGTAAGGAGACGGTTCACCTTGTTGGTAACCGCAGTGACTTGGTGGGACGACAGGGCAGGCACCAATGTTCTGGTGGTCCTGACTGCTGTCGTTGACCGCGGGTCGGTTAAGTCGAGGCAACGATAACGGTTGTCACGCAGGTTAATTGAAATGCTAACTGGTTCGGCGGATGACTTGAGAGACCGGTTGGTCTGTTCGCACTACCTACACGTGGGATTACGGTGTGGGCCCTCCGCGTCGTAGTTCATCCGAAAGCTCTTCAGACGTCAGCAGTACTGCGGCCTGATCGCCGGGAAGTGGTCTTGTCTTTTTCTGCAACAGGTGTGTTTGGATTTGCTTTTGCTTCACCGGCCAGACTCGCACCGTGCAGGAGCGTGCAAGGGTGAGGGACCTAGACCCCTTGGCGCATAGGATATAGTCCGGCGGATGGCCTCTCTGTTGAGCCTAGGATGGGCTGCGTCGTGTCGGATAGCCTCGGTGGGGCGTTCCCTAACAAGGTTCACGCCACCCTTGAGATCCGAGCGTGCAGGCTGAACAGTAGTGCACCCCTGCAGGGAGTTTAATCTATTCGAATAGCCGTGTCCATGGTAACAGGACGCTTTATGCTGAAGCTGGATCTTACCACTAGAAACTATTATTATTAAACTGTATGGTTCCGGGTTTTCGTCCTCGCGGGGATGTCGAGGAGGTGAACTCGGAGGCATTATTATTATTGTTAATCATTACAACTTATATTATACAATGTTGCAGCAACTTCTGCTTCGTTGTTACTTTATGCTTTATATGAACTGTTGGCTGATTCTTACCTCTTGCTGCAAGACATCGTCGGAAGATGCTAGTCTTCGATAGGCCTAGCTTCTTACCCTTATTCCGATTTCTATCTTAGAGTCCACTATATACAGCCTCTTCTTTCCGTTGATACAATGCATAATGCTTAGTAGCGGACGTAAGACTCGCGGGTATACTAGATACTCACCTGCTTTATTTCCTTTACTGTTTTGCCTGATCGGCCGCTGCAGTCGACGTTGGAGCCCAGGAGCAGGAGTACCCCGGAGGCGGATACTACTACGTCGAGACCCCCGCTGACCAGGACCAGGAGTAGTTTCGGAGGCTCCCAGGCAGGAGGCCTTGCCTTTTCGATCTGTATCTTTGATATTATTTGTGCTAGCCTTCTTAAGGCAAAACTTGACTAACTATGTATGTACTCAGATATTATGGTTTGTATGACTTATGTATTCGGGTCCGAGTGACCCCCCTTTATTGTAACATATTGGTTTATCCTTTTGTGTTTAGTGTTGTGCTATGATATTCTCACCGTGGCACCCTAATCTCAGTCATGTACCCTGCGTGTATGATTACTGTACACGGATTGATTTTGGGGGCGTCACAGATTGTTATTGTGTGCTTATGGGTAGTGTTTCACTTAGACCTATTCTATCTAAACCTTACCTCTGCTCACCCACTAGATGCAACATTGTGGTCATTCCTTAAAGTAATGGTTCATCACATTGCTCATGTCAAGTTGAAAACAAGCATAGAGTTGCCATAAGTTCGATTTTGGATTCCTCTAGATACCAATCCTTAACCATTGCTAGCCAATTCGAATCTCGAGGACGAGATTCATTTAAGGGGGGTAGTATGTCACATCCAAAAATTTCCCAAATTTTGGAATGTTAATTAAGTAAATTATATTAATGTTTGTTTGCTTGATATTTTTGACTTTTACTCGGATCTGAAAGTTTTGCATTTTAATTGAATAACAAAATGAGAGGGAATAAAAGGACTTTCCTTGTTATTTATTTTAGGTGTTTTGGAATTTATTATTTAAAACAAATCCAACAAATTAAAATGAGAGAAGGTAATACAACTCCTTCATTATAAAAGAAAGTTGGAAATGTTTTAGTGTGATTTTATTTTAATTTAATTGGAGTTATTTAAATAATTTTCCATTCAAAAATAATAATAATATGAGAGAAGATCAAATGGCTTCTTCAGAAAAATGGAGTGGAAATTATTTAAATAATTATTCGAGGTTTTTGTTGATTTTTAAAATATTTTATAACTAAATAAAGTCATTGGAAAAATATCATTTTTTATTATTATTTTGGAAAATATGTCCATTGCATAATTTTCTTAAGATTATTTGATGAATTTATAAATTTATTTCATATTTTTCTGATGTCTATTTATTTTTGTAATATTGTTTAAAGGTTCGGATTTAAAGATAGAAAAACTGTACCCAGTCGGCCAGTAGCCATTTCTCGCCGCGGGCGCAATTTAAGCCCGAGGCGGATTTAAAAAAAATTCGAGCTATATAAGATTTCGAAATTTTTCATTTTTGTTTTTTCAGAAACCCTAAATCGTCCGCGCCTCGATTTTTGGTGCCACCCCAGGCGAACCTCGGGATCCGCGACGCCGATGAACCTCAATTTCTGTGCCCCGCCGTCTCGATTTCCGTGACGCCGCCGGCAAACCTCGGTTTCCATGCCAGGCGAACCTCGGTTTCTGCGCGGCAAACCTCGATTTCCGTGCCCGACGAACATCGATTTCCATGCTGACGAACCTCGATTTCCGTGCTTGGCGAACCTCGGTTTTCGTGCCATCACGACATCAGCGGTACGTCAGCAATTTTGTCCTGTAGCGAAAAGGACCTGTCTGCGACAGAAACTTTTATTTTATTCCTGAATAGGCCCTTTTTCATAGATTGCACCCTAGAAGGGTTTAGGCTATATCTTTTAGATCGTATATCCGTTTTAGGTGATTCTTTTTGCGTTACGACCGTAGTGAAGTCTAGTTTACAGTAGGATAAACTTTGCACTGTTACACTTTTCGAATTTGAATTTGTACAGCTTTAAATTTAAAACTTATGGTGACCGTATCTTTTATACGGTGTATCCGTTTTCGCTGATTCCAGTTGCGTTGGGATCGTGGTGACATGTAGATATCGTTTAGCTACTGTTTAATGGTTTTACTTGCTGTTCATTTGTATATTTTAATTTTGAAATTGTTTAGGTGTGATGATTGTCTGGAGTGCAGAAAGGTTTAGAAATAAGTGTTAGTACTTCAACAACGTTCAAGGCAAGTTTCACTTTTTGTTATGCTTCACTGTTGATTATGCACATACTATGTTTCTGTGCATGTGAAGGTCGTTATGTTATGCTGAAACCTGGTAGGATAGCTACATGTTTCGATTGATCATTATATCTAACGTTGTTATGTTTTAGTATTTCTTGTGCTATGTGATTATATGCTTACTGTTGCAATGATAATCATGGGGGGAATTATTTTGTTTTTCAAGTGTTGTGACAACATTATTATTAGTAAAATAGTAACGTGCAATTGAGGTACTGTAGAGTGGTATTGCATCCTGAGGGCTCTATAATATTCGCGTATGATGGTTTGTGTGGCATTGCACCCTGAGGGCTCTGGAATGTTCACTTGGTGTCTAGGTAGTGGCACTGTATCCTGAGGGCTCTATAGTGTTCATGATAGGGTGATGTTGCATCCTGAGGGCTCTGTAACAGTCATGAATGTGTTTGTAGTGGCATCGTATCCTGAGGGCTCTATGATGTTCACGAATAGGAGGTACGTGTGCTATTGTATCCTGAGAGCTCTACAATACTCACGAAACCATGATCCCGAGGGCTCTCATGGCTGATAGGGTGATGTTGCATCCTGAGGGCTCTGTAATAGTCACGAATGTTTTTGTAGTGGCATCGTATCCTGAGGGCTCTATGATGTCCACGAATAGGAGGTACGTATGCAATTGTATCCTAAGGGTTGTACAACTCTCATGAAACCATGATCCCGAGGGCTCTCATGGCTGCCATTAGAAATCCTATGATCCTGAGGGCTCTCATAGGCGGTTTAGTTAGATATTGTCCTTTGTGGGTTGATATTAACTTAAGGTGATAAAAATGTTGAGTAGTAAGTAGAAGTAGCACTACAAGAAAATAGCCCTGTATAGCCGCTTTTTCTGAGACGCTATTTGTTTTCGTCTCAAAGCTCACATACACTAGCAGACTAGAGACGTTTCCTGAGACGTTCAAAGAGCGTCACAACTATTTTATTATAACTACTCATTTAGATAATAAACAAGTATTTTAAATAAACTTAGAGACGATTTTTGAGACGATTTTGTATGAAACTATATTTTTAGGAGTTGGTAAAACTTTAAATAATTATAAACTTTTTACCTTGGATAAATATTAAAATTAATTAAGATAAAATTCAAACACATGACTGAGTAATTGTCCAAACATCGCACTGACCAACCAACAATGGATCATTCTTATAGTACCAACATCGGAAGGCGTCATAGTGATGTACTAGCAGTCGGGTTTCCCCTGCCATAGACTCCCAGCTTGAAGATGACACCTTGTTATTTCGAGTCTTACTCCTTCCCTTTGATTTATCACTGCATGAGTTTATTTTTATTAAACTATGTAAATATTACATCGGTTGAGTTTTTTTTAATTTAAAAAGGAGGAAGGTCTCCCCCATCTAATTTTGAATCAATATAAAGGGCATACCCCAGAATAAGCATGGACGGTGAAGGCCAACCTAAAGTTTTTATACAAAAATAGAGCTACAGGGAAACAAGGACACATCACCAAACTCCAGGCGGCATGTCGGGCGCTAAGATACACATCATCGATGTAGGCACGACGAGCTTGATTGAATATGCCGCGCGAGGGCACATAATTGTCTCGGCAAGCTTTTAGAGTGGTGGCGGAGAGATGGCGCGACTTCTTTAAAGACGATGGCGTTCTTTTGTTTCCAAAGGTGATAACAACATAGCAGTGTGAAGACATTCGATGAAGCTTTCACGCCGGCGAGAGAGATGCTGAAGAGGTAAAGCTTTCGGACTAAGTATATTATTGAATACAGTTTGATCAACAAGAAAAAAAACACCGTAAAAATACTATTATTTATTCATATATTGGTTGATCGGTATTTTCAAACTTTTTTCGCTCAACCAAATTTGAGGCTCCGAAATTATTTTTTCTTAACAAATTTGGCGCTTCAATTTACCGCCTACGACTATTCGCGCCTCTCAAAAAATTCACCTCTCAAAATTTTTTTGGCTCCATATATTATCCCAGATATTTTCCCCACGCCGCCATCTCTCAACCTCCCCCCGATGGCCCGATCCCAATCTACGCCGGCGTCAATCCCCCCACCTCGCGCGCCGCTGATTCCACCACCCCATGGGCGGGAGCCTTACCCCAAGCCTTGCACTCCGCCTCTAACTCCACCCACCGTCGAATCCCGTTCTCCTCCAGCGGCAACCTGGGTAGCTGCAGCCCCATAGGCGTCCGTCGTTGTCACCATCGCCAAGCCGTCCTGACGTCGTCCTCACCATCACCAAGCCGCATCCATGTTGGTGTCATCTTCCACCCAAAGATGTGATGCATGATGTATCGCTACACCGCCCCCACATGCATCTTCAGCCTGTGCCCCGTCTAGATCTGTAACACAATACATGATACTAGGAGTACATCTTATCCCTACAACGTGTGTCATATCTGACAATTTTAAATCCACAATTCTTTGTCAGATTTCATAGTTCTTTTCTCCGTGAGACATCATGGACAAAGATTTAGATGTAGGATTGCCAATTTGACTAATCGGGTGAAACATGGTTTACTTGTGAGTTGTGACCTTTACTGATTTTTGAAATTAAATTCGGTTGCTTATTTTCACCATTATTACTGCTTGACCATCTCTATCTTTTTCGCGACAAAGGGACAAAGCTATTAGTCTACAAAGATGAAATGAAGGGAAGTTTGCACCAAGACTGCAACACAAATTTGATAAATTAAGGTTAGCTTTTGCATGACTTTTGTTCTCCAATATGTATCACAGAAGCACTTTCTCAGACAATATTGGCAAAGTTTTAGAGATATCATGCATAATCCTGACAGTGGTTTTCTTCTGTGTTTGAAACATGCTTACAATTATGTTCAAGATGCTTTCCTTCTGTGCTCGAAAGAAGGTTATTATTATATGCAAGACTGTTAAAAAGAGTGGCGTGCAAGATATTGCTTGGCGCATGCTGCGAGGAGACATTGATAGGTCCGTATCATGAATTTGTTTGATAGACTGACATGGTCTATTTCCTGTATATTTTCACAATGGACTTCTATAATGTTCTTACATATGTGAAGCCAATTTCTACATATTTGCATACATCAATGCCCAATACTACCTTTTTTCATTCTCTTGCTGATGTTTACATGTCAGTTTCTTTCTAAAGGCTACCAATGATTTTCTTTGTGCAGACAATAAAGGGATAAGCTTCAAGATAAGCAATCCCACATTTTCAATCTACTGACAAAACATAATTTTTCTTATAGTTCTTTTACTATTCTATATTACTGTATTTATTATTACGAGACCAAAATATTTAGAGAACACACACTTTTTATAGTTCAATGTGATTATTACATCTCACTACCAACAATGTCATTTCTGCTTAGTTTCAATAATAATGGTCAAGTAAAGTTGAGTTACGCCCGGTTATATCATTGGCCATTACATTTATTTCTTCTCTTATTTTATACATACAAAAGTAGCTTAATTAGTTACTGCACAGCATGATGAGACCAGCACTGATAAATAAATTCTGAATGCACAAATATTTACATTATAGATTCTATAAAAAAAACACTCATCTGCTTTGTATTATTGATATTGATAAAACTTGCATCATCCTATTTATATATTACTTAATTTTGAGGTTCAAACCACGTGGTGGCAGATTAGCCAATCTAGCTCAGGTATATATAAACTACTACGTACATGATATTTTTGTACTAAATCCTGACTATTTATGTTCTTTGGGTCGGTTGCTTATTCAATTATTCCTTTCATGGCTTAGTAAGTAACATTAGCCGGCATATAATAGGAGGCTTTTGTTAGTCTCAAAGCTTATGTTCTAAATTTGTCTTTGTTAAATTTCCTTTTCAGGGTAACTGAGAATTTAGAAGAAGAATGAATTGCAGGAGCCAGAAGCAACTAAACAACAAAATATTCTAGGTTTTAGCTTCATAGGAAAACTTAGTTCTAGTTTGTATGTTTTTTTCTTCATTATTTGTATATTTCATATGAATGTGTGGTTTGATTTACTTGTGAACATCACACACTTTTAGTGGATGTATTTGTTCAAAGAATTTGTAAGAATGGGATGCTTGCGAATGCAATTGGGATGTGTATTTATGCTTTATATAGTTATATTTGATCAATCTGCACAAGCATCAAAGGCATAATAAAGTAATTGATTTTGAACTGATGAATAAAAAGTTGAAATAAAATCAAATAATGATTAAAGTAAAATGATCAATAGCCACAAAGGTGCTTATTTATATTTAGAGATGAATATGATGTCTCAACATAGCGTCTATAAGCAATAGGGGCTCACATATAGAGACGTGATATTAGCGTGTCTAAGAACGTCCCTATTTTTAGAGACGATTTTGAACATTTCAATATAGCGTCTCATATCAAGTACACACGCTTAGCCAGCGCCTCTACATGTTTTGAGACGGTCCATAAGGAGACGCTCCAAGGACGCTTTACTAAGTCGACTCTATTTTTGTCTAGGGATGAAATAACACGTCTCTACCTATGGAATTTAACGTCTCTAAATGCAGTTTTTCCTGTAGTGTAGGTGAATACCAACTTTATGTACAACAAACCAAGCTTGATTCGTGTTATTGATTTGAAATTAGTTGTAGGATTGCTTAATCACTTGTGTTACTTGCCGTACAAATCAGATGTACTGACCCGTGTTCGGGTTGTAACCTTCGTGTTGCAGGTTTCTCAGAATATTAGTGTGTTATGATAGGGTCGCGAGTCTACACTCAGCATGTCGCTTGTGGATGTTGATGGGACTCCTCGCTACTAGTTTTGCTTCCGCTGTAGTTATATTGAATAAGCTAGCCTTGAGCTATGCAAGTTGTTATTTTTTTGGAATTCTGGATCATACGATGCAATAATGATGCACTTGTACTTTGATATACATCTATTATACTGTGTGCGCTAGCGAGTTCGATCTAGGGACTAGCACTTGATCACAGAGACTTCAATTCTATGTGAATCGGGTCGTTACAGAACCTCGGCCGGACTTCCATACGGATCCCCCCTCAGATACGCGACTCTCTGGACTAGAACGGAGATGTGGGCGGAGTGTCGTGGCAACATCCTCACCGGTACCCGCTTGAAGGGTCCCACTCCCAGGCGGTAACTGATGCGTGTGTGTGTGTGTGTAGCGGTACACCCCTGCAGGGTTAACAAAACTATTCGAATAGTCGCGTCCGCGGTTATGGACTGCTTGGAAAGCTTAGCTTGATTATTAGACAACTTGAGCTGGATACTTATAAAACCTGCCAGGATAAGCGTGAGTGCTATGGTGTGCTTTCTCGTGGGAAGTCGAGGAAGGCAACATAGTGGTGTAATTGGTTGGAGACATGTAGTGGACTCGTGTACGCTTCTTACCTCAAGTCTGGTACTCGTAGTTCAGGACTAGCCAAGTCAAAGCTGGCACTTCTGCTTATGAACTCCACCTCCCTTTTCCTTAATACATGTGCATGAGTAGTATAGTTCCTACGTAAGTCTTGCTGAGTACGACTTTGTACTCACGTTTGCTTATTCTATGTTTTAGATGAACCCACTGACCCCGAAGGTGGATTCTTCCTGGAGCTCGACGACTGAAGCCAAGCTAGTGTAGTCCCAGTCAGACGACTGGTCCCGCGTGGAAGGGCTTGTTTATAAATAAGGCTTATCTAAGCCATTTGTTAAACTTTTCTGTAATCAGACCTACTTTGCTACCGCATGTTGTATGTAATGTTGGATCACAGACTTGTGATCTCTATGTGCACTCTGTAAGAGTTATCAATAAAGTTGTAAACTTTGTAGAGAATTGCAATGATACCTGCTGTTCATACTAGACATGTGTGATGCGTGTATGATTATAACATGCTTGTCTTAGTATGGGTTTTTGAGACCTTAGTTGTGATCCGGTTGGCGGTCTTTTATACACCAAGTGGCCCTTAGATGTGTGCAGCTTGGGGCATCACGATGCGATTGCTCGTGACTCCGTCACGTGCACACTTTGATGTATGATCGAGCCCGCCCTAGACCCCGACTAAGTGATCGGGCTGGAGTAACTCTATGTAAGGGTTATGATACAATTGATAGTATGGTTGAGCCGACCTGTCTATGAGTATGGGAGTTCACCACCCATATCATTTAGACTTGTGTGCGGACGATGAGGACCCATCTCAGTTGATCATCTGGCCTGGATGGGATGCCCCTCACGTTCGATGCTTTCTGAGAACGTTCTGTGCTTGGCCTTGTCTGCTTAGACAAGTGGGTACGGTTCTCGGCTCTCCATATGATTGTGTTGTAGCGAGTATTGCATACGCTAACACCGGGTCCCGACAAACGAGTACAAAGGAGTTGTCAATTCCTCCGTCCTTGTTGTTTACAAAGGATAAAACGCACGGGATAATAACGATAGTGATAGCAACGGAAAAGTAACGCAGTAAATTCATAGCGGGTGTAAACAGTGTTGGAAATATGGATCGGGGTCCTATGATGTTCACTAGTGATGTCTCTCTCCCAAAAGAAGATAAAATAGCCATGCAAGGTAAACAAATTACAGCTAGGCAATTGACAGGACTATGTGCGTAAACCAATGCTAACTATGCTATAAAGAAAGGAAGAGGCTCAAAAGCATGGGCGGTATGCCAAGACAAGTAGACCGAAATCCATCTACATCTACCTACTAATCATCCACCTTGAGATATCTATCCAGAGCATCTCGCTGGTATTAAGTTATGAATCCCACCCAAAGTGTAAACTCAAAGCAATGGACTACTGCATTAAAGAAATTTGCATAAAGTAAACAATCCTTGTACCCGCAAGTACACGCACCATTGTTTTCCGCCTTGTGGCAACCGAACATCCCCTAGACTCATGTTTCTGTCACTCAAGGTAGTCATCAGGGGGCATGAACCCACAATCAAGCATAACGCTCACTCTTGGAGTCACTACCTACTACTTGGCGAAAGAAATAAACAGCAACGGAGAACATGCAAGAATTACTCTAGAACATAAATATAAAAGAGGAGAATCAAATATATTACTCAAACACAATCGGAACATAGTCTCATAATCCATCAAATCCCAGCAAACTCAGCATAGCAACAGCAGAAAGATTACATATGTGCCTCGATCATGTAGGGCAGCTCACGAGGTCTAATCCATGAAGAAAAAAGAGGGGAGGAGAACATCACATAGCTATTGATCATAGACCCATGGTCCAAGGTGGACTACTCACGGTTCATCCGGGAAGCATCAATGGTGGTGGAGAAGCTCCTGGAGGTGATTCCTCCCTCCGGCAGGGTGCCGGGAAGAGGTCTTCTTGTGCTCCCGATCTTGGAAGCGTGGCGGCGGCGGAACAGAGGAGAGATCGCGAAAAAAGGTTCCCGTCACGGGGGTTTCACGTCACGAGGAATATATAGGAGAATGGGGCAGCCAGGGGGGCCACCAGGGGTCCAGGCGGCCCCCTGGTGCGGCCCCACCCTAGGGCGCGCCGGGAGGGCGCCTGGGGCCCTGGTGGGTCCCCTCTGGCCCCACCTCGGTATTTCTCGAAGCTTCCGTATCGCTGATTTTTTATTGGATTTTTCCCGAATTTTTGGAGCACTTTTAGTATGGGGGAAACCTGAAATAGGAAAACAGCAGAAAACATGAACTGGCACTGGGGTGCACTGAGTTAATAGTTTAGTCCAAATATGATCAAAAGTGTATGGAAGTTCATCAATATCATAGCAATATCACACGAAAGAGGCATGGAGCAAGCAGAAATTATAGATACGTTTTGGACGTATCAACACCCCCAAGATTAATTCCTGCTCGTCCTCGAGTAGTTGAATGATAAAAGCATAATTTATGTGGTGACATGCTAACAACCATATAAGAACTTTTAAGTAAAGCAATCAAGGCATGCAATTCAATTCAAGTCATAACAGGCAAGAGTCTATATTTAGCATTGAAACAAGCAACATAAGAACATAAAGGTGCAAGAGCTCTCGCTGTCCGTGGCTCGAATGTCTCCAAATGGTGTTTGCGTGCAAGAAAGGGGATAGGGATATACGAGAAAAAGTATTTTTGTGTTGAGAACTCAATCTACTAAAGTTTCACACTTGATATTCTTTGGAATCTTATCTTGACTCATCCCCAGACCACTAGCCGGGTACAAGTCATAATGATCCACTCCTTTTCGACATTGTGAGAACTCAAGCAATGGATGAGCGTAAGCAAGAAAGTTGACACTTAGGATGTGATACGTCCAAAACGTATCTATAATTTCTGCTTGCTCCATGGCTGTTTTGTGTGATATTGCTATGATATTGATACACTTTCATACACTTTTGATCATATTTGGACTAACCTATTAACTCAGTGCACCCTAGTGCCAGTTCTTGTTTTCTGCTGTTTTTCAATTTCAGGTTTCCCCCATATTAAAAGTGCTCCAAAAAATTGGGAAAAATCAGAGAAAAAAATCAGCGTTCCGGAAGCTTACGGATTCACCGAAGAAGGGCCAGAGGGGCCCCACCAGGTGCCTAGGCGGCCAGTGGGCGCGGCCCAGGGCTTGGCCGCGCCGGGAGGCCGCCTAGGCGACTGGTGCCCCCCTGGTGCCCCCCTTTGGCTCCTATTTATTCTCCCATCGCGAAAACCCTGATTCCAGACCCCTTTTCTCCAGACGAAATTCCGATCTTCGCTGCCATCGGCAACATGCTTCGGGGGACCAGAATTCCTGTGCCGACACCCTGCCGAGACGTGGAAGTGCCCCCGGATTCATCTCCATCGACGTTGCTTCCTCCTTCCATGATGCGGGAGTAGTTCCTCCTCGGGGCTAAGGTTTCTACCCGTATCTATGTGGTCTTCTCTCTCTCCCTTGATGTGATCTTAATTATGATCATAGGCTATGTTAATCTAGGATGATCCCATGATGTTTCCCCTTCTTCTATGTATTGGATTTGATTTACTCACTTGATCCTATCTAGTATAATCCCCGAGACCATGGTGAGAGCGGTCTATTGGACATGGGTTAGAAGAATATTTTCATGAGTGATTTCTTCTTTTGTGTGTGGATTGAAGATTGAGAGTCTCTTGGTGCTTGTCTATGAATATCCTTTAGATATGTTGTGGTGATTGTGGTACTCTCTTTGGATGGCCGCGGTGACATTGGGAAATCCATAGATGAGATCTACGAACACTGAGGTGTGCTTTTGTAGCCCTACACAATTCTCGTCCTGTCTTGACCACAAAGAAATGACCTCCGAGTACGTCTCCATTGCATGTTTTATGTGGAATATCATGTGATTAGACTATGTTAATTTTCCTGGGAGTTGCCACTAGTGAAAGTATGAAGCCTAGGCCTTGTTTCCACCATTGAAATACCATTTGCGCTCACGTTTACTACTTTTTTTCTTGCTGCACTTTTTATTAAAGTTTTATATTACCTTGATTTTCTACACCTATCACCCATATTTTACCATCTCTTCGCCGAACTAGTGCACCTATACAACTCCTAGTTGTATTAGGTGTGTTGGGGACACAAGAGACTTCTTGTATCTTAATTGCAGGGTTGCTTGAGAGAGACCACTTCAACCTCTACTTCCCTGAGTTCGATAAACCTTAGGTCATCCACTTGAGGGAAATTGCTGATGTCCTACAAACCTCTGCGCTTGGAGGCCCAACATAGTGTACAAGAATAGAAGCGTGCATAGACATCAAGCTATTTCTGGCGCCGTTGCCGGGGAGGTAAGCGTTGAAGGTATATCATTAGATCTTGCAATTAAATATTTTATTTATTGTTTTTATTTTCACTAGTTAGGCTTATGGAAAACAACAAAAGAATTATGAGAGAGCTTTATGAGCTCTATCTTGAGTTAGGACATGAAGTGTTTGAGGAGGAGATCGAAAAGCCTATGGAGCTTTATTATTTGAACAACACTCATGATAGTAGTAATTTTATTAGCATGTCTTCTTTGAATACTTTTGATACTAATGATATGCAAAGCCATAAGCTTGGGGATGCTACGTTTTATGAAGATGGTCTTTTTAGCCCCTCAAGTTTTGATGAGGAAATTTATTTTGATGATACTTTGCCTCCTATCTATAATGATTATTGTGATGACACTTATGATATAGAGAATAAATTTTTACAAGTGCATCATGATAAGAATGTTACATGTGATAGCTAGTTTCTTGAGTTTGCTCCCACTATTACTAATGAGAAGGATTTTGCTTATGTGGAGAGTAACAAATTTTCTATGCTTGTGGATCATGATAAGAATTTTTTATGCGATACTAATATTGTAGAGTTTATTCATGATCCCAATAGAAATTATTATGAGAAGGGGACACATGCTTATAGATATTTCAATAATATCAAGTTCCCTCTCTTTATGTTGAAGCTTTTGAAGCTGCACTTGTTTTGCCTTCCTATGCTTATTTCTTTGTGCTTCAATGAATTATTCTATTGCAATATTCCGATGCATAGGAAGCATGTTAGGCTTAAATGTGTTTCGTATTTTCTTCTTGATGCTCTCTTTTGTTCTTCAACTCTTATTCCTGCGAGAGCATCATTAAAATCTTAAGCCTAGCTAATGGCTTTAAAGAAGCACTTTCGGGAGGCAGCCCGCAATGAATTTAGGTTTTCCTTTTTGTTTTTCTTCTGTTTTTAGTGGCCTTGATGATTGTTACTACTGTAGCAACATCATTGTATCTTTACTTTTCAAGCATTGTGCCAATTATAGCCTCTTATGAAAAGGGAAGTGAAAGTTGTGACATGCTGTCCAGAAAACAGATTCTGTCCTCGTGACGGGAAAAATCACAGAAAAATCCCAGTTCATCTTTTTGAGCTGAATTTTTTACACAGCGTGATCTATACAATCACAGAACTTTCGTATGTTCTGAGTTTTTTTATTTGAGTTGCAGAAGTATCCCTAAAAATTCTTTACTACCTGTTGGTCTGTTTTTCACAGATTCTGTCCTGTTTTGCCTTTTCTTCGTTTTGCGAACCTTAATCTTGCTTTTTCTTTGAAAAATCTTTTTGGCGATCTTGAGAAACAGTAGCTCTTCAAGAATATCCTTATTTATAGTAGAGAAAAATATATTTTATTATGGGTAAAAACCTCGCTAATCAGATTATGATGTGTTGTGTATGAAGGGAGTTTTCAAGTGTGCGAGGGAAGATGATGAAAGAAAATTCAGGAGTGTCAAACGCTCAAGCTTGGGGATGCCCCTTTCATCCCCAAGAAATATTCAAGGAGACTCAAGCTTCTAAGCTTGGGGATGCCCGCGTGCATCCCCTTCTCCATCAACAATCATCAGTTCGTCTCTCGTTTCACTATATTTGTATCACTTCATGCGTTATGTGCTATGCTTGGAGCGTCTCGCTCGTAGGTTTTATTTTTAGTTTTCTTTAGATTTTCTTTCTGTTCATAACAAGTTAGAACCCAACTTTCTTTGAGTGGGAGAGAAACACGCTCCACTTTCAAAATCTAGAACACATCATAGGATTCTTCATCCCTATCTCTTTGTTTTGTGTGTTCTTTATCTTTTCATAGCTACTGCCATGTTTAGCTCTTAATTTTCATGCTTATCTTTTTAAGAGCTTTTGTTTAGTTTGTTGCTCGAACTCTCTTGATTTTTCATGTTTATCTTGTTTAGAGAGTTTGCCTGTTGCACTGAGTTTTGTGTCTTGACTTGAAGTAGGTAATTGAGGTTGCTATTCTTTTGTAGCGGTAACTTGCAATAGTTTTGAGGTATTGCTTTGAGAAATGTTTGGACTTTTGGTGTCAAGAGCTTTAGCCTATTAGTGATAGATGTCGTATTTTGGGCAATCCGTGTTTATTTTCAAAGCTTACAAAATTAGTTGAGAACTTTAGCTACTAGATGGATCACTACTCTTTGGAGGGATCAAATATTAGAGTACACTCACGTACCATGAGTCGAGGATGCGCAAGCATAACCAAACCCCCATACACTCCTCCTCGGGGTACTTGTCTCTTTGTGAAACCTCCTTATTAAATTGAGAGTTACCGATAATAAGTGCATGATTTCTTCGGACTAATGTGAGTATTCGAAAGTTGACACATCCACCTTCCCATATTTTTCTAGCCTCTCATGTGCCGTGCATTGCTTTCTTCTCACTCCGAGAGTTGGCGTCCACCTTCGCCGGTACATCCAAACCCTTGGCATGATACATTCTGTCATCATAAACTTCCTTATATCCTTCCTCAAAACATCCACCATACCTACCTATCTAGGCATTTCCATAGCCTTTCGGAGATATATTGCGATGCAACATCCACCTTCTCATGACTTGATATTCATGTCATCCATGCTAGTTGCTTGATCGATGAGCCGCATGCTAGTTGGGCCTTTCCCTAATCATTGCTACATGACGCGCTAGTATTATTGCATATTCTGCTACACTGGCAGAGGCATACATTTGCATACATCATGATAGATACATCTTCTTTATGATTTATTACCTTGTAAAGTGTGAAAGATCTTCTATACTTCTTGTAATATATAGAGTGTTTCCCAAAAAGTGAGGAAAAGATCCCAAAGAGGACAAAATCAAAAGATCCCAAAGAGGAAAAATGAGAGAAATAGAAAGAGTCATTGAGGCCACTAAATAATACAAAAAATAGAAAAAAAGAGAAAAAGAAAAAAAAAGAGAGAAGGGGGCAGACTACTATTCCTTTTGAGAGATCCACACTCGTACTCCCTCTTATATCTTGTACTCCATAGAGATTATCATTTATGCATATAGCTATGTGGGGACCTTCACACTATAGAACTTCGCTTGTATATTCCAATGATGAGCCTCCTCAAATGAGCTCTAGGTCTTCTTGAGCAAGCAAGTTGGATGCACCCCCACTAGGTCCATTGGAGAGCTTACCTTAGCTCATATGTGCATCCATTTCATGGAAATCTCTACTCCTCACATCATATCTATCATTTGGCTTTTTCTCGCCTATGATTGTCCTCATTGATGTGAGCCTTTCACACCTTTTTGGCTTCCTCCTCCATCATTATTCTCTCTTTTCCATCCTAAGTGTCAACTTTCTTGCTTACGCTCATCCATTGCATGAGTGCTCAAAATATCGAAAAGGAGTGGATCATTTTGACTTGTACCTGGCTAGTGGTCTGGGGATGAGTCAAGATAAGATTCCAAAGAAGACCAAGTGTGAAACTTTAGTACATTGAGTTCTCAACACAAAAATACTTTTTCCTCTCGTAATCCCTATCCCCTTTCTTGCACCAAACACCATTTGGAGACATTCGAGTCAAGGACAGCGAGAGCTCTTGAACCTTTATGTTCTTATGTTACTTGTTTCAATGCTAATATAGACTCTTGCCTGTTATGACTTGAATTGGATTACATGCCTTGATTGCTTTACTTAAAAGTTCTTATATGGTTGGTAGCATGTCACCACAGAAATTATGCTTGTTATCATTTACCTACTCGAGGACGAGAAGGAATTAAGCTTGGGGATGTTCATACGTCCAAAATGTATCTATAATTACTGCTTGCTCCATGCATGTTTTGTTTCATATTGCTATGATATTGATACACTTTCATACTTTTGATCATATTTGGACTAACCTATTAACTCAGTGCACCCCAGTGCCAGTTCCTGTTTTCTGCTATTTTTCTATTTCAGGTTTCCCCCATATTAAAAGTGCTCCAAAAAATCGGGAAAAATCAGATAAGAAATCAGCGTTCCGGAAGCTTCCGGATTCACCGAAGAAGGGCCAGAGGGGGCCCACCTGGTGCCTAGGCGGCCAGTGGGCGCGACCCAGGGCTTGGCTGCGCCGGGAGGCCGCCTAGGCGACTGGTGGCCCCCCTGGTGCCCCCCTTTGGCTCCTATTTATTCTCCCATCGCGAAAACCCTAATTCCAGACCCCTTTTCTCGAGAAGCAATTCCGATCTCCGCCGCCATTTCCAACAAGCTTCGGGGGACCAGAATTCCTGTGTCGGCACCGTTCCGGGACGGGGAAGTGCCCCTCATTCATCTCCATCGACGTTGCTTCCTCCTTCCATGATGCGGGAGTAGTTCCTCCTCGGGGCTGAGGTTTCTGCCAGTAGCTATGTGATCTTCTCTCTCTCCCTTGATGTGATCTTGATTTTGATCATAGGCTATGTTAATCTAGGATGATCTCATGATGTTTCCCCTTCTTCTATGTTTTGGATTTGATTTACTCACTTGATCCTATCTAGCATAATCCCTGAGACCATGGTGACAGCGGTCTATTGGACATGGGTTAGAAGAATATTTTCATGAGTGATTTCCTCTTTTGTGTGTGGATTGAAGATTGAGAGTCTCTTGGCGCTTGTCTTTGACTATCCTTTAGATATGTTGTGGTGATTGTGGTACTCTCTTAGGATGGCCGCAATGACATTGGGAAATCCATAGATGAGAACTATGAACTCTGAGGTGTGCTTTTGTAGCCCTACACAATTCTCGTCCTCTCTTGACCACAAAGGAATGACCTCCGAGTACGTCTCTAATGCATGTTTTATGAGGAATATCATGTGATTAGACTATGTTAATGTTGTTGCGAGTTGCCACTAGTGAAAGTATGAAGCCTAGGCCTTGTTTCCTCCATTGCAATACCGTTTGCGCTCACGTTTACTACTTGTTTGTTTGCTGTACTTTTCATTACATATTTATATTACCTTGCTTTGCTACACCTATCACCCATATTTTACCATCTCTTCGCCGAACTAGTGCACCTATACAACTCCTAGTTGTATTAGGTGTGTTAGGGACACAAGAGACTTCTTGTATCTTAATTGCAGGATTGCTTGAGAGAAACCATCTTCAACCTCTACTTCTCTGAGTTCGATAAACCTTAGGTCATCCACTTGAGGGAAATTGCTGTTGTCCGAAAAACCTCTGCGCTTGGAGGCCCAACATAGTCTGCAAGAATAGAAGCGTTCGTAGACATCAATATGGCAAAGAGAGCATATGGTGGAGGAGGAAGACAAAAAGGTGTGAAAGGCTCGCATCAATGTGCACAATCATAGGCTAGAGAAAGCCAAATGATAGATATGATGTGAGGAGTAGGGATTGCCATGCAACGGATGCACATATGAGCTCAGGTAAGCTCTCCAATGGAACTAGTGGGGGTGCATCCAACTTGCTTGCTCAAGAAGACCTAGAGCTCATTTGAGGAGGCTCATCATTGGAATATACAAGCCAAGTTCTATAGTGTGAAGGTCCCCACGTAGCTATATGCATAAATGATAATCTCTATGGAGTACAAGATATAAGAGGGAGTACGAGTGTGGATCTCTCAAAAGGAATAGTAGTGTGCCCCCTTCTCTCTTTTTATTTCTTTTTCACTTTTTTCTATTTTTTTATTTTTTGGTGGCCTCAATGGCTCTTTCTATTTCTCTCATTTGTCCTCTTTGGGATCTTTTAATTTGTCCTCTTTGGGATCTTATAATTTGTCCACTTTTGGATCTTTTCCTCACTTTAGGGGTAACATTCTATATATTACAAAAAGTATAGAAGATATTTCACACTTTACAAAAGTACTCAAATCATAAAGAAGATGTAACTATCATGATGTATGCAAATGTATGCCTCTGCCAGGGTAGAAGGATATGCAATGATACTAGCGCCTCATGTATCAATGATTAGGGCAAGGCCCAACTAGCATGCGGCTCATCGATCAAGAAAGTAGCATGTATGACATGAAGATCAAGTCATGAGAAGGTGGATGTTGCATGGCAATGTATCTCGGAAAGGCTATGGAAATGCCTTGATAGGTAGGTATGGTGGCTGTTTTGAGGAAGGATATAAGGAGGTTTATGATGACAGAGCGTATCATGCCAAGGGTTTGGATGTACCGGCGAAGGTGGACGCTAACTCTCGGAGTGATAAGAAAGCAATGCACGGCATAGGAGAGGCTAGAAAAATATGGGAAGGTGGAAGTGTCAACTTTCGAATACTCACATTAGTCCGAAGAACTCGTGCACTTATTATCGGTAACTCTCAATCTAATACGGAGGTTTCACAAAGAGACAGGTACCCCGAGGAGGAGTGTATGGGGGTTTGGTTATCCTTGCGCATCCTCGACTCATGGTACGTGAGTGTACTCTAATATTAGACCCCTTAGAAGAGTAGTGATCCATCTAGTAGCTAAAGTTCTAAACTAATTTTGTAAGTTTTGAAAATAAACACGGATTGCCCAAAATTCGACATCTATCACTAATAGGCTAAAGCTCTTGACACCAAAAGTCCAAACATTACTCAAAACAATACCTCAAAACTGTTGCAAGTTACTACTACAAAATAATAGCAACCTCAATTACCTGCTTCAAGTCAAGACACAAAACTCAGTGCAATAGGAAAACTCTCTAAACAAGATAAACATGAAAACTCAAGAGAGTTCCAGCAAAAAACTAAACAAAAGCTCTTAAAAAGATAAGCATGAAAACTAAGAGCTAAACATGACAGTAGCTATGAAAAACATAAAGAACACACACAACAAAGATAAGCATGAAGAATCCTATGATGTGTTCTAGATTTTGAAAGTGGAGCGTGTTTCTCTCCCACACAAAGAAAGATGGGTTCTAACTTGTTATGAACAGAAAGAAAAGCTAAAGAAAACTAAAAATAAAACCTAAGAGCAAGACGCTCCAAGCATAGCACATAACGCATGAAGTGATAAAAATATAGTGAAACGAGAGACGAACTGATAATTCTTGATGGAGAAGGGGATGCACGGGGGCATCCCCAAGCTTAGACTCTTGAGTATCCTTGAATATTTCTTGGGAATGCTTGGGGGCATCCCCAAGCTTGGCACTTGACACTCCTGAATCTTCTTTCATCATCTTCCCTCGCACACTTGAAAACTCCCTTCATACATAACTCATCATAATCTGATTAGCGAGGTTAGTACCCACAATAAAATAATTTTTTCTCTACTGGAAATAAGGATAATCTTGAAGAGCTACTGTTTCTCAAGATTTCCAAAAAGGTTTTGCAAATAAAAAGCAAGCTTATGGTTTGCAAAAGGAAGAAAAGGCAAAACAGGACAGAATATGTGAAAAACAGACCAGCAGGTAGAAAAGAACTTTTTAGGGATACTTCTGCAACTCAAATAAAAAAACTCAGAACATACGAAAGTTCCGTAATTGTATAGAGCACTCTGTGTAAAAATTACAGCTCAAAATTATGAACTGGGATTTTTCCATGATTTTTCTAGTCACGAGGACAGAATCTGTTTTCTAGACAGCATGTCACAACTTTCACTTCCCTTATAATATGAGGCTATAAATGGCACAAAGCTTGAAAAGTAAAGATACAATGATGTTGCTACAGCAGTAACAATCATCAAGACCACTAAAAACAGAAGAAAAAAAAGGAAATCCTAAATTCGTTGCGGGCTGCCTCCCGAAAGCGCTTCTTTAAAGCCATTAGCTAGGCTTAATGCAAATAGATCAGGTCTTTTCAAGAAAATATCTAGCCCGTGTGACGGACTCAAAAGGCAACTTAATCTTTTTCCTAGGGAAGTGTTCCATCCCTTTCTTGAGAGGGAATTGGAATTTTATAATCCCTTCTTTCATATCAATAATAGCACCCACGGTGCGAAGAAAAGGACATCCCAAAATAATTGGACAAGAAGGTTCACATTCAATGTCCATAATAGTGAAATGAACGGGAACGTAATTGTCATTGACAATGATAAGAACATCATAGATCTTCCGCAAAGGTTTCTTTACGGAAGAATTGACAAGACGAACACCAAAAGAACAAGGATCAAAAGGTTTCAATTCAAATATATCATACATTCTTTTAGGCATAACGGAGGTACTAGCTCCAACATCATATAAAGCATAGCAAGAAAAGTTATTCAACTTATTTTTAACAATAGGATCCCAACCATCTTCTAGCTTTCTAAGTATGGAGGCTTCTACCCTAAGCTTCTCCTCCCTAGCTTTAATGAGAGCATTAGTGATATGCTCCGGGAAGGCAAGATTAAGTGTGCTAGTGTGGGGGTCTCTAGATTCTTGTGAAGGAAACAACTAACTTCAGAAAGGGTGCAATTAAAAAAAATCAAGGTCACTACTATCTAATAAAGTGGTAGTGGTGTCCTTTAGGCTCACTTGTTGGGTAGCTTCTATAGTCATAGGAATTTCTTCTTCTACGGTTGAGGTCATAGCATCACCATTAATAGGTCCTGTGGAACTAGGGGTGCATTGGGTGCTAAGAGTTTGGATATCCTCAACAACTTGGATAGTAGCAATGGTATGCTGTGTAGGAAGGCTCTTAATTCTATCTTCTTCCTCCTTTTCTCTAGCCCATCTCTCTTTAAGTTTAGCCATCATCCTAATGTTTTCATTAATTTGCACTTGGATAACATTCATAGGAGTGAACTTCCTCTCCTCAAGAGGAGAAGTTCTAATTTTAAGAACTTCTACTTCATGGGCTAAATTGTCTACCTTCGACGGGAGATTATCTAATTTGTCTAGTTTTTTCGCTACACTCTTGTTGAAGGCTTTTTGGGTAGTGATAAAGTCTTTAAGCATACTCTCTAATTCAGAAGTGGAGTTTTTCGTGCTAGGATAAGTGTTGTTGTTCCCATAGTTGTTGGAGGGAAACGGTCTAGGATTGCTACCAAAATAAATCATATAAGCATTGTTATTGAAGTTGTTTCTAGAGATAAAGTTCACATCTACTTCGTCTTGAGCAATCAAAGAATTTAAAGGAACATCATGAGGATCAATAGGAGATTGCTTAGTAAGTAGAGACATAATCAAGTCAACTTTTTCATTTAGGGAGGAGATCTCCTCGACAGAGTTTACCTTCCTACTTGTTGGAACTCTTTCGGTGTGCCATTGGGAATAGTTGTTCATCATCTCATCGAGTAGTTTTGTGGCAGCACCAAGTGTAGTTGACATAAAGGTTCCTCCCGCGGCCGAATCTAGCAAGTTCCGCGAGGTAAAGTTCAAGCTTGCATAAAAAGTTTGGATAACCATCCAAGTAGTCAAACCATGCGTAAAAGATTTCATGCGTTCCCAAGCTTGGGCAACTTGTTCATTATCTAATTGCCTAAAATTCATAATATAGCTCCTCAATTGGATAATCTTAGCAGGGGGTAGTACTTCCCAATAAAAGCATCCTTGCACTTGTCCCAAGAGTCTATGCTATTCTTAGGCAAGGATTGAAACCAGATTTTAGCTCCGTCCCTCAAAGAGAAAGGAAAAAGCTTAAGCTTAACAATATCACCATCTACTTCTTTGTACTTTTGCATATCACAAAGCTCAATAAAATTATTTAAGTGCAAAGCAGCATCATCTCCAGCACCGGAGAATTGATCTTTCATAACAAGGTTCAGCAAAGAAGGTTTAATCTCATAAGAAGGTGCTGAAGTAGCAGGTGTAGCAATAGGAGTGCAGATAAAGTCACTGTTGTTGTGACTAGTGAAGTCACACAACTTGGTGTTCTCGGAGCAACCCATAGTAACAGCAAGAAGACAACTATTTTTTTTATTTTTGATAAAGAGAACTAAAGCAAAACCTGAAAGGTAAACTAACAAGACTAAAAAGCAAAGATAAAAGATAGTGTGCAACTCTCCTATCTTGAAGAGTGGAGTCCCCGGCAACGGAGCCAGAAATTGCTTTTGATGGTACGAATTAACGCCCCCTCGTTGGTTACCCAAAGTGGAAGGTTGAGATGTAGACAACAGCAAGTTTCCCTTAGCGAAGATGCTAAGGTTGAATGTTGAACCAATAGGACTCCAGCAGATACAAGTACGTGGTGAAGTGAACAAGGGCGCCGTTCACAACTCAAGGTTTCTTACTTCACCTGGACCTGCACACACAGCAAATAGCTTTGCTTCCCAACGAGTACAGAGGAGTTGTCAATTCCTCCGGCCTTGTTGTTTACAAAGGATAAAACGCACGAGATAATAATGATATTGATAGCAACGGAAAAGTAAAGCAGTAAATTGATAGCGGGTGTAAACAGTGTTGGAAATATGGACCGGGGTCCTATGATGTTCACTAGTCATGTCTCTCTCCCAAAAGATGATAAAATAGCCATGCGAGGTAAGCAACTTACAGCTGGGCAATTGACAGGATTATGTGCGCAATCCCATGATAACTATGCTATAAAGAAAGGAAGAGGCTCAAAAGCATGGGATGTACGCCAAGACAAGTAGACTGAAATCCATCTGCATCTACCTACTAATCATCCACCTTGATATATCTATCCAGAAAATCTCGCTGGTATTAAGTTGTGAATCCCTCCCAAAGTGTAAACTCAAAGCAACAGACAACTGCATTAAAGAACTTTGCATAAAGTAAACAATCCTTGCACCCGAAAGTACAAGCACCGTTGTTTTCCCCCTTGTGGCAACAACACATCCCCTAGACTCATGTTTCTGTCCCTCAAGCTAGTCATCAGGGGGCATGAACCCACAATCAAGCATAACGCTCCCTCTTGGAGTCACTACCTACTACTTGGCCAAAGCAATAAATAGCAACAGAGAACATGCAAGAATTACTCTAGAACATAAATATAAAAGAGGAGAATCAAATATATTACTCAAACACAATCTGAACATAGTCTCATAATCCATCGGATCCCAACAAACTCAGTATAGCGACAGCAGAAATATTACATATGTGCCTCGATCATGTAGGGCATCTCACGAGGTCAAATCCATGAAGAAAAAAGAGGGGAGCAGAACATCACATAGCTACTGATCATAGACCCGTGGTCCAAGGTGGACTACTCACGATTCATCCGGGTAGCATCCATTGTGGTGGAGAAGCTCCCGGAGGTGATTCCTCCCTCCGGCAGGGTGCCGGGAAGAGGTCTTCTGGTGCTCAAAATCTTGGAAGCGCGGCGGCGGCGGAACAGACGAGAGATCGCGAAAAAGGGTTCCCGTCACGGGGGTTTCACGTCACGAGGAATATATAGGCGAAGAGGGGGAAGCCAGGGGGGGCACCAGGGGTCCAGGCGGCCCCTGGCGCGGCCCCACCCTAGGGCGCGCCGGGAGGGCGCCTGGGTCCCTGGTGGGTGCCCTCTGCCCCCCCCCCCCTCGGTGTTTCTCGAAGCTTCCGTATCGCTGAATTTTTATTGGATTTTTCCCGAATTTGGAGCACTTTTAATATGCGGGAAACCTGAAATAGAAAAACAGCAGAAAACAGGAACATGCACTGGGTTGCAATGAGTTAATAGGTTAGTCCAAATATGATCAAAAGTGTATGGAAGTTCATCAATATCATAGCAATATCACACAAAAGAGGCATGGAGCAAGCAGAAATTATAGATACGTTTTGGACGTATCAATGGGGCAAAGGTGTTTTCCAAGCTTGACTTGAGGATGGGGTACCACCAAATCCGTGTTCGTGAAGAGGACATCCCCAAGACCGCGTTCAGCAGACGTTATGGGTTGTATGAGTTCACAGTCATGAATTTTGGTTTCTCAAACGCCCCTCCAACATTCATGAGAGCTATGAACTATTTGTTCCAAGAGTGGCTCGATGTGTTTGTTATCCTCTACCTCTACGACATTCTTGTGTATTCCAACTCAGAGGCTGAACATGAGGAACATCTTCGCCTGGTGCTGCAGAAGCTGAGAGAGCACCGGTACTATGCCAAGTTCTCCAAGTGTGAGTTTTGGCTCGACAAGGTCAATTTTCTTGGCCATGTCATTTCCGCTGAGGGTATTGCGGTTGATCCAGAGCGAGTCCGCACTATTCAAGAGTGGGCTCCGCCGAAGAATGTGAAGCAGCTAAGGAGTTTTCTCGGCCTCGCCAGCTATTGCAGGAGGTTTGTGCAGAATTTCTCCAAAATAGCCAAGCCAATGACTGAATTGTTGTGCAAGGGCAAGCGATACACTTGGTCACCGGCTTGCCAGTCAGCCTTCGAGGAGTTGAAAGAGAAGTTGACCACAGCTCCAATTCTCACACCGCCAGATGAGTCACAGCCTTTTCAGGTGTTTTGTGATGCCTCATTGCAAGGTCTAGGCGGAGTTTTGATGCAAGGCAGAAACATTGTGGCTTATACCTCACGGCAGTTGAAGACGAGTGAGAGGAATTATCCCACGCACGACTTGGAGCTTGTAGCAGTTGTGCACGCCTTGATCACTTGGCGACACCTCCTCTTAGGGAGGAAGGTGGATGTGTTCACCGACCACAAGAGTCTGAAGTATTTGTTCACTCAGCCAAATATGAATTTGAGGCAAAGAAGATGGCTTGAAACCATTACTGAGTACATAGTTGATATTCAGTACATACCTGGGAAGGAGAAAGTCATAGCTGATGCGCTGAGCCGCAAGGGAGATTGCAATAATATCCAGGTGCAGAAGATCCACCTTGATTTGTGTGAGTCATTTCGCAGGCTCAATCTCGAGCTAGTTCCAGCAGGCTACCTTGCCAACCTTGTGGTAGAGCCCACTATCCATGAGAAGATCTGTTAAGTTCAGTCTGGCAGCTCAATGATACAAAAGATCAAGCAGGGTATTTCCACCTCAGTTCCCAAGTACGGTTGCTTTTCAGTGCATAATGAAGGCATCGTGTTCTTTGAGGAGAGATTTGTTGTTCCCAAGGAGGGAGATATCAAAGAGGTCATCATGAAGGAGGCCCATGATTCCAAGCTATCAATTCACCCTGGCAGTACAAAGATGTATCAAGATCTCAAGGAAAGCTTTTGGTGGACTCGTATGAAGCAGGATGTTGCCCGTTACGTGTCTCAGTGTGATGTGTGCAGGAGAGTGAAGGCACAACACCAAAATCCTGCAAGGATACATTTAGCCAATTGAGATTCCGGAATGGAAATGGGATCACATAGAGATGGATTTCATCACAGGCTTCCCCTTGTCGCAGAAGAAGAACAATGCCATCTTTGTCGCCATTGACAATCTTTCCAAAGTTGCCCACTTCTTTCCAGTGAAGGACTCCATTTCAGCATCTTAGTTGGCGGACTTGTATACCGCAAGAGTTGTATCCTTGCATGGCATTCCCAAGAAGATCAGTGCTGATAGAGGCAGTCTTTTCAGGTCCAAGTTCTGGCAGGCCTTTCAAAAGGCGATTGGTACGACAGAGTTGTTCAGTACCGCTTATCACCCTCAGACAAGTGGACAGGTCGAGCGCGTGAACCAAATCCTTGGGGACATGCTTCAAGCATGTGTCATTTCCTTTGGCATGAAATGGGAGGAATGCTTGCCGTATGCTGAGTTTTCTTACAAAAACATCTATCAGGCAAGTCTGCAAGCAACACCTTTTGAGGTCTTGTATGGCCGGAAGTGCAGGACACCTCTGAACTGGTCCGGGACAGGTGAGAGGCAGTTGTTCGGTCCAGATGTGATCCAAGAAAAGCTATCAGAATCGCGACTCAAGTCTTAGAATCTTACGACCTTATGATCCAAATTGTCCCCTCCGATTCTACGATTTTGCTCATAGAATCTAAGATTCTACGATCCTGGTAGTTAAGATTCTATGATTCACGATCCTACCAACGGAGTTCCGATCCGATTCAGAATCTCGATTCTGACAACTTTGATTCCAAGAGGCAGAGGATAAAGTGAAGATTGTCCAAGAGCACCTAAAGGCAGCACAGTCAAGGCAGAAGGCCTATTCTGACAAGAGGCACCGTGGTGTATATTTTTAGGTTGGTGATTGGGCGTACCTAAGAGTGTCTCCATTGACGGGAACTCGCCGCTTTGGCATCAAAGGAAAGCTCGCTCCAAGATTTGTCGGACCTTTCCGCATCCTTGAGACTAGAGGACCTCTTGCCTTTCGGCTCGAGCTTCCCGAGAGTCTAGCAATGGTTCACGACGTGTTCCATGTGTCCCAGCTAAAGCAGTGCTTCAAGCAGCCAGAGCAGGTTGTTTCCTTGGGCGAGATCCAGCTGTGTGCGGACCTTTCCTACTCAGAGCGTCCAGTCCGTGTTCTTCAGACGTCTGAGCGCAAGACTCGCAACAAGACCGTCAAGTTCATGAAGGTCCAGTGGGCACATCATTCGGAGAAGGAAGCAACGTGGGAGCGTGAAGATCATCTCCGTTCCAAGTATCCAGAGTTGTTTTAGGCTTAGATCTCAGGACGAGATCCTGTGTTGGTGGGGGAGTGTTGTCACAGCCCAAGAGAAAATTTTGTAATCATCATGTAATTTTGCTTTGTCATGTGACTTCCAAACTTGACATGGTGCTAGATGTTGCAAATTCATGTGATGATTTTCAATGCCAAGAAGTTTTAAGTTCATTTGATTTACTTTTGAATTCAAACAAAATGGTTCAAGAAGGGTGTTTGAGGATTTTTTCCATGTTGCATGCATGCTCCCCTTGACCCCAAACTTGGCATAGCCATTTGTTTTCCCTCCCCAAGTGTTTTCAAACCCTTGATCCATTTTTGCCAATTCTAAAAATGTGGACCATAGTTCAATGTGGTTTGAATTTCAAAAATGGCCCCACACTACAAGAGAAATAGCTATACATGGAAACCTTATTAGTGCACATTTTTTATGTAATGCGCCACTATGTTGTAAGGGGTGGCACACTGGTTAAAAATGCGCCACCTATAAGCTCTTATAGGTGGCGCATTTTTTTAAATGCGCCAACCCTAAGGGTGGGCCAGCCCTGGATCCTCTTATACGTGGCGCATTTCGAGAAATGCGCCACCCCTAAGAACCTTATAGGTGGCGCATTCTCGCCACTACTAAGCAAAAAATGTGAGGGAAAAATTCCCAAAACACAAATACACCCCCCGGACCGCCTTTTTAGTTTGAAAAAAATTAAAAGAAAATGATAGAAATCTCAAAAAAAATAAAAGAAAATAAGTTTCCCAGGTGATATGTGGTCTAGTTGTTTGGAAAATTTACAAATATGAATTTTGACCTTTTTTGCAAAATCTCTCGAGAATTTTGTAAAATGGGCATAACTTCTGCATACGACCTCCAATGAAAAAGTTTTTTATATGAAAAATCATCTACTCGAAAAGTTATATCCAAATTCAACATTTCTAGAAACCAATGAACCCCGTTGAACATTTTTAGAATCCTCAAAAACCTAACAGAAAAGAAGTTACGGGCATTTGAAGATCTGGAGACAAAAAAATGAAAAACACATTGAACTTAGTAGTGGTGCATTTTGTATGAAATGCGCCACTAGTAACAGAAAAAAATTGAAATTTTAAAAAATATATTTTTATATTATTTAAAAAAAATTCAAAATATGCTAGAGGACCGATCGGGAAGTTTCAAAAAAATCTGAAAATTTTAGCTAGTAACATTAAAAACTTAAAAACATAAAAAAATTTAAAAAATATCAATTTTTTTTAGAAAAGTTCAAAATATGTTAATGGTCCCATCGAGAAAGTTTCAGAAAAATATTGAAAATTTTAGCACACCCATGAACATCAACAAGGTCCTAGACATCAACATGGTTTAATAGGATTTATATGATAGATATATCAACAAGTGCCTGCTAGGTGAGTTGAAGTGGGAGTTGAATAGAACTGAGAAGTTAAGCATAGTGACTGGGCATTAAGCATACTAACGTGAGATTGAGAAAAAAATAAAAAAATCGTTATCCAGATACATATTCAAAATTTAATTTTTTTTAATAGTGGCGCATTTTCAGAGTGGCACATTTTTAGAGTGCGCCACCCATAAGGGCTTATGGGTGGCGCATTTCGAAATGCGCCACGCATGAGAGTTTTAGGGGTGGTGCATTTCAAATGCGCCACTATTAAGGCCTTATTAGTGGCTTGTCCTTTGTGGCGCATTTGAAATGCGCCACTAAAGGCAAAAAAAGGACGCCACTATAAGGCCCTTTCCTAGTAGTGCCACATTTTAGTTGCTTTAAAAATGGCCAAACCAATTTTATAAATTGGAGAATATTGCAAGGATTCCAAAGCATATTTTCTTATGTTTTTCTCTCTCTTGGTTTGCTCAGAAAAACCCTTGGAAATTTCTGTTTTTGTTAAATGGAAAAATCCAATTATTTTTATTGTGGAGGTAGAGGACCTGCCAGGCCTAGCCCAGCTGGCCTCGCCCCACTTCCCCGCAGCCCACCTGGCCTGCGCCAGCGAAGCGGTACGCGGAGGCATCTTCAGCCGTGCGATCTTCATCGGGCGGCCCTCCTTCATCGCCTTTCCACCGTGGAGAGGTCCCCTCTCCCTCCTCTCTCACAACTGGCCGGGGGCATCGTCGTCGACGCCGTCGACAAGGCCAGGAGCCCCTATCCTTTATATCCAGCTCCCCTGAGCCGTCCTGGAACCCTAGGACTCTAGTTCCCCCTCCCGAATGTCGCCGCTGCCGCCTGGTTCGTCCCCGAGGTTCTCCCCTGACCCGCCATGGTTGCCGGTTAAATTCCTTCAAATTCGCCGCTGTGCGTCTGAATCCTTGGACGTGCGTTAGCATGCATCTCCTCCTGCGCGTTGTTGATCCGTTCCCGGTCGCAGGTAGCAGAGAGGGGCAGAGATTCGTCGTGGAGCCGTGGACGTCACCGTGGAGCCCCGCCACTGCGTCGTCGTCTTCAAGCTCGTCTGCTTCCTCTACGGCAAGGTTGGGGCACGCGACGTGACCCACAAGGTAAGCACAAGCCCTTCCCTTTGCCCGTAGTTCTGCGTAGCTCCAGGTCCACGTTAGCAGTAGCTTGTCCGCCGCGTAGCTCGTCGCCAGCGAGAAGTTCGTGATCACCGTGCCCGTGGTGCATCTCGGATGGCCTCCCGCATGCTCTAGGAGCGTCCATAGCGTGTCTTCGGCGCCAAAGGAGCTCCCTTTTCATGTTGCTAAGATGGCGTCGCCTGCGTCTGAATCTGTATGTGTGTGTCTGTCAGACCCGCCGTGAAGTTCAGGCGAACCTGGCCTCCCCTCCGGTGAGTTCTAGGTCTGGGCTAGGGCACCCACGTGACCGTGGCACTGCCCTCAATCGTTTTCAAGTGGTCTCGTGGTCGGAGGCGCCGTGTGCTCGACGCACTGGTCACCTGAAGTTGGCCGCGCCGCCGGGTATCTGAAGGTACAGAGGAGGCTCGTCGCCGTGCTATTCCTGGCCAGATTCCGACAAGACTATGAGGAGTAGGAGACCGTGGCCTGTGTGCCCGTATAGAGGGAGGTTCCAGCTCGAGCTTCTCCTTGGAGGTTTGCCCCGAGCATGGCTGCAGGCGAGGCTACATTCGCCGGAAGCTGTCGCCGGCGTCGGGATTCAGTCCTCTGTCAGAGTGCAGTGGTCGCCACGGTTATGTTAACCTGTTTCCTACCCCCTTTCATTCATAAAACGGTTCGTAGCTCAGTGGAAAGGGGTTGTGGAGTCAAGCAGCGTGGCTCGGCTTCGAGTCCCAGCCGGCGCCCCCAATTTTTGCATTTTTGTAGAGGGTGACGTCTGGGTCCCGCATGTCAGCGGCCTAGGCTGTCCAATTCGAGTGGGCTGAGCCCACGACAGTCCAGAGGAGAGGGAAGTTAGGCCGGTTGTGCCCGAGTCCAACCCATGGTGATCTGTCTCCCTTTCTCTTTTTTTCTTTTTTTTTGTTTTCCCTCCAAAATTGATTTGAATTCAAATTCAAATCTGTTTTAAAATGACTTGGTCATTTTTACCTCAAACATATCATCCCATATATGAATTTGGGGTAGAATTTCGCACTAGAGGCCATGGTGAGGTCCATTTTTTAAATGTTGCCTTAAAATATTGAGGTTTTGGTAATTTTCATTAAGGCCCTTTAGTTCTTTTGAATTTGCAAACTGTGTTTTGCTATTTCAACTCTAGTCATCTCATATATGATTTTGGGGCAACAAGGTCCCAGGAATTCAATGGTGATATCCATTTTGTGTTTTGTGAAACACAAAAATGGACATGGTGCACAAGCACTTATAACCATTCAATTTCTTTTGCCCTCCAATGCTTTGTCTTTCTTTCAACTTCAGTGCATGTTGATCTTGTGCTTTTGATCCTTCAAGCTCTTTTCCATGTCATCTTGAATCCTTGCATCCATGAACCTGCCCCTAGCATATATTTATATGCAAGTGGCTGGGATCTTTCTCTTCTGTTGAACATTCCCGGTGTCAAATTCACCGACACTTCTCCGTCTCCGGAATCGATAGATATATTTTACGATGCTTATTATTGTTAACTTGTTGTTATTGTTTCATGCCATGTCACTTACACCAAAGTTAAGGCTATGACCAAAGCCAGAAAATATTAATAATTGCTTATGGAGTTTGTTGACGTGTCGTCAACACCTTCATTTAAATTTGACTAGTTAGCGTCACATCATCCCTAATAAAATTGCTCATCCCATACATGCTTGAGCATTTTGATCTCGATGTTTACTTGTGTGTTTTCCTTGCCGTTACCTTACGTTAGCACCTGAGACTGCTGAGGAGACTTTCATGGAGATTTCCGACACCGAGCCCGAGGACCCTGCTACGTCTGTTCCGTCGACTGATTAGCCAGGCAAGGGGGTTTATATACTCCCTCTGTTCCTTGATATAAGGTGTCTAAGCTTTTTGCACGGATATTAACGCACATGCATAATGCTAGAATTGGACTGATCTTTCCCTAGAAAAAATCAGGAGAAAACTATTCGAATCAGCCAATAATAGAAAAGAGACTCTCTGTTCTATCTCTTTCCATAGATATATTTGCATAGACGGGTGGTATAATACCAATATGCCATGTGTTTTGGAATTTTTCTCAAAACCTTAGGCACCTTATATCAAGGAACGGAGGGAGTATCATTCTTTATAGCTTTCAGCTTGCATGCCTAGCTGTATTTAGAACGTTTGGTTGATCCTACCACCATATACTTTTGCCTCTCAACTAAACCCAAACATTCATGCCCCCACATCCTAGCAAAACCTTGTTTGGCTATGTACCTTGCTTGCTTAACCATTGCTTAGAATGTGTAGGCCCTTAACCTGCTGCTTATACCCATTGCTTCTTGGTGGAATATCATGCTATTATCAGAAATTGGTTGATATTTATTATTATTATGTTAATTTATATTTGACGAAGGATGGGAGGCCGGGCTGTTCCCGCTAGGTGTTTTGTTCCATTCGAGTCACCTAGGTCCCAAGTTCCGGGTATTGTGTTTCTTGACGAGCGTGACTAATCGTGTGAAGGATTCTATGGGGTCCCCTTGTCTTACCTACCTAGATTCAAACAGTTCTAGTGGTGGCCCGAGCTGATTTTACTATTTTCAAATGGGTGTGTGCTTGGTTGGTACCCTAGCAGTTTTCGAAACAACCCGGACCAGCGGAGACATGGTTCCTCTTGTTGGTCCACACTAGTGAGCTGGGGAAGTCCCTTGCTTTTCAGGTGAGACTAAACCCGACCTTAGCCATACGGTAGAGACCGATTCGAGAGCGCGGCCGGCTTTTTAATTGGATGTCGACTCACCGGGGTCCACCCGGAATTGTGCGTTGTTAGTTAGAGGGACTCTGACGTACCGGAGTTTCAGGCGTTTACCCAGCCAAGTGAAAACCGGGCGTACATGAGAAGCCTATGATGGGCAGTTGGTACACCCCTGCAGGGTTAAATCTTTTCGAAAAGCCGTAGTCGCGGTTATGGACGACTTGAGACCTACTCCTTATTCATAGAATAACATCAATGTAATCATGCTTAAAAGCTGCCAACGTGTGAGTTGCCTTGATTGCTCTTCTTCGTCCGGGGTGACAAAGAGGGGACAACGTTGTGTTATGTTTTGCGTAAGTAAGTGGATAGCAGACCTATGACACGTTGTCAACATAAGTTCTTGGATCTTACCTTACTCTAATATTTCGTTAGCCACTCATATGTGCTAGTGCGGCTGCAAGCTCAACCACTACTTTTCCTTACCGTGAGAAGTTAATTATACTGTATTGATATATTCTCACCTCTTGCTTTTCTTTTCCCTTTTATTGTTTTTCCTGATCAACCGCTGCATTTGATTACTACCTCGACCCGAGCACTGGACGTTACTTTGTGGAGGTTCCACCGGAGGAGGACGATGAGGAGAACTTCGGCCAGTAGATTCTATAGTTGGGTTCTGACGTTCCGTGGGTGGACTTATTTATGTGCATCCCTCTCTAGAGCCATTTTTATTTTGACCGTACTCGGTCGTGTGTGTCTTCCGTATGATATTATGAAGTACTGTTGGATCTTATGATCTCTGAGATGATGTAATAAATACCAGCGGCGAGTGTATGCCCTGGACTTATATATTTATGTCTTAGTTGTTCATGCTTCATTTACCTGTTGTCGAGAATCCGATAGCGATATGATTGCGAGTATCATGCGTCGGTGGCCACTTATGCGCTTCTATCTTAGATGGGACGCGAAAGCGACTAACTCGAGATAGTACCGCATCGGGGGCCTTACAATAAATTACTTATGATCCATTCTATTATAACCAGCGGTTTGCATGCGAGTCTAGGATAGGTTCGATGTTTGATCCTACCACATGTTTACAGCCTCTCTTAAACCGATATGGCCATGTACCCTCCCAGCAAACCATGTACTGCTATGTTACTATTGCTCGTTGCTTAGCCCCTGGTTAGAATGCATGCTTAGGATGCTACGAATGTTATCCTATGACTCCTTCGATTGGGCTATCACATTTTTATAATGTTGTGGATGATATGATTATTATAAATGTTGACTATATTCGACGAAGGATGGAAGGTCTAGGCTATCCCGCCCCGACGCTTTGTTCCTTTGGAGTCACCTAGGACTCGAGTTCTGGGTATTGTGTCTCTTGACGAGCGTGCCTAACCGCGTGTGGGATACTATGGGGTCCCCTCTTCTTACCTACCTAGCTACAAACATTTCTAGTGGTGGCCCAATCTGATTTACCATTTGAAAACATGTGTGTGCGAGTTGTCAACCTCGCAGATTTCTAAACAACTCGGGCCAGCAGAGACAGAGTTCCTTTGTTGGTCCACACCTGGAAGCTAGGGGGCTTCCCACAATGATGGGTTAGTTACCCCGACCTCGTCCAGACAGAAGAGTCCGATCTGAGAGTGTGGTCGGCTGTTGGATTGGGTGTCGAGACAATACCCGGAGCGTGGTCGGCTGTTAGAGGGACCTGTCATTTCGGATCTCTCGGAACTAAATCATAAAATGGTTGCCTGTGATGTGTAGCAACTGAGAGAGATGGGCGTGCGTGCGGAGCATTGTAATGGGCAGTTGGCACACCCCTGCAGGGTTAAATTATTTCGAGAAGCCGTGTCCACGGTTATGGACGACTTGAGACCTACTCCTTGTTCATAGACAACAACAATTGAGATAATCTTAATAACTTGATCAACGTGTGTCTGCCTTGACTGCTTCTTCTTCATCGGGTGATGAAAGAGGAGGACAAGGATAGGATAGGTGTTATGCTCGCGTAAGTAGGTGGATAGCAGACTTGTTGGAGACGATTCATCATCGAATGCTTGGCTTCTTATCTTACTCTCTAGATCGTTAGCCACTTCATAAATGCTAGTTTGGCAGCAACCTCACCACTTACCCCATCCTTACCGTAAACTACTAGTTATCCTAGAATGACGAGTGATGAAGTCCTTAATGGGTCAGTTTACCACTATAGTAGGATGCTGAGTACTTGTACTCATGATACTACCCCCAGACTCTTCTCAGGGTTCTTGGTCGACAACAGGTATGGTGATCGACGTTTCACGTGGAGACTCGACGACGACTAGTTAGGCGGATCCCGGCGGAGGGCCTGGACCCATGTGGTTGTGGGGATCGATGTTTTTCTCTTTGCCACTAAGCAATTGATTGTAGTCTGTACTCAGACATGTATCTTCCGCTGATGTAATTTATTAAGGCAGTTGTATGACGATTGTATGAGATGTTGTATCCATGTAGCTGTAATGTTGTGATGTCATTTTGGAAACCCGGGGCATATGACAGTGTCATATGTCGCAGTGGGACCGATATGTGCTTCGTCCCCGGATCTGGATGAAAACATCCAGATCTGGAACAGTACCGCATATCGGGCCTTACAACTTGGTATCAGAGCCTTAACGACCGTAGGATCCCTTTTCTGGCTGAAGTCAAGTCTAGACAAAAACTATTTTGTATCTACTAAGTTAGTTATCGGAGAGTAGGAATCTTTTTACTCCTTACCCTTGCTCTGGTCAGGAAAAGTGTCGTAAGTGTTTTAATTCTCGCGTTATCCCCTTCAAGCTCTAGGATCTCGAGGTGTGGAGTTTCGGAATAGTTACAATGCCTTTCTTGCAACGTATTGTCTTGATTCTGATGTCAGGTTGGGAAATCCTGTAGTACCTTTATTTCTCCCGACTCTGGATAAACATCTTGGTCGTCTGTTGACTTCAGTCCTATTGCCCAGTATCCTCACGATTTGAGTGAGAATGCTTCCCTTGATCTTCGTTTTCAACTATCATTCTTTCTTTTTCGTCTCCCGACGTTTCCGTTCTTCGATGTCGCCATCTCTCTGCGGAAAGTTTTCTCGATGGAGGTTCGTTGTTCGACATGGAGCAGAGTCCCTTATTGGTGGTGTTGAAGATCGTCGTCTATCTTTTCTCTCCCCCCTCTCGTCCGGATCGTCCAGGATCTCGGGAGGAGATCCCTTGTTGGTGTTGTTGTATTGTAACAGCCCGGAAATTCCACCATAATTAAAAAATATTCTTGTTGCTTTATTTTGTGTATTATTAGAATTGTTTGCAGTATTTTCTTCGCCGAGTTATTAATCGGTGAATATTTCTCCCCCTCTTTCTCGTATCGGATGCGTGACTAAACCTTTTTACCAAACGGCACACGACCTTTGCAACATCGGGTTCACCCGAGCACCGTCGCAACTCCCGGCATAGGCCCAACCATCGCCATCAGAACGAAAACCTTGTTTATTAATAAACGGATTATTTTATTGGGCGCCATAAAAATATTCTCGGAACGGTATCGAAGTGAGGTACGACTGATGGGCTCGCAGCGCTGAGCGCGTCGTTCGAGATTTCGCCCGAATCGGAGGTCGTATGGACTCCCGGCGGTCAGAAACGTGGAGTATCGGACGCGAGGGAGAAAATCCGAGGGCTTTTGCATAAACCTGCCATCAAGACCAGCCTATATAAAGACCACCCCCTCTCCTAGCCCTTCTAGGGTTTCCCCTAAGAAAAATTTGCAGCCACCCCCTCAAAAAATCCCCAAATCTACCCCCAAGTCCTCCACTCCCCGAAACCCTAACCCACAAGCGATTCTAGCTGTCCGATCGCAAGATCAGTGGCCGAGAAGAGGCCACATCACCCCCACAGCCACCTCTCAGCCTCCCAGACGAGTTCCGGCCCCGCAGGGCCCCCTCCGCTGCCGCGGCCTGCCCGGGCCCGATCTGGGCCAAGGCGGAGCCACAGCCGCGCTACCGCCGCCCGTGCTTCTCCTCGCCGAGCGCCTCCTTGCCGTCGGCCAACTCCGGCCGCCGCGCACACAGTCCCCTCTCTCCTTCTACACGCCACCCTACTCTCCTTCTCCCCTACCTCAATGCCCTCTCCCTATCCTCTCTGCAGGCCGCCGGAGCTCGCGCCGTTGCCGCCCTCGCCATGGCCAGCGCGCCATGGGAGCCGCGGGCCGAGCTCGAACCCACCGCCGTTCCGCCGGATCCGGCCACCCCGTGCGTCACCGGTGACCCTATTGCCGCCTCGCCTCGCCTAGGCTCGCCGGAGAAGGACGCCGACCGCCGCCAGCCGCGTCTCCGGCCCTGATCCGATCGGATCGGGCAGCGCCGCCGCCAGGTGGGCCGCTAAGCCGCCGCAGCCCAGCCAGCGCCCCCAGCTCAGCACCAAGCCGTCCCAGCCTCTCCAGCCGCCACCTTGGGCCTAGCCCATTGGGTGATCCGGCCTGCCCCCCTTTTGCCCTTTTTTCTAGTGCCCTCTATTTTCCTTTTATAATTTCTGCCAAGTCATTTTGCAACTGCTCCTGATTGCCTGTTTCGAGTACATTTTGCGAGTGAACCGTAGCCCGGATGAACATGCGCCCAAAATGTTTTTTGTTCATGTTGATGTGCTCTAACTTTTACCTTTAGTGAGTTAATATTTTTGAGGTCGTCTCGATATAGTTATTGTGTCCTGAATAGGGCTTCCCGTCGTTAACTGCAAACTGTTGCTGAAACTGTTATTTTGAGCCAACTTCGGTCGACGAGTGCGTCGCGACTGTTTATCAGAATTGAGTGTTCTTGTTGCTTCCTGTTGAGCATCATGTCTACTTCAGTTATATGCTTTCACTTGTCATGTTGGCCTGCTGCATGTTTATATCAGCCTCACCCAAAGTAGCTACCTGTTAACTTTTTTCTGCTGTTTGCGAAACATTGATACTTTGCTGTAACAGCCCAGTTTTCACAAAAATTAAAAAATTTGTTTTCGGTGTGAATTGTTTGATTGTCTGATTTGTTTGCGGTGTTTGCATCCCCGATTTATCGATCGGAGATTATTTTTCCCCCTCTTATCTCGTACCGGACAGAGACCGGCCCTTGCCACCCTGACACTCGACCTTTGCGACACCGGGTTTCGCCCGATCACCGTCGCGAAAACCGCACAAGACATGCCGCAGCCAACGGAACGAAAAACTCCGTTTAATAAGTAAATGGGATATTTTTCTAGCGCATCGGAAAGTGTTCTCAGAACGGTTCCCGTGCTAGGTGAACGCCGCCGGCTCGACGCGTTGATCGCGCAATTCGAAGTTTTACCCGAATCGGAGGTCCTGTGGACCCCCGGCGGTCAGAAACGTAAACACCGCGCGCGCGAGAGAAAAACCGGGGATGTTTTTGCAAACTGCCATCCACCTGGGCTATATAAAGACTACCACTCTCCCACCTCTTTCTAGGGTTTCCCTAGTCCAAAATTGCAGCCACCCCCTTCACAAAACTCAGATCTGCCCAATTGCCTCCAAATTTCCGAAACCCTAGCTCTCCCACTGATCTGGACCGTCAGATCTGAGATCCAACGGTCCAGATCGCGTTCCCAGCCACCCAGCTCCTCTCACCTTCTCTCTCCCTGAGCCGCCTCCATGCCATTGACGCCGCCACGCCTCTGGCCGCCGCGCGCTGCAGCTGCACTGGTGAGGCCCTCCACCGCCGGCCCTCCTCCTCTTCTCCCTTCTCCCTTCTCCTTCTTCCTCTTTTCCCCTCTCCTCTCTCTTCCTAATACTTCCTCTTCTCCCTGAAGCCGCAGCAACCATGGCGCCCGAGATGCCCTTCGCCGGCCCCTCCTCCTGGAACCTCGCCGGCACCGCCCTCCCGCTAGATCTGGCCGCCGCACGTCCTCCATCCTCGTCCCCGCAACTCCCAGCCTCCCCTACACGCTGCGTCGCCGCGATGGATCGAGCCGCCGCCCGCGCTTCCTCGTCCTGGACGGGAGACGACGCTCGAACCGGCTGCCCGCTCGTCCAGCGAACCGGCCAGGTGGGCCACGCCCTCCCGCGGCCCAGCTCGCGCCTCCAGCTGCCTGCGCCCCGCGGCCTAGCTCTCCCGCGTGCCTCCTTGGGCCAAGGCCCATAGTGGTGAGCGCCCTCCGTTTTTTTTTTGTTTTTTTTGTTACCTGTTGGGCTTGGCCCAGATGCCCTGTTACAGTTTTGCACCAGTAGGCGTTATTTAGTTATTATGTGCTGCCCTTTTTTAGGCCTGTTTAGTGTGCTTTCGGCCCGTTGCCCTGTTTTTTTTCCTCGGCTGTTTAATTTGCAGATTGTATTATTTTCTTGCGATACCCGTAACTTTTTAACGGTAGCTCGGATCGTAACGATTTAAACATGAAACTTGCTTAGAATATTGTCTAGTTTAATAAATTGTGCTCCTTTGCTATGTTTGACTTTGTTTACATGATGTTTACCTGCTAATTACACTGCTTGCCACTGTAAATTGTTTCTTTAATAACTTTTTAACCGTTGCTCGGATTAAAATGTTTCTTATATGTAACTTGACTAGAATTTCGTGTAGATTGCGTTTATGCTGTTCTTGCTTGCTACTAAAAATATTGTTTAGGGCAAAACAGTACCAAATGCAATAATTGTCATGGGGTCCGTAATAGTTGGCATGTATATGTTTTACCGCCACTTAAAATGACTAGATTAGATAGTTTACTTTGTGCTTCACCTCTTCCCATGTTTGTGTGCTCTGCCATGCTTCTATGCTTGCCATGTTAACAACTTTGTTGATCACCTGTAGCTAAACAACTTGAACCACCGTAAATGTGCGGTATCGTCGTGTGTGACGATTACTCCACTTAAATTGTTAGTAACCGCTCTCGACGGTAGGTGCGATGTCTCGTGTTGCCTTCTTGTTGATGCTTGCTCGTTTTTGCTTCGTAGTAATAGATGTTTGCTCGTTGGTTGCTTGCAGTGTTTACCGTCTTGTTTGCTTCCGCGGGTACCTCTCGGAGACGATGCGAGCTTGCGATCGGCTACACCTTTGGAACCCGACTTATCAACAGGCAACTACTATACATTACTTATGATCCATTCTATTTCAACCAGTGGTTTGCATGCTAGTCTAGGTTAGGTTCGATGTTTGATCCTACCACATGTTTACAGCCTCTTTCAAACCAATACAGCCATGTCCCCTCCCAGCAAACCTTGTACTGCTATGTTACTATTGATCGTTGCTCAGCCCCTGCTTAGTATGCATGCTTAGGATGCTACGTTGTTACCCTGTTACTTCTGGTTTGGGATATCACATTATTATATTGTTGTTGATGATATGATTATTATAACGTTGACTATATTCGACGAAGGATGGAAGGTCTAGGCTATCCCGCCCCGACGCTTTGTTCCATTCGAGACACCTAGGATCCGAGTTCCGGGTATTGGTTTTAATACTGAGCGTGCCTAACCGCGTGTGGGATGCTATGGGGTCCCCTTATTTTACCTAGCTAGCTCCAAACATTTCTAGTGGTGGCCCAAGCTGATTTTACCAGTTGAAAACCGCATGCATAACTGGTATGCAGCCAGTGGATTTAAAACAAACCGGGCCAGTGGGATGGTATATCCTGTTGGTCCAAATCTGGAAGCTAGGGAGCCTGCCCGGGAGAGGGTAGGTTATCCCGATCTCGTCCAGACGGTAGAGACCGATTCGAGAGCGCGGCCGGCTTTTGAGTTGGATGTCGACTCACCGGGAGCCACCCGGATTTGTGTGTTGTTAGCTAGAGGGACCTGTCGTTCCGGATCTCTTGGGACTAAATCATAAAATGGTTGCCTATCATGGGTAGCAACTGAGAGAGATGGGCGTGTGTGCGGAGCCTTGTAATGGGCAGTTGGTACACCCCTGCAGGGTTAAAATCTTTTCGAGAAGCCGTGTCCACGGTTATGGACGACTTGAGACCTACTCCTTGTTCATAGACAACAACAATTGAGATAATCTTAATATAACTTGATCAACGTGTGTGTGCCTTGACTGCTTCTTCTTCGTCGGGATGCGAAGAGGAGGACAAGGATAGGATAGGTGTTATGTTTGCGTAGTAGATGACAGCAAGACTTGTTGGAGACGATTCCTCATCGAATGCTTGGCTTCTTATCTTACTCTCTAGATTGTGAGCCACTTCATAAATGCTAGTGCGGCAGCAACCTCACCACTTACCCCATCCTTATCGTAAACTACTAGTTGTCCTAGAATGACGAGTGATGAAGTCCTTGCTGGGTCAGATGACCACTACAGTTGGATCCTGAGTACTTCTGTACTCATGATACTACCCCCAAATTCTTTTCAGGGTTCTTGATCGACAACAGGTATGGTGATCGACGTTTCACGTGGAGACTCGAAGACGACTAGTTAGGCGGATCCCGGCGGAGGGCCTGGACCCGTGTGGTTATGGGGATCGATATTTCTTCTCTTTTCCACTAGGCATTTGATTGTAGTCTGTACTCAGACATGTATCTTCCGCTGATGTATTGTACATACGGCAGTTGTATGCCGATTGTATGAGATGTTGTATCCTTGTATCTGTAATGTTGGATATCACGTTGGAAACCCGAGGCATATGACTTTGTCATATGTCGCGGTGGGACCGATATGTACTTCGTCCCTGGATATGGATGGAAACATCTAGATCTGGAACAGTACCGCTTATCGGGCCTTACAACTTGGTATCAGAGCATTACCGACCGTAGGATCTCTTTTCTGGCCGAAGTTTAGTCTAGACAAAAACTATTTTGTAATTATTAAGTTAGTTATCGGAGAGTAGGAATCTTTTTACTCCTTACCTTTGCTCTGGTCAGGACAAGTGTCGTAAGTGTTTTATTCTTGCCTTACCCCCTTCAAACTTTAGGATCTCGAGTGAGTGTTGTTTCAGAATAGTGACAATGCCTTGCTTGCAGAGTATTGTCTCGATTCTGATCTCAGGTTTGGGAAATTTTGTAGTACCTTCAGTTCTTCCGACTCTGGGTAAACATCTTGGTCATCCGTTGAATTCATTCCTCTTGCCCAGTATCCTCATGATTTGAGTGAGAGTACTTCCCTTGATCGTTGCCTTGAAGTGTTGCTCTTTCTCTTGACACTAACGGTTTCGTTTTTCCGACAATGTCGTCTCTCTGCGGAAAATTTATCTCAACCGAAGTTCGACGTCGACATGGAGCAGAGTCCCTTGTTGGTGGTGTTGAAGATCGTCGTCTCTCTTTTCTCTCCCTACCTCTCCCTGGATCGTCCAGGATCTCGAGACAAGATCCCTTGTTGGTGGTGTTGTTTTGTAACAACCCAGTTTTCACAAAAATTGAAAATTTTGTTTTCGGTGTGAATTGTTTGATTGTCTGATTTGTTTGCGGTGTTTGCATCCCCGATTTATCAACCGACGATTATTTTCCCCCTCTTATCTCATACCGGACGGAGACCGACCCTTGCCACCCTGACACTCGACCTTTGCGACACCGGGTTTCGCCCGATCACCGTCGAGAAAACCGCACAAGACCTGCCGCAGCCAACGGAACGAAAAACCCCGTTTAATAAGTAAACGGGATAATTTTATAGCGCGCCGGAAAGTGTTCTCAGAACGGTTCGAGCGCTAGGTGAACGCCGCCGGCTCGACGTGCTGATCGCGCAGTTCAAAGTTTTACCCGAATCGGAGGTCCTGTGGACCCCCGGAGATCAGAAACGTAAACACCGCGCGCGCGAGAGAAAAACCGGGGATGTTTTTGCAAACTGCCAGCCACCTAGGCTATATAAAGACCACCACTCTCCCACCTCTTTCTAGGGTTTCCCTAGTCCAAAATTGCAGACACCCCCCTCACAAAACTCAGATCTGCCCAATTGCCTCCAAATTTCCGAAACCCTAGCTGTCCCACTGATCTGGACCGTCAGATCTGAGATGCAACGGTCCAGATCGCGTTCCCAGCCACCCACCTCCTATCACCTCCTCTCTCCCCGAGCCGCCTCCATGCCATGGACGCCGCCGCGCCTCCGGCCGCCGCGCGCCGCAGCTGCACCGGTGAGGCCCTCCACCGCCGGCCCTCCTCCTCTTCTCCCTTCTCCCTTCTCCTTCTTCCTCTTTTCCCCTCTCCTCTCTCTTCCTAATCCTTCCTCTTCTCCCTGAAGCCGCAGCAACCATGGCGTCCGAGATTCCCTTCGCCGACCCCTCCTCCTGGAACCTCACCGGCACCGCCCTCCCGCTGGATCTGGCCGCCGCGCGTCCTCCAGCCTCGTCCCCGCAACTCCCGGCCTCCCCTACACGCTGTGTCGCCACGATGGATCGAGTCGCCGCCCGCGATTCCTCGTCCTGGACGGGAGACGACGCTCGAACCGGCTGCCCGCTCGTCCAGCGAGCCGGCCAGGTGGGCCACGCCCCTCCCCGGCCCAGCTCATGCCTCCAGCGGCCAGCGCCCCGCGGCCTAGCTCGCCCGCCTGCCTCCTTGGGCCAAGGCCCTCAGTGGTGAGCGCCCTCCGTTTTTTAATTTGTTTTTTTTTCTGTTACCTGTTGGGCTTGGCCCAGATGCCCTGTTACAGTTTTGCGCCCGTTGGCGTTATTTAGTTATTATGTGCTGCCCTTTTTTAGGTCTGTTTAGTGTGCTTTCGGCCCGTTGCCCTGTTTTTTTTTCTGGGCAGTTTAATTTGCAGATTGTATTATTTTCTTGCGATGCCCGTAACTTTTTAACGGTAGCTCGGATCGCGACGATTTAAACATGAAACTTGCTTAGAATTTTGTCTAGTTTAATAAATTGTGCTCCTTTGCTATGTTTCACTTTGTTTACATGCTGTTCACTTTTTAACCGTTGCTCGGATTAAAATGTTTCCCATATGTAACTTGACTAGAATTTCGTTTAGATTGTGTTTATTCTGTTCTTGCTTGCTAATAAAAATAATAAAATATGGTTTAGGGAAAAACAGTACCAAATGCAATAATTGTCGTGGGGTCCGTATAGTTGGCATGTATAGGTTTTACCCCCACTTAAAATGACTAGATTAGATAGTTTACTTTGTGCTTCACCTCTTGCCATGTTTGTGTGCTATGCCATGCTTCTGTGCTTGCCATGTTAACAACTTTGTTGATCACCTGTAGCTAAACAACTTGAACCACCGTAAATGTGCGGTATCGTCGTGTGTGACGAGTACTCCACTTAAATTGTTAGTAACCGCTCTCGACGGTAGGTCCGATGTCTCGTGTTGCCTTCTTGTTGATGCTTGCTTGTGTTTGCTTCGTAGTAATATATGTTTGCTCGTTGGTTGCTTCCAGTGTTTACCGTCTTGTGTGCTTCTGCGGGTACCTCTCGGAGACGATGCGAGCTTGCAATCGGCTACACCTTCGGAACCCGACTTATCAACAGCCAAGGACTATACATTACTTATGATCCATTCTATTTCAACCAGCGGTTTGCATGCTAGTCTAGGTTAGGTTCGATGTTTGATCCTACCACATGTTTACAGCCTCTTTCAAACCAATACAGCCATGTCCCCTCCCAGCAAACCTTGTACTGCTATGTTACTATTGCTCGTTGCTCAGCCCCTTCTTCGTATGCATGCTTAGGATGCTACGATGTTACCCTGTTACTTCTGGTTTGGGATATCACATTATTATATTGTTGTTGATGATATGATTATTATAACGTTGACTATATTCGACGAAGGATGGAAGGTCTAGGCTATCCCCCCCCGACGCTTTGTTCGATTCGAGTCACCTAGGATCCGAGTTCCGGGTATTGGTTTTAAGACTGAGCGTGCCTAACCGCGTGTGGGATGCTATGGGCTCCCCTAGTTTTACCTAGCTAGCTTCAAATATTTCTAGTGGTGGCCCAAGCTGATTTTACCATTTGAAAACCGCATGCATAACTGGTCTGCAGCCAGTGGATTTAAAACAAACCAGGCCAGTGGGATGGTATATCATGTTGGTCCAAATCTGGAACCTAGGGAGCCTGCCCGGGCGAGGGTAGGTTATCCCGACCTCGTCCAGACGGTAGAGACCGATTCGAGAGCGCGGCCGGCTTTTGAGTTGGATGTCGACTCACCGGGGCCACCCGGATTTGTGCGTTGTTAGCTAGAGGGACCTGTCGTTCCGGATCTCTTGGGACTAAATCATAAAATGGTTGCCTATCATGGGTAGCAACTGAGCGAGATGGGCGTGTGTGCGGAGCCTTGTAATGGGCAGTTGGTACACCCCTGCAGGGTTAAAATATTTTCGAGAAGCCGTGTCCACGGTTAAGGACGACTTGAGACCTACTCCTTGTTCATAGACAACAACAACTGAGATAATCTTAATATAACTTGATCAACGTGTGTGTGCCTTGACTGCTTCTTCTTCGTCGGGATGCGAAGAGGAGGACAAGGATAGGATAGGTGTTATGTTTGCGTAGTAGTTGATAGCAAGACTTGTTGGAGGCGATTCCTCATCGAATGCTTGGCTTCTTATATTACTCTCTAGATCGTTAGACACTTCATAAATGCTAGTGCGGCAGCAACCTCACCACTTACACCATCCTTACCGTAAACTACTAGTTGTCCTAGAATGACGAGTGATGAAGTCCTTGCTGGGTCAGATGACCACTACAGGTGGATGTTGAGTACTTCTGTACTCATGATACTATCCCCAAACTCTTTTCAGGGTTCTTGATCGACAACAAGTATGGTGATCGACGTTTCACGTGGAGACTCGATGACGACTAGTTAGGCGGATCGCGGCGGAGGGCCTGGACCCGTGTGGTTATGGGGATCGATGTTTTTTCTCTTTGCCACTAGGCATTTGATTGTAGTCTGTACTCAGACATGTATCTTCCGCTCATGTATTGTATTTACGGAAGTTGTATGCCGATTGTATGAGATGTTGTATCCTTGTATCTGTAATGTTGTGATATCATGTTGGAAATCCAGGGCATATGACTTTGTCATATGTCGCGGTGGGACCGATATGTGCTTCGTCCCCGGATCTGGATGGAAACATCTAGATCTGGAACAGTACCGCATATCGGGCCCGAGTAAAGGGTATTGTGTCTCTTGACGAGCGTGCCTAACCACCTGTGGGATACTATGGGGTCCCCTCTTCTTACCCTCCTAGCTCCGAAAATTTCTAGTGGTGTCCCAAGCTGATTTACCATTTGAAAACGTATGTGTGCGAGTTGTTGACCTTGAAGATTTCCAAAAATCTTGGGCCAACAGAGATAGAGTTCCTTTGTTGGTCCACACTTGGAAGCTAGGCGGCTGCCCACAGTAATGGGTTAGTTATCCCGACCTCGTCCAGACGGAAGAGTACGATCTGAGAGCGTGGCCTGCTTTTGGATTGGGTGTCGACTCCCCGGGAGCCACCCGGATTTGTGCGTTGTTAGTTACAGGGACCTATCGTTTTGGATATCTCGGAACTAAATCATAAAATGGTTGCCTGTGATGGGTAGCAACTGAGAGAGATGGGCGTGCATGCGAAGCCTTGTAATGGGTAGTTGGTACACCCCTGCAGGGTTAAATCTTTTTGAGAAGCCGTGTCCACGGTTTTGGACGACTTGAGACCTACTCCTTGTTCATAGACAACAACAATTGAGATAATCTTAATAACTTGATCAACGTGTGTGTGCCTTGAATGCTTATTCTTCATCAGGTGATGAAAGAGGAGGACAAGGATAGGATAGGTGTTATCCTTGCGTAAGTAGGTGGATAGCAGACTTGTAGGAGGCGATTCCTCATCGAATGCTTGGCTTCTTATCTTACTCTCTAGATCATTAGCCACTTCATGAATGCTAGTGCGGCAGCAACCTCACCACTTACCCCATCCTTACCGTAAACTACTAGTTATCCTAGAATGACGAGTGATGAAGTCCTTGCTGGGTCAGTTGACCACTACAGCTCGATGCTGAGTACTTCTGTCCTCATGATACTACCCCCAAACTCTTCTCAGGGTTCATACAAGTCTGTTAACTGACTAGCAGAGATCGTCTCCTTGACTGGCAGAAAGTGAGCAATCTTGGAGAAGCGGTAGATGACGACAAAGATAGCATCGTGGCCTTTCTGCGACCTGGGAAAACCAGTGACGAAGTCCATCTCGATCTTGTCCCACTTCCATTCAGGAATAGAGAGTGGTTGCAGAGTTCCAGCAGGTCTTTGATGTTCTGCTTTCACGCGACGGCAAACGTCACACTCGTCAACATATCGAGCGATGTCTTGCTTCATATTAGACCACCAGTACCGCTGACGAAGGTCTTGGTACATCTTGGTACTACCAGGGTGAATCGACAAAGGAGTATCATGAGCTTCTTTCATGACGCGCGGGGTCAAGTTTAGATTGGGCTTACTCCTAGGGACCACTAAACGATTCTTGAAATACAACGTACCATCATCAGCAACAGTGAAGCATGATGGCTTTCCTCTAGCGATATACTTCTTGATCTTCTCGACATTAGAGTCACAGGTTTGTATCCACTTGATGGTGCTGTTGAGGTCCGGTTCAACAACAAGGTTATTCACATATCCCTGAGGAACAATCTCAAGGTTTAGCTTGCGCAACTCTTCATACAGAAGTGGCTGTTGTACTTGAACTTCAAGTTCACTACAATAGGCTTTGCGGCTCAAGGCATCGGCCATCACATTAGCTTTGCCAGGGGTGTAATGAATATCCATGTTGAAATCGGCTATTGTCTCGAGCCATCTTTATTGGCGGAGATTCAGATCTGGCTGAGTAAACAGGTACTTCAGGCTTTGGTGGCCGGTGTAGATCTCGCAACGATTACCAACGAGGTAATGTCGCCACACCTTCAATGCATAAATTACCGCTGCCAACTCGAGATCATGTGTTGGATAGTTCTCTTCATGAGAACGCAACTGGCGAGAGCCATAAGCAATCACTTTGCGCTCTTGCATTAGGACACAGCCTAATCCTTGACGAGATGCGTCACAATATATCACGAAGTCCTTCCGCGTATCAGGGGGAGCAAGCACTGGGGGAGAAGTGAGCTTGTCCTTGAGAGCTTGGAAACTTTCCTGACATTTATCAGTCCACTCAAACTTGACACCTTTGTGAAGCAGATTGGTCAGAGGCTTGGAAATCTTGGAGAAGTTCTCGACGAAACAGCGGCAATAACTGGCGAGCCCGAGGAAACTTCTGACTTGCTTGACAGTCTTGGGGGGAGTCCAATCCAGGATAGCATGAATACGTTCTGGGTTGACGGCAATGCCATCCTTGGAAATCACGTGACCAAGGTAGGTCACTTCGGGGAGCCATAACTCACACTTAGAATACTTAGCGTAGAGTTTGTGTTCTCGTAGCTTTTCCAGTATAAGACGAAGATGTTCAGCATGATCTTCTTCATTCTTGGAGTATATCAAGATATCATCCAGATAAACCATGACAAACTTGTCGAGATATTCCATGAATATATAGTTCATCAACCGGGAGAAAGTGGCTGGGGCATTGGTTAGGCCAAAGGACATGACAGTGTACTCGTAAGAACCATAGCGAGTTATGAAGGCGGTCTTCGGAATGTCCTCTTCACGGACCCGGATCTGATGGTAACCCAACCTCAAGTCGAGTTTCGAGAACACCGTAGATCCAGCAAGTTGGTCATATAGATCGTTGATCCGAGGAAGTGGGTACTTGTTCTGTATTGTTGCCTGGTTGATAGGTCGGTAATCTTGGACTAAACGGTTCATGCCATCACTCTTCTGTACAAAGAGCGAAGGTGCTCCCCAAGCAGAGGAACTGGGGCGAATGAACCCTTTCTGAAGTGCCTTGTCCATTTCCTCCTTAAGTTCAAGGAGTTCATGTGGCGGCATCTTGTAAGGACGCTTGGCAATAGGAACAGTGCCTGGCTTCAAGTCGATGACGAATTCCACCTCTCTGGTCAGGGGTATTCCTGGCAGTTCTTCTGGGAATACGTCGGGAAAATCGCGAACGACCGGAACGTTATTTCAAACGCTTGAGACTGAAGCCCATTCAAAATATCACACATCTTCTTGTATTCTTTTTTATGTCACTTTATATAGAAGTGGTTTAAGTCATGGGAAGTTAATAGCCGAAAATGTTTCTAGATATCCCCCGTGGGTTTGCATAAGTAACCTCCTATCAGATCCTATAATGTATCAGGATCAGACCCCCTCTCTGCTGGTTGCCAATCCAAAGGTTTGCAAAGCATCGGAAGATTTAGTTTGATAGGGAGCAGATTTATGTTAAAATTGCACATAACATAACAAGAATTCTCTATATACCCTTGACCTTTCTTAAGAACCAGCACTGGATCTTCTTTTGTTACTCCCCTATCTGTTGATATATGTAGAACATTTCTTTCAATCATGAATTGGAGCAAGTATTTCCCGATATCATAATGACACTGAATTTGTTTCTTTTTCTCTTTTTTGCTAGCACCTTTGGGCTGAACAACATCCTTAACTGATTCTACCTTACTAGTGAGTACTGCTTCCACCTTACCACTACCTGGTGCTTTGTATTGTAGAAACCTTGCTTGTTCTCGTACAGTTGAATTAAGTTGATCTATAAATCTAGCTGCCTTAACTGCGGATGATTCCTGAAGAGTGTTGAATACCAAGCCTAGTACATGAATCATGATAGCCTCAAGCGTTTCAGCATCACGGGTAATTCGGGTGGTGTGGTTAACAATCTCGCCGGAGGGGTGAAAAAGTTGGACAGAACTGGTGCCACAATACAGTGCGGCATCGTGAACTTTCAACCAGTCCATGCCCAGAATTAGGTCTATGGTGGAGGTTTTCAGGATGATGGGGGACACAAGGAATATAATCCCTTCGACGTCAATGGTGACATCGTGTACCATCATGGAGGTTTGGCAACGGCCTCCAGGGGTGCGGACAACCATCGGTGGGTTCATCTCCTCAAACGTAATGTTACGCTTTAATGCAAATGCTTCCGATATGAATGAATGCGATGCTCCTGAATCAAATAAAACAGTAGCAGGTGCTGAATTAACGAGAAGGGTAGCCATCACGGTAGCGGGTTGTTCCTGAGCTTCTTCAACATTAATGTTGTAAGCATGTCCACGAGCATGAGCAGAAGACCCAGTGTTATAGTTGGGGGTCCTGTTGTTGCCACGACCATTTCCGCGGCCAGTAGGGTGAACTACCAGTTGCTTCTGTTTCTGGGGGCACTCTCTAGAAAAAAGACCAGGCTAGCGGCACGTGAAGCATAATCCATCCTGAGGATGAAGGGGTGTAGCATTGGTTGGTGGAGGCAGAGCTCTTGGCATCTGCGGTGGCGGAGGCAGACGGGGTGCAACATAAGACGGCCTTGGAGCAGGGGAAGGTGAATTGGTCACACTGTGAGGGAGCCAGATGCGACGCTTCTGTGTTGCGCCCGAAGATGAGCCAACGTCACGATAGCGTTTTTGCGTGTCCTTGAACTCCATCTGGGCAGTCTCGACGGTGATAGCCTTGTTCACCATGGTGGCGAAGTTGGCAAAATCATGAACGGCAATAGCGAGCCTGAGGTCTGCATTGAGCCCACGATGGAACTTCTACTGTCTGCGAGCATCAGTGGTGATCTCTTCTTCCGCATAGCGAGAGAGGTTGAGGAACTCACGCTGATAGGCTTCAACAGTCATGTTGCCCTGAGTGAGGTTGCGGAATTCTTCCTGCTTACGATCCATGATCCCCTGAGGAATGTAGCGAGCGCGGAAGGCAGACTAAAATTCATCCCAAGTGATGACTTCTCCAACTGGCAGTGAACGCTTGTTGGTGCTCCACCACTGAGCAGCGGCGCCTTTCAGATGATAAGACGCAAAGTTCACATAGTCGGTTGGATCGACATTAGCTGACTCCAGCTCGTGAGTGATGTCGCGAAGCCAGTCATCAGCATCCAACGGCTGAACAGTGTTGCGGAACATAGTTGGGTTGAGGCGGGTGAAGTCGTGCAGAGTCACGGTGGCGTGCTGATGGTGGTGCCCATTCTGATTCGGCTGGGGGAACTAAGCCATGACATTCTCCATGAACTGACGGTTCAGCTCGAACTGCTGCATCATCGCGGCCATGTAATCTGGCGGCGGAGGTGGGTCGTTGGCTCCACGACCACGACCATGACCACCACGACCAGCCATGCTTCTAGAATTTAACAGGGGTATTTCATCGATGAAAATTTAACGAGATACTGGAATCAAGCCTGAAGTAAAGCGACAATGAAGAGGGGGGCGCGGATATATAGGAGTAGTCATATAAGACATACATATTCACACACGGGGTCAATCGAAAATCGGGAAGCGTAACGTCGTAGAAATTAAGGAAAAAGGACTCACTAGGCGGCGCGCAGACCGCGGTAAGGATTACACGACGCGACATAGATTCCACTATGTCAATCACGCCGCAAGAAAACTGTTGGCCATAGGAGTTAATGCCAGAGGACGCGCGGCCTGCCCAGAATGAGAATGGGATCCGCGGTCCAGGACCTGGGGTAGAACTCCTGCGACACGACTCAATCCATGGGGGAAGCACCAAAATGCCGGATGGAATCAAGAGAACGTGATCCTAATGTCAGATTTTGTAAAACTTACCAGAAAGGATAAGAGAGCAGAGTCCTAGAGCATAGGTAAGGAGAAAAGGATCCTAATACCATAGATATCACACGTCGTGACAACGATGTAGGCCCGTAAGCCAAATATTAAGTTAGCAAAATAGTTTTTCAAAGTCTAGACTCAACTTCGACCAAGTAGTGGTGCGGTGGCTTCCTACAGGCAGTCGGCTCTGATACCAACTTGTAACGCCCCCAAAATCAATCCGTGTACAGTAACCATACACGCAGGGTACACGGCCGAGATTAGGGTGCCACGGTGAGAATATCACAGCACAACACTAAACACAAAAGGATAAATCAATATGTTACAATACCAGGGATCACGAGGATCCGAATACATAAGTCATACAAGCCATAATATCTGAGTACATACATAGTTAATCAAGTTTTGCCTTAAGAAGGCTAGCACAATTCACAACAGAGATACAGATCGAAAAGGCGAGGCCTCCTGCCTAGGATCCACCGAACTACTCCTGGTCGACGGGGAACTCGACGTCGTAGTAGTCGCCTCCGGGGTACTCCTGCTCCTGGGCTCCAACGTCGGCTGCAGCGGCCGATCAGGCAAAGCGAAAAGGGGAAATAAAGCAAAGGTGAGTATCTAGCATACCCGCGAGTCTTACGTCCGCTACAAAGCATTATGCATTGTATCAAATGGAAGGGGAGGCTATATATAGTGGACTGCAAGATAGAAATCAGAATAAGGGTAAGAAGCTAGGCCTAACGAAGACTAGCAACTTCCGACGAGTCTTGCAGCATGAGGAGAGAATAGCCAACAGTTCATATAAAGCATAAAGTAACAATGCAGCAGAAGTTGCTGCAGCATTGTATAATAGTAAGTTTTAATAATTAACAATGCCTCCGAGATCCCCTCCTTGACATCCCCGCGAGGAAGAAAACCCGGAACCATACAGTTTAATAATAAGAGTTTCTAGTGGTAAGATCCAGCTTCAGCATAAAGCGTCCTGTTACCGTGGACACGGCTATTCGAATAGATCAATCTTCCCTGCAGGGGTGCACTTCTGTTACACTACAACGCACGGATCTCCAGAATGGAGGGCACCTTGTTAGGGAACGCTCCACCGAGGCTATCCGACACTCCACAGCCCATCTTTCAAACTCAACAGAGAGGCCATCCGCCGGTCTAAATCCTAAGTACGCAGGGCCTTGGACCCCAACCCTGACGTACTCCTGCACAGTGCGTGGGTGGCCGGGAAGCCGTAACAAAAACAACACAGCTCGAGCCAAAGAAGACATCGCACTTCCCGGCAATCATCCCGCGGTACTGCTGACGTCTGAAGAGTCCTCGGACGACACCATGAAGCAGAGGAGCCCATAACTCATTATCCCACGTGTAGGCAGCGCGTACAAGCCAAAAGGCTACTCAAGTCATCCTCCGAACCATTTAGTATTTTATTAATTTGCGGGACAACCGTTATCGTTGCCTCGACTTAACTAACCCGCGGACAACGACAGCAGTCAGGACCACCAGTACATCGGTGCCTGCCCTGTCGTCCCACCAAGTCTCTGCGGTTACCAACAAGGTGAACCGTCTCCTTACCTTGTCTCGCGTGTGCTCTTGGTAGAGCTCGACTTTCGTGGATTGGTAACTCTCGCGGCCAACGATCAGGGGCCAAGCACACCGGTACACTGGTCGTACCCTCCATGTCGTCCCGTCACAATACCTCTCGCCGGTACCGTTGGGTCGCCCGACTTCTTACCTGAAGGACAACTGTGGCTCAGGTACCTAAAGCGACTATACAGAGTCAGCAACGAGTGCAGTACAAGGATTACTCCTTGATAGCTCACACTTGATGGTGGCTCGGTAGAGCCGAGGTAGGGGCCTGAGGCGGTGGCTGCATTGTACTGTACCTGTGCAGTTATAATATTTGTATCCGCGTTCACTCCCCTAAGTGATCACGACCCGCTATCTCCCGGGACTAAATCATATAATTGCTGCCTATGATGGGTAGAAATTGAGAGAGATGGGCATGCGTGCGGAGCCTTGTAATGGGAAGTTGGTACACCCCTGCAGGGTTAAATCTTTTCGAGAAGCCGTGTCCAAGGTTATGGACGACTTGAGACCTACTCCTTGTTCATAGACAACAACAATTGTGATAATCTTAATAAACTTGATCAACGTGTGTGTGTGCCTTGACTGCTTCTTCTTCGTCGGGATGCGAAGAGGAGGACAAGGATAGGATAGGTGTTATGATTGCGTAAGTAGTTGATAGCAAGACTTGTTGGAGGCGATTCCTCATCGAATGCTTGGCTTCTTATCTTACTCTCTAGATCGTTAGCCACTTCATAAATGCTAGTGCGGCAGCAACCTCACCACTTACCCCCTCCTTACCGTAAACTACTAGTTGTCCTAGAATGACGATTGATGAAGTCCTTGCTTGGTCAGATGACCACTACAGTTGGATGCTGAGTACCTATGTACTCATGATACTACCCCCAAACTCTTTTCAGGGTTCTCGATCGACAACAGGTATGGTGATCGATGTTTCACGTGGAGACTCGACGACGACTAGTTAGGCGGATCCCGGCGGAGGGCCTGGAACCGTGTGGTTATGGGATCGATGTTTTTCTCTTTGGCAGTAGGCTTTTGATTGTAGTCTGCACTCAGACATGTATCTTCCGCTGTATTATTGTATTCAGGCAGTTGTATGCCGATTGTATGAGATGTTGTATCCTAGTATCTGTAATGTTGTGATATCATGTTGGAAATCCGAGGCATATGACTTCGTCATATGTCGCGGTGGGACCGATATGTGCTTCGTCCCCGGATCTGGATGGAAACATCTAGATCTGGAACAGTACCGCATATCGGGCCTTACAACTTGGTATCAGAGCCTTACCGACCGTAGGATCCCTTTTCTGGCCGAAGTCGAGTCTAGAAAAAAACTATTTTGTAGTTACTAAGTTAGTTATCGGAGAGTAGGAATCTTTTTACTCCTTACCCTTACTCTGGTCAGGACAAGTGTCGTAAGTGTTTTAATTCTTGTCTTATCCCCTTCAAACTCTAGGATCTCGAGTGTGTGGAGTATCGAAATCGTTACAATGCCTTGCTTGCAGAGTATTGTGTCGATTTCGAGCTCAGGTGGGAATTCCTGTAGTACCTTTAGCTTCTCTGGTTTCGGATATCATCTGTGTCATCCAATGCCATCCATCCTTTTGCCCAGTGTTTTTATGACTTGCGTCGAAATCACTATCCCTTGATCTGGTTTTCGCTGTCGTTCTTCCTTTTGACACCTGAGGGTTTCGTTCATCGACGTTGCCGTCTCTCTGTGGAAATTTTATCTCGACCGAAGTTCGACGTCGACATGGAGCAGAGTCCCTTTTTGGTGGTGTTGAAGATCGTCGACTCTCTTCTTCCCCCCTTCCCTCTCCCCCGGATCGTCCAGGATCTCGGGACGAGATCCCTTGTTGGTGTTGTTGTATTGTAACAGCCCAGTTTTCACAAAAATTAAAAAAAAAAATTTCGGTGTGAATTGTTTGACTGTCTGATTTGTTTGCGTTGTTTGCATCCCCGATTTATCGATCAGCGATTATTTTACCCCTCTTATCTTGTACCATACGGAGACCGACCCTTGCCACCCTGACCTTTGCGACACCGGGTTTCACCCGATCACCGTTGTGAAAACCGCACGAGACCAGCCGCAGCCAACAGAACGGAAAAACCCCGTTTAATAAGTAAATGGGTTATTTTTATAGCGCACCGGAAAGTGTTTTCGGAACGGTTACAGCGCGAGGTGAACGCCGCCAGCTCGACGCGCTGATCGCGCAGTTCAAAGTTTTACCCGAATCGGAGGTCCTGCGGACCCCCGGCGGTCAGAAACGTGAGCACCGCGCGCGCGAGAGAAAAAACGGGTATGTTTTTGCAAACAGCCAGCCACCTGGGCTATATAAAGACTACCACCCCACTTAGGGTTCCCCCTATGGCATAATTGCAGCCACCCCCTCCACATTGCCCCAAAAATACCCCAATTTTCCTCCAACCCTAGTCCCAACTGATTTCGGCCGTCCGATCGGGCGATCGGAGGGCTCCGAAGGCGCCACATCAGCCCCCACCAACCTTCTCTCTCCCGAGCCAACTCCAGCCCACGGGCAAGCCGCCACCGGCGCCCCCAACTCCGGCCGCCGGCCAGGCCAACGCCGGCAGCAGGCCTCCACCGCGGCGCCCCCTCTCCTCTCTTCCTCGCGCTCCTTCCCTCGCGCCCCTCTCCTTCCCCTCACCTCTCTCTCTTGCAAGTCATCGGCCGGCCACCGAGCGCCATGGACGCCGCCCGAGCGGAGCTCGCCGGCAACCCGCACCCGAGGCCGCCGCCGCGCCGGATCTGCCTCCCTCCGGCCGGATCCCCGCCGCTTGCGCCCCCTCCGGCCTCCTCTTCCCTCGCCGGAGCCGGCGTCTAAGACCGCCGCCGCCACGTCCTGGCTGCCGTCGGGAGGAGCCCGACCTCCCCTCCAGCGCGCGTGGACGGCCAGCTGGGCCGGCCCGGCCAGCCGAGGCCCACCTCGGCCAATAGCCAGGCCCAAGCCAGCCAGACCGCCTCCTCTCCCAGACCGGTGGGCCAAGGCCCAGTGGGTGAGGCCCTTTTTATATTATTTTTTCTTGAGAGCTGCGAATTTGACTAAGTCCCTATGCATTTTGATGCTGATTCTGTTTCACAGAGTAGATTGCGTGCAAACGATAGCTCGGATGAACGTGCCCCCAAAACAAAATTTGCTCAGTTTTGCGTGTACTTTAACTCATCTGTTGTGAGCTTTTGCATTTGAGGTCATCTTGATTGTGCAATTGTGTGCTAAACAGGGCATCAGATCGTTAATTGCAACTGCTGCTGTTAAACTTGCTGAAACTGTTGCTTGATTGAAACTTCGGGCGACGGTTGCTTCGCAACCGTGCGTCGGAATTGAGTGATTCCTGTTGCGTTGCGTTAAGCATTGTTTCTACTTCAGTTTCATGCATTCACATGCCATAATTTCTTGCTGCATCATGATTGTATCTTGCTCCAAAGTAGCTACCCTGCAGTTAGTGTGCTGCTGTTTATATTTTGTTGCAACTTCGGTCGACGAGTGTGTCGCGACCGTTTATCGGAATTGAGTGATTCCAATTGAATATTGTTAAGCATCATGTCTACTTTCATTATATGTATTGCATTGTCATGATATGCTTGCTGGTCATATAGTTATTCTGCTCCAAAGTTGCTATGCTGCTGTTTTTGACAGCCACCTCTGTTTTTCACTTAGTCTGTTACTTTGCGATGCTATGTTGTTTGTTAATATCTTTTGATCTATGATGCCTATTTTCATGATTCTTTTTGCCATGCATTCCCTGTCATGTATACTTTAGTTCCATATCATTTGTGAGCATGTCTGCATTGATTATCCTGTTTATGCATTGCTCTAAAGTGTGCTTCGTGATGTTGGCAGATTGTGCCCGTAACTAGTTTTGCTTATATCTTTTTAACCGTAACTCCGTTTGGGGTGTTCTTTATATGTAACTTGATTAGTTTTTCATGTACTTTGTGTTTATGCTATTTTTTGATGTTGTTAACCAACCTAAAATATGGTTTACGACAGAACAGTACCAAATCCTTTAATTGTCGTAGGGTACTTAGTGTTATGCCATGTTTAGGCTATGCCTCACTTAAATTGACTAGCACAGATAGTTTACTTTGTGCTTCACCTCTTGACATGTTTTTGTTCTATGCCATGCTTGCTTGAGTGAGATGCCATGTTAACAACCTTTGTTGATCACCTGTAGCTAAGCAACTTGAACCACCGTAAACGTGCGGTATTTGTCGTGCGTGACCGATACCCCACTTAAAATGTTAGTAACCGTTCTCGACGATAGATCCGTATCGCGTTGCCGTGTCGTGTGATGTCTTCCTGATCTTGTGTTATCCCGTAGTAATAGAGTGCTTGCTCGTTGATTGCTTTCCAGTGTTTATTGTCTTGTGTGCTTCCGCGGGTACCTTCGGAGACGATGCGAGCTTGCGATCAACTACACCTTCGGAACCCGACTTATCAACAGCCAAGGACTATACATTACTTATGATCCATTCTATTTCAACCAGCGGTTTGCATGCTAGTCTAGGTTAGGTTCGATGTTTGATCCTACCACATGTTTACAACCTCTTTTAAACCGATACAGCCATGTACCTTCCCAGCAAACCTTGTACTGCTATGTTACTATTGCTCGTTGCTCAGCCCCTTCTTTGTATGCATGCTTAGGATGCTACGATGTTACCCTGTTACTCCTTGGTTTGGGATATCACATTATCATTACTATTATTGTTGTTGATTATATGATTATTATAATGTTGACTATATTCGACGAAGGATGGAAGGTCTAGGCTATCCCGCCCCGACGCTTTGTTCCATTCGAGTCACCTAGGATCCGAGTTCCGGGTATTGGTTTTAAGACTGAGCGTACCTAACCGCGTGCGGGATTTTATGGGGTCCCCTTTTCTTACCTACCTAGCTTCAAGCATTTCGAGTGGTGGCCCAAGCTGATTGACCATTTGAAACAGTGTGTGTGCTGGTCAGCTGCCAGTAGTTTTTAAACCAACCCGGACCAGCGGAGACTGGGTTTCCCTGTTGTTCCACCTTTGACCGGCGAGGGCCCGAGGCCTCACGTGAGGCGTCTCGGTAACCCAAACCCTGTTGAGACGGAAGAGTCCGATCCGAGAGCGTGGTCAGCTTTTGGATTCGGTGTCGACTCCTCGGGGGCCACCCGGATTTGTTTGTTGTTAACTAAATCATAAAATGGTTGCCTGTGATGGGTAGCAACTGAGAGAGATGGGCGTGCGTGCGGAGCCTTGTAATGGGCAGTTGGTACACCCCTGCAGGGTTGAATCTTTTCGAGAAGCCGTGTCCACGGTTATGGACGACTTGAGACCTACTCCTTGTTCATAGACAATAACAACTGAGATAATATTAATATAACTTGATCAACGTGTGTGTGTGCCTTGACTACTTCTTCGTCTGGATGCGAAGAGGAGGACAAGGATAGGATAGGTGTTATGATTGCGTAAGTAGTTGATAGCAATACTTGTTGGAGGCGATTCCTCATCGAATGCTTGGCTTCTTATCTTACTCTCTAGATCGTTAAGCACTTCATAAATGCTAGTGCGGCAGCAACCTCACCACTTACCCCCTCCTTACCGTAAACTACTAGTTGTCCTAGAATGACTAGTGATGAAGTCCTTGCTGGGTCAGATGACCACTACAGTTGGATGCTGAGTACCTCTGTACTCATGATACTACCCCCAAACTCTTTTCAAGGTTCTCGATCGACAACAGGTATGGTGATCGACGTTTCACTTGGAGACTCGACGACGACTAGTTAGGCGGATCCCGGCGGAGGGCCTGGAACCGTGTGGTTATGGGATCGATGTTTTTCTCTTTGCCAGTAGGCTTTTGATTGTAGTCTGTACTCAGACATGTATCTTCCGTTGTTGTATTGTATTAAGGCAGTTGTATGCCGATTGTATGAGATGTTGTATCCTTGTATCTGTAATGTTGTGATATCATGTTGGAAATCCGGGGCATATGACTTTGTCATATGTCGCGGTGGGACCGATATGTGCTTCGTCCCCGGATCTGGATGGAAACATCTAGATCTGGAACAGTACCGCATATCGGGCCTTACAGTTTCAAACAAGTGAGCCTATATGACACTGCTACCACCTTTGATAGTAGTGATATTGATATTGATAGTTGCACCCTCTCAGAAGTTATTAGCTTGCTACACAAAATGTCTAGAGACCCCCACACTAGCACACTCAATCTTTCGTTCACGGAGCATATCAAAAATTCTCTCATCAAAGCTAGGGAGGAGAAGCTTAGGATAGAAGCCACCATTCCTAGGAAGCTAGACGATGGTTGGGACCCTATGATTAAAATTAAATTAAATAACTTCTCTTTATATGCTTTATGTGACGTTGGAGCTAGTACCTCCGTCATGCCCAAAAGAATGTATGATATGTTTGAATTGAAACCATATTGATTCTTGTTCTTTTGGTGTTCGTCTCGTTGATTCTTCCGTAAAGAAACCTTTGGGGAAGATCGACGATGTTCTTATCATTGTCAATGACAACTATGTTCCCGTTGATTTTATTATTTTGGATATAGAGTGTGAACCTTTATGTCCAATTATTTTGTGACGTCCTTTTCTTCGCACCGTTGGTGTTGTTATTGACATGAAAGAGGGGAATATAAAATTTCAATTCCCTCTCAAAAAGAGGATGTGACGGGGATCAACCCCGGAAAATCCCATGGCCAGGGACCCTGGGTTAGTCATAGAGATAGGCACAGGTTGGACGATACTCGTCGGCTAACAGGAAAAGCACTTCCTGCTCGATATTATCACGTGAGGGGCGATTAAAATGGAGGCCAAGGCGAGTTCTAGCAAGGCTAGGATGAGTAGATGCGTATTGAGATGATCTGGACGTCTCCCCTCCTAGCCTTTATATATTAGGCTAAGTCTCGAGGAGTCCGTGCTAGGTTACATAGGTAGTTTCCTAATTCTAGTCCTTCCTTGTACGCCAAGTTGCACCTTCCATGTTAGTCGCGGACTCCTACGTCGGTGCTTGGTTGGGCCAATCGCGGGCCTCTCGTAGCTTCCCAGCGGGCCTTCTGTCTTCACACGCACCAGGTAGTCTCAAATGTAGGAGTCGTGGGGTCACCCCCTCGTCAGTAGCCCCCGAGTGCCTAGGGGACTCGAAGAGTCGCGCAGGGACTCGAATTCATCTGCGCCATATTGTTTGTAAGTGTGGTATCAACACGGGTCGCTGGAAGTTTTGAGCCATGACAATATCTGTTTTGAGGGATTGCTAAGCTGAAAGGGCCCAAGGAGTCGACCAATCGAGCATTGGTGAATTGTTCTAGTGCCAAATACCATAGTATCCCGATCAAGCTCATGTCCCTCGACATGAACTTGGAACACCGGTGTCAAGCAAAGTCATGTCGCTGCAGGTCTTATAGGATCAATTGCCGCTAGTCTAAGCACATAGCCTGAGCGCGTCCGCTCGGCTCTTTCTATCATGCAAGAACATGGAAAAGGTCGGGAGTGAAATCGCTCTGCGGCAAGTCTCGTCCCGGCCGTTCTGCGCAGTGGGGTCTTACCTACACGCTATGCTTCCGTGGCATCTGGGTACAGTGTGTCGCAGCCCAGTCATAATCGTTTTTGTTGAGGCACGGAGCCTGATTTAGCAATGCAACCACTTGGAATAAACAATCAAGTAAGTTGTTTTAGTCGTCACTCGCGAGTTTGTAGCGAACCAGGCGAGGAAAATAAGATAGCACCCACTCGGAATGTCGTCGAGTGTGCAGGTAAGTCATGTTTGCTGAATGGCTGAATCTTTTTTGGGCGAGTGGTCACTCGAATGCTTTTTTGCTCTTAGGGTGAGGGAGCACCCGAACTCTGAGAGTATGTTGTTTCTGCTGGTGCGAGTGATCACTCGACCACATCTTTGCCTTCTGAGTGAGGGACCACCCGAACTCGAATAAAGGTACTCCAAAGGGGAGTATGAATTTTTCTTTGAAATAATAAGAAAAAAGCTTGTAAAGAGCTGGATGCTGACCGAAGATGTGTGTTTGAGACGCGTTGCTAAGGTGTGACGTTTGCTGGTTCGCCTGATAGGTTGGGTCGCCATGTCAAGTGAAAATTGAGTGACTTGACATCTGTTGCCCGAAAATTTCGCACTTCGTGATGATGGCCCTCGTTTTTCGCGCGTGGTGGGTGGTATGGTTAGTGCGCCGGTTGAGTTTTCCATGTTCCTCAGCTATCGTGGGATCGTTCCACGTCTCTTGGATTCCAAGATGAGCGGTGACGATTTGTTTTCTCGGACTGATGGTTAAATACCGGGGTCTGGTGTGTTTTAGGTTTTCACCCAGCAATTGCCTTCTCCTATCTTCCTTTCTTCTTCCTTCGTTGTTCTTTGCCGTCCGCCTGTATTTTCGTGCGGTTTGCTAGTTGAGATCCATGTCCAAGCGTCCCCGTAGTGCAGCGCTGGAGTCGGCGAGGATGACCGGTAGATGGGAGCACTCTGCTTTTGGAGTTGCAGATCTGGATGAACTGGTGGCCGACGACGTGGTGGCGCGTGATGCCGCCCGGATTCCTGGTGATGAGGAGGTTCCTGCGCCCCGTCCAGATGAGCGGGTATTCTTTCAGAGTTTCTTCCCCCGTGGTTTTGCACTTCCCATTCACTCTTTCCTCCGGGGGTTGCTTTGCGCCTATCAGTTGCAACTGCATGATTTAACCCCCAATAGGATTCTGCACATTGCATGTTTCATTACGCTCTGTGAGGGATTTTTTGGAATTTATCCCCATTGGGGCCTCTGGAAACGTCTCTTCAATGTGAAGAGGACAAATTCTGAATACGCCAGTGGGGACGTGGGGATCTCCATTAAGGAGAAATCTGCTTATTTTGATATGGAGAAGTTGGACTCCGTCTTTTCGTGGCGGAGGAGCTGGTTTTATCTGAAGGACCAGTGCGTTGCGGGTCAGCGGTTTGGTCTGCCTCCTTTCGACCCTTCTGCGCGGGCGGTTAAGCGTTCTTCATGGGCGCATCCTTTGTCTGCTCGCGAGTTGTCTCTCGTGGAACTGTTTGTGCAGAAGATTACTGGTTTGAAGAATGAATTGATTAGCGGCCAGCTTATCTCCGTGTTTGTCAGGAGACGCGTGCAGCCGCTTCAGCATCGGGTCCGTCCCATGTGGCAATATACTGGGCCTGATGACTCGACCATGTGTTCACCCGAAGAGTTTTCCGATGACGACCTTTTGTCCTGGGTTCAGCAAGTCACAAAGTGCACGAGCATTGGGGAGCAGAGTCTTGTTCGTCCTTACTCTGCTGACTTGCCTCTTCCTCAGGTACTTATCTTTAAAAAAAATCTGAACTGCTGACTCGTTCCTATTGGTTTCTGATGCTATTTTGATCTGTAGGGTCACAATCCTTTGTTGAACAATCTGCCGCAGCCTGAGGATGCGGATATACTCGATGAACCTGGTGAGGCTAATGCCGATCCTGTCCCTGTGAGTGATGGGGGTGCTTCTGGCGCTTTGGGTGTTGTTGCTGTCGAGTCCACGGGTGCTCCCCCGTCAGTTGCGGATGACTCTGGGGATTCAAGTCCTCTTCGTGTCAAACGCACTCGCCCTGCGAGTGGTCGTGATGCGGCGGGTGATGGCGAAGATTTGCCCGCGGTCGTACAGCCTGTTGTGTCGTGCCCTCCTCCTACTGACTGGAAGAAACGCAGGTTCGGGATATTGCTGCGTCCAGGTGCTGCGCCTGCTGGGTTAGTGCACATTTCCACTTTGCCGTTTCTGGCTTTCATTGTCTTGGCTGGTGTTTTGAAGGTAACCGCTTTGTAGGACTGCTCCTGCTCCGACTGCTTCCTCTGCGAGTGTTGTTGCTGTCGCTACTACTTCGACTGATTCTGGAGCGGCGTCAGGTCGACTGGCCTCTTCCGCTACTCCCGTGGCTGCGGGTGCGGGGACGACCCCTGCGAATGTAGGTGTGGAGGGGGCCTCTGCGACTTCTCCGTCTGGGGGGTCTGCTTCGGCTGCTGCTGCTCCTGAGGGTGACTTACCTCCGGATGTCAAACAATTGATCCCTGAGGAGCACTTTCTGGAGAGGAGGGATCTCTCTGCTAAGGATAAAGCGAAGTTCTTTGATCGCACGGCAGAGCAGGTATGTGATTTCTTTGTCCTTCTGTGCTTTGCTATAGTAGCCCCCGAGGCTGCAAACGGTCACTTGTGGGTGGTTGTAGTCTATGATTTTGGTCTTCCTTCTGTCAGTCTGATACATATTGGGAGCACGGCAGTGCTCCCAATGGGAGTAGCCCCCGAGGCTGCAAGCAATCATTTGTGATTTGTTGTAGCCTTTGATTTTATTCTTTCCTATGCTTTTGACTATGTGTATCTTCTTGGGTTCAGCCTTTATTCCGGATCTGCGAATGTGTGCTGACTGAGACTGATCGGTGGCGACGTGCTCATGACTCGGTCTAGGGGAGCTTAATTGCTATGACATGTGAGATCCTGGTTCTTGGTCTTTGTTTATTTTGCTGATTGGTTCTGATTGGTGTTTGTTCCATAGGTCGCAAGAAGGGTGCCGACAGGCGGGCGGAGGCTGCGAAGAAGGAACTTCCTGAACTTCGGGCTGCTCTGTCGTCCAAGGAAACGGAACTGCAGGCGCAGCAAGGCGAGCTCGAGCGGTTGCGGCGGTTGGAGGAGCAGAGTCTCCAGGTCGAGAGGGTTGGGTGCGAGCGTCTGCAGGAATTGGCGAGCTCGCTAATTGGTTAGTGGACTCTTCCTGTCGTCCATCTTTTTTGCGGTTTATCTGCCTCTCCGATTGCTGGGATTTAAATCTGTGGCCTTCTTCCAGGTTCTGCGGGTATTGGAGCGGTGGATGTTGCTGCTGCCGGTTCGGGTGTTCTCCGTGGCTCTGTAGATGATGTCTCAAGCGATGCTGTAGCTGTTGGGGATGTCTGCGATCGGGCTACCACTCTCCTGAAGCTTCTCCATGAGCACATGTTCCCAGATGCGGAGAAGCGTCTTGAGGGTCTTGATTCTCTAGTTGCTGCCTTCAGTCCGGATGGAGATCAACTGGAGGGCTTGGTTCGTGAGAACGTGGTGAGTGGGCTTGCCTTGTTCTTCTGGGCCATGGTCTCCCTATTGAGGATTCCATGGTGGATACTTTACCTGCTTACATGGACGAGCAGAGTGCTCGCGCAACTCGGCTGGCCCGCCGGCTGCAGCTGGTCGTAGAGGCAAAAAATTCTGCAGCCGAGGAGTAGTGTGGTCCTGTTTGTGTTTTGAAAACTTTCAGTTGTAATGTGCCTCCTGCGGGAATGCGGATCTAATTCATGGACCTTCTTTGCTTTCTTGTGCTTCTTGTTGCCTTGTTTCTTTTGACTTGTTTCTCTTTGTGGTAGGCCATCCCGGGCGTTTCTCGGGCTTGGAATTTGCTGAAGGAGGATGCTCGCGAAGGTGCTTACGAGTCTGTTTTCTTGAGGCTGAAAGAGGCCTAACATGAGATCGTTCGACTGAAAGGTGCTCTTACGGTCCATCGCTCGATACGCGAGCGTGCTGAGGCTGTCTTGGATAGCTTGGCAACTTGGATGGTGAAGCTGTCTGACCTTCTGAAGGGTGAGTTTGTTTTTTCCTTCGACCGCTCAGCTGCGCGTGTTCTTTCCTATGCTTTGCGGCTGACCTTTGTTCTTCGTTGCGAAGTTCTTGCTGGGCGTTCTCGCGAAGAAGAGGAGGCTGTACAGTCTGAGTTGCTTCGGTTGGAGGACCCGGTAGTGCAGGCGAACAGTCCTTTCTGGATGGACAGGGCGCGTGCTCGGGTGTTCGCCATTTTGCGGATGCGGGTTGAGAGGGTGTCGTGGGCTCTTGAGTATTGCCGCGGAGTGTTTGGCAGGATTTTTGCTGAGTTTTACCCTTTGGATCATGTCCCTTCATCCCTTGAGAAGCTTTTCCGGATGTTCTCCGAGCCTGCGAATCTTCGGCGCGTAGTTAATCACCAGATTTATGCAGGTGCTCGCTGTGCTTTTGGCTTTGTCCATAGTCATTGGCCGGGGGTTGATATTGCGTTGGCGGCTCGAGGACCTCCTGGTGGTCGAACACAGCCGATGGATGACCATTACGCTGTGGAGGATGAGCCTGCAGGTGAAGTTGGGAAGTGGGTGGTCGAGGATAATGCCTGTCGGTTGGGTGCTCTGTACAAAGTGAAGTCAAAGCCTGGAGATTAGCCTTTTCTTGGTGTTGATTCCTTTACTGACCAACGTTTGTTGCTGCTCTTTTGCATTACTTTGTTCATCTGCTGTAAACCAACTTGTGTGGTATAGGTTTGTCTTGTCGGCTGCAGAGTTTTCGGGCGAGGGTTCCCCTTCTTCTCTTTTTAGAGTCTGAAATAGGCGAAAAGTATCTCGGGGGGTGGATGCTGCGGCGAGCCCCCCGAGTGTTAATTTTTTAGAGTCGCGTTTGCGAAGAACGCCTCAGGGGTGGCAGCTGCGGAGAGCCCCCGAGTGCCAATTTTTTTAGAGTCGCGCTTGCGAAGAACGCCTCGAGGGGTGGCTGCTTCGGCGAGCCCCCGAGTGCCGATTTTTTAGAGTCGCGTTTGCGAAGAACGCCTCGGGGGTGGCTCCTTCGGCGAGCCCCCGAGAGCCAATTTTTTTGAGTCGCGTTGGCGAAGAACGCCTCGGGGGATGGCTGCTTCGGCGAGCCCCCGAGTGCCAATTTATTAGAGTCGCGTTTGCGAAGAACGCCTCGGGATGGCTGCTTCGGCGAGCCCCCGAGTGCTAATTTTTTAGAGTCGTGTTTGCAAAGAACGCCTCGGGGGGTGGCTGCTTCGGCGAGCCCCCGAGTGCAATTTTTTTGAGTCGTGTTTGCGAAGAACGCCTCGGGGGGTGGCTGCTTCGGCAAGCCCCCGAGTGCCAATTTTTTAGAGTCGCGTTTGCGAAGAACACGTCGGGGGGTGGCTGCTTCGGCGAGCCCCTGAGTGCCAATTTTTTAGAGTCGCGTTTGCGAAGAACGCCTCGGGGGGTGGCTGCTTCGGCGAGCCCCCGAGTGCAAATTTTTAGAGTCGCGTTTGCGAAGAACGCCTCAGGGGGTGGCTGCTTTGTTGGATATATGCTCTAGAGGCAAATAATATATGATTATTCCAATATATCTAAGCAAGTTCATAACCATTTTCATACCGTGCTAGAACTGCATCAGTGAAACAATGATGCAGGTGTGGTATAGAAACACCCAGAGTTCCTAGTTAGCCTCTACATCGATAACTAGTTCATGGTCAACATGATGATCGTAGTTTCGCGATCATGGACAATTAAGTCTCTTGACTATGAGGTCACCTCACTGGTTAAGTGACGTGATGAACATTACCCAAAGAAAGCATTACAGCATGATCAAATCTTATGAAGGTTCAGTGTTGTAATTACAGAACGTGGTAGACCGTTCCTTTGACCGTGAGTACGTGCATAATCACTATCTTCCCGGATGCTTTGACTTACATCCCACCACCTGACTGAAATATGCGGGTCATAACGGTTGTATCTTAGGTATTCCGTGGAGATACGTTGAGGAGTATTGTTTACAAGAGCGGGATTTGTCAATCCATATAATGGATAGATACTCAGGGCCCACTCGGTGAGATTCCATCCATAAAGCTGCGCAGCGTGTGACTAGGTCACGGGGATGAATATCACGGGAACGAGTGTATAAGGATTTAGTTCGGAACGAGGTTGAACCAGACATAGGATGTCATTGATCGAATCTCGGAACAATCCAGTATCGCTGACAAAGGGAATGCTATACGGCGTAAGGTCCAATCGGTATTGATATCCGGAATGCACAGGGGTCATTATGGGCATCCAGGTCCCGCTGATGATCATTGACTGTTGCCTCTGCTCGGTCATGACTGGAGTGTTCTCGGACCGTAGGGTAAGACACTTAAGGGCTCGATGAAATCGGAGATCTTTCCGGAACCATCGGAGCAACCAGAGAATTAAGGAGACAATATCGGAGGAGTACCGTATTGAACCGAAACAAGTTCGGAGTGAGCCGGAAGTGTTTCCGGAGTACCGGGAGATGGAATAATATGTTTTAGTTATTAATTAATTGAATTAATAATTAAAATCATTTTATTTCTAATTAATATGTGCTATGGGCCTTAGTGGAGAAAAAGGCCCATTAAGGAATTAAAGGGAAAAGAAAAAAGAAAAGAAAAAGGGGGGAGGCGCCATGGGCCCTAGGGCCCATGAGGGGTGCGCCCCCTCTCCCCCCTTGGCCGGCCACCCCCTAGCAAGGGACTTTAGTCCCACATTGCTAGGGGAGGTGGGTTGACTCCCTTCCCCAGCCTATATAAAGACAGGCAGGGTGCACATAATTAATACACAGAAATTCGTGAGAAAATAAATATAACTCCGAATTGAGATCAGTTTTCTCCGGTCTCCTCCCCTCTCTGGTCTCTTCCACGGTGGGCTCCCTAGTGTGAGCCTGTAGTGGAATTGAGACCTCTCTGCTAGAATCGGAGGCCGTCGTGCTGCCGAAGCTCCGTCCGGAGGTCTGCTTCCGCCCCCTCCGCTGGATCGGAGAACGGAGGTCGTCATCGAGTCTCGTACGTGTGCGAGTACTACGAGGTGCTGCACGTGTGGCACTACACCCATCCGGGTGCTCAACACAGCCAGGGGGCTGTGAAACTTGATCGACTACATCAACCACGTTTGCGGGAACGTTTCCCGCGCAACGGACTACACCCCGAGGTATGTTATTTCCGCACTACTGTCTGTTACGGTAATACGGCTAGCTAGATCTTGGGTTAAGGGAACGCTAGTTAGAAAATTTTGTGTTTTCTGCTGCGAACCCCAACAGTGGTATCATGAGCTAGGTCTATGCTTAGTATTAATGTACGGATAGAACACATCGGGGATGTGGGCGTTAATTGTATGATTGTTACCCTCCCACGTGTACTTGTTCACATCTGCGGCATTGTTTGATGAAGCGGCCCCCGACCGACTTTACGCGTACTCTTACGCGAGACTGGTTCCACGCTTGACATGCGGCTTGTACTGTATAAAGTGGCTAGGGGGGTGTCTGTCTCTCTACTTTAGCGGATGTGGCATTTGCAACGGAGGGCCCCGTGCGGGGTGTAATAGAGACAATCGTATGGTTGACGTTGTGGTTGACTCGTAGGTTAAAACCTGTTTAACTATGAAAGCCCTAGCAGCCACGTAAAACTTGCAATATACAACTAGACCGTCTAAACCTTGTATTGCAAAGTGGGGGCTATCGTTTGTTTGTTTGTGATGTAGTGATAGCTTTGCTATGTGTTACTAGTAAGTAGTAATCGTCATCATAAAACAAACTAAAATGGAGACACTGTAGACTTAGTGTTGCCATAGCCCAGACATCTTAAAACTTGCTAGTATAGGATACACGACGGTAGCATGTGATAAGATGATCCCTTAACAAAGCCAAACATAAGTATTCTACCGAAGTGTGCACCACCTGGAAGGTTCTCCCATATGGCCTGATGCTCCGTACATACCGGAGTTTTCCTACATATTCAATGGAGTTCGCATGAGGTTGGGTTCGGCAAGCCTGGCATATGAAAATATGGCCTTGCTGAGCAGCATATAACATGGAGGTTAATTTGGCGGGCCTAGCATATGCAGATATGGCCTCGGAATACTAGAGATCGAAAGATCGAGCATGAATCACAGTACATATAAGATAATGTGATCGCACAAGTTGTTGTCTACCTTTGAAACTGACCCGTCGGCCGTGTGATATTCGAGGTCGGGCAGTGAATCTGGATCATGTAATCACTAAAACTTCTTAGGGATGAAATGTTTTAGTGTGAGCTCATATATAATTTGATTATATGAACTCATTTGTTGTGAACTAGTCTTAATTGTGTTCCTTGCAATTATGTTTGTAGAAAATGAATGCACTAGAGCAACGTGAACTATCTTTCTTCATGGAAGGTGAAAGACTTAGAGAAAATGGGTCAAACTTTGCTGATTGGTATTTACGCCTTAGGACGTCGCTCAAGAGAGCAGACATCTTGTTTACAATAGAAATGCATGTGGAAGAACATCCGGACGATCATGTTGGCGATCAAGAGATACTTGATCATTATGCTCGCCGACAGAAATGCTCCGTAGTCAGGAATGTCATGATCTTCAGCATGTCAGAGAAGTTGGGCATACAGTTACAGGACACTGGCCCATATGACATGATGGACACGCTAAAGACAATGTTCGTACGTGAGTTCAGAATTGCCAGATTTGAGTTAGAAAGCAAGTTTCTATCTACAAAGATGGAAGAACGCACAAGCCTTGATGATCACTTAGACAGGATGCATGAGATGTATCTGACCCTAGTGGAGGACTATGAATATTGGACAATGAACGAAAGCACCACGGAAGAGTTTGCAATAAATACGTTATTGCACTCACTCCCTCCGAGTTATGGTGATTATGTTCATAGCTATGTCGGAAGAGGAGCTAATATGAGTCTCCAGAACTTCATGACTGGTCTCTTGACCACGGACATTGCTCCTTTCGAGGATACAGAAGTCATCGATGGAGAAGGTAAATACTTGATATACTTTATAAATGTTTACTCCCTTATACAACAAGTGCAGTAAATGAGTATTTGATACTTATTCTGTTTTATGAAAACAGGACCTGCCGTTGCATGGACGGGAAGAGGTGAAATCGAGGATTGATGGACATCAAGTCAGTTGATGGCCAACATGGATTCCACCGAGACATCTATCATAGGAGATACTTAGAGTATTAGATAAATCTTATGTAATCATTATAGTATGAACAGTTAGTTGTATGTCTTGCATCTCGCGAGACAAAGTTATTCATGTAATGAGACAAGTCAGTTGTTCCATCTTTATGAATAAAAGTGTGCTTATACTTTGATTACGTCTTGATTTATGAAATGATAGAAAGCATTTATAATACTACTATTATTGTCAAGAAATATTCAATGTTTAATGATAAAGTTGTCTTGATTACAACAAGTCAAAGATTTGATTGCATGAGGTGACTTCATAACGGATGAATTCATTAAATGTATGATCTATTAACTTGTGAGTTCATTATCGAATGAAAATCATAACTTGATTGCATGAGATGGATTAGATACACGATCTATGAACCTCTGCAATAAATATAATCATGACAAGGTTCTAGCAAGTAGAACTTGTGCCAATCATTATACATAAATGATATAGAATGGGCATGTGAGTTATCATTAAAGACTTCATATGATTAATTGAAAGTTGTATTCAATTGAGATCATAAAACTGAGATTCGGGAATCACAGTGAGAAGTGAGAATACAAGGATACATATCACGACGCTACGATCCGAAGTGATAAGTATTGATATTGACATAATGGGAGACTTGTGGAAGTTGTACCACAAACTACGATGGAAGTTGAAAGTGCTAGACTACTTAAACCATTCGTAGTCATACTAAACCGTAGTATGGTCTAAACGTTCTTTCCCCTAGCACTATAGTTATTGTCGAATAAGTTGTTTAATTCATTAAGTTAAAACACCCACTTCATGAATAGGAAACCATCCTGATTCTAAATGAGACATGATAGCTCCATAACTGATGGTGTTATAAGGTTTCTTAAAAGAAAGAATTTCTTTGTAATAAAACTACGAGCAATTGAAATTACCTATTCTCCCAAATAGAAAATTGTGTGTTGCTTAATTGGTAATACGAGAAAAGTCTCTCAACACGAATCCAATGGGAGATAATGGAAACTTTGACCGGGGTATTGGACCTTGCCTTCAGAATATCAGAGTATTGCAACGGAAGCATGTTCCGCTGTAATGACGCTATATAAGGAAGGATATGCCAAAGATGATTGATCTTAGTATATGAGTTGAAGCCATTGTTGAATTTAGAAGGTTTTCATGAATACGTTCTGTACAGAACAATAATCATGAGTCTTCTTAATAAAACAATAGGAAATAATATTGCTTGAAGACACAAAGGAATGATGGTAGCCTAGAACACGAGGAGAAATGAAATAATATTGAGTTACATTAAGGATGGCTCACGTCCTGTGAAATAAATCGGTTATTTCATATTCTCGACAAACTGGAGAGTCATTGAGAAAAATGTAATGGGAATAAGGCATTATTTGGTTATGACCAAAGTTCAATGGTGATTGACTGCGGAAACGTAGGAATGCTTTAATCAATAAAATATTTCATTTACACTACGATAGACCATAGCCTGAAATTGCATCTCAGTCAAATTTGGGATTTGAAAGAGAATTGCAATGGGCATGACGAAGGTTACTTCGTTAAAAGGATGTACTATAGTACCTCAAGACAGGAACCCTCAACCTTGATTTGATCAAGTGATTTTGTGATAACCAAAATATTGAGTGGGCCTGCAGTTTCATGAAACTGAGTGGGAGCTTTGAAAAACTTCCCAGAAACTTGGAATGCAGAGGGCATTTTCTGAGTGGGAGCTTTGGAAGCATTGTCATTATGTAAGACATAATGAACAATAGAATGACTTGATGAAAGCTGAACCACAAATATATGAGTATATGATGGATATATTTGAGTGGGAGCATGATCATTGTCTCAAACATATATGCATTGATATGTGTGAAGAATGATCTCATATGTATATATATGGATATGCATTGATTGTGTATATAGAGAATCGTCTTATATACATATGTGCATTATGATATATATATAGAGCATAAGGCAAATAAAATACAAGATTGCAAGAATCTTCTTTTAAATGAAATACCAACACATTACACGTTGAAATCTATATGAGTAGATTAAGACACGGATAATGAAACGAAGTGAAGGTTGGAATAATCTTCTAGACAAGAAACAGGTTCTTGTGGCTAGAAATTATATAATGGATGAAATCCAAATATCACAAGCAATGTCTTGATGGAAGAATAGAGATGCACCATGTACTGGACATGTGATCTCATATGTTCTTGACATATGATTCTACCATATAACATGCATTGTGAATCCAACAACAGAATGACTCAAAAGTTCTTGAAAGAAGAACAGATTCCGATGTGCTTTAGGAGTAAAACACAGAATCTGAATAAAGTCCATGAATTCAGTATAGAGAGGCATACTGAGGACTATTCTCTAAAATATAGAAAGGATAATAGACTTGAATGTAATGCAAGATTACAATTGCAAGCCATATTATGGGTCTATATGGAATTAGAGACATCACCAAAGATATGAAAGAAATGTGAGCAAAATTCACGGTACTACAAACATAATACTACTTAAGAAAGTAGACGTATGGATAAAAGTTTAGCGTTAGAAGTATTGGACTTCTGGCTGAGTGTATTTCCCAGTATATATGACTATGGATGAGTCTTGTAAAGACTGAACCAAGAGATCATTGGAGGATACTGTGAAATAATAGTATCACTCTCCCGCGAAACTTATATCCAACCATTATATGATAATGAGTGGTATGTCAAAAGAGCTTTTGACCTGTACCAGTTGCAAAGGAAACATACGAATCTGAATTGGTGCAGTTCGTTGACGAACCCTCTTCCATGAGCATGCATGATCAATGAAACACTTATGTGATAAGATGATTATGATCGGGAAAAATGCGGCTAGATTATTAGCACTCTAGTGCAAGTGGGAGACTGTTGGATATATGCTCTAGAGGAAAATAATATATGATTATTCCAATATATCTAAGCAAGTTCATAACCAGTTTCATACCGTGCTAGAACTGCATCAGTGAAACAATGATGCAGGTGTGGTATAGAAACATCCGAAGTTCCTAGTTAGCCTCTACATCGATAACTAGTTCATGGTCAACATGATGATCGTAGTTTCGCGATCATGGACACTTAAGTCTCTTGACTATGAGGTCACCTCACTGGTTAAGTGACGTGATGAACATTACCCAAAGAAAGCATTATAGCATGATCAAATCTTATGAAGGTTCAGTGTTGTAATTACAGAACGTGGTAGACCGTTCCTTTGACCGTGAGTATGTGCATAATCACTATCTTCCCGGATGCTTTGACTTACATCCCACCACCTGACTGAAATATGCGGGTCATAACGGTTGTATCTTAGGTATTCCGTGGAGATACGTTGAGGAGTATTGTTTACAAGAGCGGGATTTGTCAATCCATATAATGGATAGATACTCAGGGCCCACTCGGTGAGATTCCATCCATAAAGCTGCGCAGCGTGTGACTAGGTCACGGGGATGATCACACGGGAACGAGTGTATAAGGATTTAGTTCGGAACGAGGTTGAACCAGACATAGGATGTCATTGATCGAATCTCGGAACAATCCAGTATCGCTGACAAAGGGAATGCTATACGGCGTAAGGTCCCATCGGTATTGATATCCGGAATGCACAGGGGTCATTATGGCCATCCAGGTCCCGCTGATGATCATTGACTATTGCCTCTGCTCGGTCATGACTGGAGTGTTCTCGGACCGTAGGGTAACACACTTAAGGGCTCGATGAAATCGGAGACCTTTTCGGAACCATCGGAGCAACCAGAGAATTAAGGAGACAATATCGGAGGAGTACCGTATTGAACCGAAACAAGTTCGGAGTGAGCCGGAAGTGTTTCCGGAGCACCGGGAGATGGAATAATATGTTTTAGTTATTAATTAATTGAATTAATAATTAAAATCATTTTATTTCTAATTAATATGTGCTATGGGCCTTAGTGGAGAAAAAGGCCCATTAAGGAATTAAAGGGAAAAGAAAAAAGAAAAGAAAAACGGGGGAGGCGCCATGGGCCCTAGGGCCCATGAGGGGTGCGCCCCCTCTCCCCCCTTGGCCGGCCACCCCCTAGCAAGGGACTTTAGTCCCACATTGCTAGGGGAGGTGGGTTGACTCCCTTCCCCAGCCTATATAAAGACATGCAGGGTGCACATAATTAATACACAGAAATTCGTGAGAAACTAAATATAACTCCGAATTGAGATCGGTTTTCTCCGGTCTCCTCCCCTCTCTGGTCTCTTCCACGGTGGGCTCCCTAGTGTGAGCCTGTAGTGGAATTGAGACCTCTCTGCTAGAATCGCAGGCCGTCGTGTTGCCGAAGCTCCGTCCGGAGGTCTGCTTCCGCCCCCTCCGCTGGATCGGAGAACGGAGGTCGTCATCGAGTCTCGTACGTGTGCGAGTACTACGAGGTGCTGCACGTGTGACACTACACCCATCCGGGTGCTCAACACAGCCAGGGGGCTGTGAAACTTGATCGACTACATCAACCACGTTTGCGGGAACGTTTCCCGCGCAACGGACTACACCCCGAGGTATGTTATTTCCGCACTACTGTCTGTTACGGTAATACGGCTAGCTAGATCTTGGGTTAAGGGAACGCTAGTTAGAAAAATTTGTGTTTTCTGCTGCGAACCCCAACATGCTTCGCCGAGCCCCCAAGTGCCAGTGTGCAGAAATAATTTTTGGGAGAATATTTTCAATATTTTCCCTTTTTTTTCTTACACGAGGGGGGCTGCTGCTTGAAGGAGGCCCCTTTATTTGGATTGATGGCTTGATATCCCTCAGGATGGTAAATTTTTGTAACTCCCTTTTGCTTCTACGGTGGGGTATCTTCCTCTGATGATGTGGCTCCACTGGCTTAGTGTGCTCCGAAGGTTTCTGATATTTTGTGGAACTCTTTGTCGCACCGGTCGGACCTGACGAAGCTGCCGCTGACTGTGATCACTCCTCGTGGGCCTGGTATTTTCATCTTGAGGTAGGCGTAGTGTGGCACTGCCTTGAAACGCGCGAAGGCTGGTCGTCCTAGGATGGCGTGGTATTGTGATTTCCAGCTGACCACTTCGAAGTCCAATGTCTCTTTGCGGAAGTTGCTCGTGCTGCCAAAAACCACCTCGAGACTTTTTGTTCCGAGGGGGTATACTACTTTCGCGGGCACGATTCCATGAAAAGTTGTGCCTGAAGTTTTTAGTGTTGAGTTTTGGATGAGCATTTATTCCAGGGTTCTGGTGAATATGATGTTGATTCCGCTGCCGCCGTCCATGAAGACACGTGACATGTCGTAGTTTCCAATTATTGCTTCGAGTACTAGTGCGGCGTATCCTGGGCGCGGGATGGCTGGCGGGTGGTCCTCTCGGGAGAAGGTGATTTCAGTCTCGGACCCGCGCAGGTATTCTGGGACAGCAGGGTGCGAGGAGACTGCGAGGAAAACTTGTCTGGTGACCTGCTTCTGCTGCCTGTTTGATGGTCTTCCTTCTTGTATCATGTAGATCCGGCCGTGCGCTTCTGGTTATTTTTCTTCCTCAGGTGTCGTGCTTTGTTCTTGGATTACTGCTACTTGCCTTGTTGGAATTGCGGGTGCTGGCGGTGCATTGCGGGCGATGGTTCCGACTGCCACGCTTGCGAGAGGCTGTGATGCTGTTGTTGTAGATCGGCTTTTCTCTTCTGCGAGCTCGATGAATCGCCTGCAGTTCCTGAGGGTATGCCCTGATCTGAGTTCTCCGTGCTCGTTTCTGAACCCGTGTATTGTGCATGGTCCGTCGAGCTGCTCTTTAGCCGAACGATATGCTCGGGTGTTTGTCTCGTGGCTGCCTTGTTCTCCAGTCCGTTTTTGGATTTGGGGTGCTTCTTCTTGGTTGTCCCTGTGTTGTATTCTCCTGTCGTCGCGATGTCTGCCTTCTCTGTCGTCTGGGAAACCGGCCGCGACCATATCGGGTCCTCTGTCATCGTAGAAGTTGCGCCTCGGTCGTTTTCTTCTTCTGTCGAATCCTCTATCGCTGGTGTGGTAGTCGTAGTCGCGTTCTGAGCATGCTGTCTGGATCTCCGATTCGTTCCGTACAGAGTCTTCTCCATCTGCCAAGTTATTGGCTTTCTCGAGCAGTCGTGCGAGTGTTCGGACTTTCATCTGTCCGAGCTACTCCTTGAAGTCGATGCGCTGCAAACCCATCCTGAATGCGTGGATTGCCCTTTCGTCTGATATGTCCTTGGCTGAATTTTTCAGTATGGTCCATCGTTGGATGTATGTTCGCAGGGATTCTCTGGATCCTTGTTTGCAGGCTCTCAGCTCCGCGAGTGATGCCGGTCGTTTGTAAGTGGACTTGAAGTTCTCGATGAAGGCGTTGCGGAACTGCCTCCAGGAGTCGATTGATCCTCGTGGTAGGTTCTTCAGCCAGTGTCGTGCTGAGCCCTCGAGCATGAGTTGTATGTACTGCATTGCTGTGATATTTGTTTCGCGCTGGAATTCTACGGCTGTCAGGTAGTCGTCGAGCCATGCTTCTGGTTCTTCCAGCCCGTCGTACTTGTGCGTTGTGGAGTTTAGCTTGAAACCTTTTGGCATCCTTGTTTTCCTTATGGACCGTGTGAAGCACAGTGCTCCGCATGGTTCTACGTTCTCGTCGGAAGCTTGCTCGTCCGAGTACTCTTCGCGGGCTGCTCGCCTTCGTCTTCCGCGGTTGACTTTGCTTTGTGTTATGTCGTCGCGTGCGTCTCGCCGATTGCTGTTGCGTCTGTTGCTGTTGTCGTCGCTGTCGTGGTTTTTGTTTTTGTTTGAGCTCTTGCGCCAGTCGTTGTCGGGTGAACTGGGGTCCCTGTCCAGGGTCTTCTCGTGGGGGGCTCGTCTTGCGCCTGATCTTTTGGGGGCTGAGATGGCGTCTTTCATTATTTTGAGTGCCATCGTCGTGTTGTGATCTAAGCTGCCTTTCTTACCTTTCTGAGCACGGTATAGGTTCTCTTGGGCAGTGAAAAGGGCTTCGGCTGGCGTGAGTTGTTCTTCCTCGTCGTCGTCCTCTTCTAGCTTGAAGTCGTGGTCTAGATTGCGGGCCACCTTCTTCTTGTCCGTGCGTTTCAGATTGCTGAATCTGGATCTGGCTCGGATGGGGGAGTCGTAGTCAGAGGAGTCGCTTCTGGGAGGTGATCTGCGGTGGTTCCTTGAGTCGATGGCAGTCTTTCCTTGCTTCTCTATTTCTAAGCGTTGCTGTCTCGCTCTTTTGGTGGCATCACTTGCCAGCTTGTTGTATGCTCTGAGCTCGTCTCGCGTTGCGTTCTCCGGGAGTAGTTTGTCGCGCTACACTGCGTCCCTTATTCTGGAAATTGCTTCCTTTGACAGGTAGTTCTTTTCTACGTGATGGTACTTTTGCGCCATGCCTAGGGTCTGATGCTTGCTGCTTTCTGGCTCGTCGCTCCTGCGATTGCTATGCTCCACTCCTTTGTATATTTTCTTTGGTATGGTTACTGGTTCTCCAAGTGTGACGGTGACCTGGCCGGTGTTGTCAGGATCACTGTCCTTACTATTCGAGCGGTTGTCTCGGAGCCTTCTCGGGTCGTCATCTTGATTTTTTTCATCTGTGGTTGGCTCGTGGATGTGTGACATGACGACTTGGGACAGCGTCTTGACTGCCGTCTTGCTTGCGTGCATGTTGCGCCTCTTCCATGGATCACTCGAGTAGTCGGGCTGGGGGTCGTGGCTGAATCGTCGAGTCGTCACACGGCCGGGCGGGTGCTGCTTCGGTTGCTGATGTAGGATCTTCCGTCGCGGGTGCTCGAGCGCGATCCGTGAGACGGAGGGCTCCCCAGTGGTTGATGTAGATTTGATATGCTCCGAAGATCAGGTTGACACCAGTGCGCAGGTCGGCGAAAGCCGGTCAAAAGGCCGGGAGGTGATCCATGAAACCGAGGGATCCGAATAGATCGGAGTCTACCCGGATCATAGAGTCGATGAGTGCTGATGGAGTCGCTGCTTTGACGATCGTCGGTGATGAGGCCGCCGAGATCTCGGTTCCAACCTGTGAAGTCCCCACGGTCGGCGCCAATTGACGGGGATCAACCCCGGCAAATCCCATGGTCAGGGACCCTAGGTTATTCATAGAGATAGGCACAGGTTGGACGATACTCGTCGGCTAACAGGAGAAGCACTTCCTTCTCGATATTATCACGTGAGGGGGCGATTACAATGGAGGCCAAGGCGAGTTCTCGCAAGGCTAGGATGAGTAGATGTGTATTGAGATGATCTGGACGTCTCCCCTCCTAGCCTTTATATATTAGGCTAAGTCTCGGGGAGTCCGTGCTAGGATACATTGGTAGTTTCCTAATTCTAGTCCTGCCTTGTACGCCAAGTTACACCTTCCATGTTAATCGCGGACTCCTACGTCGGGCTTGGTTGGGCCAATCGCGGGCCTGTCGTAGCTTCCTAGCGGGCCTTCTGTATTCACACACACCAGGTAGTCTCACATGTAGGAGTCGTGGGGTCACCCCCTCGTCAGGATGGAACACTTCCCTAGAAAGAAAATCAAGTTACCATTTGAGTCCGTTACACGGGGTAGCTATTCTCTTTCTCTTGATAAAATTTGATTCTTCTTTTGCCTTATGCCTAGCTTAAAGGTGTAAAAGAAAAGCGCTTTTTGGGAGGCAACCCAAGATGTTTTTACTTCTGTTTTTAGTGGTATTGATGATTTTTACTACTGTAGCAACATCATTGTATCTTTATTTTCAAGCTTTATGCCAAGTTATAGCCTCTTATGATAAGGGGGGCAAAAGTTGTGACATGCTGTCCAGAAATAAGATTCTGTCTTCTTAACGGAAAAAATCGGATCAAATCACAAGTTCATCTTTTGAGCTGAATTTTTTACACATCATGCTCTATACAATTTTTAAACTTTCGTATGTTCTGAGTTTTGTTATTTGAGTTGCAGAAGTAACCCGAGAAAATTCTCTACTACCAGCTATTCTGTTTTACACAGATGGTGCCACGTTTTATCTCTCCTTACTTTTTCAAACCTTAAGCTTGCTTTTTCTTTGCAAAAACCTTTTGGCAATCTTGAGAAACAATAGCTCTTCAAGAATATCTTTATATCCAGTGGGGAAAATTTATTTTATTAAGTGTACTAACCTCTCTAATCACCTTAAGATGAGTTATGTATGAATGGAGTTTTCAAGTGTGCGATGGAAGATGATGAAAGAAGATCCGGGAGTGTCAAGCGCTCAAGCATGGGGATTCCCCCATGCATCCCCAATAAATATTCAAGGAGACTGAAGCGTCTAAGATTGGGGATGCCCCCTTGCATCCCCTTCTCTATCAACAATCATCAGTTCGTCCTTCGTCTCACTATATTTTTATCACTTCATGCGTTATGTGCTATGCTTGGAGTGTCTCATTTTTAGGTTTTATTTTTAGTTTTCTTTAGCTTTGCTTTCTGTTCATAACAAGTTAGATCCCATCTTACTTTGTATGGGAGAGAAACACGCTCCACTCCAATCTCGAACACATCATAGGATTTTTCATGCTTATGTTTTTTATGTTGTGTGTTCTTTATCTTTTCGTAGCTATAGCCATGTTTAGTTTTAATCTTAGTTTTGTCTTTCGCAAGAGCCTTGGATTTTGTTTAGTTTGTTGCTGGAACTCTCTTTATTTTTCATGTTTATCTTGTTAAGAGAGTTGGTTGTTGCACTGAGTTGTGTCTTGTCTTGAAAGTAGGTAATTGAGGTTGCTATTTAATTTTAGTAGTAACTTGCAATAGTTTTGAGGTATTGATGTGAGTAATGTTTGAACTTTCGGTGTCAAGAGCTCTAACCTATTAGTGATAGGTGTCGTATTTTGGGCAATCCGTGTTTATTTTCAAAACCTACAAAACTAGTTGAGAACTCTATCTACTAGATGGATCGCTAATCTTTGGAGGGATCGGATATTAGAGTATACTCACGTACCATGAGCCGAGGATGCGCAAGGATAACCAACGGCAACGAGGAGCTCCGCCTCCATGTCCAGGATCTTCCTCGACGTCGTCTTCGTCGCCCCACACGCGGAATCGATCCCGGAGGCCCCAGAGACGCCGCCCCTTCTCCAGTTCGCCGCCGGCCGCCGAGGAGCTCGAGCTCCAATTCGCCGCAACCAAGCCTCCTCCAGCTCCGCCGTCTACGCCGTTGACTCCGGGGTGAGCTCCCCATCTTTTCCCCCCTATCCCCAGCCTCTCCCGTGCCTAGAAACCTCACACCCGTCGAGCTTGTCTTCGGCCACCGCGCGCATGTCGTCGCCGGCGTAGTCTCCGGCAGCGCAGGCGACCCCCTCCTACACCAATCGACGCGGGCGAGCACAAGGAGTCGCCTGGTGCCGTTCGTTGGCCAAATGGAGCCCTGCTCCGCCGTTCCGTGCGGGCGCCGCTGCGTCCAGTGACGCCGGCGTTGAGCCGCCGGCAGCCCAGGCCATTAGGGCCTTAATCACCTTGTTAATCCCCCCTCCTCTCTATGACAGTGGGACCCACAGCCCCCTAACCCCTCAGTTTAAATTAAATAAAACGGGGTTAACCCCTGAGCCACTGACAGGCCGGCCCCACTGGTCAGACACCCCCCCCCCCCACGTCATGCTGATGTCAGCATGACGCAGTAAACAGAAAAACAGTTTAAAAGAAATTAAAAGAATTCCAGAAATTCATTTAAACTTTGAAAAATCATAGAAAATTCATATTAACTCCAAATTAAACATATAATATATGAAAAAATATCAGAAAAATACAAGGATTAAGAATATGCAAAAAAAATTTATGTTTGACCATTTTAAAATGGGGCAACAGTAGCAAATGTGCATATCGCTTAATTTGAATTCAAATTTGAAGTTTGAATTTGCATTCCAAATGCAATATACTTCAATTAAATTGAATTTGCCACAAATCAGTACCCTATACTTCATGTCACAACAATATCATGTGCTTGTGCATTTTACTTCCGAAGTTGTTCCCCCTTGTTGATGATTGTTTCCGGTACCAGCTTTTCCGAGACGGTGATCACCCCCGAAGAAGAAGACCACCGTTAAACCCAGTGTGTTGTCAACAAGGCAAGAAAACCCCATTGATCATATCTATAAAATCCCAATTCCCTCTTAGTCTCGCTTATGCATGTTTAGGAGATCACCTTGTATCGATTCTACCGCATAGTTGAACCCATATCCGATGCATGACCTATCATCTTGTCACAGTAGTAAGAAAACCACAATCCTAGCTGACATAGGAGTTGATTGATATCATGTGGCCCCTGCAACTGTTACAGCTTATTGCATGCTTAGTGTTACAGTGAGGTTGCTTTTGATGTGAGTCGGGATGGTAGTGAACATGGTGTTGATAAAAGTGAAACTGTGTTGGTGAATCCACCCTAACACAAGGTGAACGATGAGAGGCTGTGTAGGAGTACACAGTGGGTTGTCTCGTTGAAAACCGCCTTAAGCACCGAGTTCTTGTATGGTAATCCAAGACAAAGAGTACAACCACACATTGGGCTCACTGACCCCTCTCGGCCTAGTACCTTGATCCGTGTCGACGTCCAGGAGTCACGTTAGTTTGGGCTTTCCTTTTGGCATCTGCATAGAAAAATAATGAAGGAATGGTTGCATCATCCTAGATATGTGGGTGCACCTGTGAGGCAGGAAAACCATCTGCTAAAGGTGGCGTCTCGGTCACCTACATTGTTTGAGTCTGTATCGTTGAACCGGCCGGACTCTCGAGCGGTAGCAACTCAGATAGTCGACTCCTGGAATAGACCGGTTGTGAACGAAGTGTCGTGGTGAACATCCTCGTTGTCACCTCTTGAACGGTGGCGAGAAAAAGGCGGTAACCGATGGTCATGTGTGTGTAGCTTACACCCTTGCAAGGTTAACAAAACTATTCGAACGAAGTGTCGTGTCAAACATTACTTTATCTTTTGCAAGTTTTACGTGGCTGCTAGGGGTTTCGAGAAAAGAACCGCTTTCTATCCTGCGAAAACAAGCCACAACACCAATCCCGCAATTGTCTCTATTACACCACTGTCGGGGCCCTCCGTTGCAAACATCTTCGCATCGCTAGTGCAGAGAGACAGACACCCCCCCAGCCACTTTATATGGTACAAGCCATATGTCAAGCGTGGAACCAGTCTCGCGTAAACGCGTAAGGTCGGTCGGGGGCCGCTTCATCAAACATTGCCGCAACGCTAAATGAGTACACGTGAGAGGGTAACAATTTGAGAATTGATGCACCCATACTAGATGTGTTCTATCCGTACAATACATCTACGCATAGCCTTGCTCATGATACCACTGTTGGGGTTCGGGGCAGAAAACACAAATTTTTCATAACCTACGAGAACCATACCCAAGACCTATGCTATGCTGATGCAAGTAACGGACAGAAATAGAGCACATACCAGTATGTAATCTGTTTTTTAAGCGGGAAACGTTCCTGCATGAACGTGGTTGGTGTAGTCGTACCGGCAATCCCCGATGCCGCGCAGATCCACGATGACTCCTGTAGCCACCTGATCCTTGTAGACCGATGACGGGATTACGTCCCCGTCGGAACGTTGTCGATGAAGACCTCGCGATACGGCCACGACGATGAAGTAGCACCACAAGTGTAGTGCCTCGCGGGATTATACACATACAGTATACCCGACGTCCCTCCGGGCTCCGAACCAGTAGAGCAGCGGAAAGAAGATGGATTCGGATCCCGATTCCAGCAGCATGACGGCGTGCGTATAGTGGAGAAATCCCCAACCAAGTGTAGACTCCAAACAAGGGGAGTCCACTCGAGGAAGGAGAAAGGAGGGAGAGAGAGATGAGAACTTATCTCAAAATTATGATGAATAAAAGGGCACCTCTACCCCTCCTTATATAGGCCAAGGAGGGGTGCCACCCCCCCTCCACTTCCGGGGTGGGACTAATCCCAAGGGAGGGGGGTGCCGCACCTATAAGGGGGTTGGGCCCCCTCATGGCGCCATGGCCCATGGGGGAGGACTCCCTCTCCCCCTAATGGGCCCTATGAGGCCCATATGCCTTTTAATTCATTTTTAATTATATTTAAATATATTTTAATATTTAATTCAGATAATTAAATAATAAAACATTAATTAAACATTATTAAATATATTTTGAACCTTTCAAAATACCCGGAACAACTTCCGGCCTTCATCGGAACAATTCCGGTGTTCTCTCCAATTTCTCCGGTGATCCTGAATCAATCCTTACTGCGTCGAATACCCTTAAGTGTAACACCCTACGGTCCGGGAAACAGCAGACATGATCGAGACAATTCTCATTGATCAATGACTAATCAATTGGACCTGGTTACAATCCTTGATAGCCCCTGCGCTTCCATCGAATGAACTTCAATCGCTGTTGGATCCGTTAACCGTGTGCCTGTTCCCTTTGTCCTATGGTACTTTGCTTGTCCGAGGTTTGATCATCGGTATCCAATATACCTAGTTCGTCCTCGTTCTCAACAAACAAGTTTACTCGTTCCCGTGATATTACAACTCCGTGACCTAGTCACACGTTTGCAAACTTTATGATGCAATATCACCGAGTGGGCCCAGAGTACCTATCCGTCACACGGATGGACAAATCCCGCTTTGATCTATTTGCATACTCATCAACCATCTATTTCGGAATACCCAAAGTGCACCGTTATAGCCAGCATATTTCCGTCAGGCGGTGGGATACAAATCAAAGTCTCCTCATAGATGACAATTACGTATGATCATTACGGTCAAAGGATCTGGTCACTACGTTATAGTTATCGCAATGTCGAACTATGTGACTTGATCACATCGCAACACTTCTGGTGGGTGTATGTCCATCATATCATTATCCAATGATACGACTCCATTGTCAACAGATGCCATTGTCTCATGATCAGGAAACCTTGATCATCAATCGCCCAATGGACTAGTATACTAGGGTTTACTAGGGACCTGGTTGTTTGTATACCACACCTGTATTAATGTTTCCGCTTAATACAGTTCTAGCATGGTATCAGACGTATTATGAACTAATGGAATATGCTCGATAAAACATATTTTATTTGCCTCTAGGGCACATTCCCAACAGTTGAGTGATATCATGTGGCCCCTGCAATTGTTACAGCTTATTGCGTGCTTAGTGTTACAGTGAGGTTGCTTTTGATGTGAGTCGGGATGGTAGTGAACATGGTGTTGATAAAAGTGAAACTGTGTTGGTGAATCCACCCTAACACAAGGTGAACGATGAGAGGCTGTGTAGGAGTACACAGTGGGTTGTCTCGTTGAAAACCGCCTTAAGCACCGAGTTCTTGTATGGTAATCCAAGACAAAGAGTACAACCACACATTGGGCTCACTGACCCCTCTCGGCCTAGTACCTTGATCCGTGTCGACGTCCAGGAGTCACGTTAGTTTGGGCTTTCCTTTTGGCATCTGCATAGAAAAATAATGAAGGAATGGTTGCATCATCCTAGATATGTGGGTGCACCTGTGAGGCAGGAAAACCATCTGCTAAAGGTGGCGTCTCGGTCACCTACATTGTTTGAGTCCGTATCGTTGAACCGGCCGGACTCTCGAGCGGTAGCAACTCAGATAGTCGACTCCTGGAATAGACCGGTTGTGAGCGAAGTGTCGTGGTGAACATCCTCGTTGTCACCTCTTGAACGGTGGCGAGCAAAAGGCGGTAACCGATGGTCATGTGTGTGTAGCTTACACCCTTGCAAGGTTAACAAAACTATTCGAATAGCCGCGTCCGCAGTTAAGGACTACTTGGAACCTGTACCTGATTATTAGACAACTTGAATGGATACTTCTAAAACTGGCAAGATAAGCGTGAGTGCTATGGTGTGCTTCCTCGTGGGGAAGTCGAGGAAGTAACTATAGTGGTGTATTGGTTGGAGACTTGGATAGTGGACTCGTGTACGCTTCTTACCTCAAGTCTGGTACTCGTAGCACAGGACTAGCCAAGTCAAAGCTGGCACTTCTGCATGATGAAACCCCACCTCCCTTTACCTTGATACTTGAGCATGAGTAGTGTAGTTCTGATGTAAGTCTTGCTGAGTACGACTTTGTACTCATGTTTGCTTATTCTATGTTTTAGATGAGAACCCGGACCCCCGATGGAGTCACCGACCTGAAGCTCGACGCTGACCTTGGTAGCATAGTCCCAGACAGCAGTCTGGTCCCTCGTGGAAGGGCATGTTTGTTGTACAAGGCTTCTCTAAGCCATTTGTTAAACTTGTCTGTACTCAGACCTAATTTGCTTCCGTTGTATGATGTAATGTTGCTCACAGACATGTGATCTTTGTATGCTCTATGTGTAAGTAAATAAAGATACACTTTGTAGAGTTATGTGATGATACCTGCTGTTCATACTAGGCATGTGTGCTGCGTGTATGTTTATAACATGCATTTCTTAGTATGGGTTTTCGAGACCTTAGTTGTGATCTGGCTGGCGGTCTTTTATACACCAAGTGGCCCTTAGATGTGCGCAGCTTGGGGCATCGGGATGCGATTGCTCGTGACTCTATCACGTGCACACTTTGTTGTATGATCGAGCCCGCCCTAGACCCCGACTAAGTGATCGGGCTGGAGTAAGTCTATGTAAGAGTTAGGATCCAATCGACAACATGGTTGAGGCGACTTGTCTATGAGTATGGGATTCACCACCCATAAGCATTTAGACTTGTGAGCGGACGTTGAGGACCCATCTCAGTTGATCATCCGGCCTGGATGGGATGCCCCTCACGTTCGATGCTTACCGATAACGTTCTGTGCTTGGCCTTGTCTGCTTAGACAAGTGGGTACGGTTCTCGGCTCTCCATGTGATTGTATCGTGACTGGAATTACATACGCCTATTCCGGGTCCCGAAAGACTTGGTATCGGAGCAGGACTGTCTGTAGGATTATTTAACCCTTGGTCGAAGTCGACTCTAGCATTCTATAGTTATATAGTTACTCTGGGTATAAGGGAACAACATAAGGCTTCTTTTTCTCCTTACCCTCATCGATCTGAGTTCTGGGTCACCCTTACCTTTTCTACGGGATGATAGGACTAGGCTCATCTATGTCTGACTAGAACATCTCGTTGTTTGCCTCCTTGTAGCCGTAGGACAGTTGTGGTCGTCCAGACTCATCGTTCTGTTGAGTTCCTTGAAGAAGTTCTGTCCAATTTCTTCGAGGTTGTTTCATTTTTCATCCCGGTGTAGCCGTTATGCTGCCGGAATTATTCCGAGTTTCTGTGGATCATAGCCTTCGCATTATAATATTTTCCGTCTTCTTCATGTCCTTCTTGTCTTTGATTCCATCGTACAACCTGTTCTGATTGTTGATTTTTATCACACAGGATGTCAGGTGGAACTCGTAGTGTTGTTCGTCGGAATCGAGACCGTGTTCGGAATCTAAATGAAGATGAACCTCTACCACCGCCTTCTGCGGCGGAAATCATGATGGAAGCTGAGAAGAATTGACGTGATCAAACACGCCTTCTGGAGCTCATCGAGCAGAATACCACTCGTCAGCGTAATGTGGTCGTGAGCATTCAGGATTTCATCCTCCTCAAGCCACCGGTATTCCGATGTTCTTCTGAGCCCCTTGAAGCTGATGATTGGCTCCGTTCCATCGAGCGTAAGCTTGACACTGCACATGTTGCTCCCGATGACCGAGTTATTTTTGCGGTATACTTCCTGGAAGGTGCTGCTCTTCAACGGTGGGAGAACTATGTTGCTATGCAGCCAGATGGTCACCTAGTGACGTGGCAGGAGTTCTGTGTTGCCTTTCGAGGGTACCACATTCTGGATGAGTTGATGGAGCGCAAGAAGGAAGAGTTCTGCAATATGACTCAAGGAGAGATGTCCATTCATGAGTATGTGAGAGAGTTCAACCGTCTTGCTCGTTATGCCCAAGATGAGATCACCACCGATGCCAGAAAGCAGGCAAGGTTCCGTAAGGGACTTAGCCCCATCCTTCGTCATGATCTCAACCTCATCGAATTTGCCACCTTTGAGGATTTAGTCAACAGATCCTTCAGAGCTGAGCATGGCAATGAAATTTTCGAGGAATCTCGCAAGCATGCTCTTGAGCTTGCTCCTTCTGCAAGTTCAGCCCCTCAAAAACGCCGAATTTGGATTCCAACCAGAGCCATACCTCAAAACTTTCTGCAGAGACCAACCTCCAATATATGCCATCCACCCCAACACATTATTCCACCCCGGAATGATGGTGTGCATCCAGGTAATTCCACTCCCAGCATTTCAGACAGGGTATTCTTTAAGTGTGGTCTTCCAGGCCATTACTATCGTCAATGCCCTCAGGTCTTGATGGCACCACGTCATTCTAGACCTAAGCCTCCAAAGAAACCAACCACCAAGACCTTCCCAGCAAAGCCTTCCTCCACTAGTAGTGGTTGTGTGAACCAAATCTCCGTTGAGGACACCACTGCTACTTCTGACGTCATTCTTGGCACACTCCCAGTCAATCATGTTCCCGCCTCCGTTCTTTTCGATCCAGGAGCTTCTCATTCATTCATGTCGGAGAGTTATGCACTTCTTCATGAGTTCGCCTTTGAAGAAATGTTTTCTCGAATGATCATTCAAACTCCTGGTTCAAAGTGGCAAACTAATAGAGTAAGCCATGGCAATCAAATTGCAATTGTGGGTTTAGTATTCCTTGCCTCTCTTATAGCCCTCAAGTCTTAGGACATTGATGTCATCCTAGGAATGGATTGGTTATCAAGGCAGAATGCCTTCCTTGATTGTAAATCCAAGTCAGTTAAACTCACCCATCCTTCAGGCCAGACCATTGACTACACATCACCCAGCTCTAAAATCCAGATGCATACTTTGAATGTGCTTCCCCTTCCAGACCTTGAAGATGTTCCGGTGGTTCGTGACTTCCCGGATGTCTTTCCTGAAGAGCTGCCGGGAATGCCACCCGACAGATGTGTAGAATTCATAGTGGATCTAGTACCAGGCACAGCCCCAATTTCCATACGTCCATATAGAATGGCCCCACATGAGTTAGCTGAGCTAAAAACCCAACTTGATGCTTCGTTGGCAAAAGGCTTCATCCGCCCTAGCTCATCGCCATGGGGTTGCCCCGTTTGTTCGTAACGAAGAAAGATGGAACAGAAAGGATGTGCGTAGACTATCGCCCGCTAAATCTAGCGACGATAAAGAACAAGTACCCACTGCCCAGGATCAATGATCTTTATGATCAACTTGCAGGATCCTCTGTCTTCTCCAAGATGGATTTGAGATTAGGTTATCATCAAATCAAAATCCGAAACGAGGACATTCCAAAAACGGCTTTCACTACTCGTTATTGTCTTTACGAGTATACCGTCATGTCCTTTGGTTTAACCAATTCCCCCGCCACATTCTCGCGCTTGATGAATTCGATCTTCATGGAGTACCTAGATAAATTTGTTGTAGTTTATCTTGATGACATTCTCATCTACTCGAAGAACGAAGAAGAGCACGCAGAACATCTTAGGTTGGTATTGATGAAACTTAGAGAGCACCGCCTTTATGCCAAGTTCTCCAAGTGTTAATTTTGGCTACCAGAAGTGACCTACTTAGGCCACGTGATTTCTGCGAAAGGTGTTGCAGTCAATCCCGAGAGAGTTCAGGCCGTCCTTGACTGGACTCCACCTGAATCGGTTAAGCAAGTTAGGAGTTTTCTTGGCCTAGCCAGCTATTTTCGCCGCTTCGTTGAGAACTTCTCCAAAGTTGCAAAGCCTCTTACTGAACTCCTCAAGAAAGATAAGAAATTCCAATGGACTCCCAAGTGCGAGGAAAGCTTTCAAGAGCTAAAAAGAAGATTGACTTCTGCACCCGTACTTTCACCTCCAGACACCAAAAGGGATTTCAAAATCTATTGTGATGCTTCACGGCAAGGGTTAGGATGCATACTTATGCAAGATAGACATGTGGCAGCTTATGCTTCACGCCAGTTGCGGCCACATGAAGAGAACTATCCTACCCATGATCTTGAACTCGCTGCCGTAGTTCATGCCCTGAAGACTTGGCGACATTACCTCCTTGGTAATCGTTGTGAGATCTATTCTGATCACCAAAGCCTCAAATACATATTCACCCAGCCAGATCTTAATCCCAGGCAAAGACGCTGGATAGAGTTGATAAAAGATTATGACTTAGGAATTTCTTACACACCAGGCAAGGCCAATGTCATGGCTGATGCACTAAGTCGTAAGTCGTACTGTAACAACCTCATGTTACAGCAATATCAACCACTTCTTCATGAGGAATTTCGAAAGCTCAATCTCGAGATTGTTCCTTGTGGATCTCTTTTCAACTTGGTGGTGAAACCAACACTTGAGGATCAAATCATAGTTGCCCAAAGGCGTGCACGAGGTGTACGTCGGATCAAGGAGAACATTGCTAGCGGAGTTGCTAAATGTTTCTCCCGATATAGTAAAGGAACGGTATTCTTTGAAAATCGTTTGGTAGTACCTAAGAATAGGGATCTAAGGCAACTCATCCTCAAAGAAGCCCATGACACAACCCTCTCGATTCATCCCGGTAGCACAAAAATGTACCGAGATCTACGCCAGAGATTTTGGTGGACCAGGATGAAGAGAGACATTGCTCGATTTGTTGTTGAATGTGATGTTTGTCGTCGCATTAAGGCAGAACACCAAAGACCTGCTGGTACACTTCAACCTTTTCCTATTCCCGAATGTAAATGGGACAAAGTCGGTATGGACTTCATCACCGGCTTTCCAAAAACCCAGAAAGGAAATGATGCCATCTTCGTGGTCATTGACCGACTTTCCAAAGTTGCTCACTTCCTTCCCGTTCGCGAGTCTATAACTGCTAGTCAGTTGGCGGACTTGTATGTCTCTAGAATTGTGTCTCTTCATGGTGTTCCTTTGGTAATCAATTCTGATCGTGGTAGCCTTTTCACCTCTAGATTCTGGGAAAGCTTTCAGAATGCTATGGGAACTCATCTATCCATTTGTACAGCTTTCCATCCTCAGTCTAGCGGTCAAGTTGAAAGGGTTAATCAAATCTTGGAAGACATGCTCAGAGCTTGTGTTATCTCATTCGGAAAGAATTGGGAGAAGTCTCTTCCATTTGCCGAATTTGCTTATAACAACAGTTTCCAATCTAGTCTGAACATGGCTCCTTTTGAACTCTTTTACGGACGACGATGTCGAACACCCCTAAACTGGTCAGAAACCGGGGAAAGACAACTCTTTGGACCGGATATGATCAAGGAAGCAGAAGAGCAAGTTCGCATTGTTCGTGATCGATTGAAAGCCGCCCAGTCTCGTCAGAAAAGCTACTATGATCGTCATCATAGGCAAGAAAGCTACAATCTGGATGAGAAGGCTTACCTTCGGGTTACTCCTCTGAAGGGAACCCAAAGATTCTGTATCAAAGGCAAGTTGGCCCCACGTTACATCGGACCTTTCCGCATTCTTGCTAAACGTGGAGAAGTTGCCTACCAACTTGAACTACCCCCTCACCTTTCCCGAGTACATGATGTATTCCATGTGTCACAACTCAGGCGTTGCTTCAAGGACCCCATCCGCGAAGTCGACCATGAAACGCTTGATCTCCAAGATGACCTTTCTTATCGAGAGTACCCTGTTCGTATTCTTGATTCAGCTGAGCGTGTCACTCGTCGTCAGAAGATCAAGTTCCTTAAAGTTCAATGGTCACATCACTCCGAGAAAGAAGCAACCTGGGAAAGAGAAGACCGCCTCCGTGCCGAGTACCCCACCTTCCTCCCGACGACTTCTGAATCTCGGGACGAGATTCTTTTGAGTGGGGGCGAGTTGTCAGAACCCCACTAGGGTAAGTGCTAGGGTTTCTTGTGCCCTTTGCATCATGCAAAAATTTCAAAAGAAATTCAAAAATGGGGAAAAGAAAAGCCCTAAAGAATTTAATTCAAATGGCCAGATAAAAATCTTTTTCCAAAAATCATTTGAATATTTGGAAAATTCCTATAAATGATGGTGATCATTTTAAAAGTGGTTTGGGTTCATTCCCACACTCAAGGAATTTTCTATAATTCAAACAATGTCTTGGAAAATTAAAATAACCCCTATTTGAATTGAGATTCAAATTTATTGAATTTCAAAAATGCCCAAAAGTCATAAGTGGTTTGCTACTGACCACCTAGGGTTTTAATAATTATTTGGGCATTTTATTAAATTGCCTAGGTATTTATTTATCAAGGCATAACAAAATTACAGAAAGAAAAAGAGAAGAAAAAAGGAAAAGACCCCCCTGGCCATTCTGGCCCAACTGAAGCCCCCAGCCGGCCCAGCCCAGCCCACCTCGCGCCCCTTGTCTTCTTCCTCAGGAAGCCAGGCAGCTGCGTGCCTGGCATGCCGTCGCAGTCGCCGTGGCGAGCTGCCTGCCTCCCCCCCCCCCCCCCCCCCCCCGTCCTTATCCCGCACCTGGAGACGCCTTGAGGCCGTCCTGATCCTTTCCCCCTCCTCTGGCCGTTCTTCCCCTCCTCTCCTCGTCGATCTCGCCGAAACCGAGCGCCGCCCGAGCTCACCGACGCGCAGAGCCGTGGCCAACGGCAGCGAGGAGCTCCGCCTCCGTGTCCAGGATCTTCCTCGACGTCGTCTTCGTCGCCCCACACGCGGAATCGAGCCCGGAGGCCCCAGAGACGCCGCTCCCTTCTCCAATTCGCCGCCGGCCGCCGAGGAGCTTGAGCTCCAATTCGTCGCAACCAAGCCTCCTCCAGCTCCGCCATCTACGCCGTTGACTCCGGGGTGAGCTCCCCATCTTTTCCCCCCTATCCCCAGCCTCTCCCGTGCCTAGAAACCTCACACCCGTCGGGCTTGTCTTCGGCCACAGCGCGCATGTCGTCGCCGGCGTAGTCTCCGGCAGCGCAGGCGACCCCCTCCTACACCAATCGACGCGGGCGAGCACAAGGAGTCGCCTGGTGTTGTTCGTTGGCCAAATGTCGTTGAGCCGCCGGCAGCCCAGGCCATTAGGGCCTTAATCACCTTGTTAATCCCCCCTCCTCTCTATGACAGTGGGACCCACAGCCCCCTAACCCCTCAGTTTAAATTAAATAAAACGGGGTTAACCCCTGAGCCACTGACAGGCCGGCCCCACTGGTCAGACACCCCCCCCCCCCACGTCATGCTGATGTCAGCATGACGTGGTAAACAGAAAAACATTTTAAAAGAAATTAAAAGAATTCCAGAAATTCATTTAAACTTGGAAAAATCATAGAAAATTCATATTAACTCCAAATTAAACATATAATATATGAAAAATTATCAGAAAAATACAAGGATTAATAATATGCAATTTGTTTTTATGTTTGAACATTTTAAAATGGGGCAAAAGTAGCAAATGTGCATATGGCTTAATTTGAATTCAAATTTGAAGTTTGAATTTGCATTCCAAATGCAATATACTTCAATTAAATTGAATTTGCCACAAATCAGTACCCTATACTTCATGTCACAACAATATCATGTGCTTGTGCATTTTACTTCCGAAGTTGTTCCCCCTTGTTGATGATTGTTTCCGGTACCAGCTTTTCCGAGACGGTGATCACCCCCGAAGAAGAAGACCACCGTTAAACCCAGTGTGTCGTCAGCAAGGCAAGCAAACCCCATTGATCATATCTATAAAATCCCAATTCCCTCTCAGTCTCGCTTATGCATGTTTAGGAGATCACCTTGTATCGATTCTACCGCATAGTTGAACCCATATCCGATGCATGACCTATCATCTTGTCACAGTAGTAAGCAAACCACAATCCTAGCTGACATAGGAGTTGATGTTGGGGTTCGGGGCAGAAAACACAAATTTTTCATAACCTACGAGAACCATACCCAAGACCTATGCTATGCTGATGCAAGTAACGGACAGAAATAGAGCACATACCAGTATGTAGTCCGTTAAGCGGGAAACGTTCCCGCATGAACGTGGTTGGTGTAGTCGTACCGGCAATCCCCGATGCCTCGCAGATCCACGATGACTCCTGTAGCCACCTGATCCTTGTAGACCGATGACGGGATTACGTCCCCGTCGGAACGTTGTCGATGAAGACCTCGCGATACGGCCACGACGATGAAGTAGCACCACAAGTGTAGTGCCTCGCGGGATTATACACATACAGTATACCCGACGTCCCTCCGGGCTCCGAACCAGTAGAGCAGCGGAAAGAAGATGGATTCGGATCCCGATTCCAGCAGCACGACGGCGTGTGTATAGTGGAGAAATCCCCAACCAAGTGTAGACTCCAAACAAGGGGAGTCCACTCGAGGAAGGAGAAAGGAGGGAGAGAGAGATGAGAACTTATCTCAAAATTATGATGAATAAAAGGGCACCTCTACCCCTCCTTATATAGGCCAAGGAGGGGTGCCACCCCCCCTCCACTTCCGGGGTGAGACTAATCCCAAGGGAGGGGGGTGCCGCACCTATAAGGGGGTTGGGCCCCCTCATGGCGCCATGGCCCATGGGGGAGGACTCCCTCTCCCCCTAATGGGCCCTATGAGGCCCATATGCCTTTTAATTCATTTTTAATTATATTTAAATATATTTTAATATTTAATTCAGATAATTAAATAATAAAACATTAATCAAACATTATTAAATATATTTTGAACCTTTCAAAATACCCGGAACAACTTCCGGCCTTCATCGGAACAATTCCGGTGTTCTCTCCAATTTCTCCGGTGATCCCGAATCAATCCTTACTGCGTCGAATACCCTTAAGTGTAACACCCTACGGTCCGGGAAACAGCAGACATGATCGAGACAATTCTCATTGATCAATGACTAATCAATTGGACCTGGTTACAATCCTTGATAGCCCCTGCGCTTCCATCGAATGAACTTCAATCGTTGTTGGATCCGTTAACCGTGTGCATGTTCCCTTTGTCCTATGGTACTTTGCTTGTCCGAGGTTTGATCATCGGTATCCAATATACCTAGTTCGTCCTCGTTCTCAACAAACAAGTTTACTCGTTCCCGTGATATTACAACTCCGTGACCTAGTCACACGTTTGCAAACTTTATGATGCAATATCACCGAGTGGGCCCAGAGTACCTATCCGTCACACGGATGGACAAATCCCGCTTTGATCTATTTGCATACTCATCAACCATCTATTTCGGAATACCCAAAGTGCACCATTATAGCCAGCATATTTCCGTCAGGCGGTGGGATACAAATCAAAGTCTCCTCATAGATGACAATTACGTATGATCATTACGGTCAAAGGATCTGGTCACTACGTTATAGTTATCGCAATGTCGAACTATGTGACTTGATCACATCGCAACACTTCTGGTGGGTGTATGTCCATCATATCATTATCCAATGATACGACTCCATTGTCAACAGACGCCATTGTCTCATGATCAGGAAACCTTGATCATCAATCGCCCAATGGACTAGTATACTAGGGTTTACTAGGGACCTGGTTGTTTGTATACCACACATGTATTAATGTTTCCGCTTAATACAGTTCTAGCACGGTATCAAACGTATTATGAACTAATGGAATATGCTCGATAAAACATATTTTATTTGCCTCTAGGGCACATTCCCAACAGTCTCCCACTTGCACTAGAGTACAAATAATCTAGTTGCATTTTCTCTGGATCATAACTCCTTATTGATCATGCTTGCCCGTGGAAGAGGTTGTATCAACGGTCTGTGTACCATTCAGAACCGTATGTCCTTTTGCAAATCATAATGTCACCTAATTTGACATTCCTTCATTATCCACTATAATGATGAGGTATATATATTTGGCGGTGAAGTGAGACTTCGTTTGCTGTGTCATAGCAATGACATCCGGTGGGTCACGCGGACTTTCCCATAGTCATGCACACTTGAAACTCACTCAATCAGAAGTCGAACTTCTTAAGCCATAATATAACTTCTGCTACTTCTAAAGCAGCCACATCAATGTAGATTCAATCCTTAGTGCATTGTGTGCAACTTTGATGTCTAACCATGTTTCTTTCAACTTAGGCATTCATTAGTATGATATCTCAATTTTCTAGGTTAGTGTCAAAACTTGAACCAGCATAACATTTATGGTCAAGTCCACTATCCTTTACAAATTTGAGATGTATCCTCAGTTCTCTTCAGACACTGAAGGATAAACTTAACTCTTTGTTCAATGATTTACTCATAAATCATATCACAACATGTTCTTACTACTAAGAACTTGGGTCACATTACGTCGAGTACATAACTCTGGTTTTATATGAAAGAACCTATGACAAAGGCATAGAGGATCCAACACATCCATTTCTTTCATTAACCATTAACCATTGTTCATGTACTGAGATTAACTCAACACTTCTCTTGGATATACAAGTAAGGACCACTTCTTGACTTGTCCCATTCTGAACTCCTTCAGAATCTTATCCAGGAAAGTATTACGACTCAATGTTATTAAACACATATCTATTTTCATAGATTTTCAATGCTTAATACTTATTCATCTTCATTTATGAAAGATTCAAATAATCATTAACACCAACTGCACCATTGATAATATGTTATCCATATATGAGAATGTTATCATGCTCCCACTCAAATATGTCATGCACATATTAAGTTATAGGATAACACTCATATTGCTCCCACTCAAATATGCCGGCCACATATAAGACAAGGATAACATCCACATGGCTCCCACTTAGATATGTCAGACACATATTAAGTTCAGGATACTAACCACATGGCTCCTACTCAAATATGTCATTTACATATAAGTCTAAGATAATACTCCCATAGCTCCCACTCAAAATATGTCGTCTACATATTAAGTTTCAGGAAACTATTCAGCTCCCACTCAGTTTCATGGAAATGCATGTTTCCTCGATATTTTGGTTAAGTCCAAAATCCTTTGATCATCCATCAAAATGAGAATTCAGTTTACGAGACACTAGTATCCATATGTTTTTTTCAAAACCTTCTTGTTGTACCAATTACAACACTTCTTCAAATACAGGATTTGAGGAAGTCACGGTATTGATAACAATCCTGGATCAATCGTAGTGAATATCCCTTTGACTCAAGCATTGCTACATATTGTAGTCAACCCATTGAATTTGTCAAAAACAATCTTTGTGACAAACCAATCTTGACGTCCCTTTGATGTTCACATTTATTCCTCATAACTCTGAAGTTATTTTGAATATCAAGTAACCTCCTTACTTGATAAGATTCAAGCAATCTTAAATGTAACTCAACATAGGATTTCATGACTCGTAGTCATATCTCGTACTTAGGTCCACCATCGCTTCTTTGTAGTTCGTAGGAATGTCTTGTTCCATTAACATGACAAGTGAATCGTGAATATCATTTTGCACTAGGGGAAAATATATATTCTTGAATCCTACCTTTCTCAGTAAAAGCTCCCATCAGAAGATCATGATCATTATCATTAGTTTCTCCTCTTATTGTAGAGCTTTGCTTCCAGAACATATTTCGTTGCACTACTCTGACATTTGGAGGCAAGGTCAATTACCTTGGTTGAACTTTCACTTTTCTTCCATTACCACATTTATCAAGAACAGTTCTTGACAAACACCAAACATAGCAATACAAGTTTTGCTCCTTTTGGTTCTAGTTGTGGAAAATGCATCCATAGTTGTCTAAGGATACACTTACAAAGATAATTTATCTTACATAAATCAAGCTTCCTAGAAACCACAACACACCATGACATATATAGTGTTGGTTTCCATGAACTCAGATGGTTCCCTATGCTGAAGTGAGTGTTTGCATATTAAATTAATAACTCTAAACAATAATAACGTAACTTGGTAAGAGATAACTTAGACCATACACTTTTCGTAGAATATGATCACAATGTTCAGGCACGTCAATCATATTGAAGTGTCTCAAGACATTGCAATTTGTGGAACAACTTTCACACAAGTCTTTATGCCCAAGACTAACTCAAAACATTTGTCACTTTGATCAAATCGTAGAGACTTGTCTTTCTTGTTAATTTTATATCCATCTTTACTCTGAAATCCCTTTTGATCATATCAACCTATTTCAGACTCATGTTTCATTAGTGAATACATATATTCATCTAAGTCCACATACGAAATAATGAAATTCACCACATGCTGACATACGATACATCACAATGTATGATATTCAACAATCAGTACACATTCCGTTTACCAGAATGTGAGGTTTTAGTCATCTCACCTAAAAGGCATGGTTTGTATGTGTCAAGAGATCAAGTATCTTAAGACATCATCATACCATTCATGACTTAAACTGTAGTGTCATTATTAAGCCTGGATATTTATTGGCATTACAATATTTCTTATAAATGATCAAACAACTATCATCGATATAAGAATAACTCATTCATAATCGTAATGTGACCATAAGAGATATCATTCATAAAAGGAGAACAACTGACTTGTTTCTCACTAATATGAATAATTGTCTTCGCGAGATGCAAGATACACTAATAAAGTCCTCATTCAAATGATCATAAAATTAATTCATATATTAATCAATTGATATATGTAGAGGGAGAGTGTTGTCGACCATCAACTATCTTGATTGCCGTCAGCACACATTGTCACCTCATCCCTTCCAAGCCACTCTCAAGCAGTAAGTTCAAGCATCGAATACTTAATCAACCGCAATTAGTGTTTCATGGGAAAGACATTTATAACTCGTATATCAAATATACCTTCCCCGTCAATGACCATTCCTGCATTGGTTCTACTCTTAAAGTTCTTAACTTTAACCATGAACTCATGACAGGTGAACGATTCTCCTTCATGACATAGTCCAGACATGGTCTTTGTAACTGGGAGGAAGCGGATGCAACTCCCCAGTTATCGCAAAGTAACCAGTCATTCAATAGTCCAAGTTATACACAAGGTGTTCCATGTATCTTATACATTTTCCAAGTGACTTTCTCAGCAGGTTGTTCCTTCCACCATAGTTGAAAGAAACCCTGTCCATATACTCATATTCCATTTCTCTGATTTGTGACCAAGTGCTTTCAAGTTCACCTAGCACGTCATACGTGTTGGTTAACATGCATTCACAATTCAGATTCCATAGAATGAATTATGGTGTATTGGACAGTCATTCATAAGTGACGGTGAGTGCGATACTCATCATCATCTTCCTTGATTACGGAGTTGTCAGGTGTATCTCCTAGCAGTTCTTCGTATTATGTTGAGCAAGTCATTACTAATGGTGTTGGTACACATCAATGAAGTAAGACCCATTTACCTTAAGTTCTATCATACTAAAAGAGCCATAGTTCTAAACATTGGTATGACGTTATCTACAATGATATTTGCTAAGACATGAAGATTAAGTTCATAATATGGAGTTCATGTTTCAAAAAAAACAATTCTGGAACTCCCACTCAGACAAACATCCCTCATAGTTTATTCTAAGTGATTACACGATCCTTGAACACCATACCTCCCCCGATCATCACGGCCATCAGTATGTTGGTCAAGGTAGGCCATCATGCCAATCACATCATCCATGTGACTCATGCTCGACCTTTCGGTCTCTTGTGTCCCGAGGCCATATCATATACATATGCCAGGCTTGCTACACCCACCTCATGTGAACGAAAAAATGTTTGACACACGTGTGACACGTGGTGCCTCCATAATGTAGAACTTTCCAGGTGGTGCTCACTAGGGTAAGGACACTATGTTGGTTTTAGTGAGGGATCATCCTGTTATGCTACCGTCGTATATGTAACATATTAGATAAACAGGATGCAACAGTATAAATCATACATGCTATGATTCCCCCCGACATGCAAATTAAAGTTGAAAACGCCTTTCTACTTTATCTTTTGCAAGTTTTACGTGGCTGCTAGGGGTTTCGAGAAAAGAACCGCTTTCTATCCTGCGAAAACAAGCCACAACACCAATCCCGCAATTGTCTCTATTACACCACTGTCGGGGCCCTCCGTTGCAAACATCTTCGCATCGCTAGTGCAGAGAGACAGACACCCCCCCAGCCACTTTATATGGTACAAGCCATATGTCAAGCGTGGAACCAGTCTCGCGTAAACGCGTAAGGTCGGTCGGGGGCCGCTTCATCAAACATTGCCGCAACGCTAAATGAGTACACGTGAGAGGGTAACAATTTGAGAATTGATGCACCCATACTAGATGTGTTCTATCCGTACAATACATCTACGCATAGCCTTGCTCATGATACCACTGTTGGGGTTCGGGGCAGAAAACACAAATTTTTCATAACCTACGAGAACCATACCCAAGACCTATGCTATGCTGATGCAAGTAACGGACAGAAATAGAGCACATACCAGTATGTAATCTGTTTTTTAAGCGGGAAACGTTCCTGCATGAACGTGGTTGGTGTAGTCGTACCGGCAATCCCCGATGCCGCGCAGATCCACGATGACTCCTGTAGCCACCTGATCCTTGTAGACCGATGACGGGATTACGTCCCCGTCGGAACGTTGTCGATGAAGACCTCGCGATACGGCCACGACGATGAAGTAGCACCACAAGTGTAGTGCCTCGCGGGATTATACACATACAGTATACCCGACGTCCCTCCGGGCTCCGAACCAGTAGAGCAGCGGAAAGAAGATGGATTCGGATCCCGATTCCAGCAGCATGACGGCGTGCGTATAGTGGAGAAATCCCCAACCAAGTGTAGACTCCAAACAAGGGGAGTCCACTCGAGGAAGGAGAAAGGAGGGAGAGAGAGATGAGAACTTATCTCAAAATTATGATGAATAAAAGGGCACCTCTACCCCTCCTTATATAGGCCAAGGAGGGGTGCCACCCCCCCTCCACTTCCGGGGTGGGACTAATCCCAAGGGAGGGGGGTGCCGCACCTATAAGGGGGTTGGGCCCCCTCATGGCGCCATGGCCCATGGGGGAGGACTCCCTCTCCCCCTAATGGGCCCTATGAGGCCCATATGCCTTTTAATTCATTTTTAATTATATTTAAATATATTTTAATATTTAATTCAGATAATTAAATAATAAAACATTAATTAAACATTATTAAATATATTTTGAACCTTTCAAAATACCCGGAACAACTTCCGGCCTTCATCGGAACAATTCCGGTGTTCTCTCCAATTTCTCCGGTGATCCTGAATCAATCCTTACTGCGTCGAATACCCTTAAGTGTAACACCCTACGGTCCGGGAAACAGCAGACATGATCGAGACAATTCTCATTGATCAATGACTAATCAATTGGACCTGGTTACAATCCTTGATAGCCCCTGCGCTTCCATCGAATGAACTTCAATCGCTGTTGGATCCGTTAACCGTGTGCCTGTTCCCTTTGTCCTATGGTACTTTGCTTGTCCGAGGTTTGATCATCGGTATCCAATATACCTAGTTCGTCCTCGTTCTCAACAAACAAGTTTACTCGTTCCCGTGATATTACAACTCCGTGACCTAGTCACACGTTTGCAAACTTTATGATGCAATATCACCGAGTGGGCCCAGAGTACCTATCCGTCACACGGATGGACAAATCCCGCTTTGATCTATTTGCATACTCATCAACCATCTATTTCGGAATACCCAAAGTGCACCGTTATAGCCAGCATATTTCCGTCAGGCGGTGGGATACAAATCAAAGTCTCCTCATAGATGACAATTACGTATGATCATTACGGTCAAAGGATCTGGTCACTACGTTATAGTTATCGCAATGTCGAACTATGTGACTTGATCACATCGCAACACTTCTGGTGGGTGTATGTCCATCATATCATTATCCAATGATACGACTCCATTGTCAACAGATGCCATTGTCTCATGATCAGGAAACCTTGATCATCAATCGCCCAATGGACTAGTATACTAGGGTTTACTAGGGACCTGGTTGTTTGTATACCACACCTGTATTAATGTTTCCGCTTAATACAGTTCTAGCATGGTATCAGACGTATTATGAACTAATGGAATATGCTCGATAAAACATATTTTATTTGCCTCTAGGGCACATTCCCAACAGTTGAGTGATATCATGTGGCCCCTGCAATTGTTACAGCTTATTGCGTGCTTAGTGTTACAGTGAGGTTGCTTTTGATGTGAGTCGGGATGGTAGTGAACATGGTGTTGATAAAAGTGAAACTGTGTTGGTGAATCCACCCTAACACAAGGTGAACGATGAGAGGCTGTGTAGGAGTACACAGTGGGTTGTCTCGTTGAAAACCGCCTTAAGCACCGAGTTCTTGTATGGTAATCCAAGACAAAGAGTACAACCACACATTGGGCTCACTGACCCCTCTCGGCCTAGTACCTTGATCCGTGTCGACGTCCAGGAGTCACGTTAGTTTGGGCTTTCCTTTTGGCATCTGCATAGAAAAATAATGAAGGAATGGTTGCATCATCCTAGATATGTGGGTGCACCTGTGAGGCAGGAAAACCATCTGCTAAAGGTGGCGTCTCGGTCACCTACATTGTTTGAGTCCGTATCGTTGAACCGGCCGGACTCTCGAGCGGTAGCAACTCAGATAGTCGACTCCTGGAATAGACCGGTTGTGAGCGAAGTGTCGTGGTGAACATCCTCGTTGTCACCTCTTGAACGGTGGCGAGCAAAAGGCGGTAACCGATGGTCATGTGTGTGTAGCTTACACCCTTGCAAGGTTAACAAAACTATTCGAATAGCCGCGTCCGCAGTTAAGGACTACTTGGAACCTGTACCTGATTATTAGACAACTTTAATGGATACTTCTAAAACTGGCAAGATAAGCGTGAGTGCTATGGTGTGCTTCCTCGTGGGGAAGTCGAGGAAGTAACTATAGTGGTGTATTGGTTGGAGACTTGGATAGTGGACTCGTGTACGCTTCTTACCTCAAGTCTGGTACTCGTAGCACAGGACTAGCCAAGTCAAAGCTGGCACTTCTGCATGATGAAACCCCACCTCCCTTTACCTTGATACTTGAGCATGAGTAGTGTAGTTCTGATGTAAGTCTTGCTGAGTACGACTTTGTACTCACGTTTGCTTATTCTATGTTTTAGATGAGAACCCGGACCCCCGATGGAGTCACCGACCTGAAGCTCGACGCTGACCTTGGTAGCATAGTCCCAGACAGCAGTCTGGTCCCTCGTGGAAGGGCATGTTTGTTGTACAAGGCTTCTCTAAGCCATTTGTTAAACTTGTCTGTACTCAGACCTAATTTGCTTCCGTTGTATGATGTAATGTTGATCACAGACATGTGATCTTTGTATGCTCTATGTGTAAGTAAATAAAGATACACTTTGTAGAGTTATGTGATGATACCTGCTGTTCATACTAGGCATGTGTGTTGCGTGTATGTTTATAACATGCATGTCTTAGTATGGGTTTTCGAGACCTTAGTTGTGATCTGGCTGGCGGTCTTTTATACACCAAGTGGCTCTTAGATGTGCGCAGCTTGGGGCATCATGTTGCGATTTCTCGTGACTCTGTCACGTGCACACTTTGTTGTATGATCGAGCCCGCCCTAGACCCCGACTAAGTGATCGGGCTGGAGTAAGTCTATGTAAGAGTTAGGATCCAATCGACAACATGGTTGAGGCGAATTGTCTATGAGTATGGGATTCACCACCCATAAGCATTTAGACTTGTGAGCGGACGTTGAGGACCCATCTCAGTTGATCATCCGGCCTGGATGGGATGCCCCTCACGTTCGATGCTTACCGAGAACGTTCTGTGCTTGGCCTTGTCTGCTTAGACAAGTGGGTACGGTTCTCGGCTCTCCATGTGATTGTATCGTGACTGGAATTACATACACCTATTCCGGGTCCCGACACTTACTTTGTGTGGGAGAGAAAGACGCTCCACTTTAAACTAGAACACATCATAGGATTTTCATGCTTATCTTTCTTCTGTTGTGTGTTCTTTATCTTTTCGTAGCTGCTGCCATGTTTAGCTATTAGTTTTCATGTCTATCTTTCTCAAGAGCCTTAGCTTTTATTTAATTTGTTGTTGGAACTCTCTTTAGTTTTCATGTTTATCTTGTTAAGAGAGTTGGTTGTTGCACTGAGTTGTGTCTTGTCTTGAAGTAGGTAATTGAGGTTGCTATTCAATTCTAGTAATAACTTGCAATAGTTTTGAGGTATTGTTGTGAGTAATATTTGAAGTTTTGGTGTCAAGAGCTCTAGCCTATTAGTGATAGGTGTCATATTTTGGGAAATCCGTGTTTATTTTCAAAAACTACAAAAACTAGTTGAGAACTCTAGCTACTATATGGATCACTAATCTTTGGAGGGATCGGATATTAGAGAACACTCATGTACCATGAGTCGAGGATGCGCAAGGATAACCAAACCCCCATACACTCCTCCTTGGGGTACTTGTCTCTTTGTGAACCTCCTTATTAGATTGAGAGTTATCGATAATAAGTGCATGAGTTCTTCGGACTAATGTAAGTATTGAAAGTTGACGCTTCCACCTCCTCATATTTTCTAGCCTCTTCGGTACCGTGAATTGCCCTCTTCTCACTCCTAGAGTTGGCGTCCACCTCGCCGGTGCATCCAAACCCTTGGCATGATACACTCTGTCATCATAAACTTGCTTATATCTTTCCTCAAAACAGACACCATACCTACCTATCAAGGCATTTCCATAGACTTTCCGAGATATATTTCCATGCAACATACACCTTCTCATGACTTGATCTTCATGTCATACATGCTCCTGCTACACTGGCAGAGGCATACATTTTCATACATCATGATAGCTACATCTTATTTATGTTGAGTACCTTGTAAAGTGCGAAGATCTTCTATACTTTTGTAAAATAGAGTGTTGCCCTTAAGTGAGGAAAAGATACCAAAGAGGACAAATTTAAAAGATCCCAAACAGGACAAATGAGAGTTAAATAGAAAGAGCCATGGAGGCCACCAAAAAATACAAAAAAATACAAAAAAGAAATAAAAAGAGAGAAGAGGCAACACTACTATTCCTCTTGAAAGAACCACACTCGTACTCCCTCTATATCTTGTACTCCATAGAAATGATCATTTATGCATATAGCTATGTGGGGACCTTCACACTATAGAACTTGGCTTGCATATTCCAAGGATGAGCTTCCTCAAACGAACTCTCGGTATTCCTGAGCGAGCAAGTTGGATGCACCCCCACTAGTTCCATTGGAGAGCTTTTCTTAGCTCATATGTGCATCCGTTGCATGGCAATCCCTACTCCTCACATCATATCTATCATTTGGCCTTCTTTCCTATGATTTTCCTCATTGATGTGATCCTTTCACACCTTTTTTGTCTTCCTCCTCCACCATATCTCTCCCTTTGCCATCCTAAGTTTCAACTCTCGTGTTGACGCTCATCCATTGCATGAGTGGTCAAAATATCGAAAGGGAGTGGATCAAATTGACTTGTACCTGGCTAGTGGTCTAGGGACGAGTCAAGATAAGATTCCAAAGAAGACTAAGTGTGAAAGTTTAGTAGATTGAGTTCTCAACAAATAAATATTTTTTCTCGCATTCCCATCTCCCACTTCTTGCATGCAAACACCATCTGGAGAAATTCGAGTCACGGACAGCGAGAGCTCTTGCACCTTATGTTCTTATGTTGCTTGTTTCAATGCTAATATAGACTCTTGCCTGTTATGACTTGAATTGAATTACATACCTTGATTGCTTTACTTTCAAAGTTCTTATATGGTTGTTGGCATGTCACCACAGAAATTATGCTTGTTATCATTTACCTACTCGAGGATGAGCAGGAATTAAGCTTGGGGATGTTGATACGTCCCAAACGTATCTACAATTTCTGCTTGCTCCATGCATATTTTGTGTGGTATTGCTATGTTTTATATACAGTTTCATACACTTTTGATCATATTTGGACTAAACTATTAACTCAGTGCAACCCAGTGCCAGTCCCTGTTTTCTGCTGTTTTTCTATTTCGGGTTTCCCCCGTATTAAAAATGCTCCAAAAATTCCGGAAAAATACAATTAAGAAGCAGCATACCGGAAGCTTACGGAATCACCAAAGTGGGGCCAGAGGGCCACCACCAGGGCCCCAGGCGCCCTCCCGGCTCGCCCTAGGGTGGGGCTGCGCTAGGGGGCTGCCTGGACCCCTGGTGGCCCCCTCGCTGCCCCCTTCGCCTATATATTCTCCGTGACGGGAAACCTCGGAGGACAGACCCCTTTTTCGCGATCTCGCCTCTGTTCTGCCGCGCTTCCAAGATCGGGAGCGCCAGCATACCTCTTCCTGGCACCCTGCCGGAGGGAGGATTGACCTCCGGTAGCTTCTCCTCCACCATGGACGCTTCCCGGATGATCCGTGAGTAGTCTACCTTGGACTATGGGTCCGTGATAAATAGCTATGTGATGTTCTCCTCCCCTCTTTGTTCTTCATGGATTAGACCTTGTGAGCTTCCCTACATGATCAAGGCACATATGTAATTCTTTCTTCTGTTGCTATGCTTAGTTTGCTGGGATCTGATGGATTATGAGACTATATTCAGTTTGTGATTGAGTAATATATTTGGGTATTATCTTCCATATTATTTTTCTTGATTAATTCTTGCATGTTCTCCGTTGTAGTTTATTGCTTTGGCCAAGTAGTAGGTAGTGACTCCAAGAGGTAACATTATGCTCGATTGTGGGTTCATGCCCCCTGCTGACTAGCTTGAGTGACAGAAACATGAGTCTAGGGGATGTGTTGTTGCCACAAGGGGTAAAACAATGGTGCTTGTAACCGCGGATGCAAGGATTGTTTACTTTACGCAAAGTTCTTTTAATGCAGTTGTTTGTTGCTTTGGGATTACACTTTGGGTGGGGCTTTCAACTTAATACCAGCGAGATGTTCTGGATAGATATCTCAAGGTGGATGATTAGTAGTAGATGCAGTTGTATTTCGGTCTACTTATTTTGGCGTACTGCCCATGCTTTTGAGCCTCCTCCTCTCTTTGTAGCATAGTTAGCATTGCGGTGCGTTTTTAATGTTGTCAATTGCCCAGCTATGATTTGTTTACCTCGCATAGCAGTTTTATCGTCTTTTGGGAGAGAGACATCACTAGTGAACATCATGGGACCCCGGTCCATATTCTTATCACTGTTTACACGCTCAATTTATTTCCTGTGTTTACTGCGTTTAATCCTTTGTAAACAACAAGACCGGAGGGATTGACAACCTCTCTGAACTTCGTTGGGAGCAAAGTTATTTGTGTCGTGTGCAGGTCCAGGTTAAGGGAGCAATTTCTCAAATGGCGTGTTTCTCGCTTCACCACCTACTTGTCGCTTTCGGAGTCCTACGGGAGACAAACCCTATCCTCTACGTTAGGGAAAAATTATTGCTATCCTACATCTCACCTTCCACTTGGGGTAACCAACGAACGGAGAGAAGCCATTATCATCTCTCGCACATCAGCAATGCACCGCATGTTATAGTTGTACTGACGGTGCGGAGGAGTTTGATCTGATTGCCCCCATCCGCATTAGGTCATAGTCGTACTGATGGTTCAGTTGTGTTTGTACTGATTGTCCAGCCCATCTGCATTAGGTCATAGTTGTATTCATGAGGCGAGTCGAAAAATTCGACGTGTGTGTGTGTGTGTCTGTGGAGGGGGGGGGTTCTAAACAAAATAACCAGAACATCACCGTGTGTTATAGTTGAACTGATTTCCCCATCAGCGTTTCAACTGATTGCCCGATCCACGTAATTCGGCGTGAAAATAACATTATCTTGCATCAGATCAATGAAATGTTGAGTTGCATCCCTAGCAGGACCCCCAAAATGATAGCAACAGTTTGTTTTCACTTTTCATGTCTATATACAGTACAAGTTCACCTCCCATATCTCTCACACACACATTCATGGCTATGTCTCCTCTTCTTCTCACACACTACTTTATTAACACACAATGAACTTTACATCAACACATTTGAACTACTGGGAGGGATCAAAGTGAATTGGAGGGAATTTGAATGCTGCAGTGAACCACAACCATTGTGCTGGTGGAGAGGAGAATAGTATGAAGTTCACAAGATGACATCTTTTGAACTTTGTTCATTAAGCCGGAGAGCACCAGAGCAGTGGAACTGGGGCATCAACAGTGAAAGGATCGGAATGTCGACTAGAGGGGGGGTGAATAGGCAACTAACATTTTTTTCTTTTCTTAAAAAATTAGGCTCAACAAAGAATATAGGTTGTCTAGAAATGCAACTATGTGAGCAACCTATATGCCAACAACTACACCACAACTAGCAAGCAAGAAATAAGCAATGGAAATAACTTGCACAAAGTAAAGGTAAAGGGGAACACGGGATAAGAGGATATGTTGTCGAAGTTCCTTCTCTTTCGAGAACTACGTCTCCATTTGGAGTGGGTGAGGAGCACAATGCTCACACGAAGCCAACGCGGGCCACCCTATTTCTTCTCACGCTCTTACCAATGCAAGATGTCGTGATCCACTACCAGGCAGCCTTGAAGTTGGCAACCAAACCTTTACAAACAAGGTTGGGGAAAACTCCACAACTTAATTGGAGGCTCCCAACGAAACCACGAAGCTTCACCCAATGGAATGTGGCTTCGAGCTGACCTCTTCCGTCTAGGGCACCAACGCACCCAAGAGTAACAAGATCCACACGGGATTAGTGGGGGGAATCAAATACCCTTTGGTGGAAGTGTAGATCGGGGCCTCCTCTTCCAAACCCTAGAGAATCAACAAGTTTTGATGGCTAGGGAGGGAGATCGGGCAAGAATGGAGCTTGGGCGTTGATGGTACGATTTCTCGCCCCCTCGTTGGTTACCCAAAATGGAATGTTGAGATGTAGATAGCAGAAAATTTCCCTTAGCGAAGATGCTAAGGTTGAGGATCGACCAGTAGGACTCCAAGATCGACAAGTAGGTGGAAAGGAAACAATGGCACCGTTTTTAAGACAAAAGTTCCTTCCTTGACCTGAACCTGCACACACAGCAAATAACTTTGCTCCCAACGAGTACAGAGGAGTTTTCAATTCCTCTGGCCTTGTTGTTTACAAAGGATCAAACGCACAGGATAATAATGATAGTGATAGTAACGGAAAAGTAAATAAATAAGTAAATAAAAAGTGGGTGTAAACAGTATTGGAAATATGGACCGGGGTCCTATGATGTTCACTAGTGATGTCTCTCTCCCAAAAGACGATAAAATAGCTATGCGAGGTAAACAAATTACAGCTGGGCAATTGACAGGATTATGTGCAAAAACCAATGCTAACTATGCTATAAAGAAAGGAAGAGGCTCAAAAGCATGGGCGGTACGCCAAGACAAGTATACCGAAATCCATCTGCATCTACCTACTAATCATCCACCTTGAGATATCTATCCAGAACATCTCGCTGGTATTAAGTTGCGAATCCCACCCAAAGTGTAAACTCAAAGCAACAGACAACTGCATTAAAAGAACTTTGCGTAAAGTAAACAATCCTTGCACCCGCAAGTACAACCACCGTTGTTTTCCCCCCTGTGGAAACAGCACATCCCCTAGACTCATGTTTCTGTCACTCAAGCTAGTCATCGGGGGGCATGAACCCACAATCATGCATAACGCTCCCTCTTGGAGTCACTACCTACTACTTGGCCAAAGCAATAAACAGCAACGGAGAACATGCAAGAATTACTCAAGAACATAAATATAAAAGAGAAGAATCAAATATATTACTCAAACACAATCTGAACATAGTCTCATAATCCATCGGATCCCAGCAAACTCAACATAGCAATAGCAGAAAGATTACATATGTGCCTCGATCATGTAGGGCAGCTCACGAGGTCTAATCCATGAAGAACAAAGAGGGGAGGAGAACATCACATAGCTACTGAAAATAGACCCATGGTCCAAGGTGTACTACTCACGTTTCATCCGGGAAGCATCCATGGTGGTGGACAAGCTCCCGGAGGTGGTTCCTCCCTCCGGCAGGGTGCCGGGAAGAGGTCCCCTGGTGCTCCCGATCTTGGAAGCGCGGCGGCGACGGAACAGAGGAGAGATAGCGAAAAAAGGTTCCCGTCACGGGGGTTTCATGTCACGGAGAATATATGGGCGAAGGGGAGCAGCCAGGGGGGCCACCAGGGGTCCAGGCGGCCCCCTGGCGCGGTCCCACCCTAGGGCGCGCAGGGAGGACGCATGGGGCCCGGGTGGGTCCCCTCTGCCCCCCCCCCCCTCTGTGATTCCCGAAGCTTCCGAAGCGCAGATTTTTATTGGATTTTCCTGAATTTTTGGAGCACTTTTAATATGGGGGAAACCTGAAATAGAAAAACAGTAGAAAACAGGAACCGGCACTGGGATGCACTGAGTTAATAGGTTAGTCAAAATATGATCAAAAGTGTATGGAAGTTCATCAATAACATAGCAATATCACACAAAAGAGGCATGGAGCAAGCAGAAATTATAGATATGTTTTGGACGTATCAACATCCCCAAGCTTAATTCCTACTCGTCCTCGAGTAGGTAAATGATAACAAACATAATTTATGTGGTGACATACTAACAATCATATAAGAACTTTTAAGTAAAGCAATCAAGGCATGTAGTTCAAGTCATAACATGCAAGAGTCTATATTTAGCATTGAAACAAGTAACATAAGAGCATAAAGGTGCAAGAGCTCTCTCTGTCCGTGACTCGAATGTCTCCAAATGGCATTTGCGTGCAAGAAAGGGGATAGGGATATACGAGAAAAAGGTATTTTTCTGTTGAGAACTCAATCTACTAAAGTTTCACACTTGGTCTTCTTTGGAATCTTATCTTGACTCATCTCCAGACCACTAGCCAGATACAAGTCAAAATTATCCACTCCTTTTCGACATTTTCAGCACTCCTGCAATGGATGAGTGTAAGCAAGAAAGTTCACACTTAGGATGGCAAAGAGAGAATATGGTGGATGAGGGAGTCAAAAAGGTGAGAAGGGCTCACATCAATGAGGACAATCATAGGCGAGAGAAAGCCAAATGATAGATATGATGTGAGGAGTAGGGATTGCCATGCAACGGATGCACATATGAGCTAAGGTAAGCTCTCCAATGGAACTAGTGGGGGTGCATCCAACTTGCTTGCTCAAGAAGACCTAGAGCTCATTTGAGGAGGCTCATCATTGCAATATACAAGCCAAGTTCTATAGTGTGAACGTCCCCACATAGCTATATGCATGAATGATAATCTCTATGGAGTACAAGATATAAGAGGGAGTACGAGTGTGGATCTCTCAAAAGGAATAGTAGTGTGCCCCCTTCTCTCTTTTTACTTCTTTTTCTATTTTTTGTATTTTTTTTGGTGGCCTCAATGGATCTTTCTATTTCTCTCATTTATCCTCTTTGGGATCTTTTAATTTTGTCCTCTTTGGGATCTTTTCCTCGCTTTAGGGGAAACACTCTATATATTACAAGAAGTATAGAAGATCTTTCACACTTTACAAAAGTACTCAAATCATAAAGAAGATGTAACTATCATGAAGTATGCAAATGTATGCCTCTGCCAATGTAGCAGGATATGCAATGATACTAGTGCGTCATGTAGCAATGATTAGGGCAAAGCCCAACTAGCATGCGGCTCATCGATCAAGCAAGTAGCATGTATGACATGAAGATCAAGTCATGAGAAGGTGGATGTTGCATGGCAATATATCTCGAAAGGCTATGGAAATGCCTTGATAGGTAGGTATGGTGGCTGTTTTTAGGAAGGATATAAGGGGGTTTATGATGACAGAGCGTATCATGCCAAGGGTTTGGATGTACCGGCGAAGGTGGACACCAACTCTCGGAGTGAGAAGAAAGCAATGCACGACACAGGAGAGGCTAGAAAAATATGGGAAGGTGGAAGTGTCAACTTTCGAATACTCACATTAGTCCGAAGAACTCATGCACTTATTATTGGTAACTCTCAATCTAATAAGGAGGTTCAGAAAGAGACAAGTACCCCGAGGAGGAGTGTATGGGGGTTTGGTTATCCTTGCACATCCTCGACTCATGGTACGTGAGTGTACTCTAATATTCGAACCCTCCAAAGAGTAGTGATCCATCTAGTAGCTAAAGTTCTCAACTAATTTTGTAAGTTTTTAAAATAAACACGGATTGCCCAAAATACGAAATCTATCACTAATAGGCTAAAGCTCTTGACACCAAAAGTCCAAACATTACTCAAAGCAATACCTCAAAACTATTGCAAGTTACTACTACAAAAGAATAGCAACCTCGATTACCTACTTCAAGTCAAGACACACAACTCAGTGCAACAGGCAAACTCTCTAAACAAGACAAACATGAAAACTCAAGAGAGTTCCAGCAAAAAACTAAGAGCTAAACATGACAGCAGTTATGAAAAGATAAAGAACACACACAGTAAAGATAAGCATGAAGAATCCTAAGTTATGTTCTAGATTTGAAAGTGGAGCGTGTTTCTCTCCCACACAAAGAAATTTGGGTTCTAACTTGTTATGAACAGCAACAAAATCTAAAGAAAACTAAAAAATAAAACCTAAGAGCGAGACGCTCCAAGCATAGCACATAACGCATGAAGTGATAAAAATATAGTGAAACGAAAGACGAACTGATAATTGTTGTTGGAGAAGGGGATGCACGGGGGCATCCCCAAGCTTAGACGCTTGAGTCTCCTTGAATATTTCTTGGGGATGCATGGGGGCATCCCCAAGCTTGAGCGCTTGACACTCCTGAATCTTCTTTCATCATCTTCCCTTGCACGCTTGAAAACTCCCTTCATACATAACTCATCATAATCTGATTAGCGAGGTTAGTACCCATAATAAAATAATTTTGTCCTCTACTGTAAATAAGGATATTCTTGAAGAGCTACTGTTTCTCAAGATTTCCAAAAAGTTTTTCCAAAGAAAAAGCAAGCTTAAGGTTTGCAAAACAAAGACGAGGCAAAACAGGACAGAATCTGTGAAAAACAGACCATCAGGTAGTAAAGAATTTTTTAGGGATACTTCTGCAACTCAAATCAAAAAACCCCGAACATAAGAAAGTTCCGTAATTGTATAGAGCACGCTGTGTACAAATTTCAGCTCAAAAATATGAACTGGGATTTTTCCATGATTTCGACGAAGGATGGAAGGTCTAGGCTATCCCGCCCCGATGCTTTGTTCCATTTGAGTCACCTAGGATCCGAGTTCCGTGTATTGGTTTTAAGACTGAGCGTGCCTAACCGCGTGTGGGATGCTATGGGGTCCCCTTGTTTTACCTAGCTAGCTTCAAACATTTCTAGTGGTGACCCAAGATGATTTTACCATTTGAAAACCGCATGCATAACTGGTCTGTAGCCAGTGGATTTAAAACAAACCGGGCCAGTTGGATGGTATATCAAGTTGGTCCAAATCTGGAAGCTAGGGAGCCTGCCCGGGCGAGGGTAGGTTAGCCCGACCTCGTCCAGATGGTAGAGACCAATTCAAGAGCGCGGGCGGATTTTGGATAGGGTGTCGACTCCCCGGGGGCCACCCAGATTTTTTCGTTGTTAGTTAGAGGGACCTGTCGTTCCGGATCTCTTGGGACTAAATCAGAAAAATGGTTGCCTATCATGGGTACCAACTGAGAGAGATGGGCGTGCGTGCGGAGCCTTGTAATGGGCAGTTGGTACACCCCTGCAAGGTTAAATCTTTTCGAGAAGCCGTGTCCACGGTTATGGATGACTTGAGACCTACTCCTTTTTCATAGACAACAACAACAACTGAGATAATCTTAATATAATTTGATCAACGTGTGTGTGCCTTGACTGCTTCTTCTTCGTTGGGATGCGAAGAGGAGGACAAGGATAGGATAGGTGTTATGCTTGCGTAAGTAGTTGGATAGCAGACTTGTTGGAGGCGATTCCTCATTGAATGCTTGGCTTCTTATCTTACTCTATAGATCATTAGCAACTTCATAAATGCTAGTGCGGCAGCAACCTCACCACTTACCCCATCCTTACCGTAAACTACTAGTTGTCCTAGAATGACGAGTGATGAAGTCCTTTCTAGGTCAGATGACCACTAAAGTTGGATGCTGAGTACTTCTGTACTCATGATACTACCCCCAAACTCTTTTCAGGGTTCTTGATCGACAACAGGTACGGTGATCGACGTTTCACGTGGAGGCTCGACGACGACTAGTTAGGCGGATCCCGGCGGAGGGCCTGGACCCGTGTGGTTATGGGGATCGATATTTTTCTCTTTTTCCACTAGGCATTTGATTGTAGTCTGTACTCAGACATATACCTTCCGTTGTTGTATTGTATTTAAGGCAGTTGTATGCCGATTTTATGAGATGTTGTATCCTTGTATCTATAATGTTGTGATATCATGTCGGAAATCCAGGGCATATGGCTTTGTCATATGTCGCGGTGGGACCGATATGTGCTTCGTCCCCGGATCTGGATGGAAACATCTAGATCTGGAACAGTACCGCATATCGGGCCTTACAAGAGGGATTCCAGTAGTGGGTGCGGTACTGGCCCCGGTATTACCGGGGAGTGGTACTACCGTACCGGGCACTGTACTACCGCCCCGTGGATTTCGGTAGTGTGTGCGGTACTGGGTCCGGTACTACCGCTCCGCGGTACTACCGAGCCCCAGTGTCGTCCCCACTACCGCAGAGTCCAGTGGGATTCCGGTAGTGGGTGCGGTACCGGATCCGGTACTACCGCTCGTAGGAGCGGTACTACCGCTCTGGAAGAGCCAGGGAGCCATTACCACCAAGTTCCACACCTCCACGACGCAAGAGAAATATGTGGGTGCAGAAAGTGAGACTGTGTGATGATCCCACCCACCATTTCCAAAGCGTATCCCCTCTTCATAGTACGGTTTTCCTATGACTCAAATACCAAGGGGATCGAAAGAAAAACTCCATCTTCACGCTTCATACGCCGAGGGGGCAATAACCGTCTTGTGCCATTAATATAATTATCTGAAATGCTCATCGCACCCGGTTAGTCCGCAAATGTACTGTCATCAATCACTAAAACCAATCAAGGGGAAACATGCCCTATCAATCTCCCCCTTTTTGGTGTATTGATGACAACACAAGATTTGCACAAAAAATGTAGGGAATTTAAAACATGACATTTGTTTACCAAATATAGACAGCCTCCCCCTAGATGTGTGCATCATTTTAGATATGCCTCTGGAATGCAAGACACACACATAAGGAAGACACTCCCCCTATATTTTATAAACTAGGCCATACTAAGCTAGACATAACAAATATGTGAGCATAAAGATAACACGTCATAACATAGCATCACATAACCAGACAATAAGAGTACGAACATAGGATAGCATATGTCTCACACCATATATCACGGAAGTCTCACAAGACGGACTAAAAACCAAAGAAAATAAACGGAGTTCACAAGCGGAGAAAATAAAACAACTGAAACACGCTTGTGACTCTCCCAACCCTGAGAAGATGCAAATCGGAGTCCTAAAAATCTCTCCCCCTTTGGCATCGAGACGCCAAAAAGGCAGAGAGTGAGCTAGCGTCCCATGGTGATGGACTACTCGTCATCCTGGTCATAGTCCTCGTCATCGTCAGACTCCTCGGACTCCACTGCAGACTCTGTGTCATCAGTAGCTGGCTACTGAGCGGTGGACGAAGGGTCAGGCACATCATCAGAGAGGTCCCACTCGATGAACTTGGAGATCTACTTGTCCTCAGGAGTGATGCTCTTCTCGGACCCATCCTGGACTTTCATACCCTGCTGCCTATAGAAAGCCTTCTGCAGCCGCCGGTTCTCCTTCTCCCTCCTGTGGGCCTCATACATGCGGTGTTTAATGTCAGTCTGAAGGAAAAAGAGCTGCTTCACCTTCCTGGTGAGCTTGGCAGCCCATCCCGGCTGCTCAGGACCCTGTGAAGAAGACGAACCACCAGCACCAAAGCTCGCACCAGAGCGAGTGCGGGGAATACTGCTGCCAGCTTCCTCCGGCCCCTCCTGAACCTCCTCATTAGATCCGGCAGGGGGTTGAGAGTCATGAGCAGGACCATGACATCCAACCCAGTTGTCTTTGATGCGTAGCTGGACCTCCTCGTGAGCAGTCAGAGGCCCAACAGGAAGTTCCTCCACCACAAAATTAGTGGCCCAAGTGATCTCGAAGAGGACCTGTAGATACGGGACATAAATGGGAACCTTTCGTTCCATCATAGCACCATATAGTTCCTCCCACATGATGTCACATACATCCAAGGTCTGCGTGGTGCCCTTGCACTCCACACGGAGGAGAAGCATGTTCACCAGATAGCTTTGAACCATGTCCAGATTTCCCACTCGGGGAAACAGAGATGTCCTGAAGATGCGGTGCATGATGTCCAAGAACGGGCAAAGAACCACTCTGTACTTATGATTTCCCTTGGCATTAGTATAGGGAATAGATGTCTGATATGGACCTAACAGACTCTTGTTCTTGGCATTCTCCTCGGTGTGTGGGCGAATACCAACGGGCTCATCTTTCGTGCAGACGGGAATGTGCAAAGCCGCCATGAAATCCCCCCACTTGCAGCTCACCTGCTCATCCTTGCACATCCAAATGATGGTCCGATTATCGCGGTTGGTGAAGTACACTATGGCAAAGAACTGAGCAAGAATCTCGGCATCGAACCGCTTGTTGAAGGAGATGATATCCAGAATCCCAAACTGATCACATAGGGCATATGCCTGTCCAAAGTACTCGGGTGAGACCGCATGTGCCTCAGTTGGACTGACTTCACATGTGGAACAAACTTGTTCTTCCTGTGCTTCAGAATCATATGGAACACATCCCTCTGAGTCATATTCCAGAAATGAGTGCCAACCACCTCTGGGTCTTGCTCTACGCGGTACGGACTGGCTTCACGGTATGCCTTGTACTCGGGAAGAGGAATTTCTGAAACAGGCTTGACTGGTTCCTTCTTCTTTTGAGAAGTCTTCTTGAAGTAACTCCTGGATTGGCCAGGGGCCTTGCGCTTGGGGTTCCGACGAGAGCCATCACCTGACCAACACCAACACAGAGAACCGGAAAACAAAACACATGAGATGCAAGAGCCGGACACAGGTGAACAAAGAAGGTTTGTTGGAGAAGTGTCAGTTTCTGAGAACCACGGTAGCACCACCCGAGGCACGGTAATACCGCCAAGCGGTAGTACCGCAGCGGGACCAGCGGTAGTACCGTCCTGGTGCAGAGAGCACGGATCTGAGATCCGGTACTACCGGGGTTCCAAAAACTCAAACCACTCCAACACATCTACTTCATTCCTATCTAGCAATCTATCCATGTTCTCAAAGTGCCTAGGCATAGCCAAAAACCTAGTGGATCTACAAGTATTGCCCTAGCAACAAAGTTCAAAAAACTTAACCAAAGGAGAAGGGAAATGGGGCAATACCGGTATGCATCGCACCCGGGGAGGATGGGGAACGATCCCACCGGAGGAGAACAGGGAGAGACGGCACGGAGGCGGCACACTGGGACGGAGGCGCCGAGGTGGGCGCCGCTGCTGCAGAGGAGAGGAAAAGAAACTGAATGGGGTAATGGGGAGGAACTCCTCGTACCCCTTCGGTTATACAACTCCTCGGGGCAGCGGTAGTACCGCTCCAGTCACGGTAGTACCGCGGGAGCGGTAGTACCATGACCGCAGCGGTAGTACCGCTGGCAGCAGAATCGTCCACCAAGTGACAAGGGAGAGTGGGAAATTGCATCGAATGTCTTAGGGGTGAGGGTTTGGGATGACTCGAAAAACAGCAGCACGATGAGAACACTCTGAGATAAAATACAACAAGGAAATGCACGATCAATCTTGGAGTGCTCAAAATGCAAAAAACAACTCAAACACAATAAAGAAACACCAAATCGAACCAACCCTCCCGAGGAAAGGGGCGGTGACCGAAGCCACCATGTTTGAGCTTATTTGGTATGACACCATAAAGATGTATCTTGGGTTCATTGCCAATGCTCTTCTTTGAAGCACCGTTGTCACTTTGGGTGACTATGATAGCCGCCGAAATTCACCATAGTGAAATAATTTTGTCTCTTTTCGCATAATAGGTGGAGTGGTTGCTTATGAGTTAAGCAACACTCCCCCTATGTCCATGCCTACATCCAAGCTAGATTCCATGTTGAGATAGGGTGTGTGGCCAAGTTTTTCAAACCGCATTACTTGAATCAATGATATTTAGCTCATGCCTTAACTCTCGAAACCTTGCTCCATCCAAGGGCTTGGTGAAAATATCCGCAAGATGATCTCCGGTGCCCACATATGAAAGGTCAATATCACCCCGCTTCACATGATCTCGAATTAAATGATGACGAATCTCAATATGCTTCGTTTTGCTATGTTGAACGGGGTTGTAGGCGATCTTGATAGCACTTTCATTATCACATAAAAGAGGCACTTTGTCACAAGTGACACCGTAATCCTTTAAACTTTGCCTCATCCATAATAATTGAGCACAACAACTTGCAGCGGCAATGTACTCGGATTCGGTAGTAGAGAGGGAAACACAATTTTGCTTCTTGGATGACCAACTCACCAAAGACCTACCGAGGAATTGGCATCCTCCGGAAGTGGACTTCCTCTCCACCTTGTCTCCTGCCCAATCCGAATCCGTGTACCCGATGATGCTGAAGCTTGAGCCTTTGGGATGACACAAACCAAAGTTTGGGGTATGAACCAAATATCGAAAGATTCTTTTGACAGGCACTACGTGACTCTCTTTTGGTGCGGATTGAAATCTTGCACACATGCCCACACTCAACATGATATCCGGCCTAGATGCACAAAGATACAACAAAGAACCGATCATAGAATGATACTCCCTTTGGTCTACCTCTTTGCCGTTCGGGTCGAGGTCAAGTTGACACTTGAGTGGCATGGGGGTCTTGGCTCCTTTAAGACCATCATACTTGAACCTCTTGAGCATGTCTTGAGTATATTTGGCTTGGTTGATGAAAGTTACTCTTGACAATTGCTTTACTTCAAAACCGAGAAAGAACTCCAACTCTCCAATCATAGACATCTCAAACTTGTCGGTCATTAGCTTAGAAAATTCCTCATTAAAAGATTTGTTAATCGAACCAAAGATAATGTCATCAACGTATAGTTGGCGTATGATCAATTTCCCACCAGCCCTCTTGGTAAAAATAGTGGGATCGATTTGCCCAATTTCAAACCCATAATCGACTAAAAACTCGGTAAGGTGCTCAAACCAAGCGTGTGGTGCTTGCTTAAGGCCATAGAGGGCCTTATCGAGTTTATAGACATGATTAGGGAAATTGTGGTCCTCGAACCCGGGGGGTTGCTTGACATATACCAACTCATTAATGGGACCATTAAGAAAAGCACTCTTCACATCCATTTGATATAACTTTAATTTATGATGAGAAGCATATGCAAGAGCAATACGAATGGACTCAAGACGAGCCACGGGGGCAAAAGTTTCACCATAGTCAATACCTTCGACTTGGGAAAAACCTTGAGCCACCAACCTTACCTTGTTCCGGATGACAATACCAAGTGCATCTTGCTTGTTCTTGAATATCCACTTGGTCCCAATAACATTATGATCACCTTTGGGTCTCTCCAATAATGTCCACACCTTGTTGCGCTTGAAGTTATTGAGTTCGTCATGCATGGCCTCAAGCCAATCTGGATCTTCAAGCGCCTCACCTACCTTTTGGGGTTCAACACAAGAAACAAATGCATTATGGGCACAAAAGTTTCTCAATTGACTACGAGTTGTTACCCCCTTTTGGATGCTTCCGAGCACTTGATCCACCGAAAGATCTTGTGATTTCAACCGGGATGCAATCTTGAGTGCTCGGCGAACTCTTTCTTCTTACAAAGTTTCTTGAGATGGAACTAGAGGGCCATCTTCGGAAGGAGGAGCATCCTCAAGGACTTGCTCGACATCTTGAGCTTTCCCTTGAATGTGAACTTGATCTTGGTCATCATTTGGTGCGCCACCATCCTCAATGATTGGATCTTGACCTTGATCTTGTTCGGGAGAGAGAGGACCTTCGTCTTGTTCTTGATTTTCTTGTGGATCTTGAGGAGGTGATGGATCCACATGCGTAGAGAATTGTCCTTCTCCTTCCACCACAAGGGGTTCCTCAACGGGTAGGAAATGACCCACACCCATTCTTCTTATGGCTTGAGGAGTAATTTCATCACCTACATCATTAAGATCACTTTGCCCCACTTGGGAGCCATTATGTTCATCGAACTCCACGTTGCTAGATTCTTCAACAAGTCCGGAAGACTTGTTGTAGACTCTATAGGAGTGAGAGTTTGAAGAATAACCAACAAATATGCCCTCATTTGTCTTAGACTCAAACTTAGACAAACGAGCACCTTTCTTAAGAATGAAACACTTACACCCAAAGACCAGAAAATACTTGATGTTGGGCTTCTTCCCGGTGATAATTTCATATGGAGTTTTGTTCAAGATCTTGCGGAGATAAAGACGGTTGGTTGCATGACAAGCAGTGTTGATGGCCTCTGCCCAAAAGTTGTATGGACTCTTGAACTCTGCCATCATTGTTCTTGCTGCATCAATCAGAGTGCGATTCTTCCTCTCCGCAACACCATTTTGTTGAGGGGTATAAGCAGCGGAATATTGATGTTTGATCCCCTCATCTCCAAGGAATTCATCCAAGGTGTAGTTCTTGAACTCGGTGCCGTTGTCACTTCTAATTGCCAAAATCTTCGAGTTGTTGACGTTGAGCTTCATTGGCAAACTCGATGACGGTTTGTTGGGTCTCACTTTTCTTCTTGAAGAAATAAAACCATGTATATCTTGAGCAGTCATCCACAATAACCAAACAATACTTCTTTCCGCCAAGACTATCATATGAAGGAAGCCCAAAGAGATCCATGTGAAGGAGCTCCAACAGCCTCTTGGTGGAGATGATATTCTCGACAGGATGTTTCTTCTCATGTAGTTTCCCTTCAATGCATGCCCTACAAGCACGATCTTTGGCAAAGCTAACATTTGTTAGTCCAATGACATGCTCACCCTTGAGAAGTGTTTGCAAATACCTCATATTGACATGGGCTAGTCGGCGGTGCCAAAGCCATCCCACATCAACTTTAGCCATTAGACACATGGCGGTTTTGGTGGGGAATTTTGAAAAGTCCACCACATACATACCGTCCTCCACGTGTCCAACAAAGGCCACTTTAAGAGTTTTGCTCCACATCAAGGTGACCATATCTTTATCAAAGAAAGTGCAAAGGCCCATCATGGCAAGTTGACGAACGGATAGTAAATTAAAAACACAAGTCTCAACTAGTAATACTTTCTCAATGGACGAGTCCGGAGAAATTATTACTTTGCCAAGACCTAATACCTTTGACGTGTTTGCATCTCCAAATTGGACACTGGTGGTTCGAGATGGTCCAAAATCAATGTCCACCAACATGTCCTTGCTTCCGGTCATATGACTTGTAGCCCCGCTATCAAGTATCCATGAACCACCACCGGAAGCCGCCACCTACATGAGATCAATGCTTGGATTTAGGTATCCATTCACCAATGGGTCCTCTCGCGTTAGTAACAAAGGTCTTAGGCACCCAAATGGACCATGCAATATACTCATCAAAAGAACCAACAAATTTGGCATAAACATGTCCATCATTAGTGCAACAAAGAACATAAGAGGGGTTAGTTGGTCCGGCAAAGTCATTGGGAGTGGCACTCCTCTTGGTCACTCCACCCTCAATGACCTTTGCCACCTTTTCTTGAGGCTTCTCCCCTTCCTTCACAAAGGTGACTTCCTTCGAAGGAGGAGGGGCCTTGCCTTTCTTCTTTTTGTTCTTCCTCTTCTTGTTCTTCTTATTTGATGGACTTGCACCAAAACCAATGCCCTCCTTGCCAATGACCTCCTTTTGGGAACTCAAGAGATCATTAAGGTTCTTCTCTCCTTGAATGCACGAGACAAGTCCCTTCTCAAGTTGTGCCTTCAACCTAGCGTTTTCCTCAACGAGAGGAACATGCTCACAACAAGAGTTAGAGGAACTAGGTTTCTCTACCACAATAATAGGAGAAAAGGTAGTAATCTCTTTAGTGAGTTGAATACTTGTTTCCTCATGAGCCTTCTTGAGAGCCATGAGTTCGTGCTTTAAGGACTTGTGATCCTTTTCGACTTTCTCATGGTCCACAAGAAGTCTTTCATGAGCCTCAACAAGTTCATCATTTTTAGTCTTGAGATCACAAGCAACGACATTAGAATGTTTAAGGTCAAGTTTTAGCTTAGAGATATCACTAGCATAAGTCTCATCAAGAGACAACTTAAGCTCACGCTCTTCTTCAAGAGAATGAGATAGCTCCCCTATCTCATCCGCATAGTCGCGACTATGGCCTTGCAACTCGGTGATAGTCTCATCAAGTTTCTCAATGTGAGCATGGGCTTCACCTTTGAGTTTGGACATGAATAGCTCGAATTCATTTTCTTCTTGTGCCTTGGGCTCCTCATTTTCCTCCACACAATCCAACAACGAAGGGTTAGTGGGAGTAAACGGTTTAGAGTGAGGAGTTACCGAGGTAGTCTTGACCATAAGGCACTTGTGGATGATGTGAGGGTTCTCGTTGGGGGATTTGAAGAGAGACGTTGATGAGGGGGATTCGATGGCGATAGCGATAGCGACGGTGGCGCTTGCCACAATCTCACCACTTTCTTCATCATCCTCATCATCGGAGTAGTATTTTTCTTGATCCACCAACACACGTTGTGGCTTATTCTTCACAAAGTTCTTGTTCAATGGTGACTTGTTCTTGTCCTTACGGATGAGCTTGCCACCGTGGTCTTCTCTCTTCTCATATGGACAATCCGCAACAAAATGACTCACATTGCCACAATTGAAGCAATTCATTATTCTTTGGCCCTTTGGCTTCAAGCTACTTGTGTTGGACTTGAAGTTATTCTTGTTGCCCCAAAATTGTCTTGACGCTAGAGCCATGTGCTCATTGTCAGCATACTTGGTGTCCTCCGGAGCAACATCCTCTTCATCTTCATCTTCCTCAACTTGAACTTCCTTGGCCTTCAAGGCGAGAGATGGCATCTTGGTGCCACTTTGGCGAGCCAATTTTAAATCAGTCATGGAGTCCAAGATTTCCATGGCAAAAAATTCATCCAAGACTTGGTTTGAACTCAACTCGCGACAATCGGGCCTTTGACGAATGACCTTGGTGATATGCTTCTTGTGTAGGAGCATAGCCGTGATGAACTTTCTTTTTATCCATCCATCATCGGTGTCCATGCTCCTATGGTCCGTCATGGAGTTGGCAAGAGCCACCAACCTTTGATGGACATCCTCTGAAGACTCCCCTTCATTCCTGACAAAGTGGTCGGCTTGATCTTGGATCTTGTCAAACTTCGAGCACCGTATGCTAGAGCTTCCCATGAGAGTCTTCTCAAGAAGATCCCACATCTCTTTGGCCGTTTCACACTTTCGGACAAGATTGTCTTGCTCTTCCTTCAACCCATTTCCTATCACAAGCAAATCATGACTGTTGATGATGTTATCCTGATATTCTCTTAGGGTCATGTTGTGGCGATCACGAGGATTGAATCCCTCATCAACGATGCGCCACAGTTCCACCGAGGACCCCTTCAAATGTCTCTTCATGCGATGAGCGCAAACCGGATAAGCATCTTTGTTAAGGATGGGAATAATGCTTGCATGTAAAAAATGAGGCTTGGGAAGAGGTAGTGAGTTATAGGTAACAGCAGGAGCAACCGCGAAATGAATACCAGGTCCATTCCCTGAACGAGGAATGGATCGGCTATCATTCCTACCATCATCACTAGGTTGGGAGATGACATCTCCTCCACCCAATGTTGGAATGTTGGGGATAATGGTGGGGATGCTCTCCGTGGGCATCCTCGACATGAGACTACTAAGCATATCGGTAACTTTATTCATGTGAGCCTTAATGGCGGACATGCCTTCATTGTACTCATGTCGAGAGATAGATGACGAGTCATCCTTCGCGAATTTATTCGTGAAGCCCTCAGTACTTGGAACCCTTTCCAAAAGGGGAGGGTTCAAAGTAGCTCCTAGCAACTCATCCTCTTTCGGTTTATCCCCTTGCGACATCCTCTTAAGGCGGTAAAGCCCTTAATAAGAGACGAGGCTCTTATACCAATTGAAAGGATCGGAATGTCGACTAGAGGGGGGTGAATAGGCGACTAAATTTTTTTAATATTTTCTTAACAAATTAGGCTCAACAAAGAATATAGGTTGTCTAGAAATGCAACTATGTGAGCAGAGGGGGGTGAATTGGCGACTAAAAAAATTTAAGCTTTTCTTAACAAATTAGGCTCAACAAAGAATATAGGTTGTCTAGAAATGCAACTATGTGAGCAACCTATATGCCAACAACTACACCACAACTAGCAAGCAAGAAATAAGAAGTGGAAATAACTTGCACAAAGTAAAGGTAAAGGGGAACACGTGAGACAAGGATATGTTGCCGAAGTTCCTTCTCTTTCGAGAAGTATGTCTCCGTTTGGAGAGGTTGAGGAGCACACTGCTCACACGAAGCCAACGCGGGCCACCCTATTTCTCCTCACGCTCTTACCAATGCAAGATGTTGTGATCCACTACTAGGCGGCCTTGAAGGTGGCAACCAAACCTTTACAAACAAGTTTGGGGCAAACTCCACAACTTAATTGGAGGCTCCCAACGAAACCACGAAGCTTCACCATAATGGAATGTGGCTTCGAGGTGACATCTTTCGTCTAGGGCACCAACGCACCCAAGAGTAATAAGATCCACACGGGATTAGTGGGGGGAATCAAATATCCTTTGGTGGAAGTGTAGATCGGAGCCTCCTCTTCCAAACCCTAGAGAATCAACAAGTTTTGATGGCTAGGGAGGGAGATCGGGCAAGAATGGAGCTTGGGCGTCAATGGAGGTGAGAGCAGTAAATGAGGTAAGTCTCAATGGGGAAGAAGACTATAAGGCCCGATATGCGGTATTGTTCCAGATCTAGGTGTTTCCACTCAGATCCAGGGACGAAGCACATATCGGTCCCACCGCGACATATGACAAAGCCATATGCCCCGGATTTCCAACATGATATCACAACATTACAGATACAAGGATACAACATCTCATACAATCGGCATACAACTGCCTCAAATACAATACAACAGCGGAAGGTACATGTCTGGGTACAGACTACAATCAAGTGCCTAGTGGCAAAGAGAAAAACATCGATCCCATAACCGCACGGGTCCAGGCCCTCCGTCGGGATCTGCCTAACTAGTCGTCGTCGAGCCTCCATGTGAAACGTCGATCACCATACCTGTTGTCGGTCAAGAACCCTGAAAAGAGTTTGGGGGTAGTATCATGAGTACAGAGGTACTCAGCATCCAACTGTAGTGGTCATCTGACCCAGCAAGGACTTCATCACTCGTCATTCTAGGAGAACTAGTAGTTTACAGTAAGGAAGGGGTAAGTGGTGAGGTTGCTGCCGCGCTAGCATTTATGAAGTGGCTAACGATCTAGAGAGTAAGATAAGAAGCCAAGCATTCGATGAGGAATCGCCTCCAACAAGTCTTGCTATCAACTACTTACGCAAACATAACACATATCCTATCCTTGTCCTCCTCTTCGCATCCCGAAGAAGAAGAAGCAGTCAAGGCACACACACACGTTGATCAAGTTATATTAAGATTATCTCAATTGTTGTTGTCTATGAACAAGGAGTAGGTCTCAAGTCGTCCATAACCGTGGACACGGCTTCTCGAAAAGATTTAACCCTGCAGGGGTGTACCAACTGCCCATTACGAGGCGTCGCATGCTCGCCCATCTCTCTCAGTTGCTACCCATTATAGGCAACCATTTTATGATTTAGTTCCAAGAGATCCGAAACGACAGGTCCCTCTAACTAACAACGAACAAATCCGGGTGGCCCCCGGGGAGTCGACACCCAATTCAAAAGCTGGCCACGCTCTCGGATCGGACTCTTCCGTAAGGCTAAGGTCGGGGTTAGTCTCGCTGTAACACCCTCACTGTCAGTGAACAGTAATGACTGTTACTGTTCATCTGTACTGTTCAAAACTTTTGTTGATCAACTTGGAACAGTTCAAATTTCAAATTCCACCTTGATGTTTTTGAATGCATGGTGATCATGGACCTTGATCATCATTGGCCAACTGAAGTCCAAGCCATTTGAATTAATATTCAAGCAAACCCTAAATGCCTTTTGTTGAATATTAAAAAAATATGGTGACAATAAATCTTTTCCAAAAATCTTGGAACCACTTTTATAAAATCCCAAATAATCATTGGACCATGCCCATGTAATCATTGGTATTTATTGTGCTATGGAAAATTCTAAACAAATAAAAACAGTGGCCAAAAACCCTATTTAAATCATTTAATATTTAAATCAAATATTAAATGACTTTTATTATTGCCCAATCTTTTTGTGGCAGAAATATATGGTGTTACCCTAATTTTAGAACCTACTACATATTTTACAAAAAGGCCAAAGCAACTAATATAAATAGAAAAGAAAATACAGAAAGGGATAAAAGGCAAAGAGGCCCACCCCCTACCCCTTGTTTCTCCCCGGTCCAGCTAACACCCAGCCACCCCCAGCCCAACCCACCTCCCCCTCGTCTTCTTCCCGTATGGGGAAGGCGTGGCGGCCATCCCCCGGCTGGCCACGCCGTGGAGGCCATCCAAGCCCCTCCGGCGAGGATAAGGCCACGGACCCTCCCCCCTTTGAGCAAACCCTAGCCGCAGTCCCTCGTCGACTGGATCTCGCCATTCTTCCCCTCCCCAGCGTCTCCCTTGCCATTCTCGCCGCCGCCCGTTGACCCCCGGGGCGTCGCTCGCCATCATCGTGGCCCCTGGCCCCTGCAGAGCTCGCCTCCGTGTCCAGGACCACCGGCGTGGACGCCTCCTTCGACGTTGACGGCGAATCGGACCCGAGACGCGCCGGCTGTCCTTCCCTTCGCCGTTTCCTTCCACATCGGCCCGGTGCCTCGTCGCTGAATTGCCGCCACCACAGGACGCCTCGCTCCTCCCCGAGCCCTCCATCGCGCGTCCCGGTGAGCGCAGCTTCGTCTGGCCTCCTCCCCCGCTCGAACTGGTGCACTCCGTAGCCCTCCCCACCGGAACCGAGCACCGGCCGCCGCCGCACAGCGCGGTGCTGCCGTTCTGGCAGCCCGTGGCCTCCCCCTTGACCACCAGTGGGTGTGCGTCCACCCTATTGATCAATTCCCCCACCCCCCCCCCCCCGTTTCGTTGGCCGCCGGGCTGCGCGAAGGACCTCGCCGGCGTTCCACTGGCTCCGCCGTCTTCCATGGCGTGGGCACCGTGGAGGCTCTCCTCTGTCTCGCTGATAGTGGGTCAGGGCACCCCTTAATTGTCTGTTAAGTTAATTCACTGATTAATAAAAATTCTAATTAAGCATATGAGTCTATGACAGGTAGACCCCACTGTCAGATTAATATTTAAAATAATTTAGATTTATTCCAGTGTATGACATGTGGGTCCAGAGGTTAATTTAATTTAATTAAATGAATTATTAGAAATGTGAGGCTGACCAGTGGGTCCCACTGGTCAGGTTTGACCAGTCAACACTGTTCTGGATAATGTTACTAAAATAATAAAAGAAATTATTAAAAAGGATTTTTAATGTTTTAAAATTGATTAAACTTATAAAATCAATATTTTTTAATCTGTATATCGGATCGAAAAACTTTATACATGAAAGTTGATCAGAAAAATATAACGAGTACGGATACGCTATCCGTATACCAACCACACCCCCCTAACACACTGATCATCGACATTCCCCCCTCCGGGCTGTTTGTCGATAATTTCCGGTACCGATAAAAATTGCCCGGATCAAAATACTTTGTACACGAAAGTTGTCCGGAATGGTTCAACTAACACGGATACACCCCCCTTATCTTTGTCGGATGTCCACGACACCTCCGGCATGAACCTTTCCCCCTCCGGACACCCTGTCCGGTAATCACCCGGAGCTGGCAGTTCTTCCCCGGATGAATTTCCGCTCCGAGCAACGTGCATTGCACTGCGTTAGAACACCGCTAACAATTCAACTGTCATGTCATGCTTATGTTTGCTATGATTGCTTTATATTTACTGTTTCTTCCCCCCTTTTATTCTCCGGTAGACCCCGCTGCTACCGCCGACTACACCACCGCCGGGTACGACTACTTCGTCGACGACCCTGCCCCTACCGTCGAGCTTCCAGGCAAGCAGAGCCATTCTCTTCCCCAGATATCGCCTATCTTTCTGTACATTTCTTGCACTAGGCATTGTTACTGCTGCTGCTACGATTACAATCCTATTCAATTGCATAGCCTGATTTTGTCGCCCCTTGATGTACCTCCTTTATCCTATGCTGCCTATTATATTTATGCATTATTCAGCAGTGAACCCTGCGCATTGTTAGCTAGGACTAGATAGCGGGCCGTGATCACTCAGGGGGGTGAACACGGATACAATATATACAACTGCACAGGTACGGTACAAAGCAGACACCGCCAAAGGCCCCTATCTGGGTTATGCCTAGTCACCTCAAGTGTGAGCTATCCAGGAGTAATCCTTGTACTCCACTCGAGGCTGACTTTGTCTTACCGCCATAGGGTCCTGGACAGCGGTTGTCCTAAAGGTAAGAAAGTCGGGCGACCCAACGGTGCCCGCGAGCGGTATATCGTCGGGAACGACAGGGAGGGTACGACCGACGTTACTGGCGTGCTTGGCCCCTGCTCGTATCTCGCGAGAGTTACCAAACCACGAAAGTCGAGCTCTACCAAGAGCACACGCGAGACAAGGTAAGGAGACGGTTCACCTTGTTAGTAACCGCAGTGACTTGGTGGGACGACAGGGCAGGCACCGATGTACTGGTGGTCCTGACTACTGTCGTTGACCGCGGGTCGGTTAAGTCGAGGCAACGATAACGGTTTTCACGCAGGTTAATTAAAATGCTAAATGGTTCGGCGGATGTCTTGAGTAGCCTTTTGGCTTGTACGCACTACCTACACGTGGGATAAGGAGTGTGGGCTCCCCTGCATCGTAGTCTCGTTCGAGGGTCTTCAGACGTCAGCAGTACCGCGGGCTGATTGCCGGGAAGTGGTGTTGTCTTCTCTTGCTCGAGCGGTGTATTTGTATTTGCTATGATTTTGCTTCACCGGCCAGTCACGCACCGTGCAGGAGTACGTTCGGGTTAGGGTCCAAAGCCCGGCGTACATAGGATATAGTCCGGCGGATGACCTCTCTGTTGATTGCCGAAGGATGGGCTACTTTGTGTCGGATAGCTTTGGTGGAGCGTTCCCTAACAAGGTCCCCGCCACCCTGGAGATCCGAGCGTCGTAGAGTCACGCCAGTGCACCCCTGCAGGGAAGATTAATCTATTCGAATAGTCGTGTCCACGGTAACAGGACGCTTTATGCTGAAGCTGGATCTTACCACTACAAACTATTATTATTAAACTGTATGGTTCCGGGTTTTCTTCCTCGCGGGGATGTCGAGGAGGGGATCTCGGAGGCATTGTTAATTATTACAACTTATTATTATACAATGATGCAGCAACTTCTGTTGCATTGTTACTTTATGCTTTATATAAACTGTTGGATGATTCTTACCTCATGCTGCAAGACATCGTCGGAAGATGCTAGTCTTCGATAGGCCTAGCTTCTTACCCTTGCTCTGGATTTCTGTCTTTCAGTCCACTATATACAGCCTCTTCTTTCCGTTGATACAATGCATAATGCTTAGTAGCGGACGTAAGACTCGCGGGTATACTAGATACTCACCTGCTTTATTTCCTTTACTGTTTTGCCTGATCGGCCGCTGCAGTCGACGTTGGAGCCCAGGAGCAGGAGTACCCCGGAGGCGGATACTACTACGTCGAGACCCCCGGTGACCAGGACCAGGAGTAGTTCGGTGGATCCCAGGCAGGAGGCCTCGCCTTTTCGATCTGTATCTCTGATGTTATTCGTGCTAGCCTTCTTAAGGCAAAACTTGACTAACTATGTCTGTACTCAGATATTATGGCTTGTATAACTTATGTATTCGGGTCCGCGTGACCCCCCTTTATTGTAACATATTGGTTTATCCTTTTGTGTTTAGTGTTGTGATGTGATATTCTCACCGTGGCACCCTAATCTCAGTCGTGTACCCTGCGTGTATGATTACTGTACATGGATTGATTTTAGGGGCGTCACAAGTTGGTATCAGAGCCGACTGCCTGTAGGAAACCACCCCACCACTACCTGGTCGAAGTTGAGTCTAGACTTTGAAAAACTATTTTGCTAACTTAATATTTGTCTTACGGGCCCACATCGATGTCACTACGTGTGATATCTATGCTATTAGGACCCTTTTCTCCTTACCTATGCTCTGGGACTCTGCTCTCTTATCCTTGCTGGTAAGTTTTACAAACGCTGACATTAGGATCACGTTCTCTTGTTTCCACCCGGCGTTTTGGTGCTTTCCCCGTTGATTGAGTCGTGTTGCAGGAGTTCTACCCCAGGTCCCGGACCGCGGATCCCATTCTCATTCTGGGCAGGCCGCGCGTCCTCTGGCATTAATTCCTGTGGCCAACAGTTTTCTTGCGGCGTGATTGACCTAGTGGAATCTATGTCGCGTCGTGTAATCCTTACCGCGGTCTGCGCGCCGCCTAGTGTGTCCTTTTTCCTTAATTTCTACGACGTTACGCTGCCCGATTTTCGATTGATTCTATGTGTGGATGTGTATGTCTTATATGACTACTCCTATATATCCGTGCCTCCTCTTTGTTGTCGCTTTACCTATTACTCGTTTCTGGCATCTCGTTAACATGTTCATCGCTGAAATACCCCTGTTAAATTCTAGCAGGATGGCTGGTCGTGGTGGTCGTGGTCGTGGTCGTGGTGCCAACGATCCACCTCCGCCGCCGGACTACATGGCCGCGATGATGCAGCAGTTTCAGATGAACCAAGTGTTTATGCAAGGAGTCATAGATCAGCTCCAGAATCAGAACTAGAACCAGCACCAGCATCAGCCGCCTGTGGTTACTCTGCGGGATTTCATGCGTCTCAATCCCCCTCTCTTCCACCAGCCTGAACAGCCGCTGGATGCTGATGATTGGCTTCGTGACATCACTCGACAGCTGGAGTTCGCTAATGTGAGCGCTGCTGATTACGTCAACTTTGCGTCCTATTTCTTGCGTGGCCCCGCTGCTCAGTGGTGGGACACTTACAAGGGCTCGCTAGTTGAAGGGACTGTCGTCACCTGGAATGACTTCAAGGCTACCTTCCGTGCTCGTTATGTCCCCCAGGCGATTATGAACCGTATGAAGGCCGAGTTCCGCAACCTCGTTCAGGGCAACAAAACTGTCGAGGCATATCAGAGGGAATTCCTCCGCCTCTCCCGCTATGCTGCAAGTGACCTCCCCAATGATGCAAGTAGGCAAGAGAAGTTCCGTGATGGACTCAACGCAGATCTCCAGCTTGCACTGGCTTTGCACGTCTTCCCCGACTTCGCCACCATGGTGAATCAGACTATCACCCTTGAGACCGCTCAGCTTAAGTTCGGTGGTTCGGCGAAGCGCCCCCGTGATGTTGGCTCATCTTCGGGCACAGCACAGAAGCAACGCGTTTGGCTTCCACACAGTGTGTATCGTCCAAATGCCCCTGTACCAAGGCCGTCGTATGTTGCACCTCGTCTGCCTCCGCCCCCGCCGAGACAGCCGAAGACTGAGACTGCACCCCTCCGTCCTCAGGATGGCCTGTGCTTCAAATGCCATCAGCCAGGTCACTTTTCCAGAGACTACCCCCAGCGACAGAGTCAACTGGTAGTTCACCCTGCTGGCCGTGGAAATGGCCGTGGCAACAACAGGACCCCCAACTATAACACTGGGTCTTCTTCTCACACTCGCGGACATGCTTACAACATTAACGTCGAAGAAGCTCAGGAGAAACCTTCTACCGTGATGGGTACCCTTCTTGTTAATTCAGTACCTGCTACTGTTTTATTTGATACAGGAGCATCGCATTCATTCATGTCGGAAGCATTTGCATTGTCGCATAACTTCATGGTAGAAAAGATGGATCCACCGATGGTTGTCCGCACTCCGATAGGTCATTGCCACACCTCCAAGATAGTGCCCAAAACCATCGTCGAAATTGAAGGAATTGAGTTCCTTGTTTCCCCCATCCTCCTGAAGTCTTCCACTATAGACCTCATTCTGGGCATGGATTGGTTGAAAGTCCACGATGCCGCACTTTATTGTGGCACCAGTTCTGTCCAACTTTTTCACCCCTCCGGCGAGATTGTTAACCACACCACCCGGATTACCCGTGATGCTGAAACTCTTATCTATATGATGAATGCTCTGAATGTCTCACCTCTCGACGGGATTGAGAACGTTCCAGTCGTTCGTGATTTTCCTGACGTCTTCCCAGAAGAACTCCCGGGAATACCCCCGATCCGTGAGGTTGAATTCGTCGTCGACTTGAAGCCTGGTACCGTCCCTATTGCCAAGCGCCCCTATAAGATCCCACCTCACCACCTCCTTGAACTGAAGAAGGAGATTGACGAAGCACTTCACAAAGGATTCATTCGCCCAAGTTCCTCTTCTTGGGGAGCACCTTCGCTCTTTGTCAAGAAGAGCGATGGAACAAATCGTTTGGTCCAAGATTACCGACCCATCAACCAAGCCACCATCCAGAACAAATATCCGCTTCCCTGGATCAATGATCTGTATGATCAACTTGTTGGATCCACGGTGTTTTCGAAACTCGACTTGAGGTTGGGTTACCATCAGATCCGAGTCCGTGAAGAGGACATTCCGAAGACCGCTTTCATTACTCGCTATGGTTCATACGAGTACACTGTCATGTCCTTTGGCTTGACGAATGCTCCAGCCACTTTCTCCCGATTGATGAACTATATATTCATGGAATACCTCGACAAGTTTGTCGTGGTTTATCTGGATGATATCTTAATATACTCCAAGAATAAAGAGGAGCATGCTGAACATCTTCGCCTTATACTGGAAAAGCTTCGAGAACACAAACTCTACGCTAAGTACTCTAAGTGTGAGTTCTGGCTTCCTGAAGTGACCTACCTTGGTCACGTGATTTCCAAGGATGGCATTGCCGTCAACCCAGAACGTATCCAGGCTATTCTTGACTGGACTCCTCCCAAGACTGTCAAGCAAGTCCGAAGTTTCCTCGGCCTTGCCAGCTATTGCCGCCGTTTCGTCGAGAACTTCTCCAAGATTGCCAGGCCTCTGACTAACCTGCTTCACAAAGGCGTCAAGTTTGAGTGGACAGAAACATGTCAGGAAAGTTTCCAAGCCCTCAAAGACAAGCTCACTTCTCCCCCAGTGCTTGCTCCGCCTGATACTCAGAAGGACTTCGTGATATATTGTGACGCATCTCGTCAAGGATTAGGCTGTGTCCTAATGCAAGAGCGCAAAGTGATTGCTTATGGCTCTCGTCAATTACGTGCTCACGAAGATAAGTATCCAACACATGATCTTGAATTGGCAGCGGTAATTTATGCATTGAAGCTGTGGCGACATTATCTCGTCGGTAATCCTTACGAGATCTACACCGACCACCAAAGCCTGAAGTACCTATTTACTCAACCAGACCTGAATCTCCGCCAGCAGAGATGGCTCGAGACAATAGCCGACTACAACATGGGAATTTCTTACACCCCTGGCAAAGCTAATGTGGTGGCCGATGCTTTAAGCCGTAAATCTTACTGTAGTGAACTTGAAGTTCAAGTACAACAACCACTTCTGTATGAAGATTTTCAAAAGTTAAACCTCGAGATTGTTCCTCAAGGTTATGCAAATAACCTGGTTATCGAACCGGATCTCATCAAGTCCGTCAAGGGTATACAGTTTTATGATGATTTCGTACACAAGATTAAGCGCGATATCGCCAATGGGAGACCCTCACCCTTCACCGTTGATAGCAAAGGTGCGGCGTTCTACCAGAACCGTTTAGTGGTTACTCACAGCAAGGGCAGGCATGAGAACCTGGATATGACCCCGAAGGTCATGAGAGTGGCTCACGATACCCCGTTGTCCATTCATCCTGGAAGCACCAAGATGTACCAAGACATTCGTCAGCAATTCTGGTGGCCTAACATGAAGCAAGACATTGCCCGATATGTTTCTGAATGTGACGTTTTCCGTCGCGTCAAGGCAGAACATCAAAGACCTGCTGGAACTCTACAACCACTCTCTATTCCTGAATGGAAGTGGGACAAGATCGAGGTGAACTTCGTCACTGGTTTTCCCAGATCGCAGAAAGGCCACGATGCTATCTTTGTCGTCATCGACCGCTTCTCCAAGGTTGCCCACTTTCTGCCAGTCAAGGAGACGATCTCTGCTAGTCAGTTGGAAGACTTGTATGTTTCCAGAATCGTGTCGCTCCACGGTATTCCGTTGGAGATTAGTTCCGACCGAGGTAGTATTTTCACCTCAAGATTTTGGGATAGTTTCCAAGAAGCTATGGGCACTCACCTGAATTTCAGCACCGCCTATCACCCTCAGTCGCAAGGACAAGTCGAACGAGTTAATCAAGTGCTTGAAGATATGCTGCGAGCTTGTGTCATTTCATTCGGTAAGAAATGGGAGGAATCTCTTCCATTTGCTTAATTCTCGTACAACAATAGCTATCAGGCTAGTCTGCAGATGGCTCCCTTCGAAGTTCTCTATGGACGTAAGTGTCGAACCCCTCTGAATTGGTCAGAAACTGGAGAACGAACTCTCGTTGGTCCAGACATTATACAGCATGCAGAAGATCAGGTTCGCGTTATCCGTGAACATCTGAAAGCCGCTCAGTCCCGCCAGAAAAGCAACTATGATCGCAAGCACAAAGAAATGGTCTATCAACCTGACGATTATGCTTACCTCCGTGTCACTCCCATGAGAGGCACTCACCGCTTCGGAATCAAAGGCAAGTTAGCTCCTCGCTACATTGGCCCGTTCCGTATCCTTTCCAGGAGTGGACCAGTGCCATACCGATTGGAATTGCCGCCAAACCTCTCTCAAGTCTACGATGTCTTCCACGTGTCGCAACTCCGACGCTGCTTCAAGGAACCTATTCGCGAAGTGGAACATGATATGATTGAGCTGCAACAGGATTTGACTTATCAAGAACATCCGAGCCGCATTCTCGATCAGTCTGAACGCAAGACCCGCAACAAGACAACCAAGTTCCTCAAAGTTCAGTGGTCGAATCATTCTGAAGATGAGGCCACTTGGGAACGCGAAGATCGTCTTCGTGAAGAATACCCCGATCTTTTCACCTCTACCACTTAAATTCTCGAGACGAGAATTCTTGTAGTGGGGGAGATTTGTAACACCCTCACTGTCAGTGAACTGTAATCACTGTTACTGTTCATCTGTACTGTTCAAAACTTTTGTTGATCAACTTGGAACAGTTCAAATTTCAAATTCCACCTTGATGTTCTTGAATGCATGGTGATCATGGACCTTGATCATCATTGGCCAACTGAAGTCCAAGCCATTTGAATTAATATTCAAGCAAACCCTAAATGCCTTTTGTTGAATATTAAAAAAATATGGTGACAATAAATCTTTTAAAAAAATCTTGGAACCACTTTTATAAAATCCCAAATAATCATTGGACCATGCCCATGTAATCATTGGTATTTATTGTGCTATGGAAAATTCTAAACAAATCAAAACAGTGGCCAAAAACCCTATTTAAATCATTTAATATTTAAATCAAATATTAAATGACTTTTATTATTGCCCAATCTTTTTGTGGCAGAAATATATGGTGTTACCCTAATTTTAGAACCTACTACATATTTTACAAAAAGGCCAAAGCAACTAATATAAATAGAAAAGAAAATACAGAAAGGGATAAAAGGCAAAGAGGCCCACCCCCTACCCCTTGTTTCTCCCCGGTCCAGCTAACACCCAGCCACCCCCAGCCCAACCCACCTCCCCCTCGTCTTCTTCCCGTATGGGGAAGGCGTGGCGGCCATCCCCCGGCTGGCCACGCCGTGGAGGCCATCCAAGCCCCTCCGGCGAGGATAAGGCCACGGACCCTCCCCCCTTTAAGCAAACCCTAGCCGCAGTCCCTCGTCGACTGGATCTCGCCATTCTTCCCCTCCCCAGCGTCTCCCTTGCCATTCTCGCCGCCGCCCGTTGACCCCCGGGGCGTCGCTCGCCATCATCGTGGCCCCTGGCCCCTGCAGAGCTCGCCTCCGTGTCCAGGACCACCGGCGTGGACGCCTCCTTCGACGTTGACGGCGAATCGGACCCGAGACGCGCCGGCTGTCCTTCCCTTCGCCGTTTCCTTCCACATCGGCCCGGTGCCTCGTCGCTGAATTGCCGCCACCACAGGACGCCTCGCTCCTCCCCGAGCCCTCCATCGCGCGTCCCGGTGAGCGCAGCTTCGTCTGGCCTCCTCCCCCGCTCGAACTGGTGCACTCCGTAGCCCTCCCCACCGGAACCGAGCACCGGCCGCCGCCGCACAGCGCGGTGCTGCCGTTCTGGCAGCCCGTGGCCTCCCCCTTGACCACCAGTGGGTGTGCGTCCACCCTATTGATCAATTCCCCCACCCCCCCCCCCCCCCGTTTCGTTGGCCGCCGGGCTGCGCGAAGGACCTCGCCGGCGTTCCACTGGCTCCGCCGTCTTCCATGGCGTGGGCGCCGTGGAGGCTCTCCTCTGTCTCGCTGATAGTGGGTCAGGGCACCCCTTAATTGTCTGTTAAGTTAATTCACTGATTAATAAAAATTCTAATTAAGCATATGAGTCTATGACAGGTAGACCCCACTGTCAGATTAATATTTAAAATAATTTAGATTTATTCCAGTGTATGACATGTGGGTCCAGAGGTTAATTTAATTTAATTAAATGAATTATTAGAAATGTGAGGCTGACCAGTGGGTCCCACTGGTCAGGTTTGACCAGTCAACACTGTTCTGGATAATGTTACTAAAATAATAAAAGAAATTATTAAAAAGGATTTTTAATGTTTTAAAATTGATTAAACTTATAAAATCAATATTTTTTAATCTGTATATCGGATCGAAAAACTTTATACATGAAAGTTGATCAGAAAAATATAACGAGTACGGATACGCTATCCGTATACCAACCACACCCCCCTAACACACTGATCATCGACATTCCCCCCTCCGGGCTGTTTGTCGATAATTTCCGGTACCGATAAAAATTGCCCGGATCAAAATACTTTGTACACGAAAGTTGTCCGGAATGGTTCAACTAACACGGATACACCCCCCTTATCTTTGTCGGATGTCCACGACACCTCCGGCATGAACCTTTCCCCCTCCGGACACCCTGTCCGGTAATCACCCGGAGCTGGCAGTTCTTCCCCGGATGAATTTCCGCTCCGAGCAACGTGCATTGCACTGCGTTAGAACACCGCTAACAATTCAACTGTCATGTCATGCTTATGTTTGCTATGATTGCTTTATATTTACTGTTTCTTCCCCCCTTTTATTCTCCGGTAGACCCCGCTGCTACCGCCGACTACACCACCGCCGGGTACGACTACTTCGTCGACGACCCTGCCCCTACCGTCGAGCTTCCAGGCAAGCAGAGCCATTCTCTTCCCCAGATATCGCCTATCTTTCTGTACATTTCTTGCACTAGGCATTGTTACTGCTGCTGCTACGATTACAATCCTATTCAATTGCATAGCCTGATTTTGTCGCCCCTTGATGTACCTCCTTTATCCTATGCTGCCTATTATATTTATGCATTATTCAGCAGTGAACCCTGCGCATTGTTAGCTAGGACTAGATAGCGGGCCGTGATCACTCAGGGGGGTGAACACGGATACAATATATACAACTGCACAGGTACGGTACAAAGCAGACACCGCCAAAGGCCCCTATCTGGGTTATGCCTAGTCACCTCAAGTGTGAGCTATCCAGGAGTAATCCTTGTACTCCACTCGAGGCTGACTTTGTCTTACCGCCATAGGGTCCTGGACAGCGGTTGTCCTAAAGGTAAGAAAGTCGGGCGACCCAACGGTGCCCGCGAGCGGTATATCGTCGGGAACGACAGGGAGGGTACGACCGACGTTACTGGCGTGCTTGGCCCCTGCTCGTATCTCGCGAGAGTTACCAAACCACGAAAGTCGAGCTCTACCAAGAGCACACGCGAGACAAGGTAAGGAGACGGTTCACCTTGTTAGTAACCGCAGTGACTTGGTGGGACGACAGGGCAGGCACCGATGTACTGGTGGTCCTGACTACTGTCGTTGACCGCGGGTCGGTTAAGTCGAGGCAACGATAACGATTTTCAGGAGTACGTTCAGGAGAACCGGCCAGTCACGCACCGTGCAGGAGTACGTTCGGGTTAGGGTCCAAAGCCCGGCGTACATAGGATATAGTCCGGCGGATGACCTCTCTGTTGATTGCCGAAGGATGGGCTACTTTGTGTGGGATAGCTTTGGTGGAGCGTTCCCTAACAAGGTCCCCGCCACCCTGGAGATCCGAGCGTCGTAGAGTCACGCCAGTGCACCCCTGCAGGGAAGATTAATCTATTCGAATAGTCGTGTCCACGGTAACAGGACGCTTTATGCTGAAGCTGGATATTACCACTAGAAACTATAACTATTAAACTGTATGGTTCCGGGTCTTCTTCCTCGCAGGGAGTCGAGGAAGGGAACTCGGAGGCATTATTATTATTGTTAATCATTACAACTTATATTATACAATGTTGCAGCAACTTCTGCTTCGTTGTTACTTTATTGCTTTATATAAACTGTTGGCTGATTCTTACCTCATGCTGCAAGACATCGTCGGAAGATGCTAGTCTTCGATAGGCCTAGCTTCTTATCCTTTTTCTGATTTCTATCTTGCAGTCCTCTATATACAGCCTCTTCTTTCCGTTGATACAATGCATAATGCTTAGTAGCGGACGTAAGACTCGCGGGTATACTAGATACTCACCTGCTTTATTTCCTTTACTGTTTTGCCTGATCGGCCGCTGCAGTCGACGTTGGAGCCCAGGAGCAGGAGTACCCCGGAGGCGGATACTACTACGTCGAGACCCCCGTTGACCAGGACCAGGAGTAGTTCGGTGGATCCCAGGCAGGAGGCCTCGCCTTTTCGATCTGTATCTCTGATGTTATTCGTGCTAGCCTTCTTAAGGCAAAACTTGACTAACTATGTCTGTACTCAGATATTATGTCTTGTATAACTTATGTATTCGGGTCCGCGTGACCCCCCTTTATTGTAACATATTGGTTTATCCTTTTGTGTTTAGTGTTGTGCTGTGATATTCTCACCGTGGCACCCTAATCTCAGTCGTGTACCCTGCGTGTATGATTACTGTACACGGATTGATTTTAGGGGCGTGGTAGGGGCTTGGGACACGGATTGATTTTAGGGGCGTGGTAGGGACACGGATTGTGTTTAGTGTTGTGCTGTGATTTTAGGGGCTTGGGCCACCTCTAGAAATGTTTGAAGCTAGGTAGGTAAGAAAAGGGGACCCCATAAAATCCCACAAGCGATTAGGCACGCTCAGTCTTAAAACCAATACCCGGAACTCAGATCCTAGGTGACTCGAATGGAACAAAGCGTCGGGGCGGGATAGCCTAGACCTTCCATCCTTCGTCGAATATAGTCAACATTATAATAATCATATCATCAACAACAATATAATAATGTGATATCCCAACCCAAAGAGTAACAGGGTAACATCGTAGCATCCTAAGCATGCATACTAAGCAGGGGCTGAGAAACGAGCAATAGTAACATAGCAGTACAAGGTTTGCTGGGAAGGGACATGGCTGTATCGGTTTGAACGAGGTTGTAAACATGTGGTAGGATCAAACATCGAACCTAACATATACTAGCATGCAAACCGCTGGTTGAAATAGAATGGATCATAAGTAATGTATAGTCCTTGCCTGTTGATAAGTTGGGTTCCGAAGGTGTAGTCGATCGCAAGCTCGCATCGTCTCCGAGAGGTACCCGCGGAAGCACACAAGAAGGAAACACTGGAAAGCAATCAACGAGCAAGCATCTATTACTACGAGGCAACACAAGATCAAGAAGACAACACACGACACGGCAACGCGATACGGATCTATCGTCGACAACGGTTACTAACAGTTTAAGTGGGGTATCGGTCACACACGACGAATACAGCACGTTTACGGTGGTTCAAGTTGTTTAGCTACAGGTTATCAACCAACGGTTATTAACATGGCAACTCAAGAAAGCATGGCATAGCACACAAACATGTCAAGAGGTGAAGCACAAAGTAAACTATCTATGCTAGTCAATTTAAGTGAGGCACAACCTAAACATGGCATAACACTAAGTGCCGCACGACAATTAAAACATTTGGTACTGTTCTGCCCTAAACCATATTTTAGGTTGGTTAACAACAGCAAACAATAGCATAAACACAAAGTACACGAAAAACTAATCAAGTTACCAATAAAGAACACCCCAAACGGAGTTACGGTTAAAAAGATACAAGCAAAACAAGTTACGGGCACAAACTGCCAACATCACGAAGCACAGTTTAGAGCAATGCATAAACAGGTTAACCAATGAAAACATGCTCATAAATGATATGGAATTAAAGTAGACATGACAGGGAAGGCATGGCAAAAATAATCATGCAAAAAGACATCATAGATCAAAAGATATTAAGCAAACAACATGGCATCGCAAAGTAACAGACTTAGAGAAAAACAGAGGTGGCTGTCAAAAATAGCAGCATAGCAACTTTGGAGCTCAATAACTATATGACCAACAAGCATATAATGGCAATGCAATACATGGGATGAAATTAGACATGATTCTTAACAATATTCAATTGGAATCACTCAATTCCGATAAACGGTCGCGACACACCCGTCGACCGAAGTTGCAACAAAATAACAGTTTCAGCAACAACAGCACAATAACACCAGGATAGCTACTTTGGAGCAAGATATAAACATGATGCAGCAAGCAAATATGGCATGTGAATGCATGAAACTGAAGTAGAAACACTGCTTAACGCAACGCAAAATGAATCAATGCAATAGGCCTCATGAATTTGTTACAATCATCATGCAAAGTTGCAACAAAATACTAACAGCAGCACTTAATAGGAAAAAGTAGCAGTTTAACGCCTGATGCCCACTTTAGCACACAATTACACAATCAAGATGACCTCAAATGCAAAAGTTCACAAAAGACGGATTAAAGTACACGCAATTCTAAGCAGTTTTCGTTTTGGGGGCACGTTCATCGGAGCTACGGATTGCTTGCTATCATCAACGCGGAATCGAATCAGCAGCAAATTTTTCCAACACTTAGAAAAATTTACAGGGTGCTGGAAAAAAAATAACAGAGGCTAAATAAAAAAATAAAAAAGGGGGGCGGCCTGGCTCACCCTTAGTGGGCTCGGCCCACTGGCCTGGAGAGGCCGGCTAGCGCTGGGGGCTTGCTGGGCTGCTGGTCCGTGGGCCAGTGGAGGCGCGGGGCCCATCTAGCCGTTGGCTGGCCGGCTCGGGCAGCCTCCTCGTCCCCGCATGGGACTGGGCATGGCGGCGGCGGCGGTTGGCCGGCTTGCCGTGGCGAGGAGGGGCGGCTGCGAGGTGCGGGAGGAGGGCGCGGTTCCGTGGCGGGGTGTGGTCCTTCGGTGGCCGTAGTAACGCGGCGCGGCGGGCGGCGCGGCTCGGGCTCGGCTGCCCCATAGCCATGGCGCGGCGAGCTCCGGCCTTCATGGCACGCGACGGCGGCTACCTGCAGCACGGGGAAGAAGGAGGTGAGGAGGGAAGGGGAAGGAGGAGAAGGGGGCAGGGGCGCGGCTCCGGCGACCGGCGGCGCCCGGAGCTCGACGGCGGCATCCGCGGGATGCCCACGGGCAGGAGGCGGCGTGTAACTCCACGGGCAGAGAAGAGAGGAGGCCAGGGGCGCATCTGGGCCGTTGGATCCGCAGATCCGACGGTCCAGATCGAGAAGGGCTAGGGTTTGCTAAAATTTGGGGCTAAATTGTGCGAAAATGGGGTAAAATATCTCAGATCTGGGGGCTGGTGGCTGCCTAGGTGCTTAGGGGAAACCCTAAGTGGTGGGGTGGTCTACTTATAGCCCCGGTGGCTGGCAGTTTGCAAAAACATCTCCGGTTTTTATCTCGCGCGCACGGTGCTCACGTTTCTGACCGCCGGGGGTCCGCAGTACCTCCGATTCGGGTAAAACTTCGAACTGCGCGATCGGTGCATCGAGCCGGAGGCGTTCACCTCGCGCTTGTTCCGAAAACACTTTACGGCGTGCTATAAAAATATCCCGTTTAATTATTAAACGGGTTTTTTCGTTCCGTTGGCTGCAGCTAGTCTCGTGCGGTTTTCGCGACGGTGATCGGGTGAAACCCGGTGTCGCAAAGGTCGAGTGTCAGGGTGGCAAGGGTCGGTCTCCGTCCGATACGAGATAAGAGGGGAAAAATAATCGCCGATCGATAAATCGGGGATGCAAACACCGCAAACAAATTAGACAATCAAACAATTCACACCGAAAACAAATTTTTTAATTTTTCTGAAAACTGGGTTGTTACAATACAACACCACCAACAAGGCATCTCGTCCCGAGATCCAGGACGATCCGGGGGAGAGGGGGGAAGAGAAAAGAGGGTCGACGATCTTCAACACCACCAACAAGGGACTCTGCTCCATGTCGAACGTCAAACTCCGTCGAGATAAATTTCCGCAGAGAGACGACATCGTCGGAATAACGAAGACGTCAGTGACAAGAGGAAGAACGATCGCGAAACCCAGATCAAGGGATAGTGGTTTTTGACGCAAGTCGTAAAAACATCGGGAAAAAGGAGGGAGGGCAAAGGACGACCCAGATGATATCCGAAACCGGAGAAGCTAAAGGTATTACAGGAATTCCCACCTGAGCTCGGAATCGAGACAATACGTTGCACGCAAGGCATTGTAACGGTTCCGAAACTCCACACACTCGAGATCCTAAAGTTTGAAGAGAATAAGGCGGGATTAAAACATTTACGGCACTTGTCCTGACCAGAGCAAAGTTAAGAAGTAAAAAGATTCCTACTCTCCGATACTAACTTAGTATCTACAAAATAATTTTTGGTCTAGACTCGACTTCGGCCAGAGAAGGGATCCTACGGTCGGTAAGGCTCTGATACCAAGTTGTAAGGCCCGATATGCGGTACTGTTCCAGATCTAGGTGTTTCCACTCAGATCCGGGGATGAAGCACATATCGGTCCCACCGCGACATATGACAAAGCCATATGCCCCGGATTTCCAACATGATATCACAACATTACAGATACAAGGATACAACATCTCATACAATCGGCATACAACTGCCTCAATTACAATACAACAGCGGAAGGTATATGTCTGGGTACAGACTACAATCAAGTGCCTACTGGCAAAGAGAAAAACATCGATCCCATAACCGCACGGGTCCAGGCCCTCCGCCGGGATCCGCCTAACTAGTCTTCGTCGAGCCTCCACGTGAAATGTCGATCACCATACCTGTTGTCGATCAAGAACCCTGAAAAGAGTTTGGGGGTAGTATCATGAGTACAGAGGTACTCAGCATCTAACTGTAGTGGTCATCTGACCCAGCAAGGACTTCATCACTCGTCATTCTAGGAGAACTAGTAGTTTACGGTAAGGAAGGGGTAAGTGGTGAGGTTGCTGCCGCGCTAGCATTTATGAAGTGGATAACGATCTAGAGAGTAAGATAAGAAGCCAAGCATTCAATGAGGAATCGCCTCCAACAAGTCTTGCTATCAACTACTTACGCAAACATAACACCTATCCTATCCTTGTCCTTCTCTTCGCATCCCGACGAAGAAGAAGCAGTCAAGGCACACACACGTTGATCAAGTTATATTAAGATTATCTCAATTGTTGTTGTCTATGAACAAAGAGTAGGTCTCAAGTCGTACATAACCGTGGACACGGCTTCTCGAAAAGATTTAACCCTACAGGGGTGTACCAACTGCCCATTACGAGGCGTCGCATTCTCGCCCATCTCTCTCAGTTGCTACCCATAATAGGTAACCATTTTATGATTTAGTTCCAAGAGATCTGAAACGACAGGTCCCTCTAACTAACAACGAACAAATCCGGGTGGCCCCCGGGGAGTCGACACCCAATCCAAAAGTTGGCTACGCTCTCGGATCGGACTCTTCCATAAGGCTAAGGTCGGGGTTAGTCTCGCCTATATAACAGGGGACTTCCCTAGCTCACCAACTGTGGACCAACAGAGGAACTAAGTCTCCGCTGGCCCGAGTTGTTTGAAAACTACTGGCAGCTGACCAGCACACACACGGTTTCAAATGATAAATCAGCTTGGGCCACCTCTAGAAATGTTTGAAGCTAGGTAGGTAAGAAAAGGGGACCCCATAAAATCCCACACGCGATTAGGCACGCTCAGTCTTAAAACCAATACCCGGAACTCGGATCCTAGGTGACTCGAATGGAACAAAGCGTCGGGGCGGGATAGCCTAGACCTTCCATCCTTCGTCGAATATAGTCAACATTATAATAATCATATCATCAACAACAATATAATAATGTGATATCCCAACCCAAAGAGTAACAGGGTAACATCGTAGCATCCTAAGCATGCATACTAAGCAGCGGCTGAGCAACGAGCAATAGTAACATAGCAGTACAAGGTTTGCTGGGAAGGGACATGGCTGTATCGGTTTGAAAGAGGCTGTAAACATGTGGTAGGATCAAACATCGAACCTAACATATAATAGCATGCAAACCGCTGGTTGAAATAGAATGGATCATAAGTAATGTGTAGTCCTTGCCTGTTGATAAGTCGGGTTCCGAAGGTGTAATCGATCGCAAGCTCGCATCGTCTCCGAGAGGTACCCGCGGAAGCACACAAGAAGGAAACACTTGAAAGCAATCAACGAGCAAGCATCTATTACTACGAGGCAACACAAGATCAAGAAGACAACACACGACACGGCAACGCGATACGGATCTATCGTCGACAACGGTTACTAACAGTTTAAGTGGGGTATCGGTCACACACGACGAATACCACACGTTTACGGTGGTTCAAGTTGTTTAGCTACAGGTTATCAACCAACGGTTATTAACATGGCAACTCAAGCAAGCATGGCATAGCATACAAACATGTCAAGAGGTGAAGCACAAAGTAAACTATCTATGCTAGTCAATTTAAGTGAGGCACAACCTAAACATGGCATAACACTAAGTGCCGCACGACAATTAAAACATTTGGTACTGTTCTGCCCTAAACCATATTTTAGGTTGGTTAACAACATCAAACAATAGCATAAACACAAAGTACACGAAAAACTAATCAAGTTACCAATAAAGAACACCCCAAACGTAGTTACGGTTAAAAAGATACAAGCAAAACAAGTTACGGGCACAAACTGTCAACATCACGAAGCACAGTTTAGAGCAATGCATAAACAGGTTAACCAATGAAAACATGCTCATAAATGATATGGAATTAAAGTAGACATGACAGGGAAGGCATGGCAAAAATAATCATGCAAAAAGACATCATAGATCAAAAGATATTAAGCAAACAACATGGCATCGCAAAGTAACAGACTTAGAGAAAAACAGAGGTGGTTGTCAAAAAAGCAGCATAGCAACTTTGGAGCTCAATAACTATATTACCAGCAAGCATATAATGGCAATGCAATACATGGGATGAAAGTAGACATGATGCTTAACAATATGCAATTGGAATCACTCAATTCCGATAAACGGTCGCGACACACTCGTCGACCGAAGTTGCAACAAAATAACAGTTTCAGCAACAACAGCACAATAACATCAGGATAGCTACTTTGGAGCAAGATATAAACATGATGCAGCAAGCAAATATGGCATGTGAATGCATGAAACTGAAGTAGAAACATTGCTTAACGCAACGCAAAATGAATCAATGCAATAGGCCTCATGGATTTGTTACAATCATCATGCAAAGTTGCAACAAAATACTAACAGCAGCACTTAACACGAAAAAGTAGCAGTTTAACGCCTGATGCCCACTTTAGCACACAATTACACAATCAAGATGACATCAAATGCAAAAGTTCACAAAATAAGGATTCAAGTACACGCAATTCTAAGCAGTTCTCGTTTTGGGGGCACGTTCATCAGAGCTACGGATTGCTTGCTATCGTCAACGTGGAATCGAATCAGCAGCAAATTTTTCCAACACTTAGAAAAATTTACAGGGTGCTGGAAAAAAAATAACAGAGGCTAAATAAAAAAAATAAAAAAGGGGGGCGGCCTGGCTCACCCTTAGTGGGCTCGGCCCACTGGCCTGGAGAGGCCGGCTGGCGCTGGGGGCTTGTTGGGCTGCTGGTCCGTGGGCCAATGGAGGCGCGGGGCCCATCTGGCCGTTGGCTGGCCGGCTCGGGCAGCCTCCTCGTCCCCGCATGGGACTGGGCATGGCGGCGGCGCCGGTTGGCCGGCTTGCCGTGGCGAGGAGGGGCGGCTGCGAGGTGCGGGAGGAGGGCGCGGTTCCGTGGCGGGGCGCGGTCCTCCGATGGCCGTGGTAACGCGGCGCGGCGGGCGACGCAGCTCGGGCTCGGCTGCCCCATAGCCATGGCGCGGCGAGCTCCGGCCTTCATGGCACGCGGCGGCGGCTACCTGCAGCACGGGGAAGAAGGAGGTGAGGAGGGAAGGGGAAGGAGGAGAAGGGGGCAGGGGCGCGGCTCCGGCGACCGGCGGCGCCCGGAGATCGACGGCGGCATCCGCGGGATGCCCACGGGCAGGAGGCGGCGTGGAACTCCACAGGCAGAGAAGAGAGGAGGCCAGGGGCGCATCTGGGCCGTTGGATCCGCAGATCCGACGGTCCAGATCGAGAAGGGCTAGGGTTTGCTAAAATTTGGGGCTAAATTGTGTGAAAATGGGGTAAAATATCTCAGATCAGGGGGCTGGTGGCTGCCTAGGTGCTTAGGGGAAACCCTAAGTGGTGGGGTGGTCTACTTATAGCCCCGGTGGCTGGCAGTTTGCAAAGACATCTCCGGTTTTTATCTCGCGCGCACGGTGCTCACGTTTCTGACCGCCGGGGGTCCGCAGTACCTCCGATTCGGGTAAAACTTCGAACTGCGCGATCGGTGCGTCGAGCCGGAGGCGTTCACCTCGCGCTGGAACCGCTCCAAAAATATCCCGTTTAATTATTAAACGGGTTTTTTCGTTCCGTTGGCTGCGGCTGGTCTCAGACGGCTTTCGCGACGGGGATCGGGTGAAACCCGGTGTCGCAAAGGTCGAGTGTCAGGGTGGCAAGGGTCGGTCTCCGTCCGATACGAGATAAGAGGGGAAAAATAATCGCCGATCGATAAATCGGGGATGCAAACACCGCAAACAAATCAGACAATCAAACAATTCACACCGAAAATAAATTTTTTAATTTTTCTGAAAAACTGGGCTGTTACAAAGACCCCCTTTTATAGGTGGCCATAAATGCAGCCGTTGGCTGCCCACCAACCACGGTAGTACCCAGAGCGGTAGTACCCAGAACGGTAGTACCGCTTCACGATAGTACCGGACCCAGTACCGCACCCACTACCGCAGAGTCCAGTGGGATTCCGGTAGTGGGTGCGGTACCGGGTCCGGTGCTACCGCGGCGCGGTACTACCTCTCCTGGAGCGGTACTAACGCCCTGGCAGAGTCAGGGAGCCATTACCACCAGGTTCCACACCTCCACGACGCAAGAGAAATATGTGGGTGCAAAAAGTGAGACTGTGTGATGATCCCACCCACCATATCCAAAGCGGATCCCTCTTCATAGTACGGTTTTCCTACGACTCAAATACCAAGAAGGAGATCGAAAGAAAAACTCCGTCTTCACGCTTCATACGCCGAGGGGGCAATAACCGTCTTGTGCCGTTAATATAATTATTTGAAATGCTCATCGCACCCGCTTACTCCGCAAATGTATTGTCATCCATAACTAAAACCAATCAAGGGGAAACATGCCCTATCAAACAGGAGGGGGAGGTGTGGCGGAGAGGCAGCCACAACATGGAGGAGTTGTTACACCGGACCAGCAGGTTGGAAGGCACGTATACACTTCAATACTTTACAACTTCAGTCTTTGAACTTGGCGTCCACTAGTAGTAGAACTTAAGTGTTCAATTTTTACAACTTCAATTTTTACAATCCATATTGAAAATCAGCCAACTTTTTCAATGATGGTACATGTACCTTTTGGTTTTAACAATTTAAGTTTTAACAAACAAATAATTATTACCGTATATATAAACACTCTCAAGAGCACAAATCACAAAATACAAAATGTAAACATTGTAGCCCCGGTACAGACTACAATCAAGTGCCTACTGGCAAAGAGAAAAACATCGATCCCATAACCGCACGGGTCCAGGCCCTCCGCCGGGATCCGCCTAACTAGTCGTCGTCGAGCCTCCACGTGAAATGTCGATCACCATACCTGTTGTCGATCAAGAACCCTGAAAAGAGTTTGGGGTAGTATCATGAGTACAGAAGTACTCAGCATCCAACTGTAGTGGTCATCTGACCCACCAAGGACTTCATCACTCGTCATTCTAGGACAACTAGTAGTTTACGGTAAGGAAGGGGTAAGTGGTGAGGTTGCTGCCGCACTAGCATTTATGAGGTGGCTAACGATCTAGAGAGTAAGATAAGAAGCCAAGCATTCAATGAGGAATCGCCTCCAACAAGTCTTGCTATCCACCTACTACGCAAACATAACACCTATCCTATCCTTGTCCTCCTCTTCGCATCCCAACAAAGAAAAAGCAGTCAAGGCACACACACGTTGATCAAATTATATTAAGATTATCTCAGTTGTTGTTGTCTATGAACAAGGAGTAGGTCTCAAGTCGTCCATAACCGTGGACACGGCTTCTCGAAAAGATTTAACCCTGCAGGGGTGTACCAACTGCCCATTACGAGGCTCCGCACGCACGCTCATCACTCTCAGTTGCTACCCATCACAGGCAACCATTTTATGATTTACTTTCAAGAGATCCGAAACGACAGGTCCCTCTAACTAACAACGAACAAATCCGGGTGGCCCCCGGTGAGTCGACATCCATCTCAGGAGCCGGCCGCTCTCTCGATCTGGTCTCTACCGTCTGTCGCAGGTTTGGATTGCCGGTTAATCACACATGGGAAACCGGGTCCTCAGCCGGACAAAGTGGGCCAGCAAGGGAACTATGTCCTCACTGGTCCGGGTTATTTTAAAGGATGTCTGCCAGGAGCTACCCGACAGGCATATATGCATGGTTTTCAAATGGTAAATCAGCTTGGGCCACCACTAGAAATGTTTGAAGCTAGATAGGTAAGAAAAGGGGACCCCATAAAATCCCACACGCGGTTAGGCACGCTCAGTCTTAAAACCAATACCCGGAACTCGGATCCTAGGTGACTCGAATGGAACAAAGCGTCGGGGCGGGATAGCCTAGACCTTCCATCATTCGTCGAATATAGTCAACATTATAATAATCATATCATCAACAACAATATAATAAGGTGATACCCCAACCCAAAGAGTAACAGGGTAACATCGTAGCATCATAAGCATGCATACTAAGCAGGGGCTAAGCAACGAGCAATAGTAACATAGCAGTACAAGGTTTGCTGGGAAGGGACATGGCTGTATCGGTTTGAAAGAGGCTGTAAACATGTGGTAGGATCAAACATCGAACCTAACCTAGACTAGCATGCAAACCGCTGGTTGAAATAGAATGGATCATAAGTAATGTGTAGTCCTTGCCTGTTGATAAGTCGGGTTTCGAAGGTGTAGTTGACCGCACGGTCGCATCGTCTCCGAGAGGTACCCGCGGAAGCACACAAGAGGGTAAACACTGGAAAACAATCAACGATGCATCACTATTACTACGGAGAAAACACGAGCAAGCATCAACAAGAAGCAACACGAGACATCGCACCTACCGTCGAGAGCGGTTACTAACAGGTTAAGTGGAGTACTCGTCACACACGACGATACCGCACGTTTACGGTGGTTCAAGTTATTTAGCTACACAAGGTGAGCAAAGGTTGTTAACGTGGCATACTCACTCAAGCATGGCATATCACACAAACATGGCAAGAGGTGAAGCATAAATAAACTACCTAAGCTAGCCAATTTAAGTGGGGTGAAATCCTAGACATGGCAAACTATTACGGACCCCACGATAAATATTGCATTTGGTACTGTTTTGCCCTAAAAAATATTTTATTATTTTTATTAGCAAGCAAGAGCAGCAAAAACACAATCTACATGCAATTCTAATCAAGTTACATATAAGAAACATTTTAATCCGAGCAACGGATGAAAAGTTATAGCAGTTACAGTTTACAGTGGCAAGCAGTGTAATTAGCAGGCAAACAACAGGTAAACAAAGTCAAACATGGCAACAAAGCACAAATTATTAAACTAGACACAATTCTAAGCAAGTTTCATATTTTACGCGTCGCGATCCGAGCTACGAGCAAAAAGATACGGGCACTGCAAAAATCCTAATACAAACTGCCTAAATTAAATAAAAAAACCTAGCAGAGACAAAAAAAAACCTAAATGGGCCGAAACTACTGGCCCAACAGAAAAATAAACAAAACAGCAAAAAAAATTTAAAAAAAGAGGGCTGGGGCGCCTCACCCCATGGGCCAAGGCCCAAAGTGGCCTGGAGAGGCCGGCCTGGTTGCTGGGCCGCCTGGGCTAGGGGGCGTGCTGGAGGGGGCGGCTGGGCCGCGGCCCACCTGGCCGTCCAAGCGCGCGAGGCAGGGGGTCGCCTCGTCCCCGTCGGCTGGAGGCAGCGGCGGTGCCCGTTGACGCCGGCGACGAGGAGTGGGCTAAGGCGGCGAGAGGAGCTCCAGGACGTGCGGCAGCGGTGGCTCCGGGCCGGATCTGGCTGGATCCAGGCCGTGGCGACGCCGGTGAGTCCGTGGTGGCCGGCGGCCACGAGCTTCGAGATCCAAGCCGTGCCATCCATGGCGGCTGCTGTTGCACCTGCTGCAGAGAGAGAGAGATGATGAGAGGGAGAAGGGGGAAGAGAGGGAGAAGGAGGAAAGGCGCGGGGAGAGAGGGAGGCTGCAGGGCAGCGGCGGCGCACGGCTGCTGCCGGCGGCGGCCTCGGGCGTCCACGGGTGGAGGTGAGAGAGAGGAGAGGTAGGTGGGGAGTTCTCTGGGCCGTTGGATCGGCCGATCCAACGGTCCAGATCGCAGGGAGGCTGAAATTTCGGGATTTGGGGGCTAAGCTGCAAAAATTAGGGATATTTTCCAGATCTGGGGGCTGGTGGCTGCCTATTTTGGCTAGGGAAACCCTAAGTGGGGTGGTGGTCTTTATATAGCCTCGGTGGCTGGCAGTTTGCAAAAACATCTCCGGTTTTTCTCTCGCGCGCACGGTGCTCACGTTTCTGACTGCCGGGGGTCCGCAGTACCTCCGATTCGGGTAAAACTTCGAACTGCGCGATCGGTACGTCGAGCCGGAGGCGTTCACCTCGCGCTGGAACCGTTCCGAAAACACTTTCCGGCGCGCTATAAAAATATCCCGTTTAATTATTAAACGGGGTTTTTCGTTCCGTTGGCTGCGGCCGGTCTCGTGCGGTTTTCGCGATGGTGATCGGGCGAAACCCGGTGTCGCAAAGGTCGAGTGTCAGGGTGGTAAGGGTCGGTCTCCGTCCGGTACGAGATAAGAGGGGGGAAAATAATCGCCGATCGATAAATCGGGGATGTAAACACCGCAAACAAATCAAACAATCAAACAATTCACACCGAAAACAAAATTTTTAATTTTTGCAAAAACTGGGCTGTTATACAACCATGTATACAAGAGGTACTTAAAAAATCACAATGATGATTCATTCGGTTTCATTCATGTATACAAGCGGTACTTACAAAAAACTCTGAAAAATGCTGATGCTTGATTCGGTGCCGACAATGTATACAAGTGGTGCTTTCAATAAACCTAAAAAATAGTGACAATTCCTATGGTGCCAAATGTGCATGCAAGAAGTACCAAACACATTGGATTCAAACTCCAAAAAAGGGGTTAACCGGAGGCGGAAAAAGATGGCGGCGGTGCCTCTTGTTCATGGCGTCTATTTCCTGGGGGAGATAACCGGGGCGTTAAGGAAAGAGCAAAAGAGATGAAGAAGAGGTAGCGGGCGGAAGAAAGTAGGGAGGCGGACCTGCACGAGTGCTTGCCGATGCACCGTTGAAGGCGGGGCATGGAGGGAGAGGTGACGGGATTTGGAAGAACCTGCACGGAGAAGGGCCGAGGCTTGACGCTGCAAAGGTTGCCCCGGTCGTCGTCCACCACCTACGACGACTAGGAGGAGGAGGAAGCTGGGGAGGCCGACCCGGGCAGGGCCGTTGCTGCAGCGCCACAACCTAGGGGTGGGGGATCTAGATCGCCTCCGTTTGGAGAGGAAGGAGGTCGCAAACGCGGAGGGAGAGGGAGCCGTCGCGGGGCAGCGCCTTGGCCAGCCCACGGTCCTCGGCGGGGAGCCCAGCCTACGATCGCAGGTGCCCGGTGGAGGAGGAAGGCGGGGTAGCAAGCCCACGGTCGTCAGCGGGGAGGCCAGCCACTGCCGTAGGTGGGAGAGGATGGCTGGGAAGCCAGCCCATAGTCATCGCAGTGGAGGATGGGGAGGGCGGAGCAAGGAGTTGTGCAGCACGGCAGCATGGAGGGGATTTCTATGGCTGGATATCACGGATGGATCTTGTGTGGGAGAGACGGGGTCACGGGGGCTTACGCATGGTGTTGGTGTGCTATCGGCTGGACTTTTTCTTTTGTTTCATTTGAGTTGTGTGACCCGTGAGAGAGAGGAGGGATTGGTGGGGTGGCAGAGACCCGTGAGAGGAGGTTATGCAAGCTCTAATCTGCTGCTATAATATGCATGCCTACAAAGCAAAAGAGGAAATAACAAAAATGAAACAAAAATGAAGCAAATAAAAAGAGGGAAAGTTTGGACCACCTTCTGTTCGTATCTCTATGTTCAACGAATGGTTGCGATAGCAGTGTATACAGAGTCACCCACATACGAAATATTTTGTCTATATATATATATATGTATATATATATATACATGTCGTCTATTCTACAATCGATGATAAAATAATATTCTGCAATAATCTTGTACTGCCCGGGATAAAAATCTCATACTGCTTTTGCATTACACTGTCGTACTGTTTTTTCATGAAATAGGTACTGTTTTTTCCGTGAAACTGGTTCCTGAATAAGCTATTCAGGTACCCTTTCTAACTGGCCGAAAACACGTTAGCTAACCGCGCGTCCTACATTAGCTAACTGTCTGGCAGAACTTTTTTCGGTGAAGTTTTTTGCATAGTGTTTTGCTCGTAAATTTTTAAACATTTATCGGAGTTACGCAAATGATATACCGTTGGATAGCTATTGAATAGACGAAACATGTTCATTTTGATCATTTTCTCAAAATCTTTATGGTTTCTAAAAAAAAATTAAAGAAATTAAATTTTCATCAAACGAGTAATTGAAGTTGTTGTGAAAGAATATTTTGAACCGTTTATCGAAATGACGCGTATGATACACCGTTGGAAAGCTATTGATTCACCCTAACCGCTTCTTATTTAACAATTTTTCAGATTCTTTACGATTTAAGAGCATTTAAAAAAACTAACGTCATTTTCGAACTCTTTCCTCCGAACTTCTATAGTACATGGTAACTGCTCGGACGAAATAGTTAACTGCGGTATACTGACCAAGCTAACTGCCTCACTAAAAATTTGTTTTTTTCAATTTTTTCCTTTTTTCGGCCGGGTAATGCTCACAGCCTTGATCGAAAAAACTAACTACTAGGAAATTTTGGCAGTTAGCACCAAATTAAGTGCCGAGAGTGATTTTTTTTCCATTTTTTGAGTCAAGCTAACTGCGCGAACTAAAACTTCTAACTGCCATGTCTTTTTGGCAGTTAGCACCAAGTTAACTGTGGGACTTAAAATGCTAACTTTTAAATTTTGTTCTAATTAGCCGCGGTCAAGCTAACTGCTGGCACGGACACAGCTAACTGATGGTTTTGGGATGGTTAGCATCAAGCTAACTACCGGGATTGAAAATACTTTTTTCTTTTATTTTTTTATGGTTGGGGTCAAGCTAACCGCTGAGACTGGAAAAGCTGAATATCGAGAATTTCGGTGGTTAGCACCAAGTTAACTTTGCAAAATGAATTCGTTTTCTTTCGTTAATTTTTTTCTCGAGTCAAGCTAACTATCAGGATTGTGGGAATTAGCTACAAATTAACTGTCGGACTGGAGATATTTATTTATTTATTATTATTATTTCTCCTGAATAAAGCTAACACCAAGTAATTTTTTTGTTTGATTTCTTCCTATGCTAGCTAACCGCAAGGACGATAATAGCTAACTGAAGAACTTATAATAGTTAACTGACAATGTACAGACATTTGGAAACTTCTTATTTTATTTTTGGGAAACGATAAGGAGCTCCGCCGCAGGGAGTGTGCGCCCGTGCGGCTACTCAATCCATCCCTGGTACGTGTTAGCTTTTCCAAATACAAATTTTCTAAATGATTTATCTTTTAAACAGTTAATCCGATTGATGATCAGTTTTCACCATTAGATTTGTCGCGATGAGATCTTCAAAACAAGATCCCATATTGATGTTTCGATGAAATTTTTTCGTCACCATCAGTTGCCAGATTAGGTCATTCCAGTTGCCATTTTTATCGTGAATTGTTGCCACAAATATTTATACATAGTTGTCGGAGGAACAGTTATGTATACTTAATCTTAGAATACAACCCGATAAAATAAAATGGCAACTCAAACTAATAAAACTGTAAAAACAATATACCATCATGTCAGTTAGATGTAAAGAATACGATAACCGAACATAAGTAAAAACGATAACAAATCGTTCAAGCACAACAAGTTATTATGACATTTGCGTATAAATAGCATGATAAGTGTTGGTGTTTTTTAGGTGATTTTAAAGAGAAACATGTACAAATACCACAAAACAAGTTTTTCATTTATGTATGTTAGTGTAGCGTTTTAAAAACAAGTTGGTATAATCTGGCAACTGTATGAATAATTATCAGTTAAGTAGAACAATAATGTGGCAAATATTGATAAAAAAAAGTTTTAACAACCAAGTTGGTATAATCTAGCAACTATATGAATAATTATCAGGTAAGTAGAACAATAATGTGGCAAGTATTGATGAAAAAAAAGTTTGTCAAAACATGTTGACATGGGATCTAGTTTCGAAGATCTCGTCGCGAGGAAGCTAATGGTGAAAACCGATCGTCAATTGAACTAACGGTTTGGAAGATAATTTTTTTTAATAATTTAAACCTAGAAAAGCTAGCCCTTTTTGCTAATGTTGAGCTAATACTAGATTCTTAAATCTTCATGGAGGCAATTACACTGTGAGTGCTAGAACTTGGCAAGAAAATTCAGTTTGGTGCTAAAACTTGTGGCATACATAATAGTAATGCTTAAACTTGGCATAGGAGTGCAAATACAGTGATGAGCTCGTCTTTCTACGGATTCGGTGAAGAGCTGGCTTGCCAGCGTGGCACATGGCCCACTTGCAGTGAGTGCAAGGCGTGTGTATTGGTGTTCTTACTAGAAAACCCCCCTAAACTTTATTTTCTATTTAAAAAGGCCCTTGACCTCGCCCCCCTGTGTACATATAAATCCCTAAATCCTATCCGCCCCTCTCCAAATCCCTAGCTCGCGAGTTTAGTGGCAGCGGCGGAGGTGCGAACCGGCGGGCGGAGGTGGGAACCAGCGACGGCGGAGGTGCAAACCGGCTGGAGGTTAGCGCACAATCTCGTTCTCGTCTCCTATCTTACTCTTTGTCAGTTATCTCAGACCAGCGCCTTGTGTTCCTCTTTGTAGATGGGAGGTACAGGCATTCCAAGGATAGTGGATGGAGGAGCGAAGATGGAGGACGATGAGCCTTGGGCAAAGATTACGTCAGTCGTGTACTGGGGTAATAAACAGGTAAAAATTCCATCTATTACCCCGTGGACTTGTGTTTGGCGATTTATTTTGAAATGGGATTTGAATCCAGGACCATGAGCTGCCAGATGTGGCTAGTTGCTTGCCGCAATATGAGTATGATGCACGTTTACAATGGGGTTGAGCGAAAGATGGATGTGTGTGCTCACTTTGCTTCCCCTGTTCGGCGTGTGTGTAGTGATGGAGTTGACACTGGTAGAAGGTTTTTTGTCCTGCCCATTTGAGCTAATTTATGTCATTTGTGCATAAAGTCAGTGCATTTTCTTACCTGAACAAATATTATGTGCCGACCATGTGATATATGGAAAAACAGGATCATAACGTTTGTGGTTATGTCAGATGGATTGACAAACCATGGGAGGGAAGAGAAAGATCTGTCATTGCTGATCTTGCTACCAAGAAAGAGCTGCTGGAGAAGAAAGTAAGGGAGAAAGATGATGAGATTGAAGATCAGAAGGTGAAGCATAGAATGGAGAAGAAGATGTTGTTAAGGATGCACAAAGATCGGTTGAACTCTAGGGATAAAATGATAATGTTTGCAGTTGTCATGTACTTAGGGTTAGTTGCAATTATGTTTGCAATGGTTGGAAGAAAGTAGTACTGATTGAATATGTAGTACTGAATCAGTTTGTATTTTGCTGATGAGGCCTCTTTGCTGATTGAATCAGTAGTACTGAATGTATTGTATGGTTGCTTTTGGATTGAATAAAATGGGGTTTTCCTCTTGCTGAAATGATGAAAAGATATTGAAATTGAATCTAAATTCATTACACAAATAGTAGGTGGAACACGCCCAGTTTCTAAATCTGAACAAGAAGCATGAATTGATGCATTCGATCATTGTCATGATCAATTCATTACACAAACACTAGCAGGAACACACCCAGTTTCCTAGTAGGAAAAAGATGCAAGGTACAAAGTATGCCCAGCTGCAGCTGGGCATCGCTCAACACATGGTCAACCTGCGATGTACGAACAGAGGAAGCACACACCGTCGCCGGCAGCGCAAAGAAGACAACCTTACAGTTTTTCAAGAACATGCCAGAATGAAATAAACACAGAGCATAATTTATAACAGGCACCATTGTTTCAGCCTCCCATTTCAAAAGCGCATTCAGGTTCTTCACCTTACATGTTCATGGGACACACAACAACCATCCCAAAAGCTTAATCAAAAGTTCATATGTGAACTTGGTTGCATTTCCATCCAGTTCAGTCATGAACTAATAGTACTACTTGCAGATCTACAATGTTTGGAAATCATCAGGCCATTCGTCTTGTGGTGCATTTTGTGTCACTGGCTCCTCCTCTGCTTCAACATGAGCCCTATCACCATCTGGTCTGTAACAGCCCAGATTTCACAAAATTTAAAATTTTGTTTTCGGTGTGAATTGTTTGATTGTCTGATTTTTTTGCGGTGTTTTCATCCCCGATTTATCGATCGGCGATTATTTTTCCCCATCTTATATCGTATCGCACGGAGACCGACCCTTGCCACCCTGACACTCGACCTTTGCGACACCGGGTTTCACCCGATCATCGTCGCGAAACCGCACGAGACCAGCCGCAGCCAACGGAACGAAAAACCCCGTTTAATAATTAAACGGGATATTTTATAGCACGCGGGAAAGTGTTCTCGGAACGGTTCCAGCGCGAGGTGAATGCCGCCGGCTCGACGCGCTGATCGCGTAGTTCGAAGTTTTACCCGAATCGGAGGTCCTGCGGACCCCCGGCGGTCAGAAACGTGAACACCGCGCACGCGAGAGAAAAACCGGGGATGTTTTTGCAAAACTGCCAGCCACCCGGACTATAAATAGACCACCCCACCACTTATGGTTTTCCCTAACCACCTAGCCAGCCCTCAGATCCAGATTTGCCCCCAAAATATCCATTTTCGTAACCCTGGCTCCCAGATCCGTTTTCGGCCGCCGAATTTCGCGATCGGACGGCTCTGGGGATGCCAAGTCATCCCCCAGCCCCAACCTCCTCTCTCCACCTCTCACTCCACCGCCGCCTCCACCTTGCCCTTGGGCAGCCACCGGCCAACCCAGCTCCGGCCACCGGAGTAGCTAGCGAGCAGCCGGCCATTTCCTCTCCTCCCTATCCTCCCTCCTTTCCCTCTCTTTTGCCCGTTCCCTCACCTCCTCTCGCCGCCTCGCAGGTCGCAGCAGCCAAGCCGCCATGGGTGGCCAGCCCGAGCTCGCCCGGCCACCGCCCCCTGTACTCCGGCGACCCGCGCCACCCCGGGACACCGACGACGCCGGATCTGGGGGGTTCCCGGCCGATCCCTCCACCTCCTGCCCTCCAGAGCCCAGCCGTCCCACCTGCTCGCCGACGTCGGATCCTTCGCCGGCCGCCGCCCGATCTGGAGCGCGACGAGACAGGCGCCTCCACCAGGGTGGGCCGATCCAGCCACCTTGGCCCGTTCGCCCCCCCCTCCAGGCCCACCTGCACACCCCGGCCAGATCCGCTAGGCCTGATGGGCCGAAGCCCGTGGTGAGCCCTTTTTATTTTTTTCAGTGGATAACCCTGCGAATTTCTGTTAAGTCTTTTAATTATTGCTGCTGTGATTTTGGCTAAGTCCTTTAAATAAATTGTTGTTGTTCTGTTTTGCAACGCTAATAACGGCTAAACCGTAGCTCCGATGAACGTGCCTCCAAAACGAAAGTTGCTCAATTTTGCGTGCTCTAGCGTTCGTATGTAGAAAGTTTTTCCGTTTAAGGCCGTCTAGATAGTTTAATTCTGCGATGAAGTGGGCATCAGGCCGTTAACTGCTACTTTTCCTGTTATCGTGCTGCTGTTGCTGAAACTGTTATTTTGTTGCAACTTCGGTCGACGAGTGTGTCGCGACCGTTTGTCGGAATTGAGTGATTCCAAATGCATATTGTTAAGCATCATGTCTAATTTCATTACATGTATTGCATTGTCATGATATGATTGCTGGTCATATAGATATTTAGCTCCAAAGTTGCTATGCTGCTGTTTTCGACAACCACCTTTGTTTTTCTCCAAGTCTGTAACGTTCCGATGCCATGTTGCATGCTTAATATCTTTTGATCTATGATGCCTATTTGCATGATTCTTTTTGCAATGTCTTCCCTGTCATGTCTACTTTAGTTCCATATCATTTGTGAGAATGTTTGTATTGATTAACCTGTTTATGCATTGCTCTAAAGTGTGCTTCGTGATGTTGGCAGTTTGTGCCCGTAACTTGTTTTGCTTGTATCTTTTTAACTGTAACTCCGTTTGGAGTGTTCTTTATATGTAACTTGATTAGTTTTCCGTGTACTTTGTTTTTATGCTATTGTTTGCTGTTGTTAACCAAACTAAAATATGGTTTAGGGCAGATCAGTACCCAATCCTTTAATCATCGTGCGACACTTAGTGTTATGCCATGTTTAGGATTGTGCCTCACTTAAATTGACTAGCATAGGTAGTTTACTTTGTGCTTCACCTTTTGACATGTTTGTGTGCTATGCCATGCTTTCTTGAGTTGCCATGTTAATAACCGTTGGTTGATCACCTGTAGCTAAGCAACTTGAACCACCGTAAACGTGCGGTATTCGTCGTGTGTGACGAGTACTCCACTTAACCTGTTAGTAACCGTTCTCGACGATAGATCTGTATCGCGTTGCCGTGTCGTGTGATGTCTTCTTGATCTTGTGTTGCTCCGTAGTAATATAGTGCTTGCTCGTTGATTGCTTTCCAGTGTTTATCATCTTGTGTGCTTCCGCAGGTACCACTCGGAGACGATGCGAGCTTGCGATCCACTACACCTTCGGAACCCGACTTATCAATAGGCAAGGACTATGCATTACTTATGATCCATTCTATTTCAACCAGCGGTTTGCATGCTAGTCTAGGATAGGTTCGATGTTTGATCCTACCACATGTTTACAACCTCTTTCAAACCGATACAGCCATGTCCCTTCCCAACAAACCTTGTACTGCTATGTTACTATTGCTCGTTGCTCAGCCCCTGCTTAGTATGCATGCTTAGGATGCTACAATGTTACCCTGTTACTCCTTGGTTCGGGATATCACTTTATTATATTGTTGTTGATGATATGATTATTATAATGTTGATTATATTCGACGAAGGATGGAAGGTCTAGGCTATCCCGCCCCGACGCTTTGTTCCATTCGAGTCACCTAGGATCTGAGTTCCGTGTATTGGTTTTAAGACTGAGCGTGCCTAACCGCGTGTGGGATTTTATGGGGTCCCCTTTTCTTACCTACCTAGCTTCAAACATTTCTAGTGGTGGCCCAAGTTGATTTACCATTTCAAACCGTGTGTGTGCTGGTCAGCTGCCAGTAGTTTTCAAACCAACCTGGACCAGTGAGGACATAGTTCCCTTACTGGCCCACCTTGTTCGGCCGAGGACCCGGTTTCCCATGTCTAATTAATCGGCTATCCAAACCCGAGACAGACGGTAGAGACCGATTCGAGAGCGCGGCCGGCTTTTGAGATGGGTGTCGACTCACCGGGGGCCACCCGGATTTGTTCGTTGTTAGTTAGAGGGACCTGTTGTTTCGGATCTCTTGGAACTAAATCGTAAAATGGTTGCCTATGATGGGTAGCAACTGAGAGAGATGGGCGTGCGTGCAGTGCCTTTTAATGGGCAGTTGGTACACCCCTGCAGGGTTAAATCTTTTCGAGAAGCCGTGTCCATGTTTATGGACGACTTGAGACCTACTCCTTGTTCATAGACAACAACAACTGAGATAATCTTAATAAAACTTGATCAACGTGTGTGTGCCTTGACTGCTTCTTCTTCGTCGGGATGCGAAGAGGAGGACAAGGATAGGATAGGTGTTATGTTTGCGTAAGTAGCTGATAGTAAGACTTGTTGGAGGCGATTCCTCATCGAATGCTTGGCTTCTTATCTTACTCTCTAGATCGTTAGCCACTTCATAAATGCTAGTGCGGCAGCAACCTCACCACTTACCCCTTCCTTACCGTAAACTACTAGTTGTCCTAGAATGACGAGTGATGAAGTACTTGCTGGGTCGGTTGACCACTACAGTTGGATGTTGGGTACTTCTGTACTCATGATACTACTCCCAAACTCTTTTCAGGGTTCTTGATCGACAACAGGTATGGTGATCGATGTTTCACGTGGAGACTCGACGACGACTAGTTAGGCGGATCCCGGCGGAGGGCCTGGCCCCGTGTGGTTATGGGGACCAATGTTTTCTCTTTTCCAGTAGGCATTTGATTTGTAGTCTGTACCCAGACATGTATCTTCCGCTGTTGTATTGTATCTGAGGCAGTTGTATGCCGATTGTATGAGATGTTGTATTCTTGTATCTGTAATGTTGTGATATCATGTTGGAAATCCGGGGCATATGGATGTGTCATATGTCGCGGTGGGACCGATATGTGCTTCGTCCCCGGATCTGGATGGAAACATCTAGATCTGGAACAGTACCACATATCGGGCCTTACAACTTGGTGTCAGAGCCTTACCGACCGTAGGATCCCTTCTCTGGCCGAAGTCGAGTCTAGACAAAAACTATTTTGTAGTTACTAAATTAGTTATCGGAGAGTAGAAATCTTTTTACTCCTTACCCTTGCTCTAGTCAGGACAAGTGTCGTAAGTGTTTTAATTCTTGCCTTATCCCCTTCAAACTTTAGGATCTCGATGAGTGTGGAGTTTCGGAACCGTTACAATGCCTTGTTTGCAGCGTATTGTCTCAATTTCGATCTCAGGTGGGAATTCTTGTACTACCTTTAGCTTATCCCGTTTCGGATAACATCTGGGTCATCCATTGCCATCCATCCTTTTGTCGGTGTTTTCACGACTTGCGTCAAAAACACTATCCTTTGATCCGGTTATCTTTGTCGTTCCTCCTCTTGACACCGACGGTTTCGTATTTTCGACGTTACCGTCTCTCTGCGGAAATTTATCTCGACAGGAGTTCGACGTCGACATGGAGCAGAGTCCCTTGTTGGTGGTGTTGAAAATCGTCGTCTCTCTTTTCTCTCTCCCCTTCCCCTCTCCCCGGATCGTCCTGGATCTCGGGACGAGATCCCTTGTTGGTGGTGTTGTATTGTAACAGCCCAGATTTCACAAAATATAAAAAATTTGTTTTCGGTGTGAATTGTTTGATTGTCTGATTTGTTTGCGGTGTTTGCATCCCCGATTTATCGATCGGCGATTATTTTTCCCCATCTTATCTCGTATCGGACGAAGACCGACCCTTGCCACCCTGACACTCGACCTTTGCGACACCGGGTTTCACCCGACCATCGTCGCGAAACCGCACGAGACCAGCCGCAGCCAACGGAACGAAAAACCCCGTTTACTAATTAAACGGGATATTTTATAGCACGCAGGAAAGTGTTCTCGGGACGGTTCCAGCGCGAGGTGAACGCCGCCGGCTCGACGCGTTGATCGCGCAGTTCAAAGTTTAACCGAATCGGAGGTCCTGCGGACCCCCAGCGGTCAGAAACGTGAACACCGCACATGCGAGAGAGAAACCGGGGATGTTTTTGCAAACTGCCAGCCACCCGGGCTTTAAATAGACCACCCCACCACTTAGGGTTTTCCCTAACCACCTAGCCAGCCCTCAGATCCAGATTTGCCCCCAAAATAGCCATTTTCATAACCCTAGCTCCCAGATCCGTTTTCGGCCGCCGGATTTCGCGATCGGACGGCTCTGGGGATGCCACGTCACCCCCCAGCCCCAACCTCCTCTCTCCACCTCTCTCTCCACCGCCGCCTCCACCGTGCCCGTGGGCAGCCGCCGGCCAACCCAGCTCCGGCCACCGGAGTAGCCAGCGAGCAGCCGGCCATCTCCTCTCCTCCCTATCCTCCCTCCTTTCCCTCTCTTCTGCCCGTTCCCTGACCTCCTCTCGCCTCCTCGCAGGTCGCAGCAGCCAAGCCGCCATGGGTGGCCAGCCCGAGCTCGCCCGACCGCCGCCCCCTATACTCCGGCGACCCGCGCCACCCCGGGACGCCGCCGACGCCGGATCCGGTGGGATCCCGGCCGATCCCTCCACCTCCTGCCCTCCAGCGCCCCGCCGTCCCACCTGCTCGCCGGCGTCGGGTCCTTCGCCGGCCGCCGCCCGATCTGGAGCGCGACGAGGCAGGCGCCTCCACCAGGGTGGGCCGATCCAGCCAACTTGGCCCGTTCGCCCCCCCTCCAGGCCCACCTGCACACCCCGGCCAGATCCGCTAGGCCTGATGGGCCGAAGCTCGTGGTGAGCCCTTTTTATTTTTTTTCAGTGGATAACCCTGCGAATTTCTGTTAAGTCTTTTAATTATTGCTGCTGTGATTTTGGCTAAGTCCTTTAAATAAATTAATGTTGTTATGTTTTGCAACGCTAATAACGGTTAAACCGTAGCTCCGATGAACGTGCCTCCAAAACGAAAGTTGCTCAGTTTTGCGTGCTCTAGCGTTCGTATGTAGAAAGTTTTTTCGTTTTAGGCCGTCTAGATAGTTTAATTCTGCGTTGAAGTGGGCATCAGGCGTTAACTGCTATTTTTTCCTGTTATCGTGCTGCTGTTGCTGAAACTGTTATTTTGTTGCAACTTCGTTCGACGAGTGTGTCGCGACCGTTTATCGGAATTGAGTGATTCCAAATGCATATTGTTAAGCATCATGTCTACTTTCATTACATGTATTGCATTGTCATGATATGCTTGCTGGTCATATAGATATTTAGCTCCAAAGTTGGTATGCTGCTGTTTTTGACAGCCACCTCTGTTTTTCTCTAAGTCTGTAACGTTCCGATGCCATGTTGCATGCTTAATATCTTTTGATCTATGATGCCTATTTGCATGATTCTTTTTGCCATGCCTTCCCTGTCATGTCTGCTTTAGTTCCATATCATTTGTGAGCATGTTTGTATTGATTAACCTGTTTATGCATTGCTCTAAAGTGTGCTTCGTGATGTTGGCAGTTTGTGCACGTAACTTGTTTTGCTTGTATCTTTTTAACCGTAACTCCGTTTGGAGTGTTCTTTATATGTAACTTGATTAGGTTTCCTTGTACTTTGTGTTTATGCTATTGTTTGTTGTTGTTAACCAAACTAAAATATGGTTTAGGGCAGATCAGTACCCAATCCTTTAATCATTGTGCGACACTTAGTGTTATGCCATGTTTAGGATTGTGCCTCACTTAAATTGACTAGCATAGGTAGTTTACTTTGTGCTTCACCTTTTGACATGTTTGTATGCTATGCCATGCTTTCTTGAGTTGCCATGTTAATAACCGTTGGTTGATCACCTGTAGCTAAGCAACTTGAACCACCGTAAACGTGCGGTATTCGTCGTGTGTGACGAGTACTCCACTTAACCTGTTAGTAACCGTTCTCGACGATAGATCCGTATCGCGTTTCCGTGTCGTGTGATGTCTTCTTGATCTTGTGTTACTCCGTAGTAATAGAGTTCTTGCTCGTTGATTGCTTTCCAGTGTTTATCATCTTGTGTGTTTCCGCGGGTACCTCTCGAAGACGATGCGAGCTTGCGATCCACTACACCTTCGGAACCCGACTTATCAATAGGCAAGGACTATGCATTACTTATGATCCATTCTATTTCAACCAGCGATTTGCATGCTAGTCTAGGATAGGTTCGATGTTTGATCCTACCACATGTTTACAGCCTCTTTCAAACCGATACAGTCATGTCCCTTCCCAGCAAACCTTGTACTGCTATGTTACTATTGCTCGTTGCTCAGCACCTGCTTAGTATGCATGCTTGGGATGCTACGATGTTACCCTGTTACTCCTTGGTTCGGGATATCACTTTATTATATTGTTGTTGATGATATGATTATTATAATGTTGACTATATTCGACGAAGGATGGAAGGTCTAGGCTATCCCGCCCCGACGCTTTGTTCCATTCGAGTCACCTAGGATCCGAGTTCCGGGTATTAATTTTAAGACTGAGCGTGCCTAACCGCGTGTGGGATTTTATGGGGTCCCCTTTTCTTACCTACTTAGCTTCAAACATTTCTAGTGGTGGCCCAAGCTGATTTACCATTTGAAACCGTGTGTGTGCTGGTCAGCTGCCAGTAGTTTTCAAACCAACCTGGACCAGTGAGGACATAGTTCCCTTACTGGCCCACCTTGTTCGGCTGAGGACCCGGTTTCCCATGTGTGATTAACCGGCTATCCAAACCCGAGACAGACGGTAGAGACCGATTCGAGAGCGCGGCCGGCTTTCTAGTTGGGTGTCGACTCACCGGGGGTCACCCGGATTTGTTCGTTGTTAGTTAGAGGGACCTGTCGTTTCGGATCTCTTGGAACTAAATCATAAAATGGTTGCCTGTGATGGGTAGCAACTAAGAGAGATGGACGTGCGTGCGGAGCCTTGTATTGGGCAGTTGGTACACCCCTGCAGGGTTAAATCTTTTCGAGAAGCCGTGTCCACGATTATGGACGACTTAAGACCTACTCCTTGTTCATAGACAACAACAACTGAGATAATCTTAATATAACTTGATCAACGTGTGTGTGCCTTGACTGCTTCTTCTTCGTCGGGATGCGAAGAGGAGGACAAGGATAGGATAGGTGTTATGTTTGCGTAAGTAGCTGATAGCAAGACTTGTTGGAGGCGATTCCTCATCGAATGCTTGACTTCTTATCTTACTCTCTAGATCGTTAGCCACTTCATAAATGATAGTGCGGCAGCAACCTCACCACTTACCCCTTCCTTACCGTAAACTACTAGTTGTCCTAGAATGATGAGTGATGAAGTCCTTGCTGGGTCGGTTGACCACTACAGTTGGATGCTGAGTACTTCTGTACTCATGATACTATCCCCAAACTCTTTTCAGGGTTCTTGATCGACAACAGGTATGGTGATCGACGTTTCACGTGGAGACTCGACGACGACTAGTTAGGCGGATCCCGGCGGAGGGCCTGGACCCGTGTGGTTATGGGGACCGGTGTTTTCTCTTTGCCAGTAGGCATTTGATTGTAGTCTGTACCCAGACATGTATCTTCCGCTGTTGTATTGTATCTGAGGCAGTTCTATGCCGATTGTATGAGATGTTGTATTCTTGTATCTGTAATGTTGTGATATCATGTTGAAAATCCAGGGCATATGGATGTGTCATATGTCGCGGTGGGACCGATATGTGCTTCATCCCCGGATCTGGATGGAAATTTCTAGATCTGGAACAGTACCGCATGTCGGGCCCTACATGGTCCAAACATTAGGTTCCACAATCCAGCTCTTACGGTTCCTCTTCCATCTCCTCTTCCAGTTCCTCTTCCACCTCCTCTCCCAGGTCCTCTCGCAGATCCACTTCCATCTCCTCTCCCAGCTCCTCTCGCAGATCCTCTTCGATGTCCTCTTCCAGTTCCTCTTCCAGCTCCTCTCCCAGCTGTACCTTTTCTTTTCTTGCCTCTTACATTGTCAGTTGCATGGTAGCTTGCTTCAGGCACATCTTCAAGCAACAGTGAGACCTTTAACACTCCATGACTTAGGGCAAGTGTGTTCATCACAATATTTCTTAATAACAAAACTATTAGTTCTGTTGTCTTTCCCTGCTTTCAAGTACCATGGGCAATCATCACTGCATACATCTTCTATTGTAGTTGATGTGTTCCGTGTTTTCCTGGTTGATACTCTGTTTCTAATGCTATAAGAAATTAGAGCATGTCTCAACTCCTCCACAGAGCCAAAAACCATTCCTACCCTAAAAATTGGAGCATTCAAATCTGTTTCTGAATTAAAGCCCTTGAAGTGGTAATTTAACTTTTCCCTCTCTTCTCTGCTTAATTGTAACTGGGAATCATCTAAAGCATCCTCTGCTACCTCTGCTTCATAGTCACATGTTTGTTTTTCTCTATGGTCATCCACTTCATTGGCAACATTTTCCTCAAACAAATCATCATCACCATCCTCTATATCAAAATCACTTTCATAGAAATCCTCATCTGTATCTGAATCTGCTCCATCGTCGTGATCACCATCCTCCACATCCATTTCTTCAGAAAATAATCTCCTTGCCCTTCTATTACTTGCCACATCTGTAAATTTAGTGAGGACTTCAGGTGATACAACTTTTTCTTTTCCCTTCCCTTTTTTGTTTGGAGTTATAACCTTAGGAAGTTCAGGATGACCATCCTCTAAACTTGCTAGTGTCTTTGTAACCAAGCTTGCTAGTGTCTCTCCATGATCAATGAGCAGCACAACATTCTTTTCAGTTATTGTAGTTCCTATCACTGCAAGGATATCAGCATCACATTTTATTTCCCTCATTCCATCATGAATTGATCTACCAGGATCGCACCAGAATATTGCATACTTCGCTTCATCTCTGTCATAACCAAGCTGCTTTGCAAAATCCTCAATCCATAATATAGACCATGTGTCACTTTCACAATTGTCAAACCATGCAACTTCATAGTCCAAATAAGTTCTGTTGTTACCAGTTCCACAAAAAAAACATTGTGTAGAATTTGAACCAAGAACAGACCATCAAAATCAACTGCAATGCAAAGGTTGCAAAACTATTTAATACATAATGCACATGTTCAGTACAGACTCTAAATATGAACTGAGACCACTACCATTTTCAATCTTTAGTCTCACATATATTCAAATCTTTAGTCTCACAAATGTGCAGTACCCAAATGTCCTTAATTTCAGTTATCAGGTGTCGAAAAATTCAGACAAACTACAATTTCAGAACATATACTCACAGGAACTGATTTTAGACAAACTATTTGTGGGGGTGCAATTTCAGAACGTATAATGCACAAAAGCATGAATTTTTACATCAAGCAAACATATTTACCCACAAAATCATGAACCTTCTAAACCCAAACAAAACCCTAGTCATAATGATCATCGTAATAACATACAGATCAAAGTGGCGGCGATTTTCACATAAATCAATCGCATAATCAACAGCGGCCGGAAATAAAATCCTAAAAGCATCTACAGATCCACCAAATTGATGAATCCATCAAGAAAAACGAGGCAGGGGTCATGAGGCGGGGGGGGGGGGGTCGAGGAGGCTCACCATATTCAGGTGCTGGCTCGCCTGGAGCTCGACGACGTGGCTCCATCGCCGTTGCCGCCTCCGATCAACGCCGCCGTACAGTTCCACCGCTCTGCCGTGATCGAGGAAAAGGAGAGAGATAGGAGAACTGCTCGAGGCAGGGGAACCGAACAGGCAGGGTCCTTGGCGAATGGATTATATGTACATGGGGGGTTTTCTGTAGAAATACCAATCCACACGCCTTGCACTCACTGCCAATGGGCCATGTGCCACGCTGGCAAGCCAACTATTCACCAGATCCGTACAAAGACGACCTCATCACTGTATTTGCACGCCCAAGCCAAGTTTAAGCACTACTATTATGTATGCCACAAGTTTTAGCACCAAACTGAATTTTTTTGCCAAGTTCTAGCACTCACAGTGTAATTGCCTCATCTGCATGCATGCAAGCTCACGTCACATCGCTTGATACTTAGGAGAATTGAAGCCGCCGCACGGTAAGCATCTCTATGCGGCGCCGCTGCATAGTTAGATCCAATATTTTTTTGGTTGGAGGTCACCCTAAATGCTGAGAGTGAAAAAGTTAACTATAAAAGATTATGGTAGTTGATAACTGGCATACTAAACATATTGTCATCAAGCACTAGTAAACATTAGATTAACTGCCAAAACATTAAACACTTTATTTTTTTACCGGAACCGCTATAAATTGCAAGCTTAACTGCATGTATAGTGAAAGAAAGGTACTCCGATCGGAATTACTTGTCTTTAAATGGATGTATCTAGTACTTGTTTAGTGCTAGATACATCCATTTGAGCGACAAGTAATACCGATTGGAGGAAGTATGATTTTTGCTTGGACTGAATTAGGGATAATTATCTAAATGACGAGCTGGAGTGTCCTGACTGCTATTGTCTACGTAAATTTAGCGAACAGGAGAAGGACCTCATGACGTGTTGTACTAGCCTTCTGATACTCGTGGATGGATTCCCATGAACTCCCTAATCTGTTGGTGCTTTTGCTTCATCTGGAAGCACCTCCAGTGCTCCATTTTATTCTAGTCAGAGACTGGCTGCTGCTCGTGTTCTCGGAAGGAGGCGAGGCACCGCGGCGGGCAGGCACGGCCCAACGGAGTTGCGCCCAACAGTTAACTGCATGATAGTGCGCGACTAGGGCCATCGCGAAGTCGGCAATCGGCATACTTGTTCTTGGCCGGGGAACGGAGCGCCTCGACGGAGCTGCGGCAATGGCTTGCAAGTCCAGGCGGATGGTGACGGTGATGCCCGCCAAGATCCGAGACGCCGACGGAATTGAAACCTTGGAGAATCAGGGGGTTCGTTAGGGATGGAGTTTAGGGAGGATTGTAGGGGTGACGGATGAGATGCCTCTCCTCCCCGCAGGCTCGCTCGTGAGCGCCTCTGCTCGTCGAGCTGATGTTTAGCCGGACTCCGACAGCGAGAACTGGTGGAATCAGAGGCCCTGATCCATGGAGAACCCGCATAAGTGACCACCGGCTCGGAGGGAGGGAGCTTTGGACGAAGCTGCTGAAGATGCAAGGAGCTTGAGGGGAGAAGGGCCCGCACTAGTCATCGCTGGGAGGTGAGGAGGGGCTGAAGGAGCCGTCACCGGATCCGAGGGGCGAGTAGCGCTCACCGGAGTCCCAGCTCATCAGATCCAAAGCGGGGTGGAGGGGTGGACTTCGGGGTCGCCAGTGAGGGGAGTTGGGGGCTGCAAGATTTTTGGAGTAGGGGTAGCGCTGGAGGTGAGAGGGGCTGTGTGCGAGATTCTCTGAGGAGGAAGAAGGTCGGTAGGAGGCGTGTTCGCAGGGAGGATAGTGGCTCAGCTCGCTGCCGCTCGCGGGGTTTCTAAATAAGGTTATTCAGGAACTCTAGAGGGGGTTTCTAAATAGAGAGGGTCCATCCTGATCAGGGCGACGGATGGTCTCGCCAATCTGACCGGCCGCGCAGGACGAGGAGATCTGTGCAAACTCTTTTATTTATGTCTCAACAATTCAGAATACACGCTATACTATCTCTGTACGCAGTAGGGATGAGCCCAGGTGTTTTAATGGGCGGTCCCCTTTAGACTAGTCAGTACACCCAGGAAACGTCGCTGTCGGATGCGTGGTACACCCTTGGCGATGATTCCAGTGGGGCACAGGGTCTGTGTCCTCAATAATCGTCCCTCCCGTCGCCCACCCATCGTCAAAGGGAGACGAAGGCATCCAATTTCGTCATCGACATCGTACTGTGCAAATCGAGCTCGCCCCCATGGACTCCAGGAGCAGGTTTTCGCCTTTATTTGGATTGAAATCTTTTGTGCAAATCGAGCTCGCCCCATGGATCTAATCTCACTTGTTTGTGAACTGCAGGACGATTCCAGGAACAGATCAAGGGGATCCTGGACTGGTACCGCCGGCAGTAATCGGATCTCTATCTCCGGTTCCAGAATGTAACAGCACTGCAGAAGTTCTCAATGGGGAGAGCTCTGAGTCTGATGAACTATGGACCTCCATCAGGACTGCTGATTTAGATCGGGGAGCCGGGGAGCGGCCTGATGTTGACCTCGTAGAGCACGGTGCGGCGGTTCCGATGACCGGTCTGCGGCCGCCGTCGGACATGAACGACATCGAGAGCACAGAGAGGGTTGTGATGGGAGGGAGCCGTCCAGGAGAGCCTTCGCCTCCGTGAGGCTAGAAAAGGAGGTACGCGGTGGTTTTCATTTTCAGCACTACCATTATCATGATTATGTAGTTACGTACTACTCTGATTATGTAGTTACGTACTACTCTGATTAATTTATAAATTCACTTGTTGTATTAAATTCGGTTGCTTTGAGGTATTTGGTCTAGCCTGGCTATAAATATAGTCAATGCCTGAAACAATCTTGAAGGGGCAATTAGACACTGCGAATGGTGCAGCCCTTAATTTATTTGCATGCATCCGGCTCAGTGATTTCGCTAGCTGAACCTTACTATGGGATTTCGGACGAATATAGTTAATCTACAGGTCTGTTAAATACATATATTGAGTTGTGTAAGATATAAAGTTGATTTTAGGACTTTTGTACTCTCCTGGCTATGAAAGTAATCAACGACCGAAATGATTTGTAGGGATAATGATACGCTGTGAATGGTCAATAAAAAAAATCGCCCTAAATAACATTCTAATATATACATGCAGTACCTTTAACATATCAGGGATTTTGCTGTTCCACGTAATCACATGGCCCTAACTACCAAATATGGCAGTACTTTAGGATCTGCACCGGACGACATGATAAGCGATCTACTTGTATTGAGTTGCGAAGACCAATTGTTGCTGATGAGCGGCAAACATCCAAATACTATGCTCAGAATTTTTATATGTGGAATCAGATAACATAAACTTTTTTTCTATTGTTGCAGGCGAAGGAGACCATCTTTACCAGATGATCGGCGTAGAAACGTGGATCGCGTGCCTGCATTAGAAGCTGCGATTAGGGGATTTGCTCAGAGGGAAACAGATGTTGTCGTAAACCCAAAGATCGGTCTGAACTTTGATTCGTTGGCAGAAGCATATGAATTCTACAATCTATATTCTTGGGAGTACGGATTTGGTATTAGATATGGGAAAAGTAGGCAAAATGTTAGCAAGACAAAGTGCATGCAGGAGATAGTGTGCGGGTGTGCGGTACGTTATATTTGAATTTTAATTATTTGTCAGGACGACTACTTCCCTATTTCTTAGCAATGTGGTTCTAATGTGAAAACCATGTTTTCATTGAGCACGGTAAGCCAGAAAGGGAGAACAGCACATCTATTAGAACACAATGTAGAGCTATGATCAGACTTTTGAGAACATCAGACGGTGGCTGGTATATTTGCGAGCACAGAGCTGGTCACAATCATGAACTCCTGAGGACATGTGCGGAGAAGGCACATTGGCCTTCTCACCATCATATTGATAAGTATACCCGTGACTTGGTGAAGCAGCTAAGGGAAAACAATGTTAACCTTGGTAAAGTTTACAGCATAATTGGAAGTTTGTTTGGCAGGATGGAGAATGTGCCATTCACCAAGAGATGTTTGCGGACACTTTGTGATAAACTGAGTAAGGAGCAAGCTGATGATGATGTTAGGAAAACAATGGAAGTATTCTCAGCAATGGGATCTGAGGATCCAGAGTTTTCTTATGTAGTTGAAGTGGATGCGGAAATCAAGATTAAGACTCTAATGTGGACAAATGGCAGAAGCAAGGTCCAATACCACAATTTTGGGGACGTAATTACGTTTGACACAACATACCGTACTAATCTGTACGATATGCCGTTCGGTTTATTTGTTGGGGTTAATAATCACTTCCAAAGCATTATATTGGGAGGGGTCCTAATGAAGGAAGAAACTATAGATAGTTTTGAGTGGATATTCGCCGAGTTCGTTAAGCTGATGGGCGGCAAGCATCCAAAGACTATTCTCACAGGTAACCAACTATATTATTGTACTCCAATTGTCTAGCATTTTATTGTAACCCTACCAACACACACTTATGACATAATGTTATTTATCAGACCAGGCTAGAGCTATGGAAGTTGCGATAGACAAAGTGTTACCAAATACAACCCATCGTTGGTGCAAATGGCATGTTTTACGTAAGGCGAAAGAACATCTTGGGAAACACTACACAAAGAAAAGCGATTCCGTGCCGAATTCCACAAAGTCGTGAATGAAATGTTGACCGTCGGCGAGTTTGAAGAAGCATGGAAGATGTTGCTGGATAAGTATAACCTCCGGAACCATCCATTCCTTGTGCAGATATATGAGGTCAGATACAAGTGGGCAAAACCTTATTTTAGCGGCAAATTTTGTGCCAAACAAACTAGCACACAACGGAGTGAGAGTGCTAACCATTTGCTTAAAGCTTACATTCCACCGTCGTGCCCGATGAACTTGTTCGTCAGGCAGTACAGTAAGATTCAGTTTGACAGGGAGGCAGAAGAAGGTTTTCAAGAAAAGAGAACAAGGCTGGTAAGCAAACAATCTTAGCATTCAATATTCTGCTGATTGAGAATAGTTCGATTAATTGCATTTGACATATTGAACTAAATTTACAGGGTGGTGTTGTCCTTAGGTCCAATTACCCACTAGAAGAATATGCAAGTAAAGTGTACACAAGAACGATGTTTGAGATGTTTGCTCAGTTTGTGTACCGCTCAGCTAGGTATGTTGTTGAACCAGTTTTGCCTGGTAGGACATACTTAGTTAAACATGTTAATGCCGAGAAAAGAGAGAAGTGGTGTAAGGGATCTTACAAAGTTGATGTAACTACTGCATTAGACAAATACACATGTGAGTGTGGCCTGTTCGATCACATGGGAATGGTTTGCTGCCACATAATAAAGGTTGGTGTTCAACAAATTTATTGCTCTGCACGGTTTAACCTAACTGTCATGAAGTAGAACTGATGTTTCTTCGTGGAATGTAGGTAATGATTCAGCTTGGTGTGCAAGAAATACCCAAGTACCATATTATCAAACGATGGACGATGGACGCTAGGGACAATTTGCCAGCACATCTTGTACATTATCAGAGGGACAGAGGTCCGCAAAAGGGAGCTACGTTCAGGCACAATGCTCTTTATTTAACACCTCTAGAGTTGGTTCAGCTAGGTGACAGGAATGTTGCTGCCTTTGACAGAGCTATGGACATACTTATAGCTGCTAATGCAGAACTAGCAATAATAGGAGCAGTTAAAGATGGAAAGGGTTTAGCTGACAACCTTGATCAATATGGCGATAGCACTGCAGCAGATGGTAATTCGGGCCGGCCCAACTTACATGTTGCACCAGATTGCATTTCGGGCAATGAAGATGAAAACAGGGCCAGGGGCGTGTCAGCCTCGTCTGCTTCAGCGGATCGCACCCGTTCTGATATAATTGCTCCTGATCGAAGAAAAAGGAAAGGAAGACCATCAACAGCTAGAGACAAACCTGGTTATGAGATAAATGACAAGCGTTCAAGGTTCTACACAATATGTCGTGGTAAAGGTCACAAAAGTACTACTTGTCCTTCCCGTGGCGATACACCAAAAAAACAAAGAAAGGAACCAACTTGCGGTATTTGCGGCGTTGTAGGTCACAGAAGGAACAACTGTGTAAAACCTATTGATTCAGATACATGTGTGTTCAGTTCATGATGAACTTCGCTGATATTGAAGTTTCTCCAAATGTTCTATTCAGGTGTGACCAGCCGCATGTGTGTTCAGTACATGATGATCTTCAATTATATGATTGATGCTTCTAAATGTTGTATTCTAGGGTCGTAGCATTCAATATTTATTATGTGGTTTGTTTTCATGACCAAACTCTAGTGGAGATGCATTTGTGATTTGTTGTAACCTTCATAATCTTATATTCCTTTGTAAGTCAGAGACAAATTTTATGCTGGCATGACTCCAGTTTAATGGTTGACGTTTCATTTATATTTTCTTGCTTCACTATTAGTTATGTACGTTAATTATGTTACATGGGGACACATGTTTCCTATCCATTCTTGATTTCTTGTATCCTTACTAAATTGTTCTTCCTTTGTAAAACCGTGATCAATGGGTTGCTGGGATGATCTAAAAGTTTGAAGTTGCTTTGCATCATGGGTTCAGGCGATTGATATTTCTAGCTAACATTACTATCATTGCTGCTATTGTTTCATGGAGATCAAGCTGACAAGGTTTTTATGTACTGCTCACTAGTACACTGAGTGACTTCCCGTGGTCATGTTTGTGCCGTTCGAGGTCTACCCAGCATATGTTTGTGTTGCAGTTTATTATTACACGTTGGATTGATTTTTATATGGTACATACTTAACTAGGTCGCATGCAGTGGTGCTGTTCCTGGCGGAGTAAAAAAATTATCTACTTTGTACATAGGAATCACTACCAGACAAAACTTTGGAAAAAAATGCCCGCTGAAACAAGATCCTAGTGGCTTCTAACAAGTGGAGCCTGCTTGAGACTGGTACAATGTATGGTTGCGTGTCAGAACAAGCTGGCTGGTACGGGGATTTAATGTGGAAGATGTTGTGGACGTTTTCAAAATTCAAATCTAGTGCGTTGTTGGAGGGAAAACTCAGCCCGGTTACCCCCCGGCTGCCTATTTATTCAACTCTTTGCACGCAGGCCTCATTCTTATACTCAGAGCTCTAAGACTCCATTCTTATTTTGTTCTTCTGTGACTCTGTAGCCATCGAATCCATCTCATGGCTCCTCCTTTCCGAGGACTGGCTTCTCTTCGTGCTTTCTACTTCTTCACCAGTAGGGCAACCGTGAAGCGAACATCAAGTGTTCGTGCACCTAGAATTAGGGGGCGTTCAGTGTCACATCGCGGGATATGATGTCCTTTAGCGGCTGTGGCGGTCACCAAAGGAAGTGACCAAGCGCTTCAGGTGATGTTTGGTTTAGCTTGACCTTCAGAAATATTGGTATGTTTTTGTCAAGGCAAGGCATATAGATATATTTAACGTTTACTACGTTTACTTTATGCAGGGAACTGGCGTGGTGTGTACTGTTGATGACCTGCCTGGCTGTTCAAATGATAAGAATCAGACTGATGCAGCGTATGCTCTCGCTGTGGTATGTCTTTAAAAATTCTTTCGCGCGGCGATGGAACTATCTGCTATATTGTTTGATTAACACTGACAAGTTTGATGTTTTTCCAGGCATGTGGTAGTTCAGGCGCGAAGGCAGAAGAATCGTGCGGAGACTACGACCCTGTCACACTGACCGCTGGCAGTCACGTTTCCCGCGATTTGGACCAAGACGAGGCGTGCTCGGGTGTGTACGGAACGAACAACGACAACGGCCAGGCGACAACACAAGTGCTGCGCAATGGAAATAAAATGGCTTGAATTAGCAACGCACATCAGGGGAAAGCTTAATTAGTGTTGGCCAATGAATGGAAAATAAAGAGTACTCCAAGTAGTAAACTAGCATGGGCTGTGTTCCATTTATCAAAAATTATGTTGTGGTGTACATGTATCGTTTGGGTCAATTTGGTTAACCAAGTTTCTAATTTTTATTTGCGTGTGTAGTTTGTGCTATTTATAATAAAATGTATTATCTTTCTGTCGTAACGAGTGCATGATGTCAAAGTAAACCATGACTTGGGACAATGGTGCTTCAAAATAATTGAGGTGCTTAGGGCTCTGCCAATGCATTGCTTCTTAGCACAAAATCATAGGAGCAATTATAAATTAAGATACAACTCCTACAATTCATTGTTTCTTAAAGGTTGTAGCTTATTTAATGATTTTATCTCCATGCATAAATGTGGTTGGTCTAACAATGCTTTTTGCATATGGCCACATGGAAAGGTTGTATCTTAGCTAAGATACAACCTCCCTCTCTTTCTTCATTAAATAGTATGCCACATAAGCAAAATGTCTATGATTACGTGCTAAGATACAAGCATTGGGAGTGACCTTATGTTTTGCCACAATCCATGTATTTCAATTGCGGTTTATGGCTAACGTGTTAGTCTGTTAATTAGTTGAACCACGGTTTCATTCCCCACGATATAGTGTGGCAATAATAATGTACGTATGATCGACATAAATCAATTAAAATATATGCCGAATACTACAATTATTTATTAGGGGTCCGCTCTTTTGGCGGCTTAAAAAATAAGCAACCCCCTCCCCAGCTTCTACCATAAGCCGCATATATCTTTCGTTGGGGCTTTTAAACTAGTTAGCTCATGACTAATTTAGATGCCTTTCTAGATTTAGAGGACGGCTTATTTTTTAAGCTTGGTGGAGCAACTTATTTTTTAAGCTGCCCAAAAGAATTGGCCCTAGGTATATATATGTGACATAACACAATTGAATTGTGCATTGCATTTTTAAAATGTAGGGTATTTCAGAAATCGACCTATTAAAATAAACCTATTAAAATTTTGTAGCCATTGTTCCATAGAGAAATAAAAACAACAAATGTCGTGCGATACATCTTTAGGCCGCAAGATGAGATGGGCAATGTACACTATGGGAAATATGCATATTTAAAGGACGACATGATTGTCGAATTGTAGTATTGTTTGATAATTATCCGTTACGATGAAATTTTTCAAACACAGTGAAAACAACTACTACTTATTGGTTAGTGCCGATAAAGGGAAGGTATTAAACCCAGATGCGGTAGTCATCGTACATGAAATTTAGTGGTAAGACGGATGAAAAAATAAACGCCAGATGTCGTGCAATGCATGTTTAGAGATCGTGAGAAGATTGTGGCGATGCAAATAAGGAAAATTTGTGGGTTTAGAGGAGATTACTAGTGGGGTATGCAAAATAATTTCAGCATTGAAATGCGTCGAAGGTGCAGAACATGAGCCGGAAACAACATTACTTCATAAGTAATAAAGTACGGCAATAAATATACACGAGTAATTGTTCATTGCAATGAAAAAAATGGTTAACGCATGTGTTAGTGTAATATAATTTAATAGACCAATGTACAAATTAATAGGCAGACATTTCAAATCTTTGTAAGTTTAAATGTCGTTTATTCTGAATTAATAAAATAAATCACCGTCAATGTTTTGAGCAGGTCATCATGATGACTATTGATAATCAAAATGATCTAAGGGGGAATTAATGCCAAAGATTTTGTAAAGTAGTGTCCACCGATCAAATCTTCCATGGAGATTCGCATGCGAATATTATCAACTGTAGCATGGCAGCGTCTAGTTGTAGTGCGTATGGGTGCAATGCGGTCAGAGCGTCATGATCATTACATTTTGTACCTTGCTTTGGCTCATTGACTGGTGAACCGAGAGCCAGTGCCATGTCCCCTGACTTCATTACGGACAGAGAAGAGAGAGAGAGAGCAAATGGGCTAGGCTAGGGGACCCGAGCGCGTGATCAGTTGGGCAACGTCTGCCCACAGGATGGATTATTTGCTGTAGCATCTGCACACATGTACGTTTGTGCGTGCGTAGAGTACACGGTTTGACCGGCTAGCGTGCCCAGGGATAGCCTGCTGCAGCTACTATCGTTGCTTTTCATGTTGCCATAACAGGTGTTTCAGGCGATTTGACGGCTAGGAGGAGAAATTGTTGACAAATGTGTGTGCCCACCAATCGCGGCTGGCAGGTTCCATCTCTATCCCTCTGGAGTAAATACTACATTAAGTTCACTCGGTCGTCTGCTCATATACTCAAAGCTACTAGACTTGAGTTTTCCATTGTCCCCGTCTCTCATTCACATACTCTGGTTCCCAAGCAAGCTCTTCTCTTCCCCTCCAAAAGGTTCAGAGGAAATTTGGATCTAGAACTTTGGCGATTCGGTCAGGTTGCAGCTGCAGGAGAGATTGAGGTGCTTTGGGCTTTGATCTGACGGTGAGTACAACAGGCGTGCTGGTGTTTACTGGGTAGTGTAGATGTGTTTTACTTGTTTGTTTGCTTCATTTCTTCTTGTTTGGATCTTCTTGTTTGTCTTCTTCATTTCTACTGTGATTTGTTTTACTGCTCTAATAGATCCAGTGGTTCTTTTTTCCGTAGATCAAAGCCTGGAAGCATGACCAAATGCGGCACTCGCTCGTGCAGAGGCACGTCTGGTGCTGCGGCGTCAGGGGTTTTTTGTGGAGGGAATGCTAGTGCTCCCGAGCATGACAATGGGGATGACACTGTAAGCACTGGAGGTGTAGGGGGCGAGAAGTACAGGATAGAGAATGCATCGTGTCCTAAGTTCTTCAATGAAGTTGTTGCTAGGTTTTCTGACGAACAACGTCATTTGTTTATCAGGAAGGGATGGGGGGCAATGATGCGTTTGCCAGGGGTTTTGAATGTAGATAGGCAGTATGCATTCTACGGCTTGACTCGGGTAGATCCTGAAAAAGGTGTTGTTAATCTACCTGATGGTAGTACACGTGGTTTTAACGAGAAAGTGGTTAGGGAAGTGGTGGGTGTAAAAGATGGGTTGAGGGAGATAGTGTATCCACATGTGAGCACATGTGCTGATCATAGATTGCTAGAGGAGGTTTGTGAAGCACTGCATTTAGATTTATCAGTTGATAGAATCACTTTTGGCATGCTCCAGAGGATGTTGCGTCCTCCTAGTGGTGTGATGGACGAGGCCGAAGAGAACAGGCAACACGCGGCATTTGCTCTGTTATGCAGTGCTTGTCTGTTCAACCCATCTCATGGGAAGCACGACCCTGTACCCCCAGAAGTGCTGCAAGAAGTTGTAGATCCATCAAAAGTTTGTGATTTTAACTGGTCGAAATACATCTGTGACGTGATATTGCATGGGGCGCGAAAATTCCGTGATGAAATGTCTGCGGGAGTCACTGCATTCTACCTCCAAGGATTTATTATGGTGGAACGGGTGCTTTTTTTATTTCCTTCATCTTGTGTTCATCTCATATTCTTCTTAACTTTTTAAAATTATTCATTATTTTGAACATGCCTATTTATGCAGACTGTCTACTTTGATGCAATGGTTGTTGGGATGGGGCATGTTGCTGGGTCACCAAGATTGACATTGTACACGGCCGATGACTTCAAGATGCTTTTTGGTTTGGACTATGACAAAAATGCGCCACTCGGACCGACTAAAGTTTATGGGAGGTTGCAGGTAAAAATTCTTGTTGAAACAGTGGAAAAAAACTCGGAAAAAGCGTGGATTGAGTTTGCAACGACGCGTGCTTATTTCAGAATGCATTCTTTCTTTCTTTACAATTATTGCAGAAAATGTCGAACAAAATGAAGAAAACGTGGGTTCTAGCTAAATGCAAAACGTGAAAATCTTCTGAAGAAAATTGTGATGGCATGAAACGACAACACAAATTTAAAATTGGTTCACTGTAAACTAGTCTTCATCAAACAAATGGTTGCTTGGTGATTTAAAATATAGAGTGCAATCTAGAAAACATTGCACGTTCTTGTAAAAAATGAATTTATTTAATTTAAGTTTCTTAATTACTTCTAGGTGAGGCTGGTCGAGCAGGTGCCAACTGAAAACAATAGTGCTGCGCTCCGGGTGCCGATAGACATTGCTGACATACCTCATACAACTTTGGGGCTCAATGTGCAAAACCCAATCTGTGTTTCTTCAGATGAAAACAGAGAAGTTAGTCCCAAGACTTATATATTGTCCGAACTCTCTGGATGGCAGGCAGTTGTGAGTATTTTGCACACCATTTTTGTAAAAAATTGTAAGCAGACACGTGTTATTACTGGATTACTCATGCTTGATCATGTTGTTGTAGGTGGGTGAGTATGTTGCAACGAGTGTTGCCGCTAACCAAGTTGATGTTGCTGACAATTACGCGAAGCTGAAGGAGCAGGTTCAGTCCGCGGTGAACTGTGTGATTACAGCTTTAGATGCTTCTGACAAATCAAGCATTGATATTGTTGAAAAAGTAGTGAAGTCAGTGTGTGAACGGCTTGGTTCAGCTAGAGTGACCATATCCGATGGGATATTAAGTTTTGTGCCGGTTGTCACTGCTGAAGCGGCCGTAGGTGATGTCATCCCTCCGAAAACAGGTAGATCATGTGATGTTAAAAAAAAGTTTGTAATTCATGTTCAGATATGGTTTGCACATATTATCCATTCTTTAGATTTCGGTTTTACAGGGGCACATTCAGGGCAACGTGAAGAAGTTGGTGTTGTGCAAGCTGGAACTACTATTGGGGGTTCTGATGGAGGTACATTCGAAAGGATCTGTTTAATTCGTGTGCAGATAGGGTTTGCACATTTTATTGATTCTTTACTTCTGCGTTTAACAGGGGCACATTTAGGGCAAGGTGAAGAAGTTGCTGCTGTGCAAGATGAAACTATTACGGCTGTTGCTGATGGAGGTACATTCGACATGATCTGTTGCAATATATCTTCATTGATTTTGGTGCAGGAGTAACAATGTGATTATTTCTTAGTTAGAGGACCCAAAAAAACAATACTGAAAAATAAATTAACTCGATTATTATGTGAATAGATGAAGGGTTTGGATCTATGCTTGATTTGTACAACTTAGCATTTTATTATGTGGTCTGGTGATTATTGTGCAATTCATATTAACATGTAACTTACATAATATTTATACACTTCATCACAAATGCCTAAGGCATTGGGCGATGTTTAAAATATTAAAACCGGTTTAGTAGGTTCCCTTAAATTGCTCGTATTGATAAAGTTTATGTCCCTGTTTAAGGCAGTTTTATATAAATAATAACATTGTGAACGTGTATGATGCACGGGATCTGGTTTTGTTTTTGGACAAGCTTGTACAATAAGTGTTCAGAATGGGAAGGGTTTGATGGCGGATGAAACAGGTTGGTCAAAATGCTTTGCTGTACTAACAAATGTATAAATGTTGTATTAGTCAATAAGGAAAATATTTAGTACGTGCTCGAAGTAATATTAAATTTTATTAAATAAAGATTATATTTAGTTGGGCTTGTTCCGGTTGATGGTATTGTGTAGAACTAGGGTGGCACTTAATAGTTCAATCCATGTTACGGTTGATGATAACTCGTATTAAAATTAATTCTCCTAAAGTAAAATGATGTCTTTGGAAAATGAATGTATTGTGGCCATTTTTTTCATGGATGCTATACAATGGGTCTGGCTTAGTTCGGGGATGATAATTTTGTTAATTTATAAATAAAGTTTAATACACCAATTTCTATTACAGTTCCTCGACTGATATATTGATATGTTTTACAGTTTTGTTTGGACCAACTATTGACATGAATGCAAGGTTGAAGTCTAGACTTACTGGGCATGCATTTTGTAGTCACAACTTACAAGGTGATGAGCAATCTAGTGTCTTGCTTGTTATTCAAATAATTAATAAGGTTATTTGTATGTAATGAGATTTTTATACTTTGCATCAACCAGGAAATGTCCCTGGTGGTATCTGTGGTGTTACGAGTCCGTTTGCCACTCGCAATGGTGTGAAAGAGCGCGGCGGTACTTCAAGTTACATCAGTCCGGAAAGCCTTGAATTTAATACAAGGGCAAAACTCCGATCAACTACATCTTACATGAATTCTGTTGCTATACACACCCCTCAAGGTCAAGCCAGAGGTAAAATACAATTTATATTGCACTTTAATATCATCCTAGCAAGTATATATCCTCACCGTTATTCATTTTACAGTTAACAGGAGGTTAGACCTTAATAATTCTCCTACTGTTGGAGATGGATCAGCATTACATGGTGCACAGACTCATCTTCCCGCGGGTGATTTTGGAATGACAACTCATGTTCTGTGTTATCCTGCTATTACACAATGGAGTGCGTCGTTGGGGCCGCAGCAGCGTGTCTACAACGTACCTCGTGTTAATGATAGATCTAGTTCATCTACTACTGTTGACACGATCCTACGTATGTCAAACCCAGTTGGTATAGCGTCGTGGCCAATTAAGGATGTTAGACTATTCAACAAAATGGAACCTGGGTCTAAGAATAACAAAGATAAACAAGGTTAGAATTTAACTAAACTCATGTCATACCAAACACTCTCTTAGTATGACTTGCTTGTATGATCTCATGTCGTTAATTTTCCATCTGTTTATATGCAAGAAGTATCACAGCAACCAACCGTGCTTGACTTTGTTGGTGCAATGAGTCATTGAAAGAGAGGCAGAACTTCTGACTTTGCAATTCACAACCCTGTTGGAGCAGCGCTTAATGCTTTCGTCAACAATTCTGCTGATCATAGATTCTACAGATTTGTTATGAGTTCTACAGTCAATGACGTGACAAGGTAAACAAAATAAATTTGTTTCCGGCTCTGTACTATGCATCTAGCCTATTTACATATTCCCATTTAAATGTTGTGCAGAAGGTGGTATGAGAACTTGCATCCAGGAAAGCTAGTGATGTATGGATTTGAAGTGAAAGATGAGTTCGATGTAGATCATGCTTTGGGAAGCCGTGGCGTTGAAACAATTATACGCTACCTAGAATCTCCTGAGAGTCTTAGGCAAGGGCTTTGGGATATTTGTTCTTGCAAAATGATGTTGCACACATCATGGGCGGTAAGATTTGAAAATTTTGTTGGTACTGAATATACTTCTGGATTGAAACAATCTACTAAATTTAATTATGTGTCCTTTCTCAGTACAAGGCAACTTTCTACAAGGACTACCATCTACACCCTGAGATGAAGGCTATTTTCAAGAAATATGCTGGTCCAATAAACTCTTTGAAGGTAACCTACTACTACAACAGATAGTGCTATGTTCAGTGACTAAACTTTCCTAGTCAGTGTGCTTATCATGTTCGGGTGTTCATGTAGGCGATGGCTGCCATCTATTTGCAAGAAGCATGGCATTTGTATATCTTTGATATTAACGCAAGGAGAGTGTATATCATCGACCCGACAAAGACTAGGGAGATGGATCTAGTACTGAGTTCTAAGCATGGATTGAATGTTGTTTTCCTACTGGAAGCATTCTTGAAATGTGCCAATTACTACTGGGGGTGTGGTAGAGCTGATTCAAATAGCAGAGTGCCAAATCACGACTGGGGGTTCGAGTACTTTGGCGATTATAAAAATGAGAGGTAATTTATGAAGCTATTCCTAATGATATATTTAGATATTGAATTGTATAGTCTGGCTAACAGTTTTAAAATCTACTGCTGCAGCACGGACACTGGGATTCAGGTTGTCTATCACATGATGAGTTTCATTCCGGACGCATATCCAAACAATCTCCAGCAGGCATGTCCATCTCTTATTCATACATTTTCAAAGCTGCTAACTTGAACAACTTGTGAATCTAATGACTTTGTGTTTCGACCAGGCTGCTTCTGAGACCATGAAGAAGAAATTTCTACGTGTTGTCTTGTTGATGGAGGGCAACATTGCAGATGTTCCTCATCGTCTTGCGATCAACTGAGTGCAGCCTATGCTAATGTCTATATACATGACATTGCTGATCAGAACATTAGTTATGTTGGGTGCCAATGGTAATCTTTATTATTAGGACCCGACGATATATTTTACTGCAGATGTCTATATTGGCATCTTCTATGCATGGAACCATATTTATACTTTAAATTCCTATCCCGATCATCTATAAAGATAGTTGGGATTTGTATAAGGAAAGTATTGTAATATATAATCCTCTCCTATTCTTGGAACAATATAAATGCTAGATGTGTGTATTTGCATCATGTATGACCTTGTGAACCATATTACTACTTTAAATTCGTATCCTGAGCATCTATTCAGCGTGTTGGGATTTGTATGAGGAAGCTAATGAAAAATATTGTCTTGGGTTTCATTTCATTGGTTGCTTGTATCTTCTAGATTTAGAAACACATTTGATTTGGTGTGCAAGCAGAATCTGTTTGGTCATTCTGATTGCAGTGTTGCAGTGCTCTGTATTATTCTGTTGCAAACCAGTTATTCTTTTCGAGGTGTTCTGGGTAGAACTCACTATTTATTTGATGGCGCCATGGAGCTATAATAAAATTCTTTGTATATCAAATGTCTTATGGGTTTTTTGTGCTTCACGATCTGTGAAACTGTTGGGGTAACTGCTAATTGGATTTGTGTGGCGTATGAAATCAACATAACGATTTTTTACTCGCTAAATTCATACATGAGCAATACCCACATCTTGTTGATTAAATCTCTTGATTAAATCAGGCGCTAAGAGAATAGGACCAGTGGTAATGACCATATCAACTACATGCTTATAAAGCATGGACACAAACAACTATTAGATGAGTACTGGAGTATGACTAGGATTAGTACAACATAATATTAATATGTTGTGTTTCCGTTGATTGCGATACAGAATCACTGACTCGCTGATGCTTCCGACTGTAGCTTCTCGATAACATTTGATATTATGTCAAGGGCTTGAAATTGTAACATTGCAGTGTTTCCCTCCATATGGAGCAACTGAATCAGAAGGAAATCTGCTTCCTTCATTATATTCCCCTGCAATTATAAATGTTGCCATCGATTTCGTAATGCCAAGTTGTATTATTTGTTCTGCATCTTCAAAGGACATAATTTTACCTTGGTGAGTGGCGTATCAAGCTCGCCGTTTTTGAAGTGGCGTGTTAGGTGTGAGATGCACAATCCGGTCTCGTTGCTATGAAATAATAAATGTTGCGGTTCAAACTTATTTAGAAAATCAGCTTGATCTATTCTACGAATTTATGAACTTCGGCCGCTTTTCAGAAATCTGACCTTGAAAATATGGTTGTCGTGATAAGAGGGAATTTTTTAGACCACATTTTACGATCACAGATCCATTTGGGGTAGAACGCCTCGATGCAATCAAACAACGCCTCGTGCATTTGATCAGCAGCAAACTCAATACTAAGTTTCCGGTCAGGATCATCGTTTGTAAATGCCAATGGGTCAATGTAACAGCCCAGTTTTCACAAAAATAAAAAAATTTGTTTTTGGTGTGAGTTGTTTGATTGTCTGATTTGTTTGCGGTGTTTGCATCCCCGATTTATCGATCGTCGATTATTTTCCCCCTCTTATCTCGTACCGGACGGAGACCGACCCTTGCCACCTTGACACTCGACCTTTGCGACACCGGGTTTCACCCGATCACCGTCGCGAAAACCGCACGAGACCAGCCGCAGCCAACGGAACGAAAAACCCTGTTATTTTTATAGCGCGCCGGAAAGTGTTCTCGGAACGGTTCCAGCGCGAGGTGAATGCCGCCGGTTCGACGCACTGATCGCGCAGTTCGAAGTTTTACCCGAATCGGAGGTACTGCGGACCCCCAGCGGTCAGAAACGTGAGCACCGGACGCGCGAGAGCGAAACCGGGGATGTTTTTGCAAACTGCCAGCCACCGGGGCTATATATAGACCACCACACTCCCACCCCATTTCTAGGGTTGCCCTAGCCACAAAGTTGCAGCCACCCCCCTCACAATAGCCCAATTTTCGCATTTTGCCCAATCTTCCAACAAACCCTAGTTTTTCTCAGATCTGGACCGTCCGATCTGGGATCCGACGGCCCAGATCGTCCCAAGTCTCCTCTCTCCACTTTCTCTCTCTCCTCTCTCTCTCCACCGCGCCCCCAGCCCATGGAGATGCCGCAGCCGCGCCCCGAGCCCCCACGGCCGGCCGGCCACCGGAGCCACCCCGGCCGCCCAGCTCCCCCCCGCGACGCCCTCCTTCCCTCTCCTCCCTCCTCCGTTCTCTCCTCTTCCCCTGACCTCTCCCCTGCTGCAGGTCGTCGCCGCCAGGAGGCCAGCCGCCGGCCTCCATGGGATCGGGGAGTCCCGAGCTCGGGCTCCCTCGCCGCTGCCAGGCCCGACCTCCGCCTCGCCCCGATCCGCCTCTCTGCCCCGCGACCCCGCTGCTTCCTCGCCACCGGTGGCCGGCGAGCCACCGTGCAGCCGCTGCCAGCCTCCCACTCGGGAGCGAACCGGCCAGGACGCCGGTTTCGTGGGCCCCTCTGCCAGGCCGCGGCCCAGCTCCAGTGGCCCAGGCCAGCCCAAGGCCACGGCCAGGCCAGGCCTCCAGCCCAGCAGCGGCCTCCAGCGGCCAGATGGGCTCGGCCCAGTTGGGGTGATCCCTTTATTTTTTTAGTATGACCCTGCTGTAATTTCTGCTAAGTCTTTATTTTTTTGTGCTGCTGATTCGATTTCGCGTTGACGATAGCAAGCGATCCGTAGCCCGGATGACTTCGCGCCCAAAAGACGAATTGTTTAGAATTGCGTGCTCTAGCTTTCATCTTTTGTGAGTATTTGCATTTGAGCTCATCAGTCTGAGGAATCAAGGTTCGAACAGTGATTCGCATATATACAAAGCCAAGTCCACACAAAATATGAATTTTGTGAAAGCGTGAAAACGCGAGGATATGCAAAGATACACACGGAGTTGAAATTGTCAGATCCGTTGGACATCAGGCTATACCACATGTGAAGCATATTTTACACCAGTATGCCGTAGGTGTAAAGTGCATTAGCATTGACTAGATTATTGACTCTAGTGCAAGTGGGAGTCTGTAGGAGATATGCCCTAGAGGCAATAATAAATGTTATTATTTATCCCCATGTTCCTAATTATGCTTATATTCCATGCTATAACTGCTATGGTTCTCGAGTCTGCAATAACCACGAGGCTCGGAGGAAGACTCATATGCACGTGTGGAATAATAAACGGATAAAAAATATATATTCCTAGTCTCGCCTCTAAGACTAGCTCAAGTGTTGCATGATGGTTCTGTTTTCCTGATCATGGGCATGACTATGCCGGCAATTTTGAGGGCACAATGTTAGAAGAACATTTGTGTTGAATCGACCCGAATTGATGTTATGCTATGAGATACATTCGTCACAAGTTAATGGTTAATAACACAGAGAAAGTTGTGCGTTTGCATAATTCCTTAGACCATGAGAGTATCGAGTTCCTTCGTACTTGCTTCGTGAACTTTGGGGTTTTGTTAAACGTCATCTGTAAAAGGGTGGCTATTACGGCAGCTTGCGGGTTCACGGAAAAGTATGACAAGGAACTAGGTAGCTCGAGATTGGGATTTGCTCCTCCGTCGTTGGAGAGATATTCTTAGGGCCCTCTCGGTGTTACGGTATCCACCATCGTCTGGCCAGACACAGTGTGATTTGATCACAGGGATGCCGGAACGCGGGAACGAGAAAAGAGAACAATACCAGGAACGAGGTAACTGGCATAGTGGACAAGTTGTTGATTCACGGGGATGCCAATAAGTCTCACCTCGGGTATTTGTAATATATCGCGAAGCAACAGGAATAGCACACAGCAACTAAAGGTTCACTCGAATAATTCTTCGTATGGGTATAGGGATCAATATGGATGTCCTCGGTTCCGCTATTGATCATTGATCGGAAAGTGTTCCGGTCATGTCGATACTTCATCGAACCTATAGGGTCACACGCTTAAGGGTCATCTATCTGTTGAATACTAGACAGGGAGTCTGAGATAAAGTCACCGGAAAGGTTTCGGAGACGGCGGAAAAGTTCCGTGAGAGAAAACCGAAAAGTTGTTTCGGGGTAAACCACTAAGCCGAAAAGTTTCGGAGAGCACCTGATAATTTTGGAGAGTGCCAGAATTGTTCTGGTAACTTCTGGAACTTTTCTGGAGAAAAGATTAAAATATTTTTTTCGGAAATATTTCGGAGCTGCCGGAAATGCTTAGGTTGCTTTTCGCAGATGAAAATCACTAATCCGGAATTGTTTCGGAATGCGCCCAAAATCATTTTAGTGGGTGTTGGAATTATTCTAAGACCCACAGAAATATTTTCGGAATTTTCGGACGCGAAAAAGTGGTGTCATGAATAGTAAAAAGTACTACTTGAGATATTTTTGGAAAGCCTTCTAGAAGGACTTGGGAGCCAAGAAAGCCCCCTTGGGTTTCCTATAAATAGAGGTGTGAGGGCAGCCCCATATCCTTGATCCAAGCTCTCCCTTGAGTTCAATACACAAGCCATGCATGATCTGGCATTCTCTCTCCCTCCCCGCGAAATAGTTTCGTAGAGCCGAAAGGCTGTCTGGGTTCCGGCAGGAACTAGTTCTGGACGGCGAAGCCCTGCCGGATAGCTGACACCGTATGTGTGCAACCCCGTAGAGAGTTCGTAGTTTCGATCTTTTGCCCGAGGGGCTGTTCGAGGGTCCTCCCGAAGGGCTGTCCAAATTATCGTTCGAGTTTCAAGGGTCCTCCCGGAGGGCTGTCCGAGTTACCGATCGAGTTTCGAGGGGCCTCCCGAAGGGCTGTCCGTGACATCGTCCGAGGGACTGTCTGACCGCCTCCCTGAGCGCTGTCCGAGGAGCAGACGAGGGAATACATTCTCGCGGTTGGGAGGTTGTAAATCCTAGCTGCGGGGATCTGCACCGACGATCTACATCGACTCTACTTCCGCTGCGCTACGAGTCGGTAACGATCAGATCAAAAACCTTGTATGCAGTCTCCATAGTGGTCCTGGGCTGTTCGTAGTGCGGAATTTTTTTGTTTTCTGCCGCGTTCCCCTACAGTGGCATCAGAGCCGTGCTATGCGTAGATGCATGTTGCGATCTAGAATACATAGAGATGTATGGGTATTGCATAATATAATTTTGGAGTAGATCAGATCTATTGCTGAAAATTATTTATGCGGGTGGCAGATGAAATCTGTTACCCGATGTTCTTGTTGCTTCCCTGGAATTTGTGTATTTCTGATCTCAATAACAGTATGGTGGAGTTTCAAAGTTCTGGCAATCTGCGATCCTGATTGATCAAAGAAGTGCTAACAGTTCGTTGAATTCCACCATAGTTAGAGAAAGAAGAAATTCTGCAGACTAAAGGGCAATGCAGATATGATCTGCACGGGGATCACGCGTATGACGAAGTTCAGTATGGGGCTCGAGATTTTATTATCTCGTGTTTCATACACCCCGCAAAGTTAATCTAGCGACTTGAATAATCATGCTTGATGATAAACGTTGGTAGCTGCGGTTTAAGTCAAAACCTTAGAAGCCACGTAAAATAAAATTTTGCATAAACCGATTAGAGGCGTCTAACTTGGTTTTGCAGGATGTGCATGTGATGTGGTATAGCAAAGCTCATATTAATTTGATTATGTATGAGATGACTATATAATGTAAATTTATTAACATGACCTGCGTGTCATGATTCGGCATGATGGCTGGAGCCATATGATTGTCACTTTAATGACCTGTGATTCAACCTTATGTAATGCACTTATTTTATTGGCTATAAAGATAGCAATATTATTTGGTGCATCGACAAGGTGGTGGCAAACTTCGCGAAGGTGAACTCCGACGCAAATGCCTAAGACGAAGAAATACTTGACTTCTCCGTCAGAAGGGGCTATACCATATCATGCAATTATGAATTACCTGAGATGTTTATCCCTTAAGTTGCACCCTTCTTGATTGCGCGGTAGTCGCTTTTTATTAGGGTGATCTCTCACTTAAAATATCAAGTAGTTAGTGTTCTCCCAAATGTAGCACCGTCACAGCATCTATCCTTTCGGGGTGCGCCATGGATGCATGGGTACGAACGATTGGAGAAATGTAAGGCGGGTGAGGTCAGACCTCGCAGCAAGATCACTTGGTTGTCTTGACGTTCATGGCAGGATCGTCCTGAGCTCGGAACACATGCATCGAAAGATGAACAAGAGTCACATAGAGATGTGATCGGCAAGTTGGCCTACCAAATCAAAATCCTCGTCATGAGATGATGATTCTATGGCGTTGTATTGATATTTGGATCTTGAATCACTCATAATCAATTTTGAGAGATATTGATTTGAGTGGGAGCGCATTTTAGAATTAACTTGTTTAATTCTGAGTGCAATTAATTATGAACACTGTCTAAGTATAATTTGCTAATAGTTGTAGAATAATGGCTCGCGTTTCCACCTTCCCTATTAAAATTGAATAAGCTGTTAAATATCTGGTTAAAACTTTACGGTTGGTAACGTAATGCGAGGATTGTCCTCAAGAGTGCCGAGAAGGATTTTGTCCTATCGCATGCTTTCGGTGTCCTCCCGCTAATGCTATGGATGATGTGACTCTCGTCCTTCGATCCAAAAGCTAGAATTCCATTGTGGTCAAGTGCAATACGTTTGCTTCCATAAGACCCGAACTTCACAAGTTTGGGATAGTTATGTAATATTCATGGAACTGAAAATTGTTTTCAGATACAGACAAAGGCTAAAAGATATGAGATATCCAAAGCAATATTTGTTTGCAAAGTATTAGTAAAGTGTTTACTGGGCATTTGACTGATAAGAGAGGGATCCAGAAGAACGCCTGTCATATGATGAAGGTGAATAAAACAAACAACTTAAAGAGAAAGGAAATGTCCAAAGGGTGTTAGTATGACTCACACGCCTAGGAAGTCCGGGGCTAACGCCACTCTTAAAGTTGGGTGCTTCTTCTGAGAGTAGGAGAAATATATTGAAAGTTAAACTGTTAAAAGTATAAGGGCAAAAAGAAAGAAGAATGGAATGTCCAGCTCATGTATAAAAGTCATGAAAGTTATTGATGTATGGAAGGCTGGTCAAAAATAAATAGTTCTTGGGAATTGTGATTAAACAGTTAGTCCATAATTCTTGGGTATTATGATTAAAAGTTGATCACAGGAATACCCGCTCGATTGAATTCTGTTGCAACTCGATGCAAGAACCACTACGGCCTAAAAGACTTGCCAGTAATGAGGTTTAGATACGCGCTGGGAACATAGTAAAAGTTACTATACCTTCCATCGGTGTATCACCATCTGTATTTATTTTCATAATTCGTTTTAGAGTTTTATACACTCTAGCCGATTGCATAAAGTATGTTGCAAGAAGGTTTTTCATAAAAGAATAATTGTTGTTCAGTATTATGAATAACATAAAGGGCCATGCTTCCATCGGGGATGGGATGTATGTTACGAATATTGATGGTAATAGGATACATCCATAACAATGACGCTAAATGTCGAAAGACTAAAAGAATACCACATATGTGTGGCACTGCATTTGGTCACATTGGAGAAACCCGCATGGAGAAATTCCACAATGATGGATTTTGAAGTCATTTGATTATGAATCATCTCACACTTGCAACTTTCGTCCGAAAAGTTAAGTGACTGAAATACCGTTCACAGGCCATGAGGAACGAACAACAAACTTATTTGTGATCATACATTTGATGTGTGTAGTCCGTTAAATGTTGTTAGTAGTGGATTTATCTATCTTCAGAAAAGACTCAAGTAGATATATGGATATTTACTTGATGAGACGTAAGTCTGGATCTTTTGAAATCATTCGAAAGGTTTTCAAAAATGAAGTGAAAGTTATTGTGACAAGAAAATTATGTTTCTACAATTCGATTGCAGAAAGGAATTTTTGAGTTACAAGTTTAGCCAATGTCTGATGAGTTGTGAAAAGAGCTTTCATAACTTGCACCTCCCGGAACACCACTGCAAGTGGAATGTCCTTGAAGATGTAATCAAACCATTTATGACATGGTAAGATCAAAGATGACATAAATCAATTTGCCATTATTCCTTTTAATGTAATGCTTTAGAGACTGCGGCTTTTACACTGAAAGGAGCGCCATCAGGTCTGTTGAAATGACGCCATGGTATGGTACGCCCAACCATGTTTTATCTTTTCTTAACATTTGGAATATGGGGATTGTGTAAACTGTTTACAAACCTATTCCAAATCAGACAAGTGCTACTTTGTAGGTTATCCCAAATTATTGGGAATTCCTCCACCACTATACCGAGGCAAAAGGTTTTGCCACAAAGAACGGTATGCTTTTAAAGAGAATGGTTCTTGAAAAAAGGTGAGTGGGAGGACAGTGCAACTCAACGAGATAACAGTATCTTCGTCATCAGATCAAAGGAAAGGAACCTTGGAAGTGATTCCAGAGTTTCCTACTGCAACTGATACGGAAGCCTCTACATGAGATGTATGGACTTCGGTCAAACTTGCAACTGAGCCACGTAGGCAAAACTCGTGCAAACCTCTCAGGTGCGCAAACGAGATATTGTTGTTAGACAACAACATACCTACGATAATCAAGGAAGCGATGATGGGCCCTGACTCCGGAATTGGCTAAATGCCAATACAAATCCGAGATAGTTTCCATATACGTAATTCAAGATTGTATCTTGATGGACCATTCGGAAGACTTAGAGTCTAACGAATATTAATGGAACTATAAACTGATACGGATAAAAATGTTTTATCCATAAAGCTCGACTTGTTGCTTATAACAATTTCAAGGAATTAACTACGGCGAGATTGTCTCTCCGTAGCGATGCTTAAAGTCGGTTCGGGTTAAACTAGCAATTAATACGTATTTCATTCATGAGATATGAAACATGGATGCCAAAAGGATTTCCATGAGATGGAAATACTGCCTTGGAGATACAGTCCAATGTATTTTGTCAGTCCAGAGGATGCTAGTAAGTATGCAAACTTCAGAGTTCCTGCGATGGACAAAAGAGAGCATAATGGAGTTGGAATCTTCGTGTTTGATGAAATAGTCAAAAGAGTTTGATTTCATCAATGGATAACGAAGATGCTTGTGATTGCAAGAAAGTAAGTGGGAGCATAATAATATTTCTAAAAACCTTGTGTGTGCTTGACACATTGTTAATTGGAAATAATATAAATTTCTTGACATGAATTAGGACTTCATTGAAAATAGTTTTTTGATGAAGTGCTTGGGTTAAGTAGCCTTGATATTAGGCATAATTATCTAAGAGATAGAATTGCCTAATAAGGCTAAGCCAAAATACATACTGACAAGATGCCAAAACAATTTAGCATTAAAAACGACAAGGAGTGATTCTTGCCAAAGTCACATGGAAAGAGTTTTTGCAAGACTCAGTGTCCCAAAACACTGATGAGCAAATTACATGATGGAGATTCCACACACCTTCGTGTTGGGATTAATCATGTATTCCATGGTATGTAAAACAACCAGATATGTCCAATACTCCAAAGTTGTTGCGAGTATAGATACCAAAGTGATCAAAGAACTGATCGTGGGACAACAGTGAAAAATGTCATTGAGTACTAAAGTAGCACTGATGACATGTTTTCTCGCAAGAAGAGATTATGAAGTACTTGTTGTAAGTAATTACATCGATACGGTCTTCATCAATGCTCCATGCGATTTTTGATTTGAGTTAAAGTTTTTTTTGTGTGTAATACACAATATGGTGGCACATTAAGTTGGAATTGTTCATAACAGGTTACTGTGGCGAAATTCTATAACAAATGGCTATGTATGTTGCTGCTTTAGAAGCAACAAAGAAAATGTTGAATCATATAGTTCATTCATGAACTTAGTATGGTTCCAATATGGCTTTGGTCAATGGAACACTATTGAAGATAGTTGCTCCATAGCTCAGTCTGAGGAATCAAGGTTCGAACAGTGATTCACATATATACAAAGCCAAGTCCACACAAAATATGAATTTTGTGAAAGCGTGAAAACGCGAGGATATGCAAAGATACACACGGAGTTGAAATTGTCAGATCCGTTGGACATCAGGCTATACCACATGTGAAGCATATTTTACACCAGTATGCCGTAGGTGTAAAGTGCATTAGCATTGACTAGATTATTGACTCTAGTGCAAGTGGGAGTCTGTAGGAGATATGCCCTAGAGGCAATAATAAATGTTATTATTTATCCCCATGTTCCTAATTATGTTTATATTCCATGCTATAACTGCTATGGTTCTCGAGTCTGCAATAACCACGAGGCTCGGAGGAAGACTCATATGCACGTGTGGAATAATAAACGGATAAAAAATATATATTCCTAGTCTCGCCTCTAAGACTAGCTCAAGTGTTGCATGATGGTTCTGTTTTCCTGATCATGGGCATGACTATGCCGGCAATTTTGAGGGCACAATGTTAGAAGAACATTTGTGTTGAATCGACCCGAATTGATGTTATGCTATGAGATACATTCGTCACAAGTTAATGGTTAATAACACAGAGAAAGTTGTGCGTTTGCATAATTCCTTAGACCATGAGAGTATCGAGTTCCTTCGTACTTGCTTCGTGAACTTTGGGGTTTTGTTAAACGTCATCTGTAAAAGGGTGGCTATTACGGCAGCTTGCGGGTTCACGGAAAAGTATGACAAGGAACTAGGTAGCTCGAGATTGGGATTTGCTCCTCCGTCGTTGGAGAGATATTCTTAGGGCCCTCTCGGTGTTACGGTATCCACCATCGTCTGGCCAGACACAGTGTGATTTGATCACAGGGATGCCGGAACGCGGGAACGAGAAAAGAGAACAATACCAGGAACGAGGTAACTGGCATAGTGGACAAGTTGTTGATTCACGGGGATGCCAATAAGTCTCACCTCGGGTATTTGTAATATATCGCGAAGCAACAGGAATAGCACACAGCAACTAAAGGTTCACTCGAATAATTCTTCGTATGGGTATAGGGATCAATATGGATGTCCTCGGTTCCGCTATTGATCATTGATCGGAAAGTGTTCCGGTCATGTCGATACTTCATCGAACCTATAGGGTCACACGCTTAAGGGTCATCTATCTGTTGAATACTAGACAGGGAGTCTGAGATAAAGTCACCGGAAAGGTTTCGGAGACGGCGGAAAAGTTCCGTGAGAGAAAACCGAAAAGTTGTTTCGGGGTAAACCACTAAGCCGAAAAGTTTCGGAGAGCACCTGATAATTTTGGAGAGTGCCAGAATTGTTCTGGTAACTTCTGGAACTTTTCTGGAGAAAAGATTAAAATATTTTTTTCGGAAATATTTCGGAGCTGCCGGAAATGCTTAGGTTGCTTTTCGCAGATGAAAATCACTAATCCGGAATTGTTTCGGAATGCGCCCAAAATCATTTTAGTGGGTGTTGGAATTATTCTAAGACCCACAGAAATATTTTCGGAATTTTCGGACGCGAAAAAGTGGTGTCATGAATAGTAAAAAGTACTACTTGAGATATTTTTGGAAAGCCTTCTAGAAGGACTTGGGAGCCAAGAAAGCCCCCTTGGGTTTCCTATAAATAGAGGTGTGAGGGCAGCCCCATATCCTTGATCCAAGCTGTCCCTTGAGTTCAATACACAAGCCATGCATGATCTGGCATTCTCTCTCCCTCCCCGCGAAATAGTTTCGTAGAGCCGAAAGGCTGTCTGGGTTCCGGCAGGAACTAGTTCTGGACGGCGAAGCCCTGCCGGATAGCTGACACCGTATGTGTGCAACCCCGTAGAGAGGTCGTAGTTTCGATCTTTTGCCCGAGGGGCTGTTCGAGGGTCCTCCCGAAGGGCTGTCCAAATTATCGTTCGAGTTTCAAGGGTCCTCCCGGAGGGCTGTCCGAGTTACCGATCGAGTTTCGAGGGGCCTCCCGAAGGGCTGTCCGTGACATCGTCCGAGGGACTGTCTGACCGCCTCCCTGAGCGCTGTCCGAGGAGCAGACGAGGGAATACATTCTCGCGGTTGGGAGGTTGTAAATCCTAGCTGCGGGGATCTGCACCGACGATCTACATCGACTCTACTTCCGCTGCGCTACGAGTCGGTAACGATCAGATCAAAAACCTTGTATGCAGTCTCCATAGTGGTCCTGGGCTGTTCGTAGTGCGGAATTTTTTTGTTTTCTGCCGCGTTCCCCTATAGTGGCATCAGAGCCGTGCTATGCGTAGATGCATGTTGCGATCTAGAATACATAGAGATGTATGGGTATTGCATAATATAATTTTGGAGTAGATCAGATCTATTGCTGAAAATTATTTATGCGGGTGGCAGATGAAATCTGTTACCCGATGTTCTTGTTGCTTCCCTGGAATTTGTGTATTTCTGATCTCAATAACAGTATGGTGGAGTTTCAAAGTTCTGGCAATCTGCGATCCTGATTGATCAAAGAAGTGCTAACAGTTCGTTGAATTCCACCATAGTTAGAGAAAGAAGAAATTCTGCAGACTAAAGGGCAATGCAGATATGATCTGCACGGGGATCACGCGTATGACGAAGTTCAGTATGGGGCTCGAGATTTTATTATCTCGTGTTTCATACACCCCGCAAAGTTAATCTAGCGACTTGAATAATCATGCTTGATGATAAACGTTGGTAGCTGCGGTTTAAGTCAAAACATTGCACGTTCTTGTAAAAAATGAATTTATTTAATTTAAGTTTCTTAATTACTTCTAGGTGAGGCTGGTCGAGCAGGTGCCAACTGAAAACAATAGTGCTGCGCTCCGGGTGCCGATAGACATTGCTGACATACCTCATACAACTTTGGGGCTCAATGTGCAAAACCCAATCTGTGTTTCTTCAGATGAAAACAGAGAAGTTAGTCCCAAGACTTATATATTGTCCGAACTCTCTGGATGGCAGGCAGTTGTGAGTATTTTGCACACCATTTTTGTAAAAAATTGTAAGCAGACACGTGTTATTACTGGATTACTCATGCTTGATCATGTTGTTGTAGGTGGGTGAGTATGTTGCAACGAGTGTTGCCGCTAACCAAGTTGATGTTGCTGACAATTACGCGAAGCTGAAGGAGCAGGTTCAGTCCGCGGTGAACTGTGTGATTACAGCTTTAGATGCTTCTGACAAATCAAGCATTGATATTGTTGAAAAAGTAGTGAAGTCAGTGTGTGAACGGCTTGGTTCAGCTAGAGTGACCATATCCGATGGGATATTAAGTTTTGTGCCGGTTGTCACTGCTGAAGCGGCCGTAGGTGATGTCATCCCTCCGAAAACAGGTAGATCATGTGATGTTAAAAAAAAGTTTGTAATTCATGTTCAGATATGGTTTGCACATATTATCCATTCTTTAGATTTCGGTTTTACAGGGGCACATTCAGGGCAGCGTGAAGAAGTTGGTGTTGTGCAAGCTGGAACTACTATTGGGGGTTCTGATGGAGGTACATTCGAAAGGATCTGTTTAATTCGTGTGCAGATAGGGTTTGCACATTTTATTGATTCTTTACTTCTGCGTTTAACAGGGGCACATTTAGGGCAAGGTGAAGAAGTTGCTGCTGTGCAAGATGAAACTATTACGGCTGTTGCTGATGGAGGTACATTCGACATGATCTGTTGCAATATATCTTCATTGATTTTGGTGCAGGAGTAACAATGTGATTATTTCTTAGTTAGAGGACCCAAAAAAACAATACTGAAAAATAAATTAACTCGATTATTATGTGAATAGATGAAGGGTTTGGATCTATGCTTGATTTGTACAACTTAGCATTTTATTATGTGGTCTGGTGATTATTGTGCAATTCATATTAACATGTAACTTACATAATATTTATACACTTCATCACAAATGCCTAAGGCATTGGGCGATGTTTAAAATATTAAAACCGGTTTAGTAGGTTCCCTTAAATTGCTCGTATTGATAAAGTTTATGTCCCTGTTTAAGGCAGTTTTATATAAATAATAACATTGTGAACGTGTATGATGCACGGGATCTGGTTTTGTTTTTGGACAAGCTTGTACAATAAGTGTTCAGAATGGGAAGGGTTTGATGGCGGATGAAACAGGTTGGTCAAAATGCTTTGTTGTACTAACAAATGTATAAATGTTGTATTAGTCAATAAGGAAAATATTTAGTACGTGCTCGAAGTAATATTAAATTTTATTAAATAAAGATTATATTTAGTTGGGCTTGTTCCGGTTGATGGTATTGTGTAGAACTAGGGTGGCACTTAATAGTTCAATCCATGTTACGGTTGATGATAACTCGTATTAAAATTAATTCTCCTAAAGTAAAATGATGTCTTTTGAAAATGAATGTATTGTGGCCATTTTTTTCATGGATGCTATACAATGGGTCTGGCTTAGTTCGGGGATGATAATTTTGTTAATTTATAAATAAAGTTTAATACACCAATTTCTATTACAGTTCCTCGACTGATATATTGATATGTTTTACAGTTTTGTTTGGACCAACTATTGACATGAATGCAAGGTTGAAGTCTAGACTTACTGGGCATGCATTTTGTAGTCACAACTTACAAGGTGATGAGCAATCTAGTGTCTTGCTTGTTATTCAAATAATTAATAAGGTTATTTGTATGTAATGAGATTTTTATACTTTGCATCAACCAGGAAATGTCCCTGGTGGTATCTGTGGTGTTACGAGTCCGTTTGCCACTCGCAATGGTGTGAAAGAGCGCGGCGGTACTTCAAGTTACATCAGTCCGGAAAGCCTTGAATTTAATACAAGGGCAAAACTCCGATCAACTACATCTTACATGAATTCTGTTGCTATACACACCCCTCAAGGTCAAGCCAGAGGTAAAATACAATTTATATTGCACTTTAATATCATCCTAGCAAGTATATATCCTCACCGTTATTCATTTTACAGTTAACAGGAGGTTAGACCTTAATAATTCTCCTACTGTTGGAGATGGATCAGCATTACATGGTGCACAGACTCATCTTCCCGCGGGTGATTTTGGAATGACAACTCATGTTCTGTGTTATCCTGCTATTACACAATGGAGTGCGTCGTTGGGGCCGCAGCAGCGTGTCTACAACGTACCTCGTGTTAATGATAGATCTAGTTCATCTACTACTGTTGACACGATCCTACGTATGTCAAACCCAGTTGGTATAGCGTCGTGGCCAATTAAGGATGTTAGACTATTCAACAAAATGGAACCTGGGTCTAAGAATAACAAAGATAAACAAGGTTAGAATTTAACTAAACTCATGTCATACCAAACACTCTCTTAGTATGACTTGCTTGTATGATCTCATGTCGTTAATTTTCCATCTGTTTATATGCAAGAAGTATCACAGCAACCAACCGTGCTTGACTTTGTTGGTGCAATGAGTCATTGAAAGAGAGGCAGAACTTCTGACTTTGCAATTCACAACCCTGTTGGAGCAGCGCTTAATGCTTTCGTCAACAATTCTGCTGATCATAGATTCTACAGATTTGTTATGAGTTCTACAGTCAATGACGTGACAAGGTAAACAAAATAAATTTGTTTCCGGCTCTGTACTATGCATCTAACCTATTTACATATTCCCATTTAAATGTTGTGCAGAAGGTGGTATGAGAACTTGCATCCAGGAAAGCTAGTGATGTATGGATTTGAAGTGAAAGATGAGTTCGATGTAGATCATGCTTTGGGAAGCCGTGGCGTTGAAACAATTATACGCTACCTAGAATCTCCTGAGAGTCTTAGGCAAGGGCTTTGGGATATTTGTTCTTGCAAAATGATGTTGCACACATCATGGGCGGTAAGATTTGAAAATTTTGTTGGTACTGAATATACTTCTGGATTGAAACAATCTACTAAATTTAATTATGTGTCCTTTCTCAGTACAAGGCAACTTTCTACAAGGACTACCATCTACACCCTGAGATGAAGGCTATTTTCAAGAAATATGCTGGTCCAATAAACTCTTTGAAGGTAACCTACTACTACAACAGATAGTGCTATGTTCAGTGACTAAACTTTCCTAGTCAGTGTGCTTATCATGTTCGGGTGTTCATGTAGGCGATGGCTGCCATCTATTTGCAAGAAGCATGGCATTTGTATATCTTTGATATTAACGCAAGGAGAGTGTATATCATCGACCCGACAAAGACTAGGGAGATGGATCTAGTACTGAGTTCTAAGCATGGATTGAATGTTGTTTTCCTACTGGAAGCATTCTTGAAATGTGCCAATTACTACTGGGGGTGTGGTAGAGCTGATTCAAATAGCAGAGTGCCAAATCACGACTGGGGGTTCGAGTACTTTGGCGATTATAAAAATGAGAGGTAATTTATGAAGCTATTCCTAATGATATATTTAGATATTGAATTGTATAGTCTGGCTAACAGTTTTAAAATCTACTGCTGCAGCACGGACACTGGGATTCAGGTTGTCTATCACATGATGAGTTTCATTCCGGACGCATATCCAAACAATCTCCAGCAGGCATGTCCATCTCTTATTCATACATTTTCAAAGCTGCTAACTTGAACAACTTGTGAATCTAATGACTTTGTGTTTCGACCAGGCTGCTTCTGAGACCATGAAGAAGAAATTTCTACGTGTTGTCTTGTTGATGGAGGGCAACATTGCAGATGTTCCTCATCGTCTTGCGATCAACTGAGTGCAGCCTATGCTAATGTCTATATACATGACATTGCTGATCAGAACATTAGTTATGTTGGGTGCCAATGGTAATCTTTATTATTAGGACCCGACGATATATTTTACTGCAGATGTCTATATTGGCATCTTCTATGCATGGAACCATATTTATACTTTAAATTCCTATCCCGATCATCTATAAAGATAGTTGGGATTTGTATAAGGAAAGTATTGTAATATATAATCCTCTCCTATGCTTGGAACAATATAAATGCTAGATGTGTGTATTTGCATCATGTATGACCTTGTGAACCATATTACTACTTTAAATTCGTATCCTGAGCATCTATTCAGCGTGTTGGGATTTGTATGAGGAAGCTAATGAAAAATATTGTCTTGGGTTTCATTTCATTGGTTGCTTGTATCTTCTAGATTTAGAAACACATTTGATTTGGTGTGCAAGCAGAATCTGTTTGGTCATTCTGATTGCAGTGTTGCAGTGCTCTGTATTATTCTGTTGCAAACCAGTTATTCTTTTCGAGGTGTTCTGGGTAGAACTCACTATTTATTTGATGGCGCCATGGAGCTATAATAAAATTCTTTGTATATCAAATGTCTTATGGGTTTTTTGTGCTTCACGATCTGTGAAACTGTTGGGGTAACTGCTAATTGGATTTGTGTGGCGTATGAAATCAACATAACGATTTTTTACTCGCTAAATTCATACATGAGCAATACCCACATCTTGTTGATTAAATCTCTTGATTAAATCAGGCGCTAAGAGAATAGGACCAGTGGTAATGACCATATCAACTACATGCTTATAAAGCATGGACACAAACAACTATTAGATGAGTACTGGAGTATGACTAGGATTAGTACAACATAATATTAATATGTTGTGTTTCCGTTGATTGCGATACAGAATCACTGACTCGCTGATGCTTCCGACTGTAGCTTCTCGATAACATTTGATATTATGTCAAGGGCTTGAAATTGTAACATTGCAGTGTTTCCCTCCATATGGAGCAACTGAATCAGAAGGAAATCTGCTTCCTTCATTATATTCCCCTGCAATTATAAATGTTGCCATCGATTTCGTAATGCCAAGTTGTATTATTTGTTCTGCATCTTCAAAGGACATAATTTTACCTTGGTGAGTGGCGTATCAAGCTCGCCGTTTTTGAAGTGGCGTGTTAGGTGTGAGATGCACAATCCGGTCTCGTTGCTATGAAATAATAAATGTTGCGGTTCAAACTTATTTAGAAAATCAGCTTGATCTATTCTACGAATTTATGAACTTCGGCCGCTTTTCAGAAATCTGACCTTGAAAATATGGTTGTCGTGATAAGAGGGAATTTTTTAGACCACATTTTACGATCACAGATCCATTTGGGGTAGAACGCCTCGATGCAATCAAACAACGCCTCGTGCATTTGATCAGCAGCAAACTCAATACTAAGTTTCCGGTCAGGATCATCGTTTGTAAATGCCAATGGGTCAATGTAACAGCCCAGTTTTCACAAAAATAAAAAAATTTGTTTTTGGTGTGAGTTGTTTGATTGTCTGATTTGTTTGCGGTGTTTGCATCCCCGATTTATCGATCGTCGATTATTTTCCCCCTCTTATCTCGTACCGGACGGAGACCGACCCTTGCCACCTTGACACTCGACCTTTGCGACACCGGGTTTCACCCGATCACCGTCGCGAAAACCGCACGAGACCAGCCGCAGCCAACGGAACGAAAAACCCTGTTATTTTTATAGCGCGCCGGAAAGTGTTCTCGGAACGGTTCCAGCGCGAGGTGAATGCCGCCGGTTCGACGCACTGATCGCGCAGTTCGAAGTTTTACCCGAATCGGAGGTACTGCGGACCCCCAGCGGTCAGAAACGTGAGCACCGGACGCGCGAGAGCGAAACCGGGGATGTTTTTGCAAACTGCCAGCCACCGGGGCTATATATAGACCACCACACTCCCACCCCATTTCTAGGGTTGCCCTAGCCACAAAGTTGCAGCCACCCCCCTCACAATAGCCCAATTTTCGCATTTTGCCCAATCTTCCAACAAACCCTAGTTTTTCTCAGATCTGGACCGTCCGATCTGGGATCCGACGGCCCAGATCGTCCCAAGTCTCCTCTCTCCACTTTCTCTCTCTCCTCTCTCTCTCCACCGCGCCCCCAGCCCATGGAGATGCCGCAGCCGCGCCCCGAGCCCCCACGGCCGGCCGGCCACCGGAGCCACCCCGGCCGCCCAGCTCCCCCCCGCGACGCCCTCCTTCCCTCTCCTCCCTCCTCCGTTCTCTCCTCTTCCCCTGACCTCTCCCCTGCTGCAGGTCGTCGCCGCCAGGAGGCCAGCCGCCGGCCTCCATGGGATCGGGGAGTCCCGAGCTCGGGCTCCCTCGCCGCTGCCAGGCCCGACCTCCGCCTCGCCCCGATCCGCCTCTCTGCCCCGCGACCCCGCTGCTTCCTCGCCACCGGTGGCCGGCGAGCCACCGTGCAGCCGCTGCCAGCCTCCCACTCGGGAGCGAACCGGCCAGGACGCCGGTTTCGTGGGCCCCTCTGCCAGGCCGCGGCCCAGCTCCAGTGGCCCAGGCCAGCCCAAGGCCACGGCCAGGCCAGGCCTCCAGCCCAGCAGCGGCCTCCAGCGGCCAGATGGGCTCGGCCCAGTTGGGGTGATCCCTTTATTTTTTTAGTATGACCCTGCTGTAATTTCTGCTAAGTCTTTATTTTTTTGTGCTGCTGATTCGATTTCGCGTTGACGATAGCAAGCGATCCGTAGCCCGGATGACTTCGCGCCCAAAAGACGAATTGTTTAGAATTGCGTGCTCTAGCTTTCATCTTTTGTGAGTATTTGCATTTGAGCTCATCAGTCTGAGGAATCAAGGTTCGAACAGTGATTCGCATATATACAAAGCCAAGTCCACACAAAATATGAATTTTGTGAAAGCGTGAAAACGCGAGGATATGCAAAGATACACACGGAGTTGAAATTGTCAGATCCGTTGGACATCAGGCTATACCACATGTGAAGCATATTTTACACCAGTATGCCGTAGGTGTAAAGTGCATTAGCATTGACTAGATTATTGACTCTAGTGCAAGTGGGAGTCTGTAGGAGATATGCCCTAGAGGCAATAATAAATGTTATTATTTATCCCCATGTTCCTAATTATGCTTATATTCCATGCTATAACTGCTATGGTTCTCGAGTCTGCAATAACCACGAGGCTCGGAGGAAGACTCATATGCACGTGTGGAATAATAAACGGATAAAAAATATATATTCCTAGTCTCGCCTCTAAGACTAGCTCAAGTGTTGCATGATGGTTCTGTTTTCCTGATCATGGGCATGACTATGCCGGCAATTTTGAGGGCACAATGTTAGAAGAACATTTGTGTTGAATCGACCCGAATTGATGTTATGCTATGAGATACATTCGTCACAAGTTAATGGTTAATAACACAGAGAAAGTTGTGCGTTTGCATAATTCCTTAGACCATGAGAGTATCGAGTTCCTTCGTACTTGCTTTGTGAACTTTGGGGTTTTGTTAAACGTCATCTGTAAAAGGGTGGCTATTACGGCAGCTTGCGGGTTCACGGAAAAGTATGACAAGGAACTAGGTAGCTCGAGATTGGGATTTGCTCCTCCGTCGTTGGAGAGATATTCTTAGGGCCCTCTCGGTGTTACGGTATCCACCATCGTCTGGCCAGACACAGTGTGATTTGATCACAGGGATGCCGGAACGCGGGAACGAGAAAAGAGAACAATACCAGGAACGAGGTAACTGGCATAGTGGACAAGTTGTTGATTCACGGGGATGCCAATAAGTCTCACCTCGGGTATTTGTAATATATCGCGAAGCAACAGGAATAGCACACAGCAACTAAAGGTTCACTCGAATAATTCTTCGTATGGGTATAGGGATCAATATGGATGTCCTCGGTTCCGCTATTGATCATTGATCGGAAAGTGTTCCGGTCATGTCGATACTTCATCGAACCTATAGGGTCACACGCTTAAGGGTCATCTATCTGTTGAATACTAGACAGGGAGTCTGAGATAAAGTCACCGGAAAGGTTTCGGAGACGGCGGAAAAGTTCCGTGAGAGAAAACCGAAAAGTTGTTTCGGGGTAAACCACTAAGCCGAAAAGTTTCGGAGAGCACCTGATAATTTTGGAGAGTGCCAGAATTGTTCTGGTAACTTCTGGAACTTTTCTGGAGAAAAGATTAAAATATTTTTTTCGGAAATATTTCGGAGCTGCCGGAAATGCTTAGGTTGCTTTTCGCAGATGAAAATCACTAATCCGGAATTGTTTCGGAATGCGCCCAAAATCATTTTAGTGGGTGTTGGAATTATTCTAAGACCCACAGAAATATTTTCGGAATTTTCGGACGCGAAAAAGTGGTGTCATGAATAGTAAAAAGTACTACTTGAGATATTTTTGGAAAGCCTTCTAGAAGGACTTGGGAGCCAAGAAAGCCCCCTTGGGTTTCCTATAAATAGAGGTGTGAGGGCAGCCCCATATCCTTGATCCAAGCTGTCCCTTGAGTTCAATACACAAGCCATGCATGATCTGGCATTCTCTCTCCCTCCCCGCGAAATAGTTTCGTAGAGCCGAAAGGCTGTCTGGGTTCCGGCAGGAACTAGTTCTGGACGGCGAAGCCCTGCCGGATAGCTGACACCGTATGTGTGCAACCCCGTAGAGAGTTCGTAGTTTCGATCTTTTGCCCGAGGGGCTGTTCGAGGGTCCTCCCGAAGGGCTGTCCAAATTATCGTTCGAGTTTCAAGGGTCCTCCCGGAGGGCTGTCCGAGTTACCGATCGAGTTTCGAGGGGCCTCCCGAAGGGCTGTCCGTGACATCGTCCGAGGGACTGTCTGACCGCCTCCCTGAGCGCTGTCCGAGGAGCAGACGAGGGAATACATTCTCGCGGTTGGGAGGTTGTAAATCCTAGCTGCGGGGATCTGCACCGACGATCTACATCGACTCTACTTCCGCTGCGCTACGAGTCGGTAACGATCAGATCAAAAACCTTGTATGCAGTCTCCATAGTGGTCCTGGGCTGTTCGTAGTGCGGAATTTTTTTGTTTTCTGCCGCGTTCCCCTACAGTGGCATCAGAGCCGTGCTATGCGTAGATGCATGTTGCGATCTAGAATACATAGAGATGTATGGGTATTGCATAATATAATTTTGGAGTAGATCAGATCTATTGCTGAAAATTATTTATGCGGGTGGCAGATGAAATCTGTTACCCGATGTTCTTGTTGCTTCCCTGGAATTTGTGTATTTCTGATCTCAATAACAGTATGGTGGAGTTTCAAAGTTCTGGCAATCTGCGATCCTGATTGATCAAAGAAGTGCTAACAGTTCGTTGAATTCCACCATAGTTAGAGAAAGAAGAAATTCTGCAGACTAAAGGGCAATGCAGATATGATCTGCACGGGGATCACGCGTATGACGAAGTTCAGTATGGGGCTCGAGATTTTATTATCTCGTGTTTCATACACCCCGCAAAGTTAATCTAGCGACTTGAATAATCATGCTTGATGATAAACGTTGGTAGCTGCGGTTTAAGTCAAAACCTTAGAAGCCACGTAAAATAAAATTTTGCATAAACCGATTAGAGGCGTCTAACTTGGTTTTGCAGGATGTGCATGTGATGTGGTATAGCAAAGCTCATATTAATTTGATTATGTATGAGATGACTATATAATGTAAATTTATTAACATGACCTGCGTGTCATGATTCGGCATGATGGCTGGAGCCATATGATTGTCACTTTAATGACCTGTGATTCAACCTTATGTAATGCACTTATTTTATTGGCTATAAAGATAGCAATATTATTTGGTGCATCGACAAGGTGGTGGCAAACTTCGCGAAGGTGAACTCCGACGCAAATGCCTAAGACGAAGAAATACTTGACTTCTCCGTCAGAAGGGGCTATACCATATCATGCAATTATGAATTACCTGAGATGTTTATCCCTTAAGTTGCACCCTTCTTGATTGCGCGGTAGTCGCTTTTTATTAGGGTGATCTCTCACTTAAAATATCAAGTAGTTAGTGTTCTCCCAAATGTAGCACCGTCACAGCATCTATCCTTTCGGGGTGCGCCATGGATGCATGGGTACGAACGATTGGAGAAATGTAAGGCGGGTGAGGTCAGACCTCGCAGCAAGATCACTTGGTTGTCTTGACGTTCATGGCAGGATCGTCCTGAGCTCGGAACACATGCATCGAAAGATGAACAAGAGTCACATAGAGATGTGATCGGCAAGTTGGCCTACCAAATCAAAATCCTCGTCATGAGATGATGATTCTATGGCGTTGTATTGATATTTGGATCTTGAATCACTCATAATCAATTTTGAGAGATATTGATTTGAGTGGGAGCGCATTTTAGAATTAACTTGTTTAATTCTGAGTGCAATTAATTATGAACACTGTCTAAGTATAATTTGCTAATAGTTGTAGAATAATGGCTCGCGTTTCCACCTTCCCTATTAAAATTGAATAAGCTGTTAAATATCTGGTTAAAACTTTACGGTTGGTAACGTAATGCGAGGATTGTCCTCAAGAGTGCCGAGAAGGATTTTGTCCTATCGCATGCTTTCGGTGTCCTCCCGCTAATGCTATGGATGATGTGACTCTCGTCCTTCGATCCAAAAGCTAGAATTCCATTGTGGTCAAGTGCAATACGTTTGCTTCCATAAGACCCGAACTTCACAAGTTTGGGATAGTTATGTAATATTCATGGAACTGAAAATTGTTTTCAGATACAGACAAAGGCTAAAAGATATGAGATATCCAAAGCAATATTTGTTTGCAAAGTATTAGTAAAGTGTTTACTGGGCATTTGACTGATAAGAGAGGGATCCAGAAGAACGCCTGTCATATGATGAAGGTGAATAAAACAAACAACTTAAAGAGAAAGGAAATGTCCAAAGGGTGTTAGTATGACTCACACGCCTAGGAAGTCCGGGGCTAACGCCACTCTTAAAGTTGGGTGCTTCTTCTGAGAGTAGGAGAAATATATTGAAAGTTAAACTGTTAAAAGTATAAGGGCAAAAAGAAAGAAGAATGGAATGTCCAGCTCATGTATAAAAGTCATGAAAGTTATTGATGTATGGAAGGCTGGTCAAAAATAAATAGTTCTTGGGAATTGTGATTAAACAGTTAGTCCATAATTCTTGGGTATTATGATTAAAAGATGATCACAGGAATACCCGCTCGATTGAATTATGTTGCAACTCGATGCAAGAACCACTACGGCCTAAAAGACTTGCCAGTAATGAGGTTTAGATACGCGCTGGGAACATAGTAAAAGTTACTATACCTTCCATCGGTGTATCACCATCTGTATTTATTTTCATAATTCGTTTTAGAGTTTTATACACTCTAGCCGATTGCATAAAGTATGTTGCAAGAAGGTTTTTCATAAAAGAACAATTGTTGTTCAGTATTATGAATAACATAAAGGGCCATGCTTCCATCGGGGATGGGATGTATGTTACGAATATTGATGGTAATAGGATACATCCATAACAATGACGCTAAATGTCGAAAGACTAAAAGAATACCACATATGTGTGGCACTGCATTTGGTCACATTGGAGAAACCCGCATGGAGAAATTCCACAATGATGGATTTTGAAGTCATTTGATTATGAATCATCTCACACTTGCAACTTTCGTCCGAAAAGTTAAGTGACTGAAATACCGTTCACAGGCCATGAGGAACGAACAACAAACTTATTTGTGATCATACATTTGATGTGTGTAGTCCGTTAAATGTTGTTAGTAGTGGATTTATCTATCTTCAGAAAAGACTCAAGTAGATATATGGATATTTACTTGATGAGACATAAGTCTGGATCTTTTGAAATCATTCGAAAGGTTTTCAAAAATGAAGTGAAAGTTATTGTGACAAGAAAATTATGTTTCTACAATTCGATTGCAGAAAGGAATTTTTGAGTTACAAGTTTAGCCAATGTCTGATGAGTTGTGAAAAGAGCTTTCATAACTTGCACCTCCCGGAACACCACTGCAAGTGGAATGTCCTTGAAGATGTAATCAAACCATTTATGACATGGTAAGATCAAAGATGACATAAATCAATTTGCCATTATTCCTTTTAATGTAATGCTTTAGAGACTGCGGCTTTTACACTGAAAGGAGCGCCATCAGGTCAGTTGAAATGACGCCATGGTATGGTACGCCCAACCATGTTTTATCTTTTCTTAACATTTGGAATATGGGGATTGTGTAAACTGTTTACAAACCTATTCCAAATCAGACAAGTGCTACTTTGTAGGTTATCCCAAATTATTGGGAATTCCTCCACCACTATACCGAGGCAAAAGGTTTTGCCACAAAGAACGGTATGCTTTTAAAGAGAATGGTTCTTGAAAAAAGGTGAGTGGGAGGACAGTGCAACTCAACGAGATAACAGTATCTTCGTCATCAGATCAAAGGAAAGGAACCTTGGAAGTGATTCCAGAGTTTCCTACTGCAACTGATACGGAAGCCTCTACATGAGATGTATGGACTTCGGTCAAACTTGCAACTGAGCCACGTAGGCAAAACTCGTGCAAACCTCTCAGGTGCGCAAACGAGATATTGTTGTTAGACAACAGCATACCTACGATAATCAAGGAAGCGATGATGGGCCCTGACTCCGGAATTGGCTAAATGCCAATACAAATCCGAGATAGTTTCCATATACGTAATTCAAGATTGTATCTTGATGGACCATTCGGAAGACTTAGAGTCTAACGAATATTAATGGAACTATAAACTGATACGGATAAAAATGTTTTATCCATAAAGCTCGACTTGTTGCTTATAACAATTTCAAGGAATTAACTACGGCGAGATTGTCTCTCCGTAGCGATGCTTAAAGTCGGTTCGGGTTAAACTAGCAATTAATACGTATTTCATTCATGAGATATGAAACATGGATGCCAAAAGGATTTCCATGAGATGGAAATATTGCCTTGGAGATACAGTCCAATGTATTTTGTCAGTCCAGAGGATGCTAGTAAGTATGCAAACTTCAGAGTTCCTGCGATGGACAAAGGAGAGCATAATGGAGTTGGAATCTTCGTGTTTGATGAAATAGTCAAAAGAGTTTGATTTCATCAATGGATAACGAAGATGCTTGTGATTGCAAGAAAGTAAGTGGGAGCATAATAATATTTCTAAAAACCTTGTGTGTGCTTGACACATTGTTAATTGGAAATAATATAAATTTCTTGACATGAATTAGGACTTCATTGAAAATAGTTTTTTGATGAAGTGCTTGGGTTAAGTAGCCTTGATATTAGGCATAATTATCTAAGAGATAGAATTGCCTAATAGGGCTAAGCCAAAATACATACTAACAAGATGCCAAAACAATTTAGCATTAAAAACGACAAGGAGTGATTCTTGCCAAAGTCACATGGAAAGAGTTTTTGCAAGACTCAGTGTCCCAAAACACTGATGAGCAAATTACATGATGGAGATTCCACACACCTTCGTGTTGGGATTAATCATGTATTCCATGGTATGTAAAACAACCAGATATGTCCAATACTCCAAAGTTGTTGCGAGTATAGATACCAAAGTGATCAAAGAACTGATCGTGGGACAACAGTGAAAAATGTCATTGAGTACTAAAGTAGCACTGATGACATGTTTTCTCGCAAGAAGAGATTATGAAGTACTTGTTGTAAGTAATTACATCGATACGGTCTTCATCAATGCTCCATGCGATTTTCGATTTGAGTTAAAGTTTTTTTGTGTGTAATACACAATATGGTGGCACATTAAGTTGGAATTGTTCATAACAGGTTACTGTGGCGAAATTCTATAACAAATGGCTATGTATGTTGCTGCTTTAGAAGCAACAAAGAAAATGTTGAATCATATAGTTCATTCATGAACTTAGTATGGTTCCAATATGGCTTTGGTCAATGGAACACTATTGAAGATAGTTGCTCCATAGCTCAGTCTGAGGAATCAAGGTTCGAACAGTGATTCGCATATATACAAAGCCAAGTCCACACAAAATATGAATTTTGTGAAAGCGTGAAAACGCGAGGATATGCAAAGATACACACGGAGTTGAAATTGTCAGATCCGTTGGACATCAGGCTATACCACATGTGAAGCATATTTTACACCAGTATGTCGTAGGTGTAAAGTGCATTAGTTTGACTAGATTATTGACTCTAGTGCAAGTGGGAGTCTGTAGGAGATATGCCCTAGAGGCAATAATAAATGTTATTATTTATCCCCATGTTCCTAATTATGTTTATATTCCATGCTATAACTGCTATGGTTCTCGAGTCTGCAATAACCACGAGGCTCGGAGGAAGACTCATATGCACGTGTGGAATAATAAACGGATAAAAAATATATATTCCTAGTCTCGCCTCTAAGACTAGCTCAAGTGTTGCATGATGGTTCTGTTTTCCTGATCATGGGCATGACTATGCCGGCAATTTTGAGGGCACAATGTTAGAAGAACATTTGTGTTGAATCGACCCGAATTGATGTTATGCTATGAGATACATTCGTCACAAGTTAATGGTTAATAACACAGAGAAAGTTGTGCGTTTGCATAATTCCTTAGACCATGAGAGTATCGAGTTCCTTCGTACTTGCTTCGTGAACTTTGGGGTTTTGTTAAACGTCATCTGTAAAAGGGTGGCTATTACGGCAGCTTGCGGGTTCACGGAAAAGTATGACAAGGAACTAGGTAGCTCGAGATTGGGATTTGCTCCTCCGTCGTTGGAGAGATATTCTTAGGGCCCTCTCGGTGTTACGGTATCCACCATCGTCTGGCCAGACACAGTGTGATTTGATCACAGGGATGCCGGAACGCGGGAACGAGAAAAGAGAACAATACCAGGAACGAGGTAACTGGCATAGTGGACAAGTTGTTGATTCACGGGGATGCCAATAAGTCTCACCTCGGGTATTTGTAATATATCGCGAAGCAACAGGAATAGCACACAGCAACTAAAGGTTCACTCGAATAATTCTTCGTATGGGTATAGGGATCAATATGGATGTCCTCGGTTCCGCTATTGATCATTGATCGGAAAGTGTTCCGGTCATGTCGATACTTCATCGAACCTACAGGGTCACACGCTTAAGGGTCATCTATCTGTTGAATACTAGACAGGGAGTCTGAGATAAAGTCACCGGAAAGGTTTCGGAGACGGCGGAAAAGTTCCGTGAGAGAAAACCGAAAAGTTGTTTCGGGGTAAACCACTAAGTCGAAAAGTTTCGGAGAGCACCTGATAATTTTGGAGAGTGCCAGAATTGTTCTGGTAACTTCTGGAATTTTTCTGGAGAAAAGATTAAAATATTTTTTTCGGAAATATTTCGGAGCTGCCGGAAATGCTTAGGTTGCTTTTCGCAGATGAAAATCACTAATCCGGAATTGTTTCGGAATGCGCCCAAAATCATTTTAGTGGGTGTTGGAATTATTCTAAGACCCACAGAAATATTTTCGGAATTTTCGGACGCGAAAAAGTGGTGTCATGAATAGTAAAAAGTACTACTTGAGATATTTTTGGAAAGCCTTCTAGAAGGACTTGGGAGCCAAGAAAGCCCCCTTGGGTTTCCTATAAATAGAGGTGTGAGGGCAGCCCCATATCCTTGATCCAAGCTGTCCCTTGAGTTCAATACACAAGCCATGCATGATCTGGCATTCTCTCTCCCTCCCCGCGAAATAGTTTCGTAGAGCCGAAAGGCTGTCTGGGTTCCGGCAGGAACTAGTTCTGGACGGCGAAGCCCTGCCGGATAGCTGACACCGTATGTGTGCAACCCCGTAGAGAGGTCGTAGTTTCGATCTTTTGCCCGAGGGGCTGTTCGAGGGTCCTCCCGAAGGGCTGTCCAAATTATCGTTCGAGTTTCAAGGGTCCTCCCGGAGGGCTGTCCGAGTTACCGATCGAGTTTCGAGGGGCCTCCCGAAGGGCTGTCCGTGACATCGTCCGAGGGACTGTCTGACCGCCTCCCTGAGCGCTTTCCGAGGAGCAGACGAGGGAATACATTCTCGCGGTTGGGAGGTTGTAAATCCTAGCTGCGGGGATCTGCACCGACGATCTACATCGACTCTACTTCCGCTGCGCTACGAGTCGGTAACGATCAGATCAAAAACCTTGTATGCATTCTCCATAGTGGTCCTGGGCTGTTCGTAGTGCGGAAATTTTTTGTTTTCTGCCGCGTTCCCCTACACCGATCAACTACATCTTACATGAATTCTGTTGCTATACACACCCCTCAAGGTCAAGCCAGAGGTAAAATACAATTTATATTGCACTTTAATATCATCCTAGCAAGTATATATCCTCACCGTTATTCATTTTACAGTTAACAGGAGGTTAGACCTTAATAATTCTCCTACTGTTGGAGATGGATCAGCATTACATGGTGCACAGACTCATCTTCCCGCGGGTGATTTTGGAATGACAACTCATGTTCTGTGTTATCCTGCTATTACACAATGGAGTGCGTCGTTGGGGCCGCAGCAGCGTGTCTACAACGTACCTCGTGTTAATGATAGATCTAGTTCATCTACTACTGTTGACACGATCCTACGTATGTCAAACCCAGTTGGTATAGCGTCGTGGCCAATTAAGGATGTTAGACTATTCAACAAAATGGAACCTGGGTCTAAGAATAACAAAGATAAACAAGGTTAGAATTTAACTAAACTCATGTCATACCAAACACTCTCTTAGTATGACTTGCTTGTATGATCTCATGTCGTTAATTTTCCATCTGTTTATATGCAAGAAGTATCACAGCAACCAACCGTGCTTGACTTTGTTGGTGCAATGAGTCATTGAAAGAGAGGCAGAACTTCTGACTTTGCAATTCACAACCCTGTTGGAGCAGCGCTTAATGCTTTCGTCAACAATTCTGCTGATCATAGATTCTACAGATTTGTTATGAGTTCTACAGTCAATGACGTGACAAGGTAAACAAAATAAATTTGTTTCCGGCTCTGTACTATGCATCTAGCCTATTTACATATTCCCATTTAAATGTTGTGCAGAAGGTGGTATGAGAACTTGCATCCAGGAAAGCTAGTGATGTATGGATTTGAAGTGAAAGATGAGTTCGATGTAGATCATGCTTTGGGAAGCCGTGGCGTTGAAACAATTATACGCTACCTAGAATCTCCTGAGAGTCTTAGGCAAGGGCTTTGGGATATTTGTTCTTGCAAAATGATGTTGCACACATCATGGGCGGTAAGATTTGAAAATTTTGTTGGTACTGAATATACTTCTGGATTGAAACAATCTACTAAATTTAATTATGTGTCCTTTCTCAGTACAAGGCAACTTTCTACAAGGACTACCATCTACACCCTGAGATGAAGGCTATTTTCAAGAAATATGCTGGTCCAATAAACTCTTTGAAGGTAACCTACTACTACAACAGATAGTGCTATGTTCAGTGACTAAACTTTCCTAGTCAGTGTGCTTATCATGTTCGGGTGTTCATGTAGGCGATGGCTGCCATCTATTTGCAAGAAGCATGGCATTTGTATATCTTTGATATTAACGCAAGGAGAGTGTATATCATCGACCCGACAAAGACTAGGGAGATGGATCTAGTACTGAGTTCTAAGCATGGATTGAATGTTGTTTTCCTACTGGAAGCATTCTTGAAATGTGCCAATTACTACTGGGGGTGTGGTAGAGCTGATTCAAATAGCAGAGTGCCAAATCACGACTTGGGGTTCGAGTACTTTGGCGATTATAAAAATGAGAGGTAATTTATGAAGCTATTCCTAATGATATATTTAGATATTGAATTGTATAGTCTGGCTAACAGTTTTAAAATCTACTGCTGCAGCACGGACACTGGGATTCAGGTTGTCTATCACATGATGAGTTTCATTCCGGACGCATATCCAAACAATCTCCAGCAGGCATGTCCATCTCTTATTCATACATTTTCAAAGCTGCTAACTTGAACAACTTGTGAATCTAATGACTTTGTGTTTCGACCAGGCTGCTTCTGAGACCATGAAGAAGAAATTTCTACGTGTTGTCTTGTTGATGGAGGGCAACATTGCAGATGTTCCTCATCGTCTTGCGATCAACTGAGTGCAGCCTATGCTAATGTCTATATACATGACATTGCTGATCAGAACATTAGTTATGTTGGGTGCCAATGGTAATCTTTATTATTAGGACCCGACGATATATTTTACTGCAGATGTCTATATTGGCATCTTCTATGCATGGAACCATATTTATACTTTAAATTCCTATCCCGATCATCTATAAAGATAGTTGGGATTTGTATAAGGAAAGTATTGTAATATATAATCCTCTCCTATGCTTGGAACAATATAAATGCTAGATGTGTGTATTTGCATCATGTATGACCTTGTGAACCATATTACTACTTTAAATTCGTATCCTGAGCATCTATTCAGCGTGTTGGGATTTGTATGAGGAAGCTAATGAAAAATATTGTCTTGGGTTTCATTTCATTGGTAGCTTGTATCTTCTAGATTTAGAAACACATTTGATTTGGTGTGCAAGCAGAATCTGTTTGGTCATTCTGATTGCAGTGTTGCAGTGCTCTGTATTATTCTGTTGCAAACCAGTTATTCTTTTTGAGGTGTTCTGGGTAGAACTCACTATTTATTTGATGGCGCCATGGAGCTATAATAAAATTCTTTGTATATCAAATGTCTTATGGGTTTTTTGTGCTTCATGATCTGTGAAACTGTTGGGGTAACTGCTAATTGGATTTGTGTGGCGTATGAAATCAACATAACGATTTTTTACTCGCTAAATTCATACATGAGCAATACCCACATCTTGTTGATTAAATCTCTTGATTAAATCAGGCGCTAAGAGAATAGGACCAGTGGTAATGACCATATCAACTACATGCTTATAAAGCATGGACACAAACAACTATTAGATGAGTACTGGAGTATGACTAAGATTAGTACAACATAATATTAATATGTTGTGTTTCCGTTGATTGCGATACAGAATCACTGACTCGCTGATGCTTCCGACTGTAGCTTCTCGATAACATTTGATATTATGTCAAGGGCTTGAAATTGTAACATTGCAGTGTTTCCCTCCATATGGAGCAACTGAATCAGAAGGAAATCTGCTTCCTTCATTATATTCCCCTGCAATTATAAATGTTGCCATCGATTTCGTAATGCCAAGTTGTATTATTTGTTCTGCATCTTCAAAGGACATAATTTTACCTTGGTGAGTGGCGTATCAAGCTCGCCGTTTTTGAAGTGGCGTGTTAGGTGTGAGATGCACAATCCGGTCTCGTTGCTATGAAATAATAAATGTTGCGGTTCAAACTTATTTAGAAAATCAGCTTGATCTATTCTACGAATTTATGAACTTCGGCCGCTTTTCAGAAATCTGACCTTGAAAATATGGTTGTCGTGATAAGAGGGAATTTTTTAGACCACATTTTACGATCACAGATCCATTTGGGGTAGAACGCCTCGATGCAATCAAACAACGCCTCGTGCATTTGATCAGCAGCAAACTCAATACTAAGTTTCCGGTCAGGATCATCGTTTGTAAATGCCAATGGGTCAATGTAACAGCCCAGTTTTCACAAAAATAAAAATTTTTGTTTTTGGTGTGAGTTGTTTGATTGTCTGATTTGTTTGCGGTGTTTGCATCCCCGATTTATCGATCGGCGATTATTTCCCCCCCTCTTATCTCGTACCGGACGGAGACCGACCCTTGCCACCTTGACACTCGACCTTTGCGACACCGGGTTTCACCCGATCACCGTCGCGAAAACCGCACGAGACCAGCCGCAGCCAACGGAACGAAAAACCCCGTTATTTTTATAGCGCGCCGAAAAGTGTTCTCGGAACGGTTCCAGCGCGAGGTGAATGCCGCCGGTTCGACGCACTGATCGCGCAGTTCGAAGTTTTACCCGAATCGGAGGTACTGCGGACCCCCGGCGGTCAGAAACGTGAGCACCGGACGCGCGAGAGCGAAACCGGGGATGTTTTTGCAAACTGCCAGCCACCGGGGCTATATATAGACCACCACACTCCCACCCCATTTCTATGGTTGCCCTAGCCACAAAGTTGCAACCACCCCCCTCACAATAGCCCAATTTTCGCATTTTGCCCAATCTTCCAACAAACCCTAGTTTTTCTCAGACCTGGACCGTCCGATCTGGGATCCGACGGCCCAGATCGTCCCAAGTCTCCTCTCTCCACTTTCTCTCTCTCCTCTCTCTCTCCACCGCGCCCCCAGCCCATGGAGATGCCGCAGCCGCGCCCCGAGCCCCCACGGCCGGCCGGCCACCGGAGCCACCCCGGCCGCCCAGCTCCCCCCCGCGACGCCCTCCTTCCCTCTCCTCCCTCCTCCGTTCTCTCCTCTTCCCCTGACCTCTCCCCTGCTGCAGGTCGTCGCCGCCAGGAGGCCAGCCGCCGGCCTCCATGGGATCGGGGAGTCCCGAGCTCGGGCTCCCTCGCCGCTGCCAGGCCCGACCTCCGCCTCGCCCCGATCCGCCTCTCTGCCCCGCGACCCCGCTGCTTCCTCGCCGCCGGTGGCCGGCGAGCCACCGTGCAGCCGCTGCCAGCCTCCCGCTCGGGAGCGAACCGGCCAGGACGCCGGTTTCGTGGGCCCCTCTGCCAGGCCGCGGCCCAGCTCCAGTGGCCCAGGCCAGCCCAAGGCCACGGCCAGGCCAGGCCTCCAGCCCAGCAGCGGCCTCCAGCGGCCAGATGGGCTCGGCCCAGTTGGGGTGATCCCTTTATTTTTTTAGTATGACCCTGCTGTAATTTCTGCTAAGTCTTTATTTTTTTGTGCTGCTGATTCGATTTCGCGTTGACGATAGCAAGCGATCCGTAGCCCGGATGACTTCGCGCCCAAAAGACGAATTGTTTAGAATTGCGTGCTCTAGCTTTCATCTTTTGTCAGTATTTGCATTTGAGCTCATCTTGATTGTGTAATTGTGTGCTAAACAGGGCATCAGGCCGTTAAACTGCTACAAATTCCTGTTATGTGCTGCTGTTATTATTTTATTGCAACTTTGCATGATGATTGTAACAAATACATGAGGCCTATTGCATTGATTCCTTTTTCGTTGCGTTAAGCAATGTTTCTACTTCAGTTTCATGCATTCACATGCCATATTTGCTTGCTGCATCATGTTTAGATCTTGCTCCAAAGTAGCTATCCTGATGTTATTGTGCTGCTGTTGTTGAAACTGTTATTTTGTTGCAACTTCGGTCGACGAGTGTGTCGCGACCGTTTATCGGAATTGAGTGATTCCAATTGCATATTGTTAAGCATCATGTCTACTTTCATCCCATGTATTGCTATGTCATGTTGATGCACTTTTGCATATAGATTTACCCCTGTTTATACAGCATGTGTGCATAACTTGTCTTGCTTATATCTTTTTAACCGTAACTCCGTTTGGAGTGTTCTTTATATGTAACTTGATTAGTTTTTCGTGTTATTTGTGTTTATGCTATTTCTTGCTGTTGTTAACCAACCTAAAATATGGTTTAGGGCAGAACAGTACCAAATCTTTTAATTGTCGTGCGGCACTTAGTGTTATGCCATGTTTAGGTTGTGCCTCACTTAAATTGACTAGCATAGATAGTTTACTTTGTGCTTCACCTCTTGACCTTTTTGTGTGCTATGCCATGCTTTCTTGAGTTGCCATGTTAATAACCGTTGTTTGATCACCTGTGGCTAAACTACTTGAACCACCTTAAACGTGCGGTATTCGTCGTGTGTGACGAGTACTCCACTTAAATCGTTAGTAACCGTTCTCGACGATAGATCCGTATCGCGTTGCCGTGCCTTGTGTTGTCTCTTTGATCTTGTATTGCTCCGTAGTAATAGTGGTGCACCGTTGATTGCTTTCCAGTGTTTACCCTCTTGTGTGCTTCCGAGGGTACCTCTCGGAGACGATGCGAGCTTGCGATCAACTACACCTTCGGAATCCGACTTATCAACAGGCAAGGACTATACATTACTTATGATCCATTCTATTTCAACCAGCGGTTTGCATGCTAGTCTAGGATAGGTTCGATGTTTGATCCTACCACATGTTTACAGCCTCTTTCAAACCGATACAGCCATGTTCCCTCCCAGCAAACCTTGTACTGCTATGTTACTATTGCTCGTTGCTCAGCCCCTGCTTAGTATGCATGCTTAGGATGCTACGATGTTACCCTGTTACTCTTTGGGTTGGGATATCACCTGATTATTATATTATTGTTGATGATATGATTATTATAATGTTGACTATATTCAACGAAGGATGGAAGGTCTAGGCTATTCCGCCCCGACGCTTTGTTCCATTCGAGTCACCTAGGACCCGAGTTCCGGGTATTGGTTTTAAGACTGAGCGTGCCTAACCGCGTGTGGGATTTTATGGGGTCCCCTTTTCTTACCTTCCTAGCTTCAAATAGTTCTAGTGGTGGCCCAAGATGATTTACCATTTGAAACTCATGCATATACGTCTGTCGGGTAGCTCCTTGCAGATGTCTTTTCAAAACACCCCGGGCCAGCGAGGACATAGCTTCTCTGTTGGTCCAATCTGACCGGCTGAGGACCCGGTCTCATAAGACAACTAACCGGTAATCCAAACCTGGAGTCAGACGGTAGAGACCAGATCTAGAGCGCGGCCGGCTCCTGAGCTGGATGTCGACTCACCGGAGGCCACCCGGATTTGTTCGTTGTTAGCTAGAGGGACTTGTCGTTTCGGATCTCTTGGAACTAAATCATAAAATGGTTGCCTGTAATGGGTAGCAACTGAGAGAGATGGGCGTGCGTGCGGAGCCTTGTAATGGGCAGTTGGTACACCCCTGCAGGGTTAAATCTTTTTGAGAAGCCGTGTCCACGGTTATGGACGAATTGAGACCTACGTCCTGTTCATAGACAACAACAACTGAGATAATCTTAACATAACTTGATCAACGTGTGTGTGCCTTGACTGCTTCTTCTTCGTCGGGATGCGAAGAGGAGGACAAGGATATGATAGGTGTTATGTTTGCGTAAGTAGTTGATAGCAAGACTTGTTGGAGGCGATTCCTCATCGAATGCTTGGCTTCTTACCTTACTCTCTAGATCGTTAGCCACTTCATAAATGCTAGTGCGGCAGCAACCTCACCACTTACCCCTTCCTTACCGTAAACTACTAGTTGTCCTAGAATGACGAGTGATGAAGTCCTTGCTAGGTCAGTTGACCACTACAGTTGGATGTTGAGTACTTCTGTACTCATGATACTACCCCCAAACTCTTTTCAGAGTTCTTGATCGACAACAGGTATGGTGATCGACGTTTCACGTGGAGACTCGACGATGACTAGTTAGGCGGATCCCGGCGGAGGGCCTGGACCCGTGTGGTTATGGGGATCGATGTTTTTCTCTTTGCCACTAGGCATTTGATTGTAGTCTGTACTCAGACATGTACCTTCCGCTATTGTATTGTATTTGAGGCAGTTGTATGCCGATTGTATGAGATGTTGTATCCTTGTATCTGTAATGTTGTGATATCATGTTGGAAATCCGGGGCATATGGCTTTGTCATATGTCGCGGTGGGACCGATATATGCTTCGTCCCCGGATCTTGGTGGAAACGCCTAGATCTGGAACAGTACCGCATATCGGGCCTTACAACTTGGTATCAGAGCCTTACCGACCGTAGGATTCCTTCTCTGGCCGAAGTCGAGTCTAGACAAAAACTATTTTGTAGTTATTAAGTTAGTTATCGGAGAGTAGGATTCTTTTTACTCCTTACCCTTGCTCTGGTCAGGACAAGTGTCATAAGTGTTTTAATTCTCGTCTTATCCCTTTCAAACTTTAGGATCTCGAGTGTGTGGAGTTTTGGAACCGTTACAATGCCTTGCTTGCAGCGTATTGTCTCGATTCCGATCTCAGGTTTGGGAATTCCTGTAGTACCTTTAGCTTCTCCGATTTTGGGTATCATCTGGGTCATCCATTTCCATCCCTCCTTTTACCGGTGTTTTTACGACTTGGTTCGAAGATCACTATCCCTTGATCTGGTTTTCGCTCTCGTTCTTCCTCTTTACACTAACGGTTTCGTTTTTTTTTTCGACGATGTCGCCTCTCTGCGGAAATTTATCTCAACCGAAGTTCGACGTCGACATGGAGCAGAGTCCCTTGTTGGTGGCGTTGAAGATCGGCGTCTCTCTTTTCTCTTCCCCCTCTCCCCCGGACCGTCCTGGATCTCGGGACGAGATCCCTTGTTGGTGGTATTGTATTGTAACAGCCCAGATTTAAAAAAAATTTAAAAAATTTGTTTTCGATGTGAATTGTTTGATTTGTCTGATTTGTTTGTGGTGTTTGCATCCCCGATTTATCGATCGGCGATTATTTTTCCCCCTCTTATCTCGTACCGGACGAAGACTCAACCTTGCCACCCTGACACTCGACCTTTGCAACACCGGGTTTCACCCGAGCACCGTCGCAACCGGCACATGACCAACCATCGCCACCGGAACGCAAACCCCGTTTATTTAATAAACGGATTATTTTATGGGGCGCCGAAAAATGTTGTCGGAATGTCACCGCAGTGAGGTACGATTGATGGGCTTGACGCGCTGAGCGTGTGGTTCGAGATTTTGTCGGAATCGGAGTCCGTACGGAGTCTCGGCGGTCACGAACGCGATCACCGGACGCGCGAGAGGGGTACCGGGGGCATTTGCGTAAACTAGACAGCCTAGCCTGCCCTATATAAAGACCACCACCTCTCCCCCACCCAATTAGGGTTTACCCTAATGGAAAATTGCAGCCACCCCCTCTTTTTGCACCAAATTAGCCCCAAAACCCCCCAAAATCCCGAAACCCTAGATCTAAAGTGCCTGGAGCAGTCCGATCCGAAGATGGACGCTCCAGGGCGCGCGACGTCATCCCTGGAGCTCCTCCAGCCAGCTCCCCGCCGCCCGGGCCGCGCAGGCCCGCCGCCGTCGCCGCCTGGCCCGATCTGGGCCGGCCAGCCCGAGCAACCACGCGCGCCCGAGCTCCTCCCCACGGCCATGGCCGCCGCCGCTCCCCGTGCTGCTCCGGCGAGCCCGAGCCGCCACCCCACCGGCCGGCCTTCTTCTCCTCCCCCCACCCCCCCCCCCCCCCGCGCCCTTCTCCTTCTCCTCCTCCTCTCCCTAACTCCCTCCTTATCCCCGTGCAGCAAGCCGCCATGTCCATCCACCATGGGAGTCGAGCTCAAGCTCGGGCTCGCCATGGACGTCGCCGCCACGGCCATCCCCGGCTCAGATCCGGCGGCCCACGGCCGGATCCGGCCACCCTCCTTCGACCCCGGCCGCCCAAGAGCCTCCCATGGCCTCCCGTGCCCGCGCCATGGCCGTTTTGGTCCTGTCCATCCCTCCATGGGAGGTGTAGCCCCGAGCTCGACCCCCCCCCCCCAGTAATTTCTAAGTCCTGTTATTTTTGCTGTTGTACCCATTTTTTAATGCGATTTCCCGTTGACTCGTAGGTCGGAACGAAGTGGTTCTTTTTTTGTATTGTTGTGCTCTCTGTGCGCTAGCATCCATCTTTTGTGAGCATTCTGTTGTGAGGTCATCTTTTTTGGGTAATTGTTGGTCAAACAGGGCACCAGATCGTTAAACTGCTAAACTGCTGTAAATCTGTCTGAAACTGTTAATTTGTTGAAACTTCGGGCGACGGTTGCGTCGCAACCGTACGTCGGAATGGAGTGAATCCTTTTGCATCCTGTTAAGCATTGTTTATACTTCAGTTCCATGCATTCACATGCCATATTTTCTTGATGCATGATGATTGTATCTTGCTCCAAAGTAGCTACCCTGTTGTTAGTGTGCTATAGTTTATATTTTGTTGCAACTTCAGTCGACGAGTGTGTCGCGACCGTTTATCGGAATTGAGTGATTCCAATTGCATAGTGTTAAGCATCATGTCTACCTTAGTTCCATATCATTTGTGAGCATGTTTGCATTGATTATCCTGTATATGCATTGCTCTAAAGTGTGCTTCCTGATGTTGGCAGATTGTGCCTGTAACGTGTTTTTCTTATATCTTTTAACCGTAACTCCGTTTGGAGTGTGCCTTATATGTAACTTGATTAGTTTTTCGTGTACTTTGTGTTTATTCTATTGTTTGCTGTTGTTAACCAACCTAAAATATGGTTTAGGGCAGAACAGTACCAAATCCTTTAATTGTCATGCGGCACTTAGTGTATGCCGTGTTTAGGTTGTGCCTCACTTAAATTGACTAGCATAGATAGTTTATCTTATGCTTCACCTCTTGTCATGTTTATGTGCTATGTCATGCTTGAGTGAGATGCCATGTTAACAACCTTTGTTGATCACCTGTAGATAAACAACTTGAACCATCGTAAATGTGCGGTATCGTCGTGTGTGACGAGTACTCCAGTTAACCTGTTAGTAACCGCTCTCGACGGTACGTGCGATGTCTCGTGTTGCCTTCTTGTTGATGCTTGCTCGTGTTTTCCTCGTAGTAATAGATGCTTGCTCGTTGATTGCTTTGCAGTGTTTATCGTCTTGTGTGCTTCCGCGGGTACCTTCGGAGACAATGCGAGATCGCGCTTGCGATCCACTACACCTTCGGAACCCGACTTATCAACAGGCAAGGACTATGCATTACTTATGATCCATTCTATTTCAACCAGCGGTTTGCAGGCTAGTCTAGGTTAGGTTCAATGTTTGATCCTACCACATGTTTACAGCCTCTTTCAAACCGATACAGCCATGTCCCCTCCCAGCAAACCTTGTACTGCTATGTTACTATTGCTCGTTGCTCAGCCCCTGCTTAGTATGCATGCTTAGGATGCTACGAGGTTACCCTGTTAATCCTTGGTTTTGGGTATCACATTATTATATTGTTGTTGATGATATGATTATTATAATGTTGACTATATTCGACGAAGGATGGAAGGTCTAGGCTATCCCGCTCCGACGCTTTGTTCCATTCGAGTCACCTAGGATCCGAGTTCCGGGTATTGGTTTTAAGACTAAGCATGCCTAACCGCGTGTGGGATTTTATGGGGTCCCCTTTTCTTACCTACCTAGCTTCAAGCATTTCTAGTGGTGGCCCAAGCTGATTTACCATTTGAAACCGTGTGTGTGCTGGTCAGCTGCCAGTAGGTTTTAAACCAACCCGGACCAGTGAGGACATAGTTCCCTTGCTGTCCCACCTTGTTCAGCTGAGGACCCGGTTTCCCATGTGTGATTAACCGGCTATCCAAACCTGCAACAGACGGTAGAGAACGATTCGAGAGCGCGGCCGGCTTTTGAGTTGGGTGTCGACTCACCGGGGGCCACCCAGATTTGTTCGTTGTTAGTTAGAGGGACCTGTCGTTTCGGATCTCTCAGAACTAAATCATAAAATGGTTGCCTATAATGGGTAGCAACTGAGAGAGATGGGCGTGCGTGCGGAGCCTTGTAATGGGCAGTTGGTACACCCCTGCAGGGTTAAATCTTTTCGAGAAGCCGTGTCCACGGTTATGGACGACTTGAGACCTACGTCCTGTTCATAGACAAGAACAACTGAGATAATCTTAATATAACTTGATCAACGTGTGTGTGTGCCTTGACTGCTTCTTCTTCGTCCGGATGCAAAGAGGAGGACAAGGATAGGATAGGTGTTATGTTTGCGTAAGTAGTTGATAGCAAGACTTGTTGGAGGCGATTCCTCATCGAATGCTTGGCTTCTTACCTTACTCTCTAGATCGTTAGCCACTTCATAAATGCTAGTGCGGCAGCAACCTCTCCACTTCCCCTTCCTTAGCGTAAACTAGTAGTTCTCCTAGAATGACGAGTGATGAAGTCCTTGCTGGGACAGTTGACCACTACAGTTGGATGCTGAGTACTTCTGTACTCATGATACTACCACCAAACTCTTTTCAGGGTTCTTGATCGACAACAGGTATGGTGATCGACGTTTCACGTGGAGACTCGACGATGACTAGTTAGGCGGATCCCGGCGGAGGGCCTAGACCCGTGTGGTTATGGGGATCTATGTTTTTTCTCTTTGCCACTAGGAATTTGATTGTAGTCTGTACTCAGACATGTACCTTCCGCTGTTGTATTGTATTTGAGGCAGTTGTATGCCGATTGTATGAGATGTTGTGTGCTTGTATCTGTAATGTTGTGATATCATGTTGGAAATCCGGAGCATATGGCTTTGTCATATGTCGCGGTGGGACCGATATGTGCTTCGTCCCCGGATCTTGGTGGAAACGCCTAGATCTGGAACAGTACCGCATATCGGGCCTTACATCCAGCATTCGCGCAATTCATGGCGGTTCCACACTAAGCCTACCTTAAACTCAAGATGCCAGGATTCGCGAGTGTCATTACAGTCAGCGGGAGCTTCACCAAATCAGACCAATGTGATCGGGATTTCCACAAAGTCTCCGACACCTTCGGAGCCGAGCAGGAATTCACAGAAATAGCCATGGAGACAGACAAAAGTATCTTTCCGCTGGCAAGTCGAAGCGAGTCAAAAGAGTATGGGCGAGACTTCAGGATCGACAGCGACACGGTCACCCACCAAGTGCACCCGACGGACCGAGAAAAAATAGTCCGCGTGTACGCCCACCTCTCGGAAGAGCAAGCGACTGCCCTCATCGCTTTCCTCCGTGAAGAATGGGAAATCTTTGCCTGGTGCCCAGGCGACATGCCAGGAGTACCGCGCGAGTTCGCAGAACACGCGCTGCGCGTTAAGCCAAGCACCAGACCGGTGAAGCAGGCACTACGAAAATTCTCGGAACCCAAGCGCAGAGCAATTGGGGAGGAGGTCAACCGATTACTCGACGCCCAATTCATCCGAGAGACGAAGAAAGCCACTTGGATCGCCAACCCTGTGCTGGTCCCCAAGAAAGACACAGACGTGCTGCGGATGTGCGTCGACTACGGCCAGTCAACAAACACTGCCCAAAGGATCACATTCCCCCGCCAAGAATCGATCAGATAATCGACTCGGCAGCAGGATGCGATCTACTATCGTTCCACGACGCCTACTCAGGATACAATCAGTTCAGAATGAAGGAAGAAGACGAAGAGCACACATCATTCATCACCCCTGACGGCGTATTTTGCTACAGGACAATGCCCTTCGGACTCAAGAACGCCGGTGCCACACAACATCATCACGGACAACAGTACGAACTTCACAGCGGCAGAATTCCAGAACTTCTGCGAAGAGCTGGGCATCAAAATCAACTACGCATCAGTCGCGCACCCGCAGTCCAACGGCCAGGTGGAAAAATAAAATGGCCTAGTATGCGGAGGAATCAAAAAACGGCTTCTTGCACCACTCGAGCAAGCCGCAGGCAACTGGGTAGAAGAACTCCCTGCAGTACTATGGAGCCTGCGCACCACCCCAAATACCGCAACCCAGTACACACCTTTCTTCATGGTGTACGGGGCGGAGGCAGTACTACCACATGACCTCAAATTCGGGGAACCCCGGATCTCGGGGTACGAAGAAGAAGAAGCAGAAGAAGCACTGCAAGATGACAAGGATATAGCAGACGAGGCAAGAGACACAGCTCTAGCAAGGTCAGAGGGGTACCAGGACAAGCTGCACACTTATCAAAGCAGCCGCCTGCGCACCAGAACATTCAACAAAGGAGACCTCGTCCTGCGACTGATACAAGAGAAAGTCCACAAGCTTGCCCCTCAATGGGAAGGACCGTTCATAGTCTCAGAAGTCATAGGAGGAGGCGCCTATAGACTGAAGAACCCGAAGACTGACGAGGACGTGGGGAATCCATGGAACGTAGCGAACCTACGCCTGTTCTACCCATAGTCTCCACCCGTCATGCTCAACTGGCAACTCATGTAACCATTCGACGCAATAAAATTATGTTGCCCAAATACTACCACCCCAAAGCACTCGGGGGCTCGAGTACAAAACTCCCCCCGAGAGATGCTATCGTCGCTCACGCGATCCTTCACCAAAGCACTCGGGGGCTCGAGTACAAAACTCCCCCTGAGAGACACTATCGTCGCTCACGCGATCTTTCACCAAAGCACTCGGGGGCTCGAGTACAAAACTCCCCCCGAGAGACGCTATCGTCGCTCACGCGATCTTTCACCAAAGCACTCGGGGGATCGAGTACAAAACTCCCCCCGAGAGACGCTATCGTCGCTCACGCGATCTTTACCCAAACCACTCGGGGGCCCGAGCACCATCTCCCCCCGAGATGCTATCATCGCTCACGCAGCCCGGAAATTAAAGGGTCCAAGCAAAAACCCCTGACAGGTGCCACCTGCTGAAAATTGTTCGGAATCAAAGGGAAGACACGACTACAACCAGATGGAACACCAAGTACTCTGGCAAAATATGGATGGAGCGCAGGACACAGACAATCCTTTAGTCTTCACCTGATCGCCAACGATCACCTAAACACTCGGGGGATACTCCCATCGGGAGCGCTGTCGCGCACCCGATAAAAAACGGCAGTTAACAGAAGAACGACAAAAGAAGCACATCTCAGCCTACGTTCGACTCTACGACTCGAACGTAGCCTCGGGGGCTACTCCCATCGGGAGCGCTGTCGCGCACCCGATAGAATCCACAGTACAAGAACTTGACGAACTCGAAGACAACTCCCGGTGAAAGACTTAAAGATAGATCCCATCGCAAAGGACTCAAAGACAGATTCCATTACAAAGACTCAAACACAGCTCGCATTACAACGACCCGAAGATCATTCTCAGTATAAAAAATCTCGAAGTACATTGGATAGAAGGCAGCTCTGATTACTCGAAGGCAATCCTCATTACATGGAGAACCAACCTAGTTACAAAGATGAAGCAGAAGACAAGATTACAGCACCAATCACCCAAGGAATTATGACTTCTACATGTGTGCCCATGCTGGGGAGATTGGCGCCAATACGACAGGCATCATCACAGACAAAGGAGTCGAAGCATCCAACTCATGATGTCAATGACATAACAAAAGGTGAAGGTCGACTTATTTGCAGGAGCACCAAAGTCGATGCTCCACCAGCTTCTTCTCCTGCTCCACCAGCTGCTTCTCCAGCTCCACCCGAGGTGCCGGCGAAGAGGACGCCGCTGCCTCCAGTTCTACAAGGTCTCCTGGCGTGCCCGCTTGATCGGTGGCTTGACGTCGAGGCCCTCTCCAGAGTCGGAGGGCACAACATCACCACCCGAGGAATCGCCGGAGGAGGAAGCAGTTGAAGACGCAGGCGTAGGACTCCTCGACCTATCGGAACCATCGCTGCTTGTCTCCTACCAGTACGGATCCATGCGATTGCCCTCGGGTCAAAAGCGCGGATGGTAAGAGTATCTTCGCCATCAAAGCGGCAACAGAGAGCGTCACCATCACGCAAGTTCAAACGCCGAGAAAACAACCTCCAGCCAAATCCAAGGAAAATCAAGCCGGAACTGTCGGTCTCCAACTCAACATAAGAAGGAGGCCGAGAACACCCCTGAAGACGAAGAAGCAGGCCATCCAGACTATGCTCAGAAAAAATGGCAGCAAATGCAGAAGGAAGAAGAATGCGAGCAGCGTTCCGGCCACAGACGCGTAGGAGAAATTCATAACGCCAAAAACCCTCCTCTGAAGACGAGGAGGAAGGTGTCGACGGTGCACCACGACGGCCGCCGCGAGAGGAGCGCGGCGTACGACCACCGCGGACACTGCGAGCACGGCCGCGGACGGTCATACTTGCACCTCGCTTCGGTCCCATGAGAGGAGGAAGAGAAAGAGGAGCAAAATGAGCAGAGGTCGAACACTACCGCTAGACGAAGAAGAAGGGTCTATTTATAGCACAAACTCAAGAGCATGCAGAAGCTCAGATGACGGCATCAATTAATTCAAATACCAAGCGCGTCGGGCGATTCGAATTCCGAGACAAAGATGCCTTCACACGGGAGGCACAGTATGCTAGACGCGTCAAATCTCGCGCGTCTTCAATGCGCGAATCGGTAACTCAACAGGCGGCTGCAGCACGCCACCAAAAGCCATCATTATAACCGGTCATGAAGACTTGACGGTTCGCAGACAGAGCATCTTTGACGGTCCTCCAGCAAGGAGATCGTTATCCTTACCAAGAAGAGGTAAATTAAAATGGTAGCGCAAAAATACAAACGCAGCCTGCAAGCACCATTTTTACTGACTCAAATACATTTTTCAAATATATTTAACTCCCATCGGGAGCGTATCCACCCATGAGAGTTTCGGGTGCTCCCTCACCTAGAAGTAAAGACGTGCTCGAGTGATTACTCGCACCCATGAGAGTTTTGGGTCCTCCCTCACCTAGAAGTAAAGATGTGCTCGAGTGATTACTCGCACCCATGAGAGTTTCAGGTGCTCCCTCACCTAGAAGTAAAGACGTGCTCGAGTGATTACTCGCACCCATGAGAGTTTTGGGTGCTCCCTCACCTAGAAGAAAAGACGTGCTCGAGTGATTACTCGCATCCATGAGAGTCTCTGGTGCTCCCTCACCACGACACAAGATAAGCAGACCTACACTCGCCAGATCGAATGGTCCCAGAGTATCGGGTGCTCCCTCACCCCAAGAGCAAAAGCGATACTCAAGTGATTTTTGTTTTGGTTGTTTGGGGGTGTCGTTGCTCCCGTGGTTATCCACATCGTTGTTGTTAATGTGAGGAGGGGGGTTCGATGGACGTAAGACATGGAGACGATGGTTGTGGCACCACAAAATGCATTATGTGTACCATAGTATTAATGGCAAGGCACCGCACAAGAGGACCACAAGCACCACGAATCATGATCGCGGCACCACAAAGTGCACTACGTGTACCATAGTATTGGGAGTAGGGCTCTGAGCGCGTCAACCATCGACACCATGATTGAATAATAAAACAGAGGGGTGAAGGAAAAGGTAGGCGATATTAAAGGGCTAACAGATTGCCGAATGTTGTTATGGTGTTCATCGTCTACCGTTGCGGTTGTTTTTGGGTGTTATTTCTCCCGTGGTGCGCGTCGTTTTGTTATTAATGCGGGAGGAGAGCTCGATGGATGAAAGATATGGCTACGTATCGTAGTCAGGGGCACCGCAAAATGCACCATGTGTACCATATTATCAACAGTAAGGTACCGCGTGCGTCAAGCACCGCCACCATGATTGATGTATGAAATAGAGGGATGAAGGATAAGGTAGGGCGGTATTTAAAGGGAACGTGATTGGTTGATGTTGATATGGTGTTTTTCGCCGTTATCGTTGTGATCGTCGTGGTTGTTGTTTAATGTGGGGGTGGGGGTGTTGGGATACGGGGCAGAAAACACAAATTTTTCACACCTACGGTACCCGAACCCAAGATCTATGCTATAGCGATGTAAAGTAACGGAGGGAATCGGTGTTCATACCTTTGAAGACCGAAAGCGGGAAATGTTCTTACGAACGTGGTTGGCGTAGACTCAGAACTACGACCTCCCTGTCGTGTAGAAGACCACCACCGGCGAGGATGACTCCCGGTAAACCTCCAGCGACGAAGCAGCACCACAGGTGTAGTGCCTCGAAGAGATTATACACGTACGGCACAATCGATGTTCCTCCCGGGCTCCGAACCAGGCGAGCAGCGGAAAGAAGACGGCTACGGATCCCGACTCCGGCAGAGTGACGGCCTGCCTTATGGTGGAGAACTCCAATCCTGGTGCAGACTCCAAACAAGGGGAGTCCACTTCCGGAAATGGAGAAGGAAGAAGAAGGAGATCAATTGTTGTATGGAAAAAGGGGGGTCTACCCCTCTATATAAAGGCCAAGGGGGGGTGTGATCCCTCTTCCCTCCCCCATGTGGGACTAAACCCCCAAGGGGGGAGGGGTGCGCCGGCCAAGGGGGGGTTGGGCCCCACCCCTTGGCGCCAAGCCCAAGGGGGGGAACCCCCTCCTCCCCTAATGGGCCTCTAAGGCCCATATAGCCATTTTTTCATTATTTTAATTATTTAATAAGTTTTAAATATTTAATTCAGATAATTAAATAATAAAAAACATTATTAAAACAATTAAACTTTATTTTGAACTATTCAAAATGTCCGGAAACCATTCCGTCCTCCTCCGGAACTATTCCGGTGATTTCTCCTATTTCACCGATTGATCCCGTAACTGTCCTATGCATCGATTGCCCTTAAGTGTAACACCCTAACGGTCCGGGAAACAGCAGACATGGTCGAGACTCTTCTCATTGACCAATAAATAGTCAGTTGGACCTGGTTACAATCCTTGACATCCCCTGCGCTTCCATCGAATGAGCTTCGATCGCTTTTGGAAACCGTTAACGATACGACGTAATCCCTTTGTTCTGCGGTACCTTGTTTGTCCGAGGTTTGATCGTCGGTATCCCACATACCGTGTTCACATATCGTTCATGACAAACAACTTCTCTCGTCCATGATCATTGCATCTCTTTGTGACCTAGTCACGTCCTTGCAAGGGGTTGATGCAATATCACCGAGTGGGCCCAGAGTACCTGTCCTGTCATAAGGACTGACAAATCCCACTTTGATCTATTAACATACTCATCAACCATCTATTTCGGAATACCCAAAGTGCACCGTTATAGCCAGCATATTTCAGTCAGGCGGTGGGATACAAATCAAAGTCTCCTCATAGATCGTGATTACGTATGATCATTACGGTCTAAGGACTAAGGCATACGTTACAAAGTCATAGCAACGCTGAACTATGTGACTCGATCACATTGCATTACTTTTAGGTGGGTGTCTGTCCATCACATCATTCCCCTAATGATATGACCTCATTGTCAATGGACTTAAGTGTCGCCATGATCAGGAAAGCTTGATCAATCAATTGCCCAATGAGATAGTTTACCCGAGTTAAACTACGGACCATGTTTTATACTACACCTGTATTAGTATTTCCAAGTAATACAGTTATAGCACAGTATAAAACGTATTATGAACAAAACGGATATGTGACAAATATCTTTATTAATTTGTCTCTAGGGCACATATCCAACAGTCTCCCTCTTGCACTAGAGTACAAATTACACTAGTTTACATCAGGTATGTATCTAACACCAATGGTCTCTCGGTGTTCTTCAAACTTGCCCTGTGGAAGAGGTTTAGTCATCGGGTCTGCTGCGTTCAGATGCGTATGTATCTTGTGAATCCTAGTGTGTCCATCCCTGACGTAGTCTCGCGTCACATGGAACTTTCGGAGGATGTGCTTGGCTGTAGAGTGAGTTCTTGGCTCCTTCGCGTTAGCAATGGCACCCGTGTTGTCGCAGAAGATTCCCACGAGGTCAGTGCAACTGGGAAAGACGTCAAGCTCGATCACGAACTTCTTCATCCACAGCGCCTCGTTTGACGCTTCGCAAGCGGCAATATACTCCGACTCCATTGAAGATTGAGCGACGACTGACTGTTTGCCGCTCCTCCAGCTAATCGCGCCACCGTTCAACATGAAAACATATCCCGTCTGGGATTTCGAGTCATCTAGGTCTGAGCCGAGGTTTGCGTCAACGTAACCCTTTACGGTGAGCTCCTCATCAACTCCTCCATAAACAAGAAAGAGATCCTTGGTTCTTCTCAAGTACTTAAGGATGTTCTTTACTGCTGTCCAATGGGCCATTCCCGGATTACTCTGGTAGCGATTAGTCATACTAATGGCCAGCGCTAAATCCGGTCTGGTACATAACATAGCATACATGAGAGAACCTATGGCTGAGGCATAGGGCTTTGAGGACATCTCCTCTTTCTCTTTAGCTGTGGTTGGGCATTGAGTCACGCTTAATTTGACACCTTTTATAACTGGCAAGAGACCTCTCTTGGAGTCATCCATTTTGAACCTTTTCAAAATCTTGTCAATATAAGTGTTCTGACTCAAGGCCAACCGTCGATTAGGTCTATCTCTATAGATCTTAATCCCTAGTATGTACGCAGCTTCACCTAGGTCCTTCATGGAAAATTGTCCATTCAGATATTCCTTTACTTCCTCTAAGAATTTCTTATCGTTCCCTATTAGTAATATGTCATCCACATATAACACAAGGAATGCTACAGAGCTCCCACTCAGTTTCTTATAGACGCAGAACTCTTCGACGTTTTGGACAAATCCAAAAGCTTTAATGATCTCATCAAATCGAAGATTCCAGCTCCGAGATGCTTGCTTCAACCCATATATGGATCGTTGAAGCTTGCAAACCATACCAGCATTCCTTGGATCGACAAACCCCTCTGGTTGCATCATATACAACTCTTCCTCAATGTTGCCATTTAGGAATGCAGTTTTCACATCCATCTGCCATATCTCGTAATCATGATATGCAGCTATTGCTAGTAGGATCCGAATAGACTTTATCATCGCTACAGGAGAGAACGTCTCCTCATAGTCAACTCCTTGAATTTGTCGGAAACCCTTCGCGACAAGTCGAGCTTTGTAGACAGATACGTTTCCGTCTGCGTCAGTCTTTTTCTTGAAAATCCATTTATTCTCGTCGGCCTTGCGGTCCTCGGGAATATCCACCAAAGTCCATACTTTGTTGGTGTACATGGAGTCTATTTCGGATTTCATGGCTTCAAGCCATTTCTCGGACTCGGGTCCCTCCATTGCTTCTTTGTAACTCGTAGGTTCATCCGACTCAACAGCCGAGATTGTATTCACAAGCTGTCCGTAAAACTCAGTAGGTTGACGGACTCTTGATGACCTACGGGGCATAAAAGGTTCCTCTTCATTCTCATCATGATCATCATGAATGTCATGATCGTTATGAATGTCGTTCTGGCCATTCTCTTCAACTCCCACTGTGGAAGATGGTTCCAGAACAAATTCCGTAGCCATTTCATCCAATTGGAGTGATTGGTCAGTTACTTCATCGAGGTCTATTTTCCTCCCACTCAACTCTTTCGCGAGAAACTCCTTCTCAAGAAAGTGTCCCGTCTTGGAAACAAACGTTTTGCTGTCAGACTTGTTGTAGAAGGTGTACCCACAAGTTTCCTTGGGATAGCCCACAAAGATGCACTTATCCGCCTTGGATTCAAGTTTGTCAGGCTGTAGTTTCCTAACATAAGCCTCACAACCCCAAATCTTCAGGTGAGACAACTCAGGTTTAGTGCCATGCCATTCTTCAAATGGTGTTGTCTTTACGGATTTGGATGGTGCCCTATTAAGAATATGAATGGCGGTTTCTAATGCATACCCCCAGAATGACACAGGCAAATCAGTATGAGACATCATCGATCGCACGCTATCCAATAGGGTTCGATTACGTCGCTCAGCTACACCGTTTCTCTGAGGTGTGCCTGCCGGCGTAAGCTGTGGTATTATGCCACAAGACTTCAGATGATTGCCAAACTCGTGACTCAAATACTCGCCACCTCGATCCGATCGAAGGTGCTTGATTTTCCTTCCGAGTTGATTTTCGACCTCATTCTGAAATTCCTTGAACTTTTCAAAGGTTTCAGACTTGTGCTTCATCAAGTAAATATACCCATATCTACTCAAGTCACTAGTAAAGGTCACGAAGTAACGAAGATCATTGCGAGTGGGGACGTTCATGGGTCCACATACATCCGTATGTATGATCCCCAATAAGACATCCACACGCTCCATCACACCATTGAATGGAGTCCTTGTCATTTTGCCCATGAGGCATTGTTCACATGTATCAAGGGATCCAAAATCCAATGACTTAAGAAGTCCATCCTTATGGAGCTTCTCCATGCGTTTTACACCAATATGACCAAGTCGGCAATGCCACATCATCATGTGATCTTCATTATTCTTCAATCTTTTGGCCTCAATATTGTTAACGTGACACACGTCACCATCGAGATTAAGTACGAATAAACCATGCAACTCCGGTGCGTGAACATAAAACATATCATTCTTATAAATCGAACAACCAATTGTATCGGACTTAAAAGAATAGTGGTCTCGCTTCAAGCAAGAACCACTCACGATGTTCACACTCAACGCGGGTACATAGTAATATTTATTCAGAACTAAAACCAATCCCGAAGGGAGACTAAGATGCTTCGTGCCGACCGCCAAGACTTCAATCCGGTAGCCATTCCCCACGCGCATCGTCACTTCATCCTTGACCAAGCGTCTCCTATTCCTTAGTCCCTGAATGGAATTAGAAATATGAGCGACAGACCCTGTATCAAATATCCAGGATGTGTTCCCAGCGCTTGTCAAGAGAAGATCAACAATAAGTATATCAAATATACCTTCGTCTCTCTTGGCGACCTTGCCAGCCTTCTTGTCCTTTAGGTACTTAGGACAGTTGCGCTTCCAGTGACCTTCACCCTTGCAGTAGAAGCACTCCACTCCGAGTTTAGGCTTGGGTGCCTTGGGAGGAGCGGCAACTGACTTGCCATCCCTCTTAGGGCCACCTCTCCTGGCCTTCTCCCGTCTGCTTGACTTCTTGAAGTCAGTGGTCATGTTGACCATGAAGACGGCGTGCTCCTTCTTGATCTCAACCTCAGCGCTCTTTAGCATGGCGAACAACTCAGAAGGGGTTTTGGTCATCCCCTGCATGTTGTAGTTCAGCACAAAGCCTTTGTAGCTAGGGGGAAGCGACTGCAACACCCTATCAACCGCAAGTTCATCTGGAATCTGACATTCCAGAGCATTCAAGCGCTGAACGTAGCCAGACATTTTGACCACATGCTCACTCACGCTGCCGTGCTCATCCATCTTTGCTGAGAAGAAGGCTTCAGAAGCCTCGTACCGTTCAGCCCTGGCTTGAGGTGCGAAGACTGCCTTGAGGTCGGTGATAATCTCATATGCACCCATCCTCTCAAAGCGTTTCTGCAGCTCAGCCTCCATGGAGTAGAGCATGCCACTCTGGACAAGGTTGTAATCATCAGTCCTGGAGAGATAGACATTCTTCTCGTCCTGACTGGCATCATCTGCTGGTGCGTCACCTAATGCGTCCTCTAGTACGTATGCCATTTTGAGGGGAACGAGGAGAATCCTCAGGGTGCGGAACCAGTTGGTGAAGTTTGTCCCATCTGTTTTTAGCTTATCTTTCTCTAGGAATGATCCTAAGTTGAACGAGGGGCGAGGTGCTGCCATCTACAAGGTTGGATTCACAATGATACAATTTAGACTTTTGTTCATAATGTGGAGTTTCAATTTAATCTTAAAATTCTAGAAAGCTCCCACTTAGATAAACACCTCTCAATTTAACTAAGTGATTACACAATCCCAGCCCCCATACCTCCCCCGATATGTACGGCCCAGTATGCGAACCAGGTAGGCCTCTAAGCCAATCACATCAGGCATGTGACTCGTGCTCGACCTTTCGGTCTTCTGTGTTCCAGGCCCGCATCTACATACGTCAAGCCTGCCAATCGAACCTTGATGTTAGCTGTTCAGGCAAGGCCATATCTGCATATGCCAGGCTCGCCGAACCCAACCTCATGCGAGCTCCGTTGAATATGTAGGACAACTCCGGTATGTACGGAGCGTCAGGCCATATGGGAGAACCTTCCAGGTGGTGCCCATCAAAAGGGAGAACACAATGTTGGTATTGTGAGAGATGGTCCTGTTTCGTGCTACCGTCGATATATCTAGCATACTAGCATAAAACAGGAAGTAAAACTTTAAATCATACTACCTATGATCCCCCTTCATGCAAAGCAAAGTTAAAACGTCTTTCTACTTTAGCTTGTGCAAGTTTTACGTGGATGCTAGGGGTTTCGAGAGAGAGAACCGATTTCTATCCTGCGAAAAACATGCCACAACACCGTCTCTTATCCGTCTCTATTACACCCTTGTCGGGGCCCTCCGTTGCAAACATCTTCGCATCGCTAATGCAGAGAGACAGACACCCCCCCAGCCACTTTATATGGTACAAGCCATATGTCAAGCGTGGAACCAGTCTCGCGTAAACGCGTAAGGTCGGTCGGGGGCCGCTTCATCAAACATTGCCGCAATGCTCCAATGAGTACACGTGGGAGGGTAACGAATGAAGATTCGATGCCCACATCCTAGATGTGTTCTATCCGTACAATACATCTACGCATAGCTAGCTCATGATACCACTGTTGGGATACGGGGCAGAAAACACAAATTTTTCACACCTACGGTACCCGAACCCAAGATCTATGCTATAGCGATGTAAAGTAACGGAGGGAATCGGTGTTCATACCTTTGAAGACCGAAAGCGGGAAACGTTCTTACGAACGTGGTAAGCGTAGACTCAGAACTACGACCTCCCTGTCGTGTAGAAGACCACCACCGGCGAGGATGACTCCCGGTAAACCTCCAGCGACGAAGCAGCACCACAGGTGTAGTGCCTCGAAGAGATTATACACGTACGGCACAATCGATGTTCCTCCCGGGCTCCGAACCAGGCGAGCAGCGGAAAGAAGACGGCTACGGATCCCGACTCCGGCAGAGCGACGGCCTGCCTTATGGTGGAGAACTCCAATCCTGGTGCAGACTCCAAACAAGGGGAGTCCACTTCCGGAAATGGAGAAGGAAGAAGAAGGAGATCAATTGTTGTATGGAAAAAGGGGGGTCTACCCCTCTATATAAAGGCCAAGGGGGGGTGTGATCCCTCTTCCCTCCCCCATGTGGGACTAAACCCCCAAGGGGGGAGGGGTGCGCCGGCCAAACGGGGGTTGGGCCCCACCCCTTGGCGCCAAGCCCAAGGGGGGGAACCCCCTCCTCCCCTAATGGGCCTCTAAGGCCCATATAGCCATTTTTTCATTATTTTAATTATTTAATAAGTTTTAAATATTTAATTCAGCTAATTAAATAATAAAAAACATTATTAAAACAATTAAACTTTATTTTGAACTATTCAAAATGTCCGGAAACCATTCCGTCCTCCTCCGGAACTATTCCGGTGATTTCTCCTATTTCACCGATTGATCCCGTAACTGTCCTATGCATCGATTGCCCTTAAGTGTAACACCCTAACGGTCCGGGAAACAGCAGACATGGTCAAGACTCTTCTCATTGACCAATGACTAGTCAGTTGGACCTGGTTACAATCCTTGACAGCCCCTGCGCTTCCATCGAATGAGCTTCGATCGCTTTTGGAAACCGTTAACGATACGACGTAATCCCTTTGTTCTGCGGTACCTTGTTTGTCCGAGGTTTGATCGTCGGTATCCCACATACCGTGTTCACATCTCGTTCATGACAAACAACTTCTCTCGTCCATGATCATTGCATCTCTTTGTGACCTAGTCACGTCCTTGCAAGGGGTTGATGCAATATCACCGAGTGGGCCTAGAGTACCTGTCCTGTCATAAGGACTGACAAATCCCGCTTTGATCTATTAACATACTCATCAACCATCTATTTCGGAATACCCAAAGTGCACCGTTATAGCCAGCATATTTCAGTCAGGCGGTGGGATACAAATCAAAGTCTCCTCATAGATCGTGATTACGTATGATCATTACGGTCTAAGGACTAAGGCATACGTTACAAAGTCATAGCAACGCTGAACTATGTGACTCGATCACATTGCATTACTTTTAGGTGGGTGTCTGTCCATCACATCATTCCCCTAATGATATGACCTCATTGTCAATGGACTTAAGTGTCGCCATGATCAGGAAAGCTTGATCAATCAATTGCCCAATGCGATAGTTTACCCGAGTTAAACTACGGACCATGTTTTATACTACACCTGTATTAGTATTTCCAAGTAATACAGTTATAGCACAGTATAAAACGTATTATGAACAAAACGGATATGTGACAAATATCTTTATTAATTTGTCTCTAGGGCACATATCCAACAGGGGGAGGGGGGACTAGATGGATGAAAGACATGGCAACAAGTCAAAGTCGCGGCACCGCAAAGTGCATCATGAGTACTATAGTAGTAAAAGTAAGGCACCCCACGGGGCGACCACAGGTAGAAAAAGTGCACATGATTGTTGGACGTTTTTATGATGTTTGCATTCTCCTTTTGTTGTTGTTTTTTTGGGGTGTTGTTGCTCCCGTGTTTGTCGTCGTCGTTGTTGTTAATGTGGAAGAAGTGGAGGGGGTTTGATGGACATAATAAATGGAGACGAAACATAGTTGGGGGCACCACAAAATGCACCACATGTACCATAGTATAAATAGTAAGGCACTGTGTGTGTTAAGCAACGACATCATGCTCGAACTATAAAACGGAGGGGAGAAGGATAAGTTAGGTAGCATTAAAAGGGCGCGTGATTAGTTGATGTTGTTATGGTGTTTGTCCTCGTTATTGTTAAGTTTTTTTTGTTGCATCCATGATTTGGTCGTCGTGGTCGTCGTCAATATGGGAGGGGGGAGGGGATCCGATGGATGAAAGACAGGACGACAAGTCGAAGTCGCGGCACCGCAAAGTGCATCATGAGTACTATAGTAGTAACAGTAAGGCACCCCACGGGGCGACCACAGGTAGAAAAATTGCACATGATTGTTGGACGTTTTTATGATGTTTGCATTCTCCTTTTGTTGTTGTTTTTTCGGGGTGTTGTTGCTCCCGTGTTTGTCGTCGTCATTGTTGTTAATGTGGAAGCAGTGGAGGGGGTTCGATGGACATAATAAATGGAGACGAAACATAGTTGGGGGCACCACAAAATGCACCACATGTACCATAGTATAAATAGTAAGGCACTGCGTGTGTTAAGCAACGACATCATGCTCGAACTATACAACGGAGGGGCGAAGGATAAGGTAGGTAGCATTAAAAGGGCGCATGATTAGTTGATGTTGTTATGGTATTTGTCCTCGTTATTGTTAAGTTTTTTTGGTTGCATCCATGATTTGGTCGTCGTGGTCGTCGTCAATATCGGAGGGGGGAGGGGATCCGATGGATGAAAGACATGGCTATGAATCGCAGTTGCGGCACCGCAAAGCGTAACATGAGTACCATAGTAGTAACAGTAAGGCACCCCACACGACACCATCTGTACCGTAGGAAAGACGCCAGACCGGTTTAGTGAAGGGAAAGATCTGCGGTATAAAAGGGTGCATGTGATTGTTGGACGTTGGTATGGTGTTCATGGTTTGGTTGTCGTTAATATGGGAGGGGGAGGGGACCCGATGAATGAAAGACAGAGCTACGAATCACAGTCGTTAATATGTCGTTGGCGTTGTTGTTAATGTGGGAGGATGAGAAGGGGGGTTCGATGTGTAAGACATGGAGACGAATCATGGTTGTGGCACCATAAAATGTATTACGTGTACGTTGAGACCCTATAACACTATCGATAATCCTGCCAAAGGTAACATTGTAAATTAGACTACCATCACACATAATTATCTTATGAATGAACAATAGATTTTAAAAATAAAAAATGCATTACCACATTTTAGCATCGATAGTGCCAGTGCCATCATCTAGAACAAAGGTGATGTGGTAATTCTTTACCAAGGAATGATCCAGTAGCCCCCCCTGCTATTTTAACCATACATGGAAGGGTGTAATCTACAGGTCAGCATGATGCAGACAAGTGCAGTTTGTAAGGTATAAAGCAATAAAGTATAATCTTCTATATTACTAAAGCCACTGTCTGAATCCTGTCCCAATGTGTCAGCTGGTGTGAGGGCCGTTTCTTCTCGACTGTTTCTACATGTCGTTGTATGGATGTGTGTGTGGCGTACTCTGTTGAGTGGCTATGGCGGCATTAGCGTCGGCCGCTTTCCTTCAGCTTCTCTCATGTCCCCAACCCGATTTGAGAGGCCAGCGTCTCCTATCCGGAAGCTTAAATCCCGCCAACAACATCCGTCTCCGTTCGTACACCGCCGCTGCCTGCACCAGGTTCGTTTTCTTTGCAATCTGCGGTGGAATCTGGTCAGGTCCGTGTGCGAAGAGATCGGCGGCGATAGCGGCTTGGGTGGGGGGGCGGCTACCCAGCCGCGGCCCCAAGATATCCCTCCAAGTTCGGCCAAATTTCGACCAATTTTAAGTAAATTTGGGCCAAACCAAGTAAATTTAGACCAACTTCGACCGATTTCATTAAAGTTCGGACATATTTTACATAAACGACGAAAAATAAAATAAAAACTAGTCTAGGGCTGGAACAAGAAGGCGTAGAGGGCGTCCATGGACGTCTCCTCGGCGCCTCCTTCAGCAGTACCGCCGGCGGCACCATCGTCGTCGTCGCCGCCATCCTTTGGCTCCGGCTTGATGACGGCCTGAGCGCCACAGGTCCCGCCGCCGAGCGGCCCCCTTCTCCTGCGCACCCGCAGCGGCACCTCCTCCTCCTCCTCGTCTGTGGCGTCCAGCACAATGAATGGCAGCGGTGGAGGCGCCCACTTGCTGCGGCTGTTGCTACCCGCGCCGCGTGATGACTTCTTCTTCGCCGCCTCGGCCCTCGCCGCCTCGGCGCGCTTCCTCGCCTCGGCGAGGTCAAACGCCTCCTGCTGGCGGCGGATCTGCTCGACGAGGTAATCATTCCTCGCCCACGCCAGCTGGGCGTCGAGCTCGTCGTCGGTGGAGGCGGAGGCGGGACGACTTCCTTGCCCTTCTTCCCGAGAATGGAGCCGAGGAAGCCACGGCGCTTTGGCTGCGCCAACGGGGTGCCGATGGTGACGTCGCGGCTGAGGCGACCGGAAGGCGCCGGGGTGGGCTCCTTCTTCACCTCCAGCTTCACCGGGGTGAAGAACTGCGACGGCGAGAATGCAGACCCCGATGAATGGGAGCCGGTGAAGCGCGAAGGTCGGCCGTCGGAGGAGGAAGAAGAGCCGCCGTCGTCGCGCGGCAGCGTCGCCCACAACGGCGTGGCGCGGCTGTAGGAGCGGCGGGCGGCCCCGTAGCCCAGCGGTGGGTAATCGAGACGCGACGTGTTGCCGTTCTCGATGTACCACATCACGTACTCCAGCGTGCGGCCCTGCGCGCTCCACCACCGGAGTCGCCCATCGCGGTTGTTGCGACCAACCACCGGCGTCGGGCCGTTGGTGGAGGCGACGGCCTGGGCTCGCCGGGAGGCAAAGTATGCCTCCCAGGCCGGCGTGTTGTTGGGCGCGTTGTCGGGGTCGGCGCGCTCTGCCGCCTGTTGGGAAACGTAGCAGAAAACAAAAATTTCGGCCTACGAATCAAGAACCCAAGATCATCCAAGAAGATTGCATACAAGGTTTTAGGTCATGGCTCACCAACCTATGTAGCGGAAGTAGAGTTGGTGAAGCTCGTGGACGTAGTGGAAGTAGATCTCGCAAGTTCTCCCACGAACAGTCCCTCGATCAATCCCACGAACAAGTCCCGCGATCTAGTCCCACGGACAAGTCCCATGAACAAGCTCCTCGAAGAAGGGTCGAAGGTACAACCCCTCCATTAGTATCCACACATCCCGTAGCAGAAATCCAGCAGCGCTCCGCCGTCCAGAGATGAACGCCACCGAGAAAACTAGAGGGAGAAAACCCTAACGGATTCCGATCTAGAACAGCGTCTAAACCGGGGTCTAATTGTGGAGCAACGGGGTTTAGAGGAGGGAGGGTGGCGCATAGGCCTTGGGGACAAGTTGTGTGTTGCGCCCCCCACCCCTCCCCCACATTATATAGGTGGCCAAGAGGCCCTTGGGGCGCAATAAGGGGGGTGGGGAGTCCAACTTGGACTCCCAAACCTCCCAAACCTTCCCACCGGAAACCTGCCATATTGGAGAGTTGGACTTTCCACCTGGAGGGGGATTCCTTCCCCTTGGTGCGCCCCCCACCCCTTGGCCGGCCAGGGCAGCCTAGGTGGCTTGCCCCCCAAGGCTAGGGGCGCAGGGGAGTGGGTGGTACTGCCCGGAACCTTCTAGAACCTTCCATGACCTTCTAGAAGCTTCCAGGACCTTCCGGGACATACCGGGACCGTTTCGGGACATTCCGGACACTTCTGGAGCACTTCCAGGACCTTCCGAGACCATTCTCGGATGTTCCGGAGCCATCCGGATAGTTTCCAAGACCATCCGAGTTACAGTTTAAGCCACCGGATGACCGCGAAGGTTGTCGGGACGCCCAGCGATTATCCGGAAACTATTCCGGTTGATCCAGGACTTCCCCAGTACCATTCTCATATGTTCCGGAACCACCTGGGACTACTCCAGAGTGATCCGGACATAACCTTAAATACCCAGAACTACTTCTGGTGCCCTTATGAACAATTCCATAAATCTCTGGAACTACTTCCGGTACCCGTATGAACTATTCTGCTTTGCTTCCACTAAACCTTCTACCATACTAGTATTCTAACAGACTACTGCTCATTAAGTGTGTGACCCAATAGGTTCGGTATAATGCGTACATGACTCAGAACATCTTCCGGACATAGGTCAACAGCCTTTTGTCAATAGCCAATAATCAACAGCGGAGCCATGGACACCCATGTTGACTCCCGCACATACACGAAGAAACTTCGAGTGAACCATTATGTTTAGTCATGTACCATTCCCTTTGCTTCGCGATATATGACAAAGTTAGAGGAGAGAAGTTTGGCACCCATGTGTAACAACTTTTGAACACAAGCCACTCGTTATCCTCTTTGCTCGTTTGTCCCTTTTCTCGTTATCGTATTCCGGTATCCCCGTGACTGAATCACAATGCGTCTGGCCAGACTATAATGGATACCGTCATACCGAGTGGGCCCGAAGTGAATATCTTCTTCATCGTGAAGGAGCAAATCCCATTCTTGAACTATCACAGTCACTAGCCACACCATCTGACATATCCAGAACTTATTTTACTACTTCCCATTTACGGGAGGATTCATCTAAGAACCAAAGCATGTCTTCCTGTGTGAAGCAACTCGATACTCTCATGGTATAAGGAATTACGTATATGAAAACATTTCATGATATGACTTATAACGTAGTTACGATGTGATCTCTAAGTATATCATTCAATACTAGGGTCGGTTCAACATCATTGTTCTGCTAACAATATGTTCCCATTGCTACTGACATCCTTGTTACAAGAACAATGTCCATGATTAAGAAAACGTAATCATCAGTTAGCACATGAGCTGGTCTTAGAGGCTAAACCAGGAACTCTTGGTGTTTACATTTCCACACATGCAAATGAGTTTTCTTCTGAATCTCACAGTCAGGTTCATTGCAATTATAGCACAGAAATATAAACATTAATTATGAACGTGGAAATATATATATAATAACATTTTATTATTGCCTCTAGGGCATATTTCCAACAGTCTCCCACTTGCACTAGAGTCAATAATATTGTCAGTGCTTGAGCACTTTACACCTATGGCATACCGGTGTAAGAAATGCTTCATTTGTGGTATAGACCTCATCTTCGGATCTGACGTTTCAGGCCCGTTTGTATCTTGCATATCTTCGCGTTTTCACGCTATCATAAAATTCACTAATTTTATCAGTTTAGCTTTGTATATGTTTGAATCATTTGGCAGGACCTTGGTTCCTTTAGAATAAGTCATGAAATCATTCGTCAATGTTCCATGAGCTTCAAGCATCTAGGAAACCATACCATGTTCATAAATGAATTTATGATTCAAAATACCCTCCTTGTTACTTCTTTAAGCAACAATATACTTAGCCTCTGTTATAGAATTCGCCACAGTATCGAACTTGACATAGTTCCTCCATACTGTGCCACCCTTACGTGTGAAACACATAATCCCAATTAAAATCGAAAATCGATCGGAGTAAGTATGAAGACTGAATTGGTGTAACTGTTTACGTCAAAATTCAGCTGGTGTAACTTGTTACAACGAGCTCTTCATTATCTCCATTTTCTGAGAAACATATCTTATCTATCATAAGTTTAACTTTTCACTGCTTGTCCAATGATCAACATATTGATCACTTTGGTATCTTGCTCACAACCTTTTGGAGCGTTGGACATATCTGGTTGTTTTACATATTATGGTGTACATGATTAATCCAAACACACATGTGAGTGAAATTCAATTCATGTGTTTTGCTTATCTATGTTCATGAACACCGATTTCCGCAAACAACTTTTCACCGTGACCTCGGCAAGAACATCCTTCCTGACGTTTTCATACTAAACTACTTTAGTATCATGTCAATATGCAGTGTTGGCTTTAGCATGATCAGGCACTTACTATCTTCATAGATCACTGCGCTCAATACTAATGCTATATTAGCCCAAGTACTTCAGCTGAAAACTATTTTCAATAAAGTCCTCATTTGTGTCAAGAAACTTATATCATTTCTAATCAACAATATGTCATATACATAAGGTTTTAGAAATATTATTCAGCTCCCACTTACTTTCTTGAATATTTAAGCATCTTCGTTATTCCTGATGAAAACAAACTCTTTTGGAAATTTCATCACAACGAAAATTCCAACTCCATTATGCTAGCTTCAGTCCATCACTGGATATCCAAGGCTTGCATCTATTTTAGCATCCTTTGAATCGACAAAACATTCCGGTCGTATCACATATACGTCCTTTGTTATATTTCCGTGTAGGAACTTTGTTTTGACGTTCATTCTACCATATCCTATAAATGAGATATGTAGTAATTGCTAATATAACCCGAACTGACTAAAGCATTTCTACGGTCGACACTATTTCGCCGTAGTCAACCTTTGAACTTGCTAGAAAACAATTTTCCAACGAGTTGAGCTTTATGGATAAAACAATTTCATCCGAATCAATTATAGATCCATATATATATTCTTCAGACTTTTAGTCTTTCCGAGGGTCTACCAAGTTCAAAACTTGACTTACTTCCATGGATACTATCTCGGATTATTTGGCATTTAGCCAAATCCCGGAGTCAGTGCCCATCAACGCTTCTTTGTATATCACAGGTTTATCATTGTCGAACAACAATATCTCGTTTTACATATCATGAATGTTTGTATGATTTTTGTCTAACCTGTGTGGTTCAGCTGCGCACTTCTCTGAAGATTCAACAATCTTTGACAAGTTGCACTGTCCTCCCACTCACTCTTTTGTAAGAAACTATTTTTCTTCAAAATACATTGTTCTTAACAGCAAACAGTTTTGCTTTTGTGTAGTGATAGAGGAATACCAAAACTTTTGGCATAACCTTAACAAAGTAGCACTTATCTGATTTGGGGTTTTGAGTATGTCAAACATATGCCTCATATACCCAAATTTTAAGAAAAGACAACATGGTTTTAACAGTCCATACCACATCTAATATGGTGTCATTTCAACAGATTTGATGGTGCTCTTTTCAGTGTAAAAGCTGTAGTCACTAACGCATAACTTTAATAAGTATAATGGCAAATTGATAAACGTCATATTTGATCTTACCGTGTCATACATGGATTGATTACATCTCTCGAACACTTTACTCATAGTGGTGTTCCGGGAGACGCAAGTTATGACACTTCTTCACAACTCATCAGACGTTCGCTAAACTTGTAACTCAAATATTACTTTCTACAATCTAATTTGCAGAAGCTTTATTTTCTTGTTACAATGAATTTCTATTTCACTCTAAAATTCCTTGAACATTTCAAAGATTTCAGACGTATGTCTCTATTGAACAGATATCCACATATCTACTTCAACTCATGAGTGAAGATAGGGAATCCACTGCACACAACTACACTTATTGGACTACACACATCATCATGTATGATTACCAATGGTTTAGTTGCCCGTTCATGTATGGCCTATTAACGGTGTTTTAGTCACATTAATTCGAGACAAAGATCGCAAGCGTCAAGTGATTCATAATCATATGACTCGAAAGTCCATCACTTATGGAAATTCTTCATGCATGTTATGTCACTTGTGATAAACGGCAGTGCCACATCTATGTGGTATTTCTGTTAGTCTTGCGACGTTTAGCGTCAGTGTTATGAATGTTTAGTATTATTATCAAGATTCATAACATACACCCTATTCATAATGGAAGTATGGCCTTTACGTTATTCATAGCTTTGAACAACTCTCTTGCAACAAACATGATTCAAAATGATGTTTTGCAACAAGGCTAAAGTGTAGTAACAATTTACTCAACTCTAAAATGAATTATGAAGATAATCATAGAGTCAACACACGGTATAGTAAACCTTTTACCGTATTCCTGAGCGTGTCAAAACTCATCATTAGCTAGTCATAAAGGCCATAGTATTTCTTGCATCGAGTTGCAACAATATGCAATCGATGTGATATTCCGGTGATCAACAGTTTAATCACAATATACAGAATCCACAATTAACTGCTTAATCATGATTCCCAAGAATTACATCTCTTGACCAGCAATGAATTCATCTATAACTCCGTATGACTTTCATTTCTGAGCTGGTTATTCCAGTCTTCTTTCGTTTTGCCTTTATACGTATCATAGTTCTATTTCCAGTGTCACTCCTACTCATAGAAGATCACACATGATCAAGGGTGGCGCAGGCCATGGACTTTCCGGCGTGTAAGTCTTACTAACACCCTATGGAACTTCCTTTCCCTTAATCCTCATCATCATATGATCATTGTTCTTCTGGATCCCACACATCAGTTTTGTTTAGAGCACAATGAACATTTTCACTAATGCTTACAATCATACATTGTACTAGATATCTTATATCCAACATTAATTGTCTTACTACTGAAAACTTATTTTTCAGTTCCATGAATATAACATAACTATCCCAAACTTTTCGAAGTTCGGGTTTCATGATGGTGAAGACAATGCACTTAGCTGTCGTGGAATTATAGCATTTTGGATTATGGACATAAGTCACATCATCCATAGCATCAGCGGGAGAGCATCAAAAATTTGCGATAGGACAAGCTCCTTCTCGACACTATTGAGGATAGTCCTCACAATACGGTACCAATCGTAAAGTTTTTACCAGATAAAACAGTTAATCAAAATCAATTGGGAAGGTGGTAACGCGAGCCATTATTCTACAATGATAATGCAAATACTAAGACTTTGTTCATAATTAAGTTGCACTTGTGATTAATCAATTTAATTACTTAGTGCGCTCCCACTCAGATCAATATCTCTCGTAATTGATGCTGGAGTGATTCAAGATCCAACCCAATCGTCCGCCATTGATGTGACATCACTGATGACTTAGACTGGACCGGTAGGCCAACTTGCCAATCACGCCAAAGGTGATTCTTGTTCATCTTTCGATGGGCGTGTTCCAGTAGCAAACTTTTATCCAAACCGTCAAGATAACCAAGTGTAATGTGCTGTGTGTTCTTTTAACACACCCGTCTTTTATGCGTCACACCGTGTGCACCCATGTGACATGACCTGCTCCGGTGTGAAACATAGTATAGACGGTGCTACAGTTGGGAGAACACTATCAACTTGATATTGTTTTGCGAGAGATCACCCTAATAAAACACGACTACCGCGCATCAAACAAGGGTGCATCAAAGGGATAAACATCACAGGAAGTTCATAAAATTATGTGATATAGTATAGCCCTTTGCTTCGTGAAGTCTTCATTGTCTTCACGTCGTCGTGGTTGAAGTCACCGTGTCCACCAACTTTGTCCTTGGCGCCGGGAACATCACCACGGCTTCCGGCATGTGCGTCGGGGTCCACCTCCGCATCGTGGATCATCACCTTGCATCTATCTATTGCTTTGCCTCGAGCTAATAAACAGTTCTGGCACGCAGGCCATAATTAAGTGACAATCATATGACTCCAGTCATCATGCCGTACCACGACACGCAGGTCGCGAATAAATATTACATCATATAGCATCTCATACAAACACATTGCAAATCTTGAAGGCTATACCACATCACATGCATACTCTGCAAAAACGAGTTAGATCGCCATCTACACGGGTTGTTTCAACTTTTATCGTGGTTGTTAAGCAGGTTTACAAGGAAAACGAGAAACCCTAGATAAAACAAAACACGATACTTCTTTTGTTGCTAGTTTAACATACGGGGTGCGTGCAGCAACTAATGCCACAAGCCAAACTTCGTTAAACGCGTGACCCCCGTGTGGATTTGAGTTCATAAAATCCACAAGCCCCTCCATGTTAAATCTTCTATTGCGAGATTAAGATGAGATCCAAGGAGTTTGATGTAGACCATGATCAAGGCAACCAGCATACTGAAAGCAGCATAGAGGGATCAATGGAAAACTCAATCCTTGTAGCAAAACCTCAACTTGCCATCAAGCATAGAAAAAATCACATGACAGGGAAGCAACAAGAAAATCAATGCCTCATATCACACATATGATCTAGACCTAAACATGCATCTAATCAAGGATCGCTTTGATACCACTGTTGGGAAACGTCGCAGAAAACAAAAAATTTGGCCTACGAATCAAGAACCCAAGATCATCCAAGAAGATTGCATACAAGGTTTTAGGTCATGGCTCACCAACCTATGTAGCGGAAGTAGAGTTGGTGAAGCTCGTGGACGTAGTGGAATTAGATCTCGCAAGTTCTCCCACAAACAGTCCCTCGATCAATCCCACGAACAAGTCCCGCGATCTAGTCCCACGGACAAGTCCCATGAACAAGCTCCTCGAAGAAGGGTCGAAGGTACAACCCCTCCATTAGTATCCACACATCCCGTAGTAGCAATCCAGCAGCGCTCCGCCGTCCAGAGATGAACGCCACCGAGAAAACTAGAGGGAGAAAACCCTAACGGATTCCGATCTAGAACAGCGTCTAAACCGGGGTCTAATTGTGGAGCAACGGGGTTTAGAGGAGGGAGGGTGGCGCATAGGCCTTGGGGACAAGTTGTGTGTTGCGCCCCCCACCCCTCCCCCACATTATATAGGTGGCCAAGAGGCCCTTGGGGCGCAATAAGGGGGGTGGGGAGTCCAACTTGGACTCCCAAACCTCCCAAACCTTCCCACCGGAAACCTGCCATATTGGAGAGTTGGACTTTCCACCTGGAGGGGGATTCCTTCCCCTTGGTGCGCCCCCACCCCTTGGCCGGCCAGGGAAGCCTAGGTGGCTTGCCCCCCAAGGCTAGGGGCGCAGGGGAGTGGGTGGTACTTCCCGGAACCTTCTAGAACCTTCCATGACCTTCTAGAAGCTTCCAGGACCTTCCGGGACATACCGGGACCGTTTCGGGACATTCCGGACACTTCTGGAGCACTTCCAGGACCTTCCGAGACCGTTCTCGAACGTTCCGGAGCCATCCGGATAGTTTCCAAGACCATCCGAGTTACAGTTTAAGCCACCGGATGACCGCGAAGGTTGTCGGGACGCCTAGCGATTATCCGGAAACTATTCCGGTTGATCCAGGACTTCCCCAGTACCATTCTCATATGTTCCGGAACCACCTGGGACTACTCCAGAGTGATCCGGACATAACCTTAAATACCCAGAACTACTTCTGGTGCCCTTATGAACAATTCCATAAATCTCCGGAACTACTTCCGGTACCCGTATGAACTATTCTGCTTTGCTTCCACTAAACCTTCTACCATACTAGTATTCTAACAGACTACTGCTCGTTAAGTGTGTGACCCAATAGGTTCGGTATAATGCGGACATGACTCAGAACATCTTCCGGACATAGGTCAACAGCCTTTTGTCAATAGCCAATAATCAACAGCGGAGCCATGGACACCCATGTTGACTCCCGCACATACACGAAGAAACTTCGAGTGAACCATTCTGTTTAGTCATGTACCATTCCCTTTGCTTCGCGATATATGACAAAGTTAGAGGAGAGAAGTTTGGCACCCATGTGTAACAACTTTTGAACACAAGCCACTCGTTATCCTCTTTGCTCGTTTGTCCCTTTTCTCGTTATCGTATTCCGGTATCCCCGTGACTGAATCACAATGCGTCTGACCAGACTATAATGGATACCGTCATACCGAGTGGGCCCGAAGTGAATATCTTCTTCATCGTGAAGGAGCAAATCCCATTCTTGAACTATCACAGTCACTAGCCACACCATCTGACATACCCAGAACTTATTTTACTACTTCCCATTTACGGGAGGATTCATCTAAGAACCAAAGCATGTCTTCCTGTGTGAAGCAACTCGATACTCTCATGGTATAAGGAATTACGTATATGAAAACATTTCATGATATGACTTATAACGTAGTTACGATGTGATCTCTAAGTATATCATTCAATACTGGGGTCGGTTCAACATCATTGTTCTGCTAACAATATGTTCCCATTGCTACTGACATCCTTGTTACAAGAACAATGTCCATGATTAAGAAAACGTAATCATCAGTTAGCACATGAGCTGGTCTTAGAGGCTAAACCAGGAACTCTTGGTGTTTACATTTCCACACATGCAAATGAGTTTTCTTCTGAATCTCACAGTCAGGGTCATTGCAATTATAGCACAGAAATATAAACATTAATTATGAACGTGGAAATATATATATAATAACATTTTATTATTGCCTCTAGGGCATATTTCCAACACCGCCGTCATCGTAGCGCGGACGGCGTCCACCTCCCGGCGAAACGCGCTGGTGCCCACCAGAGGCACTGGAGGCACCGGCACCCCGCCGGCGGACAGCACCCACCCGTGGGGTGGCCTGGTGTCCGGCGGGCATGGGTAGCCAGCCTGCGCGAGGAGAAGCGCCTCCATCTGCGGCAGGTTGCGGCTCCTGAAGCCGTTGCGGGCGAGGTTGTCGTCGGCCATGGCGATCGAGGAGAGCTCGAGAAAAGAAGGCGAGAAAGAGAGGAGAGCTCGAGATGAGGATGTGCGGCTAGATCGCCCCGGCGAGCCCCTTTTTATAGCGGGGAAGAACGCGAACAGACGGCGGGACACACGGCGGCGCGGTCGACGGACCGTTGGGTATCTCAACGCGCCGCATTGATGCTCTCTGCGCCGATTGGACTCGTCACCGGCGCCGCATTGATTCACTGCGGCGACGTCGGGTGCGGGGAAGCCGAGGCGAGAGGATGACGACGACGCGTTTCACACGCCGACAGGTGGGTCGCGGCGCGAGGCGCGCGCTTTCCTTCCGTTCGCGCGCTTTCCTTTCATCCGGCGACCCTAAGCGACCCCCAACGCGACGGGTTTGGCTTGGGATCGCCGGACTCAATTTCGACCCAATCCGACGCTATTTGGGCTCTTGGGGGCGCGGCTGGGCAATTTTCCTCCACCCGGCGCTATTTTCGCCGTCTTGGGGGCCTCTTGGGGGCGCGGATGGAGTTGCTCTGATACGTTGGCCAGTGCTAGGTGAGTTGGGTATGGAGCCAAAGAGAAGTGGGCTGCTATTTGTGTTTCTATATACACTATTTTCTATCATGAAGTTCAAACTATACAATGATTTCGGTTTCCATTTACTAAACTAAAGAGATCTGGATTGATATGTGTTTCAAATTTTGTACGATTTATACATTTCAATGGCGTGTCTTCAATGGTTCAACATATTTACGGGAGCCAGGCTGTGTGTGTGCGGGCTGTTACTGCTAAATTGTTGTTCCTCTGCTGAACTGATGTGTGCATCTATGTTGCTGCTAAATTATTGTGTTACCTGTAAACTAATTAGTTAAAACACATAGCTACTCCTACTCAAATTGTTGTGGAGTGTACAGGTAGCTGATCCAAGTGACCCAACATATTAGAAGGGGCCAATCCGATACTAGGGAACGATCAACCTCAATGGCTCTTATTGGAAAGGGTCCATGATTACTTCGACACCAACGTAAACAATTTCAAAGTTCTCTCCAACATTGTCGGGCTGTTTTTGTTGGAAAAGGAAACTCACCGTTACAAAATATCATGTTTGTTATTAAACATATTGTTATTCTTCTAATTTACTGATCCTCCTTAGGGGTAAAACTCCTAGGAGCGATCTAGGCTATCCATTGAGATTGATTTTGACTCGATCAATATGAGCTGCCTTCTGTTTTTTTTTTTTTTGAGTTGCAATGAGCTGTGTTTCGTGAGCTGCCCCTTTCCGTGAGGAGCGATGGGGTGTCATTACCTCATGAGCCAGGGCTATCTTGGTTGATTGGGGGATCACCCAACATTTGTTATTTTGGTAATTTGCTCGCTGCCCTTGCATGACCCCCAAGCCCACATCCCAACCCCACGTCATCTCATCTCTCTTCTATCCTTCTCCTTCCAGCGCTGCCATGCTACGATTTCTACCTGTGTGGAGGAGGGTTTGCGTTAGAGCCGTCGACTGCAGGGCTGGGGGGGTAGGACGATCGCGGCGAAGTGAGTGAAGAACAGGTAAAGCAGGGGACGCGAGAGAAGGAGGCCGGTGGCAACGCCGGCTGGAGCTACGCTGGTGGCAGCCGCAAATCTTTAGCCTCTCTGTGCCCACACACCCCTTCCAACCCAGATCCTCACTCAGTACCACTCTCATATTCCTCCCGAACCCTGCACGTTTGGTTTCCAGTCGTCACCCAGCTCATTTCTGGTCGCAGCTCCACCCCGCTCCCCCCACACCTCTTTCCCCTGCCACAACGCCTTTCCCCGTTCAGATCACCTGTGGTGGCTCGCTGCTGCCCTCAATGCCTATTTAGTTCCTGTGCATTGAGAATCATGCTCATCTGTTGTTGTTTCATGGAGAACGGGAGTACATGGTAATTCTCCTAACAAAGAAAATCGACGCAGCGACGTTTACTTCTAGTCTAGGAATAAACCGTATGAAGAGGAGTTCCAAGAAAGATGAAGACACCATCAGGACCATCAGGCATACAGACCATTGCCTTCATGGCCTTAACCTCCTATTGCACACCTCCTGAACAGATAAACAAATGGAAAGTCAGTTGTCTCAAGCAGATTTTGGCTACCAAAGATCCGAGGTTACCTGAAAGCCAACACCGGGAATGCCCATCACTGCCCTCCACTGTATTGCAGTTTGAAACGCGTGAGCCATCTCCAAGTCCACACATTTTTGTTCAAAGGGCAGCAATCACGTCATGTATAATGTATACATCATGTATATATAGTGAAAGGGTTAGAACGCTTCAAAGACAAAGTATACGCAAACAAATTTACTTCTGGAATTGACTCATGCAAAAATAAACGCAATGCCCAGCGCCTGCCTGGCCATCAAGATCAATAGGAGGTAAAACCAAAAGGAATCAACCGTGAAGGTGCCGCAGAGATAGGGGACATATGTCCAGTCACAGCCTGACAGATAGGAAAGCCAGCCAAACCATTACCATTTTTGCTCGTATTCCAAACACCAGAGACAAACTAACTCAGTCACGTACAGAAGCGGTCCAGCGTTTCAGAATAGCTGACCTCGCATGGCAGATTAATAAATACGTGATTCACCGTTTAGTACATGCGAAAGCACTTACATAGCGGCTGGGCATGAGAACCATTGCCGTTTAAAAAATGGGACCACCCAGAAAAGTTTTTGTCTTAGTTAGCAGTTTTAGATGGCACCCTTGGAACCAGATGAAAAGATTACCTGAAACGGTTAAGCCTATATGGAAAGGAAGATGAGGTTTTGCTAAAATAGGAAGATAATTTTACAAAAGAATTTAGACAGAATCATTTAGAAAGGATGGTACCAATCTCAAAGCAATTGAATCGGTTATATATATATATATATATAGCCTGTCAATTCTGCGAATATTAGATTTTTAACCGTTTAACGGAATTGAGTGTATGATACACCGTTGAATTCTTATGGAAATGAAGCAACTTTTGTATGTTGAACACTTCCCCCGATTTTTCACAGATTAAGAGCAATTTTGAAAATGGTGCGGCGGCCCATTTTCACAGCGAGAGTATTTTCGCGATTTCTCTCGAACCGTTATCGGAATTATACAAACGATACAGGTTTAGAAATATATCGATCAGGCACTTCATCCATATGTAGAACACTTTGTCTAATTCGCTGCGGTTTAAGAGAAATTTTGCTGCAACTAAAACGCGTAAATTCTGTTTTTCGCCGATGAATCTTGTAGAGAGTACAACTTTTTATCCACTTGTCCGAACGATGTGTATGATACACCGTTCGATTCGTATGGAATAGGAGAATAATCCATATAATTAATACTTTTCGAGATTCTTCGCATTTTTAAAGTAATTTAAAAAATGATGCGGTTGCACTCATGTGGGCAGCGGAGAGTTTTTGCGTAAAAAAAATTGACTCGTTCGTCCGACCGATGCAATTGATATACCATTGGATAGATATTGTCGAGGCGCTCCATTTGTATGTCGAACACATCCTCTAATTAGTTACGATTTAAGAGTTACAACGATTTTACTAAAAACGCGGAACTCTGTTTTTCGCGACACGGAATCGACGAAGTGAACTGCATCTCATCGGGTAACCGCACTGCATTTGTCGACAAAGAGCACTGCATGTGTTTTTTTATTTACTTATCAGAACTTCACAGTTCGCTTTTCGCTTTGGAGAAGCGAACCACAATATAAATCATAGTGAACTATACTTTTTTTGTCTTTTTCTCTAACATACATACACAATAAAATTGTATTTGGACTGTATCTCGTGTAGCTCTTTTGTAGAGCAACCGCACTGCAAATTAGAGTTTTTTTGAAAAAAATTAAAAAGAGTGAACTCTTTTTTTGAGATGTTCTTTTTGAAGTTCACCGAACAAACCACATGTAATTTTATACTGCACTGCACCTTATTATCATTTTTACAACAAACTTTGCCTTTACAATTGATACATTAAAAATACACAAACAGTACACATAATACATGATACACACCAAAATAAAAAAAACCATGTAAACACAATCGAACTGTATGTTTCTAAAACAATCAAAGTGTAGTGCACATGACTTTTCCTTTTCTCTGAACAAATAAAGTTAATGACACTGCATTAGACTTTGTTCCAAACATAATAAAGTGAACGTCACGCCCACGCGGGACTGCACGCAATAGCATGTACTACGGAATACAAAGATTGTCCTGCACAAAACTTACCTTACAAACAACATCTTAAACATGTATCAGTATATCACCATATTGAAGTAAAAGTGATAATTACTTCGGATAAAAAATAATCACATGTATCTGGATCAAGTGTATCTCTTGACTTGTTTGCTACAAATCAACAAGCCGAGCATCTCGTTGCATTGAGAAAATGCATCAGGAAATTATACAGGGAAAAAAAGTATTTCAAACGGCCAAGAAGACTAGTTGATCTCTCCTTTACGTAGTAGAACCAACATAGAAATCCAATAACATCAAGTAAAAAACCAAAGAAAGCTACTACGGCAACAAAAAAGAAGGCAACAAAAATTACAACGATACGACAATAAAGTACCCAGGTTCACAGGAAATTGCATTAATTCTCATCCCAAGGAAACTGGAGGTCTGACTTTTTTCTCAGCCAGCCGTGGTGCTCCAAACCATTGGAGATGCAACAGGAAAATCAGCCCGTCCATGTAGTACTCCGCTTCAACGGACTGCTGCTGTATGAACCGCACATCTGTAGTCGGCGAACTGCATGAATGGCGCGAGCGGCACGCACAACACACACGCAACGGGCAGCACCAACAGCGAAGGGAGCTGCAACAGCGGTGGAGGGGCAGGACTCCTAAGCACGGGCAGGGAGTGCGCGACGCCGAGGTGGCCGAGAAGCGCTTGCGGCGGGGCGGCGATGTCGCAGCCGGGCGCCGGTCACTTGTAGGGCGCGAGCGGACACGCACTTTGGTGGTGGCGGAGCTCGTGGTAGGTGACGTAGAGCCCGCAGTCGTCGTGGTTGCACTGGACCCTAGCCGAGGAGACGACGGCGTCCATCACCGTGTTGCGGACATTGAAGCCGCCGCCGCGCTCGCAGCTCTCGCACTGCCGCTGGTTCCCGGGGCGCTCGCCGCAGGCCAGGTGGCCACCGTATGCACTGCACAGATCATACACCATATCAAGAAACCTTTTTCACTCTTTCTTGAATGAAACAAACAAAGTAATCTAACCTGGAAGACGGGGGGCTTGAAGGGGAGCTAGCAGATGGTGTTGAAATAAGGCATGGGCTTTAGGTCCATCTAACAATTTTAGAAAATCTCTAAGGGCCCATGTGAAAAAAATGACATGGGTGTGGTGCTAAGTTTAGTCCCATCCCGGAAGTGGAGGGTGAGTTGCACCTCTTTATAAGGTGAGCTCTCCTACATGCTATTGAGCAAGTAGAAGAGTGAGAGTTCACTCACGCTCCTCCTCCGCCGCCCGCCTCGCCTCGCCTCGCCTCGTCACGACGCGCGCGCCGCGGTTTGCGAAATTGAGCCGAGCCAAGCTAAAACCTATGTCATGTGTGCGCTTAATTTTTGCCAGTCAGGAACGGCTAATTAATTGGCATTGATTTTTAGTTAATGCAATTAATCACGAGTTAACCGCTACACGATCTGAGACGTCAATCGTGGGCCGAATCGGTCGCGGGTATCCAGTCCCACGTCGCCCTACCTCGGCTATGTATAAAAGGAGCCGCGGCAACCCTAGCCGCCGCACAACAGAATACATCGCATATGTTCTTCCTCGCGCACCGCCCACGTCGTTCCACGCACTGCCGCTGCCTCCGACGATCCCATCCCGTCCGCCGCGTGCACGGCTGTGCGGGAGAGCAGGCCTCCGGAACCGTGCTCCTTGTGATCCTGCACCGGGAGAGGAGCAATAAGGTTTTTGGGGAGCGTCTACGACGCGACTGCTCGCTTCCGCTCGTCTGCTTCGACTACTTCCTCTACGTTGCCATGTCTACCGAAGCTGAGAAGGCCGCCGCCGAGAAGCTCGCTGAAACCTTATCTTTATAGGCAATTTTCATATCCTGGTTTTGCTGCGACACTGAAACCGAACCCGTTTACGGGCCAAAAGTTTATGCGTTAGCAAAAAAAGACCATTTTGTGGCTCACGTCTATGAATGTCTTCTGGTTCGTTGGAGAGACTCCCACTGGAACGATTACTCCTCAATAGGAGAAGGCGTTCTGGGACGCCTCCATCGTTTTTGTTGGAGCAGTTCTTAGCGTGATCGGAGACAAATTAGTCGACGTGTATTTACATATGCGTGATGCCAAGAACTTATGGAGTGCACTCGAGGCAAAGTTCGGAGCAACTGATGCCGGGAGCGAGTTGTATGCTATGGAGCAGTTCCATGATTACAAGATGGTCGAGAACCGTCCTGTGTTGGAACAAGCCCATGAGATACAGTGCATCGTGAAAGAGCTTGAGCTCCTCAAGTGTGATCTACCGGACAAGTTTGTCGCGGGATGCATAATTTCTAAACTCCCTCCATCTTGGAGGAGCTTTGCCACCACTCTGAAGCACCAGAGGCGAGGATTCTCAGTTGAGGATGTTATTGGCCATCTGAGTGTGGAGCAGAACTCAAGGGAAAAAGACTCACACCAAAAGGGGGCTGAGGGAACTTTTACTGCCAACATGGTGCAGCAGAAGAACTTTCAGAATAAGTTTAAGGGAAAGAACAAGGTCCAAAAGAATACTACCTTCAAGAAGAAGGGGAAGAAGAACAACAAGAAGGATGATAGTTGTTTCACTTGTGGCTCACTGGAGCACTGGGCTAATAAGTGCCCGAACAAGTATAAGAAGCCAGCGCAGAATTCCAATTCTGTCAATGTGGTCATGGGCAACAAGGACAAGGGTGCACCTGGGTACGGTAATTCATTTACTGTTTTCTCAGTTTATCAATCTACTGAATGATGGGTTGACACAGGTGCAAATGTTCCTGTGTGTGCTGAAATATCCTTGTTTTCTTCTTACCAGACCACAGGAACCAGGTCCGTACTGATGGGGAACGGCGCACATGCTTCTGTTCTTGGTGTTGGTACGGTCGATCTGAAGCTTACTTTGGGAAAGACCGTGCGGCTGAAGAACGTGCAGCATGTCCCCGATATCAGAAAGAATCTCGTTAGTGGCTCCCTTCTATGTAAAGAAGGGTTTAAATTAGTACTCAAGTCGAATAAAACAATCTTGTCTAGATATGGATTATTCATTGGTAAAGGTTATGAATGCGGAGGTCTGTTCCGCCTTTCCCTAGAGGATTTATGTAATAACGTCGTGAATCATATACATTCTATCGTTGATGAATCTGAGATTTGGAATTCACGTCTTTGTCACGTAAATTTCGGTTGTATGACGCGGCTAGCTAAGATGAATTTAATCCCGAGTTTCACTTTAGCCAAAGGTTCTAAGTGTGATGCATGTGTGCAAGCTAAGCAACCTCACAAGCCCCACAAGGCTGCGGAGGAGAGACACTTGGCACCACTAGAACTCATACATTCTGATCTATGCGAGATGAATGGTGTGTTGACTAAAGGTGGAAAGAAATACTTCATGACATTGATAGATGACTCCACTATATTTTGCTATGTGTATCTGTTAAACACTAAAGATGAGGCTCTGCACTACTTTAAAATCTATAAAGCAGAAGTTGAGAACCAACTTGAGAAAAAGATTAAACGGGTTCGGTCTGATCGTGGTGGAGAGTACTTTTCTAATGATTTTAATTCTTTCTGTGCAGAACATGGAATTATTCATGAGAGGACGCCTCCCTATTCACCCCAATCAAACGGGATTGCCGAAAGATTTGGTTAACTCCATGTTAGATACATCGGGTTTATCCAAGGCATGGTGGGGGAGGCTATATTGACATCTTGTCCTGTCCTGAATAAGGTTCCCGTGAAGGATAACGAGATCACTCCCTATGAATTATGGGAGAAGAAAAGAACGACACTCTCATACTTGCGTACTTGGGGCTGTTTGGCGAAATTCAATGTGTCGATCCCCAAAAAGCGTAAGCTTGGACCAAAGACCGTGGACTGCGTTTTTCTGGGCTACGCTAAGAACAGCGTTGGATATAGATTTCTAGTGGTGAAATCTAAGGTACCTGACGTGAAGGTCAGTACGATTATGGAGTCTAAAGATGATACGTTCTTTGAGGATATATTTCCCATGAGAGATATGCAAAGCACTTCTAGACAGGAATCTGATGAGATTCCTGAACCCGCCATTCTGATGGAATATTATGAACGAACTCATGATGATAATCCTGTGGAGCAAGACGATGAAGCTCCTATTAGGAGCAAGAGACAGAGGACTGCAAAGTCCTTTTGTGATGATTTCATTGTGTACCTCGTGGATGATACTCCCACTTCTATTTTAGAAGCTTATGCATCATCGGATGTTGACTACTGGAAAGATGCGGTTCGTAGCGAGATGGATTCCATCTTGGCTAATGGAACATGGGAAATCACTGATCATCCCTATGGTTGCAAACCTGTGGGATGTAAATGGGTGTTCAAAAAGAAGCTTAGGCCTGATGGCAGTATTGAAAAATTCAAGGCTAGGATCGTGGCTAAGGGCTATACCCAGAAGGAAGGAGAAGATTTCTTCGATACTTATGCACCGGTGGCCAGACTAACAACCATTCGAGTATTACTCTCGTTGGTTGCCTCGCATGGTCTTCTCGTCCATAAAATGGACATTAAGACGTCTTTCCTAAATGGAGAGCTAGACGACGAAATCTACATGCAACAGCCAGATGGCTTTGTAGTAGATGGTCAGGAAGGAAAGGTGTGCAAGCTATTGAAATCTTTATATGGCCTGAAGCAAGCACCTAAGCAGTGGCATGAGAAGTTTGATAAAACTTTGACATCTGCTGGTTTCCTTGTAAGTGAAGCTGAAAAATGTGTATACCATCGCCATGGTGGGGGCGAAGGAGTTATACTGTGCTTATATGTTGATGACATACTGATAGTTGGAACCAACCTCAAAGTCATTGAGGAGGTTAAGACATTTCTATCTCAAAACTTTGAGATGAAAGATCTTGGTGTGTGTCAGAACCCTCTGTTAGGTATGTGCTAGGGTTAGCAAGAAACTTTGCATCATGTTAAAAATTTCAAAAGAAATTGAAATGGCAGAGAGAACACCCCCAGATGAATTTAATTCAAATGGCCAGAATAAAAGTTGCTCCAAAAATTCCTTTTGCATTTTTGAAAAGCCTTATAAATGAGTGTGATCACATATCAAGTGATGTGGGACCAACCCCATGCTCATGGATTTTTCAAATATTCAAACAGGAGCATGGATTTAAATTTAAACCCCTATTTGAATTAAAGTTCAAATAATTTGAATTTTAAAAATGTTCAAACTTTACAAGTGGCTAGCCTATTATATTGTGAAGCCATATAAAAAGTTTCAACATTTTATAAAATGTCTAGCTATTTAATTTAGCTAAGACAAAACAAATACAGAAGAAAAAAAGGAAACAAAAAATAGAAAAGAGGCTTACCTGCGAAGGCGCCCAACTCATCCCCCAGCCTGGCCCAGCCCAGCCCACAGGGGCACATGCGTCTTCAACCCCGGCCAGGCAGGCACGCAGGTCGCCGGTGAGCGCCGTGGGCGCGCCAGGCAGCTGCCTGTCTGCCCAGGGGTTATCCCCTCGTCTGGAGACGTCTGAAAGACGCCCAGCTCCATTCCCCTCCCTCCTGTGCCATTTCCCCCCTCCTCCCTCGCCGTGTTCGTCGTCGACAGGAGAGATCGCCGGAGCACGACGACGCGCTCGCGTAGCCAACGCCGACGAGAGGCCTAGCCAAGCTGTCCCTCGTGTCCAGCGTCATCCGCTTCGTAGATCTGCAGAAGATGGCGTGTCCAGCGCCTCCGTAGCCGCCGAATTCGAGCTCACAGCGTCGCCGAAGCAGGAGGAGATCGACGACGATTGCTACTCCGTCAAGCCACCCTAGCTCAAGCCGTCACCGCCTTTGAACTCCGGGTGAGCAGGCGGTTCAAACCTCTCTCTTCCTGCCCCATGTTGCTTCCTCTGTCGCGATCTGCCATGGGAGTCGTAGAACAACGCCGCTGTGGTGCTCGTCGGCGAGCACCCGTGAAGCAATCGAGCTCGAGACCATGTCCTTCACCTTCGCCTTGGTCTTCTGCTTCGTTTGATCCCAGCCCCTCTTCAAATGGCGCGGCGTAGCGAGTTCCACCCTGAGCCAGTAGCTCCGCCGCTGCTAGAACTCGTCGCCGACGACGTTCTAGTACACCTCAGCCCTGGATCTTGGTCCCGTTCGACGTGCGAGCACAAGGGCTTCAAGAAGATGGCCTCGGCGCAAAGAATAGCCCCCTGGAACGCCGTCCCGAGCAGCGCCGCCGTAGTATTTGGTCACCGGCGGCTAACCGCCGGCGAGGTGACGTGGCCCGCGTCTGTTTAGCGCTAATCACCCTAATAACTACCCCCTGAACCACTTACATGTGGGCCCAGGCTACTAATTAACCCCTGGTTAGTTTAAACTAACCGGGTTTATTAACCCAGCCAGTGACCAGGTGGCCCCACACGTCAGAAACCCCCCCTGACGCCAGCATGAGGTCATGCTTGCGCAATACAGGAATTTCTATTTAAAGAATAACCAGGAAAATCCAGAAAATGCTTTAAACTTTGGAAATTCATAACTAATTCATTTTAACTCCAAATTAAACATATAATATATGTAAAATTATCAGAAAAATGCAAGGATTCTGAATATGCAATCTGTTTTCATGTTTGACCAAATAAAATTGGGTGAACAGTGGCAACATTGCATATGCATTCTTTTGAAATTAAAATTGGAGTTTGAATTTGCAATTCAATTGCAATATACTCCTTTTAAATGGAATAACTCACACATCAGTGACACCTACATCAAGTTTCAACCTTCAACCATGTGATTGTGAATTGTACTTATTGTGCTCCCTTGCTTGTTGTTTGTCGAGTAGAGGTGGAACCGGAACAGGAGGCTGCCCCCTTCGTTGAAGACCCCGATACTGAACCTCGTCATCAAGGCAAGCAAACCCCCATTGATCATGTCGATAAAATCCCACTTCCCTCTCAGTCTCGCTTATGCATTGTTTAGGATGATTACCATGCTACGTTTCTACCGCATAGATGAACTCATTCCTTTGCATGACCTATCTTTTGTCACAGTAGTAAGCAAACCACAATCCTAGCAAATGTAGGAGTTGATTGATATCATGTGGCCCCTGCAACTGTTACTGCTTATTGCATGCTTAGAGTGATACAATGATGATACTGTTATGTGAGTCAGGATGGTAGTAATCATGTTGATGATGGTGGAAATGTGTTGGTGAATCTATCCTAATACAAGGTGAACGATAAGAGGTTGTGTAGGAGTACACAGTGGGTTGTCTCGTTGAACACCGGCCTAAGTTCGAGTTCTTGTGTGGTGATCCAAGATAAAGAGTACAACCACACATTGGGCTCACTAACCCCTTTCAACCTACTAACTCATCCCTTTCGATGTCCAGATGTCGCAGTAGTTCGGAGTTCTGGTAGGTTTGTGGCCTGGTTGCTAAGTGAGAGAACGGATCAGCCGAGACCGGCTTATGCACCATGCACACATCATCTGGGTCCACTTCGGTAAACCGGACGGGTTCACGATAGTGGTAGCCAACCCAGGTAGGCGGCTTTCTTGGACTACATCGTCTATGAGGTAACAGTTGTGGTGAACATCCTCGCCGACACCCCTTGAATGGTGTCGAGATCAAAGGCGGTAACTGATGGTCATGTGTGTGTAGCGGTACACCCCTGCAGGTTTAACAAAACTATTCGAATAGCCACGTCCGCGGTAAGGGGCTGCTTGGAAAGCTTAGCTTGATTATTAGACAACTTGAACTGGATACTTATAAAACTTTCCAAGATAAGCGTGAGTGCTATGGTGTGATTTCTCGTGGGGAGTCGAGGAAGGCACCATACTGGTGTAATTGGTTGGAGATGTAGTGGACTCTTGTACGCTTCTTACCTCAAGTCTGGTACTCGTAGTTCAGGACTAGCCAAGTCAAAGATGGCACTTCTGCTTATGAACCCCACCTCCCTTTACCTTGATACATGTGCATGAGTAGTATAGTTCCTACGTAAGTCTTGCTGAGTACGACTTTGTACTCACGTTTGCTTATTCTATGTTTTAGATGAACCCACTAACCCCGAAGGTGGATTCTTCATCGAGCTCGACGACTGAAGACCAAGCTAGTGTAGTCCCAGTCAGCAGACTGGTTCCCTCGTGAAGGGCTTGTTTATAAATAAGGCTTCTCTAAGCCATTTGTTAAACTTGTCTGTACTCAGACCTACTCCCTCCGTCCCATAATATAGTAACGTTTTGAAAACTAGCATAGTTTTCAAAACGTTACTATATTATGGGACGGAGGGAGTACTTTGATTCCGCATGCTTGTTGTAATGTTGGATCACAGTCTCGTGATCTCTGTGTGCACTCTGTAAGAGTTATCAATAAAGTTGTATACTCTGTAGAGAATTGCAATGATACATGTTGTTCATACTAGACATGTGTGTTTTGTGTATGATTATAACATGCATGTCTTAGTATGGGTTTTCGAGACCTTAGTTGTGATCTGGTTGGCGGTATTTTATACACCAAGTGGCCCTTAGATGTGCGCATCTTGGGGCATCGCGATGCGATTGCTCGTGACTCCGTCACGTGCACACTTTGATGTATGATCGAGCCCGCCCTAGACCCCGACTAAGTGATCGGGCTGGAGTAAGTCTATGTAAGGGTTATAATACAATCGATAGTATGGTTGAGGCGACTTGTCTATGATTATGGGAGTTCACCACCCATATCATTTAGACTTGTGTGGGGACGATGAGGACCCATCTCAGTTGATCATCAGGCCTGGATGGGATGCCCCTCACGTTCGATGCTTTCCGAGAACGTTCTGTGCTTGGCCTTGTCTGCTTATACAAGTGGGTACGGTTCTCGGCTCTCCATATGATTGTGTTGTAGCGAGTCTTGCATACGCTAACCCCAGGTCCCGACAGACTTGGTATCAGAGCAGGACTGACTGTAGGATTATCAGCCTTGGCCGAAGTCGAGTCTAGCTTGCTATAGTTATATAGTTACTCTGGGTATATAAGGGAACAACGTAAGGCTTCTTTTTTCTCCTTACCATCATCGTTCTGAGTTCTGAGTCACCCTCATCTTATTCTATGGGAAGATAGGACTAGGCTCATCTATGTCTTACTAGAACATCTCGTTGTTTGCTTCCTTGTAGCCGTAGGAAAGTTGTGTTCGGTTTGCTAGGGTTGTTGTGCTTCCTGATTTCTTACATCGTATGTAAGTGATGTTTCTACATTGCAAGAAAAGACATTTCTTACAATTACAGACGTTATGTTGTCCGAGTCATTCCAGGTTTCTTCATAATCTGATGCATTTGCAAACTCCTTCTTTCTGTTTCAGATGGCGGATCTCCCCCCCCCCCCCCCGTGCCTCGATGTGCGTGGGCATCCGGCCATGCTCACCGAGATGAGTCCTTCATTGGCTATCGTTGGTATCCTGAGTACACAGTTGAGGAGCATATCCTTGACTTCAACCAGACTCAGTTCCACTGCACTGTCAGGATCTACCCGCACCACATTGGAGTCTCTCAGCCTATCCTCTTTGGACATGGCATTGGTGTGACTGAGAACATGGTTGTGCAGGATGTTGCATAATCATGTATTACCCTGCTGAGAGAGGAGCATGCAATGCTTGTAGGGTCACCTTTCCGCTATATCCATGATGCACTTCCAGGAGAAGAGGGATATTACACCGGATTGTACATAGATCACTCCCTGGAGGATACTTTGCTTCAGATCACTGCTCGGCACGCTTGTGATAGAGATCGTGATGCACGTGCCCTTCGTTTTGAGCTTCACGCCACCCGTGTCCGTCTATACCGAGCACTTACACTCCTGGCTCCTTTTGTGAGTGTTGGATCAGTGGAGTATGATGCTATCTACCCAGCCAGGACACAGGATCCTTCTCGAGTTGCTTGGCCCGAGATTGGAGGCATTTTTCCACCCCGTGGTCCTCTGCTTCCACCCTACGCTGGACCTAGGCCCCATCCTTGCCAAAATGGATATTAGGGTCCACAGGCCTCCGTGTTTTCCGATGGTCACCTTCAGCTACCAGGTTACGTGAGTAACTTTTACGAGGATTACTATGGAGATGGAGATGAGTGAGACCGCCTGTGGTCTTGCTTTAGTGAGGATGTAGTAGTACCTTTAGTATATTGTACGCAAGGTGTTCTAAGTTCCAGAGGCTTAGATAAATAATGTATAGGAAGTCAGAGTGCCTCTGAAGGATGTATCATCTTCATCACGTTTGTATTAGCTTGGCTCTTGTACTAAAATGATGTATGGTTTGTATGACAGCTTGTGAATATATGGCTTGTATGCTTTTATCACCATGTTGTCAAGATGATTACTTCCTTTTATCTGTGATTCTTCCAATACCTTCAATACCTTGTTTAGGCTCTTCCAATCAACTCTGTTTGACTTTGATTTTCCCCTTCAGGATGTCTCAAGGAACCCGTGGCCAGCTTGGTCGTGCCCATGGTCGTGTGAATGATCCGGAGGAAGGCAACCTTCCACCGCCCCCCCACGATGGCTCAAGTTCTAATGGGGGTTGAGAGGAACCGCCGAGACTCTCACCCGTTGCTGGAGGTCATTGCCCGCAACACCAATTAGCAGCGCAATGAGTTGGTGTCTTTGAATGACTTCATCCGGCTTCATCCCCCGGTTTTCAGCTACTCCACCAAGCCCCTTGACGCCGATGAATGGCTTCGCAGCATCGAGAGGAAGCTCCAGGAAGGCCATGTTGCAGATGGTGACAGGGTCAGCTATACCACCTACCACCTCGAGGGTGCAGCTAGCTCTTGGTGGGAGAATTTCCTGAACATGCGTCCCGTTGGACCGCCCACAACTTGGGATGAGTTCTGCACTTCATTCCGTGAGCACCACATTCCAAAGGGTCTTATGGACCGCAAGCGTGAGGAGTTATGCAACCTCACCCAAGGAAGAAGGACTGTTGACGAGTTTAGTCGTGAGTTCAACCGACTGGCTCGTTATGCTACTGAAGAGGTATCCACCGATGCCAAGAAGCAAGAGAGGTTCTGTCGTGGACTCAATTCTGGACTCCGTCGTGAGCTCAACCTGCATGACTTCGCCACCTTCCAGGTCCTTGTCAACAAGGCCATCAAGGCGGAGGACATGAACACCCCCAATGACTTCCGCAAACACCCTAGAGACGATGGTTCATCCAGCTCAGGCTCTCAGAAGCGCAAGATCTGGGTCCCCAACAACATGTTTCGCCAGAACAACCCGTCGAGGCCATCCTATGTGGCGCCTCGTCCATCAGCTCCGTTCCACCCAACTCCACCGAACAACCCAGCTCCCCGCACTATCTTTGGAGCCTGCTACAAGTGTGGTCAGGCAGGTCACTACTCCCGCGAGTGTCCCCAGAACCAGCTCCAGAATCAGAATGCTCCACCCCGTGTCGGAGGTAACAACAATGGTCGTGGCAAGCCACCACCCCCGAAGGTCTCCACCACCAAACCCGCTCCTCCCGCCAATCGTGGACGTGTGAACCAAATCTCAGCTGAAGAGACTGACGACACTTCTGACGTCATTCTTGGTACGCTCCCAGTCAATTATGTTCCTACTTCCGTTCTTTTCGACCTAGGAGCATCTCATTCATTCATGTCGGAAAGTTATGCACTTCGTCATGAGTTATCCTTTGTTGAAATGTCCACACCAATGATAATTCAAACTCCAGGGTCAAGATGGCAAACTAATAGAGTAATCCATGGTAATCAAATTGCAATTGAGGGTTTAGTATTCCTTGCTTCACTCATAGCCCTCAAGTCTTCAGACATTGATGTCATCCTTGGTATGGATTGGTTATCAAGGCAACATGCTTTTCTTGATTGTAAAGCCAAGTCAGTTAGACTTACCCATCCTTCAGGCTAGACAATAGATTATTCCTCACCAAGATCGAGAACCCAGATGCATTCTTTGAATGTGCTTCCCCTTCCCGACCTTGAAGATATTCCGGTGGTTCGTGACTTTCCGGATGTCTTTCCTGAAGAGTTGCCGGGTATGCCCCCCGACAGATGTGTAGAGTTCATAGTGGATCTTATTCCAGGCACCGCACCAATTTCCAGACGCCCATACAAAATGGCCCCATGTGAGTTAGCTGAGCTTAAAATCCAACTTGAAGCTTTGTTGGCAAAAGGCTTCATCCGCCCTAGCTCATCGCCATGGGGTTGCCCCGTTCTGTTCGTAACGAAGAAAGATGGAACAGAAAGAATGTGCGTAGACTATCGCCCGCTAAATCTAGCGACGATAAAGAACAAGTACCCACTTCCCAGGATCAATGATCTTTATGATCAACTTGCTGGATCATCTGTCTTCTCCAAGATGGATTTGAGATTAGGTTATCATCAAATCAAAATCCGAAACGAGGACATTCCAAAAACGGCTTTCACTACTCGTTATGGTCTTTACGAGTACACTGTCATGTCCTTTGGTTTAACCAATGCCCCCACCACTTTCTCGCGCATGATGAATTCGATCTTCATGGAGTACTTGGATAAATTTGTTGTAGTTTATCTTGATGACATTCTCATCTACTCGAAGAACGAAGAAGAACATGCCGAACATCTTAGGCTAGTATTGATGAAACTTCGAGAGCATCGCCTGTATGCTAAATTCTCCAAGTGTGAATTTTGGCTACCAGAAGTGACCTACTTAGGCCACGTGATTTCTGCAAAAGGCATTGCTTTGAATCCCGAGAGAGTTCAGGCCGTCCTTGACTGGACTCCACCTGAATAGGTTAAGCAAGTTAGGAGTTTTCTTGGCTTAGCAAGCTATTGCCACCGCTTCGTCGAGAACTTTTCTAAAATTGCAAAGCCTCTAACTGAACTCCTCAAGAAAGATAAGAAATTCCTATGGACTCCCAAGTGGGAGGAAAGCTTTCAAGAGCTAAATAGAAGATTGACTTCTGCACCCGTACTTGCGCCTCCAGACACCAAAAAGGATTTCGAGATCTTTTGTGACGCCTCACGGCAAGGGTTAGGATGCATACTTATGCAAGATAGACATGTGGTAGCTTATGCTTCACGCCAGTTGCGTCCACATGAAGAGAACTATCCTACCCATGATCTTGAACTCGCTGCCGTAGTTCATGCCCTGACAACTTGGCGACATTATCTCCTTGGTAATCGTTGTGAGATCTTTTCCGACCACCAAAGCCTCAAATATATATTCACCCAGCCAGATCTTAATCTCAGGCAAAGACGCTGGATTGAGTTGATAAAAGATTACGACGTAGGAATTTCTTACACCCCAGGCAAAGCCAATGTCATGGCTGATGCACTAAGTCATAAGTCGTATTGTAACAACCTCATGTTACAACAGTGTCAACCACTTCTTCATGAGGAATTTCGAAAGCTCAATCTCGAGATTGTTCCTCATGGATCTCTTTTAAACTTGGTGGCGAACCCAACCCTTGAGGATCAAATTATAGTTGCCCAAAGGCGTGCACGAGGTGTTCGCCGGATCAAGGAGAACATTGCTAGCGAAGTTGCTAAATGTTTCTCCACAGATAGTAAAGGAACGGTATTCTTTGGAAATCGTTTGGTAGTATCTAAGAATAGGGATCTAAGGCAACTCATCCTTAAAGAATCCCATGACACTCCCCTCACGATTCATCCCGGTAGCACAAAAATGTACCGAGATCTACGCCAGAGATTTTGGTGGACTAGGATGAAGAGAGACATTGCTCGATATGTTGCCGAATGTGATGTTTGTTGTCGCATTAAGGCTGAACACCAAAGACCTGCTGGCACTCTTCAACCTTTGCCTATTCCAGAGTGGAAATGGGACAAAGTCAGTATGGATTTCATCACTGGCTTTCCAAAAACCCAGAAAGGAAATGATGCCATCTTCGTTGTGGTGGATAGACTTTCCAAAGTTGCACACTTCCTTCCAGTTTGCGAGTCTATAACTGCTAGCCAGTTAGCGGACTTGTATGTCTCTAGAATTGTGTATCTTCATGGTGTTCCTTTGGAAATCAATTCTGATCGTGGTAGCCTTTTCACCTCTAGATTTTGGGGAAGTTTTCAGAATGCTATGGGAACTCATCTCTCCTTTAGTACAGTTTTCCATCCTCAGTCTAGTGGTCAAGTCGAAAGGGTTAACCAAATTATCAAAGACATGCTCAGAGCTTGTGTTATCTCATTCGGAAAGAATTGGGAGAAGTCTCTTCCATTTTCCGAATTCGCTTATAACAACAGTTTCCAATCTAGTCTGAACATGGCTCCTTTTGAACTCCTCTATGGACGAAGATGTCGAACACCCTTGAACTGGTCAGAAACCGGTGAAAGACAATTCTTTGGACCGGACATGATCATGGAAGCAGAAGAGCAAGTTCACATTGTTCGTGATCAATTGAAAGCAACCCAGTCTCGTCAGAAAAGCTACTATGATCGTCATCATAGGCAAGAAATCTACAATCTGGATGAGAAGGCTTACCTTCGGGTTACTCCTCTGAAGGGAACCCAACGATTCGGTATCAAAGGCAAGTTGGCCCCACGTTACATCGGACCTTTCCGCATTCTTGCTAAACGTGGAGAAGTTTCCTACCAACTTGAACTACCCCCGCACCTTTCCCGAGTACATGATGTATTCCATGTGTCACAACTCAGGCGTTGCTTCAAGGACCCCATCCGCGAAGTCGACCATGAAACGCTTGATCTCCAAGATGACCTTTCTTACCGAGAATACCCCGTTGGTATTCTTGATTCAGCAGAGCGTGTCACTCGTCGTCAGAAGATTAAGTTTCTGAAAGTGCAATGGTCACACCACTCCGAGAAAGAAGCCGCGTGGGAGAGAGAAGACCGTCTCAGTGCCGACTACCCCTCCTTCCTCCCACAGACTTCTGAATCTCGGGAAGAGATTCTTTTGAGTGGGGACAAGTTGTCAGAACCCTCTGTTAGGTATGTGCTAGGGTTAGCAAGAAACTTTGCATCATGTTAAAAATTTCAAAAGAAAATGAAATGGGAGAGAGAACACCCCCCAGATGAATTTAATTCAAATGGCCAGAATAAAAGTTGCTCCAAAAATTCCTTTTGCATTTTTGAAAAGTCTTATAAATGAGTGTGATCACATATCAAGTGATGTGGGACCAACCCCATGCTCATGGATGTTTCAAATATTCAAACAGGAGCATGGATTTAAATTTAAACCCCTATTTGAATTAAAGTTCAAATAATTTGAATTTTAAAAATGTTAAAACTTTACAAGTGGCTAGCCTATTATATTGTGAAGCCAAACAAAAGTTTCAACATTTTATAAAATGTCTAGCTATTTAATTTAGCTAAGACAAAACAAATACAGAAAAAAAAGGAAACAGAAAATAGAAAAGAGGCTTACCTGCGAAGGGGCCCAACTCATCCCCCAGCCTGGCCCAGCCCAGCCCACAGCGGCACATGCGTCTTCAACCCCGGCCAGGCAGGCACGCAGGTCGCCGGCGAGCGCCGTGGGCGCACCAGGCAGATGCCTGCCTGCCCAGGGGTTATCCCTTCGTCTGTAGACGTCTGGAAGACGCCCAACTCCATTCCCCTCCCTCCCGTGCCATTTCCCCTCCTCCCTTGCCGTGTTCGTCGTCGACAGGAGAGATCGCCGGAGCACGACGACGCGCTCGCGTATCCAACGCCGACGAGAGGCCTAGCCAAGCTGTCCCCCATGTCCAGCGTCATCCGCTTCATCGATCTGCAGAAGATGTCGTGGCCGGCGCCTCCGTAGCCGCCGAATTCGAGCTCACACCATCGTCGGAGAAGGAGGAGATCGACGACGATTGCTACTCCGTCAAGCCACCCTAGCTCAAGCCGTCACCGCCTTTGAACTCCTGGTGAGCAGGCGGTTCAAACCCCTCTCTTCCTTCCCCTGTTGCTGCCTCTGTCGCGATCTGCCATGGGATCCGTAGAACAGCGCCGCCGTAGTGCTCGTCGGCGAGCACCCGTGAAGCAATCAAACTCGAGACCATGTCCTTCACCTTCGCCTTGGTCTTCTGCTTCTTTTGATCCCAGCCCCTCTTCAAATGGCGCAGCGTAGCAAGTTCCACCCCGAGCCAGTAGCTCCGCCGCCGCTAGAACTCGTCGCCGGCGACGTTCCAGTACACCCCAGCCCTGGATCTTGGTCCCGTTCGACGCGTGAGCACAAGGGCTTCAAGAAGATGGCCTCAGCGCAAAGAATAGCCCCCTGGAACGCCGTCCCGAGCAGCACCGTCGTAGGATTTGGTCACCGGCGGCTAACCGCCGGCGAGGTGACGTGGCCCGCGTCTGTTTAGCTCTAATCACTCTACTAACTACCCCCTGGGCCACTTACATGTGGGCCCAGGCTACTAATTAACCCCTGGTTAGTTTAAACTAACCGGGTTTATTAACCCAGCCACTGACCAGGTGGCCCCACACGTCAGAACCCCCCCCCCCCCTGACGCCAGCATGAGATCATGCTTGCGCAATAAAGGAATTTCTATGTAAAGAATAACCAGGACATCCAAAACATGCTTTAAACTTTGGAAATTCATAACTAATTCATTTTAACTCCAAATTAAACATATACTATATGTAAAATTATGAGAAAAATGCAAGGATTCTGAATATGCAATCTGTTTTCATGTTTGACCAAATAAAATTGGGTGAACAGTGGCAACATTTCATATGCATTCTTTTGAAATTCAAATTGGAGTTTGAATTTGCAATTCAATTGCAATATACTCCTTTTAAATGGAATAACTCACACATCAGTGACACCTACATCAAGTTTAAACCTTCAACCATGTGATTGTGCATTGTACTTATTGTGCTCCCTTGCTTGTTGCTTGTCGAGTAGAGGTGGAACCGGAACAGGAGGCTGCCCCCTTCGTTGAAGACCCCGATACTGAACCTCGTCAGCAAGGCAAGAAAACCCCCATTGATCATGTCGATAAAATCCCACTTCCCTCTCAGTCTCTCTTATGCATTGTTTAGGATGATTACCATGCTACGTTTCTACCGCATAGATGAACCCATTCCTTTGCATGACCTATCTTTTGTCACAGTAGTAAGCAAACCACAATCCTAGCAAATGTAGTAGTTGATTGATATCATGTGGACCCTGCAACTATTACTGCTTATTGCATGCTTAGAGTGATACAATGATGATACTGTTATGTGAGTCGGGATGGTAGTAATCATGTTGATGATGGTGTAAATGTGTTGGTGAATCTATCCTAATACAAGGTGAACGATGAGAGGTTGTGTAGGAGTACACAGTGGGTTGTCTCGTTGAACACCGTCCTAAGTCCGAGTTCTTGTGTGGTGATCTAAGATGAAGAGTACAACCACACATTGGGCTCACTGACCCATGTCAACCTACTAACTCATCCCTTTCGATGTCCAGATGTCGCCGTAGTTCGGAGTTCTGGTAGGTTTGTGTCCTGGCTGCTAAGTGAGAGATAGGCTCAGCCGAGACCGGCTTATGCATCATGCACACATCATCTGGGTCCACTTCGGTAAACCGGACGGGTTCACGATAGTGGTAGCCAACCCAGGTAGGCGGCTTTCTTGGACTAGATCGTCTATGAGGTAACAGTTGTGGTGAACATCCTCGCCGACACCCGTTGAATGGTGTCGAGATCAAAGGCGGTAACTGATGGTCATGTATGTGTAGCGGTACACCCCTGCAGGGTTAACAAATCTATTCGAATAGCCGGTCCGCGGTAAGGGATTGCTTCGAAAGCTTAGCTTGATTATTAGACAACTTGAACTGGATACTTATAAAACTTGCCAAGATAAGTGTGAGTGCTATGGCGTGCTTTCTCGTGGGGAGTCGAGGAAGGCACCATAGTGGTGTAATTGGTTGGAGATGTAGTGGACTCGTGTACTCTTCTTACCTCAAGTCTGGTACTCGTAGTTCAGGACTAGCCAAGTCAAAGCTGGCACTTCTTGTTATGAACCCCACCTCCCTTTACCTTGATACATGTGCATGAGTAGTATAGTTCCTACGTAAGTCTTGCTGAGTACGACTTTGTACTCACGTTTGCTTATTCTATGTTTTAGATGAACCCACTAACCCCGAAGGTGGATTTTCCTCGAGCTCGACGACTGAAGACCAAGCTAGTGTAGTCCCAGTCAGCATACTGGTTCCCTCGTGAAGGGCTTGTTTATAAATAAGGCTTCTCTAAGCCATTTGTTAAACTTGTCTGTACTCAGACCTACTTTGCTTCGCATGCTTGTTGTAATGTTGGATCACGGTCTCGTGATCTCTATGTGCACTCTGTAAGAGTTATCAATAAAGTTGTATACTTTGTAGAGAATTGCAATGATACCTGCTGTTCATACTAGACATGTGTGCTGCGTGTATGATTATAACATGCATGTCTTAGTATGGGTTTTCGAGACTGTAACAGCCCAGATTTCACAAAAAATAAAAAAATCGGTGTGAATTGTTTGATTGTCTGATTTGTTTGCGGTGTTTGCATCCCCGATTTATCGATCGGCGATTATTTTCCCCCTCTTATCTCGTACAGGACGGAGACCGAACCTTTCCACCCTGACACTCGACCTTTGCGACACCGGGGTTCACCCGATCACCGTCGCGCTAACCGCACGAGACCAGCCGCAACCAACGGAACGAAAACCCCGTTTAATAATTAAACGGGTTATTTTTATAGCGCTCTGGAAAGTGTTCTCGGAACGGTTCCAGCGCGAGGTGAACGCCTCCGGCTCGACTCGCTGATCGCGCATTTCGAAGTTTTACCCGAATCGGAGGTCCTGCGGACCCCCGGCGGTCAGAAACGTGAGCACCGCGCGCGAGAGAGAAAAACCGGGGATGTTTTTGCAAACTGCCAGCCACCTGAGCTATAAAAAGACCACCCCACCACTTAGGGTTTCCCTAAGCCACTAGGCAGCCCCCAGATCTAAAAATGGCCCAATTTTGCCCATTTTCGCAGCAAACCTAGCCCTCTCAGATCTGGACCGTCAGATCTCGCGATCCGACGGCCCAGATCGGCTCCAACCTCCTCTCTCCACCTCTCTCTCCACTGCCGCCTCCACCTTGCCCGTGGGCAGCCCCGCGCCGCCGCCTCCCTCCGGCCCGCCGCCGGCATCCACCGGAGCACTCCGCCGTCGGCCCTCTCCTCTCTCCTATCCCTTCCCCTCCTCTTTTTCCTCTCCTCTCCCTCTCATCTCTCTCTCTCTTTTCTCTCTGTACACAGGAGCACGCAGCCGCCGGCCATGGAAGGCACGAGCGGGAGCTCGCCGCCGGCCCGAGCCACGCCCCGGCGCTGCCCTCCGCCGGTGGAACCCCGCCTCCAGCGCCTCCCTCCGGCCGCCCTCGCCCCGCCTTGCCCTGCTGGCCGCCGGTGGCCGGCACGGGAGCCGCCGCCGTGCCCCGCTCGGGAGGAGCCGGGTCGGCCTCCCCAGGCCAGGGCGGCCACGTGGGCCAAGGCCAGCCCAAGGCCACGGCCCAGCCAGGCCTCCCCAGCCCAGCAGCCAGATCTGGCCCGAAGGCCCAGGCGCAGCCCCCCCCTCTCCAAGCCGACATGGGCCAAGCCCATGGGTGAGGTCCTTATCTTTTTTTTCCTGTTGTTTGCCCCTGTGAAAAATTGCTAAGTCCCTGGGTGTTTGGCTGTTGATGTTGTATTACAACGTAATTTCCCGTTAATCCGTAGCTCCGATGACCGTGCCCCCAAAATGAAAGTTGCTTAGAATTGCGTGTACTTCAATTCATCTTTTGTGAGCTTTTGCATTTGAGGTCATCTTCATTGTGTAATTGTGTGCTAAACAGGGCATCAGGCTGTTAATTGCTATTTTTCCTGTTAGTGTGCTGCTATAATTATTTTATTGCAACTTTGCATGATGATTGTGACTCATCCATGAGGCCTATTGCATTGATTATTTTTCCTATGTGTTAAGCATCATGTGTAGTTCATTTCCATGCTTTAACTTGTCATGTTTGGGTGCTCTAGCTATATTAAATCTTGCTCCAAAGTAGCTATCCTGATGTTAATGTGCTGCTGTTGCTGAAACTATTATTTTGTTGCAACTTCGGGTGACGATTGCTTCGCAACCGTTTATCGGAGTTGAGTGATTCCAATTGCATATTGTTAAGCATAATGTCTACTTTCATTACATGTATTGCATCTTCATGTTACCATTACTAGTCATATAGTTATTTAGCTCCAAAGTTTCTATGCTGCTGTTTTTGACAGCCACCTCTGTTTTTTTCTAAGTCTGTAATGTTCCGATGTCATGTTGTTTGCTTAATATCTTTTGATCCATGATGCCTAATTGCATGATTATTTATGCCATGCCTTCCCTGTCATGTCTACTTAGTTTCATATCATTTGCGAGCATGGTTGCATTGATTTTCCTGTTTATGCGTTGCTCTAAACTGTGCTTCGTGGTGTTGGCAGATTGTGCCCGTAACTTGTTTTGCTTGTATCTTTTTAACCGTAACTCCGTTTGGGTGTTATTTATATGTAACTTGATTAGTTTTTCGTGTACTTTGTGTTTATGCTATTTTTTGCTGTTGTTAACCAACATAAAATATGGTTTAGGACAGAACAGTACCAAATCCTTTAATCATCGTGCGGCACTTAGTGTTATGCCATGTTTAGGTTGTGCCTCACTTAAATTGACTAGCATAGATAGTTTTCTTTATGCTTCGCCTCTTGTAATGTTTGTGTGCTATGCCATGCTTGCTTGAGTTTCCATGTTAACAACCTTTGTTGATCACCTGTAGCTAAACAACTTGAACCTTTCTAAATGTGCGGTATCGTCGTGTGTGACGAGTACTCCACTTAACATGTTAGTAACCGCTCTCGACGGTAGGTGCGATGTCTCGTGTTGCCTTCTTGTTGATGTTTGCTCGTGTTTCCTTCGTAGTAATAGATGCTTGCTCGTTGATTGCTTTCCAGTGTTTATCGTCTTGTGTGCTTCCGCGGGTACCTCTCGGAGACGATGCGAGCTTGCGATCGACTACACCTTCGGAACCCGACTATTCAATAGGCAAGGACTATACATTACTTATGATCCATTCTATTTCAACCAGCGGTTTGCATGCTAGTCTAGGTTAGGTTCGATGTTTGATCCTACCACATGTTTACAGCCTCTTTCAAACCGATACAGCCATGTCCCTTCCCAGCAAACCTTGTAGTGCTATGTTACTATTGCTCGTTACTCAGCCCCTGCTTAGTATGCATTCTTAGGATGCTACGATGTTACCCTGTTACTCCTTGGTTTGGGGTATCACATTATTATATTGTTGTTGATGATATGATTATTATAATGTTGAGTATATTCGACGAAGGATGGAAGGTCTAGGCTATCCCGCCCCGACGCTTTGTTCCATTCGAGTCACCTAGGATCCGAGCGGGTATTGGTTTTAAGACTGAGCGTGCCTAACCGCGTGTGGGATTTTATGGGGTCCCCTTTTCTTACCTACCTAGCTTCAAACATTTCTAGTGGTGGCCCAAGCTGATTTTCCATTTGAAACCGTGTGTGTGCTGGTCAGCTGCCAGTTGTTTACAAACCAACCCGGACCAGTGAGGACATAGTTCCCTTGCTGGCCCACTTTGTCCGGCTGAGGACCCGGTTTCCCATGTGTGATTAACCGGCTATCCAAACCTGCGACAGACGGTAGAGACCAGATCGAGAGAGCGGTCGGCTCCTGAGCTGGATGTCGACTCACCGGGGGCCACCCGGATTTGTTCGTTGTTAGTTAGAGGGACCTGTTGTTTCGGATCTCTTGGAACTAAATCATAAAATGGTTGCCTGTGATGGGTAGCAACTGAGAGAGTTGGACGTGCGTGCGGAGCCTTGTAATGGGCAGTTGGTACACCCCTGCAGGGTTAAATCTTTTCGAGAAGCCGTTTCCACGGTTATGGACGACTTGAGACCTACTCCTTGTTCATAGACAACAACAACTGATATAATCCTAATACAACTTGATCAACGTGTGTGTGTTCCTTGACTGCTTCTTCTTAGTCGGGATGCGAAGAGGAAGACAAGGATAGGATAGGTGTTATGTTTGCGTAAGTAGTTGATAGCAAGACTTGTTGGAGGCGATTCCTCATCGAATGCTTGGCTTCTTACCTTACTCTCTAGATCGTTAGCCACTTCATAAATGCTAGTGCGGTAGCAACCTCACCACTTACCCCTTCCTTACCGTAAACTACTAGCTGTCCTAGAATGACGAGTGATGAAGTCCTTGCTGGGTCAGATGACCACTATAGTTGAATGTTGAGTACCTCTGTACTCATGATACTACCCCCAAACTCTTTTCAGGGTTCTTGATCGACAACAGGTATGGTGATCGACGTTTCACGTGGAGACTCGACGACGAGTAGTTAGGCGGATCCCGGCGGAGGGCCTGGACCCGTGTGGTTATGGGATCGATGTTTTTCTCTTTGCCACTAGGCATTTGCTTGTAGTATGTACCCAGACATGTATCTTCCGCTGTTGTATTGTATTTGAGGCAGCTGTATGCCGATTGTATGAGATGTTGTATCCTTGTATCTGTAATGTTGCGATATCATGTTGGAAATCCGAGGCATATGACTTCGTCATATGTCGCGGTGGGACCGATATGTGCTTCGTCCCCGGATCTGGATGGAAACATCTAGATCTGGAACAGTACCGCATATCGGGCCTTACAGAGACCTTAATTGTGATCTGGCTGGCAGTCTTTTATACACCAAGTGGCCCTTAGATGTGCGCAGCTTGGGGCATCACGATGCGATTGCTCGTGACTCCATCACGTGTACACTTTGATGTATGATCGAGTCCGCCCTAGACCCCGACTAAGTGATCGGGCTGGAGTAAGTCTATGTAAGGGTTATAATACAATCGATAGTATGGTTGAGACGACTTGTCTATGAGTATGGGAGTTCACCACCCATATCATTTACACTTGTGTGCGGACGATGAGGACCCATCTCAGTTGATCATCCGGCCTGGATGGGATGCCCCTCACGTTCGATGCTTTCCGAGAACGTTCTGTGCTTGGCCTTGTCTGCTTAGACAAGTGGTACGGTTTTCGGCTCTCCATATGATTGTGTTGTAGCGAGTCTTGCATACGCTAACCCCGGGTCCCGACAATGTGGCTGATGTTATCTTGAACATCAATCTATTGAGAGATAATGAGGGTGGAATTACGCTTTTGCAATCCCACTACGTTAAGATTCTGAGTCGCTTTGGATATTCAGATTGCAAATCTTCTCCAACGCCATATGATCCTAGTGTGCGGATTCAAAAGTTCGAAGGCACAGCTGTAGATCAGTTGAGATATTCTCAAGTGATTAGATCACTCATGTACCTAGCTTGCGCTACGAGGCCTGACACCGCATTTGCTGTGAGCAAATTAAGCCGGTTTGTCTCAAATCCGGGAGATGTTCATTGGCATGCTATTGAAAGAGTTATGCGCTATCTAAAGGGTACAATGAGCCATGGACTTCATTATACCGGATACCCGTCGGTACTTGAAGGGTATAGTGATGCAAATTGGATTTCTGATGCTGATGAGATGAAGGCCACAAGTGGATATGTGTTCACACTTGGAGGTGGCGCTGTTTCATGGAAGTCTTGCAAGCAGACTATCTTAACGAAGTCGACAATGGAAGCAGAACTCACAGCACTTGATAAATCCTGCACTGAAGCAGAATGGCTTCGAGAGCTTTTGATGGACTTGCCAGTGGTTGAAAAGACGATTCCGGCTATCCTTATGAACTGTGATAATCAAACGGTGATTGTTAAGGCAAAGAGTTCAAAGGACAACATGCAATCCACAAAGCATATAAGAAGGAGATTGAAGTCTGTCAGACATTTGAGAAATTCCGGAGTAATAGCATTGGATTACATCCAATCGGCTAAGAATCTGGCAGATCCCTTCACCAAAGGTCTATCACGTATTGTGATAGACAATGCATCGAGGGAGATGGGTATGAGACCCACATGAGTTTCCGTGGTGGTAACCCAACCTACATGATTGGAGATCCCGTGAAATAGGACCTAGGAAAACAAGCTAGTGGTTAACTGAGGAGAGTAATTTTATTACCCACTCCGTTGGAGATGCAATACTCTCGGTAACTGTATGGTAGGTTGACTTTTGTCTTAATGTGTTCTGAGGCTTTCATAAGCGAGATGCTATCCTATAGAGCGATCTCTAGAAGAACACACCTATATGAGCCCGACTGCTGTTCACGGTCTATGAGATAGGGTAATCTCTAGGAAGCTCATGAATAGTCAAGGAGTGTGACTAATATGCTCCACCCGCGGGGTCAGCCTTCGGCAGCCTAGTATCGGTAAGACAAGGAGTGAAACTTCTTTACGCCAAACTGTCAATTCAAGACGTAGTCCATTGTTCGGTTGTGAAGGAATGTAATTCTTTGCTCTAGGTGGATGCTCAACCTTAACTGGTCTCCACTGAAAATACTGATATATCAAACAGTGTTTGGAACTGAGGACAACACCATGGGATCTTGAGATCTGGTGGGGGATTGTTGAAATAAGGCATGGGCTTCAGGCCCATCTAACAATTTCAGAAAATCTCTAAGGGCCCATGTGGGAAAAATGACATGGGTGTGGTGCTAAGTTTAGTCCCACCCCGGAAGTGGAGGCTGAGTTGCACCTCTTTATAAGGTGAGCTCTCCTACATGCTATTGAGCAAGTAGAAGAGTGAGAGCTCACGCGCGCTCCTCCTCCGTCGCCCGCCTCGCCACGACGCGCGCGCGCCGCGGTTTGCGGAATTGAGCCGAGCCGAGCTAAAACATATGTCATGTGTGCGCTTAATTTTTGCCAGTCAGGAACGGTTAATTAATTGGCATTAATTTTTAATTAATGCAATTAATCACGAGTTAACCGTTGCACGATCTGAGACGTCAATCGTGGGCCGACTCGGTCGCGGGTATCCAGTCCCACGTCGCCCTACCTCGGCTGTGTATAAAAGGAGCCGCGGCAACCTTAGCCGCCGCACAATAGAATAGATTGCGTATGTTCTTCCTCACGCACCGCTCACGTCGTTCCACGCACTGCCGCTGCCTCCGACGATCCCATGTGCACGGATGTGCGGGAGAGTAGGCCTCCGGAACCGTGCTCCTTGCGATCCTGCACCGGGAGAAGAGCAATAAGGTTTTTGGGAGCGTGTACGACGCGACTGCTCGCTTTCGCTCGTCTTCTTCGACTACTTCCTCTACGTTGCCATGTCTACCGAAGCTGAGAAGACCGCCGCCGAGAAGCTCGCTCAGGAGGAAGCTACCGCCAAGAAGACCGCCGACGAACTTGCTGCTGCTAGCAGCGCATCCGCTGCTGCAATCTAGCCAAACGGAGGGTATGATCTACTCATCCCGTTCATCGTCTTCATCTATGTCATGCTTATTGTCTGCGTACATATGTGTTATTTGCGTAGATATGAGTTGCATAACTAAGTATCAGTATGAGATTAATCTTGCATGTGTCATGTTCTTGATTTATCTAGGAATTAAACTGATTGGAAAATTGCTAATATATCCAACAGATGGGGCAGTGGAGGAGGGTGACGTCCATGTACACGAACACCTGCATCGTTGAGCCCTGTTCCGTCGGCATGATCTCGTGCTTCAAAGGGTCATCGTCCGCCACCTGCTCCAGCGCGCCTTGCCCTATTGGCACTCTGGTCGCCGCTCTTCTCCATGGGCGACGGCACAACTTTCACTGGTGAAGTAGTGAACTACTTTGCTCGCGAAGTGGGAGAGGACTAGAAGAAGAAAAGGGAGGGTGATTGATTTGGCGGTGGTAAAAAAGAGATGAGAAATGTGGCGTGCGTTGATAACCAACGCGACCGCAAAATCATCTTATCGGGCTGCATCCTGGACACCAGCGGGCTGCACCAACGCGACGACCGTACTGCATGTGTGTACTGCAGAAGCTGCACGCCGGCCATCTCCGGACTCCGCTCCAGCCTGGAGCTGCGAGCCTCTGAGCCGGTGGAGGATCCAGGCCGTCCTCGACCCGACGGTTGGCTGGAACGGCCTCCACGCACAGTATCCAGCCGCCCTCGACAAGTGGTTTCCAGGGACGCCGGCCACACGCCAGATCCAGCGAACGGCTGGGAACGGAGACGTGCGGATCCGACTCCGGCCACACGCCGACAGATCCGGTGCCTGGTGGCGCGACGGCGCCGGAGACGTCGCGGCAGAGGAGGAGATGGGGCGTCGCAGCGTCACGGATAAGGAGGCGTACGGCGGCGCGGGAGGCAAGACGGGGAAGAAGGCAGCCGCTCCGTGGCTGGTGATGGGGGAAGACATCACGGGGAGAGGAGGGGGTGGCGCGATGGTGGTCAGGATCGAGGTGGTCCGGCGGATCTGGGGAGAGGAGGTGGATCATGGGCTGATTTTGTGGAGTGGAGAGAGAGATTGTAGCGGGTTGGGGTTGGCCGTGGGCGACGCACAGGGGTTAGGAGACTGTTTTGGGCCGATGCGGGTCACCGCCGATCGCGGGGCGCTGCCGCGCTAGGAGGTGGGGAGGGGATCGGGGTCGCTGTTCATGGGGCGCTGCCGTGCTAAGAGGTGGGTTAGGGAGTCTTAACACAACTAGATGAAACCCGTTGCGCCAAATGGCGCAGAGTCCCATTTGAAACCATATTTTCGTAGAAATAACTTGCATTTTTAGAAACCCAAATGGCGCAAGGTCCTATTTCAAACCCATAGTTATTTAAAAGTAAATGCTTGACAATTTGGTAATCATGTGAACTCTTTTAATAATTATTTTTTCTGAAAGTTCTCATAATATAGACCTAAATATTATTCATACAATTCTCTATGTTAGTTGGAAGTTAAAAAGACATACAGTAAAGTATTCCATGTATACCGAACCTCTCTATATATATATAATGGAAAAGGCCGGATCAAGATAGGAAAGCATCTGACAAATACAAACCCAATATCATGAGTCTCAATTTTATTCTAAACACAACAAACTACATAAATCAGTAGCCCTTCGATAGGAAGGATAGAAGGTAGCAGGGTTCTTCGATGTCTCTCTTAAGATCCTCTTTGTAGATGTCAGCAGCGGCAAAGTTGTTGAGGACGTTGAGCTAGATCCCACCAGTTGCGGCGCTGGCATAAAAGAGAAATCTAGCTGAACAGGAGAGTACAAGAAATGTAGCATTAACATTTCCAAATGAGTTCAAAAGGAAGATCCATTTCATTCATAGTTGATCTATAACCATAAGGTAATTTGAAGCATATCACGCGAGCATATAAAAAAAGGAGACACTCAGTTCTTTTTACAATGGGTTTTCTGGAATCTTCAGAAAAGGGAGACACTCTGATATTTTACATGCTTTACAAGAGCAAATGTTACCAAGTACTCTATTCTGTTCAGGTAGAGCACAACAACAAATCAAAGATAACCTACTTTGCATGTCACAAAATCAAAGTAATAAGAAGAAAATCTAGTGCGATATCTAACTATATGGATACACTTGAGTTGTTATAATCACTTAGGAATTCAGAGTGGTAAATTTAAGAAAGATCACACCTGAGTTGTTCTAATTACTTAGAAATCAGATTATTACTTTTCCTGTAGAGGCTCGATATCCTGAATAATCATAGCTTCATAGAAAATCAAGTAAAAAAGCTTTAGTAAATTCATCAAAGGCAAACATCCTGAACTACTATGTGGTGAAAGTTGCAACAGGGTGGGTCTGGAGGACATCCCTGTCCATGGCTGCAGTCCCTGCTGCATTCCTGACCGTCGATGCAATCTTCCTCCAGGAGACGCCAAGCTTTATAATCCAGCTTGACGACGACACTCACAAGGCCTGAGCCCTGCTCCAGAAGCTGCATGGAACCACCTCAGTGCAGAATGAGCTGGATGACTTGATCTCTGATAGCAACATCTCCAGAGACATATTCAAGAGGAAGTACATGACACAACTTGCAATTGCGCGGCATTTTCTAACATCGTATTGATGATGGTGATCGATAGGTTTGGATTCAAGAAGCTCTTCATCATAGGCGGGATCCAGATGATCTTGTCTCAGCTTGCCGTCGACGATTATATAGCTTGTTAAGTAACGCCACATATATACCTTTAGCATTTATCCATTCGTTTCCACTATGGTTAAGGGTTAGCTAATGGCTGGCTTTCTTTTTCTGCTAGCAAATAACACTGACCTCATGCATATACTGAATTCGTATAGGAAATGGACTAAACTGAAAGTATCTCAAGCTATCTATTTTGACCAATCGGATATGCCTTTAAAAATATACTTGAGAGTGCAGCAGTATATAAGTATCATTACATGTAATTGTAGCATGATTATCCCAGCTGTCTAAAGTGTAAACCTTACTTGATAGATAGGCTGGGAAACAGATAAAGATACAGGCAGCTAACACAATTAACTGAATATTTTAAAAATCTGCTTGAAGCATGCAAGGCAAGGAAAATATGTAGAAGTCTACCGGTTTTCTTATCCAAGAAGCCAGGTATGAAAGGTTAAGCATAAAAAAATAAGGAATAAGAAGTTAAAACACATATATACTGGCACCATACTTGAAGGAGAATAACAAGCTGCACTTCCTCTATTAGCAAAACAGAGCACCGGTACTTGTTCTTAGAAGGATAATACTGCAGCTCTAAAATCAATCACCAAAATAGGCTGACTTAGTTGGATCTTTTGCATTGAATATTTGTACTGCTCCATTTCTTAATTTTAAAAAAATCATTTTTGTGTTGTATACTTCTTCTTTCACCATAGTTTACGAAATGTGTACCAAATCTGTTTTCTAAGACATTGGTTCTCTTCACGAGCAGAAATTTCAAACCTTTGTTCCTTCGGAGATGGTAATGCAATAAAAATGAAATTATCAATTTAAATTCCATTCTCTCTTGGGAAATTTGGTAACACCAACTACTTTCAGCATTCAACTATACTAAACTTACAATGATTCTTAGCATTTGGCACTATGACCTGAAAGCCAGGAATAATCAGAGCTAAATGAAACTTACATCATTATACGCGGTAAAAATAAGCCTTCAGTTCTACGACAAAAATGCCATACATATATTCTGAACAAGCGGTATCGATCAAATTACCTCTAATCAAGCAAGGGAAGCTGAGAAATATATTATATAATTTACTTCCATATTTGCTTTTGGGGTTTCAAATTACTACACAAAACAGAGGGAAAATGGGAATCTATTTTATAAATTCAGCATACAAAATGTCACTCCTTAAGTGTGTTTTATGTATTTGTTAACTGGACAATCATTCACATTATATTGTCAACTGAAAACAGGCTGAATTAGCTGCGGTTGTTGCATGTGGTCAGTTAATCTGTCCAAAAAACAGAAATGATATGCAATTTTTTTCGTTCATGATTTCTTCAATAGTTAAAAAAGGCACGCTTAGATGGGCGCTTAAGCGCGCCTAAGCTCTAGGAGATAGCAAAACGCCTAGCATTTAATTGCGCTTAATCTACACAACTGTGCATAAGCACGTGTTTTGGTCAGAAAAGCGCAAGGCGGTGGCAAAATGCACAATGGACGCCTAGCGTTTTTTTGAACTATGTTTTGTTCATAATGAAAAGAAAATGAGGCATCTTTGAGAATATGTTTTAGCAATAGCATTCACCATCTAGCAGGTATGAAGGACACATGTAGTCTTTAATATTCTTACTTGCAACATCTCAATGATGAATTCGTTACATTTTTGGATTTTAGAAAATATGAGTGACATTAAACTTCAAGTATTTAGTGACAGAAACTGCAATATATATATGCAGGCTAGTCTGCATCACTCGCATATAAAAAGTAATTATCACCATTTTTTGGACATGAAAATAAAAAATTCCTTGACCAAAGAACCCTCTTAAGGTAATTTCAGAAGGGAGCACAAAACGTACCTTTTTCAACTGAGCCTCAATATCATCTCTTTGCTTCTCCAATTCAATAATTTCAGAAGGCAATCCATTTATCAGCAAGTAATAGTTTTTCCGAGCAGTAAATAAAAGACCAAATCTACAAAACGGGAGAGGCAAAGATAACTCCACAAGGCTTACATATCAGAGGCCAATGGAATATGTGGAAAATAAAAACATTGCCATACACATTGCAAGAGAGAGGGGGGTCCATTTATCAGCAAGTAATAGTTTTTCCGAGCAGTAAATAAAAGACCAAATCTACAAAATGGGAGAGGCAAAGATAACTCCACAAGGCTTACATATCAGAGGCCAATGGAATATGTGGAAAATAAAAACATTGCCATACACATTGCAAGAGAGAGAGGGGGGGTTAAGGGAATCTCACCTTGTCGCCATCATCCTCTACCGCCCTCTTCCTTACCATGGACAACCTCGGTGTGCCCCTACTGTCCAGAAGCTGTATCGGGGTAGAGTCAGATTGTGCTCGTTTTGGTCACCTGCATCTGATTAGCACTAGCATTAAATCTTATTATGTAACAAATATGATTAAATATAAGAGATCACATGAGTTTATTAACAGGGAGTAGTACTTGCATCATGAGGATTGAACATTTCTTAAATATCACAAAGTGTGCGAACATGTAAATCAGTTGTTACCATAACAACTATAATAAAAATCGACAAGGCAACCTATATAATCATGTTAAAGCCTCTTGCATGCCAAACTGAATCAAAACTTGAACTGTGTGAAACTAAAGGAAAGAGATTAACATGGGAACTAAACTAATGACTTACTAAGGCAAGGTGCAAAAGATAATATTCCAAAACTTTAGCCCATAATGTGCCAACAAGGATATGCTCCTAAAACAGAAGCCATGCATATGAATAACAAAGTTTTCAACTATGAGAAGATTTTCCACTAATATGTGAGAAAAAATTTCAAAAACCTTGTCTGGCTTGTTCCATTGAACAAAGCAAACCAGCAAGAGGAGGGGATAAAGGTCGCAACCTGCAATTTTAAGTGAGTGTGCCATGGAGAGAGGAAGGAGGCAAATCGGAATGGCCCAATGGCATCATGTTGGAAACTGTATGCTTCAGACCTGCATACCAGTAGAGAGTTGTTTAAGCAAATAAATGCATAATGTGATCTCCTAGCCTAATAAAACATATCACCTGAATTACCGGTATCACTTTCCATGTGCTTAGCATTCTCTCATAGATCACAGAACTATATGGTAAAAACTACAACCTATAATGGCTCATCTAGAAATGATCAAAATTAAAAATTACAAAACACAAAAACTGTTGAAAAATCAGTGGTAAGAAACATTTACTTTGAAGGTCTAGAAATTACTGCATTAATCAGATGAAAAGGGGAAAGGTCTGCACCATTGGTTATAGTGGGTCCATATTGTAACATTACATTAATTTGAATTAGACCACACAACAACCAAAAAATTGAACAATATGAGTAGATTTCACCAACATACTCTCAAACCTTCTGTGTTTCTAATTCAAGTGAATAGCAAACAAAGTCTATTTCTGTAATTCATGCACGTGCAGCCAATTGAGCTATTCCCTTTTGGCTCCATAAAACTATTAAATTTGATGACAATCAGAGAGTGTACATGGATTAACTAAATGAGCTATTCACATGTTGATTAGTGACCTTATTATCTACAGAAAAACTTTCGGTGACGTTCTTCGTGTCTATTTAAATATAGGCTATACTAATAAGTCTGTTGCAAAGCTCATTAAATAGTAATCAGTTAAAAAGACATATAGGTGTGCCAATAGATCACATAATTTCTTGAGAACTAACAATTGCAAATAGAACTTGTAATTTTTTCCAGATCTGAAGGGGCTGCAAACAAATTCCTATACTTCCATAGCACATCATACTATACCATGTAATGCATAAATCCTAAGACATGATGTTTCCCATAATAGGTTACAGGAAATACGAAACATCTAGGATGGAAAAGATTTAACCGAGATTGAAGTGCATTCATATAAGAAACAATGATTATCTGTCAGACTATCATACAAAAGGCATAAGGAAACAAAACCTTAGCAGGAGGAGATTGAAAACTAAAGAGAGAATATGTTACATGAGGCTGGAGGACATTGGTTTGGACGTGGCGAAGCTGGCCACCACTGACCACTATGACATGTATTCACAAAAGGCACTACTTTTGCGACGTGCAAAACATACAATATAGGCTTAGTAGGAACAAAAAGGGGCATTGCTGCTTAGAATGTTACAAAAAATGGTAAACCCAAATATTTATCTTCATGAACACTGAATGGTACCTCTGACAAAGATAACAACAACTGACTCTTGCTGACCAAGAAAGTGTATGGGCTATCCACTGAATCACAAAGTTTTCTTGCTCATGGGAGTAACCCTATGTGCTGGAACCAAGAGCCAATATACCGAACAGGGTAAATACTTCATAAGAATGCACCTCTTATAATTATAGTAGTCGTGGTACAACAAGAAAGAAATATTTCAAAGGAAAGTACAAAGGCTAAAGGCCAAAATTTTAATGGTTCCCGGCAGCTTTAAATTGACCCCTCGAAGCTCAGACTGTAAAAACAGGTTCAAGCATACTCGAGCAAGAAAGCTCGATTGTGCAGTGTTGCATTGGAAATGTATAAAATAAATAAGTCAACTGATAAAGAGAAAATGCACCTCTTTGGGAACGATTCCCAAATTGAATAGAAATAGCATTGCTCTTGTAATGCCACAAAGCACCCTACACAAGGAAACATATAACATGTGAACAGAAGCAGGAAGGAGATAAACTAAAGCTGACTGGAAAATGTGCTTGCATGCTTGAAAATTCAGAAAATAAACAAAAAAATCACGGATGAATCATGTTAATATCTATGGAAAACAGAATGATGTTTCATTTATAGATTTGGATGGTACCGAAAACATAAGTATGTCTCAATAAATCATAATTCATACAATTAAGATTTCCATAGTAATAGTTAGTGCAGTATTTTCCAACTGTTCTTTGATTAAGCTTTAGCAAGGGATCGAAACATAAAATTCCTGAATCAGAAAGTTCTTATAGACCAAATACAATTTGGAAGCTTGTCCATGACAATGGTTAGCATGCGCCGACCCACCCAAATTCTACTTTCACATCATTGATATACTCTGATTATCAACAAGGTTGGAATAAAATCACAAGATTAATGCAGTGGAGAAAGTACCAACTAAACTAACATTTTAAACATAATTAATAAAGGATCTCAAGGGACGGGTAGTAGCCGCAAGACCCATAGCAACAAAGACCTTTAAGCAAGACATAATCTTTATAATCTATATGCATAGAACATTGGTTTGATATGAACTTGAACTTGAAGGCCATCACAACCTGTTGCCCCGAGTACAGATGCAACCAGCGTCACGCCTCTAAAATAATTACTCTATGCCCAAAACAAAATAATTATCTAACTCAAAATAAGATCTTTCATGTATCACATGTTTAGATTCAAATACTGCAGCTATCGATGCCTCTAAAACAATACTATTATAACTGGTAATCAAGATAAACTTCAACAAATAACCAGGGGCCATGTTCATCAATAACTCAACTAAAAAATTCCACTTCAGTGAAGATCTAGTTTTCTCTTAGTGTTAGTCAATTAAATTTGTGCAACGAATTACTAACATGATATGAAAAAGGAATACATATGTAGGATCGTAAAATCTGCAATTCTAACATCAACATGATTGGCTAGATGGACAATTAACTTACTTTCAAGTTATCCCAATTGGTAATGCACTGCTAACAACCTATAAACAGAGAGAAAGGTGCACTCACCATATTTGAGGAGGCAACTGAACTTGTAGGTATATGTTGCACTAATCCATCATCAACAGTATTTAGTGGTACCTGCAATTAAAAATGTAGTACAACATGTAACTAATTTTCCAAACTGGTATTTACTGCTATAATGAAGATAATTGTGGAATGGAGATATTTTCTTTATAGTAGGCCACTGGGCATTGTCAAAGTTGGAAGTTTTGACCTCTTGAATATGTGTGCTATTCTTTAAACAAAACATTAAAGATAATAGAGGAAAATGGAAAGACTAATTACAGCGTATTGAAATACTTTAACTGGAGCCTCTTAAGAAAATCTGCTGCAATTTAAATTTACTCAACAATAGTACTGTATTTACGTTTTGCTTAAATTGAACTTCTACCATGAACATATACAGAGACCGGAACCAGCATGAGATGATATTTGTATGATGACATTTGCCTCTGGGATATCAATGGAGTTATCACCCACCTATGCATTAGCAGCAACATAACGTTAAGATTGGCTCTGTGGGCGGATTTGAAACAAATAAACAGGATTGTAAATTAATAATAAGCACACCTTAGAGAGAAAAACAGTGTTGACTTCTGGGATTTTCTTGAATTGATACAAAATTCTTGTCCGCTCTGCATTGCTGCAAGATGGCGAAGCCAACATGAGTATACAACTTAGGTCGCATGAGTAGAATTGTATAAGATGGTTACCTAGTGGCACCATAAATCATTGGTTTATAGAGCTTCATTGCATATGCAATTAGTGCAAATAAATTATCAGCAAACACAATGATCTTATCCCCGCGCTGTTGCTCATGGGATCGAATTAGAAACTCACAAGCCCTAAACTTATTTGGATTCATCACATATAGCATCTGGTAGACAAGAGCCAATATAATGCAAACATCAATATGAATGAACAAATCTGAGGACTACAAAGGGTCTTCAGTGACAAACTTGTACAAACTATATGGATTCATAGGTGTGCAAGTATATGCCATGGTACACCAGATGATAAACACAAGGTAAAGAAGTTGTTCTTTTGCCTCCAAAATTCAGCTTTGGACAGAGCTTTGAAGCGAGAAACATAGGAATAAATATAACAAATGAATTACTGTAAGACAATACAAATTTCACACTCTACATCTAATAAAAACTGAAAACCATATAACATCTAGATAAATTCCAACATTTAAAATCAGAAATTTGTTCTTCATCTTTTCTTTATCAGATCTGCACATGTCATGTTCAGAAAAATCATAAATTAAGGACCAAACGTAAGTAAGATAGGGAGTAGGAAGAATAAGAAAAGAGAGGAGAGGGAAGTGGGGTGACAGGGTACCGACGGTGGGGTTACAGTGGTTGGCTGCTCCGACAGCCGGAGATCCGGGCAGTGCCAAAGAAGAGCTCGAGGGCAGCGGTCGGGGACGTGCTGGAGCAAGGGAACCTCCACGGAGGTGAGGGTGGAGGCAGAGGCGAGCAAGGCCTCCCCTGCTACTTCGCCCGCTGGCATCGCTCGCTAGTCCGATGGTGTGGGCATCGCCGACTTCTCCTTGGCTCGCTGATCCTCCCCGCTGGGATCCCCTGCTCCCTTGAAGGCCTGGCTGGCCGCAACCGCGCCGGCCGGCTTCCCCGAGCACTTTTCCCGGCCGCGGGGCAGAGAGGACGAGAGAGAGAGAGAGAGAGAGAGGGGGGGGGGGGGGGGGGTAGAGATGGAGGTGGAAGTGGAGGCAGACGCGACGCGCGGGAGGGTGAGGTGTAGGCGGCGCGGGGGCGAGAGAGAGGAGGGGGCTGGGTCTAGGGTTTTGTTCACCGCGCGAAGCATCCAACGGTTCACGTCGCATAGACAAGTGGATCTAGCGGACATCGTAGCTTGCCCCTTGAGGATGGCCGTGGAGCTCCATGTGCCAGCAATCTTTATAAGTTAAATAAATGGTTTTGTTAGTAGAATAACGTCTTAAAGGTGTTAACAGAATAGACCCACCTAAATAAGCTATATATATACATCCGAGCTATTCTGCAATCGGTTCCTGAATAAGCTATTCAGAAAACCTTCCTAACTGAGCAGAAACACGTCAGATAACCGCGCGTCGCACACTAGCTAACTGCCTGATTGAACTTTTTTCAATGCATTTTTTTGCATAGTTTTTTACTTGTAACTTTTTCACTGTCTATTGGAATAACGCAAATGATATATTGTTGGATAGCTATTGAATAGCAGAAACGTTTTCATGTTGATCATTTTCTCAAAATCTTTACGGGTTTTTTATAAATAAAATAAAATTTCACGAAACGAATTTTCGAAGTTTTTGTGAAAGAATTTTTTGATCCATTGATCGGAATGATGCATATGATACACCATTGGAAAGCTATCGATTAGCCCGTACGTTTTTGTATAGCACACTTTTTTAGATTCTTTACGGTTTAAGAGCAGTTTTAAAAAAACTAACGTCATTTTCAAACTTTTTTCGCTGAGCTGCTATAGTACACCTTAACTGCTCGGGCGGAACAGTTAACTGCGCTATACGGCAAGCTAACTGCCAGCCTTAAAATTTATTTTTTTCTATTTTTATTATTTTTTCGCTCGGGACATGCTAACTGCCATGATCGAAAAAGCTAAATGCTGGGACTTTTCGGCAGTTAGCACCAAGTTAACTATCGGGAGTGAATTGTTTTTCTTTGTTTGCCTAGGTAAAGCTAGCTGCCGAGAACAGAAGAGCTAACTGCCTGGTTTTTTCGGCAGTTAGCACCAAGTTTAACCATCCGAAGTGAAATTTTTTTCTCGAATCAAGCTAACTACGAGGGCTGAAATAGCTAACTGCTCAAGCAAAATAGTTAACTGTTGTATATTGAGAAAGATAACTGTCAGGCTAAAAAATCATTTTTTTGATCGGGTCAAACTAATTGTTAAAACTGAAATAACTAATTAGCGAGATTTTTCGGCAGTTAGCATCAAGTTAACTACCAACATAGAGGAGAGAGGCACCTAACTGATCAAAAAACGTAAGCTAACTGTGCGGCCCAAATTAGCTAACTATCTGGCGGAAAAAAGTTGATGTAGTTTTTTGTAATGTTTTTTGCCTTAACTTTTTAACATTTTATCAAGATGAAGCAAATGATATACCGTTTGATTGGTATTGAATAGGTCCAACTTTTACATGTTGAATAATTTATCAAAATATTTAAAGTTTTTAAACAACCTTTAAAAAGAAAATTTCATCGAACAAGATTTTAGTGTTTTTGTGAAAGAAAGTTTTGAACCGTTTGTCGAAATGATGTGTATGGTATACCATTGGAAAGCTATCGATTAGGCCAAACTTTTTCGTACGTAACACTTATTCATATTCGTTATGGTTTAGGAGAAGTTTTGAAAATACTAACGTTATTTTCGACTCTTTTTAGCCAAACTGCTAGAATACACCTTATCTTCTTGACCGGAATAGCTAACTGTTCCATACCGAACAAGCTAACCGCCGGACTAAAAAAATTATTTAGAAAAGCCGTAACACATTAGCTCAGGTTCGCAACAACCTTACATGCCAAACTGTACCTTTGTATACTCACTTCAGTATCATTTTATGTTCTGGAAACTTGGATTAGTTTAGCAAAAGTTAGGCATACATGACAGAAAAATGCACATACAGACTACCTAAATACACATTGCATTTCTATTGCATAGGTGGTGAGCGCACTATATTGCCTATCCCAATGTCTGCATCTCGCTTTCTTTCTGAACCCAGCCGCCATGCTATCATTGTTTGCTTCTGAATTCCGATTATATTCATGCCGGCTTCGAATTCTCACCCCAACAACAATCGCTAATTTCTGAACCTAAGCTTTGTTCCTCATTTCTCCAAAGCGCCACGGCAAGATCACATTGTCTGCAGTCCTCACCATGCAAACCGACAGTCTTATCTAGAGTAATTAGTTTCCCACAATCCTATGGGACCCAAACATCATCCTATTTCTGAGGCGGCTTGTTGATACTCCAAACAGTTAACTGTTGATGACCTTATTGCTAACTGTTGAGAAAAAAACACTATAATACTTGCAGCTCGCTACAGTGGATGATCACCAACATTTGCGCAACGCTAAATTCCAGTGGAGATTAGAAATTAACAAGACAAATAGCAAAAAGATCTTAATGTAAACAAGGCAACGACGAGAGGTGGGGAGGTGACAGGGAGATTCTTGGGGGAGGCAAAAAATGCATAGGACCTCCGCGGGTTGTTCCTATATCGGGGTCGATCCCTACTGCCCATGGCCTTGGTTGACTGCAGCTGGAATCAGGCGGATCGGCTTGGATCCGCGCTGGATCTAGTGGCCTCCTTGTTCAGAACGAAGCTGTCGCACGAGGTTGCTGGGTCGCCGGGGTCGGTCACTGAAGGGTGTCACAAACACCTGTGCTGGGTCGTTGTGGTTACTAAAGGGCGATGTGTCGCGTGTGTACTCTGAAAAGGAGCAACGGCAACCATCCACGCCATCATTTGATGCCGGGATATGCAGACGGGGGTTGCGCCATGGATCTTGGTCCCGCCGCAGGGGCTTGTGGATTTTGGGCGATGCTCACGAAATCAAATGAAAGGAGAGGACAAGGTGGAGCCGGAGCCCTGTGGTGAGCAGAGCAAAGGAGAGGACGAGGTGGCTGTCGCGTCCGGCGAGGGGAGACGGCTTGCCGCGATCCGGTGTGGGGATTGTGTGCCGCCGGTGTTGGGGTGAGGTCTCCGGTTGGAGGGAATTGACTATTTGTTATTAAGTTGATTGTAATTTGATAATATCTACAAACTTGATTCTTTCTTGACAATATATTAATCAAGGACTAAACTGTGAAAGAAACTTTTTGCTAGACAAAAATAAAAAAGATGTACACTTACAGCAATACCTGATGACCGACACGTACAACAAAAATACGTAAGGGATCGCTACATCTCTCGCTAATCAACAAACCTAGCCGTTGAATTCATTCAAGCCTAGCCGCCAAGACGCCCAACCCTAGGCCATCAACACATCATCGCATGCCGTTGCCGCCGACAAGTCAGGCTGTCAAGTCAACGATCTTCATGTTGAGTCGGCCGTTCAGCTAGGTGTGCACAATCTCGTGGCTACTTCTAATCTAGTAACGTAAGTAGCATCTATACGTACATGTTGTTAAGGTTTCTAGTTCGTACGTATTTTTCCTACTACTAGAATTGTAAAACGATTTTTTTTACTTTTTTGCATTTTTACTCTTTTATTTTCTGTACCGAACGATCAAGAATTCCTCCTGTATCTAGGGATCTTTGTATACGTATTCAGCTGTCCATCGGCATCTTCTCATTTTTGTCTAGCAAAAAGTTTCTCTCATAGTTTAGTCCTTGATTAATATTTTGTCAAGAAAGAATCAAGTTTGTAGTTATTATCAAATTACAATCAACTTAATAACAAATAGTCAATTCCCTCCTCCGGTTGCTACAGGACACCTAGGATCCAACAGTTTTAAGGGCCAGTTCTTTTGTGGCTTATAGCAGCTTTTGGCCAAAATAAGCCAAAAGGCTAAAAGAACTCGTTTTTCAGTTTGGGCTTAACTTATCTTTATCGGGCTTTTCTTCATGTTGAAAAAAAGCTGGGTTAGAGAAGCTTCCCGCAGCTTCCCGCAAAGTAGCGAATCGGTACATGGCACTGCCCCCGTAAGCGCTAGGATATTACGAAAAAAATGCCACTGCCCCTCGCGTCAATCTCCCCCGAATCCTCTCCTCCTCTCCCCAGTTCATCGCCGCCGCCAGCCCCGCCTCCGGCCCGCCTCCCTCCGCCTTCGACCCGCCTCCCCGAGCTTGAGACCCCCCCGCCTCCAACCCGCCTCCCTTCGCTGCCTCCCCGAGCTCAAGGTCAGCCGAGCTCGAGCTCCCCCGTCTCCGACCCAGGGGTAGGGTTCCCCGCCGCCGCTGTCGGGCTAGGGTTCCCCGCCGCCGCCGCCGGGCTAGGGTTTCTCGCCGCCGCCGCAGCTTCCCGCCGCCGGCATCTACGGCTGCTGCCTCTCCCCAGGTCCACATCTCCCCGACGCCGGCATCTACATCCTCTGCTCCTTCCCGGCTCCCGGACACAGCTCTGAACTCCGGCGGGCCGTGGTCTACTCCGGCGGACGGCGCCCCACTCCGGCCTCCTCCCCTCCTCCCAGTTTTGGGCGTGATCTGCACTTCGGCCTTTGTTTTTGTTTTTGCAAAAACATTACCTATCCATTTGCTGTGAGCTATTGCTAATTGTATGTGCATAGAATGTGTATATTGAAATATTTGTGGTCTGTGTGTATACTATATATTGATTTGTGTTATTATTTTGTATTGCCATTGTGAAATAATCAGAACAACAATATATTCAAAGGGCATTACAGACTTTTTGCTGACCATACAACAGATAAGCTAAAAAAACAGACATTGAAAAGAACTGGCTAGCTTATTATCTGGAGCTTATTTTCACAGCAGCTTATTTTGAGCTTATTTTCACCGCAGCTTATGCATAAGCCGGTGCCCAAAAGAACTGGTAAGTCAAGGTGGCACGTAGGTGTCCCAAATGTACATCCTATATATGTTACATCAACTCCCTTATGATCGGTGATAGACTCCCCTCACAAATCGGTAGACTCGATCCGCCTCGAACTAGTTTGCACCTCCCTTGTCTCGCTCGATCCCACCCTGAAGGTCTGAACCGCCCACCTCCTCCGTCTCGATCCCGTGGACGGACTCCCCCCTCTAACTTGGCTTCTGCCGCCGGAGGCCGTCGTTGCTCCTCCCGTCCTCCGCCACCGCTGCAGCGCCGACAGCACGCCATTCCTACCGGACTCCGTAAGCGGAGCGGAGATCTTCGTCTTCCTCTCGGTAAGCCCCGGCCAGATCTGGGCAGGCGGTCCGGTGTGGACTCTGTTTTATGGCCGCCACATGCCGGCCAGGCCAATGTCCCAAGCGCATACGCGGGAGCCAGAAGGCGGCGCCGTCGGCAGAGCCAGGAGAACATCGCGCGGCGTCATTTTGATTGATTGATCTTAAGCTGCGGCAGCTCGGGGATTGAGCATGTGTTAGTTAAACTATCCATGGCGCCGGAAGTGAAGGTGTCGCTGCTGGAGACGAGGGGCGCCACGCCCGCGCAGATGCTGGGGAACATCGTCGTGTCCATCGTCGGCACCGGCGTGCTCGGCCTGCCCTACGCCTTCCGCACCGCGGGCTGGCTCGCCGGCGTCGCCGGTGCCGGCGCCGCCATCTTCTACTGCATGCTCCTCCAGGTCAGCACATACATACTCACTCCCCTGTTTGATTGCCACTGCTTGGATTTCTTGTGGTCCAACCTGCTTCATTAATTACTGGTTTCAGTCAATTCGCAGTTGACATTGATTGTTGTTTGTTCTGAAGCTTGATTGCAGGGACAAGCTACGGGAGCAATAAACGGAGGAGGAGGCCGGGCTCCGCGATGGCGGCCACTACACCTGCGGCGATCTGGGCGAGCGATGCTTCGGCGCCGTCGGCAGGCACTTCAAGGAGGCCATCATCGTGCTCTGCCACACCGTGGCTTACCTCGTCTTCATCGGCCAGAACATCAGCTCCGTTCTCTCGCGCTCTCTCCGGCCGCCGTTATCCTGCAGTGGCGCCACCTAATTACTATTCTTGGGCTCGATAGGAAGCGGCAGCAAGGCAGTGTTCCTGTTCGGTCCATGGCCTCTGTTATCCTCATTCTTCTGCTGCAATGTACGTACAAGCTACGTACCAAGTAAGAATTATTCTCCACACGCATTTTCCTTCACTTTTTTGTATTTCCAGCAGATCTACATACGTGCTCTGTTATCCAGGGAGGGATCCGAAGAAGAGCGCCACTTGGAGGATCTAAAACTTGGGATAATGTTCTAATTTCTCCACATTCTGTCATTGGTTTATTTAGTGTGGTTACCAACAGGCAAGAATCTTCTCCTTCGCTCAATATCTATTTACACTCAAACTTAGTTTAATTATGCATTACATAATGGATAGCTAAACCAGAAATGAGGACTGTTGATCGTGCATTCACGAAGGTTTGCATACTTGCATCTGGTATTTTCTATCATGTGTAGTGGATATAGTCTTTAACAATTTTGCACCTCATGTTGCTTAAATTAGTTCCCTGATGTCACAGCTTCTGATTTTTGTGTGCAGTGAAAAGGATACAAAAAATGTAATGCAGTTAGAAGCTCATTCCACAATATTTCCGGGGAGGAGTGGAATTGGATTGGTACAACAGATCTTTGTCAAAAATGTTCAGTGTGGTTCAGCAGATTTCAGTGTGGTTTGTGCAGAAAAAGGTGATTTTTGGTTCAAAAATCACAAAGGAAAATAGTTCACGTCTGCTAATTCATGCAGTTCTATGGTTGGAAAATCGATGGTTCAATTTGCTGTTCTTGTGAGTTACAGTTTATTTTTGGATTGTTTTGTAGCGGTTCAATGAATGCTTGAGAAAGAAAAGCAAAACAGCGACATCCGTACACCATGCGGAGCGGCAGCTGCGATAAATGAAAAATAGCCATTTTGCATTGGGCGGCAATGGCTAACACCCTTTTCTAGAAGACCGTCGCGGCTAGTTTCTGTCATGGTTCTCTCATTTTTTTTGTATTGGACAGGAAAGATGGTACAAGCCACAGCTTGCGAGGGCTCGGGCTGGGAAATGAGATTGGAGAAACTCGCCGGAGCTGGAGGCAATGCAAGGGTGATGGGAGCAACGCAATTCTCCATTAATCTGTTGTTGCAATTAGCAAGTTCAAACTCTATAAAATGGATAGTTCAAAGTACAATATAGCAATGCCAAAATGGGAAGCACAAAAAAAGTGTTATCAGTTTCATGTTTCATCCTATGATGCTCCAAAAATTTATTTGCATGAGAAAATTATAGAAATGAAAACAAATGACTAGCACCTGAGTGTGTCTTTGTTGTACAGTGCATACATTTAGTGTTCGTGTGTCCTCAAAGAAAATTTTAACCTTTAATTTCTTTTAAAGTTTATTATCTTGTGTGAGTATAAATTTGATTTTAAAATTGCTGACATTACATTCTAAAGAGAAAGAAGAGTAAGAAACTAAACCTAAAAAAATGTTTCATCCATACAATACAAATTCAATCACTAATACGTTTAAATCCGACTTTAGGGATGAGGACAATCAGTTCAAACATGGTCGCACCGTTAGTACAACTATGACAGCCACGTTGCTCTGGCTTGGCCTCGTGCGAACATAGATGTGGGCAATCAGTTCGAACATGATTGCATCGTCGATATAGCTATGACATAAGGCTGATGGGTGTAATCGGTTCAAACTCGGTTGCACCATCAGTGAAACTATAACAGGTTGTGTGGTTCTGCCTATTTTGTTTAGACCCCCCCTTCCCCCGCACACACACAGTTAAGTTTCGGACTCGGCTCTACATGGACACGGATAGGGGCAATCAGTTCAAACACGATTGCACCTCAATACAAACACGGTTGTGCCATCAGTACGACTACGACCTAACGCCGATGGGAGCAACCAGTTCAAACATGAACGCACCATCAGTACGACTATGATACACACTTTGTTTAATACGAATGTCATCACATTAAAAAACATTCTTAAATTGTATTGAATTTCATAAAATGTTTAACATGAAAAGTACGCTTTTTTCAATATGATTTCAATGATATATTATTTACTTAATTCCGACAAACGGTTGAAAAGTTATGACTAAAACAGTACCAAAAAACTGAGTAAAGTTCAGACTGTTAAACTCATGAGTTCAAACCCGTAGATCACTCAATTCACACACTCTGTTTTTCAGACGGAAACACAACATGATTTGTTTTCTTGCGTTCTAAATTACTCTTAAACCTTTGAGAATTAGAGAAAACTTTCAACATGAACAGTGTCACATTTTTCGCCCTCTTTCCAACGGTATATTATTTGCCCCATTCCGACAAACTTGTAAAAAAATTCGTATTCAAAACTAGATTTGACCGTATTCGAATTTGTTTTAAAACCATACAGAATTAGAAAAAACTTTCTATACAAAAAAGGTTCGCATTTTCCATAGCTTTCCAACACCATATCATTTGCGTCAATCCGATAAACGGTTTACGAAGAACGGGGAAAATACGATCTGCCAATTTTTTTTGCCATTTTTCAAATTACTTTTAAACCATATAAAATTAGAAAAAACTTTCTCTAAGTAAAAGTTGCGGAATTTCATAAGCTTTCCAACGCCATCTCATTTGCTCAATTCCGAAAAACCGTTAAAAATACGATTCACGTTTTTAAATTTGAAAAAAAAATGTATTTTGAAAACCGCTAAAAAATCGTGATGATTTTGCAAAAAAAAATCTATATTAAACGAAATGGCGGTTTCCATAACTTTCCAATGGTATATTACACGCCCCGTTCCGATAAATAAATATTCATAGATTGATTTTTTAAACTAGAGCTGTGAACAGTACCGAACTTATGGATGCGTCAGTTCAAACTTATGTTTCTGTCAGTTCTAACTTTGTAATAGAATAATATTCTGCTACTGGTAACAGAATAGCTCATATATATATATATATGGTGGGTCTATTCTACAAATGATTGTAGAATAATATTCTACGATAAATTTCTTTTATATAAGGCAAATCTTATCCTAATATAAGCCCACGAGCCCACCCCACAGATTGGCCTACCTGTTTCTCAAAAAAAAACTGTCCTTCGTCTCTAATCCGAGGCAGATCGCACACGCCCTCATCCCGGCGCCGGCCTCCTCCCTGCGTAGGCCGCCTCCGCGCGCCGCCGGCCGCCTCCGGGCTTGCCGAGCAGGCCGCGTCTGCACCCTCCTCCTCACGCACGCCGCCTCCGGGCGCCACAGACTGCCTCCCCGTGCAGACCGCACGCGCTCTTCTCCCGGCGACGGCCGCCTCCGCGCGCCGCCGGCCACCTCCTCGCACAGGTCGCCTCTGCGCGCCGCCAGCCACCTCCGGGCTCCGCGTCGTCCGCCGGCCCATGCCAAATGCCCGACTGAGATCCGTAATTCCATCAGTATGTTGGAAACTAAATACGTTTGGCATCGGCTTGTTCTGCGTACTCGCCGGAATACCTAGCTAACTGCTGGTACGTGCTGCCTAGAAAAGGATCCATCAGGTCAATTTGTGTTAGCTTTTGCACACACGTATTGAAGATCAAGCTTCTTTGTTCTTTTGCTCCCGCCAGCCTTCCTCCCCCCGTGGCCTTCCTACCCCGCCATGGCCGCTCCACTCCACCTTCCACGCGGGACGTCGACTGCGCCGGCCGCCTCTGCTAGTCTGCCTCGCCCGGGCGCGTACCTTCGTGCATGCACTGAAGATTCTGGCATGTAAATTTGCACTAGAGATTGATTCTGCTCATAGTTTTTGTACTCTTGGTCGGCTCAATGTGGGTGAAATTCTATGTAATGTATGGCTGGACTTGCCTCCAGATTTTATCTGGCACCACATAGCTGATAAGGTTGCTCAAGTTATTATCTAACTAAAGGTGTGTGTTTGATGTTAAAAAAAGAAGCAGTACACAAATTTTTATTGATGGGCAGTACCAATTATTCGTTCTGGGCAATACGATTTTTAAATTTTGAGTAGTACAATTTTTTTATTACTGGGCAGTACAACATATTACACATAACTATAAGATGCATATAGAGTAAAGTTGAGTTCTGTGGAAAAATTTACGGGCAGAACAATGTATTCATTTTGAGCAATACAAAAATTTGTTTATTATCGACCAGTACGAAACTCATATTTCACAAAAGTACATGATATCTGTCGAGGCAATTTGAGTTCAATGGAAAAAAATACGGACAATACAGTTTATTTATTTTGAGTATCACAAAAATATTTTTAATTATCGGACAGTACGAAACTCATATTTAGCAGAAGTACAAAATTGTTCTCAAATTAATATCCATCTATTTTAAATGAATCTCGATATTTTTAAGATTGCTCAAAAATTATGCAAAATTTGAAAAACATTAATGCACGAAAAAGGAAAATTTCAGTACCTTTTCGACGCCATATCATTTGTATCTTCTTGAGGTCCAAAAATTACCCAAGGTCATCTTTTAATAGATCTAAATTTTAATGTTTTCAAAACTGTTCAAAAAATATAGAATTTTAAAAACCTTAAAACAAGAAAAAAATTTAGAAATTTTAGTAGCTTTCCGTCGGTATATCATTTGCTCCATTCCGACAAGTGGTTAAATAATTTCGTTCAAAACACTTTCAATCAGCTTATGATAATATTTGTTTTTAAAAATTTTAAAGTAAGAAATTTAAAAAATTGAAAATGTTACAGTATGGAAAAGTTGAGGATTTTTGGTAGTTTTCTAATTGTATATCATTTGTGCAATTCCGATTAGCGGTATAGAATATGCGAGTAAATTACCACACAAGTACGAAAAAGCAGTACCGTCTTCACGAACAAGCAGTATGATAGTGTCATACAGAAGCAGTACCAAATCTTTATACTGGGCAGTACGAAACTCATATTCCACAAAAAATACATGATACATGTCGAGGGAGGTTGAGTTCTATCTAAAAGGATATAGGCAATACAACTTATTCATTTAGAGCAGTACAAAAAACTTTTTATTTCCGGACAGTACGGAAATTATATTCCATAGAAGTACAATACTATGTTTCCTTGAAGTAGAAAAAAAAACTCGGTATTTTGAATATTCTTCAAAAACCATAAAAAATTGGAAAAATGTTAAAACACAAAAAAGTTGCTAAATTTCAGTACCTTTCCAACGTCATAGCATTTGCATCATTCCGAAGTCAAATGAACATCAATGACCATCTTTTAATATATTTGAATTTTACTATTTTCAAAACCGTTCCAAAACTATGCATAATTTGAAAAAACTTAAAACATGAAAACATTTGTAAATTTCAGTAGCTTTCAAATGGTATATCATCTGTGCAATTCCGTTAAGTGGTTAAAAAATTAATATCAAATAACTGTTCGTCTAATTTGAATGAATCTTGGTATTTCCAAAGATGCTCAAAAAATATGTAAAATTTGAAAAAACTTAATACACGAAAAAGATGGGAAATTTCAGTACCTTTCCAACGCCACATCATTTGCATCATTTTGATATCCAAAAATGATCTATGATCATCTTTTAATAAAACTGAATTTTAGTATTTTCAAAACTGTTCAAAAACTATGCAAAATTGGAAAAAGATTAAAACATAAAAATGTTTAGAAATTTCAGTAGCTTTCCAACGGTATATCATTTTCTCTATTCCGAGAAGTGGGTAAAAATTTGCGTTCAAAACACTTTTCAATCAGCTTGTAATGATTTCTGTTTTTTGAAAATTCATAATAAAAAACTAAATTTTTTGAAAAAAGTCACAATACAAACAAGTTAAGAATTTTCTGTAGCTTTCCAACGGTATATCATTTGTGCAATTCCGATTAACGGTTTAGAATCTACGATTGAATTACTACACATATACAAAAGAGTAGTACCGACTTCACAAAAAAGAAGTACAGTAGTGTATTACAGAAGCAATACGAGAACTTTATCCCCGGCAGTACGAGATTATTGTAGAATATTATTCTATCATCGATTGTAGAATAGACGACATGTATATATATATATATATATATATATATCTGGTGGGAATCAATCGTAGTTTTGATTTCATATCGTACGTAGGACTACGAATCGTACGTAGTATTTGTGTGGGCCTCGCTCGTATGCAAGGAATATGTTTAGGAATAGGGCTAGCGATAGGAGGTTTTATTTGAATATGGCATTCCTCTTGTCTTCATAGGAGGCATGCAAGCTTGGGTCGGCCTTCGTGAAGTTGCAGGAGGAGAAAACTGCTTCTCAGAGTGCGTATGAAGCGCTGCTTGAGGAGCACAACAAACTGAAGAAACATCATGCGGAGGACAATGGTAAAAGCTCTTGGGTTTCTAAGCTGCCATTGTTCATCTTCTTATTTTTCCGTTTGACGTTGTGCTTGCAGAGGCGGCGAAGAAAGCCTTTGATGCGAAAGTCAAGGAGAATGATGATTTTGTTGATAAGATGAAAAAGGAAATAGACCAGGTTGAGAAAAGAGCCAAGGCTCACAAAGCTTTGGAGACCAGTCTTCATTATTACAAACAGGCAGTGAAGGAGAATGAAGCTTGCATCTCCAAGCTGGAGTCTGACTTGGAAAAACTGTCTGAGCTACGCGCCGAAGACAAGAAGAAACATCATGCTGAGATGGAAACCACTCGGAAGGCGGTGAAGGCAGCTGAAGAGTATTGCGCTGGGCGGTTCGCTGTTTTGAGTGAGACCTTGTCTGGTGAGTTTTTTGCCGTCCGAGTTGTGATAGGGACCTGTTTCCCAGTCTTAGATTGTGTACTCATCTTCTCCCTTGGTGCAGTATATGGGACAGATCCAGATGCCAAGCAAGCGCGCATGGCCGACTTTGCGGAAATCATGAAGAGAGACAACTATACGCCAGTGACCACAGAATTTTCTCTGGCTCGGGGACTGCTGACCATGAGGTGCGCTAAAGCGAAGAAATTTGCTAAAGAAGTTATGGGTGCCACCCTGGCCTTGAAGAGCAAGCTATCACCTGATGAGGGAAGCAGAGTGAAATTGGACACTGTTGTACCCGTCCTCCAGGAGGCTCCCCATCAGCTGGCCCGCTGGAAACGCTCAGCGGCACGGAGCGGTGCGAATTACGCACTGGCATTGACCAAGGCGCATTTCCGGAGCGGGTCCATAATCTTGAGCGGGTTGGTGGGGGAGATTCGAAAGAAGGTCAGAGCTGCACCTCCTTCCTGCCCCGCTATGCTGAAACTGCTAGCCGAATTGCCCTGATGCCCGATCTGGACTTCTTTGTTGAGTCGACTGGTGTGACCAGTAAGTCGGACGAGGCGGGCGAGGAATGAGTGAAGCGTAACAAAAACACTGGTTTGATATTTGCCTTGGGATGCCGAGTGGATCTGTAATAAGTTGCACTGTGTGATTGTGTCATGACACTCCTTCGTTTGGTTGATGAACTCGTATTCTGTTTCTTAGTGGGAAACGAATATTTCTTCCGATGCTTGCTTTTCTTTAAGTTTTCATTCGGGCTGCGCATAGCTCAGAAGAGAACCTGTTTTTACAACTTTAAGTAGCCCCCAGGTCTCCTGAGACTTGAAAGTACTTATGAAAAATTTGTATTGAAGATCTTGTATACAAGGTCCTCAATGCAGATGATGTTGTGCTTTCCCAAGCCTTTGGGGCATTGGTGAGCACTTAACATAAGTTTTCTAAGTTCTCGTCCGAGCTGATCGCAGCTCGGATGGAAAACCTGATTGGCAGTTTTCGTCCGAGCTGCGCACAGCTCAGAGAAAAACCTGTTTTTACGACTTTAAGCAGCCCCCAAGTCTCCTGAGACTTGAAAGTACTTAGAAAGAATTTCTATTGAAGATCTTGTATACAAGGTCCTCAATGCAGATGATGTTGTGCTTTCCCAAGCTTTTGGGGCATTGGTGAGCACTTAACATAAGGTTTCTAAGTTCTCGTCCGAGCTGATCGCAGCTCGGATGGAAAACCTGATTGACAGTTTTCGTCCGAGCTGCGCACAGCTCGGAGAAAAACCTGTTTTTACGACTTTAAGAAGCCCCCAAGTCTCCTGAGACTTGAAAGTACTTAGAAAGAATTTCTATTGAAGATCTTGTATACAAGGTCCTCAATGCAGATGATGTTGTCCTTTCCCAAGCTTTTGGGGCATTGGAGACACTTAACATAAGGTTTCTAAGTTCTCGTCCGAGCTGATCGCAACTCGGATGGAAAACCTGATTGACAGTTTTCGTCCGAGCTGCGCACAGCTCGGAGAAAAACCTGTTTTTACGACTTTAAGCAGCCCCCAAGTCTCCTGAGACTTGAAAGTACTTAGAAAGAATTTCTATTGAAGATCTTGTATACAAGGTCCTCAATGCAGATGATGTTGTGCTTTCCCAAGCTTTTGGGGCATTGGTGAGCACTTAACATAAGTTTTCTAAGTTCTCATCCGAGCTGACCGCAGCTCGGATGGAAAACCTGATTGACAGTTTTCGTCCGAGCTGCGCACAGATCGGAGAAAAACCTGTTTTTATGACTTTAAGCAGCCCGCAAGTCTCCTGAGACTTGAAAGTACTTAGAAAGAATTTCTATTGAAGATCTTGTATACAAGGTCCTCAATGCAGATGATGTTGTGCTTCCCCAAGCCTTTGGGGCATTGGTGGGCACTTAACATAAGTTTTCTAAGTTCTCGTCCGAGCTGATCGCAGCTCGGATGGAAAACCTGATTGACAGTTTTCGTCCGAGCTGCGCACAGCTCGGAGAAAAACCTGTTTTTACGACTTTAAGCAGCCCCAAGTCTCCTGAGACTTGAAAGTACTTAGAAATTTTTTGTATTGAAGATCTTGTATACAAGGTCCTCAATGCAGATGATGTTGTGCTTCCCCAAGCCTTTGGGGCATTGGTGGGCACTTAACATAAGTTTTCTAAGTTCTCGTCCGAGCTGATCGCAGCTCGGATGGAAAACCTGATTGACAGTTTTCGTCCGAGCTGCGCACAGCTTGGAGAAAAAGCTGTTTTTACGACTTTAAGCAGCCCCCAAGTCTCCTGAGACTTGAAAGTACTTAGAAATTTTTTCTATTGAAGATCTTGTATACAAGGTCCTCAATGCAGATGATGTTGTGCTTCCCCAAGCCTTTGGGGCATTGGTGGGCACTTAACATAATTTTTCTAAGTTCTCGTCCGAGCTGATCGCAGCTCGGATGGAAAACCTGATTGACAGTTTTCGTCCGAGCTGCGCACATCTCGGAGAAGAAACCAGATGTTGAGTGTCGTCGATATGTGACGGCAGATGCCATGGGGATGGCTGAAGTGAGGGGAAGACGCGAGGAAGAAGATGCCGATGGTGCCGGAATCGGGTTGGGCACAAACACGGTGACAGACACCACGATGTACCCAGGTTCGGGGCTCTCCGGATAGATAACACCCCTACTCCTGCTTGTATCTTCTATATTAATGGAACTGAACTAAAATAACTGCTTCTCTATCTACTCAGGGGAAGGGGAGAGCTGCCGTGGGCAAGGCTCTCTCCTGCTTCCCTGAGGAGGAAATACAAGCAGTAAATGAATTGAGTGAGATGTGAGTAATGGTGCGAATGTTGTGGATCGTCCCTCACGCAGGAGGGGTACCCCGGGCTCTTATAGTGTGAGCCCGGGGTAAATCGGTAACTTCACTGCCGATTGGGCCCAGCTGTCATCCTCTAATCGGCTGGGTCCCACCGACTGCGCCTCTCCGGGTGATCCGGACCCGACGAGCGGCGGCCCATGCCGTAGACTCGTAGGGCATGATGGTGAACAATGGAGCTAGGTGGTGCGGTCTTGTCGCCCTGTCCGCGGAATCGGCGGAGAGGTCGACAACGCATCTTTGCCAGATCTTCGATGTGACTTGGCTTCTCTGCCACCCCGATCTCTCGGGATTGCGCATTTATGACCTCGTACTTGGACCTTCGACTGGTCTCGGGGTCAACTTATCCAGGGGTGGTAAGTTGTACCGATTGCGCCTGGGCCGACTGGTGGCCCTCGGCAGGGTCGATTGCTCTAGGAAATCGGCCACGTCGATGCCCATCTCGGCCCAGCTGCGGACCAATCGGATGATCGTCTTGGTGATGAAAAGGGTGGACCGGTTGCACCTGGGCCGACTGCTGGCATTCGGTACGGCTGATTGCCTTGGAGAAATCGGCCGTGCGCTTGCCCAGCTCGGCCCAGCTGCAGCCCAATCGGTCCATCCTTGTCTTGAAAGGTTGCTTTCGCTTGGGTGAGCCTACCCGGGTACCAATCCCCCGACAGTAGCCCCTAAAGCTGTAAAGGTCCCACGGTCACTTGATCGCGGGGCCTTTGCAGTTTTCAAACTTTCTCCCACATCTTCTGAATGCTTTGGCCTCATCAGGTGCGTCATTCCGAGTTCGTCGACCGACTCGGAGATCACACTCGGCTGGCCAAGATTTCGTCCGATTTGATTTGAATTGTCTCCGATTTCTTTCTTCACTTTTTGGCCGATTTGATCACACGATCACTCGGCTGATTCCCAACGGTTACCTCCGATTCTTCCGGGGAGCAGTCAATGGACTGTGGCCCACGACCCACGCACGATTGGAAATAACTGCAGGCCTCGACCCCCACGTCGCACGCCTCGCTTCCCACGCTGGGATCTCTTGCGCAGGTTTGCCGGTTGAACTTCCTGTGGGCTAGGCCACACAGGGCCACACGGCCGCAGCCAGATCCCACTCCCCTCCCCCGTCGCCCATATAAGCCACAGAGGAGGGCCTCGGGCTCCTCCTTCTCGCATACACCTTCTTCCTCCTCCGCTTCTCGCTCCTCGCGCACGCCATTGCTGCTCTGCCCCAAGCTCTTCAGCGTGCTCGCGACTCCGCCTCTGCGCACGGAATCCGCTCCAGCCGCGCACTCGCGTGCTCCTCCGCCACCGCGGTAACCTCTCACCGCCACCTTGTGCGGTGTTCTTGCGCTCCTCCTCTTGATTCTCTTCCCGCCCGCAAGTTCCATGGCGCCCCGGCGAGACACCTCTCAGGCCAGCCGTGGGTGCTGGAAGGGCTCCACCGTCACCGCCGGTGCCATCCAGGCCTTGGTTCGCGCCCGCAAGATGCCGGCCGAGGTCCAATGGCGTGCTCCCGGCGCCGAGCTCGTGCCCGATGCGCGTGCTGGCGAGAGAGTCGTCTTCCTCTCTCACTTCGAGCGTGGATTCGGACTCCCCGCCAACACTTTCTTTCGGGACTTCCTCAATTTCCACCACTTGCAACCGCATCACCTCGCGGCGAACTTCATCATGATCCTCTCCGGCTTCGTCACGCTGTGCGAGGGGTATCTCGGCTGCCGCCCAAGCATCGCTCTCTGGAAGCGGTTCTTCAACCTCCGAGCTCACAATTCTCGGACGGGAGCTGTGGTGCCTTCTGCCACGGAAGGTGGCGATCCGACATTTGTGACTGACATGACCGACTTCGGCAGTTTCCTCGTCGCAGCCGGCAAGCACAAGTACAAAGGTCCCGAGATCGTCCAATCGTGCAAAAATTGGCAAACCACATTCTTCTATGTCAAATCGCCCGACCAAGGCCCCGATCTCCTGAACCTGCCCGAGTTCGCCCTCGCACGTCCGACTGAGAAATACCAGTGGTCGCTGAAGTATGGTGTCGGTGATTGCGATGTCGACCCTCAAGTCGCCAGGGTTGCTCAGCTGGAGCAGGAGGGGCTCCTGCCGACTGACCTTGCTGCTGCTTGGCTTCAAGCCTGAGTGCTTCCTTTACAACGCCGAGTGCACCGCATCTGCGACATGTCGGGCCCCCGAGATCCCACTCGTCTCTGCACATGGCGAATGAAACTCGAAGACCTTTGCACCAGGCTGAAGACTATCACAGCCAGTCCTTCGCCCGACCCTTTCCGCTTCGGCCTTGAGTACCTCAACCGCCGGCAGAAACCGCCTGTGGTATGTTCCGACTGCTCCTTTCTCCGATTGCTTTTTCCTCATACTTAACTTCTCTGATAACCCTCTTCTTCTTTCTCAGCACTTCATTCGATCCAACTTGATGGAAGACGGCCAGGAGGCTGGCACATACGCCCCCGACCGCGAGGAAGATGACCCCGCGGACTTCGAGTACGACGGCGAGGTTCCCCCATTCGAATCCACAGATGACGATGAATCCTCTGGGGAGTCCTCCGAATCCGAAGATCCCGCTGATAACGCCGACGCCGAGGCCGTCGATACCGGGAACGCCGACATCCGAACTGCAGCTCAAGGGGGTACGCCTGACCCTTCCCTTGAGAAATTTCTGGACGAATGGAGCGATGACGACAGTGTCTCAAAGGTTGGTGATTCTGATGCAGCTCCTCACGCCAAGCCTCAGAAGGCGCCGACTAAGCGTGCCTCGGCGAACGGCTCCTCCTCTGGTGCCGCTCCCAGCAAGGTCGCTAAGACGGCATCGACTGCTCTCAAAGGAAAACAACCTCAGGCCGCGGCCACTCGAGTGCCGACTGGTCAAGCTTCTCTCGACAGGTCCAGGGGCGGACCTGTGCTAGGAGATGCCCCTCTGAATGTCGCCCTGCTGAGATGTCGGATGCCCACAGGCGCGCCGAGGACAGTCGGGTATGCCTTTAACTTCACACTTTGAACCTCATTGCCTTCTCTTATACTGATTCACTTCTTCTTTCTTCTTTCAGGGAGCCGATTGGTCTTGATGACGTCGACGCCGACATTCCTGCCCATGTCGGCGCAGTCATTGCCCCCGCCGCGTCTGCTGCTGCGGTCCGCAAACGGCAACCGGCTCCACATCGTACCTCCAAGGATGCCGAGCGCGCCGCCAAAAAACCCGCCTCGAGACTGCCAAGAAAACTACCGCTTCCACCACTGCCTCCAAGACCTCCAAGAGCACGGCTGACCAGGGAGTTACTGGTGGCGAAAGAGTGCAACCGGTCGATCCGATTGCCCCATCTCCGCCGCGATGCTCCGACCCAGTCTCCGCCCCCATTACGACTACCTCCTCGCCCTTCCTGACGACCACCTCGCCGATTATGACGACCACGTTGCCGATTATGACGACCACCTCGCCAATTATGGCGACCGGTCCTTCGACCTCATCTCGTCCGATTTTGCCGCGGCCACAGCCAGGTGCCTCCGGCCTTCCGGCGACGTCGGGGCCACCGGACTCAACAGTTGCCTCTTCTGCCGCTGTGACTCAAGCTTCACCGCCACATCCGACCTCTTCCGCGTCAATAATTTTGATGATCTCAGTGGACCAGTTCCGGGCCGAATACTCTCGCACCAGACATGTCGGCGCCGAGCCCGATGCTTCACACCGCTCCCCGGTTTCCTCTCAAGGTTCTTTGACGACAACCTACAATCGGGTGAACGACTTCGCCACTGCCATAGCTCAGGACCTCCAACTGCTCGACCGCAATCACGCGGTAAGTTCTTCAACTTTCCTTTATGGCTTCCTCAAATCGGGAGACTTTTCTTCCGGTGGGTGCGCGCAAGCGCACCCACTGGGTGTAGTCCCCGAGATTCAGGCCGATTGTTAGCAATCGGTTCGGATCTTTTATGCTTGTTGCTTATTTTTCTTGCCTTTCTTCCGATCGGGAGATTTTTCTTCCGGTGGGTGTAGTCCCCGAGATTCGGGCCGATTGTTTGCAATCGGTTCGGATCTTTATGTCTTCGATATCCTTTGCTCATCTCTCCTGCCTTCCTCCTATCGGGAGACTTTGCTTCCGGTGGGTACGCACAAGCGCACCCACTGGGTGTAGTCCCCAAAATTCGGGCCGATTGTTTGCAATCGATTCGGATCTTCTTTTGGCTGCTGTGCATCTAAAGTTCATCTTGTTCTTCTTCTCAGGTCGTTCTCGAAGAACGACGCAAGGTCTTCGAGAAGCTCCTCGAAGCCTACGCCGCCAGCCTCTGAACCCTCGCTCAGGCCCAGCTCGAGGTCAACAATCAGTCGGCCGAGATCAACAGGTTGAAAGGTAACCTCTCCATTACTTCTATCTTCCCTCCGATTGATAATTTCTTTTGTACTAATATCTTTATATCTTCCTCTAGTCTCTGTTCCCATGGTGGATGACCTTCAGGGCCGCATTGCTGAATTGATCACTGAACTCGGCCAGAAAGGGCCCGCACTCGCCGCAGCTAAGCAAGAGACAACCCGACTGCAAGGGGTGGAGGCCGATTTGTCTCGGACCATCCAAATCCTCCGCTCCGAGCTGGTTGCTCTGACGAAGAAGCATTCGGACGACCTGGCCGCCGTGACTGCTGCTGGCGATGGACTTCGCGCTAAACGAGATGCAGTTGTAGCCGCCCGAGAAGCGATGCAGGCCGAGAGGGATGACGCCGTTGCCGCCCGAGACTCCATCCGAAAAGACCGCGATGAGCACATTGCCAAGTATGAAGACTTGGAGAAGCGCAACTATGAAGAAACAACCCGACTGCGCCGCCGGGCCAAGGGTTTCTGCGATACAATGACTGAGATGGACGTCCTTCTTAGCGGTGAGTGTTTCTTGCATCCGAGTGCATTTTCCGATTGCTTCCTTCTTCTGTGCTCTTACTCATACTTTCCTTCGTGATGCAGAGGCATGTCCTGAATCTGAGGCAGCTGCTTATGCAGCGGTGGCCAAATCCCGAGAGGAGACCATCGCGGCCGGAGGGACCGCCCAACTTGAGGCTGATGTCTGGACTCGGCATGAATATCTGATTGGTACGGAGGCTCGCATTCCTGTTATCAAGGGAGTTGCATTGTCCTTCAAACTTGGCATTCTGAAGATTGCCGAATTGCTATGGCCGCTGACTGAGCTCAAGGTTGGACTCCAGAGGATGAAGCACGCCGCCGGATCCTCCGTCGAGACCCGCGAGCCTGAGACTTTGGTCGAAGAAGATTCTGACAAAAGAGAGGCTCCGAATGCCACCACCGAGCAGACTCGGATTCTCCTGAAGGCCATCCCCCGGCGGATTGATGTCTTGCTTAATTCTGTCGGTCGGACTAGTGCGGAGACTACCCTCCAAACTGTGCTAAGCTGGTACCCACAAGTGAAGCTTCCCAAGCTCTACAGCATCAGAGAGAACGCAGCCGACTTGCTTGAGAAGACCTATGCTGAGGTGAATCGGCTAGCCAGCACCATGGTGAACTGGTTTTCTCCCTATGACTACACTCCGTATCTCGACGAGGGAGGGAACCCACTGGCAGCAACTTCCATCTCTGGCTTGGCCGATGAGCTTTCTGACAACGGCTCGTCCCATACTTCTCCGAGGTCCAAACAAGCTGGGGCCACATCGACTGACGCGCAGACGGAGCCGGATGTCGCTACTGCGCAAGCCGATCCGACTGCTCCCGCCACCTTGGCCGCCCCGACTGCGAGCTCTGCGCCACCAACTTCCCCGACTGCTTGAGCCGTGCGCCGATGACTTCATCTGCCTCTGCCGCCGACACCTGATCGGCCTTATCTTATTTCTACTTTCAGAACAGATGCTTGTAAAACACGATTTTAATTCCACCGACACCCGCTGGGTGTGGTTCCTTGTAATGAACTTATTCGGCCTTAGGCCTGCTTCTTTATGCAATATGATTGCTCGTTGCAAGTTCTATTTGTGCGATCTACTTTGTGTTTTTGTCGGTTTCCTTTATCGGTTTGCACTTGGGGGCGTCATGCCTTGTCCATCTTGCAGTCGACATGCGGTCTGCAGTCGGATTGAAGGTTGATTTCCGGCCAAGGTTCGATAAGTTTTTTGAGTTTACACGACAACACTACCACAAAGGATTCTGCAATATTAGGAGCCGATTGCTCGCTGCCGGCTGCTCGGTGCACCGGTCTGCGGCACAATCGGTAGCTGACTTAGTCGGCTATGCTCCTTTTAGAGCGTTTCGATTTGTTTCTCGGGAATTTGTACTGTCGACTGCCCCAACCGCTACCCTTTTCAATGCCACAACCACTCTCGTGATTTGTGCCTGAGTCAGGTGCTAAGCAGAGTGCCAGCCCGCAGCCCCCGTGCCTCGTTGTCTCATTTTTCTGACCTCGTGGTTGGTCAGTCCCCGAGTGCGTTATTCACGTCTCGGGTATGACTAAGCTTGCCGACTTGGGCGAGCTTTTCGAATGAAGTCATGCAAAGGTAATCGGATGCTCTTCTTCAGAGGTATGATAGCTTTACTGATCATTTGCTGTATAGCATACATACATTTCTGCCGTTCAACTATAGAACGGGCATAAAAGCTCGGCGTTCCACGACCGCTCCGTTTCTACTCCTGATGTGTCCTTATGCCGTGTGCCCTTGGTGTAGTCGATCAAATAATACGAGTTGTTCTTGAGTGCGCGGCTGATGACGAATGGTCCTTCCCAGGGTGAGGCCAGCTTGTGCTGCCCATCTGACTTCTGAATTCGGCGTAGCACCATGTCACCCTCTCGGAAAGCGAGAGGACGGATCTTCTTGCTATGGTAGTGCCACAACTTCTGCTGGTAGACAGCCGATCTGGACAAGGCCATCAGGCAGGCTTCTTCCTTGAGATCAACGCCGTCTTCTCGTGCTAACTTGGCTTCTTCCTCGGTGTACAAGGCATGCCGAGGTGAATAATATTCGATGTCGCATGGGATGATTGCTTCTGATCCATATACCAGGAAGAAAGGAGTGAATCCAGTCGACCTATTTTGCGTGGTCCTTAAGTTGAGCAATACTGCTGGGAGTTCTTCAATCCAAGCTCCGGGTGCCCTCTCGAGTGGCTCCACCAATCGGGGTCTCATACCCGATAGGATGAGGTCGTTTGCTCTTTCTACTTGACCATTCGACTGAGGATGTGAAACAGATGCAAGATCGAGCCGAATACTCTGCTGAGATGCATATCGAGCCAGTGCGCCCTTTGCAAAATTAGTGCCGTTGTCGGTGATGATGCTATTGGGCACACCATATCTGCACACGATGTCGGCCACGAAACGGACCACAGTCGGACCGTCCAGCTTCTTGATCGGGCGGGCTTCAATCCACTTGGTAAACTTGTCCACTGCGACCAGGAGTGTCAGGACCCGGGGTATGCGTATGTAATTCCAGTCACGATGCAATCACATGGAGAGTCGAGAGCCGTACCCACTTGTCTAAGTAGACAAGGCCAAGCACATAACACTCTCTGAAAGCATCGAACGTGAGGGGCATTCCATCCAGGCCGGATGATCAACTGAGATGGGTCCTCAACGTCCGCTCACAAGTCTAAATGCTTATGGGTGGTGAATCCCATACTCATAGACAAGTCGCCTCAACCATGTTATCGATTGAATCATAACCCTTACATAAACAGACTCCAGCCCGATCACTTAGTCGAGGTCTAGGGCGGGCTCGATCATACAACAAAGTGTGCACGTGACAGAGTCACGAGCAATCGCATCGCGATGCCCCAAGCTGCGCACATCTAAGGGCCACTTGGTGTATAAAAGACCGCCAGCCAGATCACAACTAAGGTCTCGAAAACCCATACTAAGACACGCATGTTATAAACATACACGCAGCACACATGCCTAGTATGAACAACAGGTATCATCACAAAACTCTACAAAGTACTTCTTTATTGACTTACATATAGAGCATACAAAGATCACATGTATGTGATCAACATTACATCATACAACGGAAGCAAATTAGGTCTGAGTACAGACAAGTTTAACAAATGGCTTAGAGAAGCCTTGTAAACATACACACCCTTCCACGAGGGACCAGACTGCTGTCTGGGACTATGCTAACTTAGTCAACGTCGAGCTTCACGAAGGTGACTCCAACAGGGTCCGGGTTCTCATCTAAAACATAGAATAAGCAAACGTGAGTACAAAATCGTACTCAGCAAGACTTACATCAGAACTACACTACTCATGCTCAAGTATCAAGGTAAAGGAAGGTGGGGTTTCATCATGCAGAAGTGCCAGCTTTGACTTGGCTAGTCCTGAACTACGAGTACCAGACTTGAGGTAAGAAGCGTACACGAGTCCACTACCAAGTCTCCAACCAATACACCACTATGGTTACTTCCTCAACTTCCCCACGAGGAAGCACACCATAGCACTCACGCTTATCTTGCGAGTTTTAGAAGTATCCATTCAAGTTGTCTAATAATCAAGCACAGTTTTCCAAGTAGTCCATGACCGCGGACGCGGCTATTCGAATAGTTTTAATAACCCTGCAGGGGTGTACCGCTACACACACATGACCATCGGTTACCGCCAAGTCGCGCCACTGTTCAAGAGGTGACAGCGAGGATGTTCACCACAACACTTCGCCCACAGCTCCGTTCTAGTCCAAGGAGTCAACTGTCTGAGTTCCAAACCTAACTGAAGTTCCGGCCGAGCTTCCAGCCATGACTCAAACCATGTAGGCACAACTGACAAGCCCACCTCGACGTATGGTTCTCCGCTTGACAAGCCATGTTCTACAAGCCCTACCATGAATGCCATATTTCTTTTCCTTTATCTTTCTATGCATATGCCGAAAGGAAATCCCGAACTAGGTGTGACTCCTGGACTTGGATCGGGGTAAGTTACTAGGTCGAGAGGGGTCAGTGAGCCCAATGTGTGGTTGTACTCTTTGTCTCGGATTACCATACAAGAACTCGGGCTTAAGGCGGTGTTCAACGAGACAACCCACTGTGTACTCCTACACAGCCTCTCATCGTTCACCTTGTATTAGGGTGGATTCACCAACACAGTTTCACTTTCATCAACACCATGTTCACCATCATCCCGACTCATATCAAAAGCAACCTCATTGTACCACTAAGCATGGAATAAGCAGTAACATTTGCAGGGGCCACATGATATCAATCAACTCCTATGTCAGCTAGGATTGTGGTTTGCTTACTACTGTGACAAGATGATAGGTCATGCATCGGATATGGGTTCAACTATGCGGTAGAATCGATACAAGGTGATTTCCTAAACATGCATAAGCGAGACTGAGAGGGAACTGGGATTTTATAGACATGATCAATGGGGTTTGCTTGCCTTGCTGACGATACACGGGGTTTAACGGTGGTCTTCTTCTTCGGGGGTGATCACCGTCTCAGAACGTCTGTCATCGGAGGCAATCATCAACAAGGGGGAACAACATCGAAAGTAGAATGCACATACACATGATAAGGTTGTCCATGATGTGAATGGTACTGGTTTGTTGACAATTCAATTTAATTGAAGTGTATTGCAAAGGATTTGCAAATTCAAACTCCAAATTCAATTTCAAATTAAGTCATATGCATGTTTGCTACTGTTCACCCACTTTAAAATGGTCAAACATCAAAACAAATTGCATATTCTTAATCCTTGCATTATTCTGATAATTTTTCATATATTATATGTTTAATTTGGAGTTAGTATGAATTTTCTATGAATTTTTGAAGTTTAAATGAATTTCTGGTTTTTCTGTAATTCTTAAATTCATTTCTAATTTTCTGGAAATTGATTTATTGCATCATCATGATGCAAGCATGACAACAGGGGGGGGTCTGACTGGTGGGCCAGCCATGTCAGTGACAGAGAGAGTTAATCCTCTCTGTTTAATTAACAGAGAGGGATTAGGGGTGCTGGGGCCCAGTAGTCAGTGGGTTAGGGGTAGGTTAGCTGGGTGAGTTTAGGCCTAAATGGTCGGGGTTGTCGCCGGTGAGCTCTGGGACGGCGGCGCCTCGCCGGAACTTCGCCGGAATGCGGTTCCGGGCACGGGAAGGGTAAAGGAGGGCACAGGAGGGTGTCTCGTCGTCGCCCGCGTCTCGTGGTGCCAGCAGGGGGTCACGGGGAGCTTCAGGGCCACGGCTACGACGACGTTTGCGGCGGCCGGAGCTGCCGTGGGGGTCGTCGTCGACAGAGAGCACGGGGGAGAGCGAGAGATGGGGGAAAACGAGCGAAAGCTCACCCCAAACGTGATGGCGCAGTCGACGGGGCCGAGGAGAGCTCGAGGACGACGAATTTGGCGATGAGGTCCACGGCGGCCGGCGGAACTCAGAGAAGACGGTGTCGGTTCTTGGGCTCCTAGCGCTCGATTGAAGGTGCAGGGCGAGGAAGTCGTCGGCGCTGAATCCTCTGGACACCAAGGTGCGACGAGGGACGACCATTGGCCACGTCGGACACGGCGGCGCGCTCCGGCCGAGCTCGGATCTCGCGCGAAAATGGCGATGCCGAGGGGAGGAGAGGACCAGGGGCGTGGGGAAAGGTTGCGGGGGCTCCTTGTGTGCGTCGTGGCGCACGGAGGGGTCCTGGGGGGGCATAGGTGGCTCGGGCCACCTCGCCGGCGTCGGCATGCATGCCACCCAGCTGCTTGCCGCGCCCGAAGAAGACGACAAGCGGTGGAGATGGGTTGGGCTGGGAAAAGGTAAGTTGGGCCGGGGGGCCCGGTTGGGTGGGCTCCTTTTCCCTTTTTCTTTTTCTCTGTGTTTTTGTTTCTGTTTTCCTTTTCTGTTATTTGTTTTGCCCCAAATAAAATAGCAAGGCATTTTATAAAATCTTGAAAACTTTTATGTGGGCTTATAAAATAAATAGCAAGCCACTCACAAGTTTTGGATATTTTTGAAATTCAAATAATTTGAATTTCAAATCGAATAGGGGTATTATTTAATTTCCAAGTCCTGTTTGGAATATTTGAAAAATCTTGGTGCATGCAGTGGGACCCACTTCACTTTATATGTGATCATGCATATTTATAAGACTTTTCAAAAATACCAGAGGAATTTTTGGAACAAATTTTTGTCTGGCCATTTAATTAATTTTCTCAGGGCTTTTCTTTTCCCCATTTTTGAATTTCTTTTGAAAATTTTGCATGATGCAAAGGGCACAAGAAACCCTAGCACTTACCCTAGTTGGGGTTCTGACAAGGAGATGTGTCATGCCACTTCGGGCTCTCTTGAATGGACGAACCATGTCCAAACCCCACACCGCAAATGGCCATGCTATTGGGATTGTCTTCAATGCTGATGCTCGCTGATGACTTTTTGCCTTGAACCGCTGGCAACCCTTGCAATATTTCACCAGGTTTTCAGCTGCTGCATGCGCAGTCGGCCAATAGAAACCATGTCGAAAAGCTTTGTTGGAAATGGCTCTTGCTGACGCGTGATGACCGCATTCACCTTGGTGGATGTCTTTGAGCAACTCCAGGCCTCTGTCCTCTTCTTCGCATCTCTGAAAGACACCAGTTGCACTCTTGCGCACTAGCTCGTTGTTGATTATTGTGTATGCCCAAGACCGGCGACTGGTTTGTCTTGACTCGGCTTCGTCTTCTGGAAGAACTCCGTCCACTAGGAAATCTCTAATCGGCTGTGCGCACTGACGACTACCATCACTACTGCTTGCTGGGGTGCGACTTCTTCTTGGACCTCAGCTTCTTGGCCATTGGCCTCTTGGATTTCGGTCTCTTGAACCTCTGCCATCTCGACTTCCGTCTCTGAACTGCCGATTGCGGCGCCTGGCACGCATTCGGCAGCCCCTGGTGACGATTTCTTGTCTGGAGCTGGAACTTCTTCAATGCAATCGGCAGTGCCTAATGTCATTGGCTCTTCTGAGGCTGTGCCGTCTGGTGCTGCCTCCGCTCGCTTCCCTTTAGCCTTGCTCTTTTTGCTGCATTCGGCAGCCCCTGGTCTGCAATCGGCATCCCCTGGTGTTGTCGGCTCTGCTGAGGCTGGAGCACCTTGGGCGCTTGATTGCTTCTTCAGAGTTGGGATTTTTGCCGGCTGAGCTTCTTTCGCCTTCTTCAATATTTCAAGGTCCGTCTCCGAGATGAAGATGGACTCGGATTCTGGAGATGGCATGATGGATGGCTTCCTGAGGTGCTCAAGTGATACGCCTGGCGGAATAGCTTGCCTTGTTGAGTCGAGCTTGGACAATGCATCTGCTGCTTCGTTGCTTGCTCTCGGCACATGGTGGAACTCACATCCTTCAAAGTATCCACTGATCTGCTGTACGAGGAAACGGTAGCTTGCCATATTTGCATCCTTTGCATCCCAGGTGCCTGTGCACTGCTGCACCACCAAATCGGAGTCACCAAAGCACTCGATATTCCCAATGCCGATTTCCTTGGCCAGCTTGATACCGTGCACAAGGGCTTCGTACTCGGCAACGTTGTTTGATGCTGCAAAGTGAATCTGGAGTACATAATGTAGTTGATCTCCTCTTGGTGAAGTGAGCACTACGCCAGCCCCTAGGCCGCTCTTCATCTTGGACCCATCAAAATGCATTCGCCAGAAGTCCGATCCTGGGACGGGTGGCATATATAGAGTTTCATCCCAGTCCACCAGGAAGTCGGCCAACGCCTGAGATTTGATTGCTGTTCTTGGCTCATACTGGATGCCATGGTTGGTGATCTCGATCGCCCACTTCGCCACTCTTTCGGTTGCATCTCTGCTTCCTATGATGTCGGCCAATGGATCCGAGTTGACGACTGTGATCAGGTGGGCTTGAAAATATGGCTTAAATATCTTGGCCGCCATATATACTCCATAGCACATCTTCTGGTAGTGAGGGTAGTTCTGTTTGGACGCCGAGAGCACTTCACTGATATAATACACAGGTCCCTGAATCTGCTGTGCCTTGTCCTTCTAGGCCGCTCCACCACCATGACTGCACTGATCACCCGATTGGTTGCCGCAATGTATAACATCATTGGCTCCTTCTCAATCGGGGCAGCCAGAATCGGCGCAGTGGAGAGCATGCGCTTGAGTTCTCAGAATGCTTCACTTGCCTGAGGTGTCCAGGTGAACTTCTCCGTCTTCTTCATCAGCTGATATAATGGGATTGCTTTTTCCCCCAGCCGACTGAGAAATCGGCTGAGTGAGGCGAGGCAACCGGTGAATTTCTGTACTTGCTTCAGGTTCTTTGGTTGCTCCATTCGCTCGATTGCGGCTATCTTCTCGGGATTGCAGTCGATTCCTCTCTCGGAAACGAGAAATCCCAAGAGCTTGCCGGCTTGGACTCCAAAAACACATTTATCTGGATTGAGCTTGATCTGGTAAGCTCTCTGATTTGCAAATGTCTCTCGGACGTCATCTAGGAGTGTGACTCCCTTGGCCGACTTCACTACCATATCATCCACATAGACGTGGAGATTTCTGCCGAGTTGGGTGTGTGTACATCTCTGAATTGTGCGCTGATAAGTGGCACCTCCGTTCTTCAAACCAAAAGGCATGGTGATATAACAATAAGCCCCGAAAGGGGTTATAAATGCAGTTTTTATTTGATCTTTCACAGCAAGTTTGATATGGTGGTAGCCAGCTGTGGCATCCAGAAAAGACAAAAGCTCGCAGCCGGCCGTAGAATCAATCACTTGATCGATACGGGGCAGAGCAAACGGATCTTTCGGGCACACCTTGTCAGGCAAGTGTAATCGATACACATGCACCAGGTCTTGTTCTTCTTCATCACGAGGATTGGATTCGCCAGCCACTCGGGGTAAAACACTTCCATGATGAAACCTGCAGCTTGCATCTTCACAATCTCTTCGCCGATTGCCCTTCTCTTATCTTCAGAAAAACGCCTCAGGGGTTTCTTGACCGGCTTCGAGCCTGACCGAATGTGCAGCTTGTGCTCGGCGAGTTCTCTCGGCACACCGGGCATGTCTTGTGGATACCATGCGAAGATGTCCTGATTCTCACGGAGTAACTCGACGAGCTCGCTTTCCTATTTGTCGCTAAGTCCAGCTCCGACTACAACGAACTTGGTTGAGTCGGAGGGATCTAGAGCGACCTTCTTGCTGTCCTTGGTCGACTGAAAAGCAGATTCCTCATCTGCTCTCTTGGCTGGGCCGACTGGGAGTGGAGCCTTGTTCTGCGCTTGCGCCATTGCTATCACTTTTCCGAGCTGACGCTTCTCTGTTTCAACCACTTGAGAGTCAGCCAAACTGCCGCCAGCCGATGTGCACTCGAGGGACTTCCTGAAGTCCCCGGTGACGGTGATGACGCCGTTTGGGCCTGGGATCTTCATCTTTAGGTAAGTCTGCTGTGCATTGAACATGAACTTGGCGAATGCGGGCAGTCCCAATAGAGCATGATAAGGACTGCTGAGGTCGGCGACCTCGAACCAGATTGGCTCCTTCCTGAAATTTTCCTCTGTGCCGAATATGACATCCACCCGAATGCGACCCATGGGGGTGCAAGACAACCGAGGGACAATCCCATGGAATGTCGTCCGACTGCGCTCCAGATCCTTCTCGGTGAGCCCTAGCTTGATCAGGGTGTCTCTGTACAGAATGGTTATTGTGCTTCCTCCATCGACGAGCACTCGGGAGAACTTGCATGCAAATCTTGGTCCTGCGAACAGAGCATCAACCACAAGCGGGTAGTTGCCTGGATTCTACAAGATGGTCGGGTGATCTGCTCTGTCCCAGGATATGGGACACTCGGACCAATGCATGTACCGAGGAATCAGTGGCATGGTGGCATTGACTTCTTGAGCTCGGGCTCTCCGACTGCCCTTGTCGGTGCTCTCGCTGGTGAAAATCATATAAGCGGCATCTTGCCGTGGGAACTGGTTCTGCTGCTGAGGTGGTCCTCTATTCTGGGATGGTGGTGGGGGTGGAGGGGGTAAAGCTTCTCCCTTTGCAATCCTTCTCACAAAATCACACTGCCAAGTGGTGTGCGCAGACGGCCTGCCAGGAGTGCTGTGCAACTTGCACGGTGCATCCAGCATATCATCAAACGTGTACTTGGGCTTCATCTGTCCCTGTGGCCTCACATTCGGTCTCATCTTCCGACTGCCTCCTGCAACCCCTGGATCTTCTTCATTCTGGACAGCGGCCACCTGCCGACTGCCATATTGAGTATCTGGCTGCTCATCCTTGCGCTTGCCATTGTTCTGCTGGTTGTTGCTGTTGTTGCGGTTGTTCTCTCTTCTTTCCTTCCGACTGAGGCCTTGGTTCCCTGCGTCCGACTGCGGAGCCCGTGGTGACTGAATGACACCTCCAACTCCGAGCTGGATAGGGCGCATCGCAGAATCGGACACGGCGAACGAGTTGGCCACCTTCATGAGCTCGGCAAGCGATGTGAAATCCTTGCGGAGCAACTTGTGCTTCAACATTGAATCGTCCAGGCATACATCCGTGAAGTACTGAATGGCCTGGATCTCATGGACTTCTTCGCATGAATTCTTCAGCTTGATCCACCGAGATAGGTAATCTCGGAGGGGTTCATCTTTGCCTTGTACACAAAGAGGCAACTGCCGCGGAAGGTTGGGCTGCTCATATGTGCTCGTGAAGTTGTGAATGAATGCACTTGTGAAATCTTCCCAACAATTTACACTGTCCTTGGGAAGACTGTTCAACCACGTCCGAGCTGAACCCTGCAGCATCAAAGGTGCATAGCGGACTGCCACGCGCCGATTGCCCCCTGCAATGCGAACTGCGGTCAGGTAGTCGGACAACCAATCTTCTGGCTTCACATAACCATTGTACTTGGGCGTGTCTCTCGGCAGCGTGAAGCCTTTGGGAAACTTCTCGGTCCGAATGCGATGACCGAAACACGACGGGCCAGCCTCTCCTTCTTCATCTTCTTGAGCCTCCTTCTCCAGGAGCTCAATGCGATGCCTGGCATCATTCTGACCGATTTGGCGAGGGCCAAGTCGGGCGCTGATCGCTGGTCTTGCTGCCGACTGCTGAGGCATGTCATTGCGCCTGCTATTAACTGTTGGCTCCTCTATTCTTCTGGTTGCCGCTGGGGGTGGCCGATTGCTCCTGACCCTACTCTCATGCCGAGATGGGGCCGGTTGCTGCCTGTTCTGGCGCGATGCATTCGGTCGCTGGCTAACTTCCGGAATCGGCCTCACAGTTCCTCTTGACGCCCCAGGTCCTGCATTCGGATTCTCCATTGCCACCAGCTGCTGCTCCTTTGCAGCTGCCAGCAACTCGCGCATTCGGCGCGTCTGCTCACGCTGTTCATCTCCTTCTAGCTCTTCTAACTCGATTGCTATCTGCTCGACGGCTCTTAGGTTCTTGTCAGGCGTGCTGTACGTCGGCCTCTGGACGAATGCCGACTGAGCCGGCTGCGTCGGCCTCGCCGGCCTCGCCGGTTTCTCGGCTCCCGACAGCTGCTGATGGACTGCCCGACCTCGGCTTCTCAAATCTTCTAAGACTACGGACTCAATCGGCCGACGCGGTCCGGCATGCGCTGCGTTGTACTCTCTTGTGATAGCTCCCAACCTATGCTCTTCTTCCAGCACTTGCTCGGCCCTGCGAGCGAGGGCGAGCCGTGCTGTCTCCAGCTCAGTGTGCACTTGATCAGGATCACCATTCCTGTTCACGGGTGTGTACAACACATCCCGCAACGCACTGGTGCCGACTCTTTCTGCGGTGTCTTCCGCCTCCTTGGCCCTCCTAGCCGCACTCGTTGCGCCGCGGTTGCTTGATGAAGATGCCCCCGCCATCATGACGGCTGCGTGCACACGGCCATCCTCTCCGCCGGGTGCTGCAGTGCAGCCCTGGTCGAGAGCGGATCCGTGACGCACGAAAAGATGCGAATCTCCCTGGGATATGCCTCGGGGAAACTGCCGATGAAGAGGCGATGGCTGCCAATTTGCAGCGACACACCGGGCGGCAGGGGTGCGCCGACCCTGTACCGCGCCGAGTAGTCCACCACGTAGTCGATTGCCCCACGCCTAAGAATCAGGACAGAGGCGTGGCTACCGCCCGATGCAGAGGAAAATCCCGTACAGATCTTTACTCCAGTCGACGTCTCGGTCTGCCCCACGGTGGGCGCCAACTGTCGTCGATATGTGACGGCAGATGCCATGGGGATGGCTAAAGTGAGGGGAAGACGCGAGGAAGAAGATGTCGATGGTGCCGGAATCGGGTTGGGCACAAACACGGTGACAGATACCACTATGTACCCAGGTTCGGGGCTCTCCGGAGAGATAACACCCCTACTCCTGCTTGTCTCTTCTATATTAATGGAACTGAACTACAATAAATGCTTCTCTATCTACTCAGGGGAAGGGGAGAGCTGCCGTGGGCAAGGCTCTCTCCTGCTTCCATGAGGAGGAACTACAAGTAGTAAATGAACTGAGTGAGATGTGAGTAATGGTGCGAATGTTGTGGATCGTCCCTCACGCAGGAGGGGTACCCCGGGCTCTTATAGTGTGAGCCCGGGGTAAATCGGTAACTTCACTGCCGATTGGGCCCAGCTGTCATCCTCTAATCGGCTGGGTCCCACCGACCGCGCCTCTCCGGGTGATCCGGACCCGACGAGCGGCGGCCCATGCCGTAGACTCGTAGGGCATGATGGTGAACAGTGGAGCTAGGTGGTGCGGTCTTGTCGCCCTGTTCGCGAAATCAGCGGAGAGGTCGATAACGGATCTCTGCCAGATCTTCGATGTGACTTGGCTTCTCTGCCACCCCGATCTCTCGGGATTGCGCATTTATGACCTCATACTTGGACCTTCGACTGGTCTCGGGGTCAACTTCTCCAGGGGTGGTAAGTTGTACCGATTGCGCCTGGGCCGAATGGTGGCCCTCGGCAGGGTCGATTGCTCTAGGAAATCGGCCACGTCGATGCCCATCTCGGCCCAGCTGTGGACCAATCGGATGATCGTCTTGGTGATGAAAAGGGTGGACCGATTGCGCCTGGGCCGACTGCTGGCATTCGGTACGTCTGATTGCCTTGGAGCAATCGGCCGTGCGCCTGCCCAGCTCGGCCCAGGTGCAGCCCAATCGGTCCATCCTTGTCTTGAAAGGTTGCTTTCGCTTGGGTGAGCCTACCCGGGTACCAATCCCCCGACATTGAGTTATGAAAACAAATTGAGCAAGATGCACTATGCGTACGAAGTAATATTTATTCATATCTTAGAAGAGTGCTCATGCATAGAAGCGGCGCAGTAACTGGGCGTTCCATGCATGAGGCTCTTCTATTTTATTAGTTACATCGTACAGGTGATAGGCCCCATTGTGCAGTACTCTGGAGATGATAAATGGGCCTTCCCATGGGGGAGCTAGTTTGTGGTCTGAAGTTTGCTTGATGCAAAGTACCATGTCACCCTCTTGGAAGGAGCGAGCTCGGACGTGCCGGTCGTGGTATCGGCGAAGGTCTTGCTGATAAAACGTCGAGCGGGTGAGGGCTAAATTTCGTTCTTCTTCCAAGAGATCAACGCCGTCTTGTCGTGCTTTTTCGGCTTCGGCTTCTGTGTACTGGCTTATGCGGGGGGCGTTGTGCTTGAGGTCACTCGGAAGGACTGCTTCTGAACCGTAGACGAGGAAGAAGGGGGTTGACCGAGTTGAGCGATTGGGAGTTGTACGCAATCCCCACAAGACTGAAGGGAGTTCATCAACCCAAGCGCCCGTTGCTTCCTTTAGTTCCCGAAGTAGCCGAGGCTTGATTCCTTTGAGTATTAGTCCGTTGGCTCGTTCGACTTGGCCGTTGGACTGTGGGTGTGCGACTGAGGCGAAGTTGACCTGGATGCCATTGGACCAGCAGAATTTCTTGTATTCAGCCGAGTTGAAGTTCGATCCATTATCAGTAATGATGTCACGCGGGACACCGAACCGATGAATGATGCCTTGCATGAAGCTGACAGCTGTGGCGAAGTCTTGGGTCTTGATAGGTTTTGCTTCTATCCATTTTGTAAACTTGTCTACAGCGACCAAAATGTGGGTGAAGCCATGCTTGCCCGTTCGGAGTGGTCCGATCATATCCAGTCCCCAAACTGCAAATGGCCAGGCTAGGGGGATTGTCTTCAGCTCAGAAGCTGGTTTGCGGGGCTGGTTGGCATAAAACTGGCAGCCTTCGCAGTGGTCCACGATGTACCGAGCATCGCTGAGGGCGTCGGGCCAGAAGAAACCAACTCGGAAAGCTTTTGCCACCAACGTCCGACTTGAGGCATGATGGCCACAATCTCCCGAGTGGATGTCTTGTAGGATGCAGCGGCCTTCTTCCTCGGAGATGCATCGCTGGGGGACATGAGTGATGTTGTTCCTATACAGCTCCCCATTGATCACCGAGTAGGACTTGGATTTGCGGACGATCTTCTTGGCTTCTATCTCGTCATCAGGTAACTCCTGTTTTTGCAGGTAAGCAAGGATTGGAAGTGTCCACCCGGGGGGAATAACCTCCACATCAAAAACCAGATCCACTACTGCGGGTATATCCTCTTTGTTGGGGATGTTCTTGTCAGGCAGCATATCTGGGTCGGCTTCTAGGAAAGGGTCTTCCTTGACTGTTGGGGAATGCAAATGCTCCAAATAAATCCCTGGTGGGATCTGACCCCGAGTGGAACCTAATTTGGCTAGGTCATCTGCTGCCTGATTCTTAGCCCTTGGAATGTGATGGAGCTCAAGCCCATCAAAAAATTTCTCCAATTTTCTCACTGCTACGCAGTAGGTTGTCATTGCTGGACTTTTGATGTCCCACTCTTTCATTACTTGGTTGATTACCAGGTCCGAGTCTCCGAATACCATAAGTCTCCTGATTCCGAGTGAGATGGCCGTTCGCATGCCGTATAGGAGAGCTTCATACTCGGCTTCATTGTTTGTTGCTGGGAAATGAATCTGGAGGACGTATCTCATTTCATCCTTTCTTGGTGAGACAAGTACCACCCCTGCCCCTGCGCCCTGTAACATCTTGGATCCATCAAAGAACATCGTCCAATGCTCTGGCGTTGGCTGTGGGGGATGCTGGACCTCAATCCACTCGGCCAGGAAGTCGACCAGTGCTTGTGACTTGATTGCTTTTTTGGCTTGGTAACTGAGGTCAAAGGGCAGTAGGTCCAGACTCCATTTTGCTATTCTGCCTGTTGAGTATCTGTTATTCATAATTTCTGCCAGGGGAGCTTCAGAAACTACTATGATGGAATGATCCTGGAAGTAATGTGCGAGCTTCTGAGATGCCAAATAAATTCCCATTGCGAGCTTCTGGTAGTGGGGGTATCTTTGCTTGGATGGGGTGAGGACTTCGGAGATGTAGTACATTGGTGTTTGTACCTTTTGTGATTTTCCTTCTTCCTCCCTTTCCACCACTATGGCTACGCTGACAACTCGGCTTGTGGCTGCAATGTATAACAACAACGGCTCTTTTTCTTGGGGCGCTGCCAGGACTGGCCGAGTTGACAGCTGCTTTTTGAGTTCTTCAAACGCCATTTGAGCTTCCTCTGTCCAGACGAAATTCGGCGATTTTTTCATTAGTTGGTAGAGCGGTAAGGCTTTCTCTCCCAATCTGGAGATGAAACGGCTGAGTGCTGCGAGACAACCTGTTAACTTTTGGACGTCTCGGAGCTGCTTGGGAGGCTTCATGTTGTGAATTGCCGCGATTTTTTCCGGGTTAGCCTCTATCCCTCGCTCGGAGACCATGAATCCGAGTAGCTTCCCTGCTGGCACGCCAAAAACGCAATTTTCAGGATTGAGCCTGATGCTGTAGGCTCGGAGGCTATGAAAAGTTTCAGCTAGGTCGGCTAGTAAACTACTTCCTTTAGCCGACTTGATCACAATGTCATCCACGTTTCTGCCGATCTGCCAGATCAGACAATTCTGCATCATGCGCTGGTACGTGGCGCCTGCGTTTCTTAGTCCGAATGGCATCGTGACATAACAGAAACATCCGAATGGGGTTATGAATGCTGTTTTGAGCTCGTCTCGTTCGTATAGTCGGATTTGATGGTAACCCGAGTATGCATCGAGGAAACATAATCTCTCGCAACCTGACGTGGAGTCCACAATCTGGTCAATGCGAGGAAGAGGGAAATGGTCTTTTGGACAAACTTTATTGATATGACAAAAATCAAGACAAGTTCTCCAAGATTTATCTTTCTTCGGAACCATTATAGGATTTGCTAACCACTCGGAGTGGAAGATTTTCCTAATGAATCCGGCTGCTAATAGTCTAGCTATCTCCTGCCCGATGGCCTTCCTTTTCTCAGAGGAAAACCGTTGGAGGGACTCTTTTACCTGTCTTACTTTTGGATCTACGTGTAACTTGTGCTCGGCCAACTCCCTTGGGACTCCAGGCATATCGGCGGGCTTCCACGCGAAGATGTCCCAATTCTCACGGAGGTAGTTGACGAGCTTGAGTTCCTATTGGGGATCCATATCGGTGGCGATGTTGGTGTATTTGTCTTCATCTGTGGGGTGTATCCGTACCCTCTTGGTCTCTCCGGCCGACTCGAATGAAGATGTCTTCTTTGGCTGCAGCAACTCGGACGAGTCGGCGGCTTTTTTGTACTCGACCAGCTCGACCTCAGCCATTTGCTGATCAGCTATCAGGGAGCCCTTCTGTAACAGTTCTTCGGCTTGCTTGTAGTCTCCTGAGACGGTGATCACGCCGTGCGGGCCGGGCATCTTGAGTTTCGGATAGACATAGCAGGGGATGGCCATAAATTTCGCATAGGCCGGCCTTCCGATTAAAGCATGGTATGCACTCGGGAAGTCCACTACTTCAAAGGTGATCTTCTCTTTCCGGAAGTTACTCGGAGTACAGAAGACCACATTGAGGGAGATCATTACGAGTGAGTACGCCTTTTCCCCCGGGATTATCCCATGAAATTCCAGATAGCTTTTGCGGAGCTTGGACATTGGAATATTCATGCTCTTCAGGGTGCTTGCATATAGGATGTTAATTCCACTGCCGCCATCCATCAAGACATTTCTGATACTGAAGTTCCCATTCCCTGTTTCCACCAAAGGATCCACAATCAGGGCGTGCCTGCCCGGGTGAGGAATGTGAGGAGGGTGATCCGACTGATCAAAGGTGATTGGGACGTCAGCCCACTTCATGTAACTCGGAACTGCCGGAGCTGCCGAGTTGACTTATCCGAATCTTATCTTTTCTACTCTCTTCGACTCTCGTCCTGCGAAGATGACCAGCACTCCGTCTTCTCTTGGGAAACCTTCGTTGTCCAGTTCTGGGCTGGGCGCCTTCTTTTTCCCGGTGTCCTTATCTTGCTGAGGGCCCGTTCTTGCGTTTTAGGCTGCTCTCTTGATCAGGCGGCACTGCCGAGATGTATGCTTTGGAATAACCAACTTTCCTTCGGCATCACGAGTGGTGTGGAGAGGACAAGGCTGATCCAGAACTTCATCGTCATTGGACGGATTTTTCTACCGCGGTTGCCACTCCTTCCGTGCCTGACCCTTGGCATGAAGGACCGAAGCGCTTGCCGCAGCCACCAGCTCTGCGTCCGTTGGGGCGTCTTCTGCCTTTCTCTTGTTGTTGTTTGCGGTCTTCTGCTTCGGGTTTGGCACCTAGTTGCCACCTCCTCTATGCTGCTGGTTCTTCTGCCGAATCTCCTCTTCACCATTGGCATACTTGTTCGCTATCTCCATCAGCTTCCCGAGTGAGGTGATGTGCGGTGATCTGGCCAGCTTGAGACTTAACTCCCTGTACTTGACCCCTTGTTTGAAGGCGTGAATGGCTTGGAACTCGGAGACGCCTTCCACCGAGTTGTGGAGTGTGATCCATCTCTGGATGTAGTCCCGAGTAGTCTCGGTGTTGCCCTGGACGCATAATTGTAGCTCGGTCAGGCCTCCAGGCCTCTTGTAGGTCCCCTCAAAATTCTTGATGAACACTCTCTCGAGGTCTTCCCAAACCCAGATGCTACTCGGGGGGATCTGATTCAGCCACGCCCGAGCTGAGCCCTCTAACATCAGCGGCAGGTGCATCATGGCTATCTCGTCACCACCCCCTCCGATTTGCACGGCTATTCTGTAATCATCCAGCCATGTCTGGGGTTTAGCGTCACCTCGGTATTTATCCACCCCTTGAGCTATCCTGAAGTGAGGCGGAATAGGGGTAGATCGGATCCTTTCACTGAAACAAACCGGCTCTGTGGCCATTGAGGGCCGAGCCTGATCCTGACGATTAGTTCTGGCGCGGTCGACTCGGCTCTGTACAAGATGGCTTCGGGCGTCGTCTTCAACATCAAAATAACGGTCGTCCCGGTGCCGAGGGAACTCCTCTCTCCGCGGTGCGGGCCGACCCGTCCCACGGGCTTCTGTCCTCCTGAGGTCTTCGTGCCGATACTGCTCTTGGCGATGATCTCCTCGGGGTTCATCTCTGCGCCGAGGTGAATTGTTCTTGTTCCTCCGCGCTTCCCCATAGGGCGTGTGTACGGATAGTGACTTCCTTGCAGGGGGAACTTGGGAATGGATCTGTTGCTGTGATTGACTGACATCAGTGTTTTGATCGACTGCGGTTTGTAGTAAAAACGCCAGGTGCTGGATTTCTTCTGCCGCCGATCCACTGGGCTGTAGAGAATTTGCAATCCGAGTTGCCGCTGTGAGATTTTCTACTGGGGTACCCATAGCTCGGAAAGGTTCTCGACCTAGGCCCCGCAGTTGACGGCTTGTTCTGCTTTGTCTGAGCCGAGCTACCTCCCGAGCTTGACGCTCGAGAGTATTTTCTAGCTCGGCCAGGCGTTCTCGCTCAGCCAGATTAGTTAATCTGGCTGCCTCCAGGCCTCGCCCTTCTGGAGTGTTTGTGTCAATGGGGGTGTTTAGCAGTCGCTCGGCAGCTTCTGCTTCTTCCCGCTCTTCCCGAGTAAGGGGGCGGGGTTGCCGACTTGACTCTCCGAGTTCCAATATTCGGAAAGCGGAAACACGTCGGGTCGGCTCCCGAGTGCCAGCCCTGGATGGGCTGTTCGCTTCATCTCGAGCGTGAGTGTCCCGAGATGGCGATGGCTGAGAGGGCGGAGTCTCAGCCATGCACACCTCTGCAACCGCGACTGGGGCGTCACTGCTGCCTTCTTTCTCGGCGCCTGACTCGGGGTCAGATGCTGCCATGCCTTCTTCTTCAACCAAGTAGAACAGAGGCAAGAGAGATGTTGTGGAGCCTTCTCTTGCGATCAGTTCGTCGAGGGCCTTGTGGGCCGACTCCACCGAGTCGATGAATGCCACATGCTGGACCTTGGCTGATTTTCCACGATGGTGAGCGCGCAGGTGGCCCGAACGCTTCTTCTTGTGGCGGAGAAATAACGGCGCGGGTGCTTGACGATGGGCCGACAGCTGGAGGCGCAGGCCCCCCGACTCGTCAGCTCGGAAGTGGACGCTGGCTCTTCAGGGCAGCAATTATGCCTGGAGCGGAGACTCCGCTAACCAGGCCGAATCATCAACTATGAAAGCTAACGATCTGAAACGGAAAACCTCTCCGACGATGAGCTCGGAGCCGCGGATCGACGAAGAGGATGAGAAAAACGCCATCTCTACGATTGCTAATCAACTCGGCCCCACGGTGGGCGCCAACTGTCGTGGATATAAATCTGACAATAGATGTAGGGGTATGAAAGGAGCTAAATGAATCTGTACGCAGAGAGGGTTGACGCAAAGGGATTATACAGGTTAGGCCTCTCCGTAGAGATAAAAACCTTAATCCTGTCCCAGGCTGACTGGGTGTTCTTCCTTCAGAAGTACTGAGAGTATAAGGTGTTGCGCGTGCCCATGCCGAAGGGGAGGGGGTGGCTTATATAGAGTGCGCCCCTGCCTCCTTAATGCCTTGGCTTAAATGGGTCTTAATTACAGGATTAAATACATACTTAAATACAAAACGGTCTTCCCATTACTACTAATAAAGGAGGAGAAACGCCTGCAGCATTAAATGCCTCCCGTCCGTTGCGTTTCCCATCTTCTGAGTAGGGGGGCCTCGCCGATTTCTTCCGAGTATCAGTCTACTCGGATCTTGCCGGGCTTCCGAGTAGTTGCGTACTCGGAAGCGACTCCTGGTCTCCGAGTAACATGGTACTCGGAGACTGCCAATGCTTCGTGTTTTTTGTTGGTCTTATTTTGCTTGATGTGCTTTGGGGAAACCCAGGGCTTAAGGGTACCCCTGGGTTTCCCTCGCCTAGGGGTATGCCTTTAGTATTACCACGACAACGGTTTTGAAGTAATTTCAAAAATCGAGTTCTGCCCTCGTGTAGGGCAGCGGGCATTTTTGCGTAAATTCTTTTGATTCGTTTGTCCGATCGATACAATTGATACACCATTGGATAACTATCGTCGAAGCGCTCGATTTATATATAAAACACATCCTCTAAAATCCTTACGGTTTAAAAGTTACAATGGTTTTACTAAAAACGTGGAACTCTGTTTTTTGCGACACGGAATGTACGAAGCGAACTGCATGTGATTGCATCCTACGTGTAACCGCACTGCATTATCGAAAAACTGAAATCCGCGACTTTCGCGAAACCAAATTTGACAAAGCGAACTGCATCTGACGGGCGAACACAATGCATCATCGAACAAAAAGAACTGCACATTATTTATTTATGTTTCTCTTAGACGGATAGTAAGAAAATTGCATTTGATAGCCAATCGCACTGCAATAAATTGCATTTGAGAACCAGTCACACTACAAGGACTAGTGGAGTACATTAATTCCAAAACATACAGTACCGCTTGAGTTTGATAAATGAATCGCGTTGATTTTTACGCAATTCACATGGGTGAAGTGCACTGACACATCATCAAAAGTGATCCACATAACTCTTTTTGGTTTTTTGTAACCTTTTTCGTTTATCTGTTGTTCAATCCCCATGAACCCCATTTAGTAAAGTGCATCTAAGGAGCTACTGCACTGCAATATCATCAAAGAGAACTACACTCAGTTTTATGGTTCATTTACAAAGCGACACAAAAGGATAAGGAGTTGAAGCAAACTACAATCTTTTTCAAAATGAACCATCAAGTTTTATAATTGAACTGCATCCAATTGACAACAGATTAATTTAAAAAAAATTACATACTTAGCCCCTGACATGGGAACAACATCAAAATTACTTCCTTTGTTAATAAAGCGAGCTACACATTATTGGTCCTCGCAGTTTTTAACACACACCTAGGAAGTTTTTAACTGCAGATTGGCAACATTGTAAAGAGGGGATTGATACGTCCAAAATTCATCACTATTTTATATAGTAATTCTTTCTTATTCATTGATATATTTCATGATATGATGCTATTCTTATGTTGTTTTGTCTTATTTTACACAGTTTGCAACTTTCCAGTGCCGAAGCAGCAGACGCAGGATTCAGCGGTAAAAAGTGGACGCTGAGTTGCTGAAGAAGAACACCTCCAAATGACCTGAAAATCGACGGAGGATGTTTTCCAGCAGGATCACGAAGACATGCAAAAGAGCGACCAGAGGGGGGCCACAGGGTGCCCAGGCGGCCACCTGGCGCGGCCCCACCCCTGGCCGCGCCGGGAGGGCGCCTGGACCCCCGGGGCCACTCCCGGCTCCCCCTCTGGCCTATTTACTCCTCGTGATCCAAAAACCCTAAAAGGAGGAGAGTTTCCGGAGTTCCGCCGCCGCTTCGTGGTGGAAACCTACAGAGAAGAAAAGCCATCTCTGGCGGGCAGATTCCGCCGGGGAGATCACCTCCCAGAAGGGGAGATCGTCGCCATCATAATCACCATCGTCACGGGCATCATCGAGATCATCATCAACATCATCCCCATCATCAACACCATCTCCATCTTCATCCAATCTTGTCACAATTGCAACTCATGTTGTAATCCGTACTACCTATCCTCTCTACTCTATCGGTGTTGATTACTACTTTGTGGTGAATGCTATTGAGTTTTGTTGGAGAAATATTATTGCGTTCAAATTGTTTATCATCTATTTATCCCCACTGATCATGATCTCTATTATGTCTTGTGAGTAGTTACTTTAGTTCTTGAGGACATGGGAGCAGTCTAGTTGCTAGTAGTCATATGATGTTGAAGTAATATGTGTTGGTTGGTATTTAAGTTGTGTTGTTATTTTCCTAGTGGTGTTGTGTGAGTCGAACACTCAACACTTCGCCTTATCAAGGACCTAGGGGAATGCATTGTGTATAAAGAATGCTTACGGTGGGTTGCCGGAGTGATAGAAACCTAAACCCCAGTTTGCACGCTTTTGCACAAGGGAACAATGGATCACCGATCGTATTGCTATGGTTAGGCTTTTGCCTTAATTACTATCTTGTATTTGAGGATGCTTGCAAGGTGTTTAATCATAAGAGTGCATTCATCTTAGTCTAGAGGATGCACTAGCATAGATCCACCCACCAAACACTTATCAACACAGTACATAGTACCGATACAGAATATGGCGAAAGCACATGACTACCTCTCCCGTGTGTCCTCAAGAACACTTTAGCTTTTATAAGTTCAGTTGCTAAGCCTCTCCTTTGCTAAGAAAGGATTGGGCCACTCTTTACTATCCAGTATCTTTTACTTTGCTCGTTTTTACTATTCTGTCGCTTATACCAAGAAAACCCCTAAAAAATTATCTTTCAGTGCTTGCAGTTATCTCCTTACCGAAGTCACTTGCTACTACCTTCTACTCCTCGTTGGGTTCGACACTCTTACTTATCGAAAACACTGCAATAGATCCCTCTACGTTGAGGGTCATCAAGCTACGTTTTCTGGCGCCATTGCCGGGGAGTGTAGCGCTATTAGTAAGTGAAGCCGGTAAGGAAGTTTTTATATTTCTGTTTTTAGTTTTGCTGTTGCTGTTTTTGTTCTTATGGAAACCCCTACTATTGGATCGTTGTTCTTGGGGAAACGCCCCACAACTAAGGTGGTTACTCCTGACCCTACTGAAATTGTGCCTTATAAGATACCATCTGGTATTATTGATTACGTCCTAGCTAATCGCTATGCAGGAGACAGACATCCAGGTGAACACTTGCTATATTTATCACAACTATGTTCATTATTCAAGCTTGCACGTGTGTCACTGGAGTTCGTTATGAAGAAATTATTCTCTATATCGCTTACAGACAAAGCTTCAGATTGGTATAAGCTCGTCGATAACTCAAATTCTCTTAATTGGGAAGAGCTTATGTCTCTCTTTTATACAAAGTTTTACCCTCTTCATGAAGTTTATCGAGACAGGAATTACATCTATAACTTTAGGTCACGCGACGGAGAGAGCATCGCTCAAGCTTGGGGGAGACTTAAATCCCTAATGTTCAAATGTCCTATCCATAAGCTCCCCAAAGATATTATACTTACAAATTTTTATGCCATGCTTTCTCGTCGGGACAAGGAAAGGCTGGATACCTCCTCTAGCGGGGTATTTCAGACAAAGAGCGTTGAAGAAAGATGGGATCTCATCGAAAGGATCCAGAAGAATACTGAAGACCGGGAAATCGATAAAGGTATTGAACCTGCTATAAATTATGAGTATGATTATATTGAGAGCTATGTGAAAACTGATTATTTCAATACCTTTTTCTCTAAGATTGGTCTGGATTCCCATCTAATGATTGAATTTTGTAAGAACTTTGCCTCTCATGATGATTCTTCTAAGATGAAGAAGGATCAGTACCATAAGCCTTTCAAAGAAGTGCCTATTGATATTCACGTTGCTGATCCTATTTTGCCTGCAGTTATATATGAACAACCCCCTTTTCCTTCAAGAATAAGGGAGCACTCTTTTGTGACAGGCATCATAAATAAAAGTGAGAGAAGAACAGGCGAACCTGAGGACCAGATCAGAGTCGATCCTCAAGTTGCTATGGTTAAAGATTTAGTTACTAATGATGTTTCAGATTCTATTATAAATTTTTGTGCTGTTTCAACTAACATTGTCACAGCCAAGAATAGAAGCCCAATTTCAGGTACACCAGTTGTATCTGTTAAAATAGGAGATCACAATTATTACGGGCTATGCGATCTGGGATCAAGTGCTAGCGCGATTCCTTATTCGCTTTATCAAGAGATCATGAGTGAGATTTCACCTTGTGAACTTGAAGAGATTGATGTTACTATTCATCTTGCAAACAAAGCCACTGTAACACCCTCAGTTGACTGTAACAGTAATCCTTTTGCTAATGACAATTACTTTTGCTAAATCATGCCATGATCAAATTTGAATCAAATCAAATCCAAAATGCCTTTTGTTGATATTAAAAATAATGTTGCAAATAAAACTTGTCCAAAAATTATACAACCACTTTTATTAAATCACAAATAATCAGTGGGTCATGCCCATGTGGTTATGGTATTTTCTTATGCCTCTGGAAAATTCAAACACCAAGCAAAACAGCACCATTTGACAATTAAATATTATAAAGAAATAATAAATGTTTTATTTTAAGCCTAAACTTTTTGTGGCACTCTGGAAATATACACTCCTAATTATGGACCAGGTTAGACATTTTACAAAAATGCAGAGCAATGGAAATAAATACAAAAGACAAAAGAAAGTTAATAAAAGAAATACATAAAAGGAAAAATGTTAAAACTAGCCTAAGGCGACGGCCCACCCGGCCCACTCCCCCTTCCCCACCTGCCCCCGTCCCCTCCGTCACCTGCTCCGGTGCCGTGGCGGCACCGCCGTGGCCGGCGCGCCTCCCCCACCCTCACTGTGTCCGGGGAAGGGATAAGGCAACCCCCAGCCACCTCCTGGACACGCCCCTCCTCCATTTCCCCTCCCCCTCTTCTCGCAGTCGTCGGGGAAAGATCCCACCCGAGCCGCCGTCGCCATGGCCGTGAGCTCACGCGGCCAGTGAGCTCGCGGCGCCACGCCACCTTGTCCAAGCCGTTCGCCAACATCGTCTTCATCGTCCACCGCAGGGAATCGAGCCGACGCCGTCCACAGCAAGCGCACGCCCAAGTTCCCTTTTCCTCGCCGCCGTTGAGTCGCAGTCGCGATTCTCCACCGTCGAGCCTCCATCGAGCCCGCTGTCACCTGCACTGCACTCCTGGTGAGCTTCTACGCCTCCCCCAACTCCCCGACGACCAAATCGTGCCCTGTAGCCCACCCCGCCATTAGGGCAGAAAGCTTGTTGCCGCCGGCGAGCTCCTCCCCGCGCCCTAGCTCACGCTTTTGGCGTGCCACTCGCGTCACTTCGCGCGCGTTGCTTCCAGGAACCGTTCTGCGTAGTGCATGACCAAGGTTTCCTGCTGTGGCGTCGTCGCCGTCGAGCTCCCGTACTGCACCTCCGCCTCGCACGTCGCCGGCCTCGATTCCGGCGCCCCCAAGTCACCGCACCACCACCATTCACCTCCCCGTCGCCCCCTGGTTCGAACGCAACCGGCGGCGCCCCCTACCGTGCCCTGTGACGACGGCTAGCTCGACCTCGTCGGCGCTCTGTCGCCGGTGAGCTCGCTGGAGTCACTGCCCAGTAGGGCCCCCCTTGTCAGAAATATAATTAGTACTAAGATAATCCTCTGATGGGCCACTGACAGCAGGGCCCCACCCCTGTTAAACTTGTTATTAGGTCTAAATGGTAATAACCCCCTGGGTCTCTGACGTGTGGGCCCAGGCAATTGATTTAATCACTGAATTTATCTAGCTATTAAATCAACACATGTGTCCATGACATGTGGCCCCCACTGGGTTAATTATTTAATAAAATGTTTTAGTTAGTAATCAGAGGCTGACTGGTGGGACCAGAGGCTTTTCAGTTTTATTAAAATGTTTTATAAATAAATAGAGGCTGACATGTGGGTCCCAGATGTCAGGCACTGGTGTGGATAATGTTTTGGATAATGTTAGAATTTAATAATAAAAGAAATTCAGAAAATCATTTAAATGATTTAAAACTTTGAAATTCAATAACTTTTAAACCGTAACTCGGATTCAAAAACTTTATACATGAAAATTGATTAGAAAAATATAACAAATAAGAATACGCTATCCGTATGTCTATCACACCCCTCTAACACAACGAACATCGAACCGTCCCCCTCCGGACCGGCAGTCCGATAAATTGTCCGGTACTACTAAAGTACCCGGATGAATTTATTTCGAACACGAAAGTTGTTCGGAATAGATCAACTAACCCAGATACGCCACCCACACATGTGTCGGATGTCCACGAAACCTCCGGCATGATATCTCCCTCCTCCGGACACCTTGTCCGATAATCACCCGGAGCTGGCCGTTCATCCCCGGATGAATTTCCGCTCCGAGCAACGTGCATTGCACTGCGTTAGAACACCGTTAACATTTCTTCTGTCATGTCATGCATCTGTTTGTATATGTTTGCTGTGTATTTACTATTTCTCCCCCCCCCTTAATCTCCGGTAGACCCCGCTGCGGCCGTCGACTACACCGCTGCTGAGTACGACTACTTCGTCGACGACCATACTTCTACCGTCGAGCTTCCAGGCAAGCTGAGCCATTCTCTTCCCCAGATATCGCCTATCTTTCTGTACATTTCTTGCACTAGGCATTGTTACTGCTGCTGCTACGTTGCTTACCTATTCAATTGCATAACCTGTCATTGTCGCCCCTTGATGTGCCTTCCTTAGCCTATGCTGCCTATAAATATTTATATGATATTCAGCAGTGAGCCCTGCGTATTGTTAGCTAGGATTAGGTAGAGGGCCGTGATCACTCCGGGGAGTGAACGCGGATACAATTATTATGACTGCACAGGTTCGGTACAATGCAGACACCGCCTCAGGCCCCCCTAGCTCGGCTCTGCCGAGCCACCATCAAGTGTGAGCTATCAAGGAGTAATCCCTGTACTCCACTCGTTGCTGATCTGTATAGCCGCTCTAGGTACCTGAGCAACGGTTGTCCTTAAAGGTAAGAAGTCGGGCGACCCAACGGTGACCGCGAGAGGTATTGCAACGGGACGACAGGGAGGGTACGACCAGTGTACCGGTGTGCTTGGCCCCTGATCGTTTGCCGCGAGAGTTACCAAACCACGAAAGTCGAGTTCCTCCAGGAGCACACGCGAGACAAGGTAAGGAGACGGTTCACCTAGTGGGTAACCGCAGTGACTTGGTGGGACGACAGGGCAGGCACCGATGTACTGGTGGTCCTGGCTGCTGCCATTGTCTGCGGGTCAGTTAAGTCGAGGCAACAATAACGGTTGTCACGCAGGTTAATTAAAATGCTAAATGGTTCAGTGAATGTCTTGAGTTGGCTATATTCCATGTACGCACTACCTACCCGTGGGAATTACGAGTTATGGGCTCCTCTGCTTCGTAGTGTCGTCCGAGGACTCTTCAGACATCAGCAGTACTGCGGGATGATTGCCGGGAAGTGGTGTTGTCTTATTTTCTCGCACGGTGGTGTATTATTTGGATTTGCTTTAACTTCACCGGCCAGTCACGCACCGTGCAGGAGTACGTTCGGGTTGTGGTCCAAGGCCCGGCGTACTTAGGATTTAGACCGGCGGATGGCCTCTCTGTTGAGTTCGAAAGATGGGCTATGAAGTGTCGGATAGCCTCGATGGAGCGTTCCCTAACAAGGTTCCCACCACCCTGGAGATCCGTGCGTGTAGCGTAACACAAGTGCACCCCTGCAGGGAAGATTAATCTATTCGGATAGCCGTGTCCACGGTAACAGGACGCTTTATGCTGAAGCTGGATCTTACCACTACAAACTATTATTATTAAACTGTATGGTTCCGGGTTTTCTTCCTCGCGGGGATGTCGAGGAGGTGAACTCGGAGGCATTGTTAATTGTTACAACTTATTATTATACAATGTTGCAGCAACTTCTGCTGCATTGTTACTTTATGCTTTATCTAAACTGTTGGCTGATTCTTACCTCATGCTGCAAGACATCGTCGGAAGATGCTAGTCGTCGTTAGGCCTAGCTTCTTACCCTTGCTCTGGATTTCTGTCTTTCAGTCCACTATATACAGCCTCTTCTTTCCGTTGATACAATGCATAATGCTTAGTAGCGGACGTAAGACTCGCGGGTATGCTAGATACTCACCTTTGCTTTATTTCCCCTTTTTTCGCCTTGCCTGATCGGCCGCTGCAGTCGACGTTGGAGCCCAGGAGCAGGAGTACCCCGGAGGCGACTACTACGACGTCGAGTTCCCTGTTGACCAGGAGTAGTTCGGTGGATCCCAGGCAGGAGGCCTCGCCTTTTCGATCTGTATCTCTGATGTGATTTGTGCTAGCCTTCTTAAGGCAAAACTTGACTAACTATGTCTGTACTCAGATATTATGGCTTGTATGACTTATGTATTCGGATCCTCGTGATCCCTGGTATTGTAATATATTTGTTTATCCTTTTGTGTTTAGTGTTGTGCTGTGATATTCTCACCGTGGCACCCTAATCTCAGCCGTGTACCCTGCGTGTATGATTACTGTACACGGATTGATTTTGGGGGCGTCACAAGTTGGTATCAGAGCCGACTGCCTGTAGGAAGCCACCCCACCACTACTTGGTCGAAGTTGAGTCTAAACTTTGAAAAACTATTTTGCTAACTTAATATTTGGCTTATGGGCCCACATTGATGTCACTACGTGTGATATCTATGGTATTAGGATCCTTTTCTCCTTACCTATGCTCTGGGAATCTGCTCTCTTATCCTTGCTGGTAAGTTTTACAAAATCTGACATTAGGATCACGTTCTCTTGATTCCACCCGGCGTTTTGGTGCTTTCCCCATTGATTGAGTCGTGTTGCAGGAGTTCTACCCCAGGTCCCGGACCGCGGATCCCATTCTCATTCTGGGCAGGCCGCGCGTCCTTTGGAATTAACTCATGTGGCCAACAGTTTTCTTGCGGCGTGATTGACATAGTGGAATCTATGTCGCGTCGTGTAATCCTAACCGCGGTCTGCGCGCCGCCTAGTGAGTCCTTTTTCCTTAATTTCTACGACGTTATGCTGCCCGATTTTTTATTGACTCTGTGTGTGAATGTGTATGTCTTATATGACTACTCCTATATATATCCGCGCCTCCTCTTCGTTGTCGTTTTTACTTCAGGCTTGATTCCGGTATCTCGTTAAATTTTCATCGCTGAAATACCCCTGTTAAATTCTAGCAGGATGGCTGGTCGTGGTGGTCGTGGTCGTGGTCGTGGTGCCAATGACCCACCTCCGCCGCCGGATTACATGGCCGCGATGATGCAGCAGTTTGAGATGAATCGTCAGTTCATGCAGAATATCATGGCTCAGTTCCCCCAGCCGAATCAGAATGGGCACCACCATCAGCATGCCACCGTGACTCTGCACGACTTCACCCGCCTCAACCCCACTATGTTCCGCAACACTGTTCAGCCGTTGGATGCTGATGACTGGCTTCGCGACATCACTCACGAGCTGGAGTCTGCTAATGTCGATCCAGCCGACTATGTGAACTTTGCGTCTTATCACCTGAAAGGCGCCGCTGCTCAGTGGTGGAGTACCCACAAGCGTTCACTGCCAGTTGGAGAAGTCATCACTTGGGATGAATTTCAGTCTGCCTTTCGCTCCCGCTACATTCCTCAGGGGATCATGGATCGTAAGGCGGAAGAATTCCGCAACCTCACTCAGGGCGACATGACTGTTGAAGCCTATCAGCATGAGTTCCTCTACCTCTCTCGCTATGCGGAAGAAGAGATCACCACTGATGCTCGCAGGCAACAGAAGTTCCGTCGTGGCCTCAACCCAGACCTCAGGCTCGCTCTTGCCGTTCATGATTTCGCCAACTTCGCCACCATGGTGAACAAGGCTATCACCGTCGAGACTGCCCAGATGGAGCACAAGAACTCTCTGAAGCGTTATCGTGACGTTGGCTCATCTTCGGGCGCAACGCAGAAGCGTCGTATCTGGCTCCCTACCAGTGTGACCCATTCACCTGTCCCTGCTCCAAGGCCATCTTATGCTGCACCCCGTCTGCCTCCGCCACCGCAGTTGCCAAGAGCTCTGCCTGCACCACCCAATGCTACACCCCTTCGTCCTCAGGATGGACTATGATTCACGTGCCGCCAACCTGGGCATTTTTCCAGGAAGTGCCCCCAGAAACAGAAGCAACTGGTAGTTCACCCCGCTGGCCGTGGAAATGGTCGTGGAAACAACAGGACCCCCAACTATAAAACTGGGTCTGCTGCTCATGCTCGTGGTCATGCTAACATCAATGTTGAAGAAGCTCAGCAACAACCCGCTACCGTGATGGGTACCCTTCTCGTTAATTCCGTACCTGCTACTGTTTTATTTGATACGGGAGCATCACATTCTTTCTTGTCGGAAGCATTTGCATTGTCGCATAACTTCGCATTGGAAAAGATGAACCCACCGATGGTTGTCCGCACCCCGATAGGCCATTCCCACACCTCCAAGATCGTACCCGGAACCATTGTAGAAATTGAAGGGATTGAATTCCTTGCTTCCCCCATCGTTCTGAAGTCTTCCACCATAGACCTCATTCTGGGAATGGAATGGTTGAAATTTCACGATGCCGCACTTTATTGTGGCACCAAGCCTGTCCAACTTTTTCACCCCTCCGGCGAGATTGTTAACCACACCACCCGAGTTACCCGTAATGCTGAAACACGGATATTTATGATGAATGCTTTGAATGCCGCCCCCCTCGAAGGCATCGAGAACGTTCCGGTCGTTCGCGATTTTCCCTACGTCTTCCCAGAAGAACTGCCGGGAATACCCCTGATCAGAGAAGTCGAATTTGTCATCGACTTGAAGCCCGACACCACCCCTATTGCCAAGCGCCCTTACAAGATGCCGCCACATGAACTCCTTGAACTTAAGGAGGAAATCGACAAGGCACTTCAGAAAGGATTCATTCGCCCCAGTTCCTCAGCTTGGGGAGCACCTTCGCTTTTTGTCAAGAAGAGCGATGGGACAAACCGATTGGTCCAAGATTATCGGCCCATTAACCAAGACACCATCCAGAACAAATACCCACTTCCCCGGATCAATGATCTGTATGATCAACTTGCTGGATCCAAGGTGTTTTCTAAACTCGACTTGAGGTTGGGTTATCACCAAATCCGAGTCCGTGATGAGGACATTCCGAAGACTGCCTTCATTACTCGCTATGGTTCATACGAGTACACTGTCATGTACTTTGGCTTAACCAATGCTCCAGCCACCTTCTCCAGATTGATGAATTATATTTTCATGGAGTACCTCGACCAGTTCGTCGTGGTTTATCTGGATGATATATTGATATATTCCAAGAATGAAGAAGAACATGCTGAACATCTTCGTCTTATACTGGAGAAGCTTCGAGAACACAAACTCTATGCTAAGTATTCTAAGTGTGAGTTCTGGCTTCCCGAAGTAACCTACCTTGGACATGTGATTTCCAAGGATGGCATTGCCGTCACCCCAGAACGTATCCAGGCTATTCTTGACTGGACTCCTCCCAAGACCGTCAAGCGAGTCCGAAGTTTCCTCGGGCTCGCTAGCTATTGCCGCCGTTTCGTCGAGAATTTCTCCAAAATTGCCAGGCCTCTGACTAATCTGCTTCACAAAGGCGTCAAGTTTGAGTGGACAGATAAATGTCAAGAAAGTTTCCAAGCGCTCAAGGACAAGCTAACTTCTCCCCCGGTGCTCGCTCCCCCTGATACTCAGAAGGACTTCGTGATATATTGCGACGCGTCTCGTCAAGGATTAGGCTGTGTCCTAATGCAAGAGCGCAAAGTGATTGCTTATGGCTCTCGTCAGTTGCGTGCTCATGAAGACAAGTATCCAACACATGATCTCGAATTGGCAACAATAATTTATGCATTGAAGCTGTGGCGACATTACCTCGTCGGTAATCGTTGCGAGGTCTACACCGATCACCAAAGTCTGAAGTACCTGTTTACTCAGCCAGACCTGAATCTTCGTCAACAACGATGGCTCGAGACAATAGCCGACTTCAACATGGATATTTCGTATACCCCGGGCAAGGCTAACGTGATGGCCGATGCTTTGAGCCGCAAAGCTTACTGTTCTGAACTTGAGGTTCAGGTGCAGCAACCACTTCTGTATGAAGAGTTTCGCAAGTTGAACCTCGAGATTGTTCCTCAAGGTTACGTCAATAACCTGGTTCTCGAGTCAAAACTCGACGCCCTCATCAGGAGTAGACAATCTCTGGCCCCTGACATTGTGAAGATCAAGCAGGATATCGCAGAAGGAAAGCCCTCCTCTTTTACCATTGATGCCAATGATGGTGATACTGTGTACTTCAAGGGCCGCTTAGTAGTTCCTGCAAGCCCGGCCATCATTAACTGTGGTCCGAATATCATGGAAGAGGCCCATAATTCTCCCTTGTCCATCCACCCTGGCAGTACCAAGATGTATAAAGACCTTCGTCAATGGTACTAGTGGCCTTACATGAAGCAAGACATCGCCCGCTATGTTTCTCACTGTGACGTTTGCAGTCGCGTCAAGGCCGGACATCAAAAACCTGCTGGCTGGTTGCAACCACTCCCTCCTCCTGATTGGAAGTGGGACAAAGTCGAAATGGACTTCGTCACCGGTTTTCCTAAGTCACAGAAAGGTAACGATGCCATCTTTGCCGTCATCGACCGATTCTCCAAGATTGCACACTTCCTGCCGGTCAAGGAGACGATCACGGCTAGTCAGTTAGCACACTTGTATATCTCTCGGATTGTGTCACTCCACGGTATTCCGATGGAGATCAGTTCAGACCGTGGCAGCCTTTTCACCTCACGATACTGGAATAGTTTCATGGAAGCCCTCGGGACTCGTCTGTCTCTCAGCACCGCTTATCCCCCCCAGTCGCAGGGCCAAGTTGAACGAGTCAATCAAGTGCTGGAAGACATGCTTTGCGCTTGTGTCCTTTCATTCGGCATGAAATGGGAGGAATCTCTCCCGTACGCAGAATTCTCGTACAACAATAGCTATCAGGCTAGCTTAAAGATGGCCCCCTTCGAAGTTCTATACGGACGTAAATGTCGAACCCCCCTGAATTGGTCAGGAACTGGGGAACGACCCTACTTCGGACCGGATCTTGTCCAACAAGCTGAAGATCAGGTTCTCATTGTGCAAGAAAATCTCAAGGCCGCACAGTCTCGTCAGAAGAGCAACTATGACCGCAAACACCGGGAAATGGAGTATCAACCTGGTGAATACGCTTACCTCCGTGTCACTCCCATGAGGGGCACTCATCGCTTCGGTATCAAGGGCAAGCTAGCTCCTCGCAACATTGGCCCGTTCCGTATCGTTTCCAGGAGTGGACCCGTGGCATACCGTTTGGAATTGTCGCCGAACCTCTCCCAAGTCCACGATGTCTTCCACGTGTCGCAACTCCGTCGCTGCTTCAAGGATCTTATCCGCGAAGTGGAACATGATATGATCGAGCTGCAACAAGACTTGACTTATCGAGAACATCCGAGCCGCATTCTCGATCAGTCTGAACGTCGAACCCGCAACAAGACCGTCAAGTTCCTCAAGGTTCAGTGGCCGAATCATTCTGAAGATGAAGCCACTTGGGAACGCGAAGATCGCCTTCGCGATGAATACCCCGATCTTTTCCTCGCTACCACTTAAATTCTCGGGACGAGAATTCTTGTAGTGGGGGAGATTTGTAACACCCTCAGTTGTCTGTAACAATAATCCTTTTGCTAATGACAATTACTGTTGCTAAATCATGCCATGATCAAATTTGAATCAAATCAAATCCAAAATGCCTTTTGTTGATATTAAAAATAATGTTGCAAATAAAACTTGTCCAAAAATTATACAACCACTTTTATTAAATCACAAATAATCAGTGGGTCATGCCCATGTGGTTATGGTATTTTCTTATGCCTCTGGAAAATTCAAACAATTCAAACACCAAGAAAAACAACACCATTTGACAATTAAATATTATAAAGAAATAATAAATGGTTTTATTTTAAGCCTAAACTTTTTGTGGCACTCTGGAAATATACACTCCTAATTATGGACCAGGTTAGACATTTTACAAAAATGCAGAGCAATGGAAATAAATACAAAAGACAAAAGAAAGTCAATAAAAGAAATACAGAAAAGGAAAAATGTTAAAACTCGCCTAAGGCGACGGCCCACCCGGCCCACTCCCCCTTCCCCACCTGCCCCCGTCCCCTCCGTCACCTGCTCCGGTGCCGTGGCGGCACCACCGTGGCCAGCGCGCCTGCAGGCCTCCCCCACCCTCACTGTGGCCGGGGAAGGGATAAGGCAGCCCCCAGCCACCTCCTGGACACGCCCCTCCTCCATTTCCCCTCCCCCTCTTCTCGCTGTCGTCGGGGAAGGATCCCACCCGAGCCGCCGTCGCCATGGCCGTGAGCTCAAGCGGCCAGTGAGCTCGCGTGGCCACGCCGCCTTGTCCAAGCCATTCGCCAATGTCGTCTTCGTCGTCCACCACAAGGAATAGAGCCGACGCCGTCCACAGCAAGCGCACGCCCAAGTTCCCTTTTCCTCGCCGCCGTTGAGTCACAGTCGCGATTCGCCACCGTCGAGCCTCCATCGAGCCCGCCGTCACCTGCACTGCACTCCTGGTGAGCTTCTACGCCTCCCTCAACTCCCCGACGAGCAAATCGTGCCCTGTAGCCCACCCCGCCATTAGGGCAGCAAGCTTGCTGCCGCCGGCGAGCTCCTCCCCGCGCCCTAGCTCACGCTTTTGGCGTGCCACTCGCGTCACTTCGCGCGCGTTGCTTCCAGGAACCGTTCCACGTAGTGCATGACCAAGGTTTCCTGCTGTGGCGTCGTCGCCGTCGAGCTCCCGTACTGCACCTCTGCCTCGCACGTCGCCGGCCCCGATTCCGGCGCCCCAAGTCACCGCACCACCACCATTCACCTCCCCGTCGCCCCCTAGTTCGAACGCAACCGGCGGCGCCCCCTACCTTGCCCTGTGAAGACGGCTAGCTCGACCTCGTCGGCGCTCTGTTGCCGGTGAGCTCGCCGGAGTCACTGCCCAGTAGGGCCCCCTTGTCAGAAATATAATTAGTACTAAGATAATCCTCTGATGGGCCACTGACAGCAGGGCCCCACCCCTGTTAAACTTGTTATTAGGTCTAAATGGTAATAACCCCCCGGGTCTCTGACGTGTGGGACCAGGCAATTGATTTAATCACTGAATTTATCTAGCTATTAAATCAACACATGTGTCCATGACATGTGGCCCCACTGGGTTAATTGATTAATAAAATGTTTTAGTTAGTAATCAGAGGCTGACTGGTGGGACCAGAGGCTTTTCTGTTTTATTAAAATGTTTTATAAATAAATAGAGTCTGACATGTGGGTCCCACATGTTAGGCACTGTTGTGGATAATGTTTTGGATAATGTTGGAATTTAATAATAAAAGAAATTCAGAAAATCATTTAAATGATTTAAAACATTGAAATTCAATAACTTTTAAACCGTAACTCGGATTCAAAAACTTTATACATTAAAATTGATTAGAAAAATATAACGAATACGCTATACGTTTGTCTATCACACCCCTCTAACACAACGAACATCGAACCGTCCCCCTCCGGACCGGCAGTCCGATAAATTGTCCGGTACTGCTAAAGTACCCGGATGAATTTATTTCGAACACGAAATTTGTTCGGAATAGATCAACTAACCCAGATACGCCACCCACACATGTGTCGGATGTCCACGACACCTCCGGCTTGATATCTCCCCCCTCCGGACACCTTGTCCGATAATCACCCGGAGCTGGCCGTTCATCCCCGGATGAATTTCCGCTCCGAGCAACGTGCATTGCACTGCGTTAGAACACCGTTAACATTTCTTCTGTCATGTCATGCATCTATTTGTATATGTTTGCTGTGTATTTACTGTTTCTCCCCCCCTTAATCTTCGGTAGACCCCGCTGCTGCCGTCGACTACACCGCTGCTGAGTACGACTACTTCGTCGACGACCCTACTTCTATCGTCAAGCTTCCAGGCAAGCAGAGCCATTCTCTTCCCCAGACATCGCCTATCTTTCCGTACATTTCTTGCACTAGGCATTGTAACTGCTGCTGCTACGTTGCTTACCTATTCAATTGCATAACCTGTCATTGTCACCCCTTGATGTGCCTTCCTTATCCTATGCTGCCTATGAATATTTATATGATATTCAGCAGTGAGCCCTACGCATTGTTAGCTAGGATTAGGTAGAGGGTCGTGATCACTCCGGGGAGTGAACGCGGATACAATTATTATGACTGCACAGGTACGGTACAATGCAGACACCGCCTCAGGCCCCCCTAGCTCGGCTCTGCCGAGCCACCATCAAGTGTGAGCTATCAAGGAGTAATCCTTGTACTCCACTCGTTGCTGACTCTGTATAGCCGCTCTAGGTACCTGAGCAACGGTTGTCCTTAAAGGTAAGAACTCGGGCGACCCAACGGTGCCCGCGAGAGGTATTGCGACGGGACGACAGGGAGGGTACGACCGGTGTACCCGTGTGCTTGGCCCCTGATCGTTGGCCGCGAGAGGTACCAAACCACGAAAGTCGAGCTCCTACAGGAGCACACGCGAGACAAGGTAAGGAGACGTCTCACCTTGTTGGTAACCACAGTGACTTGGTGGGACGACAGGGCAGGCACCGATGTACTGGTGGTCCTGGCTGCTGTCGTTGTCCGCGGGTCAGTTAAGTCGAGGCAACGATAACGGTTGTCACGCAGGTTAATTAAAATGCTAAATGGTTCAGTGAATGTCTTGAGTTGGCTATATGCCATGTACGCACTACCTACCCGTGGGAATTACGAGTTATGGGCTCCTCTGCTTCGTAGTGTCTTCCGAGGACTCTTCAGACGTCAGCAGTACTGCGGGCTGATTGCCGGGAAGTGGTGTTGTCTTATTTGCTCGTGCGGTGGTGTCTTATTTGGATTTGCTTTAACTTCACCGGCCAGTCACGCACCGTGCAGGAGTACGTTCGGGTTGGGGTCCAAGGCCCGACGTACTTAGGATTTAGACCGGCGGATGGCCTCTCTGTTGAGTTCGAAAGATGGGCTATGAAGTGTCGGATAGCCTCGGTGGAGCGTTCCCTAACAAGGTTCCCGCCACCCTGTAGATCCGTGCGTGTAGCGTAACACAAGTGCACCCCTGCAGGGAAGATTAATCTATTCGGATAGCCGTGTCCACGGTAACAGGACGCTTTATGCTGAAGCTGGATCTTACCACTACAAACTATTATTATTAAACTGTATGGTTCCGGGTTTTCTTCCTCGCGGGGATGTCGAGGAGGTGAACTCGGAGGCATTGTTAATTGTTACAACTTATTATTATACAATGCTGCATCAACTTCTGCTGCATTGTTACTTTATGCTTTATCTAAACTGTTGGTTGATTCTTACCTCATGCTGCAAGACATCGTCGGAAGATGCTAGTCGTCGTTAGGCCTAGCTTCTTACCCTTTCTCTGGATTTCTGTCTTTTAGTCCACTATATACAGCCTCTTCTTTCCGTTGATACAATGCATAATGCTTAGTAGCGGACGTAAGACTCGCGGGTATGCTAGATACTCACCTTTGCTTTATTTCCCCTTTTTTCGCCTTGCCTGATCGGCCGCTGCAGTCGACGTTGGAGCCCAGGAGCAGGAGTACCCCGGAGGCGACTACTACGACGTCGAGTTCCCCGTTGACCAGGAGTAGTTCGGTGGATCCCAGGCAGGAGGCCTCGCCTTTTCGATCTGTATCTCTGATGTGATTTGTGCTAGCCTTCTTAAGGCAAAACTTGACTAATTATGTCTGTACTCAGATATTATGGCTTGTATGACTTATGTATTCGGATCCTCGTGATATCTGGTATTGTAATATATTTGTTTATCCTTTTGTGTTTAGTGTTGTGCTGTGATATTCTCACCGTGGCACCCTAATCTCAGCCGTGTACCCTGCGTGTATGATTACTGTACACGGATTGATTTTGGGGGCGTCACAGCCACTATCTCTCCTATTGGGATTGTGAGAGATGTTGAAGTCCTATGCGGAAAGGTAAAGTACCCTACCGACTTTCTCGTACTTGGTTCAGTGCAAGATAGTTTTTGTCCTATTATTTTTGGTAGACCTTTTCTCAAAACCTGTGGAGCTATTATAGATTGCAAGAAAGGTAAAGTTTATGTTGAATTCAATGGTGAGCTATATGAATTTAACTTTTCTAAGATTTCCAAGCAGCCTCGTGGTACTGAATTACCTAGTTATGATAAAATTATTGAAAGTATTGCTTCTATTGCTATTGCTCCTAATGATCCTTTGCAGCAATACATGGAGGACCACGAGAATGATATTCATATGCAGGAAAGAAATGAAATTGATGAAATCTTCTTGAGACAACCTGCTATCCTGAAGCACAACCTTCCGGTTGAACCTTTAGGAATTATTGGATATAGAATGTGTATTGATTACAGGAAGTTGAACAAGGCAACCAGGAAGGACCACTACCCGCTGCCCTTTATTGATCAGATGCTTGAGAGGCTGTCTAAAAACACCCACTTCTGCTATCTTGACGGGTACTCTGGCTTCTCTCAAATTCATGTTAACACTGCCGATCAAGAGAAGACCACTTTCACTTCTCCTTATGGTACTTATGCTTATAGGCGTATGCCTTTTGGTTTATGCAATGCCCCTGCTACTTTTCAGAGATGTATGTCTGCAATATTTCATGGTTTCTGTGAGGAGATTGTGGAAGTCTTCATGGACGATTTCTCCGTCTATGGAACTTCCTTTGACCACTGTCTCCATAATCTTAATAAAGTTTTGCAGAGATGCGAGGATACAAACTTAGTTCTAAACTGGGAAAAGTGCCACTTCATGGTTAACGAAGGGATCGTGCTTGGCCACAAGATTTCCGAGAGGGGAATTGAAGTGGACAAGGCGAAGATTGAAGCTATCGAAAGGATGCCCTATCCAAGGGACATTAAAGGTATTCATAGTTTTCTCGGTCATGCTGGTTTCTATAGAAGATTTATTAAAGACTTTTCTAAGACCTCGAGACCCCTCACTAATCTTCTCCAGAAGGATGTTCCTTTTGTATTTGATGAACATTGTAAGGAGGCTTTCTAAGTTCTTAAGAAAGCTTTAATAACCGCTCCTATAGTACAACCTCCTGACTGGAAGTTACCCTTTGAAATTATGTGTGATGCTAGTGATTTTGCTGTTGGAGCTGTTTTAGGACAAAGGGTTGAAAAAAAGTTGAATGTTATTTATTATGCCAGTAAGACCCTTGATAGTGCTCAAAAGAATTATGCTACTACTGAGAAGGAATTCTTAGCAGTAGTGTTTGCTTGTGATATGTTTAGGCAGTATATTGTTGATTCTAAAGTTATTATTCATACTGACCATGCTGCCATTAAGTATCTTATGACGAAGAAGGATGCCAAACCAAGGCTCATCAGATGGGTACTCCTTCTTCAAGAATTTGATTTGCAGATTGTTGATAGAAAGGGAGCAGACAACCCTGTAGCGGACAATCTTTTAAGGATGGAAGATATACCGCATGATCCCATCCCAGTCAACGACAGTTTTCCAGACGAACAACTTGCCGTTGTTAAAGTACAATCTCTTTCCGATCCTTGGTTTGCAGATTATGCTAATTTTATCGTTGCAAAGTATTTGCCTCCAGGTTTAACATTTCAGCAAAGGAAGAAGTTCTTCCATGATTTGAGGCATTACTTTTGGGATGACCCTCATCTTTTCAAAGAAGGTCCAGACGGGATCGTGAGAAGATGCGTACCGGAACACGAGCAGAAGGACATTCTCAAGCAATGTCACGATAGTCCCTACGGAGGACATCACGCTGGTGAGAGGACCGCACATAAGGTTCTCCAATCAGGTTTTTATTGGCCTACTCTCTTTAAAGATGCTAGAAGTTATGTTTTAGCTTATGATAAATGTCAGAGAGTTGGTAATATTAGTAGGAGGAATGAGATGCCTATGAATTACTCACTAGTGATTGAGCCTTTTGATTGCTGGGGTTTTGATTTTATGGGTCCTTTTCCTTCTTCACACAAGTACACTCACATTTTAGTTGCTGTTGATTATGTGACCAAGTGGGTTGAAGCAATCCCCACTGAGAGTGATGATCATAAAACATCTTTGAAAATGCTGAAAGATGTAATTTTCCCTAGGTTTGGTGTACCTAGGTATCTCATGACTGATGGAGGATCACACTTCATGCATGGAGCTTTTAGAAAAGCTTTAGCCAAGTACGATGTCAATCATAGGATTGCGTCATCGTACCATCCTCAAACTAGTGGGCAAGTGGAGCTCACCAATAGAGAGATCAAGTTGATCTTGCAAAAGACAGTTAACAGAAATAGGAAAGACTGGTCAAATAAGTTAGGAGATGCCTTGTGGGCGTATAGAACTGCTTACAAAAACCCCATGGGCATGTCTCCCTATAAAATGGTCTATGGCAAGGCTTGCCATCTTCCATTAGAGTTAGAACACAAAGCTTTCTGGGCTGTTAGAGAGCTTAATGCTGACCCAAAGTTAGCTGGTGAAAAGCGTCTCATGAACTTGACTTCTCTAGATGAGTGGAGAAGTGAAGCTTACGAGAGTGCTAAAATGTTCAAGGAAAAGGTAAAGAAGTGGCATGACAGGAGGATTCTGAAACATGAATTTAATGTTGGTGATAAAGTTTTATTGTTTAGATCCCGTTCCAGGTTTTCTCTAGGTAAACTACTTTCCAGGTGGGAAGGGCCATTTCATATCGAAGAAGTCTATCGGTCTGGTGCAATTAATATTAACAATTTTGAAGGCACCAAACCTCAAGTTGTGAATGGGCAAAGACTCAAGCATTACATGGCGGGAGATCCCGTCAATGTTGATGTAAATATAATACGCACAACAACTCATGAAGAACATGTTGCAGCCCTATTTCAGACTCCAAGAGAAGCAGAATAAAGAAAAGTTATGTATTATGGTAAGGAAACATCGCGAACCGCCATGAAAGTTCCATATTATGAGTTTTTACAAAATTAGGAAAATTCGAGGCCTAAGCGGAGCCGGAGAGGAGCTCCACGGGGCCCAGGCGCCCCCCTGGCACGCCCTACCTCCTGGCCGCGCCGGGAGGCCGCCTGGGCACCCAGGAGTTCGTCTCCGACTCCACTTTGGCTCGTTACCTTCCTTTTGTTGCAGAAATTTTTGCTATATATTCACCCGGATCGTTCCGGCAACGTATCTCGCGATTTCGTGTGTTTTCTCTTCAATCCATTTCTGCCAGGAATTCTTTTAGCTAGACCTAGGTGCCATGGCTTCCCCAAGTTCCCCCAAGGACAAGTTCGTCGTCAACGTCATCAACCCTTACCTCGCTGAGGTGAACAAGCACCCCCAGGTCCTTCGTGTGGAGGACGGTGTTCTCCACAAGGAAGATCTGAGGGGACCAATCATGGAGGGGAGCACCGAGGAGTGGCTGAAGGAGATGGAACATGAGGTCTTCAAGTTCAAGAAGATGGTGGAGCGCGGTGTTGAAGCCAACTTCGACATCAGGAACGAGATCGAGGCTTCCCATAGGAAAGAGATGAAGGAGATGTGGTCAAGTTTGTCCGCACTAGAAGAAAAAGTTTATCAGCTCCAAGCACAAATCTATGATCTGCACAACCAGAACTGTGAGTATGAACTAAAGTTTCTGCGCATGGGTTTAGGTGCTGAGTGCAGGATCCTGGAGACGGGAATGTCCTTCGAAACTGGAGAGGAGCTACCATGGAAGCGCTTCGCCAAGGAATACCTGATTGAGAAGAACAAGAATGAGGAGTAAATCTCCTCGGGTAATGGAATTCCCTCAGCTTGTTCCAAGCTTGGGGGAGTGCCCGGTATCTTCATCTTTATCTTAGTCATTTAGAGTCAAGTAGAGTCGTATCATGTCTAGGGAGTTTATTATATGAAATAGGTGTTTGCATTGAGGTCTATCACTCCGTCTGTGGAGAGATTGTATCTGTGAGTGTGGAGTCGTTTATATTGGAATATTACTGAGAAGTCTATTGGTTCCTTCGCTGCACTCGGTATTCTCTTCACGCAATCGGCATCATATGACGATTCTTATGGGGAGTATTGACCTTATATCAGGTATGGCTTTGAAAACTTTATTTAAATTTTGGCAAACATAGCTTTGGTCTTGACAACATGCATGTTTTCTCAAGTAGCGACTTAGCCAAAACCTTTATGTTATTATGCTTGAAGTGTTATGTTGACAAGGAAGACAACTTGATGTGTTATGCTTACCTTAATGTTTATGCCTTATATGTTTTGCATCTAAATTAGCATCAACTGTCTGTTCTCTCAAAGCCTTTGCTAGCCAAACTCTTTGCCAAGTAGATTTCTGCTTGTGCATCCGTACCCTGAAACCATCACCTTCCATTTGAGTCCACCATACCTTCCTATTCGTGGTATTCCCCTACCACTCCTATAAGTATAGAATTTATGTGTTATACTTAAATGTTCAAAATCTTCTGTTTTGTGCCTCTTGTTTAGCTCATGAGGAAGTAGTAGGTAATTCATGATCTTCTTAAGTTGGACAAGTTTTACCCCGGGATTGCATGTCTAATCTGCAAACCCATAATACGAGGAGGAACTGGCATGGGTGCGCCCAGCTCGAAAGATAATGTAACAAACAAACCCTCCTTCACGCTTGGTCTATGAGAAATCAGAAACTTTGGCAGTGATAAACAAAGGAGATTAAGGGGATGTGATTGTCCTCACTTGGGAGTCGTTCCTCGAAATTTGTCCATCTTGTGAAGTAATTGAGTTATCTATTAGCATTCGTTGACAAACTATGCACTGCTCCAAAATATATTTTTATTCTGTTTGATTTAAGGATAGCACATGAGTTTTCCCTGCTTGCCCTTAACAAGGCCTTTCTTCCACTTTCATGTTGAGTCAGTTTTCCCACTTCCTTCTTTTCCCTAAGAGAACATACATTTGATGTTGATGAGGATTCATCCATATAGAGCTGCATTAAGTTTTGCCATGCCATATCCTTGTTGACATTATCTTTTGATAAGTAAGTTGTTTGCGAAAGCTTTTGCCTAGCGAGCATCTTCCTTTGTGTTAGCATTTGCACTTCATGACTACTAACATGTCCTTTCAAAAGCTTCAAATTGTTTGTAGTTGTCCTTTGACCAGGGTTATGTTTGCCATGATTTGATGAGTTTCCTCAGCCCTACTTTTGATTATAATTGTTATTAATTTCTCATGAGGGCCTTATGAGTTGAGGTTGCTGTTGAGGATGCTTGAGTATGATGAAGGAACCTTGATGCTTCTTGTCCGTATTCTATTTATCGACACTTCACTCTCTAAAACTTGTGGACAGGTTTACCGAGCTCAGTATTAGCTTGGGGACAAGCGAGGTCTAAGCTTGGGGGAGTTGATACGTCCAAAATGCATCACTATTTTATATAGTAATTATTTCTTATTCATTGATATATTTCATGACATGATGCTATTCTTATGTTGTTTTGGCTTATTTTACACAGTTTGCAACTTTCCGGTGCCGAAGCAGCAGACGCAGGATTCAGCGGTAAAAAGTGGACGCTGAGTTGCTGAAGAAGAACACCTCCAAATGACCTGAAAATCGACGGAGGATGTTTTCCAGCAGGATCACGAAGACACGCAAAAGAGCGACCAGAGGGGGGCCACAGGGTGCCCAGGCGGCCACAGGGTGCCCAGGCGGCCACCTGGCGCGGCCCCACCCCTGGCTGCGCCGGGAGGGCGCCTGGACCCCCGGGGCCACTCCCGGCTCCCCCCTCTGGCCTATTTACTCCTCGTGATCCAAAAACCCTAAAAGGAGGAGAGTTTCCGGAGTTCCGCCGCTGCTCCGTGGCGGAAACCTACAGAGAAGAAAAGCCATCTCTGGCGGGCAGATTCTTCCGGGGAGATCACCTCCCGGAAGGGGAGATCGTCGCCATCATCATCACCATCGTCACGGGCATCATCGAGATCATCATCAACATCATCCCCATCATCAGCACCATCTCCATCTTCATCCAATCTTGTCACAATTGAAACTCGTGTTGTAATCCGTACTACCTATCCTCTCTACTCTATCGGTGTTGATTACTACTTTGTGGTGAATGCTATTGAGTTTTGTTGGAGAAATATTATTGTGTTCAGATTGTTTATCATCTATTTATCCCCACTGATCATGATCTCTATTATGTCTTGTGAGTAGTTACTTTAGTTCTTGAGGACATGGGAGCAGTCTAGTTGCTAGTAGTCATATGATGTTGAAGTAATATGTGTTGGTTGGTATTTAAGTTGTGTTGTTATTTTCCTAGTGGTGTTGTGTGAGTCGAACACTCAACACTTCGCCTTATCAAGGACCTAGGGGAATGCATTGTGTATAAAGAATTCTTACGGTGGGTTGCCGGAGTGACAGAAACCTAAACCCTAGTTTGCACGCTTTTGCACAAGGGAACAATGGATCACCGATCGTATTGCTATGGTTAGGCTTTTGCCTTAATTACTATCTTGTATTTGCGGATGCTTGCAAGGTGTTTAATCATAAGAGTGCACTCATCTTAGTCTAGAGGATGCACTAGCATAGATCCACCCACCAAACACTTATCAACACAGTACATAGTACCGATACAGAATATGGCGAAAGCACATGACTACCTCTCCCGTGTGTCCTCAAGAACACATTAGCTTTTATAAGTTCAGTTGCTAAGCCTCTCCTTTGCTAAGAAAGGATTGGTCCACTCTTTACTATCCAGTATCTTTTACTTTGCTCGTTTTTACTATCCTGTCGCTTATACCAAGAAACCCCCTAAAAAGTTATCTTTCAGTGCTTGCAGTTATCTCCTTACCGAAGTCACTTGCTACTACCTTCTGCTCCTCGTTGGTTTCACACTCTTACTTATCGAAAAAACTACAATAGATCCCTCTACGTTGAGGGTCATCAGGGATGTACTGGTTTTTCTTTTGTTTTGCACAAAACGTGCCGGCACAGGGGGTGAGCAGCCTCTGTTACTTGAAATGGACCACCATAGTTTCCTGGAGTGGATGACAAAGATCGGATCAGTGAACTTCAACATTTTTTTGAATCTTCATGCAATGGAGTATATCAACAACTAAAAATTTCCGGATCAGTGAACTTTACCAAAATTTGTGGGAGACGACGATGACGACACGGGGGACTCAGCGGCGCGGCCACCGACTTGGGGCTGGGCCAGTCCCGCCACGGCCATGGACAATGAGGGGCAGCACTGGACTGGATCCGCCATGGGCGTGGACAGCGGGGGTGGGGGCGGGGACGGCCAAGCAGTGGGGAGTAGGCAGTTCGGTCTGCGACCAACTATCCCGCGCGGGCTGCGAGCCAACCAGCGCCCCCATGGCCGGGGCCGGCGGTGCGCCATGCTCGTTGGCGGCGGGCGCTGTGGTGCCGAGGCCGGGAAGAGATCCGTCGAGGGCGCGCTAGATGACCGCCGTGGTAGAAGGCCGCGTTGGCCGTCGATGGAGGAGGTTGCGCGCCGGGGGCAGAGGAGTGAGGATGGGAGCGTCGGGGAGGATCTGTTGGTGGCCAGGGGCACCGGATCTGTTGGCGGCCAGGGGAGTCCGGATCTGGGAGATTGAGGGAGTTGGTGGAGGCTAGGGGGCGACGGCTAGGGGCGCCGACCTGGGATTGGGGAGGTGGAGCAGCGCTGGGTGGGGAATAAGGGGAGATGGAGCTGCAGTGGGTGGGGTATTAGGGGGAGGTGGCCTCCGTGGGGGAGGAGGAAGGTGGGAGAAGTGGGGTGGGTGGGCAGGGGGCGCTGGGTGGGGTGGTGGCCGGCAGCGCGAGGTGGTGGACGGGGCGCCCGGCGGCGAGGTGGAGCCTAGTGCGGGAGGAGTTTATGGAGAGGATAAGATATGGGAGCGGTGGGCCGGTTGGGTGAGGACGAGTTTTTTTTTCTAATCGTTTACGGGTTGGTCGAGCTACGAACTAATACTAGTGTTAGCAGAATAAGCGATTGTCTTAGCAGAATAATGTCTTAAGGGGTGTTGACAGAATAGACCCAACCTGTATATATATATATATATCTATAAATATATATAGGATGGGTCTATTGTATAGAATAATATTCTACAATAGACCCACCCTATATAGGGCAATTTCCAGAAAAACAGAAAAAACCTTCCTTTCATCCCACCTCCCCCCCTCATTCTCTCTCCTCTCCCGATCCGATCCACACCCCAGCGCCCCCACCTCCGGCGACCGCGCCACCACCTCCGGCGGCCGCGCCCCTCACCTCGGGCGGTCGCGCACCTCACCTCGGGCGGCCTCGCCCCCACCTCCGGCGACCGTGCCCCACCTCCGGCGACCGCGCCCCCACCTCCGGCGACCGCGCCCCCACCTCCGGTCGCCGCACCCTTCACTTACGGCCGTTGCGCCACCCACGCCGCGCCCTCACCTCTGGCGGCCGTGCCCCCACCTCCGGCAACCGTGCCCTCCGGCTCTCTACTGCCCTCGGCGAGGCTCCCAGCCACCATGCTGTCGTGGGGATCCGCCGCCACAGACTCCTCCCGTGCCGCTCCCCAACCCTCCCTCCCCAGCGCGGGTGGCCTCCACGACCTGCTCTTCCGCAACGTCGCTGGGGCCGCCATGGCCTGCTCCTCCCTAGTGTCAGCCACCTCCACGGCCTCCTCCCCAGCGCTGGCCACCGCCATGGCCTCCTCCAGAGCCGCTCACCGGGCCTCCCTGCCATGCTCCGACGGACGACATGGCCTCCTCCTCCCCTGCACAGCCTCCTCTCACATCAGCGGTCGCCCTGTCCTTTGTGAATCGCCTTTCCTTTGTTCCTATGAATCATCCTTGTTCGTGTGCTTTACATGCTCGTGGTTTCTCATACACAATGAAATACTAACTCTTAAAAGACCCTAGCCAAGGAGCGTGCAGGATGCTCCTCGGCGGGCAACCTTCGTCAGCCATTGATCTAACTCCCGCTCGCTCTGCGCCATTGGATGCCAATCCTTGGTATATATATATACATATATATATCCCTGCCAGCCGCGAAACCTAGCCGTGCCCGAGCTCCTGCCCCGAGAGCCTCCATCCGAGCTCCTGCCCCAGGCGCCGCCGACGCCGGCCGGCGAGCTGCGCCCCCGCGCCGGCCAGCCGCCGCCACCCCTAAGTCCCAGCTCCTCCTCCCTCTCTCCCTACAATCTGCGCCCCCGTGCTGGCCAGCCGCAGACGCCGCCCCAGGTCCTCGCTCCTCCTCACTCTCTCCCTGCTCTCCTCTTCCCCCCTCACGTCTCTTTCCCCCTCATGAAGCAGCAGCAGACCCACGGCGTGGAGCCGCCATGGCCGGCGAGCTCTAGCCCGAGCTGCTCGCCCCGGACCACCTCGACGGCGACCTCGCCCCGGCCTAGAACCGCGCTGCGCCCCCTCCTCCGGTTGTCCCCGACCACGCCACGCCAGCTCCTGCGGCCGGCAGCCAACCTCGTCGGATGCATCGTCTTCCTCCTCGTTTCGCTACCCCAAGCTCAAACTGCAACTGCTCATCGCCATGGAAATCCTCTTCCTTTTTTCCTGATGGTTCTCCTTGAAATCCCCTTCACCAGCAGTGATTGGACTCATAGATTGAATTTTGCTAGCACGTTCCTATTAGTTTTTTCTCAACACGCTAGGAATGGTTTGCCATCCAACTAAGCTATCATTATAGTATTGCCGAAACTATTACTTGATAATGTGCAGAGTAAAAAAACAATGATAGACATTTTGTTGTTCCCCATCTCAAATGCCAATTTTGTTTAGTGATGCTGAGATGATTCAACTTTGGAGATTTTGACACAGTTTCTATACTCAATGAATTTTCTGAATGGATAGTACATATTTTCTTTCCCGGTGATATTTCTTGTTGTGCATGTATCTAGAGTTTTCTGAATGGATAGTACATATTTTCTTGCCCAGTGATATTTCTTGATGTGCATGTATCTAGAGTTACATTCCGGTGGCTGAGATGCATATAGTTGTTGGCTGTAGTTTCTTCCATTTGTCCGCTCGACGCAGAGATTGACCCTGTATGTAGCAATAGCATGCAACACTCAGCTGGAAAATGTACTTGTAGGAACTAATCAATTTTTTCAATTTCCGCAGACATTTGTCAACTGGCAAGAGAAAGCACATCGACTTTTGCTTCAATTAATTGGTACTTAATCTGTGAGTTAATATTGCTTGCATTTTAGTGTCTGCATACGTTTGATTATCTTCCTTGTATCAAGCATGAGGATTTCTGCCTATGTTCCTTTATGTCCCATTTTGTGGGTGCTTCTTTGTTGTTGAATTTGTACCTCGGTATTTAGACTCTTAGTTATGTGGTCTGACTATTGAATATTGAAAACCATAAGTAGTTTGACTGATGTTGGGAAGAAACTCCTATAAATTGAACTGGATGGCACCGGCCTTAGCTTGGTGTTATTTTCTACTGCATACATAGCTGACAATTCAACCAGAGGGAGCAGCAAGCGACGGAGGCTGCTAGACCCCAGGGGCTCGCCTGGGTGGTCCATGCCAGGGAAGACAGTGGCAGGGAAGCAATGGTGGCTGCTGGACGCATGGACGTCCTCCATGCTGGCTCTCGCGAGTTGGATCTTTCGCGGCCTTGACTGGATGGTGGAAGGTGTGCCTCCCAGGCGCCCGAGCAACTCCAGATCCGGCTGGAAAGGGGTAGGTTTGTTTGTTCTCCAACCCATATGAAGTACTACTTTTCTAAATTACTTTGCAATATTCTTAGTGAGGCAGTGAGCACATGTATGTAGATAGTGTTTACTAATTTTCAGAATTGTCAAGGGTTAGGCACTAAGCATATTAAGTGCAAGGAAGGTTCACATGGCGTGATGTGAAGATGCAGGTTACCCAAGATGAATCTGAATTTCTTATGTATGCATTAATTTGATAATATATTTATTTATTTATTTATTTATTTCGTAAGTTCAATGTGAGAGGAATCTGAACTAGGTGCTCTTCTCTCTTTCCCTTTTGCTCCACCATTCACATTTTGATTTGCTAACATATGGGTTTTCTAAATATTTCTAATTTCAGGTGGTGCGGGCTGGACGACGCTGAAGTAGTCATCTTCGTTGGCCCCGTCACTGCGTACGCATACTCCTTCAAATTTTCCCTCCTACTGGTACATATTCTTCCCAAGTTCCCCTCCATTGCTAATTCTGGAATTTTGTTTGCTAAATTCGAATATGAATTTATTTTTCCTAGATTGGATATCTAACATTGCATTCTAATTATTTCATGTTGCTGCTTGCATCACTTTATCAGGTGTTGTGATCTGGAGAAGCTCAAGTAGTCATCTTCGTCCATCACGTCACTGACGCATACGCCTCTGATTTTTGGCTCCTGGTATATACTCTTCCCAAGTTCCCCTTGGTGGCTAATTTTGGAATTTTTTTGCTTAATTCAAATCTGAATTACTAATTCAGATTTTTTGTTTCCTTGATTAAAATCTGAATTAAATTTTGCTTCATTGCTATGTAACACCGCCTTCTAATCCGAAAAATCTGACAGATATCACTACACTCATATGCTTATAAAGCACATGTTTCATAATAACTAGATGAACTACATACATGCTCTCCTTTTTTATTGATTATTTGGTTTAGCCCCTAAACTATCTTATATTATCTAAAAGAAAGGCAGTCATAATTAGTTTTCCTGCAATTTTTGTTAGTTCTCTGTATTGTTTTCCTTGAATTTTTGTCTATTCTTCTATATCCACTCATACAGTAGCAGTACGTATGTACACTATTTTTAATGTAGATCAAAGGAATATGAACGTTTTCCGCAAAAAAAAAGGAATATGACTGTACTCCTCCCAAAAGACAAAAGCAAGAGTAAGTATTGCTTCTCGCATCCTATAGAAAATAATCTCACAAATCAAATTTTCCCTTAAAATATTTACGGTTCCAAATATTCATCTTATGCAGCAATGCAGACAATAAAAATCCAGCACCAACAATGAATAGCCGGGGTAAACAAAACGAGCAGACCAAATAGGTAATCTATGTTAAGAATACTGGACTCCCTTTTCTTTCATGGAACAATACATCTATGACATTGAGTGCGGACACATGCTTCAGTTTTATGCAGAGGTTGACATGGTGAATTATGTAGTTCATAGAGAAGTAGATAATTTATCCTTATATTCGATTAAATATTAATTATAATCTAGCTAAATCACCTGATAAAACAAGCGGTTGATGCATGGTGCAAATTAGGCCGAAATGAACATGCCTTACTCCAGTTGCTCTTACAGAAATATGCGAGTGACATGGTTCTGTAACTGATATTCAATTTTTTGTTTATACAGGGAAGAGAGTTCGGAGAACTAATGAGCTGTTGAAGCCAGATAAGATAATAGTGCAACTTGACTCTAGGTCAATTTCTGCATCACCACTTACTTACAACGTAAAGTTGGATGGTGTTCAATCTTTCTTTGCTCAGTATGGCAAGGTATGTTGTCTGTATAACCTTGAATACCAGACCAGACAGGATAGTCTAAAACTGCTAGATTACACAGTGCTTGTTGCTTCAACTTTCAGTAACACATTGATCATTTACTTCGAATTGGAAATGTTCAGTCAGATGCACTATGCATGTGAGATTGGATCGATATGATAATTTTGCAGCTTGCAAGTTGACGTAGCATCACTATAAATACATGAATTGTGTAACATAAATGCTGATGGTTCTATGTTGTTTCTGAACTGTGCATCACAGGTGAACAGTGTAAGGCTACCGAAACACGTTTCTGACAAGAGGCACTTCTGCGGAACAGCTTTAGTCGAATTTTCGGAAGAAGATGAAGCAAACAATATTATGAATAATAAACTTAGTTCTGCAGCAGTAGATCTGGAAATAAGAGCAAAGTAAGCTAACTACTGATTTGAGCTCTTTTTGTCCCATTTATGCATGACAAAATTCATTCTTTGGGCTTATTCCCAATATTTTCATTTCCATGCTCTTTCTTTATCAATTGATGTTTGGTCAGATACTTAGATGCAAGATTTCATATTGTTTGTCACAATGATTGATATACGTTGTTTCCTCTTAACTTTTTTGAATCATGAATGGAGTGTCTATGGTTTTCACATTGCTAACTATATTCACAACTCTATATCAATAACTTGGAATCCGATGATGGCATGATACAGGAAGGAATTTGATGCTGAAAGAGAGGCTAAGAAAGAAGCTTATGAAGAGTCCAACCCTAATACACACCCTAATAAGAACGGTCAAGACGACGGGTAAACTTTCTTTACTAACAATATGTAACATTTAGTTTCTGAAGTTTGACTTGACCCTGTGAATCATCAATATTTCGTTATAGATATCCAAAAGGTCTAATTCTGGCGTTCAAAAAAGGGCAGCCCGGTGCATGTAGCTCCCGCTTGCACAGGGAATTCTAGCTGATGGTGACACAAAACAAAATGGTGGGGACAAAATTGATGATACTGACAGCGCCAAGAAGGAAGGGGCTTCCGATTCTGCGGAGGAATCGGGGAAACCTTCTGAAGAGAAGGCCCCTGAGAACACTGATGTCATGGAAGAGAAGTCTGATGATGCTGAGGAATTGAAAGGGTCAGATGCACAATGTGTTAAAAAGGATAATAAAAGCCCTTCAAAAAATGATAAGGAACCAGTTTTAAGGGAGGACTTCAAAGAATATTTTGCCAAAATTGGCAGTGAGGGTAATTTGATTTCTGACGGTCCTTTTTCCTTGCAATTTGTTCTCATACCATGACCAGCAAAGTAGTCATCTTTGGTTACATACTATTACTAGATGGGTATATGGCCTGTAAGATACACCCTATTTTGTTGTGAGGTTATTGTAGATTTAACTCTTAAGCTTACTAAAATAATAAGCAGAGACTCCCAAGGCCTCACAATGCTCCTCCAGGGGCAACCTTCGCTGGCCGTCCGATCCCCGATCGGCTCCGCACCCGCCGCACCTAGCGACTCCAATCAATCCCCTCGTTTGTCACATAATACATTGGGTTGTATTACCAGTCCCAATGTTTGTTAGTTTCTCTTCCTAATGTAATAATGCTTTGGGTAGCTCAATTATCTCACCATTCCCATATTTAAGTTGTATTTCCTTTTAATCTCCAAAATATATAGGATGGTTTCTTAAGATTCTTATAACCTATTAAGATGCAAAACTAAAGTAAGCGTGTGTCTACAATTTCAGTTGTTAGATGTGGAATTAGGATATTGAGTTGATTTTTTATGATGAGGTTCCTATATATATATACCAAGAAAGGATGTTCTTCTTTTCTTTAACATGAATGTGCTTATTTCTCCATCCCTATGCATTAGACTAGGGTGCTAGCATTGTCAACTGGATGTTCAGCAAGGTCACCGGAATTATGATGTGATCATGTAGGCATCACATATCCTGACTTTCATTCCTCATGTGTTCTCCCAGGTGTTCACTATTTTGGAATGTTTATAAAATCATACTAAAATTCACCGAAGAACCTTCTTTTCCTTTTTATTGATGGAGTTACTCTTCTGTAATTTTATTGAATCCATGACCTATGTCAACATTCCATTTACTATGTTGTTGTGTACTGAAGTCCATCGGATCTGTAAGGAAGAGCCAAACCTTTGATCCTATCTGATCAAATGCCGTGTTAATTACAATGTATCAGCTATGTCATGCAACGAGGGATGTATTTATACCAAAATCAAGGCAATGGGGCATTGTATTTGCATACATTTTATCCTTCTCTTTATTTTTAAGCATCAGAAAGGGTCTAGACTATTTTCACATTGCCAAGAACTTGCAAATAACTATGCACTTGAATTGGGACTTTGCGCCATTTGAAGCAATGGGTAATCTATAACAAATTCCCCTTTGACACAATGCACTATATCGGTAATGAATGTATGCAGAAACACGCTGAGTTGGTCCTTGCAATCAAAGAATACAAATTGGTAGTTCAAGAAGAATTATTCTTCCTTTCACATCTTCAAGAGTATAATTAGCATCATAATTGATTTCTAAAAATGCAAGTTCTTTCTAGGAAAACATGGTTTAAAATGGGATCATGCGCCATTTGGCGCAACGATCTCCACCCTTGAGGCACAACTACAACGGTGCTGTTCCTCCTCCTATCGGTCGGTGACGGCTTGATGCTTGGATGGGAGACATCGTTTCCCCTTCACCTCGGCCATGTTGTTGTCGTCGCCGCCCTGTTCTTCACCACTAGAGAAGCAGCTGTGGCCGACCCCATCTCCTTAACTCCTACCCTCTCAACAACATCCTCCCCAGCATACTACTCTTGGACAGCCGAAGAAGGTGCTCCTCTCCTCCCCCATCTCTCTCTCTCTCTCTCTCTCTTTTCACATGTACTCTCCTGGTTTTAGATTTTTTTCAACCATCTCCTGCCATGAGTCAAAACGAGGAGTTCTTGGATATGGAAGACACTATCAGATGGTCAATTATATATATTATGTATTGTGTTATATGATCCATGTATTGCATTTCATACAATGTTTGGCTATATAGCATTGGGAATTGCTGAATTTGCGACACTGCCTTTCCACTTGCAGTTCATGATTTAGCTTGATCATTTGTTGGTTTGGTAGACAGATCCACATTTGAATGGGTATAACTATCAGAATGATTGGGTTCTGAAAATGCAAGTTTTTTCTACGATTGCATGGTTTCAACTGGGACTCTGCGCCATCTGGCGCAACGGGTCATCTAGTATAAGTAATTCATAAGCAGTACAATGATCTCACAAAGAGAAATACCAAAGTAATTTTATTAGCAGTGCACAACCTATATATAAAAGAAGTACAACCTACAAATTAAAAAAAAAAGCAGAACATAATTTTTTATCAGGCAGTACCATTGAATCATTTCGGGTAGTACCACAGATTCATCTGGGCACTACAGTTAATTCATATTGAGCAGTACAAAAAACATTTTATTATCGGGAAGTACGAAACTGATATTTAATAGAAGTACAAGATAAATATCGAGGGAAGCTGAGTTCTATGGAAACAATTTACGGGTGGTACAACTTATTCATTTAGAGCAGTACAATTTATGGACGGTACAACTTGCTCCTTAGAGCAATTTACGGTATTTCTTTCAGCAGTCAGTGCCATTGTTTCATCTTAAGCAGTACCATTGAATCGATCTGAGCAGTACGCAACTCATATTCCACGGAAGTACAATACTTTGCTTTCTCGGGACAACTAAAATCTTACTATTTTGAATATTGTTCAAAAATCATAAAGAATTGGGAAAAGGTTAAAACACGAAAAAGTTACTAAATTTTAATACCTTTCCAACGCCATATCATTTGCATCATTCCGAGGTGTGATGAACATCAATGATCATCTTTTAAAAAAATTGATTTTTAGTATTCTTAGAACTGTTCAAAAACTATGCATAATTTGAAAAAACTTAAAACACAAAAACGTTTGTAAATTTTAGCACCTTTCCAATGGTATATCATTTGCGCTATTCCGAGAAGTGGTTAAAAAATTAATATCAAATTATTGTTCGTCCAGTTTGAATGAATCTCAGTATTTTCAAAACTGCTCAAAATATATGTAAAATTACAAAAAGCTTAATACACGAAAAATATGGGAAATTACAATAGCTTTCCAATGCCATATTATTTGCATCATTTTGAGATCTAAAAATTATCAATAATCATCTTTTAATAAAACCAATTTTCAGTATTTTCAAATCTGTTCAAAAACTACATAAAATTTGAAAAACATTAAATGATAAAAACGTTTGGAAATTTCATTAGCTTTCCAACGGTATATCATTTGCGCGATTCCGAGAAGTAGGTAAAAAAATGCGATCAAAACACTTTGTAATCATCTTGTGATGATTTCTATTTTTTGAAAATTCATAATGAAAAATAAAAAAATCTGGAAAAACTCCCAATACAAAATTTTTCTGTAGCTTTCGAACGGTGCATCATTTACGCAATTCCGATTAGCGGTTTAGAATCTACGAGCGAATTACTACACGCATATAAAGGAGCAGTACCGACTTCACGAAAAAGAAGTACGACTGTGTATTACAGAAGAAGTACGAGATCGCCATTTCGGGCAGTACGAGATTATTGCAGAATATTATTCTATCATCGATTGTAGAATAGACGGCATGGGTGAGACTATTCGTCACCCTGGGTGAGGAATAGTTATTCCTCACCCCCTCTGTTTTGACATCAATGCACCATAATTTTACATTTCGTAAATTTTGTCTTATTTCATACGTAAAAAGAGAACGTAAAAAGGTATAATCACCGTAAAATATATTTTATATTACGTAAAATTACAAAGGTAAAAATGATGGTGTAAAATATACATAAAATGTAATTTTTTTGATCTTATGATCAATATTTTTGTTTTTTTATATCAAAATTTATGAAGTGAATCCATATTAATGTAACTATTTGTATTACAAATGTAAAAAATTTATAAAAGATTCGTAAAATTACCTCGGATGAAGAATAAATTATTCTGTACCCTGGGTGATGAATAGCTTCACTATATATATATATACATACATATATATATATATATATATATAGGGTGGGTCTATCCCAACAACACCCCTTAAGACCTTATTCTAACAACACCCCCTCCCACCCCTCCCAGCTTCCGCGACCGGCGGCGACCCCGACCTCTCGCAACTTCCTGGCGCGGCAACGCCCCGATCCGGCGGCGACCCCGACCCCTCCCAGCTTCCTCGCGCGGCAGCGCCCGCGACCGGCGGCGACCCCGACCTCTCCCAGCTTCCTGGCGCGGCAGCGCCCCGATCCGGCGGCGACCCCGACCCCTCCCAGCTTCCTGGCGCGGCAGCGCCCGTGACCGGCGGCGACCCCAACCGCGCAGCCCAAGGCCGGCGGCGAACGACACAGAGCGCCACTATGTGGCGCGAATTCGGCGGATTCTGCGGATCCTTCCACAATTCAGCGCCGCCACCGCCTGCAGTCCACCACTGCTTCAGTTCCGATCTCCTAGCCTTTAAGATCCGCCGCCGTTCAGCAAATCGGGGCATCCAGCCGCGGTGATGCATGGTCGAGGGACGCGAACTGCAAGGAGGCCTTCTCCGGCAAACTCGCAGTCGTCGTGGGAGCGATCTGCAATGGTCATATCGCCCATACAGCCTTCTCCAACGACGATGGCGCAGGTTGAGAAGGCCCATGTGTTCCTTCAACGCAGGTGGATGAGCGTCGACAACAAGCTGAACTGCAACTACAGAACAGCGGAGCTGCTTTCAAGAGGAAGGTCGCGCATCCAACTAATGTAAGCAGTCCTACTACGTGAATTCATAATGCAGTGCTCTGTTTGTTTGCAATGCAGTGCGTTCTTGTGTCAAAAATGCATTCGTGACTCTCCCATGGCTTACATTATGTAGTAGTTTGTGAAAATAATGCAGTGCACATTGTTTGTGTATGTTGAGCACTGTGTCTTTGAACTGAACTGCATGGGAGTACATTGCATCCAAAAAAATATAGTTTCACAGTAACTGAACAGCAAAAGTAACAATGCTCCCTCCGACAACCAAAGAGTACCACTTTGCTTGTTGCGTACAGAAATGACATATAGTATCTAAAAAAATACAGTGCAGTTCACTATTCTACAAATAAAAAAGAGAGTACCACTTTGGATTAGATACTAAAGTGCAGTTCGCTGCCTATTCTCCTATGCAGGATAAAGCTGTGTAGAGAAGACAGAAGATGCAGCGAGTGATTCACGACAATCAGCCCTTGAACTGCGTTGAGAGAGAAGAGTGGGAGATGGCCGCACAGATAACACCAGAGATACCTAGAGGTTTTTTCAACAGGACAAACAGGACTGCATACTCAGCAGAGGAAGATGTAGAGGAAGAAGATGAGGACGGAATAAAACATAGCGGCCAAGATGAGGAGGACGATGAACTGATATACATGGGGCAGCATGCGCAGCGAGACGGCGATGATGACGACGATGAAGAGCAACTCATAACAGTTATGCAGCCAAGGTACACGGACGTTATTGCAACATTTGGTCAGCAGATAAGAGTGGATGATATTGAGCCTCCACAAAACAATGTTGCGCCTCCTGAAACCAATGTTGAATACGAGCCGGTTCGGGAGCAACCGGTTCGTCGACACATTAACAGTGGGATTCCGCCGAGGCCGTCTGCCACACATCAAATGGATCAGCGCCCGGATCAGAAAAATACACAGGCAACAAAGAGGGTACAGTTCTCATCACTTCTGCCTCCCCGAGATCCTCAATTACACAGGTATGTTGTAACTCCTCCATGCCCAATAAACATTGGTGAGATGCAAACACCAATGGAGAATAAGAAGTACACACATGTAAGCTTCCTTGACTTACTGCTGCAGTTCGCTTATGAAAACTTTTTCAGCCTGCGCGTTCTTTCGTTAACAATAATAAAATCATTTTCATGTTGCGGTGCAGAACAAGAACTTGCTGCAAGAATTTTTGCCTGCGAAAGGTATGCAGTTCACCTCTTTTGCGGCAGCACACGAGTTCTACAACGCATATGCGAGGCATGCAGGATTCGGCACACGAAAAAGGGGGACGTACATGACGAACAACTACATAGTTTGCTCAAGAGAGGGCAACCACCAAGAGACTGTGTCAGATTATGACAGGAAGCGAGATAAAACAACGAAAAGAACTGGCCACAAGGCGAAAATAAGAGTGAAAAAGATCAAGGATGTGTTTGTGATAGCACATGTTGAGCTCAATCACAACCACAAGATGATTGAAAGCCCAGCTATGCTTCAGCACTTGCACTCGCATAAGAGGGATGATCCATTGCTTGATAAACTGGTAAAGGACATGCAGATCGACTACCTGCCGCACACGCAAATGATGTCAACCCTGTCGAGAATGTCAGGAGGGCTACAATATATGGGGCGCACTAGCAGTGACTGGGTGAACAAGTACATACATTAAACTAGCTGATATCTCCTCTGCTTGATGCAGTTCGCTTGTGTATTTATGTGTGTTGTTTAATGCTTAGGTATGTTCTTCTTTCAAACTACAGGAAGTACCAGTTCGCAAAGGAGGAAACTGATGACGATGTGAAGAAACTGCTAGATTTCTTTGAGAAGATGCAGGAAATAAATCCAGAGTTCTTCTATGATTACAACAAAGATGCCGATAACCGCGTGCAAAACATCTTCTGGGTGAACGCAAGATGCCGGGTTTCCTATGAAGATTTTGGAGATTGTGTCACATTCGACACGACATACAAGACCAACAAGTTTCACATGCCTCTGGGTGTGTTCGTTGGAGTAAACCACCACCTACAAAGTACAATATTTGCGGTGGCTCTCGTCAGAGATGAAACAATACCATCTTTCGAGTGAGTGTTCCGGACGTTCTTGCGTTGCATGAACAACAAGCGGCCAATCTGCATACTGACAGGTAAACTAAAATATGCAGTTAAATGCTAGATTTTTGGTAGTCCGTTTCTTACATCCAAAAAAGAAAAAAGAAAACGGAGAAAAAGCAAAAAAAAAGAGAAATGAAATTCTATCAAAATAACTGTTTTCAAAAAAACATGCAGATCAATGCCCCTCCATGGATGCAGCGATAAAGAGTACACTAATAGGCACGCTGGACAAGTTGTGCCGTTGGCATATACTGAAGAAATACAAGGATCATCTGTCCTTGCTGTACAAAGCATATGAGACATTCAAAGATGTGCTGACATCAGTTCTCAACCATCTATTGATGCCATCAGAGTTTGAACGCGCTTGGCATGACCTCATGGAGAAGTATAACCTGCAGAATGATGAAATTATGAATGCGCTCTGTACAGACCGAGAAGAATGGATATCAGCTCACTACAAGGAGGTGTTCTGTGCACGGATGACATCAACACAGAGAAGTGAAAGCATGAACCGGATCTTGAAGAGAAACTTTGTCAAGGAAAGACACGACCTACACATATTTGCGTCGCAAGTGGACAGATGCATCCAGACGAGGAAGGGCAACGAGCATGCAGAGACCATGGCTAACGAGGTATGGTACAAAAAATCTTATTAAGCTCATATACGCGATTCAGACTCACTACTGATTTTCCTTTGAACTTAAAAAATGCAGTTCTCTTTCCGTATGAACAAAAATGAGATGAAAAGTGTGATGTTAAATGCAGTTCTCTTCTGTATATAAAATCAATTATGTTTTTTGTTAAGCAAAAACAGCTAACTGACTGGCTTCTTTGTTTCGCAGGCGGAAATTAAAACTACTACTCAGTTTGGTTTCGAGGTTCAACTATCCAGGATTTACACAAGGGCGGTCTTTGCTGACTTCAAGCAAACGCACTATCGCAGCACTTTATTCAGATCGGAGTAGTCCCATGACAACCCAACAAAGTATTTGGTGCGCCATTACAACCAGTCCGATGATTTTGACTGGGCGAGACATGAGTTCCAGGTTGTCGCTGACGTGACGAATGGTATCTACGAATGCGAATGCAAACTGTGGACACACACAAGTCAGTGAGATGAGAAATAAGGCACAAAAAAGCATAATGAAGTTCACTAGAATAAAAAAACAAAAAAGGACGTATTTTTTATGCAGTTCGCAAACCCTAAATTATCTGTTACATATTTATTTGAAGTTTGCTCGCACTGACAACCAAATAAATAAATGAATATTTGCTGCAGAGCTGTTCTGCGTACACATCGTTTGCATGTTGGATCAGCTGCGGGTGGACAAGATACCTGAGGAGTAGATATTAAAGAGGTACACACGGAACGCGCGTCAAAATGCAACTTTTGACCGCAGAGACTACAAACAAACTGCTCCAGATGGAAGTTCAATGTTCTGCCGTAGGAGGCTACTTGTAGAAACAACCATGGACCTGTCAAACAGGGGTGTGAAGTCGGATAGCGGGTTCAACAAGGCCTTATATGGGATGAGAGCACTCATAGAAGAAGTTGACGTGCTGAACGAAGAAGAAGCGGAGAACAACAAGAATGAACGGAGTGAAGAAAAGGAAGATGAGCACAAACATGACACTTATGGTGCAGCTCCTACTGTGGAAGAAACAATTCTTCCCCCACCTGTATCAAACACAAAAGGGAGAAAGAAGGAGAGCAAGTCAGCAAATAAAAAAGCTGCAGCAAAGGATGTAGGTTCTGAAGAGAAGAACAAGCCTGAGCTAGAGCTGGACAGCGAAGGGAGGCCACTGGGAGTGAGGATGTGCAAATCATGCGAAAAGATTGCGGGGCACAACTCGAGGACATGCAAGCAGAGGCTAGAAAAAATCAAGGCCAAAAATGCCACCACATATGACCAAGCTGACCAACAAGAAGATTTCACAAAGAGAAGACTGTGCAGCACCTCCAAAATAGAGAGAAGCATAATGCAAGAACTTTCCCACAAAGAGAAGAAGCAAAAGATGAAGAAGATGAGGAAGAAGATGATGATGAGGAAGAAGATGATGATGATGAAGAAGATGAGGAAGAAGATGATGACGAGGAAGAGGGAAAGGACGAAGAAGAAGATGAAGACGAAGACATCGAAGGACTAGCATCAACATCGAAGGGAAAGGGCATTAAGAAAATAGAGCATAGGCAAGCATCGCGGCCGCATGGGCGCGTTACAAGGAATAACACGTTCAACAAGAAGAAAACAAATGGAGCGACAAACAATGAAGCAACTGCAATGCACGCTTCGAGAAGAAGCAGCAGGAACAGGACATAGCTCAGCACACATACATTGTAGCCTTTTTACGTACATCAACTTCATCCATTTATGTAGCATATAATAGAGATAAACTTGAATTTAGTGGACAACAAAAAATAGACTTCGAGATATAATGTTGAACTCCAATTTAATATATATAGCACAAAAACAGGTATACTTTGTATTCAATGCTCTGCTGGTGCAATTGAGGAAAATGCAGTTCTCTCTAGAAAATGAAATGCAGATGAGATAGGAGTGTTATTTTAAAAATGCAGTTCTATTCTGTTTTAGAACAATAATAGATGATATAAAAATGCAGTTCTCTTATGTGTGCAGAAGTTGGGATGGCAGTGTGATGTTAAAAAAATGCAGTTCTCTACTGTTTGCAGAAGCTCATATGGAGAAAAAAAGTAAATAATGTGGTTATGAAAATAAACAATACTCTACAAGTAGTAGAGGCTGGGATTCTTCATGTGTACATTGCAGTGCGCTTACCGCGAACAATGCAGTGTGCCAGCATGTAACCTGTGCAGTTCGCTTAATACAATTTAAAAAAAAATGGAGCTCTTGATTAGCGCACACATGCAGTTCTGTGTTCCAAAGAAAATACTCTTTTCTAAAACTTTTTGTTTATCAACACTATAAAGCGTTGAAGGACCTCTTTTGCGCAATGCAGTGCACTTTGCAAAAAATGTTATATATATATAGATATTCTGTTAACCAAGTACGGGGGTCCCCCCCACCCCCCCAATCCACAACCCACCAGCAAAACACATCCTCCAATAAAAATATGTAGTGCGGATACGTATGTTTACACTCATGTAAGGATAGTATCCGCTGACAAAGATAAAAATTAGATGAAACTCCATTATATACTTAGTCAAACAGAGTGGCTTTCTCCATTATATTACATAGATGTACAGAAAAAGGAGAACATCCTAGTGAATATGTTTAACAGATCCCATACATAAAAAAGGAGCGACAAAACTATTTACAATGAAGTTTCTAAAACACATCAAACATGTCTGCTGTTGTTCTATGCCTCATCCTCCTTCTGCGAGTCAGGTTTGGCAGTGAGACCAAGAGACTTGCACATATTTTTTAGCTCCTCAGGAAACTCGCTCGGTAGGACCATGTTGTGAGGGTGGAACAGAATCTGGAACAGGAACTCAGCCTTCCAATCCACGATATCAGCTTCCTGCGATAAAAAAACAGCAACAAGATAAAACAAAACAACAACTTGTTAATGACAAATAAGGTGATATTGCTGCAGACAGGAAGAGGAAATATATGAAGGATTACATTGCGCTTTCCAAACTTCACAACAAAGCTTCCGCCGTCATAAAACTGAGCCATCTTCAGAACAAAAAAGCCGCACTCATTGGGGCCCTGTGCAGGGGTGCCCAAAAAGCTAGCTTTCTTTGAAACATCGACCCAGTCTACCGACTCCTTCTTATTGTATTCCTTTTCTCCGTAAACCTTCTTCATCAAAGCGGTCATCCTGATCATCTGTTGAAATACGACATAGACAAATGCACGCAAGAAGTACACGTCACGAAAAATGTCGTTCAACTCGTATACATGTGAAACCAAAAATATACAAAGATGAATAAAAGCAAACATTTTACCATTTCAGTGCGGTCGCTGTGGTAGTCAGACTTTTGCCACCTCGTCGTTTCATCAAACGATCCGCGGTATCTCCTAGTTTCATGGATATCGAGGGTCTCACGGTGCCTGTTCATCGCGTATAAAGAGTAGTGCTGATCTTTCATCCGTGGTAACAGGATCTGAATTGGTTTTCAACAAAGGTGTTTCTCAGTTTGAGTGGGGGACAGGATTACTAGAAAAAAATGACGCAAAACAATAAGAGCAGCGAGATGAAAACCTGAGAACTTACTAATTTACAATTAAGAAGGTTCTCATCATCGCGAACATATGCTTTGAACTGCCTTGCTGCATCTTCAACATTGAACTTGGTGTGCACAAAGGGCAACATGACGTTTCCGTGTTCATCTCTCTTCGCGTGATCATTCATTTGAAGCACAAACTTAATTCATAAAAAATGCATTAATGCAGTTCGTCTAGGAAAATAAAAAAGGATCTTCTAATGTAAGCAAAACAAAATGCAGTTCACCAGGCGAAAAAGCTAAAAAAATAAAACAATTAAGAACACAACATATTAATGCAGTTCGGTCTGGGATGAGTGAAAAAAAGAGTTACGTATGCAGTTCATTAATAAGTTCCTAGAAACGACATTTCCTGAGCTTTGAATAAAATTATTCAAACAAGCTATGTTTTATTATACAGTGGCAATGCAGTTTACACCTAAAAGCAACATCTTTGTATTATACGCTGGCTATGCAGTTCACTTACAGCAAGAAAAAAATATAAAAGGGGAGGAATGAGAAATACCGTGATAAATAGAGGGGAAAGAAGAACGCGTTCACCAAATCGGTAAACCACATTCATTCGCTGGTCAATATTCCAGTAATTAATGATATGATCCATCAACTCTGAGTCCATGAAACTGCCTTTGTAGAAAGTTAAGAACATGTAGTCAACAGACACAGTTTATACTTCGATAGGATTCCTGTACATGAACAACGCGGACCTTCTCAACAAAAAACAACACAACGAGTGGGGATAGGGTTAGGAACGCAAATAAAGGCGTTGTTAACACAACAAAAAAATAAACGACATAGCTATAGCTATAAGCAAAGAAGAAAACTATAGAAAAAGGAACTGACTGGCTGTGTTTCTTCCTGAACGCAGGGCTTGACACAAGTTCCAATAGTTTCCTCGCTTCCACGAGAGAGCTGAATCTCGCAGGCTGCAACTTCTGTACCGACGTTCTATATTTTGATGGCTTCTGCACAACCCTCTTGTTGGATAGAATAACTGCCTCACTTTCATTTTGACGTTCCACAACTGCACTCCTCGTCCTCTTGCGAACTGGTGGCGGAGTCATAAAGTCCACATCAGTGCTTTTAGCATTCGGAGGGCTGACTACACTCCTGGACCTCTTACTGGGTGCATTCTTCATAGGCTTCACAGGAGATCGTTCACTCCTCGTCCTCGCCCTTTGCATGCTTGACAGGAGGGTCTTCAATAACATAATTCTTAATGGTTGGAGTGTGGACCTGAGTTTCAAACAATGAAATTCCACCTTGGTACGCGCCTTCATCAAATCCTGCAAAAAGAATCGTGAATTTCAATAACAAAATAGGGAATAATGCAACATACTAACAGGCATTGTGTAATGCAGTGCACTTTTCCTATGAAGAAAAACACATGAAACTTAATGCAGTGCACCTTCATGTACAAAAACGATACAAAGCTGTTACGTGCATGCAGTCCATATATAAATGATTATCATACAGTCCTATATTATACTAAAATAATTAACAAAACAAAGTAGGCCTTCCCCCCTTTTCTGTGCTAAATGAAGTTCTCTTAATATAAAACACGTTGTGCGGACGAAAAAAAAGTAATAACCTTCTTTAAAAATTAAAAGGGATGTCAAGTCCAGACAGCAATACGAAGATGTCAGTCAACTGTAGAGCATTGCCTTCCGGATGTAGCCAATGTGCTCTTTGCCAAACTTAGCAACAGATTCACCATCCCAGCTCTGCATGAATTGGAACATGAAAAATCCACAATCATGCCTGTAGAAAAAAAATAAACACATTAATAAATGCAGTTCACTCAAGAACGAATTGCTTCTGATACTAGTAAAACCAATGCAGTTCGCTATACCGAACGCTGATGTAGTTCTAAAAGAAAGTAGGGGAAAATGTGGTACTAATTTAGTAAAGCAGTTCAGCTCGATATACAAAAAGAAACAAATGAACATAGAAACAACTTATAACACAATGGTTGTAATGCAGTTCTCTCAAAAGGAAAAAGAAAGTAATGACACATTGTTAATGCAGTTCGCTCAAATGGGAGATATGCTTCTGGGTTCAGTAAAGCAAAGCATAACACTATGCACACAAAAATATATAAATAAGAAAAAAGATAGAAGAACAAGTGCGAACCCGTTTCCCTGCTGTGGAACGTTGACATGACTCAACACAAAGCCGTCGAGCGTGGGAGGGTTCAACGGCTCATCGCAGCTTGCGCTGCCGTCTTTCCAGACTTTTTTGATGTTCTTAACCATTTTCCTAAATACAGTGCTTCCATGTTCACTTTCAGGACCGTTTATTGAGTCAAGAAACTCAAATCTCTTTGCGGACAGGTTCAAAGTGACCAAGCAGTAGTGTCCAATCGCATCCTTCATTGATGCAGGAGGAGGATCAAATGTTGCGAACATAATCTGATTAAAAAAATGAATAGAACAAACCGGATGAGAACAAAGGAAAAAAATAAACTACATCTAAAAATGACTGGAAAGAGCAAAATGATGCAATACAAATTTTTTTTGTCCACACGTTCCTCTGCGCTTGAAGAAAATATCTTTTTCAAAGCCCTATTTGTGGAACCGCCGTTCCAAATTGAATTCTGTCAAAAAAATACAAACCAAGAAAGTTAATGTGGCCGCTAAAAATAAGCACAATAAACATAGGCGAGGGGAGGCGTGTGATATAATTAATGAAAACGCTTACACATAGGTTATACGGGACAATCATAGTTTGTGATCCTTTGAACCTCCCAGCTAACATAGATACACCAATATTTGCAAGACGAGTGCTCAGCGTTCCGTATGACCAAAACGACTCGCCAACATGCCCAACAATAATATCACCAAACTCGTCCTTGAATGCAACTATTTCCCTTCAGGAATATAAGAAAAAATCGCAGCAAAAAGGTAATAAGCTGCATGTACCTTACAAAAATAAAAACAAAAATAAAGCAACCTGATATAAGGACGAATAGAAAGAACATACTTCTTCTTCTTATCCCTCCTAGCCCTCGTAACAGCGTCAACTAACTCGTTGTATCTCCTCAAAAGAGCTGGATCGATACTGGACGAAGTGACAACAAGTAATTCCTCATCTAAAAAACATAGAAAAACCCCGATGTCAGGCAATAGAGCATAAAAACCATAGGTTTAGACAACCTAGAACAAAAAATAATGCAGTTCACTTACCTTCGGTTTTGGAGTCCACATCGTGCACTTCCGTGGAGACATCTTCGCTGAGAGTCAAGTTATCCAGGCCAGTGTTGTCATCATCCAGAATGCTCATGTTCTGCACACTACTTGGCTGTTCCTCTTCAGAGCCGATCAAAACTGTCTCAGCTGCAGCTTTTCTTGTCTCAACTGGAACATCCAGATTGGTCCCAGCCAGATTACCTTGAGGCTGCTCGGTGGCGCGAGGGGTAACATGAAAAATCACGGGAATATTATCGCCAGACAACAAAACAGATGGCGAAGCAACAGGATCAATGCCGGCAGCTGTGCCCGGAGCACCATCTATAGCTCTAGCTCCTTCGCTCTCTTCTGCAGTTTCGGCTGTAGCACAGGGATATCCTTCTCTCTCTTCAGCCTTGTCAGCACCCGCTACATCCTCCCTTCCTTCAGCCCTTTCTGCAATATCAGCAACAACAGAATCCTCCCTTCCTTCTCTTTCTTCTGCCTTTTCAGCCTCGGCGGAGCCCTCACCTGCTTCTCTGAAATCTGCCTTTTCAACCTCCACATTGGCATCCCCTCCTTCTCTCGCTTCTACATTGTCAGACTCTGTATTGCGCTCCCCTTGGATTTCATCATTTAACACACGGTCCTGATGAATTAAAACAAAAAAATTACACAAATGATGCTGATGCAGTTCACTAAGCGAAAAAAGAAAAAAAACAAAAACAAAATGCAACACACATCAAAATATAAAAATAATAATAACATGAATGCGGTTCTCTACGCTCACCAGACCAGCGTCTCCTTCCATCTCTCTGGACATGTAAGCCTCATCAACCTTGTCAGCGCCACCATCTGCTTCCTTCACATGAGTTTTAACAATTGTTTCGGGATAGGATTAAAAAAATGCAGTTCTATAAACATATTATTTGTAGTTAACTGCTAAAAAAAATGCTACTCCTTCTCTGTTACATATTTTTTCAGGAAAATGTAGTTCGCTGACGCTGCTGGTGCATGTATAATTCTTTGTTTTTTAAACTGCAAAACAATTACCTGCAGTTCACTACCGCTGCTTGTCCAGTTGTACTTCTTTGTTTTTAGACACTACGTAAAAAGAATAAACTGCAGTTCCCTGCCGCTGCTAGTCCGCATATGAATCTTTGATTTGGACACTACAGTAACATTAAAAAAAATGAAAATGTACAGTAGAAAAGGTACAAAAAATTCAAACATTGTCTATGACGCCTTCGTCGACAGGATTGTCTCTAACAACATCAACAACAGGGGGCTGCTGCCTATCAGACACGATGTCTGGGTCAAAATCATGTTGGTCGTCCGGGTCATTATCGGGCCGCGCGTTTGCGTTAGAAGACTCTCCTCCGCAGTGCAATAATAAAAAAGCATGCAAATAACAAATGTCAATGGCGCATATGAAAATAAAAGAAATATTAAAAACAAAAGAAAATATTGATACAAAAGTAGTTCACATATGACATGAAAAAGAAGCATACATCAGCAGCAGCGCGATCAGACAAGGAAGCCCTAACAACATTTTCCCGCCTATCCATTTCCTTCACACGTGCCTCAACTTCCTGCTCATACCTAGCACACTTGACATCCTGGGAATGCTTGAACTGAACAAATGCCGCCCTGACATTCGAAACTAAAAAAGTAAGGAATTGAAGTTGCCCACAATCAAAGTTGTGAGCGGCATCGATTTCTGCTTCAGAAGGTCCTTTGCCAGGAGTAAATAGTCCAGCAATATTCCTCATCCTAGCGCCAGATGTTGGGAGATGGGAAGTTAAATTGATAACCCTGTCAAGAAGCTCGTCAACCTAGACGAAAATATTGCCGGTCATCATGAGCCTCGCCGTGAGAACCTCCAGCAGATCCCCTAGCAGCGCCATGAATCCGCCTAAGTGGAGAAGCCCTAGAAACACCATCAACCCGCCTAAGTGGAGAACCCCTAGCAACACCATCAACTCGCCGAATGGGAGAACCCCTAGCAAGAGGCTCACGGAAGCTGGGATGCAGTTCAACGGCTGGAGTCCGCTTGTACACAATGTCCCCTATCGCCTTCCACTGAACAAAACAGAAAGCAATGCACATGTAAGAAAGTAAGAGGTTCACATTTAGCATGTAAAAAAACAAAAAAGAAGATAATGACAAAACATAAAGAAACTGAAAATTGTGAACATACATGCAACTTGCCAAACTTGTACGTATGCAGATGAATCTATCCCCTTACAATCATGTCGGCGTTGTGAATCTTCTTCAACTCCTGATGGGACAGAATTGCAGCACGTGTCGTGCGTGTATGCATAACAGATACATTGCGAAGATTCAAGCTATCGAGGTAAATGAACAGAGGCACGATGGTGCAGCCCTCAGCACAGTTCTGCTTGCTCCCTTCAGAATTCCACTTGTACACTGCAGACTGCAGCTCATCAACAACTAGCTGGCAAAAGTCCATCTCAACTATGGAATCAAAGTTCAGGTTTTCAACCATGGAAGCTACCCTGGACAACCGAGTGGCATGGCTGGGGCAACGCAAACTCGGAAAAACAATGAGAAAGAAAACCTTCACAGCCATATCAACCTTCGCAGGATCATCAACCAAGTTACGGAGTAGTGTAAGCAGGTCTTTCACATCTATGCTACGAGAGCGGTTAAAACCAAGCTCGTCCTTCAGAGTAGCCAGAGAATCATCATGGCCACTTTCGGCAGGCCTAGGAGCGGTGCGAGTACCCATAAGGAACTCGAAAATGTGATGAACAGCCTCACGATTTATTTCCAGAACCTTGTTTGGCCCACAGTCCAGTTTCATCGTCTCGGGGTTGATCTTTCCCATCAACTTGCACATAAGCACACGAGACACATTCTTCTTCACTTTCAGATTGAAGACAATGCCGAAACCTGCTAGCTGAACCAAAATTCTGTGCGGCTCCTTCAACAAAGCAACGACTTTACATACATTTGGAATAGACAACCGACCGGTCTTGTTGAATCGCCATTCAACCGTAGCATCGTCTTTGGAATTCTTCCTTTTGGTACTCTTGGAAATCTACAAAAAAAGAAATAAAGATGCAGTTCATGTTAGCATTTGAATGTTATCTTGAGAATACAGTTCTCTTATGTAACAAATATAAAATGATTTGGCAGTGAGTTGTTAAAAAATGCAGTTCTCTTCTATATAAAACAAGATGATATGAGAATGTGGTATTAAAATGCAGTTCTCTTCTATATAAAACAAGATGATATGAGAATGTGGTATTAAAATGCAGTTCTCTTCTATTTTTTGTTAAACCAAATATGGGGGGGGGGGGGTCCCCCACAACCCCCAACCTCCCCTTAAACAAACTCATATACAAAAATGCGGTGCGTTGCATATATACTACATTAAAACCTAGTGAGTTGGCAGTGAGTTGTTAAAAAATGCAGTTCTCTTCTATATAAAACAAGATGATATAAGAATGTGGTATTAAAATGCAGATCTCTTCTATTTTTTTGTAAACCAAAATATGGGGCCCCCCAACCTCCCCTTAAACAAACTCATATACAAAAATGCAGTTCTCTTCTATATAAAACAAGATGATGTGAGAATGTGGTATTAAAATGTAGTTCTCTTCTATATAAAACAAGATGATATGAGAATGTGGTATTAAAATGTAGTTCTCTTCTATTTTTTGTTAAACCAAATATGGGGGGTCCCCTCCAACCCCCCAACCTCCCCTTAAACAAACTCATATACAAAAATTGCGGTGTGTTGCATATATACTACATTAAAACCTAGTGAGTTGGCAATGAGTTGTTAAAAAATGCAGTTCTCTTCTATATAAAACAAGATGATATAAGAATGTGGTATTAAAATGCAGATCTCTTCTATTTTTTGGTAAACCAAAATATGGCCCCCCAACCTCCCCTTAAACAAACTCATATACAAAAATCCAGTTCTCTTCTATATAAAACAAGATGATATGAGAATGTGGTATTAAAATGCAGTTCTCTTCTATTTTTTGTTAAACCAAATATGGGGGGGGTCCCCCCAACCCCCCAACCTCCCCTGAAAAAAACTCATATACAAAAATGCGCTGGGTTGCATATATACTACATTAAAACCTAGTGTAAAAACTGCTAGGTTTCATTTATACAATGCAGTGCTCTCCGCGCATATAGTACGACTCATAAGACTCGCGCTGAAACAACTCAAAAGCTGATGCAGTTCACATCAGTGGCTCGTGTGACAAGGAGATAACTTAAAAGCAGCAATAAAAACACCGGCAAAAAAGAGTGACAAACAGCAAGATACCTTCGTAGCATCAATATCCTCCCCATCAGAATCCTCCTCACCAGAGTCGTTGTCAAGCATTTCTGCAGCTGCTTTTGAGCGTGCACGCTTGGATGGGCCATCCAAATCAACACCAGAGTACTCGTCAGCACTTGGCCGCTTTCTTTGAACCTCGGCGTAATTGGGCCTCTTTGAGTAATCAACCCGGGGACTGCGCCGTGGAGAGATTAAGCCTTCCTCTGCAACAATGTTGAGTTTTCTCTTCACAGTATTCTTTGAAGGGGAAAACTTACCAGACTTATTTGAGTTTGCAATCCTCCTTCCTATCTCCTTGCCCTCATCAAACATTACTCGCTTCGCCTTCTGATCCTGCTTCACCTTGTGCTCTTTCTCGAAACGATTAGCAAGAGCAATCGCTTTCTGCCTTTTCCTCTCGTTGTCGGCTGCAATCTTATCGGGCACCATCCAATCCTGAGTCACTGGTTCTGTGCCATCAACAGATTGCGACTGAGTATCTGTAATTTCAGGTAGACCGGATGTCCCGTCCCCGACAACATCGACTGAGAAATAACGGGTAATCAAATAGTTAACACCCCCACCACCAGACCCACCAGGGCATAAAACTGTAGGTGGAAGAAAGTATGTGTGTGAGAGGAAAAACTAAACTAAATACAGCTAATATAAATTGGGCCACACATATATGGAAAAAAGGCAATGTACATAAATGCAGTGCACTTTTACCAAAAAAATAATATAAAAGATTTATGGAGACACAATAACTTGATGCAGTTCATTAGCATATAAAAAACTTATTGCACTTCATTCCAAGACAATAAAATTAAAACAATTAACTAGATGAAGTTCATATCAATTTCAAAAACTTGTCTAAACACATGTAGGTTTGTAAGTAAAATATATAATGCAGTTCTCCCATAACAAAAGGAAGGTGCTATAAGATTTTATCACTTCTCCCTGGTGAGCAAAAAAGTTGACACGAGTTGAGATTTTCGTAACAACCTTATGGCGACAGGGGAAAAGGAGACATTGTAAATTACCAGATGGAGCGGCCGCGCTGATTGGTGAGACATCAATGGGTGATGAAGAACCTGTAAACAAAAAGATAAAAGAATCAGCCTGAAGCATAGTGACAAAATAAAAAAAGAACAAATGATATGGGAAAGCAGTTCACATACAATTTCCTCCAAACCTTGGACTTCTTCTAGTAGGAGAAGCCATGCTAAATCTGCAAACAACAACAGATAAATAATCAAACCCCAGAAAAGCAAACCTGAGCGCGTACAGATAAAAAACCCCTAGGTGGACATTGCTAGGATTTCAAGGCCGCTAATACCACAACCTTCTCTTAAAAACAAACGCATGTTGCGATTCGAGACTGGAAAACGATAGTTAAAAAAGCAAAAGAAGCTGGCCGCTCCAAAAACTAACCCTAGAAACAAATCGGGGACGACGATGACGATTTCTGGCGACGAAATCGACGGAGAGGAGAGAATAGCTATGGACCCACTAGACGGTAGGGACTAACCGTTGGACGCTGTGATGAGCGGCGGAACAGCAGGGCAACGACGCAGCAGAGGCGGAAAACGGCGGCGGCTGTGGGCGTCATCCCTCTCAGCCGCGAGAACGAGCGGGGTTTTTTCCCTGCGGGGGGCAAGGGGGAGAATGCGGAGGGGACAGAGAGAAGCAGAGGAGGCAGGGGGGTTAATGACTCCCTCCGGGCCAACAAGTCAGCGAAGCGCGTTATACATTAAATTTTTTTATACCTTATCGGCCCAAAAGTCATATACAGAAACCAAGAACGACTCGATCTATTTTGATGATGCAGTTCGGTTAAGAAAAGTGGTGCGGTTCGCCTGCAATCTCTTCAGTTGCTTCGTTTAAGAGCCGCCCCCAAAAAATACGGGGCCACGATCTCCAGACGGAATCGAATCGCCGCGCTCCCTGCTCCTCTATCCGCACGGTTCAAGAAAGCACTAAGGCCACGATCACCATGATCCCAACGGGCGCAGCCACGATCGCCCCCACTCCCCGTGCCGGTTGGAGAAGAAGAACGTGGGCTGGGCAGATGTTGCTGCCACTCCCCTTTAAATTCCGGGCTCCCACGCTTGATTGTTCACAAACTACTAAGCTTCCCCCCACTGTTCCTCCTCTTTCCAGCCATGCCGTTCACCAAGATCTTCAAAGATGTCGAGGCGCACGGCAAGACAGTGCTCACAGTGGTCTACACCAACGACGTGAGCACCGTGGAGATGTACATCAACGACTACAAGGAAGCTCTGCAGGGCCGCCGCTAGAAGATCGTCGACATCGACGTCGAGTACACACCTGACAGGAGGGACGCCGCCCTGATTCAGCTCTCAATAGGCAAGGATCACGCGGTGCTCCTTTTCCAGGTATGCGCTACTACGGGCGAGAGATGCATCGCCTTCGACAAGTTCCTCGCCAACTCGAAGTAAGCACTTATTTTATACTGGTGTAATACATAGTTGCAAGCCTGTGGATATCTCCTTGACTCTGTATGCAGTTCTGTTTGCCGTATGTATGCAGTTCTCTAATGAATAACTTGTGGTCCACGTAGGTACGAGTTCGCTGGTTTCTGCATAGACCAGGAAAAAGAAAAGCTTTCGTGGAGCAACCTGTACGTATCCAACTTCACCGACGTTCAGGAGAACTGGAGGGTGCCTGAAGGAATGAAGGAGCTCGACTCACTTGGCGATGTGTCAGCCGCCATCATCGACGACTACTACGCGGACATGAAGACCAAGATGACGAACGAAGAGCACAACCACTGGAATGACGTTCTCACCAAGAAGCACATTGAGTATGCTGCGAAGGACGCCTACGCTGCGTTCGAGATATGGTACCGCATCACAACAGTGCAGGACGACCTCACACGCGCTATAAAGGAGCGGACCAGGAAGCGCCCGAGGGGATCTTGGGGCAAGGGGAGCGCAGGATCACCTTCCACCTCCGGCTAGGCCGAGTGGAACTGATGATGCAGTCCATATGCTGGTAAAACCAAAGGGATTCATGTCACGACTTCTCGAGTTATTTCCTTCTACATAGGTCAAGAAAAGTTTGCTTTCGTTGTAGTTTGCTTTGGAACAGTATTTGCTTGAGATGTTTAGGTTTGCTTGATGATGTACTTTGCTTGTCGTGAGCACAGAAACCCCTAGGTTTGTATATATGAACAATTTCCAGTTCTGAATGTGTTATCGAAGTGGTTCACATACAAAGGTTGATGCAGTCCTCTTTTATTAGAACTGTAGTTCCGTGTGTGGTCTGCTTGAAAAAATGAAGCTATGTGGGTGTTTCCATTCTGTATATCTCTTCAAATGCTGTTCACTTATACTCTTGTTCACTCCTAAAAGCAGTTCACTTATAAATCTTGTCGAAAAAGGATGTAACATATCAAGAAGGAAACGCGTGCCATTCTCAGCAGAAAGTGGACAAAAATATTAATATAATGTTTCACTTCCTTTTCCGAAAAGATTGTTTTCGCCGTTCAAACTTACATGATAACTAGATGCCACACAGTATGGCACATTATTACAACGAAATGTTTTCACGCAGCTGCTAAAAACAACAGAACTGATCTAAAGCAAATTTAGCTTGATTTCCAAACAATTTGCATGCCTATAAAACATAGCCATGACAACATCCCCAGCCTGGAGACCAGATTCCTCCACCAATTCCTTCTAGCCATCTTGAGAACCAAACAATCATCAGAGCCAACAGAGTACATGACGTCAACATTATGATACCCATTCTTGCTAACAAAGACCATGTTAACACAACTTTTTGAAACCCTGACTAGACCAGAAGGAAATTTCTGCACAACAACAACAAAAAATTATAAATAAAGTGTAACACAGGAAATATTCAACAGATGTTGTTGTTTACAATCTTCATAATAAAAACACTATATATAAAAGCAGTTCACTTAAGTTACGCGAAAAAATTAAAAAAATGCTTCTTCACAAACTAATTCTGCTGAAAGATATATATGAAAGCAGTTCACTAGTGCTGCTCAGAAAAATGTTTCTTCAAAGAATATAAAACCCTGTATATGAAAGAAGTACACTTAAACTAACACAAAAAATAAAGATCTATATGAAAGCAGTTCACTACTGCTACTGCAAAAAAACATGTTTCTTCAGAAACTAACGCTACTGCATTAATAAGATGGGGCTGCACACACACAAACAACGAGCGCTGAATCATACATACCCATGAATCATTGACATCAACTTGGGTCATTTGGTGGACGAATGGAGCTCTGAAACCAATGAATGGAGAGTACAGAAGGGAACAGAGAGCGCTGTGCCGCTGCTCGTGATTCAGAACCAGACCTTTAGAGAACACGCAGGTCTCCAGCATGGGCTCCATCCTTGCCAAGCAGCCGCACGAGCAATCCATTTTGCTGCTGGGAAGAGGATATGGTTGGGGGGGGGGGAGAAAACGGATCTGATGGGAAGACGAGGGTGGGGTTGGGGGAGGGGACTATCAGATGGCCTTCGCGGATAAGATAAGATGGGTGGCAATGGACCCAGCTGTATATATACACAGTGGACACCAAGAAAAAAAGATGCAAAACAAATTGAAGACCATTGCAGCTCGTTGTGATCAGATGTACCCAACTGTATATATACACAGCGGACACCAAGAAAAAAAGATGCAAAACCAATGTAGTTCGGAGATATGATCAGATGCAGTGCTGTACGGTGATCAAATGCAGCTCACATTGAAGACCATTGCAGCTCGTTGTGCGTGCACAGTCAAAAAACAAATTGCTAACTAACAAATTTGATTTGCCTAGTTCCCTCTGCAATTCGCGCAAACACATAAACACCAATAATTAGAAAATGCACAACATATCGAGCGTGCATTTTACAAATCGTGGCACGAGTCGAAACACATCACGCGCCCGCGGGGGCAGAGTTCTTCGCCTACAGACAGAAATTCGACGAAATAACCAACCAAATGGACGAATTAGCAACTCAATTCGTCGCGGATTAACACAAAATAGATTTGCGATATTACAAAACACAATAAATTGCGGCGTAATTGATCGTGAACCCGACCAAAATGATGACAGCGCGCTGCTCTTGACGAAGAACAGACACAATTCCGCCATCTACATCAATTCTGGTGATTATTTCGCGAAAATTAGTGTTTTAGCACACAATACATCATCGCGGATCGTCGTGAACGCGAGTAAACAAGCGGAGTCGATCAAACCTAGTTTGATACGCTAGAACGCTGATGCAGTTCTCTGCACCCTCGTATGAGGTTCGTAACAGTAGACAGAAGCAGTGCGCGTAGCTTTCTCTTGCAGTTCGGAATGTTGTCAGAATAGTTATTCTGACAACGATGGGATAGACTATTCGTCACCCTGGGTGAGGAATAGTTATTCTTCACCCCCTCTCTGATTTGACATTAATACACCGTAATTTTACATTTCGTAAATTTGATCTTATTTCATACGTAAAAAGAGAACGTAAACAAATATAATCACCATAAAATATATTTTAAGTTACGTAAAATTACAAACATAAAAATAATGTGGTAAAATATACATAAAATGTAATTTTTTTTGATCTTATGAGCTATATTTTTGTTTTTTTATGTCAAAATTTATGTAGTGAATCCATATTAATGTAACTATTTGTATGACAAATGTAATTTTTTATGAAAGGTTCGTAAAATTACCTCGGGTGAAGAAATAAATTATTCTGTACCCTCGGTGATGAATAGCTTCACTATATATATATATATACAGCCGGTCTATTCTGTAAACGCCCCTTAAGACCTTATTCTGTCAACACTTACTGTTCTGCCCCACCGAACCGAACCGGCGTAACAAAAACCCAGCCCACCCGCTTAAAAAAATGCAGCGACCCCACCCCACCACGTATTCTCCTCATCGTGTCTCACCTCCCCCACGGCAGGTGCGCCCCATCCCCACCAACCGCCGGCGCCCCCCACCCCCACCAACCGCCGGCGCCCCCTCACCCCAACCTACCTCCCGCGGCCGCCGCGTCCCCCTTCCCATGGCCGCCGCGCCCCAACCATCGGATCCGGTCGGAACCGTCCCCCGGCGAGGCATCCCTAACCAGATCCAGCGCCACCAGTCGCCCTGTCCGCCGGTGCGTACCGCCATCCTCCCCGGGCTCCACCTAGCGCCACCCTCTCCGCTGAAGCACGCCGCCTTCCCCCAGCCACCGTGGCGCACAACCCATCGCCGGCCGCCGGCCCCGGCCACGGGGGCGCTGGGTGGCTCACATCCGAACTACCTCCTCCTCCTCAATGATGACCGAATCTGACGCCGGAGGCCAACACCCTTCCTCGCCCTCGACTTGCTTCCCTACAGCCCCAACCGGCCAGCGCGGTTCAAACCGTCAGATCCGTTCCGGCGAAGGGGATGGCCAAGAGTGCGTACGCCTCCCACCCGGTGCATCTTGGTCAAGACGCCGCTCACGGCTTAGCTTAGGTCGGCCAGCAAAACCAAGTGAGAAGGCTTCAGCCGGTGATCCCCCACCTTCAGCCTCCTTTTCCATATCAACAGCAGCAGCCGGCGGAGTCCGGACAGCGGAACATGAGGTGCGGCGCGCATGAGGCATTGGATCTTGTGGCGATTTTTTTTCCAGGGAATTTTTCTTACTGTGATTCGCATATTGAGGCGATTAATTCTGCGATTACTAGTCTGTTCAATGTGGTCTGCTGCGTGTACTGTTGTGTTAAATTCATATGATGTTGTTCATTTGTGATGGTGGTGTGAATCATTTTGGGGAAAAAGAAAATTAGAAATAAATTCGCTCGGTTTGCATCATGCGGTATCGCTCAGTTCGCTTCGGTTTTGCGTTACGGTTCTCTTCCTTCGAAGCGAAGTGCCATGTTCTGATAAATAAATAAAAAAACGTGCAGTTCTTTCTATCGACAAATGCGGTGCGGTTCCCCGCCGTATGCAGTTCGCTTCGAAGATTACGGATCAGAGAAAAACACGTGCATTTTCGTTTACCGAAAATGCAATGCGGTTGCACGTCGGATGCAATCACATGCAGTTCGCTTCATCGATTCCGTGTCTCAAAAAAAAAGAGTTCCGCGTTTTAGTAAAATCATTATAACTTTTAAACCGTAAGGAATTAGAGGATGTGTTTTATATATAAATGGAGAGGCTCGATGATAGCTATCCAATGGTGTATCAATTGCATCGATCGGATGAACGAATCAAAAGTTTTTACGCCTAAACTCTCCGCTGCCCATATGAGTGCAATCGCAAAGTTTTTCAAAGTACTTTAAAACCTCAAAGAATATAGAAAAGTGTACAACATATGGATTATTCTCCTACTTCATACGAATCCAGCGGTGTATCATATGCATCGATTGTACAAGCGGTTAAAAAGTTCTACTCTCTACAAGATCCGCCGGCTGAAAAACAGACTTTGCGCGTTTTAGTTGCAGAAAATTTTCTCTCAAACCGTAGCAAATTAGACGAAGGGTTCTGCATATGGATGGAGCGCCTGGTCGATATCTTTCTAACCGTGTATCGTTTGCATCATTCTGATAAACGAGTTGAGAAAAATAACGAAAATACTCCCGCCGTGAAAGTGGGTCTCCGCACCATTTTCAAAACTTCTCTTAATCCGTGAAGTATCGGGAGAGGTGTTCAACACATCAAAGTTGCGCCATTTCAATACGAATCCAACGACGTATCATACGCTCAATTCCGATAAATGGTTAAAAAGTTATAGCAAAAACGGTGATGCAGTTAGCTTTTACTGGTGCTGCAACACTTTTAAGTCAGCAGTGCGGTCCGTTAAGCGCTCCGATCTAGTGTGTGTGTGTGTGTGTATATATATATATTCATATATATATATATATTCATATATATATTCATATATATATATATGTATATATATATATATATATATATATCAACCGCGAGCGAAAAAAAACACAACGAGTTGCGCACCAGTCCCACTGCCTTCTCTCTCTTCCCCCACCACCTCCACCATCCCCCGGCACTCCATCTCCAAACGTCCTCCCACACACCAGACCCGCTCCCAACTGACCCAACCTCCTTACTCCACGCGCCAGAGCCCCGAGGCCCCGCCCATCCGCCGCCGCCCCCTTGTTCCTGTCTCCCCACATCGGTAGTGGATCCATGCCGCTGCATACACGAGGGGCACCGACGGCCACCCACCCACTTACAGACGCCGCCCCAACCCCTAGATCCGGCCGCCCTTGGTTGCCACCAGATCCGGCGTCTCTTCCCTCCACCAAGCGCCGCCCCGGCGACAATGGCCGACCGTGCGGTCACCTCCCCTCACAGCTCCTGGCCTCCAATCGTCTCCCTGGGCGCCATGGTCGACCTCGCCGCTAGAATCCGGTGCCTGCTCCCTCGACCCCTTCCTCTCCATCCCGTGGCGAGTGCGTGCGGGCGCCCCATACACGCGGCGGCGGCCAATAACGTCCGGAGCGGCCGTGCGGCGCGCCACAGACAGGTCGGCGGGCAGCATCCCACCCTTCCTCTCCCGAGCGGCCACCGACGTGGGATCCAGCTGCCAAGTGCCCCTGCAAGGCCGACAACGCTGGATCCGGCTGCCCATGGGCCTCTCCTCCCTCGATCTGGTCTCCCTCGAAGACCACCCTGGTGTTGTTTCCATCCTGGAAGACGACAATTGCCACGCTATGCCCCCCATGTCAGCGCGACCACGACGGCAGTGAGGCCTCCCTATAGATCTGCCGCTGCATCACTTTCGCATGTGGTGACTGCACAGTGCATCCAACACCGATTTTTTTGCAGTTCGAAGGCGTGTTGCTGGTTTTGTTCGCCGGGCGATGCATTCCAAAATGGTTATGTACATCAAAACAACACATCCATTTTTATTGTACATCAACGTTTTCTAAACCGAAATGCATTAAAAATGTGTTTGACAGTGAAGTGTCTATGTACAGAATATAAAGAGGAAGAATACAGTGCACTCGTTGATAAAAAAATAAATGTTGAAAGAAGAACAAATTAATGAAGTGCACATATATTTGTTTTTTTTGTGCACTTTTTTCCTATGTAAATTGTACTCGTCTTGCAGTATAAAAGACATGAAATTACAGTGTGCACTAGATGCGGTTCACTTATGTGTTGGCAATAACGAACTGGGACCTTGTGATATATGAATTAAAAATCACGTGCAGTCCTCTTAGTTCGATAATGCATTGCGGTCGCCTGACGAATGCAGTTCACTTCGTCGCTTCTGGTTCCGCGAAAAACATGTGCATTTCTGTTTGCCGAGAATGCAGTGCGCTTGCCTGTCGGATGCGGTGCCGTTGCCCGGTGAATGCAGTTCGCTTGGTCGATTTCGGTCCGCGAAGAACGGAGTTCCGTGTTTTTAGTAGAATCGACACAACTTTTAAACCGTAAGGAATTAGAAAGTGCGTTCTACATGAAAATGAAGTGCCTCGACGATATCTATCCAACAGTGCATAAATTGCATCAATCAGATAAGTGAATCAAAAGAATTTACGCAAAACACCTGCTGCCCCAAATGTGGACAGCCACACCGTTTTTCAAATTACTTCGAAGCAGTGAGGAATTTCGAAAAGTGTTCAACATATGGATTGTTCTCCTACTCCATACGAACCCAAAGGTGTTTCATACGCATCGTTCGGACAAGCGGTTAAAAATTTCTACTCTCTACAAGATTCGCCGGCAAAACAATAGAGTGTGCCTGTTTTTTGCGGTTAGATTTCTCTCAAATCCGTAGCGAATTAGAAAAAGTGTTCTACATATGGATGGAGCGCCTGATCGATATCTTTCCAACGGTATATCATTTTCATCATTCGCATAAACGGTTTCAAAGAAATCCAGGAAAAACTTCCGCTGCGAAAGTGGGCCAACACATCGTTTTTAAAACTTCTCTTAATCCGTGAAGAATCGGAGGAAGTGTTCAACATACAAAAGATGCTCCTTTTCCATAAGAATCCAACGGTGTAACATGCGCTCAGTTTCGATGAACGGTTAAAAAGTTAGAGCAAAAATACTGCATGCAGTTCTGTTTTACCCGAGCTGCAGCACTTGTAAATCAGCAGTGCAGTTCTCGTTAGTGTCCAATGCAGTACAGAATAGTTATTCTGCTAATATTAGCAGAATAGACGAGTACTATATATATATATAGTGAATGTATTCATCACCCAGGGTACAGAATAATTTATTCTTCACCCGAGGTAATTTTACGAACCTTTCATAATTTTTTTTCATTTTTAATACAAATAGTTACATTAATATGGATTCACTTTATAAATTTTCACATAAAAAGACAAAAATATTGGTCATACGATAAAAAAAATTACATTTTATGTATATTTTACACCATCATTTTTACCTTTGTACTTTTACGTAATATAAAATATATTTTACGGCGATTATATTTATTTACGTTCTCTTTTTACATATGAAATAAGACAAAATTTACGAAATGTAAAATTACGGTGCATTGATGTCAAAACAGAGGGGGATTCTTCACCCAGGGTAACGAATAGTCAATTCCTAGTGAAGTTTTTCATCACCCAGGGTACAGAATAATTTATTCTTCACCCAAGGTAATTTTACGAACCTTTCATAAAAAAATTACATTTGTAATACAAATAGTTACATTAATATGGATTCACTTCATAAATGTTGACATAAAAAAAGAAAAATATTGGTCATACGATCAAAAAAATTACATTTTATGTATGTTTTACACCATCATTTTTACCTTTGTAATTTTACGTAATATAAAATATATTTTACGGCGATTATATTTTTTACGTTCTCTTTTTACATATGAAATAAGATAAAATTTACGAAATGTAAAATTACGGTGCATTGATGTCAAAATAGAGGGGGCTGAAAAATTAAAAACGTAAAAATGATGGTGTAAAATATACATAAAATGTATTTTTTATCTTATGACCAATATTTTTGTTTTTTTATGTCAAAATTTATGAAGTGAATCTATATTAATGTAACTATTTGTGTTACAAATGTAAATTTTTTATGAAAGCTTTGTAAAATTACCTCGGGTAAATTATTCTGTACCCTGGGTGATGAATAGCTTCACTATATATATATATATATATATATATATATATATATATATATATATATATATGACAGCCATTTAGGACACCTAGGTGCCCAGGCACGTTGTCTACAAACCGTTGGATCATGTCTTGATTTCATTCATAAAACAGATATGCATTAATACATTTTTAAGTAAGGTATGTATTAATACCTAGTCTTACATGCACATAATTGCATAATTAGGAAAGAAAACAAACATACCTTATACTAATCAAGGTGTCCAAGCACCTAGGTGTCCCAAATAATTTACCTATATATATATATAACCGGAATATTCAGTTACATGTAAAAGAATAACCGATTGTTACAACCTCCACCGAACCCGAACCGGTACGTCCGTCGTACCAACATCACCCGACCCGAAGCGGTATCTGCCCTGAAGATAAAACAAATCCCCCCGTCGGCGGACTCCCCCTCTTCATGGTTTCTTCCGCCGGAGTCGTCATCCCGGGCGAGCAAGCGACGGTGATAGCCGGAGCGAGGTAGCCCGCGACGCCGTGACGGCCCATACCTCGCCTCACCAGTCGCCGCCGCCCACCGCCGAGCACGGGCAGGAGCGCCTCCGATGGATCCCGCGCTTCTGGCTCCCGCCGCCGGATCCCGTGGATCCGGCTGTTGCAGCCGGATCCTGTGCCTGCATGGATTTGTGCGCCGTTGTTGATTTAAGCCTGATGGCTCTTCCAACTCAGAAATTGATCTTGATTCGATAGAGAAGAAAACATGACATGCAAGATGAAGAAAAATCCATCCGCATTCAGGTGATTTTCTTTGAACTAATCCCACTTTGGATGTTCTTTGAGATGGGGAAAGATTTGAACAAGAATAAAGTTAGTTCATCGGTTTAAACAGACATGTCAGTTCATAAGGTGGTGGTGGTTGAGTTCAAATGTTTCTATTGTTGCATCACCCTTTGATAGTCTTTGAACTGATCCCACTTTGAGTAAAAATTTGAACTAGAATAAACTGGTTCATCTCAGTACATCACATTAGATGTTAGTATGTAAATTCGTATATTGTAATTGCTTTAGCTCAACCCCTTGAGTATTTATCTGTGCATAGAAAAAGCACCATATATAGCTATAGCCAATGTTGGGGATATCGTTTATCGGGAACTTATCGGTCAACCCAAGATATGGGGTAAATCAGATGATTTATCGGGCCATTTATTGGTCAATTCATCTTATCAGTGAGACACCGAGAAGGGGTAAATCAGTCAATTTATCAGAATATCGGAAGATATCTGGAACAACGGCTATATCATATATTTCATTGTACTGTACGTTCTACATTTACATGACTGGTCAGTTCAAATGATTTGTTCATAGAAAAATGTCACATCACTTCTAATTTTACATGATCTGACAGTTCCAATGATTTGTTCATGTCATGCAGACGCAAACGAGGCACCAGCGCGACAATGCTGGTTTTGACACTCCAGCTGGGTACCAAGCTCCCCCTGGCTGGATAACCCCGGTGATACCAAGTGGATATTTCAGCACCACCAGCAGATCTGAAGCAATGCCGGGATCATCATATGAAACACCGCAAGCGGCCGGGGATCTAGGATTTGTTCTTTCAGGTGTTCATAAAGAGCTGCAATGTCCTTAGCCATTGTGGGTTTGCTTTCCGGATACAAACAACACTGAAAGACATGGAAGAGTACCGCCATTTGTTCCATCAGCAAGCATCATCCAGACGGCGACAGAAGTTTCAACAGGCAAGCGCACAAGCGCACAGAAGCCACCTACAGGCAGATCTGCTCCGCACCAGTCTCAAGCAAGAAAAACTCTAGCAAGCAATCAGAAAAAAATCAGGGCTTCATCATCATTGCTGCCGCCGCGAGATGCACTCCTGCACATGCCGATGATGACACCGCCAGGACCCATATATCCTGGTGAGCAGCAAACACCGGAAGCGGCGAGATCTTACACGCACGTGAGTTTTTTTTTGTCTTTGAAACCATTCTACTTCCCGTCAGTTCTAAGTTATTACTGCCTGTCAGTTCTAAGTTTAGTCTTCTTTCAGTTCTATCAATTTCCCATTGTACTAAACTTATTCTCTTCCATGTCCTATTCAGCCTCCAGACACACAAACATATGTGCTGCCAACACTAGGGATGCTCTTTGAAATAGTAAAGATGGATCGGGATTTCTACAACATGTACACCAGGCATGCTGGCTTTGGGATCAGGTGTGGGCCTGCTGATGCGAACAGAGCATATTTCTATTGCACGTGCCAGGGGCGACATGAACCAACTGTTTTAGAAGCTAATAGACAAAGAAACAAGACATCTAGCAGAATAGGTTGCAAAGCAATGATGAGGGTGAAAAAAGAATGGGATGGAGATTTTGTAATCAAAGGCGTAGTATGGAAGCACAACCATCGACTGACTTTCGGTCCGGAGATGCTATGGGTTTTTCACTCACACAAGAATTTTGACATCACAATTCTCGAATATGTCAAGTTTCTGCAATTCAAAGGCGTGAGCCAGTTGCAGACAATGAATATTCTAAATGGCGATGATCTAGGGAGTGTGTTGATGTGCATGACAACACGAGGCATAATCAACGCGTAAGTTCAGAACAAAAACAAAGCATTTTCATTTCATTTCCAAAGGTTCCCTTTCATATTCACTGCCATCATTTCTGCAAAAATTATCTCTTGTTGTCAGTTCCGTAATTCCTCAATCCTAAGTACAACTAGCCTCTTTTATCTATGTTCAAACTATGCAGTTCATATACTAAAAATCTGGCCAATAATTCAAACAATTTTACTGTGCAGGAAAGCAAAGAACGCAAGAATGGATGATGTTGATGATATACTAAAGACAATAAACTTGTTTAGGGAAATGAAAGCGATAAATAATGAATTCTTCTGCGACATCCAGTTGGATGAATCTGATAGGGTAAAGAACATGTTTTGGGTGCACGCGAGCTGCCGCGGATCATACCAAGACTTTGGTGACGTTGTCACCTTCAATACAACATATAAGACCAACAAGTACCACTTGGGGTATTTGTTGGGACCAACAAAAACATGCATACAACCTTGTTTGCTTTTGCGTTGATAAGGGATGAGGAGGCTGAGTCATTTAAGTGGATTTTTAGACATTTCTAAGGTGCATGAGAGGGAAAGCTCCAACATGCATTCTCACAGGTAAGCCCCACCCTCCCCCCTATTTGTCTCATGTTTGCTGCGCCGCTGTTTGCAACAAAAACTTAAATGCCTAACCTGTTGCTCGTATTTGTAATCACCAGACTAGTGCCCCGCCATGGCAGAAGCGATACTAGTTGTCTTCCCAAATACCCTTCACAGGCTGTGCCGCTGGCACATTACAAAGAAGTTTAAAGATCACCTTGCATACTTGTACAAGAACCATGAAGGCTTCAAGGAGTTATTCAGGGCGATCTTGAACTAGACACTCATGCCGACTGAGTTTGAAGCTGACTGGAAATGGCTAATGGACACATTTCGTCTTCATGACGACGCTACATTGGTGTCAATGTGGAATGACTGAGAAAAATGGATATCTTCTTACTTCAAGGAGGTTTTCTGCGCAAGAATAACATCAACACAACGCAGCGAGATCATTAACCACTCACTCAAGAGAAACTGTATGAATAAGAAGAAAAACCTGTACACATTTGTAAAGGGAATAAACAGATTAGTGCAGGCGAGAGCTCAGACGGAAAAAGAGGCAACAATGCTTTGTCGAGTATGAATTTTTCCCGCAAACCCCATAAAAAATGCTTTCATACCGACAAATGTTAACTAATATTAACCAATCTTTACTTGCGCAGATAGAGCCCAATACGTTTACACTATATGGGTTTGAGACGCAAATGGCCGCGGTGTACACCCGTAGTGTTTACAACGAACTCCGGGAGAGGATTAAAATCAGCACCCTCTTCAGGGTAAAGGAGACGGAACATCGTACAAAGCACCTGGTGTACTACAAAGATCCAACGAAAGAGTTTGCATGGTCGCGACACGAATTCCAGGTGGTTACAGACCCTGATAGCGAAACATACGAATGCGAGCACACACAGGTGAGACAGAAAAAATTGACACAACAACCAGCCTTTTGGCTGTCAGTTCTTTGTGTCGTTCTTGTTCAAATATTTCTTTTAATGTCAGTTCTGTCATTACTAAATCATAAGTTCAACTTGGTCACTTGTATCCCTGCTGCATCTAGTGCTCGGTAATGCGTATCAGTATTATGTTTGGTCTGCCGGCCAGTTCTCTAATTCCTCCATCATAAGTACAACTAGCATGTTGTATCTATGTTCAAACTGAAGAAAATGGCATCTATTAAAAACCTCTTTGTTCTCTTCTTTGTTAACACAAAAAATGCAGGTCTCTTCTGCTTGCGTATCATGTGTATGTTGCAGACGCAAAAAGCTGATGTCATTCCAGAAAAATACATACTCAAGAGGTACACAAAGTGTGCCATTAAAGATCCCAGTTTCAATTGGAGAGACCTACTGTCGGTAATGTCAGATGATACCTCCCAATACTGCGTGGAAAGTGCGATGCTCCAGCTAAATATGCGGATCCACAGAAAAAGCTTGAGAAGCGAAGAACACACAACAAGGGCTAAGCATGTCATGCAAAACCTGGATCATGAGATTGATGCCATGCACTCTGTGACATCAGGGGATGAAGAGGGAGATGAAACACATAATATAGAGCTTGATGTCGCCACAACATTGGCTGAAATGAACCACCTTGGAACTTTACCCGAAAATGTCAAGTGCGAGCAAGAGGCGCGGGACATGGAAGGGCAAGCAAATCATCATCATTCTGCACAGCAGCGTGGAGATGCCTTATTCAACAAAGATGAGAAGCGCAGGGTAATAAAAACGCCAATATACTCAGCAAACAAAGGGCATAAGAAGAAGACAAAAGTAGCGCAAGCCGCAACAAACAAGGCGAGTTGAGTTCGACGAGAACGGAAACCCTAAAGGCGTAAGGGCATGTGGCATCTGCGGCCTTGTTACAGACCATAATGCGCGCACGTGCCCGACACGCACTAATCTTACAAGCTGCAACAAGAAGCAGTCACAGAAGCAGAAGACAGGAATAAAATCTAGGAGATAACAATGACAGGAAGATGAAGATGATGAAGAAGAGTTTGAGGAGGAGAATACACAATCAGAGCAAGAGGACATGGAAGATGACATTGAAGAGGACGTTTCCGAGGATGAAAATGAAAGTGAAGCTCAAAGGGGAAGCAACAAACAAGTGAAAGGCAAGGTGAAAAGAAAGCAACCGCAGTAACAACCAGCAAGGCGGAATTATAGAGAGCGCCATGTCGTATCCGTATAGCTACACCAGTGAGTAACACAATATCGATACCCACGGCAAGAAATGCCTCCATGTCGTGTCCACCAGTGAAGCAGACAAGGCGGACAAGGTACCGAGCAAGATGATAATGATACTCGGCGGCAGGAGAAGGGAAAAGAGAATCGTCGGAGTCGACATTGAGTTCAGCCCAGACGTCGACGTCAAGGATCATCCATCAATGTATCAGAGGGCGGCTGTCCTTCAACTCTGCATGGACAATGAGGTGCTGGTGTACAACATTAGCGATGCTGGTGCTAGGTATGAAAAAAACGCCATCTCATTTTTTCCCTCATGAAATTTATTTAGCGAGCATATCTATTATTACTGTACATAGAATGACAAATAACTGATTGGGGTTTTCTAGTTTGGATTCATACATATAATTTTCTAGTTTAGATTAATTCTAATAGTTATTATGTTTTAAATCAGAGCATCTATATTTTCTATAAGTTCTGAAATTCCACAATCATAAGTACAACTAGGCTCTTGTGTCTGTGTTCAAACTAAAGAAAAATTGCATATATTAAAAATCTGGAGAAAATATAACCATTATAATGTTCAGTTATGTGCTGTCAGTTCTATATTTGCTCATCCTATCAGTTCTATGTATGGTCTTCCCTCAGTACAAGTGAACTCTTCTTTCTAGTTTAGATTCATACATATAATTTTCTAGTTTAGATTAATTCTAATAATTATTATGTTTTAAATCAGAGAATCTATATTTGCTATCAGTTCTGAAATTTCTCAATCATAAGTACAACTAGTACAAACTGAAGAAAAATTTCATCTATTAAATCTAGAGAAAATTATAACCATTATAATGCTCAGTTATGCGCTGTCAGTTCTATCTTTGTTCATCCTGTCAGTTCTATGTATGGTCTTCCCTCAGTACAAGTGAAGTCTTCTTTCTGTGTTAAAATCAGAGCATACAGTCTACTTTATTTTGTAAGTGATTGTTTAGATTCACATGTTTAGATTTTTCAGAGCATGCATCTGCTTATTTTGTAAGGATTGTTATGCTTATTATTTGAACTACAAAAATTTAATTCAGAGCTTTTCTTATACCTACATGTCTTTTCAGCAGGCCACCGCACCTACAAAACTTCCTCAACACAGATCACTACACATATGCTGGGTTTTCTATTCGAAAAGACAGGGACATGCTGGAACTTGTCGGGCTAGTGATAAGGCCCGACAGGTTCATTGACACACGACAAGAGTGGAGGAACCCCAACAATAGGGTAAAGACCTTGGACTCTTTTGATGATGTTGCCTCCCTAGTGATTGATCCATTCTACTAGAACATTAAGGGCAAGATCAACAGCGCAGATGACCACAAAAAGCAGGCTACTCCACCACTCCTGGCAGAGCTCACACTCTATGCAACATTAGGTGCGTACACCACATATGAGACATGGAGGCGCATCGTCATTATCAAGCCGGGTCTGAAGTGGAGCCAAGATGACAGGGCCCTGCAAGCACAAGGTTATACTCTGTGGGAGATCTACGGACGCGACGGTGCTCTGCAGTACGACTAACAAAAAGATGTGTCCTCGTTGGTATCATTTTGGTTTCACATTAGCAGGTTGTCCCTTAGTACGTTTGGTTGAACTTCTACCAATAGTTCATTAGAGGCTTGTCCGTTGTCCACTGGTAAGTTTGTTTGAACTTCTACCTAAAGTCAATTTGTATCATCGGAACTATTACCTACATAGTTGATATGACCGCCCATGATATGGTTGCTTGGATTTGCTATTTGAAACTTTCATGCTGTGGTTACCTTCAAATTACTGCCGTGTTTGCACTATCTGTTGGGTTCTAGCGGAGAAGTTCATAATGCACAGGCACATCAGTGTAGAGGAAAATTAATTAAACCCATAGATGTACAATGTGTAATGTTGCAAAAAAAGATTAAACTTTCTATGTCAAGTCTCCCAGACCTTAATGGTCAGTTCACAATGTGCAAGAACCTCAGTTCTGCGCTGACAAAAATATAAAAAGAAGGAGAGTAACAAAAAGCCACTTAGTGAACATATAGTCTCCTATAATTGCAAAAAAATTATACAACACCATTGCCAAAACACGCAGATAGTAAGTTTGTCCAATTCACCGTCAACTAAACTTCAAACATCAAAACCTATATTGTAAGTGGAAAACGTGTTTAGCTTGTTAGTTCATCCTACACCACCGTATCATTTCCCATCCGAAAAGCAGTATCAATTCATAGTGCGCCACGAAAATCATCCAACACCATACACACACACACACAGGCAAATAAGATTCATGTGAGCCTTGAACACTTGAAAGTTACATATCAACTATATACATCAGTACAATAACAAGGGAATAAACTAATATCTAGTCAACTTCAGACCATACTGCGCGTCTCAGGAACTTATTACATTATTCAGTACAAAAACACACTACTTCTCGGCAAATTTGTACAAATGTAGTTTTGGTGGAGGGAAATCATTCGGTTCAAACGTACTACACATCTCAAAAAACTCTGCTCCGACCTTGCGACTATGCCTCAGGAGCCAGTTCTTGCACCTCCTCGGGAAGCTCCGACAGATCAATCTCGTTCTTCTTGTTGAACAATATAGTATACAGATCCTGTGCCTTCCAGTCCACAATGCGAGGATGAAAAAATAAAAGGAATCAATATAAGCCAAAAAACCTTAAGCACAAAGTTATTTCCTTCACTGAAAAGAGAAACTCACATCTTCATTATGGATATCTTCTGCAAGATCTTCACCATTGTAAATTTATGCGAATTTTAGAGCATAGTGCCTGCACTCATTCGGCCCTTGCATAGGAACTGGAACGTACCGAGTCCTAACAGCAATTGTGGCACAATTAGGCTGCTTGCTAGATTTGTACTTCTCTTTACCATGAAGACCCTCACACAATTGGACAAATATCTTTTTCTTAAAAAAATAGAAACAACCTGAATGTGAGAAAAGGCAAACTTAAGGAAGCCAACAAAAAATGTGAAAAGCAAAAAGGATTTATGCACAAACACTCTAGGATGTACTCACTATCTTAGGACAGTCCTTGTGGTACTTGTTGCGTGATGGGTCACAATTCCTGGGGTACGTCAACGGATCAAGAATCTCAATGCGATTTCAAAACCGATTAACAACATACAATGTGTAGTGCCCTATAGTAGAGCCACTAGCTGACTTACCAAGACTTTTGAACAATGGCATAATCACATGGAAAACACAAGAAATAAACACACACAACAAATGGTTAAAAACAAGAAAAAGCGATCATCAAGCACATGAAAGAAAACAAAGGAACTGGTAAAATCACAATCCTAGCAGTGAATAAATCTTCCCAAGCTCTGAGTACCCGCCTGACGGCCTTCACTGCCATTTCCACATTGAATGGCTTAAAATCGAAGAATGTGCAATCAAGTATGACCTTTGAGGAAGAAAACAAAAATATTCTTTAAAAAAATGACCAAACACATAAGTCATACTATCAGTACAAAAATAAATTAAACACATTAGTGTTAAGGGGACATCAGCAATATATAAAACTACTTCTTCGCTAAACTAGACACATTTTAGTCCAAACATAGTAGGTACATAAGAATATGTTCTGAAGATAGTTTATAAAACTAAATAGACATCATTGGAAAACAAAGCTGCAGAACTATGAGTTCAAAGCAACATGCATCCTCAGTACAAGACCAAAAAAATAACAAGAGAAATTTCTTTCATTGTTACCGAAATGAAATACGGACTCAACACGATCCTTTCTCCAGATATAAGATTGTGGTTTCTTTCAGGGTCATCTTTCCAATCGTTGATAAGGAATTCCATTAAATCCGCTTCCATCTGCTGGCAAGGACCAAAGGCTTCAAGAATTCGAGCGCCGGTAAATGGAGAATCAGTTTCGAACGGTTGCAATATCAATGCAAAAATTGTGCTGCAGTTAGGCACCAAATCAGACACCAAAAAGCAATTTAAAAAATCAACATATATCACATTAGTTCAGAAGTGACACCAATAACAATGCAGGTGAAAAACAAACCACCATCCATCATAGAAAAAGAGTAACTACCAGAGAACTTACTCACGGTACTTCACGACCCCTTCTTCACTTATAATGACATTGTGCAACTTCCTGGCCTTCTCCAGATGAGAGAATTTGTACGGTACCAGCTCATGGACAGGGGAACATAACTTAATGGGTGCATTTGCTGGACGCTTTTTGCTTGTCATGCTCACTGAATCAACTGCGGGAGCCTTTCTTCCAGCACCACCCTTGTGGCGCCCTCCTTGAGCAAGCGGAGAAACAACTTTAGCAGCACCACTCCTGGTGACTCTACCCATGCGTCGAGCAAACTTGGAAAAATCATCATCTGAACTGCTATCGATCAGTTGAGTGATGGGTTCCTTTGGTGTAACTGGACTCCTGATAACAGTTTTAGCTTCATTCTTAATAGCTTCGACACGACCCTTAACACCAGACCTTGTCTTCACAGGGAATGATATCTGTCTCAAATTGATAAATTGGTGCTCAAAGCTCCTAAAACTGTGTGCCGAAGATTCCATAACCATATCAAGCTAAGGACCTGCAAAAATAAAATAAAAATCTAATAAGGAAATTTCAACAATACAATGCGTGATGGTTCAGATAAAAATAAAGGAATCTGCGTAGAAAAGAAATCACAATGCGTACATGGCTCCATGCCAAACAGGCCCTGAAAGTCAACCTCAAAAAGACCGCTTGTCGCTGATACATCCCAAACGTATCTATAATTTCTGCTTGCTCCATGCATGTTTTGTGTGACATTGCTATGATCTAGATACACTTTCATACACTTTTGATCATATTTGGACTAACTTATTAACTCAGTGCACCCCAGTGCCAGTTCCTGTTTTCTGCTGTTTTTCTATTTCAGTTTTCCCCCATATTAAAAGTTCTCAAAAAATTTGGTAAAAATCAGTGTGAAGGAATCTTCCGGAGTCCCGAAGGAGGGCCGGGGGCCACCACCAGGGACCCAGGCGGCCACCTGGCGCGGCCTAGGGTTTGGCCGCGCCAAAAGGGCGCCTGGACTCCTGGTGGCCCCCCTGGCTGCCCCCTTCGTCTATTTATTCCCCGTGACGCGAAACCCCTGAGGACAGAACCCTTTTTCGCGACCTCGCCTCTGTTCCACCGCCGCCGCGCTTCCAAGATTGGGAGCGCCAGCAGACTTCTTCTGTGCACCCTGCCGAAGGGAGGATCGACCCCCGGGAGCTTCCCCTCCACCATGGACGTTTCCCGGATGAACTGTGAGTAGTTTCCTTTGGACCATGGGTCCGTGATCAGTAGCTATGTGATGTTCTCGTCCCCTATTTGTTCTTCATGGTTTAGACCTCGTGAGCTTCCCTACATGATCGAGGCACATATGTAATCTTTCTGTTGTTGCTATGCTGAGTTTGATGGGATCTGATGGATTATGAGATTATGTTCAGATTGTGATAGAGTAATATATTTGGTTCTTATCTTTTATATTTTGTTCCTAAGTAATTCTTGCATGTTCTCAGTTGTTGTTTATTGCTTTGGCCAAGTAGTAGGTAGTAACTCCAAGAGGGAACGTCGCTCGATTGTGGGTTCATGCCCCCTGATGACACACTTGAGTGACAGAAACATGAGTCTAGGGGATGTGCTGTTGCCACAAGGGGGAAAACAACGGTACTTGTGACCGCGGTAGCAAGGATTGTTTACTTTACGCAAAGTGCTTTTTTAATGCAGTTGTCTGTTGCTTTGGGTTTACACTTTGTGTGGGGCTCGCAACTTAATACCAGCGAGTTGTTCTCGAAAGATATCTCAAGGTGGATGATTAGTAGTAGATGCAGTTGGATTTCGGTCTACTTATATTGGCGTACTGCCCATGCTTTTGAGCCTCTTCCTTTCTTTGTATCATAGTTAGCATTGCGGTGCGTTTATAATCCCCAATTGCCCATTTGTAATTTGTTTACCTCGCATAGCAGTTTTATCGTCTTTTGGGAGAGAGACATCACTAGTGAACATCATGGGACCCCGGTCCATATTCTCATCACTGTTTACACGCTCATTTACTTTCTTTCTTTTAATTTCAGCTGCTATCATTATCATTATCCCTTGCGTTTGATCCTTTGTAAACAACAAGACCGGAGAGATTGACAACCCCTCTGAACTTCGTTGGGAGCAAAGTTATTTGTGTTGTGTGCAGGTCCACGTCAGTTGCGCCGTTGACACCTACTTATCATTGCCGGAGTCCTACGGGAGACAAACCCTATCCTCTACATAGGGGAAATTTGCTGCTATCCTATATCTCACCTTCCACTTGGGGTAACCAACGAAGGGCGAGAAAACATTATAATCAACTCGCACATCAGTCGCTAACGAATACAGAAGAGTTTTTCTAATGAAAGGAATATCTTCGTATGAGTAGTTTAGGATTTCCATCACTCCATCATCATTGCAATGGCACGAGTTGTAGTTCTGTAGCATGAAGAAACCGCAATCAATCCCATGGAAAAACAAAACAAGAAAAATAGGTATGTTAAAAAAATTAGAGAACAACTAGAAAAAAAACAACGAAAACTAAATAATAAACAACAAAAACTCACGTGTTTTGCTGCTTCAGCACACGAATGATGTGCGAGATGATGATAATGGTTTCTCGCCCTTCGTTGGTTACCCAAGTGGAAGGTGAGATGTAGGATAGCAGCAAATTTCCCTCAATGAAGATACCGAGGTTATCAATCTGGTAGGACTCCGATAATGATAAGTAGGTGTCAGCGGCGCAACTGATGTGGACCTGCACACAGAAAAAAATCACATTGCTCCCAATGAAGTCCAGAGAGGTTGTGTCGTCGATATGTAATGGCAGATGCCATGGGGATGGCTAAAGAGGGGCACAAACCGAGGTTAGTGTCGCCGGTACCGGAATCGAGAGTGGAACACACGGTGAGACACCACGATGTACCCAGGTTCGGGGATCTCCCTAGAGATAACACCCCTAGTCCTGCAGAGCTAGTTATATGCAATAACTCTGGCTACAATGAATGTTCCTTGAGTTGTTTGAGATGAAGGGGAAGAGGGCTCTAGGCTCTGCTCTCTCCTTGCTCTTTCTCTGGTGGGTGAAGTTGCAATAAGTGCTCCGTTGTCCCTCATGCAGGAGGGGTACCCGGGGCTCTTATAGGCCGATCTCGGGGTACAAAGGTAAATGTACAAAGGGGAGGGCCCAGCTGTCAGCCTCAGACAAGCTAGGGTCCTCACATCGTGTTCTCACGGATGACCCGGTGCAGACTTGCGGCTCACCATGCCGCTACTCTGTAGACCTCGCTACTGAACAGTGGAGCTAGAGACCTAGGCCTGTCGGCCTGTCCGCGTGATCGGCGCTGGAGGAGACCACACACCTCTGACAGTCCCGATCTTCAGGGATTGCACATTGAATGCTCTTGTACCAGGTGTCCGACCTGTGATTCTTCTCGGATGTTGCTCTGTTTACTTCGGCCGAATGCTTCCTGGTGAGGCTGATTGCACTCTCTATGGGGCAATCGGCCTCCGACCTGGACAGTTCGGCCCACTTCTTGCTTGATCTTGATTAGTTCGGCCTTGATCAGATCGGTGACCATCAGGTGTTCCAACACTGTGAGCTTCTGATGGTCGAAGCTGAGCATTGGCAGCAGACCCACAATTCTGCCCAGGATGCCTTGTCTGCCATGAGTAGTGAGTATTTCTTCCTGTACTGCTGTGTCCTTTATTTTGACTGCTGTCTTGTTTCTCAGACCGTCGTCAGACTGCCGAAAAGCAGGTCGAAAAGGCGGAAAGAACGATTTTCAACCCCAAGGCTTCTTTGGCTTCCATGGATAAGGAGCTGCATGATCAGCACGAGGAGCTGGTACGCCTGCGTCAGGCTGAGGATGCGCTTGTGAAAGCGGAGGCGGTCGAGTGCGAGAGTCTTCGGGTCTTGGCGGACTCGCTTATCTGTAAGTCGTCGTTCCGTCACTACTAGGGAAATAGCTATACATGGAAAGCTTATTAGTGGCGCATATAACAGGCCATGCGCCACCACTTGTTAGGGGTGGCGCACTGGAAAATAATGCGCCACCCATAAGACCTTAGGGGTGGCGCATTTTTCCCCAGTGCGTCACCCCTAAGAGTGGGCCAGCCTGGATGATCTTATACGTGGCGCATTTAGTAATATGCGCCACCCCTAAGAACCTTATAGGTGGCGCATTTCCAAAATGCGCCACCCCTAAGAGCTTAGGGTTGGCGCATTCTGTAAATGCGCCACCCATAAGGTCCTTAGGGGTGGCGCATTGTGGTAATGCGCCACCCATAAGAGCTTAGGGGTGGTGCATTTCACCAATGCGCCACGACTGACTTGCTATATGCGCCACTAAATGCCTAGAGCTGCCCTTATCTACTCCACCCCACCTACCACCTCTCATTCACTCCACACAATTCTCAAACTAGATCAACTCTTCTCACCCTAGATCTATTCGGTTTTATCCTCCTCCCCACCTCATTTCTTCCATTTATCCATCGATACTTGGCATTAAATCTATTTTGTTTCATATTGAAGTAAGTGGACCTCCTCCCAAACTCTTTTGTTCCATTTATGACCCATATACTTGCCTTTATTAGCTTGGGGTTTGTTGTATATGTGAAGCTTGGGTTTGATGTATATGTGAAGCTTGTGGTGGTTTGATGTATATGTGAAGCTTATGGTGGTTTGATGTATATGTGAATCTTGAGTGGCCAATGTTTTGCCGAAATGTCGATTCATTTCCGTTTCGGCAAATTTCTGGCGCACTCTCCGCATGCTCCCATGCATTATTAGGGAAGGTCATGCCGAATTTTTCCGGCGACGACTGTGATATATAATTGTGTTGCTCTCTCCGTGCACGCAGGTGATCGACCATGGTCCGCGAGATGCTAGCGATATCACCGTGGCTAGGTGGATGCAATGTGCGACAAACGACATGCTAAGGAATAATAGGTCGGATATAAGATGTCCGTGTCGGAGATGCAAACTGCAGTGCATGACCGAGCCTGATTCCGGAATATTGCAAAGACACCTGAAGCGTAATGGTTTGATGGATGGCTACACACGGTGGATAAGTGATGAAGCTGGTGAGGAGGAGGACGTCAATGGTGGGGCACCAGTAAATGAGGAAAGGCAACCAGACAACAACGACGGGCGAGAAGACGAAGAGCATCCCATACATGATCATGAATAAGATGCCAAAGCAGATCATGTAGATCAAGATGCCGGACATGAAGATCAAGATGTCGGACATGATGAGGATTCAAGCTGGGTGCGGGACCCTCATGTTCAAGAGCTGCTTGTCAAAGAGGCGTTGAACGCAAGAGGTGCAGCTAGAGAGAAAGCCAAGATGGCGCAACTCGAGAAAGAAGCGATTACGAAGTTGTATGAAGGATGCAACAACGGGGATACCCGCTTGAATGTAACACTTGGGGCTATGGAGATGAAGGCAAAACACAAATGGACCGACGAAAGCTTCGATGCTAACATGGCATTCTGGCACGATCGTCTTCCGAAGGGCAACACGTGCCCAACTAGTATCACTGAGGCCAAGAAAGTCCTTTGCCCTCTCAATCTTCCGCACGTTAAATACCACGTCTGCATAAATGATTGCATGATCTATCGGGGTTAGGATGAAGATAAAACCACATGTTCAGTGTGCGGTGTTAGTCGATACAAGAGAGGGAAGAAAGTTCCTAGAAAAGTGGTATGGTACTTTCCGATCACTCCTCGTCTGCAGAGGTATTTCGTAGATCTCGAGGAAGCAAAGATCATGACCTGGCACGCGGATAGAAAGAATCTAAAAGAGTATGACCCGAACCCGGATCCGGAAAAGGAGGACATGCTGAGGCACCCTTCAGATGGTAGCCAATGGACCGCGCTGGACCTCGAATACCCAGATTTTGGGAAAGAACCAAGGAACCTCAGGATTGTGTTTGTATGCATATAGAACCTTCCCCCCTGGAAGTGCATGAAGAAAAAGTACATAACAATGTGTATGCTAGTTCAAGGGCCGAAACAACCAGGTACGGGCCTCAATCTATATCTGCAGCTGTTGAAAGAGGAGCTAGAAACGTTATGGAAAGACGGAGTCAATACGTAGGACGCCGCGGCAAAGGAATATTTCCCAATGAAAGCCGCGGTGATCACGACGGTGCACGACTATCTCGGATACGGATATTTATTAGGGCAGGTGGTCCAAGGATTCTCTGCATGCGCATGCGTTAGGTGCATGGATAATACAACGTACCACCAGCTACCAAAAGATCCCGGATCTTCAAAAACCGTATTCCAGGGGTCTCGGAGGTGGCTTCCCAAGAAACACGCGTGGAGAAAACAGAGACATCTGTTCGATGGAAGCGAGGAGCTCCGACCACCCCCAGCTCGAAGGAGCGGCAAAGAAATCGACAACTTGCTGAAAACTTGGAAAGAGTGCCCCACGTCGGGAAATAAAAAAAGAAGACTCAGCCGTTGATGAGGGTATGGAAAGCGAGGTCTGTTTTCTGGGATTTGGAATACTAGAGTCTCCTCCGCAGTCCTCATAGCTTGATCTCATGCATAGAACAAAGAACGTGTGCGAGAGCTTGTTTGGCACGCTGCTCAACATGCCGGAGAAGACCAAGGACAGGCAAAAAGCAAGGAATGACTTGAAATTTATGGGCATCAGGAGGGAACTTCACCCCCTAGTGACGACGATGATGAGCCGGAGGAGGAAGAGGATAGGGAAACGCAAAACTCTCACAAACGAAAAAGGGCGACCAAGAAGAAGACCGATATTGATCACTGCCCCTCCGCATGCTTCACTCTGTGCGAGGAGGAGATCAAGCGGTTTATCCACTGCCTCATAGGAGTAAAATTTCCGAATGGCTATGCGGGCAAGATAAGCAGATACCTAGACGAGGCGAAGCATCGTTTCAGCGGGATGAAATCTCACGACTGTGCTGTGCTGATGACGCAGATTCTCCCGATTGTGATGCGAGGGATAATGGACGAGCACGTCCGTAAAAACTTGTTTGGCCTTTTAAATTTTTTGACGTCATCTCCCGGAAGTCGATTTGCGCTATGCAACTCAAAAGGCTACAGGAGGAGATCATGCTCATACTATGCGAGCTTCAGATCTATTTCCCGATCGTGTTCTTCGACATTATGGTGCATCTGCTGATCCACGTCGTGGAGGATATCGTCCAACTCGGGCCTGCGTTTCTGCGCAGCATGATGCCGTTTTAAAGGATGAATGGACACATCAAAAAATACGTTCGTAACAGGTCCCGTCCAGATGCAAGCATAGCGAAGGGATTTCTAACCGACGAGTGCATCTCTTTTTGCACGAATTATCTCAACACCGAGAACCCTGTTGGTCTGGCCGTCAACAAGCACTTTGGCAGGACCGATGGGTGTGGTCACCACGAGGGAAGCCGCGCAATGCATGTCAACTTTGACGGTCGAGACATGTACTTTGAAAGAGCAAGCCTAGTCGCGCTACAACACATCCAACTGGTCGATCCTTGGATAGTAAAGCACAAGGATTTAATCAGGAAGAAGTACAGTGACCAGGGCCTGCAGATAACGGACAGAGATCCACGACTAATCAAAGAGCACAACTCCGGTTTCATGACTTGGTTCAGGGACGAGCTTCGTCCTAATCCCCCGCGAAGGAACGCTTCCGAGGACGAAAAGATGATATTCACCTTGTCACAGGGTGCCGCACGCAACCTGATGACCTATCAAGCGTATGATATCAACGGCTACACATTCTACACGGAGGAAAAGGACAATAACTGCGATTACCAGAAATCAGGGGTAACGGGGATATTCTACACCGATGACGTCAAGGAAAGATTCTATGGAAGGATCAAGGACATATGGGAACTCGACTACTATGGAGAGAAGGTGCCGATGTTCCGTGTGAGATGGGCCAAGAGCGTCGTAAAAGAAGACCGGTACTTCACCACCCTGGTTATACCCGAAGCCAAATCCAAGCCCGCGGGCGCAAATGTCACCGCGAAAAATGAGCCATGGGTACTGGCTAGCCAAGTGGACCAATGCTTCTTCATTACCGACCCATCAAAGCCGAGCCGCGTTGTAGTGAGGAGAGGCAAAAGAAACATCATCGGAATGTATGGAGTCGCCAACGAGCAAGACTTTGACAAGTACGGCGACCCGAAGATGGAGGATGACTACGCCGCTCAGGATACATACACCACAACCCTACCGAAGAAAGGTCTCCTCCCGTTCAAGAGGAAAAGTAAAGGCGTCCTGGGCCTAAATTATTCAACCACGACAAAGAAGGGAAAGAAGAAGATCGTGAGGAAACGATAGCTAGATAGCTAGCTCCAAATTTAAGAACAATATTTTGTAATTCATGATCACTTTGTGTATGCATGGATTTAATATGCACTTTGTAATTGATGATCACAATCTTATGTTTCCAAATGCCGCTACACCTTGTGTTTGTGGATCTTGGTTCGGCGACGACACGGTGAAGGCATGGTATGTGGATCGATACAATCAAATTCTTATGTTTGGATCATAGTTTGAAGTGTATGAACATCGACGATACACAATCGAAGCACCATTCTCAAGGTTGGTTAGAGCAAGTACTCCCTCCGTTTGTTTTTACTCCGCATATAAGATTGTGTCAAAGTCAATCTTAATAAAGTTTGACCACTTTTATAGAAAATGTACTCCATAACTATTATTTTTAAATGGTTTCACTTTAATTAAAAAATAAAAAATTGTTTAAACTTTAATTAAAAAATAAAAAAGGCTTAGGGGTGGCGGATATTGCTGAAATGCGCCACTAAGTGCTCTTAGGGGTGGCGCATTTTGCCAGAATGCGCCACCAACAGGTTCCTTATGCGTGGCGCATTTTGCCGAGATGCGCCACGCATAAGAAACCTGTTGGTGGCGCATTCTGGCAAAATGCGCCACCCCTAAGCCTTAACCTCCATCGGGCCTCTCCCCTTGCCCGTGCACAACAAACATTCCACCCACCACTACTCGAGCCCTCTAGCCTCCACCGTCGCCGGAGCTCCCCTGTCTCCTAGCCGTCGACCACCGGAGCCGCCCACTCCACCGTAGGAGGCCTCCGTCTCCTCGTTGTCGACCACCGAAGCCGCCCCAATCGCGCCACCTCTCCACGACGACCTAGGCGACACCCCTCCACCGCGCCGCCTCTACCTCGACACCGGCCCCGCCCCTGCCGTTCGAGTTGTCGACGCCGGCCCCGCCCCTGCCGTCCAGCGTCCCCTGCCAGGTAAATCCATACCCCCCCTCCTCTGCTCCCCCCTCCCCTCCATTTCCGCCCCAACCCCCACTCACCCCTCTTCTCAAATCCCTTTGTTCAAACCCTAGAGAACAGAGGGGATTTGAGAATTGCTCTGTGTGCAATCCCTTTGGGGAATTTGATGCCTAGTGTGCTAGTGCAATTTAGGAGTTAGAGATGCTAAATTGCTATTTCTTTTAGTGCAAACCCTAGAAAACAGAGAGAGATAGAGAATTTTTAGTGCAATTGGTTTGATCTTGATGATGCTATTTAGGAGTTAGTATGTGCTACTGATTTGCTCTCTCCACTAGCACTCTAAAATTTTGCAAAGAACTAAATATGGTTAATGATTAAGATATGCACTAAAAATTTGCAAAGCACTAAAAATTTGCAAAGCACTAAAATTTGCAAAGCACTAAATTTTCAAAGCACTAAATATGGTTAATGATTAAGATATGCACTAAAAATTTCCAGAGAAGTAGAAGAAGAGAACCTAGCTTCTTGTAGTCCTAGTTTCAATAAGTTTTTGCACGACGTGACGGCGAAGCCATCGTCAGCCGGCCGTGTGGTCGGCTTTGGTGCGGACCTAAATTGGTCCGAATATTATGTAAAATCGGCGGAGCAGTCCGGTTCGAGGGGGCGCAAGGCGAGAAGGATCGAAGAAGACGCCGCTTATGTTCGTGGACTGGAGGAGAAGGTGAACATGCTTCCGCAGCTTGTCTAGGACGAAGTGGCGAAGACGATGAACGCTCCCCTTCCAGATATGATACAGTCACTCGCGAATTGGCAAGCGCGTGGTGGACAAGGGCCCATACCAGTCCCCAGCATGGTTGGCAGCAACTCGGGCACCGCGGCGCCTGCAGTCCCGACTCCCGCCGTAGTGGTGGCTCCCGCACCGACTCCCGGCATATTGGTGACTCCGGCCGCCAACACCGCGGCGGCGGGGCCGGACGTGATGGTAACTCCTCCAGCCACGATCGAGCAACCGGGGCATAATAATAATGCACCCGGCGGCAGCGCAAATAGGGCGGCCAACGCCACGGGAGGCAGCGCGCCCTCCGTCTCTTGCATGCCCGCCGTCATCGGCGGGGTCTCTTCACTAGCCGAACTCGACACCCTCAAGGTAACTATAAGCGTCTGCAACTCAAACGAGGACTTCATATCCTCGCATTTTTAGTGGAATCTCTCTGATGCCCTACATGCATATATCTCTTTCACAGGAGGACACTCCATGCATTCTATTACAAGTCGTGGACGGCGAGTTGAAGGATGTTGCCAAAGGTAAAATCATTCAACCACAAAATCGAATCATGCACAATATGCCGATGGCACCGGAGATGCATCGGGTTCAAATCTCTCTCGTGATTTCGGGCTACGAGAGAGTTGAACCTCCCATTCAACCCCCCGGACACGATGAGGACGAGCCAGCAGTCCTCAGTGACCTTTTCAACCAAATATGCCTATGGCCGAAGAGCCAAATGCGTTTAATGACGGGGGAAAGGGGCACCACATCTAGGACAACACCGCTAGTCATCGTGTCGGCGCCACATGATCCCATCGGCGCACAACAAGAAGACGATGATCTTGATGATGATATGAACGCCGACCAGTTCATCAATACTTTGTATGATGCTGATGAATTATTCATGCCTCCTGCTGAAGGAGCCTATCCGCATGAAGAGGAAGCTCGCGGTGCAGCTGATCCTGCGGCGAAGCCTGCTTTCTCCACGCGTCTCTTCGCTGCTTCTCAGGAGATGTCTCCAGCAGCTTGTGCCTTCACCGAGCCTCAAGCAGATGCCACAAGGAGATCTATTCTCAGCCCGTCCACACTCCATAAGGCGGCCACTGAGCAGATAAAGGCCGGTGACTGCTCGAAATCAGAAAAGAAGAAGGGACGGAAAAGAAAGAAGAGCATCACTTCGAGTAGCCAACCTTCGATGCCGATCCGGGCTCAGGAAGGGCCACCAAGACCCTAGGATCTCTCGTTTGAAGTCCATGTGGCTGGTAGGCCGATGCTACCTAAGGACATGCTCGACCTTGCAACTTCGGATATGCAGAGTGTGCATCATAGTATTATGGCATTAGAGAAGATTCTTCTTCGAGAAGAGAATCCCTCGTACCCGGTTTTCATCGCCAAGGTGCCACTCAACATGGGCTTCATCAACACTATCCCCGAAGATATGATAATCCTGCGGTTTTCGGAGATCTTCAATTTGTACCATCTCAAGCGGCTGGACCATAGCCTTATCCGTCTGTTCTTTCTCAGCCTTTCTATGAGTATCAGGAGAGATAAGACCCCGAGCGTCGCGATATTGGACCCCTTCTACATGCGTGAAATCATCTTGATGGACGATGGGGACACGACTCTCGCGGCGGGGTACATCACAGACTTCATGCTAAAGAACGCCGACAAGGATTCATTTCTTATGACCTACTCTCCCAAGTAAGTCATTCGCTCGCCGCAGTAGCATATATGCTTTCTTAGCTTTCCATTGTCCTCTTCCAACATTCCTTTTTGGATTGTTTTAATTATGCAGTGAGGATCAAGACTGCGTGCTCATCTGCTTTTCACCTCAACACTCGCATGCCGTGTATTTAGACTCGGGGAGTGTGAAAAAGAAAGATTACAAGTATATCATGAGAGTTTTGGATGATGCTCTCGCCGGCTACATAAAAGCCGGAGGCAAGATGGTGAAGCACAAGTTCAGGAAGAATCATCCTGACGTGAACGTGTTCAGCCACGTAACGCAGTTCTCGTGCGTCAAGCAGCCGGCTGGCAGTGTGAGGGATGCGTACTACGCCCTTCATCACATGAGGGCGATTGTATAGGAACAACGCAACCTTACGCTGCCAAGTCATCTCAGAGCGTGGGCAGAAAGGAAGGAGGAAATCGTCGATGCAAATCTTAAGGAGGAGTTCTTTCACATCCAAGCGCAGATGGCCACTATCATCCGTCATGAAGTACAGATGAAGGGGTCGATCTTCCACTCCAACATTGCACCATCCAATGGGGAGGTAGAAGTCCGCCTAAAGGCCTTGCGTGACACAAGGCCTTTCATGACGAAAGAAGGATGCCGCCCATTCCCCGAGCCGAGTCAGAACAATTGAACAATTTATGTTATATATGGCAGTCGTTTGATGAATGTGTGCCCTACATGTAATTTGGATGTACTCTTTGTGTAGTAGATGGTAGTGTCAAATACTCTTGGTGCTCTTTGTGTATAAAGGTCACTGCATACGCATTTTTATGCATATGTGCATGCTCCTGGCCATTGATCGACTTGCTTTATGTTGTTGATAAGAATAGATGCTATATTGCATTGTTGTCCTTTGCTATGAATTCATATGGATGTGACCTCTAAATCTTTGTTTTGTGCAGGTTGAAGAGCAAACAAGAGATGATGACGAAAGTAGCTTTCTGTTTCAATAATTGTTGGACTCATTGTAATATTGTGATGGATGTAATCTTGTGAATCTTGTTGGCCTCTAAACCTTTGTAAATCTTTGTAATAAGAATTATAATGCAATTCTTTTGTATCAATAATTGTTGGGCTCATTGTAATATTGTATTTTGCATTTCTGTAATATAATAAAATATCTGTAATGTTTTTATTATTTTTGTAATTCTTTTTTTTTCTGTAACCCATTTAGTGGCGCTTTTTGTCTGGCTTTGGTGGCGCACTGGGAATGCGCCACCCCTAAGGCCCTTAGGCGTGGCGCATATCAGAATGCGCCACCTCTAAGCCCTTATTAGTGGCTTGTAGTTAGTGGCGCATCCATAATGCGCCACTAAACACAAAATAAGGGCGCCAGCATAAGGGTATTCCCTAGTAGTGCGTTGCTGGGCGTTTTGACTCTTTGTCTTGCCGTAGTGATTTTGGTTGCTTGGTGCATCCTCTACGGGTGCGAGTGCAACGGATGTGGTTGCATCGGGTTCTGGAGTCCTCCGTGGGGCCGTGGATGGCAGGTTGGCTGTTGTTGATGTTTCCAAGGGTGTCTGTGCCCGGGCTTCCACTCTTGTGGGTCTTGTTCATGAGCACCTGATGCCGGAGGGCGCGAAGGTGCCAGCTGGCCTGGACGCCCGCGTTGCTGCATTTGGTGATGGCAGGGATCTCTTGGAGGAGTTAGTTGGGGAGAACATGGTGAGTGGTCTTTCCACGTCCCTTGTTGTTCTTATGGGAACGGAATTGCCATTGATGTCTCTCTGGTTGAGACTGTCCCTGCTTATACTGACGAGCAGAGCGCGTGAGCCATTGTTCTGGCTCATCGCCTGCAGGAAGTTGTGGATTCTCAGTATCCCTTCATCTGCAGGCAAAGGGGGGGTGTAGCCATGTCTTGTCGTCTGAAACTTCTGGTTGTAATATGCCTCCTCTGTAGTGGTGAATCTATGCTACTTTGATTGGAATAACTTCTTGGACATTCCTGCTGTTGTGCTTGATTGTCCTTTCTTTTTGTTCGTTTTACGGTAGTACGCACCGGGCGTGCTTCGGTCTTGGAGTTCGTTGAAGGAGGAAGCTCATGAGGGCGCGTACGAGTCCGTGTGCTTGAGGCTGAGAAACGCTGAGCGGGAAGTTGTTCGCTTGAAGGGGGCCGCAGCAGTCCATCGTTCCAAACGTGAGCGTGCTGAGGCCGTGCTGGATGGTCTTGCTTCGTGGGTGGTGAAGTTGTCTGACCTCCTGCGAGGTGAGTTTGGCTGCTGCTCGATTGCTCGATTACATTTAGTAGCTTTCCTGTCGTCGTCTTGATTTTGCTTCTGTTTTTCGAAGTGCTGGCGGGGCGGTCCTCGGATGAGGAGAAGGCCATCCGTTCGGAGCTGTCTCAACTGGATGATCCTGATGTGCAGGCGAGCAATCCTTTCTGGGCAGATGGGGCTCGTGCTCGAGCATTTGCTGTGCTTCGCCTTCGAGTTGAACGGGTGCCCGCTGCTCTGCGGTACTATCACCTGGTGCTGGGCGGGATCTACTCTGAGTTTTATCCGCTGCAGGTGGTGCCATCGTCTTTTGAGACTCTCTGCCATGTCTTTTCCCAGCCGGCAGAGCTGCGTCGTGTGATGGGTCACCAGATTCATGCTGGAGCTCGAGCTTCCTTGGGCTTGGTCCATAGTCATTGGCCAGGAGCTGATATTGCTCAAGTGGTGGAGGGTCCTCCAGGTGGTAGGGATTACCCGATGGATGAGAATTATGCGGCGGTCGATGAGCCTGCGCGCCGAGTTGTGAAGCGGGTTTTCGAAGAGAACGATCGTTATCTGTGTGCTCTTATTAAGGCGAAGATGGAGCCTGGGGGTTAGATGCTTCCTTTATTTGTATGTGCTTCTTCTTGGTGTACTGTATTCCTTTGTTGCTGTGGCGAGCCCTTGAGTGCTGATTTCGTTTGTGTCGCGATTGCGAAGAACGCCTCGGGGGGTGACTGCTGCTGCGAGCACCCGAGTGTCGGTTTTGTTTAGGTCGCGATTGCGAAGTATGCCTCGGGAGGTGGCTGTTGCGGCGATCCCTCGAGTGCTAGTTTTTTATGTCGCGAGTGCGAAGAACGCCTCGGGAGGTGGCTGCTGCGGCGATCCCCCGAGTGCCAGTTTTGTTTATGTCGCGATTGCGAAGAACGCCTCGGGGGGTGGATGCTGCGGCGAGTCCCTGAGTGTCAGTTTTGTTTAGGTCGCGATTGCGAAGAACGCCTCGGGGGTGGCTGCTGCGGCGAGCCCCCGAGTGCAGGTTTGGTTTATGTCGCGATTGCGAAGAAGGCCTCGGGGGTGGCTGCTGCGGCGAGCCCCCGAGTGCCAGTTTTGTTTATGTCGCGATTGTGAAGAACGCCTCGGGGGGTGGCTGCTGCGGCGAGCCCCCGAGTGCCAGTTTTGTTTATGTCGCGATTGCGAAGAACGCCTCGGGGGGTGGCTGTTGTGGCGAGCCCCCGAGTGCCAGTTTTGTTTATGTCGCGATTGCGAAGAACGCCTCGGGGGGTGGCTGCTGCGGGGAGCCCCCGAGTGCCAGTTTTGTTTATGTCGCGATTGCGAAGAACGCCTCGGGGGGTGGCTGCTGCGGCGAGCCCCCGAGTGCCAGTTTTGTTTATGTCACGATTGCAAAGAACGCCTCGGGGGGTGGCTGCTGCGGCGAGCCCCCGAGTGCCAGTTTTGTTTATGTCGCGATTGCGAAGAACTCCTCAGGGGGTGGCTGCTGCGGCGAGCCCCTGAATGCCAGTTTTATTTATGTCGCGATTGCGAAGAACGCCTCGGGGGCACTACAAGAAATATGGTCATACATGACGTTCTCTCAGTGGTCGTGGATGAATTCGTCATAAATCTATGACGATTTAATACAAGATGTTCGTAAACCATCTAAGAGGGGTCAAATCCCTATAAAATTACGACGATGTGAGTCAAGAAAGTCATAATCGCGTAAAATGAAATCGTCGTAAACTGATCCACACCACTTACAATGTTATTTTTAGTCGATTACGACTTTTTTAGATCGTCATAACATTTATGACGATTATAATAACGTCTTAACCTATTGTAACTATGCTTACATGTCACTCGTGGGGTCTATTCGATCCCACCTCATCCATTTATTGAGCGTTCATTTTTAGTTGTTTATTCTTGACAAACTTTCTGTGGATTTATGATGAAATAGCTATTTGTTTTCCTAGAAATGATTTTTTGGAACAATAAATAACAAACTATCTAGCACATGCAGTGTAAATTTGACCTAGTTCCAGCAGAATTAGTGAAATTTACTATTTTTTATGGGAGGTGTATAAAAACAAATTACATGCAACTATCTCATTAATTATACATGAAATGTGATTTAATGTTTTTGTAAAATGGGTTGGTACAATTTTTCAAAAAACTATTTGGTAGGTTCTTCATAAAAAAATAGCCATAACATTTGTGCAAAATATGGGATCATGTGAACAAACTATGTGTGGAATGTATCCATAACATTGATTATTTGTCTCGAAGGTGGGTATGACCGTTCATTGATGTAGGTGGAATTTAGCAAAAACTTTTGTAATTTCTCTGATTAAATATGTACTTTTGTACTCATAAATATAACATTTTTTAAATAACGAGCAAAATATTAAGCACCTGCAGTTCAAATTTGACTCGGTGAAATTTATCAATTTGACGAGAGGTGTATGAAAAACATTTTATATGCAAATATTTGGTCAATTTTACTTAAAATGTGGTCTAATATTTCTCAAAAATAGTTATGTACGATTTGTTAACATATAATTGGTAATTTGTTCACAAAAAACCCAAGTTTTCCATACTCAGAAAAAATATGATTTTTTTGTGCAAAGAAAATGAAAACTTTCTTAAACAACATTGTTCACTATCCCAAGCTACACATATATGCATAATATGGGCACATTTGAACAAACTATGCCACGAGTATTGCCATAACATTGGTCATTTTCCTTGAAAACCACGCTTCTTTGTTCATGATAGCCCATTTATGTGAACAATTTTTTACGTAATGTTATTCATTCTAGATTTGTTGTTTTACTTAGATTCTAGGTCACATGAAATGACACAACACGAAGGTTTCCCATTTTTTTATTTTGTATGTCCTTTTCAAAATACGGTCAAAACGGTGGGCATGGCTGTTATTAGCTACGGGTGGAATCTTGGAAATTCTTGGAGAATCTCTGATGAAATAACTACTCAGTTACCTAAAAATGATTTTTGGAAAAAATATTGAGGAAACAATGAAGCATTTATAGTTCAAATTTGACCTGGTTTCAACTGAATCGGCAGAGATTTGCCTTTTTTTTAGAGGTGTATGAAAAATATTTTACATCCAACTATTTTGTTAATTCTACATAAAATATGATATGATATTTTTTTAAATAGTTAGATACATTTTGTTAATATATATTTGGTAGTTTTTTCACCAAAAACCCCGTTTAAGTACTTAAAAAAGTTTTTTTGTGCAAAAAACGGAAACATTTTTATGAAACATTGTTTGCAATTCCAATACGAATATTTTTCGAAATATGGGATCATTTCTAAAAACTATGCCACGAATGTTGGTGTGATTCAATTCCTCAACTCATATTTGGTATGTTCTTCATAAAAAAACAACCTCTTTTTGGCACTTTAAAAAATGAAAAATAATATTTCGCACAAAGATAAGAAATTTTTTCTTATGCATCATATTTTTTTGCGGGGATTTCTTAGGCATCATTGTGGATAGAAAGCTTTTGATTTGATGGTTCCGGTGTCATCGAGGATAAATTATCACCATACCAAACCTAGTAGTAAATAGTTTCTTATATATTTTTTTCTAACGATTTACTAGGAAATTTGTTTTTAAAAACGTTTTAATAGAAAAAAAATAGGGGAGGCAGCCGAACTGGGCTGGCCCAAGGCTAGCCGAGCCGGCCTCCAAACCCAGCCGCAGCCCAACTAACCCCAAACCCTAGTCCCTCTTTACCTGCAGCCATCCTCTCTTCCTCACCCCCGCGCCGTCACACCTCAGTTTCCCCCTCACCCCCAAAGCCCGCCTCCGCCACGGGGAAGCCTGAGTCCGCGAGCGGCCGTGGTGAGATCTCGAGCCCCATCCGACAGCCAACGCCGCTTCCACCGCGGCGGCATGGCCTTCTTATGTGTTGAGTCGGTGCGCGACGCCTTCGACAACGGCGGTGGAGAAGGCCTGGAGGGAGCCGACGCGTCGAACAACGGAGCGGATGAGCCTTGCGCGGGTCATGGCGGAGAGGAAGCGGCGATGTGGGGTCGCACGACCACGACCCTATCACCCACGCAGCCTAGGGTTCTCGTGGGATGTGGCGGGGGTCGTCTTCCCCATCCCCATGCTCCCCAGATCCTTCTATCCATCCTCTTCCGTCTTGTCACAGCAGGGACGTCACGGATCTGATGCTTTTTTGTTCTTGTGCGTACAGTTGTTCTTCTCCTACTTCAAGGAGCTCGCGGGGAAGGAGGGGATGGTGCAGCTCAAGATCGATCTGGCCATCCGCGGCATGCTCCAGTTGGTGGATCAGTACCTCAATCAACTCGAATAACTACTTGAAACCTTGTTGAAAAGTTGGATGATTGTTTTTACACGACCTTGTTGAACAATTCCTACATTATTGGCAATCTCATTTTATTTGGTACAACGTCGTCTTGTGAAAATAGATCAACTCCTATCGTTGACAGTGGCATTACTAAATACTGTAACCCTAGTAGTTTTAACAAGACATCTATATTTTTATATCTCTGTAAATAACTGAAGACACCTGTTCAAGTAGTGACTTTTAAGACCCTCTTTTGTGAAGTTTTCTAAGGTTACCTTTCACAGTATTGAATAACTCCAGAATTTGTAATTACCCAAAGCAGTTAGGTGACTAGTTTAACAACACCTTGCTCCATGATGAACAAATCAAGGGTTGTACTGTACTTGATAGCAGTTGTTGTAGTTTATATGCTTGCCATTTGCTACAGCAATTTTCTTGACTGAATGAGCTTTCTACACACAGGTCTCGCTAGTTATACAAAGATGTGACTATAGCTGCGCGCTAGCCACCAGTCTTGCACAAGCTCAACCCCACCCCAAACGTATTGCTAGTGTGGTACGGAATTGGTGGATGCACATACTGCTTGAGAACTCACGGGTCGTCGATTAGGAGAAGTATCCCCACATGGTGTGTTTGATTTAGGAAGCATGGACTAGTGGTTAGTTCCTATTGGTTGTATTGCTTGTAAAGGAGGACCATATGCAATCTATATTGTTTCAGTATTTCATTACTTGTCCTGATTGTCTAGGTAGTTGACTGGAGAATAATTTCTTTTGGACATAATCATTGCCTGACAATTATTCATTAGACTGTCCGGAACAAACGCAAAACATCTAGTCAGTGTGCAAGCCAATTAAAACAAAATTGTGTATTTAGCAACAGAGGCAAAGTAGGTTTACTACTTGAAGTGAGATCTAGGAATTATGGTTCTCAGCCTGCCTATCCTGTATTTTTTGCAAATTTACTGTTTGCTATTTATGCATTTCTAGTCATGTACATCAATAAGCTTAGAAATATTAGCTAAACCTTTGTGAGTGGCTTGCTTCTCTACTCCCAATGAGTGTTGTTCTTGTACTAGTAGAGTTTTCTTCTTGCCGTAGAGGATGCTATATCTTTATGCCATCACTTAACAAACGAATTATGCGTACTGAATGAACTTTAATCGCAACAAACCCGTTTATAAAATAAGGATATAAGTATAATTATGCTGAATCCATTGGGACTGTATGATTTCTTATATATTGAGCACTGATGCAAGGCCATTGGTCGAGTTCCTTCCGCATTTGATATCTGGTCCCCTTTGTGCAGGTCTACCCCGAGGGGGACTCACATCATCATCCTGTGGTTCTAGAGGCCGATCATCTATGATGTACGCACGCGACCCAACCTTTTGGAGAGCCTATTTGGGTGCCTGGATCTCCAGATGGTAACCCCCCGTCTCTATCCCTCTTCACCAGATGCGTGATTTCTTGCTTATCTGCATGCAAAATCTGTGTTTCGGACCAACCAAGGGCATCTGATTTTAGTTAGCCATGTTGTCGATGCTCTGCAAACTTTTCCTGTAAGAGGTTGAGACACATTTGGGGTGATTAGCTAGCAGTTTGGATAGGTTAAAGGGCTTTGGTGGATTTCTGTTTGAGCATATATTTCAATCGTGGACTGTAATAGGGCCTGTCCGCATGTTCAGCTATAATAAGGATGAAAAGACCCCAATATTTTTCAAATCATATATATGTTCATGTTTGAAGAATCATCCATTCCAGTGTATGTTTTGTTTGATTTTGGTTGCCATATTTACTATTTTGCAAGCAAGTGTTACTTTGTTGGATCAGTTTTGTTTAATTCCTGCACTCCCAAGTTGAACTATGCCTAAATGCTTGGTTTCTGTATCTAGTTAGGTTGTCTGGCATGTGTTGTGAAAAACGAGAAATATTCAGTAATGGTGCCATTCATGTTAGGCTAATGTGAATAGTGGTTTGTTGTTGCAGGACAAGGTGGTGAACTCACATGTGATTATTAATTCCTAATATTTTGTGTGTGCTCACATGAATTACAATATACCATGTCACATTAATGCCCATATCTGTTAAACATAGTTCCTGGACAACATCCTTCTTATTTTACAGTTTCATTTTTAATGTTTGCTTTAAATAATTGTCAACAAGTCAGCGTCAACACACATCATTGTTTTTTTGTTTGTGCTGTATGAAATTCTTACTTATTGTGCTCTCCCATGGCCTTCAGTAATCATGTTACTGATTGTGTATGCGTCTTCTGCTCACTCTCTGACCCCCTTCCCATCTCTCCTTCCGACCAGGACAACGCCATGGTAGAGGAAGGCGTGCTGAGTTGTGCTGCTGCTCGGGAGGGACTCCATGGACCTCCCTCCTCTGCTTTTTCTCTTGCTGGAAAGGACGCTGGCAACTTGCTGCATCGATATCAAGTAGGTCAGCAGCCATGTAATCTCGTTTCTCCCCAACCTTTGCTGGGTTCGTAACTATGGTTACGTAATGCTCATGCCACATCAACTGTTATGTGCATTTTAAACGCCATGATTGGGATGCTAGTCTGCTTGTTTTGGAATATAGTTACTGAACCTGTTACAGTAAAACAGTTTACTGAATTATACTGAAAAAAGTTTGTCTCTCCTACTCCTCGGTGGTATCTCCGACTCAATGCATTTTAGCTTTTTGCTCCTGACTTTTTGTTGCTGGCTAGCTCCTAATAATTATTCCAGTCCAAACATGCTCTAAATTTGTAGTTTGGGTCAGCAGTGCACATGCATTATATCTTTTCATAGTTAATATCTGAAGTTAATTTTTCTCTCTCAATAATAATGATGTATGTGCTTCACCCAACTTGTTGTGCTGTTGTTGTGTCCTGCCTAGAGTATCTTAATGTTTTCATGTTGTCCTGGAGTAGCTTATTGTGTTGATGTTGTGTCCTGGCTGAAGTATCTTGTTGTGGTGCTGTTGTCCTACCTGCAGTAGCTTGCTGTGCTTCTATTGTCCTCCCTGGAGTAGCTTGTTGTGCTGCTTTAGACTATCTTGTTGTGCTTCCAGTTTGCTGATGTTATCCTGCCTGGATTAGCTTGTTGTGCTTCCAGTTTCTCAAATGCACACTTCCAGTTTCTGAATGGGACACTTGCTATTTCTGAATTTGACACTTGCAGTTTCTCAAATTATTGATGTTGCCTCTTAATTGGATTTGCAGGATAAGAGGAGCGATGGATCTGGATTAGCACTGTCTGGGCTGGGGTGTGATATGGATCAGAGGAGCGGTGGATCTACATCACGCCTCTAGGCTGAGGAGAAGCAGCAACACCTGGGAGCAGGGGCTTGGAGCCGGTGCCTGGGAGGAGGGGATTCACACAAAAGAGGAGTTTGGCAAGTAGGAGTTGCTGGGTGTGGTGAGCTGTTGGATTGTAATAAATCATAAAGATATGATGGGTGTGGCGAGTTGCTGGGCTAATTTACTATTATTTTGGATGAAGTTCATGTGTTAATTCTTTCCTGTTTGAAATAACGATTGTGTATGCGATTTGAAAAGATGTAAAATGTAAACCTTATCAGCAGGCTAGCTTATAAAATAATCTTGCAAATATGAACCTTTCTAACGTGTGGGACCACTTTATGGGATGAACTTCACAAGTGGACTCATCTGTCTAGTGCGACCAATATCAAAATATAATGTTGAAAAAATAAAAAAAGTTGCTGAATTCAAAAATATAAAAAGGCCAAAACTAAATTTGCCTAAATGTATTTGGGCACTAAAAGGCCAGGGCCCAAACTATAATGATCAAAAGAAATTCTAAAAAATATATTCAGAAGGGATGTAAATATGCTAAGGCTCCAAAAGAAGCCCAATAAAAAAAGCCCAAGAATTCAAAACCAGCCCATGTGATCAATTGAGATGGGTTGGGCTGATTTCAGCCACGAAGTTCTGATTTCGTCGCAATTTTGCCACGTAGGACTGCCACGTAGGATTGGGTTAGATTGCCAACGACGATTTAGGACCGTCGTAAAGGTTACGACGATTCAGAAATCGTCGTGAAAGTTACGACGATTTCGACCAAAACATCATTGCTTTCAGTTTTTGACGGCTCGTTTTCGACGCTTGGTTTTTCGTCGTAACATCATCGTAAATTAAAAACCGTGACGATGTAGCGACGAAAATATAGCGTCGTCTATTAGCATATTTCTTGTAGTGGGGGTGGCTGCAGCGGCGAGCCCCCGAGTGCCAGTTTTGTAAATGTCGCGATTGCGAAGAACGCCTCGGGGGGTGGCTGCTGCGGCGAGCCCCCGAGTGCCAGTTTTTTTTATGTCGCGATTGCGAAGAACGCCTCGGGGGGTGGCTGCTGCGGCGAGCCCCTGAGTGCCAATAAATCAATTTTTGGAAAAACATTTTTCAATATTCTTCCTGGTGTTTCTCATATTTAGTAAGAAGGGGGGGGGGTCTGATGAGGACAGTCCCCTTTATTAAGAATAGCGGCATGGTAGCCTTAAGGGCTAGTTAGCTTCTTCTCCGAGTGCTCGGGTCCTCCGGGTGGTGGCTTCTTCTATGGGAGCACTTCTTCTTCGGGTCCCGTGGTCTCGCTGGGTTGGTGGGCTCCAAAGGTCTCTGATATCTTGTGGAATTCCTTGTCGCAGCGGTCGGACCTGACGAAACTGCCGCTGACTGTGATGACTCCATGTGGGCCTGGCATTTTTAGCTTAAGGTAAGCATAGTGAGGCACTGCCATGTAACGGGCGAAGGCTGGCCGCCCGAGGATTGCGTGGTATTGCGACTTCCAGTCGACCACTTCAAAGTCTAGGATCTCCTTGCGGAAGTTGGTCGCATTGCCAAAGACCACCTCCAGGCTTATTTTTCCCAGAGGGTAGACTGCTTTTCCTGGCACGATCCCGTGGAAGGTTGTGCTTGAGGATTTCAGCGCGGAGCTCTGGATTAGCATTTCTTCGAGTGTCCTTGTGAAGATGATGTTGATCCCGCTGCCACCGTCCATGAACACTCGTGACATGTCGTAGTTCCCAATTCTGGCCTCGAGCACTAGCGCGGCGTGTCCTGGTCGAGGGATGGCGGGCGGGTGGTCCTCACGAGAGAAGGTAATTTCTGTCTCAGACTCGCGCAAGTACTCCGGGACAGCGGGGTGCGAGGAGGCTGCGAGAAAAACTTGTCTTGTGACTTGCTTCTGCTGCCTATTTGAAGGCCTGCCTTCTTGTATCATGTAGATCCTTCCGTGAGCTTCTGGATACTGCTCCTCTGCATCTGGTGTCTTGCGCCGTTGCTGGATTGCTGCCACTTGCCTTGTTGGCTGGGGAGGGGCTGGTGGTGCGTCGTGGGCGATGGGCCCGACTTCTATGCTCGCGAGTGGCTGGGCCGCTGTTGTCGCAGGTCGACTTTTTTCCTCAGCCAACTCGTTGAAGCTTCTGCAGTTCCTGAGGGTGTGTCCGGATCTGAGCTCCCCTTGTTCGTTTCTGAATCCGTGTATCGATCACGGTCCGTCGAGTTGTTCTTTGGCCAAGCGGTATGTTCTAGTGCTGTCGCGCGGCTGCCTCGTCCTCCAATCTCGTTTCTGAGCTTGGGGCGCATCTTCGAGGTTGTATCTTCTCTGCGTTCTGCTGTCGTCGCGATGCCTGCCGTCTTTTTCGTTCGGGAAGCCGGCGGCGACCATGTAGGGTCCTCTGTCATCGTAGAAACTGCGCCTGGATCGCTTCCTTCGTCGGTCGAGTCCTCTTTCTCCATTGTGGTAGTCGTAGTCGTGTTCTGAGCGTGAGGTGTGGATTTCTGTTTCGTTGTGAACGAAATCCTCACCGTCCGCCCAGCTGTTGGCTTGCTCTAGCATCCGTGCGAGTGTTCGTACTTTCATCTGTCCGAGTTGTTCCTTGAATTCGATGCGCTGCAGGCCTCGCCTGAACGCGTCGATTGCGCTTTCGTCAGATATGTCTTCTGCTGAATTCTTGAGTATGGTCCACCGCTGGATGTAGGCTCGCGGGGTTTCCCTGGTTCCTTGCTTGCATGCTCGCAGCTCCTCGAGCGATGCCGGTCGCTTGTATGTGGATTTGAAGTTTTCTATGAAGTCTTCACGGAACTGCCTCCATGAGCTGATGGATCCTATTGGGAGATTCTTCAACCAGTGTCGTGCCGAGCTCTCGAGCATGAGCTTCACATACTGCATTGTCGTGACGTTGGTCCCTCGCTAGAACTTGACTGCTGTTAACTAGTCGTCGAGCCATGCCTCTAGCTCCTCGAGTCCATTGTATTTTAGCGTTGTGGAGTTCAATTTGAACCCACTCGGCATTCGCGTCTCGCGTATGGAACGCGTGAAGCATAATGCTCCGCATGGCTCAATTTATTCGTTGAAGGCTTCTTCGTCCGAGTACTCTTCACGTGATGCGCGTCTTCGTCTGCTATGGTTGACTTTGTTCTGTGTGATGTCGTCGCGCGCGTCTTGTCGACTGCTGCGGCGCCGTTGTCGTTGTCGTTGTCGTCGCTGTCGTGCTTCCTGTTTTTGCCGGAGCGTTTGCGCCAGTCATCGCAGCTGTCGTCGTCATCAGGTGAGCTGGGGTCCCTGTCTAGTGTCCTCTCACGGGTCGGTCGCCTTGCACTTGATTTTTTGGGTGCTGAGGCGGCGATGGCGTCTTTCATTATCTGCAAGGCTATTGATGTGTTGCGGTCTGGTCTGTTCTGCCTATTTTTCTGGGCGCGAGACAGGTAGTCTCGGGCGCTTATAAGGGCTTCTGCTGGTGTGAGGGCTTCCTCTTCGTCGTCCTCCTCTTCTAGCTTGAAGTCGTCGTCGAGCTTCCAAACCACTCTCTTCTTGTCTGTTCACGGCAGGTTGCTGAATTTCGATTTATTGCGAAGAGGGGAGCCGTGATCCGGGGAGTCGTCTCTTGGAGGTGGCTTGCGATTGCTTTTCTGCTCAGCGGCCAACTTTTCTTGCTTCTCCAACTCTAGGCGTCGTTGTCTCGCTTGCTGGGTTAGTTCGCTTGCCAATTTGTTGTATGCCCTAAGCTCGTCCCTTGTTGCGTTTGATGGTAGTAGCTTGCAGTGTTCGACTGCGTCCCACTTCTCCAACTCTGGCCATTGACTCTTTGGGTGGGTCGTCCGCCGGACCCGGGGTTTGTTGTTTACTGCTTAATGGCTTCTCGCTCTTGTGGTTGCTCTGTTCTTGTCCCTGTGGTACTTTCATTGGTATGCTTCCCACTTCTCCTAGCTTCACGATGGTCTTACTGGTGGTTCCGGGCTCTTTTGTGTTGCCGTTGACTTGGCGAGTGTTTGGGTCGTCGTATTGGCCCTTGCCATTTGCTGGTGGTGCGTAGGCTTCTGCCATGAACACCTGGGATGGTGCCCTGACTGCCTTATTGCTCGCGCGTGTGATGCTGCTTTTCCAGGCCGAGGGTCCACTCGAGCGGTCGTGGGTGACGTGAAGCCTTGGGTTGTGTGGGCAGTCGCGGCTGGTTCAAAGGGTGGCCGCGCGGGTGGCGACTGCGTCGATTGTTGCTGTAGATGTCGTCATGGGTGCTCGGGCGTTGTCCGTGAGGCGGAGGGCGCCCAGTGGTTGATGTAGATCTGATATGCTTCGAAGATCGGGTTGATGCCGGAGCGGAGATTGGCGAAGACTGGTCGGAGAGTCGAGAGGTGGGCCGTGAAACCGAGGGACCCAAACAGATCGGATTCCACCTAGGTCGTCGGATCGAAGAGTGCTGGTTAATTCATCGTGTCGGCGGGTGTTGAAGATGCTGGTGAGGCCGCCGAGATGGCGTTCCCAACCTGTGCTGTTCCCACAGACGGCGCCAATTGTCGGGGATGTACCCCAGCAAATCCCACGGTCAGGGACCCTGGGTTAGTCATGAGAGGCACAGGTCGGACGATAGCTCGTCGGCTAACAGGAGGATACGTTCCTGCTCGATGTTATTGATTGGAGATGGCGATTACAGGGAAGCCAAGGCTAGTGCGCACAAGGCTAGGGTTACAAATTGTGTATTGCTTGATCTTGACGTCTCCCCTCCTAGCCTTTATATACTAGGCTAGGTCTCGAGGAGTCCGTCTTGGATTACAGCTGAGGTTTCCTAACCCTGATCTTGTTTCGTACGGCAGGTTTGCACCTTCCTTATGAGTCGCCGACTCCTACGTCGGTGCCACTAGTGGGCCAAGGCTGGGTCCAGGCGGCATCTCGGTGGGCCTTCTGTCTTCGGGTACACCGGGTAGGCCCATCTATAGGAGTCGTGGGGTCACCCCCTCGTTAGTGATCTTCTCCATGATGAATTGTTTCCCCTGGGTGACCCTACCCGGGGGTCATTCCCCCGACAGTAGCCCTTGAAGCTGCGTAGGTCCCGCCGAACTCGGAGACGGCGAGGGATGCACAGGTTCCTTCTATGCCTCTGGAATTTTGAATCCTCATTTCTGACCGATTGCTCTCCATTGGGGAGATTGCTTGCTATCTGCCGATTGCTCTTGTTCTTCTGACCGATTGCTCTCAATGGGCCGATTGCTTGCTATCTGCCGATTGCTCTTGATCTTTTGACCGGTTGCTCTCAATGGGCCGATTGCTTGCTATCTGCCGATTGCTCTTGATCTTCTGGACCGATCTGCCCAACGATTAGTTTGACTGGAATGTTGACCGAACTTGCCGCTTCGAATTCGCCGGGGAATACGGGACGCCGTGCCACGATTTGACATGCCATAACCGCTGCCTCGACCCATGCGCTCACGTCCCGTCCCATCCACCGGATCTTATGTGCTCCGAACTGGTGATGCTCTATAGATACACGCGGCAACACCGCCTGCCGATGGGCACAACGGATCCCACTACCATCTCGTCGGGTCTTTAAATAGTCCGTGGGGTGAGAGATGCGCCACACACCCCCACTCCATCTTCCTCCTCGCGCTCTCCTCTGTTTCTGCCGCCACCGCATAGCGAGCGTCTCCGTGCCGCAGTTGCCGCCACCGGAGCTCAGGGCTGCTCCGCCGAGGACCTTCCAAATCATCCGCCGCCATATGTGGATGCAGATCTAGTTTTCCGCCGCCGCCGCCGTCGTCGTCTTCCTCCTCGCCCACCACGGAGTCCGACACCTCCATGGGGGACGACACCGCTGCCGCTGGCTCTCAGAAGGGCTCTTGGAAGTGCTCCATTGTCAACAAGATGCATATTGCTCTCCTCCTCCGGTCGCGCAAGATTTCGGCGGACCTTGACTGTCGCGTCCTCGACACTGAGCTTGTGCCTGCACCCCAGGCCGGCGAGTGCGTTGTGTTCCTCATGCATTTCCAACGTGGATTCGGGCTCCTGGTGAGCCATTTTTTCCGCGAGTTCTTGGATTTCTATCGGAAGCAGCCGCACCACGTCGGGGCGAATGCCATCATGTTGCTCTCTGCTTTTTGTGACACTATGCGAGGGCTACCTCGGAGTTCGGCCCACCGTTGGCCTCTGGTGCCGAATCTTCCATTTCCGCAGTTTCCAAGTGGGCACTGGGGTGCGGGTTACCGACCCCAAGACCCAGAAGAAAAAGGAAGTGAAGGTGATGGACGAGTGCGGTGGCGCCACCATCTACACTCGGAGAACTGGACACTACCCTCATCCCCAGCCACCACAGTCCATCAAGAACTGGCAGATGGGGTTCTTTTATGTCTCATCACCGAAGGACAAGGACCTTCTCAACTTGCCCGAGTTCTCTCTGCCACCTCCGGCTGCTAAGTACCACTGGTCCGAGAAGCCAAGGGAAGGGGACACCGTTCTGGATCGTCAAATGTCCCAGATCCAAACCATGGTGACCGAAGGATTGCAACCTGCTGACCTGGTGGCAACATGGCTCTGCCGCCGAGTGCTTCCACTACAACGCCGCTGCCACCGCATCTGCGACATGAGCCGATTCCTAGACCCGACTCGTATCTCCATGTTCCGCATAGACGAGGCTGATTTTATCCGCCGAATAAATATGCTTGCCGACCTCAAGGTTGTTGCGCCCTTCCAGTTTGGAAAGGCGGCGTACAACCGACTCCGGCCCTGCCCTATGGTATGCTTTTGTTCTCATCTTTATATTAGCTCTTTTTCTTCTCTTTCTGATTCTAATCGGACCTTCCTCCCCAGGAGTTCCTTGGCTCTAAGGTTATGCAGGACGGACAAACCGCCTCGGGATACCATCCCGACCGTGCTGAAGAAGACGCCGAGGACTTGGAGCACGAAGAAGAGACGGATTCCGAGACTGAAGCTCGGACTTCTTCTCTTGGGCTCGACCTCAACCAGCCGGGTGAGTCCGATTCCTCCATCAAACGCTTCATGGCCGAATGGAGCAGTGATGCTGATTCCCCTGGTGATTTCGGCGCAGAGTCCCAACTGGCCGAGCAGACGATGGCCGAGGGAAAACGCCCCCGAGCTGATGACGCCCCAGGTACTTCCAAGGTTTCCAAGAAGAAAGGCAAATACGGCGCGCGCCGCCCAGCTCCAGATCCGACCGCCGCCAAACCTAGTGGCACTGTGCTCTCTCCCACACCACTGAATATTGCCCGTCCAAGCTTTTCCATGTCGAAGTTTGCTGCCAGCCTTCCCCGAGCTGCCGGGTACTCACCTCTATTCTTTCTATGCATGTTTCCCTTTGTATCCGACCTCTTTCCTCATCTTGCCTTTTTATGACGCAGAGCTTCCCGAACTGTTGCCCCTGCCGCCCCTGGCGCTCCTCCGAGCGTGGCTCCCACGACATCCGCTACTTCCAACATTCCTCTTGCACCCTTATGCTAGATGGGCGCCGCTGATACTTCCAAGGACGAGCGGATCAAAAGACAGAAAGCTGCCGCTGCGACCAAGCAGGCGCAGCCGACTCCTCCTCCTCCGACCTCTACGACTGTCACCGATCCGACTGCTGGGCCGCAGTCGGCCACTCCTGCAACCACTGCCGCTGCCCCTACTCCGATCCTTCTGGACCCCTCTGGCATTGCGCACGTCGATGTGCCAATGCCAGATCGGCCTACTGCTGATGCTGCTCAGCCTGAGGCTTCTTCAGCCCAGGCCACTATTCCTGTGAATCCGGCTCCTACAGCCGGATCAGAGAGCACTACTGCTACCCCCCTCGACGCGACTGCTTCTCCACCCACTGATCCTCAGGTCATTTTTCCTCTTGCTACTCACATCCCTGCTGGAGCTAGCGCTGCCACACTTCCATCCTCCAGTGCCATTGTGCGCCAGCCGCCGACCACGGGCTGCCAGCTTTCGCGAGCCGACCGGTTCCATGAAGCGTATACTGGTGCCCTTGATGTTTCACATGTCGGACCTGCTGTTGACTCTTCCACTCCTCCGCCTCCTGGGTCCGAGGACCAAGTCCTGACCCACCTTCTGAACCGATTGGGTGGCCTTGCCACCCACATTAGACATTTTGCTGACGGAGCTCTAGGCCAAATTCTTGCCTCCGAGTACTCTGCTTCTGTAAGTTTTCCTTTCAGTGGGTGCGCGCCTAGCGCACCCACTGGGTGTAGTCCCCGAGATTTGGGCCGATTGCTTGCAATCTACTCGGATCTTACTTTCTTTTAACTGTTGTGCCCTATTCAGATCTGACTGACCAATTTTTCAGGCTATTTGTGACAGACGTGAAGCTGTGTTTGACGAACTTTTGGACGCTTATTCAGCGGGCCAAAAGTCCATTACTGCTCTAAAAAGGAATGCCGAAACTCAAGCAGCCAAGATCCAAGAACTGACAGGTATATTTCTGCTTGCTCTTATTTCTCCCTTCCGATCGGTACTGCTTCCTTGCTTCAATGTATACTTATAGATGCCGCCACTCGCTCCTCCGAGCTAGAGGCTGCCCAGAAGAGGATAGCCGAGCTAGAGAATCAGCTGGGTGAGAAAGATGGCCAGCTCGGCAGTGCCGAGAAAGAACGTCAGCGTCTAGCTACTGTCGAGACCGAGCTGCAGGCCAAACTCCGCAAAATGACCAAGGAAGTTGCTGCAGGTCACGAACCAAGCCGATTGCCGATGCCACCACTGAGGATGTTTCCTGGAACTTCAAATCCGCCCTTCGCCAGCTTGAAATCATGCTTGAGTCCGGGATCCGCGCTGGGATTCAAGCTGCTCTATCCATCGTCAAGAGCTGGTATCCCGATGTAGACATCAGTTTGCTGAAGGCCATGCACGAAGGGTCGGAAGACAGCCTCGCTGCGGTCTGGGTGCAGATATGCCATCTTGCTGATGAACTCTCAGAAGCCATGAACCCTTATGAAGTCACCTACTTCATCTATAGTGTTGGTGCTCAGATTGAGTCGCTATAACTCAACGAGCTGCTGTATACCACCAGCGAAGATGCTACTCAGTCGAGGCCTGATCGGCGCACCGGAAGTGCCCCCTCTGACTCCTCGGAGTATGCTGATGATGACGACGCGAGTGAAGGCGAGGATTTCTCCGACGATCATTCGGCGAGCGCCGCCCGAGATCCACCAAGCACAGAGCCCGGTACCACCGCATCTTCCGCTCCGGGAGGGTGCTGCCAGCACGACCCCAAGTGCTTCGGTTCCGACTGCTCCACCTGCTCCGGACGCGCCAACTTCCTAAGCTCGGCACGCTTTTCAGTTACCTGCTTTTGCTTGACAAACACTAGTTAAATTCCAAGTGTGCCCGCTGAGGGCCACTTTCATGTAATGAACATCATTCGGCCAACCGGCCCTATCTTCTTATGAACTTGGATTTTCCTTAGCTATGCATGCTACTCTGCCTTTGCGCTTTTCATCCAATTGCCTTTTTCTTTTCCTTTTTTTCTCTATTGGTCGATATTCCTGCCAACCATACAGCCGACCTGCAGTCTGTGGTCGGGCCAGAGAATAGACTTTGAAAGAAATTTTGACAAGTACTTATAGGTTCTCAGTTTTGTTCCTAAAGGTAGGGCTACGCAGATGGGCCGATTGCAACCTGCCTATTGTTGGCCAGCCGGTCTGGTCACAATCGGTGGGTCTACTACCGGCTAACTTCGAATTAGATATACTTTTGGAGTATGAGTTTTCTGATTGATAGTTCAGCTCGGCCACATCCACCCGACATTACAGCCGACCTGTGTTCTGCATTCGGTTTGGACTAGCCTTCACAAACCCATCGCTCGTTTTGCTCTTCCTCTTAAGTATACCCTCTTCGGGGCAACCGGCCAGTCCTCGGGTCAGCTTTCGCCGACCATATGACTGGGAAACAGAAAAAACACAAGTTTTTGTAAATCCTGCCGAATGCTATCCCATGGATGCACGACTATTCTCATTGATAATATTTCCACAAAGGGAGGGGATACAACAATACCTCTCAACTGTAAAACGGACACAACAGCTCGGTGTTCCAAGGATGCTCCATTTCTTGCCCCGAAGTATCCACATATCGGGTCGGCTTCCTGAGATCAATAAGGTAGTATGCATTGTTCTTGAGTGCTCGACTGACAATGAATGGACCTTCCCAAGGAGAGGATAACTTGTGCTGGCCGTCCGATTTCTGGATTCGGCGCAACACCAAGTCACCCTCACAAAAAGCTAGGGGACAGATCTTCTTGTTGTGGTAGTGATGCAACTTCTGTTGGTATATTTCCGACCCGGACAAGGCCAGGCGACATACTTCTTCTCTCAGATCAACACCGTCCTCGCGAGCTTCCTTGGCTTCTGCCTCCGTGTACATGGCGTGACGAGGTGAATCGAACTCAATGTCACATGGGAGCATTTCCTCTGCGCCATATACTAGGAAGAAGGGAGTGAATCCAGTTGAACGGTTTGGTGTGGTACGCAAACTCCAAAGCACTGCTGGCAGCTTGTCGAGCCATGCGCCAGGTGCTCTCTCTGATGGCTCCACCAATCTTGGCTTGATTCCGGACAAGATGAGGCCATTTGCCCGCTCTGCTTGACCATTTGACTAGGGGTGAGCTACAGAAGCTACATCCAGCCGGATGCCCTGCTGGGAGGCAAACAGAGCTAGCGCCCCTTTTGCGAAGTTTGTTCCATTCTCAGTGATGATGCTGTGCGGCACTCCATATCTGACTATAATGTCCGTCATGAACCTGACCGCAGTCGGTCCGTCTAGCTTCTTGATCGGCCTTGCCTCGATCCACTTGGTGAACTTGTCCACTGCCACCAGTAAGTGTGTCATGCCACCCCTTGCTGTTCTGAAAGGTCCTACCATGTCCAGACCCCAAACTGCAAATGGCCATGTGATCGGAATGGTTTTGATTGCTGAGGCTGGTAGGTGGCTCTTCGCTTTGAATCTCTGATACCATTGCAATGCTTGAATAACTCTTCTGCCGCTGCTTTCGCAGTTGGCCAATAGAAACCATGGCGGAAAGCCTTGGCAACTATTGCTATCGCTGATGCATGGTGACCACACTCGCCTTGGTGGATGTCTCGGAGAAATTCCAGCCCCTTGTCCTCTTCCACACAACGCTGAAGGACTCCTATTGTACTATGGTGTACCAGCTCGTTGTTGATGATAGTGTATGCTCCAGATCGGCGTTGGATTTTCCGAGCTTATACTTCATCTTCCGGGAGTGTACCATCCACCAAAAAGTTTCTGATCGGCTCTGCCCATGACGGTGTGTAAGGCCCCGATGCGGTGCTAACTCAAGCTAGTCGCTTTCGCGTCCCGCTCGAGTTAGTAGCGCATAAAAGTCCACCGACGCACGACACTCGCACTCGTGTCGCTGTCGGGTTCTCGACAACAGATATAAGAACAATGAACTTTGTACTAAGACATAAATATAGAGTCCAGGGCATACATCGCCGCTGGTATTTATTACATCATCTCAGAGGTCCATAGACCCAACAGTACATCATGCAACAAGCGGAAGACAAACACGACCGAGTACGGTCAAAATCCAAATGGCCCTAGAGAGGGCTACACATAAACAAGTCCACCCACGAAACGTCGGAACCCAACTATAGGATCTACTGGGCGAAGTCCTCCTTGTCCTCCTCCTCCGGTGGTACCTCCACGAAGTAAAGTCCGGTGCTCGGGTCCAAGTAGTAGTCAACTGCAGCGGCCGATCAGGCAAAACAGTAAAAGCAGAAAGAAAACTAGGGGTGAGATTATATCATTACAGTATAACTAACTTCCTACGAATAAGACAAGTGTATTTGGAAAGGTTGCAGCCGCACTAGCATATAGGGTGGCTATCATTCTATTAGAGTAGAGGTAAGGTCTAAGAATACACGTGACATCGTGTCATAAGTCTGCTATCCACCTACTTACGGAAAACATAACACAACCTTGATCTTCTCTCGGTCCCCCCGGACGAAGAAAGGTAGCCAAGGCACACACACGGTAGGCAAGTTTTAGTTATGATCCAACTTCATGTTATTCTATGAACAAGACATAGGCTCTGAGTCGTCCATAACCGTGGACATGGATTTTCGAAAAGATTTAACCCTGCAGGGGTGTACCAACTGCCCATCATAGGCTTCGCATGTACGCCCGGTTTCCACTTGGCTGGGTAAGCGACTGAAACTCCGGAACGTCAGAGTCCCTCTAACTAACAACGCACAATTCCAGGTGGCCCCTGGTGAGTGGACAACCAACTCAAAAGCCGGCCGCGCTCTCAAGTCGGCCTCTACCATCTGGACGAGGTTGGGTTAGTTACCCAAACTATGTGGGCAACCCCCTAGCTTCCAGGTTTGGACCAACGGGAAACCATGTCTCCGCTGCCCCGGGTTGTTTCGAAAACAACTAGGGTACCAACCAAGCACACACACGTTTGCAAATAGTAAATCAGCGTGGGCCACCACTAGAACTGTTTGAAGCTAGGTAGGTAAGACAAGGGGGCCCAATAGAACCTCACACATGATTAGGCACGCTCAAACAAAGAACCAATACCCGAAACTCGGATCCTAGGTGACTCAAATGGAACAAAGCGCCAGGCGGGAATAGCCCAGCCTTCCATCTTTCGTCGAATATAATTAACATCAATTTAATAATAAATATCAACCAACTTCTTTATTAACATGATATCCCAACCATAGCATAGGGTAAAGCAACAAGTTTTCGTACTCATACTAAGCAATGGCTGAGCAGCGGTAACTTAGCAATACAACGTTTTGCTGGGACGTGGGGGTCATGGCTGTTTGGTTTTGATGGTGGCATAAACAAAGTCGATAGGATCAAAACAACATTCTAGACTACAGCTAGGCAGGTAGGAAGAAAGTTATAAGGTAATGGTATAGATCTTCCCCTTGTGTGGGTAATTAGTCGACGGAGCAGACGTAGCAGGTTCCTCGGGTTCGGTGTCGGATATCTCCACGAAAGTCTCCTTGGCAGTCTCAGGCGCTAACATAGGGTACCGGCAAGGAAATCACACAAGTAAACATCGAGACAAACAATGCTCAAGCATGGACGAGATGATCAAGTTTAATAGACATGGTGTGACCCTATATTGTCAAATTTAAATGGAGGTGTTGACGACACGTCAACAACTTCATATGCAATTACCTATATTTTTAAGGCGTTTTTCATAGCCTTAATTTCGGTGTAAATAACATGGCAACATGGCATGGCATTAAACAACAACAACAATTTAGCAATAATAAGCATCATGAAATAAATCTATCGATTCTGGAGACGGAGAAGTATCAAGATGAAAAGAAGAAAGGGGAAATAACCAACACCACATGTGAAAGTATGTGGGGTTGGTTACACAAGAGAAGCAGCCTGTTGGAAACAGCATGACACTCAAGTTGGAAAAAACCAAGCACATGCAAAGGTGGCAAGGTGATCAAGTTTTGAGAGTTTTGGGAGAAACTTCAACACCAAGGGAGGTTGCAATGATCACATGACCAAAACCAGCACCAAAACTCTCACAACATCATGGAACAACATGGAACAATCTCCTTGTCACAAGTGAAAAGAAAAAAGGTCAAAAGAATTGGCACATAACTTGTAATGGGGATTTTATTCTTCAACTTGTACCACAAGTGTGCACAAACACCTATGAGAACCCATCAAGCAAGCCCACGTACCCCACTGCTCCAAGTCCTTGGTGTCACACTCACCTAGGTCGGAACAATGGTAAAAGGAGAACAAAAGAAAAGAAAAGGGAAAAAGGGTGTAACAAAATGGGTGATGACCAACACCACCTATACACTTGCTCAAACCCCTAAATGGACCTCACCATGATGCTCACTGAATTGAACTACCCCAAATTGATATAATGCATAAAGCATTTTGAACAGGGGCTCAAACAGGAGTGAATGTGAACCCAAATTCAATTGAAGAGAAACATAAAGAAAAAGTAAATAAAAAAAAGAAAGGGGGAGAGCCCATCTGGGCTGCCTTCGTCCAGGAACTGGGCCCAGCACCGCGGCCTGCTCTCCCTCGCGTCCACGGCGAGGAAAAGAACTGTGCCGATCCAATTCCTGCTCTTTGCCAGAGTAAAAAAGAAAAGAAAAGGTGGAATTTCTCCAGGGGGGCTCGAACCTGACACCTCCATGGAAACAACAACCAGCGCTCTACCACTGCGCTACAATGAGGATTACGAACAGCAAGCCGAGGTCGAGTTACACATAACTATGCTCGGACGGTCTCTGAAGAAAACTAATTGAAGCACATACAGTTTCAGAACTTCTGACGAACCTAAACACCGTTTCGGACAGAGCCGCGGCGGCGGGATTCCGGCGACCCCCACGTCGTCCCCAGCGCTGCAACATCTCCCGGGAATGGTGTCCTGCATAGAGGGATCCACCCTAGACTCATTTTTGCCTCTACCCGCAGCGGAGTCGCGACAGAGGCGACGCTGGCCTTGCCGGGACTACGGGGCGGCGCACGTCTCTGCTCACCTGTGCGTTGCGCGGCGGAGAGGAATTCGTGGCCAAGCACACGCAAAGGAGGCTCCTTGAGTACTCTGAGGGTGCGCGTGCAGCTAAAGGGGCGCTCTAACGCAAGGCGTGGGCTCGCCGTGACCGTGGTGACTACGGTGGCGCGGATCAGACGAGCGGCTCGACGGGAAACGCTACCGATTCGAGGATAGAGCCTACGCGGGAGAAGGACCCAGGAGAAGGGGCGACGATGCTCAAAGAGGAGTCGTCGTGGGAGAACTCACGGTCGACGGTGGAGGAGCCGATCAGGACGGCGAGGAAGGAGACGACTCTACGGGGACTCGCTACCTGTCCGCGGAACAGGGAGACGGGGAGCTCCCATGGAGGCGGCGGCGGCGGAAACGGAGGGGAAAAACGAGGCTAGGGTTCGTACGGGGATGCGCCCTAGTGGATAGATATAGGGGCGGCCTCATGTGGCTACCGGGAGGGCTCCACGCCGGCCACCTCCCCTCTCTGGTCTCTCACTAACGAGGAAGAAAAAGGCGAGGAGGAGGAGAGGATGGAGGGGATGATTGGTGGCCCCAGGCGCTGGAAAGGAGAGGGAAAGGAAAAAAACCCCAACGGGGGGAAGGACTTGGGCTGGCTAGGTGGATTCGCCTCGGCGAGGTAGGCTGGGCCAGGGGGCCCAACTAGCTTCCTCTCTCCCTAATCCAAAAATCCTACAAAGAAAAGAAAACAGCAGGAAAGAAAAAGAAAAAGGAAAAACTAGGAAGACCAGAAAATATGCAAAATATATTTCTGGAATCCTTGGAATATCTGAGAATTTCAAAAATTGGTTTGGACCAATTTGAATAAAGGGAAAAATCCCAAGATGGAGAACAAAGCCCCTTTTCTATTTAAAAAAAATAAAAAAGGTATTTGGAGAAAATTGGGAAGAAACCACAAGGTACAAAATATACATGAGCTCATAATTATTGGTCCTTGCAATTTTCTGGATTTTACAAAACTGGTTTGGCCAATTTTGGAGCAACTAAAAATGTGGGCCATTTTTAAAATTCAAACCACATTGAACTATGGACCCCATTTTTATAAATTGCACAAATTAAACAGAGTTTTTAAAACCCTTAGGAAAGGAAAGGAATTGGATAGGCCAAGTTTAGGTTCTAGGGGAGCACAAATCCAAAAGGAACAAATCATCAAACACCTCTCTTGAGCCCTTCTGTTTGAATTCAAATTCAAGACAAATGGGTCCAAAACCACTTGGCAAATTAAATCATCACATGAAATTATAATCTTTAGCACCATGCCAAGTTACAAAGTCAACAGACAAAGTACAAGCTCATGATGATTTCTAATTATTGCTCATGGGTTGTTACAGAGTGCCACCACAATCACCATTACTGCAACTGCTTCTGGTGCTGGCTGTTCAACTTCTGCTACTGGAAGTTCGGAGGAGGAGGAGCCGATCGCATCTTGCATGACCACCACAGTCCCTGAGCTGACAACAGCAGCCCCTGGTTTGCAATCGGCAGCCTCTGGTGCAGCCGACTGCTCCTCCAGCTTTTGTTTCTTGACCAACCTCTTTGCCTCGAGCTCTGTCATCTTGAGGTCGGCCGGAATAAAGATTGACTCTGATTCTAGGGAAGGCTTGATGGATGGCTTGTGGATGTTTTCTAGAGAGACTCCTGGTGGAATTTCCATTCTGGTGGATTCTAGCTTGGATAGTGCATCTGCTGCTTCATTCTCAGCTCAGGGGATATTATGGAATTCACATCCTTCAAAGAAACCAGATAACTGCTGCACGAGGAATCTGATCCAATACCATATTTTCATATTTTGCATCCCAAGTTCCAGTGCATTGCTGCACCACCAGATCGAAATCGCCAGAACACAAAATCCGCTGAATGCCGATCTCCTTGGCCAATCCGAGACCGTGCACCACATCATATTCAACCACATTGTTTGATGCTGCAAAGTGAATCTGCAGCACATACTCGAGCTTGTCACCCTTTGGAGAAGTGAGAACAACGCCAGCCCCTAATCCGGTCATCATCTTGGAGCCATCAAAGTGCACTTGCCACAACTGAGAGTCCCGACAGGGGGGCGTATACTGAGTCTTTGCCCAATCAACCAAAAAATCTGCCAGAACTTGAGACTTGACCACCGTTCGAGGCTCATACTTGATCCCATGTGTTTCAACTTCAATGGCCCACTTTACCACCCGACCAGATGCGTCCCGACTGCCGATGATTTCTGCCAATGGTGCCGAACTGACAACTGTGATCGGATGCGCCTGGAAATAAGGCTTCAGCTTCCTTGCCACCATGTACACACCGTAGCACGTCTTCTGATAATGGGGGTAGTTTTTCTTGGAGGTTGAGAGCACTTCACTGACATAATACACTGGCCTCTGGACCGATTGCGCCTTGTCCTTCTCAGGACGCTTGACGACCATAACAATACTGACCACCCGAGTGGTTGCTGCAATGTACAACATCATTGGTTCTTTTTCCTTTGGAGCTGCCAGCACTGGAACTGTAGACATCATGCGCTTGAGCAGCTTGAATGCTTCGTCCGCTTGCGGGGTCCAAGTGAACTTGTCCGTTTCTTTCATCAGCTGATATAGCGGAATTGATTTCTCTCCCAGCCGACTGAGGAATTGACTGAGCGGCGCCGAGCATCCAGTGAACTTCTGCACCTCTTTGAGATTTCTGGGCTTGCCCATCCTCTCAATTGTTGCAATCTTCTCAGGGTTGCACTCTATTCCTCTCTCAGAGACCAAAATTCGAGCAACTTGCCGGCTGGCACGCCGAACACATATTTCTCTGGGTTGAGCTTGATCTGGTACGCTCGAAAATTTGCAAATGTTTCTCTGAGATCGTCCAACAGGGTTGAACCAAGCACCGACTTGACCACAAGGTCATCTACATATACATGAATGTTCCGACCCAACTGAGGCCAGAGGCATCACTACATAGTTCGCTGATAAGTCGCGCCGCCATTTTTCAGGCCAAAGGGCATGGTGATGTAGAAATAAGCCCCAAACGGGGTGATAAATGTTGTCTTAATTTGATCGTTTACATCAAGCTTAATTTGGTGATACCCTGTTGTGGCATCCATAAAGCACAAAAGCTGACAGCCAGCCGTAGAGTCAATCACTTGATCGATACGAGGCAATGCAAAAGGATCCTTGGGGCAGGCCTTATTCAGGCAAGTGTAATCTATACACATGCGCCAAGTTTCATTCTTCTTTGGAACTAGAACTGGCTTTGCTAACCAGTCTGGGTAGAACACTTCTTTGATAAATATGGTTGTGAGAAACTTGGCTATCTCGTCACCGATTTCTCTTCTCTTCTCCTCTGAAAAACGCCGAAGTGGTTGCTTGATCGGCTTGGATCCAGGTCGGATGTGAAGTTTGTGCTCGGGAAGTTACCTCGGTACACCAGGCATGTCATGTGGGGACCATGCGAAGATGTCACGGTTCTCACGGAGGAACTCGACAAGCTCACCTTCCTATTTGCTGCTGAGCCCGGCCCCAATGATGACGCACTTGCTCGGGTCGGAGGGGTCCAAGGCAATCCTCTTTCTGTCCTTGGCTGCTTGAAATATAGTGTCATCATCCGATCTCTTGGCTTTGTGCTCGTCTGTCGGGACCCGGGGTTAGCGTATGCAAGCCTCGCTACAACACAATCATATGGAGAGCCGAGAACCGTACCCACTTGTCTAAGCAGACAAGGCCAAGCACAGAACATTCTCGGAAAGCATCGAACGTGAGGGGCATCCCATCCAGGCCGGATGATCAACTAAAATGGGTCCTCATCGTCCGCACACAAGTCTAAATGATATGGGTGGTGAACTCCCATACTCATAGACAAGTCGCCTCAACCATACTATCGATTGTATTATAACCCTTACATAGACTTACTCCAGTCCGATCACTTAGTCGGGGTCTAGGGCGGGCTCGATCATACATCAAAGTGTGCACGAGACAGAGTCTCGAACAATCGCATCACGATGCCCCAAGCTGCGCACATCTAAGGGCCACTTGGTGTATAAAAGACCGCCAGCCAGATCACAACTAAGGTCTCGAAAACCCATACTAAGACATGCATGTTATAAACATACACGCAGCACACATGCCTTGTATGAACAGCATGTATCATTGCAATTCTCTACAAAGTATATATCTTTATTAATAACTCTTACAGAGTGCACACAGAGATCACAAGCATGTGATCCAACATTACAACAGACAAACGGAAGCAAAGTAGGTCTGAGTACAGACAAGTTTAACAAATGGCTTAGAGAAGCCTTATCTAAAAACAAGCCCTCCACGAGGGAACCAGTCGTCTGACTGGGACTATACTAGCTTGGTCTTGGTCTGAGTCTTCAATCTTCGAGCTTCCGTTAGAAGTCACCATCGGGGTCGGTGGGTTCATCTAAAACATAGATTAAGCAAATGTGAGTACAAAATCGTACTCACCAAGACTTACATAGGAGCTATACTACTCATGCACATGTATCAAGGTAAAGGGAGGTGGGTTTTCACTTGCAGAAGTGCTAGCATTTGTATTTTGTAATCCAAATGATCATGTGTGGGATAAGCTTCTGAAGTGTAGGTGAAATGTAGCATAATTCCATGGTCCAAGTTGCAAGATCAAATGATTTGAATTTGAATTAAATTCAAATAAACCAAATGACATATGCTACTGATCCCATTTTAAAATCAACTCCAACAAAGTTGAAAGTTGCATATTTGGAAAGATAATTTTCTCCTGATCATTTTTCATATATTATTTGCTATATTTGGAGTTAGTATGAATTAATTATGAATTTCCAAAGTTTGTCCTATTTTCTGGAATTTTTGGAAATTCTTTAAATCTTTTAATCTCTGGAAATCCTTTATTGCGTCACTGCGGTGTCATGCTGGCGTCAGGGGGGGTTTGACCCGAGTCAAACTGACAAGGGGCCCCACTGGTCAGCCTCTGCGGTTTAATCCCGTGGTTAATTTAATTAAGCAGAGGGATTAGGGGCTGGGGCCCCACCTGTCTGTGAGAGAGGGGAGAGGTTTAGGGCTCTGGTTAGGCTCCTAATGGCGCCGGCTTGACGCCGGTGGCTCTGGCCACGGCGGCGCCTCGCCGGAGTGCACGGGGGCGGCTGAGGAGGGGACAGGCGCGTAGCCCGTAGGCTTGCGCATCCAACGGCGCCACTGGGGGGTCTTGGGGAAGCTCTGGAGCTCGGCTAGCTCAACTGCGGCGGTGGCCGGGCCACTGGCCTCGTCGGGATCTCGCGAGAAGGCATGGGAGGGGGCCAGAGATGGGGCAAAACGAGCGCGTGCTCACCCTGAGCGCGTTGACGAGCTCGACGGGGCCGTAGGAAGCGAGACGGTGACGAATTCCGGCGAAGACTCCGCGGGGGCCGGCGATGAGAACGACGAAGGGGACGGCGTGCTTTGGGCTCCCGGGCACGGAGAAGAAGACGACGTCGAGGAGTCTTCTGGACACGGAGGTGCGGCTAAACGGAGCCGTTGGCCGCGTCGGCCACGACTGCGTGCTCCGGCAGGCGCTCGGGAAGGTGAGGAATACGGCGTGGGGAGAGGGGGAGGAGGTCCAGTGAGAGAGGAAGGGGTGCGGGGGGGTTGTGTGCGGCTCCGTGGCACAAGAGAGAGGGAGGGGGAGGTCTAGAAGGGCCTGGAGCCTCGTCGTGTCGTCGTCGCCACGCTCTTCCTCCAGCGAGGTGCTTGGAGGGGCGGGGAGGAAGAAGACAAGGCGGCTCGGTGGGCTGGGCCGAGGCGACAGGAGGTGGGCCTCGCTGGTGGGAGACAGGTAAGCTGTGTTGTTTTCTTTTCTTTTTATATTTTCTGTAATATGTTTGACCTAGCTAATAAAATAGCTAGGTATTTTTATAAATGCTGAAATTTTTTATATGGCCTCATAAACTAAAGAGCTAGCCACTTATAAAATTTGAGCATTTTTGAAATTCAAATAATTTGAATTTCAACTCAAATAGGGTTTTATTTAATTTCCAAAGCCACTGTTTGAATATTAGAAAACTCCATGAGCATGGGATTGCTCCCAAACCATTTTTTAAAATGATCAACACCATTTATAGGAATTTTCCAAATACTCAAATGATTTTTGGAAAAAGATTTTTATCTGGCCATTTGATTTAAATTCTCAGGGCTTTTCCTTTCCCCATTTTTGAATTGTAGTTTGAAATTTTGCATGATGCAAAGGAGCACTTGATCCTAGCACATACCTAACTTGGGGTTGTGACAACTCGCCCGCACTCAAAAGAATCTCGTCCCGAGATTCAGAAGTCTGCGGGAGGAATGAGGGGTACTCGGCACGGAGACGGTCTTCTCTTTCCCACGTGGCTTCTTTCTCAGAGTGGTGTGACCACTGAACTTTCAGAAACTGGATCTTCTTTCGGCGAGTGACACGCTCTGTTGAATCAAGAATACGAACAGGGTATTCTCGATAAGAAAGGTCATCTTGTAGATCAAGCGTTTCATGGTCGACTTCGCGGATGGGGTCCTTGAAGCAACGCCTGAGTTGGGACACATGGAATACATCATGTACTCGGGAGAGGTGCGGAGGTAGTTCAAGTTGGTAGGCAACTTCTCCACGTTTAGCAATAATGCGGAAAGGTCCGATGTAACGTGGGGCCAATTTTCCTTTGATACCGAAACATTGGGTTCCCTTCAGAGGAGTAACCCGAAGGTAAGCCTTCTCATCCAGATTGTAGCTCTCTTGCCTATGATGACGATCATAGTAGCTTTTCTGACGAGACTGGGCTGCTTTCAATTGATCACGAACAATGCGAACTTGCTCTTCTGCTTCCTTGATCATGTCCGGTCCAAAGAATTGTCTTTCACCGGTTTCTGACCAGTTTAAAGGTGTTCGACATCGTCGTCCATAAAGGAGTTATAACACAAGCTCTGAGCATGTCTTCAAGAATTTGGTTAACCCTTTCGACTTGACCGCTAGACTGAGGATGAAAAGCTATACTAAAGGAGAGATGAGTTCCCATAGCATTCTGAAAGCTTCCCCAAAATCTAGAGGTGAAAAGGCTACCGCGATCAGAATTGATTTCCAAAGGAACACCATGAAGTGACACAATTCTAGAGATGTACAAGTCCGCTAACTAGCTAGCAGTTATAGACTCGCGAACCGGAAGGAAGTGAGCAACTTTGGAAAGCCTATCTATGACAACGAAGATGGCATTGTTTCCTTTCTGGGTTCTTGGAAAGCCGGTGATGAAGTCCATACCGACTTTGTCCCATTTCCACTCTGGAATAGGAAAAGGTTGAAGTGTACCAGCAGGTCTTTGGTGTTCGGCCTTAATGCGACGACAAACATCACATTCGGCAACAAATTGAGCAATGTCTCTCTTCATCCTAGTCCACCAAAATCTCTGGCGTAGATCTCGGTACATTTTTGTGCTACCGGGATGAATCAAGAGGGGTGTGTCATGGGCTTCTTTGAGGATGAGTTGCCTTAGTTCCCTATTCTTAGGTACTACCAAACGATTTCCAAAGAATACCGTTCCTTTACTATCTGTGGAGAAACATTTAGCAACTCCGCTAGCAATGTTCTCCTTGATCCGGCGTACACCTCGTGCACGTCTTTGGGCAACTATGATTTGATCCTCAAGGGTTGGTTTCGCCACCAAGTTGAAAAGAGATCCACGAGGAACAATCTCGAGATTAAGCTTTCGAAATTCCTCATGAAGAAGTGGTTGATACTGTTGTAACATGAGGTTGTTACAATACGACTTACGACTTAGTGCATTAGCCATGACATTGGCTTTGCCTGGGGTGTAAGAAATTACTACGTCGTAATCTTTTATCAACTCAATCCAGCGTCTTTGCCTGAGATTAAGATCTGGCTGGGTGAAAATGTATTTGAGGCTTTGGTGGTCGGAATAAATCTCGCAACGGTTACCAAGGAGGTAATGTCGCCAAGTTGTTAGGGCATGAACTACGGCAGCGAGTTCAAGATCATGGGTAGGATAGTTCTCTTCATGTGGCCGCAACTGGCGTGAAGCATAACCTACCACATGTCGATCTTGCAGAAGTATGCATCCTAACCCTTGCCGTGATGCGTCACAATAGATCTCGAAATCCTTTTTGGTGTCTGGAGGTGCAAGTACGGGTGCAGAAGTCAATCTTATTTTTAGCTCTTGAAATATTTCCTCGCACTTGGAAGTCCATAGGAATTTCTTATCTTTCTTGAGGAGTTCAGTTAGAGGCTTTGCAACTTTAGAAAAGTTCTCGACGAAGCGACGGCAATAGCTGGCTAGGCCAAGAGAACTTCTAACTTGCTTAACCGATTCAGATGGAGTCCAGTCAAGGACGGCCTGAACTCTCTCGGGATTCACAGCAATGCCTTTTGCAGAAATCACGTGGCCTAAGTAGGTCACTTCTGGTAGCCAGAATTCACACTTGGAGAATTTAGCGTACAGGCGATGCTCTCTAAGTTTCATCAATACCAGCCTTAAGTGTTCGGCATGATCTTCTTCGTTCTTCGAGTAGATGAGAATATCATCAAGATAAACCACAACAAATTTATCTAGGTACTCCATGAAGATCGAATTCATCAAGCGTGAGAATGTGGCGGGGGCATTGGTTAAACCAAAGGACATGACGGTGTACTCGTAAAGACCATAACGAGTAGTAAAAGCCTTTTTGGAATGTCCTCGTTTCGGATTTTGATTTGATGATAACCTAATCTCAAATCCATCTTGGAGAAGACGGAGGATCCTGCAAGTTGATCATAAAGATCATTGATCCTGGGCAGTGGATACTTGTTCTTTATCGTCGCTAAATTTAGCGGGCGATAGTCTACGCACATCCTTTCTGTTCCATCTTTCTTCGTTACGAACAGAACGGGGCAACCCCATGGCGATGAGCTAGGGCGGATGAAGCCTTTCTCCAACAAAGCTTCCAGTTGGGTTTTAAGCTCAGCTAACTCACGTGGGGCCATTTTGTATGGGCGTCTAGAAATGGGTGCGGTTCCTGGGGCAAGATCCACTATGAATTCTACACATCTGTCGGGTGGCATTCCCGGCAGCTCTTCAGGAAAGACATCCGGGAAGTCACGAACCACCGGAACATCTTCAAGGTTGGGAAGGGGAAGCACATTCAAAGATTGTACTTGGTTTCTTGTTCTGGGTGAGGTGTAATCTATTGTCTGGCCTGAAGGGTGTGTAAGTCTAACTGAATTGGCTTTACAATCAAGAAAATCATGTTGTCTTGATAACCAATCCATACCAAGGATGACATCAATGTCTGAAGACTTGAGGGCTATGAGTGAAGCAAGGATTACTAAACCCTCAATTGCAATTCGATTACCATGGCTTACTCTATTAGTTTGCCATTTGGAACCAGGAGTTTGAATGATCATAGGGGTGAACATTTCTTCAAAGGATACATCATGTCGAAGTGCATAACTTTCCGACATGAATGAGTGAGATGCTCCTGGATCGAAAAGGACAGAAGTGGGAACGAAATTGACTGGGAGCGTACCAAGAATGACGTCAGAAGTACTATCAGTTTCCTCAACTGAGATTTGGTTCACACGTCCAAGAATTTCTGAGGTGGATGGCTTAGTGGTGGAAACCTTTGGGGTTGGTTTGGCACGAACAGTGGGTTTTCCTTTGGCATGGGGTGGAGCATTTTGGTTTACGGGGCACTCACGAGAGTAGTGACCAGGCTGGCCACATCTAAAGCAGGCTCCAAAGATAGTGCGGGGAGCTGGGTTGTTTGGTGAAGCTGGTGGACGAGGCGGCACAAGGGATGGCCTCGGTGGGTTGTTTTGGTGGATCAAACTGTTAGGAACCCAGATCATACGCTTCTGAGGGCATGAACTGGAAGAAGGGGCAAGCTCAAGAGCATGCTTGCGAGACTTCTCGAAAACTTCATTGCCATGCTCAGCTCTGAAGGATCTGTTGACTAAATCCTCAAAGGTGGCACATTCGATGAGGTTGAGATCATGACGAAGGATGGGGCTAAGTCCCTTACGGAACCTTGCCTGCTTTCTGGCATCGGTGGTGATCTCATCTTGGGCATACCGAGCAAGACGGTTGAATTCCCTCACATACGCATGAATGGACATTTCTCCTTGATTCAGATTGCAGAACTCTTCCTTCTTGCGCTCCATCAACTCATCCAGAATGTGGTACCCTCGAAAGGCAACACAGAACTCCTGCCAAGTCACTACGTGATCATCTGGCTGCATTGCAACATAGTTCTCCCACCATTGAAGAGCAGCACCTTCCAGGAAGTATACCGCAAAAATAACTCGGTCATCGGGAGCAACACGTGCAGTATCAAGCTTACGCTCGATGGAACGGAGCCAATCATCAGCTTCAAGGGGCTCAGAAGAACATCGAAATACCGGTGGCTTGAGGAGGATGAAGTCCTGAATGCTGACCACCACATTACGATGGTGGGCGGTATTCTGCTCGATGAGCTCCAGAAGGCGTGTTTGATCACGTCTATTCGGTTCGGCTTCCATCATGATTTCCGCCGCAGAAGGCGGGGTTGGTGGTTCATCATCATTTCGATTCCGATCACGGTCTCGATTCCAAAGAACAGCACTACGATTTCCACCTGACATCCTGTGTGATAAAAATCAACAATCAGAACAGGTTGTACGATGGATTCAAGGATAAAAGGATATGATGAAGGCGGAAAGGATTATAATGCAAAGGCAATGATTCAAAGAGACACGGAATAAATCCGGCAGCATAACGGCTACATTGGGATGGAAAATGAAACAACCTCAAAGAAATTTGGACAGAACTTCTTCAAGGAACCCAAAACACGGAGACTCTGGACAACCACAACAATCCTACGGCTATAAGGAGGCAATCAACGAGATGTTCTAATCAGACATAGATGAGCCTAGTCCTATCATCCCGTAGAAAAGATAAGGTTGACTCAGAACTCAGATCGATGAGGGTAAGGAGAAAAAGAAGCCTTACGTTGTTCCCTTATATACTCAGAGTAACTATATAACTATAGAATGCTAGACTCGACTTCGGCCAAGGCTGATAATCCTACAGTCAGTCCTGCTCTGATACCAAGTCTGTCGGGACCCGGGGTTAGCGTATGCAAGCCTCTCTACAACACAATCATATGGAGAGCCGAGAACCGTACCCACTTGTCTAAGCAGACAAGGCCAAGCACAGAACGTTCTTGGAAAGCATCGAACGTGAGGGGCATCCCATCCAGGCCGGATGATCAACTAAAATGGGTCCTCATCGTCCGCACACAAGTCTAAATGATATGGGTGGTGAACTCCCATACTCACAGACAAGTCGCCTCAACCATACTATCGATTGTATTATAACCCTTACATAGACTTACTCCAGCCCGATCACTTAGTCGGGGTCTAGGGCGGGCTCGATCATACATCAAAGTGTGCACGAGACAGAGTCTCGAACAATCGCATCGCGATGCCCCAAGATGCGCACATCTAAGGGCCACTTGGTGTATAAAAGACCGCCAGCCAGATCACAACTAAGGTCTCGAAAACCCATACTAAGACATGCATGTTATAAACATACACGCAACACACATGCCTTGTATGAACAGCAGGTATCATTGCAATTCTCTACAAAGTATATATCTTTATTAATAACTCTTACAGAGTGCACACAGAGATCACAAGCATGTGATCCAACATTACAACAGACAAACGGAAGCAAAGTAGGTCTGAGTACAGACAAGTTTAACAAATGGCTTAGAGAATCCTTATCTAAAAACAAGCCCTCCACGAGGGAACCAGTCGTCTGACTGGGACTATACTAGCTTGGTCTTGGTCTGAGTCTTCAATCTTCGAGCTTCGGTTAGAAGTCAACATCGGGGTCGGTGGGTTCATCTAAAACATAGATTAAGCAAACGTGAGTACAAAATCGTACTCAGCAAGACTTACATAGGAGCTATACTACTCATGCACATGTATCAAGGTAAAGGGAGGTGGGGTTTCACTTGCAGAAGTGCCAGCTTTGACTTGGCTAGTCCTGAACTACGAGTACCAGACTTGAGATAAGAAGCGTACACGAGTCCACTACATCTCTTCAACCAAAATACACCACTATGGTTACTTCCTCGACTTCCCCACGAGAAGCACACCATAGCACTCACGCTTATCTTGCGAGTTTTAGAAGTATCCAGTTCAAGTTGTCTAATAATCGAGCACAGCTCTCCAAGCAGTCCTGAACCGCGGACGCGGCTATTCGAATAGTTTTGTTAACCTTGCAAGGGTGTACCGCTACACACACGTGTCATCAGTTACCGCCTTTTGCGAGTCACCGTTCAAGAGGTGACAGCGATGATGCCACCACAACACTTCGCCCACAGCTCCGTTCTAGTCCAGAGAGTCGCCTATCTGAGGGGGATCCGTATGGAAGTTTGGCCGAGGTTCCAGTACAGCCTCAAACGATGTGTGCAGGGTCCCAAGCCGGTCTTGAAAAGCCGTTCATCCACTTCACAGACCGTGCCACAGCCCTACCAGAACTCCGAACTACTGCGACTCTTGGGGTTCGAACGGGGTGAGGTACTAGGATGAGAGGGGTCAGTGAGCCCAATGTGTGGTTGTACTCTTCTTCTTGGATCACCACACAAGAACTCGGACTTAAGGCAGTGTTCAACGAGACAACCCACTGTGTACTCCTACACAGCCTCTCATCGTTCACCTTGTATTAGGGTAGATTCACCAACACGTTTCACTTTCATCAACACCATGTTTATCAACCCGACTCACATCATAAGTAACCTCATTGTACCACTAAGCATGCAATAAGCGGTAACAGTTGCAGGGGCCACATGATATCAACCAACTCCTACATCTGCTAGGATTGTGGTTTGCTTACTACTGTGATAAGATGATAGGTCGTGCAAAGTATATGGGTTCAACTATGCAATAGAAACGTTATCATGGTGATCATCCTAAACAATGCATAAGCGAGACATGAGAGGGAAGTGGGATTTTATAGACATGATCAATGGGGGTTTGCTTGCCTTGCTGACGAGGTTCAGTCACGGGGTCCTCAACGAAGGGGCTGATCTCGAGCTCCGGATCCACTTCTATCCGAGCAAACAATATAAACAAAGCATAAATAAGTTGCAATGCTCAAGCACATGATTAATTTGTCAAATGATGTGAATTGTATTGGTGTGATCTAGGTTTCATTTGCAAGAAGTTAATTGAAGTTGATTTGAAAGTGAATTCAAATTCAAACTCCAAATGTATTTAAATTGGTCCAAGTTGCATTTGCTAGCATTTGTATTTTGTAATCCAAATGATCATGTGTGGGATAAGCTTCTGAAGTGTAGGTGAAATGTAGCATAATTCCATGGTCCAAGTTGCAAGATCAAATGATTTGAATTTGAATTAAATTCAAATAAACCAAATGACATATGCTACTGATCCCATTTTAAAATCAACTCCAACAAAGTTGAAAGTTGCATATTTGGAAAGATAATTTTCTCCTGATCATTTTTCATATATTGTTTGCTATATTTGGAGTTAGTATGAATTAATTATGAATTTCCAAAGTTTGTCCTATTTTTTGGAATTTTTGGAAATTCTTTAAATCTTTTAATCTCTGGAAATCCTTTATTGCGTCACTGCGGTGTCATGCTGGCGTCAGGGGGGGTTTGACCCGAGTCAAACTGACAAGGGGCCCCACTGGTCAGCCTCTGCGGTTTAATCCCGTGGCTAATTTAATTAAGAAGAGGGATTAGGGGCTGGGGCCCCACCTGTCTGTGAGAGAGGGGAGAGGTTTAGGGCTCTGGTTAGGCTCCTAATGGCGCCGGCTTGACGCCGGTGGCTCTGGCCACGGCGGCGCCTCGCCGGAGTGCACGGGGGCGGCTGAGGAGGGGACAGGCGCGTAGCCCGTAGGCTTGCGCATCCAACGGCGCCACTGGGGGGTCTTGGGGAAGCTCTGGAGCTCGGCTAGCTCAAATGCGGCGGTGGCCGGGCCACTGGCCTCGTCGGGATCTCGCGAGAAGGCATGGGAGGGGGCCAGAGATGGGGCAAAACGAGCGCGTGCTCACCCTGAGCGCGTTGACGAGCTCGACGGGGCCGGAGGAAGCGAGACGGTGACGAATTCCGGCGAAGACTCCGCGGCGGCCGGCGATGAGAACGACGAAGGGGACGGCGTGCTTCGGGCTCCCGGGGCCGATTCCTCTGGCACGGAGAAGAAGACGACGTCGAGGAGTCTTTTGGACACGGCGGTGCGGCTAAACGGAGCCGTTGGCCGCGTCGGCCACGACTGCGTGCTCTAGCAGGCGCTCGGGAAGGTGAGGAATACGGCGTGGGGAGAGGGGGAGGAGGTCCAGTGAGAGAGGAAGGGGTGCGGGGGGGGGGGGGGTTGTGTGCGGCTCCGTGGCACAAGAGAGAGGGAGGGGGAGGTCTAGAAGGGCCTGGAGCCTCGTCGTGTCGTCGTCGCCGCACTCTGCCTCCAGCGAGGTGCTTGGAGGGGCGGGGAGGAAGAAGACAAGGCGGCTCGGTGGGCTGGGCCGAGGCGACAGGAGGTGGGCCTCGCTGGTGGGCGACAGGTAAGCTGTGTTGTTTTCTTTTCTTTTTATATTTTCTGTAATATGTTTGACCTAGCTAATAAAATAGCTAGGTATTTTTTTAAATGCTGAAATTTTTTATATGGCCTCATAAATTAAAGAGCTAGCCACTTATAAAATTTGAGCATTTTTGAAATTCAAATAATTTGAATTTCAACTCAAATAGGGTTTTATTTAATTTCCAAAGCCACTGTTTGAATATTAGAAAATTCCATGAGCATGGGATTGCTCCCAAACCATTTTTTAAAATGATCAGCACCATTTATAGGAATTTTCCAAATACTCAAATGATTTTTGGAAAAAAGATTTTTATCTGGCCATTTGATTTAAATTCTCAGGGCTTTTCCTTTCCCCATTTTTGAATTGTAGTTTGAAATTTTGCATGATGCAAAGGAGCACTTGATCCTAGCACATACCTAACTTGGGGTTGTGACATCGTCATAGGGTCCTTCATCTAAGCTTGGCCCATTGCTACGACCTTGTCGAGCTGGCGCCGTTCTGGATCAATGACTAGAGAATCGGCCAGCCTAGAGCCAGCAGATGAACATTCCAGTGACTTCTTTTAGTCACCGCACATAGTGATTGGACCATTCGTCCTTGGGAGCTTCATCTTCAGGTAGGGCTGCATTATGTTGAACATGAACTTGGCTATTGCAAGCGATCCGAGCAGAAGATGGTATGGGCTTCTCAGATCGGCCACCTCGAACCAGATCGTCTCTCGGCGGAAATTCTCCTCCGACCCAAATACTACCTCCAGCCGAATGTGGCCTAATGGGGTACATGAAAGGCCGGGCATTATCCCATGAAAAACGGTCCTGCTGGGTTCCACCTCGCTCTCACTGATGCCGAGCTTAGTCATTGTGTCCCTGTACAGAATGTTGATGGTGCTGCCTCCGTCAATGAGAGTCCTGGTAAACTTGCATGAGTACAAAGGTGCTGCCACGGTTGCATCCACCACGAACGCATAACTTCCCGGGTTGGGCATTACGCTCGGGTGGTCTTCTGGGCCCCATGCTATGACGTTGTCCGACCAGTTCATCCTTTGAGAAACTGCTAGCATAGTGGCATTGACTGCCTGCTCACGGGCTCTCCGACTGCCCTTGTCATCTGATTCACTGGTGAAGATCATATATGCTGCATCCTGACGCGAGAACTGCGGCCGAGCATTTGCTGGTGGTGGACCTGGGGGTGGGGGTGGTGGTGGGGGAAGGTTTCCTGCTCCTCCCTTTGCCAGGCGATCAACCAAGATGCACTGCTGAGTGGTGTGAGATGCGGGCTTGCCCACTCTGCTATGCATTTTGCAGGGCTGGTTCATCATGTCCTCGAAGGTGTACGGGGGCTTGATCTGAGCTTGCGGCCTTTCTGCAGGTTTCTGCCTCCGACTGCCTCCCGCAGCCCCTTGTTCCTCTTGCTGCTGAACTACTGCTACCTGCCGATTGCCATATTGGGCATCCGGCTGCTCGTCCTTCCTCTTGTTGAAGCATGTGTTGTTGTTGTTGTTGAAGTTACCGAGGGCGTTGTTGACATTGGGGTTGTTGTTGTTGTTGTTGCCAAAGTTGTTGTTCCGCTGGATCTCGCGCCTCCCGCGCCGATTGGGACCGTTCGGCCCATTTGCTTCTGCCGATCTCTGCTGCTGGCCGGATGGTTGCCCTTGGATGAAACCACTGGGACTCAACGTGATCGGGCGCATTGCAAAATCAGATGCGGCAAATGAACTGGCTATTCTCATCAGATCGGCCAAAGATGTTCTCTCCTTGCGCAGGAGCTTGTGCTTCAACAAAGACCCGTCCAAGCAGTCGTCAGTAAAGTACTGGATGGCTTGGATTTCATGAACTCCCTCGCAAGTGTTGCTGAGCTTGATCCACCGCTGAAGGTAATCGCGAAGAGGCTCGTCCTTTCCTTGTACATAGAGTGCCAGATGCCGAGGCAGACCTGAGCGCTCATACGTACCCGTGAAATTGCGAACAAACGCATCCTCAAAATCCTTCCAGCAATTGATGCTAGTGTTGGGCAAACTATTCAACCAGGACCGAGCTGAACCTTGAAGCATGAGCGGTGCATAGCGTACAGCCACGCGTCGACCACCTCCTGTGATGCCGACTGCAGTCATATAATCGACCAGCCAATCTTCTGGCTTGACTGATCCATTGTACTTGGGGGTGTCCCTAGGCAATGTGAAACCATTGGGGAACTGCTCTTGCCGAATGCGCGGGCCAAAGCATGCTGGACCCGCTGGCACATCGTCTCTGGTTGCTTATCCTGCTGCAACTGCTCGATTCGATGTCTCGCATCATTGTCCGCGATTGCTCAGCGACCTAGACGCTGACTCATTGCCGGCCGTACTAACGCCGCCGGTTGCTCATTGCGCCTGCTGTTGACTGCTGGATGATTCTTCCGACTGCCTCCCGCAGCCCCGTGATTCCTCCGACTGCGGTGCAAACTACCATGCGGCGAAGATGCCTGCCTCTGCTGCCGAGGTGGAGCAATCGACTGGTTTGCACCCGCAGTTGCCCGAACTGATTTTGACGCCACTGGCCCTTGCTTCTCGGTGGCAGTATTCTACTGCTAGTTTGTTGTTCTTATGAGATCACGCATTCGGCGTGTCCTCTCCCGCAGCTCTTCTCCCTCCAAGTGCTCCAGCTCGGTGGCGATCTGCTCGGCAACTCTCATGTTCTTCACAGGAGAACTGTATGAGATCTACGGAGCGGCGATGGTGGATGCTACTGGTTGCTAGGCCCCTTCCAACTCTCTGTCGACCTCTCGGCCTGCAGTTCGGAGCTCATCAAAATCACTTGGGGTGGGATAATGCGCTACCTGATGCCATGCGCTGCATTGTACTCCCGAACAGTTGCCTCCATACGACGCTTTTCAGCGTCGATCCAATCTGACTGCTCCTTTAGAGCCTGACGCACCTTTTCCATCTCGGCATGAGCCACAGCTGGATCGGCATGAAGACCTACAGGAGTGCTAAGCACGTCTGGTGGGTTGCTAGGGCCTGCTGGTTCTGTGGTTGCTGCCCTCGCGGCTCGGGTCGCTGAAGTAGAGCTGTTGCGGCTAGATGCTCCCGCCATCATAACCTCCGCACGGATGTGTGCAGTCGTGCCCTCTATTCCCACGGCATCCGGCCCGCCTGGCAGTGGATCCGCGAGCTCAGAAAACACCCTTACCTCCTTGGGAAAAGCATCAGGAAGTGCCGCGACAAAAACGCGATGTTCGCCGAAAGGAATGATGACGCCGCGCGGCAGAGGCATTCCTGCCCCAAACCGCGAGGCGTTGTCGATGACGTAGTCCCACGCTCCGCTCGTCATGACCAGGCCGGAGGCGAAGCGCACGCGCATTGCAGATGATGGTCCCGTCCGGATCAGAACTCCAGTCGACGCCTCGGCCGGCCCCACGGTGGGCGCCAACTGTCATCGATATGTAACGGCAGATGCCATGGGGATGGCTAAAGAGGGGGACAAACTGAGGTTAGTGTCGCTGGTACCGGAATCGAGAGTGGGAACACACGGTGAGACACCACTATGTACCTAGGTTCGGGGCTCTCCGTAGAGATAACACCCCTAGTCCTGCCGGTCTAGCTATATGCAATAACTCTGGCTACAATGAATGCTCCTTGAGCTGTTTGAGATGAAGGGGAAGAGGTCTCTAGGCTCTGCTCTCTCCTTGCTCTCTCTCTGGTGGGTGAAGTTGCAATAATTTCTCCGTCATACCTCACGCAGGAGGGGTACCCGGGGCTCTTATAGGCCGAGCCCGGGGTACAAGGTAAATGTACTAAGCGGAGGGCCCAGCTGTCAGCCTCAGACAAGCTAGGGTCCTCACATCGTGTTCTCTCGGATGACCCGGTGTAGACTTGCGGCTCACCATGCCGCTACTCTGTAGACCTCGCTACTGAACAGTGGAGCTAGAGACCTAGGCCTGTCGGACTGTTCGCGTGATCGGCGCTGGAGGAGACCGCATGCCTGTGACAGTCCCGATCTTCAGGGATTGCACATTGAATGCTCTTGTACCTGGTGTCTGACCTGTGATTCTGCTCGGATGTTGCTCTGTTTACTTCGGCCGAATGCTTCCTGGTGAGGCCGATTGCGCTCTCTATGGGGCAATCGGCCTCCGACCTGGACAGTTCGGCCCACTTCTTGCTTGATCTTGATTAGTTTTCCCTTGATCAGATCGGTGACCATCAGGTCAGTCATCTTCGCCTTGATGAATTGTTTCCCCTGGGTGACCCTACCCGGGGGTCATTCCCCCGACAGGTTGTAAATCTCACCGGTCTTGTTGTTTACAAAGGATCAAACGCAAGGGATAATGATAGCAGCTGGAAAGTAAAAGCAGAAAATAAATGAGCGTGTAAAGAATGATAAGAATATGGACCAGGGTCCCCTGATGTTCACTAGTGATGTATCTCTCCCAAAAGACGATAAAACTGCTATGCGAGGTAAACAAATTACAGCTGGGCAATTGACATGAGTGTAAACGCACCGCAATGCCAACTATACTACAAAGAAAGGAAGAGGCTCAAAAGCATGGGCAGTACGTCAAAATAAGTAGACTGAAATCCAACTGCATCTACTACTAATCATCCACCTTGATATATCTATCCAGAACATCTCGCTGGTATTAAGTTGTGAGCCCCACCCAAAGTGTAAACCCAAAGCAACAGACAACTGCATTAAAAAGCACTTTGCGTAAAGTAAACAATCCTTGCAATTGCAGTTACAAGCACCATTGTTTTCCCCCTTGTGGCAACAACACATCCCCTAGACTCATGTTTCTGTCACTCAAGCGTGTCATCGGGGGGCATGAACCACAATCGAGCATAACGTTTCCTCTTGGAGTTACTACCTACTACTTGGCCAAAGCAATAAACAACAAAGGAGAACATGCAAGAATTACTTAGGAACAAAAATATAAAAGATAAGAAACAAATATATTACTCAATCACAATCTAAACATAATCTCATAATCCATCAGATCCCAGCAAACTCAGCATAGCAACAACAGAAAGATTACATATGTGCCTCGATCAAGTAGGGCAGCTCACGAGGACTAAACCATGAAGAATAAAGAGGGGAGGAGAACATCACATAGCTACTGATCACGGACCTATGGTCCAAGGAAAACTACTAACGACACATCCGGGAAGCGTCCATGGTGGAGGGGAAGCTCCCGGAGGTCGATCGTCCCTCCGGCAGGGTGCCGAGAAGAAGTCTGCAGGCGAAGTTTCACGTCACGGGAAATAAATAGGCGAAGGGGGGCAGCCAGGGGGGCACCAGGTGTCCAGACGACCACCCGACGTGGCCCCACCCTAGGCCGCGCAACCTGGCCTCCTGGCCACCAGGTGGGGCCCCTCTGGCCCTCCTTTGGGGTTCCGTAAGCTTCTGTTGCGCTGATTTTTATCTGATTCTCCTGAATTTTTGGAGCACTTTTAATATGGGGGAAAACTGAAATAGAAAAACAACAGAAAACAGAAACTGGCACTGGGGTGCACTGAGTTAATAAGTTAGTCCAAATATAGTCAAAAGTGTATGAAAGTGTATCTAGATCATAGTAATATCACACAAAACATGCATGGAGCAAGCAGAAATTATAGATACGTTTGGGGCGTATCAACGAAGAAACTCACAAGAGAAATCATCAATAGAAACCGGGTTAAGTGGTCTCGCCCTTTGAACACAAGATTGCCTCCACAGTTCTTTGATGTTATCAGTCATGTTTTTCGCAAAAGTAATAGCATAAGAATAGTTTTCATCACGGTATGAGTCAAGAAACTCGGAAAGGTCAAACTTCAAGTTGAGAATAATCAGGACCCAGTGGCCGACATCTTCGCCAGGTATAGGTTTACATCCAGACGAAAGCAAAGGCGGATCAAATGTTGGTAAGTATATCTGCCAAATAAAACACAACATAAAAATCAATTAGTTCAAAAAATCCTGAAAAAGAAATCACCAGTTATTGAATATGCTAAGAAACATGAGTTCCAGTATGCTAAGAAACATCAGTTCTATGCGAACAAAAAAAAGACTTAGTATCATTCGAAGTCGAAACCATCAACGCTGTCGGCCCTTGTCCTTGCGAACCAACGCAACACATTAGGGTCGAGACTCCCGCCAATGATCTTGGTCTAAAACAAAAAGAACAAAAGTGGTTAAGACACTACATCACTAAGACACGCTTATAAAACAAGGAAAGACCAAAAACTGGAAGGACCAAAACTGATTGACAGTAGCGCGTCACACTAACCGTTAACCATCTCGGAACAATAAGCGTGTATGTTCCTCTGTACTTCATACACAGAGCGTAAAGACAGACATCAGCAACATTGGAGTTGAGCATGCCACGCCCACAAAATAAAGAAGCTACATCACCAATAGTTTCATCGCACTCCGCATTTTGAAACATTGCTTGCTCGCTATGCCAGAAATAAATGGTAACACAAAACATATATGCAGGTGAAAAAATGATTCCAAACACATGAAAATCTGCACTAACCGTTTCTTGCGATTCACACTTAGCCTTGTATCAGCAAAGTAAAATTTATCAACAGTCTTCGTAATTGTTGATGATAACTCCGAATCCTGCGACGAAGGCACATCCTGCGATGAAACCACAACCTGTGGCGATGGAACATCCTGCGTGCACGACCCTGACGAAATGGACAACACTGGGTCGACGCTGGGAATAACCTCAACTGTCGGCGAACAGCTATACTCAAGAAATCGAGCCACATCGTCGCTAACAGAATCCTTACCAATCTTGTCACTAGCACCAGTAGGCGATTTTCCACTAGCTATATTGTCATCAACATCATCCTGATCAGCTACCTTCTCGCTATCACTCATAACACTGAAATCAAATGCACCACCTAGCACCGCCTCACGTTCAGCGACGACCTGTTTCAAAAAACGACACACTTACATAAGTACAAAAACTATATGCAGCAAGTTCAACTAGTGATTATTATGCACAAACCTTAGAAGCCTGCTCATCAACTCCGCGACTTGCATTTAACACAGCTGGCATCGCCTCATGTCCATCGACAACTTATTTAAAAACAACAAACTTATGTAAGTTCGATTACACTCGCAATGACAGTAAGAAAACTATATGCAACAAGTTCAACTAGTGATTATTGTTCACAAATCTTAGAAGCCTGCGCACCAACTCCGTGACTAGCATTTATAGCAACATCGACGGTTTTAACAGACTTGGCACCAGTATCACCAGCAAAGGCCTAGAACGGGAAAAGCGAGAAAGTGTTAACATAAAGACACTACAAAAGTTTAATCGCAATCGTCGCTTAAGTTCGTCAGCAAGCACAAAAATAATACTAGAGAAGTATGTTCCAACCAACTGCATAGCACTGTCATAACAAACGACCTGATCGTGTACAAATAAAACACTGTATAGATGGTTGGAATAGTAGTATGAGCAATGCCATAGAAGATAAGATTGAAAAATAGTCCTAATGCCTAAAAATAATAAAATAAAAAACCTTGGTCTTCTCGGCGGGTGAAGAACTCAGTACACTGTTGGTAGCACCTGCATACACTATATCGATGCCTACCTCTCAAACAACTTAAAGAATAAAGCCCACGAATTTATGCAAAAAGTTCAACTTCAAAACCCTTAACAGATCAACCTTGCAAAAAAAGGATAAAAGTGTATCACCTTAGAAACAGGACCATCCACTAGCATTAAACCTATCACTGGAAACAGGACAATCCACACCAGCATCGATCCTACCGTCAGAACAAGGGCCATCCATCCCGGCATCATTCCTATTGTCGACAACACCTACATCGACTGCATTGAATCCCTCCTGCAAACATTTAAAATTATATGAGCGGTGAGCCCATGCATATATATGAAAGTTGAGATACTCATCTTCTATCAGATCAAGTCAGAAGGAAAGGATAAAAAAATAATCATCTTAACAATGAAACCTCTAAGTTTAGATGTGATAGGGGAGTTATAAAAAATATTTTCAATAACAAAAAAACTATGGGGGGAGACCCCCCAACCCCCCCTATCAAACAATACCTCTATGTTCAGATGTGATAGAAGGATAAAAACACTCATTGTTATCGGCCCTATAAATTTATACAAGATGTGCATCTTCAACTGAAACATTTGTAAGTTCAAACACTACACCAACTCTCAGTTCAAAACTAGTAGCGCGATTGACGAGGGGGTGACCCCACGACTCCTGCATGAATGGCTACCCGGTGCATATGAAGAAAGAAGGCACGCTGGGAAGCTACGACAAGCCCACGATTAGCCCAACCAAGCACCTACGTAGGAGTCTGCGACTAACATGGAAGGTGCGACTTGGCGTACAAGGCAAAGACTAGAACTAGGAAACCATCTCTGTAACCTAGTACGGACTCCCTGAGACCTAGCCTAGTATATAAAGGCTGGGAGGGGAGACGTCCACGACAAATCAATACGCATCTACTCATCTAGCCTTGCAAAAACTCGCCTTGGCCTCCATTGTAATCGCCCCCTCAAGCAATAATATCGAGCAGGAAGTGCTTCTCCTGTTAGCCGACGAGTATCGTCCAACCTGTGCCTATCTCTATGACTAACCCAGTGTCCCTGACCATGGGATTTGCCGGGGTTGATCCCCGTCAATTGGCGCCGTCTGTGGGAACTACACAGGTTGGAATCACGATCTCGGCGGTCCCTCCCTCATCAGGTCAAGACTCGAGGACTAGAACCAGATCTAGCCCGCTCGAGGAATTCAAGATCACCACAAGCGTCTCCATCATCTCGTCAAGATCACCTAGCCTGCAGCCGAGCCAAGTCCAGCATCCTAACGACTGTGAGATCCATCGCCGACGGAAAAGAACTCGACGACCCAGAAGACAAGTACGAGGACCCTACTCGGGAACCCCACTCGAAGAGTCGCGGCGCACAGCCGAAGACTCGCCCATCAGTCGATGACCCGCCGCCGCCCGGACTCCCACCACACGCCAAGACAGCGACTCCGAAACCCAGACCGGAGAGTACTATGAACCAGATCGAAGGCCAGACGAATTCGCCAAATTCATCCGAAGCCAATCACTCAGCGACGGGATAGAAATTGACCCAAGATTCCATAGCCGAGCAGAAGACCACTCGCAGATCTTCCAAATCTCGAGGAGAAGAAGGCACGCCGACTCCAGCAAACTCACAGCCAAAGAGCAACTGGAAGGACCTTGCGCGATCCACTATTTTGAAGACAGTCGAGGACATCTTAGAGCAAGCCACACACTAGGAGATTGCCGCCTATTCGCCGAACTCTCCAACAGCCTCAAGGAGGAGCGCGAAGCCAAACGCACTCGAAGAAGCACGCAGTCGCCCGCACAAACTACAGAAGAGCCATACCCCACGTCCTAGGGACGAGTCTGCATGATCCAAGAAGGAAGACCTCCAAAAGAAAAGCAAGATTCCTACACCTTGCAGGCCGAAGCAGCCGAAGAACTAAAGATAACTGACACCTACCAACTGAGCGGCGCCGAGACCAGCATCACTTTATCACAGAGCGACCATCCGCCTACAGTCCCGAGGACCGGACACGCACCCTTGGTGCTCGAAGCACAGATCGGAGGTTACGACCAGGACAAAGTCTTCATGGATGGAGGCAGCAGTCTAAACATAATCTTCGCCTGGTGCCCAGCCAACATATATGGCGAGATGTTAATCCCACGATCAGTTTGGAAGAAGTCAGGCACCACAATATATGGCGTAGTTCCGGGAGAATCAGCCACCGCCATCGGAACAATACAACTTGATGTGATCTTTGGCGGCAAGCGCAAATTCGCAAAGCAAGCGCTCGAGTTCGAAGTGCTCGACTGGCAGTCGCAGTATCACGCCATACTCGGGAGACCAGCGTTCGCACAGTTCATGGTGGTTCCACACTACGCATACCTCAAGCTCAAGATGCCAGGACCCGAAGGAATGATCAAAGTCAAAGGAAGCTTCACCAAATCGGACCAGTGCGACCGCGATTTCCACAAAGTCTCCGATACATTAATTTGGAGCCCAGCAACAGCTCAAAGAAATAGCCATGGTGACGGACAAAAGCATATTCCCGCTGGCAAACCGAAGCGAGACAAAATAATTTGGCCGCGACTTCAGCATCGACAGCGACACAATCACACACCAAGTCCACCCAACAGACCCGGAGAAGACGGTTCGCGTGTATGCCTACCTTCTAGAAGAGCAAGCAACTGCCCTCATAACCTTCCTTCGCAAAGAGTGGAAATTTTTCGCCTGGTGCCCAGCCAACATGCCCGGGACACCGCGAGAATTCGCAGAACACGCGCTCCACATCAAGCCAAACACCAAGCCAGTAAAGCAGGCACTGCGACGATTCTCAGAACCCAAGCGCAGAGAAATCGGAGAAGAAGTCAACCGACTACTCCACTGGACAGTTCATACGAGAGACGAAGGAAGCAACATGGATAGAAAACCCAGTCCTAGTCCCTAAAAAGGACACCGAGGTACCGCGGATGTGCATCAAACTACGGGCCTATCAACAAGCACTGCCCAAAAGACCACTTCCCCCTACCAAGAATCGATCAGATAATCGACTCCACAGCAGGATGTGACCTTCTCTCCTTCCTCGACGCATAATCAGGATATGATCAGATCAGGATGAAGGAAGAAGACAAAGAGCACACCTCGTTCATCACCCCCTACGGAGTATTCTGCTACCAAACAATGCCTTTTGGCCTCAAAAACGCGGGGGCCACGTACCAGCGGATGATGCAAGCATGTCTGAGAGACCAGATCAGCAGGAACGTCCAGGTCTACGTGGACGACATCGTCATCAAAACTTATAGCGCAAACACACTACTCGACGAACTCCGCGAGACATTCGCGGCCCTCAACAAGTACGGGATCAAGCTCAACCCCAAAAAATGTGTGTTCGGCATCCCAGCCGGAAAACTACTCGGGTACATGGTCTTTGCCCGAGGAACCGAAGCAAACCCCGAAAAGGTTCAAGCAATCGTTAAGATGCAAAGGCCAACCAACATCAGAGGAGTGCAACAGCTCACGGGAAAGCTCGCAGCACTGAGCCGCTTCATCAGCAGATTGGGTGAAAGGACATTACCGTTCTACAAACTTCTGAAAAGGGAGAAAAATTTGAATGGACCGAAGAAGCCAGCAACGCATTCGCATACCTAAATAAGAACCTCTCAACCCCACCAATCTTGGCGGTGCCTAAAGAGAGGGAAAATGTGTATCTCTACATAGCAGCACGCAGCAGCGTCGTGAGCATAGTGCTCATCGTCGAGCATGCAGAAGAAGGAAAAATACAGAGCATCCAAAGACCAATTTACTATCTCAGCACGCTACTCACGAAGCCACAACAGAGGTACCCACACTACCAGAAGCTCCTGCTCGCCATCATCATGACCTCAAGGAAAGTATCGCACTACTTCGACGAACACTCCATCACAATCGTGAGCAGCGCATGATGATCCTCAACGTAAAGGGATCTATTGTAGCATTTTCGATAAGTAAGAGTGTCAAACCCAACGAGGAGCGAAAGGTACTGATAGGTGATGGTGGACAAGGAATAACTGCAAACACTGAAAGATAACTTTTTAGAGGTTTTCGATATAAGAAACGATAAGATAAAAGCAAGCAAAGTAAATAGCACTGAGGAGCAGCAAGTGGCCCAATCCTTTTGTGCAAAGGGTAAGCCTGGCAACTGAACTTATAAATACTAAAGCGTCCTTGAGGACACATGGAGAGGTAGTCACGTGCTTTCGCCATACTCCGTATCGATAACAAGTGTTGTGTTGATAAGTGTTGAGTGGGTGGATCTATGCTAGCACACCTTCTAGACTAAGATAAGTGCACTCTTATGATTAAACATCTTGCAAGCATCCGCAAATACAAGATAGAAATTAAGGCAAAGCTTAACCACAGCAATAAGATCAAGGATCCAGTAATCCCTTGTGCAAAAGTGTGAAAACTGGGGTTCAGGTTTCTGTCACTCCGGCAACCCACCGTAAGCATTCTTAATACACAATGCATTCCCCTAGGTCCTTAAGAAGGCGAAGTGTTGAGTGTTCGACTCACACAACACCACTAGGAAAATAACAACACAACTTAAATATCAAACAACACAAATTACTTCAACATCATATGACTACTAACAACTAGAGTTCTCCCATGTCCTCAAGAACTAAAGTAACTACTCACAAGACATAAAAGAGATCATGATCAGAGGTGATAAATATATGATAAACAATCTGTACATAATGGTATTTCTCCAACAAAACTCAATAGCATTCACCACAAAGTAGTAATCAACACCTGTAGAGTAGAGAGGATAGATAGTACGGATTACAACACAAGATGAACTTGTGAGGTGAGATTGGATGGTGGTGGAGATGGTGCTGGTGTTGGGGATGATGTTGATGATGATCTCGATGATGCCCGTTACGATGGTGATGACGATGGTGTAAGGCCCGATATGCGGTACTGTTCCAGATCTAGACGTTTCCATCCAGATCTGGGGACGAAGCACATATCGGTCCCACCGCGACACATGACGAAGTCATATGCCCCGGATTTCCAACATGATATCACAACATTACAGATACAAGGATACAACATCTCATACAATCGGCATACAACTGCCTCAATACAAAACAACAGTGGAAGATACATGTTTGAGTACAGACTACAATCAAATGCCTAGTGGCAAAAGAAAATCATCGATCCCCATAACCACACGGGTCCAGGCCCTCCGCCGGGATCCGCCTAACTAGTCGTTGTCGAGTCTCCACGTGAAACGTCGATCACCGTACCTGTTGTCGATCAATGTCGGGACCCGGAATAGGCGTATGTAATTCCAGTCATGATACAATCACATGGAGAGCCGAGAGCCGTACCCACTTGTCTAAGAAGACAAGGCCAAGCACAGAACACTCTCGGAAAGCATCAAACGTGAGGGGCATCCCATCCAGGCCGGATGATCAACTGAGATGGGTCCTCATCGCCCGCTCACAAGTCTAAATGATTATGGGTGGTGAAATCCCATACTCATAGACAAGTCGCCTCAACCATGTTATCGATTGAATCCTAACTCTTACATATACTTACTCCATCCCGATCACTTAGTCGGGGTCTAGGGCGGGCTCGATCATACAACAAAGTGTGCACGTGACAGAGTCACGAACAATCGCATCGCGATGCCCCAAGATGCGCACATCTAAGGGCCACTTGGTGTATAAAAGACCGCCAGCCAGATCACAACTAAGGTCTCGAAAACCCATACTAAGACATGCATGTTATAAACATACACGCAGAACACATGCCTAGTATGAACAACAGGTATCATCACATAACTCTACAAAGTACTCTTTATTGATATACACATAGAGCATACAAAGATCACATGTCTATGATCAACATTACATCATACAACGAAAGCAAATTAGGTCTGAGTACAGACAAGTTTAACAAATGGCTTAGAGAAGCCTTGTACAACAAACATGCCCTTCCACGAGGGACCAGACTGCTGTCTGGGACTATGCTAACTTAGTCAACGTCGAGCTTCACGAAGATGACTCCATCGGGGTCCGGATTCTCATCTAAAACATAGAATAAGCAAACGTGAGTACAAAGTCGTACTCAGCAAGACTTACATCAGATCTATACTACTCATGCTCAAGTATCAAGGTAAAGGAGGTGGGGTTCAACATGCAGAAGTGCCAGCTTTGACTTGGCTAGTCCTGAACTACGATTACCAGACTTGAGGTAAGAAGCGTACACGAGTCCACTACAATTCTCCAACCAATACACCACTATGGTTACTTCCTCGACTTCCCCACGAGGAAGCACGCCATAGCACTCACGCTTATCTTGCGAGCTTTATAAGTATCCATTCAAGTTTTCTATGATCAAGTAGAGGTTTCCAAGTAGTCCATAACCGCGGACACGGCTATTCGAATAGTTCATTAACCCTGCAGGGGTGTACATCTTCACACGCGTGTCATCACTTATCGTCTCGTTCTTGTCACCCTTCAAGCGGGTGTCGGACGTGGATGAAACCAAGGCACTACCCTCACATCACCTTCTCTAATCCAGGAATCGACTACCTGAGTTTTTCACCGCTCGAGAGTTCGGCCGGTTCCACGAAACGGACTCAGATAATGTAAGGGACCGAGACGCCACCTTTGACAGATGGTTTCACTGCCTCACAGGTCCACCCACATATCTATACATAAATCAAATGGAAAGCCCGAATCTAGTGTGACTCCTGGACCGGATCGGGTACGTAAAGAGGCCAAACGGGGCTCCCATAAAACCCTACATGTGGTCATACTCTTTGTCTTAGATCACAAAACAGGAACTCGGGGCCTAGGGCAGTGTTCAGCGAGATAACCCACTGTGTACTCCTACACAGCCTCTCATCGTTCACCTTTGTTTAGGGTGGATTCACCAACACGTTAACATCAGCACCACTATGTTCATTCCATCCCGACTCACAAACATAACATCCTCATTGTATCACTAAGCAGCAAAAGCAGTAACAGTTGCAGGGGCCACATGCTCATCATTCAACTCCTAAATCTGCTAGGATTGTGGTTTGCTTAATACGGTGACAAAATGATAGGTCATGCATCGGAATGGGTTCAATTATGCGAAAGAACGTGTCTCGGTGATCTCCTAAACATGCATAAGCGAGACTGAGAGGGAAATTGGGATTTTATAGACATGATCAATGGGGTTTTTCTTGCCTTGCTGACGATACACGGGTCTTAACGGTGGTCTTCTTCTTCGGGGGTGATCACCGTCTCGGAACGTCTGTCATCGGAGGCAATCATCAACAAGGGGGGGACAACTTCGAAAGTAAAAATGCACATACACATGATAAGGTTGTCCATGATGTGAATGGTACTGGTTTGTAGCATATTCAATTTAATTGAAGTATATTGCATTTGAAATGCAAATTCAAACTCCAAATTCAAATTCAAATTAAGTCATATACACATTTGCTTCTGTTCACTCATTTTAAAATGGTGAAACATAAAAACAAATTGCATATTCTTAATCCTTGCATTTTTCTGATAATTTTTCATATATTATTTGTCCAATTTGGAGTTCATATGAATTTTCTATGAATTATTGAAATTTTGGGTATTTTCTGGAATTTCTGTAATTTCTAATAAATTCTTTTCTATTTACTGCGTCAGCACTGCATCAGCATGGCGTCAGCAGGGGGGTGTAACAGCCCAGTTTTCACAAAAAATTAAAAAATTTGTTTTCGGTATGATTTGTTTGATTGTCTGATTTGTTTGCGGTGTTTGCATCCCCGATTTATCGATCGGTGATTATTTTCCCCCTCTTATCTCGTATCGGACGGAGACTGACCCTTGCCACCCTGACACTCGACCTTGCGACACCGGGTTTCGCCCGATCACCGTCGCGAAAACCGCACGAGACCAGTCGCAGCCAACGGAACGATAAACCCCGTTTAATAATTAAACGGGATATTTTTATAGCGCACCGGAAAGTGTTTTCGGAACGGTTCCAGCGCCAGGTGAACGCCTCCGGCTCGACTCGCTGTTCGCGCAGTTCGAAGTTTTACCCGAATCGGAGGTACTGCGGACCCCCGACGGTCAGAAACGTGAGCACCGTGCACGCGAGGTAAAAACCGATGATGTTTTTGCAAACTGCCAGCCACCCATGCTATATAAACACCACCACACTCCCACCCATTTTTTAGGGTTTCCCTAGCCAAAATATGCAGCCACACCCCTAGTTTTGCTCCAATTTTCGTCCAAAACACCCACATCCCGAAACCCTAGCTCCCAGATCCGTTTTCGGCCGTCGGATCGCAGATCGGAGGGCCGTCGACGCGCCACGTCGTCACCCTCAAGCTCTCCTCTCTCTCTCTCTCCTGACCAAGCCGCCATGCCCGTGGAGCTCCTGAGCCGCCGCCGCAGCCCAACTCCGGCCGGAGCAGCCGGCAGCAGCGGCCGCCTCCCTCTCCTCTGCGCCTTCCCTCTCCCCTGCTCCCTCTCACCCGCCGCCTTCCTCTGTCTGCAGGCCGTGCGCCGCCGCACGCCATGGACAGCCGGCGCGAGCTCCACCGCCCCGGCCTCGCGAGCGCGCCTCGAGCCGCCACGTCGCGCCGGCCCTCGCGCCGCCTGGCCCCTTGAACCGCGCCGCCCTCCGCCGGACTCGCACGGCCACGCCGGCCTCCTCCTCAGCGCGCCGCCCCCTCGTCGTCTTGGCCGGCCGGTAAGCCGAGCCCCGCCGCCGTCGGTCTCGATCCAGGCGGGATCGAGCCGGCCGCCCACCAACCGCCACGGTGGCCAGCTGGGCCGATCCAGGCGCCAGGCCCAGCGCGCCAGCACGCCTCCAACGGCCCACATCAGCCCCCTGGTCCAGCCGCGATGGGCCTCGGCCCAACTGGGTGAGGCCTATTTTTTTTTAGTTAGTTACCCCCTGTTATTTTTGCTAAGTGTTGGAAAAACTGTGTGCTGATTCAATTTTGCAACGACGATAGCAAGCGATCCGTAGCTCCGATGACGTTTCCCCCAAAACGAAAGTTGCTCAGAATTGCGTGTACTTTAATTCATCTTTTGTGAGCATTTGCATTTGAGCTCATCTTTATTGTGTGAATGTGTTCTGAACAGGGCATCAGGCCGTTAAAACTGCTACTTTTCCTGTTTAGTGCTGCTGTTATTATTTTGGTGCAACTTGGCATGATGATTGTAACCAATCCATGAGGCCTATTGCATTGATTCCTTTTGCGTTGCGTTAAGCAATGTTTCTACTTCAGTTACATGCATTCACATGCCATATTTGCTTGCTGCATCATGTCTATATCTTGCTCCAAAGTAGCTATCCTGATGTTATTGTGCTGCTATTGCTGAAACTGTTATTTTGTTGCAACTTCGGATGACGATTGCTTCGCAACCGTTTATCGGAATTGAGTGATTCCAATTGCATATTGTTAGGCATCATTTCTACTTTCATCCCATGTATTGCTATGTCATGTTGCTGCACTTTTGCATATAGATTTACCCCTGTTTATACAGCATATGTGCATAAATTGTTTTGCTTGTATCTTTTTAACCGTAACTCCGTTTGGGGTGTTCTTTATATGTAACTTGATTAGTTTTTCGTGTTCTTTGTGTTTATGCTATTGTTTGCTGTTGTTAACCAAGATAAAATATGGTTTAGTACAGAACAGTACCAAATGTTTTAATCATCGTGCGGCACTTAGTGTTATGCCATGTATAGGATTGTGCCTCACTTAAATTGTCTAGCATAGATAGTTTCCTTTGTGCTTCACCTCTTGACCTGTTTGTGTGCTATGCCATGCTTGCTTGAGTTGCCATGTTAATAACCATTGTTTGATCACTTGTAGCTAAATAACTTGAACCACCGTAAATGTGCGGTATCGTCGTGTGTGACGAGTACTCCACTTAAATTGTTAGTAACCGCTCTCGACGGTAGGTGCGATGTCTCGTGTTGCCTTTTGTTGATGCTTGCTCTTGTATTGCTCCGTAGTAATAGTGGTGCACCGTTGATTGCTTTCCAGTGTTTACTTCTTGTGTGCTCCCGCGGGTACCTCTCGGAGACGATGCGAGCTTGCGATCAACTACACTTCGGAACCCGACTTATCAACAGGCAAGGACTTGCATTACTTATGATCCATTCTATTTCAACCAGCGGTTTGCATGCTAGTATAGGTTAGGTTCGATGTTTGATCCTACCACATGTTTACAGCCTCTTTCAAACCGATACAGCCATGTCCCCTCCCAGCAAACCCTGTACTGCTATGTTACTATTGCTCGTTGCTTAGCCCCTGCTTAGTATGCATGCTTAGGATGCTACGATGTTACCCTGTTACTCTTTGGGTTGGGATATCACATTATTATTATTATTGTTGATGATATGATTATTATTATAATGTTGACTATATTCGACGAAGGATGGAAGGTCTAGGCTATCCCGCCCCGACGCTTTGTTCCATTCGAGTCACCTAGGATCCGAGTTCCGGGTATTGGTTTTAAGACTGAGCGTGCCTAACCGCGTGTGGGATTTTATGGGGTCCCCTCTTCTTACCTATCTAGCTTCAAACATTTCTAGTGGTGGCCCAAGCTGATTTACCATTTGAAAACCGTGTGTGTGTCTGTTGGGTCGCTCCTGGCAGATATTATTTAAAACAACTCAGACCAGTGAGGACATAGTTCCCTTGCTGGGTCCCCGGTTATCCCAATGTGCGATGAACCGGCAATCCAAACCTGGAGTCATACGGTAGAGACCAGATCAAGAGCGCGGCCGGCTCCTGAGCTGGGTGTCGTCTCACCGGGGGCCACCCGGATTTGTTCGTTGTTAGCTAGAGGGACCTGTCGTTTCGGATCTCTTGGAACTAAATCATAAAATGGTTGCCTATGATGGGTAGCAACGGAGAGTGATGGACGTGCGTGCAGAGCCTCGTAATGGGCAGTTGGTACACCCCTGCAGGGTTAAATCTTTTCGAGAAGCCGTGTCCACGGTTATGGACGACTTGAGACCTACGTCTTGTTCATAGACAACAACAACTGAGATAATATTATTATAAACTTGATCAACATGTGTGTGTGCCTTGACTGCTTCTTCTTCGTCGGGATGCGAAGAGGAGGACAAGGATAGGATAGGTGTTATGTTTGCGTAAGTAGTTGATAGCAAGACTTGTTGGAGGCGATTCCTCATCGAATGCTTGGCTTCTTACCTTACTCTCTAGATCGTTAGCTACTTATTAAATGCTAGTGCGGCAGCAACCTCACCACTTACCCCTTCCTTACCGTAAACTACTAGTTGTCCTAGAATGACGAGTGATGAAGTCCTTGCTGGGTCAGATGACCACTACAGTTGGATGCTGAGTACTTCTGTACTCATGATACTACCCCCAAACTCTTTTCAGGGTTCTTGATCGACAACAGGTATGGTGATCGACGTTTCACGTGGAGACTCGACGACGACTAGTTAGGCGGATCCCGGCGGAGGGCCTGGACCCGTGTGGTTATGGTATCGATGCTTTTCTCTTTGCCACTAGGCATTTGCTTGTAGTCTGTACTCAGACATATATCTTCCGCTGTTATATTGTATTAAGTCAGTTGTATGTCGATTGTATGAGATGTTGTATCCTTGTATCTGTGATGTTGTGATATCATGTTGGAAATCCGGGGCATATGGCTTTGTCATATGTCGCGGTGGGTCCGATATGTGCTTCGTCCTCGGGTTCGGGCGGAAACGCCCGAATCTGAAACAGTACCGCATATCGGGCCTTACAGGGGGCTCACCAGTGGGGCCATGCTGTCAGTGGCTCTGGGGTTAAACCCGGGGTTTAATTTAAATTGTGCTTAAATTAGAGGGGGCTGGGGCCCACTGTCATAGACTCCAGGGGGGATTAGCAAGGTGATTAAGGCCCTAATGGCCTGGGCTGCCGGCGGCTCAACGCCGGCGTCACTGGACGCGGCGGCACCTCGCCGGAGTGGTGAATCCGGCCACGGGAGAGCTCGTCGAGGCCACCAGAGGGACGCCCGAGGTCACCCGCGTAACCCAGTGCCCACGGGGAGGCTCGGGGGTGGCCGGAGCCTCGCCGGCGTCGACAAGGCGCGGCGGCCGTGGCACTGATTCGAAGAGGAGGTTGCTAGCAAGTGCAAAACAGAGAACGGAGAGAGGCGTTGGTTTCCTGGGGACGTCGCACGTCCACTGGACGTGGACAAGACGACGCGGGCGGCTCGTGTGCTCGACGGCGAGCACACCGGCGGCGAGGAGCCACGGCTCCCGTGGCGGATCTTGAATGGGGTAGGGATTGGAGGCGTGGATAGGGGGTTTTTGCTCACCGTGAACCGGGGAGAAAGATGGTGCAGACGACGGAGGCTTGGAGGTACAGGCGGCGGCGAATTCTTTGTCGAGGTCCCGCGGTGGCCGGCGGCGAGATATTGAGAATGGCCTCGTCGTTGGGGAAGATGGGCTCGAATTGGAGGCACGGCTTGAAGAAGACGACGGTGGGGACTTCACTGGACACGACGGCTCGCCGGGAGGGGGTAGTTTGCCACGTCTGTGCGGCGGCGCGGCGAGGTCGAGCGCTCGGGTGGCCTCGGGATCTCGATGGGGAGGAGGAAAGAGGGCGAGCTCGAGAAGGTAGAAGGTGCGGGGGTCTCTGGGCGTTGCGTGGCGCAAGGAGACGCCTCGGGCTGGTCTAGGTGAGCCTCGGTGGCGTCCACGGCGCTCGTCTCGCCACCGAGCTGCTTGGATGCGAGGGGAGGAAGAAGACAACGCGGCCGGGTGGGCTGGGCCGGCCAGAGGAAGTGGGCCGTCGCCCTGGGCGAAAGGTAAGCCTTTTTTGTTTTCTTTTCTTTTTTCTATTTTCTGTCTTCTGTTTTGCTCTGGTAAAAATACCAAAACATTTTATAAAAATGCCCAACTAATTTTATAAATACTAGGTGACCAGTAGCTAGCCACATATAGAATTTGGACATTTTTGAAATTCAATAAAATTTGAATTTTAATTAAAATAGGGTCAAATTTAATTTCCAGGGCACCTTTTGAATTTTTGAATATTCCATGGGCATGGAAATGAACCCAAACCACTTTTAAAATGATCACCATCATTTATAGGAATTTTCCAATTATTCAAAAGATTTTGGGAAAAAAGATTTTTATCTGGCCATTTGAATTAATTTCTCAGGGCTTTTCTTTTCCCCATTTTTGGATTTCAATTGAATTTTTAGATGATGCAAAGGGTCAAACAAGCCCTAGAACTTACCCTAGTTGGGGTTCTGACAATCAAGAACCCTGAAAAGAGTTTGGGGGTACTATCATGAGTACAGAAGTACTCAGCATCCAACTATAGTGGTCATCTGACCAAGCAAGGACTTCATCACTCGTCATTCTAGGACAACTAGTAGTTTACGGTAAGGAAGGGGTAAGTGGTGAAGTTGCTGCCGCACTAGCATTTATGAAGTGGTTAACGATCTAGAGAGTAAGATAAGAAGCCAAGCATTCAATGAGGAATCGCCTCCAACAAGTCTGCTATCCACCTACTACGCAAACATAACACCTATCCTATCCATGTCCTCCTCTTCGCATCCCAACGAAGAAGAAGCAGTCAAGGCACACACACGTTGATCAAGTTATATTAAGATTATCTCACTTGTTGTTGTCTATGAACAAGGAGTAGGTCTCAAGTCGTCCATAACCGTGGACACGGCTTCTCGAAAAGATTTAACCCTGCAGGGGTGTACCAACTGCCCATTACAAGGCTCCGCACGCACGCCCATCTCTCTTAGTTGCTACCCATCACAGGCAACCATTTTATGATTTAGTTCCAAGAGATCCGAAACGACAGGTCCCTCTAACTAAAAACGAACAAATCCGGGTGGCCCCCAGGGAGTCGACACCCAATCCAAAATCTGGCCACGCTCTCGGATCGGACTCTCACGTGAGGCCTCGGGCCCTCGCCGGTCAAAGGTGGACCAACAGGGAAACCATGTCTCCGCTGGTCCGGGTTGTTTAAAAATTGTGAGGGGATCCACCAAGCACACACACGGGGTTTCAAATGGTAAATCAGCTCAGGCCACCACTAGAAATGTTTGAAGCTAGATAGGTAAGAAAAGGGGACCCCATAAAATCCCACACGCGGTTAGGCACGCTCAGTCTTAAAACCAATACCCGGAACTCGGATCCTAAGTGACTCGAATGGAACAAAGCGTCGGGGCGGGATAGCCTAGACCTTCCATCCTTCGTCGAATATAGTCAACATTATAATAGTCATATCATACACAACAATATAATAATGTGATAGCCCAAACCAAGGAGTAACAGGGTAACATCGGAGCATCCTAAGCATGCATACTAAGCAAGGGCTGAGCAACGAGCAATAGTAACATAGCAGTACATGGTTTGCTGGGAGGGGACATGGCTGTATCGGTTTGAAAGAGGCCATAAACATGTGGTAGGATCAAACATCGAACCTATCCTATACTAGCATGCAAAACCGCTGGTTGAAATAGAATGGATCATAAGTAATGTATAGTCCTTGCCTGTTGATAAGTAGGGTTCCGAAGGTGTAGTTTATCGCAAGCTCGCATCGTCTCCGAGAGGTATCCGCAGGAGCACGCAAGAAGTAAACACTGGAAAGCAATCAACGAGAAAGCACTCTATTACTACGAGGCAAACACGAGCAAGCATCAACAAGAAGCAACACGAGACATCGCACCTACCGTCGAGAGCGGTTACTAACAGATTAAGTGAAGTACTCGTCACACACGACGATACCGCACACTTACGGTGGTTCAAGTTGTTTAGCTACAGGTGAGCAAAAGGTTGTTAACATGGCATATCACTCAAGCATGTCAAGAGGTGAAGCATAAATAAATTATCTAAGCTAGTCAATTTAAGTGGGGTGAAATCCTAGACATGGCAAACTATTACGGACCCCATGATATTTATTGTGTTTGGTACTGTTTTGCCCTAAACAATATTTTATTATTTTTATTAGCAAGAAAGAACATCAAAAACACAATCTACATGCAATTCTAGTCAAGTTACATATAAAGAACATTTTAATCAAAGCAACGGTTAAAAAGTTATGGCAGTTACAGTTTACAGTTGCAAGCAGTGTAATTAGCAGGAAAACAGCATGTAAACAAAGTCAAACATGGCAACAAAGCACATTTTATTAAACTACACACAAAACTAAGCAAGTTTCATATTTTACGCGTCGCGATCCGAGCTACGAGCTAAAAGATACGGCTACCGCAAGAAAACTAATACAATCTGTTAAAATAAAAACCTAAAAACAAAAAAAACGTCTAACATGTTGAATCTAGTCTTACTGGGCCAAGCCCAACAAAAGCAGCAGCGACATAAAAAAACAAAAAAAAACAAAGGTGCTCACTACATGGGCCTCAGCCCATCTGCAGAGGAGGCCGGCGGCCTGTGTGGCGGCGGACTGGGCCGGGGCGCACGACCCACGTGGTGGCGACGGCCGGCTCATGCGCCTGCTGGAACCGCACGCGGCGGCGGCAGCTGGTACTCCGGCGAGGCGAGGAGGTCTCTGGCGAGGCGAGGAGCCGGGAGGCGGCGACGGATCCGGTCCGGGCTGGAGGGGCGAGGTTGGCAAGGTCAGGGGCGGCGTCGTGGCCCGTTCCGGCGGCTGTGGAGCTTCCAGCGGGCGGCGGCCATGGCGCTCCCGTCTTTGTCGAACTGCAGGGCGAGGAGGCAGCGGGGTGAGAGGAGAGGGAGAGGAGGAGGGCGCGGGAGGAGAGAGAGGCCAGTGGCGTCGGCTGCCGGCGACGGCTTCGGTCCGGCGGCTGGCCGGAGGCAGCGCGCGGCGGCGGCCCCGTGGGCGTGGAGGCTGCTCGGTGGAGGAGAGAGGAGAGGTGGGTGGTGGAGACGATCTGGGCCGTTGGATCGGCCGATCTGACGGTCCAGATCCGCAAGGGCTAGGGTTTGACTGAAATTGGGCTAAAAATGCGAAAATGGGGGGGGGATTTTCCTGATCTAGGAGGCTAGGGGCTGCCTAGGTGCTTAGGGAAAACCCTAAGTGGTGGGGTGGTCTTTTTATAGCCCGGGTGGCTGGCAGTTTGCAAAAACATCTCCGGTTTTTCTCTCGCGCGTGCGGTGTTTACGTTTCTGACCGCCGGGGGTCCACAGTACCTCCGATTCGGGTTAAACTTCCAACTGCGCGATCAGCGCGTCGAGCCGGAGGCGTTCACCTCGCGCTGGGACCATTCTGAGAACATTTTTCGGCATGCTATAAAAATAACCCGTTTAATTATTAAACGGGGTTTTTCGTTCCGTTGGCTGCGGCTGGTCTCGTGCGGGTTTTCGCGACGATGATCGGGCGTAACCCGGTGTCGCAAAGGTCGAGTGTCAGGGTGGCAAGGTTCGGTATCCGTCCGGTACGAGATAAGATGGGGAAAATAATCGCCGATCGATAAATCGGGGATGCAAACACCGCAAACAAATCAGACAATCAAACAATTCACACCGAAAACAAAAATTTTAATTTTTGCAAAATATGGGCTGTTACAATACAACACCACCAACAAGGGATCTCGTACCGAGATCCAGGACGATCCGGGGGAGAGGGGAAGGGGGAAAGAAGAGAGTAGACGATCTTCAACACCACCAACAAGGGACTCAGCTCCATGTCGACATCGAACTTCGGTCGAGATAAATTTCCGCAGAGAGACGACAACGTCGGAAGAACGAATCCGTCAGTGCCAAGAGGAAGAACGACAGCTAAAACCTGGTCAAAAGGATAGTGCTTTTCGACGCAAGTCGTGAACACACTGGGAAAGGAGGGAGGGAAAAGGACGACCTAGATGATATCCAAAACCGGAGAAGCTAAAGGTACTACAGGAATTCCCACCTGAGCTCGGAATCGAGACAATACGCTGCAAGCCAGGCATTGTAACGGTTCCGAAACTCCACACTCATCGAGATCCTAATGTTTGAAGGGGATAAGGCGAGAGTAGAACACTTACGATACTTGTCCTGACCAGAGCAAAGGTAAGGAGTAAAAAAGATTCCTACTCTCCGATAACTAACTTAGTAACTACAAAATAGTTTTTATCTAGATTCGACTTCGGCCAGAGAAGGGATCCTACGGTCGGTAAGGCTCTGATACCAAGTTGTAAGGCCCGATATGCGGTACTATTCCAGATCTAGACGTTTCCATCCAGATCCGGGGACGAAGCACATATCGGTCCCACCGCGACACATGACGAAGTCATATGCCCCGGATTTCCAACATGATATCACAACATTACAGATACAAGGATACAACATCTCATACAATCGGCATACAACTGCCTCAATACAAAACAACAGCAGAAGATACATGTTTGAGTACAGACTACAATCAAATGCCTAGTGGCAAAAGAAAATCATCGATCCCCATAACCACACGGGTCCAGGCCCTCCGCCAGGATCCGCCTAACTAGTCGTCGTCGAGTCTCCACGTGAAACGTCGATCACCGTATCTGTTGTCGATCAAGAACCCTGAAAAGAGTTTGGGGGTAGTATCATGAGTACAGAAGTACTCATCATCCAACTGTAGTGGTCATCTGACCCAGCAAGGACTTCATCACTCGTCATTCTAGGACAACTAGTAGTTTACGGTAAGGAAGGGGTAAGTGGTGAAGTTGCTGCCGCACTAGCATTTATGAAGTGGCTAACGATCTAGAGAGTAAGATAAGAAGCCAAGCATTCGATGAGGAATCGCCTCCAACAAGTCTGCTATCCACCTACTACGCAAACATAACACCTATCATATCCTTGTCCTCCTCTTCGCATCCCAACGAAGAAGAAGCAGTCAAGGCACACACACGTTGATCAAGTTATATTAAGATTATCTCAGTTGTTGTTGTCTATGAACAAGGAGTAGGTCTCAAGTCGTCCATAACCGTGGACACGGCTTCTCGAAAAGATTTAACCCTGCAGGGGTGTACCAACTGCCCATTACAAGGCTCCGCACGCACGCCCATCTCTCTTAGTTGCTACCCATCACAGGCAACCATTTTATGATTTAGTTCCAAGAGATCCGAAACGACAGGTCCCTCTAACTAACAACGAACAAATCCGGGTGGCCCCCAGGGAGTCGACACCCAATCGAAAAGTTGGCCACGCTCTTGGATCGGACTCTTCCGTCTCAACAGGGTTTGGGTTACCGAGACGCCTCATGTGAGGCCTCGGGCCCTCGCCGGTCAAAGGTGGACCAACAGGGAAACCGTGTCTCCGCTGGTCCGGGTTGTTTAAAAATTGCGAGGGGATCCACCAAGCACACACACGGGGTTTCAAATGGTATATCGGCTCGGGCCACCACTAGAAATGTTTGAAGCTAGATAGGTAAGAAAAGGGGACCCCATAAAATCCCACACGCGGTTAGGCACGCTCAGTCTTAAAACCAATACCCGGAACTCGGATCCTAAGTGACTGGAATGGAACAAAGCATCGGGGCGGGATAGCCTAGACCTTCCATCCTTCGTCGAATATAGTCAACATTATAATAATCATATCATACACAACAATATAATAATGTGATAGCCCAAACCAAGGAGTAACAGGGTAACATCGTAGCATCCTAAGCATGCATACTAAGCAAGGGCTGACCAACGAGCAATAGTAACATAGCAGTACATGGTTTGCTAGCTGAATAAAATAAAAACCTAAAAACAAAAAAAAAACGTCTAACAGGTTGAATCTAGTATTACTGGGCCAAGCCCAACAAAAGCAGCAGCGAAATAAAAAAAATATAAAAACAAAGGTGCTCACTACATGGGCCTCAGCCCATCTGCAGAGGAGGACGGCGGCCTGCGTGGTGGCGGACTGGGCCGGGGCGCGCGGCCCACGTGGTGGCGACGGCCGACTCGTGCGCCCGCTGGAACCGCACACGACGGCGGCTAGTACTCCGGCGAGGTGAGGAAGTCTCCAGCGAGGCGAGGAGCCGGGAGGCCGCGGCGGCGGCGGATCCAGTGGAGAGGGCGACGGATCCGGTGTGTGGAGGAGAGAGGAGAGGTGGGTGGTGGAGCCGATCTGGGATCCTGCATCGGCCGATCCGACGGTCCAGATCCGCAAGGGCTAGGGTTTGACTGAAATTGGGCTAAAAATGCGAAAATGGGGGGGGGGGTCCAGATCTGGGAGGCTAGGGGCTGCCTAGGTGCTTAGGGAAAACCCTAAGTGGTGGGGTGGTCTTTTTATAGCCCGGGTGGCTGGCAGTTTGCAAAAACATCCCCGGTTTTTCTCTCGCGCGCGCGGTGTTTACGTTTCTAACCGTCGGGGGTCCGCGGTACCTCCGTTTCGGGTAAATCTTCGAATTGCGCGATCAGCGCGTCGAGCCGGAGGCGTTCACCTCGCACTGGGACCGTTCTGAGAACACTTTCCGGCATGCTATAAAAATAACCCGTTTAATTATTAAACGGGGTTTTTCGTTCTGTTGGCTGCGGCTGGTCTCGTGCGGGTTTTCGCGACGGTGATCGGGCGTAACCCGGTGTCGCAAAGGTCGAGTGTCAGGGTGGCATGGTTCGGTCTCCGTCCGTTAAGAGATAAGAGGGGGAAAATAATCGCCGATCAATAAATCGGGGATGCAAACACCGCAAACAAATCAGACAATCAAACAATTCACACCGAAAACAAAAATTTTAATTTTTGCAAAATCTGGGCTGTTACAATGGCGATGATCTCCCCTTCCGGGAGGTAATCTCCTCGGCGGAATCTTCCCGCCGGAGAGCCCTTTTCTTCTTTGTAGGTTTCCGCCACGGAGCGGCGGCGGAACTCCGTGAAAGCTTCTCCTTTTAGGGTTTTCACGTAACGAGGAGTATATAGGCCAGAGTGGGGAGCCGGGAGTGGCCCTAGGGCTCCAGGCGCCCTCCCGGCGTGGCCAGGGGTGGGCCGCGCCAGGTGGCCGTCTGGGGCCCATGTGGCCCCCCTCTGGCCCCTCTTCGGAGATTCTTTGTTATCCTTCTGGAAAATACCCCCCGTCGATTTTCAGGTAATTTGGAGGTATTCTTCTTCAGCAACTCAGCGTCCACTTTTTACCGCTGAATCCTGCGTCTGCTGCTTCGCCACCGGAAAGTTGCAAACTGTGTATCATAAGCCAAAACAACATAAGAACATCATCGTAATGTGAAATATATCAACGAATAAGGATGAATTACGATATAAAATAGTGATGCATTTTGGACGTATCAACTCCCCTAAGCTTAGACCTCGCTTGTCCCCAAGCGAAAACTAAGGTCGGTAAACCTGTCCACAAGTTTAGAGAGTGATGTGTCGATAAATAAAATATGGACAAGAAGCATCATGATCTTTTTACCAAAATCAAACATCCTAAACAGCAAAATCCAACTCATAAAATCCCTTATGAAAGAGTAATAACAATTATAATCAAAAGTAGGGCTAAGGAAACTTATCAAATCAAGGAAAACAAGTCATTTGGTCAAGGGACAACTAAAAGCTTTTACCTTTGCTCTTTCTCTTTATATTTTGAAGAGATAAATTGGAACTTTTTGAAAGAACAAGCTATTAGTCATGAAGTGCAAATGCTAACACAAAGGAAGATGTTTGCTTGGCAAGTGCTGTTGCAAACAACTTACTTATCAAAAGGTAATGTCAACAATGATATGGCATAGCAAAACTTTAATGCAGCATTATATGGATGAATCTTCATCAGCATCAAGTGTCTATTCTCTTTGGGAAAGGAGGAAGTAGGGGAAACTGACTCAACATAAAAGTAAAGGAAAAAAGGAAGCCTTGTTAAAGGCAAGCAGGGAAAATTCAAGTGTTATCCTTAAATCAAATAGAATGAAAACAGGTTTTGAGAGGTGCATGATTTGTCAACGAATGCTAACAGAGTACTCAATTGCTTCTCAGATTGGACAATTTTCGAGGAACGGCTCCCAAACGGGGACGATCACATCCCCGCTATATTCTTTGTTTATCACTGCCAGAGTTTTCTGATTTCTCATGAACAAAGCGTGAAGGAGGGTTTGTATGTTGTATTATCTTTTGTGAGCTGGGCGCACTCATGCCAGTTCCTCCTCGTATTAGGGGTTTGTATATTAGACATGCAATCCCGGGGTAAAACTTGTCCAACTTAAGAAGGTCATGAGTTAACTACTATTTCCTCATGAGCTAAAACAGGGGCACAAAACAGAAGATTTTGAACATTTTAGGATAACACAAAAATTCTATGCTTTAGGAGTGGTAGTGGAATACCACGAATAGGAAGGTATGGTGGACTCATATGGAAGGTACTGGTTTCAGGGTATGGATGCACAAGCAGAATTCCGCTTATTACAGAGGTTTGGCTAGCAAAGGCTTTGAGAGAACAGACAATTGATGATGAATTTGATGCAAAGCAATATAAAGCATAAACATTAAAACAGGCATAGCACATCAATTTGTCTTCCTTGTCAACATAACACTACAAGCATAATAACAAAGAGGGTTTGGCTATGTCGCTACTTTGAGAAAAATAACATGCTTGTTGCTATGACCAAAGCTATGGTTGCCAAGATTAAATGAAGTTTTCAAAGCCATACCTGATATAAGGTCAATACTCCCCATAATAATCATCATAAGATCGATTGTGTGAGGAGAATACCGAGTGCAGCGAAGGGATCAATAAACTTCTCATTAATATTCCATCATAGACGACTCCACACTCACGGATACATAACTCTCCAAAAAGGAGTGATAGACGTCAAAGCAAACACCTATTTTATAAGATAACTTCCCTAGACATGATACGACTCTACTTGACTCTAAAAGACATAGATAAAGATAAAGATAAAGATATCGGGAACTCCCCCAAGCTTTGAACAAGCTAAGGGGATGCCATTACCCGAGGAGATTTACTCCTCTTCCTGTTGTGGTTGCTTCTTCAGATCCCTGATGACACGGCGAAGGGTTCGGTTCTTTGACTCCAAGACTTTCACCTGTACTTGTAGCACACGGAAGTCTTCACAGAGTTGGTTGGTGATGTGGTAGGCCTCGGAGATGGTGGAAAGCATACGTTGATCTTCAGGTGAGGTGGAGGGCCCTGAAAGGTTAGGAGAAAGACCATAATGAGGTTGGACAGATCCCACCATGATGGAATTGCTTGGGCCTCCTTGTTGTTGTGCGGTGATAGTCTTGACTTCCTCCCTCACGGCGCCTCCATCTCCACTTGTCTTGCGGCAGTTTCTTCTTCGGTAGCCCAATCAACGGGCTTCCCTTGATTAAGATCCTTCTGGACTTGGCGTAGACGCCATCCAAAGAAATCCTCTCCGCTCAAACCACGAGAAGACATCTCTACTACTCAACTTTTAGTCCTGGCAGAAACATCCTGAAAAGAAAACAAACGAGATTGCGAGATACGTTGCCGGAACGATCTTGGCAAATATATAGCAAAAATTTCTGCACAGAAAGGAAGGTAACAGGTTAAAGCGGGGTCGGCGACGGGCTCCGGGGTGCCCAGGCGGCCTCTCGGCGCGACCAGGGGTGGGGCCACGCCAGGGGGGCGCCTGGGCCCCCTAGAGCTGGTCTTCGGTTCCACTTAGGCCTCAAATTTTCTACATTTTGCAAAAAGTCATAATCTGGAACTTTTATGGCGGTTTCGCGATATTTCCTTAACGTAATACATACCTTTCTTTATTTTGCCTCTGATGGTGTCTGAAACAGGGCTGCAACATGTCCTTCATGAGATTTTGTGTATGCCAAATCCACATCAACATTGACAGGGTCTCCTGCTATGTAATGCTTAAGTCTTTGCCCATTCACCACTTGAGGTTTGGTGCCTTCAAAATTGTTAATCTTGATTGCACCTGAGCGGTAGACTTCCTCAATATGAAATGGCCCTTCCCACCTAGAAAGTAATTTACCTGGAGAAAACCTGAAACGGGATCTAAACAACAAAACTTTATCACCAACATTAAATTCACGTTTCAGAATCCTCCTATCATGCCACTTCTTTACCTTTTCCTTGAAAATTTTAGCGCTCTCGTAAGCTTCACTTCTCCACTCATCTAGAGAAGTCAAGTTCATGAGACGCTTTTCACCAGCTAACTTCGGGTCAGCATTAAGCTCTATAATAGCCCAGAAAGCTTTGTGCTCTAATTATAATGGCAAATGGCAAGCCTTGCCATAGACCATCTTATAAGGAGACATGCCCATGGGGTTTTTGTAAGAAGTTCTATACGCACACAAAGCATCTCCTAACTTATTTGACCAATCCTTTCTATTTCTATTGACTGTCTTCTGTAAGATCAACTTGATCTCTCTATTGGTGAGCTCAACTTGCCCACTAGTTTGAGGGTGGTACGGTGAAGCAATTTTATGATTGACATCGTACTTGGCTAAAGCTTTTCTAAAAGCTCCATGTTTAAAGTGTGAACCCCCATCAGTCACGACGTACCTAGGTACTCCAAACCTAGGAAAAATTACATCCTTGAGCATTTTCAAAGATGTCTTGTGATCAGCACTTTCAGTGGGGATTGCCTCTACCCACTTGTTTACATAATCAACAACAACTAGAATGTGAGTGTACTTGTGTGAGGAAGGAAAAGGACCCATAAAATCAAATCCCCAGCAATCAAAAGGCTCAATCACTAGAGAGTAATTCATAGGCATCTCATTCCTCCTACTAATATTACCAACTCTCTCACACTTATCACAGGATAAAACATAATTTCTAGCATCTTTAAAGAGAGTAGGCCAATAAAAACCTGATTGAAGAACCTTATGTGCGGTCCTCTCACCAGCATGATGTCGTCCATATGGACTATCATGACATTGTTTGAGAATGTCCTTCTGCTCGTGTTCCGGTACCCATCTTCTCACGATCCCGTCTGGACCTTCTTTGAAAATATGTGGGTCATCCAAAAGTAATGCCTCAAATCATGAAAGAACATCTTCCTTTGCTTAAATGTTAAACCTGGAGGCAAAAACTTTGCACCGATAAAGTTAGCATAATCTGCAAACCAAGGGTCGGAGAGATATTATACTTTAACAACAGCTAGCTATTCGTCTGGAAAACTGTCGTTGACTGGAATGGGATCATGCGGTATATCTTCCATCCTTGAAAGATTATCCGCCACTGGATTGTCTGCTCCTTTCCTATCGACAATCTGCAAATCAAATTCTTGAAGAAGGAGTACCCATCGAATGAGCCTTGGTTTGGCATCCTTCTTCTCCATAAGATACTTAATGCCAGCATGGTCAGTATGAACAATAATCTTAGAGTCAAAAATATACTGCCTAAACTTATCACAAGCAAACACTACTGCTAAGTATTCCTTCTCAGTAGTAGCATAATTCTTTTGAGCACTATCAAGGGTTTTGCTAGCACAAGATATAACATTCCACTTCTTATCAACCCTCTGTCCTAAAACAGCTCCAACAGCAAAATCACTAGCATCACACATAATTTCAAAAGGTAAATTCCAATCAGGTGATTGTACTATAGGAGCAGTTATTAAAGCTTTTTTAAGAACTTCGAAGGCTTCCTTACAATCTTCATCAAAAACAAAAGGAATATCCTTCTGGATAAGATTAGTGAGGGGTCTCGAAGTCTTAGAAAAGTCTTTAATAAATCTTCTATAGAAACCAGCATGACCGAGAAAACTACGAATACCTTTGATGTCCCTTAGATAGGGCATCCTTTCAATTGCTTCGATCTTGGCCCTGTCAACTTCAATTCCCCTCTCGGAAATCTTGTGGCCAAGAAAAATTCCCTCGTTGACCATAAAGTGGCACTTCTCCCAGTTAAGCACCAGGTTCGTCTCCTCACATCTCTGCAAACTTAATTAAGGTTGTGGAGACAATGGTCAAAAGATGTTCCATAGACGGAGAAATCGTCCATGAATACCGCCATGATTTCTTCACAAAAACCATGAAAGATAGCAGACATACACCTTTGAAAAGTAGCAGGGGCATTACAGAAACCAAAAGGCATACGTCTGTAAGCATAAGTACCATAGGGAAAAGTAAAAGTGGTATTCTCTTGATCAGCAGTGTTAACATGAATTTGAAAGAAGCCAGAATAACCATCTAAATAACAAAAATGAGTATTCTTGGGTAACCTTTAAAGCATTTGGTCGATGAACGTCAACGGGTAGTGGTCCTTCCTAGTTGCCTTGTTCAGCTTCCTGCAATCAATACACATTCTATACCCAATAATAATTCTCTGAGGTATTAGTTCATTCTTATCATTAGGAACTACATTTGTTCCTCCTTTCTTTGGAACACAATGAACCGGGCTTACCCACTTACTATCGGCTATAGGGTAGATAATACCTGCGGCTAGAAGCTTGAGAATCTCAGTCCTTACAACATCAATCATTTTTTGATTCAACCGTCATTGATGATCAACAACTGGTTTAGCATCAGGTTCAAGGTTCATGGTATGTTGACAAATAGACGGACTAATCCCCTTAAGGTCATCAAGGGTATAGCCAATTGCACCTCGATGTTTGCGAAGTACTTCCAATAGACGATCCTCTTCATACCCGGAAAGGTTAGAATTGACAATAACAGGATATACTTTCTTTTCATCTAAATAAGCATATTTGAGCGTCTCGGGAAGAGGTTTAGGATCAAACACTGGATCTTATTTTGGTTGAGACAAAATTCCCATGGTCTTCCATGTATTGATGCAAAGGATCATTAGGGGGAATAGCAATGGAAGCAATATCTTCAATAATCTTATCATTACTAGGTAAATCAGTACCACGAGGCTGCTTAGAGAACTTAGAAAAATTAAATTCATATGGCTCACCATTGAATTCAACAGAAACTTTACTTTTCTTGCAATCTATTATAGCTCCACAGGTTCTGAGAAAAGGTCTACCAAAAATAATAGGACAAAAATTATCCTTCACTGAACCAAGTACTATAAAGTCGGTAGGATACTTTACCTTTCCGCATAAGACTTCAACGTCTCTCACAATTCCGATAGGAGAGATAGTTGATCTGTTTGCAAGATGAATAGTAACATCAACTTCTTCAAGTTAACAAGGTGAAATCTCACCCATGATCTCTTGATAAAGTGAATACGGGATAACACTAGCACTCGATCCCAAATCGCATAGCCCATAATAATTGTGATCTCCTATTTTAACAGATACCAGTGGAGTACCTGAAATTGGGCCCTTATTCTTGGTTGTGACAAGGTTAATGGAAACAGCGCAAAAATTTATATTGGAATCTAAAGCATCATTAGTAATAAGATCCTTAACCAATGCAAGTCGAGGATCGACCTTGATCTGGTCCCTAGGCTCATCAATTATTCTCTCACTCTTATTCATTATTCCTGTCACAAAAGAGTGCTCCCTTATTCTTACGGGACAAGGGGGCCTTTCATATATAACTGCAGTCACAATAGGGTCTGCAACATGAATATAAATAGATGATTCTTTGAAGGGTTTATGATGCTGACTCTTCTCCTTCTTAGAAGAGTCAATATGAGAAGCAAAGTCCTTGCAAAAATCAATCATCAGATGGGAATCAAGACCAATCTTAGAGCAAAAGGAATTAAAGGAATCAGTTTTCACATAGCTCTCTATATAATCATGCTCATAATTTATAGTAGGTTCAATACATTTATCTATTTCCCAATCTTCGGTATTCTTCTGGATACTTTCAAGGAGATCCCATCTTTCTTCAACGCTTTTCGTCTGAAATACCCCACTGGAGGAGGCATCCAACATCTCCTTATCCTGACGAGAAAGTCTAGCATAAAAGTTTTTAAGTAGAGTTTCCTTGGGGAGCTCATGAATAGGACATTTGAGCATTAGAGATTTCAATCTCCCCCAAGCTTGAGCGATGCTTTCTCCGTCACGAGACCTAAAGTTATAGATATAATTCCTGTCTCGATGAATTTCATGAAGAGGATAAAACTTGCTATAAAAGAGAGACATAAGCTCATGCCAATCAAGCAAATGAGAGTTATCGAGAATCTTATACCAATCTGAAGCTTTATCTATAATCGATACGGAGAACAATTTCTTCATGACAAACTCCTTTGATACACCTGCAAGCTTAAATAATGAACATAGTTGTGAAAAATATAGCAAGTGTTCACTGGGGTGTCTATCTCCTGCATAACGATTAGCCAAAACACAATCGATAATACCAACTGGTATTTTGTAAGGCACAATTTCAGTAGGGGGAGGAACAACCACCATAGGTGTGGGGCGTTTCCCCATAGGCAACGATCCAATAGCTAAGTTGTCCATACGGACAAAGAACAACAAAATAAAAGCAACGATATAAAAATTCCTTACTAGCTTCACTTACCAATAGCTCCCCGGGAACTGCGCCAGAAAACGTAGCTTGATGACCCTCAACCTAAAGGGATCTATTGTAGAGTTTTCGATAAGTAAGAGTGTCGAACCCAACGAGAAGCGAAAGGTACTGATAGGTGATGGTGGACAAGGAATAACTGCAAACACTGAAAGATAACTTTTTAGGGGTTTTCGATATAAGCAACGATAAGATAAATGCAAACAAAGTAAATAGCACTGAGGAGGAGCAAGTGGCCCAATCCTTTTGTGCAAAGGATAAGCCTGGTAACTGAACTTATAAAGACTAAAGCGTTCTTGAGGACACATGGAGAGGTAGTCACGTGCTATATCCATACTCCGTATCGCTAACAAGTGTTGTGCTGATAAGTATTGAGTGGGTGGATCTATACTAGCACACCTTCTAGACTAAGATAAGTGCACTCTTATGATTAAACATCTTGCAAGCATCCGCAAATAAAATATAGAAATTAAGGCAAAGCCTAACCACAGCAATAAGATCAAGGATCTAGTAATCCCTTGTGCAAAAGTGTGCAAACTGGGGTTCAGGTTTCTGTCACTCCGGAAACCCACCGTAAGCATTCTTAATACACAATGCATTCCCCTAGGTCCTTAAGAAGGCGAAGTGTTGAGTGTTCAACTCACACAACACCACTAGGAAAATAACAACACAACTTAAATATCAAACAACACAAATTACTTCAACATCATATGACTACTAACAACTAGACTTCTCCCATGTCCTCAAGAACTAAAGTAACTACTCACAAGACATAAAAGAGATCATGATCAGAGGTGATAAATATATGATAAACAATCTGGACATAATGGTATTTCTCCAACAAAACTCAATAGCATTCACCACAAAGTAGTAATCAACACCGGTAGAGTAGAGAGGATAGATAGTACGGATTACAACACAAGATGAACTTGTGAGGTGAGATTGGATGGTGGTGGACATGGTGCTGGTGTTGGGGATGATCTTGATGATGATCTCGATGATGCCCGTGACGATGGTGATGACAATGGCGATGATCTCCCCTTCCGGGAGGTAATCTCCTCGGCGGAATCTGCCCGCTGGAGAGCCCTTTTCTTCTCTGTAGGTTTCCGCCACGGAGCGGCGGCGGAACTCCGTGAAAGCTTCTCCTTTTAGGGTTTTCGCGTAACGAGGAGTATATAGGCCAGAGGGGGGATCCGGGAGTGGCCCCAGGGCTCCAGGCGCCCTCCCAGCGCGACCAGGGGTGGGGCCGCGCCAGGTGGCCGCATGGGGCCCCTGTGGCCCTCCTCTGGCCCCTCTTCGGCGAGTCTTCGTTATCCTTCTGGAAAATACCGCCCGTCGATTTTTTAGGTAATTTGGAGGTATTCTTCTTCAGCAACTCAGCGTCCACTTTTTACCGGTGAATCCTGCGTCTGCTGCTTCGCCACCGGAAAGTTGCAAACTGTGTATAATAAGCCAAAACAACATAGGAACATCATCGTAATGTGAAATATATCAACGAATAAGGATGAATTACGATATAAAATAGTGATGCATTTTGGACGTATCAGCGCACCACTCGCGAAAATCCTCAACAACCCCAGAGCAACCGGTCGAGTCGCTGAGTGGAACATGGAGCTTAGCCCGGGAGACCTGCAGTTCAAACATCCGACAGCAATCAAAGCCCAAGTACTCCCAGATTTCCTGGTCGAGTGTGCAGAAGTCCAATCACCAGGTCCCCCAGACCTATCCAACTCATGGACGATGTACTTCGACGGATCCAAAATACAGCAAGGAGCCGGAGCAGGCGGCGTCCTAGTCTCCTCCAAAGGAACGAAGCTCAAATACATCCTCCAGATCAACTTCAGCAACGCCTCCAACAACGAAGCAGAGTACGAGGCACTAATTCACGGCATGCGCATGGGAAAAACTTGCGGTGCCACTCGCCTATCGATATACGACAACTCCAACCTCGTCGTCCAGCAAGCGACGAGAGACTGTAACACAGTCGCAGACAACATGGCAGCCTACCAGAAGCTCTATAACACGCTAGAGGGAGGATTCGATGGCTGCGAGTTAAACTACATTCCCATAGAAAATAACACAGAAGCCGACGAACTTGCGAACATCGGATCGACACGAGGACCAATACCCCCAGGCGTCTTCCTCGAGAGCATCAATCAGAGATCAATAAAGCAAAGCCAGCGGAACCCAAGGTAGTCGCAGAAGAAGACAACACAAATGAACCAGCACAGGTGGCAGCAACTAGCGCAGCCGATGATACAAACAATCAAGCAATCGAAGTCGAAGTACCAGCAGCACCCGAAGACCCGGCCTGGGCAAGACCTTTCCTTCGATTCCTAGTCGAAGGCACTCTACCACAAGACGTTGCATAAGCCTGACGCATCAGTCGAAGATCTAAAGTATTCACGGTAATCAACAGAAAGCTCTAAGAGCGCATCATCTCTCAGGTCCTCCAAAAGTGCATAGAGGAAGAAGATGGCAAAGCCCTACTACTAGAGATTCACGAAGGCACCTGCGGGCATAATGCCAGCAGCCGAGCACTCGTGGCAAAAGCCTTTCGAGCAGGTTTCTACTGGACGGCCGCTATGAGAAATGCAGAGGACATCGTACGGCGTTGCATCGCCTGCCAAAAATTCGCCAGCAGGCCGCACGCCCCAGCATCAGAACTCAAAACCATACCATTATCATGGACATTTGCCACATGGGGACTCGACATGGTAGGCCCACTCAAGAAATCATCAAAAGGAGGACGAACACACCTACTAGTCGCAGTAGACAAGTTCACCAAATGGATCGAAGAAGTACCAATCACCAGCTCAACAGCCCTCACGGCAGTCAACTTCATCAAATCAATCATCTTCAGATTCGGAGTACCACACAACATTATCACAGACAATGGTACAAACTTCACAGCAGCAGAGTTCCAAAACTTCTGCCAGGAGCTGGGCATCAAAATAAACTACGCATCAGTCACGCACCCGCAGTCCAACGGCCAAGTGGAGAAAGCAAACGGCCTTGCATGCGGAGGAATAAAGAAGCGACTCCTAGCACCACTCGAACAAGCCGCAGGAAACTGGATAAAGGAGCTCCCCGCAGTTCTATGGAGCCTGCACACCACGCCAAACAGCTCGACCCAGTATATACCTTTCTTCTTGGTATACGGGGCAGAAGCAGGGCTGCCGCACGACTTAAAATTCGGAGCACCCAGAATCTCAGGGTACGAAGAAGAAGAAGCACTGCAGAACGACAAAGACATAGCTAACGAAGCACGAGACACATCCATCAAAAGATCTGAAGGATACCAGGACAAGCTGCGCACATATCAAAGCAGTCGCCTGCGGACCAGATCTTTCAACAAAGGAGACCTTGTGCTACGGCTAATACAGGAAAAAGTGCACAAACTTGCCCCACAATGGGAAGGACAGTTCATCATCTCGAAAGTCATAGGAGGAGGAGCATACAGATTGAAGAACCCGAAGACCAATGAGGACGTGGGAAATCCATGGAACGTAGCGAACCTATGTCTATTCTACCCATAGTGCCCCAGGCATTATTAGAGACATCGGCAGCTGCACCGATCGGCAACTCATGTAAAAATCGAAGGAATAAAATAATGTTGCCCAAAGCATCTTACTCAAAAGCACTCGGGGGCTCGAGTCGAAAATCCCTCCGAGAGACGTTATCTTCGCAAACGCGACTTTTACTTACAAGCACTCGGGGGCTCGAGTCGAAACTCCCCCCGAGAGACACTATCTTCGCTAAACGCGACCTTTAATTAAAAGCACTCGGGGGCTCGAGCCGAAACTCCCCCCGAGAGACGCTATCTTCGCAAACGCGACTTCTACTTAAAAGCACTCGGGGGCTCGAGTCGAAACTCCCCCCGAGAGACGCTATATTCGCAAACGCGACCTTTACTTAAAAGCACTCGGGGGCACGAGTCGAAACTCCCCCGAGAGACGCTATCTTCGCAAACGCGACTTCTACTTAAAAGCACTCGGGGGCTCGAGTCGAAACCCCCCCCCGAGAGACGCTATCTTCGCAAACGCGACCTTTACTTAAAAAGCACTCGGGGGCTCGAGCCTAAAACTCCCCCAAGAGACGCTATCCTCGCTAAAAAGCGACCTTACCTACAACCATCGGGAGGCGAGAACGCAAGATTCTCGCCAAAAACAAAAGTTCTGACAAAGAAAATAGCATCAAAAAGCGCACGGTTCTTTAGTCTTCACTTGATCACAAGCGATCACCTAAAGACTCGGGGGCTACTCCCATCGGGAGCGCTGGCGCGCACCCGATCCAAAGTTGGAAAAAAAATCAAACGCAGCCTCGGGGGCTACTCCCATCGGGAGCGCTAGCGTGCACCCGAGAAGACATTCATTTCATTGCAAAGGATTCGAAGACATTCATCTCATTAAAAAGGATTCAAAGACATTTATCTCATTTCAAAGGAGTCGAAGACATTCATCTCATTACAAAGGAGTTGAAGACATTCATCTCATTACAAAGGAGTAGAAGACATTAGTTTCATTACAAAGAAGTCGAAACGACAGTTGTCGCTACAGAAGGTCCTGTGGAACTAAAAGACGGGCAACATTCAACTTCTACATGTGTGCTCATGCTGAGATAATTGGCACTTTCGTGGCACAACCCAACGGGCATCACCATAGACAAAGTAGAAACTCAGTCGGTGAAGAAGAAGCTCGCCGTCCTCCAGTTCTACAAGGTGCCTCCCCTACTGACGCGGCCGCTTGACGACCGGTTTGACGTCGAAATCCTCATTAGAACTAGAAGAGCAAACACCATTGCCCGAGGGATCAGCCGAAGACGAAGACACAGGAGAAGCAGGCGAACCACCACTCAAGCCATCGGAATTGTCGCTGCTTGTTTCCCCACAGAATGGATCCAGACGGTTGCCACCAACATCAAATGCACGGATAATAACAGTATTTTCGCCATCAAAATGACAATAGAGGCTATCTCCGCCGCGCAGATTCAACTGAAGAGAAAACGCCCTCCAGCCAAGCCCAAGGAAAATCAAGGATGAACTATCAGTCTCCAGCTCCACCCAAGAAGAAGAACGAGCACATCCGTGAAGACGGAACCAGAAGCCCCTCAAGTTAAGTTCAGAAGCAATGGAGGCAAACGAGAGAGGAAGAGGAATCCGGGTAGCATTCCGGTTAAGAACACGCAAAAGAAAGTCATGGCGCCAAAAACCCTCCTACAAGGAGGAAGAAGAAGAAGGCACCAACGTGGTACCATGTCGTCCACCTCGTGAAGAACGAGGCGTGCGGCCACCACGGCCACGAAGACCACGACCTCGCCCAGCCACACCTCTACCACGCTTGGGCGCCATTTGAAGAAGAAGAAGAAGAGAAAGATGCAAAGAATAGATGCCAAGGACGGGCAACCACAGGAAGTATTTATAGCGCAATCCAAGGGCAAACCAGGAAAAGCACGCGGAAGCTCAGGCAGCGTCATCATTGCATCAAAGACGTTGGGCCGGGCGTTATGAATTATAAGGCGAATATGCCTTCACACGGTCAGCATTACTTATAGGACGCGTCAAATCTTGCCTGTTTCCCATACAAGCCTCGGAAACCCAACAGGAAATAAACTGCACGACATCCAAACCATCATCATGACGGTCCAGAAGACGTGATGGATCAAAAAAATCAATCATCATAGGTCATCACGCAGCAGTACAATGCATGTCAGCACGGCATCTGAAGAGGGACGGATCAAGATAAAAACAGTTGGCAAAAAGATTCCAAAAGCCAGCTATACGTCCAAATTTTCTAACCCTAAAAAATTCTTACTCCCATCGGGAGTACCTTTATTCGAGTTCGGGTGCTCCCTCACCCAGAAGGCAAAATGTGCTCGAGTAATCACTCGCACCAGCAGAAAAAACATACTCTCAGATTTCGGGCGCTCCCTCACCCCGAAAGCAGTAAAGCCTTCGAGTGACTACTCACAAAAGAGACTCAGCAAATCAGCAAACATGACTTACTCGCGCACTCGACGACATTCCGAGTGGGTGCTTTCTTATTTTCCTCTCCTGAGTTCATTACAAAACTCCGCGAGTGACTGCTAAAACAGCTCACTTGATTGTTTATTCCAAGTGGGTGCATCACTAATCAGGCTCCGCGCCTCTACAAAAACAATTATGCCTGGGCTACGACACACTGTACCCAGATGCCACGCAAGCTTAGCATGTAGGTAAGACCCCGCTGCGCAGAACGGCTGAGCCGGGACTTGCCGCAGAGCGATTTCACTCCCGACCTTTTCCATGCGCTCGCATGGTAGAAAGAGCCGACCGGACGCGCTCAGGATATGTGCTTAGACTGGCAGCAATTGATCCTATAAGACCTGCAAGGACATGACTTTGCTTGACACCGATCGTTCCAAGTTCATGTCGAGGGACGTGAGCTTGATTGGGCTATTGTGGTATTTGTCACTAGCACAATTCACCAAGGCTCGACCAGTCGACTCCTTGGGACCTTTCAGCTTAGCAATCCCTCGAAACAGATATTGTCATGGCTCAAAACTGCCAGCGACCCGGGGCGATGCCACGCTTACAAACAATAAAAGCGCAGATGAATTCGAGTCCCTGCGCTACTCTTCGAGGCCCCCAGGCACTCGGGGGCTACTGACGAGGGGGTGACCCCACGATTCCTGCATGAAAGGCTACCCGGTGCGTATGAAGACAGAAGGCCCGCTGGGAAGCTACGACAAGCCCAACCAAGCACCAACGTAGGAATCCGCGACTAACATGGAAGGTGCAACTTGGCGTACAAGGCAAAGATTAGAACTAGGAAACCATCTCTGTAACCTAGTACGGACTCCCTGAGACCTAGCCTAGTATATTAAGGCTGGGAGGGGAGACGTCCACGACAACTCAATACGCATCTAGTCATCTAGCCTTGCGAAAACTCGCCTTGTCCTCCATTGTAATCGCCCCCTCAAGAAATAATATCGAGCAGGAAGTGCTTCTCCTGTTAGCCGACGAGTATCGTCCAACCTGTGCCTATCTCTATGACTAACCCAGGGTCCCTGACCATGGGATTTTCCGGGGTTGATCCCCGTCAGCGATAAAAACACACATTACTAGCGTCGCCTACAAAAATATTTTCATGAACAAACCAAAAAAATTATACTATACATGCAAAAAAACTTGTAAGTTAAACAACTAAATTACCAATAGTTACTATAGCCACTATGCATGCAAGTTCAGATACACAAATGCTATCAGATCAATTTGGAAAGGGAAAAAGTTAGAAAATTTGTTGCCTTAACAACAGAACCATTTGTATCAACAGCAGCAGTGGCAGGATCAATATAAACAGCATTAAACCTAGAACCAGCATCATTGTCCTCCATCTGCTTCATAATAAACTCATCGTTTTCCTCGTACTCCTTGGAGCGAGAGTCTTGCATAGACTTGAACATATTAACGATTTTCATTAGATGAACCAAGCTCTTCAGAAGGTGTCCAGCGTTCTCACCAATATCACTAATAGAATTACTCTCAAGCTCAACATAATCCTTCGAAGCTTCAACATTAAACCAATCACCCTCTAGGAGTATACCAGTAATACGGCTCAGACGTTCTACTATAGTTGGAGCAACATCCAACTCTGACCGCACATTACTAAGCATATGCCTAATGCTTTCCAAACTAGAAATTGCAACATCAAGACCAAAACCAGACCTCTACACAGGAGTAGCTTTCACAGATGCACGTTCAGGAACAGAAACACGCTTAGTGCGGCAACCATCTATACCAATATCACGGAAATTATCAGTCCTGGCAGTGTCCTCCGGCATCTCCAGGATAGGATGTTTATAAACACAGAAAAAAATCACTTCAGCCTGTGTTTTCCTCTAACAGCATGAAAGCAAAACATGTACGAATAATGGTACAAATAACATAACAACAAATACACAAAGTATAAAAAGCTCACCGGAAGCTTCCCACACACCCAGGTCCTCGGGTCAGTATTGACTCTTGATATCAGGTCTACTTCCACAAGCTCTGAAAGCTTATCCTGGTTCATGAAACATAAACGAGGCGTCCGCAGATCAACCTCCACAGCTTTTCCATGGATGAGGCAGTCCAGATAAATCAGTACAGGCGCGATAGAGCAACCTGTGATTGCCTTTCCTAAAGTAACACCGTCTTGGTATCTCACAAAATCTCTCCTAAGGTCGTCAACCATCATGTGGCAGTAGTCCATATCAGCCATGTCCTCAATGACGGGATTCTCAAAAATTGCAGCCTCCCTTGAAACCCGGGTGGCAGTTCCAGGAAAAACAACTTTCATAAACATAATGATAAAGAACACAAGGATAGCGAGATCATCTTTTTCTTCATCATCAACGAGATGTGTAAGCGCAATCCTTAAGGACCTTGTCTTGATGTCATCACTCCTACTAATGCCTAGATCTGGTTTTAACCTCATAACAGCATCATCGTAACCGTCCTCTGATGGCCTTGGCAGAGTATGATTACCTCTAGTGAAACCAAAAAGAAGTTTTTTGCCATCACTAGTGATGCGTAGCTTCTTATTTGACTGGCCCATGTCAAGAGTCATTGTCTCGGGATCAATTTCAGATCCAGAACGCCCATTAGAGGGCGAGAAATATTAGCCTTCACTTTCCAATCAAAGATAGAACCAAAACCAGCCAAACGAACTCTTGCTACATGGCATGGCTTCAACAATTTGGCACAGATGTCAACTTCTTTCATAGAACACCGGAATGTAATATTCAGGCGTTGAGTGTCAGCATCAAAGATAGCCCCGCCTTTATTCTTCCTTGCTCTTGTAACTTTCACCGGGCTCCTCATGCTAACTGGCTAGAAACACACAATAAAAATTATTTAGCTAGCAGCTTCAACTATTATTTCTTTCATAAGTTCAACTAAAAAAAGTCACTAAAAATAGTGATTCTTACAATATATACTAAAAAGACAAAGATCAAAACAGCTAACAAAAAAGAAATCTTATCAGTAAAATACAATTACACACATCAGTACTAGGGGGACATCATCCATATAAAAAATAATTATTCACTAAACTATGGCTTTCATTGCTGACAAAAACAAAAAAGGTACTTAGTACAAGAATATTAGCTACATAAGTACATGTTAGGAAGAAACTTAATAATTCTAAATAAACATAGATGGAAAACAACCTGTAGAAGACAAACTGTCAGTGCAAGACAAAAAAAAGCAAATCTCCAAGAAGAAAAAATTATATACCTTGACAAACGATAATGTTTCTTCACACTATAGCGCGTCTGAGTCGGAAATAGGATCTTCGGCTGCCAAACACTTACATTTCTTCACACCTTTGTTGACCTTGGAAGGAGGGATTTTCCGCTTATTAACTTGCCGTCAGACATCCTCTTCTGAGTCAAACATCGTGGGTTGCGACGAAAAATGATACGTACGCTAAGCTTCTGCCAGGACCATCAACAGTAACATTCTCCACAGTAGGTTAAGCACGAGGGCAACGCCTCTGCGTGTAATCAACAACTGTTTTGCCTGCGCCTTGCACACATGGAGAGCTCCTCTGTTTAAATGAAACATCAGAATCTGACCTTGGCCTCTTAACTTTTTTCACAGACGTTCGATACCGAGAATAAAGTTGAGTCAACCTAGTCTGCACTAGATTCAACTTCGCTGCAGCCAGACACTTTCCATCACCAACAACATTTTCAATCAGTGCATGATCATCACCGCATTTGGAATGCTCAGGAATCATATAAAGGTGCTGAATATCACCATCCATTAGACCAGCAGCCCTTTTACAAAGGGTTAGCTCCTTCTTCCTCTGTAAATCATTCAATTTCTTCTTTCTCCTTCCTCAATCCATCTAAACCTGCAACAGAACATCCTGAACCTGCGTAACTGATTCAGTACTGTCAACTGATTGTGACTGAGTAATAGACAATTGCGGGCTGCCATCGAAATCATCAAGACGCGCATAGTTAATATCTGTGACAACGTCGTTAATTATATCATTGGGTGAATCATTAGCTACATAGCAAAAAAACATATTACTAGTTACAGGAAGAAAAAATACTCAACAAGAATAGTAACAACAGATGCACAACCAAATATTGCAATAAACTAACACCAAGAACATGTTAAACACATGCTAAGAAAAAAAACTAACAAAGAAAAAAACTGGCAACACTTGCAAGATCTTGTAGTCGATCTGATTTCTAGGAATCAGGAGGAAGAGGCACTCCTTGAACATCTTCAACAAGATGATCATCAGCGAAAAAGGAAAAGCTATTCCACATATCAGCAAAAAATTATATCATCTCAGTGCATCTAACAACATCAAATCAGTACAGCTAAAAAGTATGTCACTTGCATTTCGGATAAATTGCACTTCATAGATCATATCGACTACTAAGGCAGAGAAGAGAGTAAAAACCCGCGTCTGCGCTACGTTCTTTGCTCTTCCCCGGGCTATCCATCCAAATCTGGTGCGCACCTAAATTTTCTCGATCCAAACCTAAAACATAAACAAATCCCTAGGGTTTTCAAAGACGCACTAGAAAGCAACAACTTAAATCTCACCGCTCGGGCAAATCGACGAAATGGACATTGATTCAGTACGAGAGTGCCGCCGCCCACCCCGAGAAAACTACAACCGCGAAACCCAAAAAGGACGGGGTCAGGGACGAATTAAGCGGACACCAAAACTGTAGAAGATGAAAGGGCTCGGAATCCTGCCTCCAAACGCGATGATTTTCGGCACCAAACGAGCTTCGCACCGGCGGTTACTGCTTCCGACAGACGAGAGAACCGAGAGCGAAAATATAGGGGAGGGGGCAAGAAAGGCGTGAAGATTCCTCCATATATTACACCAAGGGGTACTTGTACAAAAATGAAAAAGGGGGGAAACGAACCGGCTCGCACCACATTAATTTTTTTACGTTTTAATGAAATATCGACATCATTCAACAGTTACTCACCCCTTTAATGCAAATAAAAACCAAATAAGAAGTACACATAATAAAATAAGATAAATCACCTACCGCAAGGATTAAGTAAGTACAACTATGCCACATGGCAATCCAAGAAAATCAATCAAAATAATTAGCCTACAAAAATTTCAGTCACCCAAACTGTGTTCCACCCAGCCTCATGTCACACAATTTAAGCCTAACAATTTAAAAAAAATTAACTCTATAAGTTCAACTATGACATGCAGGACATTTCTGTTTTTCATTTCATGGGCTCGTCTCGGCATCCGTCGTCGCTACCGCGATGACGTCCGCTTGGACTTTGTGAAGCCCCTAAAATCCATCCGTGTCCAATAATCATACACGCAGGGTACACGACTGAGATTAGGGTGCCACGGTGAGAATATCACAGCACAACACTAAACACAAAAGGATAAACCAATATGTTACAATAAAGGGGGGTCACGCGGACCCGAATACATAAGTCATACAAGCCATAATATCTGAGTACAGACATAGTTAGTCAAGTTTTGCCTTAAGAAGGCTAGCAAAAATAACATCAGAGATATAGATCGAAAAGGCAAGGCCTCCTGCCTGGGAGCCTCCGAAACTACTCCTGGTCCTGGTCAGCGGGGGTCTCGACGTAGTACTATCCGCCTCCGGGGTACTCCTGCTCCTGGGCTCCAACGTCGACTGCAGCGGCTGATCAGGCAAAACAGTAAAGGAAATAAAGCAGGTGAGTATCTAGTATACCCGCGAGTCTTACGTCCGCTACTAAGCATTATGCATTGTATCAACGGAAAGAAGAGGCTGTATATAGAGGACTGCAAGATAGAAATCAAAAAAAGGATAAGAAGCTAGGCCTATCGAAGACTAGCATCTTCCGACGATGTCTTGCAGCATGAGGTAAGAATCAGCCAACAGTTTATATAAAGCAATAAAGTAACAATGAAGCAGAAGTTGATGCAACATTGTATAATATAAGTTGTAATGATTAACAATAATAATAATGCCTCCGAGTTCCCTTCCTTGACTCCCTGCGAGGAAGAAGACCCGGAACCATACAGTTTAATAGTTATAGTTTCTAGTGGTAAGATCCAGCTTCAGCATAAAGCGTCCTGTTACCGTGGACACGTCTATTCGAATAGATTAATCTTCCCTGCAGGGGTGCACTGGCGTGACTCTACGACGCTCGGATCTCCAGGGTGGAGGGAACCTTGTCAGGGAACGCTCCACCAAAGCTATCCGACACAAAGTAGCCCATCCTTCGGCAATCAACAGAGAGGTCATCCGCCGGACTATATCCTATGTACGCAGGGCTTTGGACCCTAACCCGAACGTACTACTGCACGGTGCGTGACTGGCCGGTGAAGCAAAATCAAAGCAAATACAAATACACCGCTCGAGCAAGAGAAGACAACACCACTTCCCGGCAATCAGCCCGCGGTACTGCTGACGTCGGAAGACCCTCGAACGAGACTACGATGCAGGGGAGCCCACACTCCTTATCCCACGTGTAGGTAGTGCGTACAAGCCAAAAGGCTACTCAAGACATCCGCCGAACCATTTAGCATTTAATTAACCTGCGTGACAACCGTTATCGTTGCCTCGACTTAACCGACCCGCGGTCAACGACAGCAGTCAGGACCACCAGTACATCGGTGCCTGCCCTGTCGTCCCACCAAGTCACTGCGTTTACCAACAAGGTGAACCGTCTCCTTACCTTGTCTCGCGTGTGCTCTTGGTAGATCTCGACTTTCGTGGTTTGGTAACTCTCGCGAGATACGAGCAGGGGCCAAGCACGCCAGTAACGTCGGTCGTACCCTCCCTGTCGTTCCCGACGATATACCTCTCGCGGGCACCGTTGGGTCGCCCGACTTCTTACCTTTAAGGACAACCGCTGCCCAGGCCCCTATGGCGGCAAGACAAATTCAGCCTCGAGTGGAGTACAAGGATTACTCCTGGATAGCTCACACTTGAGGTGACTAGGCATAACCCAGATAGGGGCCTTTGGCGGTGTCTGCTTTGTACCGTACCTGTGCAGTTGTATATATTGTATCTGTGTTCACTCCCAGAGTGTCCACGGCCCGCTATCTAGTCCTAACTAACAATGCGCAGGGTTCACTGCTGAATAATGCATAAATATAATAGGCAGCATAGGATAAAGGGGGTACATCAAGGGGCGACAAAATCAGGCTATGCAATTGAATAGGATTGTAATCGTAGCAGCATAGTAACAATGCCTAGTGCAAGAAAGTACGGAAAAGGTAGGCGATATTTGGGGAAGAGAATGGCTCTGCTTGCCTGGAAGCTCGACGGTAGGGGTAGGGTCATCGACGAAGTAGTCGTACCCTGCAGCAGTGTAGTCGGCGGTAGCAGCGGGGTCTACCGGAGATTAAGGGGGGAGGAAACAGTAAATACACAACAATAATATACAAACATATGCATGACATGACAGATGAAATGTTAACGGTGTTCTAACGCAGTGCAATGCACGTTTCTCGGAGCGGGAATTCATCCGGGGATGAACTGCCAGCTCCGGGTGATTACCGGACAGGGCGTCCGGAGGGGGGGAGGTTTCATGCCGGAGGTGTCGTGGACATCCGACAAAGATAAGGGGGGTGTATCCATGTTAGTTGAACTATTCCGAACAACTTTCGTGTTCGGAATAAATTCATCCGGGTACTTTTTATCGGTACCGGGAATTATCGACAGACAGCCCAGAGGGGGCGAATGTCGATAATCGGTGTGTTAGGGGGGTGTGGTGAGGGTATGGATAGCGTATTCCTATTAGTTGTATTTTTCTGATCAATTTTCATGTATAAAGTTTTTCGATCCGATATACGGATTAAAAGATATTGATTTTATAAGTTTAATCAATTTTAAAACATTAAAAATCCTTTTTAATAATTTCTTTTATTATTTTAGTAACATTATCCAGAACAGTGTTGACTGGTCAAACCTGACCAGTGGGACCCACTGGTCAGCCTCACATGCTAATTAAACATTTTAATTAAACCTAATTACAGTGGGGTCCCACATGTCATACTAACAGAAATAAATTAAATCAGTTAATTAGCTAACTTACAGGTGGGACCCATGTGTCATTGACACAGGGGCATAATTAACAACATAATTAATACAGAGGGGTTATTTAAATGGGTGACCCCACCTGTCAGTGAGACACTTTTATCTAACCGTTTTTTTTCTAATCTAACAGAGGGGTTAGTGGGTTAATCCCCTGGGTGGGTCCCAGGGGTCAGTGTGCTGGGGGGCTATTAGGCCACGGTTGGCCGGCGGCTCAACGCCGGTGGCCTCTGGTCACGGCGGGCGGGTGCTCCCGGCCACACCTTGGGGCGCCAAGGGCACCAGGGAGAAGCCCTGGCTCACCCGCACCTAGTGGTGCATGCCCACGACCACGGGGAGGAGCGAGACGACGGCGGCGACCTTCGAAGCTGCGGCCGGAGTCGGTCTAGGTGGGGCGGCGTCATTCGGCACCAAACTAAGTGCAAGGAGGGGGAGAACGGAGCAGAGCTCACCGAAGAGGTGATGCCGGTCTCGGGGAGGCGCGGCGAGGTCCGGGGCGGCCAGAATCGACGAAGCTCGCCGGCGGCTGGAGGTTGAAGACGGCGACGATACGCGGCGTGCAGTGCGTCCCGGGCCGAATTGAAAAGTGAGGAGGACGAAGTCGACGACGACGAGTGTGGAGGACAACTCGGACGGGCGGGGGGGCTCGTTGGCCGCGCCGGCGACGATGACGCGTCCACGGGTGCGCGAACGGGCTTGGTCCAGAGAGAGGGAGGGGAAAAATGGGGGGTGGCGGCTAGGGTTTCCAGGGTTCGGGGGCGGGTCGGCCTTATCCCCTCGCCGGCAAGCCGGGATGGGCGACACGGCAGCCATGGCAGCCGTGGGATGGCTGCCACGCCATGGCCGGCCTCCCTGTAGCCAGAGGAAGGGGAAAATAGAGATGGACCGGGATTGGGCTGGTTGTTAGCTGGGCCGGGGAGAAACAGGGGGTAGGGGTGGGCCTCTTTGCTTTTATCTCTTTTTATTTCTTTTCAGCCTTTTGTTTATTTCTTTTTGTATTTATTTTAGTTACTTAATCATTTTTGTAAAACTTGTAACATAGTCCAAAATTAGTGTAGCACAATATTGAGATGCCACAAAAAGATTTGGAGTTTTATAAATTCTTTTGCATTTTTAATTTATTATTAAATGAGCATTTGGCTTGGAATTGCTACTGTTATTAATTGTTTACAATTTTTCAGTAGCCCAATAAATACCAATGATTACATGGGCAGGGTCCAATTATATTTGGGATTTTATAAAAGTGGTTCCAAGATTTTTGGAAAAAATTTATTGTCACCATATTTTTAATATTCATCAAAAGGCATTTAGGGTTTACTTGAATTTCAATTCAAATGGCTTGGACTTGTTTTGATTCCAGATGATCAAGGTCCATGATCACCATGCATTCAAGAACATCAAAGTGGAATTTGAAATTTGAACTGTTCCAAGTTGATCAACAAAAGTTTTGAACAGTAATGGTGATTACTGTTCACCTGACAGTGAGAGTGTTACAGACTTCGTGTAGCCTAAGCTGGTGTGACATAAGTTCCAACTATGCAACGCGGGACGGTTCTGCTTCACTTCTGTTTTCCTAACACAGCTGGTGAGGTTACGATGTAACAGGCTCGTCTCGGCGTCCGTTGTCGCGGCAGCGACGACGGACGCCGAGACGAGCCCGTTACATCAGAACCTCACCACCTATCTTAGGGGGTGGGCTGGATAGACATCATTTTATATATTTTTCCAATTGAGTGAGAAACAGAACCTCACTAGCTTTTGGTACGCGAAGTCGAGGCGGACGTCGTCGCGGCAGCGACGACGGACGCCTAGACAAGCCCGTTACATCATAACCTCGCCAGCTGTGTTAGGAAAATAGAAGTGAAGCAGAACTGTCCCGCTTGGCATAATTGAACTGATGTCACACCAGCCTAGGGTGCGCGAAGTCTAGGCGGACGTCATCGCGGAAGCGACGACGGACGCCGAGACGAGCCCATGAAATAAAAAACAGAAACGTCATGCATGTCATAGTTGAACTTATAGATTTAAATGTTTTGAAATTGTTGGACTTAAACTCCGTGGCATGAGGCTGATAGTAAATCACAATTTGCATGATTTACAGAGGAAGAAGGAGTTAACCCTGTGTAAAAGGGTTGCTGGTCCAATTGATGGTGATATTAAACACCTTGATATGATTCCAGTCAAGTCACCCAGCCTCATGCCACGGAATTTAAGTCTAACAATTTAAAAACTTTAAATCTGTAAGTTCAACTATGACATGCAGGACGTTTCTGTTTTTCATTTCATGGGCTCGTCTCGGCGTCCGTTGTCGCTTCCGCGACGACGTCCGCCTGGACTTCGCGTACCCTAAGCTGGTGTGACATCAGTTCAACTATGCCACGCGTGACGGTTCTGCTTCACTTCTGCTTTCCTAACATAGCTAGTGAGGTTATGATGTAACGAGCTCGTCTCGGCGTCCGTCGTCGCCGCCGCGACGACGTCCGCCACAACTTCGCGTACCAAAAGCTGGTGAGGTTCTGTTTCCCACTCGATTGGAAAAATATATAAAATGATGCCTATCCACCCCACCCCCGAACACCCCCTGAGATAGCTGGTGAGGTTCTAATGTAACCGGCTCGTCTCGGCGTCCATCATCACTGCCGCGACGACGTTGGCCTCAAATTCGTGTACCCTAAGCTGGTGAGGTTCTGATGTAACGACCCCTAGAAAAAATATTTTCATTAACAAATAAAAAAATGGTGTGTGGGGGGGACCCCCCAACCCCCCTGCTTTCCAACATTAAATCTCAGTTTAGACGTCCAACTTGAGAATAATACACTTTATCCCTATGAGCCGGTATAAATTTTATGCAACATGCGAGTCTTCAAAACGAAAAAACATTTCTATGTTCAATCGCTACAATGATTCTCAGTTGAGATTTGATAGCGCGATAAAAACGCTAATTGCTAGGGGGGCTGTAAAAATATCTTCATTAACCAAAAACATATATATGGAGGGGAGACCCCCCCCCAGCCCCCCTATCAAACATTATCTCTAAGTTCAAAAATATACTAACTTGAAAAAATACACTCATTCCTAGGGACCCCTGTAAGGGGGAGGGAGACCCCCAAACCCTTTCAAAAAAAATCTTCAATTTTTTGCGTGTAAAATTAGTACGGGGTTGAAGCTCAATTAATACGCCTCATCTTAGTTCAGATGTAATACCAGGATAAATACAATCATTGCTAGGGGCGTAAGAAATACAGAAATTAGTAGGGCAACGAACATCTGTAAGTTCAATCGCCACAGTACACTCAGTTCAGATTTACTAACATGATAATTACACACATTACTAGGGGGTGTATAAAAATATATTCATTAACAAAAAATATGGGGGGGAGACCCCCTAACCCCCCCCCCCCATTCTAACACATAACTTATATTTTTTTACATGTAAAATTAGAACGGGGTTGAAGTTCAACTAGTACATTGCCTCTTAGTTCAGAAGTACTAGCGGCACAAAAAATACACACATTAGTAGGGCAACAAATATTCGTAACTTCAACCATTGCATTACCCTCAGTTCAGAAGTAACGCGACATAAAATACACAAATTAGTAGGGCAACAAAATGTTTGTAAGTTCAATCACTACATTTACTATCAGTTCTAGTGTACTAGCGACATCAGCAAAAAAGAAAAAAAAATAAGCAGAACTGCAAAAATTATGATTACGTGGGATGAAAACTGACATAGCATAAAATCACAGATTGCCCAGTTCATACAAAACTTGTTGATAAACGAACGACAAGTTTAATTGTTCAACAATAAATGTGATATTGTTCGGCATCCTAAAAACACAATTTAAAATCTCCTGGAATAGAAGATACGAAAAGCGATAAATAAGAAAATCATGGGTTCCTCCCGCCCTGGGCCTTCAAGAATTGAGCGTCAAGGATGCCCTTATTCTCTAGGAGGGCTTCCTTGCGCAGAAGCAGAGCGTCCTTCCGAGCCAACTCCAGCTCCTGATCAAGCAAGACGTTCCTCCTTGCCAGATCGAGGTTCATATCCATCCTTTCCTTCAGGTTCTTGGCAATGGCTTCATACCTAACAGAGTTTGTTTGGGAATGGGCCAGCTGATCCTCCCTTTCCGCAACTTCCTTATTGATGTTCTCAATCGCCAACTCCAAAGCCTTAACAAGCTCTGCTTCCAGCTTGTTAATGGTGGTCTGCATAGCCGCAAAAATCTCCCTCTCAGTCTCTTAGTCCTGAACAGCAACAAACACAATCAGCAAGAAAATTATTTCAACAAACGTAGGTTGCTAGTCAGTTCATTCTACAAAAATCAGTTAGTTCAGATTCTAATTCCATACCAATTCATATTTTTATGCAGAATAGATCTACTAACAATACCAATATCATCTCTTATGATTACAAAACATATGCAGAATAGATCTACTAAGCAGGTTCCTAGTTAGTTCGACCTACACAAATCTCTCAGTACTCTTGAGCAAAGAGAAAAACATATGCAAAATAGATCTACTAAACATGTTCCTAGTCAGTTCGACCTACACAAAGCTATCAGTTCTCGATAAGATTCCATATCAATTCATATGTGTACCTAACACCACCCCCAACGCACAGAAAGATAAAGGGCTACTAAAAAACCAGATGTATCTTCTCAGAAAGAAAAATGGACACGGAAGTAAGCCCGTATGAACCTGGAATGCTTGAAAGGAGAAGAATCCATTAGTCTCCTTGTTGGTGAAGCGAAGCAGAAGCAGCAATAAGCCTAGACACAAGATTCGGGATGAGGGATACGAAGATGGAGGAGGAAGCGAGAGATGAGATCGACCAATGCCCCCAACTCTTTATATAACAGGCAGTGACGACAGAATCGGAGGGGAACGCACACGTCGCCGAGAGATAACAACCCACCACCCGTATTAATCCCATTTTCACTGAAAACAGAATTGCCAAAAGGCCACGCCACTCCTGCTTTATCAGAAATAGGAAAAAAAACTTAACTCCAAACCATAACCGGCATAGTGCGTCGACTCAGTTCCACCGGAAGCACTCCTCTGGCCCAAAAACAATTGTGATCCTTTCCTGCCATGACTAGAATTACCAAATTGATAATTCAAATAATTCATAACAACCCAATACTGTTAAATGAAAAATAATTTGACATGTTAACACCCATGCCGACGGCGAAGCACGACCATCGGCAATGGCTAAGTTCGCCGGAGCGCACTTGGGAAAACTTTCAACAGGAAAACAACACCAGCATAGCAACCGAGCATGTAGAATCACGTCCACGCCACCACTGCCGTGCTCGACAAACAAGGTAACGTGAGAAGGCCGTGCAATCCTCGCCAGAAAAACTGCGCCTCCGCCCGTGGTTCACCGTCGGCCACAACGTCCTCCGTGGACAACTCAAAAATGAAACGAAAACCATCCTCGGGCCTGTGGAATCACGCCCCCAACGCGCTGTGCTTGAGTCATCTACGGATCGAACATGAGAACCGCAGGAATTCGTCTGTGAAAAATTGCAGCTCCACCGTGGAGGCTCATCAGCGGCCATAGACACGCAAAAACGCATCAAAATCAAACCAAAAATCCCGTCGGGCCTGCGGAAGCATGTCCCAAACACGATGCCCTCGATCCATGTAAAGGATGTTGCCAGAGGACCGCATGAATTGTGCCGGCAAACAGTGCACCCCCTCCATGCAGCTTGATAACAGACGCAAGTACGGGACAAAGAAGTCGTTAGTTCAAACCCGTACACTGGTCAGTTCTAAGTTTGTAACAGAATAATATTCTTCTAATAGTAACATAATAGCTCGTATATATATTTTCTCGTCTATTCTGCTAATATTAGCAGAATAATATTCTGCTAACACTTCCGCACTGCATCGCATCGCTAAGCGGACCGCACTGCTGACTTAAAAGCGATGCCGCTCGGGTAAAAACAAACCTCATCATTGTTTTCTCTTTAACTTTTTAACCATTTATCGTAATTGAGCGTATGATACACCGTTGGATTCGTATGAAAATGGAGCATCTTTCGTATGTGTAAAACTTCCTCCAATTCTTTACGGATTAAGAGCAGTTTTGAAAATTGTGCGGCGGCCCACTTTCACAGCGGGAGTTTTTTCGTGATTTCTCTCAAACCGTTTGTCAAAATGACGCACATGATACACAGTTAGAAAGATATCAATCAGGCGCACCATCCATATGTAGAACACATTGTCTAATTCCCTACGGTTTGAGAGAAATTTTGCTGGAACAAAAACACACGTACTCTGTTTTTCGCCCGCGGATCTTGTAGAGAGTAGAACTTTTTAACCGCTTGTCCGAACGATGCGTATGATACAACGTTAGATTCGTATGGAGTAGGATATTAATACATATGTTGAACTCTTTTAGATATTCTTCGCGTTTTTAAAGTAATTTTAAAAATGGTGTGGATGCACTTATGTGGGCAGCAGAGAGTTTTTGCATAATTGTTTTGGTGCACTTGTCCGATCGATGCAATTGATACACTGTTGGAAAGGTATTTTCAAGACGCTCCATTTATATATAAAACACTTTGTCTAATTCCTTACGCTTTCAAAGTTACATCGATTTTACTAAAAACGCGGAACTCCGTTTTTTCGCGAACGGAAATCGGCGAGTGAACTGCGTGTGATTTCATCCGACATGCAACCGCACTGCATTATCGGCAAACAGAAATACACGTGTTTGTCGCGGACCCGAAATCGACGAAGTGAATTGCATCCAACGGGCCACTGAAATGCAATGTCGAACAGAAAGAACTGCATGTTTTTTTAAATTTATTTATCAAAACATGCAATTCGCTTCGCGAAAAGAAAACAACGGGACAACCCGAAGTGAACTTCAAATTTATTTAAAAAAATCATAACATCCACATACAACAAACAGGGAGTGAACCGCATCCAATAAACTGTATTAGCTTGTTTCTAAAAAAATATCATTTGAATATTCATTGAGACTAGATGAGAGGACAACATTTTTTTTTGCACATCAAGAGGCTGATTTATTTGCATCTAAATTGAACTTCTCGGCGATGGGAAACCTCTTTTTTATATTGTTCTTTTATCAAAAACAGGCAGGAGGCCATCAACCGAAGGATCCTGTTGTTGCCATATAAAATAGCTCATCTGAACCTCATGAAAAACACCGTGGAGCCGCATGTGGCCGAGGTGTCGCACTGCATTGTTTTTCAAATTTTGCATAGTTTTTGAAGAGTTTTGAAAATCCTAAAAAAACAGTTTTTTTAAAGATGATCATTGAGGTTCATCGGACCTCGGAATGATGCAAATGATATTGCGTCGAAAAGGTACTGAAATTTGGCAACTTTGTTTTAACATTTTTCCAAATATTCACGGTTTTTGAACAAAATTCAAAATACCAAGATTTTTCCTGTTTCAAGGAAACATAGTATTGTACTTCTGTGAAATATGAGTTTTGTACTGCCCGGCAATAAAGAAGTTTTTGCACTACTCAAAATAAGTAAATTGTACTTCCCATAATTTTTTCCAGAGTACTCAAATTTCTCCACATATACCTTGTACTTTTCTGGAATATGAGTTTTGTACTGCCCAATGATAATAATAATAATAATCATACTTCTCGAAATGAATAGATTGTACTGCCCGTAATTATTTCCAATTTTAATCAATATGCATCTTGTATTTCTGTGTAGTACGAGTTTCGTACTGCCCAATAATAAAAACATTGTACTGCTCAAAATATAAAAATTGTATTGCCGAGAACGAATAAATGTCACTGCCCAAAGTGAATCAGAGTTACTGCCCGACAATAAAATTTATGTACTACCTTTTATTTGAATTTTGTAGTTTTTACTGCTTTACATAGACTATTCGTCACCCTCGGTGAGGAATAGTTATTCTTCACCCCCCTCTGATTTGACATTAATACACCGTAATTTTACATTTCGTAAATTTAATCTTATTTCATAAGTAAAAAAAAGAACGTAAACAAATATAATCACCATAAAATATATTTTATGTTACGAAAAATTACAAACGTAAAAATAATAGGGTAAAATATACATAAAATATTTATTTTTTATCTTATGAGCCATATTTTGTTTTTTTGTGTCAAAATTTATGTAGTGAATCCATATTAATATAACTATTTGTATTACAAATATAATTTTTTTATGAAAGGTTCGTAAAATTATCTCGGGTGAAGAATAAATTATTCTGTACCCTGGGTGATGAATAGCTTCTCTCTCTCTCTCTCTCTCTCTCTCTCTATATATATATATATATATATATATATATATATATATATATTCAGCACTTCTGATGAGATCATTTTTGTATTTCTTTCCGTATGGTTATTGTACTACTTGTCCTCCGTTATATCATAAGTAATACAATTTTTAATTTTTTTGTTTTGTAGTTATTTTTGTCCATAGGAATTGACAATTGATCCATAAATGCAATAAAAAGTGTAATTCCAACAATTAATCAATAGTACAACCCAAAATTTTGGCCACAATTATGTAATGAAAAATAAGGAAAGATGATGATCTTGTCCAGTGTGATGTACGGGCTACAACAACATGTGCATCACGAAATTATCTGCATCACGTGAACAAAGATTTTGACAAAACAATTACAGTACAAGATTACATGTACTCTACATCACAAGAACAATTGCATCTACCTCACAAAAACAAGGTAGTACATATACATCACAAGTACAGGCCATGCCACCAACGACAGGAGCGGCAACAGGAGATGAAACCTCTCCCTGTTCCAAGTGTGCAGACCATGGTGGTGGTCACCTGCGAAGCCGAAGTGCCACTTCGGTATCTCCGGCCAGCCGAGGCATTCATCGGAGCTGGCGACGGCGAGGTCCCGGAAGTGCGTTGGCGGCTCAGACCGATGGAGAGGTGGGTCGCCGGAGTCGCGCTGGCGCCACTGGATCCACCGCGCATCGCCGGTGCGGGATGGCCGAGGCGATATGGCCGCCGAGAGCATGGTTGGCCGGGGTGGGGGCAGGCGGAAGGGTGGCACGCGAGAGGCCGTGGCGGCGCAACGGCGAGGCTGCACACCAATGCACCCACCCCGAGCAACCGGAGACGAGGCGGACGCAAATGAGCACGTAGACGAGAAGCTCCCACTTCCAGAGGTGCAGCTCCCAGAGCTTCTTCCGCGGCATTGGCTTTATCGTGAGGTTGCACACCAATGCCTCGAGGATGAGCACCAAGCCCACCCACTGCAATATGGTGAGAGCATCTACCTTGCCACGCTTGAAATCGTCAGGGATGTCATCTTCTATGAAGGGATCGTCGTCCTCCTCCTCCAACGGACCCGACTTGCCGATAGCCCCCGACTTGCTCCCTGAATCAGACTGGCCGGATTTGGCGGTCATTCGCCTTGAAGGAAATTAGCCGGACTTGGTAGGTCGCAGGGCAGATGACTTGCGCTCCTCGTTGATGGTAGGAGGCGCGACGGGTGACTGCGGCGGCGGGTCCATGAGGCGGGATCGCGTCTTGGTTCGTTGTAACGCTCCCTTTGGAGTGGAAGTGGATGTGTTGAATATCCCATCCTCGCGGGCGCACCTACGGCCGCCGCCGGTATCGGAGTTTTCGAACGAAGAAGACGAGGACATATGGCGGTCCTTGAAGGAAACGTGCGACAAGGACATCTGGTGGCGCTCCGGCGAGGGGCCGGTTGGCCGGGGCGGGGCCGGCGGCAGGTGGCCAGGGCGTGGAAGGTGGCCGGGCGGATGGCCAGGGAGTCGGGCGACAGGTGGCTAGGTCGGGGCCGGCGGCGGGTGGACAGGGCGGGGCCGGCGGCGGGTGGAAGGAGGAAGGAGGCGCGACGCGATCTGGAGGAGGGAGGCGTGGATGTTGAGGGGAGAGAGAAAGGTGGAGACGGACGTAGGGTGAGAAAGTTTTTTTAGTTGGAAAGATTTGTCTATATAAAGGCTTGCCTATTGTGGATTTTTCAGTTGTAGAATAGACCCAGCCTGTTCTACAATCGATGATTGTCGAGACCCGGGGTTAGCGTATGCAAGTTCCGCTATAACACAATCATATGGAGAGCCGAGAACCGTACCCACTTGTCTAAGCAGAGAAGGTCAAGCACAGAACGTTCTCGGAAGCATCAAACGTGAGGGGCATCTCATCCAGGCCGGATGATCAACTAAAATGGGTCCTCATCGTCCGCACACAAGTCTAAATGATATGGGTGGTAAAGTCCCATATACGTAGACAAGTCGCCTCAACCATACTATCGATTGTATTACAACCCTTACATAGACTTACTCCAGCCCGATCACTTAGTCGGGGTTATAATCATACTAAAACATGCATGTTATAATCATACACGCAGCACACATGTCTAGTATGAACAGCAGGTATCATTGCAATTCTCTACAAAGTTTACAACTTTATTGATAACTCTTACAGAGTGCACACAGAGATCACAAGTCTATGATCCAACATTACATCAAGCATGCGGAAGCAAAGTAGGTCTGAGTACAGACAAGTTTAACAAATGGCTTAGAGAAGCCTTATTTAAACAAGCCCTTCCACGAGGGAGCAGTCGTCTGACTGGGAATACACTAGATTGATCAGTCGTCGATCTCCAGGAAGAATCCGCCTTCGGGGTCAGTGGGTTCATCTAAAACATAGAATAAGAAAACGTGACTACAAAGTCGTACTCAGCAAGACTTACGTAGGAACTATACTACTCATGCACATGTATCAAGGTAAAGGGAGGTGGAGTTCATAAGCAGAAGTGCCAGCTTTGACTTGGCTAGTCCTGAACTACGAGTACCAGACTTGAGGTAAGAAGCGTACACGAGTCCACTACATGTCTCCAACCAATTACACCACTATGGTGCCTTCCTCGACTTCCCCACGAGAAAACACGCCATAGCACTCACGCTTATCTTGACAAGTTATATAAGTATCCAGTTCAAGTTGTCTAATAATCAAGCTAAGCTTTCCAAGCAATCCTTAATCGCGGACGCGGCTATTCGAATAGTTTTGTTAACCCTGCAGGGGTGTACCGCTACACACACACACATCAGTTACCGCCTGGGAGTGGGACCCTTCAAGCGGGTACCGGCGAGGATGTTGCCACGACACTTCGCCCACAGCTCCGTTCTAGTCCAGAGAGTCGCCTATCTGAGGGGGATCCATATGGAAGTCCGGCCGAGGTTCCAGTACGACCTCAAACGATGTGTGCAGGGTCCCAAGCCGGTCTGAGAAGCCGTTCATCCACTTCGCAGACCGTGCCACAGCCCTACCAGAACTTGCGAACTACTATGACTCCTGGGTTTCGAAACGGGGTGAGGTACTAGGTCGAGAGGGGTGAGTGAGCCCAATGTGTGGTTGTACTCTTTATCTTGGATCACCACACAAGAACTCGGACTTAGGGCAGTGTTCAACGAGACAACCCACTGTGTACTCCTACACAGCCTCTCATCGTTCACCTTGTATTAGGGTAGATTCACCAACACATTTCCACCATCATCAACATGATCACTACCATCCCGACTCACAAAAGAGTAACCTCATTGTAACTCTAAGCATGCAATAAGCAGTAACAGTTGCAGGTGCCACATGATAAACATAAACAATCTTGTATCTACAAGGTTGAGGTTTGCTTAATACTGTGGCAGCAATGATAGGTCATGCAAAGGATGGGTTCAACTAGCGGTAGGACGGTAACATGTGAATCACCTAATCATGCATAAGAGAACAAGAGGGAAATGGGTTTATATAGACATGATCAATGGGGTTTGCTTGCCTTGCTGACGAGGTTCAGTCACGGGGTCTTCAACGAAGGGGGTGATCTCGGGTTCCGGCTCCAACTCTATTCGACAAACAACACAAACATCGAAACAATAATAAGACAATGCTCAAACACATGAGTTGAAGGTTGAAATTTGATGTATGTGTCACTGATGTGTGAGCTATTCCAATTAAAAGGAGTATATTGCAATTGAGTTGCAAATTCAAACTCCATTTGATTTATCGATGAATTTCAAATGCATTTGAATCCATTAATGTTCATTTGAAATTGTTGAGCATGAAGTGATGTTGTGAAGTTGAGGTAAAGTCTCTGATGTGTGGATGATACCATTTAAAAGAAGTGTGTTGCAAAGTCATTTGCAAAATCACTCCAAATTTGAAATTGAAAAGGATCCATATGCACATATGCCACTGTTCACCCATTTTAAAATGGTCAAACATGAAAACAAAGTCCATATTCACAAACCTTGTATTTTTCTGATAATTTTAGATATATTATTTGTCCAATTTGGAGTTAAAATGAATTAGTTATGAATTTCCAAAGTTTATTGCATTTTATGGAATTTTCTGGATTTCTTTTAATTGGAAAAGGGTTTCCTGCGTCATCAAGTCGTCAGCATGACGCTGGGGGGGGGCCTGACCAGTGGGGCCTAGGTGTCAGTGTCACAGGTGCTAATCCCTCTCTGTTAAGTTAACAGAGGGGTTTAGGGGGCCAGGGGGCCCACCTGTCATAGGCTTAAGGGGTGGTTTAGTGGTGTGATTAGCCCTAAGCTAATCTGCCACCGGCGGTTAACCGACGGCGACCACAGAGGACGGTGGTGCCTCGCCGGAGTTTCCCTTTTGGCCACGGCTCGACACGGGGATAGCACTAGAGTGCTCCTCGTGCACGTCCGCATCACCTCGTGCCCACGGGGAAGGATGGGAATGGCCGGAGCCTCGCCGACGTTGAGGTGCGGCGGCAGCCGGAGCTCAGCTCGACGGGCATGGCGACTGGGGGCACGGTTTTGAGCAAGGAAGGGTGCGTACGTACGAAGAGGAAGCTCACGCTGATCGCGACGGAGAGGCCAGGGACGTCGGGGAAGGTCGAATGACGGCGTATTTGGTGACGACGTCCGGCGGCCGTGGCGTGGAACGGGGTCGATGGCGTCGTCCTCGGGGTCGCTGGGCTCGATTCCTCGCGCGTGAAGACGAAGGCGACGTCGGGGAGTCTTCTGGACAAGTTTCCTCGGCGAGTGGTGGCCGTTGGCCACGGCTGACACAGTGGCGCGCTCCGGCGAGCTCTTTGACGGCGACAAAAACGGGGGGAGGAGAGGTGGAGGGTTAGCCAGAGGAGAGGGGAAGTGACGGGGGGGCTTCTAGGCGTCTCCACGGCATGGAGACGTGGCCAGGGGAGGCCTAGACACGTCTCGGTGAGCTCGCCACCGAGCTGCTTGCCGCCGTGGGAGAAGACGACAAGAGCGCCGGGTGGGCTTGGGCTACGGTACAGGTGAGTTGGGCCCGAGGCCTAGGTACGTGGGCTCACTTTCCTTTTCTATTTTCTCTTCTGTTTTTCTTTTTCTGGCTTGTGTTTTGTTCTGGATAAAATAGCATAGGATTTTATAAATTCTTCAAAACTTTTATGTGACCTTACATGGCATAACACTAGCCACTCACAAGTTTTGGGAATTTTTGAAATTCAAATAATTTGAATTTCAAATCAAATAGTGTATTTATTTAATTACCAAGGCACTTATGGTATTTTTGAGAAATCTTGGAGCATGCAGTGGGACCCACTACACTTTATATGTGATCATGCATAGTTATAAGACTTTTCAAAAATACCAGAGGAATTTTTGGAAGAAATTTTTATCTGGCCATTTAAATTAATTTGTTTGGGAGGGTTTCCTTCTCCAATTCAATTTCCTTTTGAAATTTTACATGATGCAAAGTGACTTGCTATTCCTAGCACATACCTAAACTGGGGTTGTGACAATGATCGAATAATATTCTGCAATAATCTCGGACTGCCCGGGATAAAGGTCTCGTACTGCTTCTGCATTACACTACTGTACTTCTTTTTCGTGAAGTCGGTACTGCTCTTTTGTTTGTGTGTAGTAATCCAATCGTAGGTTCTAAATCGTTAATCGGAATTGTGCAAATGATATACCGTTGGAAAGCTACAAAAAATACCCAGCCTTTTCATATTGTGACTTTTTACAAAAAAAAAATAATTTTTATTATGAATTTGCAAAAAAAAAGAAATCATCACAAGTTAACTGAAAAGTGTTTTGAACGCAATTTTTACCCACTTCTCGGAAAGGATCAAATGATATACCGTTGGAAATCTATTGAAATTTCCAAACGTTTTCATGTTTTAATGGTATTCAAATTTTGCATAGTTTTTGAACAATTTTGAAAATACTAAAAACCAGTTTTATTAAAAGATGATCATAGATCAATTTTTGATTTCAAAATGGTGCAAATGATGTGGCGTTGGAGAGGTACTGAATTTTCCCATCTTTTTCATGTATTAAGTTTTTTCAAATTTTACATAATTTTTTAGCAGTTTTGAAAATACCGAGATTCATTCAAAATAGACGAACAGTAATTTGTTATTAATTTTTTAACCATTTCTCGGAATAGCGCAAAAGATATACCGTTGGAAAGCTACTGAAATTTACAAACGTTTTCATGTTTAATTTTTTTCAAATTATGCATAGTTTTTTAATGGTTTTATAAATACTAAAAATCAGATATTTTAAAAGATGACCATTGATGTCTATTTGACCTCGGAATGATGCAAATGATATGGCGTTGGAAAGGTATTGAAATTTAGCAACTTTTTCATGTTTTAATACTTTTCCAATTCTTTATGGTTTTAAACAATATTGAAAATACCGAGATTTTTGCTGTTCCAAGGAAACAGAGTATTGTACTTCTGTGAAATATGAGTTTCGTACTGCCCGGCAATAAAGAAGTTTTTGTACTGCTTAAAATGGTTAAATTGTATTGCCCATAATTTTTTCCAAAGAACTCAAATTCCCTCGACATGTACCTTGTACTTCTGTGTATATGAGTTTCGTATTGCCCGATAATAATAATAATAAAAATAATTGTACTGCTCGAAATGAATAAATCATATTGCTTGGATTTTTTTAAAGAACACTACTTTGCCTTGTGCTTCTATCGAATACTAGTTTCGTACTGCCCTGCAGTAATCTTTTTTATTACTCAAAATGATTAAATTGTATTGCTCATAAACTATTTTTACATAAATCAGCTCCCTTCGAGATGTATCTTGTACTTCTTGGGAATGTTATTTTCGTACTTCTCGATCTTATACGGTTTGTACTTCTCAATTGCACAATTTTTATTAGTAATAAATTTGCTGGTGTTTACTTTTGATTTTTATTGTTAGTACTTCCTTAAACTCGATATTCGTTCTGCCCGATCTTACAGGTTGTGTACTTCTTAAGAAGGTTCGTATTGCTTTTTTCAGTTTTGTAGTTTGTACTACTATATAAATATGTTGTCCACTATTGATGATATTACTTTTGTTTTTCTTACCGTAAGATTATTGTAGTGACCGGCCATAAAAATGTAGTGGGGACAAAATTCAAATTGTGAATTGATGATCAACAAGAAAGAGGGCCATACAAAACTGTAGTGCGCACAAAATTTGAATCGTGAATTGATGATCAACAAGAAAGAAAGCTACGAATAGAAGTAAATGAAGGGACAATTCTATACATCAATACAAAGCAAGGAATATAGTCATTGGATTGAACAACGTCTAAATCTCAACTAAAAATACTAATCGGCAACTAATTTTTTACATACAGAGAGCAGGAGAATTAATTTTACATTGACACAGGCAATACAACAGCAGTTAACATGAATTTTTAGCTGAAACAGAAATTTTGTGCAGCTCCGTTGAAGACCATGACAAGAAGAAACTTGCTCCTGGCTGAATCAGGCGACGTGGAGTGGTGGACATCGGCACGGCCCTGCAGCCGGTAGTTTAGATCAGTGAGAGGTGAGGGAAAATGATAGGAATGGGTGGAGAGGAGGGGCTGAAGCAACCCTTGCCAAATCGTGGCCGGAGGAGGGGGTTGGATCAGCGCTCACCGGAGACCCAACTCGCCGGTGAGAGGTGAGGGAAAGTGATTCAACGATACTTACCCCGCAATAAAAAAAATTACTGCCCAAAAAAAAGATGGTACTACCCATAATCATTGATACTTCCCAGCTTGAATAAATGGTACAATTGATGGGTATTTCATGAATAAAAGAGTGTTTATTAGTGATAGTACATCACTGCAATCACTATGGCACAAAAAAGCAACATAATCATCTCGTGGCAGTGCCATATCCCCCAAATACGTACTCCCAAATCTGCAACACTATGCAAAAAGAAGCTACTCCATCTAACATCGTGTCTTGTTTACAAGTTTAATCAATCAACACTGTCCTACTTACAAGAACAAATCCCAGATGAAGCAGCAAAGCACCAGGGAGAGAAGGGAGCAGCCACGGTGTAGTAGGATGGCGGCGGCCGAGCTCGTGCTGCTGGCACACTCCTCGTACTGCAAATGACAGTGAATCAATGGTACTGTCAAGTGTGATTAAATGATATTGATCGACGATAAAAAAATGTACTGCTAAATGTAAATTATTTTTGTACCAACTATAACAAATAAATTGTACTTCCCACAAAAAATAAATGGTACTGCCTGGAGCTAATCAATGGTACTGCCTAAAATTATATCTTTTATGATCTTTAATCTTTGTGGAAAATGGGAAAGGGTCAAGGGTCCACAAAAGATTGAATTAAATGGTACTGTTCTATGGGAGACTTGGCTTTCTGATCTCGTTCCATGGTTTTTTTTCCTATATCTTTTATGCGTGTACCGCTAGTATCCTTGATGGATGGATGGATTGACAGCACATCACTGGGATACTCAACTCTGTCCTGCCAATGCGTGTGCGTGTGGTGTCTGCCACTGTACATACACATACTATATGTCTGAAATTTCAAGCGCTCCGAGAAACTGGTTGCAGGCACCGTCCATTAGAGCATGGTTAATAGTATAGCCAGCTTCTGGCTATAAGGAGATGCCATGTCATCTATAGCTAATCTTATAGTTAACAAGTACAATAAGAAGACTATAAGGAATACTACTTTAACAATATATGGCCCACATGTCTATCTCACAAAGTGCTTAGGAGCACGTATTGCAGCTGGCTACTAATTAATAGCCCGCTTCTTTTCTCTCTCCTCTTTGTTTCTTCCAACTAGGCAACAATATACTATTTTATTCCTTATAGTCCTCCCAGTCAGCTCTATTGTACTTGCTCTTAGGTAGGTTCAGGGCAAAGCATCAGTGAAATTAATTCAGTTGATCCCTAAGCTGATATGGAGGTTCACTGACTAACTGCAGATTTTGTAATGAGAAGAGCCTTCGGCAGAAGATGGCGGTGGTTAGGAGCAGCGCCACCTCGCCGCAAGCAGCCCACAAGCAGCACCAGGGGAGGAGCGGCGGCTCCCATGGCACGCTTCTGCCACCATCCGGCGAGATGCACTCCCCACCCAACCAGTAGAGCCACAGGTTCCATGGAGCTTGCCGGAGCGAGAGAGCAATTGCGCACAGGTGTGCAGCACCGACGGCTTCCCCCATGGCATGTAGAACTTCCACTGCATATTCTTTCTCTATTCTCTCTCGCAGCAGCACCGGTCACCCGGAGCAATGTGATGCAGACCAACAGAAGCGCGAGATTTTTTTTGTCCCGCGGGAACGGGGCTGGCGGCTCCACGGAAACGAGATTGACCGAGCATCTCGAGGAGCCTGTTGTAGAAGAATAGAGAGAGGGTTTGATGAAATCGATGTTTATTGTTTAAGCCTTGGAGGCATATATATATAGGAGTACAATGATTTACTTGGAGTATAAGGCAAGGTAAAATAGAGTCCTACTTTATCTCTTATTTCCTAATAGAATTGTATACTCAACATCCCCGCAGTCACAACGTAGGTATGAAGACGATGAGACTGGAGAAGAATCCGGAAGCGGAGCCGACGGATATCCCCACCACAGTCGACGCATCGCGGAGTTGTGGCTGGAGTAGAAACCAATGAGGTTCCCAAGAAGGCGGTAGCCCTTTGTGTCGATGTCGAGGTAGCCGAGAGTGTAGGGTGGTGAAGCCGTTGTCGAGGTAGCCGTGCGAGAAATGCCGTGGTCGATGTCGAGTCGGGGTAGCCGGTGTTGAGGTAGTCGCCAAGGAGCCGCGGGTGCAAGGAAGTCAGGAGCGCAGCGCGGCTCAGGAAGAGCGGCACTGGCGAGCGGTCGTCAGTTGTAGTACGGGACGTCGCGAAGAAGATGCTGGTGACGTCCGGAAGGAGACGGTGTTGACGAAGCGTCGCGCCGGGTTTGCCAATCCCGGAGACACGTCGTAGACGAAGGCACGCGTCGGTGTTGCCAGCACCGGCCATGCGCAGACAGACGAAGACGATGTCGACGAAGCGCCGCACCAGGCTTGCCATGCCCGGGAACACGTCGTAGATGAAGGCACACACCGGTGTTGCCAGTACCAGGCATGCGTAGACGGGGAACAGTAGGAGATGTACGCCATGTCGGAGGGACCAGCAGAGAAGGGCTCGACGATGGTTGCGGCGCAACTCGGCGGGGGGATAGAAGGTGCCGAGGGTGGAGTCATCGCGTTTGCCGGAGCTAGATGAAGTGGTTGAAGAAGATGACGGCGACGCTGACGATGAGCTGGTGCTGGACGAAGACGAAGAGGATGGACGACGATGAAGTCAGCGGAACCAGAGACAACCCGTGGGGGAGGGGGCGCGTCTGTCGCCGCTAGAGGCGGCGCGGCTCGGGTGAGCGGCAGCGGCGAACAGGGTGTCAGCGCGGCTCGGGTGGCGCGGCAACGGCGGTGCTCGAAGTAGGCGAAGATGATTCGACAGCATGACGAAGACCAGGCGCGGACGGTGGCGTTCCCGCGACAAGAGAGGTGGCACAGTGCGTGCCATGGGGACGTCAACGCGCGCAGAAGGCGGAGCGGACCGCGTGCCGCGGCGCTACGACCCGAAGGGGCGACGCAGCGGCGTCGCTCGTGTCGGGGGCGATGGCGGGGAAGACCTCGGGGCGCTTGCAGGGACCGCGTGCCACACTCGCTACGGCCCGACGGGGCGACGCAGCGGCAGCGTGAGGGTCGGTGCAGCCTCGGGGACGACCTGGAGCGGACGGCCTCGGGGCGGCGGTGACCGCGGGCTGTGGCACTACGGCCCGAAGGGGCGACGCAGCGGCAGCGCGCGGGTTGGTGCAACCGCGGGGACGGCCTCGGGGTGGCGGCGTGGAGTGCGCGCCGCGACGCCGTGGCCCCTGCGGGCGACGCAGCGGCGGCGAAGAAGTCGAGGCAGCTACCGGGAGAACCACGGGGGCGGCACGGCGGCCGCCTGATGCTCGATCGGTGGATAGGCGCTTGTACTCGGAGACATTCTTCATGGGATCCCGCGGAGGCGCACGCGGATGACTTTATGGATCATCTGCGCGGTGCAGATTGGGCCATTCGCGGGCGGGTGGGTGATCAATCCGATCGCCCGCGAGGTGGAGGGGCGCTTCTCGGCGTGATGATGGCGATGGGGGCCGAGCAGAACCGGCCGGCGCAGGCTCGGCGCGGGCGAGTTGACGCGAGGCCAGCCAACGCGACTCCAGCCGGCGTGGTACGGTGGCGATGATGGTGGCGGAGGACTCCCGATCATGATGGTGGTACGCGCGGCGCGGCCCCCGGTGTCGGCGATCATGGATCGGCTCCAGGGGCTGCGCGGGCGGAAGCGACGACGACGGTTAAGGTTTAGATCGTGTTTAGCCTGATACCATGTAGAAGGATAGAGAGAGGGTTTGATGGAATCGATGTTTATTGCTTGAGCCTTGGAGGCATATATATAGGAGTACAATGGTCTACTTGGAGTACAAGGAAAGGTAGAATAGAGTCCTACTTTATCTCTTATTTCCTAACAGAATTGTATACTCAACACCTGTAATCACCAGATGGCTGCAGGCGACCGACGCGCGGCCTCGATGCAGTTCACCGGGACGAGCAGCTGGACGAGGAATCGGTGGAGGGAGGACAGACGAGCGGTGCGGCAAGGAGGCAGTGGAGGAGGCGGCGTGGGGAGGAGGAGGTTCGGTGAGCGGCGCGGGAAGGAGGTCCTGGTGGGAGGCGCGGGCGGGCGGCGCGAGGAGGATGTCGTGGGCGGAGGCCGGCCGGGCAGCGCGAGGAGGAGGAGGCCGGATGGGCAGCGCGGGAAGAAGGCGGGCCGCCGGCGGGGCGAGCGGGGAAGAAGCTGGACCGGCGCTCGGATGGGAAAGGTTGCGGGCGGGGAAGAAGGTTGCGGATCGGGAGAGGAGAGGTGGGGTGCAAGGTGAGGGAGGTTTTTAGTTTTTTTCTTCAGGAAATTGCCTTCTAGGGATTAGTTTATTGTAGAATAATATTCTACAATCAGTTGTAGAATATACCCACCATATATATATATATATATCAACCGAGCTATTCTGAAAACGCGTAAGCTAACTGCACGTCGCACACTTGTTAACTGCGTGGCGGAACATTCTTCGATGCAGTTTTCAGACAGTTTTTTGGCCTTAACTTTTTAACCGTTTATCTAAATGACACGAATGATATACCGTTGGATAACTATTGAATAGCAGAAACGTTTCCACGTTGATCATTTTCTCAAAATCTTTATAGTTTTTAAACAAAATTCAAAAAACTAAAATTTCACCAAACAAAATTTCAAAGTTTTTGTGAAAGGATTTCTTGATCCATTTATCAGAATGATGCGTATGGTACACCATTGGAAAGCTATCGATTAGCCCGTACGTTTTTGTATAGAACACTTTTTAGATTCTTTACGGTTTAAGAGCAGTTTTGAAAAATCTAACGTCACTTTCGAACTTTTTTCCGAACTGCTACAATAGAATTTAACTGATCGAGCAGAATAGCTAACTGCGCTATACTGAGCAAGCTAACTGCCAGACTAAAATTTTGTTTTTTTTTTCTGTTTTTATTCTTTTTCCGCTCACGTCAAGCTAACTTCCATGACCGAAAAAGCTAACTACCTGGAGATTTCGACAGTTAGCTTCAAGTTAACTGCCGGAACTGAATTTTTTCCATTCATTCTTTTTTTCCTCTCGTCAAGTTAACTACGTAGTTCGAAATAGCTAACTGCTAGGACACGTCAAGCTAACTACGAGGACCGAAACAGCTAACTGTCATGAATGTCATGCCAAGCAAGCTAACTACTAGAATGGATTTTTTTTCTTTTTTCGACCGGGTCAAGCTAAGTGTTGAAAAAGCTAACTGCTAGGAATTTTTGGCAGTTAGCACCAAATTAACTACCGAGAGTGATTTTTTTCTTTTTCGTTATTTTTTCCAGAGTCAAGCTAACTGCAGGGATTTTCATAAGTTAGTTACCAAGCAAGCTAACTACCAGACTAATTTTTTTCTTGTTTTTCTTTTTTTTGACCGGGTCAAGCTAACTGACATGCCTGAAAAAGCTAACTGCATGGAGTATCGGGTCATGCTAACTGTTGATACCAGAATATCTAACTGCCTGGAATTTTCGACAATTAGCATCAAGTTAACTGCTAAATTATTTTCCCGAGCTAAGCTAACCGCGAAGACTAAAATAGCTAACTTCCACATTAAAAATTTATTTTTTGTTTCGTTATTATTTTTTCACCCGAATCAAGCTAACCGCCACAATTTGAATAACTAACCGCTAGGATTTTTGGTAGTTAGCACTATTTTTTGCGAAGATCAAGATAACTATGGAGTTGGGGACTGTGCTAGTTAACATAACCTCGTTTTTAACTGGTGGCCCGGAAACAGAGTACCAGCGGATCGGGGCATTTTTCTAACATTATCCGATGAGAGGTGAGGGAGCGGGGCATGAACAGAAAAATTCTACATACTCACTCCGGTCCAAAATAACTGTCCTAGCTTTTTTGAAGCTTTAAAACTGAAGGGTATCACACCCCCGGCATTTTATTAAAGGCCCACAATATTTACAGAATTTACAACAAAGCTTCAAAAAAAATGCCCTCAAGGTGGCAAAAAGTCAATCCATCTAAGTAGCTCCTCTTTAAACCTAGGTTTGATCCTGTAAATAAGCAAGGTGAGATCATGGATGAAGCCCATTTTCCACTTTGCAAAGGATGGCCTCTCATGCTTGAAGCATTTGGCATTCCTGACCATCCAAATATTCCACCAGGCAGTGAACACAACCTCAGCAAAGAAAGGTTTCTGAAACGCCTCTCTAGCTTGTGTTGCAACCTGCACCATATCAGTCCCCAAAGACCAATCAATTTGAAGATATGTCCATATCCGAGCACTGAAGTTACAATGAAAGAACAGGTGGTCTCGGGTCTCCAGGTGTTGAGTGGGGCATAACACACATTCTGGCCCATCCTCAATATGCCAGTGTCTTCTAATGATCATGTCCTTGGTGTTCAGACGATCCATAATCATTAGCCATGCAAAGACCTTAGTTTTGAGGATGCAACAAGATTTCTAGATCCAATTTAGCAGAGGGTTGGATTGCATAGGAGCATGAACCATGGTATAAAATTTCTTTGCAGTGTAAGTCTCCTTAGAACTATGCCTCCAGGTCCAGCAATCTGAAGCCATCTGTGAAGTGTGAGTCTGCAGTATCAAGGTAAGTTCCATGAGCTCCTCATATGCTTGAGCAGAAAGTGGGAGATTAAACAGTTCAGTGAGCTCAGTTGTACCCAAGACCTCCTGAAAAGAAATCAAAGGATCTTTAGCATATGAAAACAATCTAGCAAATTTGTTAGCTAGAGGTCTATTCATCTTTCCAATCCATTGATCCTACCATAACAGAACAGAATCCCCAGGGCCAATCTGAATCTTGGAGACAGCCACAAAACTATCCATGTATTTGGCTACATCCCTCCACCAGAAAGAGCCATAGAGCTTAGTTGCATGGGGTACTCTTTTGATGGTAATATGAGTTCCAGATAAGAGTCACCCAGGGCACCTCCTCTTTGTTATAGAATTTCTTTAGGTGCTTCATAAGTAAGGCCTGATTCTGCAGCTGCAAATTTAAGATTCCCAGTCCCCCTTTGTTTTTGGGTCTGCAAACCAGATCCCAAGCAGCCAGAGATTTACCAGAGTCCTGACATATTTCCTCCACAGGCACTTCCTTTGTATCCTTTCAAGTTGCTTAATTATACCAATGGGTATATTCAGAGAGCAAAGGAAGTATATGGGCAAAGAGGAAATAAATGAGTTTAATAACTGTAACTTTCCTCCCTGAGAGAGAAAGCAAGAACTAGCAGTAAGCCTTCTCTCCATGCAGTCAACCAGAGGCAGAAGATCCACCATTTTAGGTCTTGTGGTTCCCACTGGTAGCCCCAGATAAGTGAAGGGCAATTTCCCTACTTGACACCCAAAAGCAGCAGCCAATTGGGAGAGAGTAACCTCATCAATGTTAATGGGGATCATTGATGATTTATTGTAGTTGATCTCCAGGCCAGTGGTCTCAAAAAATTTCTGAAGAGCCTCCTTCAACACCAAAACTTTTTGGATATCAGCACGCAGCACCAGGATGGTATCATCAGCATACTGCACTATAGGAAAATTAGTGTCATGGCATGGAATGGGTAGGCTGAGGAGGCCCTTTTGGAGAAGGTCATTGATCACTGATTGCAGCAAGTCAGCAGCAAGGACAAAAAGAAGTGGTGACAGAGGATCACCCTGCCTAACTCCCCTTCTTCATTTAAACTGTCTCCCAGGAATTCCGTTCAGCAGGACAGATGAAGACCCACTCTCCAAAAGCTGTTGCACCCAAATCCTCCACTTTTGAGGAAACCCTTTATATTTGAGAATCTCAAGGATAGCAGAGTGCTCAATGGAATCAAAAGCCTTTTCAAAGTCAATTTTGAGCAGCAGCAGTGGTCTCTTAGATTGGTGGCACTGATGTAGATACTCTAGAGTCCAGGCAATGCAGTCCTGAATAGATCTGTCCTTGATAAAGCCATATTGGTTTTTGTGAATGCACCTTCTAATATCCCTTTGCAACCTATTTTCAGCCATCTTAGTGATGAACTTGATACCAACACTAGTGAGGAAAATAGGTCTGAAATCATTCACCGTTTCAGGACTAGCTTTCTTAGGAATTAGGGTGATGTAAGAACCATTGAGACCCTCCAAATGAGCAGTGCCAGTATGGAACTCAGCAACCAAGTTATAGAAATCATTACAGATGATAGGCCAGCAGGTTTTAAGGAATTTACCATTGAAACCATCAGGCCCAGGTGATTTATCAGTAGGCATGGAATGCACAATGTCATCCATCTCCTTTTTACCAAAAGGATCCACAAGGGAATCCAAATCCTCCACCTGATGCAATAGGGCAGGCAGATCACATCTCATGACAATGCCTTTAGCCACCCCCATCCTGTTCTTGAAAGCAGACCAGAAAGTTGCAGCAATTGCATCATGTTGATCACAAACAGTTCCATCAGACAAGTTCAAAGATGCAATGGAATTCCTCCTGTGCCTTTCTGAAGCCATTGCATGGAATAATTTAGAATTTTCCTCCCCCACTTTCACATATATTTGATTACATCTTTTTTTCCAGTACAGGTGTTGCCAGAACAATATTTTCTCTAGATGCACTTTCACAATCTTCCTGAAATTGGCTTCAGGAACATATAGGGGTCTAATGTCCTCCAAAAAATCCAAAATAAATATCACTCTATTGCATTTGGAAATCAACGTTTTAAGGGAGGAGAGTCCCCTTTGCCAGTACTTCAAAGCCTTCCTTAGCCTTTTGAACTTGTCCACTATGATAGCCACAGCATGGCATTTAGAAGAAGGAATCTCCCATGAGTTTTTCACATAGTCCATAAAACCAGTCATCTCCACCCAGTAATTCTCAAATCTGAAAATATTGGCCTTAGGAATGGATGTATTGATGACAACCAAAAAGGGCACATGATCAGATGCGGTTTTAGCCAAAGGAAGCACTTGAGATGAGGAATAACATGTAATCCAATTGGAGGAAGTAAAAAACCAATCAAGCTGCTCCAAGAGTGGATTATCCTGCATATTAGACCAAGTGAACCTTCTACCCTTTAAAGGAAGCTCAAGGAGGCCAAGATGACCAATGATTTCATTAAAAATGAACATGTCATTCATGTCCCCTCCAGGCAGATTCCTGTTCTCCATAGATCTGATGAAGTTGAAATCACCAAGTATCATCCAGTTAGCATCAAAAGGAATAGATAAATGATAAAGCCAGTTGACAAAATTATCCCTGCTATGTTTCTCACAAGGACCATAAACATTGACCAAATTCCATGTCTCTGCATTATGTTTGGAAGTGAAATTAATCACCAATCCAAAGTCCTGCGACTCCACAAGTAACCCCTCAAACATGCTGGAGTTCCAAATTGTTAGAATACCCCCAGAAGCTCCCCTGGATGGAACAAAAGCAAATTGATCAAACCGGCGAGGACAAAGCGCCTGAATAAGATTTTTATAAATTGTGGGACATTTAGTTTCTTGTAAGCAGATGATGGCACACTGACTTTCCTCAACTTTCGCTCTAACTGCTCTTTGTCGCGCATCAGAATTGAGACCTCGAACATTCCAACAAAGAACATTCCAATTGCGAGTTGATGTACTATCCATAGAAAACCCAACAACAGTAAATAATATTAACTGTAAACATTATAGCTAACAACCCACAAAAACAGGGGCTATGCCCAGAAAAGTATTGCCCCAAGGTTTCATAACAACTGGCCAATTTAGGGGCTTGCCAAACCCAAATATAGAAAGATGCATTAAACATTCGCATCATTGCCGGAGGTCGCATCCGCAGAAGAGGTCGCCATAAGCTTCTCTTTAGTAAGCAGGGATGGATCAATTTGAAGATCGGCCCCAATGGCCTGGATGACCCTGACAGGCGTAGGTGGCACAGATGGCATCTCCTATTGTGTTGGGCCTTGGGCTGGTTCTTCCACGGGTTCTTCAAGCACCAGTTGAATGGGCTTGGTATTGGACTTTTTCCTTTTAGGGGCCATTGGAAGTGCAGCAAAGCTTCCCGCCTTGAACCCATCCCTCTTGATAGTGCTTCTGGTGCAACGTCGAACAGAGGTCTCTACCACCGGAGTGCTCTTCTTCTTGCGTCGAGTTGTTGCAGACTTTTGCAGAGGAGGGCTGGCAAAACATGTGACTTGCGGCACATCCTCAAGAGGTAGAGCAGGAGCAAAAGCAGGTGCCATCAGGTTAGTATCCTCCTCAATATACGAAATGGAAAGCTCCATGTTTTCCTCATCAAAAGCCATCGCCCAAGAACGCTTGGAGCAAATCAAAGGCAGTACAATAGAGAATTATAGTGGTTGAGGGATATGCATGACACTTATCTCACGGAGCAACCTGGAGAAAGCTCTGCTCCAGATCATCTCCGGGGGAAGAGGAGGGCCCGCCACAATATTGATCATTCCAACAAAAATCTGCTGCTGTGGGATTGGTGGTGGCTGATAGACCACCAGAGCCAGGTTGGGTTCGTCCTGAGCAGGGGCATGAGCCTGTTCCACATCGTCAGGAATATGAATCACTTCTAGAACGGGTTGCTCCACTGAATCAGACAATTCAGGGTGATCAAGCACCATAGACTGCTGGTCTTGATCTGGTACACTTTGTTGCTCCTGCTGATCTTCAACATTTGGGGCATCGTCCCCCCATACAGCCTGTCCCCAGCCAGGTGCCTCATTGTGATCGTTTTGTTGATTCACAGGAGGAGGAGCAGGCACATCATTCCAACCAATCTCAGGAAACATAGGCATCACCCAAGGAAGATTGTCCGGCTGAAACTGCCCCGGCAAGGGATGAGTATTGCCATTGAGGGGCATCTGATCCTCATCTTGCGGCATTTGGTTTTCCCAATCTGCTCCCAGCACATAGCATGCCGCAGTCCAGTTCACTCTATGACCACCCCATTCCGCATAATCTCCAAAGACAATGCCCCGTGGAACAAGTCCAGTAAAGGGGAAAGATGCATGAATCACCGAACGCACCAAATAGGGGTCCTCAGAGTTCCAAGAATGGAACTTACCAAAGGTGTTAATGGATTCAGTCAGATTTTGGGTGTTGCGGTAGTCCAGCGGCACCCTATGAGCATAATCCATCCAGTGCGGAAATCGTCCGCACCGCGGAATCCCTCTCCCTGGTCATGATTGAAGAACCGGACGAATCTGTCGTCCCCAAGCTCGAAAGGGGCATGCTGAGTAAGCGTGTCTCTTACCGCAGCATCCCCCAACTGAAACAGACCAACCCCCAGGAACCATGGCTGAACTGAGCGCACCATGACTCCTCGGGCTTGAAGAAAATCAGCCACCTCCTCGCGAACTTGACCCATCTTTTCAGGCATAGGCGGCGACATTACCTCAACGACGACGTATTCTTAATGACGCCTCTCTGGTCTTCTGCCCGCCGTGACGAAAGTGCGAGGGAGACGAGTTGGTCCGCCGTCAACGATGACATGACCGGCCGGAAGGAAGCGGTGGGGGTCAACCTCGTAGACAGCCATTGGCGAACTCTTCGATTTAGGCAGCGGCGATTCGAAGCTGGGCGGCGGAGCGCAGGAGGCGACGGGAGTTTTCTCGTAGGAGGAGTGCGAATCGACAAGGCAAGGAGAAGGGGCGCAGGTCCCAATATGAAGCGGTGTGGACTCAATGTGAAGCTGCGTGGAAACAGGTCTCCAGACGCGACCCTCCTGACGTGCAATCAAATCGCAGTCCCTTCGGTGGTGGCCCACACGGTTGCATGCCATGAACACCCTAGTAGATGGGCACGCCGATGACAGGTGGCCCTGAACTTTGCAGATGGAACATGTCATGATTCGGGCCACCATGTCATCCACCATGGCTTCAAATGCATCCAGAGGTTGCATTGAAGAGGCATCCCTCGTGACCGAATCTTGACGCTGCTCCTGTCGAGATTTTGCCAGATTTCTTACGGTTTGTTCCTCCAAAACAGGTGCAGCACAACGCTCCAAGGAAGGCAACAAATTTTGTTGCACATTATCTGATCCAGAAGATTCGGGATTTCTCCCCATGGGAAGCGGAACTGTCCCAAATTGGATGATCGGCTCCGCCGTCGTCCAGTGCACAGCCGGCGGTGGCGAGGGAGGTGGACACTCATCAGGAAGCAACTCATAATCCGCGTGAATGATCTCTTTACGTACCTCAGGTTGCACACAGAAATTGTAGCTCTTGCAGGCGTCATAATCAATGATAGTTGCAAAACGTAGAGATTTACCCTTAGGAGGCCCAACCTTCATTGCGGATTTCTTAGGGAATGAACGTAGAGCATTCAAACCCGCTTGAACCCGTTTCTTAGACGGACTAACAAGAGTCCATTCTTCATTGCATTGCTTCTGCCATCTCTTGAACTCATACTGCCATTGAGGTCCGCCGTAGTTCCAAAGGTAGAAGTAGCAAATGAACTGACGAGAAACAAATTTACGGCGACCAGTGAGAAGGAATCCAACCTTTTTATTCGCCATCGTGAAGCTAAACACCCGATCACGTAAGATGGACACTTTAAGTGCATCACATCGGCCGCCAGTGATAGACTCCAGTGCTACCGCCGCCGAATCCTCCGTCAACTTGAAAGTGGTACGTCCAAAAGCCACCACCATTGTGAAATGGCCAGAGTGCTGATTCAGATGAACCGAAGAGAAACAAGTGCGTCGAACCTCCTCAGCGAACTCCACGCCGGGAGCCAGATCCAAACCCATCTGGAGGGCTGCATAAAAGGCCATGAGATGGCTATGTATGCAAAGAGGAGGAGACGATGATCGGAGCCAAATGTTGATTAAGAGGCTCAATCACCGAGGATCTTGGATGGAGTAGCTAGGGTTTTTGCATCCCCGATTTCGCCTACGCGATCTTAACCAAAGCACTCGGGGGCTTAAGCGTGAAATCCCTAACTGTCCTAGCTTTACTACAATTTTATAATAGAGCTAGTACAAAGTTGAGACAATTATTTTGGAACGGAGGGAGTAGCAATTAGCAGCCTGAAGCTATTCGAGGGGATCTCTTGTCCATGTCGGTTCCTGGCCAGGAACCTTTCCACCGGAGACCACAATGCAGAGGCCGGGGACGTCATAGCAGTGCAGAAAGATCCCGGGCAGGGTGGTGTTGAGCAGCGTCTTCGATCCTCCCAGTAGAGGTGCTTGCCGAATGCCGGATGCTGAATTCCTGCGTAAGTAAGTGGCCGGATCGGAGGCCGTGGCGCGTGCTTGCTGGAGAGGCCACTGTCGGTCGGCCGTTGCTGTTGATGCCCCCAAGGGAGCCACGGAGCCAGGTCGCCTCGACCGGTCGCCGTTGCGCGCCACCGTCGGGAGGGAGACCATGGCGGGCAGTACGGTGGAGGGAGGTCGGGCGCCTGCACGGGGGAGGCCGGGCGGGAGGAGGCAGTTCGCCGGCGCGGGGAAGCAGGTCGGGCGGAGGCCGGCCACCGCGCGCGGGGAGGCCGACCGGGCGTTCGCCGTCGCTGGAGACGGAGGGAAGTCAAGGTAACTGGGGGTATAGAAACAACTAACTGCCAGGACTGAAACATCTAACTGTCGGTCTAGAGATTTTATTTATTTATTTTATTGTTTAAAAAAAATTCAAACTAAATACCCCAACTTATATAACTAATTGCTCAGAAATTACAAGCTAACTCTTAGGAAGTTAACCGCTATTGATTCCAAAGTTAACTCCAGGGTTTTTAGAAAACTTTTTAATGGTTGAAATGTAATTTATACGGCGCAAATAATTGAAAAGTTAATTGCTAAAAATCATAAATTTGACCATGTGCAAATTACAAAACCTATCTTTTACAAATTTTTAAAGTAAACTTCAAAATTAACCCACGCTTATTTGTTAAAATATTTTTTGTTGTTCTTTTTGTTAACTGCATATTTTTTGCGATAGTTAACTTCGTGCAATCGTTTTTTATCATTGGATTTCCAGATTTCTCACCGTTAAACAAAATTATTAATCAAGATCAATTAGTAGGTCGGTTAGCAGCATTTAGTCCGTGGTAACTTGTGAGCCCCTGCTAATTTTTATGGATACTACCATGGATTCAATGTGCTAACCAAAGAAACTACTACACTGCGCTGAAAGTATTTGCTATAGCTTATTAGATCCTTTCTTGACACAGATTGTTTTGACTTGTTGTGCCAGCTTTACCTACTCCATTTTGTCAGATTGCATTGTACAATCAATTAGCCGGACGGTTAACATCAGCTAGCAGCAGGAGTTAGCACGACGGCGAAGGAAAGCCAGCGAGACTCAGAGGCAAGCACGGTGGCGGCCATTTAACATTGTTGTCCGGCGTTACACGTGACAACGCCTACATGCGAATTTGGTCCTAATCTCTGCCCCCTTGAATCCGCCTGCTGCAGCCTTATCAACATTACAAATTTCTGAACTTAACTGTAGAGAGTTAAACTACTGAATTTTTTGTTCATATGTCTGCTCATGTAAGCCGATGCCAGAGTACAATCATGGGGGCACAGTTAGCAGGATTTAGCAGATGATTCACCGCCCCCATCTGCTCCATCTTCCTGCCCATCCGAAGGCGGACGTACGAGACACGCGCGCAGTTGCGCGCAACATTCAGGTACACTTCCTCTCCAGGCGCAGGCACTCTCCCCGACTGGCTCGGTGTTAGACATAGCTAGGGTTTAGGCAAGTGCTCGATACCCTGAGGGGTTCGGCTGTTGTGTATTTATATAGAGAATCATATACGGGTTACAGGTATTTGTATACAACACGTATAGCCTATATTACATAGTCTAACACCCTCCCTCAATCTTAACTATGTCCTGAAACACTAAGGAGGTTAAGATTGCGTCGACATCCTTCGAAAGATGGTAAGGGCAAGGGCTTAGTGAAAATGTCAGCAAGTTGATCCTTAGATGAAACAAACTTGATCTGAAGATGCTTCTGTGCAACACGTTCCCTCACAAAGTGATAGTCAACTTCGATGTGTTTTGTTCGGGCATGGAAAACTGTATTCACTGAAAGATATGTAGCACCGATATTATCACACCAAAGAACAGGCGGTTGAGCTTGAGAGATCTTCAACTCTCGAAGTAAGGACTACACCCAAATGATCTCCGCTGTAGCATTGGCAACTGCTTTGTACTCAGCTTCAGTACTATTACGAGACACTGTAGCTTGCCTGCGAGCTTGCCAGGCAATCAAATTAGGACCAAAGAACACTGCATATCCCCCCGTGGATCGCCGATCATCAGGACTTCCAGCCCAGTCGGCATCAGAGAAAGCTGACAGTGTACCAGAAGGCGCAGGTTGTAGATGCAAACCATATGAAGCAGTGTGACGAACATAGCGCAGAATGCGCTTAACAGCTGACCAATGAGGATCACGCGGCGCATGAAGATACTGACACACACGATTAACTGCAAACGATATGTCTGGCCGAGTAACAAGCAAATATTGCAGGCTACCAACAATGCTGCGGTACTCAGTGGCATCATCAGAAGAAAGCAAGTCTCCATCATGAGCTGACAGTTTGTCTGTAACAGACATAGGCGTAGTAGCCGTTTTGCACATACCCGCACGACGTAACAAATCCTGAGAGTATTTCTGTTGAGTGAGAGTCAAGCCACTGTTAGAATGAGTAACCTCAAGACCGAGAAAATAATAAAGTCTACCCAGATCCTTGACGGTAAAATCAGTACCCAAAGCAGTCACCAACCTGTCAGCAACAGAAACAGAAGAACTGACAAGGATGATATCATCAACATAGACCAGGACATACATGGTAACCTCAGGCCTTTGAAGAATAAACAGAGACATGTCAGCTGTAGAGGGCAGAAAACCATGAGCACGGAGGGCAGCACCAAGTTGTGCGTGCCACGCACAAGGAGCCTGCTTTAGACCATAGAGTGCCTTGTCCAGACGACAGAGATGATGTGGCTGAGCAGGATCAACAAAACCTGGTGGCTGGCGCATATACACTTCCTCTTCCAAGACTCCATGGAGAAATGCATTCTGAACGCCGAGCTGGCGAAGAGACCTGTCTTGGGTAACGGCCAATGAAAGAAGAAGTCGAATAGTGGTGGGCTTCACAACGGGACTGAATGTATCTTCATAGTCGAGACCATATCGTTGCTTAAACCCTTTAGCAACTAACCGTGCCTTGTACCTCTCAATAGAACCATCAGCATGCTTCTTCACCTTGAACACCCATTTGGAGTCAATAATGTTGACACCAGACGGAGGCGAAACTAAGTGCCAAGTATTATTCTTCTGAAGTGCATGAATCTCCTGCTCCATGGCAGCACGCCAGTGTGGAATACCCAAAGCAGCCTGGAAGTGTCGCGGTTCAGCAGTAGGATCGATCTCGGCATGAGCCATACATGCCGCAAGCCAAGCAACAATGCCATCGGTGCGCTCGCGTGGACGGACGATGCCGCTCTTACTGCGCGTATGAGGGCGCAGTGGAGCAGGCACAGGAGTCGGAGGCGCCGTCGATGCAGAAATCGGAGAAGCCATCGATGCAGAAGTCGGAGAAGCCGTCGATGCAGGAGACTCACACAGCGCGAGCGACACAGGCACAGATGGCGACGCGGCCATGAGCGAGGGTGAATCAAGCTCGGGCAACACATCCAGGCGAGTATCCGTGGTGGATGCGGGGCCCGGTGTACCTGGCGGAGAGGGGCCGAGTGGAGTCTGGCCACGCGGGGTGGGGCTCGAACAAGGACGGGGCGACATGGACGCACGCGCGATAGAGCCAGGTAGAGCCAGCTCCGAGCGACGTGCATGGGACATGCACGGGCGAGCGATGTCCGGCGCATCCACGTCCAGCGCAGCTTCCATGTCCGGCACATTAGGCACATCTGTCGCAGCCGTGTCCGGCGCAGCTGGCTCCGCTGCATCTTCTAGGATCTCAAGGCGAGCACCTCTGCCAGTACCTGCACCATGGTTAGGCAGCAATGCAGGAGAATATGCATCATCTACAAATTGAGCAGGCAAAACTGGAAAGGAGTGCAATGATGTAGCTGTGGTATCGATAGGTGGTGAAAGTGTGGAAAAAGGGAAAACAGTCTCATCGAACACAACATCACGGGATATGTAGACACGGTTAGATGGAATATGGAGACATTTGTAACCCTTGTGGAGAGGACTATACCCAACATATTTTTTAGATCGATATTCAAGCTTATGATGGTTGTATGGGCCAACATGCACAACCGAACACTTTGAGGAAGGAGTAATCTGGAGTTTCATGGAGAAAAACTTCTAGTGGAGTTTTCATATGAAGGAGTCGTGTAGGAAGCCTGTTTATAAGGAAGCATGCGGTGACAAAAGCATCACTCCAAAACCGAAACGGCACGGAGGCATGAGCAAGTAAAGTGAGACCAGTTTCAACGATGTGACGGTGCTTACGTTCAGCAGCACCGTTTTGCTGATGTGTGTGAGGACAAGACACATGATGGGAAATCCCAAGTTTCTGAAAGAAGGTATTAAGATTGCGATATTCACCCCGCAATCAGATTGAACATGGACAATTTTGTGATTCAGCAACCGCTCAACATGTGCTTGAAATTGCATAAAAACATGGAACACATCAGATTTGCGCTTAATAAGGTAGAGCCAGGTAAAGTGACTAAAAGCATCAATGAAACTGACGTAAAAATTATGACCACTGACATACGTTTGAGCAGGTCCCCATACATCCGAAAACACAAGTTCAAGAGGGGCTTTGACAACACGACTTGATACAGAAAAAGGTAGTTGATGACTCTTGCCTTGCCGACAGGCATCACACACTAAAAACTCCTGATTTTGCGACTCTACGGGAAGCTCATGGCGATGGAGCACATGACGCACAATGGGTGTGGCTGGGTGACCCAAACGAGAGTGCCACTGAGACGACGATACACGAACACCACTGAAAGCTTGAGAGATGGATGGCACATCATCAAGAGCATAGGGACCATGGCGGACTCGCCCTCTAAGAAGAACGTCCCTCGTGTCCCGATCCTTAACAAAAAAGTGAAAAGGGTGAAACTCAACAAACACATTATTGTCGCGAGTAAATTTAGGAACGGAAAGCAGACTACGAGTAACGGATGGAACATGTAGAATATCAAGGAGACGCAGATTTTGAGAGGTGCGTGAAAGAAGAGATGCCTGACCAACATGCGAGATGTGCATACCTGACCCATTGGCGGTGCGGACCTGATCATGACCATGGTAGGGCTGGCGCGTGGCCAGATTGTCGAGTTGGCTTGTCAGATGATCCGTGGCGCCTGTGTCCATATACCAGGCAGGATCGACAGAATAGGAGTGAGTAAAACCGGGTTCCTGAGTCGACAGAGCGGCCTGTTTCTCGTTGCCTTTCCCATTGTTCCCGAGACCAAGAAAGTCGCGTTTGAAGCGGCAGTGACAGCGAGACGCTAAGTGCCCCTCAATGCCGCAGAGCTGGCATTCAACCCCACCACCACACATCTGACAGGCAGGCCGCTTGCGCCCAGCTGTTGGAGCGGCGGGAGTGTTGTTGCGGGGCTGAGAAGCCGGTGGTGGTTTGGATCCACGAGGACCAGCACGATGAACAACATTGGCCGATGGGCCAACAGTGTAGGATCCCACAGAGCGACGAGCATTGAGACGCTGCTCCGTGTTGACGAGGCGTGAGTAAAGGTCCCGTGGTGGCATTGGGGTGTCACGACCATTGATATTTTCCACCAAAGAGTCATACTCCTCATCGAGTCCATGAAGGATGAATGAGGTGAACTCCTCATCACGAAGGGGCTGCCCAATGGAGGACAGTGTATCGGCCAAGTTTTTAACCTTGTTGAAGAAGGTCGTGATGGAGGAGTCATGGTTTTTTATCTCACCCAGCTGATTACGGATGGCGGAGGAGCGCGCCAGTGATTGCGAGGAGAAGCTGGAGTCAAGGGTGGTCCAGGCGTCCCTCGACGTAGCAGCAAAAACCACCATACCAGCCACGGATGGGGTGAGTGATGACTGAATAGCACCCAAAATAGCTTGATCTTGAGCGACCCATCGACGGTGAGAAGGGTTAGGCGTCATAGAAAAGCCTCCATTGACCGAGGGCATGTTAATCATAGCTGGCGGACAGGGCAGCGAACCATCGACATACCCTTCCAAGTAGTGACTACGCATCAACGGCAACACCTGAGCACGCCATAGAAGATAATTATCTGCAGAAAGCTTGACTGTCACTAGATGGGCAAAGTGGAACGGTCCTTGTTCTGCAGGTGGCACAGCAGGTGCTGAAAATTGTGGTGCATAGCCATGCTGTGGAGGAGCGCTGTAGGACATGATCGCGTCACCAGTAGAACCACGATAGTGCTGCAGATGATGATGGCTGTAGGGAACCGGCAAGACCGCACCATAGGGCACCGTCGAAGCCGCGACGTAGGGTGCCTAATGGGACGCACCATAAGGCGCGTCGTAGGGCCCGGGGTAGGGCGCACCAGGAGAGAAGCCGTAGGGCGCCGCCAACGGCGTGACGTAGGCGGACGGGTACGGGCCACCATAGGGCACCTGGGCGCGCACACCATGTGGTTCAGAAGCCGGAGGTCCATCGGGTGATGAAGCAACGATCAAGGAGGTCGGCGCCGCCGGCATGGACGGGCCGGATGACACAGGTGGGTGTGGGGCAGCCGCGGCGGCGGCAGGAGAGCGAGCATCGGGGCGAGCCCAGGCGAGTGGCGTGGACTGCAAGAAGGGCGACATCATCGCAGGCGAAGAGGAGGACGGCGCGGCGGCGGAGGCCGACGCGACGGCAGCAGAGGCGGAAGCGTGGCGGCGCGGATCGAACGCGTCGTCTGATACCATGTTAGACATAGCTAGGGTTTAGGAAAGTGCTCGATACGCTGAGGGGTTCGGCAGTTGTGTATTTATATAGAGAATCATATACGGGTTACAGGTATTTGTATACAACACGTATAGCCTATATTACATAGTCTAACACTCGGCCACCCTCCCTCTGCAGTCCGCCTTTTTCTCATCTTCCACGAGGCAGCTTCACGGTCTGCGGCCTCACCTTATTACTCTTCCTCTTCCACAGCAAGAGGAAATAGCTGACGCACGCCGGCGTCCGCAATGGATACGCCAACGACCCCCATGAGGCCGCCCTGGGCGGCAAGCTGCGGAGAGGCCGCCGCGCGTGGGAGCGGGAGCACACAGTCGGCCTGGGGATGGGGCAGAGGAGGTGGCCCGCGCAGTTGGCGACGGCTTCGTCCTGTAGTTGACGACGAATTCGCCCCGCAGAGGAGGTGCCCGTGGAGGTACCCGTGGGCCATGGCCGGCGTTGCACCATCGCCACAAAATGTGAGAAGTCCACCCTCCCCTGTCAAGAACGCCGGTTATTCGTCGTGCGGGTACTCTGTAGACAGAGCAGCAACAATCCTCCACGTACACATTCAAAATCGGGGATTCCTAGACGGGGGTTACGCTATGGATCTTTGTCCTGCAGCAAAGTCTTGCAGATTTTTAGAGATGCTCACAAAATCAGAGGAAAGGAGAGGACGGGGTCGCACCGGAGACCTGTGGTGAGTAGAAGTGCAAATCCATGGGTGAACATGGCACCGTAGGTCGGGGAAGCGTGCAACCAGGACGTGTCGGGGGGAAAAGAAGGCAGGATTCCGTCCAGGGAGGTGGCCGGGCGGTTGGAGGTCGGGGATGTGCTGGGCGGCGACCATACGTAGAAGGTGGGATTCGTCCAGGGAGGTGGCGCACGGGCGGCTGGAGGTCGGGGAGGTGCCCGGCGGCGGGGGGTGAATCCCGGTTAGTTTGAATTAACCAGGGTCATTAGGGGGGCTAGGACCCACCTGTCATTGATCTAGGGTCAACTAACCAGGGGTTAGGGCCCTAATGACGATAGCCACGTCGGAACGTCGCCGGTGGCCACAGTGGGCGGCGGGGCTCGCCGGAATTGGATACCGACCACCATTCGGCACGCCCTTAGCACCAGAAGCACGCCCGCGGCCTCGCGCACACGATGGTGCAGGCCATCGTCGCCAGGGAGGTCCACGACAACGGCGGCGACCTCATCGGTGGCGGCCGAAGCTCTGCTGGGTAGGAAACGACGAATCTGGCCCCGTGAAAGAGTGAGGGATGGGGAAAAAGATAGGTGAGCTCACTAGGAGCACGTTGGTGCGGGCTAGGAAGGCCGAGGAAGGCTGACGGTGGCGCAATCTTGTTGGGTTTCCACGGCGGCTGGCGGCGAGTCGAGGAATGGGAGGCGTTCTCGGGGGCTCCTCAGCTTGATTAGCGGTGCAGGGCGATGAAGACGACGAAGGCGCGCACGGGGGACAACTCGGTGGGTCTTGATAAGGCCGTTGGCCACGCGGGCTCGTGGTGGTGCTCTCCGGTGAGCTTAGGGTGGCGCGAGATTCCGGCCAGGGAGGGCGAGACAGAGAGCGGCGAGAGGAGGGATAGGCTCAGCGTTCTCTGGGCGTCGTCATGGCAAGAAGAGGAAGCCCGGGGAGGCCCAGAAGTTGTGCGACGTCACGGTGGCGGTCGTCGGCCGGGGCATGCTCAACACCGATCTGCTTCGGTCCGAGGGGAGGAAGACGACAACGCGTTAGGTGGGCTTGGGCCGTGGTGCAGGTAAGATGGGCCACATCCCCAGGTGAGTTTTCTTTTTTTTTTCTTTCTGCTATTCTGTTTTGCTTTGAATAAAAATAGCAAAGCATTTTTTATAAATCCCAAAACTTTAATATGGCCTTATGTGACATACTACTATCCACTCCCAAGTTTTGGAGATTTTTGAAATTCAAATTATTTAAATTTCAATTCAAATAGGGTCTTTATTTAATTTCCAAGTCCTTTCTGGATTTTTTTTGAAAAATTAGTGAGCATTGAGTGGGACCCACTCCACTTTATAAGTGAACTCACTTAATTTTAGGAATTTTCAAAAATACCAGAGGAATTTTTGGAAGAACTTTTTGTCTGGACATTTGAATTAAATTCATTTGGGGCTTTTGCTTTCCCCATTTGAATTAAAGATGCTAGCCTAGCTTAGCACATACCTAAGTTGGGGTTGTGACAACTCGCCCCCACTCAAAAGAATCTCATCCCGAGATTCAGAAGTCGTCAGGAGGAAGGTGGGGTACTCGTCACGGAGGCGGTCTTCTCTTTCCCATGTGGCTTCTTTCTCGGAGTGGTGTGACCATTGCACTTTCAGAAACTTGATCTACTGACGACGCGTGCTACGCTCTGCTGAATCAAGAATACGAACGGGGTACTCTCGATAAGAAAGGTCATCTTGGAGACCAAGCGTTTCATGGTAGACTTCGCGGATGGGGTCCTTGAAGCAACGCCTGAGTAGTGACACATGGAATACATCATGTACTCGGGAAAGGTGTGGGGGTAGTTCAAGTTGGTAGGCAACTTCTCCACGTTTAGAAAGAATGCGGAAACGTCCAATGTAAATGGGGCTAACTTGCCTTTGATACTGAATCATTGGGTTCCCTTCAGAGTTAACCCGAAGGTAAGCCTTCTCATCCACATTGTAGCTTTCTTTCCTGTGATGACGATCATAGTAGGTTTTCTGACGAGACTGGGCTGCTTTCAATTGAGCACGAACAATGCGAACTTGCTCTTCTGCTTCCTTGATCATATCCGGTCCAAAGAATTGTATTTCACCGGTTTCTGACCAGTTTAGGGGTGTTCGGCATCTTCGTCCATAGAGGAATTCAAAAGGATCCATGTTCAGACTAGATTGGAAACTATTGTTATAAGAAAATTCAGCGAATGGAAGAGACTTCTCCCAATTATTTCTGAAAGAGATAACACAAGCTCTGAGCATGTATTCGGGAATTTGGTTAAACCTCTCAACTTGACCGCTAGACTGGGGATGGAAAGCTGTACTAAAGGAGAGATGAGTTCCCATAGTATTCTGAAAACTTCTCCGGAATCTAGAGGTGAAAAGGCTACCACGATCAGAATTGATTTCCAAAGTAACACCATGAAGAGATACAATCCTAGAGACATACAAGTCCGCTAACTGGCTAGCAGTTGTAGACTCGCGAACAGGAAGGAAGTAGGAAACTTTGGAAAGTCGATAAATGACAACGAAGATGGCATCATTTCCTTTCTGGGTTTTTGGAAAGCCAGTGATGAATTCCATACTGACTTTGTCCCATTTCCACTCGGGAATAGGCAATGGTTGAAGAGTACCAGCAGGTCTTTGATGTTCTACCTTAATGCAACGACAAACATCACATTCGGCAACATATCGAGCAATGTCTCTCTTCATCCTAGTCCACCAAAATCTCTGGCGTAGATCTCGGTATATTTTAGTGCCACCGGGATGAATTGAGAGGGGAGTGTCACGGTCTTCCTTGATAATTAGTTGCCTTAGGTCCCTATTCTTAGGTACTACCAAACAATTTTCAAAGAATATCATTCCTTTGCTATCTGTTGAGAATAGCAACTCTGCTAGCATTGTTCTCCTTGATCCTACGAACACCTCGTGCACGCCTTTGGTCAACTATGATTTGATCCTCAAGGGTTGGTTTCGCCACCAAGGTAGAAACAAATCCATGAGGAACTATCTCAAGATTGAGCTTTTGAAATTCCTTATGAAGAAGTGGTTGATACTGTTGTAACATGAGGTTGTTACAATACGACTTATGACTTAGTGCATCATCCATGACATTGTCTTTGCCTAGGGTGAAAGAAATTCCTAAGTCATAATCTTTTATCAACTCTATCCAGTGTCTTTGCCTGAGATTAAGATCTGGCTGGGTGAATATGTATTTGAGGCTTTGGTGGTCGGAATAGATCTCATAACGATTACCAAGGAGGTAATGTCGCCAAGTCTTCAAGGCATGAACTACGGCAGTGAGTTCAAGATCATGGGTAGGGTAGTTCTCTTCATGTTGACGCAATTGGCGTGAAGCGTATGCTACCACATGTTGATCTTGCATAAGTATGCACCCTAACCCTTGCCGTGAAGCGTCACAATAGATCTCGAAATCCTTTTTGGTGTCTGGAGGCGCAAGTAGGGGTGCAGAAGTCAATCTTATTTTCATCTCTTGAAAGCTTTCCTCGCACTTGGCGGTCCATTCGAATTTCTTATCTTTCTTGAGGAGTTCAGTTACAGGATTTGCAACTTTGGAGAAGTTCTAAATGAAGCGGCGGCAATAGCTTGCTAAGACAAGAAAACTCCTAACTTGCTTAACCAATTCAGGTGGAGTCCAGTCAAGGACGGCCTGAACTCTCTCGGGATTGACAGCAATGCCTTTGGCAGAAATCACGTGGCCTAAGTAGGTCACTTCTGGTAGCCAAAATTCGCACTTAGAGAGCTTGGCATAAAGGCGATGCTCTCGAAGTTTCATCAATACCAGCCTAAGATGTTCTGCGTTCTCTTCTTCATTCTTCGAGTAGATGAGAATGTCATCAAGATAAACTACAATTTTTTTATCAAAGTACTCCATGAAGATCGAATTCATCATGCGCGAGAAAGTGGCAGGGGCATTGGTTAAACCGAAGGACATGACGGTGAACTCGTAAATACCATAACGAGTATTGAAAGACGTTTTTGGAATGTCCACGATCGTTTATGATTTTGATTTGATGATAACCTAATCTCAAATCCATCTTGGAGAAGACAGAGAATCCAGCAAGTTGATCATAAAGATCATTGATCCTGGGAACTGGGTACTTGTTCTTTATCGTCGCTAGAATAAGCGGGCGATAATCTACGCACATCCTTTTTGTTCCATCTTTATTCGTTACGAATAGAACGGGGAAACCCCATGGCGATGAGCTAGGGCGGATGAAGCCTTTTTCCGACAAAGATTCAAGTTGGATTTTAAGCTCAGCTAACTCACGTGGGGCCATTTTGTATGGGCGTCTGGAAATTGGGGCGGTGCCTGGCATAAGATCTACAATGAATTCTCCACATCTGTCGGGTGGCATTCCCGGTAGCTCTTCAGAAAAGACATCCGAGAAGTCACGAACCACCGGAATATCTTCAAGGTCGGGAAGGGGAAGCACGTTCAAAGAATGCATCTGGGTTCTCGATCTTGGTGAGGTGTAATCAATTGTCTGTCCTAAAGGATGGGTAAGTTTAACTAACTTGGCTTTACAAGCAAGGACATCATTTTATCTCGATAACCAATACATACCAAGGATGACATCAATGTCTGATGACTAGAGGGCTATAAGTGAAGCAAGGAGTACTAAACCCTCAATTGCAATTCGATTACCATGGCTTACTCGATTAGTTTTCCATCTTGACCCTGGAGTTTGAATTATCATTGGTGTGGACAGTTCAACAAAAGGCAAATCATGATGAAGTGCATAACTCTCCGACATGAATGAATGAGATGCTCCTGGATCAAAAAGAACGGAACTAGGAACATAATTGACTGGGAGCGTACCAAGAATGACGTCAGAAGTGTCATCAGTTTCTTCAGCCGAGATCTGGTTCACACGTCCACGAGTTGCGGAAGAAGATGGCTTGGTGGTGAAGACCTTCGGGGGTGGCTTGGCACGTCCATTGGGGTTTCCTCCGGCACGGGGTTGAGTATTCTTATTCTGGTTCTGGGGACACTCATGAGAGTAGTGACCTTCCTGGACACACTTGTAGCAGGCTCCAAAGACAGTGTGGGCAGCTGGGTTGCCAGGTAGAGCGCGGTGTAATGGAGCTGGCAGGCGAGGCGCCACAAAGTATGGCCTCGGGGGGTTGTTCTGGCGGAACATGCTATTGGGGATCCAGATCCTACGCTTCTGAGGGCCTCAACTGGATGAACCATCATCTCTGGGGTCCTTGCGGAAGTCTCCGGGAGTGTTCATATCCTCCGCCTTGATGGCCTTGTTGACAAGGACCTGGAATGTGGCGAAGTCATGAAGATTGAGCTCACGACAAAGTCCACAATTGAGTCCCTTGTGAAACCTCTCTTGCTTCTTGGAGTCGATGGAGACCTCCTCGGGAGCATAGCGAGCAAGACGGGTGAACTCCCGACTAAACTCATCAATCGACCTTCTTCCTTGCGTGAGATTTCATAACTCCTCTGTTTTGCGGTCCATGAGCCCAGCCATAATTGTTTTTGTAGAGGCGCGGAGCCTGGTAAGCGATGCACCCACTTGGAATAAACAATCGAGTGAGCTATTTTAGCAGTCACTCGCGAAGTTTTGTAATGAACTCAGGCGAGGAAAATAAGAAAGCACCCACTCGGAATGTCGTCGAGTGCGCGAGTAAGTCATGTTTGTTGATTTGCTGATTCTCTTTTGTGAGTAGTCACTCGAATGCTTTACTGCTTTCGGGGTGAGGGAGCGCCCGAACTCTGAGAGTATGTTTTTTTCTGCTGGTGCGAGTGATTACTAGAGCACATTTTTCCTTCTGGGTGAGGGAGCACCCGAACTCGAATAAAGGTACTCCCGATGGGAGTAAGAATTTTTTAGAGTTAGAAAATTTGGACGTATAGCTGGCTTTTGGAATCTTTTGGCCAACTGTTTTTATCTTGATCCATCCCTCTTCAGATGTCGTGCTAACATGCATTGTACTGCTGCGTGATGACCTATGATGATTGTTTTTTTGATCCATCACGTCTTCTGGACCGTCATGATGATGGTTTGGATGTCGTGTAGCCTGTTGCCTGTTGGGTTTCCGAGGCTTGTATGGGAAACAGGCGAGATTTGACGCGTCCTGTAAGTAATGCTGACCGTGTGAAGGCATCTTCGCCTTGGAATTCGTAATGCCCGGCCCAGCGGTCTTTGATGCAATGATGACGCCGCCTGAGCTTCCGCGTGCTTTTTCTGGTTTGCCCTTGGATTTCTCTATAAATACTTCCTGTGGTTGCCCGTCCTTGGCATCCATTCTTCGCATCTTTCTCTTCTTCTCCTTCTTCTTCTTCAAATGGCGCCCAAGCGTGGTAGAGGTGTGGCTGGGCGTGGTCGTGTTCGTCGTGGCTGTGGTGGCCGCATGCCTCGTTCTTCACGAGGTGGACGCAATGGTACCACATTGGTGCCTTCTTCTTCCTCCATGGAGGAGGGTTTTTGGCACCATGACTTTCTTTTGCGTGTTCTTAACCGGAATGCTGCCCGGATTCCTCTTCCTCTCTCGTTTGCCTCCATTGCTTCTGAACTTAACTTGAGGGGCTTCTGGTTCCGTCTTCACGGATGTGCTCGTTCTTCTTCCTAGGTGGAGCTGGAGACTGATAGTTCATCCTTGATTTTCCTTGGGCTTGGCTGGAGGGCGTTTTCTCGTCAGTTGAATCTGCGCGGCGGAGATAGCCTTTGTTGTCATTTTGATGGCGAAAATACTGTTATTATCCGCGCATTTGATGTTGGTGGCAACCGTCTGGATCGATACTGTGGGGAAACAAGCAGTGATGATTCCGATGGCTCGAGTGGTGGTTCGACTGCTTCTCCTGTGTCTTCGTCTTCGGCTGATCCCTCGGGCGATGGTGTTTGCTCTTCTAGTTCTAAGGAGGAACTGGACGTCAAACCGGTCGTCAAGCGGCTGCGTCAGTAGGCGAGGCACCTTGTAGAACTGGAGGACGACGAGCTTCTTCTTCACCGGCTGAGTTGCTACTTTGTCTGTGGTGATGCCCGTCGGGTTGTGGAACGAAAGTTCCAATTATCTCGGCATGAGCACACATGTAGAAGTTGAATGTAGCCCGTCTTGTAGTTCCACAGGACCTTCTGTAGCGACAACTGTCGTTTAGACTTCTTTGTAATGAACTGAATGTCTTCGACTCCTTTGTAATGAGATGAATGTCTTCCACTCCTTTGTAACGAGATGAATGTCTTCGACTCCTTTGTAATGAGATGAATATCTTCGACTCCTTTTAAATGAGATGAATGTCTTCGACTCCTTTGTAATGAGATGAATGTCTTCGACTCCTTTGCAATGAAATGAATGTCTTCTCGGGTGCGCGCCAGCGCTCCCGATGGAAGTAGCGCCCGAGGCTGCGTTTGATTTGTAGAATCAAGCGCAGGCTTTATGAATTTTTGTAGATGTTTTTTGATATATATTTTTTCAACTTTGGATCGGGTGCGCGCCAGCGCTCCCGATGGGAGTAGCCCCCGAGTCTTTAGGTGATCGCTTGTGATCAAGTGAAGACTAAAGAACCGTGCGCTTTTCGATGCTATTTGCTTTGTCAGAACTTTTGTTTTTGGCGAGACTTGCGTTCTGGCCTCCCGATGGTTGTAGGTAAGGTCGCTTTTAGCGAGGATAGCGTCTCTCGGGGGAGTTTTAGGCTCGAGCCCCCTAGTGCTTTTTAAGTAAAGGTCGCGAATGCTTTAGATCGTCGACTGATGCGTCGGGCATCTGCAACGTCTTGTGGTAGAGTGCCTTCGACTAGGAATCAAAGGAAAGGTCTTGCCCAGGCCGGGTCTTCGGGTGCTGCTGGTACTTCGACTTCGATTGCTTGATTGTTTGTATCATCGGCTGCGCTCGTTGCTGCCACCTGTGCTGGTTCATTTGTGTCGTCTTCTTCTGTGACTACCTTGGGCTCCACTGGCTTTGATTTTATTGATCTCTGATTGATGCTCTCGAGGACGATGCCTGGGGGTATTGGTCCTCGTGTCGATCCGATGTTCGCAAGTTCGTTGGCTTCTGTGTTATTTGCTCTGGGAATGTAGTTTAACTCGCAGCCGTCGAATCCCCCCTCTAGCGTGTTATAGAGCTTCTGGTAGGCTGCCATGTTGTCTGCGACTGTGTTACAATCTCTCATCGCTTTCTGGACGACGAGGTTGTAGTCGCCTTATATCGATAGGCGAGTGGCACCGCAAGTTTTTGCCATGCGCATGCTGTGAATTAGTGCCTCGTACTCTGCTTCGTTGTTGGAGGCGTTGCTGAAGTTGATCTGGCGGATGTATTTGAGCTTCATTCCTTTAGGGGAGACTAGGACGACGCCTGCTCTGGCTCCTTGCTGTCTTTTGGATCCGTCGAAGTACATCGTCCATGAGTTGGATAGGTCTGGGGGACCTGGTGTTTGGACTTCTGCCCACTTGACCAGGAAATCTGGGAGTACTTGGGCTTTGATTGTTGTCGGGTGTTTGAACTGCAGATCTCGTGGGCTGAGCTCCATGTTCCACTCAGCGACTCGACCGGTTGCTCCGGGGTTGTTGACGATATCCGCGAGTGGTGCGCTGCTCACGATTGTGATGCAGTGTTCGTCGAAGTAGTGCGATACTTTCCTTGAGGTCATGATGATGGCGAGCAGGAGCTTCTGGTAGTGTGGGTACCGCTGATGTGGCTTCGTGAGTAGCGTGCTGAGATAGTAAATTGGTCTTTGGATGCTCTGGATTTTGCCTTCTTCTGCACGCTCGACGACGAGCACTGTGCTCACGACGCTGTTGCGTGCTGCTATGTAGAGATACAGCTTTTCCCTCTCTTTAGGCACCGCCAAGATTGGTGGGGTTGAGAGGGTCTTCTTTAGGTCTGCGAATGCGTTGCTGGATTCTTCGGTCCATTCGAATTTTTCTCCCTTTCTCAGTAGTTTGTAGAACGGTAATGTCCTTTCACCCAATCTGCTGATGAAGCGGCTCAGTGCTGCGAGCTTTCCTGTGAGCTGTTGCACTCCTCTGATGTTGGTTGGTCTTTGCATCTTGGCGATTGCTTGAACCTTTTTGGGGTTTGCTTCGATTCCTCGGGCAGAAACCATGTACCCGAGTAGTTTTCCAGCTGGGACGCCGAACACGCATTTTTTGGGGTTGAGCTCTATCTTGTACTTGTTGAGGGCCGCGAATGTCTCGCGGAGGTCGTCGAGTAGCGTGTTTACTGGACCTGGACGATGTCGTCCACGTAGACCTGGACGTTCCTGCTGATCTGGTCTCTCAGATATGCTTGCATCATCCGCTTGTACGTGGCCCCCGTTTTTTGTGTGGCCCAAAGGCATTGTTTGGTAGCAGAATACTCCATAGGGGGTGATGAACGAGGTGTGCTCTTCGTCTTCTTCCTTCATCCTGATCTGATTATATCCTGAGTATGCTTCGAGGAAGGAGAGAAGGTCGCATCCTGCTATGGAGTCGATTATCTGATCGATTCTTGGCAGGGGGAAGTGGTCTTTTGGGCAGTGCTTGTTTATAGGCCCGTAGTCGACGCACATCCGCAGTACCTCAGTGTCCTTTTTAGGGACTAGGACTGGGTTTGCTATCCATGTTGCTTTCTTCGTCTCTCGGATGAACTTTGCATCGAGTAGTCGGTTGACTTCTTCTCCGATTGCTCTGCGCTTGGGTTCTGAGAATCTTCGCAGTGCCTGCTTTACTGGCTTGGTGTTTGGCTTGATGTGGAGCGCCTGTTCTGTGAATTCTCGCGGTGTCACGGGCATGTCGGCTGGGCACCAGGCGAAAATTTTCCACTCTTCGCGAAGGAAGGTCATGAGGGCGGTTGCTTGCTCTTCTGGAAGGTGGGCATACACGCGAACCATCTTCTCCGGGTCTGTTGGGTGGACTTGGTGTGTGATTGTGTCGCTGTCGATGCTGAAGTCGCGGCCAAATTCTTTTGTCTCGCTTCGGTTTTCCAGCGGGAATATGCTTTTGTCCGTCACCATGGCTATTTTTTTGAGCTGTTGCTGGGCTCCAAATGTATCGGAGACTTTGTGGAAATCGCGGGCGCACTGGTCCGATTTGGTGAAGCTTCCTTTGACTATGATGATTCCTGCGGGTCCTGGCATCTTGAGCTTGAGGTATGTGTAGTGTGGAACCGCCATGAACTGTGCGAACGTTGGTCGCCCGAGTATGGAGTGATACTGCGACTGCCAGTCGAGCACTTCAAACTCGAGCGCTTGCTTTGCGACTGCTGCCTCCATCCATGAAGACTCTGTCCATGTCGAACTCGAACTTTTATGTTTAGACTGCTGCCTCCGTCCATGAAGAATCTGTCCATGTCGTAACCTCCGATCGTGCTTTGAGGACCAAGGGTGCGTGTCCGGGCCTCGGGACTACGTGCGGATGGTCGCTTTGTGAAAAAGTGATGCTGGTCTCGGTGCCGCTCAGTTGGTAGGTGTCAGTTATCTTTAGGTCTTCGGCTGCTTCGGCCTGCAAGGTGTAGGCATCTTGCTTTGCTTTCGGGGGTCTTCCTTCTTGGATCATGCAGACTCGTCCCTGGGACGCGGGGTATTTCTCTTCTGTAGTTGGTGCGGGCGACTGCGCGCTTCTTCGAGTGCGTTTGGCTTCGCGCTCCTCCTTGAGGCTGTTGGAGAGTTCGGCGAATAGGCGGCAATCTCCTAGTGTGTGGCTTGCTTTGAGATGTCCTCGACTGTCTTCAAAACAGTGGATCGCGCAAGGTCCTTCCGGTTGCTCTTTGGCTGTGAGTTTGCTGGAGCCGGCGTGCCTTCTTCTCCTCGAGATTTGGAAGATCTGTGAGTGGTCTTCCGCTCGGCTATGGAATCTTGGGTCAATTTCTATCCCGTCGCTGAGTGATTGGCTTTGCATGAAGTTGGCGAATTCGTCTGGCCTTCAATCTGGGTCGTGGTACTCTCCGGTTTGGGTTTCGGAGTCGCTTTCTTGGCGTGTGGTGGAGTCCGGGCGGCGGCGGGTCGTCGACTGATGGGCGAGTCTTCGGCTGCGCGCCGCGACTCTTCGAGTGGGGTTCCCGAGTAGGGTCCTCATACTTGTCTTCTGGGTCGTCGAGTTCTTTTCCTTCGGCGATGGATCTGACAGTCGTCAGGATGCTGGACTTGGTTCGGCCGCAGGCTAGGCGATCTTGACGAGATGATGGAGACGCTTGTGGTGATCTTGAATTCCTCGAGCGGGCTAGATCTAGTTCTAGTCCTCGAGTCTTGATCTGCTGAGGTAGGGACCGCCGAGATTGTGATTCCAACCTGTGTAGTTCCCACAGACGGCGCCAATTGACGGGGATCAACCCCGGCAAATCCCATGGTCAGGGACCCTGGGTTAGTCATAGAGATAGGCACAGGTTGGGCGATACTCGTCGGCTAATAGGAGAAGCACTTCCTGCTCGATATTATTGCTTGAGGGGGCGATTACAATGGAGGCCAAGGCGAGTTTTCGCAAGGCTAGATGAGTAGATGCGTATTGAGTTGTCGTGGACATCTCCCCTCCCAGGCTTTATATACTAGGCTAGGTCTCAGGGAGTCCGTAATAGGTTACAGAGATGGTTTCCTAGTTCTAGTCTTTTCCTTGTACGCCAAGTCGCACCTTCCATGTTAGTCGCGGACTCCTACGTCGGTGCTAGGTTGGGCTAATCGTGGGCTTGTCGTAGCTTCCCAGCGGGCCTTCTGTCTTCATACGCACTGGGTAGCCTTTCATGCAGGAGTCGTGGGGTCACCCCCTCGTCAGCGAGACAGAGAGCGGCGAGAGGAGGGATAGGCTCAGTGTTCTCTAAGCGTCGTCATGGCGAGGAGAGGATGCCCTGGGAGGCCTAGAAGTTGGGTGGCGTCACGGTGGCGGTCGTCGGCCGGGGCATGCTCGACAGCGAGATGCTTCGGTCCGAGGGGAGGAAGACGAAAACGCGCTAGGTGGGCTTGGGCCATGGTGCAGGTAAGTTGGGCCAGATCCCCAGGTGAGTTTTCTTTCTTATTTTTTTCTTTCTGCTATTCTGTTTCACTTCAAATAAAAATAACAAATCATTTTTATAAAATCCCAAAACTTTAATATGGCCTTATGTGACATACTACTATCCACTCCCAAGTTTTGGAGATTTTTTTAATTCAAATTATTTGAATTTGAATTCAAATAGGTGATGGCTTCTAGCCCCTTCGTTGGTTACCCCAAGTGGAAGGTTGAGATATAGTGCAGCAGCAGTTTTCCCTCGGTGAAGATACCAAGGTTTGTCTCCAGCAGGACTGCAGAGATGATAAGTAGGTGTCAGCGGCGCAACTGACGCGGACCTGCACACAAACACAGATAACATTGTTCCCAACGAAGTTCAGAGAGGTTGTCAATCTCTCCGGTCTTGTTGTTCACAAGGATAAAATGCAAGGGATAATGATAGCAAGTAAAAGCAGTAAAGTAAATATAGCGTGGAAACAATAATGAGGACATGGACCGGGATACGTGATGTTCGCTAGTGATGTCTCTCTCCCAAAAGACGATAAAATTGCTATGCGAGGTAAACAAATTACAGAAAGGCAATTGACAGGATTATGAACGCACGACAATGCTAACTATGCTACAAAAGAAAGGACGAGGTTCAAAAGCACAGGCAGTACGCCAAGATAAGTAGACCGAAATCCATCTGCATCTACTACTAATCATCCACCTTGATATATCTATCCAGAACATCTCGCTGGTATTAAGTTGCGAGCCCCACCCAAAGTGTAAACCCAAAGCAACAGGCAACTGCATTAAAAAGAACCCTGCGTAAAGTAAACAATCCTTGTGCCGCGGTCACAAGCACCGTTGTTTTCCCCCTTGTGGCAACAGCACATCCCCTAGACTCATGTTTCTGTCACTCAAGCGTGTCATCGGGGGGCATGAACCCACAATCTAGCACACCATTCCCTCTTGAAGTCACTACCTACTACTTGGCCAAAGCAATAAACAACAACGGAGAACATGCAAGAATTACTTAGGAACAAAAATATAAGAGATAAAAACCAAATATATTACTCTATCACAATCTGAACATAATCTCATAATCCATCAGATCCTATCAAACTCAACATAGCAATAGCATAAATATTACAAAGATGCCTCGATCATGTAGGGCAGCTCACGAGGTCTAAACAATGAAGATCAAAGAGGGGAGGAGAACATCACATAGCTACTGATCACGGACCCATGGTCCAAGGAAAACTACTCACGAGACATCCGGGGAGCATCCATGGTGGAGAGGAGACTCCCGAAGGTCAATCCTCCCTCCGGCAGGTTGCCGGGAAGAGGTCTTCGGGTGCTCCCGATCTTCGGAAGCGCGGCGGCGGCGGAACAGAGGCGAGTTCGCGGAATAGGGTTCCTCTTCTGGAGTTTTCCCATGACGGAGAATAAATAGGCGAAGGGGGGCAGCCAGAGGTGGACCAGGGGCCCCAGGCGCCCCCCTGGCGCGGCCAGGGGTGGGGACGCGCCGGGTGGCCGCCTTGGCCCCCCTGGCTCCCCTCTGGCCCCTCTCGGGCTCTTCGTGAAGCTTCCTCCACGCTGATTTTTTATCTGAATTTTCTCGAATTTTTCTGGCATATTTTATATGGGGGAAAACTGAAATAGTAAAACAGCAGAAAACAGGAATTGGCACTGGGGTGCACTGAGTTAATAGGTTAGTCCAAATATGATCAAAAATGTATGAAAGTGTATCTAGAACATATCAATATCACACAAAACATGCATGGAGCAAGCAGAAATTATAGATACGTTTTGGACGTATCAACATCCCCAAGCTGAATTCCTGCTCGTCCTCGAGTAGGTAAATGATAACAGCATAATTTCTGTGGTGACATGCTAGCAACCATAAAAGAACTTTGAAAAGTAAAGCAATCAAGGTTAGATATTCAATTCAAGTCATAACATGCAAGAGTATATATTAGCATTGAAACAAGTAACAAAAAGAACATTAGGTGCAAGAGCTCTCGCTGTCCGTGACTCGAATGTCTCCAAATGGTGTTTGCGTGCAAGAAGGGTGATAGGGAATACGAGAAAAAAAGTATTTTTGTGTTGAGAACTCAATCTACTAAAGTTTCACACTTGGTCCTCTTTGGAATCTTATCTTGACTCGTCCCCAGACCACTAGCCAGGTACAAGTCAATTTGATCCACTCCTTTTTCAATATTTTGAGCACTCATGCAACAGATGAGCGTAAGCACGAGAGTTGACACTTAGGATGGCAAAGAGAGAAATATGGTGGAAGAGGAAGACAAAAAGGAAGAGAAAGGCTCACATCAATGAGGACAATCATAGGCAAGAGATGCCAAATGATAGATATGATGTGAGGAGTAGGGATTGCCATGCAACAGATGCACATACGAGCTAGGAAGCTCTCCAATGGAACTATATGCAAAAAGATCATCTCTATGGAGTACAAGGATATAAAGGGAGTACTAGTGTGGATCTCTCAAAAGGATAGTAGTGTTGCCCCTTTCTCTCTTTTTATTTCTTTTTTCTCTTTTTTCTATTTTATTTTTATTTTTTTGGTGGCCTCACTGGCTCTTTCTATTTAACTCTCATTTGTCCTCTTTGGGATCTTTTATTGTGTCCACTTTGGGATCTTTTCCTCACTTAAGGGCAACACTCTATTTTACAAGAAGGTAAAGGAAGTCTTTCACACTTTACAAGGTACTCAAAATCATAAAGAAGAAGTAACTACATGATGTATGGAATGTATGTCGCTGCCAGTGTAGCAGGAACATGTATGACATGAAGATCAAGTCATGAAGAGGTGGTAGTTTCATGGCAATATAACTCGGAAAGGCTATGGAAATGCCTTGATAGGTAGGTATGGTGGCTGTTTTGAGGAAAGATATAAGGAGGCTTATGATGACAGAGCGTATCATGCCAAGGGTTTGGATGTACCGGCGAAGGTGGACACCAATTCTCGGAGTGAGAGGAAGGCAATGCACGGCACAGGAGAGGCTAGCAAAATATGGGAAGGTGGAAGTGTCAACTTTAAATACTTACATTAGTCCGAAGAACTCATGCAATTATTATCGGTAACTCTCAATCTAATGAGGAGGTTCACAAAGAGACAAGTACCCCGAGGAGGAGTGTATGGGGGTTTGGTTATCCTTGCGCATCCTCGACTCATGCTACGTGAGTGTTCTTTGATATTCGACCCCTCAGAAGAGTAGTGATCCATCTAATAGCTAGAGTTCTCAACTAGTTTTGTAGGTTTTGAAAATACACACGGATTGCCCAAAATACGACACCTATCACTAATAGGCTAGAGATCTTGACACCAAAAGTTCAAACATTACTCACATCAATACCTCAAAACTATTGCAAGCTACTACTAAAATTAAATAGCAACCTCAATTACCTACTTTCAAGACAAGACACAACTCAGTGCAACAACCAACTCTCTTAACAAGATAAACATGAAAACTAAAAAGAGTTGCAGCAACAAACTAAACAAAATCCAAGGCTCTTGCTAAAGACAAACTAAAACTAAAACTAAACAAGGCAGTAGCTATGAAAAGATAAAGAACACACAACAGCAAAAGGATAGGCAGGAAAAATACTATGATGTGTTCTAAATTTTGAAAGTGGAGCGTTTTTCTCTCCCACACAAAGTAAGAAGGGATCTAACTTGTTATGAACAACAAGCAAAGCTAAAGAAAACTAAAGACAAAACCTAAGAGCGAGACGCTCCAAGCATAGCACATAACGCATGAAGTGATAAAAATATAGTGAGACGAAGGACGAACTGATGATTGTTGATGGAGAAGGGGATGCACAGGGGGCATCCCCAAGCTTAGACGCTTGAGTCTCCTTGAATATTTATTGGGGATGCATGGGGGCATCCCCAAGCTTGAGCGCTTGACACTCCTGGATCTTATTTCACCATCTTCCATCGCACACTTGAAAACTCCCTTCATACATAACTCATCATAAGCTGATTAGAGAGGTTAGTACCCTTAATAAATAATTTTTCCCTACTGGATATAAAGATAATCTTGAAGAGCTACTGTTTCTCAAGAGTGCCAAAAAGTTTTTGCAAAGAAAAAGCAAGCTTAAGGTTTGCAAAAGTAAGGAGAGACAAAACGTGGCAGAATCTGTGAAAAACAGAACAGAAGATAGTAAAGAATTTTTAAGGGGCACTTCTGCAACTCAAATAAAAAACTCAGAACATACGGAAGTTTCGTAATTGTATAGAGCATACTGTGTAAAAATTTCAGCTCAAAAAGATGAACTGGGATTTTTATGGAATTTTTCTGGTCACGAGGACAGAATCTGTTTTCTGGACAGCATGTCACAACTTTTACTTCCCTTGCCGTAAGAGGCTATAACTTGGCACAAAGCTGAAAAATAAAGATACAATGATGTTGCTACAGAAGTAAAAATCATCAAGACACAACAAAAGCAAAAAGAAACACCTAAATTCGTTGCGGGCTGCCTCCCGAAAGCGCTTTCTTTTATGCCTTTAAGCTAGGCATGATGCAAAAGAAGAATCAAGTTTTATCAAGAGAAAGAGAATAACTAGCCCGTGTAACGGACTCAAAAGGTAACTTGATTTTATTTCTAGGGAAGTGTTCCATCCCCTTTTTGAATGGGAATTGGAATTTTATATTCCCCTCTTTCATGTTAATAACCGCACCAACGGTGCGAAGAAAAGGACGTCCCAAAATAATTGGACATAAAGGTTCACACTCTATATCCATAACAATATAATCGACGGGAACATAGTTGTCATTGAAAATGATAAGAACATCGTCGATATTCCCCAAAGGTTTCTTTACGGAAGAATCAACAAGACGAACACCAAAAGAACAAGGCTCAAAAGGCTTCAATTCAAACATATCAAATATTCTTTTGGGCATAACGGAGGTACTAGCTCCAACATCACATAAAGCATAGCAAGAGAAGTTATTCAATTTAATTTTGATCATAGGGTCCCAACCATCATCTAGATCCCTAGGTATGGAGGCTTCTACTCTAAGCTTCTCCTCCCTAGCTTTGATGAGAGCATTTGTGATATGCTCCGTGAAGGCAAGATTAAGTGTGCTAGTGTGGGGGTCTCTAGACATTTTGTGTAGCAAGCTAATAACTTCTGAGAGGGTACAACTATCAAAATTAATATCACTACTATCAAAGGTGGTAGTAGTGTCATCTAGGCTCACTTGTTTGAAACCCTCTATGTTCATAGGAGTTTCTTTTTCTATGGTTGAGGTATTAGCATCACCATTAATAGGTCCAACGGGACTAGGAGTGCATTGGGTGCTAATAGTTTGAGTGTCCTCAACAATTTGGATAGTGGCAACTGTGTGGTGCGTAGGAAGGCTCTTAATTCTATCCTCTTCCTCTTTTTCTCTAGCCCATCTTTCTTTAAGTTTAGCCATCATCCTAATATTTTCATTGATTTGTAACTGGATAGCATTAATAGGAGTGGCCTTATTATCCTCAAGGGGAGAGGTTCTAATTTTAAGCATCTCAATATCAAGGGCTAAGCTTTCTACCTTCAAAGAGATATTATCTATTTTAGCTAATTTCTCTTCTACATTTTTGTTGAAGGCTTTTTGGGTAGTGATAAAGTCTCTAAGCATGCTTTCTAGTTCAGAAGAAGGGTTCTTGTTGCTGGGGTAGGTGTTGTTGTTCCCATAGTTGGATGGAAACGGTCTAGGATTGCTAGAAAAATTTCCCCTATAAGCATTGTTGTTGAAGTTGTTTCTAGCAATAAAGTTCACATCTACTTGTTCTTGGGCAACCAAAGAATTTAAAGGAACATCATGAGGATCAATAGAGGGTTGCTTGGTAAGTAGAGACATAATTAAGTCAACTTTTTCATTGAGGGAGGTAATTTCCTCGACAGAATTTACCTTCCTACCTGTTGGAGCGCGTTCGGTGTGCCATTGGGAATAATTGGTCATCATTTCATCGAGAAGCTTCGTGGAAGCACCAAGAGTAGTTGACATAAAGGTTCCTCCCGCGGCCGAATCTAACAGGTTCCGCGAGGTAAAGTTCAAACCTGCATAAAAAGTTTGGATAACCATCCAAGTAGTCAAACCATGTGTAGGGAATTTCTTAACAAGAGATTTCATTCATTCCCAAGCTTGGGCAACGTGTTCATTATCCAATTGCTTAAAATTCATAATATTACTCCTCAATTGGATAATATTAGCAGGAGGGTAGTACTTCCCTATAAAAGCATCTTTGCACTTATCCCAAGAATCTATGCTATTTCTAGGCAAAGATTGATACCAGATTTTAGCATCTCCCCTTAAAGAGAAAGGAAAGAGCTTGAGCTTAACAACATCACCTTCTACTTCTTTATACTTTTGCATATCACATAATTCAACAAAATTATTCAAGTGTAAAGCAGCATCATCTCCAGCACCAGAGAATTGATCTCTCATAACAAGGTTTAGCAAAGCAGGTTTAATTTCATAAGAGGTAGCTGAAGTGGAAGGTGTGGCAATGGGAGCGCAGATAAAGTCTTGGTTGTTGTGACTAGTGAAGTCACACAACTTGGTGTTTTCAGTGGAACCCATAGTAGCAGCAAGTGTGGCAGATTTTTTTTTGTAGTTTTTGATAAAAGACACAAAGATAAAAACTGAAAGATAAACTAACAAGACTAAAAAAACAAAGGTAAAGGGTAGTGTGCAACTCCCCTATCTTAGCACTTGGAGTCCCCGGCAACGGCGCCAGAAAACTTGCTTGATGGCTTCTCGCCCCTTCGTTGGTTACCCCAAGTGGAAGGTTGAGATGTAGTGCAGCAGCAGTTTTCCCTCGGTGAAGATACCAAGGTTTGTCTCCATCAGGACTCCAGAGATGATAAGTAGGTGTCAGCGGCGCAACTGACGCGGACCTGCATACAGACACAGATAACTTTGTTCCCAACGAAGTTCAGAGAGGTTGTCAATCTCTCCGGTCTTGTTGTTCACAAGGATAAAATGCAAGGGATAATGATAGCAAGTAAAAGCAGTAAAGTAAATATAGCGTGGAAAAAATAATGAGGATTTGGACCGGGATACGTGATGTTCGCTAGTGATGTCTCTCTCCCAAAAGACGATAAAATTGCTATGCGAGATAAATTTTTTACAGAAAGGCAATTGTAAGGATTATGAACGCACCGCAATGCTAACTATGCTACAAAAGAAAGGACGAGGTTCAAAAGCACATGCAGTACGCCAAGATAAGTAGACCGAAATCCATCTGCATCTACTACTAATCATCCACCTTGAGATATCTATCCAAAACATCTCGCTGGTATTAAGTTGCGAGCCCCACCCAAAGTGTAAACCCAAAGCAACAGACAACTGCATTAAAAAGAACTATGCGTAAAGTAAACAATCCTTGTGACCGCGGTCACAAGCGCCGTTGTTTTCCCCCTTGTGGCAACAACACATCCCCTAGACTCATGTTTCTGTCACTCAAGCGTTTCATCGGGGGGCATGAACCCACAATCTAGCACAACGTTCCCTCTTGAAGTCACTACCTACTACTTGGCCAAAGCAATAAACAGCAACGGAGAACATGCAAGAATTACTTAGGAACAAAAATATAAGATATAAAAACCAAATATATTACTCTATCACAATTTGAACATAATCTCATAATCCATCAGATCCTATCAAACTCAACATAGCAATAACAGAAATATTACAAAGATGCCTCGATCATGTAGGGCAGCTCACGAGGTCTAAACAATGAAGATCAAAGAGGGGAGGAGAACATCACATAGCTACTGATCACGGACCCATGGTCCAAGGAAAACTACTCACGAGACATCCGGGGAGCATCCATGGTGGAGAGGAGACTCCCGGAGGTCAATCTTCCCTCCGGCAGGGTGCCGGGAAGAGGTCTTCTGGTGCTCCCCATCTTCGGAAGCGCGGCGGCGGCGGAACAGAGGCGAGTTTCCGGAATAGGGTTCCTCTTCTGGAGTTTTCCCGTGAAGGAGAATAAATAGGCGAAGGGGGCAGCCAGAGGTGGACCAGGGGCCCCAGGCGCCCCCCTGGCGCGGTCAGGGGTGGGGCCGTGTCTGGTGGCCGCCTGGGCCCCCTGGCTCCCCTCTGACCCCTCCCGGGCTCTTCGCGATGCTTCCTCCACGCTGATTTTTTATCTGAATTTTCCCGAATTTTTCTGGCACTTTTATATGGGGGAAAGCTGAAATAGAAAAACAGCAGAAAACAGGAACTGGCACTGGGGTGCACTGAGTTAATAGGTTAGTCCAAATATGATAAAAAATGTATGAAAGTGTATCTAGAACATAGCAATATCACACAAAACATGCATGGAGCAAGCAGAAATTATAGATACGTTTTGGACGTATCAATAGGGTCTTTATTTAATTTCCAAGTCCTTTCTGGATTTTTTGAAAAATCAGGGAGCATTGACTGGAACCCACTCCACTTTATATGTAAACTCGCTTAATTTTAGGACTTTTCAAAAATACTATTTGGGGCTTTTGCTTTCCCCATTTCAATTTCTTTTTGAAATTTTTCCATGATGCAAATATGCTAGCCTAGCTTAGCACATACCTAAGTTGGGCTTGTGTGTATGATTACTGTATATGATCGTAAATCGGGGGCGTCACAGCCGCCCCCGCCCATGGATCTGGCTAGCGGCGGCGCGAATGAAGCGGCGCCCCCGGATCCAGCCCAGGCGCAACCGGCCACCACCGGGTCTCGCGGCGCCCTGGCCTCACTCCTACACTGCTCCTCAGTGTCGGTCGACCACACGGCCACCACGCTCCTCCGCTTCTAGTTTGTCGTCGGGTTGCCGCACGGATCTAGAAGCCGTTCTCCCTAGAGCCGCGCGGATCCAGCGCCCTCCGTTGGGCTCCGACCCTCTTCGCCGTGGCCGCATCCGGCGTGAATGCGTGGGGCGCAGTTCTCACGGTTGCCCGGAGGCCGCTCCTCCCCGTGTTCGTTCCTCATGGAGGACGTCGTCCACGCCCGAAGGCCACTCTTCCCCTTGTCCGTTCATGATGGAGGACGCAGTTCAAGCCCGAAGGTCGTTTTCTCGTGTAGGCGCGACGGCGGATCCCGGCGGACAAGTGCCTTCCCACCCCTCTATTCTCCCTTCCCAGGACAAGGTCTGGCGAGCCCCAACCTCCATCCCCTCGGTCTGCATTCGCCATGGGAAATTATTTTTGTGCAGTGGACAGCCGCTGGAAAACCAGCCCCCGGAAGGCTTGCAGTTTACAATTTTTTTGTAATGTCCAGAATTTTTAGTGCATGATGTAGTTCTTGTGGTTCGTTTTACTGTTAGTAGCAGGAGAAGATAAGAAAAAAAGAGATTACAGTGGATTGTACATTATTTCCGTCGAAAATTACACATATTGCAACTCGATTATGGGATGGTTTATTTTTGTATAATTTTTTGATTCACTTGTCCTTTGCCTCTGCGATTCACTCTCGTTCAAATAACAAAACTAAAAAAAATTGTGCAGTTCGCTCACATGTTTGATGTTGTACGGTTTTCTGTCTAAAAGTAGTGTGGTGGCTCTTCTAATGAAATTCACAGATACTGTTCACTTATAGATGATTTAGGTAAATATGTTGCGAAAAAATAAAAAATCCTTGCAGTTTGCTTCGTTTTGTATCACGGTTAACTTTCACAAAAGCAAAGTGCGACAGTTTGATAAAGAAAAAAAAACGCATGCAGTTCTTTCTGTTGACAACTGCAATCGGTTTCCCAGTGGATGCAGTTCATTTGGCCAATTTCGTATCCACGAAAAAACACGTTAATTTCTGTTTGCCTATAATGCAGTGCGGTTGCTCGTCTGATGCAGTTCACTTCATCGATTCCGATTCCGCGAAAAAACTGAGTTCCGCGGTTTAGTAAATTCGACGTAGCTTTTAAACCGTAAGGAATTAGAGAGAGTTTTTTACATGGAAATCCTTCTTCTCATCGATATATATCCAACGCTGTATTAATTGCATCGATTAGACAAACGCATAATAAAAATTTACACAAAAAACCCACTACCCACACGAGGGCAGCACACCGTTTTTGAAATTCCTTGAAAATCGTGAAGAATCTCGAAAATTGTTCAACATATGGATTGTTCTTCTACTCCATACGATTCCAGCAGTGTATAGTACGCATCGTTCCGACAAACGGTTAAATTTTTTGACTCTTTACAAGGTCCGATGAAAAAAAAAGAGTGGTTGCGTTTTTTCAATTTCAAATTCCTTTGAAACCGTGAGGAATTAGAGAAAGTGTTCTACAGATGAAACGAGCGCCTGATCGATATCTTTCAAACGTTTTATTATTTTCATCATTCCGATGAAAGGTTTGAGAGAAATCGCGAAAATACTCTCGCGGTGAAAGTGGGCCGCCGCACCGTTTTCAAAACTGCTCTTAATCCGTGAAGAATTGGGGAAAGTGTTCAAATGCAAAGATGCTCCTTTTCAATACGTATCCAACGGTGTATCATATGCTCAATTCCGATAAATGATTAAAAAGTTATAGCAAAAACGGTGCAAGCGATTCTTTTTTAACTAAGCTGGAGCGATTTTAAGTCAGCATTGCAGCCCCCTTAGATTCCTGATGATGTGTGGAAGTGTTAGCAGAATATTATTCTGCTAATATTAGTATATATATATATATATTCGAGCTATTATGAAACTCGTTTTTGAATAAGCTATTCACGAACCCTTCCTAACTGACCAAAAACACGTGTGCTAACTGCACGCCCAACATTAGCTAACTGCGGGGCGGAACTTTTTTCGGTGTAGTTTTTTGAATAGTGTTTTTCTCGTAACTTTTTATCCGTTTATCGGAATTACGCAAATGATATTCTGTTGAATAAAAGAAACATGTTCATGTTGATCATTTTCTCAAATTCTTTATGGTTTTTAAACAAAATTAAAAAAAACTAAGTTACAATCAAACGAGTTTTTGAAGTTTTTGTGAAAGAATTTTTGAACCGTTAATCAAAATGCCGCGTATGATACACCGTTGGAAAGATATCGATTAGCCGTAATTGCTTCATATAGAACAATTTTTCATATTCTTTACGGTTTAAGACAAGCTTTTGAAAAACTAACGTTATTTTCGAACTTTTTTCTCCGAACTGCTATAGTACACGTTAATTGCTCGAGCGGAACACTTAACTGCGCTATGTTGAGCAAGATAACTGCCAGACTAATATATTTTTTTATATATATTTTTTCTTTTTTCGTCCGGATGAAGCTAACCGCCATGACCGAAAAAGCTAACTGCTAGGAATTTTTGGCTGTTAGCATCAAATTAACAATCGAAAGTGATTTTTTCTGTGTCAAGCTAACTGCGAGGACTGAAAACAGCTAACTTCCTAGACTTTTTTGGCAGTTAGCATCAAGTTTAACTTTCATAATGAATTTTTTTAATATTTATTTCTTGAGTCAAGCTAACTGCGGGTGACTGTAATAGCTAACTGGTAGAAATTTTCTGCGGTTAGCATCACATTAACTACCGCGATTGATTTTTTTTCTGAGTAAAGCTAACCACGAAGACTGAATAGCTAACTTCCACGTGGACCGATGCTAACTGCCTCATCATAGAAGGAGTTTTTTCTGGAGTCAAGCTAACTGCGGGGAATGAAACAACTAACTGATATAACTTTTCAGCAGTTAGCATCTAGTTAACTACCGGCATGATATTTTTCCTGGTAAAGCTAACTGCGGGGGACTAAAACAGCTAACTACCAGACTAAATTATAAAGATGAAATTCCAAATTTTGCATAGCTAACTACATGCATATTTCGCTGAAAAACACACTACATCCAGAAGCTGCCCATTTATTTTTAGTACAAAAACTCCATAAAATTTTAACTTCTATATCCAATTCAAATTTTTTTTGTCACAGTAGCATTTGGCTCAAGAAAATTACAGTAGCAGATGTGTAGTTAGTAGGATGGGGCTTCTCCGCTCCCCTGGTCCTGCTTGCTAGCTGTCGTGGATGGAATTTTGTGCATGATTGTATCTAGCCGATGCTTGATCCAATTGGATCCATCCGTGGGTGGTTGGGCAAGCTTCAATTAGCGATTTGCCAATTAGCTCTCGTTCCTGGAGGTTGCTGGCCAGGAGGCTTTCCACGGAAGACCACCACGCAGAGGCCATGGATGCCCGTAGATGTAGAGAAGATAGAGCAGGGGCGGCGGAGCATATTGATTCCTTCCCTGTTTTGGCGGCTTGCCTGATGCTAGATTCCTCAGATGCGGCCGAATCTGAGCCGTAGCAGCGCTTGTGGGCCGCCCAATACGCGAGTACGACGAGCCGGCATGGCTATGATAGCTCCGCGCTGGCACCGACGGGGAGTGGGACGGAGATGGTGCTCCTCGTAGGCACCAGGAGCTCGAGCACAACGGGTTGATCCCACAGCGGCAGCGGCGGCGCCCAGTCCTACGCGCAGGCTCCTCACTCCCCTCCATCACGGCGGCAACACCATCTTATCCCCGCGACTCCAAAGATGAGCCCAGTGCAGTGGTGGCATCGCCCCGGTACTACTGGAGGTGAGGAGAGGAAGGATGGGGTGGGATTCAGGGTTGTCAAGCCCCGACGGGTTGAGAGATTGGTAGTCAAGAGCGTGGGCGAATCTTGCCCTGGAGATCTAACCCGATCTGTTGGGGGGCGGCGATCTCGTGGAGTGGGAGTGCTCAATCTAGTGAGGGGAGTAGTGAGCGGCGAGCTTGTCCGCCGAGGTGATGCTTGGAGGTGCGTGGGTGGTGCGAGGTGGTCCGGTGAGGAAGAAGGTCGGGAGTTGGAGCGTGGTTGTGGAAGAACACTGTCTCCGCTCGCTACCGCTCGCTCTGCGGGTAGCTACAGGTAGGAGGGGGTTCCTAAATAACCTGAATTAGAACTCTTAAGGGGACGTGGATTATCTGCTCTTGAGCTCATATGCTCTCTTTATGTACACCGTTGTTGGCTGACTTGTGATGTGTGCCATAATGATTTCTGATGAAATACGGTACAGCTGTAAATGTAGAAATGGGAGTAGTACGTAGCCGCCGGCTCAGCTGAAAGCGACGGATGTTTGTCGGGCATGACGTCAGTAGGTGGAGACGATCTGATCCGTGGTTCATGTCCGTGTGGTTTTCCAACGGGGCTACGGAACAGAAATTGCACTTTCCGTCCAACGGGAACAGCAAGCTGTGATGTCTCTTTCAGCTGATCAGAAGAGTAAATGGTGGTTTAATTGTTTCCTTAATCAGAGGATATTACCCTGTGAATGCTTCAGTCTGAATGTATCTGCTGTTCCAAAGTGATGGAGGTACGGGTGAAGGAAGAATTGAAGATACAAGTGCTTGACAATGTCAAATTAGGGAGCAAGGTCTACCTCTTCTGATAAATTTGAATGATTTTCAGAACATAATTTCCCTTCTGAATTTTATTTTCTTATGAGAGTAATGTTGGTCAACTATTCAATGTTTTTGTATTCCTGGTTAATAATGGGTATCCTTTTTATGTGATTGTTCGCCTTTTTTGCAGAAAATCATTTTCAAATTTTTTGTAGAACATAACTTATATTAATGGAAAGATTTTTTTTCCAGTAGTGTTGCCAATGCAGATTTATGTCGTTGACTGCTGATGTTATATTTGCATTATGCTGTATTAATATCTCCTCAAATTTTGATTATTTTGTACGTATGATTCAGTTCACAAACTGGAGTAGTACAATAATTTTTTTGGGACTCCCGGAAACATGTACAGAATTCCATAATTGTAATTAGCACATTCAAAGATGACAGGGTAGTTAGTCCTAAGCTCTTGTAAACATGTTTTTGCTGATTCTGTCCATGTAAAGGTGGATTCAGCAACTGCTGGTGCCCCTGGTTGCGTTCGAAAACGCATTACTGCCGATGACCTTTGTGTATCAGATAGAAGGTGAGTGAACAAGCACCGGCGACTGCAGTCTGTCCTGTTATGTCTCTGTGGATATGATGAAAGGATCAATGGAAAAGGTGGAGGCAGAAAGTTTGGTGAGATTGAGAGGAAGCCATAACAAGAACATTTTCTGCTAGGTTGGTGTTTGGATGATGGGTTCGTGTTTAGGTGTCGGCGGCGCCGCGGCGGAGTGTTTTATTACCGGAGAAGATGAAGATGAATTTTGTAGAGGAAGGTTGGTGATTGGATTTACGGGCAGTAAATGGACAGTAAAGGACGCCGTGAATAAGGGCTGTAACCGAGCCGTGGCCCATGTCGTAAGCCTCCATTTGTACGGGGCGGGGCTTCTCTAACGGAGACCGTTTCAATTATGGCTAGACAGTGGTGGGCCAACGATCAAAGATTGAGAGAAATACGCCCGGATGTACATCATTCTATCATTCTATACCATGCGTTGTCCGAATCTACAAGTGAACGAGGGGTCGAGATAAAGAGGGCATGTGTGCCCGGGCTCAGATAGGCATTTTCCCTCTTCAGGGGGGTTTCTAAATATACAGACGGTATATTCTCATAATATTTTCATAACACGGGAACGAACTGCTGACTTAAAAGCCCTGTAACTCGTGTAAAGAAACCGTGTGCATCATTTTCACTCTAACTTTTTACCTATTTATCAAAATTGAGCGTATGATAAACCGTTGGATTCATATGGAAATGGAGCATCTTCGATATGTTGACCGCTTTCCCCGATTCTTCACGGATTAAGAGAAGTTTTTGTAACACCCTCAGAATCAGTAACAGTAATCACTACAGTGATTCCACTATTAGTGATCATTACTGTTGATGATCAAGCCATGATCACCTTTGATCATAGCTCTGTCAGATTTCAACCCTGATAAAATTTTCAAATTTGTGTAGACTATTGAATTGCTCCAAGAATTTATGGGTGATTGATAACCATCATGCAAAAACTTAAACTAAGTTAACTCCTAGCCATTTGAATAATCACCAGTCAATGATAATTATGAACCCAATGTTGTGGGGTTATCAAATTGTTTTATAAATTTAAAATGGAAATGAAAATCTTTGTTAAACCAAAATTTGTGGAACCTATTAACTAAATGCCTAGCAATCATTAGGCCATGTTACTATAGCAATGGATATTTTATTAAAGTGTTTTTAGGAATATTTAAAATAAAAACAATAGTTGGGAATTGTTAAATTGCCATGGAATAAAATAAACAAGTGGGAATTTTAAATGAACTAAAAATTGTCAAACCAATTTTATAAAATGCCTAACTAACATTAAGCTATATTAAAAGTGGAATGGAATTTTATTACCATGTTTAAAAATGTTAAACAAATAATAACAGTGGTAAAACAGTAGTATTTAATACCTGTTTAAATAAAACAATATGCAAATGAATTTATAAATGCCCCAAACTTTTTGTAGCACTGACATGGAGCATAACACTAATTATGGAACCTATTACATATTTTACAAAAATACAAAATATTTAAAATATATAGACAGTAAGGAAAGAATAAAAAGAAAAGAAAAATGGAAAAAACCCTAAGCCTCGCCCCAGGCGAGGCCCACCCGGGCCCAGCCCCCCCCCCTCCTCTCTTCTCTCTCCCCCACCCCAACCACCCCTCACCTGCTCCCCCTCCCGTGGCAGCATGGCCATGGCCAGGGCGCCGGCCCCCCCTCTCTCCCACCTGCTCCCCTCCCCTCCACCTGCTCCCCCATGGCAGATAAGGAGGCCACCTCGCCCCCCCGAGCCCTAGATCGAGCCGAATCCCCTTCCCCCTCCCACTCTTCTTCTTCTTCCCTGGAGCCGTTCGAGCCCGTGGCTGCGCCGCCGTGGCTCGCGCGGCCACCGGCCACCACGGAGCGCGCCGCCATATCGGGTACGTGCGTCGACCTCGTCTTCGCCACCCTGCAAACAGAATCGAGCCGGGACGCTTTCACACACGCCAAATCGCCGTCGTCTTCAACCCCGGGATGCCACGCGCGCCGAGCAAATTCGCTCGCCTCCGACCTCCCCGGCCTCCCTGACCGCGGCTTCGAGCTCCCCGGTGAGCTCTGCCTCCATTCCCCCTTTCCCCCTCGCGAATAGGTCGCCGTAGCTCCTCCCTTGCCGACGTCGTTGTCGCGGCCGCCATGGATGGGAGCAAAGCTCCCCGCGCCACCCACTGCTTATGCTACTGGGCAGTTTGGACTGGCCGCCCCCCCAACGTGCACACACACATGCGCGTGGCCACACCCTCCCTCCTGCGCCTCGCCGCGCCCCCCTGCAACGGACCTCGCCGGAGTTCGGTCGTCGCCTGCGACCACCGTGACTGACCTGTGAAACCCCCCTGTTCAGATGTTGATTAACACAAACCCCCCATGTTTAGACACTTACAGGTGGGCCCTGGCCTTTTGGTAAATTAATATAACTGCTAAATGTCTCTGTTACTATGACAGGTGGACCCCGTTGTTGTTTAATTTTATAAAATATTTTCTTAAAATGCAGAGTATGACAAGTGGGCCCCCCTGGAATATTTAGACTAAATTAAAACATTTTTATTTGTACTGTGTATGACATGTGGGACCCACTGGTCAGTTGGTCCCACTTGTCAGTTTTGACCTGGTGAAACTACTGTTTTGGATAATGTTGATTTAAATATTAAAAGAAATTCCAGAAATTCTTTTTAAATTTATTTAAACTTTAGAAATTAATATCTTTTAAACCGTAAGTCAGATTCAAAAACTTTATACATGAAAATTGATCAGAAAAATATAACGAATACGGATACGCTGCCCGTATGTCTACCACCCCCTTCTAACTTACCGAACATCGACATTCCCCCCTTCGGGCCGTCTGTTAAAAATTCCCGGTACCGATAAAAGTTGTCCGGATGAAAAACTTTTGTATATGGAAGTTACTCAGAACGGATCCACGATTACGAATACATTACTCATACTCCCACCACACCCCTCTAACATGCCAAACATCGAACCGTCCCCCTCCGGACCGACTGTCCGATAATTTGTCCGGTACTGCTAAAGTACCCAGATGAATATATTTCGAACACGAAAGTTGTTCGGAATAGATCAACTAACCCGGATACACCACGCACACATGTGTCGGATGTCCACGACACCTCCGGCATGATATCTCCCCCTCCGGACACCTTGTCCGATAATCACCCGGAGCCGGTATTTCATCCCCGGATGAATTCCCGCTCCGAGCAACGTGCATCGTACTGCGTTAGAAACCCGTTTACAATTCATCTGTTATGCCTTGCATTTGTATTTCTATTATTGTTATGTATTTATTGTTTCTTCGCCCCCCCTTAATCTCCGGTAGACCCCGCTGCTGCCGTCGACTACACCGATGCTGAGTACGACTACTTCGTCGACGACCGTACCGCTACTGTCGAGCTACCAGGCAAGCAGAGCCATTCTCTTCCCCAGATATCGCCTATCTTTCCGTACATTTCTTGCACGAGGCATTGTTACTGCTGCTGCTACGTTGCTTACCTATTCAATTGCATAACCTGTCATTGTCGCCCCTTGATGTGCCTTCCTTTATCCTATGTCGTCTGTTATTATTATTATGCATTATTCAGAAGTGAGCCCTGCGCATTGTTAGTTAGGATTAGATAGAGGGCCGTCATCACTCAGGGGAGTGAACGCGGATACAAATATTATAACTGCACAGGTACGGCACAATGCAGACACCGTCTAAGGCCCCTATCTGGGTTATGCCTAGTCACCTCAAGTGTGAGCTATCAAGGAGTAATCCTTGTACTCCACTCGAGGCTGACTTTGTCGTGCCGCCATAGAGTCATGTAAACGGTTGTCCTTCAGGTAAGAAGTCGGGCGACCCAGCGGTGCCCGCGAGAGGTATTGCGACGGGACGACAGGGAGGGTACGACCAGTGTACCGGTGTGCTTGGCCCCTGATCGTTGGCCGCGAGAGTTACCAAACCACGAAAGTCGAGCTCCTCCAGGAGCACACACGAGACAAGGTAAGGAGACGGTTCACCTTGTTGGTAACCTTAGTGACTTGGTGGGACGACGGGGCAGGCACCGATGTACTGGTGGTCCTGGCTGCTGTCGTTGTCCGCGGGTCAGTTAAGTCGAGGCAATGATAACAGTTGTCACGCAGGTTAATTAAAATGCTAAATGGTTCAGTGAATGTCTTGAGTTGGCTATATGCCATGTACGCACTACCTACCCGTGGGAATTACGAGTTTATGGGCTCCTCTGCTTCGTAGTGTCGTCCGAGGACTCTTCAGACGTCAGCAGTACCGTGGGCTGATTGCCGGGAAGTGCGCTGTCTTCTTGGCTCGAGCTGTGTTGTTTTTGTTACAGCTTCCCGGCCACCCACGCACCGTGCAGGAGTACGTCAGGGTTGGGGTCCAAGGCCCTGAGTACTTAGGATTTAGACCGGCGGATGGCCTCTCTGTTGAGTTTGAAAGATGGGCTATGAAGTGTCGGATAGCCTCGGTCGAGCGTTCCCTAACAAGGTTCCCGCCACCCTGGAGATCCGTGCGTGTAGCGTAACCCAAGTGCACCCCTGCAGGGAAGATTAATCTATTCGGATAGCCGTGTCCACGGTAACAGGACGCTTTATGCTAAAGCTGGATCTTACCACTAGAAACTATTATTAAATTGTATGGTTCCGGGTTTTCTTCCTCGCGGGGATGTCGAGGAGGTGAACTCGGAGGCATTGTTAATTATTACAACTTATTATTATACAATGCTGCAGCAACTTCTGCTGCATTGTTACTTTATGCTTTATATAAACTGTTGGCTGATTCTTACCTCATGCTGCAAGACATCGTCGGAAGATGCTAGTCTTCATTAGGCCTAGCTTCTTACCCTTGCTCTGGATTTCTGTCTTTCAGTCCACTATATACAACCTCTTCTTTCAGTTGATACAATGCATAATGCTTAGTAGCGGACGTAAGACTCGCGGGTATACTAGATACTCACCTGCTTTATTTCCTTTACAGTTTTGCCTGATCGGCCGCTGCAACCGACGTTGGAGCCCAGGAGCAGGAGTACCCCGGAGGCGCCTACTACGACGTCGAGTTTCCCGTTGACCAGGAGTAGTTCGGTGGATCCCAGGCAGGAGGCCTCGCCTTTTCGATCTGTATCTCTGATGTGATTTGTGCTAGCCTTCTTAAGGCAAAACTTGACTAACTATGTCTGTACTCAGATATTATGGCTTGTATGACTTATGTATTCGGGTCCGCGTGACCCCCCTCTATTGTAACATATTTGTTTATCCTTTTGTGTTTAGTGTTGTGCCGTGATATTATCACCGTGGCACCCTAATCTCAGCCGTGTACCATGCGTGTATGATTACTGTACACGGATTGATTTTGGGGGCGTCACAAGTTGGTATCAGAGCCGACTGCCTGTAGAAATCCCCTAACCACTCCTCGGTCGAAGTTGAGTCTAGACTTTGCAAAACTACTTTGGTAACTTAATGTTTGGCTTACGGGCCCACATCGATGTCACGACGTGTGATATCTATGGTGTTAGGATCTTTTTCTCCTTACCTATGCTCTAGGACTCTGCTCTCTTATCCTTTCTGGTAAGTTTTTATTAACCCTAACTTTAGGTTCTCGTACCTCCTTCCTTCCGGAGAACACTGCCTTCACGATGATCGCCTGATTCACCTGAAGATTCTGAAGATTACTCTTCGATAAATTTCCGAGAACCTACGTGTTCATCGCCTTTGCAATCCCCTGCCACCGATAAGTCCGTGTGGATAGTTACATCCACCTCCCGATTTGGAAGACACGATTCCCTTGTACTTAAGCATCAAATTATTCCGATGCTTCCATCACCCGATGCCTTTGCATTCTTTCTCCTTCTGGTTGAGTGCCGATACTCACATCAGATTCTTTTCGAACCACCCGACCTTTGGTGGATTGTTATCCGACTAACCTTTCATGGCTTCTTCCATGTGTCAGTTGGATTTATCGTGTGCAATACCATCCCTGGCCCTTGATGATTTGTGTTATCATCGACAACCTACCTTGACTCTCTGCCAATACAACTTGGTCGTGTACATCGTGCTCTGTTTTCCCTTGGAAAAGATATACACCTAATACTTGTGTATCATCACATTTTCCTTTCCATTGGTCTGTTTAACTTTTTTTTTGTAATATATCTTATCTAAGCAGTGAAATTCACCTGCTTATGAAAACACCTTGGTGTATAACCTCGTCAGTAACCCCTTGTTACCATTGTTGATGACATTTCGGTAGCCACCGGGACGAGAACTTTGCCAATTGGCCCGCCTCGTATTAACGAGCAGGAAATAGTTCTCAATGTCCACTGCCCCTGGTACCGACATTGTTGCTGACATAGCTGACAAGCTATTCTCTGACCATTCTTGCATCGTGATCGCGTAATATGCCACCACTTTAACCCACAGTTCCACAGGACAGAAACCTGACTCTTGTCATCGACCTTGTGATATTCCGTCCGATATCAGACTTAGCGATTGTGTCTGAGGATCGGGGACCCTTTCCCATCTTCCGTCATTGGCATCGAATACATGCCTATCCGCTTAAAACTTCTCACGATGTACTTCCCTGAGCTTAAACTCGGAAGGACTTTGTACCCCATACCCTTGAGCAACCCCATTTGATTGATCTTGTATCGATCCGACCCCCTTAAGCTTTACCTCTTAACCAGTTCGTGAGTGCGATTAAGCCCCGAGGAAAAGGATGAAAACTCATCGAGATGCACCGATACAAAGAGATGAAGGCCTCAACATGAAGGGTTAATTTCTTCGAGTAGGACAACAGGAACCAGAAGATTTGTTAGGAGGCGAAACCGAAACTCTACCCCTTACACTACTTTAATTCTCGGGACGAGAATTCTTTGTAGTGGTGGAGATTGGTAACACCCTCAGAATCAGTAACAGTAATCACTACAGTGATTCCACTATTAGTGATCATTACTGTTGATGATCAAGCCATGATCACCTTTGATCATAGCTCTGTCAGATTTCAACCCTGATTAAATTTTCAAATTTGTGTAGACTATTGAATTGCTCCAAGAATTTATGGGTGATTGATAACCATCATGCAAAAACTTAAACTAAGTTAACTCCTAGCCATTTGAATAATCACCAGTCAATGATAATTATGAACCCAATGTTGTGGGGTTATCAAATTGTTTTATAAATTTAAAATGGAAATGAAAATCTTTGTTAAACCAAAATTTGTGGAACCTATTAACTAAATGCCTAGCAATCATTAGGCCATGTTACTATAGCAATGGATATTTTATTAAAGTGTTTTTAGGAATATTTAAAATAAAAACAATAGTTGGGAATTGTTAAATTGCCATGGAATAAAATAAACAAGTGGGAATTTTAAATGAACTAAAAATTGTCAAACCAATTTTATAAAATGCCTAACTAACATTAAGCTATATTAAAAGTGGAATGGAATTTTATTACCATGTTTAAGAATGTTAAACAAATAATAACAGTGGTAAAACAGTAGTATTTAATACCTGTTTAAATAAAACAATATGCAAATGAATTTATAAATGCCCCAAACTTTTTGTAGCACTGACATGGAGCATAACACTAATTATGGAACCTATTACATATTTTACAAAAATACAAAATATTTAAAATATATAGACAGTAAGGAAAGAATAAAAAGAAAAGAAAAATGGAAAAACCCCTAAGCCTCGCCCCAGGCGAGGCCCACCCGGGCCCAGCCCCCCCTCCTCTCTTCTCTCTCCCCCACCCCAACCACCCCTCACCTGCTCCCCCTCCCGTGGCAGCATGGCCATGGCCAGGGCGCCGGCCCCCCCTCTCTCCCACCTGCTCCCCCTCCCCTCCACCTGCTCCCCCATGGCAGATAAGGAGGCCACCTCGCCGCCCCGAGCCCTAGATCGAGCCGAGTCCCCTTCCCCCTCCCACTCTTCTTCTTCTTCTTCCCTGGAGCCGTTCGAGCCCGTGGCTGCGCCGCCGTGGCTCGCGCGGCCACCGGCCACCACGGAGCGCGCCGCCATGTCGGGTACGTGCGTCGACCTCGTCTTCGCCACCCTGCAAACAGAATCGAGCCGGGACGCTTTCACACACGCCAAATCGCCGTCGTCTTCAACACCGGGATGCCACGCGCGCCGAGCAAATTCGCTCGCCTCCGACCTCCCCGGCCTCCCTGACCGCGGCTTCGAGCTCCCCGGTGAGCCCTGCCTCCATTCCCCCTTTCCCCCTCGGGAATAGGTCGCCGTAGCTCCTCCCTTGCCGACGTCGTTGTCGCGGCCGCCATGGATGGGAGCAAAGCTCCCCGCGCCACCCACTGCTGTTGCTACTGGGCAGTTTGGACTGGCCGCCCCCCACCCAACGTGCACACACACGTGCGCGTGGCCACACCCTCCCTCCTGCGCCTCGCCGCGCCCCCCTGCAACGGACCTCGCCGGAGTTCGGTCGTCGCTTGCGACCACCGTGACTGACCTGTGAAACCCCCCTGTTCAGATGTTGATTAACACAAACCCCCCATGTTTAGACACTTACAGGTGGGCCCTGGCCTTTTGGTAAATTAATATAACTGCTAAATGTCTCTGTTACTATGACAGGTGGACCCAATTGTTGTTTAATTTTATAAAATATTTTCTTAAAATGCAGAGTATGACAAGTGGGCCCCTTGGAATATTTAGACTAAATTAAAACATTTTTATTTGTACTGTGTATGACATGTGGGACCCACTGGTCAGTTGGTGCCACTTGTCAGTTTTGACCTGGTCAAACTACTGTTTTGGATAATGTTGATTTAAATATTAAAAGAAATTCCAGAAATTCTTTTTAAATTGATTTAAACTTCAGAAATTAATATATTTGAAACCGTAAGTCAGATTCAAAAACTCTATACATGAAAATTGATCAGAAAAATATAACGAATACGCAGCCCGTATGTCTACCACCCCCTTCTAACTTACCGAACATCGACATTACCCCCTTCGGGCCGTCTGTCAAAAATTCCCGGTACCGATAAAAGTTGTCCGGATGAAAAACTTTTGTATATGGAAGTTACTCAGAAAGGATCCACGATTAAGAATACGTTAGTCATACTCCCACCACACCCCTCTAACATGCCAAACATCGAACCTTCCCCCTCCGGGCTGACTGTCCGATAATTTGTCCGGTACTGCTAAAGTAGCCGGATGAATTTATTTCGAACACGAAAGTTGTTCGGAATAGATCAACTAACCCAGATACACCACCCACACATGTGTCGGATGTCCACGACACCTCCGGCCTGATATCTCCCCCTCCGGACACCTTGTCCGATAATCACCCGGAGCCGGTATTTCATCCCCGAATGAATTCCCGCTCCGAGCAACGTGCATCGTACTGCGTTAGAACCCCGTTTACAATTCATCTATTATGCCTTGCATTTGTATTGCTATTATTGTTATGTATTTATTGTTTCTCCCCCCCCCCTTAATCTCCGGTAGACCCCGCTGCTGCCGTCGACTACACCGATGCTGAGTACGACTAGTTCGACGACGACCGTACCGCTACTGTCGAGGTACCAGGAAAGCAGAGCCATTCTCTTCCCCAGATATCCCTATCTTTCCGTACATTTCTTGCACTAGTCATTGTTACTGCTGCTGCTACGTTTCTTACCTATTCAATTGCATAACCTGTCATTGTCGCCCCTTGATGTGCCTTCCTTTATCCTATGCCGCCTGTTATTATTATTATGCATTATTCAGAAGTGAGCCCTGCGCATTGTTAGTTAGGATTAGATAGAGGGCCGTCATCACTCAGGGGAGTGAACGCGGATACAAATAGTATAACTACACAGGTACGGTACAATGCAGACACCGTCTAAGGCCCCTATCTGGGTTATGCCTAGTCACCTCAAGTGTGAGCTATCAAGGAGTAATCCTTGTACTCCACTCGAGGCTGACTTTGTCTTGCCGCCATAGAGTCATGTAAACGGTTGTCCTTCAGGTAAGAAGTCGGGCGACCCAGCGGTGCCCGCGAGAGGTATTGCGACGGGATGACAGGGAGGGTACGACCGGTGTACCGGTGTGCTTGGCCCCTGATCGTTGGCCGCGAGAGTTACCAAACCACGAAAGTCGAGCTCCTCCAGGAGCACACGCGAGACAAGGTAAGGAGACGGTTCACCTTGTTGGTAACCGCAGTGACTTGGTGGGACGACGGGGCAGGCACCGATGTACTAGTGGTCCTCGCTGCTGTCGTTGTCCGCGGGTCAGTTAAGTCGAGGCAACGATAACGGTTTTCACGCAGGTTAAATAAAATGCTAAATGGTTCAGTGAATGTCTTGAGTTGGCTATATGCCATGTACGCACTACCTACCCGTGGGAATTACGAGTTTATGGGCTCCTCTTCTTCGTAGTGTCGTCCGAGGACTCTTCAGATGTCAGCAGTACCGCGGGCTGATTGCCGGGAAGTGCGCTGTCTTCTTGGCTCGAGCTGTGTTGTTTTTGTTACGGCTTCCCGGCCACCCACGCACCGTGCAGGAGTACGTCAGGGTTGGGGTCCAAGGCCCTGAGTACTTAGGATTTAGACCGGCGGATGGCCTCTCTGTTGAGTTTGAAAGATGGGCTATGAAGTGTCGGATAGCCTCGGTCGAGCATTCCCTAACAAGGTTCCCGCCACCCTGGAGATCCGTGCGTGTAGCGTAACCCAAGTGCACCCCTGCAGGGAAGATTAATCTATTCGGATAGCCGTGTCCACGGTAACAGGACGCTTTATGCTGAAGCTGGATCTTACCACTAGAATCTATTATTAAATTGTATGGTTCCGGGTTTTCTTCCTCGCGGGGATGTCGAGGAGGTGAACTCAGAGGCATTGTTAATTATTACAACTTATTATTATACAATGTTACAGCAACTTCTGCTGCATTGTTACTTTATGCTTTATATAAACTGTTGGCTGATTCTTACCTCATGCTGCAAGACATCGTCGGAAGATGCTAGTCTTCGTTAGGCCTAGCTTCTTACCCTTGCTCTGGATTTCTGTCTTTTAGTCCACTATATACAGCCTCTTCTTTCCGTTGATACAATGCATAATGCTTAGCAGCGGACGTAAGACTCGCGGGTATACTAAATACTCACCTGCTTTATTTCCTTTACTGTTTTGCCTGATCGGCCGCTGCAGCCGACGTTGGAGCCCAGGAGCAGGAGTACCCCGGAGGCGCCTACTACGACGTCGAGTTTCCCGTTGACCAGGAGTAGTTCGGTGGATCCCAGGCAGGAGGCCTCGCCTTTTCGATTTGTATCTCTGATGTGATTTGTGCTAGCCTTTTTAAGGCAAAACTTGACTAACTATGTCTGTACTCAGATATTATGGCTTGTATGACTTATGTATTCGGGTGCGCGTGACCCCCCTCTATTGTAACATATTTGTTTATCCTTTTGTGTTTAGTGTTGTGCTGTGATATTATCACCGTGGCACCCTAATCTCAGCCGTGTACCCTGCGTGTATGATTACTGTACACGGATTGATTTTGGGGGCGTCACAGTTTTGAATATGGTGCGGCAACCCACTTTGACAGCAGCAATTTTTTGCGATTTCTCTCAAACCCTTTGTTGATATTATGTAAATGACACACCATTGGAAAGATATCAATCAGGCGCTCCTTACATATGTAGAACACTTTCTCTAATTCATCACAGTTTGAGAGGAATTTTAAGTCAAAAAAAATACACAAACTTTGTTTTTTGTCGGCGGACATTGTATAGAGTCAAAAAATTTAACAGTTTGTCCGAATGACGCGTATGATACACTGTTGGATTCATATGGAGTAGGGTAACAATTTATATGTTGAACACTTTTCGATATTCCTCGCAGTTTTAAAGTAATTTGAGAATCGGTATGGCTGCCCTTATGTGAACAGCTAGAGATTTTTTCTTATTTTTTGATGCGGTTGTCCGATCGATGCAATTGATAAACCATTGGATAGGTTTCGTCGAGGCGCTCCATTTTCATGTAAAACACATCCTTTAATTCCTTACGGTTTAAAAGTTACGTCAATTTTACTAAAAACACGAAACTCTATTCTTCTAGGAACCGAAATCGCCGATGTGTACTGCATGTGACTGCATCCGACGGGTAACCACACTGCATTATCGGCACATAGAAATGCACATGTTTTTCATGGACCCGGATCAGTAGAAGTGAACTATATCCAATTGCATCCGACAGGCAACTGCATTGCATTATCGGCAAACAGAAATGCACGTCTTTTTCGCAGATCCGAAATCGGTGAAGAGAACTGCATCTGATGGGCGACCACATTGCATTTGTCAATAAAGAGGATTGCACGCATTTTATGATTATTTATCAAAATGTCGTAAAGTGTTTCACAAATTCTGATCGCGGGCAAAAACGAAATGAACATCATGAATTTGTTTATCTTTTTGACGCCATATATATACAACAATTTGTGAGAGAATAGCATCGGACGAACTTTATATACTGGTGAACTGCGCTGACATAACATCAGAAAGGACCACACATGTTTTTGTTACTGCCTTTTTACCTTTTTACTACAAGGCGAATGCAGAGTGGACTACATCCATTTTTCCTTCGAATTGTTTTACTACTACACAGGGAAATAATTGTATTTTTTCACTAAAAACGGAGTGAACAGGGAAGGGCATCCAACCGAACTGTACAATACCAAACACAGTCTTTTTCCAACTCCTAAACAAAAAAAATCAGAACTGCACTTTTTTTAGCAACCCACCGAATTGAACCACACTTCCAGAACTAGTACTAATTAATCATATTTTTTTCTAAATCATGGGCGCAAAAGCTAGTACAAACAGCAGCCGAGTGTACACATTTAAAATCGGACTTGATTCAACATCAACATGTTTGGCACACACTCCAAATCCCACCATCTGACGAGATGATTCACAAGAAAAACGTCTCACAGGACAAAAAGTAGTACGAAGCCCATGCCAGAGTAGACTGCATGCTTCAAACAAACCACACACCGCTGACAAACCGGACACCAGAGCGAGCCTTCAGCGCAGGGGTGGTGTAGTCAGCCGACGAGGCATGGTAGGGGCGCCTCCGTGCTCGTCCAGGAGACCAGATCGGAGAAGGAGGGGGCATATCGAGGAAGGAAACGCGAAGGTTTTGTGCCGGTGATCGCTCGGGAGGGGGGCGCAGCCCGTGGCGGCTGGATCTACGCCGGCAAACGCTCGGGTGAGGGGGCACGAATAGTGGCGTCCGGATCCTTTGCTGGTGTCCGCTTGGGGGGATGGGGCGCAACCCATGCTGCCGGAACCACCCACCGATCCAGCGCAGAGGAGGCGGTGCGGCGCCTCGTTGCCGGGGGTTTGGGCGGCGTGAGTGCTAGTACGAGAGATGATAATGGTTTCTCGCACTTTGCTAGTTACCCCAAGTGGAAAGTTGAGATGTAGATAGCAGCAAAAATTTTCTCGATGAAGATACCAAGGTTTGTCTCAAGTAGGACTACAAGGATGACAATTAGGTGGCTCGGCAAGTGAGGCATTGTTATCACTTGCTTTACCTGGACCGACACACACAACAAATAACTTTGCTTCAACGAGTACAGAGGGGTTGTCAGTCCCTCCGGCCTTGTCGTTTACAAAAGGATCAAACGCAAGAGTAGATAGTAGTGATAATTGTAACGGAAAGTAAAAGAAGGTAATAAAGTGGAGGTGTAAACATGGGTGGAAATAAGGACCGGGCTCCCATGATGTTCACTAGTGATGTCTCTCTCCCAAAAGACGATAAAATAGCTAAGTTGGGTAAAAAATACAGTTAGACAATTGACAGAATTATAAACGCACTGCAATGCTAATTATGATACTGGAAAGCTAGAGGCTCAAAAGTATGGGCAGTACGCCAGGACAAGTAGACTGAAATTCATCTGCATCTATTCACTAATCATCCACCTTGAGATATCTATCTAGAACATCTCGCTGGTATTAAGTTGCGAGCCCCACCCAAAGTGTAAACTCAAAACAACAGGCAACTGCATTAACAAACATTGTGTAAGGTAAACATTCCTTACAACCGCGGTTACAAGCACCGTTGTTTTCTCCCTGGTGTCAACAACACATCCCCTAGTCTCATTTTTCTGTCACTCAAGCTAGACATCGGGGGGCATGAACCCACAATCATGCATAAACGCTTCCTCTTGAAGTTACTATCTACTACTTGGCCAAATATATAAAAAGTAACGAAGAACATGCAATAATTAGTCAAGAACAAAATATAAAAGGTAAACAAAATATATAACTCATCACAATCTGAACATAATCTCATAATCCATCGGACCCAGCAAACACAGCATAGCAACAGCAGGAAAATTACATAGATGCATTGATCATGTAGGGCAGCTCACAAGGGCTAAGAATTTAAGCACAAGATTGGAGATAAGAAATCACATAGCTCTTGGTCATGGACCCATGGTGTAACGCCCCAACCACTCCCAACCGGTTAACCATCGATTTCATGGTAGGTGCGCCTGGGATCTAGATTGTCCTCACAAACCAACACTAGTCTTTTTTGCACACTTTGTCCTCACTCGTGCGCACCCGGGATCAACTTCCCGGTCGGTCACCCATCCGAAGACTACTCCAAGCCAAGCACGCTTAACCTGCTAGTTCTTTCCTGATGGGCTCCCGGAAAAGAAGGTGCACCTTGTTGATATGAGTAGTCTATCATTCCTATTGAGATCCTGGGCTGTTACATACACCACCCCTCAAAGAAACCGACGTCCGCGTCGGCCCAGCAGGAACGTTCCCCTTTCGCACACGTTTGTGCGCGCCAGTTGCAGGCATCCAACATGTACCCCATGTAAGCCTCACCGACCGACACACACACACCGTGTAACCGCCAGGGTCGGCTCTAATACCAGTTGTAACGCCCCAAACACTCCCAACTGGTTAACCACCGATTCCATGGTCGGTACGCCTGGGATCTAGACTGTCCTCACAAACCAACACTAGTATTTTCTGCACACTTTGTCCTCACTCGTGCGCACCCGAGATCAACTTCCCGGTCGGCCATCCATCCCAAGACTACTCCAAGCCAAGCACGCTTAACCTGGTAGTTCTTTCCTGATGGGCTCCCGGAAAAGAAGGTGCACCTTGTTGATAGGAGTAGTCTATCATTCCTATTGAGATCCTGGGATGTTATACATGGTCAAAGGGGGACTACTCACAGCACATCCGGGAAGCGTCCATGGTGGTGGAGAAGCTCCCGGAGGTCAATCCTCCCTCTGACAGGGTGCCGGGAAGAGGTCTTTTGGTGCTCCCGATCTTGGAAGCGCGGATTTGGAGGAACAGAGACGAAATTCGCGATGCGGTGTTCTCTCTGAGGATTTTCGGAATGAGGGGTAAAAATAGGCCGAAGGGGGCACGAGGAGGTGGGCCCTCTTACCAGGTGCCCTCCTGGCACCGCCAGGAGTGGATTATGAGATTATGGTCAGATTGTTATGAGTTATATATTTGGTTTACCTTTTATTTTTTGTTCTTGAGTAATTCTTGCATGTTCTACGTTACTTTTTATTGCTTTGGCTAAGTAGTACATAGTAACTCTAAGAGGGAGCATTTATGCATGATTGTGGGTTCATGCCCACCGATGTCTAGCTTGAGTGACAGAAACATGAGACTAGGGGATGTTTTGTTGCCACCAGGGACAAAACAACGGTGCTTGTAACCGCGGTTGCAAGGATTGTTTACCTTACGCAAAGTTTGTTAATGCAGTTGTCTGTTGCTTTGAGTTTACACTTTGGTGGGGATCGCAACTTAATACCAGCGAGATGTTCTTGATAGATATCTCAAGGTGGATGATTAGTGAGTAGATGCAGATGGATTTCGGTCTACTTGTCTTGGCGTACTGCCCATACTTTTGATCCTCTAGCTTTCCAGTAGCATAATTAGCATTGCGGAGCGCTTATAATTCTGTCAATTGCCTAGCTGTAATTTGTTCACTGAGCTTAGCTATTTTACCGTCTTTTGGGAGAGAGGCATCACTAGCGAACATCATGGGACCCTGGTCCATATTTCCACCAATGTTTACACCTCCACTTTATTTACTACTGTTACTTTCAGTTGCAATCATGACTATCATTATCTCCTTGCGTTTAATCCTTTGATAACAACAAGGCTGGAGAGATTGACAACCTCTATGTACTCGTTGGGAGAAAAGTTATCTCTTGTGTGTGCAGGTCCACTACAACTTATTATCTGGCGCCGTTGACACCTACTTGTCGATCCTAGGAGCCCTCCTGGATTCGATAAACCTTACCATCCTCATGTAAGGGAAATTTTCTGCTACGCTACATCTCAACCTTCCACTTGGGGCAACCAATGAGTGGCAAGAAGCCATCAAGCTAATTTCTGGCATCGTTGCTGGGGACTCTAATCTTCAAGGTAGGGGAGTTGCACACTATCTTTTATCTTTGCTTTTTAGTCTTCTTAGTTCACCTTTTTTTTATCTTAGTTTCCTTTATCAAAAACAAATAAATAAATGTTTGGTTTGTTCTTGCTTGCTGCTACCACTATGGGTTCCACTAGTATTGAAATTTGCCCCAAGCATGGAACCCCTAGTGGGGACGACCTTAATCCTTTCGAGCTTTGCAGTTATGTTTGTCATGATGGCTATTATGTCTGCACACCCATTAGTAGACCTTTCCTTGATTATGATTTGGGAAACCAATTTTCTGAGAAAGGAGAGGATGATATTTATCACTTGGAAAATTATGAGAGGGTGTGTAATGAAAAAAAACCTCTTGCGGTGGATATTGACCAAATTAAATTATTTGATTTTTCTCCCCGAGGAAAAGCAAAGAAGTGGTTCCATTCCTTACCTTCTTGTAAGAAAGACACTTGGGACAATTGCAAAAATTCCTTTTTGGTAGAGTTTTTCTTTAGTAATCTTGACTTTGATAATTGTAGTCTTTGAAGTTATCACTTTTTTGCAAAGAATGGCTAAAGACCCCCACACTAGCACACTCAATATTGCCTTTATGGAGCATATAATTCTATCCCTAGGAAGCTAGAAGAAATACTGGAAACATGAGTTTTGCCGTCAGCTTTGTCATTTGCCGTCAACTTTTCATCGGGGATGACGACAAACTTGGTCGTGTCATCAGCTAGAGGAAAAGCTGACGGCAAAGAATCAGTTGTAGGCAAAAAATATGTTAGCCGTCAGTCTAGGAAAACTGACGGCAAAGTGAAGAATGACTGACGGCATAGCTGCACTGACGGCAACGGATTACTAGTCCCCACCACGCGGCTGTGGGATAACGGCCCACCGGCTAAGCGGCGGGCCGTTATCTCGGCTCGGGCCATACCTAACCGTCCACTTTCTCTCTCTCACCCCCGCTCGAGCCCCTCTCACCCTTCAACTCGCCGCCACCGCCACAGAACACCCCGGCCGCGTCTCCCCGCCGCCGCCAGTGAGCCACCGCCGCCACCCCTGCCGCCCCCTGCGCCGCTTCCCATCATCTCTCTCTTCTCACACACGCCCCCTCTCCTCCTCTGCAGTTCCACCCCACCGCCGCTGCCACCGGAGCGCATGCTCCCCCTGCGTCGTCGGTGAGACGCCGCCACCCCGTCCCTCCGCATCCACCATTCCCCTATCTCTCTCTCCTCTCATGCGGCTACCCCTTCCTCCTCGATCTGCAGGTCCATCGTACCCCGACGCCGCCACGCACTCCTTCCGGGCCGCCGCCGATGCACTCCGTCCGGGCCGCAGCCGCCGCTCTCCGCTGAGCCCACGGCCACCCCACCCCCTCCTTTTCTTGTTTTATTTATTTGTTATATATAGTTACATTCTGTTAGTTTATTTTTCAAAAAAAACTACAATATGTTTGTTTGTTAGATATAGGTTAAGTAGTTAGTTTGTTAGGATGTGATGTTAGAATCTGTTTTACAATTAGGTTATTAATTACTTAGGGTTATAGAAGAAAAGACCTTATACTATATATTTAGACCTAGCTACTGTTCTAGTAAATAGAAGAAATAACTTTTTTTGTTAGGATTAGCTACAATCTGTTAGTTTATAAATCTACTATTTAGACCTACTTGCACTAGTGGATAGAAAATTTTGCCGTCCTACTGGATATAAAATAAGCTACAACCTAGATTGATTTATATAAGAAAGCACATATATATTAGCTAGTAAGAATAGAAAATTTGATTTTGTTGGAAAAAAATAGGAAGAAGAGAAGGAGGTGGAAAAGGAGAGAAAGGAAAGGATAGGAGGAGGAGATGAAGATATAGAAGAATAAAAGGAAATAGAAGAAAGAATAAAGAAGAAGAGAAGAAGTTAGAAAATAAATATAATTAATATTTTTCTCCCCTTTCCTTTTCTATGTTACGGCCTTCGTGCCGATGACACTAGTTAGGTAGAATTAAAATTTAGATGTAAGGTTCCGTTGTGTAACCCATATATGTCTCCCGTTCGAAAGATTCCATTTATAAATATGCATTCATTTGCATATTTATAATTGGATTTTTTTGAATTGTCCAACGTTATCCATGGAAAGACCGAGTATGTCTAGATTGGATTCATTTCCCCATATATGCTCTCCTACCGATCGGACGCAGGATTTCGTCAGCGCCACCTTGTTATTTTCCGGGTACACATCCTCTCGGTTTATGCAGAGACGTGTATCAGGAGAACAACTGGGAGGTGCTGTCGAAATTTTTCGTCGGATCGGGAGAAGAGCATGTGGAAATGAACCCAATCTGCACATACTCGGGTGGGATTAGGACCTATCTTTACCTATTAGCTTGTAGGTGCATATGCCGTATCACCGTAATTAATTATATGTCATCTTGTCTTAATTTGTACTAGCTAGCTAGCCAGAATGAATGATCATGCGTGGATGTACACTGGTCACCCTAGTCAGAAAGATATGACTGAGGAATGGTTGACCAAGACCCGGGAGTTCCTCACTACTAGAGAAAAGGATATACATGGAATTCTTATTAGTGGCGCATTTTTTATGTAATGCGCCATTATGTTGTAAGGGGTGGCGCACTGGTTAAAAATGCGCCACCTATAAACTCTTATAGGTGGCGCATTTTTTAAAATGCGGCACCCCTAAGGGTGGGCCAGCCCTGGATCCTTTTATACGTGGCGCATTTGGATAAATGGGCCACCCCTAAGAACCTTATAGGTGGCTCATATTGAGAATGCGCCACCCCTAAGCTCTTAGGGGTGACTCATATTGGGAATGCGCCACCCCTAAGAGCTTAGGGGTGGCGCATTTTGGATGCGCCACCACTCAGATCCAAAATGCGCCACTAAATACCTAGAGCTGCCCTTATCTACTCCACCCCACCTACCACCTACCACCTCTCATTCACTCCACACACTTATCAAACTAGATCTACTCTTCTCACCCTAGATCTATTCGGTTTTCTCCTCCTCCCCACCTCATTTCTTCCATTTATCCATCCATACTTGGCTTTAAATCTAATTTGTTTCATATTAAAGTAAGTGGACCTCCTCCCCAACTCCTTTCTTCCATTTATCACCCATACTTGACTTTATTAGCTTGGGGTTTGATGTATATGTGAAGCTTCGGTTTGATGTATATGTGAAGTTTGTGGTGGTTTTATGTATATGTGAAGTGTATATGTGAAGCTTGTGGTGGTTTGATGTATATGTGAAGTGTATATGTGAAACTTGTGGTGTTTTTGATGTATATTTGAAGTGTATATGTGAAGCTTGTGGTGGTTTGATGTATATGTGAAGTGTATATGTGAAGCTTATGGTGTTTTGATTTATATGTGAAGCTTGTGGTGGTTTGATGTATATGTGAAGCTTATGGTGGTTTGATGCATATGTGAAGTGTATATGTGAAGCTTATGGTGGTTTGATGTATATGTGAATCTTATGGTGGTTTGATGTATATGTGAATCTTGAATTGCCAATGTTTTGCCGAAATGTTCATTCATTTCTGTTTCGGCAAATTTCTGGCGCACTCTCCGCATGCTCCCATGCATTATTAGGAAAGGTCATGCCGAATTTTTCCGGCGACGACTGTGATATATAATTGTGTTGATCCTTTGTGCATGCAGGCGATCATGGTCCACGAGATGCTGAGCGATATCACCATGACTAGGTGGATGCAATGTGCGACAAACGACATGCTACGGAATAATAGGACATACATAAGATGTCCGTGTCGGAGATGCAAACTGCAGTGCGTGACCGAGCATGATTTTGGAATATTGGAAAGACACTTGAAGCGTAATGGTTTGATGGATGGCTACACATGGTGGATAAGTGATGAAGCTGGTGAGGAGGAGGACGTCAATGGTGGGGCGCCAGTAAATGAGGAAGGGCAACCAGACAACAACGGCGGGCGAGAAGACGAAGAGCATCCCGTACATGATCATGAAGAAGATGCCGAAGAAGATCATGTAGATCAAGATGCCAGACATGAAGATCAAGATGCCGGACATGAGGATTCAAGCTGGGTGCGGGACCCTCATGTTAAAGCGCTGCTTGTCAAAGAGGCATTGAACACAAGAGGTGCAACTAGAGAGAAAGCCAAGCTGGCGCAACTCGAGAAAGACGCGGTTATGAAGTTGTATGAAGGATGCAACGACGGTGATACTCACTTGAATGTAACACTTCGGGCTATGGAGATGAAGTGAAAACACAAATGGACCGATGAAAGCTTCGATTTTAACATGGCATTCTGGCACGATCGTCTTCCGAAGGGCAACACGTGCCCAACTAGTATCGCTGAGGCCAAGAAAGTCCCGTGACCTCTCGATCTTCCGCACGTTAAATACCACGTCTGCATAAATGATTGCATGATCTATCGGGGTGAGGACACAGAGAAAACCACATGTTCGATGTGCAGTGTTAGTCGATACAAGAGAGGGAAGAAAGTTCCTAGAAAAGTGGTATGGTACTTTCCGATCACTCCTTGTCTACACAGGTATTTCGTAGATCCTGAGGAAGAAAAGCTCATGACCTGGCACACAGATAGAAAGAAGATAAAAGAGGATGACCCGAACCTGGATCCGGAAAAGGAGGACATTGTGAGGCACCCTTCAGATGGTAGCCAATGGACTACGTTGGACCTCGAATACCCAGATTTTGGGAAAGAACCAAGGAACCTCAGCATTGGTGTGAGCGCTGATGGATTCAATCCGTTTGGCGGCCAGAGAAGCACACATAGTACCTGGCCCCTGTTTGTATGCATATACAACCTTCCCCCTCGAAGTGCATGAATAAAAAGTACATAACAATGTGTATGCTAGTTCAAGGGCCGAAACAACCAGGTACGGACCTCAATCTGTATCTCCAACTGTTGAAAGAGGAGCTAGAAACGTTATGGAAAGACGGAGTCAATACGTGGGACGCCGCCGCAAAAGAATATTTCCGAATGAAAGCCGCGGTGACCACAACGGTGCACGACTATCTCGGATACGGATATTTCTCAGGGCAGGTGGTCCAAGGATTCTATGCATGCGTTAGGTGCATGGACAATACAACGTAACGCCGGCTAGCAAAAGATCCCGTATATTCGAAAACCGTGTTCCAGGGGTCTTGGAGGTGGCTTCCCAAGAAACACGCGTGGAGAAAACTTGGACATCTGTTCGATGTTAGCGAGGAGCTCCGAGCACCCCCAGCTCGAAGGAGCGACAAAGAAATCGAAAACTTGTTGAAAACTTGGAAAAAGTGCCCCGCATCAAGGAAGAAAAAAAAGAAGACTCAACCGTTGATGAGGGTATGGAAAGCGAGGTTTTTTTTCTGGGATTTGGAATACTGGAGTCTCCTCCGTAGTCCTCATAGCCTTGATCTCATGCATATCACAAAGAAGGTGTGCGAGAGCTTGTCTGGCACGCTGCTCAACATGCCTTAGAATACCAAGGACGGGCAAGAAGCAAGGAATGACTTGAAATTTATGGGCATCAGGAGGGAACTTCACCCCCTAGTGACGACGATGATGATCTGGAGGAGGAGGAGGATATGGAAACGAAAAACTCTCACAAACGAAAAAGGACGACCAAGATGAAGACCGGTATTGATCACTTCTCGCCGACATGCTTCACTTTGTGCGAGGAGGAGATCAAGCGGTTTATCCACTTCCACATAGGAGTAAAATTTCCGAACGGCTATGCGGGGAAGATAAGTAGATACCTAGACGACGCGAAGCAACGTTTCAGCGGGATGAAATCTCACGACTATGTCGTGCTGATGACGGAGATTCTCTCGGTTGCGATCCAAGAATGCGCATTTCCACAGAATGCGCCACCCCTATGCCTTGACTTATCCACCCCCATCCCGCACAGTACCCATCCCCCCTCGATCTCTCTCTCTGCTAGCCCTACCCGACCCTATCTCCGCACCGGAGCCGCTGTCGCCGCGCCACCGGAGGAGCCCCCGCTCCATTGGAGGAGCCGTGCCACCGGAGCCGTTGCTGCCGCGCCACTGGATCCGCCCCCGCGCCACCGGAACCGCCCGCGCCACTGGAGGAGCCGCCTCCACCGAAGCCGCCGCGACGCCACCGGGGAAGCCCCTACCCCTCTGCCTCAACATCGACCGCCTTCTTCCTCCCCGTGCTCCCTAGGTCAGTCCTCTCTTCCTCCTTCTTCCTCCACGTTCTCCCTAGGTCCAAGTGCTAGTGCCCCTGTTCAGATCTAGTGCTACTAAATTCTAGTGTAGATTAGGGTTCTACAGGTCCAAAATTAGTGTTGTAAGTTTTCACAAAAACACAAGTAAAAAGAAAGTGGAGGATTTTGGATTTTTTAGACAAGTTCTACTAAATTCAGAGCTAGTGCCCCTGTTCTTCACTTATGTGCTCCATTCCTGCTATATGTGTAAAGATATGTGTGTTCTTCACTTGTTGTTCTTGACAGTGCCCTAGGTCCAAATTTTCTAAGTTCTTGACAGTGACCTAGGTCCAAATTTTCAGTTTTTTAGGTGTTGCAAAGTAGAACTTGCAAGTAGTATAGATAAATTCAGACAAAATAGGTTATAGATATTGTAACAAAGATAAAATTTCTAATATGGTTTGACTCTTATAGCTTAATGAAAACTTTTGTTCTTATGAACATAATGATGAAACCAGCACCTTGCTTACTAATAAAATTAATTCTGTTACCATATGAAAAAATGGGTGTGGCAAGGTGTTTATAATGGAACACAAGTTTTTTGTTTTGTGTGGTAGAAATGGAATATAATTTTGGGCTTCTAGCTAGCTATATGCCTCTCTATTGCTGAGCAGAAAATCTATATGCTTTTCTAGCTAGTTATAGATCAATGTCAATGATCAAGCAAAGTTGGTGTCTTTTAACAGTTTGCAAAATGCCTAGTTAGGGAGCTTGCATGTTGTTTTAACAAAGATAGATAGATGTTCATTTGTGAAGTGACTGGTAAGGGAGCTTGCTGTTTTTAAATGATGTTTTTAGTGCATTGACAAGATGCTTTTCTTATCAATATTTTTATGCACTATTTAGTGCATTGCTAGAATATGTACTGTTCTACACTATATATATGTTTCTTGTGCCTATATGTAGGCATTTTTTGCAGGTACAAATCATTATCCCCTTTCTCCAGAAATGTTGATTAACTTCTCGTTTCGGTTGAGAATGGGCACTCTCATGTTAAGAAAAATAACAAAGGTCATGCCGAATTTTTCCGTGAATTCGTGCATGAACTTTGCTATTTTTCTTAACATGAGAGTAGTTGCATTTATTAATTGTGCTAATTAATTAAGTAGTTGCATTTCTTAATATTGTACTAGTGCAAACATGTCGACCGGAGTCGATGCCGGTCCTTCTTCTCAGCCGGGAAAAAAGGAAGCAATTTTGGGAATACTCCCAGGAGGAGATCGAGGAGAACAGAGAAGAGGAAATACCTCCGGGCGAGGAGGAGTATGAGGAGGAGATAGAGTCGGAGTCTGACTCATCGGAGGATGAGATGGAGGAGGAGGGTACAGAAGGGGAGAGGAACACCACCGACGAGGATGATGCCGGTGGCTCAAACACAGATGGTAGTCAGTCGAGGAAGCGGAATCGGAAACCAACCAAGGTCGGCGCCATCAGGCAAGAGTTTACCGTCGTGACCTCCGTTGGGATTCCTACCGAGCCCAACGTTTTTCGGAAGGGTACGGCCTTCAAGTCGCGGAGATCCTCCGGAACACCGTCCCGATCACCACAATAAACCTAAGGAGTCGTGACAACACTCATTATTGTCAGCTCCTTCTCGACAAGCTGCACAGACGATACAAGTTCCCGGACCCGTACAATAACAAAAACCTCAAAGGGAACAAGGTAAACAAATGGGCCCTCAGGAGGATGAGAAAAGCCTTATCCAGTTGGAAAACCCGGGTGAAGGAGGAAATTATGGAGCATGGAAAATCCTTGGAGGAGCTCAAGGAGAAAGAGCCAATAATCGACGAAGCTACCTACGACCTTTTCAAGGCTAGGTGTGTGTCCGAGGAAGCCAAGGCCTCGAGTGCAAATGGCAAGGTGATGCAGGCGCAGGTCATAGGTAACCACCGTCTCGGAGCCGGCTATTACAGAAATTCAAAGCCTAAATGGGACAAGGAGGATGCCGAGTATGCCGCTGCGGCCCTACCTAACCCCTTTGAGAAATACAAAGCTGATCCAAAGACTGAATTCTTTGTGAGGGCCCGGAGCTATAAGGACAAAGAAACCTCGAACATAGTTCTCGATCTTAAGGTGCAGGACTTTACGACTGCCGTGGTAAGTAGTTTACCATGCGACTGCCTTGTTGATTGAATTCTAGTTCATGAAGTTCAGCTTCTTAGTGTTTCACATTCTTTCTGCAGGAAGAGGAATTTGTCGCGGCCTCATCGCAGGGGTCGTCTATTAAGACGGACGGCTCGTGGGACACCTCTTTTAACAGGGCGATGAACAAGGTCAAGAAGGTTGAGAACGTGTCGGCAAAGCCATCATAAGCCGGCCGTGTGGTCGGCTTTGGTGCGGACTTAAACTGGTCTTCATATTATGGAAAAGCGGAGTAGTCGGGCTCGAGGGGGCGCAAGGCGAGAAGGACCGAAGAAGATGCCGCTTATGTTCGTGGACTTGAGGAGAAAGTGAACGCGCTTCCGCAGTTTTTCCAAGACGAACTGGCGAAGACGATGAGCGTCCTCCTTCCTGATATGATGCAGTCACTCGCGAATTGGCAAGCGCGTGGTGGACAAGGGCCCATACCGGTTCCCAACATGGTCGACAGCAACTCGGGCACCGCGGCGGCCACAGTCTTGACTCCCGCCGTATTGGTGGATCCCGCACCGACTCCCGCCTTATTGGTGACTCCGTCCGCCAACAACAGGGCAGCGGCGCCGGACGTGATGGTGACTCCTCCAGCCACGATCGAGCAACCGGGGCATAATAATAATGCACCTGACGATAGCGAAAATAGGGCGACTGATGCCACGGGAGGCAGCACACCCTCTTTCTCTTGCATGCCCGCCGTCGTCGGCGGGGTCTCTTCATTGGCCGACCTCGACGCCCTCAAGGTAACTATAAGCATCCGCAACTCAAACGAGGACTTCATCTCCTTGCCTTTTATTACTGGCATCTCTCTGATCCCTACATGCATATATCTCTTTCACAGGAGGACACTCCATGCATTCTACTACAAGTCATGGACGGCGAGTTGAAGGATGTTGCCAAAGGTAAAATTCTTCAACCCCAAAATCGAATGAGCACAATAGGCCGATGGCACCGGAGATGCATAGGGTTCAAATCTCTCTCGTGATTTCGGGTTACAAGAGAATTGAACCTCCCATTCAACCCCCCGGATACGATGAGGATGAGCCGACAGTCCTTAATGATTGTTTCGGCCAAATATGCCTTTGGCCGAAGACCCAAATGCGTTTGATGACGGGGGAAGGGGGCACCACACCAAGGACAACACCACCGGTAGTCGTCGTGCCAGCACCACATGATCCCATCGGCGCACAACAAGAAGACAATGATCTTGATGATGTTATCGGCGCCAACCAGTTCATCAACACTTTGTTTGATGAAGGTGATGGCTTATTCATGCATCCTGTTGAAGGAGCCTACCAACATGACGAGGAAGCTCGCGGTCCAGCTGATCCTGCGGAGAAACCTGCTTGCTCCATGCGTCTCTTTGTTGCTTCTCAGGAGATGTCTCCAGCAGCTTGTGCCTTCACCGCACCTCAAGAAGATGCCACAAGGATATCTATTCTCAGCCCGTCCACACTCCATAAGGCGCCCTCTGAGCAGATAAAGGCCGGTGACTGCTCGAAATCAGAAAAGAAGAAGGGACGGAAAAGAATGAAGAGCGCTTCGAGCAGCCAACCTCCGATTCCGATCCAGGCTCAAGATGGGCCACCAAGACCCAAGGATCTCTCGTTTGAAATCCATGTGGCGAGTAGGGCGATGCTACCTAATGACATTCTCGACCTTGCAATTTCGGATATGCACAGTGTGCATCACAGTGTTATGGCATTAGAGAAGATGCTTCTTTGAAAAAATAATCCCTCGTACCCAATTTTCATGTCCAAGGTGCCACTCAACATGGGCTTCATCAACAATGTCCCCGCGGATATGATAATCCTGGGGTTTTCAGAGATCTTCAATTTGTTTCATCTCTAGCGACTGGACCATAGCCTTATCCGTCTGTTCTCGCTCAGCCTTTCTATGAGTATCAGGAGAGATAAGACCCCCGAGCGTTGCGGTATTTTACCCCTTCTACACGCGTGAAAGCATCTTGATGGACGACAGGGACGCAACTGTAACAGCCCAGATTTCACAAAAATTAAAAATTTTGTTTTCGGTGTGAATTGTTTGATTGTCTGATTTTTTTGCGGTGTTTGCATCCCCAATTTATCGATCTGCGATTATTTTCCCCCCTCTTATCTCGTACTGGACGGAGACCGACCCTTGCCACCCTGACACTCGACCTTTGCGACACCGGGTTTCACCCGATCACCGTCGAGAAACCGCACGAGACTAGCCGCAGCCAACGGAACAAAAACCCCGTTTAATAACTAAACGAGATATTTTTATAGCGCACCGGAAAGTGTTCTCAGAATGGTTCCAGCGCGAGGTGAATGCCGCCGGCTCGACATGCTGATCGCGCAGTTCGAAGTTTTACCCGAATCGGAGGTCCTGCGGACCCCCGGCGGTTAGAAACGTGAACACCGCGCGCGTGAGAGAAAAACAGGGGATGTTTTTGCAAACTGCCAGCCACCTGGGCTATATAAAGACCACCACACTCCCACCCCTTTCTAGGGTTTCCCTACCCACAAAATTTGCAGCCACCTCTGTTTTTCTCTAACTCTGTAACGTTCCGATGCCATGTTGTTAGCTTAATATCTTTTGATCTGTGATGCCTATGACCTCAGTTCCTTTTTGTATCTGATCCCCATCATGTCTAGTTCATGCCCATATATTGCTATGTCATGTTGCTGCACTTTTGCATATAGTTTTACCACTATTTATACAGCATGAAAATAATAGTTTCTGCCATGTTTTCGTGATTTTCACGAAGTCCTAGACCAGTAATGTTTTATTGCAATTTGCATGGGCTATAACTAGTTGTTCATAATGCCTATTTGCATGATTCCTTTTGCCATGCCTGACCTTCCATGGCCCGGTTTAGTTGCATATCATTTGTGAGCATGTTTGCATTCATTATCCTATTTATGCATTGCTCTAAAGTGTGCTTCGTGATGTTGGCAGATTGTGTTCCAAACTTGTTTTGGTTGTATCTTTTTAACCGTAACTCCGTTTGGGGTGTCCTTTATATGTAACTTGATTAGTTTTTCGTGTAATTTGTGTTTATTCTATTGTTTTCTGCTGTTAACAAATATAAAATATGGTTTAGGACAGAACAGTACCAAATCCTTTAATTGTTGTGCGACACTTAGTGATATGCCATGTTTAGGTTGTGCCTCACTTAAATTGACTAGAATAGATAGTTTATCTTATGCTTCACCTCTTGCCATGTTTGTGTTCTATGCCATGCTTGAGTGATATGCCATGTTAAAAACCTTTTCCTCACCTTGTGTAGCTAAACAACTTGGACCGATTCTAAATGTGCGGTATCGTCGTTTGTGACGAGTACTCCACTTAAATTGTTAGTAACCTCTCTCGACGGTAGGTGCGATGTCTCGTGTTGACTTCTTGTTGATGCTTTCTTGTGTTTGCTTCGTAGTAATAGATGCTTTCTCGTTGATTGCTTTCCAATGTTTACCGTCTTGTGTGCTTCGCGGGTACCTCTCGGAGACGATGTGAGCTTGCGATCAACTACACCTTCGGAACCCGACTTATCAACAGGAAAGGACTATGCATTAATTATGATCCATTCTATTTCAACCAGCGGTTTGCATGCTAGTCTAGGTTATGTTCGATGTTTGATCCTACCACATGTTTACATCCTCTTTCAAACCGATACAGCCATATCCCCTCCCAGAAAACAATGTACTGCTATGTTACTATTGCTCGTTGCTCAGCCCCTGCTTAGTATGCCTGCTCAGGATGCTACGATGTTACCCTGTTACTCCTTGGTTTGGGATATCACATTATTATATTGTTGCTGATGATATGATTATTGTAATGTTGACTATATTCGAGTCTCCTAGGATCCGAGTTCCGGGTATTGGTTTTAAGACTGAGCGTGCCTAACCGCGTGTGGGATTTTATGGGGTCCCCTATTCTTACCTATGTAGCTTCAAACATTTATAGAGGTGGCCCGAGCTGATTTACCATTTCAAACCCCGTGTGTGTTCTTGGTGGATCCCCTCGCAGTTTTAAACAAACCAGGCCAACGGAGACATGGTTTCTCTGTTGGTCCACACTCGTGAGCTAGGGAAGTCCCCTGTTATATAGGTGATACTAAACCCGACCTTGGCCAGACGGAAGAGTCCGATCCGAGAGCGTGGCCAGATTTTGGATTGGGTGTCGACTCCCCGGGGGCCACCCGGATTTGTTCGTTGTTAGCTAGAGGGATCTGTCGTTTCGGATCTCTCGGAACTAAATCATAAAATGGTTGCCTATGATGGGTAGCAACTGAGAGAGATGGGCGTGCGTGCGGAGCCTTGTAATGAGCAGTTGGTACACCCCTGCAGGGTTAAATCTTTTCGAGAAGACGTGTCCACGGTTATGGACTACTTGAGACCTACGTCTTGTTCATAGACAACAACAACTGAGATAATCTTAATATAACTTGATCAACGTGTGTGTGCCTTGACTGCTTCTTCTTCGTCGGGATGCGAAGAGGAGGACAAGGATAGGATAGGTGTTATGTTTGCGTAAGTAGTTGATAGCAAGACTTGTTGGAGGCGATTCCTCATCGAATGCTTGGCTTCTTATCTTACTCTCTAGATCGTTAGCCACTTGATAAATGCTAGTGCGGAAACAACATCACCACTTACCCCATCCTTACCGTAAACTACTAGTTGTCCTAGAATGACGAGTGATGAAGTCCTTGCTGGGTCAGATGACCACTACAGTTGGATGCTGAGTACTTCTGTACTCATGATACTACCCCAAACTCTTTTCAGGGTTCTTGATTGACAACAGGTATGGTGATCGACGTTTCACGTGGAGACTCGACGACCACTAGTTAGGCGGATCACGGCGGAGGGCCTGGACCCGTGTGGTTATGGGGATCGATGTTTTTCTCTTTGCCAGTAGGCATTTGATTGTAGTCTGTACTCAGACAGGTATCTTCCGCTGTTGTATTGTATTAAGGAAGTTGTATGCCGATTGTATGAGATGTTGTATCCTTGTATCTGTAATATTGTGATATAATGTTGGAAATTCGGGGCATATGGCTATGTCATATGTCGCGGTGGGATCGATATGTGCTTCGTCCCCGGATCTGGATTGAAACATCTAGATCTGGAACAGTACCGCATATCGGGCCTTACAACTTGGTATCAGAGCCTTACCGACCGTAGGATCCCTTCTCTGGCCGAAGTCGAGTCTAGACAAAAACTATTTTGTAGTTACTAGGTTAGTTATCGGAGAGTAGGAATCATTTTACTCCTTACCCTTGCTCTGGTCAGGACGAGTGTCGTAAGTGTTTTATTCTTGTCTTATCCCTTTCAAAGTCTAGGATCTCGAGTGTGTGGAGTATCGGAACCGTTACAATGCCTTGCTTGCAGCGTATTGTCTCGATTCCGATCTCAGGTTTGGGAAATCCTGTAGTACCTTTAGTTCTCCGACTCCGGATAATATCTTGGTCGTCCGTTGACTTCATTCCTCTTGACTAGAATCCTCACGATTTGCGTGAGAGTAATTCCTTGATCATCGTTTTTAATTGTCGTTCTTCCTTTTGACACCTGATGGTTTCGATATTCGACGTTGCCGTCTCTCTGCGAAAAGTTTCTCAATGGAGGTTCGTCGTTCGACATGGAGCAAGTCTCTTGTTGGTGGTGTTGAAGATCGTCGAATCTCTTCTTTCCCCCTTCCCTCTCCCCCGGATCGTCCAGGATCTCGGGACGAGATCCCTTGTTGGTGGTGTTGTATTGTAACAGCCCAGATTTCACAAAAATAAAAAAATTTGTTTTCAGTGTGAATTGTTTGATTGTCTGATTTTTTTGCGGTGTTTGCATCCCCGATTTATCGATCGGCGATTATTTCCCCCCTCTTATCTTATACTGGACGGATACCAACCCTTCCCACCCTGACACTCGACCTTTGCGACACCGGGTTTCACCCGATCACCGTCGCGAAACCGCACGAGACCAGCCGCAGCCAACGGAACGAAAACCCTGTTTAAAAACTAAACGGGATATTTTTATAGCGCGCCGGAAAGTGTTCTCGGAACGGTTCCAGCGCGAGGTGAACGGCGCCGGCTCGACACGCTGATCGCGTAGTTCGAAGTTTTACCCGAATCGGAGGTCCCGTGGACCCCCGGCGGTTAGAAACGTGAACACCGCGCGCGTGAGAGAAAAACCGGGGATGTTTTTGTAAACTGCCAGCTATCTGGGTTATATAAAGACCACCAGACTCCCACCCCTTTCTAGGGTTTCCCTAGCCACAAAATTGCAGCCACCTCTGTTTTTCTCTAACTCTGTAACGTTCCGATGCTATGTTGTTAGCTTAATATCTTTTGATCTGTGATGCCTATGACCTTGATTCCTTTTTGTACCTGATCCCCATCATGTCTAGTTCATGCCCATATATTTCTATTTCATGTTGCTGCACTTTTTCATATAGTTTTACCACTGTTTATACAGCATGAAAATAATAGTTTCTGCCATGTTTTCGTGATTTTCACTAAGTCCTAGACCAGTAATGTTTTATTACAATTTGCATGGGCTATAACTAGTTGTTCATAATGCCTATTTGCATGATTCCTTTTGCCATGCCTTCCCTGCCATGTCTACTTTAGTTGCATATCATTTCTGAGCATGTTTGCATTCATTATCCTATTTCTGCATTGCTCTAAAGTGTGCTTTGTGATGTTGGCAGATTGTGTTCCAAACTTGTTTTGCTTGTATCTTTTTAACTGTAACTCCGTTTGGGGTGTCCTTTATATGTAACTTGTTTAGTTTTTCGTGTAATTTGTGTTTATGATATTTTTTGCTGCTGTTAACAAATATAAAATATGGTTTAGGACAGAAAAGTACCAAATCCTTTAATTGTTGTGTGGCACTTAGTGATATGCCATGTTTAGGTTGTGCCTCACTTAAATTGACTAGAATAGATAGTTTATCTTATGCTTCACCTCTTGCCATGTTTGTGTGCTATGCCATGCTTGGGTGGTATGCCATGTTAACAACCTTTTTCTCACCTTGTGTAGCTAAACAACTTGAACCGATTCTAAATGTGCGGTATCGTCGTGTGTGACGAGTACTCCACTTAAATTGTTAGTAACCGCTCTCGACGGTAGGTGCGATGTCTCGTGTTACCTTCTTTTTGATGCTTGCTCGTGTTTTCTTCGTAGTAATAGATGCTTTCTCGTTGATTGCTTTCCAGTGTTTACCGTCTTGTGTGCTTCGCGGGTACCTCTCGGAGACGATGCGAGCTTGCGATCAACTACACCTTCGGAACTCGACTTAGCAACAGGCAAGGACTATATATTACTTATGATCCATTTTATTTCAACCAGCGGTTTGCATGCTAGTCTAGGTTATGTTCGATGTTTGATCCTACCACATGTTTACAACCTCTTTCAAACCGATACAACCATATCCCCTCCCAGCAAACAATGTACTGCTATGTTACTATTGCTCGTTGCTCAGCCCCTGCTTAGTATGCCTGCTCAGGATGCTACGATGTTACCCTGTTACTCCTTGGTTTGGGATATCACATTATTATATTGTTGTTGATTATATGATTATTATAATGTTGATTATATTCGACGAAGGATGGAAGGTCTAGGCTATCCCTCTCCGACACTTTGTTCCATTCGAGTCACCTAGGATCCGAGTTCCGGGTATTGGTTTTAAGACTGAGCGTGCCTAACCGCGTGTGTGATTTTATGGGGTCCCCTTTTCTTACCTATCTAGCTTCAAACATTTCTAGTGGTGGCCCGAGCTGATTTACCATTTGAAACCCCGTGTGTGTGCTTGGTGGATCCCCTCGCAGTTTTAAACAAACCGGGCCAGCGGAGACATGGTTTCTCTGTTGGTCCAGACTGGTGAGCTAGGGAAGTCCCCTGTTATATAGGTGAGACTAAACCCGACCTTGGCCAGACGGAAGAGTCCGATCCGAGAGCGTGGCCAGCTTTTGGATTCGGTGTCGACTCCCCGGGGGCCACCAGGATTTGTTCGTTGTTAGCTAGAGGGACCTGTCGTTTCGGATCTCTCGGAACTAAATCATAAAATGGTTGCCTATGATGGGTAGCAACTGAGATAGATGGGCGTGCGTGCGGAGCCTTGTAATGGGCATTTGGTACACCCTTGCAGGGTGAAGTCTTTTCGAGAAGCCGTGTCCACGGTTATGGACGACTTGAGACCTACGTCATGTTCATAGACAACAACAACTCAGATAATCTTAATATAACTTGATCAACGTGTGGGTGCCTTGACTGCTTCTTTTTTGTCGGGATGCGAAGAGGAGGACAAGGATAGGATAGGTGTTATGTTTGTGTAAGTAGTTGATAGCAAGACTTGTTGGAGGCGATTCCTCATCAAATGCTTGGCTTCTTATCTTACTCTCTAGATCGTTAGCCACTTCATAAATGCTAGTGCGGCAACAACATCACCACTTACCCCATCCTTACCGTAAACTACTAGTTGTCCTAGAATGATGAGTGATGAAGTCCTTGCTGGGTCAGATGACCACTACAGTTGGATGCTGAGTACTTCTGTACTCATGATACTACCCCCAAACTCTTTTCAGGGTTCTTGATCGACAACAGGTATGGTGATCGACGTTTCACGTGGAGACTCGACGACGACTAGTTAGGAGGATCCCGGCGAAGGGCCTGGACCCGTGTGGTTATGGGGATCGATGTTTTTCTCTTTGCCAGTAGGCATTTGATTGTAGTCTGTAGTCAGACAGGTATCTTCCGCTGTTGTATTGTATTAAGGCAGTTGTATGCCGATTGTATGAGATGTTGTATCCTTGTATCTGTAATATTGTGATATCATGTTGGAAATCCGAGGCATATGGCTATGTCATATGTCGCGGTGGGACCGATATGTGCTTCGTCCCCGGATCTGGATGGAAACATCTAGATCTGGAACAGTACCGCATATCGGTCCTTACAGCGACTCTCGCGGCGGGGTACATCAGAGACTTCATGCTAGAAAATGACAACAAGGATTCATTTCTCATGACCTACTCTCCCAAGTAAGTCATTCGCTCGACGCCGTAGTATTTATGATTTGTTAGCTTTCCATTGTCCTCTTCCAACATTCCTTTTGTATTGTTTTAATTATGCAGTGAGGATCAAGACTGTGTGCTCATCTGATTTTCACCGCAACACTCGCATGCCGTGTATTTAGACTCAGGGAGTGTGAAGAAGAAAGATTAGAAGTATATCATGAGAGTTTTGGATGATGCTCTCGCCGGCTACAAAGAATCCGGAGGCAAGATCGTGAAGCACAAGTACAGGAAGCATCAGCCTGGTGTGAGCGTGTTCAACCACGTAACGCAATTCCCGTGCGTCAAGCAGCCGGCTAGCAGTGTGAGGGATGCGTACTACGCCCTCCATCACATGCATGCGATTGTACAGGAAGAGCACAACCTTACGCTTCCAAGTCATCTCAAAGTGTGGGCCAAAAGGAAGGCGGCAATCGCCAATGCAAATCTTAGACAGGAGTTCTTTCACATCCAAGGAGAGATGACGACTATCATCCGTCATGAAGTACAGGTGAAGGGGTCGATCTTCCACTGGAACATTGCACCATCCAATGGGGAGATAGAAGTCCGCCTAAAGGCCTTGCGTGACACAAGGCCTTTCATGATGAAAGATGGATGCCGCCCATTCCCTGAGCCGAGTCACAAGTGATGACGATCGATGTGAATTTCATGCTACATTGTTTCATGCTTAGCGTTGTTAGTTCCGAACAATAGTGATGATTTGTGTTCTAAATAACTTTATCTCTATCGCACAAACACTTTTCCATCTTTGTATAAATGTATCATGCATTATTTTGGCTATGCTACTAGTTTATTTGATCAGTTCTTATTGAAGTTGTGTTGTGTGTATCTTCCTATATGCTTAAACGATAAATGTGGTCATTGATGCCATTGTCATTCACACTCACTTGTTTGCTGCAACAGATCGATAAAAAGGATCAACAGTATCAAGATGGAGTGAATAAAACAATACTCGAAGGATTAGTTCTAGGGTTTTCTTTTATTTCATTTGTAATAACTTGTTTCGATATTTGTAAACAATACTTGAAGACATGTAAGGCTTTCTCTAGTTTTGTAATGCTTCTATTTATGTAATAATTTTTGTGATTCCATTTATGTAACTTTTGCTGTATTTTGTTTTCTTTTTCTGTAATTTTTTTTGTTTTCTGTAATATAGATTTAATGGCGCATATTCTGTACAGGTAGTGGCGCACCAGGAATGCGTCACCCTAATGAACCTTAGGGGTGGTGCATATTTTGTACAGGTAGTGGCACACCAGGAATGCGCCACCCCTAAGGAACCTTAGGGGTGGCGCATTTTGAAATGCGCCACCCATAAGGGCTTAGGGGTGGCGCATTTCGAAATGTGTCACCCCTAAGCCCTTATTAGTGCCTTGTCCTTAGTGGACGATGACCCTCAACGTAAAGGGATCTATTGTAGCGTTTTCGATAAGTAAGAGTGTCGAACCCAACGAGGAGCGAAAGGTACTGATAGGTGATGGTGGACAAGGAATAACTGCAAACACTGAAAGATAACTTTTTAGGGGTTTTCGATATAAGCAACGATAAGATAAAAGCAAGCAAAGTAAATAGCACTGAGGAGCAGCAAGTGGCCCAATCCTTTTGTGCAAAGGATAAGCCTGGCAACTGAACTTATAAAGACTAAAGCGTTCTTGAGGACACATGGAGAGGTAGTCACGTGCTTTCGCCATACTCCGTATCGATAACAAGTGTTGTGCTGATAAGTGTTGAGTGGGTGGATCTATGCTAGCACACCTTCTAGACTAAGATAAGTGCACTCTTATGATTAAACATCTTGCAAGCATCCGCAAATACAAGATAGAAATTAAGGCAAAGCTTAACCACAGCAATAAGATCAAGGATCCAGTAATCCCTTGTGCAAAAGTGTGCAAACTGGGGTTCAGGTTTCTGTCACTCCGGCAACCCACCGTAAGCATTCTTAATACACAATGCATTCCCCTAGGTCCTTAAGAAGGTGAAGTGTTGAGTGTTCGACTCACACAACACCACTAGGAAAATAAGAACACAACTTAAATATCAAACAACACAAATTACTTCAACATCATATGACTACTAACAACTAGACTTCTCCCTTGTCCTCTAGAACTAAAGTAACTACTCACAAGACATAAAAGAGATCATGATCAGAGGTGATAAATATATGATAAACAATCTGGACATAATGGTATTTCTCCCACAAAACTCAATAGCATTCACCACAAAGTAATAATACACACCGATAGAGTAGAGAGGATAGATAGTACGGATTACAACACAAGATGAACTTGTGAGGTGAGATTGGATGGGGGTGGAGATGGTGCTGGTGTTGCGGATGATGTTGATGATGATCTCGATGATGCCCGTGACGATGGTGATGACGATGGCGATGATCTCCCCTTCCGGGAGGTAATCTCCTCGGCGGAATCTGCCCGCCGGAGAGCCATTTTCTTCTCTGTAGGTTTCCGCCATGGAGCGGAGGCGGAACTCCGTGAAAGATTCTCTTTTTTAGGGTTTTCGTGTAACGAGGATTATATAGGCCAGAGGGGGGAGCCGGGAGTGGCCCCAGGGCTCCAGGCACCCTCCCGGCGCGGCCAGGGGTGGGGCCGCGGCAGGTGGCCGCCTGGGGCGCCTGTGGCCCCCCTCTAGCCCCTCTTCGGCGAGTCTTCGTTATCCTTCTGGAAAATACCCCCGTCGATTTTCAGGTAATTTGGAGGTATTCTTCTTCATCAACTCAGCGTCCACTTTTTACCGCTGAATCCTGCGTCTGCTGCTTCGCCACCGGAAAGTTGCAAACTGTGTATCATAAGCCAAAACAACATAAGAACATCATCGTAATGTGAAATATATCAACGAATAAGGATGAATTACGATATAAAATAGTGATGCATTTTGGATGTATCAACTCCCCCAAGCTTAGACGTCGCTTGTCCCCAAGCGAAAACTGAGCTCGGTAAACCTGTCCACAAGTTTAGAGAGTGAAGTATCGATAACTAAAATACGGACATGAAGCATCATGATCTTTTCACCAAACTCAAACATCCTAAACAACAAACTCCAACTCATAAAATCCATTATGAAAGAGTAATAACAATTATAATCAAAAGTAGGGATAAGGAAACTCATCAAATCATGGCAAACAAGTCCTTTGGTCAAGGGACAACTAAAAGCTTTTACCTTTGCTCTTTCTCTTTATATTTTGAAGAGATAAATTGGAACTTTTTGAAAGAACAAGCTATTAGTAATGAAGTGCAAATGCTAACACAAAGGAAGATGTTTGCTTGGCAAGTGCTTTTGCAACCAACTTACTTATCAAAAGATAATGTCAACAATGATATGGCATGGAAAAACTTTAATGCAGCATTATATGGATGAATCTTCATCAGCATCAAGTGTCTGTTCTCTTTGGGAAAGGAGGAAGTAGGGGAAACTGACTCAACATAAAAGTAAAGGAAAAAGGAAGCCTTGTTAAAGGCAAGCAGGGAAAATGCAAGTGTTATCCTTAAATCAAATAGAATGAAAATAGGTTTTGAGAGGTGCATGATTTGTCAACGAATGCTAATAGATAACTCAATTGCTTCTCAGATTGGACAAGTTTCGAGGAATGGCTCCTAAACGGGGACGATCACATCCCCGCAATCTCTTTTGTTTATCACTGCCAGATTTTTCTGATTTCTCATGAACCAAGCGTGAAGGAGGGTTTGTATGTTGTATTATCTTGTGTGAGCTGGGCGCACTCATGCCAGTTCTTCCTCGTATTAGGGGTTTGAAGATTAGACATACAATCCCGGGGTAAAACTTGTCCAACTTAAGAAGGTCATGAGTGAACTACTACTTCCTCATGAGCTAAAACAGGGGCACAAAACGGAAGATTTTGAACATTTTAGGATAACACAAAAATTCTATGCTTTAGGAGTGGTAGTGGAATACCACGAATAGGAAGTTATGGTGGAATCATATGGAAGGTACTGGTTTCAGGTTATGGATGCACAAGCAGAATTCCGCTTAGTACAGAGGTTTGGCTAGCAAAGGCTTTGAGAGAACAGACAATTAATGATGACTTGGATGCAAAGCAATATAAAGCATAAAAATTAAAACATGCATAGCACATCAAGTTGTCTTCCTTGTCAACATAACACTACAAGCATAATAACAAAGAGGGTTTGGCTATGTCGCTACTTTGAGAAAAATAACATGCTTGTTGCTATGACCAAAGCTATGTTTTCCAAGATTAAATAAAGTTTTCAAAGCCATACCTGATATAAGGTCAATACTCCCCACAAGAATCATCATAAGGTCGATTGCGTGAAGAGAATACCGAGTGCAGCGAAGGGATCAATAAACTTCTCATTAATATTCCATCATAGACGACTCCACACTCACGGATAACTCTCCAGAAAGGATAGACCTCAAAGCAAACACCTATTTTATAAGATAACTTCCCTAGACATGATACGACTCTACTTGACTCTAAAATACATAGATAAAGATAAAGATACCGGGCACTCCCCCAAGCTTGGAACAAGCTAAGGGGATGCCATTACCCGAGGAGATTTACTCCTCATCCTTGTTCTTGTCGGTCACGTACTCCTTGGCGAAGCGCTTCCATGGAAACTGTTCTCCAGTCTCAAAGGACATTCCCGTCTCCAAGATCCTGCACTCAGCACCTAAACCCATACGCAGAAACTTTAGTTCCTACTCAAAGTTCTGGTTCTGCAGATCATAGATCTGTGCTTGGAGCCCATAAACTTTTTCTTCTAGTGCGGCCAAACTTGACCACATCTCCTTCATTTCCTTCCTGTGGGAAGCCTCGATCTCGTTCATGATGTTGAAGTTAGCTTCAACACCACGCTCCACCATCTTCTTGAACTTGAAGACCTCATGTTCCATCTCCTTCAGCCGCTCCTCGGTGCTCCCCTCCTTGACTGGTCCCTTCAGATCCTCCTTGTGGAGGTCACCATCCTCCACACGAAGGATCTGCGGGTGCTTCTTCACCTCAGCGAGGTAAGGGTTGATGACGTTGACGACGAACTTGTCCTTCGGGGAACTCGGGGAAGCCATGGCACCTAGGTTTAGCTGAAAGTTTTCCTGGCAGAAACAGCTCGAAAAGAAAACACACTAAATCGCGAGATACATTGCTGGAATGATCCGGGCAAATATATAGCAAAAATTTCTGCACAGAAAGGAAGGTAACAGGTCAAAGCGGAGTCGGAGACGGGCTCCGGGGTACCCAAGCGGCCTCCCGGCGCGGCCAGGGGTGGGGCCGCGCCAGGGGGGCGCCTGGGCCCTCTAGAGCTGGTTTCCGGCTCCACTTAGGACTCAAATTTTCTATATTTTGCAAAAACTCATAATCTGGAACTTTTATGGTGGTTTCGCGATGTTTCCTTACCGTAATACATACCTATCTTTATTCTGCCTCTGATGGTGTCTGAAACAGGGCTGCAACATGTCCTTCATGAGATTTTGTGTATACCAAATCCATGTCAACATTGACAGGGTCTCCTGCTATGTAATGCTTAAGTCTTTTCCCATTCACCACTTGAGGTTTGGTGCCTTCAAAATTGTTAATCTTGATTGCACCTGAGCGGTATACTTCCTCAATATGAAATGGCCCTTCCCACCTGGAAAGTAATTTACCTGGAGAAAACCTAAAACGGGATCTAAACAACAAAACTTTATCACCAACATTAAATTCACGTTTCAGAATCCTCCTATCATGCCACTTCTTTACCTTTTCCATGAACATTTTAGCGCTCTCGTAAGCTTCACTTCTCCAGTCATCTAGAGAAGTCAAGTTCATGAGACGCTTTTCACCAGCTAACTTCGGGTCAGCATTAAGCTCTCTAATAGCCCAGAAAGCTTTGTGCTCTAATTCTAATGGAAAATGGCAAGCCTTGCCATAAACCATCTTATAAGGAGACATGCCCATGGGGTTTTTGTAAGCAGTTCTATACGCCCACAAAGCATCTCCTAACTTATTTGACCAATCCTTTCTATTTCTATTGACTGTCTTCTGTAAGATCAACTTGATCTCTCTATTGGTGAGCTCAACTTTCCCACTAGTTTGAGGGTGGTACGGTGAAGCAATTCTATGATTGACATCGTACTTGGCTAAAGCTTTTCTAAAAGCTCCATGTGTAAAGTGTGAACTGTTGGGAAACGTAGTAGAAAACAAAAATTTTCGGCCTACGAATCAAGAACCCAAGATCATCCAAGAAGATTGCATACAAGGTTTTAGGTCATGGCTCACCAACCGATGTAGCGGAAGTAGAGTTGGTGAAGCTCGTGGACGTAGTGGAAGTAGATCTCGCAAGTTCTCCCACGAACAGTCCCTCGATCAATCCCATGAACAAGTCCCGTGATCTAGTCCCACGGACAAGTCCCATGAACAAGCTCCTCGAAGAAGGGTCGAAGGTACGACCCCTCCATTAGTATCCACACATCCCGTAGCATCAATCCAGCAGCACTCCGCCGTCCAGAGATGAACGCCACCGAGAAAACTAGAGGGATAAAACCCTAACGGATTCCGATCTAGAACAGCGTCTAAACCGGGGTCTAAAAGTGGAGCAACGGGGTTTAGAGGAGGGAGGGTGGCGCATAGGCCTTGGGGATTGATTGTGTGTCTCTTCCCCCACCCTTGGCTCACCTTATATAGGTGTCCAAGGGGCCTAGGGCGCAGCTCAAGGAGGTTTGGGAGTCCAACTTGGACTCCCAAGCCTTCCAAACCTACACATACCTTCCCACCGGAAACCTTCCATAATGGTATTTGGAAATCCCACCTGGAGGATCTCCCACCCCTTTTTGATGCGCCCCCACCACCTGGCCGGCCAGGGCAGCCTAGGTGGCTTGCCCCCCAAGGCCAGGGGCGCAGGGCAGTGGGTGGTACTGCCCGGAACTTCCGGAACCTTCTAGAAGCTTCCAGGACCTTCCGGGACCTACCGGGACTGTTTCGGGACATTCCGGACACTTTTGGAGCACTTCCAATACCTTCAGGAACCTCTAACGAATGTTCCGGAGCCATCTAAATGGGTTTCGGAGCCATCCGGGCAAAGGTTATTATGTCCGGTGAACACAACATATTGTTTAAACTGTCCACCGATCACCGAAACTATTCCGGTTGATCGTAAACTTTCCCATTACCATTTTCATATGTTCCGGAACCACCTGGGACTACTCCAGAGTGATCCGGACATATCCTTAAATACCCAAAACTACTTTTGGTGCCCTTATGAACTATTTCATAAATCCCCGGAACTACTTCCGGTACCCGTATGAACTATTCTTCTTTGCTTCCACTAAACATTCTACCATACTAGTATTCTAACAGACTACTGCTCGTTAAGTGTGTGACCCAATAGGTTCGGTATAATGCGGACATGACTCAAAACATCTTCCGGACATAGGTCAACAGCCTTTTGTCAATAGCCAATAATCAACAGCGGAGCCATGGACACCCATGTTGACTCCCGCACATACACGAAGAAACTTCGAGTGAACCATTATGTTTAGTCATGTACCATTCCCTTTGCTTCGCGATATATGACAAAGTTAGAGGAGAGAAGTTTGGCACCCATGTGTAACAACTTCTTGAACACAAGCCACTCGTTATCCTCTTTGCTAGTTCGTCCATTTTCTCGTTATCGTATTCCGGTATCCCCGTGACTGAATCACAATGCGTCTGGCCAGACTATAATGGATACCGTCATACCGAGTGGGCCCGAAGTGAATATCTTCTTCATCGTGAAGGAGCAAATCCCATTCTTGAACTATCACAGTCACTAGCCACACCATCTGACATACCCAGAACTTATTTTACTACTTCCCATTTACGGGAGGATTCATCTAAGAACCAAAGCATGTCTTCCTGTGTGAAGCAACTGGATACTCTCATGGTCTAAGGAATTACGTATATGATAACATTTCATGATATGACTTATAACGTAGTTACGATGTGATCTCTAAGTATATCATTCAATACTGGGGTCGGTTCAACATCATTGTTCTGCTAACAATATGTTCCCATTACTACTGACATCCTTGTTACAAGAACAATGTCCATGATTAAGAAAACGTAATCATCAGTTAGCACATGAGCTGGTCTTAGAGGCTAAACCAGGAACTCTTGGTGTTTACATTTCCACACATGCAAATGAGTTTTCTTCTGAATCTCATAGTCAGGGTCATTGCAATTATAGCACAGAAATATAAACATTAATTACGAACGTGGAAATATATATATAATAACATTTTATTATTGCCTCTAGGGCATATTTCCAACAGTCTCCCACTTGCACTAGAGTCAATAATATTGTCAGTGCTTGAGCACTTTACACCTATGGCATACCGGTGTAATAAATGCCTCATTTGTGGTACAGACCTCATCTTCGGATCTGACGTTTCAGGCCCGTTTGTATCTTGCATATCTTCGCGTTTTCACGCTATCATAAAATTCACTAATTTTATCAGTTTAGCTTTGTATATGTTTGAATCATTTGGTAGGACCTTGGTTCCTTAGAATAAGTCCTGAAATCATTCATCAATGTTCCATGAGCTTCAAGCATCTAGGAAACCATACCATGTTCATAAATGAACTGATGATTCAAAATACCCTCCCTTGTTACTTCTTTAAGCAACAATATACTTAGCCTCTGTTATAGAATTCGCCACAGTATCTAACTTTAACATAGTTCCTTCATACTGTGCCACCCTTATGTGTGAAACACATAATCCCAATTAAAATCGAAAACCGATCGGAGTAAGTATGAAGACTGAATTGGTGTAACTGTTTACATCAAAATTCAGCTGGTGTAACTTGTTACAACGAGCTCTTCATTATCTCCATTCTACGAGAAACATATCTTATCTATCATAAGTTTAACTTTTCACTGTTTGTCCAATGATCAACATGTTGATCACTTTGGTATCTTGCTCACAACCTTTTGGAGCACTGGACATATCTGGTCGTTTTACATATTATGGTGTACATGATTAATCCAAACACACATGTGAGTGGAATTCAATTCATGTGTTTTGCTTATCTGTGTTCATGAACACTGATTTCCGCAAACAACTTTTCACCGTGACCTCGGCAAGAACATCCTTCTTGGCGTTTTCATACTAAACTACTTTAGTATCATGTCAATATGTAACGTTGGATTTAGCATGATCAAGCACTTACTATCTGCATAGATCAATGTGCTCAATACAAATGCTATATTAGCCCAAGTTCTTCAACTGAAAACTATTTCCAATGAAGTCCTTATTCGTGTCAAGAAATTTATATAATTTCCAATCAACAATATGTCATCTACATAAGATTTTAGAAATATCATTCAGCTCCCACTTACTTTCTTGAACATTCAAGCATCTTCGTTATTCCTGATGAAAACAAACTCTTTTGGCAATTTCATCATAACGAAAATTCCAACTCCATTATGCTAGCTCCAGTCCATCACTGGATATCCAAGGCTTGCATCTATTTTAGCATCCTTTGAATCGACAAAACATTCCGGTCGTATCACGTATATGTCCTTTGTTATATTTCCATGTAGGAACTTTGTTTTGACGTTCATTCTACCATATCCTATAAATGAGATATGTAGTAATTGCTAGTATAACCCGAACTGACTAAAGCATTTCTACGGTCGACACTATTTCGCCGTAGTCAACCTTTGAACTTGCTAGAAAACAATTTTCCAACGAGTTGAGCTTTATGGATAAAACAATTTCATCCGAATCAATTATATATCCATATATATATTCTTCAGACTTTTAGTCTTTCCGAGGGTCTACCAAGTTCAAAACTTGACTTACTTCCATGGATACTATCTCGGATTATTTGGCATTTAGCCAAATCCCGGAGTCAGGGCCCATCAACGCTTCTTTGTATATCACAGGTTTATCATTGTCGAACAACAATATCTCGTTTTACATATCATGAATGTTTGTACGATTTTTGTCTAACCTGTGTGGTTCAGCTGCGCACTCCTCTGAAGATTCAACAATCTTTGACAAGTTGCACTGTCCTCCCACTCACTCTTTTGTAAGAAACTATTTTTCTTCAAAACACATTGTTCTTAACAGCAAACAGTTTTGCTTTTGTGTAGTGATAGAGGAATACCAAAACTTTTGGCATAACCTTAACAAAGTAGCACTTATCTGATTTGGGGTTTTGAGTATGTCAAACATATGCCTCATATACCCAAATTTTAAGAAAAGATAACATGGTTTTAACAGCCCATACCACATCTAATATGGTGTCATTTCAACAGATTTGATGATGCTCTTTTCAGTGTAAAAGCCGTAGTCACTAACGCATAACTTTAATAAGTATAATGGCAAATTGATAAACGTCATATTTGATCTTACCGTGTCATACATGGCTTGATTACATCTCTCGAACACTTTACTCATAGTGGTGTTCAGGGAGACGCAAGTTATGACACTTCTTCACAACTCATCAGACGTTCGCTAAACTTGTAACTCAAATATTACTTTCTACAATCTAATTTGCAGAAGCTTTATTTTCTTGTTACAATGAATTTCTATTTCACTCTAAAATTCCTTAAACATTTCAAAGATTTCAGAAGTATGTCTCTATTGAACAGATATCCACATATCTACTTCAACTCATGAGTGAAGATAGGGAATCCACTGCACACAACTACACTTATTGGACTACACACATCATCATGTATGATTACCAATGGTTTAGTTGCCCGTTCATGTATGGCCTATCAACGGTGTTTTAGTCACATTACTTCGAGACAAAGATCGCAAGCGTCAAGTGATTCATAATCATATGACTCGAAAGTCCATCACTTATGGAAATTCTTCATGCATGTTATGTCACTTGTGATAAACGGCAGTGCCACATCTATGTGGTATTTCTGTCAGTCTTGCGACGTTTAGCATCAGTGTTATGGATGTTTAGTATTATTATCAAGATTCATAACATACAACCTATTCATAATGGAAGTATGGCCTTTACGTTATTCATAGCTTTGAACAACTCTCTTGCAACAAACATGATTCAAAATGATGTTTTGCAACAAGGCTAAAGTGTAGTAACAATTTACTCAACTCTAAAATGAATTATGAAGATAATCATAGAGTCAACACACGGCATAGTAAACCTTTTACCGTTTTCCCAAGCGTGTCAAAACTCATCATTAGCTGGTCATAAAGTCCATAGTATTTCTTGCATCGAGTTGCAACAATATGCAATCGATGTGATATTCCGGTGATCAACAGTTTAATCACAATATACAGAATCCACAATTAACTGCTTAATCATGATTCCCAAGAATTACATCTCTTGACCAACAATGAATTCATCTATAACTCCGTATGACTTTCATTTCTGAGCTGGTTATTCCAGTCTTCTTTCGTTTGGCCTTTATACTTATCATAGTTCTATTTCCAATGTCACTCCTACTCACAAAAGATCACACATGATTAAGGATGGCACAGGCCATGGAATTTCCGGCGTGTAAGTCTTACTAACATCCTTTGGACTTCTTTCCCTTAATTCTCATCATCATATGATCGGTGTTCTTCTGGATCCCACACTTATCAGTTTTGTTTAGAGCACAGTGAACATTTTCACTAATGCTTACAATCATACATTGTACTAGATATCTTAACTTATTTTTCAGTTCCATGAATATAACATAACTATCCCAAACTTTTCGAAGTTTGGGTTTCATGGTGGTGAAGACAATGCACTTAGCTGTCGTGGAATTCTAGCATTTTGGATTATGGACATAAGTCACATCATCCATAGCATCAGCGGGAGATCATCAAAAATTTGCGATAGGACAAGCTCCTTCTCGACACTATTGAGGATAGTCCTCACAATACGGTACCAATCGTAAAGTTTTTACCAGATAAAACAGTTAATCAAAATCAATTTGGGAAGGTGGTAACGCGAGCCATTATTCTACAACGATAATGCAAATACTAAGACTTTGTTCATAATTAAGTTGCACTTGTGATTAATCAATTTAATTACTTAGTGCGCTCCCACTCAGATCAATATCTCTCGTAATTGATGCTGGAGTGATTCAAGATCCAACCCAATCGTCCGCCATTGATGTGACATCACTGATGACTTAGACTGGACCGGTAGGCCAACTTGCCAATCACGCCAAAGGTGATTCTTGTTCATCTTTCGATGGGCGTGTTCCGGTAGCAAACTTTTATCCAAACCGTCAAGATAACCAAGTGTAATGTGCTGTGTGTTCTTTTAACACACCCATCTTTTATGCGTCACACCGTGTGCACCCATGTGACATGACCTGCTCCGATGTGAAACATAGTATAGACGGTGCTACAGTTGGAAGAACACTATCAACTTGATATTGTTTTGCGAGAGATCACCCTAATAAAATACGACTACCGCGCATCAAACAAGGGTGCATCAAAGGGATAAACATCATAGGCAGTTCATAAAATTATGTGATATGATATAGCCCTTTGCTTCGTGAAGTCTTCATTATCTTCACGTCGTCGTGGTTGAAGTCACCGTGTCCACCAACTTTGTCCTTGGTGCCGGGACCAACACCACGGCTTCCGGCATGTGCGTCGGGGTCCACCTCCGCATCGTAGATCATCACCTTGCATCTATCTATTGCTTTGCCTCGAGCTAATAAACAGTTCTGGCACGCAGGCCATAATTAAGTGACAATCATATGACTCCAGTCATCATGCCGTACCACGACACGCAGGTCGCGAATAAATATTACATAACATATAGCATCTCATACAAACACATTGCAAATCTTGAAGGCTATACCACATCACATGCATACTCTGCAAAAACGAGTTAGATCGCCATCTACACGGGTGTTGCAACTTTTATCGTGGTTGTTAAGCAGGTTTACAAGGCAAACGAGAAACCCTAGACAAAACAAAAACACGATACTTCTTTTGTTGCTAGTTTAACATACGGGGTGCGTGTAGCAACTAATGCCACAAGCCAAACTTCGTTAAACGCGTGACCCCCGTGTGGATTTGAGTTCATAAAATCCACAAGCCCGTTCATGTAAAATTTTCTATAGCAAGACTAGGATGAGATCCAAGGAATTTGATGTAGTCCATGATCAAGGCAACCAGCATACTAAGAGCAGCATAGAGGGATCATGGCAAAACTCAAACCTTGTAGCAAAATCACATCATGCCGTCGAGCAAAGAAATTATCACATGATAGGGAAGCAAACAAGAAAATCAATGCCTCATATCAACATATGATCTACCTAAACATGCATCTAATCAAGGATCGCTCATGATACCACTGTTGGGAAACATAGTAGAAAACAAAAAATTTCGGCCTACGAATCAAGAACCCAAGATCATCCAAGAAGATTGCATACAAGGTTTTAGGTCATGGCTCACCAACCGATGTAGCGGAAGTAGAGTTGGTGAAGCTCGTGGACGTATAGGAAGTAGATCTCGCAAGTTCTCCCACGAACAGTCCCTCGATCAATCCCATGAACAAGTCCCGTGATCTAGTCCCACGGACAAGTCCCATGAACAAGCTCCTCGAAGAAGGGTCGAAGGTACGACCCCTCCATTAGTATCCACACATCCCGTAGCAGCAATCCAGCAGCGCTCCGCCGTCCAGAGATGAACGTCACCGAGAAAACTAGAGGGAGAAAACCCTAACGGATTCCGATCTAGAACAACGTCTAAACCGGGGTCTAAAAGTGGAGCAACGGGGTTTAGAGGAGGGAGGGTGGCGCATAGGCCTTGGGGATTGATTGTGTGTCTCTTCCCCCACCCTTGGCTCACCTTATATAGGTGGCCAAGGGGCCTAGGGCGCAGCTCAAGGAGGTTTGGGAGTCCAACTTGGACTCCCAAGCCTTCCAAACCTACACATACCTTCCCACCGGAAACCTTCCATAATGGTATTTGGAAATCCCACCTGGAGGATCTCCCACCCCTTTTTGGTGCGCCCCCACCACCTGGCCGGCCAGGTCAGCCTAGGTGGCTTGCCCCCCAAGGCCAGGGGCGCAGGGCAGTGGGTGGTACTGCCCGGAACCTTCCGGAACCTTCTAGAAGCTTCCAGGACCTTCCGGGACCTACTGGGACTGTTTCGGGACATTCCGAACACTTTTGGAGCACTTCCAATACCTTCAGGAACCTCTAACGAATGTTTCGGAGCCATCTCAATGGGTTTCGGAGCCATCCGGGCAAAGGTTATTATGTCCAGTGAACACAACATATTGTTTAAACTGTCCACCGATCACCGAAACTATTCCGGTTGATCGTAAACTTTCCCATTACCATTTTCATATGTTCCGGAACCACCTGGGACTACTCCAGAGTGATCCGGACATATCCTTAAATACCCAAAACTACTTTTGGTGCCCTTATGAACTATTTCATAAATCCCCGGAACTACTTCCGGTACCCGTATGAACTATTCTTCTTTGCTTCCACTAAACCTTCTACCATACTAGTATTCTAACAGACCACTGCTCGTTAAGTGTGTGACCCAATAGGTTCGGTATAATGCGGACATGACTCAGAACATCTTCCGGACATAGGTCAACAGCCTTTTGTCAATAGCCAATAATCAACAGCGGAGCCATGGACACCCATGTTGACTCCCGCACATACACGAAGAAACTTCGAGTGAACCATTATGTTTAGTCATGTACCATTCCCTTTGCTTCGCGATATATGACAAAGTTAGAGGAGAGAAGTTTGGCACCCATGTGTAACAACTTCTTGAACACAAGCCACTCGTTATCCTCTTTGCTAGTTCGTCCATTTTCTCGTTATCGTATTCCGGTATCCCCGTGACTGAATCACAATGCGTCTGGCCAGACTATAATGGATACCGTCATACCGAGTGGGCCCGAAGTGAATATCTTCTTCATCGTGAAGGAGCAAATCCCATTCTTGAACTATCACAGTCACTAGCCACATCATCTGACATACCCATCAGTCATGAGGTACCTAGGTACTCCAAACCTAGGAAAAATTACATCCTTGAGCATTTTCAAAGATGTCTTGTGATCAACACTTTCAGTGGGGATTGGCTCTACCCACTTGGTTACATAATCAACAACAGCTAGAATGTGAGTGTACTTGTGTGAGGAAGGAAAAGGACCCATAAAATCAAATCCCCAGCAATCAAAAGGCTCAATCACTAGAGAGTAATTCATAGGCATCTCATTCCTCCTACTAATATTACCAACTCTCTGACACTTATCACAGGATAAAACATAATTTCTAGCATCTTTAAAGAGAGTAGGCCAATAAAAACCTGATTGAAGAACCTTATGTGCGGTCCTCTCACCAGCATGATGTCCTCCATATGGACTATCGTGACATTGTTTGAGAATGTCCTTCTGCTCGTGTTCCGGTACGCATCTTCTCACGATCCCGTTTGGACCTTCTTTGAAAAGATGTGGGTCATCCCAAAAGTAATGCCTCAAATCATGAAAGAACTTCTTCCTTTGCTGAAATGTTAAACCTGGAGGCAAAAACTTTGCAACGATAAAGTTAGCATAATCTGCAAACCAAGGGTCGGAGAGAGATTGTACTTTAACAACAGCTAGCTGTTCGTCTGGAAAACCGTCGTTGAATGGAATGGGATCATGCGGTATATCTTCCATCCTTGAAAGATTATCCGCCACCGGATTGTCTGCTCCTTTCCTATCGACAATCTGCATATCAAATTATTGAAGAAGGAGTACCCATCGGATGAGCCTTGGTTTGGCATCCTTCTTCTCCATAAGATACTTAATGGCAGCATGGTCAGTATGAACAATAATCTTAGAATCAACAATATACTGCCTAAACTTATCACAAGCAAACACTACTGCTAAGAATTCCTTCTCAGTAGTAGCATAATTCTTTCGAGCACCATCAAGGGTTTTGCTAGCATAAGATATAACATTCAACTTCTTATCAACCCTTTGTCCTAAAACAACTCCAACGTCAAAATCACTAGCATCACACATAATTTCAAAAGGTAAATTCCAATCAGGTGGTTGTACTATAGGAGCAGTTATTAAAGCTTTCTTAAGAACTTCGAAGGCTTCCTTACAATCTTCATCAAAAACAAAAAGAATATCCTTCTGGAGAAGATTAGTGAGGGGTCTCGAAGTCTTAGAAAAGTCTTTAATAAATCTTCTATAGCAAGCAGCATGACCGAGAAAACTACGAATACCTTTGATGTCCCTTGGATAGGGCATCCTTTCAATTGCTTCAATCTTGGCCCTGTCAACTTCAATTCCCCTCTCGGAAATCTTGTGGCCAAGAACAATTCCCTCATTGACCATAAAGTGGCACTTCTCCCAGTTAAGCACCAGGTTCATCTCCTCACATCTCTTCAAAACTTTATTAAGGTTGTGGAGACAATGGTCAAAAGAGGTTCCATAGACGGAGAAATCGTCCATGAATACCTCCACGATTTCTTCACAAAAACCATGAAAGATAGCAGACATACACCTTTGAAAATTAGCAGGGGCATTAAATAAACCAAAAGGCATACGTCTGTAAGCATAAGTACCATAGGGACAAGTAAAAGTGGTCTTCTCTTGATCAGCAGTGTTAACATGAATTTGAGAGAAGCCAGAATAACCATCTAAATAACAAAAATGAGTATTCTTGGATAACCTTTCAAGCATTTGGTCGATGAACGACAAAGGGTAGCAGTCCTTCCTAGTTGCCTTGTTCAGCTTCCTGTAATCAATACACATTCTATACCCAATAATAATTCTCTGAGGTATTAGTTCATTCTTATCATTACGAACTACAGTTGTTCCTCCTTTATTTGGAACACAATGAACCGGGCTTACCCACTTACTATCAGCTATAGGGTAGATAATACCTGCGGCTAGAAGCTTGAGAATCTCAGTCCTTACAACATCCATCATTTTTGGATTCAACCGTCGTTGATGATCAACAACTGGTTTAGCATCAGGTTCAAGGTTGATGGTATGTTGACAAATAGACAGACTAATCCCCTTAAGGTCATCAAGGGTATAGCCAATTTCACCTCGATGTTTGCGAAGTACTTCCAATAGACGCTCCTCTTCATACACTAAAAGGTTAGAATTGACAATAACATGATATACTTTCTTTTCATCTAAATAAGCATATTTGAGCGTATCGGGAAGAGGTTTAAGATCAAACACTGTATCTTATTTTGGTTGAGACAAAATTCCCAAAGGTTCAAATGGAAGGTTGTGCTTTAGGATAGCAGGTTGTCTTAAGAATATTTCGTCCAGCTCATTCCTCTCCTGCATATGCAAATCATTCTCGTGGTCTTCCATATATTGCCGCAAAGGATCATTAGGGGGAATAGCAATGGAAGCAATATCTTCAATAATCTTATCATTACTAGGTAAATCAGTACCACGAGGCTTCTTAGAGAACTTAGAAAAATTAAATTCATATGGCTCACCATTGAATTCAACAGAAACTTTACCTTTCTTGCAATCTATTATAGCTCCACATGTTCTGAGAAAAGGTCTACCGAAAATAATAGGACAAAAATTATCCCTCACTGAACCAAGTACTATAAAGTCGGTAGGATACTTTAACTTTCCGCATAGGACTTCAACGTCTCTCACAATTCCGATAGGAGAGATAGTTGATCTGTTTGCAAGATGAATAGTAACATCAACTTCATCAAGTTCACAAGGTGAAATATCACCCATGAACTCTTGATAAAGTGAATACGGGATAGCACTAGCACTCGATCCCAAATCGCATAGCCCATAATAATTGTGATCCCTATTTTAACAGATACCACAGGAGTACCTGAAATTGGGCCCTTATTCTTGGCTGTGACAAGGTTAGTGGAAACATCGCAAAAATTTATATTGGAATCTAAAGCATCATTAGTAATAAGATCCTTAACCAATGCAACTCGAGGATCGACCTTGATCTGGTCCTCAGGCTCATCAATTCTTCTCTCACTCTTATTCATTATGCCTGTCAGAAAAGAGTGCTCCCTTATTCTTACGGGAAAAGGGGGATTTTCATATATAACTGCAGGCACAATATGGTCAGCAACATGAATATCAATAGATGATTCTTTGAAGGGTTTATGATGCTGACTCTTCTCCTTCTTAGAAGAGTGAATATGAGAGGCAAAGTCCTTGCAAAAATCAATCATCATATGGGAATCAAGACCAATATTAGAGCAAAAGGCATTAAAGGAATCAGTTTTCACATAGCTCTCTATATAATCATGCTCATAATTTATAGTAGGTTCAATACCTTTATCTATTTCCCTATCTTCGGTTTTCTTCTGGATCCTTTCAAGCAGATCCCATCTTTCTTCAACGCTTTTTGTCTGAAATACCACCTTAGGAGGCATCCAACATCTCCTTATCCTGACGAGAAAGTCTAGCATAAAATTTTGTAAGTATAGTTTCCTTGGGGAGCTCATGAATAGGACATTTGAGCATTAGAGATTTCAATCTCCCCCAAGCTTGAGCGATGCTTTCTCCGTCACGAGATCTAAAGTTATAGATATAATTCCTGTCTCGATGAATTTCATGAAGAGGATAAAACTTGGTATAAAAGAGAGACATAAGCTCATGCCAATCAAGCAAATGAGAGTTATCGAGAAGCTTATACAAATCTAAAGCTTTATCTATAAGCGATACGGAGAACAATTTCTTCATGAAAAACTCCTTTGATACACCTGCAAGCTTAAATAATGAACATAGTTGTGATAAATATAGCAAGTGTTCACTGGGGTGTCTATCTCCTGCATAACGATTAGCCAAAACACAATCGATAATACCAGCTGGTATTTTGTAAGGCACAATTTCAGTAGGGGGAGGAACAACCACCACAGGTGTGGGGAGTTTCCCCATAAGCAACGACCCAATAGCTAAGTTGTCCATACGGAAAAAGAACAGCAAAATAAAAGCAACGATATAAAAATTCCTTACCAGCTTCACTTACCAATAGCGCTATGCTCGCCGGCAACGGCGCCAGAAAACGTAGCTTGATGACCGTCAACGTAAAGGGATCTATTGTAGCGTTTTCGATAAGTAAGAGTGTCGAACCCAACGAGGAGCGAAAGGTACTGATAGGTGATGGTGGACAAGGAATAACTGCAAACACTGAAAGATAACTTTTTAGGGGTTTTCGATATAAGCAACGATAAGATAAAAGCAAGCAAAGTAAATAGCACTGAGGAGCAGCAAGTGGCCCAATCCTTTTGTGCAAAGGATAAGCCTGGCAACTGAACTTATAAAGACTAAAGCGTTCTTGAGGACACATGGAGAGGTAGTCACGTGCTTTCGCCATACTCCGTATCGATAACAAGTGTTGTGCTGATAAGTGTTGAGTGGGTGGATCTATGCTAGCACACCTTCTAGACTAAGATAAGTGCACTCTTATGATTAAACATCTTGCAAGCATCCGCAAATACAAGATAGAAATTAAGGCAAAGCCTAACCACAGCAATAAGATCAAGCATCCAGTAATCCCTTGTGCAAAAGTGTGCAAACTGAGGTTCATGTTTCTTTCACTCCGGCAACCCACCGTAAGTATTCTGAATACACAATGCATTCCCCTAGGTCCTTAATAAGGCGAATTGTTGAGTGTTCGACTCACACAACACCACTAGGAAAATAACAACACAACTTAAATATCAAACAACACAAATTACTTCAACATCATATGACTACTAACAACTAGACTTCTCCCATGTCCTCTAGAACTAACGTAACTACTCACAAGACATAAAAGAGATCATGATCAGAGGTGATAAATATATGATAAAAAATCTGGACATAATGGTATTTCTCCAACAAAACTCAATAGCATTCACCACAAAGTAGTAATCAACACCGGTAGATTAGAGAGGATAGATAGTACGGATTACAACACAAGATGAACTTGTGAGGTGAGATTAAATGGTGGTGGAGATGGTGCTGGTGTTGGGGATAATGTTGATGATGATCTCGATGATGCCCGTGAAGATGGTGATGACGATGGCGATGATCTCCCCTTCCGGGAGGTAATCTCCTCGGCGAATCTGCCCGCCGGAGATCCCTTTTCTTCTCTGTAGGTTTCCGCCACGGAGCGGCGGCGAAACTCCTTGAAAGCTTCTCTTTTTTACGGTTTTCGCATAACGAGAAGTATATAGGCCAGAGGGGGGAGCCGGGAGTGGCCCCAGGGCTCCAGGCGCCCTCCCGGTGCGGCCAGGGGTGGGGCCGCGCCAGGTGTCCGCCTGGGGCACCTCTGGTCCCTCTTCGGCGAGTCTTCGTTATCCTTCTGGAAAATACCCCCCGTCGATTTTCAGGTAATTTGGAGTTATTCTTCTTCAGCAACTTAGTGTCCACTTTTTACCGCTGAATCCTGCGTCTGCTGCTTCGGCACCGGAAATTTGCAAACTGTGTATAATAAGCCAAAACAACATAAGAACATCATCGTAATGTGAAATATATCACCGAATAAGGATGAATTATGATATAAAATAGTGATGCATTTTGGACGTATCAGTGGCGCATCCGTAATGCGCCACTAAAGGCTAAGCAAGGGCGCCACCATAAGCCTTTTCTCTAGTAGTGCCTAGATGTCGCATTTAGTGCTGTCCAACCAAGAACATGGTGCCCCTGCACTAGATGTAGGAACTATTCACGGAAGACAAAGGATGTAATGGGTAAACACCTGCAGATGTGTGGTTTCATGTCTTATTATACGTTGTGGTCATTTCATGGCGAGTCGGCCCCAACGTGACAGACATGAGGTAGTGCGTCAGTGCATCGAGGATTGTGGTACAGGGATCGAAGAAATGGTCAATGACTACAACGATGCTCGCCATGAGGACGAAGAACCGGAGGAAACTGCCAAGGCCTTTTATGCCATGCTGGAGTCTTCAAAACTCCCACTACATGCGCACACCAAGATTTGTCAGCTAGATGCTGATGGCTTCACGCCCCTCGTTGGTTACCCCAAGTGGAAGGTTTGAGATGCAGTGCAGCAGCAAGTTTCCCTCGGTGAAGATACCAAGGTTATCAAACCAGTAGGACTCAGGAGATACTAGTAGGTGGCAACGTCGCCAGAAATTGCTTCCTGACTAGGGTGTTGTCCTGGACCTGCACACAACAACAAATAACTTTGCTCCCAACGAGTACAGAGGAGTTGTCAATTCCTCCGGCCTTGTTGTTTACAAAGGATCAACGCAAGAGATAAAAGGTGCAAAGGAAAGTAAAAGCTGAAAGCAAATTGAGGGTGTGAACAATAATGTGAAGATGGACCAGGGTCCCGTGATTATCACTAGTGATGTCTCTCTCCCAAAAGACGATAAAACTTCTAGCGAGGTAAAAAAATCACAGTTGGGCAATTGACAGGATTATGAAGGTACCGCAATGCTAACTATGCTGCAAAGAAAGGAAGGGATCAAAAGCAATGGGCAGTACGCCAAGGTAAGTAGACCGAAATCCATCTGCATCTACTACGAATCATCCACCTTGAGATATCTATCCAGAACATCTCGCTGGTATTAAGTTGTGAATCCCACCCAAAGTGTAAACTCAAAGCAACATACAACTGCATTAAAAGAACTTTGTGTAAAGTAAACAATCCTTGCACCCGCAGGTACAAGCACCGTTGCTTTATCCCTGGTGGCAACAACACATCCCCTAGTCTCATGTTTCTGTCACTCAAGCTAGACATCAAGGGGATGAACCCACAATCGAGCATAACGCTCTCTCTTGGAGTTGCAAATAAAACACTTGGCCAAAGCAAATACCGCAGTGGAGAACATGCAAGAATTTACTCGAGAACAAAATATAAAAGAGAAGAACCAAATATATTACTCATCACAATCTGAACATAGTCTCATAATCCATCAGATCCCAACAAACTCAGCATAGCAACAACAGAAATTACATAGATGCGTCGATCATGTGAGGCAGCTCACAAGGACTCGAAAGTGGAAGCACAAAAGGGGGAGAGATAGATCACATAGCTACTGGTCACGGACCCATGGTCAAAGGGAAACTAATGATGGTACATACGGGAGGCGTCCATGGCTATGGAGGGTCTCCCGGAGGGGGTAGCTTCTCCCGGCAGGGTGCCGGAGCAGCTTCTCCAGGAAGCCCCGATCTTGAAACGGCGGTGGCGGAGGAACAGAGGCGAGATCGCGAAAAAGGAGTCTGTCTTAGGGGTTTCCACCCCGAGGGGTAAATATAGGAGAAGGGGGGCGTCGAGGGGACCCACGAGGCAGTAGGAGGGTCCCTGGCGCGGCCCAGGGTGGGGCCGCGCCACCTGCCCTCCTGGCTGCCTGGTGGTGGCCCCCCTTCCCTCTCTTGGTGATTCCGGAAGCTTCTGTTGCGCTAATTTTTTATATATTTTTCCCGGAATTTTTGGAGCACTTTTAATGGCCGGAAAACCTGAAATACAAAAACAGCAGAAAACAGAAACTGGCAACTGGGTGCACTGAGTTAATAGGTTAGTCCAAATAGGTTCAAAAGTGTATGAAAGTTCAAGAAAAACATGGCAAAGTCACACAAAACATGCATGGAGCAAGCAGAAATTATAGATACGTTTGGGACGTATCAGATGCCATTGCACAAACAATGGCTCTTAAGGCCCAATTCAACTTGGGCAGAGAGTGCTATGATGCGATGATGACCTTATTCGGGCGCTTTCTACCCGACGGTCATATTATGCCTACAAACCTATACCACTCAGACAAAATAATCGGTGCACTGAAGATGCCAATCGAGCGGATACATGCTTGTGAGAAAGGACGCGTCTTATTTAGGCATGAGTATGCGGATGATAATTATTGTCCACGCTGCAAGTCCTCCAGGTATATTGTCGTAGACAACGGTCTTGGTGAGAAGACGCAGAGCAAAATACCCGTAAACATTCTTTGTTACCTACCGATCTTACCAAGACTTCAACGGATTTACATGTTGAAGAAACAGAAAAACAGATGACATGGCACAGAGATGGAATTAGACGTGCTTCACATGAATACGGGAATTTGATGTGGACCCACCCCTCTGATGGTGAAGTATGGAAGATGTTCAATGAAATACATAAAGAAGGTAAAGCCAAATACCCAAGGAATATGGCACTCGCCATTGGCCTCGATGGGTTCAATCCCTTTGGTATGAAGAAAAGCCACTATAGTTGTTGGCCCGTATTCATCATGCCCATCAATCTGCCCCCTGGAGTCCTTATGCAAAGAAAGCACATCTTCTTGACGTTGATAGTTCCGGGGCCCAACTATCCTGGCAAAAATATGAATGTGTACTTGCAAACGCTGATGGATGACTTGAAATAAGCCTGGGATAATGGGATCTGTACATACGACACAGCTAGCAAATCAAACTTCCGAATGCATGCTTGGTTGATGTACTCGATGCATGACCTGTCGGTGTTTGCACTTTTCGTTGCATGGTGTCTGCACGGAAGGTTCCCATGCTCGCAATGCAAGGCTGCTCTTAAGTATTCTTGCTTCGACTTGCATAGAAAATTCCTGCCTCTGGACCATGACTTCAGAAAAGACAATAAGCATTTCCCCAACGGTAAAGTTGTCGAGCACGAGGCACCACCTATGATAACGGGCGCACAAATTCTAGATAAGTTGAACTCACTGGAGACTGATCCGGACCGGCCAGGGTATTTCTTGGGATATAATACGGAACACGCCTGGACCCACAAGCCATGCTTCTGGAATCTCCCCTACTTTCTCTTCCACACAACATTGACGTGATGCACACTGAAAAAGATATGGGTGAGGCCCTTTTTGATACATTGTTCGGCACTGATAAGGGGAAAGGTAATGTTAAGGCTAGAGTTGATCATGAGAGTTTGTGTAATAGGAAGTCACTGAACATCCGACAACCGAAAGGGAAGAGGAATTGGGAGAAACCAAAGGCCTGGTTCAATCTTAAAAGGGAACACATTAGGTAAATCCTCATGTGGGTTAAACAAAAGTTGATGTTCCCCGATGGGTATGCAGCGAATCTAGAAAGGTGAGCAAGTCTTGAAAAGTTGAAAATCTTTGGGCTGAAGAGTCACGATTGGCACATATGGCATGAGTGGATAATGCCGGTGATGTTGCACGGCTACATCCCCGAGAAGGAATGGCTAGTAATGGCGGAGCTGAGCTATTTCTTCCGTGTTCTTTGTGCTAGAGAACTATCGCCTATTGTGATAGAAGAGATGGAAAAACTGGCGCCGGAGTTGATATGCAAGTTAGAGAAGATCTTTCCATCTGGTTTCTTTAATCCTATGCAGCATATGATTTTGCATCTACCGATGGAGGCAAGATTGGGTGGCCCTGTGCAAAACCGTTGCTGCTATGCAACTGAGAGAATGCAGAAGACGCTTCGAGCAAAATGTAAAAATAAACGGAGAATTGAAGCATCTATGGTTGAGGCATTTGTTGTCGATGAAGCGGCAAACTTCATGACAGCACACTATGCTGCCACTAATCACAGTTTTCATAATCCGAAGCCTCGGTACAATACTGGCGACCTCGAGCGACGTGAATCCAATTTCAAACTCATTAAAGGGAGCCTCGCACCTTGTGGGGTTATGCAAACAAAGACATTGACCTTCAAGGAATGGGGCATCATGACATTGTACATCTTGACCAACTTGCCAGAAGTGCGGCAGTGCTCGGAACATATTAATTGTTCCGCAACTTCTTGACGAGTTTTGTGTCTAACTTCTCTTAATTATTTGATATAGTCGATTCGTCGTGCAATTCTCGAGTTTTGTGGCAATCGAAAAAGACTCCATCAAAGAGATCAATCTTCTTGAGAAGCGGGGAGGCGGCAATCCCGGTTTCATCTCTTGGTTTACACAAACGGTACTTCTTATATAATATATAGGCCATTTTTATTTCTTCGTCGTCTCAGTTCTGACTAATACAACAAGCCTTTTCAGTTCAGCTTGTAGGCTAATTCAGAGTCGATGGACGCTAAATTGAGACAAATCGCAAATGGTTTTCACTTTAAGGTCCATACATATGAAAAACTATGCCCGATCGGAAAACAACAAATTCCGGTGTGTTCGCTATAGATGGAGGTGTCGAGTATTATGGAATAGTTAAAGAAATATACGAACTGCTATATTATGGTGAAAATCCTCCGAACGCCGTTGTCTTCAAATGTCATTGGTTTGATCCGAAGGACACTAGACGAACTCGTGAGCATGTTGGGCTAGTTGAAATTAAACAGAAGAACCGTTTAAATGTTGCCGATGTTTATATTGTGGCTCAACAGGCCACACAAGTTTTCTATCTTCCATGGGCTTGCTAAAGTGTAAAGAATCTCGAAGATTGGTATGTCGTGTACGACGTGCCACCACATGGTAAACTACCTGCCGCCAATGAAAAGGATTATGAACCTCACGTAGACCCAAACACATATGAAGGAGAATTTTTCCAAGAAACACGTGTGGGCAAAAAAAAATTTGGAAACACCTCTATGTTTGGTTAGAACATGGAAGTAGAGAACGGAAATGAAACCGATGATGATGAGGAGGAAGAAGTCGATCACAAAGAGGTTACCGATGATGATGAGGAAGAGGTGGAAAACGAAGAGGTTACCGATGCGGATGACCTATCATTTCTTGACCGGTTACGAAAAGGCTTTCGAAATGTGGTGGCCGCTGAACCCGATCCTAGAGAAGAGATCATTCATGACGACACGCGTGATAGTGACGATGATGTTTTTATTGATCTCGGAGAAGATACAGATGATGCTCACTATCATTAGTTGGATGCATCCAAACTTTCTTTTGTTATTGCATATATTATTGTTTTTTGTATATATGAATTGTTATTATTTATTTCTTCATTGTACTAATTCATCTTTACTCTGTAACAGGTGTTGACACATGGCGGGCCGTAGGGCGAGTGACCCACTGTTGGAGTCTCGACCACCTCTTCCTCTACGTAGAGGGTTGTTGGCGGATATGGTAGCCACCTCGCCGTCGGCGCGTGCTGAGCAGCCTCGTGGGAGAGGCCGGGAAAAAGGGAAAAAGAGAGCTAAACCCTTTGGTGGTCGAGGAGGTGGTCGCGCAAAAGTGATCAGGGCGGATGATAGAAGTGACTCACCACCACCCCTAGCTGAGTCACCCTCTCACAAGAAATTCTCACCGGTGGAGGAGCCACCGCTTCAGGAGCGACCGGTGGAGGAGACACCGGAGGCACCGAGGCAGTCGGAGGAGCCTCGTTGGGATGATCCTTGGGATGAGCGTGCTCGCACTGATGATGATGATGGTGATGCTGAGGATAGCAATGATGATAGTGATGACGGGGCTGAGGGGGTTAAGGGGGGTGAGGGGAGCTCTTCTTCCAAGAAGCCGGTGTACCGGCATGGTATGACACAACTCCCACCACGACCGGACCCCGCGCAGAGGTAGTTGATTGCGCCAGATGGAGGGAAGTAAGTTGATGAATTTTCTGTGTTTTTCTATATATCATACATGTACATATTGTTCCAACAACAACTAATGTCTTTGTGTTCTTATTTTGCAGGGCGTGGACATACCCGGAAGGTGCCCGGAATACAAACTGCCTCCTTGGTGCTGTTCTTAAGTAGCAGTTCCCCGGCCTAGTCCAGTTTCCTGGTGAGGGTAGGGTTCCTGAGCCCGACCTCACTTGGCCGCACTACAAAGCCGCTCCGGGCCCTCCAGATGAACGCATCAACAACGTTGAATGCCATACCAAAGCCGACATGGTGGTGGCTACTTTTTGGGTAAGTATTCTAAGCATTGGAATCATTTATTAGCGTTGGAATCATTTCACTCATCTAAGCATGTGTTCGATGCAATTTTAGTGCTACTATAGGTGACGGGGATCAACCCCGGAAAATCCCATGGTCAGGGACCCTTGGTTAGTCAGAGAGATATCACAGGTTGGACGATACTCGTCGGCTAACAGGAGAAGCACTTCCTGCTCGATATTATTACGCGAGGGGGCGATTACAGTGGAGGCCAAGGCGAGTTCTCGCAAGGCAAGGATGAGTAGATGCGTATTGAGATGATTTGGACGTCGGACAGGCGACACATGGGGCACGATTTACCCAGCTTCAGGCCCCCAGAGGAAAAACCCTACATGTTGCTTGTCTGATCTTGTATTGATGATGATGTACAGAGGTGCCACGAGGGCTTTGGTGGAGAGAGATTTGTCTAGTTCTATGCGTGGAGGTTGAGAGCTTGTCTAGAGAGGTGCCCCTGCCTCTCTTTATATAGATAGCCAGGTAGGGGTTTACATGAGTCCTAGTCGACTAAGAATAGGAGTCCTGGTCTTGCGCCTCAAGTCTTCAGCTTCACGTCTTATTCTTGAGGGGCATCAAAACTAGGGGTGGAACACACAACTAGGACCCACTCTATCCTGAGGGGCATCCAAAGAGGATCGAGCAAGATTCTTAAGTACAAGAAAAAGACGAGACTGTTAGCTCTCCGAAGAAAAAGAAGAAGAAGAAACACAAGGAGGCTGACAATCCCGATGATCCTATTATAAGTGAAAAGCCAGCTTTTGATCCTAACAGCATATCTACCTCCGATGCTGAAACAGAAGACGGTGCAAAGCCTTAAGAAAAGGACACGGAGAACGATGATTTTCCCGAGGTAAGAGAAGAAGAAACACCCGAGAAACGCAAGAAGTACTCTAGAGAAGACTTCATCGCAAGAAGACATGGGAAGGAAAGAGAACCATGGATACAGAAACCCATGCCCTTTCCAGGTAAGTCCCTCAAATCTAAAGAAGAAGAGCACAATAATAAATTTTGTGAATGGATGAAACCTCTTTTTCTTCAAATCCCTTTGACTGATGCTATTAAGTTACCTCCCTACTCGAAATATATGAAAGATATTGTCACAAATAAAAGAAAAGTTCCTAATGAGGCAATATCTACTATTCTTGCTAACTACTCTTTCAGTGGCAAGATTCCTAAGAAGCTTGGTGATCCAGGTATACCCACCATTCCTTGCTCCATAAAAAATAATTACGTCAGAACTGCTTTATGTGATCTTGGTGCAGGAGTGAGTGTTATGCCTTTTTCTCTTTACAAGAGGCTTTGTTTAGAGAAACTAATCCCTACAGATATCTCTCTTCAGATGGCTGACAAGTCAACAGCTGTTCCCATTGGTATTTGTGAGGATGTTCCCGTTGAAGTTGCTAATTGTTTGATCCTTACAGATTTTGTTGGGCTTGACATGCCCGAGGATGGGAGGATGTCCATTATTCTTGGTAGACGTTTTCTTAACACCACAGGTGCTATTATTGATTCCAATAAAGGAAATGTCACTTTCAACGTTGATGATAAAGAACACACGGTGTATTTTCCAAAGAAGACCGACAAGAGGCATGGCCTTAACTCTATAGAGAATGTTGAGACCGTGAAGATTGGAGAATGGGACTGTCCACTACATGTGCACCACAAATACAAAACCATCATGGTGGGGACAATGTCCATTAAAGTAAAGGTGCAATGATCACTTCATAAGAGGTGAGACTTCTTGTTCTATATATCACCGGTTTGTTGGTAAGACTTGATCAACCTTACTAGTGAGCTTGTTTTATATAGGTAAAAAGTTAAGCTTGTTATGTTTTAATTTGCTTTAGCTTTTATTCTCTTTGTTGTACCAAGTTTTTGTGTTTTTGAAGCTTCACAATACTAATCACCGCTTTAAGTCTTCAAAAAGTTTTGCAGCTTTTTGAACTCCGAGAAATTTTCAACAGTGAAGTTTTCAGAAAAATTCCAGAAAAATAAAAATAAAAATTTCCATGTCGGGAGTGACCCAGAGGCACCTGGGGCTAACCAGGGGGGCCACCAGTGACCCAGGAGGCCAGCTGGCGCGGCCTGCCCCCTGGCCGCGCCCACAGGGCGCCTGGGGCCCACAGGGCAGCCAGCCAGGTAAGTCTTCTTCCTCCTCTTTCCTCTCTCTCCAAAAACACGAGTTCTGCACTTTGTTCTTGTGTTCTTGCTGCTCTCCGTTCAGAATTTCGATCTCTCTCTATGACCCATCATTTGAGCTAAGATTTTGGGAAAATACTCCTTGGTATGTAACTCCTCCACTCCTCCAAATAGATTTTTGGTTGGTGGCTTCATTTGTGAGTATTTAGTAGTTCTTGGTGCTGTTTAGATGAGCTTGCATGCATGTGTAGAAGTTTATTTTCCATGTTTTGATGGAAGTTTTTGCCTTAGGTAAGTGGGTTGAGTAGTTTGCCTTAACTCACTTTGTTTAAATCCTTGTTTTTGTAATTTATCAAAAATTTCAGAAATTAGTTTGCTAGGAAGAGCAAAGGGGTGGCTTGGGAAGAAAAGGCCCGAGCGCTCCGATCGAGTTACAAGAGCTGCAGCTTCACCCTCGACTGCTAGGGTGAGCTACAACGAAGATCATGTGCCCTTAGAGTTGTTGGAGGACACAAATCCAGCACGTGCAATGACTTTCCCGTGCGATGAATTCCTTGAAGCTGCAGGAATTAAGGAGGAGTTCTATAATCTTTGTGCTAATGCAGGTCTAACGCGGATCGCAACGTGCCGTGTTTCTCAGTATCAAAAACTCACCTCCTGTTTCATTAACTATTTTAGATATAACCTTGATAATGGTTCTGTTGAGTTTAAAATTTACAATGATCTTTTGACCATGACTTTGGAAAAGTTTTGTGAAATAATAGGTGTGCCGAACGTTGGACTGACGGCGAAGATGATCTCTCAGCCCTCCGAGCTGAGGACCGTCTTCAACTCTCTCTGTAGCATGGATACAAGGGATATTCATCGGTCAAAAATCTCCAGCATCTTGTTCCCACACCTCAGGTATTTTGCGTATTATATTGCTAGAGGGGTGTTAGCTCGTGACAACACGAGCAACATATCTGCGCCGGATATTGCTATCCTGGAAACCGCCCTCTCGGGGAGGTTTGATTATAATGTGGGTGCCTTAATTGCTCGACGCCTTGCTATGAACGGTAACAAGGGAGATTTATTTGGTGGCGTTTACGCCACACTTATCCTAGAGTCTCTTAATGGCACCCCACACCCCGATGATAAGCCTTTTACTTATTTAAGTTTTGATCTTACGGCTATGAAAAGGCATAAGTTTGTTACCATGAGTTCCGAGTTTGGTAACCTTGATTATATCTTGCGTTTCGGAGCCACCACGGAATGCAAGATCCGTCTACCTGCACCTCTTTTGTTCGATTTTTCTCGCAGGAACGGATAGTCCTTTGATGCTACCTAGTTCGATGAGTTCGTGGTCCATCATCAGTTTCATAACCCCATGGAGGGGGTTGTGCCCGACGAGGAGGACCATGGTGAGTTCCCACCTTTCCAGGGGGAGACCTTCACCCAGTTTGGTGAAGGGTCTTCCTCTTCTTGGAGCGCGGATCCTTCTTAGTGGGAGGATCCGAGGACTTTGGTGTGCGCACCGGAAGCCTCATACGACCCTTGGACTCACCAGTACCACCCTAGAGCAGGAGGCTCCTCGGGACATTAGTGTTGGATATATGCTCTAGAGGCAAATAATATATGATTATTCCAATATATCTAAGCAAGTTCATAACCAGTTTCATACCGTGCTAGAACTGCATCAGTGAAACAATGATGCAGGTGTGGTATAGAAACCCCAGAGTTCCTAGTTAGCCTCTACATCGATAACTAGTTCATGGTCAACATGATGGTCGTGGTTTCGCGATCATGGACAATTAAGTCTCTTGACTATGAGGTCACCTCACTGGCTAAGTGACGTGATGAACATTACCCAAAGTAAGCATTACAGCATGATCAAATCTTATGAAGGTTCAGTGTTGTAATTACAGAACGTGGTAGACCGTTCCTTTGACCGTGAGTACGTGCATAATCACTATCTTCCCGGATGCTTTGACTTACATCCCACCACCTGACTGAAATATGCGGGTCATAACGGTTGTATCTTAGGTATTCCGTGGAGATACGTTGAGGAGTATTGTTTACAAGAGCGGGATTTGTCAATCCATATAATGGATAGATACTCAGGGCCCACTCGGTGAGATTCCATCCATAAAGCTGCGCAGCGTGTGACTAGGTCACGGGGATGAATATCACGGGAACGAGTGTATAAGGATTTAGTTCGGAACGAGGTTGAACCAGACATAGGATGTCATTGATCGAATCTCGGAACAATCCAGTATCGCTGACAAAGGGAATGCTATACGGCGTAAGGTCCAATCGGTGTTGATATCCGGAATGCACAGGGGTCATTATGGGCATCCAGGTCCCGCTGATGATCATTGACTGTTGCCTCTGCTCGGTCATGACTGGAGTTTTCTCGGACCGTAGGGTAACACACTTAAGGGCTCGATGAAATCGGAGATCTTTTCGGAACCATCGGAGCAACCAGAGAATAAGGGAGACAATATCGGAGCAGTACCGTATTGAACCGAAACAAGTTCGGAGTGAGCCGGAAGAGTTTCCGGAGCACCGGGAGATGAAATAATATGTTTCAGTTATTAATTAATTGAATTAATAATTAAAATCATTTTATTTCTAATTAATATGTGCTATGGGCCTTAGTGGAGAAAAAGGCCCATTAAGGAATTAAAGGGAAAAGAAATAAGAAAAGAAAAGGGGGGGAGGCGCCATGGGCCCTAGGGCCCATGAGGGGTGCGCCCCCTCTCCCCCCTTGGCCGGCCACCCCCCTAGCAAAGGGTTTAGTCCCACATTGCTAGGGGAGGTGGGTTGACTCCCTTCCCCAGCCTATATAAAGACAGGCAGGGTGCACATAATTAATACACAGAAATTCGTGAGAAAATAAATATAACTCCGAATTGAGATCGGTTTTCTCCGGTCTCCTCCCCTCTCTAGTCTCTTCCACGGTGGGCTCCCTAGTGTGAGCCTGTAGTGGAATTGAGACCTCTCTGCTAGAATCGGAGGCCGTCGTGCTGCCGAAGCTCCGTCCGGAGGTCTGCTTCCGCCCCCTCGCTGGATCGGAGAACGGAGGTCGTCATCGAGTCTCGTATGTGTGCGAGTACTACGAGGTGCTGCACGTGTGGCACTACACCCATCCGGGTGCTCAACACAGCCAGGGGGCTGTGAAACTTGATCGGCTACATCAACCACGTTTGCGGGAACGTTTCCCGCGCAACGGACTACACCCCGAGGTATGTTATTTCCGCACTACTATCTGTTACGGTAATACGGCTAGCTAGATCTTGGGTTATGGGAACGCTAGTTAGAAAAATTTGTGTTTTCTGCTGCGAACCCCAACAGTGGTATCATGAGCTAGGTCTATGCTTAGTATTACTGTACGGATAGAACACATCGGGGATGTGGGCGTTGATTGTATGATTGTTACCCTCTCACGTGCACTTGTTCATATCTGCGGCATTGTTTGATGAAGCGGCCCCCGACCGACTTTACGCGTACTCTTACGCGAGACTGGTTCCACGCTTGACATACAGCTTGTACCGTATAAAGTGGCTAGGGGGGTGTCTGTCTCTCTACTTTAGCGGATGTGGCATTTGCAACGGAGGGCCCCGTGCGGGGTGTAATAGAGACAATCGTATGGTTGACGTTGTGGTTGACTCGTAGGTTAAAACCTGTTTAACTATGAAAGCCCTAGCAGCCACGTAAAACTTGCAATATACAACTAGAACGTCTAAGCCTTGTATTGCAAAGTGGGGGCTATCGTTTGTTTCTTTGTGATGTAGTGATAGCTTTTGCTATGTGTTACTAATAAGTAGTAATCGTCATCATAAAACAAACTAAAATGGAGACACTGTAGACTTAGTGTTGCCATAGCCCAGACATCTTAAAACTTGCTAGTATAAGATACACGACGGTAGCATGTGATAAGATGATCCCTTAACAAAGCCAAACACAAGTATTCTACCGAAGTGTGCACCACCTGGAAGGTTCTCCCATATGGCTTGATGCTCCGTACATACCGGAGTTGTCCTACATATTCAATGGAGTTCGCATGAGGTTGGGTTCGGCAAGCCTGGCATATGAAAATATGGCCTTGCTGAGCAGCATATAACATGGAGGTTAATTTGGCGAGCCTAGCATATGCAGATATGGCCTCGGAATACTAGAGATCGAAAGATCGAGCATGAGTCACAGTATATATAAGATAATGTGATCGCACAAGTTGTTGTCTACCTTTGAAACTGACCCGTCGGCCGTGTGATATTCGAGGTCGGGTAGTGAATCTGGATCATGTAATCACTGAAACTTCTTAGGGATGAAATGTTTTAGTGCGAGCTCATATGATTATATGAACTCTCTTGTTGTGAACTAGTCTTAATTGTGTTCCTTGCAATTATGTTTGTAGAAAAATGGATAATACCCAGTACCTTGAAATGGTTTCCTTCTTACATGGTGAAAGACTTAAAGAAAATGGGTCAAACTTCATTAGTTGGTACTTACGCCTTAGAGCCGTGCTCAAAAGAATCAACCTTTCATTCTTAACTAAAAGGCATGTGGGAAACCCTCCAGAAAACGACATGGATGCACAAGCGGCGATTGATTATCATTATCGTCGTAGGACATATGCCATAGCCAAGGGTATCATAGAAACCAGCATTCCGCAACATTTCGTGAGGAGTATGCTGTTTTGGATACATACGATATGATCGATGAGCTGAAGTCGTCAAACTTGCATCAGTTTAGAGTTGCCAGATTTGAGTTAGAAAGTGAGTTTCTCTCTACAAAGCTGGAAGAAGGCTCTTGCCTGAAGGCACACTTGGCCAAGATGCATGAGATACATCTGAGCCTCGTAGATGATTTTGACTATGAGACCACACATGAGTCTGCGATATACACGGTGTTACACTCGCTTCCACCGAGCTATACAGACCATGTCCATGGCTATGTCGGCAGAGGTGAAAGCCTCGAGTTCTCTGACTTCATGAATAGACTTCAGTACCTGGAGGTCGAACCCATTGAAGGAGAAGTTGTCGATGGAGAAGGTATATACTTGATATACTTTATAAATGTTTACTCCCTTATACAACAGATGCAGTAAATGAGTATTTGATACTTATTCTGTTTTATGAAAACAGGACCTGCTGTTGCATGGACGGGAAGAGGTGAAATCAAGGATTGATGGACATCAAGTCAGTTGATGGCCAGCATGGATTCCACCGAGACATCTATCATAGGAGATACTTAGAGTATTAGATAAATCTTATATAATCATTATAGTATGAACACTTAGTTGTGTGTCTTGCATCTCGCGAGACAAATTTATTCATGTAATGAGACAAGTCAGTTGTCCCATCTTTATGAATAAAAGTGTGCTTATACTTTGATTACGTCTTGATTTATGATATGATAGAAAGCATTTATAATACTACTATTATTGTCAAGAAATATTCAATGTTTAATGATAAAGTTGTCTTGATTATAACAAGTCAAAGATCTGATTGCATGAGGTGACTTCATAACTGATGAATTCATTAAATGTATGATCTATTAACTTGTGAGTTCATTATCGAATGAAGAATCATAACTTGATTGCATGAGATGGATTAGATACACGATCTATGAACCTCTGCAATAAATATAATCATGACAAGGTTCTAGCAAGTAGAAACTTGTGCCAATCATTATACATAAATGATGTAGAATGGGCATGTGAGTTATCATTAAAGACTTCATATGATTAATTGAAAGTTGTATTCAATTGAGATCATAAAACTGAGATTCGGGAATCACAGTAAGAAGTGAGAATACAAGGATACATATCACTACGCTACGATCCGGAGTGAAAAGTATTGATATTGACATAATGAGAGACTTGTGGAAGTTGTACCACAAACTACGATGGAAGTTGAAAGTGCTAGACTACTTAAACCATTCGTAGTCATACTAAACCTTAGTATGGTCTAAACGTTCTTTCCCCTAGCACTATAGTTATTGTCGAATAAGTTGTTTAATTCATTAAGTTAAAACACCCACTTCATGAATAGGAAACCATCCTGATTCTAACGAGACATGATAGCTCCATAACTGATGGTGTTATAAGGTTTCTTAAAAGAAGGAATTTATTTGTAATAAAACTACGAGCAATTGAACTTACATATTCTCCCCGAATAGAAAAATTTGTGTTGCTTAATTGGTAATACGAGAAAACTCTCTCAACACAGATCCAATTGGGAGATAATGAAAACTTTGACCGGGGTATTGGACCTTGCCTTCAGAATATCAGAGTATTGCAACGGAAGCATGTTCCGCTGTAATGACACTGCATAAGGAAGGATATGCCAAAGATGATTGATCTTGGTATATGAGTTGAAGCCATTGTTGAATTTAGAAGGTTATCATGAATACGTTCTGTACAGAACAATAATCATGAGTCTTCTTAATAAAACAATAAGGGAATAATATTGCTTGAAGACACAAAGGAATGATGGTAGCCTAGAACACGAGGAGAAATGAAATAATATTGAATTACATTAAGGATGGCTCACGTCCTGTGAAATAAATCGGTTATTTCATATTCTCGACAAACTGGAGAGTTATTGAGAATAATGTAATGGACATAAAGCATTATTTGGTTATGACCAAAGTTCAATGGTGATTGACTACGGAAACGTAGGAATGCTTTAAGCAATAAAATATTTCATTTACACTACGATGGACCATAGCCTGAAATTGCATCTCAGTCAAATTTGGATTTGAAAGGGAATTGTAATGGGCAAGACGAAGGTTACTTCGTTAAAAGGATGGACTATAGTACCTCAAGACAGGAACCCTCAAACTTGATTTGATCAAGTGATTTTGTGATGACCAAAATATTGAGTGGGCCTGTAGTTTCATGAAACTGAGTGGGAGCTTTGAAGACTTCCCTGAAACTTGGAATGCAGAGGGCATTTTCTGAGTGGGAGCTTTGGAAGCTTTGTCATTATGTGAGACATAGTGAACAATAAAATGACTTGATGAAAGCTGAACCACAAATATATGAGTATAAGATGGATATATTTGAGTGGGAGCAGGATCATTGTCTCAAACATATATGCATTGATATGTGTGAAGAATGATCTCATATGTATATATATATGGATATGCATTGATTGTGTATATAGAGAATCGTCTTATATACATATGTGCATTATGATATATATAGAGCATAAGGCAAATAAAATACAAGATTGCAAGAATCTTCTTTTATATAAAATACCAACACATTACACGTTGAAATCTATATGAGTAGATTAAGATACGGATAATGAAACGAAGTGAAGGTTGGAATAATCTTCTAGACAAGAAACAGGTTCTTGTGGCTAGAAATTATATAATGGATGAAATCCAAATATCACAGGCAATGTCTTGATGGAAGAATAGAGATGCACCATGTATTGGACATGTGATCTCATATGTTCTTGACATATGATTCTACCATATAACATGCATTGTGAATCCAACAAATAGAATGACTCAAAAGTTCTTGGTAGAAGAACAGATTCCGATGTGCTTTAGGAGTAAAACACAGAATCTGAATAAAGTCCATGCATTCAGTATAGAGAGGCATACTGAGGACTATTCTCTAAAATATAGAAAGGATAATAGACTTGAATGTAATGCAAGATTACAATTGCAAGCCATATTATGGGTCTATATGGAATTAGAGACATCACCAAAGACATGAAAGGAATGTGAGCAAAATTCACGGTACTACAAACATAATTCTACTTAAGAAAGTAGACGTATGGATAAAAGTTTAGCGTTAGAAGTATTGGACTTCTGGCTGAGTGTATTTCCCAGTATATATGACTATGGATGAGTCTTCTAAAGACTGAACCAAGAGATCATTGGAGGATACTGTGAAATAATAGTCTCACTCTCCCGCGAAACTTATATCCAACCATTATATGATAATGAGTGGTATGTCAAAAGAGCTTTTGACCTGTACCAGTTGCAAAGGAAACATACGAATCTGAATTGGTGCAGTTCGTTGACGAACCCTCTTCCATGAGCGTGCATGATCAATGAACACTTATGTGATAAGATGATTATGATCGGAAAAATGCGGCTAGATTATTAGCACTCTAGTGCAAGTGGGAGACTGTTGGATATATGCTCTAGAGGCAAATAATATATGATTATTCCAATATATCTAAGCAAGTTCATAACCAGTTTCATACCGTGCTAGAACTGCATCAGTGAAACAATGATGCAGGTGTGGTATAGAAACCCCAGAGTTCCTAGTTAGCCTCTACATCGATAACTAGTTCATGGTCAACATGATGGTCGTGGTTTCGCGATCATGGACAATTAAGTCTCTTGACTATGAGGTCACCTCACTGGCTAAGTGACGTGATGAACATTACCCAAAGTAAGCATTACAGCATGATCAAATCTTATGAAGGTTCAGTGTTGTAATTACAGAACGTGGTAGACCGTTCCTTTGACCGTGAGTACGTGCATAATCACTATCTTCCCGGATGCTTTGACTTACATCCCACCACCTGACTGAAATATGCGGGTCATAACGGTTGTATCTTAGGTATTCCGTGGAGATACGTTGAGGAGTATTGTTTACAAGAGCGGGATTTGTCAATCCATATAATGGATAGATACTCAGGGCCCACTCGGTGAGATTCCATCCATAAAGCTGCGCAGCGTGTGACTAGGTCACGGGGATGAATATCACGGGAACGAGTGTATAAGGATTTAGTTCGGAACGAGGTTGAACCAGACATAGGATGTCATTGATCGAATCTCGGAACAATCCAGTATCGCTGACAAAGGGAATGCTATACGGCGTAAGGTCCAATCGGTGTTGATATCCGGAATGCACAGGGGTCATTATGGGCATCCAGGTCCCGCTGATGATCATTGACTGTTGCCTTTGCTCGGTCATGACTGGATTGTTCTCGGACCGTAGGGTAACACACTTAAGGGCTCGATGAAATCGGAGATCTTTTCGGAACCATCGGAGCAACCAGAGAATAAGGGAGACAATATCGGAGGAGTACCGTATTGAACCGAAACAAGTTCGGAGTGAGCCGGAAGAGTTTCCGGAGCACCGGGAGATGAAATAATATGTTTTAGTTATTAATTAATTGAATTAATAATTAAAATCATTTTATTTCTAATTAATATGTGCTATGGGCCTTAGTGGAGAAAAAGGCCCATTAAGGAATTAAAGGGAAAAGAAAAAAGAAAAGAAAAGGGGGGGAGGCGCCATGGGCCCATGAGGGGTGCGCCCCCTCTCCCCCCTTGGCCGGCCACCCCCCTAGCAAAGGGTTTAGTCCCACATTGCTAGGGGAGGTGGGTTGACTCCCTTCCCCAGCCTATATAAAGACAGGTAGGGTGCACATAATTAATACACAGAAATTCGTGAGAAAATAAATATAACTCCGAATTGAGATCGGTTTTCTCCGGTCTCCTCCCCTCTCTGGTCTCTTCCACGGTGGGCTCCCTAGTGTGAGCCTGTAGTGGAATTGAGACCTCTCTGCTAGAATCGGAGGTCGTCGTGCTGCCGAAGCTCCGTCCGGAGGTCTGCTTCCGCCCCCTCCGCTGGATCGGAGAACGGAGGTCGTCATCGAGTCTCGTATGTGTGCGAGTACTACGACGTGCTGCACGTGTGGCACTACACCCATCCGGGTGCTCAACACAACCAGGGGGCTGTGAAACTTGATCGGCTACATCAACCACGTTTGCGGGAACGTTTCCCGCGCAACGGACTACACCCCGAGGTATGTTATTTCCGCACTACTATCTGTTACGGTAATACGGCTAGCTAGATCTTGGGTTAAGGGAACGCTAGTTAGAAAAATTTGTGTTTTCTGCTGCGAACCCCAACAATTAGCTACTACCAACTTAGGCCAAAATCCTAAGCTTGGGGGAGTACGTACCCTTCTCACTTTTCCATTGTATTATCCGTTTTATTTTTGTTCGCTTTGATATTTTCGAAGTTTTTGCTTGTTCTTCTTACTTTCTTTCTTTGCAAAAACAATAAAAAGATTTTCTCTTTTCTTTTGCTCTCGTTTAAACCTTTTAAAAACCCAAAAAGATTTCCTTTCTCTCTTTAGTTTTCTTTGTTTTCAGAGTTCAGCTCGAGTCCGTGATGGCATTTGATAATATTTCCCACGTTCGATCGTGCAAGTGACCAGGCAGTAATGACGAAGATCGGCGGAAGGGAAGCAACAAGGAAAACCGGTATGAACTCTTCTTGTTTCTACTTTTGTACATATGCCTGTATTTATGATCTAGAGACCAGCTTGTAGCGACATAGTGCTATGTTTAAAATGCTTTCCCAGTGTTCATGCTTTCCTTGTGGCTAGTCTCAAATGGCTAGAGTACATATTGTTTTGTTGAAATGATTTACATGTATTGCATCGTTCATGGGTTGGCATACTGAAGTGGTATTTCCCTTTGGAGAATTTTTGTCAAATTTCGACCCCGATAAAATTTTCAATTACATGTGGATTGTAAATCTTGCTCCAAGAATTGTGAATGCCAGTCAATCAACTTGATCATGATTAAACCAAATCCACCCCAGTCATCAACAAGAATCAGAAGTCAGAGATGATTATGAAACCAAGGATGCCGGATTGTTGTATTGGCAAGTGAATTAAATTGGGAATGGAAATCATAGATAAACCAACACTGTAAAAACTATTAATAGTATTGCCTATCAATCTTGGGCCATGATAATATAGCAATGGTTATTTTATTAAAATGGTATAGTAATATTAAGGAATAATAAATGAAATAAAAACAATAGTTGAGAATTATTAAATTGCTTTGGATTTTAATAAACAAGTGGGAATTTTAAATGAACTAAAAATTATGGAAATAATTTTATAAAATGCTTAATAATCTGTAGGAAATAATAAAAGTGATTTGGGGTTTGATTAAAATGTTTTAATATTATAAATAATTAAAAACAGTAGCAAAATAGTGGCTTTTAATACCTTTTAAAGAAAACAACATATCAAATGATTTTTTTATAAATCACAAAAACTCTTAGTAATAATTCTATATTATATAACACTAATATTGGGGGCCAGTCCCATGTTTTATAAATTTGATAAATGAGCTAGAATAAATTAAAACAGAAAAGAAAAAAAAAGTAAAACCTGAAACCCGCTTGTGGTCACAGGCCACCCCTGGCCCAACCCACCTCTCTCCCTCCTCACTGTTCTTCCCCCCAACCACCCCGCACGGCGCAGCGCCATGGCAGAGGAGCAGGGCTCGCCGGCCCCGCACCTCACCTGCCCCCGTCCCCCTCTGGATAAGAACGCCCCCCCTGCACCTCCCTCCCTCTGGAACCCCAGCGCCATTCCCCTCTGTCTCCTCAAGCCTCCCTCTCTCTCTGGCGTGCTCACCCGAGCCGCCATGGCCTCGAGCTCGCGAGCCCGCGCGGCCAACGGGCCTCCCAGCTCGCGCCGCGTTGTCCAAGCGCCTTCTCGCCCTCGACATCGTCTCCCCGTGCGTCGAATCGGGCCGGGACGCCCCAGAGCTCTCACCGTCGCCGCCCTTCCCCGCCACGGTTGTCAGGTCGCCGGCGGAAAATTCGTCGCGCGCCGGGCGTCCCCGAGTCTGCTGCCCCTCCCTACAGGACCCATGTGAGCTCCCGCTCCCTCTCCAAATCCCTGTGCTTCAATTTGGCCCCTCTGAACACCATCCCCACCACGGCATGCTCCGGCCGCCGCCCGGCATGACATAGCCGTCGCCACGGACCAGACCGACTCGTCCAGATGGCACGGGCGTGTGCGGCTCGTCGTTCTGCTCGCATAGGATCCAACGGCGGTAGATTTGGTGCATCGTGGCGGGCAAATGGCCGCCGCCGGCCTCCCTGTGGCCTCTCCGCAGTATTTCCCTTCGCCGGCATGCACGCATGGCTCGGCCAGTGGGATAACCCCACTGACAGATGGCCCCCCCTTCTAATCCCCCTGTTTAATCTTAATGAAAAACTATTAAGTTAGAAAACTCAAAGGATGACACACGGACCCCACCAACTTAACTCTTTGATTAAAATTTAATAATAAAACTGTTGGGCTGACATGTGGGACCCCACTGTCAGTGTAGTTAATTAGAATGTAAAAAAATTAATAAGTCTATGACGGCTGGACCCCACTAATATTCAGATTTAATTAAATCAATTTATCAATACAGAGAATGACATGTGGGCCCAGTGCCTATTTTGATTTATTAAAATGTTTTATAAATAAACCGAGGCTGACATGTGGGTCCCACATGTCAGACACTTTTGTGGATAATGTTCTGGATAATTTCTATTTATTAATTAAAAGAATTCCAGAAATTATTTTAAATTGAATAAAAATTAGAAATTCAATATGTTTTAAACCGTAACTCAGATTCAAAAAATTTATGCATGAAAATTGATCAGAAAAATATAACGAATACGAATACGCTATCCGTATGTCTATCCCACCCCCTAACACAACAAACATCGAACCGTCCCCCTCCGGATCGACTGTCCGATAAACTATCCCGTACTGTTAGAGTGCCCGGATGAATTTATTCCGAACGCGAATGTTTCTCTGAATGGATCAACTAACACGGATACACCCTCCGTATGTTTGTCCGATGTTCACGACACCTCAGACATGGAACCTTCCCCTCCGGATCATTTGTCCGGTAATCACCCGGTACTGATGAGTCATCACCGGATAAATTCCCGCTCCGCCGAAAAATACTTAACACTACGTTAGAGCTCCGTTGCTTTGTATCTCCTATGTCTTGCATTTGTATTTCTATTATTGTTGTGTATTTATTGTTTCTCCCGCCTTTATTCTATGATAGACCCCAACGCTGCTGTCGACTACACCGTTGCCGAGTACGACTACTTCGTCGACGACCGTAACCCTCCCGCGAGCTTCCAGGCAAGCAGAGCCATTCTCTTCCCCAGATATCGCCTATCTTTCCATACATTTCTTGCACTAGGCATGGTTACTGCTGCTGCTACGTTACAATCCTATTCAATTGCAAAGCATGTTTTTTTTGTCGCCCCTTGATGTACTTTTCCTTGTCCTATGCTGCCTTATCAATATATATAATATTCAACAGTAAACCTTGCGCATTGTTAGCTAGGTTTAGAATAGCGGGCCATGATCACTCTGGTGAGTGAACGCGGATTTCCTAATATTATAACTGCAACTGGTACGGATCAATGCAGACGCCCTAGGGAACCTACAACGGCGAGACTCTGTCGAGTCGCTTCGAGTTTGACTTACGAGTGGACGGACTCGTATTTCAATCTCATCGGCTCAATAGCGTAGCATCACTGCGATGATACGAGAGTATTTCTCTTTCGTTCATTCCGCTGGTGTCTCGGCACCACCGGGGTGATACGAGAATATTCCTCTTTAGTTCATTCAGCTGATGTCTCGGTCGAACCTCTTCAAGTGTACCATCGAGGGTGATTCCTCCTGGTTTCACTTGATGGTAGGCACTCGAATCAACTGGTGTCCTTACAGCTAAGGAGTCGGGTGACCCAACGGTGCCTGCGCAGGGTATCTTAGCGGAATGACATGTCAGGAGTATTCCACCGGTGTGCGGCGGGCCTGGTACTGTTCGTGGCCGACAGATATCCTGTTGTACGAAAGTCGAGCTCTTCGGAGCAAACGCGAGACAAGGTAAGGAGACGGTTCACCTTGTTGGTAACCGCACGAGTTGGTGGGACGTCAGGGCAGGCACCGATGTTACTGGTGGTCCTGACTGTTGTCGTTGACCGCGACTCATTTCAATAAGGGACAACGATAACAGTTGTCTCGACAGAAAATTAATAAAATGCTTAATGGGTTCGGCGGATGACTTGAGCAGCCTTTTGGCTTGTACGCACTACCTATACGTGGGATTACGCGTATGGGCGCCTCCGCGGCGTAGCCTTGTTCGAAAGCTCTGAAAGACGTCTAGTTCAGCATTGTGGCCGGGACTGATTTTCACCTGTGGTGTACGGATCTCCCGCCTCACACAGACCCGGAGTGCGAGGGGCGACGGCCCAAGAACCCCTTGCGCTTAGGACTTTAGACCGGCCGGGACCTCTCTGATGAGCCGTAGGATGGACTGCGCTGTGTCGGATAGCCTTGGTGGGGTGCACCCTAACCAGGTGTACGCCACCCTGGAGATCCGAGCGTGTAGTGTCACACTAGTGCACCCCTGCAGGGACGATTGATCTATCGATAGCCGTGTCCACGGTAACAGGACGCTTTATGCTGAAGCCAGACTCTACCACTACAAACTACTACTATTAAACTGTATGGTTCCGGTTTCTTTTCCTCGCAGGGAGTCGAGGAAGGGAACTCGGAGGCATTATTAATTATGATTACAACTTATTATTATACAATGCTGCAGCAACTTCTGCTGCATTGTTACTTTCATTTCTGTTATATTAAACTGTTGGCTGATTCTTACCTCATGCTACAAGACTCGTCGGAAGATGCTAGTCTTCGTTAGGCCTAGCTTCTTATCCTTGCTCTGACTTTCTATCTTGCAGTCCACTATATACAGCCTCTTCTTTCCGTTGATACAATGCATAAT